>CM077648.1:23222368-25798618 GCA_039707465.1 Rhabdophis nuchalis
GGCACACCTATGCTGTTAAAGGTGAAATCTCTCCTTTTTATTAGCTTTCCATTCCATTCTTTCCTGGACCACATCTGTAAGATGATCCATTTGACTTGCACTAAGTAAATTGGATTTGTAGTAATAAAAGTTTGCTGAAGACTTTCAGCTCACTGATACCTTTGTGTACTTGACCGTACAGTTGCCTATAGGGCTTATGTGCCAAGTTTCGGTCATATAATAGATATTGCCTAATATTGGGTAGTGCATCAGTCTCAGTCTTATTATATATGCAATGAGAGCTACATATCTAGGTCCTATGTTACTTAGTTGCAAGTATATTTCCATTATTCTGAAGCATATCCAGCTACTGTATTTTTCAGACTATAAGAGGCACTAGTGTATATGATGCACCACGATTTTCAAGAGGTAAGTAAGAAAAAAGGGGTTTTGTCCTCCCCAGCTACCAGGAGCACTCTGCAGGCTTCCACAGGGCTGGGAGAAGGGGGAAATGCCCCATTTTGGTGAAAAATGGGCAAAAAACAGCCCATTTCTCACCAAAATGGGGGCATTTGCCCCTTCCCCTAGTCCTGCTAAAGCCTGCAGAGTGTTTCTGAGGGGCGGGGAAAGGCAAAGACACCCCCATTTTGGTAAAAAAAACAGGCAAAAATGGCAATTTTCCCCCAAAATGAGGGTGGGGTGGGGCTTCAGGAGGCCAAAAATAGCTGTATTTGGTGTATAAGACACACCAACATTTCCACACTCTTTTAGGGAGGGGAGAAGGTGTGTCTTATACTCCAAAAAATACAGTATATTCAATGAGTTTTTAAAAAACATTCCCTGGATTTAGTGGAAGCAGAACCCCCACCAAAGAGGTCCCCACCAAAGAGACCTTCATCCCCTGGTTAATTATCAAGGCCAAAAGATGCCAAACCATCTTTTTCAAGCTTCTTAGAAGAAAACTGTATTGTAAGTTTGAAAGATAAATACGATGGTACCTTGGTACTCAACTGCTTTGAAACTGATCTAATTTGGTACTCAATGTATTTTGACAAGAAAGTGTTGTCATTTGTTTAGTACTCAATGCCCAAACTACAACTTGCTTGGTCAATTGCCTCGCAACTTGTTACCCTTTTCAGCTGAAACAAAAGTTGATGTGTCAATCACATGATAGTTCTTGCCCTGTGTCAATTGAGTCTCAGTCTTCCAGGTCATGGTTGTCCCAAAGGTGCTTTTTCAAGAGATAACTGGACTTTCTGGACCCAGTCCAGTTGCATCTTGAAAAAGCACTTTTGGGACATTCTTGCTCTGTGCATATCTCCTTGTAGTCTTATCTTAGCTTCTGTAGACGTTTTGTGTATTTTTGTGCTTTTTTCCCTTATCAGTACAGGTAAAGTGAATTTTTTATTTTATTTAACCTAAATATTCATTAATTTGTAGATTTATCTCTTATGTAAAGTAATGATATACAGTCTTATCTGTTTACACATTGCCTTAAAAATGTGCATTGTCTTTGGTTTGGGAATGCATTAAATTTATTTACATTGTTCCTTATGGGAAAAAATTGTTCAGTACTCAACATTTCTGGTATTCATTGTACCAATTAATGGTGAGTACCAAGATACTCATTTGTCTATCTTCCCATGTTTTCAATGATTAGATATTGTTGCTATGCCATTAAAAGTAATAGCCTACCAATGATACTGGACAGATTCTATATTTATTTATTCGATTTGTAAACCGCACCAATCTCCATCGGGACGGCACAGGACATTAAAAAACAATAAATAAATAACAAATATACAAAAGTTAAAAAGAAATTAAATGACAAACCTGTGTTAAAATTCCCATTAAAACCTATCTAATTTAGCTGAGGCTCTATCGTTCTTAGATCTATGCTAGTCCAGCTTGCTGAAAGAGATGTGTCTTAAGTGAGCGGCGGAAGACGGGAAGGTCCGTGATAGTACGAAGTTTGGGGGGGAGGTCGTTCCAGAGGGCGGGTCCTGCCACAGAGAAGGCCCTACTCCTGGGCGTCACCAGCCGGCATTGACCGACGGTCGGCACCCTGAGGAGGCCCGCTCTGTGGGAGCGAATCGGTCGGTGGGAGGTATGTGACAGGAGGCGGTCCCGCAGGTAACTAGGCCCCGAGCCATGGAGCGATTTGAAGATGGTGACAAGCACCTTGAAGCGCACCCAGAAGGCCACTGGTAGCCAGTGCAGCTCGCGCAGGAGAGGTGTTACATGGGAACTTCAAGATGTTCCCGAAATCCCCTGCACGGCCGCATTCTGGACTAACTGGAGCCTCCGGATGCACCTCAAGGGGAGCCCCATGTAGAGAGCGTTGCAATAGTCAAGGCGGGATGTCGCGAGTGCTTGAGTGACTGTGCGGAGGGCTTAAGCTTAAATGCATTCAGGTTTGGTTAATGTGGGCTACAATGAGATCATTCGCATCTATGCATAGGGCACCTTACTGAATATAGTCAAAATAAGACATTTTCCCACAGCTGAGTTGAAATGCATTCTACCCTCCACAGGTTAGCAGACACTACCCATATATCACAACAAAACATGTTATAAACATTCCCTCTCCCACTTTTTTATATCACTGCAATCACCTGCCCTTTGTTCAAGCTAATGGTTAACAAAGCTCAATTGATTTTTTTTTATACATTAATGCTGCCATTCAATACTATTAATTTACATTATAAAATAATAATCATCTACCAAAAACTTAAATACCTTGTAAAGGTAAAGATAAAAGTTCCCCTCACACACATAGGTTAGTCATTCCCAACTCTAGGGGGTTAAGAGTTTTGGAAGCCAGATTCTAGTCCCTTGGCAGGGACTACACTTTAAGCAATTACATCACACTGTACAAAATATATGCTAGTTTTAACTGTGCTGATGCCAGCATGTACTGTGTAATTTGCCAATTGACAAGCACCCTACAAGCAATTGGGTATCTGATGGGAAACGGGTACATTTTCAGAGATAGTGAACATGAACCAAAACTCTGGAGGTTGTTTGGCTACTTTCCAATGCAGGAATCTTTGGGTTGGAAATTCAACACTAGAGGGCAGGCATTGCTTAGAGAGAAAAAGCAAAGCCAGCCTTCACTTTGAAGGCATTTATGGGCTAACTTGACCTAAATAGCAACCTTCTTAATATGGAACAAAAAGGAGGAGTGTGCTAAAATGATGAACATGCTGACAGAGCAACAGGGTGGCAAAAAAAAAGCATGCCAGCATAACATTTGCCTATTTTGACAAAGTCTATTTTTACCCAGCAACAAAAGCCGGTAACTGGTTCTTTCCTAACCATTTTAAAGTGAGATACTGAAGCTGCTGTGGCCTAGAGATGGAGCTCTTGACTCACAAGCAGGAGGTTATTATTATTATTATTATTATTATTATTATTATTATTATTATTATTATTATTATTATTATTATTATTATTATTATTATTATTATTATTATTATTATTATTATTATTATTATTATTATTATTAATAATAATAATAATTTTATTAATTTTATTTATTTATTTATTTATTTATTTATTTATTTATTTAATATACCGCCCTTCTCCCTCTCGGGACTCAGGGCGGTGAACAGCCACAGTAAAAACAGAAAATACAAAAGTTAAAATAACATATTAATATATATTAAATAATTTGCCCCATAATTCAAAACCCAATACTAAAACCCAATTAAAACAAAGCTATAACAAAGCTATGACGGGCCGGCTGCATGAAATAGATGTGTCTTCAGGGCCCGACGGAAGAGACGTAGGTCTGAGATCGTACGTAATTCAGGGGGTAGGTCATTCCAGAGGGCAGGAGCTGCCACAGAGAAGGCTCTCCCCCTGGGGGTTGCCAGCTGACATTGTCTGGCCGACGGCACCCTGACTAGGCCCTCTCTGTGGGAGCGAACTGGTCGGTGGGAGGTATTTGGCAGCAGGAGGCGGTCTTGCAGATAACCAGGTCCCTTGCCATGGAGCGCTTTAAAGGTGGTCACTAGTATCTTGAAGGGCACCCGGAAAGGAACAGGCAGCCAGTTCAGCTCATGCAGGAGAGGTGTCACATGGGAGCATCTAGATGCTCCCAAAATCCCCCGCGCGACTGCATTCTGAACTAACTAGAGCCTCTGGGTGCATCTCAAGGGAAGCCCCATGTAGAGAGCATTACAGTAGTCCAGGCAGGAGGTGACAAGAGCTTGAGTGACAGTGCATAAGGCATCACGATCCAGAAAGGGACGCAACTGGCGTATCAGGCGGACCTGATAGAAAGCCCCCCTGGCCACGGCCGTCATGTGCTCTTCTAAAGACAGCAGAGAGTCCAGGAGGACACCCAAGTTGCGAGCCCTCTCTGTGGGGGCCAATGACTCGCCCCCAATTGCCAGAGATGGCGTCAACTCGCTATACCATGACGCCAGAAGCCACAGCCACTTGGTCTTGGATGGGTTGAGTCGGAGTCTGTTCCTCCCCATCCAGACTCGCACGGCCTCCAGACACCGGGACATCACTTCCACGGCATCGTTGGGGTGGTCCGGGGTAGAGATGTACAGCTGAGTATCATCGGCGTACTGGTGGAACTCTACCCCAAAGCCACGGATAATCTCACCCAACGGCTTCACATAGATGTTGAACAGGAGGGGCAAGAGGACCGGCCCCTGTGGAACCCCACAAGTGAGGCGCCTCAAAGTCGACCTCTGCCCCCCTGCCAACACAAACTGCAACCAATCAGAGAGATAGGAGGAGAACCACCGTAGAACGGTGCCCCCCACCCCTAACCCCTCCAACTGGTGCAGCATGATACCATGGTCGATGGTATCAAAAGCCGCTGAGAGATCTAACAGGACCAGGATAGAGGAACAACCCCTATCCCGAGCCCTCCAGAGATCATCGACCAACACGACCAATGCTGTCTCCGTGCTGTACCCAGGCCGGAAGTCGGACTGGTGCAAGTCCAGATAGACAGCTTTATCCAGGTGCTGAGGGAACTGCCGCGCCACCACACTCTCAACAACCTTCGCAACCTTCGCAACCTTCGCAATAAACCGAAGGTTGGAGACAGGATGATAGTTGGCCAGAACAGCTGGATCCAGAGATGGCTTCTTGAGGAGGGGTCTCACCACCGCCTCTTTCAAGGCGGCCGGCAAAAACCTCTCACTCAGAGAAGCGTTGACAATTCCCTGGAGCCAGCCTCGTGTAACCTCCCGGGAGGCCAGTACCAACCAGGAGGGACATGGGTCCAATAAGCATGTGGCGGCGTTCAGCCGCCCCAATATCCTGTCCATGTCCTCAGGAGTCACAGGATCGAACTCCTCCCAGGTAACATTCTCAGGACCTGCCTCAGTCAACCCGTGTGAGTTCGATCCTAGGTAGAGGCACATGTAGGGTCTCCTACATGAACTAAATGACCTGCAAGGTTCCTTCCAACTCTGTTAATCTGTTAAAGATAGATTTGGAGGGGGGAGGAATGCCCCTCTACTATATATATGATGATAATTCACTTTTACTTAGGATGAAACCGTGTTTTGTGTTGCAGGAGCAACATGTTTGCTATTGTCAAGATGTCTTTCGGTTTGCAATCGAAAAAACATGACAACCTTTGCTTAGAATTATCATTGCAGTGGCCCAAAAGCCTGAATAAGTAAGTCAATCAATAAATTCCCTGCTTGAAGCTGTCAACTAGGAAGCTATTGTTGGAAGAAATGTCCATCTGGGTTCAGTTCCAAATGGGGGGAAAGACATTGGATTCATGGAAGTTGCTTGGAAAGGTTTAATGATGATGGACATGGTTTGAGGCCAAGGGGGGTGGGAGGATCACATGCCTTGAAGATCTTAAAGAAAAGGGAAGAGATGCTGAGAGAGCCTGAGTTTGATACCCTCTCTTGGGCCCCGCCTTACAGCTTCCTGTTCCTGTGTAAGAAATGTATTCTGTTTGGTGGTCAAACTCCCAGGGGCGGGGGTCTTAGCTAACTGTAGGCTGTCTGTCTCCCAGGCTTGATTGAGCTGTTGCTGGGTGATGATATAATGAAAGGGCTTTGGGATTCCTATTATGGCTCTATCTGAAAGAGATAGATCTTTGTTACGTAGAAAAGACTGGCTCAGGCCTTCATGGCCCATTGACAAAGGGGGAGGCTGAGTTTATGGCTCCCTTTTAGGGGGAAATATTCTGCCCTTTTAATATTTCCTAAAATATTTCATTTTCTAGGAGAGGGGTGGGTGCTAACTTCCTACCCAATGTTTAGCTCCATTAAACACGCTCATTTGATTACCTATTATTAACAAAACAAAAATGGGGTTTTTCAAGACCCTTACTTTGGAATGATCAAAATCACTTTACCCCAATATTAATATTAATCAGCATCATTCAAAAGGAAATAGAAAATATTTTAGAGACTTTGTGTCAAGAATTTATAAGACAAAACTCAGAATATCTCTTGGGGCTTGCATACAAATTCTTGATGAATTTATGACTCACAAATTAAGCAGGGTAATAATAATAATAATAATAATGATAATAATAATAATAATAATAATAATAATAATAATAATAATAATAATAATAATAATTTAATATTTGTAAACCGCTCCCTCTCCCCATAGGGACTCGGGGCGGTGCACAGGTAGAATAAAAACAATAAAAATATACAGACATTTCTTAAAAACAAATTAAACCTAACCTGCACTAAAATTCCCCATTAAAACTAAACTATACTAAAAACTACCCAATAAAACCCCAGAGACAGAGAGACCGGCCAGACAGAAAAGATGAGTTTTTAATTTAAGACGGAAGGAGCAGAGGTCCGTGGTCGTCCTAATATCGGGGGGAAGGTCGTTCCAGAGGGCCGGGCCCACCACAGAGAGAGCCCTTCCCCTGGGCGTCGCCCGCTGACAAAGTCTAGTGGACGGCACCCGGAGAAGTCCCTCTCTGTGGGAGCGAATCGGCCGTGAGGATGTATGAGGCAGGATCCGATCCCGCAGGTAGCTAGGTCCCGAGCCATGGAGCGCTTTAAAGATGATAATTAACACCTTGAAGCGCACCCGGAAGACGACAGGTAGCCAGTGCAGCTCGCGCAAGAGTAGTGTTACATGGGTAGACCTGACGGTTCCCATAATTGCTCGCGCGGCTGCGTTCCGGACTAGCTGAAGTCTCCGGGTGCACCTCAAGGGAAGCCCCATATAGAGAGAGTTACAATAGTCCAGTCGGGATGTCACGAGCGCGTGAATGACTGTGCGAAGGGCGTCCCGATCCAATAGGGGGCGCAATTGGCGAACCAGGCGAACCTGGTAAAACGCCCTCCTGGCCACGGCTGTCACCTGATCTTCCATGGACAGCCGGGCATCCAGGAGGACACCCAAATTGCGCGCCCCATCCACAGGGGCAAGATGTTCGCCCCCTATGGCCAGCGATGGAGTGAGCTGGTTGAATCGGGCAGCCGGAAACCACAGCCACTCGGTCTTGGTCGGGTTGAGCCTGAGTCCGTTACTTCCCATCCAGATCCGCACGGCTTCCAGGCACTGGCACATCACCGCTACGGCATCGTTGGGGTGGTTTGGGGTAGATATATACAACTGAGTGTCATCAGCGTATAGATGGTACTCTACCCCAAAACCACGGATGATCTCACCCAGCGGCTTCATATATGTGTTAAACAGGAGGGGCGAGAGGACCAACCCCTGAGGCACCCCACATGTGAGGGGTCTCGAGGTCGACCTCTGCCCCCCTGCCAACACAAGTTGCGATCGGCCAGAGAGGTAGGAGGAGAACCACCGTAAAACGGTGCCTCCCACCCCCAACCCCCCCAGCCGATGCAATAGGATACCATGGTTGATGGTATCGAAAGCCGCCGAGAAGTCTAATAGGACCAGGATGGAGGAACAACCCCCATCTCTGGCCCTCCAGAGATCATCAACCAACGCGACCAATGCCGTCTCGGTGCTATGCCCGGGCCGAAAGCCGGACTGGCGCGGATCTAGATAGTCAACTTCCTCCAGGTGACGGGGAAACTGTTGTGCCACCACACTCTCGACAACCTTCGCCAGAAAGGGAAGGTTGGAGACTGGACGGTAGTTGTTTAAAAGAGCTGGATCCAAAGAGGGCTTCTTAAGGAGGGGCCTCACCATCGCTTCTTTTAGGGAAGCAGGCAAGGAACCCTCACTTAAGGATGCGTTGACAACCTCTTGGAGCCAGCCTCGTGTCACCTCCCAGGATGCCAGTACAAGCCAGGAGGGACACGGGTCCAATGAACATGTGGTGGCTCGCAGTCGCCCACGTAACCTGTCCATATCTTCGGAAGTAACGGAGTCAAACTCCTCCCAAACAAGATCTGCCTCGTGGCATCCCACTGGGCCATCAATGGGGGCTAGCTGTATCATGTAATGGAAGTAGAATTTAAACAAGACAATTCATATGCAACAGGGGCAACTAAGACAGATATTAAATTTACTTCACACTTAGACAAAACTGGTACAAAATTTTATCATTGGTTATAGTACCAATGGTCAAAATCAATAATTTGTTTTCTAAAAATTGTTGAAATGCGATAATTCAGATATGTGTCACAATGTCGTCAAGACAGCAATTCTGAAATATTGTAGAATCAAATAAATTTTAAAAGTTGAATTCACTTTCTGACTAGTTATTTTCTGTGAAACATTAGCAAACCTTACATTCCCACAGATAATTTTTTTTTGTTAGAAGAATATGAACATAAGCTGCAAGAGTATGCATCAGAACAGGTCTGATAAAGAATTTAATTCTACTTGGCAAGTATATGTGGATTACAGTTCTTTGTACAGATTTGTACAACATCTGAAATTTGGGCTTCTTTTAACCTCAGGCTACATTCATTAAATGCTTGATTCATTAAATTAGAATAGACAGATTAGACAGAAAACATCTTTTATTCTATTTTGATGTATGGTTCTCATTAGAGAATATATTTAATATACTCTAATATGCAGCACTAATCCAATGTTACTTAAAGTTTTTTATTTAACCTTATATTTTCTCTAAACTTATTTTTTTTTCTTTTTACATGTCTTATTTTTTTTTACATGGGTGTGTTTGTGTATGTGTGAGAACCTGTGGCCTAGTGGCAATTACAATTGTCTCACATGTAAGACTTCCCAGGTTCAAATCCCAATAAGGGGATGGCTAGCTGATGAGAGCTAAATAGCTAGAAATAGATCTATACTAGTCTCCCTTTATTTATTTATCAGCACAAAAACGTAAAACACGTACACACACATATATATACAGTATGTGTGTGTGTGTGTATGTGTGTGTGTGTGTTAGTTTTATGAGCTGATCAATAAATAAATCAGAGAGACTAGGATAGATCTATTTCGAGCTTTTTAGCTCTCATCATATATGCTGGTTTTGTTGTATTCGGGTTTTTTCCCGTGTAAGAATGAGATTGTCTTTTCAATGTTTTGGCAAGATCTCACTTGCCATCTTCAGGCTTTGGTTTATATATATGTATGTATGTACCATATTTTTCAGAGTATAAGACGCACTCAGGCTTTGAAGAGGCAATTTTTTTTTTAAAAGTAGATAGGTAGATAGAGGGATAGAGAGGGAGAGAAAGAGAGAGACATACTACTGTATGGGAAAGAGAGAGACATACTACTGTATGGGATAGGGAGAGAGAGGGAGTAGGTAGGTAGGTAGGTAGGTAGGTAGGTAGGTAGGTAGGTAAATGTTTCCAGGTGAATTTACCCATGTGCTGGAGAAGGAAATCACTGACCACCTTTGGAACAAATCTTTGTTTCTGCAGGCACAGTACTTGATCAACGTAATTCTCATCTATCACTCTAACTAAACAGCTTTCCGACAGGGGGAAAAAAACCTTTTTGCACTGTGCAAACCTCCCCCAAACGGCCCGTTTTTCGTGAAAATGGGCCCATTCTTTTTCAAATAAAAGGCATGATTAGCCTTGGGGGGGCTTGCAGAGTGCTCCTGGGGGGGTGGAGAGGGGCCCAAAACAAGGAAAAATGCCCCGTTTTCTTCGTAAAAATGGACCATTTTTTGGTCAAAAAAATTGCATGCATAGCCTTATGGAGGCTTATAGAGTGGTGCTGAGGGTTGGGGCGTGAAAACACCCTGTTTTTTGCTCATTTCTGCCCTCCCCATCCCCCAGGAGCTCTCTGGAAGCCTCCATAAGAGTATGCGCGTGGCCATTTTGGTGAAGGGGCGGGGTTTCAGGAGGCAAAAATGCTGTATTCGATGTATAAGATGCACCCACATTTTGAGCCTCTTTTTAGAGGAAAAAAGATGCATCTTATACTCCAAAAAATATGGTATATCAGCACAAATGTAAACAAAAGGCAACTAAAAAATAGCTTTCTGTCTGCATGGTCTCTTGTGATGAGCCGAAAGACAGAAAAGGAAAGCAGCTTGCTTCCTCCCTTAATTGGAACTTACCAGGGTGTTGGGACACAAGAATATATATATATATATATATATATATATATATATATATATATATATATATATATATATATATATATATATATATATATATATATATATATATATATATATATATATGTTAGATTTTTAAGGGATGATTAATAATTAATTAAGAGACCAGGATGGATCCATTTCGGGCTCCTTAGCCCTCTTCAGCTGGCCATACTTCCCTACAGGGATTTGAACCGGTGCTCTCCAGCACTTGAGGCATGTCCCTCTATACCTTGAGCTAACCAGCTTCCCTGATTACATCATCCTTTTTACAGGACTTATTGATAGCGAATATTTTTTTACAGCTCCTGTTTGTTAGGCCTATTTTTAAGGGAGGAGACAAACTTGTCATCCTTCTCTGCCCTTCAACTCAACCTAGAGATCATCCAGACAGAGACCTATTAAGATTGCTGCTGTCTTTTTAGATATGTGTTAGATTTTTAAGGGATGATTAATAATTAATTAAGAGACCAGGATGGATCCATTTCGGGCTCCTTAGCCCTCTTCAGCTGGCCATACTTCCCTACAGGGATTTGAACCGGTGCTCTCCAGCACTTGATCGGCTCATCGCTAGAGACCATCCAAAGATGGGCAGTAAGGGAAACAGTATGTCTCCTCCCTTTAATTGGGGCCTAATAATAACAGGTTGTTGTGAAACAATTACCTACACTAATATACCCTGTCTAAGTTGATGTAATAGGGGAACTGGTTTGGCTTAAGTGTGAGGTTCTTCGCCTTGCATACAACATAGCCCCGGTTCGAATCCCAGTAAGGGGTATGGCCAGCTGATGAGAGCTAATAAGCTCGAAATAGATCTATCCTGGTCTCTTCTAATTTAATTTATTGATCAGCTCATAAAACTAACACACATATCTAAAATATTATACAAGGTAATTCTTGGCTTGCTGTTTGGATGGTCTCTAGCGATGAGCCAATGGGCAGTAAGGGAAACAGTATGTCTCCTCCCTTTAATTGGGGCCTAATAATAACAGGTTGTTGTGAAACAATTACATACATATATATATATATATATATATATATATATATATATATATATATATATATACATACATACACACACACACACACACACACACACATACATACATACATTGTTTCCCCCAAAATAAGACAGGGCCTTATTCTCTTTTGATGCCTGAAATAAGCACTCAGCCTTATTGTCGCAGAGGTCTTATTATTTTTGAAGTGCAAGTGGTGGGGAGGGTGGCCACCTCATGACTGCTGCCGTGTTGCAATATTTTCGGAGAGGGCTTATTTTAGTCCATGCACTCAAAAGCCCAATTAGGCTTATTATCCAGGAAGGTCTTATTTTCACGGGAACAGGGTATCTGTATATATACTCATTAAAACAAGCTTGTCTTGCTATATGTTTTTTTTCCTCTGGGAGTTGCAATTTTGCTAAATTCTGAAACCTAAGGACCTTTTCTGAAATATCCAATTTTCTTCTAATAGTTGTCCTGTTTTGAGGCTGCATTTCTATAGACTATTAATACTACGTTTGGGAAATAACAGGAAAAATGGTTCAGCTACCCTTTTAATCACTTTCACCAGGAAATCTTAACCAAGACCTATGCCCAGATATCAAAATGGGAAATGGGGCGGGGTGGGGGGTGGAGGGGGGGGATAGTATTCGTGAGATGATGAAGCTATCATGACTTCAGACAAATTCAGGAATACAGTATATCATCATACTAGCTGGAACCTATTAGCATTTTGTCATGAGGGTAAGAAAAATGCAGATCTTGCAGGTTCTGGGTGATCTTTGCACAACACATGAAAACTTGAATCTATCAGCTTTGGCATTAGCAAAGAATCAGGATTATATTGGCGCTGCCCTTGATCACCTGCTGTTAAGATTTTGAAAATAAATTCACATAATTCAAGCTAAATGGGACCTAGCAATCTTTTAGTCATTGCTGGTGATATCACCCATGATTGCACCACAGCGTCTGGAGCTACATTGTCTGTTAATCAGGGAAGCCCATCCTTGCAAAATTACACCTATTTCCAGATTACCGCCTTTGTTACCAACAGGTCTCAATGTGCAATTTGATATTCTGATCGTCATTTATAAAGCCTTTTATGGCATAGCATCAGCATACATTCAGGAATTGTCTTGCAAGGTATGATTCTGCCAATCTGGTCCAAACATCTAGGTAGAAGGATATACTAATGAACCCATCTCATTAGGGAAAAGAGGAATTAATCCATAAGGAGGTCTTTTCAATAGTAGTCCCCCTGTTAGGGTTCCAAGTAATAGTCCCAAAGAAAACAAACCTCTGAGGCTGGTAGATTCCTCAAAGAACAGTTTTATTGGCTATATCATATTAGCACAGATCTGATGAAAACCAACTCTGAGAGTTCCCACAGTTTTCACCAAATTAAACAGTTTTTTCCCCCTTTTCCTAAACATTCAATCATATGGTCCAATCAGGGTGCCATCCGGTCATCTGGTAACCTCAGTCCTCCTCCCCCTCTGACCAGGTGTGCGAATGTCCTTGTTTCTCAAGAGAAAGTATTTTGTTTTGGCTATAAACCCCAGCTCTCTCTATTCCTCCCTCCTTATCCCTCAGCTCTAGCATGGCAGTGTTGAAGCTCCAAAATGGCATTGGTCAGGCCAGCTTCAGAGTTGACACCTTGGATTGTGAAACATGCTACACCCACCTACTCCCTTCTTTGTATTTAAGAAACCCCTTCAACTGGCCTATGGACCCAAGTTAATTATGGGATATCAACATTATCATTGTTTATATGCATAAGTTATTAACGTCCTATATGACTCTAAGCATTTGTCAGTTTGGGGTAATTAGCAAATCACCATGAATTAATTAATTAATTAATTCATTCATTCATTCATTCATTCGTGAATCCATGAATCCATGAATTAATTAATTAATTAATTAATGCCTGGTCTGAAATAAAACCAAGATGACAAATTAGAATTTTCCATACCTATTTGCTGCCATGAAGTGATTATCCAGCTGTCTGCAGTTCAGATCTGATACTTCTACATACATGGTAAGTGGCCATGATGTATTAGTTTTCCTGGGTCTTTATTCCCTTAATCAGGCATTAGCTATGTTAATTCTGTTTCACGTCACAGGACACCATGCAGCTGACCATTAGCAGTAGTAATTAAAATACAGTAGTTTTTTTTTTTATTTCTCAAATATTTATTTATTTATTTATTATTTAATTTGTCAAACGTGTAAAAGATACAAGCATAAACATAAATATGAACACAGTAAATGGGTACAAATAAATGGAGACAGTAGGGCAGGGATGGTAGGCACACTGGTGCGCTTATGCACACCCTATACAGACCTTTTAGGAATGGGTTGATAGTAGACAGTCTTAGGTTAAAACTATGGGGGTTTGGGGAATATAACAGCAGACTCAGTGCATTCTAGGCATTGAGCACTCTGTTTCTGAAGTTGTTTTTTATGCAATCGAATATGGAGTGGTTTACTTTGAGTTTGTATCTATTGTTTGCTTGTGTATTATTGTGGTTGAAGCTGAAGTAGTCATTGATAGGTAGGACATTGTAGCAGATAATTTTGTGTACTACTCTTAGGTCAAACCGTAGGCGGCATAGTTCTAGGTTCTTCAAGTTGTTGTGAAACAAACCATAAGGTGGGTTGGCTGGCTTTGATTTAGCACAGGGGTAGTCAACTTTTTTATACCTACCGCCCACTTTTGTATCCCTGTTAGTAGTAAAATTTTCTAACCGCCCACCGGTTCCATAATAATGGTGATTTATAAAGTAGGGAAATCAATTAAATTAAAAAAAGGAAAGTGCTTCAGTATTGGACAAAACCCTTACCGCCTACCATGAAAGCTGGAACGCCCCCCTAGTGGGTCGTAGGGAACAGGTTGACTACCACTGATTTAGGATATGATGTGAATCCAAACCATGATTTATGTAGTATGGCTCATTGTGGTTTATTCAATTAATTATATACAATGTTTTGTGTACCCATCATGGCTCAGTAGTTAGAATACTGTATTGCAGACTTACTCTGTCCAATGCCAGGAGTTTGATCCTGACTGGCTCAAAGTTGACTCATCCTTCCATTGTTGAGGCAATATTTTTTGTTATTGGATTTTCATATTTTAACTTCTACCAGCCCCAGTCAATGATCTGATGGGGAGGAGTATTTTATACATTTGCATATCCATTGTTAACAGCACTCTTCCCGCCAAAATTGTCAGCTGATTTCCTAAACGTTGTTGACAAGTCATTTTATTGCTAGAATAGGTAGTTATAGATCCTTTCCATGTATGGATATTCAACAGGAACTCTAACAATGTTGAAAGAAGCTTATTGTTTAGCGCAGAATTTCAGAATATTCTTTGAAAACTTTTATTTTTTTAAATGGAAGATGGTTTTAGGATTTCAGGCAAACATTAATAAATTCATCTGTACAGGAGATGATGTTTAAACATTTTCCTGAGGCTTAAAAGGGGAGGTCTCAGTTTTTGTTTTACAGCAAATGTTAGATAAAGCAAAAATACAATGCATTTTTTAAAGAGTAAATAAATTGCATTTGTTGAACAAGGGTCAAAAATGGATAGCTTTGCAAAACACAATGAAGAACCAGCCAAAATAATAGGTTTTTATTGAATCAAAACTCAAGATAGAAGCATATCATTAACAAAAGCAAAGGAAACTGCATAAAACATATAGGCATAATTTACTGTGTGGTACTGAAAATTTAAGCTTCATTAGGCTACCAGATCTGGGCTGCTATAATTTGAAATCCCTCTAGATGGCACCCAAGAGATATAGAAAAGGTGGATTCTTTGCTGCCGCTTCATGGCTTTCCAGCATTTTGCAGACTTAAGCTACATACCTGGACAATGAGTGACAATCTAAGCTTGAGAACCATTAAATGTAATTCTGGTCCAGTGGTGGATTCTGGATCCTGTTGCAACCGGTATGGTGAACCGGGCCTGGCATCCACCACATGAACGTGCGCAGTATCCTTATCTCTTGCGATGCCTCTGTGACGCTCCAGCTGCTTGACAGAGCGTTGCATAGACTCCATGCGCTCCGTACGCGTGCGTGGAAGCGCCGAAACCCAAATACAGGTAAGGAGCTTGGGAGGGCGAGGGGGCCCTCTGGAGCATCATACCAGAACGGTACCTGGTGCTCTGGGCAGGCACTGGTACACCCGTACTGGAGCATACCGCCTACAACCCACCACTGTTCTGGTCAGAGTAATTTCAATGCAATTCTGTATGCTTTGTTTAAAAACTAGCAACCTACCTCACCCCTTCATTAAAACAAAAGCTAGGAAAGCTGTCCAATGGATTTGGATAACCTCCTTTTTCTTCAGTGTTGTTGCTTATCTTTTCTGCACCCCCATTCAGGGGTGGGTTGCTGCGGGTCTCCCTCCCAGGAGACTCCATGTGGCCCTTTTGGATGCAAGGCCGTGTTGGATGCAAGGCCTGTGTGGAGGCTTGGGAAGTGGGGGGGGAGGGGGGACAGGCTTCCCGGAAGTTTCAGAAGGCCAGAAATGGGCCTGTTTCCGGCCTCCCGAAGTAGGCAGTTTTCACCCTCCCAGAAGCTTCAGGAAAGCCTCCGGAGCCTAGGGAGGGAGAAAATGCACGCACACACACCGCCATGGCGCAGGAGGCTGACTAGGCCACGCCCACCATGACCACACCCCACCCCACTCCACCCATTCAGTATACATCAGCGTATAGTACATTCAGTGTGCTACAGCTTTGGAAGATCAGTAGAAATTGAATTTTAACACATGGAGCCAATTACAATCGGGAAGATGATACCCCAAATTTGTAATTCTATAAAGTACTATTTATGGTAACATTCATATAGAAAAAGGCAGAAAAATATTTGATAAGGGGTTTTCCCCCCACTAACAAGATAGCTGTGATGAGATTTTGAATGCTTCAATCTATATACTGCAAAACAAATCGGAAAGTTTCCAAAATATTATGAACTTGACATTGTTAGATCAAGCTGGCATGTAGAGTTGGGTAGTGGCAGAGATACTTATCAGAGTTGCAGATGTAAATAGCATCTATGTTTCTTGTTTCATCCCTCTGCTCCTCACCACAGCTTCCGGGGTTATCCTCCTCTGCTTCTCGTTCTGTTTCAACTAGCATGGTTTAAAAACCACATGTTTCCTTTAAAACTCTCAAAACTGTCATTTCTTCGCTCATGTATGAACACTTTCTTCCTCAGCTGGCAGGGTTCTTCCTTTGTCAGAATCAGAAACTGAACAAATCCAGAGTGAATCACCACAACTGAATTGTGTGACTCGCCTGCACAACTCAGAAAGAATCCTTTGGACACCAAGGTTTCACAGGGTGGCTGTGAATAGCAATAGCACTTAGATTTACACACTGCTTTACAGTGCTTTACAGCCCTCTCTAAGCGGTTTACAGAGTCAGCATATTTCCTCCAATTCATTTTACCCACCTTGGAAAGATGGAAGTCAACCTTGAACAGGTGATGCTGTAGCAACCAGGTTTAAATCTACACTTTCCTAGTTGGAAATGGAGAAAGTTTCTGCCTTAAAATCTGGAAAGTTGCTAACAAGCTAATTTGGGATGATTTAATCCAGAATTTCTGGAAGCTGATAAAGATGATATTATACAAGGGAGATCTGAATTTCACTGAATTTAAGGCAATTTCTTACATTTTTATTACTAACTAGCTATACCCGGCCACGTGTTGCTGTGGCCCAGTCTGGTTAAATGGCCAACCAATTTGTGTGTAGATCTACACCTGCACACATACCATCATATAAGGCCCAACCTACCTACCTACTGTATTTCTCTCTCTTTATCTATCCCTCTACCTACCTACTGTATTTCTTTCTTTCCCCCTCTATCTACCTACCTACCTACTATATTTCCCCCTCTTTCTCTATTCCTCTACCTACCTACCTACCTACCTACTGTATTTCTCGCTATCTATCTATACACCTACCTACCTATGGTATTTCTCCCTCTGTCTATCCCTCTACTTACCTACCTATTGTATTTCTTGCTTTCTCCCTCTACCTACCTATTTACCTACCTACTGTATTTCTCCCTCTCTATCTATCCCCCTATCTACCTACCTGCCTACCTACTATATTTCGTCCTCTCTGTCTATCCCTCTACATACCTGCCTAATGTATTTCTCCCTCTTTATCTATCCCTCTACCTACCTACCTACCTACCTACCTACTGTATTTCTTTCTTTCTACCTCTATCTACCTACCTACCTATTGTATTTCCCCCTCTCTATCCCTCTACCTACCTACCTACTGTATTTCTCCCTCTTTCTCTATTCCTCTACCTACCTACCTACCGTATTTCTCGCTATCTATCTATACACCTACCTACCTAACGTATTTCTCCCGCTCTGTCTATCCCTCTACTTACCTACCTATTGTATTTCTTGCTTTCTCCCTCTACATACCTACCTACCTACCTACTGTGTTCCTTCCTTCCTTCCTTCCTTTTTTCTTTCTTTCTTTCTTCCTTCCTTCCTTTTTCTTTCTTTCTTTCTTTCTTTCTTTTTCTTTCTTTCTATCTATCTATCTATCTATCTATCTATCTATCTATCTATCCACCTACCTACCTACCTACATACCTTATTTCTCCCTCTCTATCTATCCCTTGGGGGTCATCTAGTCCAACTCCCTGCCTAGGCAGGAAGTCCTATAACCATGATGGCGAACCTATGGCACGGGTGCCACAGGTGGCACACGGAACCATTTCTTAGGCCACGCGAGGCATTGCCCTGTCAGCTTCAGTGTGTATGTGTGCCCTGGCCAGCTGATTTAGGCCTTCTTTTGAGGATGTTTTATGCCCTCTGGAGGTGGGGGAAGGCTGTTTTCACCCTCCCCAGGCTCCTATAAAGCCTCTGGAGCCTGAGGATGACGTAAAAAGCATGCCAAATGCAGGGGGTCATGCACATAGCATTATGGATGTGGCACACCTGTGCACATCACCCCTGCACTTCCCCTGCTTTTGGCACGTGAGCCAAAAAAGGTTAGCCATCACTGCCCTATACCATTTCAGACAAATGGCTATCCAACATCTTCTTGAAGACTTCCAGTGTTGGGGCATTCACAACTTCTGGAAGCAAGCTGTTCCACTGATTAATTGTTCTAACTGTCAGGAAATTTCTCCTCAGTTCTAAGTTGCTTCTCTCCTTGATTAGTTTCCACCCATTGTTTCTTTCTTTTTTTTTTGAAAAAGTTTTATTGGGTTTTATAAATTTTTTACAAATAGGGTAAAGGGTAAGGTGTAAAAAGACATTTTGAGAACTTTCAAGTCGAAGTCGTTGACTCCTTCCGAGACTTCATAACAGAATATAGATAATACATTTAACTTACATTTGTACTACAAAGTGGAGAGAAATGCAAATATATCATTGTAAAAAAAAAAAACTATGCTAGCAAACATGTATAAACATCCAAACAATATTATATTATATTAAAATAAAGTCACTTTTGAGATCTAAGTCTTTTGGCAATTGTATCTTCTTTTCCCTGGCCCCCAGTGGGTGGGGCCGCGGCACCCTCTGCTCCCCCATTTTCATCCTCCAGGATTGAGGAATGTTTTTCAAGAAAGGCTTCTGCCTCTGCAATTGTTTTAATTCTTACTCTTCCTCCCTCCCAGAATACCAACATTCCCTCTGACATCACCCACTTGAACCAGACCCCCTTTTTAAATAATCTTTTAGACAAGAAGGAATACTTCCTTCTTATCTCTCTAATCTTCTTCAGGACCTGGTTCAAGATAGCTACCTCTTTCTGTTGATAAACTAAGGGACCATCTCTCTGCGCCCTCAAGATCCTTTCCCTTGTCGACCTTCTAACAAATATAATATGTATCTCTCTGGGTACTTCATTTATCCTGGCATATGCTCAATTTATTCTATATATCAAATCGATGTCCCCCCCTTACGTCCTCCTTAGGCTTGTGTAAATAATCTGCTAAAATTGTACACATTAAATCAGTTAAATCTTCATCACTTGCCTCAGGAACGTTCTGAAATCTTAAAAAATATGACATCCTTTCAAAATCCATCCTAGACATATGACCAGTTAAATCGCCAATTTCATTATTAATACTTTTAAGCTCTCCCTTTGCCCCAACTAACCCCACCTCCAGTTCATCAGTCTTTTGTGTATTTTCCATTAATTTCTTCTGTACCTCCAAAAGTTCTAACTTAGAGCTGACTTGGTCCTTTCTCATTTCTTTAATTTCTTTCACCAAGGTTTGAAGGGTTTCTTCCATTGCTGTTAATCTAGCATCCGTATCAGGTTTTTCAGGTAACATCGAACTGATTTTAGGCTGATGTGTCTGCTTTTTTGAAGCCATGGTGAAGAATTTAAGTCTGTGTCAGTAAGATGGCGTCTGCTGGAAAGGAGCTAGTGAGGCAGGAAACGAGCAAGTTCCAATAAACAAAGTCTTAGTTGTTACCTAATTAAAGTCCAGAGAGAAACCAAATTTTTACAATCAAATAGAAGAAAAAAGGCACTTCAGGGAAAGGACCAATTAATCAATTACAAACAATCATAAGTAAAGAAAAAGAGAGGCAGTCCCATTCACTAGGGAATGTCAGCAATCATCCATGAAAAGTGTATCTCAGGAGAACAAAGGAACGCCATCTTCCCCGCCCATCTGGAAGCCACCGGGAATTAACAAAGTGGAAAATTGCTTCTTTATTGCCAGACTTCGATTCTAAGTATCCACGATCATTCCAGAAAGACTTTCACTCACGATCAGAAAAGTTTGAATGCAGGTTTCTATGCTTCCTCAAGCCTGAGGAGCAGTTTCAAAACGCCGCTTTTCTTCCGTTCCAAGGGGGGGTTTCACAAACTCCCCCCTCCATCGCTTTGTTAAGCAAAAGTTGCAAGCAGAAAGAGAAAGTCACTCACAATCCACTCTGCAGCGAAGAGTCTCAGCTTTGCCTCCAACTCCAGCGATTCAGCCCTCTCACGAAGCATTAGATGTTCCGGTCCTCCTTCAGCGAAGGGAACCAAGCCCCCCGCAGCATGTTCCTTTACTCCTGGGTCGAGGACAAGGACCCCCCCGACCGCCGTTGGGATAGGGAAATCCCAGTGAGCCGACCGTATGGCGGGAATCCTTTAAAAGGAATTCCCTGCCCCGTTGGGGGCCGTAAAAGAAGCAAAACGGCGGATGAGTCCCAGGACTCAACCGTCGCCCCGGGAAACCGGAAGTCTTTCTTTCTTTCTTTCTTTCTTTCTTTCTTTCTTTCTTTCTTTCTTTCTTTCTTTCTTTCTTTCTTTCTTTGTTCCTTCCTTCCTTCCTTTTTCTTTCTTTCTTTCTTTCTTTTTCTATCTATCTATCTATCTATCTATCTATCTATCTATCTATCTATCCACCTACCTACCTACCTTATTTCTCCCTCTCTATCTATCCCTTGGGGGTCATCTAGTCCAACTCCCTGCCTAGGCAGGAAGCCCTATACCCATGATGGCGAACCTATGGCACGGGTGCCACAGGTGGCACACGGAACCATTTCTTAGGCCACGCGAGACATTGCCCTGTCAGCTTCAGTGTGTATGTGTGCCCTGGCCAGCTGATTTAGGCCTTCTTTTGAGGCTGTTTTATGCCCTCTGGAGGTGGGGGAAGGCTGTTTTCACCCTCCCCAGGCTCCTATAAAGCCTCTGGAGCCTGAGGATGACGTAAAAAGCATGCCAAATGCAGGGGGTCATGCACATAGCATTATGGATGTGGCACACCTGTGCACATCGCCCCTGCACTCCCCCTGCAATTGGCACGTGAGCCAAAAAAGGTTAGCTATCACTGCCCTATACCATTTCAGACTAATGGCTATCCAACATCTTCTTGAAGACTTCCAGTGTTGGGGCATTTACAACTTCTGGAGGCAAGCTGTTCCACTGATTAATTGTTCTAACTGTCAGGAAATTTCTCCTCAGTTCTAAGTTGCTTCTCTCCTTGATTAGTTTCTACCCATTGTTTCTTGTTCTGCTCTCAGGTGCTTTGGAGAATGGCTTGACTCTCTCTTCTTTGTGGCAACCTCTGAGATATTGGAAGGCTGCTATTCTGTCTCCCCGTCCCTCTTTTAATAAACTGTATTTCTCCCTGTCTCTCTATTCCCCTATCTACCTACCTACTGTAATACAATAATACAATAACAGAGTTGGAAGGGACCTTGGAGGTCATCTAGCCCAACCCCGCTGCTCAAGCAGGAGACCCTATACCGTGTCAGACAAATAATTTTCCAGTCTCTTCTTAAAAACACATCCAATGTTGGGGCATCCATAACTTCTGGTGGCAAGCTGTTCCACTGGTTAATAGTTCTCACTGCCAGGAAATTTCCCCGCAGTTCTAGGTTGCTTCTCTCCTGGATTAGTTTCCACCCATTGCTTCTTGTTCTGCCATCAGGTGTTTTGGAGAGTTGGAAGGGACCTTGGAGGTCATCTAGTCCAACCCCGTTGCTCAAGTAGGAGACCCTATACCGTGTCAGACAAATGGTTTTCCAGTCTCTTCTTAAAAACACATCCAGTGTTGTGGCATCCATAACTTCTGGTGGCAAGCTGTTCCGCTGGTTAATAGTTCTCACTGCCAGGAAATTTCCCCTCAGTTCTAAGTTGCTTCTCTCCTGGATTAGTTTCCACCCATTGCTTCTTGTTCTGCCATCAGGTGCTTTGGAGAGGTGGAAGGGACCTTGGAGGTCATCTAGTCCAACCCTGCTGCTCAAGCAGGAGACCCTATACCGTGTCAGACAAATGGTTTTCCAGTCTCTTCTTAAAAACACATCCAGTGTTGGGGCATCCATAACTTCTGGTGGCAAGATGTTCCACTGGTTAATAGTTCTCACTGCCAGGAAATTTCCCCTCAGTTCTAGGTTGCTTCTCTCCTTGATTAGTTTCCACCCATTGCTTCTTGTTCTGCCCTCAGGTGCCTTGGTGAATAGCTTGACTCCCTCTTCTTTGGGGCAACCCCTGAGATATTGGAAGGCTGCTATCATGTCTTCCCTAGTCCCTCTTTTATTAAACTGTATTTGCTGTCAGATGGGTCATTCTTTGTTACAGTTTGGTTCAGTTCGTATTAAACAGTTTAAAGCAGTTGCCTGCCTCCGTGTTTTTACCTCAGAGAACAGTATTGAGCAGTATTTCCCCCCCCCCCTCTCTCTCTCTATTGGCCACCTGGGAGTTTGCTATCCCAGTGCCTTTTTGGCCCCAATAGGCCTCCATTCCAACACTGACAGTTGAAAACCAGTTTGATGGGCGTGGCTACAGGGAAGTTAAAACACATTTCAGTGGGTACATTTTATTTGTGTGTAATTTGCACACGACACACGCGTGCTAGGCACAAAATGAGTAGCTCTTCTATTATTGGAAGTCCTTGGCTACATTGTGTGAAAGTTTGGTGTAAATCAGTCCAGTAGTTTTTGAGATTAGTGGATTCGTACAAACTATTTTACATTTTTATTTATATAGATAACTGATAGAGGAGGAACAAAACATGATAGAGGAGAGGCAAAATAACCTTAAAATATAAATTGGTTTTCAAGAATGCAGGTGGGCTTTTGTCACAAATTTTGCCCTAACCAAATATTTACCTTTTGGATGTATTACTACATTTTAAAGCAATAAAAAACCCATATGTAACATTTCTTAAAACTGAAAACTATTGACAAAATAGGAGGCTCCAATCCCCTATTCCAATTTTTGTAAATGACCAGTCTTCGTTTTATTAAACACTTTAAATATTGGTAGAATTGAACTGTCAGCTACTCTTTAAAAAGTGTTAGTCTAATCTTCAAATTTATGAGCTTTTATAATAAACCGTATGGCCTACAATGAATATATAACAACTGGTTTGTCTGCATATATTCATTAATAGTGAGATAATTTAAGGTAGCTAAAACATTCCGTTTCCAACTCAAACTTTAGAGGAAAAATATTTTATGTGACTCTCATCTATGCAAAAATCAGAAAGGTCTTTATATATGTTGAATAATTGAGAACCATTAAATGTAATTCTGATCCAGTGGTGAGTTCTGGATTTTTTAATCCTAAAAAAATGCCTAGGTGTAGATGTGACATATAGACATTACAATTTAGAGATATAATCAGATGAAGTTATCTTTTGATCTTGATTTATAGGGCAATAACTACCGTACTGTGCTTCCTTTCATTCAGTTGTCTACAATAATTGGTCCTGTTTATCGGTCTGGAGGAGATGGAGGGTAACATCCTTTGGTTGCCTAGCAATACAAACAAGTCTTCGTCATTTCTCTTCTCCACAACTACACCACAGGAGTGTACAGAGATGGTTCGCAAAACTAACATATCTTCTCCATCTGAGAAAATAAAGTCAGCGCTGAGAATAACAGCAGACTAGGAAAAAATGTATTATAAAATGTATTTGGGGGAAAGAAATATGGGGGGGATTTCTCAGGATGCGGGAAGGTGCAAAAACTCAAAATTATGGTTTCTTAGTTTTCAGCCATTAAAGGCATCAGTAGAAATGTTTTTGAAAACACGATGCAAACATATTTTAATGTATACAATAGAACACACTGTCTTTTCATGGATAAAATCTTCAGGGGCAGAACTTTGATTATGTTTGGGGAAAAAACTAAAAATGGGTTAAGGGTTAAGTACCTACACATTTAGGGACATGGTGGCTCAGTGGCTTAAGATGCTGAGCTTGTCGATCGAAAGGTCGGCAGTTCGGTGGTTCGAATCCCTAGCACCGCGTAATGGAGTGAGCTCCCGTTACTTGTCACAGCTTCTGCCAACTTAGCAGTTTGAAGGCATGTAAAAATGGAAATAGAAAAATAGAGACCACCCTTGGTGGGAAGTTAACATCATTCCATGTGCCTTCAGCATTTAGTCATGCCGGCCAATCGGACATCTCTGTGGTCATGTCTTCAGCTTTGAAACGGAGATGAACACCTCCCCTAGAGTCAGGAACAACTAGCACATATGTGCGAGGGGAACTTTTACCTTTACCTTACCCTCACATTGTTTATTGAAGTGCTGTAGTTTTTCCTAGCTGGTTAAAAAACATAAACTTTGCTTACCTATTCCTTAAATGATCTTAAGACTATAGGAGAAATTCATATGCATTGTTTAGAAAGTTAAGCAGATAAACCTTGGTACAGTAAAACGTCAATTTAACGTACCATTTGGAAGGTAGTTAGACCTGAACTGAGCTCACTCCAATTTACATCATTTGCATAATTGCGTATAAATGTGTGTATTCTGGCTGAATTTCAACATAGAGGACTTGTCGACTAAATGGAAGATTGAATTCTGCATTTCCACTAATTAAATTTGCAATCTACTAATTAGAACTTCTTCCATGATTTTACTATCTTGGATGGGAGATCACCAGAAAAATCTCAGAATGACAAGCTAAATGGGGAGCAAAAAAATAAATCTTGGAAGAAGGCAATGGAAATAATATCTACTAGGAAACATGTAGGACATGGTAAATTATACAAAAACGAGGGGATCAAACTATTTTCCAAAGCACCAATAGTCATGACAAGAAGCAATGGTTAGAAACTAACCAAAGAGAGAATCAATCTAGGACTAAGGAGAAATTTCCTAATGGTGGAAGCAATTAATCAATAGAATAACTTGCCTTCAGAGGTTTTGGGTGCCCCATCACTGGCGGCTTTCAAAAAGAGACTGGACAACCCCATACCATTTATCTCAAATGGTATGGGGTCTCCTGTTTGAGCAAGGGGTTGGGCTCAAAGACCTCCAAGGTCTTTTCCAAATCTATTATTCTATGTTCTATGAGAGATTAAGGTAAAAAGTAAAGGTTCCCCTCGCATATATGTGCTAGTCATTCCCAACTCTAGGGGGCAGTGCTCATCTCCGTTTCAAAGCCAAAGAACCAGCCACATTTGGTCATGTGATTGGCATGACTAAATGCTGAAGGCGCACAGAACACTGTTACCTTCCCATCAAAGTAATCCCTATTTTTCTACTTGCATTTTTACATGTTTTCGAACTACTAGGTTGGCAGAAGCTGGGACAAGTAACGGGAGCTCACTCCGTTACATGGTGCTAGGGATTCGAACCACCGAACTGCCAACCTTTCTGATCAACAAGCTCAGCGTCTTAGCCACTGAGCTACCACATCCAATAATTATGTCCCATAATTCGAAAAAGGGGGTCATGGTAGGATTTAGAATATGACCTTTGGGGAAATAGAACATCTGCTAGAAGGACTCAGGGGAATTGCCTTCTACTAAATCAGAATAAATTCGACCCCAGAATTGCAGCTCTTTAGAAGAATTGTTCAAGTCCTACTTGGAATGCTACAAAGCCTCAATACTGTATGCAAAGGATATACTTCACCCTTGAGTTACACAATCTACTCCATTTCCTCAAAGGAAGGGAAATTGGCACTAGAATCATGTTTGGGAAAGAAATATACAATTACCTCAGATGAAACAGGAGGGAGGAGAGATTCAGATTATTGATTTCATTCTTAAATGCGTAGATGGGATTCATCATCTAATTTAACTTTAGGTCTCTAATTTTTCATCCCTTATTTTTACATTCCTAACACCAGAAAATGATTAGCGCTTTACAAGAAATGCTGCAGGCAATTGAAATTTAATGATAGTAATAAAAATGATCATGTCAGTGTAGAAAACTTTGGTCTCCTATTCTCAAGTTTACATTGGATATATTTCCTTTGTAAAAAAAAACTGTTTTGCTTCAGGGAAAATAAGATTTGATGTTGAGAGAATACAGCCAAATGTGTTGGACTTCAATTCCTATAATTCTCATTAATATTCGGACTGGAAATAATAGACCCTTTATCCTACATATTAGGTAGGGACCTTTGTAGTTAAGATTTTGACATGGAAGAAGATTTTTAGCTGATGACGTTGAAAGTGCCTGAGGTTGAGATGCTTTCATTTTTTAATATGCTTTGATTGTATTTTTAAAGCCATATTTTATGTCTTATTGATTTAATTTGTTTGTAGTTCATTATTTATTGGTGGTATGGAATAAATTCAATAAATTCATAAGCAATTAAGAAAGAAAAAATAACTAAGATGGACAAAAGCAACCACACAAACTGAGCTAAAATAAGCCACACAAACTCCAGACAAAAAGGAAGAACTCATGGCCAAATTCAAGGGGTATTTATAGATTTACAAATATAGAGTATAGCTGTGTTTCCATGACACACTCAGCAATGGTTAATGTAAACCTGGTTTATAAAACATAACTGTTTTCTGTGTTAGCATAACACATTGAACTATAAAATAACAATATGAAGTTACAATGTTGTTAGAAAGACATTTGCAATTTTCTCATAAATGCCTTTCATATACTGGTGAGGACTTCGGTATAGATTTACAGAATTTAATCTATGTTAAACATGATAAAATTATTTATCCTGTTTATTTCACTTGTGTGGTCTATGTTGCGGTGGCGCAGTGGTTAGAATGCAGTACTGCAGGCTGCTTCTGCTGCCTGCTGGCTGCCTGCAATTTGACAGATCAAATCTCAGCCTTCAATCCTTCCAAGCAGTGGTGGGTTTCAAATTTTTTAGAACCTACTTTGTGGGTGTGGCTTGGCAGTCATGTGACAGGGTGGGAGTGGCCACCTTTTAAAATGTGGTGAAACTCATTTAACAATGTTTTCACTCACCTTTTCTTGGAAGATTGGCAAAATGATGAGCAAGTAGTCAGCAAAAGCAAGAACTTGCCCCTGCCTAAGTATTCTTGAGTGGTGATGGATATCCAGCCAAAAGGGAGAAAAGAGGACAGGTTTGCCAGCATTGACTGCTGTTTTGAAGGGGCAGATAAGAAACAGCATTAGCTCTAAGGATCAGTATTTGGCGCTTTTTTAAAAAAAAGCTCCTAAAGCAAGAGGCAGAATAAGACAATCAATAGAAAATGGATTTGGAAGAAAGAACCATGCACCAGATCTTTAAAAAATGGATGCCTGATTTAATTGCTTATCCAGTTGCCTTTTAACCATGGAGTCAGATGGACATAATGATGCCCTTTGCCTTGGGCAGCAAATAATAATAATCTTTATTGTCATTATGCTAAAATTACAATGAAATGTCTTGTACTAGCCAAATATTGGCCTTGATATTATAAAGCAGGGTGTCCAACCTTGGCAACTCTTAAGACTTGTGGCTTTCAATGCCCATGCTGGCTGGGCAATTCTGGGAGATGAAGTCCACAAGCCTTAAAGTTGCCAAGGTTGGGAGAACCCTGTTATGAAGGATACTGGCATATCCATTAATAATATTCTAAATACAAGTTTACTATAGAAATACCTTCCAAATTTAATAAATTAAACTATACTCAGTATTATACCTCTACTGTGAAAATCCAGAATAGGTCATGCATGCAGAACTTTACCTCTTGAGATCTATAATCCTTTTTAAATTTGACAAATTCCTTGTTCAATATGATTAAAAGCGTAACTAATGAATGCTGGTAAAAGCAGAGAGGTGGCTGAATAAACTTGGAGTCATAATTTTCTTGGAAATCTGACGTATTTACTTCTGAGTAAGTAAGAGAAAGGTCATGCTGTGTGATTTCTAAAGGCTGTGGGTGATTAATTAGAATAAAACTATATGAAACCCAGAATACATGTTTATGCATAGGGGACTATGGAAAAGTACGTAGCAATAGCACTTAGACATATATACTGTTTCACAGTGCTTTTGCAGCCCTCTCTAAGTTGTTTACAGAGCCAGCCTATTGCCCCCAACAATCTGGATTTTCATTTTACCCACCTTGGAAGCAGTGGTGGGTTTCTGCAGGCTCGCAGGTGAAATTTAGAGAACCGGTGAGAGTGGGTTCCACCGGCACACCTGGAAGTAAATCTGGCCCGCCGCTGCCAGTGACCCAACGGGAAGGAAAGGAAAGGAAAGGAAGAAAGAAAGAAAGAAAGGAAGGAAGGAAGGAAGGAAGGAAGGAAGGAAGGAAGGAAGAAAGAAAGAAAGAAAGAAAGAAAGAAAGAAAGAAAGAAAGAAAGAAAGAAAGAAAGAAAGAAAGAAAGAAAGAAAGAAAGAGAATTTACCATCACAATTTAATCCAAAATTTTGGTTGCTAAGCAAGAGCTTTCCACTCAGCATACAGGTAATTCTCAACTTACAAACAACAATTGGAATCAGCTTTTCCTTTGCTAAGCAAGGTAGTAATTAAGTGAATTGTGCACAATTTTACAGCCTTTTTTTGCCATGGTTGTTAAGTAAATAATTCAGTGAATCCAGTTTCCCCCATTGGACTTGCTTATTGGAAGCCAAACTGGGAAGATCACAAATGGCAATCGGATGAGCCTGGGAACTTGAAACCATTGTAATGTATATGCCAATTACCAAGCAAGTTGCCAACATTTGATCACATGAGCATGGGAAGGCTGCAACCACCATAAGTGTGAGGGCCAGTCATAAGTCGCTTTTTTCAGTGGTGGTGTAACTTTGAATGGTCACTAAATGAATGATTGTAAGTCAGTGACTACCTGTATGCTCAATTACCTGGGAGATGGGATAAATGAGTGGCAGCAGGAGAGTACAACAGGCTAGCAAATGGATGGGCCAAATGATATGACTCCACTTGGAAGCTAAGGCCAATTGACAGAACCTTGCTAAGGGTTTTGCAGGAATAGGATGAAGGATTAACATCTGCCTGGATTATATAAATACTAGCTGGATACCTGTGTTTCGCGACTAAACTATGTGATCGAGCAATGCAGGAGAAATCCAGTTCACTCTGGTTCAATCCGTTGGCTCAGTGGTGGTCGGTGATTGAACCACATAAGGGAATATTGCTCCTGCCACCTTGAGTCCTGAAGCAGTATGCTAAGGAGCCCCACACTGCTCCTGAGTGAAGGAGTGGAATGTCTGCCAATTTGACCCGAGGTAACAGAATGTGAGGCAACTGGCAGTTGGAACAGAGTTCTTTTGAGGTGGGGAGGAGGAGTAGAACTCCTTAGGATCAGAACATGTTAATATATTTAATATAATAATATATTTAATTTGTAGAACCGCTCCCTCTCCCCACGGAAACTCGGGGCGGTGCACAGGGCAAAATAAAACAATAAATATACAGACATAGCATAAAAACGAATTAAATCTAATACCTGTGCTAAAATCCCATTAAACACTAAAATACCCAATAATTTAAATAAAAACCCTATAGCAGAGAGACTACCCTAGGCCGGCCAAGCAGAAAAGATATGTTTTTAGTTTCAGACGGAAGGAGCGGAGGTCCGTGGTTGTCCTAATATCGGGGGGAAGGTCGTTCCAGAGGGCAGGGCCCACCACAGAGAGCGCCCTTCCCCTGGGCGTCGCCCGCTGACAGAGTCTAGTGGACGGCACCCGGAGAAGCCCCTCTCTGTGGGAGCGAATTGGCCGTGAGGATGTATGAGGCAGGATCCGATCCCGCAGATAGCTAGGTCCCGAGCCATGGAGCGCTTTAAAGATGAGAACTAACACCTTGAAGCGCACCCGGAAGACAACAGGCAGCCAGTGCAGCTCGCGCAAGAGCGGTGTTACGTGGGTAGACCTAGCGGTTCCCATAATTGCTCGCGCGGCTGCGTTCTGGACCAACTGAAGTCTCCGGGTGCACCTCAAGGGGAGCCCCATGTAGAGAGAGTTACAATAGTCCAATCGGGATGTCACGAGTGCATGAGTGACTGTGCAAAGGGCGTCCTGATCCAATAGGGGGCGCAATTGGCGAACCAGGCGAACCAGGTAAAACGCCCTCCTGGCCACGGCTGTCACTTGATCTTCCATGGACAGCCGGGCATCCAGGAGGACACCCAAATTGCGCACCCCATCCACAGGGGCAAGATGTTCACCCCCTATGGCCAGCGATGGAGTTAGCTGGCTGAATCAGGCAGCCGGAAACCACAGCCACTCAGTCTTGGTCGGGTTGAGTCTGAGTCCGTTGCTTCCCATCCAGATCCGTACGGCTTCCAGGCACTGGCACATCACCGCTACGGCATCGTTGGGGTGGTTTGGGGTAGATATATACAGCTGAGTATCATCAGCGTAGAGATGGTACTCTACCCCAAAACCACGGATGATCTCACCCAGCGGCTTCATATGTGTTGAACAGGAGAGGCAAGAGGACCGACCCCTGAGGCACCCCACAAGTGAGGGGTCTCGAGGTCGACCTCTGCTCTCCTGCCAACACAAATTGCGATCGGCCAGAGAAGTAGGAGGAGAACCACCGTAAAACGGTGCCTCCCACCCCCAACCCCCCAGCCGATGCAATAGGATACCATGGTCGATGGTATCGAAAGCCGCCGAGAGGTCTAATAGGACCAGGATGGGGGAACAACCCCCATCTCTGGCCCTCCAGAGATCATCAACCAATGCGACCAATGCCGTCTCGGTGCTATGCCCGGGCCGAAAGCCGGACTGGCGCGGGTCTAGATAATCAACTTCCTCCAGGTGACGGGGAAACTGTTGTGCCACCACACTCTCAACAACCTTCGCCAAAAAGGGAAGGTTGGAGACTGGACGATAGTTGGTTAATAGAGCTGGATCCAAAGAGGGCTTCTTAAGGAAGGGCCTCACCATAACCTCTTTTAGGGAAGCAGGCAAGGAACCCTCACTTAAGGATGCGTTGACAACCTCTTGGAGCCAGCCTCATGTCACCTCCCAGGATGCCAGTACAAGCCAGGAGGGACACGGGTCCAATAAACATGTGGTGGCTCGCAGTCGCCCACGTAACCTGTCCATATCCTTGGAAGCAACGGAGTCAAACTCCTCCCAAACAAGATCTGCCTCATGGCATCCCAATGGGCCATCAATGGGGGCTAGCTCATTCCGTATCTGAGCGATTTTCTCCTGCAGAAAAGTCACAAATTCCTCTGCTCTACCCTGTAGCGGGGCTTCCCGCACCCTCTGTTGAAGGAGGGAGCAGGTCACCCTAAACAGGGCGGCAGGGTGGTTTTCTGCAGATGCTATGAGAGTGGCACAATGATGACGTTTGGCCACTCTCAGCACCACAATGTAAGTCCGTAAATGGGCTCTTACCTGTGTCCGGTCAGATTCGGAGCGAGTAGACCTCCATCTTCTCTCTAGGCATCTCTTGCGGCGTTTCATCACCCTCAGCTCCTCGGTAAACCAAGGAGCCAGGGCGGTTCGCCGCCGCAAGAGAGGCCGCAAGGGCGTGACCCGATCCAAGGGTCCCGTGGCCGCAGTATTCCATGCGGCCACGAGGTCCTCCATCGGGGCGCGGGTCAGGGGTACAGGAAATGGCCCAAGCGCCGTCTGGAACCCATCAGGGTCCATCAGGCGCCTGGGGCGGAACCAGATAGGAGATTCTGGTTCCGCCTCCCCGCGGAGGGGAGCAGCGGTCGGAAGGTCGAGCCGGAGAAGTGAGTGGTCTGACCATGACAAGGGTGTGATGACTATATCCCCTATACCCAGATCACTCTTCCATTGGCCTGAGACAAAGATGAGGTCCGGTGTATGTCCACCCTCGTGGGTGGGGCCTTGAATTAGTTGGGTCAGGTCCATGGCCGTCATGGAAGCCATGAACTCCCGAGCTACCTCGGATGATTCGCCCAACGATGGCAGATTAAAGTCCCCCATGACTAAAAGTCTGGGGGTCTCAACTGCCATCGTAGCGATCACCTCGAGGAGCTCGGGCAGGGCTGCTGCTACATAGCGGGGAGCCAGGTATACAACCAACAAGCCCAACTGCCTCCCTAGGCCCCACTTCACGCAGAGGGACTCACAACCGGTGGTCTGTGGCACAATGGTCTCTCTCGGCTCAAGACCTTCCCTAATGACAACCGCTACCCCACCACCCCTAGCTAGGGCCCGGGGCTGATGAAAAGCGCGGTAACCTGGTGGGCACATTTCAACGAGGGGGAGTCCTCCCTCGTGGCCCAACCAGGTCTCCGCAATTCCTACCAGGTCCGGCTCCCCCTCTGATACAAGGTCATGGACGAGGGGGGCTTTGTTGACCACGGACCTGGCGTTGCAGAACATCAGCCGCAGGCCCTGGCTCTGTATTCCCTGACCACCTAGCCTGCGGGGGTTGTGGCACCCGACCGTTTGTAACCAACGGCTACGTGCCACCAACCGGGAGGCTGGAACTTGTCTCCCCTCGGCCCTCCCCCTCCCCACGACCCTCTGAATTGGTAAGCCCTCCAACGGAACGACTCGTGGTTCCCCCCTCATATCGGATCCTTCCGATATGTTAATTACTGTATAAGAAATACTAATGATCTGATGGGTCATTTTGAAAAATCCTTTCTTAGCGAGCACCTAGAAGCCAAGAGGAACATATATGCCAAATTTCAAGTTTGTAGGCTTTACAGTTCCAGAGATTTCATCATCCACCGTTACTGGTACTTGGCTTTTATATATATAAATTAGTAACTATAGTCTTCATGTTATTGTCAAAGTCCTTAACAGAACACTCATTATCATCATTATTTTAGCCATTGTCTATCCACTGCAGGATAAAGATTTAGATTTAGATTTATTAAATTTTTAGACCGCCCTTCTCCCTTGCGGGACTCAGGGCGGCGTACAGGCAATAATAAGAACAATAAGATAGAGCATAAAATCCAATTAAAATCCAATTAAAAATATATTAATTGGATTTTATGCTCTATCTTATTGTTCTTATTATTGCCTGTACACCGCCCTGAGTCCCGCAAGGGAAAAGGGCGGTCTAAAAAGGTCTCTTCTACATATTTCCAACCTATACACTCCTGAGATTTCTTTTGCCAATTGAACCCACAATACTTGCTGATGTTGTCAATCCATCTCGTTTGATTGATGCTCTTTCATTGATGCTTTTTATCCATTTTATGACTGCCTCGGTCAGTTCTTCTGCATCAGTTCTTCTTGTAAATAGCTCCCCTTTCAAATATACTTTCCTTTCTGTCTCCATACACTTTGATTCAACTCTTTTTTTCTGAGCAGATGAAGAACAAAACTCTCTTAGCAGAGATTCTTTTATTAAACACAAGGCTGAAATCATTCACACTGCAGGAACTGTGAATCAGCACGCTCTACTGTAGAGTCAGACAAAATGTTTGCAATTCCAGTTTTGAAATTATCAATATTTGGAAGGACAGAAGAGGCAGCAGTCGATTGTAATTTTCTAAATGTGGTCTATAGTAAATTCTAAAGCCATTTTTATGTCCAGCAAGTTCACCTTGTGTTGCTATGGGACACAGAAAGATTTTTCAGAGTATAAGATGCACCAAGGTTTTAAAGAGGCAAATTAAAAAAAAACGTTTTTGTACTCTGCAAACTGCCCAACAACAGCCTGTTTTTTGCAAAACTGGGCCCGGGTTTTTTTTTAAGAGCATGAATAGCCCTTAAGAGGCTTGTACAGTGTTGGGGATGGGGGCGCAAAAACGAGCAAGCAACGGCCCATTTTTTGCTAAAACGGGCCAATTTTTTTGTCAAAACAAAACGGCATTAGGAAGCTTATAGAGTGCTTCTGGGGGCTGCAGGAGTAAATTGAGCAAAAAACAGTGCATCCTTTGCTCATTTCTGCCCTCCCCAGCCCCCAGGAGCTCTCTGAAAGCCTCCTACAAGCTATGCATGGCCATTTTGGTGAAGGGGGCGGGGTTTCAGGAGGCAAAAAACTTGATGTATTCAGTGTATAAGACGCACCCAGATTTTCAGCCTCTTTTTTTGAGGGAAAAGGGTGTGTCTTATATGGAAAGTAATTTTCTAGCTCTGTAAACCTTAAGATTGACAGTTGATCAATTGTAGAAAGAAAGAAGAGAGAAAGACCACACTTGGTCTATAAACCGCTGATGATTCATGGAAAGCTCCGCAGGTCTTCTTGGGATAGTATGTAGCCAGGTTTCCTAAATATCTCTGAAGGTTCTCAGTCTCCCATGACATAGTTGTCCCAATGTGTATTTTTTTCTTCAAAAGGCAGGAAAAGGTAAAGGTTCCCCTCACACATATGTGCTAGTTGTCCCTGACTCTAGGGGAGGGTGGTCATCTCCATTTCAAAGCCGAAGAGCCAGCACTGTCCAAAGATGTCTCTGTGGTTATATGGCCAGCATGACTAGATGCCAAAGGCACATGAAGCACTAATACCTTCCTATCAAAGGTGGTTCCTATTTGTCTACTTGCATTTTTATATGCTTTCGAACTGCTAGGTTGGCAGAAGCTGGGACAAGTAACGGGAGCTCACTCCATTATGCGGCACTAGGGATTCGAACCGCCAACCTTTCTGATCGACAAGCTCAGCACCTTAGCCACTGGGCCACCATGTGCCTTCAAAAGGCAACTAGGCTGCTTTTTTCTTGAGAAGAAGAAAGCCCCCACCATCAGAGCTGATGTAGATTCTTGGATGAGAAGTGAAACGTTTTCTTCTTCTTCCCCAAGAGAAAAAAACAATCCAGTGGCCTTCTGAAGAAAAAACACCAAAAAAACCACCTTTGAGTCAACTTTCCTAAAGCATCAAACATCATCTCTTATGGCTGGACTTTTAAAACAGGTAAAGTCCAACATGTCTCAAAAGTCCCTGCTGGAGAGCCTCTGATCTCAAAAAAAGGTTAAAACGCATTTCTTTTATTATTATTTTTAAACTTTTTTATTCATTTACCAAAATATAAAATTCAAAGAGAAATTCAAAAAAGTAAAGGAGGAAAGCTATGGCAAAGCTAGACAGCATACTAAAAAGCAGAGATATCACACTTCCAACAAAAGTGTGTATAGTCAAGGCTATGGTTTCCCAATTGCAATGTATGACTGTGAAAGTTGGACTATAAGAAAGGCTGAGCGCCAAAGAACTGAGGCCTTTGAACTCTGGTGCTGGAGAAGACTCCTGCGAGTCCCTTGGACTGCAAAGCGATCAAACCGGTCAATCCTAGAGGAGATCAACCCTGACTGCTCTTTAGAAGGCCAGATCCTGAAGAGGAAACTCAAATACTTTGGCCACCTAAAGAGAAGGAAGGACTCACTGGAGAAGAGCCTAATGCTGGGAATGATTGAGGGCAAAAGAAGAAGGGGACGACAGAGATGGATGGATGGAGTCACTGAAGCAGTAGGTATGAGCTTAGGTACAATACAATACAATAGCAGAGTTGGAAGGGACCTTGTAGGTCTTCTAGTCCAACCCCCTGCGTGGGCAGGAACCTTATATCATTTCAGACAAATGGCTATCTAACATCTTTTTAAAGACTTCCAGGGTTGGGGCATTCACAGCTTCTGGAGGCAAGCTGTTCCAGTGGTTAATTGTTCTAACTGTCAGGAAATTTCTCCTTAGTTCTAAGTTGCTTCTCTCCTTGATTAGTTTCCACCCATTGCTTCTTGCCCTGCCCCCAGGTGCCTTGGAGAATAGTTTGACTCCCTCTTCTTTGTGGCACTCTCTGAGATATCGGAACACTGCTATCATAAATGGACTCCAGTGGATGGTAGAGGACAGGAAGGCCTAAAGCAACAGTTCTCAACCTGTGGGTAGCGGCCCCTTTGGGGGTCGAACAACCCTTTCACAGGGGTCACCTAAGACCATCAGAAAACACATATTTTTGATGGTCTTAGGAACCAAGACACCAATTTTATGGTTGGGGGTCACAACAACATGAGGAACTGTATTAAAGGGTTGCGGCATTGGGAAGGTTGAGAACCACTGGCCTAGAGGAATGTTGTCCATGGGGTCACGCTGGGTTGGACACAACAACAAAGGAAAAGTAGGAAGTGGGCGGGGGATGGAAAATATGGTGTAAGGAGGGAAAAGGAAAGAGAAAGTCACTAACCTCTCACTGTCTTTAGCACAGAAGACGCAACCTTTGAATTTTACACAGCAGTATGCACAAGCCATTTCTATAACATTAAATCTATCATATTACCAAAACCAAAGTTTATTTTTTCCTTCATTGCAAGCACAAAATCCAGAAGCAATTTCAAAATAGAAACAAGGTGATACTTGTGTCACAACACCCTGTTAAGCCCCAATTAAGGGAGGAAGCATACTGCTTTCCTTTTCTGCCTTTCGGCTCATCACCAGAGACCATCTAGACAGAAAGCTATGAGTTCTGTTGTGTACTTTTTTTATATGTGTGTTAGGTTTTTGAGATGATCAATAAATAAATCAGGGAGACTAGGATAGATCTATTTTGAGCTTTTTAGCTCTCGTCAGCTAGCCATACCCTTACTGGGATTTGAACCGGGGCTGTATCACATGTTAGGCAGAAGCCTTAGCCACTAAGCCACCAGGTTCTCTTCCTGATCAGCTGAGATAGGAGGATAAGTATATACTTGTGTCACAACACCCTATTAAACTCCAATTAAGGGAGGAAGCATACTGCTTTCCTTTTCTGCCTTTCGGCTCATCACCAGAGACCATCTAGACAGAAAGCTATGAGTTCCGTTGTGTACTTTTTTTTATATGTGTGTTAGGTTTTTGAGCTGATCAATAATTGTTTTATTGTTGTGACCCAAGTATATACTTATCCTCCTGTCTCAGCTGATCAGGAAGAGAACCTGGTGGCTTAGTGGCTAAGGCTTCTGCCTAACATGTAATACAGCCCCAATTGAAATCCCAGTATGGGTATGGCTAGCTGATGAGAGCTACAAAGCTCGAAATAGATCTATCCTAGTCTCCCTGATTTATTTATTGATCACCTCAAAAACCTAACGTGTGTGTGTGTGTATTCTCTTCTTTGGATAAAAGAATCACATTTCTTTCATTATTCATTACAATTGGCAACAAATGCTCTGTCTTACACATTGGCAAAAAAAATCAGAATACCAAATACAAGCTGGGCAGATACAACCACATGAATGACCCTCACTCTGTCAAAGGACCTAGGAGTACTCATCTCAAATGATCTAAGTGCCAGAGCTCACTGCAACAGCATTGCCAAAAAAGGCATTAAGAGTTGTTAACCTAATTTTGCTTCTTCTCCATTAACATTGTACTGCAAACTAGTACACTTCTCTGCTCACAACAGAATATCTTATACCGCCAGGCTTGACAACTTAGAACTACACCGCCTTCAATGTGACCTGAGCGTAGTACACAAAATTATCTGCTACAATGTCCTACCTGTCAATGACTACTTCAGCTTCAACCACAATACAGGAGCACACAATAGATACAAACTCAAAGCAAACCACTCCAAACCTGACTGCAGAAAATATGATTTCAGCAAGAGTGATCAATTCCTGAAATGCATTACCTGACTCTGTGGTTTCCTCTCCAAACCCCCAAAACTTTAACCTTAGACTGTCTACTGTTGACCTCACCCCATTCCCAAGAGATCCGTAAAGGGGGCGTGCATAAGCGCACCACCGTGCCTACCGTCCTACTGTCCCCATCTATTTGTATCCATTTCTTTCATTCATCTCTATGTCTATATTTATACCTGCTATCTTGTTCATGTTTGACAAACTAATAAATACAAATACAAATGTCTCAAAGGTCCCTGCTGGAGAGCCTCTGATATCAAAAAAGATTAAAACCCATTTCTTTTATTATTTTTTAAAAACTTTTTAATTGGTTTATCAAAATATAAAATGCAAAGAGAAATTCAAAACAGTAAAGGAAAACTAGGAAGAGGGGGGAGGGGAAAATATGGCATAAAGGAAGGAAAACGAAAGAGAAAGGCACCAACTTCTGACTCTTTTTAGCCCAGTAGAACAGGGGTCTCCAACCTTTGCAACTTTAAGCCTGAAGGAGTTCAGCTCCCAGAATTCTCCAGCCAGCTTTGCTGGCTGGAGAATTCTGGGAGCTGAAGTCCTTCAGACTTAAAGTTGCAAAGGTTGGAGACCCCTGCAGTAGAAGACAGCAACATTAACAACCGCAACTTTTTAATTTTACACAACACTCTGCACAAGCCATCTCTATAACAACAAACCTATCTAATTAGCAAAAACAAAACCGAAGTTTCTTCTTTTTTCTTTCATTGCAAGCACAAAATCCAGAAGCAATTTCAAAGTAGGAAAAAAGGTTACACACACATCTATGTATGTATACGCGCGCGCGCGCGCATGCACGCACACACATATGTGTACACACACACACTTTTCTTTGGATAAAAAAAAGTACATTTCTTTTATATTATTTAGCTTCATCATCGTCACTACAGAAGAGTATCTCTGGCCACCGGCATTAAACGCCCCTCGTAAGCAGGAAGGCGCTTGGAAGCCCCTGCGTGACAGCTTGGCTTCCGTGTAATAAACTCGCGAGCCCCCACCCCCACCCAACCCCGGCGTGTTGCCCAGCCCTGCCGCCACCGCCCTTTCTCCGCTTCCAACCCTCCCCGGGGGGCGCCTGTCTCTTTCGGATCATTTTCATTTTTCCCTTCGCCGCTCATCGTCCGACGTCAGTGGGAATTTCCAGCTAGGAAGTGAGAGGGAGGCGAAAGTTGCGGTAGGGGAAGGGAGCCAGAAGTGGGCGGGCAAGGAGGGAGGGAGGGAAGGAGGTGCGAGGCCTTCGGAGTCGCGCGCCCAGGGTCGCGTGCCCGCGCCCGGCTGTCTTGTCTCTGCGTGGGCGGCTAAAGGCGGGCGGCGAAGTCCTGGCGGGGACCCGGACGGGCGACGGAGCGCGGCGCTCCCTTCTTTCCCCGCTGTTGGCTCGACGGAGCGCGAAGCTTTCCACAGGCGCTGCCTCCTGCTGCCACCCGCCATCCTGACATGGCGCTCTTTTGACCGGGACGTTCTCCGCCACGGTCGCCTTGCCTTCTCCTTCCCTTTCTCCCCTCGCCTAGCTGGTTCTCCCACCCGAGGGGCTCCTTCCTTTTCTCGGACGAAAAAAAAGGGCACGGGGATCCCATTCCCGAGTGTAAGGTGAGTCCCCATCCCCACGAAGCGGGCTTCTTAATGCTCGGGGCTAGCGGGAAAAAAAAAACCCCGCGCGGGTGCGCTTTCGGTGCCACGCGGAAACGTTGCGAAGTCGGGAAAGAAACTTTTGATTTCTTTCTTTTTATCTTTCCCCTCCGAGGGTGGAGCGCGACGGTGGCTTCGTCAGTTCGGTTTATGGATCGCCGGGTTTGTTTGGGTTTTTTTGGGGTGAGGGGGGGGGGCGAGCTTCCTTGACAGCCGCGGTCCGGTCTCTAGGCTTGACAAACGGGCTGGGTCTTGGGATGGAGAGACCTGCTGCCGTCTTAAACCGACGCACCCTTCAGCCCAGTCTATATAATCTTATAACAGGGGTCTCCAACCTTGGCAACTTTAAGCCTGGTGGACTTCAACTCCCAGAATTCCCAGCTGGCTGGGGAGTTCTGGGAGTTGAAGTCCACCAGGCTTAAAGTTGCCAAGGTTGGAGACCCCAAGTCCATAAGGTCAAATACGAAGAGCTTTGCTGGCTGGGACATTCTGGGAGTTGAAGTCCACCAGGCTTAAAGTTATTAAGGTTGGAGACTCCAGCATAAGGTCAAATACAAAGAGCTTTGCTGGCTGGGGAATTCTGGGAGTTGAACTCCACCAGGCTTAAAGTTGCCAAGGTTGGAGGCATTTCCCCACCCCCCATCCATAAGGTCAAATACAAAGATATCCAAAGCAGCTCCCTGCCTTTGTATTTGACCCTATATGGATTATATAGATGTCACTTTAGCAATGGATTTTGGAGGCGGGAGGGATTTCAGTAGGATTAAGTCTTAAAGTGGGAATGGTTTTAGAACTGGCACCTTCTTTTAGTTATAGATGATCTGAGCTTCACTTCTAGAGAGGCCATAACATTTGTGGTATGGAAATCTGTATTTTGTCACATTGCTCTGGGTGTGTGTATGTGTGTGTGTGTGTGTGTGTGTGCATGAGATCAACAGAACTTTCTACTTCCTCATTCCTTCGTTAAAGACAAGACACTATTCCTTCTTCACAGAAACTTTTTCTTGCAGCACATGGTTCTAGGCCTTCCTTAAACGATGCACCCAGTTCATGAAAAGTTGCAACTTTTTTCATTTGCCACAGGTACTTCCAGAGGGGTGCCAAAGACCAATAGTAAATCTCCCCCACCCCATCACTTCCTCTCTATTTCAGGAACACTATCTCAGTCTGCACATGGCAACCTCGACACATTTACAACTGTTCCAGACATGAAAAGCTTTGCTGGGGAAAGGTGGCAGCAGTCTTTGATAAGGAGTGCAGGGTCTTGTGGGAATGTGACCCCGCTTTCTCATTCTTGCCTTGCTCAGAAAAAGGCCTTTCACGGGCAAAACCAGTGAAAGTATTTGTACTTCAGATGGCATCTTCACTGATACTGAAAGTAGTCTTTCAGCTGCTGGAATGAATAAAGACAAGTTTCTCTTGCAATGATGTAAACATGATCTCTTCAGTGCTGAGGTTTTATTGAACTGATTTATTAGACTGAGGTTCTGTTTCTCCGCTAGTGACTTAACATTGTGCGTCAGAGTATTTCTTCCAAGTTTTCTCTGAGACAGACTAACTTGAGAAGAGTGACTGTGTCCGTGGTCATCCAGTACAGTTTCATGGCTGAGGAGCACTTGAACCGGAGTCTTCTTATCTTTAATCTAATGCTTTTAATGCATCTAATTCAACATCTAATTATGTTTTTTAAGCAAGTTTTATTGCAATTTTGTCTTTTTTTCTATCATACATACTTTATGGACAGAGTGTGGACGAGGTGTCACATCTTGTGCATCATATTTATAATCATAGTTTCAATATATTCTAATCTTCCCACTTTTATCAATATTCATCTCTTCTATATAATCCTTTATCTTTCTCTATTAATTCATTTAAACTTACATATCATTACTAAACACCCCTTTTTTTTTGTCTTCAACTAATTACTATTAATTTATCTTTACAAATCAATCCTTTTTAACCATAGCTTTGATATCCCAACTTCAACAGTATTATTCTCTTTATATAGTTCTTTATCATTTCTTATTCAATTCTTGCACATAGTTAACATCACTGTATGGCAGCATCATGTTTGATGCTGATTGTCCTATATTAAGCAGTCTGCAAACATGGGATTAGGATCTGAATATTCTTTTCAATGTCACTGTCATTTCCCCCCCCCCCAGATGAATGCAATATTTATCATTGTTGATATGACTTCCCCTAAGTATGAGGGATAGAACTGTTATTGCATTGCTCTGCAAAAAGAGATCTGATTCTTCAAAAGCCCTCAAATAAAAGAAAAAAAAGAAAATCAATATACGAACAGAGTATAAAAATGACCAGAAATGGAGATAAGAGAAATAGATCCAGTATGTTTTTCAGTGCTGAGTTCTGCTTTGGAAACTTTTAATATTTTGAGCATAAGCACAATATGTCCACTTAAATGAAGGATGGGAAATCAGTCTAAAAGTCAGACATCTGAGTTTAGGTTTATATTACTCTCTAATGCTGGTAAGAACTAATTATTACCACAGCATAAATAGGAAGTTTCCTATAAAAATACGTTATATAAGAAAACTATTGTTGTTTCTTGATACCTAACTTAGATTCTTTTGGCTGTTTTGGTTGGATAATATCAGTGCAATTCCAACATGCAGTTTGATGGTGATTATGTACCTATTCTTAGTGACCACATAGATAGATTTACTCCATGATTATCTGTTCCCAACCTAATCTTCAGCTCTTCCAACTGTGTACCCATCACCTCTGTAACTGTCCATTCACCTAACTGCTGGTCATCCTCTTCTTCTCTTTCTTTTCACCTTTACCATTGTTGGAGCCTTTTCTGGAGAAAAATGCAATCTAGGCATTGTTTAAGTGAAGCACACCTAAGGAACTATGCAGATGAAGCTGAGATGGGCTAGGTCAGGGGTCTGCAAAGTTGGCTCTTTTAAGACTGGTGGACTTCGACTCCCAGAATTCCCCAGCCAGCCAGGCTGGCTGGGGAATTCTGGGAGTTGAAGTCCACCAGTCTTAAAAGAGCCAACTTTGCAGACCCCTGGGCTAGCTGAAGCAGAGCATATGCCTTTGCGTTTTGGCCATTGTTGTGGGATTGTCAAATGCCTTATTGAGATTATTATGAGAAGTCTCTAATGAATAGAAATGGGAGATGTATGTCAGTACAATTCAAGAAGTTACATCTGCCTTTTAAATATTAGACAAGGGATATATTAGACTTGAGCATGAGGAGAAAGGATATTGTGAAGTCTGCCCTCTATTATTTTATGAGTGCTGTATATTCTGAAATAAATTGTATTTTTTTTTTGTAATATAAGGTATTTTGGAATGAAAATATGATTTGTTCAGTCAGGAATTTATAAAGGAAAAGCTGAAATTGGATTGTAAAACATTTCTTTCTTTGCAGCTGAGCCTTGCAGAATTTACAAGATTAAGATTTCTTAATAAGTACCATTTCTTAAGATACTCAGTAGTGGTTTGGTATTATTAATAACAAATACTGACTACCTACATGTTCAGTTTTATGCAATTTTTTTATTTCCCAGTTTTTGTGGCTTCTGTGTTATTGTTCAGTGTATTGTTTTTAAATTAAAAATACCTCTCGGCTAAAGGAAGCTTTGTTGTTTTTTGGTAGATTCTTCACTAAGATATACGTTCTTTTCTCCACGAGTCTGCTGAAAATGATGATGACACGAAATAGAGCCTGCCTTTGTATTGTATCAACCCTGAATTTTATCTATTTCAAAACTGTTGCTGCATTTTCTAGTCTAATGCCTCTAGACTTCTGAGGCTGACACTGCTGTGTTCCAAAAGTGCTACAGGTGTGTCTGCTATCCTCTGATTGGAGATGTGATTTATCCATAATTATGATTGGTAGCCTCAATTACCTTGCATATGTTAAAATTAGATGGATGGATGGATGGATGATTGATAGACAGACAGACAGACAGACAGACAGACAGACAGAGATGATAGATATAGATGTAGATAGATAGATAGATAGATAGATAGATAGATAGATAGATAGATAGATAGATAGATAGATAGATAGATAGATAGATAGTAAGTAGACAGACAAATGAGAGGCAGAGAGAGAGACGATAGATAGAGAGAGAGAGAGACAGAGAGAGGCAGATAGATGAGAGATGCACAGAGAGACAATAGATGGGTGGATGGGTGGATGGATGGATGGATTTAACAGATTAACAGAATTGGAGGGTACCTTGCAGGTCATCTAGTCCAACCCCCTGCCCAAGCAGGAGACCCTACATCTGCCTCTACGTAGGATTGAACTCACAACCTCCTGATTGGGAGGCAAGAACTCCACCTCTATGGACGGACAGAAAGAGAGAGAGAGACATAGAGAGAGACAAACAGATGATAGATAGATGATAGAGAGACAGAGAGAGAGAGAAGATAGATAGATAGATAGATAGATAGATAGATAGATAGATAGATAGATAGATAGATAGATAGATAGATAGATAGATAGATGATAGATAGATGATAGATAGGTAATATATGAAAATTTCCGAGAATACTATAATAATAATAATAATAATAATAATAATAATAATAATAATAATAATAATAATAATAATAATAGTAATAGTAATAATAGTAATAATAGTAATAATAATAATAATAATAATAATCTTTATTGTCATTGTAAAAATTACAATGAAATTGGTTTTAACTTCACTGGTGCAAAATTATAACAGAAACAAAAAAGAGAGAAAAGAAAAAAGAAAAAACTAGCATGTGCAACAGACAAAACTGTTGCTTTTCCTTTGTTATCTTTTTAGCAGTCAATGGTTTGCATTGCATGAAAGAGATATTTCACATAATGTTACAGTGTCCTAGGTATACATTGTGTTACGTATTTATTCCATCAGATGGATCTTCCTAGTTATTTAGTTATATACAAACACACAGGGGTTCATTAGCTGTGTGAAGATAGAATTAAAATTCCATATAAAAACTACAGGTTATACAAAATTTACAGCATCCTCTTCTTAAAACAGCAGCCAACCATATGCCTCCAAACATTCACATCTAAAATTTGAATTTATAGCTAGTCTGAAATGCAAAATATAATATTCAAAAGAATTCTGGGTCCATGTCAAAGTTGTCTGGCTTTCTTGTTAGCAAGAGCTTCTTAGGATAAATGGAAAATTTACCCATGAATGTTCTTTTTAAACACAAAGATAAAGATAAAATAATATTCTGAGCTACTAAAAGCTTATAATGAAAGTGCATGGCTTAATAAAAATTAAATTTGGCATTTGTAATACCAGGTTTTTATCAATCCCAGTTTCTGAGGCAATGTCATTGTACATTTAAGAGAATGAAAAACAAATGTAAAGAAGAATCGTTGTTTAATTCATTAAAAAAACACAACACTATGCACTGTCTGTATTCTTATCTTTCTTTAAATGGATCTTTGTTATTGGGTTATCAGGCAATTGGTTGCATTGATAACCCTATAAATATAACATGTATTATCGAATTCTAGGTAGTCTTTGATTTACAACCATAATTGAGCCTGGCAGTGATGATGATAAGTCATGATGGTCAAACACTGAGTCATAACATGACTGACCCTATTTTCCAAACTTTTTTTTGTCAATCATTGAGCAAATGCAGTGATCGTTAAGCAAACATACCAGTTGTTAAGCGAATGCAGCAGTTGTTAAGCAAACCCATTGCTCACTATGGATCAAATTTTGCTAGAAGTTTTCCAGAAGTAAACTCTTGAGGGTTTTTTTCAAAACTGTTGTAAATCATAGTCACATGACTGCGAGGGGCTCAAAGGGCCACAAATGCAGGTTACTTGCAGAACACCCAAAATGTGGTCACATGACCATCAGGGGGCAGCATTGGAATTTTGAAACAAGATTATAAGTGGCTTTTGGGGGATCTGTTGTAATTTCAAGCAGTCACATAGTGACCAGTCGTAAGTCAAGGACTACCGGGATAGAAGTGGCATTAAGTCAATGTATTGTATTGACAAAGAAATAAAATAAATAGTATGCATGACATCAACTAACATTGGAAGGGACATTAGCCAAACTATGTTTCATTGGTAGCCAAATAATATTGTTGCCAAAGACACTTACATTGTTGCCACTTCCAGGCTTTTAAGTCTTCAAAGATTGTCTTATTGCATTATTACTATTTCCTTCCTCTTCCTAAGAGAAATACAGAACTGGGAGGCAGAGAATCCATTTTGCTTTACACAATCTCTTCATTTGATGCTAACCAAGATTTGTTTGTGGAAGTTGGGGTGGTTCGTTTTCATTTCTGCATGGATTTAAAATAGGTGATTGAAATTCTGCAACTATTTTTGGAAGCTTTGCAAAACAATAGAATAGAAGGAGGATAAATAATGTTTCTGAAGAATGAATAGTTGATTAAGAAATCAATATATAAGCTTTTTAGATATTTGATACTATTGACTAATTTCAACTTTAAAAGACTTATCTTCCTGTTGGGGTTAAATAAATGATTTATATATTTAAAAAATCAAGTTCCTGTTTGCATTCACATTTACATCTCTTCATTTTTTTATGCCAGTGTATTGAAATTTCATTTCCAACTGAAGTAATTAAGTACATATTATATATACTGTGTATTATTCTTATTTTGGTTTAAAGGCATGAAACGTTCATAGGTTTACTCCACTTTGTTTGACATTGAGCTACAAATAGTTTGCATGTACTAAAAAGCAATTTGTAATATAACTGAAATGTTTGTGTACAGTATGTTGAACTTGACAAGCAGGTTTATTTGAGAGTCAAATGAATAAATAGACAGAAGTTGTGATTAGTACTCTTAGGTTTTAATCAGTAATTAGCTTTAGTTGATTATATGGTTACAAATTAAGGGAGATGAACCAAAGGATATATGTATTCATTTTTACTATATTAATTTGAGTGGTTTGTAAGAAGGAATGCAAAATAATATATTGAAATTATATGTGCTTCCTTTCAAAACAATTATAATTTATAATAAATTTAGATTATTATTCCATAGTGATAATTTATAAAGGCACTTGTTCTGTTGCCATTATACCAATTCATTGCTGGATTGATCAACTATATTCTTCAGCAAAGTATTTTTTTGAAAAAAAAGTTGTAAACTCTTACACTTATTTAGAAATATGTATTGAAATTGATAATAATTATTTCAAAATGGATGTGTACAGAGGTCAGGGGGTATTTATTTATGCTAAATGAGTACATATGGCATGTTTGTTTTTCAAATTATTTCATCCATTCTTGAACATTTTGCTAACTTAATAATGTAGTACCATAGTAGAATTTTTAGGATGTGATAATAAAAGCTTTTTTTTAATCAACCAAATTAAAATTATTTATTTGAATTAGGTGTTTTGGATTGCATTTGACCTATTTCAACAAAAATTCTGTTATATAAATTGCAACTGGAAAATGAAATCATAGTATACCCATTCAAAATGTGTGCACCATAAGAATTATGAAATAAACACCACTTCTCCAGAAAAGTAAATTCTCCCTATTTGTCAATCTTATGGTAAAAGGAACTATAAAGCTGGTTTGACTGGTTTCTCTAGAAAAGAGGTAACTAATAGAAAAGAGGAAAAATCTTTTGAATCATAAGGTTTTCTGAAGAACTGGAACTCTTTGTGTTACATTTAAAGACCCTTACAAACCTACACTATGGATTTCTAACTAGCTGGGACTGTGCTGAAAAGAAATTCAATTAACATTTAACACCAAAAGGCTTTTACCACCAATTATAAGACCACTTCCATTCTGATTCTCTACAAATGAAAAAAAAAAAAACCAGGCAAGCAAAGTTTTAAAATATAATTGTAAATCATCGTTGTTCAGTTATCAGATTTCTTCTTACTTGGTTTTTTTTTATGGAATAAAAAATATGATTTATAATTTTATGAAGGATTGTAGCAATCTTCAATGATTTTTTTTTAAATTGTCTTGTTATGTAGCCCCAAAGTTAATTTGATAGAAGATAATGGCTAGTCTTGTTTAACTTTTTTATGTTTTTGGGAATTAAATGCCATGCTTATTAATTAAGTAATCTTAAATTCATTTCTTTTCCAACAGCAAATGTAATACTGCCATAACAATCACATTTTTTCATCACAATTGCTGCATTTTATATGTGCCAACTGAAATGATTTACTACAATCCATATTCAATGTAACTTGATAATATACTTCTTTAATTTTGCCCTTTAGCAAGATATAAAGGGTGTTGTTTTTTTTAAAAAAAGATATCAATGTGTGTTAAATACAGAATTCATCCACTTTGGTCATAAGGAAAGCAGAAAGACATATATTATCAGATACTGATATATTTAATATTTGAAATGTTAAAATGGATGATGTTTATACATAGTGCCTATGTATAAATTTTAATATTTCTTATATTGGCATCCTGTTCTAGTTTAGAAATTCCTGAACTGCACGTCCCAATAGGAACTTAGGAAATATGGCCAATGATGATTGTTCAGGGTTGCAGTTGAAATGCCAAAGATTTTCAATAATCTTTTAATGTTTAATTTTTTAACTATTCCATAGAATTCAGTGTATACTCCAGTTAGATTTTAATATTAGGTCATGAATACACTTTTGTGTGTGTGTCAGTGGTGGGTTCCTACTGTTTCAGACCAGTTCGTCTGAACCGGTAGTGGTTTGGCAGTTTCCAACGTGGCAGACCTGTGGCAAGCCTGGGTTAATAATAATAATAATAATAATAAATTAAGATTTATTAACCGCACCCTCTCCCCACAGGGACCCGGGGCGGTGCACAGGCATAATTAAAAACAATATACAAAATACAAACATTACTTAAAATAGAATTAAATAAATCTACCCATGCTAAAAATATATAATTAAAACCCATTAAAATTTGTAATTAAAAGACAGAGAGAACTATTCAAGGCCGGCCAGTCGAAAGAGATGGGTCTTCAATTTTACCTGGAAGGAGCGGAGGTCGGTGGTCGTTCTAATATCAGGGGGAAGGTCGTTCCAGAGGGCCGGGCCCGCCACAGAGAGCGCCCTTCCCCTGGGCGTCGCCCGCTGACAAAGTCTAGTGGACGGCACCCGGAGAAGCCCCTCTCTGTGGGAGCGAATCGGTCGTGAGGATGTGTGGGGCAGGATCCGATCTCGCAGATAGCTAGGTCCCGAGCCATGGAGCGCTTTGAAGATGATAACTAACACCTTGAAGCGCACCCGGAAGACGACAGGTAGCCAGTGCAGCTCGCGCAGGAGCGGTGTTACATGGGCAAACCTGGAGGTGCCCATAATTGCTCGCGCGGCCGCATTCTGAACTAACTGAAGCCTCCGGGTGCACCTCAAGGGGAGCCCCATGTAGAGAGAGTTGCAATAGTCCAGTCGGGGTGTCACGAGGGCATGGGTGACTGTGCGAAGGGCGTCCCGATCCAATAGGGGGCGCAATTGGCGAACCAGGCGAACCTGGTAAAACGCCCTCCTGGCCACGGCTGTCACTTGCTCTTCCATAGACAGCCGGGTATCCAGGAGGACACCCAAATTGCGCGCCCCATCCACAGGGGCAAGATGTTCGCCCCCTATGGCCAGCGTTGGAGAAAGCTGGTTGAATCGGGCAGCCGGAAACCACAGCCACTCGGTCTTGGTCGGGTTGAGCCTAAGTCCGTTACTTCCCATCCAGATCCGCACGGCTTCCAGGCACTGGCACATCACCGCTACGGCATCGTTGGGGTGGTCTGGGGTAGATATGTACAGCTGGGTGTCATCAGCGTACAGGTGGTACTCTACCCCAAAACCACGGATGATCTCACCCAGCGGCTTCATGTATGCATTAAACAGGAGAGGCGAGAGGACCGACCCCTGAGGCACCCCGCATGTGAGGGGTCTCGGGGTCGACCTCTGCTCTCCTGCCCGCACAAATTGCGATCGGCCAGAGAGGTAGGAGGAGAACCACCGCAAAACGGTGCCTCCCACCCCCAACCCCCCCAGCCGATGCAATAGGATACCATGGTCGATGGTATCGAAAGCCGCCGAGAGGTCTAATAGGACCAGGATGGAGGAACATCCCCCATCTCTGGCCCTCCAGAGATCATCTACCAACGCGACCAATGCCGTCTCGGTGCTATGCCCGGGCCGAAAGCCGGACTGGCGCGGATCTAGATAGTCAACTTCCTCCAGGTGACGGGGAAACTGTTGTGCCACCACACTCTCAACAACCTTCGCCAAGAAGGGAAGGTTGGAGACTGGACGGTAGTTGTTCAAAAGAGCTGGGTCCAAAGAGGGCTTCTTGAGGAGGGGCCTCACCATAGCCTCTTTTAGGGAGGCAGGCAAGGAACCCTCACTCAAGGATGCGTTGATAACCTCTTGGAGCCAGCCTCGTGTCACCTCCCAGGATGCCAGTACAAGCCAGGAGGGGCACGGGTCCAATGAACATGTGGTGGCTCGCAGTCGCCCACGTAGCCTGTCCATATCCTCGGAAGTAACGGGGTCAAACTCCTCCCAAACAAGATCTCTCTCGTGGCATCCCACTGGGCCATGAATGGGGGCTAGCTCACTCTGTATCTGGGCGGTTTTCTCCTGCAGAAAAATCACAAATTCCTCTGCTCTACCCTGTAGCGGGGCTTCCCGCTCCCTCTGATGAAGGAGAGAACGGGTCACCCTAAACAGGGCGGCAGGGCGGTTTTCTGCGGATGCTATGAGGGTAGCACAATGATGACGTTTGGCCACCCTCAGCGCCACAATGTAAGTCCGTAAATGGGCTCTTACCTGTGTCCGGTCAGATTCAGAGCGGCTAGCCCTCCACCTTCTCTCTAGGCATCTCTTGCGGCGTTTCATCACCCGCAGCCCCTCAGTAAACCAAGGAGCCAGGGTGGTTCGCCGCCGCGAGAGAGGCCGCAAGGGCGCGACCCGATCTAAGGCTCCCACGGCCGCATTATTCCATGCGGCCGTGAGGTCCTCCATCGGGGCGCGGGTCAGGGATACAGGAAATGGCCCAAGCGCTGTCTGGAACCCGTCCGGGTCCATCAAGCGCCTGGGGCGGTACCAGATTGGTAACTCTGGTTCCGCCTCCCCGCGGAGGGGAGCAGCGGTCGGAAAGTCGAGTCGGAGAAGTGAGTGGTCTGACCATGACAAGGGTGTGATGACTATATCCCCTGTACCCAGATCACTCTTCCATTGGCCCGAGACAAAGATGAGGTCCGGCGTATGTCCACCCTCATGGGTGGGGCCTTGAATTACTTGGGTCAGGTCCATGGCCGTCATGGAAGCCATGAACTCCCGAGCTGCCACGGATGATTCGCCCAGCGATGGCAGATTAAAGTCCCCCATGACTATAAGTCTGGGGGTCTCCACTGCCACCGTAGCGATCACCTCGAGGAGCTCGGGCAGGGCTGCTGCTACATAGCGGGGAGCCAGGTATACAACCAGCAAGCCCAACTGCCTCCCTAGGCCCCACTTCATGCAGAGGGACTCACAGCCGGAGGTCTGAGGCACAATGGTCTCTCTCGGCTCCAGGCCTTCCTTAATAATGACCGCTACCCCGCCACCCCTGCCTAGGGCCCGCGGCTGATGAAATGCGCGGTAGCCTGGTGGGCACATTTCAACGAGGGGATGACCTCCCTCGGGGCCCAACCAGGTCTCCGCAATTCCTACCAGGTCCGGCTCCCCCTCTGACACAAGGTCACTAATGAGGGGGGCTTTGTTGACAACGGACCTGGCGTTGCAGAACATCAGCCGCAGACCCTGGCTCTGTATTCCCTGGCCACCTAGCCTGCGGGGGTTGTGGCACCCGACCGTTTGTAACCAACGGCTGCGTGCCACCAACCGGGAGGATGGGAATTGTCTCCCCTCGGTCCTGCCCCTCCCCACGACCCTCTGAATTGGTATGCCCTCCTGAGGAACGACTCGGGTATCCCCCTTCCTTTCGCCTTCCGCTTCCCGCCGTCGACTGCTATCCTGGCCCTTACTATTGATCGTTGCTTCCGTCTCCATCTGTCTATATCTTTTTTTAAACCCCTCCCCCACCCCAGAACCCCTTAAAAGCCTAATTAAAAATTTATTTAAAAACCCCCTGAGCTTGCGTTTTTTCCACCTCTCTGGATTAATTAACCCATCCTTGAGGTGGGCCCGAGATAGACTAAGGGGCCAAACCTGCGAGAGGGGGGACTCTCGCAGATCAAGGAGGTCGGACCTTGAATAAAAAACCATCCCGTGGCTCCATTGCTGGCTTTAAGGGAGGAAACGCCAAGATAAAGTGCAAATGCAAGTCAAATCAACAGGGGAAATAGATCATAAGAGTCAGTCAGTTCTTCCTCGGGTAGAGGCTTTCCACGGGGTGGCTGGAGCTGTTTTTCCTTTGGGCTGGCCTTGCTTCACTTTCACCCCCCCTCCCCGTAGATGTTTTATCGGGGAGTCCTGGGGGGGGGGAGGAAAATTCCCTCCACTGTTCTATCAGGCCTCCACAGGGCCTCACCGCGTCGCAGGCTCGCCACCCCACACCAGGGCCTCAGCCAGGGCCTCCACCACTCCAATAGGCCTCTGTTGGGGCCTCCAGCGCTCCATCGGTCCGCCGCACCTCCCGTCCCTCTGCGGCCGCCAACCTCACCAGCCATCCCCTGTGGAGGCCTTCACCCGGCCTCGCTGCTCCACGGGGGCCTCCACCGGATTTGAGATGGTCCGCGCAGCTCTGCCACTGCCCCGCCGCCGCTCCGCCTTTCCACCCGGCGTTCCGGCGCTCCCTCCAGCGCTCCGCTGCCACTCAGCCCCTCCGCCGGGGGCCACCAGCCTCCGCCAACCTCCGCTGGGGCCTCCGGCCTTTTGGCGCTCTCCGCCGCCGCTCCGCCAGGGCCTCCGGCCTCCACCAGCCTCCGCCAGGGCCTCAGGATCTTCCGGCGCTCTCCACCGCCGCTCCATTCCGTCTGAGGCCTCCGGCCTCCACCGGCTTCTGCCAGGGCCTCCGGCCTTCCGGCGCTCCCTCTGCCGCCGCTCTAACGGTCCACCAGAGCCTCCAGCCTTTGCTTGGCCTCCGCTAGGGCCTCCGACTTTCCGGCCTGCCGGTGTTTTTTTTTCCGGCGTTTCCTCCGGGCTCCCCCCCCGCGCCTCCCGTCTCAGCCGTCACACTCACCGGCGTTGGAAAGGCCTCAGTGTGACGGCTGGGTCTTCAACTTGCTGGGCCGGCCCTTACCGATCACCCCAAAGGGGCCGGCCGCGTCCCCCGAAGCCAAATGGGCCTCCGGTCAGCATCGCCTCAAAGCTCCGCCGCCATTCCTTCGCGCATGCTCAGTTACTTTTTTCCAACGACCCAGGCCTGCCACGCCCCTGAGCCGGTTTTTCGGGCAGCGCCATAGGCACCACCATCTTGTTTTTTGCTTCTGTGCATATGCAGAGCAATTTTTATTGCACTGAGCATGCATGCGTAGTGTGCATCAAGTACTGGGCGCGTGGCGCGGCCACGACCAAACTGGCAGTAGTGACTGCCAGGACCCACCCCCGGCATCGGTGTGTCAGTGTCTGTGAAGAGATGTTTGATTTATGCTTTATGATGACTATGAGTCATTTGGGATGCAGAGCAATTGTTTTTGGCCATTTAGTATGTCAGTGTATACGTCCTCTGCCTATAAAGTGCCTTTTAAAGCTACTTTCTGTGATTCGTTCTCTTACTGCTTCTCATTCCGAGGCAATTAGAAAATTAGATAAAAAAATTTATGTAGAGAATTAGGGAACCATAAATAGGAAGATTTTTTTTGTCTAGTAGTGCATTAGAATGATGGCATTGTTCTGTGTTAGTCCTGAAGTTTAAATTATGGTCTCCTTTCTTTTTTCTTTGAATCAACAGCCATAGAGCTCCTAATTTTCTGACCAGGAAGGCTTCTGCCACTTGTCCCTTGTTTATAAAATGCTAGTCTTTGGTTTTCCCCTTGTTATCAGCTTCAGTCCTAGGTAGAGGCAGATGTAGGGTCTCCTGCTTGGGCAGGGGGTTGGACTAGATGACCTGCAAGGTCCCTTCCAACTCTGCTAATCAGTAACATATGTACTAGTACAGTACAGTATTATTTTCTGGATTGAGATACTTTGCCTCAACTACTGGTCAGAAACCTAACTCTTCGTGTTACCCATAAAAATATTACAGTCATACCTTGTTTTATTGTGCTTCACTTTGTGCTTCTCAGATATTGCTGGCGTGTGCGTGTGTCCATATTGAAAGTTTGTGGCAAATTTGTGGTTTGTGGCACCATTTTTTCAACAGCCTTTGCTATCTTCATGTCTTTCTGTCACATGTTGAAAATCTCATTTTCATTTCATTTCATTTTTTTCATTTGTATTAATTGCCTCTTCCGCCGGGCATTGAAAACACACCTATTCTATGCGGCCAGCCTGGCATAGTTTTTACATAGTTTTTAATTTTGGTTTTAGTAGGGGTTTTTATTGAAATTTTAGCACAGGTCTCTTAGTTTAATTTATTTTTAAGATATTTTATTGTATTTATTGTTTATAGCATTTTATTATTGCCTGTGCACCGCCCTGAGTCCCGCAAGGGAGATAGGGCGGTATATAAATGCGAATAAAGTTAAAGTTAAAGTTAAAGTATTAATCGGATAATGAGTGGATTTTTAGCAATAAAAATCAATTAAGATACACACACATACACACACTCTTTATTTAGACATAATACTATTGCGCACTTCTTAGACCACAATATGGTCAAACATACCTAACTTTTATATGTCCTGGAGAACAAAAAATTTCATGTGACTTTGTTTTATTGCTTTGGTCTGGAACCAAACACAAAATATTTCCAAGATATGTCTCTATGGAGACATTTCTTTTGTTTTGGTTTTAACTTGGTCAGAAGTTACTGCATTACAGTAATGTATTAGTTTTCCATTGATACAAAAGATGGCAGAGAAATGTGAGAAATATATGAGGGCTGCAGATGTAAGTTATTCAATCTGAATGTCTGCAAAATTTAATACATAGAGCAAGGTGATTGTTTTATAAGGCTGCAGCTGAAGAGTTTACCATCATAAGAAGGTGCATTGAAAGACTTCGAGGGAATAGTTAGGCCAAGTGGTGGGGTGGGTGGAAATATATTCAGAACAAGTGATGGAAATGAGTATGTTGTGATTATACCGTGTATAACAGATCTGAGCAACTACAAGACTTTATAGCTCTCTTTTAAATTGGGAAGAGGAATCATATCTATAGCAAAAGTTGATTTAACGGACTGTAAAACTCCTCTAGAATTCTGTCTACTTAATAGCAGACTTTGTAGCTTTAACATTATATCAGTATTGTCTTTTTCCCTTCCTTTCTTCCTGTTTAAATTTATTCCCAATCTCATGAATAGTTCTTGGATAGTTTTGAAGAATTCAAAAGCTTGTTCACAAATCTAAAATTATCTAAGTCGGAAGCCATCATTAAATTATAATTGTATTATTTATTATTTATTAATTATTATTATTTTGGAATTATACATTGTAAGAAGCATCTCCCAAATTCAGCTTAATTGGATAAACCCAAATTCTAATGTAGAATCCTTGGTGTTTTCGGAGCTTGGTTGTTTTCTTGCAGATGTTTCATTACCAGACTAGGTAATGTCCTCAGTACTGCAGGGGAATGGGCTCTGCTCTCTGTTTATCTACAGTAGTTTGCCTGACAGTGGGGACATTGCAATATATTTCCTTGATTAGACTGTTGTTTACTTTCTGATTGTTTGTCTCAGTTGGTAGTTCCTTGATTAAGGTATTATTTGCTACTTGCTCGTTTGTTTGGTGTTAATCACCCCCTACTTATTTGGATGTTGATTGCTGATGAGAAGGTGTTCTGATTTTGCCTTCTATATTTACATGGCATTTCTAGGTGACAGTTTTCTATGAATTTGAAATTGGATAGCAATTATGGATAACACCTGGTACTCACTTTCCTTTGATTCATTAATGATTATGTACAATCAAATCATTTTTGACTCTTAGATAGATTTTTTTGCTTCACAATTTGTCCCTAATCTGTCTTTTCAAGTCGTCCAATGGTGCACTGATAGATATCTCATCTCTTTCCTTCCACCTTTCTCAACATTACAGCATTTTCCAGAGCGCTAGGTTTTTGGACATTGTTAGCTGCAAAGTCGTGTCCGACCCATCGTGACCCCATGGACAACATTCTTCCAGGCTTTCCTGTCCTCTACCATCCCCCTGGAGTCCATTTAAACTCACGCCTACTGCGTCATTGACTCCATCCAGCCACCTCATTCTCTGCCGTCCTCTTCTTGTTTTACCCTCAAATCTTTCCCAGCATTAGGCTCTTCTCCAGGGAGTCCTTCCTTCTCATTAGTAGGATAATTTGAAACTCATCATTTGTGCCCCAAGTGAGTACTGTAGATTGATTTGTTTGATGATCCATCAATTTCTTTCGATTCTCTTCCTATCCTGCTTCTTCAGTGTCTCTCCCTTAAATCTGATTTTTTTTATTGAATGTCATAACGTAGTAATTAATAGATGTGGACTCATAAAAGGAAATCATGTATAGTTAAGATAAGGTACTGTAGGTGATTAGGAAAACCAAATGAATAATAGTGTAATGGTAAGTAGGTGTCAGGCCTGCAAGCCATCTTTTCTTTTGGACTTGGGGCCTGCCACTTTCTACTATTCATTTTCTATTGTGGGAAAATGAGAGGGGGGACTATATGGAGTTGGGTGATATGTCGCCATAATAACATTCTTATTAGAAATTCAAGGTCACCCTTTGTCTCTGCACCTGTCCAGAACTGGATGGGTGAAAGCTGCCAGCGTTGGCAATGAAAGTTTGGACCATGAGATGGGGCAGGATCTGTCCCATGTAGGAGCAGGATCTTGAACTTTCAACTGGGTGGGAAAACCTGGAAGCTTTCAGATTTGGGTTTTCCCAGATGTGCCAACATGGCTCTCTTAATAAATTGGAACTTTGAAGAATCTTTTGCCTAGGACTGACCTTGGGAGACAAGGGAAAGCCTGGGGAAGTGTCAGGTAAGAGGCAGCATAGCCTGTAGCTGTATAGTGGGTTAGGCAAAAGCCTCAGATGGGGTCTTCCCTAAGTTCTCGGACAGAGTTGGCCTTCTCAGGGTCCCGTCAGCAGGTCAATGCCGACTGGCGACTCCCCGGGGACAAGCCTTCTCTGTGGCGGGTCCGACACTCTGGAACGACCTTCCCCCCCGATATCCGTACCATCACGGACCTACGCCTCTTCCGTCGGATGGTAAAAACACATTTCTTTCATTTGGCCGGCCTGACATAGATTAGGGAATATTTTAATTCGATATTTATGGGTTTTAATTATTTATTCAAATTTTAGCACAGATCTAATAATTTAATTGTTTTTTATATTTTGTATATTGTGGGTTTTTTATCTTTCTGTGCACCGCCCTGAGTCCCTTTTAGGTGAAATAGGGCGGTATATAAATCGAATAAATAAATAAATAAATAGAGAAGGGAATAGTGGGAGAATTTTACTTTCAGACTTTCAAAAGTAGCTTTACAATAAAATAGAATTAGTTTATCTGGTTGTTTGTTCTGGCTGTTCTACCTGGTCAGGCTGACATTAATCTGGGTCCCTTCTAAGCCTCTTGCTATGTCCATTATGCAGCTGCAGACTATGCTGCCTCTTATCTGACCCTTCCGTAGACAGCAGCTCTTTGCCCCCTCTTGCAAGGTCTTTCTCATGTGCCATTATAAGTAAGGATCCATCTTACAATACAATAAAATACAATAGCAGAGTTGGAAGGGACCTTGTAGGTCTTCTAGTCCAACCCCCTGCGTGGGCAGGAACCTTATACCATTTCAGACAAATGGCCATCTAACATCTTTTTAAAGACTTCCAGGGTTGGGGCATTCACAACTTCTGGAGGCAAGCTGTTCCAGAGGTTAATTGTTCTAACTGTCAGGAAATTTCTCCTTAGTTCTAAGTTGCTTCTCTCCTTGATTAGTTTCCACCCATTGCTTCTTGTCCTGCCCTCAGGTGCCTTGGAGAATAGTTTGACTCCCTCTTCTTTGTGGCACCCTCTGAGATATCGGAACACTGCTATCATGTCTCCCCTGGTCCTTCCCTTCATCAAACTAGACATACCCAGCTCCTGCAACCGTTCTTCGTATGTTTTAGTCTCCAGTCCCCTAATCATCTTGGTTGCTCTTCTCTGCACTCTTTCCAGAGTCTCCACGTCTTTTCTACATCGTGGCGACCAAAACTGTATGCAGTATTCCAAGTGTGGCCTTACCAAGGCACTATACAGTGGCATTAACACTTCACATGATCTAGATTCTATCCCTCTGTTTATGCAGCCTAGAACTGTGTTGGCTTTTTTGGTGGCGGCTGTACACATCTTGCTATACATAGGATTTTATACTTCTTGAAAAAACAAGACCTGCATTTATATATTTAGGATATTCTTGAATGTGCTTCTGAGCTCCAGTAGGAAACCTGGCAAAAAAAAAAATATTGGGTTTTCCCAATTTAAGCCAGAAAACATACCCTCATTCTCATCTGCTGGCAGGAACTCTTCAAGAATGAAGGTTCTGTAACAAATTGGGGAATACCATGTTAGCTTTACTTTATAGCACCCAATTTGTTTCCCGGTAATTGCTTCCCCTATTTTTCTGAGAACAATCTAAAATTCTGGTTCTGGAATATAAAACTCAAAACAGTTTTATTCACATTGATAAAAAAAATCAGATGGAATCTACTAACACCTTTTCTGAGGAACAGATTTTTTTAAAAAATGCACAAACTTTCAACTGCAGCTCCCATAACCAAATGGTTTTTCTAACCAAATGCAAACAACACGACGTCATTCCTAAAGGATTGAGTAACAAACTTCTACAGACTACAACTAAGATCATGCCATACAAAAACTCCAATAAATGTAGTTTTCTTTGAAGTGAGCAGAAATTAAATCCCAGTCAGAGGTGGTACTGGTACTGGGAATCGCAGGTGGGCCCGCTCATCTACCCTGGCTCTATGCTGACATATTTAGGTATGTTTTCAAGCCGTGCACATGTGTGCAAACCTCATGGGCAATCACATGTGCGGAAGGCTGAGCACATGTGTGAATGGGGCGTGCGCTCACATTTGCAAACTGGTAGAGAAAGTAAGCGAATACCACCCCTGAACCCAGTGACACCTCTACTCTGGAATTTCCACCGCATCAGGACTTCTCCAAGATGAAGACAACAAACCTTATAGAACAGAACATATCTCTTTGAAGAACAAGAAATAAGCTGCCTATAGTTCTACAAACATCTACTCACCAAAATGCAAGGACTCTGGATTGTGTAGCATTTCTCCAGTTGGAACTTACCCTCATTTATGGGTCTTCCTAGATTTATGCCCTCTGCTTGAGGAACAGGTGGCAGCTTTGACTAGGAAGGCCTTACCAAAGGCCTTTATCTTGAGTGCCAACTGCACCCTTCTTGCACCAGGAAGTTTTTCTCATAGTCATTCATGTATTACTCACCTCTGATATCTCATTTTGATTGCAGCAATGTGCTCTGTAGACTCCTTGGAAACTACAGCTGACTTGAGTAGTTGTGGTTGTATGATTGCACTTTGGTAAGTTCATATTACACAAGATATACTAGTTACCATTTGGCTTTCAAGTACAATGCAAGGTGTTGATGGTTATCTTTTAAAGCCCTATACCAGAGATGGCAAACCTATGGCATGAATGCCACAGGTGGCACGCGGAGCTGTCAGCTCCAGTGTGCATTCATGTGAGTGGTCAGCTCCAGTGTGCATTCATGTGAGCGGTCAGCTCCGGTGTGCATGCACATACTGGCCAGCTGATTTTCGGCCTTCTGGAGGGCCAGGGAAGGCTGTTTTAGCCCTCCCCAGGTTTTAGGAAAGCCTCTGGAGCCTGGGGAGGGTGAAAAACAGGCCCAAGGGCCCAACCGGAGGTTCCCCCAAAGGAAATACCAAGCTCAGCTTGGAGGCAAGCAGTGGGCCCGTGTGTGTCAGGGGTTGTGCGTGCATGCACACGTGCGGGCGTGTTTTGTATTATGGGTGTCGGCACATGCATGCGCTATACACTCGCATTTTTGGCACCCAACAACAAGGAGAGCCATGACTGCCCTATACATCTTACAGCCTGTTTATTTGCAACCTCTCTCCAATTATCTCTGCCCATCCCATACAATCCATCAGGGTTGGCATGCTTCAGATTATTGCCATTCTTGCCCTCAAGGTCCACGTGGCTTCAGCCCTGCTGTTCTTCAGGAAGGCTATAAAGAGCTGGCTTTACCAGCAAGTCCTGCCCATTGGGTTTTGTGAGGGCCCTGTGTGTTACGATTATTTTAATTTTCTATTCCCCAAACATTGTTTCTATTTGTTTTTCATTTATTGCTATATTGTGCTTTGAAGTTGGGTCCATTGTCAACATCAGTTTTTCTCAGGGTTACTTGAAAGACATAACAAATTGGGATTTGGGGGTCCTTTGTGTTGTCTGAATCTGCTTGGAGTTTTTTTTTTGCAAATGATTCATTACTCAGCTGAATAATATCATTGGTACTAGAAAGCAATGGGATTTGCTGTATGTTTATGTACAAGTGTCTTGCCTATCACTGTTGATGAGAGGGTTCTTGATGGTTCTTTGATTAGGCTCTTATTTGGTATTTTTCTGAGTTAGCAGTTCCTTGATTAGTGTATTGTTTATTGTTTGATTGTTGGTCTGACCTTAATCTTTGCTTATCTGAATGTTGATTGCTGACAAGGCATTGCGGTCTTCTAGCTTTTTCATTGTTTCTTTTGAATAGTATGTCAGTGTTGTTTATCTCTATATTCCTGTTGATGCCTGATATAGTTTGAGTTCTACAGCATTTTTGGATTTGGCTTGGTCTAGGATGCTCACAGTTTTTCAGTTGAAACAATGGTGAAGTCTGTCCATGTCTTGTGCAATTAAAAAGTTTTCATCTTGGGTTTGACTGCTTGTTGGTTCTATGGATGCAATCTGCTAGTCTTCTGCCTTCTTTGACCTACATAGTGGGTGATACAGTCCTTAATACTGTATGTTGCAGATGACTTCTGTTTTTTCTTTTGGGGTTACTGTGTCTTTTGGTTGAGTTAAGACATTTTAGAGGGCTTTAGTTGGTTTATGTGCTATAGTGATGTCATAACCAATCTCATTGTAATTTTATTACAAAGATTATTATTATGTGATAGTAATAATATGTTGATGGTTTCTGAGACAGTTGTTATCCTTTTCACAGCTTATGCTGGTTGTGCTGTAATGGGTTGAGTGGTCAGGCGCTTTTTGATAAGGTTGTGTGAGTATCTGTTTTGTTGGAAAATGTTATAGATGACCTGTTTCCTTTTTCTTATGTTGAGTGGTCAGGCACTTTTTCTCAGGGTTGCTGCAGTGTGCTTTTGCTCATCTAAATGGTGTTCTTACAGCTTGTCTTGTGGGAAGTTGGGTTATTACTTTGGTAATGGAAATCTTAATTGGCGTGGGTAGTTTTAACATAGACTTGTGTTTCTAATTTATTGTTGTTGCTTCCTCGGATGAGGCTATCCAGGAAGGGTAAGTGGATTGTTAGGAGTGTTGGGAATTAGGATAGTTGGGAATTAGACAGCATATACATTTTGATGATGATGATGATGATGATGATGATGATGATGATGATGATGATGACGACGACGACGATAATCTGGTCACATCGAAAAAGGAAAGAGAAATTATGTCCAAGTCTTATTGATTGTGCCAAACATATAATCAAGTTTATTGTTAGCCTGTAACAGTGATGGCTAACCTTTTTGTCCTTGCATGCTGAAATTGAGCATATGCATGTGCCACACCCGTAATGCAAAATTCCCTGCTCCCCCACCTCGCGTGCACACACATGTCCCACATGAGTGGCAGAGACCCGAAAATCAGCTGACCGGTGAGAGGCACATGCATGGTGGAGCTGAGCTGGGCAACGGATCACATACCTGCAGAGAAGGCTCCGTGTGCCACCTGTGGCACATGTGCCATAGATTCACCATCACAGGCATTGGTGAAATTCAATTTTTTTTACTACCAGTTCTGTGGGCTTGGTAGGTGTGGAAGGGAAGGCAAAATCCCCATTCCCTCTCCACTCCTGGGGAAAGGATATTGCAAAATCTCCATTCTCACCACACTCTGGGGCCAGCCAGAGATGGTATTTGCCAGTTCTCTGAACTACTCATAAATTTCCGCTACTGGTTCTCCAGAACCTGTCAGAACCTGCTGAATTTCACCCCTGATCAAGGGTCTATAGCAATAAAAATAAAGTGCATGTGACAAGTATTGTTTTTTAATACTGGTAAGAAAATATCATTCTCCACACTGTCTGTACATAAAATAAGCCAAAGACTAAACCTTATGATGGCTTAGGGCAGAGGTGTCCAAACTTGAGAACTTTAAGACTTGTGGACTTCAACTCCCAGAATTCTGGGAGTTGAAGTCCACAAGTCTTAAAGTTCCCAAGTTTGGACACCCCTGGCTTAGGGTGATACATGAATCTAGCCACTGACATCTACAATGTTTTATTCTCTCATTCCATTCTGTTCCTTCTAAAACTATGGGTGGAATCTAAAATTAAATTTAGAATCAAAAGGTAGAACAAATACAAAAATACCCTATGTTTTTGTTTACTAATATCTTGTTTGTATTAGATATAAATATAATTAATTAATATTAATATTATACTCTCAGTAATTCTTCTAAAAAGGCATTTGTAATATACTTAATTTCTTTTGTTATTCTTCAAAGAGCTGATTAGCTAAATCACACTATTTTTCTAGTAGAAAGACAAATTATTAATATTACATTTAAAATTGGTCGTATCTTAACCAATAGAATCCTGCTGTATTTGTTAAGTGCATTTTAGAATTTAGAACCTTGTGCCTTGGTGCTTGTAGAATATAATCTATGTTTCAGATTACTTTTGCTTTTTTGATAATCTTTTTTCTAATTGCCTTAATTTGCATCCATATATTGCTCATCCTTGAATCATCCAAAATTACATCAGATTCATATAATCATACCTATTAGTTAGAGACTTGGGACACTTTTATATGGAAATCCCATGAGTGAAACCTTTGTTGTAATATGTTGCTCTGCTCTACATCCCTGGAGTTTATGCAATAGCATTACTCTGCTATGTCTCAACTCCGTCTAGTGAAGACTTACGCAGAAACACATTTTTAGAAATTGTGCCTTGGCATGCTGTGACTAGAACTATTTCTGATGTTGTGTAGGAATAGAGAGGAAAGGTTACGTAAAGACATGCGCAGCAAACTGCCATGATCTCAGTGACCTCAACTGTTTATGAGAACCAGGTAGTACCAGGAACCATCTGGATATGTGAAGCTTCTACCCTGGCTGGGATGGTCTTAGAGATTGACGAGGAGAATGTACCAATAAGATGCTGTTGCTACCTATGCTTTTGCTTTGCTTGTTAAAACTGTATAAAAGCCAAATAAACTCTGCATAAGGCAGACAGACATTTTGGACACCACTGCTGTGATGGATTTCTGAGACCTACAATGTTGTATTGATGAAATGTGTTTGTCCCAAACTGAAATAACTATCGCTCAGCTAAGTCATCCTACAGCACTGTTTTATGGGCAATCTTGTGTCCATTGATTATCTTTCAAAGTCCCTTCATTTTTTTCCCCATGAAACAAACACATGCTGTAAAGAAAACTAAAAGAGAATTATTTTTAGAATAAACTTAACAGGCTTTGTGCAAATTGCATCTTCATTTCTCATTGGTTGCGGAAAGCAGTTCTGAAATATTTCTCTTGTGTCTTTTCTGTTGTGGAGCCTGTGGAATGATAGCTTCCAGCTCCCCATAATTTCACTGGCCCTGACCATGTTAGCCTTCAAGAAGGTTTTGAAGATTGTAAAGCTAACAGGATGTTAGATGAGCTCATCCTGGGAAGTGAAATACATTGTTGTGTGTTTTGTAGATGGTTGTTTTTGTTGTTGGGGATATATCTATCATCTTTTTAAAAAATTAGCAAAAAAGCCCAGAAACTTTAATTTGCAGTTGCAATTCTTTATTTTCATGGATTTTATAGATGCTGCAGTATCTGACAAATTTATTTCTTACATAAATGGAATGTTTTTTCCTCTGAATTTTGTTCCTTCCTACTGCCAATAATTTTAGTAACTAAAAGCCATTTGCTAACTGTGCACTGACTTATCTATATCTGGTTAATTGTTTCAGCTCTCAGAATGGCAGATGAGAATCCTTACCTCTTGGGAATGGGCGATCATCAGGTGAGTATCTGTAACCAATAATAGTAAGATGGAAATAATAAAACGTAAAAAGCATATTGTTATATTGCCCATTTAACGAACTAAGACTGTCAGAGCATTGTACATTCTATAAAATATAAATAAAAAAATGCCTAATTCAGGGGAAAACACATATCATGAAATATCTCATGAATGAAGCATTAAAATATCAGAGGTACAATATACTAAGTGAATAATAACAATGTCCAGACGCGTCATTTATTTAGCATCTTGTGCCTCTGATATTTTAAAAGCTAAGTAAATTTCCCATTGGGATGGACACACACACATATAGTTCTCATCACTATACCGAGCAGCAACTTTTAAAGAAGTGGGAATACCTTAAGTGAGATTTTCCTCCCTTAATTCATTATTCCTAATCTTAAGAAATTTGACTAAAAAGCTAAGTCGACATAGGGGTTGGGTGAAGGGAAGATTTTTTTTCTTTATTATGATCCTGATGTCTTGAAATGGAAATACTACTATTTGCCTTTTTTACTTGGAAAGATTGAAACAATGACAGTAGGTTGGGTATTTGTTTTGGATTATTATTATTTTTTTCATTTCCACCAATCTTGGGGGAGGGTTGTTTTTTGTTCATTTGAGTCATCGTTGACCCATGGAGTCTGCCTGGACAAGTTCCTGCAGTTTTTTTCAGCAAGAAATTTGGAAGTAGTCTGCCATTGCTTTCTACCTAGGGCTGAGAGAAAATGGTTGGCCCAAGGTCACCCAGCTGACTTTACGCCTCAGGCAGAACTAGAACACATGATCAACTGATTTTTAATCTGATGCCTTCATCCTTACACTAAACTGGAGTTAAGATGCTATTATGTTAACATTTCTGTAAATCACTTGTCTTTTAAGCTTATGATCAGCATACCCATTTATTCAGGGCTGTCTTAATGCATGGGCCTGGTGGGCACTTGCCCATGGGCCCCACGAACAGAGGGCCCCCCCTAGTAATCTGTGTCTGTTAACCCTTCAATGCACCTTGTATCATACAAATACAGCAACATATTTATTGCATTTTACTGCATTTTTAAATTAATGCTAACATGCAAATATATGTTTAATTTTATCAACCATTTACATTTGTATTCCTGTGAGTAGTTGTCATAGGGGCCCCAGTAAACTGCTTTGCCCGGGGGCCCATAATGTTGTTAAGGTGGCCCTGCATTTATTTGTGAATTTACTTCAAAGAAGACCATTTCTGAATGTATACTCTAGAGCAGCGGTGTCAAACTCAAGGCCTGGAGGTGTTTAGATGTGGCCTCCCCAGGAAACAGCAAAGGACCAGCCTGCAGTGTTTCTGCCAGCAAAAATGAAGCTCGCGACACCCTTTTCGCTGGCAGAGCGTCCAGGCGATCACATGTGCCCCTGACATGAGTGATGTTGAGCTGGCCACTCCCACCCTGACCCCCCAAGGTCAAATACAATACTGATGCGGCCCTCAATGAAATCAAGTTTAACACCCCTGCTCTAGAGTTAGTTTCATAGCTAACTGATACACTGTTTAACAAAAAGCTGAAAGTAAAATAAGAGACCAGAGTGTCACTTATTCTACTGAAGATGTGAAATAAGCTTTTTGAATGTAGACATATAAATAGTTTATTTGGTATTGCATTTTTAGGTTAGTGTATCCTGACTGAGTCATAACTATAATTTAGATATTTCTTCATCTGTTCATTAATGAGTGGGAGTAGTAACTTTTTGACACTGATGAAGCTCTTTGTAATGTATGATATTGAAAGTAGTGAAAGGCCAAATTTCCAAATAAATAGCATCCACCTACATAAACCTACTGCAGAATTGCTGGAAATAAGTTTGATCATCTATACCACAGGGAGGCAATGAATATGGATAAGGATCAGTGGTGGGTTTTTACCAGTTTTACTACCAGTATTCTCGTGCATGCGCAACGCTTCTGCACTTGCGCAGAAGTGTCCAAGCAGGTGGGCGGAACTTCCCATCGCCACCACTTCTGGTTCGGCCTAACCGGGACCACCCACCTCTGGTAAGGATACTAGTCACAGTGCCCACTAGGCTACCTGATACAGGTAACCTTAGGTTTTTATTACATTTTAAATAAAAAAGAAGCAAAGGTAGCATATTGCAAAGCGAAGTAACCAAAGTGAGTCTGAAACTTATATGAGCTATGATTTTTTAAGAAACTACAGATTTCAGCCCTTTGCTTTATTTAGCCTGCTTACCCCCAAATAACTGCATCTTCAATTTAACTTCAATTATGTTTGACTACTGAATTATAACATGTCAGTCTTCCATATTAACTGATTCACATGGTATTTGGGGTTTTAGGAATTAGCTATACTAGATGTCTAAGTGTGGATAATTCAAACCAGATTCTGTAAATAGCTGTATTTTGAAATAGCACAGACAGTAATTATGTAGATAAAATATAGCTACCAAAAAGTTACAGATAGTCTTCAACCTACAGCTATTTGTTTAATGTCCATACAATTAAAAAGGGCCCTGAAAAAGTGACTTATGACCAGTTCTCCTTCTTTTGACCACTGCAGTATACCTACAGTCCCTTGACCAAACTTTGGGTGCTAGATTTACTATAGTTGCAGCGTCCTGCTGTCCTGGGGGTTGTCATTTTTGTAACTATCCTAGAGAGGTCCTGACAAGAAAAGCCAATGGGGAAGCCAGATTTATTTAACAACTGTATGATTCCCGCAACAACTTTAGTGTTGACTTAACACTTAACAACCCTGGTAAAACATTCATCAAATGGGGCGCAACTCGCTTAACCCCTGCCTTGCTTAGCAATGGAAATTTTGGGCTTAATTGTGGTCATAAGTCAAGGACTATCTGCATAGTATTTGATTTTTTTTTAATTAGCTTGTATAACCAGAGTTACTGAAAATGTAAACCTTCTTAACACAGGTATATTACCCCTTGGGGATGAATCAGCTGTACAATAACACAAGCATGATTTCAACTGATCTGCCACTTCGCACAAGTAAGAGCTATTATTGCTTGATTGATAGCATTGATTAATAATATATTTATATATGTAGAGAGATATATAGATATATTGATGATGAGGAACTTTTAGCAAGGCAGCTTCTCCAAGTATTTTTTTTGAAAATATAAACACAAATTATGTGTGTCCAAACTATGAATTTTAACTATTCTATAGGACCGAGGATCTGAGCTAAATTGGGAAAGGACATCTTGAAATATTTGACAATGAAAGGCATTGTCAAGTAACATTCTGATCCTTTTCATCTCATCACTGTACAATTCTTTCTTGTGTTGGTGTGTGTTTATTTGTGTGTAGGAGAAATAATCGGGAAATTTGGGGACTTCCTGAAAACAAATACTCTGTTCTTTGCAACTGTGCAAAAGTGACAGGGTTTTTTTTTGTTGTGGTAGTGGTTGCTATAGTCTGCTAGGCCTATTTCCCCAAATTAAAACACCATAGATGACTTAAGAGCAAATCTGTATGATCTTAACAACAGTGCAAGGAAGGAAGTATGAATGAATTTCATTCTTGTGTTCCTTATTGCTTGAAAAGCGGGAATGGTAGCTCATTGTCTCCTACAGGGAAATGTATGAACTTCATCTTGATTTCCTCTTTGAATGTTAATCTCTTCTATTTATTACGTATGAAAATGATTTGGAAGATAAGATTGTTGTTGAATTTTGGCTATTTAACTGTTTAGCTTTGTGAGCTGTGTGGTACAATGCTTAGAATGCAGTATTGCAGGCTAACTCTGAGTTCGATCCTGACCGGTTCAAGGTTGACTCAGACTTCCATCCTTCCAAAGTTGATAAAATGAGGACCCAGATTGTTGGGGTCAATATGCTGACTCTATAAACCACTTAGAAAGAGCTGTAAAGCACTGCAAAGCGCTGTATATTTTGTTGTATTTTTAGAGCATGTTAAAAGGAAAGGAAAAGAAAGGAATACAAAGTTGGCTTATCTAGTTAAGGTTAAAACACACACATATGTACGTATGTATATACGTACATATGTATGTATGTATGTATGTTATTTCTGGTAACTCTGGACTTTTGCTGAGTAAAACTGAGTGGGAGGTTTTAACGTTTGTAGATAAGATATGAGATATGGGAAGAAGAGATATTTTGTTGTAAAATCAAAAAAGGTGAAAAGTTACTGAAAGTGTGCTTGTCTTGGTAAAGAGGGATGTCATTTCTTTATCTCTTAGCTTTTCATTACTGTTTTTATCCTTTTTAAATTTTGTACTGACAATTTTATTTTTACTTTTTATATTTGCATCATATGTTTGTATTAGGTTTTTATCTCCATAAATTTTAATAAAGTTATTATCAAAATAATTTAAAACACCTATAAATATTTAACAAGAAAACAGCTTACGTAAAATCTGAGCAATTACAGAAAGTCTGCATTTCTTTTGTCTAAAATATTTACCCAAAAAGGAAGTATTTTTAATTGCAATTCCCTTGGGCTGCGAATTGTTCTTTAGAACATCTGGTTTCTACTTGCTTTAATATCTTTTGGGTCATCCTATTTAAAATCTTTTAAAATCTTCTATTTATTATTTATGCCTTATTTGTTACATGATGTTTATTGTCATTTGCTTTCTATATTATTAATTGTTATAATTTTTAATAAACTGATTTTGTGTATAGTGATTTGTGGACTTGGACTGAATCAGAACTGAAATTGCACCTTTTAGTTTTAGTCTTGCAGCTGTCCCAAAGTACAAAGTGACTGACAATAGAAATAGTTAAATAAGTATTTTAAAGTATTATTTGCTTAGAAATAGCTTTTTTGCTTAGAAAAAGCTTATTTGCTTAGAAATAGCTTTCTAAAATGCTACAAATTTTCATAGATATTTGAAAAAAAATTACATGATTTTTGCTGGCAATAAATATATACAGGTAGGTTTATATGATTGTACCACTATTTCATTTTGTTAGGATTTTTCTTTGTTGAATGCATCTACCAGGAATTGCAGTCATATATATTTACTCAGTTTCTTAAAACATTGTTTGAAAAATGTCTTCAGAAATATAATATTTGCATAAATTTTTCTGTTTTCTTCATTATCTTTTTTACTAGCTGATGGGCCATATCTTCAAATAATTGAACAACCTAAACAGGTAAGAGAAGAGAATTTTCTTTTTTAATATTGAAAAATTAATAAATTAGCATAGTAAAAGCCCAACTGTTTAAGATAATACTATATAAAATACACATTTTATACAAAATTTTATCATGGTAGTATGATTATCATAATAGATGAAAGTTTAGTGGTCTTAAATCATCTGCCCCACAAATTGTATGAGATATTCTTATTCTAACTCTATCTTCTGCTTTTAATATCTATCTCTATATTTATTTCTCTTAAGAATATTAATTACAATAGTAAAAAGCAATACAAACTAAACTTAGAGAAAGGGAAGAGAATTGAAAGAAAAAATAAAAAGGGCAAAAAAAGGAAAGAAGAAAAAGAGAATATAATAAAGAAAAAGAAATATCAAAAGTAACTTCTAACCATCATAAGTATAAACAACTTTAATAACTCTTTGCCCCATAAGATTAAATAGATATATTTTCATCCCATATTGTATCCCTTATCTATAAAGCAATCCATAAAGCATCGACTTTTCAATCATGGTATCAGCAAAAAGTCCATAAAAGGTTGCCAGAACATTGCAAAAAGATATCTTAGTTTAACCTTGGTCAAATAAACCAACTTTATATTTCTTCCTTTTACTTCTAATAGTCTTAATCTTTAATTCAATCAAATATTGTCATCGAATTTGATATCTCTTCAATTCATTTTACAGGAATATCCAAAAGGAAAAAATATGAAAAAAATGCAGGAATTTCATTAGATTATACAGTTAAAAATCATACTGTTTTGCTTCTATTTAGAAGTAACTCTGACATAAAAGGTAGCTGTTTTGCACAAATCCTTCATGCATTGAGCATGTATAGGGAAAATAATTAAACACAGAATTGGACTTAAAAATTCAGAAAAAAAATCAATTCAGTCCAGTTTGTAACTAACATTTACCTATTTCTCTAAAGAATCTAGACCTGTGATACCATTTTACACCATTTTTCCTTAACAAGTCCTTCTTACTTCATTTCAAGGTTAAACCAGAAATTGGAGGGGAATCTGAATTCTGTCCCTTGAATCCAACTTCACTCTAGCTTCTTGGTCTCTTTCTCTCTGAATTCTGATTGTAGTTTTTCGAATATAAACATTTCCCCTCTAATCAGAGAAGTAGGCATTTCAGTAATTTGACTTTGGAGGTGACCCAGAACTCAAGAGATGTCCTTCCTGCAGATGTAAATTTAATGTCTGAGATGAGTGAATGCATATTAGACATGCCCGAGGCTGTCACGGAAGGCTGCAAGTTTGTAAAATTGGCTGGTTGTTTGGAACCATTGAGTTTTTTTGAAGTATACTATTTTTTCTTATGAGTGACAAGTTGGAAGGATATTGAAAAATTAAGCTGTTCTCTAGATGAAATATATTTTTGACAAAGCATTGTAAATGATACAGAATTAAGACAACTTAGCCTTGTGTAGCTGCTGTGCATGTTTTCCAAAACAAAATAAGTGTTTCCACAAATGAGTATAGGATGAAAAATAAAGAAACTAATACAATAGTGTAAAGTTTATAAAAGTTTTGCTAAAGGAATATCAAAACTCCCAGCTCTCCCTTTTTTTGTGGCACTCTAAGGATTTAAGACACGGAATTTTTAATTTAAATTTCATTAGTTTATTGTCTCAGCATTATCGTTAAATGTTACTGTTCATTATTGTTGTGCAGATGTCTATTTTTTACATTTAAATAACATTTTAAAATAATAGTTATGCTGTTAAAAGAAAAAGTCCAACATCCATGGTAAAGCATAGTCTTTAACAGAATCAGCCAAAATGATACAAAACGGGGAAGGCTTTAGTTGGTCTTAATATCAAAATATCAATATTATAAAAAGCAGAGGAGTGGAGGGAGAAGAAAATTGACTTGAAATGTTGAAGCATTTATGATACATTCTGAGTGCAATTCTAATGTTAAAATGGGGGGATGGACTGAAAAGCTGCTATTAAGGCTTTAAAGTTAGCTCTTCTTTTTCTTTTTTATTGAACAAATATTCGGAGGAAAATGAAAAAGTCTTTTCAAATTAAGACAAGCCTATTTTGGAGGGGGCGGGGGGAAGGAAGCCATCACTATTATATTTAGAAAAATATTTCTATAGATGAAAGTCATCTGCTGTGGAAGTATTGTAGTCAATAAGTAATAATCAGATTTCAATATATCCTAAAAGAAAACACCACAAAAACATAGTTTATTTCTTATGTTTAGTCAGCATCAGAAATTCATTCCAAATATTTGAGATTCATGACCTTATTTATTTTATTATTTTATTTTATTTTATTTTATTATATTTTATTTATTTTATTTTATTTTATTTTATTTTATTTATTTTATTTATTTTATTTATTTATTTTATTTATTTATTTATTTATTTATTTATTTATTTATTTATTTATTTATTTATTTATTTATTTATTTGCAGCACAAAGTATTTTTAGAGAAATTGACATATCTACTAGAAATTGCCTTTCAATTTTAATTTATAGTTGCCATTTAATGAACCTGATGGAGGGAAAACATAATGTCCACTGCAGTATCACCTGGATCTGTATTTGCTAAATTACTTAGTTATTTCAATATTAAAATATTTAAAATATCTACAGTATCTACAGTAAATAGGTAGTGTAGGTATGTATTTTAATAAACAAGTTAGTGAATATTTATCTGTACTGTATGGGATATTACTGATTTATCTAACTTATTGAACAATTTGTAATTAAATCAAATGTTCTTAATTCTTCAAAACTAATCTCCTTAGAGGGGCTTTCGTTTCCGCTATGTTTGTGAAGGACCATCCCATGGTGGACTTCCTGGAGCTTCTAGTGAAAAGAACAAGAAGTCTTATCCACAAGTTAAAGTAAGTTAATATATAATTACTATATTTAATATGGTTAATATTTATTGAACATTACTGTGTAACTGCATTATCTATTTGTGTGATATTCTACAGCAGGGGTCAGCAACCTGTGGCTCTGTAGCCGCATGTGGCTTTTTTAATCCCTCTGCTGCGGCTCCCTGTTGCCGGTCGGTACCACAATTTTGTGAGGACCTTCTGGTGGTGGTGGTGGGGCAGCACTGCGTGCCAGGAGGAGACTTTATGGCAAGGGGCGGTTTCCTGGTCGGCTCCACAATTGATAGGGCTTTCGGTTAGGACAGATACTGTAGAGGAAAAAGGATGCCATGTTAGAAGGAGACTCTATCATGGGGGAACTGGACTTCCAGTTGGCTCCAGAATTGAATGTGGGGGGGAGCTTCTGGTTAGGACCTTTGTGGCTCCTTTGAGTGCTTAAGGTTGCCAAGCCCTGCTCTACAGAATAAACAAGGGCATACTTTGCTGCTTAAAATACAATGTATGTTTGTCAGAAGTGATTTTATTTAAAGCTCCTTCTATGATAGTTTATAACCTTCATTGGAAATGAATGATAAATTAAGTTAAATCCCCATTTGTACCAACATTGAGAAGTGAGGGATTAGAGTTAGCCAGATAAGAATTAATTCAAAATCAACAATTACTGAGATCTTTTTGAGCTTGAATTTTTTTCCATAAAACAGTAAGCTGAGATTCAGGGGCATCTTGGTTTATTTTTATCCTACTGCGTTGTGATAATTGTGGACCGTTAACTCTTGCTTTTCTTTTCTTCACAAGCAGAGAAATAGCTTCATAAAATGGGATATGTTGAGCAAATGCAACTCATTTCCTTAAAAATCACACAAAGGGATTTGATCTTCATTTTCAAATGCTACTATTTCTGAATGTGTTGGTTACTGTAAAGATATCTGTGCTTTTACATGTTTTGGCTAAAGTGTTACATATCTTCTCTCAGCTGTAGCTGAATTATCAATATACTCAGGGGTGGGTTCCTGTACCAGTTGGTACCGGTTCGCTGTGTGCACGCTAACAGCATTCTGTGCCCCAGCATATAGTCATGCCAACCACATGACCATGGAAGCTATTGTATTGTATTGTATTGAAGCGTAACCTCCACAATTAACTATTTTAGATAGCTTTTAAATTTGGGGATTTTAATTTGGCTTTAGCGCAGGACGGTATTTAATCAGTTTTTAAATTTTATACTTGATTTTGTTATGTATTTTTAAATTTTCCTGTGCGCCGCCCTGGGTCCTTTTGGAGAAGGGCGGGGTATAAATTTAATTTTTTTTTAAAAAGGACAACACTGGCTCCCTCAGCTGTATAATAGCAATAGCAATACTTATATACCACTTCACAGTGCTTTTTCAGCCCTCTCTAAGCGGTTTACAGAATCAGCATACTGCCCCCAAAAATCTGGGTCCTGATTTTACCCAGCTCAGGAGAATGGAAGGCTGAGTCAACCTTGAGCCTGGTGAGATTCAAACTGCCAGATGCAGGCAGCTGGCTGTCAGCAGAAGTAGCCTGCAGTACTACACTCTAACCACTTGCTATCACGGTTCTTATATAGAGTCCTAAAGGTGCTTTTTCAAAAGGCAACTGGACTTTCATAGTTTGGAAAATAGAAAAAAAAAACTAAAAGAAAGTCCACTTTTTAAAAAGTCCTTTTGAAAAGCACTTTTGGGACAACCATGATCTGAATGTTTGCGAATCTTCATAGATATTTAGGAAATGGAGATGAGCATAGCCCCTTAGAGTTGGACACAACTGAGTAGGGGAAACCTTTGCTGGATTATCCTCTGTCTCCTAACTTATCTTTATGAAGGAACTTCTGTTTCTGGCAAAAAGCGAAGCTAGAGAGAAAAATGTTTCTCATGGAGATAAATAAGGTAATGTAGGGAAACTATTCTCAACTATAGACATCTTTTGGGGCTCAAAATTAAGATCTTACTTTGCTTCTCCCAACATCTTTTAACAGGGTTTGTTTGTGAATGTGTAACTATAGCTCTTCATAGGATATCTACATTGACCTCACATGTATTTATTAGAGCTCTCTGAGAACGTTAGAACAAATAAACTTTTTGTTTATTTCATTTATGCTGGGTCTTTTTGGAAAATATGTCAAAGATTTTCTCATATCTATGGAAATGCGCAAGGCATGTGGGTTTTTTATGGGTATTTCCCCTCTTATTATTATTTCATCTTGCCTTTAATCTTTTGTCACAGTTATATTACTCAGTCTTCAATTCTGTATTTTTTTTAGCTGCGAAAAATCTGATTAACAATAGGTTTTGCTTCAGAATAGACTTATAAGAAGTGCACTGTCAGTCTTTTTTATTTTTATTTCCAAGTATTATATCTCCCCCCATCATTTTCTTTCTTTTCATTTATATAAATCTTTGCACGACAATACCTGCAAAGAGCGTTTGGCAGATAAATATGGGGAAGTTCCTTAAGGCTACTTTAGTAGCTTGTTAGTACCTGTTTTTTATTTCAAGTTTAGCCAGTTGGCAGCTGGAATATTTTCTGTTCTGTTTCCTTCTGTGACTGTCTGCCTTCAACCAAAGGGCTTCATTTACCCAAACGGAAAGACTTCCTGAATTATTCCTGAATTATTCAGAACAATAATTCAGATTCAGATTATTCAGATTATTAGTTGTCATGATCTATAATTATTATACTTCACATAAATTTGTTTCTCTGGAGTTTGCTCTGTTTAACATGAGCTGTTGATTTATGCAGCACCATATTTTCAAATTAAATATAATAATGTCACTTCAGGTAGCAACATACATAAATCCCCCCTCTCCCAAAATTTTAAACTTTCTGGGTCTTATTATTATCAATATCCCATCTTTGGAGAATATGGAAGTCATAATAAAGCACAATCTGTACTTTTTAAAGGAAAGTAGCGGCTAAAATTCCACAAAGTAAGGCAGAATCCAGTGATGTTGTTAAAAGTACGTAACAAATATTTTAGCATCACAATATAATTTTTACCCCTTTGTATATTTGTGCATCACACTGCATGTACATACACTATTGCTGTAGTATGTTACCAAAGAGAGACAGTTTGGTGTAGTACTTCTAGCCTCATAGAAGACTATGAGTTCTAATCCCACCTCAGCATGAATCTAGCTGGGTGATCTTGAGCCAGTCACTCTGTAATTCCTAGGAGGAAGGCAATGTTAAATCATTTGTGCAAATGCCAAGAAAACTGCAGAAACATGCCCAGGTAGTTGCCAGGAGTCATAAAGAACTTGAAAGCAATAAATAAATAGTAGGAATCGCTGAAACAAGGAACAACACTAGGATTGCACTCGAAGGGCCTTTCCCACTCGCAAGTTACAGTGCTGCCTGCCTATTGTTGAGTCAGTAGAAAACTATACCAATAAATATGCTTTTCCTATGGTCAGTCCCTATCCTACCTTTTCTGTTTCCTATTGTTTCTGTTATCAGTCAGGATCAACATATAGGTCATTGGCCCTCAACCTCCAGGGGTCAGTTCAGTGGAGGGTGGTTTTACCATGGACCCCGGGGGGGGGGGGTTACCTGGATGAGGAGATGAGGATTTGTTCACTTGCATGCCCCAGTTCCTGGTAGGCCATGGACTAATACTTGTCCACAAACCGGGGTGGGTGGGTGGGTGTTGGGGGATCCCTGATACAGGTGACAAAAGTGTAACCAATATTGTGCACCGTAGGGTCTGCCTTTATACAGTATAGATATAGATATAGATAAATGTTTGTTTGTTCAAAATCTTAAAACTCCAAAAGTTCTTCACTGATTGCTTTGAAATTTTGATACAATGTTGAATTCGAATACATGCATTTTTTATATACCTACTATTATATAGATGTCACATCTATGACAGGTAAAAACAACACATGCTATACTAAGTATTTTACGATTCCATTTCGGCTTCAACCTACCACGGCCTCCTTGGCTTCTTCAGCAGTTTCAGCCACTCCTCAGCCCGCTTCACTCTACAGTGCAAACTCCTCCCCTCTCGCCTACACCGCTCCTCCGCCACCAGGGCCTGTTAGCGCAGGCGCGAGCTCCTCCCCTCCTGCCGCTTCAAGAAAGCCCTCTTAGTCAGTCTCTGTCTCTCTATCTCTGTCTCCCTCCCTCCCTTCATTTTCTCATTCTCCTCTTCATCCTCGCGAGGCGTCTTGGGAGCTGTAGTAGCTCCCTCATAGACTGCGGCAAATGGGTGGGGCAAAACCATGCTACCCAGAAGGCGCTACGAATCCAAGTCTCTGTTTCCATAGAACTGGAGTAGGAATTACATCAGCGTTTCTGAGCGAGTAATGGCAATAGCAAGTAGCGGGGCCAGTCAGGCGCCGCACCAATGTGAAACAGGCAAGGCGGAGAGAGAGCGGGCATTGGAATTGAGCTGTGTCATTTACCATAGCATTCATTTACTGAAACATACTAGAAATGTAGAAACGTGCGCTTTCCCTTTTCTTTCTTTTCTATTTAACCAAGCTAAGCCACAGCAACGCGTGGCCAGGTACAGGTACTGTATGTGTGTGTGTGTGTGGTGTGTGTGTGCTTGTGTGTGTGTTCCAGCATAACTCTGGAAAGCTTCGAGCAATTTCAAACAAACTTGGTACACAGATGAGTTATTCTCTGAAGAAAAATACTGTGGGGGTAAGAAACCCATAACACCCCTCCAGGGAGTTTGTGTTCTGTTAAGATACAGCCTGTTGTACTGTACTCCCATAATGATTTCTACTGTACAGCACAGTAGAGTTGCCATGGTAACAGCTTCACAGTATTCCATAAGGGGGTTCCCTCTGGTAAGGGGAAAAATCCAACAGTTTAATATGTTTTAAATATTCGCTAATAATATGTTTAGGTTTGTGTGTCTCTATTCTGGAAAACATATTGGAATCATTGGTATTAAAAAAGTTATTTTTTAACTTTTCCTGGGGGCCAGGAAGGAGAAAAAGAAGATACAATTGCCAAGAGACTTAGATCGAAAAAATAACTTTGCTTTTTTTATTATTATTAATATTGCTTAACCTTATGTCTGGATGTTTGTACACAACTGCTAGCATAGAATGGAGAATTTAGGAATCTTGTACTTATTTTCACCTTGTAGTACTTTTGGAAAAATGTTCTTTTAATGTTTTATTATAAAGCCCTAGAAGAGCCAATGATCCCGACGCGAAAGTTCTTAATATGTTTCTGTATCCCTTACCTTACCCTTTTTGAAAATTGTAAAAACCAATAAAACTTTTTCAATATTAAAAAAAAAAAGTTATTTTTGGTATCACCATGACAGAATTTCTTCACACAGAATTTATTGAGTGAAAGTTTTCATACCGACTTTTGCTTTCCCTTTTATTTCCTTTCTTGTTTAAGGAATATCATTTTGAAAATAAGCTTGCCACATATAGTAAAAACTGACCATTTCCAAGAAAGTTTTAAATTGCTTCATTAACCAAACTTTATAAAACGCCCACAAATAACTTCTCTGTTGTTCCACTTCATACTTCCTCTTTTCTAAGCATAAGAAATCTGTTAATAAAAACAGTATGCATATATTTTGATTTATAGTGCCAGGAATCAGCCTTCTGGTTTTCAAATGTATGTTATATAACACATATTCGACATAAATGTTTTCAAAAATAATATACGTATTTGGCTTCTGAAAACATTCTTTTTGCTTTCCATAATTTAAACATATTGTTTTTGCAATTATATTTTTATATTTTGAATATAATAACGGTGTATTTTATACATCAATGTATTTTAAACATCAATTTTATACATCAATATAACATCTTCAATTGAGATGACATCAATTGATACTCATAGATATATATCCTCTAATTCAAACTAAGTGAACATCTTCATTTCACTGGATGATGGTGTCTGCATTTATTTTAGAAATCTTAACCGTTTCAAGAAGATTGGAGTCAAGGCATGAAAAGTCTCGAGCAGTTTGATTGGGACTATAAAACTGTCTTAGTATTGTTAGCATTCAGCTTCCCTTTACCTAAATAAAGAGCAGATATCACAATAAAATAAAAATGTAATGAGAAATTAGAAGTATTGTTTCAAAATCCATGTTGCCCTTCTTATTAGGAAAATATGATTTAAACATACGCTTCTTGTATTTCCAAAGAAAAGGTATTGTTTTATAAAACAGTCCTATCATTGTCTTATTTTATATCTAGATTAAAGTTTAATCATTAAAAATAAGTGTTATATTTATTTCTAATTCCAATGAAATTACTTGTAGTGTATAGTATTCATGGGGATGTCGCACCAATTAATTTACCCTTTGAGAATCTCGTATTTAACCTATAGTCATACAGGATTTTCAACTCCTCTATGCATTTATCTAATCTGTCCAAATGTTCTGAAGCTATTTATGTGCTATTTCAGAACTTTGGGTTTATTTATGAATATTAGAATCCTTTTGTTATTATCATTTCAAAACGTGTCATTTGATAAACAAGCGTTCGACAAATTCTTTGCAGATTTTAAATAAAGATTTATTCCACAATCTACAGCAAGAGTTCCCAGCTCCCAACCCATGGCTCACTACTGAGCCATGGCCTATTCAGAATTGGGCTGCGCAAGGGGCTGACTGGAGTGTGCGCGTTTTTGCGTGTGCAGCTCAACATGTGTGAGCAGCGGGCCGGTAGGCTCTCGTGCCTGTGTGCATTGGTCTGTCACTTGTGTTAGTTAAACTGCGCCTGTGCACACCAGCACACCACTCGTGAGAGTTACGCTTCGCACATGCACGCTGGTCTACCACTTACATGAGTTGACCTGCCCATAACGACCTACCACTAGCACAGCCTAGTTCCCCTCCCCCCCCCTCAGTCGGGCCACCAAGCGACAAAAGTTAGGACTGCTGCTCTACAGGGTCTTTGTGCCACAAGGCTTAACTACATTCCTAACATGCAAGCACCCCACATGTAATACATTTCAAAAATCAGTGTAAAATCAGAACAGAGGAATAATTGCTGAGAAATGAAAGTGTTTATTCTGCTCCCTACAGATCTGCAATTATGCTGGACCTGCAAAAGTAATAGTGCAGTTAGTCACAAATGGAAAACACGTTCACTTGCATGCTCACAGCTTGGTAGGAAAACACTGTGAGCAAGGAGTTTGCACAGTAAATGCAGGACCAAAGGACATGGTAACGGGGTAAGTACCGTCTTTTTCAGACTATAAGACGCACCACTGTATAAGATGCACCAAGATTTCAAGGAGGTAAGTAATAAAAAAAAGTTTTTGTCTTCCCTGGCCCCTAGGAGCACCCTGCAGGGTTCAGCAGAGATGGGGCAAGGCAAAAACGCCTTTCACCAAAATGGGGGCATTTTCCCTTCTCCCAGGCCTGCTGAAGCCTACAGAGTGTTTCTGGGGGGATGGAGGAAGGCAAAAACACCCCCGTTTTGGTGAAAAATGGCCTGTTTTTGCCCTTTTTTCACCAAAAAGGAGGCATATTTCCCCTTCCCCCAGCCCTGCTGAAACCTGCAGAGTGCTTCTGGGGGGGGTAGGGGGAAGCAAAAACACCCCCATTTTGGTGAAAAATGGCCCATTTTTTGTCCCTTTTTGTTGAGAAGGCTTCAATTATTAAGGAATCTGCTTGCATAATGAACTGAAATTGACTATGGATGTCATGCAGTGGTGGGTTCCGGATCCCATTGCAACCATTACATCCACCACATAAACACACACAGTGCGTGCACACACACATGTAGCATGCACATGCATACTTACTGCCTGTTACGCCTCCGTGATGCTCCAGTTGCTCAGTGGAGCATCCCACCGTACAACTGTGCACTTAAGCCCCGAAAACCTCACATACCGATAAGGCGGGCGGGTGGGCCCTCCGTAGCACCAGAATGGAACGGTACCTGGTGTTCCCGGCAGGCTCCAATATGCCCATACCAGAGCATACTGGTCGTAACCCACCACTGATGTCATGGTAGAGAAACAAAATGTTATAATACTTTGTTAGTGTTTCTCTATATTTGTCTAGCTTGAAAACTGTGGAAGAAAACCACTGAAGTATTGAGGGAAATAAAAGTTTCATTATTCTGAAATAGCTTAAGTCCAGGTATGATTAGCAAATAATATAATAATTCTTTAAAAAAATATAACACTTGGAAAAATTATTTTTAATTGTTTTTTTCAAGTTTTCCTGTTAATTTTTTCTCTTGATTTTCAGAGGAAGAACTAAAAATGATAATTAACTTGTTATTCAAAACTGCCTGATTAATAACTGAAATAGCAAAAAAAAAAAAAATAGAATTCAGAATTTTTGTGGAGATGTTTCCTTTCCCCAAATATATTTCCTAAATTTGATTTCCAGGTTTTTCTATTTTATTGGAAGCTCTAACCTAATTTGTGTAGGTTAGCCTGTTTCTTCATTAGTAAATTAAATAAATATATCTTTACTCAAGTTACATTAAAGTCATTATGATATTGACATAAACATTGGATTTCTTGAACTGTTGCATTCCAAGAACAAAATAACAAAGGGAATATTAAATCCTAGTTAATCTTCTGCCTTTTTCGAAAGGGCAAATAAAGTACACATATTATTGTTCCTAGGATTGGATTAGGTTTCAGATTAGTGCTAGTTTGATGTTATATAGGAAGATTTTAGAAATATACACATATGCACACAGGTGCATATGCACACACACAAAAATCCTGGGAGAAAATTAGCGAAAGAGAAGCTGCTTTTCAGACTTGAAAGACTCATTCTTTTGATGTTAAGAATCACACTGTCATCAAATTGAGTGCAAAATCTGTTGTTTGCAATTCTAATCTTGAAAGTTTTATCATATTCTTGCTAAGCATACTTAAATTGAGAGTATATCATTTTGAAGTAACTTATCCAAACGTCATACCTTATTCGATGCTCTCTTGCTATTGAAACACAAGCCCTCAAAACCTTTCCCACATTTCAAAAAGCTTTTAGTGAATTTATCCAGTCGATTTTTATTGGCTATAGATTTTTCCTTCCTCTAAGTTGCTCAAAGGAATGTATTTGCTTTCCAAATCTCATTGCACACTTGCAATAGCCCAATTATGGAGGTTATTGGTTCAGGATTAGGGCATGAACTACAGACAGTACTTGAGTGGCATTTAAACCTGGGTCTTCTTGGTTATGGTCTAATCAGTGGTGGGTTTCAAATTTTTTAGAACCTACTCTGTAGGTGTGGCCTATTTTGTGGGTGTGGCTTGGCAGTCATGTGACAGGGTGGGAGTGGCCACCTTTTAAAATGTGGTGAAACTCATTTAACAACGCTCTTGCTTAGCAACCAGAATTTTGGACTCAATTGTGATGATAAATTCCTTCCTTCCTTCCTTCCTTCCTTCCTTCCTTCCTTCCTTCCTTCCTTCCTTCCTTCCTTCCTTCCTTTCCTTTCCTTTCCTTTCCTTTCCTTCCCATTGGGTCACTGGCAGCGGCGGGCCAGACTTACTTCCAGGTACGCCGGTGGAACCCCCTCTCACCGGTTCTCTAAATTTCACCAACCGGCTCTCGCGAGTAGGTGCGAGCCTGCAGAAACCCACCACTGGGTCTAATGCAGGGTGTCAAACTCAGTTTCATTGAGGGCTGCATCAGGGTTGCGTTTGACCTCTGGGAGGTGGGGGGCGTGGCCCTCTGCCAGTGAAAATGGGGATTGGGAGGCCACAGGCTCCCCACCCCTATTTTCAGCTGTGATAGTCTGCAGCCTTTTGCCAGTGAAAATAGAGCTCGGGGGGGCTGCCCACGGCCCCCTGGGTCCCATTTTTGATCAGGATGGCCTCCTACAGCCCTCTACCAGCAAAAATGGAGCTCGAGCTGCATTTTTGCTGGCAAAGGGCAGCAGGAAACCATCCCGGCTGAAAACGTAGCCTGGGGAGCCCTCCTGACCTCCATTTTTCCTGGCAGAGGCACCACGGGCTGGTCCTTCGATGTTTCCAGGGCAGCCCCACAGGCCAGATCTAAGCCCTCGGTGGGCCAGATCATATCTATATAATGATTTGTACTTCTCTACAGATTTCCAAACCTGGGAATATTACATGTTACAAAGAAAAGAGTATTAGACACACTGGAAGCCCGCATGATTGATGCATGTAAAAAAGGTTACAATCCAGGAATACTCGTTCACTCTGATCTCAATTATATACAAGTGGAAGGCGGAGGGGAGAGGCAGCTAACAGGTAGGTAGAGAGTTATCTCTGTTGCACACATGAAATAAATGTTATTTTAAAAATCCCCTTCATTGTCTTTACAGTAAGCAAGCAGTTGTCTCTTTTTTATAATATTTTATGATCAACACACAAGAAAAAAATTATACGGTTCTTCCTTCAAAATTGTTAATATCAGGTTCAGTGGGAAAGAAAGTAATTTCTTTTAGGGTGCATATTCCTTTGATTCTTTTTCAGTGTTGTAGGGATCTCTCCCATTTTTGAACATTATCCACTCCTTTCCCTTTTATTTATCTCTTGGTCAAAGTAATGCTTAGCATTAAGTGTGCATAATGTAATTCTTTTTCAACTCCTTTGCATGTCAAATAGCTGGGTGGGTGATTTTGAAATGAATGGGGAATTTGTGGAATTTCCTATATCTTTTGAAGAAATAGTGGTGCGTGTGTGTGGGCATGCTTGAGAAGATCTGAGCGTATTAAAAAATGGTTCAGAAGAATCACAACATTGAATATAATGTATCTTTACTACCCTGTTTCCCCGAAAATAAGATCTCCCCAGATAATAAGTCCATTTGGGCTTTTGAGCACATGCACTAAAATAAACCCTCCCCTGAAAATAAGCCCTCCCCAAAAATATTGCAACACAGCAGCAGCCATGAGGTGATCACGCTCGCCGCCTCCTGCATCTCAAAATTAATAAGACCTCCCCAAAAATAAGGCCAAGCGCTTATTTTAGGGGTCAAAAGAAAATAAGACCCTGTCTTATTTTCGGGGAAACATGGTATAATGCCAGCTGTGTGTCCTACGCTTTGGCTTTCATCTGACCTCTTGCTTTCTTCACTCAAATGGTTAGATGTCTTCTGAATTCAATGTTTGTGCCTGCTTCCTCTTTCACTTATCATGACTGCCATTAAAAGATAACTTGCTACAATAATCCATTGTCTTTTCCACGGTTTGCAGAACGGGAACGGGATATCATTCGTCAGGCAGCAAATCAGCAGACTAAGGAGATGGACCTCAGTGTCGTACGGCTCATGTTCACGGCCTTCCTTCCTGATAGCACTGGTAGCTTTACAAGGAGACTTCAGCCTGTCTTGTCTGATCCTATATATGACAGCAGTGAGTGCCTTTCGATTTTTCTTTCCATTCTGGAGATAAATCCCGTTCTGTAAGCCAAGTCTAGTCTGGATAGGATATTGTTGAAAGATTGAAAATTCAGGTATGGGCAATTTCACCTAATTAATATTTTGAAAAGGATATTAAAGGTTTACATTTAAAAAACCAAAAAAGACTTATGATGGGTTTTCACACTAACGACCTTTGTAGCATCCCTGGGGTCATGTGATCAAAATTTGACCCCTTAGCAACTGGCATATATTTATGCCAGTTGCAATGTTTGTTTGCCATCTTCAGACAAGCAAAGTCAATGGCAAAGCCAGATTCACTTAACAACTGTGTTTCTATCTTAATAACTTCATTGATTCACCTAACAATTGTGGCAAGAAAAGTTGTAAAATGGGGCAAAACTCACTTAACAACGGTCTTCCTTAGCAAAGGAAATGTTGGGCTCTGTTGGTCTTAAATCAAGGACTATGTAATATATTCTTATTTTACTGTATGGATTATTGTTGTGTATTTTGTAATGCTAAGTTTTGGAGATGATACAGCCAAGTTGGGACATTAGAAGTTGACTTAATTCTTTCATTAATTTTCTCCCCCCCCCCCCAGAAGCTCCAAATGCATCCAATTTAAAAATTGTACGGATGGATCGGACTGCAGGCTGTGTAACAGGGGGAGAAGAAGTTTACCTACTTTGTGACAAGGTCCAGAAGGGTGAGAACTCAACACTGCATCTGTCATGCTTAAACATACTTATATAATCATATTCTGGGAATCAGCGAAGGTGGCCAATAAGGAAAGAGCTGGGTGCTATTACAATGATTAACTGTTTCTCAGTCTAATTCATTTCACAAGCTTGTTTCAAAAATAAAATGGAATTTAAAAGTAATGCAACTGAATTCTTCAAAGGAAGAATGAGATAAGAAGGGAGCTAAATATAGATTCCAATAAAGGAGAATATTTGGAGCTCAGGGTTGAAATGAGGGGTCCTTTATACTCTCTGAGTTTGGTTGTTTTCTTGCAGATGTTTCATTAGAAAACTGGTGAGATTCAAAAAAAAATTACTACCAGTTCTGTGAGCGTGGCTTGTTGGGCATGCTGTGGCTTGGTGGGCATCGCTTGGTGGGCATGGTAGGAGAAGAATACTATAAAATTTCCATTCCCTCCCCCCTCCAGGGGAAGGTTACTGCAAAATCCCATTCCCTCCCAATCAGCTGGGACTCGGGAGGCAGAGAATAGATGGGGGTGGGGCCAGTCAGAGGTGGTATTTACCGGTTCTCCGAATTACTCAAAATTTCCACTACCGGTTCTCCAGAACTGGTCAGAACCTGCTGAATACCACCTCTGAAACTAGGCAACATTATTGGTGCTAGTTAGTACTGGCATTGATGATGTTATCAGTGGGTAATAAATATAGAATACTGTCCTGTTTTCTTTTTGCAGGGAATTGTAAATTTGTGTTATAACATTTATTAATAAAATATGTTTCTATGTAGTGGAAATTTGCAATAATTATTCAAAAGCTAAAAATTGATTTTAATTAGTAATAAGAGAGATTAGTGTACTATAGATTTTTGTAAATGATAAAAATAGAGATATCAAGTCTGTCAAAGTCCTTCCCAATCCAAGATAGGGAAGTGAAATAAATTTCTTAACTGATTTAAATAAGACTCTGAGTAAATGGAAACTCCAAAGTGGGGTTTTCCCTTAGCAAGTATGTTTTTTCCTTGCAACAGCGTTAATTGAAATCTCTCAATGTGTACTGAGAAACATCATACTTTTTTTAAATCAATAAACACTTCTATATTAAAGAATTTTATATAGAATCTATTATCAAAAATTCCATAATTAGTAAGAGGGAAAAATTAGCCAACACTCAAAAAGAAAGTACAAGTTGAGTTGACAGCCCACACATGTTCTCCATTTAGACATTCCCCAAGTATATGGGGACTGTATCTCTACATCTGTGTAATTTTTGACATAGGATATATTGAACCTGTTTTAGTAGCCACTATAAACTGGTTTATTTTAATTAATTAAGAAAAAAGGAAACATTAGGTACAACATTGTTAACAATACGTTAACAATTAGTGCTTCCTAGATTTCTTAAGAAAATATTGTGACCTTTGTTGCCTAAATGTTTGTGATTGTTGTGCACAATCACAACAATTTTTATAATATTTATATGGTTCCAAGGATGCAAGACAGGAAGAAAAAGCAACAATTTAAGAATCATTAAGGTTCTTCCTGCCCAATTGGATTACATTGATACTGGAGTTGTTTTTTTAACTCCAAATTTGCACTTTTCCCCAAAAAGACAATCCATTTGGGAATACTTCATAGTATACTGGACATCCTGAACACTTTTCCCTTCCTGTTAATGAGTCCAATTAATTAGCTGCTTCCCCAATCCTTCCAACTTTTTCCATAGTTTTGAAGATCTTGTACTTTATTTCTGTTCTTCACAAGGTTACTTCGGTATTTAGCATGAGAAAACGATAGAAAAGAAGTAAACATATACACACACAATTCACGGAATTATGTACAAAATCTCTACAGGGCTACGGCAGTGGCCTCATAATTGGATGTCCAGTTCAGCTATCTAGGCGATTCCTTTTTGGTGGTTGTTTCGTATACATCTTCTAGAGAACCAAAGAACTCCACGTTGTGGGCAATCTTGCACAATATGTTTAACAGTTTGCATATCAGCACCACAATTGCAACAAGGGGAATCTTTCCATCAACATTGATACAGGGCAGAGGCTCTTCTTCCAGTATCATATCTAATTCTCTTCAATTTCATCCAGACAAAATGTGTGCGTGTGTGCGTGTGCATCTTTGAGTCAGTGTTGACTCCTGCTGACTGAACAAATCTCTGCAGTTTTCTTGGCGAGATTTCAGAAGTGGTTTGCCCTTACCTGCTTCTTCCTTGGCTGAGGGGGAATGACTGGCCCAAGTCACTCAGTTCACTTTGTGCCTAAGGTGGGACTAGTAGTCATCATCTTCTGATTTCTAGTCTGGTGCCTTACCCACTAGACCAAATTGGCTCCTGTTACTTCGGTATGATGGAAAAAAATGCACTCTTCCCTTCTTGACAATTTCATTCCAACCTCCACTTCTCTACTCCTTTTAATATTCACCTGTAAAAAAACATAGAACCAGATTCCTGCAACTTAGCAGAATACTTCTTAATTACTTAGCCATGTGGTTTTGATGATTTAGAAAAAATTGTATTCTTATAGCAGATGGACAGTTTATGGATAGGAAAAAACAAAAATCATTCGCTTTTACTTTATTTTCTCAAGTTTATTTGCAAACAGCTTGCTTTCTAGCCATACATTCTTTTCTAGGACATAAAATGGCAAGGTTTTCTTGATGGAGAGCAAGAAACTCTGGATTGACCAATGCTGGCCTAGTCAGATTCTAAGGTTTTTCAGCATCTGTTTTCTGTTTTGGACAAAAGAAAGGGAGGGGTGAGTGACGGAACTGACAAATCGTTCCCAGACTTGGATGCAACTTAGAAATGTTTCTACAGAAAGACCTTTTATGTAATTGTTCACTACACATCATTTGGCTATTAGTACAGTGGGGAGGGGGGGAGCAGAGTCTCAGGAAATGTCTGGAAGAATGTCATCACAACTTTAAACATCAATTAGTAGTGCTTTAAATTGGATCTAGACGGTGAATGCAAAATTGAAACAATGTACTGTATTTTTCGGAGTATAAAATGCACCTTTTCCCCCCCAAAAAGAGGGTGAAAATTTTGGTATGTCTTATACACTGAATGTAGCAACCACACACACACCCAATCAGAGGCCAAAAACGCAGGGCATGGGGGCATCGATGGTCTGTGGAAATCCCTGCAGCCTGGAACAGCTGATTGGGGGTATTCCGGCAGTCGGATCCATCCACCAATCAGCTGTCCTGAATCAGGCTGCAATAAGTACTAAAGCTGACCTGGCTGTCATAGTTTGCAGCAACAATCACATTCAGAAAGCACACACAAATAACTGATTCAGCAGGATTCAAAATAATAATAATATACAATACAATACCAAAAGCAGTAAATACAAGCAAAATACAAGCACTTTCACTTTCAGTTCTCAGCTAAGCCAGGCTCCTTCCCGTCTCCTTGTTGCTCAAATAGCAAATACTGTTTTAGAGTCCAAATAGCTCTCATTGGCTGACTTAGTTCCTATGTCTATTCATTGGCTGACCTTGTTACTATGTGTTCCAAGTCATGAACTCTCATACACTGACAGGAAGCTAGCTAACTAAATACCATGGATGCTAGTAGGCAGAGGCAGAATTTTTTCTTATTATTATTTTCCTTCCCAAAAACTAAGGTTTTTATACTCTGGAGCGTCTTATCCTCGGAAAAATATGGTAGTCTTTGCAACCCAACCCAGCCCATTTCAAGTCATCCTGGACCTGAGATTCCCGCCCCTGCGTTAAACCAGAGGGTAAATATGAATCATGACCATATTATTCATGTTTTCTTGCTTACAGATGATATTCAAATCCGTTTTTATGAAGAAGATGAAAGTGGTGGTGTCTGGGAAGGTTTTGGAGACTTTTCGCCTACTGATGTGCACAGACAGGTAAGTTCTTTTGGCAAGGAATTCTACCGATAGCATATACAAGAAGTTTTAATGTGAGGTCTTTAATTTCTAACAGTTCTCAGGGTTTGACAACCTGATCAGAGTTCACTTCCTATTATTTCAATGAAGTAGTAATTAAGGTACAGAGATGTATAAACCCCAGGGAAGATAATATAATATGCAAATATATTCAATTTATAAATTATTACATTGCTCCGTACTTATCATGATCATCTGTACCATGATTGCCTACAGTTTGCAATAGTATTCAAAACACCGAAGTATCGAGATGTCAACATCACGAAAGCAGCATCTGTTTTTGTTCAATTACGGCGAAAATCCGATCTAGAGACAAGCGAACCAAAGCCTTTTCTGTACTATCCTGAAATCAAAGGTAATTATCAATGCTGTGTTATGTTGCCTATTGAAGAAGACATGTATGTCTTTTAGAAAACCATCAGTGTTGGAATTCTTCTACCTATTGTAATATGTTGCATATTAGTTAATATTACGGATCATATTTATGATCATATATTTATTGACGGTTACCTGGGGTCACGTGACCACCTTTTGCAACCTTTGACAAGAAGTCGATGGGGAAGCCAGATTCACTTAATAATTCTGTTACTAATTTAACAATTGCAGTGATTCACTTAACAACTATGACAAGAAATGTCATAATTCACTTATCAAATGTTTCGCTTAGCGACAAAATTGGGGGCTCAGTTGTGGTGGTAAGTTGAGGACTATTTGTATGGAGATGTGTCGGAATGATTGGTTGTGATGGTGGTTATTGTAGAAGCTTCCCATATTTCTTTTCCAGTCCATGAGCAAAATGGTCCGCCACTTAGTAGTTTCCACAATGGAAAAGCTATTCCATCTTAACAAGAAAAGCCATTATTTACTTTCAAATTTGCAACTTTTTGAACACTGTAATTACATCACTGCCGTTCTTTTGTAGCCTTGGGCAACTTTTCCATTAGTCAGAATTCTCAGTAAACTTCCCAGCTCCTGAATTCAATTTAACCCTTTAAATTCCTTGTAAACCAACGACAAACACATAGCAGCTAAAATCAACGTCTCTTTCCTGATATTTGTGAAAACTTTCCCTCCATAACTAGTTTATTAACAGTAATTTTCTTCATTCACAAAATCCAGACTTTGTAGCAGATCCTGTGCACACTAATTAGCCAATGATTTCTTAACGTTCCAGAGTTAAAAATATAAGCAACTAGCTGATAACCTGGCATTGCCTGGTTATTTATTTATAGGGGGGAAATATCTGGACCAAGCATAATTTCTAATGTTGGATTTTCCCCTTACCAGTGGGAGTCCCCTTCTGGAGTACTGTGAAACCATTACCATGGCAACTCCACTGTGCTGTACAGTAGAAGCTACTTTACTACAGTACAGTAGAAGCCATTTTAAGCCACAAGCAGCTGTATCTTAATAGAACAAACACCCAGAGGGGTGTTATGGGTGTCTTAGTCCCACAGTATTTTTCTCCAGAGAGTAAGTCATCTGTGTACAAAGTTTGGTTGAAATTATTCGAGGCGTTTCAGAGTTATGCTGGAACACACACACACACACACACACACAAGTTTCCCAAGATGAGAAACTTAAGCTCAATGTCTATCTTAAGTTCTTAATGTATTCACCCAAGTTGGATTTCTTGAGAGAAACCCATAACTATTTACTAATTCAAGTAAGCTGTATCAACGCAGGATTCCTTAAAAGTGTCATAAGTGTCTTTTTTGTTTGAATGAATGAATTCACATTTATCTATTATCTGAGTTTTGGTTTTGTTGTTTTGACAAGAAATATCTTTAGCAATATTGTCATATCAGTTGTGAAATATCTATGTGTCACATTAATGGGGAGCAGGAAGAACAGAATACTGATTCTTGGATAATAGAAAGGGAGTATTATTGATTGCAGTGGCTAGAAACACAAATTATTTTAATTATGTAGGCCTGAATGATATATATTGATACAGCCAAGAAAGAAATAACCAAAAAAGCCAAGACCTTTTGAGCTTTTTTCATTTATTGATTCAATATGTAAATTTCATTTATTGATTCAATATATAAACCTATCAAACTGGTTTCTCAAAAATCCTCTGTGATTTTTAAAAAAACAATGTCACGCTCATAGTGTTTATTTGATCATGGGTTTGACATGGGTTTCAGGAGGCATAAAAAGCTGTATTCAGTGTATAAGACGCACCCAGATTTTCAGCCTGTTTTTGAGGGGGGAAAGGTGCGTCTTATACTCCACAAAACGGTATGTATAATAATAATAATAATAATAATAATAATTTATTTCTTATAAACCGCACCCTCTCCCCACAGGGACTCGGGGCGGTGCACAGGAGAAATAAGAACAATGACTATATACATATTACATTAAAAATAAATTAAATTAATTAACCTGTGCTAAAATACCCATTAAAACTATCTAACTAAAAATCCCCAAAAGACCCTAAAAACAGAGGAGTAGCTATCCCAGGCCGGCAAGACAGAAAAAGTGTGTTTTCAATTTAAGACGGAAGGAGCGGAGGTCCGTGGTGGTCCTAATATCGGGGGGGAGGTCGTTCCAGAGGGCTGGGCCCGCCACAGAGAGAGCCCTTCCCCTGGGCGTCGCCCGCTGACAAAGTCTAGTGGACGGCACCCGGAGAAGTCCCTCTCTGTGGGAGCGAATCGGTCGTGAGGATGTATGAGGCAGGATCCGATCCCGCAAGTAGCTAGGTCCCGAGCCATGGAGCGCTTTAAAGATGATAATTAATACCTTGAAGCGCACCCGGAAGACGACAGGCAGCCAGTGCAGCTCACGCAAGAGCGGTGTTACATGGGTATACCTTGTGGTACCCATAATTGCTCGCGCGGCTGCATTCTGGACTAGCTGAAGTCTCCGGGTGCACCTCAAGGGAAGCCCCATGTAGAGAGAGTTGCAATAGTCCAGTCGGGATGTCACGAGGGCATGAGTGACTGTGCGAAGGGCGTCCCGATCCAATAGGGGGCGCAATTGGCGTACCAGGCGAACCTGGTAAAACGCCCTCCTGGCCACGGCTGTCACCTGATCTTCCATTGACAGCCGGGTATCCAGGAGGACACCCAAATTGCGCGCCCCATCCACAGGGGCAAGATGTTCGCCCCCTATGGCCAGCGATGGAGTGAGCTGGTTGAATCGGGCAGCCGGAAACCACAGCCACTCGGTCTTGGTCGGGTTTAGCTTGAGTCCGTTACTTCCCATCCAGATCCGCACGGCTTCCAGGCACTGGCACATCACCGCTACGGCATCGTTGGGGTGGTCTGGGGTAGATATATACAGCTGGGTGTTGTCAGCGTATAGATGGTACTCTACCCCAAAACCACGGATGATCTCACCCAGCGGCTTCATGTATGTGTTAAACAGGAGGGGCGAGAGGACCGACCCCTGAGGCACCCCACATATGAGGGGTCTCGCGGTCGACCTCTGCCCTCCTGCCAACACAAATTGCGATCGGCCAGAGAGGTAGGAGGAGAACCACCGCAAAACGGTGCCTCCCACCCCCAACCCCCCCAGCCGATGCAATAGGATACCATGGTCGATGGTATCGAAAGCCGCCGAGAGGTCTAATAGGACCAGGATGGAGGAACAACCCCCATCTCTGGCCCTCCAGAGATCATCCACCAACGCGACCAATGCCGTCTCGGTGCTATGCCCGGGCCGAAAGCCGGACTGGCGCGGATCTAGATAATCAACTTCATCCAGGTGACGGGGAAACTGTTGTGCCACCACACTCTCGACAACCTTCGCCAAAAAGGGAATCATTAAATTAATACATAATTAAATTGCTTTAATTATTCTGTAATCACATGGCACTATCAATTATTTCAAATATTTTATTATATGCAGGATGAAAATGAATGAACAAGCTGGAAATAAACACACAGCAGTAATGTGCACCCCGTACACTAAATGTGGTCTAGCAAAAAAAGTAGACTCATTCTTGGCATTGAACACAGATAAACAAAAGCAATATTCTATTTCAAGACTATTCTTGAAATATTCTCCCACTGTATAGTCTCCCGTTCTTACCAATACTCTGAGGCAAAACTGATCTCAAATCAGTTTGTGAGACTGAAATCTATCACACCTGAGGGTGAAAGGGTTCGTATATAACAAGCAAAACACGTAGATGAGATGGACAAATGAGGGAACAGTTGCTTTATTCTTCATAGGTTGTTATCATAACTGACAGGAAGTGATGTGCTTTAGGGAATTTCCAGGTTTACCACTGAATTGATGAACTCTGTACACTTCTTTTTTTAGGATTCAGAAATCTTTGCGGTATACGGTTGAACTTTGCAGAAACTTTCAAAAACTCCCTAGGCACCTACTGAACTATCCTGGGGTTGGTTGGCTATCTATCTGTATCATTCGGGGGAATTGCCCAGATACAGTGGCCTACTTTGGATATAACGATTAATGAAGTTGCAAGTACACTTGTCCAAGCCTAGCAATACATATTTATTTTATATTATTGTTACTCTGTAGTATTCCTAAATTGGATAGCTGGCTGTTAATCCAAGTGGGGGGGGGGGGAATTCCTAGGCTTTATGGAGAATCATTTAAATAAGTAGAACTTTGAAGAAAAGAATGTTAATAAATTCATGTTTACCCAAAAGTTGTCTTATACCATGTCAGACTTTTTATGCAACTTGTCTGCCATGTTGTTGTTAGTTGCGAAGTCGTGTCTGACCCATCGCGTCTGACCTATGGACAATGTTCCTCCAGGTCTTCCTGTCCTCTACCATCCTCTGGAGTCCATTTAAGCTCAAGCCACTGATTGGGTGACTCCATCCAACTACTTCATTCTCTGTTGTCCCTTTCTTCTTTTGCCCTCAATCTTTCCAAACATTAGGCTCTTCTCCAGTGAGTCCTTCCTTCTCATTAGCTGGCCAAAGTATTTGAGTTTCATCTTCAGGATCTGGCCTTCTAAGGAGCAGTCAGGATTGATCTCCTCTAGGACTGACCGGTTGGATCGCCTTGCAGTCCAAGGGACTCACAGGAGTCTTCTCCAGCATCAGAGTTCAAAGTCCTCAATTCTTTGACGCTCAGCCTTTCTTATGGTCCAACTTTCACAGCCATACATTGCACCTGGGGAAACCATAGCCTTGACTATACACACTTTTTGTTGTCTCTGCTTTTTAGTATGCTGTCTAGAATTGGCATAGCTTTCCTCCCCAAGAGCAAGCGTCTTTTAATTTCTTGGCTGTAGTCCCCATCTGCGATGATCTTGGAGCCCAGGAAAATAAAATCTGTCAATACCTCCATTTCTTCCCCATCTATTTGCCAGGAATTGAGAGGACTGGATGTCATGATCTTAGTTTTCTTAATGTTTTGTCTGCCATATCTACATTAATTAAGCGCAGTTTTTGGAGATCTAGGTACATTCAAATTCACATCTGCTTCTTTTTAATATTTTTCTTACCTAGAAATGCCAAAGTTTGACTTTGAAATCAGTTGTAAATGAAATGCATTTTCTGTCCTACTCTACTTTTTTATTGTCTCTCCAACGTTCTCAATGTTTTCTCCTTCTGTGGACTGACTATTAATATGTTATAGTTGTAATATGGTATTCTGATTTTTTTTATTGCATGGGACCCTGATGAAGACACCCACATACAGGTGGGAGACTTAAATTGCAATCATTTGCTTCACATCATAGAGAAATCTCATGGGTATTTCCCCATATTTCTCTCTGTCTCTGTCTCTCTCTTACACACGTCTGTCTGTTTGTCTATTTATCTATCCATCAATTTACATCAGGTGGGTTACTTTAGGTTCTGTCTTTGGCCCAGGGGTGTTTAACAATTTCATAAATGACCTAGATAAGAGGATTGAAAGGGCAAATATCCGCATGACACTAAGCTGTGGTAAATTGCTAATACTTTGGAAGAAAGTCTCAAGATTCAGAAGAATCTTGTCAGATTTCAACATTGAGCCCTATCTAGCAAGATGCAGTTCAGTGGTGAGAAAAATAAGGTTCTGCATTTAGGAAGGAAAAACTAAATGCACCGGTACACATGATCGACAGTACCTGGCTCAACAGTACAGCCTGTGAGAGAGATCACTGGACCACTGCCTAAGTATGAGTCAGCAGTGTGCTGCAGCCGCCAAAAAAGCCAGTGAAGTCCTAGGCTGCATCAATGGAGGGATAGCATCAAGATCACGAGCAGTGAAAGTACCGGTCTATACTGCAGAAGGGAGACCACATTTGTAATACTGCCTCTAATTCTGACCACCATGAGACACACACACACACACAAAGATGCTGAGGCTCTAGAAAGGGTGCATGTTAGATTCTCAGAAGGGTTGAGAATAGAGGGAGTCCAGCCAGGTTTGCTCAAAAACAACAGCCTTTTATTTTAGGCAGATTAAATCAAACAGCTAGAACAAGTACAGAAAATAGGCGGTAGACAGGGGCTCCCGCGCTTTGACAGCTCTTTATATTTGGAGCTGTCAAAGGGGGAGCCAATCAGGCTGCAGCAAGGGCCAGGCGCGCCTCAGCCAATCAGGCGCGTCTGTCGGTTGGCCGCCTTGCTACAGCCTGTTGCCAAGGCTCCAAGAGGCAGCCTGGAAGACCTGCGGCCGGTCGTAAGTCGAGGATATAACACCCCTTTCCCCCCTCGGTCTGCGCATGCTCGAAGAACTGTCTGTTCTGATGAATGAGCATGCGTAGTCTGTCAAGTAGGCGGGGCGGCGTCGGGAACGCCTTGAGGAATTCGGCCACCGACTGGTCAGGCTTCTGGAGGCACTTCCTGAAGGCAAAGCGGTGGGTCATCCGTGACGGCACCGGGGCGTAGTGTGCCCGGAGCCGCTCGATCAATGTGTCCCAGGGCATCTCATACACTTCTGTCGGTGCGGCCACGGTGCGGGCAGTCGCGAATAGCTCCGTGCCGCCGCAGCCTAAGAAATGTCCTAATTTTCTCGCCGGGGGCAGCGCCCCGTAGTCGTTCGCCAGAACGAAGCACTCAAACCGTGCCATGAATGAAACCCAGGTCTCCTTTGATGAGTCGAATGGAGCGAAGGGAGGGACGGAACCCATGGTGATCGTACCGCAAAAAGAAACAACGGAAAATTTTTCGTGAGGAAAATTCTTCCCCTCAGCAAATAGAGCTCTGCCTGGCCCCAGCCCTCGTCGCCAGTGTTAGATTCTCAGAAGGGTTGAGAATAGAGGGAGTCCAGCCAGGTTTGCTCAAAAACAACAGCCTTTTATTTTAGGCAGATTAAATCAAACAGCTAGAACAAGTACAGAAAATAGGCGGTAGACAGGGGCTCCCGCGCTTTGACAGCTCTTTATATTTGGAGCTGTCAAAGGGGGAGCCAATCAGGCTGCAGCAAGGGCCAGGCGCCTCAGCCAATCAGGCGCGTCTGTCGGTTGGCCGCCTTGCTACAGCCTGTTGCCAAGGCTCCAAGAGGCAGCCTGGAAGACCTGCGGCCGGTCGTAAGTCGAGGATATAACAGTGCAGAGAAGAGCAAGAAAGATGATAAGCAGGCTGGAGGCCAAACTATACAATGAGCCTCTAAGGTAGGGGCGTCAAACTCAATTTCATTGAGGACTGCATTAGGGTTGTGTTTGACCTTGGGGGGGGAATCAGGGGGGCGTAGCCAGCTTGACGTCACTCGTGTTAGGGGCGCCTCTGGCAGCCCGAGTGCTTCTGCCAGCAAAAACAGGCTCCCGAGCTCCATTTTCAGCTGCGACAGCCTCCTGCAACCCTCTTCCAGCGAAAACGGAACTCAGGAGGGCCGCATACAGCTCTCCCAAGCTATATTTTTGCTGGTAGAGACACTGCGCCAGTCCTTTGCTGTTTCCAGGACAGCCCCATCCAGGACAGATCTAAGCATCCCACGGGTCAGATCCGGGCCCCGGACCTTGAGTTTGACACCCCTGATCTAAGGGAACTCGGTACGTTTAGCTTAATGAAGAGAACAGGGGAGTCCAGATAGCTGTCTTCTGACCCTTGAAAGGCTGTTAGAGGAAGCGGGGTGTCAATTCATTCTTCATACCACATGAGGACAGAGCAAGAAGCTATAAGTGCAAACTCAGTTGAGGAGATAAACCTGGAAATAAGAAGGTTCCCTGATAGTGAGAATATTAATCAATGGAACAGCTTGCCACCTGGAGTTGTGGGTGCTCCCATCACTGGAGGTTGTCAAGAAAACCATTTGTCTGGGATGATACAAGGACTCCTACCTTGGGCAGGAGGTTAGACTAGATGTCCTCCAAGGTTCCTTTCAGTTATATGATTCTGTGATTCTACTAAGGAAGATAGCGGCCTTTACTAGTTGTGCTATAAACTGGTCATATTTAACAGAGCTTGGGCAGCCGTCTATTTTAAATGCTTTAATTTAAATTGCTGCCTTACCTGCAGTGTTGGACTTTGGACTGACTGCTTTCAGTTCCCTGAATATGATTCAATTTATATCCTTTTAGCCAAAGACAATAAGAGTCAATTACGATCATCACAGGGGAAGTAGGATTAGTCTGTAAGTTAGCCTGACAACTGCCTTAACTGCTAGTATATCTCTCAACCTATCTTGTACATTGTTCATATCCTGGTGCAGATTGAAATATAATCAGGCTTCTTATTTGCCTAGAATTAATTGGAAGATCTTAAGATAAATAAAAGGGCTCTTGGGAGTGGCTTGGATGCACACAGAATGCTTATTATTAGGTATCTCTCATCCCATCTTTGCATTTTACTGTTTCTCCTAGGACACTGATGGATAACCTTTATCTCCTCGCGTGCCAAATCACGCATATGCACGATAGCACGTGCGTGTGTGCCCACATCCATAATGAAATGCGTTCCACCACCCTGCACATGTGTGTACGACCCCCTGTGCTCCCCACACACCTCGCATGTGCATGACCCCTGTGCATGCATGCATGTTCCCACACACATGCTCATGTGCCCCCCATGGATGCACACATGCCTCCCACATGCGCAGCAGAAACCCAAAAATCAGTTGGCCAGTGGAAAGCACACGCATATGTGCAGTGGAGCTGAGCTGGGTGATGGCTCGCATTCTGGCAGAGAGAGCTCCATGTGCCACATATCCTAGCGCCATCATGGCCCTAGGATATGTAATTTCCATGATCTATTTTGACTGCTCTATCCTTTCATGATACAGAAGGGTTTTTTTTCCTGTGTAAGAAAACATAAGGTTTTAATTCCTTCTCTCTAGATGGTTGTCCTCTTTCACCAAGCACACAGTTTCAGGAGGGAAGCAATCAGGGAGGAAGGGGACACCCAACTAGACATCCAGAACAAACAGCTGACAGATGTTTCAGCCAGTTCACTGCCATGTTTTTTTAATTAAATGTTAATAATTAAGTAACAACATTCTGTGCTCTGCACATACTAAAGGGAGGAGAAAATGGGAAGGAATGTTATCTGGAAAGGAAAAAAACTTTTTAAGTAAAAAGAATTTTATTAGACTTGAAAAACTTTTTAAGAAAAAAGAATTTTATTAGACTTGAATAAAACATTAGTGTGGGAAAGCAGCTGAGCCAATGCTCAGACCTAAGGTCACCAATGAATCCTAGGTGCCTAGTAAAGCTCACTTGGTCAGGAGGTCTGTAATTTATAGGGACATCCTGGTCACATAGTCAAAAAAATATACCCTTAAATATACCCACGCTTCACGACAAAACTATGTGATTGGGCAATGCAGGAGAAATCCAGTTCACTCCGTTCGCTCAGTGGTCATCAGTGATTGAAACCCATAAAGGAATATCACTCCCGCTGCCTTGAGTCTGGAAGCAGTTCAATAGGTGGAAGGCATAGACATTTTGGTGAGGTACCGACGTTTAGTACCGTAAGGAGCCCCAGACCGCTGCTGAGTGAAGGAGTGGAATGTCTGCCAGTTTGAACTGAGGTAATGGAATGTGAAGCAACTGGCAGTTGGAACAGAGTTCTTTTCAGGTGGGGAGGGGGAGTAGAATGTCTAACTCCTTAGCATCAGAGCATATTAATATAAGGCAACTGGCAGTTGGAACAGAGTTATTTTCAGGTGGGGAGGGAGGGTAGAACTCCTTAGCATCAAGAGTGTGTTAATTACTGTATAAGAAATACTAATGATCTGATAGTCATTTTGAAAAATCCTTCTTAGTGAGCACCTAGAAGCCAAGAGGAATATACGTGCCAAATTTCAAGTTTGTAGGCTTTACAGTTTTGGAGATTTCGTGATGACTGGGTGGTATTTGCCTTTTATATAGAGATATAACAGAGTTTGCTTCCTATCAGTCTACTATGACAACTTGTATTATAGGCTGTGCCTCAATTTTCACTATATTGCCCCAAACATCATATCCAGCAATGAAAGAGGAAGGTCAGATTCCTTGAAATAGGGCTTCAGAATCTCCATTATACAAGGGCTTATTAAAGAAATAGTTACACAGCTATCTTTTTTATTCAGTACCTATACAGTCATACTCTTACAAAATGTGAAAATTCAACTCATATTTATGTAATGTACAGCAGTAGCAACATGTTCCCTATTTGATAGCCTATTGCCTTCTGAAAAAAAATGAATGTGTCGTCAGGTTTTGGTTCCATCTCTCTCTCATATTATTTTTTTTTGTCAAAAATGTAGATAAAGAAGAAGTGCTAAGGAAACGACAGAAACTCATGCCGAACTTCTCCGATAGTTTCGGTGGAAGTGGCGCCGGTTCAGCAGGAGGTGGAATGTATGGAGGAGTAGGAGGAGGAGGTGGTGGCAGCGGCAGTGCTGGATCAGGTAAATAAAAATGTTAATGGAATTATAAATGAATAATGGAAGATGCATTGGGAAGTGGTTTTTCTTTCATTTTTGGATTGTCACTATACTAAAGTGGGTTTTGTTCGGCAGAAGGTTTAGGGAACCCAAGAAGTTATTTTTTATGTCTGTGGCCCCATAAAGTGCTGATTCTAAACTATGGCCATTAGTACAGTCTATATATTTAATTCTCCATGGAGTTGGATGGCTCTGTATTTTACCATAAATGAATTGTAGATTACGTAACATATTGCTTTCTTCAATTTAATGTTTTTATGGAGGCAAATTGACAGAATAACATTTTTCATCCCTAAAACATTTTCACAAATATTTATCTTAATACACAAATATTTATCTTTGGAGAAGAGGTGGCTATTAAGACCAATTGTCTTTTAATTTAAATGTATGTAACATGTTTCACAAAGTTCACGTAAAATGTTATTTATTTATTTAAATTTAGGCACTCCCCAACTACAAATTGGCTGTAGGCACACAAAAACAATAAAAACACAATATAAAACAGGACAAGACAAACTGGTTGCTTTGTACATAAACACATTTTATGTACAAAGTAATAAATACAAAAATTCCCATTGTATTTACATTTTTACAAAAATCATTCTCTTTTTTGTTAAAAGAATTATTAGTGAATGTCCAATATGTTATTAATTCTTTTATGGCCTTGCATGCATGATATGTATGTATGTGTAAATGCACACACATTTTCTTTCTGTGGATATAGAAATTATTGCTTTCTTTTTGGGCATATCACATTCAATTGGATTTACTCTTAATGAAGAATAAATAAATGCACTTAATTGTTCTTGATTAATTATTTGAATTAGTATTGCTTAAGAGTAAATTATTGTACTAGCTTTAGGCTTGTATTTAAGCCTAAAGTGATAAACACCATACTAGGTAGTGCATTTCTGAGTTAATACTACTAGAATGTGCAACAATAGCATATATCCTTGAATAAAAGTTGAATTATTGCTAGAGTGCACCAAAAAGCCAGCAAGGGCAAAACAATAAATAAATAAAATACTGAAGTATTTGCTATAATTGCAAGAAACCTACTTTACTAACCCATTCATAGTTAATTCCAGACTTATTTATATATCCTATGATATATAGTATATAACAAAGTTTCAAAAGCACACTTTTATATGTGTTTAAATCATGTGTTTAAATATTTCTGTACTTACAATGAAATATCCATAGAAAGTAGAACATTAAGCATAGGTATTGCATAGTCATGTTTGTTATACTTCGGAGACAGTATAACAAACATGACTGTGATTTATCTTTATTATGTTGATGGATCCATTTGTACTACTTAGATTTCTATTTTTTCTGCTTCAGATTGTGAGTTAGTCTAAATTTATGTTTCTCGCTTGTGATAAAATTAGAAAGAGATAACATGACACCAACATGTTATAAGCGTCTATAGATGCCCCTGTTTTAACTTTAAAAGATAAGAAAATGCCTTCTTTATATTTGGTTTTATTACTTATAATCTGGATTTTTTTTTGACTTGGCACAACCCAAAAATGTACATACTTCCCTAGAGATTCATCAGACCAAGACATCCTCCAGATAATTTTGTCATGTGGAACTATTTAATAATACACTTGAATCGTTTGTTCATTTGTGAATCCTGTTCACCTGGGGAAAAAAGCTACAATTAATGAAGCATAACCTTTTAATCTTTCTTTTTTTCTTTCAGGATATGGGTACCCATCCTATGGATTTTCCAGTTACGGCGCAATGCATTTCCATTCCAGCACAAACAAAAGTGGTGCAGGAATGAAACACGGTAAAAATCAAAGGTTTTGATCAAAGGTGGCTTCCAGACCACACAATCTGAAATGCTCACACAGCCAGCAACCTAGGAAGGAAATATGAAAAAGGGAAGAATGGGTTTGCCCGGATCATAGTTACTGTAGGGCTGTGATGGCGAACCTATGGCACGCGTGCCAGAGGTGGCACACAGGGCCCTCTCTGTGGGCACGTGCACTGTCGCCAGCTGCTCTTCTGGTTTCTGGTGCACGCATGCATGCCAGCCAGCTGGTCTTCGCAGGTGCCAGAACACTGGAAACCCAAAGACCAGCTGGCCAGTGTGCATGTGTGTGCCGGAAACCCAAAGACCAGGTGGCTGGTGCATGCATGCACCTGGTCTTTGGATTTCCGGCATGTGCATGCATGTTTGGGCACTCTGCGTGAAAAAGGTTCACCATGACTGCTGTAGGGCAAGGATTGAATTGTATTGGATTCCCTTAAATAGGATCTACACCAGGGGTGTCAAACTCAAGGCGCTGAGGCCAAATCCGTCCCACACGGTGCTTAGATCTGGCTGTGGGGCTGCCCTGGAAAACAGCAGAGGACTGACCCACAGTGCCTCTGCCAGTGAAAACAGAGCTCGGGAGGGCCACCTCCCGAGCTCCGTTTTCACGGACAGAGGCAGGAGGCCATTGCAACTGAAAACAGAGCTCAGGAGCCAGTTTTTGCTGGCACAGCACTCAGACCACCACAGATGCCCCGGTCAAGCTGGGCACGCCCATCCCGGCCTCCTGAGGTCAAATACAATCCTGATGCGGCCTTAATGAAATCGAGTTTGACACCCCTGATCTAGACTGAATGCTAGACAAAGCCAGGGTTAGAACCAGAAAAAGATAGGACCAAGTCTAGTGTTAAATGGAACATCACTTTGCTCTTTATCCATCGCCTTCTCTTCAGTTTTCTTTTTTTTTTTTTGCTTCAGTTCCTTTCTTAAAAATACAAAATGCAAGTCTATCTTTGATAATTATACTTTTATAAAAATCCAAAATTTAAATATTTTTTATTTGTGATAGTAAAGAATCGTAATATACCCTGCAGAGGAAAGGGAATTTATTTTAATAAATCTACACAGAAATTAGACACGCACACACACATACACACATACCTTTAAAGCCAACAGAAATAGTTTTTCAATTGTTGCAATATTTCAGGAAAGTCACAATCTACAAGCAGAGTTATCCTCACCAGACATTCACCCTCCGAATCTCAAACACACACACACACATACACACTCACAGCATCCACTTGCAGCAGAGTCCTATTGCAATCGGTTGCAACTTGGAAGGTGGTGAGGGTTAGCGTAGCCAAGAGGACACTCTCAGATCACTTCTACCATAACTGTGTGGGTGTTCAGGTTATTTAATTGTGCCAAAAACCTCTGGACCAATGTCTTCGCTTAGTGAGAAACGATATTTGCATCTCTTGCCATTCACTTTGAATGTAATAAGAGAACAAGCCACAACTTTTGCCATTTATACTCTGATGCAATATGCCCACTGGTTCTGTTGGATTTTAATTAAAAGCTTCCATGTTTCTCTTTTTAAGGAGTCTCAAATGGCATGCCCAGAAGAGAGAATCAAATGAGCTGTAACAAAAAACACGAGAAGTTCAAGGAAAAAGTCGAGATTGAAGATAAAAGCAAAACAAGCACTGGCTCAGTTTCTGAGATAGAAGAAGATGCTAGTGCCAACATTCATTTACAAGGTAATCAGCAAAGTTTACTTAGCATCCTTGCAGTTATTTAGGAAGGTGAAGTATAGATGAAGCCGTGACTCTCACGTGCAATTCTTAGATGATTTCTGCAATTCCAGCTGCTCAGATTTGATCATTTTTGGAAACAGGAATTTTCTAATTCAGGCATCTTCTAGTTATTTATTCAAGAATACTAGAGACATCTGTATCTTAAAATGTGCTGCTTTATCATTGTAAACTGTCACCCAGAAGTGACTGATGTGCTGCTTTAAGTTTTATAAAGCTGCCTTTAAAGTCCAGTTTTGCTTCAAGAAATAACATGCTCTTTGATCATAAGAATCCTAATGTACACATGTGCATAAATGTATGTGTACTTACATACTTGCTTGAGTGCATGTGGGCATGTATTAACATGATTTAATTTATCCCTTTTTTGAGCCTAAATTTAACTGACTTTATAACACTTTAAAGATATAACTTTCAACATCAGCTAAATCATAAAATAAACCAACATTGTGATGATAAACAAATTCTGACTAAATATATATCTATGAAAAAATGAGGATAGGAGTTTAAATCTTACAGAGCACTGGTGTCAAATTCAATTGCGCCACAGGGCGGATCCTCACTTATCGCGCCCTTTTTTGCCTTTGCGGAGCTGTGGTGGGCGTGGCTTGAACCTGACATATCCGACCTTGTGGGCCGGCAGCTTGATAGGCCTGTTATAGAGTTTAAAACCCTGGAATCATGAGAGAACAAATGAATACTCGGTGTCTGAGGAGTAACAAAAGATGAATAATATCGGGGGTGGAGATTTCATAATTTGAGTGCCCCAAAGAAATTACATTTCTTGCTGTCCACCTAACTCCAGTGTTAGGAAGCAAAGCCTTCAAAGATTACCTCAGCTGATGCAAATTCTAGTTGGAAGAGAGGAACCTGCAATCCTCCTTTCCACTGCAGTAAATGCATTATGTGAAACATGTCCTGGAAAACAAAGATCATGCCTGAAAGAATGTTTTGTGCAATTGCATGCAATGCATGTCACTTCACATTAATTAACAGGCACAACAACTGATTAAATCTTAAACTTTGTGGGTATTCTTGTGACCAGACAGCGAAACAGCTTTAATGGTTTTCCTAGGTTTTCTGTATAAAAACAAAGAGGAATGCCAGTTGTTATTTGACATGAGACTCTAAAGCCCCAGTAGCTTCTTTGAGCCCAGCCAGGTAAACAGCCTTTCTATCTTCTAGCCTTTTTGATTCCAGCATCAAATACACCAGAGACGAAGCTGTTATATTTTCCTGCATCTCTCTGCACTGTAAATCTTCCCAATGGAATATCAGCTCTGTTGAAGCAAGCAAAGGTGAAATTAGCCAGAGGGAAGGAGCAATAAACAGCTGGAATTGTCCTACTGTACCATTGTTCATGGCTTGTCAGTTTCAAAGAGAGCAATGCTTTGAAATAGAAATTTCACGTCTATACAAATAGAACCATTGTACAATTGCACCTAGTCATGGTACTGCTTGAACCTGGAATTGTTCTGTGTAGTGGGCCATCGGAAACACACTGAGAAAAGCAAGAAAATAAATATTTCTCAATTAAACTTCATCTCTTCAAGACCTACTGGAACCTTAGAGTTCAGGACCAAGCCCATTTCTACTTGTCCCCAGGTTCTTCAATAATTTATTGAATTATTAGAGAATATAATAAATACATTTACAGTGTATTGGTACTTAATGGATTTCTGTTTATGATATGGATGCTTTGTAGAATATAGAACAGCAGAGTTGGAAGGGGCCTTGGAGGCCTTTTAGTCCAACCCCCTGCATAGGCAGGAAACCCTACACCACTTCAGACAAATGGTTATCCAACATCTTCTTAAAAACTTCCAGTGTTGGAGCATTCACAACTTCTGGAGACAAGTTGTTCCACTGATTAATTGTTCTAACTGTCAGGAAATTTCTCCTCAGTTCTAAGTTGCTTCTCTCCTTGATTAGTTTCCACCCACTGCTTCTTGTCTTACCCTCAGGTGCTTTGGAGAATAGCTTGACTCCCTCTCCTTTGTGGCAGCCCCTGAGATGTTGTGATTGGCTGTGGCAGTCATTTTTTTTAAAACTAGATTCCACCTTTGTAGATCCTGCATGTAATCTACAGATGCTGTGTGTAATTGTAGTTTAGCTATCACAGAGTTGTCTAGTGTTCAGAAGAAATGTTTTGCTTCAGATTACAACTTCTATCTTCTCTTTTAAAAATATAGAGATTTCGTTCTCTTGCACCTGACTGGTAGTCAGCAAGTTTGGGGTGTATGTTTCCATTAGAACTGAAAATGATAATTCTACTCCCTACAGATGCTTTCTTTTTGGAAAAAGCCATGGAACTTGCTAAGCGACACGCAAATGCTCTTTTTGACTATGCAGTGACCGGAGATGTAAAGATGCTTCTGGCGGTACAGCGCCCCCTTACTGCCATTCAGGATGAAAATGGGGATAAGTAAGTATGTAATAACGTAATAGCAAATCTGTAGAAAATGATGGCATGGCTTTTTTATTTTTACATGATGGGATAACCATAATTTTCCAAATTCTGTGTTTTCCATTTTATTTATTTTTTATTAGAAAAACAGCTTTCTCAATGATGTCTATAGTTGATATCCAAATGGGGAAAAAAAGTTTTTCAAGAATCACCATGCCGATTCTGCCCTTTCATAGTTGTGTTACATCCTATCACACAAGTCTCAGTTTATTCAATGACATTTACCTTGTTTTCCCAAAAATAAGACCTCCCCGGATAATGAGCCCAATCGGGCTTTGGAACGCATGTGCTAAAATAAGCCCTCCCCCGAAAATAAGTCCACCCTGGAAATATTGCAACACAGCAGCAGCCATGAAGTGACCACGCTCACCGCCTCCTGCACCTCAAAAATAATAAGACCTCCCCGAAAATAAGGTGAAGCACTTATTTCGGGGGTCAAAAGAAAATAAGACCCTGACTTATTTTCAGGGAAACACGGTACTTTCAGGCCACCGTACACAGAACTTCATGGTAATGGCAGAGAGTAAGCACATGGTTCTCCATAGAAGAGAGAAAAAGGAAAGTTGAGTGATAAAATATGCATCATAACATCATAATCAGGTGAAATTCAGCAGGTTCTGACAGGTTCTCGAGAACCGGTAGCGGAAATTTTGAGTTGTTCAGAGAACTGGCAAATACCACCTCTGGCTGGCCCCAGGGGTGGGAACGGAATGGAGATTTTGCAGCATCCTTCCCCTGGAATGGGATGGGAATGGAAATTTTGCAATATCCTTCCCCTGCCATGCTCACCAAGCCATGCCCACAGAACTGGTAGTAAAAAATTTTGAATTTAACCACTGATCATAATGCATTTATTGACGCTTGCTAAGTTATCCTCTGCAGGGTCTATGACTCTCTCCCTATTTTAAGATGTGGTTAATAGCCTGAAAGTAACTTTCATGAAATTCACTGCTTTTTCTATTGTTTCTAGGTAAACCAGTTTAACTTTTGAAGTATCATTCTCAATATTTTATTTTTCCCCAAGTAATAGATGTCATATTCTATTCTTGAGATGACACAGAAAGGAAAATAAGGGTTCCAAAATGAGGCTACATTCCAATGATTCATTTGTAGGTGCTTCTCATTTAGAGAAAAAGAGGCAAAATTATCTGACTCATCTCTACGTGTAACACTTCAAAACAGGATGAGAGGGGTTTTTCCCCCCCCTTCGACTTTGATCCTTTTTGCTTTTAGATCAGAGAGAACTCATCCCTCATTCCAATCTTTTTTCCAGAATGCCTTAAGGCTTGAGGGTTCTTTGCAGTTCACATCTCTTGCAGTTGATACAAATCAATTATTCTTCCAGAATGTACTGAAGAATTTCCATATGGAAAAAAAAAGATAATAATAATCAGGGGTTATTCACTTACCTTCCCTACCAGTTCACAGATGTGAGTGCGTGTGTGTACCCTCGTTTCGCGGGCACATGCCACATCCACACATGCGCTCAGTCTTCCATGTATGCGCTGTGGCTAAAAAGAGTGCCTAAATGGGATGCCATTGAGCCAGGGTGGGTAGGGGAGGCCACCCGCAATTTTCGCTACCGATTCAGCTTGAACCGGTCCGAACCGGCGGTATAGCACCACTGAAATAATGATGGCAACACTCTATTTGGACATGGCGGGAGTTGAAGTCTAACATATCTGGAAGGTTATCTGATGGGAGGAGTTTACCTTTCCTCCTATTCCAGACATCAGTCTTTGATATTTAACCTTGCCATTTCCTTCAAATAAATAATGAAGAACTGGAAGCTTCTCAACTTTGAAGGTGTAGAAGTTGACAGGGTCATATGTTACCAGCACTTCCCCAACACTTAAACCTGGGAAGAAGCCCATGTAGGTTTAGGAATTAAAAGAAGATTGGATTTAAATTAAAATAATGTTTTAAAGGTCGTTTAAAAGAAACAAAGCATTGAAAGAAGTTCTTTGGTTGTGGCCAGCGGTAATAAAGTCGCTGCTCAAATCAATGTGATTCCTAACAGCTCTAGTACAAGAGATTTGCATACTCTATTCAATCAATTCCTTGCTTTGTGAAAATGTTGTAGTCTTGATTTATGACCTCTTTTTATATACATACTTCCTCTTCCTTACATGTTGCGAAATCCTATTTTGATTACCATACTGGAATTCTATTCATGCTATATCTTGCTACATTTTCTTAGGCAGGGTTCACAACACATAAATCATGCCGCCATCCTCTCCCCATTGGTTAATTACCCTTTGTATATTGGCAATACTTAATATAAAATATTAATATAAAATGGCTGGAAATGTCCCGTGATTTTGTATTGTATTTGTATTTATTAAATTTATATACCGCACCTTTTCCCTACTGGGACTCAGGGCGGTGGCGGTTTAATTTTGTATTCCTCCAAACTCCAGCATTGAAAGATTGGAGGCCGTCTCTTCCTTTCCCATTCCTTCAAAATATGTTAATGTATGAGATGCATTGCATTGCATTACATTATTAATGACACAATTGGGATTCATCCACTATGTAAAAACTGGAGTCCTTCAAGTTGCCTTCTTTTTTCTTTTTTCACATACAGCCTAAGTGCGGCCATAAGAAAGGTGAAAGCTAGGATGGGAGTTTGTCGGAGGCTTTGTCATCATGGGGGTCTCTCTGATTCCAGGTTGAATATGTTATCACCAGGAAGTGAAGGGAGACAATTGCTTTGGAGGAACTTAGTTTAGCAATAGCAATAGCACTTAGACTTACAGTATATACAGTGTTTTACAGCCCTCTGTAAGCGGTTTACAGAATCAGCCTATTGCCCCCAACAATCTGGGTCCTCATTTTACCCACCTCGGAAGGATGGAAGGCTGAGATTTGAACTGCCGAACTGCAGCTAGCAGTCAGCTGAAATAGCCTGAGGTAATGCACTCTTAACCACTGCGCCACCTCGGGTCTTAGCCTCAAACAAGACTGTTTTCCCCTCTCTGAAATGACCAGAATAAAGATGCCATACAAACCTTCTTAATTTATTCTTTAAAATCTATGGGTTTGACTCACAATGAATCTTACCACATGCAATGAGCCAAGAGATGGGGCAACAGTTAGATGATGTATTTTCCTCATAGGAAAATATACTCTACTGGGGAATTCCCAGCCTCGGAAAGAAGACTGTCGATAGTGTTAATCCACAGGCCATTGTTTCAAGGCATATCTTGACAAATAACTATGGATCTGTACAGAAAGGTGAGCCAAATTAGCCGTAACAAGAATGACACAGTTTGCTCACAGGATTTCTTTTTTACAAGTAGGTTTTATTTTGAAATTGAAGGATGGAATATAAAACAATAAATTAAAATTAAAATATTGGTTAGGGGTAGGCATCACAGCTTTGGGGTTGTTGACTTTTTAACCATACCAGATATGACTTCCATTGTCATTGGAAGCTTTTATTTTTGTGGCCTTGAAGAGATTGAACTCCTGCAGCCTATCAGGCTGCCAATTCTGTCTTTGGAACCAGACATGTGTTTTAGACCTAATGAAGAAGAATGAATAAGTTCATCAGCAGCACTTTCAGTTATGAGTGAAAGTAGACATGTCTTGGGTAGGGCTTCTAAGAATTGAGTTGTATGTTCCCTATTACCAACTTAGTCTGGTCAGAAACCAGTTGATACTTTCCATTATCAATTTCTATGGAGGTTCTCAATCATCCATATCAGAACTGAAGAAGCTTCTTGAATGAGAAACAAAATATTTTTAAGGAAGTTCCATTGCCTTTTGGAAAAGCACTTTTTGAGATTTCCATTATCAAGAGCTGAATTTGAATTTTCAGACACATCTGACTGGCTGCTGTTGAAAAAAGAGATGCAGGAGAAAATGTTTTGATCCTCTGAGCCAACTTGCAGTCCAGCATTTCATGCTAGAAGGAAAAAATTGGGGGGACGGGACACAATTGTTAACACACACTCCAAAAATCCCTTTTGCCCAGGACAACCAAACATGATGGGAGTTTAAGGAGTGCAGATTGGATGTAGCTTTTTTTGAAAATGCTGCTCCTCCTTCTTCCACCAAACCAAACAACCATTTATCCTAGTGCCTTTGCCTTGCCAAGCTGTCTTTCTCCTTCGAAAAGATCTTTTTTTTAATTCAAAAAAATAATTTGAGAGATTTATTCATCATCCTTGATGCATTGTTTGATTACTTGTTTAAACAAGTTCAGTTTGACAAGTGATGAAGCAATAATGGATAAGTTGAGGGAGACGGACAGTTTTAAACACAATTTTAAAATCACTTAGAAGCACATCAGGGGATCTTTTCATAGGCAGTCGTGGGAACTTCCGGTTACTTCTCCTACCCTTTTTCCTTTTTTGAATTATGAATGAATGGGAACCAAATGCACTTAAAGAAATAAGAAATTGTGGTCTCAATACAGTAAAACAAGGAGGTTGGATTTCCGTAATGTGTTCCATCTTACATACTAAATGTGGTTTAGAGTTATTTCCCCAGTGCATCTCTTTTTCTAGCTATGCTTCTGAATATGTATTAAAGACAAAAACATTAAAGGTCTGCTTAATAGTAGGGAACTGTCTAGAGGAATGTGTCATTTCCCTTTCAAGCTGATGAAGCCTTCAGACCTTAAATCATACCCAATAGTTCATCAAAAAAACCTAAATCGTATCACGAGAGACAATAAAAAACTACTTTATTTCTTAAGGTTATAAGAGGTCATATTTATATTAAATATACAAATCCAACTGCTTTATGCCAGATTGTAAAAGTTTATCCTATGCCTACGTACACTATTTCTAACTGTGTTAACTGTATTCCATCAAATTAAGAAGCAACGATATAAGAATATCTGGGACACTTGCAATACCTTAAATTGATTATGGATAGTCCACTTCAACAGAACTGATTTCAACTCCACTTCACATGAAGTTAGGTTTTAAAGATATTCAAGATTGTCTGAAATAAAACCATGGGTGTCTTTCTGGAAATTGAGGGTAACAATTTCATTCTATCACTATATGAAGCTTTATTTGTCACTAAAACTCTCGATTTAGAAAAGGAATTCCAATTTTCCTACACAGCTCTACTGTATAATTCTGCAAAAAATTCTAAGGAAAATTATTTGCAATATCTTTATCTCTTCTGGTATTATTGTTGAAAAAATTTCTTTTCCTTTCTTCCTTTTGATGGATACCAGTGTCCTGCACTTGGCAATTATTCACCTTCACATGGACTTAGTGAAGAACCTTTTAGAAGTAATAGCAAATATGAATACTGCTGCTGTTCTCAATGTGAGAAATGACCTTTACCAGGTACGGAAACATTGGGAGGAAAGTAATACACAAACCAGTTCATTTTTGGGCCTAAGTGGATCTATATCAGAGGACATGGTGAAATTGACAAGATGACATAGTATCTGCAACTGAAACTCAAGTGACCCATTCAGGGGTAGTATCCTATCAGTTTAACAATTGGTTTGCTGAGCGCATACATGCACAGTTCAGAGAATATTTACCTTCTGGATTGCTGCTTGGGAGGGAAAACAACTGAAGTGCGGCAATCCACTCTGTTGCAAGACTCAACTGAGAAGATAAAGGTAGCTAAAGTGCAGGAGGGGCGGGTGGGCCCACTTGATCATGGGAGCAAATGGGTTTGCTCCCAGCTGATCGTTGGAGCTACTGGTTTGGGGGAACCGTTCCAAACCGGTAGAATCCCACCACTGGACCCATTCAATATTACCTTTCTACTATTCTTACAGTACAGGTTTTCCAATGCATGCATCATATTAATCAGTTTCCTTGTTTGTACTTTTATATTTCATAGAGTTTTAAATCGGTATATTTGTGCAAAGTAAACCAGTTTGGGACAGTAGTTAAACGCCCCCAGGCTAGAAACTGGGAATCTGCATTCTACTCTGCATTAGGCACAAAGCTAGCTTTGTGAAAACCGTTTTACGGTGGTTCTCATCCTACCTCTCTGGTCGGTCGCAATATGTGTTGGCAGGGGGGCAGAGGTCAGCCTCGAGGCCCCTCTTATGTGGGGTTCCTCAGGGGTCGGTCCTCTCACCCCTCCTGTTCGACACCTACATGAAGCCACTGGGCGAGATCATCCGTGGTTTTGGGGTGGGATATCATCAGTACGCTGATGATACTCAGCTGTACATATCCACCCCAGACCACCCCAATGATGCCGCCGAGGTGTTGTCCCGGGGTTTGGAGGCCGTACGGATCTGGATGGGTAGTAACAAACTCAAGCTCAACCCGTCCAAGACTGAGTGGTTGTGGTTTCCGGCAGCCCAGTTCAGCCAGGTAACTCCAACTCTGGCCATTGGGGGCGAAACACTGGCCCCCGTGGAGAGGGCGCGCAATTTGGGTGTCCTCCTGGATTCCCGGCTGTCCATGGAGGACCATATGGCAGCCGTGGCCAGGGGGGCGTTCCATCAGGTACGCCTGATGCGCCAATTGCGTCCCTTACTGGACTGGGCTGCCCTTCACACAGTCACTCAAGCACTCGTGACATCCTGACTTGACTACTGTAATGCTCTCTACATGGGGCTTCCCTTGAGGTGGACTCGAAAGCTACAGCTAGTCCAGAATGCAGCCGCGCGGGTGATTACGGGAGCTCCCAGATACTCCCGCATAACACCGCTCCTGCGCGAGCTGCACTGGCTACCTGTGGCCTTTCGGGTGCGCTTCAAGGTTTTGACGATTATCTTTAAAGCGCTCCATGGCTCGGGACCTAGTTATATGCGAGACCGTCTCCTGCCCCATACATCCCTTCGTCCGATCCGCTCCCACAGAGAGGGCCTTCTCAGGGTGCCGTCGGCCAGGCAATGCCGGTTGGCGACACCCAGGGGAAGGGCCTTCTCTGTGGCGGGCCCTACCCTCTGGAACGACTTACCCTCCGAACTATGCACCATCTCTGACCTCCGCCTCTTCCGCCAGTGTCTAAAGACACACCTTTTCCATCAAGCCGGCCTAGCGTAACCTTCCGCTGTGACTGCTTCTAGACAGTTTTAAATTGGGGAATTTAATTGATTTTAGCACAGGGTGGGAGTTTAATATCTTTTTAAATTTTATATTGTTATATTTGTATGTTTTTAATTCCTGTGCGCCGCCCTGGGTCCTTCTGGAGAAGGGCGGGATATAAATTCGAATAAAATAAAATAAATAAAAATAAAAGCTTGGTGAGATTACCTTAGGAAAGTGGCACATCACTTGCAAAGAAAACTGCAGGGACGATTCCAGGCAGTTGGCAGGAGTCGAAATGGCTTCAAATGCATACACTTAAAACACATATCTAAAAATAGATGTGTCAGGAAAAAAAATCCTGGTGGCCTTTTTATTTTTTCCCTTCTCCTTTTTTTAAACAGACTCCTTTACACTTGGCTGTTATAACAAGGCAGGCAGGAATTGTGAAAGGCTTACTTGGGGCTAAGGCTGACGTGAACCTCTTGGATCGCCATGGGAATTCTGTCTTCCATTTGGCAGCTCAGCAAGGAGATGAGGTGGTTTTAAGTATGTTGCTTCATCACAAAGAGGCATCTGTGATGAGAGACCTTCCTAATGGGGACGGTAAGCACGCATCAGGAATATCTTTCTAATGGATCAATAATGCTGTCTTATTATTTTCTCAAGAGCTATTTGTTGTTTCATTGAAATTTCGATTTCCAAGCAAGCTCTGTATTTTAATGCTTGCATTTTGAAACAAAACACATTATTGTACCACCTCCGTCAACAGCTGTACAGTCTTCTTTAACTGTACAACCAAAGATGCTTTAGAGTAGACTGAATAAAACTGATCATAACTGAACATACTCTTTGCTTGATTATGTCTTATTATGGTTGATCGCATGGACAGGGAGATGTTTAGACAAGGTTTGGCATTTTTACCCACTAGTGAATCTTTCCCATTGACCTGTTATAGGGAGATGCTGTTAAAAGTACTGTCATGGGATGTGAGCTTTTCTAAGCTGTTGTTGTTACACAACAGTGGGAAATTACACTGGCAGTTCCTGAGATACTATTGAAATTCATACACATTGAATTCTTCCTAAGAACCTAGGATATTGTAATATTTTGGTGTTGTATAAGTGTGGATTCAAGCACTATGAATACATGGAAATTCTGTCAATGCACAGATTTTCTAACTGATGTCCAAGATTTTTTGTACAGTGTGCAAAACTATTGGAACTACCACAGTTGGCTTACGCCATAATCTTTCAACTTTGCTTTTAAGATCTTGATACTTTCTGATCTTCAGTTCTTTGCTTTCTATTCGACTCTCCCTGGTATTGCCACATGAATTAATAATATTTTCTTATTATTATTACTATAATACAGGCCTGACAGTCCTTCACTTAGCTGTTATAGCAAACAGTATGCTGTGTGTCAAACAACTCCTTGCTCATGGTGTTGATGTCAATATCCAGGAACAGAAATCTGGAAGGACAGCCTTGCACCTGGCTATTGAACAAGGAAATATTTCTATGGCAGGTTGCCTTCTACTTGAGGTGAGAGGGAGGGAGGGGGGTGAGAGGGAGAGGGAGAGAGAGAGAGGGAGGGAGAGAGAGAGATCTCCAACATGTTGGAAAATCATCACATCTCACATGTTTCAATTCACTTAGTCAAAATCTAAGACATGCTGTTCTTACCTGAAATCTCACAAGATTTCAAACAGAAACACGAAGTTTGAGATTTGTTAGCCCTGGATCATTTTGATTATTGTAATCTTATTTTAAAGTGCATGCATTCTAGGAAGACTATAATATAGTTGTGATCTTAGGCCAATTTGCTATATCTTCTGTAGCTTTTGCTTTAAAGCTGGTCACGAGCCAAAACAGCAATCTATTTATTTTTTTGCTTAAAAAACCAGGGAGATGCATTTGTGGACAGCGTTACTTATGATGGAACGACTCCACTTCATATAGCAGCTGGGAGGGGATCTACAAAATTGGCAGCACTTCTCAAAGCAGCAGGTAAGGAAGTAAGTCTATAATGGCTGTGTTGTGATTCACCCCCAAAGTTCTAGCTGGAAAACAATTATACAATTAGAAATTATAGCCTAAAAATTGCACTGCTTTTCTAATACTCACACATGCAATCTTATGCTTTGCATTATTGTAATGGCAACAGTGGTGGAGTTTTTGTCTTCAACAATTCACATTTTAAAAGGGTTTTTTCCCCTTTTCCCTCTTAATCACTTTTTCTTTCTCCCCATTATCTGCTCCACACCCTTTTCTTCAGCTGCATTATCATTTCGTCTTACTCATTTTCTTTTGTGGTTTTAGTGATTCTCTCATTGAAAATTTCAATACAGAATTAACTAGGTCACTAGGCAGATTGGGGTAATTTCCCTGGTCATCAGAGGCTGACAAAAATATGAGATGGATCCTGCCTGATCCTTGTTCAGTAGCCCAACACCCTCGGATAATTTAGTGCCTCAGCTGACTCAGGGTTGACCTTTTGCCAAATTTCCTTTTTAAAAGATTATATGCATTGTTGTAATATATAGTGTTAAGCCTTTGAAGGCAGAGATCTTTTTCCCACTACTGAGTTAAAGTGCTATCCGTCATCCTTAAGGGGCACAAAACAATGCCAGCATAACATTTTCTGTGCCCGTTGCCAATATTTATCCTGCCATTTATTTCTACTGGCTACCAAATGGTGCTGCCCTTACTTAAGGGTGTGTCATATACTCATAGAGGAAAATTGTGGCTTTTCCTTTTTCTATGCTGTTGTCCTGTTTCGTACATCACAGCTCAATGGGACAATGTTCATCAATCAAGGCACTGCAGCATGAATCGGATTGGGTCCCACTTTGGGAGCCTGTATATCGTTCTCCAGGATAATTAGTTTGCCCCTCTTAGCACACCTTATTTAGGCATCTCCCAAGTTAAAACAATGTGAAATGAATAAGAATAACTTCGACACTAGAGGAGAAATAGCCCCAAGGAGGAAGAAGGGATCCCCTGCATTGATTGTGCAACTAAACAGATATTAAAAAGAACAGAAACTGATAGCTGTTGGGAAGTGTTTGAAACTGGCAAGTATGGTAAACTGGCATAAAACATCAATTCAACGCCCTCATATTCTGGACATGTAGGTAATTGTTCTGAAGATCAAGATACATTTCAAAATACTATTAAGGCAACATAGATCAAGAATACTTGCCTTTCCTTCTCCAAATAAAATACTGGAGGTCTGCACATTTTAGAGTACCATTAAACAGGACTAACATTAATACAACCCCACTTCTTCCCCATATAAAATTGTGTTCTTCTCCTCTAAGTCTTCTTGTAGGTTTGAAAGAAGTGGATGAAAAATAGGAAAAGGGTAGGTATGAAAGTGCTAGTGGAGCATGCACCCACTCTGAAGTGACTTAAACAAACCATGGTTAGTGATGAGAGGAGTGTACACGCTCCTCCAAACAGTCCCAAAACACACCTCAACAGAGCTTGCCTACAATATTATAATTATACCTTGAAGCTGCAAGAGAGAAAGTGCTTCTTTAAAATTTGTACACCTCATGTGTAACATAAGGCTGTTTCATTCATGAGCTCGGGATGAGTCAAGGCAAATTTGTGCAGGGGAAACTTGGTATAGATAAGGCTTTTTATGCTATGTTAAACTGCATCCAGTCTACAGGGTACTTAAATCTGGTCCATGGGGGTCCCCTGGAGACGGTGAAGGACCGGCCTACAGTGTTACTGCCAGCGAAAACGGGCTCCTGAACTCCGTTTTCAGGTGCCACGGCCTCCTGCATTCCTCTTCCAGTGAAAATGGAGCTCAGAAGGGCCACACGCGGCAGAGGGCCACCACAGGCGCTGCCAACAGGAGTGACGTTGAGCTGGCCACGCCCACTCAGGCCCCCAAGGTCAAACATAACCCTGATGCGGCCCTCAATGAAATCGAGTTTGGCACCCTGTTGTAGACCATGATGGATATTTAGATGAATTAATATTTGTTCTCATGTCGGCAGCATGATCATTCCAATGAACTGTGTTTGGCACTATGACTAACACTTAAAAGAGATAATTAACAAAGAGTTCCATTTAAAACTAATCAAAACAATTCTGCCTTAAACTTGGTCATGAGGCTGCAACTAATATTATCTATTGAGGTTTTTTTTCTTTATATGGAATCACTCCAATTATTTTTGGAAGCTTGCTAACATACACTAGATAACACATGCAAATGCTGTCAATGTGCTAATATTGTTTCAAAATTGGGAAATTGGGATGAAATTAAGTAATGGCAATGATATCTAGGTGCCTTGAACTTTTAATATCCTACATGTTAAACTAAATTATTATAATAAAAATGCCAAAGGTAGTTTATGGGGTCTCTTCCACATTCTTTAATTACTAATACAGGTGCAGATCCCCACATTGAAAACTTTGAACCATTGTTTGAAGAGGAGGATACAAAAGATAATGAGCGTGAAAAAATTATACCTGGGACAACACCTCTGGATATGGCAACCAGCTGGGAGGCAAGTGATCACTGACACCTTGGTTCAAAAGCCAACACTTTTTTGTTGTTGTTTTTCCTTCTTTGGATCATTTTAATCAGATATTCTCTCTTTTGAAAAAAATGGCACTGCGGTTTTCTAATTTATTTATTTATTTATTGGACTTCTAGACCGCCCCCTCTCCCCGAAGGGACTCGGGGCGGTGTACAGGTACAAATTAAAACCATACAATCAACATACATATAACTAAAATAGAATTAAATAAACCCCTGTACAAATTTATAAAAATTAAAACTTGACCTTAAAACCAAATCACAAAATTTAAAAATACAAACTGAGGTGGGAAAGCTGGAATTAGGCCAGGCCGGCTAGATGAAACAAGTGGGTTTTGAGTTTCTGGCGGAAGGAGCGGAGATCCGTGGTCGTTCTAATGTCAGGGGGAAGGTCATTCCAGAGGGTCGGGCCCGCCACAGAGAAGGCCCTTCCCCTGGGCGTCGCCCGCTGGCACAGCCTAGTGGACGGCACCCGGAGAAGTCCCTCTCTGTGTGAGCGAATCGGCCGAAGGGATGTGTGGGGCAGGATAATGCATTTACTGCTCAAGGATATAGAGAATTATAGTTCAGCAATATCTGAAGGGCAATTATCAACGCACGATAACTCTTATAAGTGACTCTCGTTCTGTTTTTACAATGATACAGCCAGTGCTAACACCTTAAGATAGGGTGTCAAACTCAAGGCCCTTGGGGCAGATCTGGCCCTCCGGGTGCTTAAATCTCTTCCACGAGGAGACCTGGAAATAGCAGAGGATCGGCCCATGGTGACTCTGGCAACCAAAATTGGGCACAGGGGGAGGCGCATGTGCCCCTCTTCCTGTCCCCTGTGTTTGGCCTGGATGGCCTCCTATAGAACTGTGCCAGCCACAATGGCACGGGGAGTGTTGTAGCCCATTTTGGCCAGTACAGTCCTTCCGAAGGCACCGCCATCACCCCAGCCAGCCCAGAGAGAGCTACAATGCTGACCCGGCCGTTGAAGAAATCCAGTTTGACACCCCTACCTTAGGATGTTGTCTATGGAGATTCTCAGTCATCCAGGTCATGGCTGTCCAAAAGGTGCTTTTTCAAGAGGCAACTGGACTTTCTGAGCTGAAGAAGGATCTTGGATGAGAAGTGAAACCTCTTCAAAGAGAAACCAGAAAGTCCAGCTGCCTCTTGGAAAAGCACCTGTGGGACACCTTAAGACATTATTTAGTTTTGAAAATTGACATGTACGAACTTAATTTTTTTAAATACAAAATATTTAAAATTGTGATTTAATCGCAGGCGATGTTTGCATAACTAAGAGCAGAAAGTTTGAGGAGGGCAGATCTAGCCCCACCTTAGGCACAATCAGGTGACTTTGGGCAACTCATCTTCTCTCAGCCCTAGCAAGGCAAACCACTTCTGAAATCTTGTCAAGGAAAATGTAGGGATTATTCCAGTCCTTGATGTATGACCACAGTTGAGCCTAAAATTTCCATTGCTAAGCAAGACAGTTGTTAAGCGACTTCTGCCTCATTTTACAACCTTTTTGCCATAGTTGTTAAGCGAATCAATACAATACAATACAATAGCAGAGTTGGAAGAGACCTTGGAGGTCTTCTAGTCCAACCCCCTGCCTAGGCAGGAAACCCTATACCGTTTCAGACAAATGGCTATCCAACATCTTCTTAAAGACTTGCAGTGTTGGAGCATTCGCAACTTCTGGAGGCAGCAGTTATTAAGTGCATTAAGTGAAGTTGTTAAGTGAATCTGGCTTCCACCATTGACTTTGCCGGAAGCTAGATAGGAAGGTTTCAAATGGAGATCACATGACCCCAGGATGCAGCAACCATTGTAAATACATGCCAATTGCCCAAATGTTGATCACATGGCCATGGGGAAGCTACAATGGTCGTAAGTATGAAAATAAGTCATAAGTTCCGATCACTAAAGAAATGGTTGTAAGTTAAGGACTAGCTGGAGTTGCCAGGAGTCAAAAGAGACTCAAAGGGACAAAGAAATTTTTTTGCAGAATTTAAATCCAAATACTGTACTAATGAAGGAGAATATTTGTAGCTCAGGGTTGAAATGAGGAGTCCTTGGTGGTCTCTGAAGTTGGTTGTTTTCTTGCAGACATTTCATTACCCTAACTAGGTATCATCATCAGTGCTGGTTGGGGTAATGAAAGGTCTGCAAGAAACCAAGCAAGCTCAGTGAACACCAAGGACCCTTCATCCAAATACTGTTTTTGAAATGTAGTTGTGATTTGGATATTTCAAAGAGAGTTAACTGTATCAAATGCAATTAAATGATGCTTTTTGTAACAAAGATATTTTAGTGTTATATCACAGGTTAATATTATAGCAGGGGGCATGACCTCCCATTTTCCTTTTCTCCTGTAACCCCAATGAAGAATTCAGAAGTACAAGCTCATGCTTTAAATCAATCATATTTTTCTTATCCTTGAAAAGACAAGTTTTAATTGAACTATAATTAGTAAGCAAGATGCTGTGTGAGTTTTGTTCTCAAAAAGAAGTTTAAACTAATAAGGGTGTTTTTCACTACCCTGTTTCCCTGAAAATAAGACCTCTCTGAATAATAAGCCCAATTGGGCTTTTGAGCGCATGCGCTAAAATAAACCCTCCCCCAAAATAAGCCCTCCCCCAAAATATTACAACACAGCAGCAGTCACACACACTCGCCACCTCCTACACCTCAAAAATAACACGACTTCCCCCCAAATAAAGCCAAATGCTTATTTCAGGGGGTGAAAAGAAAATAAGACCCTGTCTTATTTTTGGGAAAACACGGTATAAATTAAAATCACTTCTGATTCAGAACTGGAGAACCTTTTCTTGGATTCTCTTGGCTGTTCTACTATTGTAGTAAAGAGGAGAACCTAAGAACTTAAATCTCACTGTGACACAGCGAGCTGTGATTTGGCATTATTTCTAAACTTGGCAACTGACCAGTATAATGCTCAGGAAAAATGCACTTGATAAAATCAATACTTTCTCATCTCCAGCTAGTTCTTCGTCCCCTTTCTTGACAGGTGTATGACATCTTGAGTAGAAAACTCTGTAAGTCAAAGGCAGCTTCTGAGGATCTACCGATTCAAGGTGAGAGTATGTTTAAGCAAGAAAATTTATCCTTTGATACTCATGTGGCCTTTCTTTCTGTAGTAGGTATTATTTTGCAGGGAGCCAACTTATATAGCAGTGGTTCTCAACCTTCACAATGCCGTGACCCTTTAATACAGTTCCTCATGTTATGGTGACCCCCAACCATAAAATTGGTGTCTCAGTTCCTAAGACCATCAAAAATATGTGTTTTCCAATGGTCTTAGGCGATCCCTGTGAAAGGGTCGTTCGACCCCCAAAGGGGTCCCGACCCACAGGTTGAGAACCACTGTTATATAAGAAGTCAGTGGGGATGTAATGTTTTTTAATTCTAATTAAAAATGCCAATGTGGCCTGTTTTGGTACATATAAGAGTATGTATGGTTTCAATTTCACAATTAGAGCCATTAGTGAATTTTAATGCTACTTACAAACACTGTATGCTATTCCTTCAAAATTTGAAGGAAGTTAACATAGTTTAATATACGTTTGTAGAATCCATAATTATGGAATTTTCTTTTTTCATTTCTAGGCAATATGAAAGACCTGAATGAGGATGTTAAATTACAGCTGTACAAATTACTTGAAGTTCCTGATCTAACCAAAAGCTGGTCCATGTTGGCACAGAAGCTAGGCTTAGGGATATTAAACAATGCCTTTCGGTTGAGTCCTTCTCCATCAAAAACTCTACTGGATAATTATGAGGTAATTCTCTTAACTGCCTTACTAGGGTGAAAACCTTTTTTTGACAAGTTGGTGTTTGACAAATCTCGTAATTTTAACTTTCATGCTGTTACATGTAGAACTTCTCACATACCTAATACAAATTCTTTGTATTCTGGAATGCCTAATTTTTAGGGATTTCTGTCTTTCATACTATAGATCAGTAGTGTCAATTCAGGGCCGGCGGGCCAAATCCAGCCTGTAGGGTGCTTAGGTCTGGCCCGCGGGGCCGCCCTGGAACAGGAAAGGATTCGCCCACTGTGTCTCTGCCAGTTGAAAAGGAGCTCGGAAGGGCCACACACAGCCCTCCCAAGTTCCATTTTTGCTGGCAGAGGGTTGCAGGAGGCCATTGCAGTCAAAAACGGAGCATGGGAGCCTGTTTTCATTGGCAGAACGCTTGGGCCACCACAGGTGCCCCTGACATGCATGACATTGAGCTGGCCATGCCCACCTTGGCCCCCAAAGTCAAACACAACCCTGATGAGGCCCTCAATGAAATTGAGTCTGACATCCCTGCTGTAGATAATCTTCAGATTACAATGGTAATTGGGCCCAAAATTATTGTTGCTAAGTGACGTGATTGTAACATGCAATGTTACATGACCACATCACTTAGGGACAGCAATTGCAGCTGTCCTGCTTGCCACTGAGTAAAGACCGTGTCAGTTGAAGACCACATGAGTCATTAAGCGAGGACTTTATGTGACTGCAGCATTGATCTTTCTGATGGCTTCCACATTGATTTTGCTTGTGGGAATCTGGCAGGAAATATCAGAAATTGTGATCACGTGGAGGCACTGTAAATCCTTTCATTCAGTGTCATTGCAAGATTGAATGAGTGGTCATAAGCTGAGGACTACCTGTATAATTTACTGCATCCACCATTGCTTAACATTCTTTGTGCAACATTTTTTGAAAGGCTGAACAAATCCCTCTCTAGAGACTTGGATGAAAATTCTGCTTCTTGCATGCAGCTGCGCGTAGCTAAATCTGAACTTAACCTCCCATTAAGATAATGCAATCATAGATCCCATACCAATTATTGAATTTTTAAAATATTTCTGTTAGTGTAATAAAATACAAAGGAAAGAAAGATCTACACTGGTAGTAGTACAAAAAGAATAACCCAGCATTAATAAAACATGAATAAAAGCATTAAGAGAAAACTTTCTAGTGATGTTCCCTTCCTTTCTGTTTATTTCCCCAACTGCTGCCAAGACCTAAATACCTGTACTTCTTATTAAATATTAAAGTTACTAGAATCTATTTGAATCCTTTCGTCTATTATTTGTTTCATATCTTTATTGCAAAGCAATATTCCTAGTGTCTCAATTTGTCCTTTGTATAGTAAGTATACTATAGTAAGTAGTATATTCCATGCCTATTTAAATTTGATTAGATTTCTATTATGGATATATATGGTCAATTTTGTTATCACTGCATACAGTATTCTTCTATTTTGGTGTCCCAGTCTGATATCAGAAAGCTTTTTCCCCAGGGTGCAAATATGTTCTTGCAGCTGTTAACATACAGCTTAGAATATTTTAATTTTTTTATTATTTTTTTTTCTGGAATTACACCTAATAAAATTATTTCTGATTTCAGTTCAAGTTTTATTTTTAGAATTTTCTGAGTATTTTGCTATATTTCTTTCTAGTGCTTTTGTTGATTTACATAACCATCTATTGTAGCATGTTCCTTCTTTATTATGGTACTTCCAGTTTTTACTGTTATTTGATTTGTCTTTCTTGGTACTTATTGAATCATATATAATCTGTAAACCATTTTATACCAAAAGATTTTTTGCCGTTTGGAGTGTATTGATTGATTTTTCTATTCTCTTCCCATTACTGTATTGTAATTACAATATTTTGCTGGAGTTGTGCACTCCTATGTTCAGGAGATAGTTTGCTCTTTCTATGATTGATTCTCACTATTTGGTGATTTTATCCACAAACTATAATTAAAATATAAAATGAAATGTTTTCTTTCCATTCTGAATGTAGCGTTTAAAACATTGTATTTTGTAAATGTGTATTTGAAGTGGAGAAAACCGAAAAATTACACGGCTTTCTTAAATGGTAATAAGATTGCAGGATCTGTACTGTACTGCTTAGTCATTCAATTGTCTCTTAATATCATTTTTCGAAGTGGCAAAGTATAGTTCTAGTTTATCTCCTACTAGATCAGGGGTCTCCAACCTTGGCAACTTTAAAATTTGTGGACAAATCTTAAAGTTGCCAAGGTTGGAGACCCCCTTCACCAGTTGTAGAATTTAAAAAAAAAATGCTACCAGTTCTGTGGGCGTGGCTTGGTAGTCATGGCAGGGGAAGGATACTGTAAAATCTCAATTCCCTCCCCACTCCAGGGGAAGGATACTGCAAAATCCCCATCCTCCCAATCAGCTGGGACTCGGGAGGCAGAGAATAGATGGGGGCGGGGGCCAGTCAGAGGTGGTATTTACTAATTCTGAACTACTCAAAATTTCTGCTACCAGTTCTCTAGAACTTGTCATAACCTGCTGAATACCACCTCTGTCCTTCACTAGATATTATTGTATCTAGGTAGAGCAGTGGTAGTCAACCTGATCCCTACCACCCACTAGTGGGCGTTCCAGTTTTCATGGTGGGTGGTAGGGGTTTTGTCCAATACTGAAGCACTTTCCTTTTTTAATTTAATTGACTTTCCTACTTTATAAATCACCATTATTGTGGAACCGGTAAGCAGTTAGAAAATTTTACTACTAACAGAGATACAAAAGTGGGAGGTAGGTATAAAAAGTTGACTACCCCTGATGTAGAGTTTGGGAGGTGGGAAGGGAAGTCTTCCAAATTATTTCACCTTTGTTCCCTTTTTGGTAGGTTTCTGGTGGAACAGTAAAAGAGTTGATTGATGCACTCAGAAAAATGGATTATCCAGAGGCTGTTGAAATTATTGAGAAAAGAACTGCTTCGTCAAGCCAGTCTAGCCAGGAGAAAGCCAAAAATGATGTTCTTCCATTATGTGATTTACCTTCTCCTAGGACAGAACAAGCAGGTAAATTACATGTCAATTCAGACCAGTAGAGCTTGGGAACTTCATTGTCCAAAGTCCAGAGATTTGTGGACTTCAACTCCCAGAATTCCCCAGTTATCAGGAATGGGAATACCACTGAATTCATCATTTTGCAGATGAATTTGTTTCTTAGGACAAAGACAGCAATAACATAATGTGAGCATATAGGATTTGAGCCGAAAAATTCTACCATGAGCAGTTAAAAACATATGGATATCCATATAATTCACACACCAAATAAATTAGGGCATTAACACCATCTGGTACTTTTAACCATGATAAGCTTCATACACCATTCAGTCCTCAATATTTAATGGTTACAGGTTGGAAATATTACAAATCAAGGTAGACGCATGCTGTTTATTTTGAAAGATGGATGTTTTTCTTATAATTTATGTTTTTAATAAGGTACATGTGATTTTAAATTTTTGAATGATCTATTGCAAAGCAAGCAAAGGTTTTAAATTTAATATTTCTTTTGGGCAGATGTACAATCACTTTACAGAGTCAAATTCATTTTCAATAAATATAGTAATGCTGTCAATCTTTAGGTTTGCTAAATAACCAGCAACTGCTTAATATTTTTCTTTAAAATGGTTACATTCTTAATTACTGGGAAGCAAGTTCTCCTTAAAACTCAGGATTGGCTTTTGAATAATCCTCATTATGGCTACCAAGTTAAGGTATAGGTCAGGGATGTCCAAACTTGGGAACTTTAAGACTTGTGGACTTCAACTCCCAGAATTCCCCAGCCAGCCATGCTGGCTGGGGAATTCTGGGAGTTGAAGTCCACAAGTCTTAAAGTTCCCAAGTTTGGACACCCCTGGTATAGGTTATGTGTTTGCATGTACCAGCTTTTCTGTTGCGTCCATTTAGAAGCAGGAGTGGCATTTGAAATGCCTTTACAAGCAATTAAAATTCCTGAGAATAGAGGTAGTGAAGTAAGATTGAGACAGAGGGTGGCAAAATGTTTATGAAACATTGACAGCTTCAGTTCCATTGAAACTGGGGCAGCCTTCAATACTTAAAGCCCAGTTTTCAAGAATAGAGGACAAATGTTGGCATGAAAGCAATTCTAGGAGAATCTTCAGAGAATACACCACCTCTTATACCATAAAGCTGGTTCAACTTGCCTAGCATTTCCTGCATTCTTTATATTAACTCTAGGGCAGGGGTGTCAAACTCTATTTCATTGAGGGCCACAATAGGGTTGTAATTGACCGGGCCGGGAGAGAGGGGGCGTATGGCGAGGGTGGGTATGACCAGCTCAACATCATTTGTGTTGGGAAGGCCTGTGATGGCCCGAGTGCTCTGCCAATGCAAGTGGGCTACCGGGCTCGGTTTTCAGCTTCGACAGCCTCCTGCCACTCTCTGCCAGTGAAAACGGAGTTCAGGAGGTTCTCGTGAGTTCCATTTTTGGCTGTGACAACCTTCTGTAACCCTCTGCCAATGAAAATGGAACTGGGGAGGGCCCCCCACAGCTTTCCCAAGCTCCATTTTCACTCTCAGAGGCACCATGGGCCAGTCTTTTGCTGTTTCCAGGTAGCCAGATGTGGGCCAGATCTAAGCACCTCATAGGCCGATCTGGCCCAAGGGCCTTGAGTTTGACACCCCCGCTCTAGAGCATTGGTTACCCAGAACATTATTTATTTTGTATTCAATTATCATGTTTTTGAACCCCCAATCTACCTTCCAGAGGGATTAAACTGTTACCAAACTATGAAATTCTTACAAATTTTTAGAAGGCAATATATCAAAAATTGCTGCCCAGACTGAAACTTGACTCTGGATTAGGAAAAGTAGAGGAGGCTCTATTAACTTCTATAACAATTGAGCATACAGTGGTACCTCGGTTCACGAACTTAATTCGTGAACTGACTCTGTTCGCGATCCGAATTGGTCATGAAGCGAGGCACAATTTCCCATAGGGTCAATGTAAATCCGGTTAATCCGTTCCGACCTTGTTTTTTGGTCGTGATTCTTGAACTGACTCTGTTCGCGAACAGAATTGGTCGTGAACAGAGGCACAGTTTCCCATAGGGTTCAATGTAAATCCGGTTAATCCGTTCTGACCTTGTTTTTAAAATGTCCGCGGCTCCGGTTCGTGAAGCGAGGCGGGGTTCGTGAATCCGAGCATTTTTACGAACTTTTCTGTTCGTGATGCGAGGGCGGAGTTCGTGAAGCGAGGCGGAGTTCGTGAAGCGAGGTGGAGTTCGTGAAGCGGAGCGTATTTTTACGAACTTTTCCGTTCGTGAACTGAAACGGTGTTCGTGAACCGGGGCACATTTTTGGGGAAATTTTTGGTTGTAATCCGAATTGGTCATGAACAGAGGCGTTCGTGAACCGAGGTACCACTGTACTGTGTAATTCTGTAGAGTGTTGTGCCTCGTTGCATTTTTCAAAACTTTTTTTTTTGTTTCACCAGATGATATACATCATTTCAAATTCCAGGATGCTGAAAGCATTTGTGACAGTGGAGTAGAGATTTCTCTTCACAAACTTAGCTTTACATATTCTGAATCTTTTACCAGCAAGACATCAATAAATCTTAAGAAAAAGGCTTCAGGCTATGGACAGGACAACTCGTTACAAGGCAAAATTGAAGTAACTTAAATATGGTATTGCTATGAAAAAAATTTTCCAGAGAAAAGAGAGCTTTTACTGATCCAAAGTTCACCAGAAGAAAAAGCTCTTTGAAATGTTTATCCACTGGACCTTTCAACAAACTCAGACCAGCTCCCAGTAAACTGGAAGACTCAGGAAAAAGATTGAATGGCACTTATTTTTTTTTCCCAGAAGGATCATTGGTAAAGAAAATTAACCATTTTCTTCATGCTCAGTGAAAGTTATGTAATAGACTGTAACTATGGTCCAAAGCTGTGAAGCACAAAATCACAAACGATAATCAGGAACCTTAATTGCAAAATATAATGTAAATGTATTTAAAACTTCATCTGGTGTCTATAAAATAATGCAAGCTTTCAAGGGTTTGCGATTGTTTTACCATTTTTATATTGTAAATATTTCAATTTAGATGAATTGCCACTAATTTTTTTTAAAGCTTGTTTTTTTAATTTTACTTTTATAATAAAAAGCAAAATTGTGATGAATTGCGGCATTTTCTATATACTACATCTGGCTAGAAAACTTCTCACAATCATTTGATAATATTGCATGTGGAGCAAGTTTAAAAATTGAGATATTTATTTATTTTATTTGTCAACAAGTACAAGGAAACAAGTATGAAAACGTGAAAAATGGCACAAATAAATGGATATAAATAAGCAAAACATAGCCATAAACACATAAAAAGAGTACATATAAATGGGGACAGTAGGACAGGGACGGTAGGCACGCTGGTGCGCTTATGCATGCTTCCTCTTAAGAAACATATAAGGTCCACGGTAGATAGTTTAAGTTAAAAGGTATGGGGGTTAGAGGAACTAACAACAGGATCAGGTAGGGTGTTCCACACATTTACTACCCTATTGCTGAAATCATTTTTCTTGCAATCAAGATTAGAACAGATTACATTTAGTTTGTATCTCTTGATAGCCCTTGTGTTATTGCAGTTGAAGTAAAAGTAGTCATTAACAGGTAGGACGTTATGGCAGATTATTTTGTGCACTAAGCTCAGGTCGGAATGTAGACGGTGTAGTTCAAGGTTATCCAGGCCTAAAATTTCAAGCCTGGTGGTATACGGAATTTTATTACGAGCAGAGGAGTTGAGTACAAATATATAAATTGATTCCTGTTACTCTTTTTGAGGTAGGCAAGCGCATCATTTTTGAGTGGCAGAAAAACCAGGGAAAGAAATTAAAACATTTTTACAAATTCAAATATCTCAGAGGGTGGAAAAACTACAGGTAGTCCTTTGACTTACAACAGTTCATTTAGTGATTGTTCAAAGTTACGACGACATTGAAAAAAGTGACTTATGACCATACTTCACACTTACAACCATTGCAACATCCTTAGGGTCACATGATCAAAATTCAGATGCTTGGCAACTGTTCCATTTATGATGGTTGCAGTGTCCCAAAGTCATATGATCACCTTTTGAGACGCCCTAACAAGCAACGTCTTGCCTGTCTGTGGGGGTGAGGGTCATCTTAGTGATTCTTTGGTTGGGCTAGGTAGGTTGACTGGGGTATTGCTTACTTGATTGTTGGTCTGAAGTTAACCTTGGAGTTAATCTGATCTGAGTGTTGATTACTGGTAGAGAGGTGCTGGAGTCTTTTTCTCTTTTAGGCTGGTTGCCTCTTTTGCATAGTCTACAGATGTTGTTAATATCTATGTGTCTGTTGATGGCTGATTTGTCATAGTGCCAGACTTCTAGAAATTACCTGGCATTTTTGGACTTGGTCTGGTCTAGGATCCTCACATTTTTCCAATGGAAACTGGTTATGGCCAGTGGTGGGATTCAGGTTTTTTTTTTACTATCAGTTCTGTGGGCGTGGCTTGGTGGGTATGACAGGAGAAGGATACTGTAAAATCTGCATTCCCTCCCCACTCCAGGGAAAGGTTACTTGCAAAATCCCCATTCCCTCCCAAGCTTTGACTCGGGAGGCACCGAATAGATGGGGGCGGGGCCAGTCAGTGGTGGTATTTATCAGTTCTCTGAACTACTCAAAATTTCCGCTACTGGTTCTCCAGAACTGTTCAGAACCTGCTGAAAACCACCTCTGGCTATGGCTACAGTGTTATAATTACATGTGAAAGATGCCCATGTAGTACTTGAACCATAATAGCTAAAATGCCCCCAACACAAGAAACAGGAGGGAAGCTCCCTCTGATCACTCCTGTAATAGGAGCAGTCAGTGCTAGAGATCCATACAGATCTCTGGTCTTCTGCAATGTATTTTTTCATTGGAGGTGCAGACATCCATTCTGGACTTCAGAAAAATGGCACCAGAGCATCACATATTTTACTGCCCACAGACGTCTCTCAGGATGTGTGCTTGTCTGACTTATTTAAAGTACTCCCATTCTAAAGAGATTCAGAACAGCACTTGGCTTCCCTCCACTTAACTGAGTAATGCCACATGTGTAGGAAGCTGGCATGAGAATAATGTCCAATCGTTCCATTTTATTTTAGAGTTGCATTCCTACAAAAGTTCCATGTTTCCAGTAGCTTTTTTTGCCATTCTTTTCCTCAGGAAATGTCTGTCAGCGATGTTAAGCTGAATGACTTCTCCAGCTCCTTGACATTAGTGGTTTCCCAAGGGTAAAAGAATATGAGTTTTTGCTCCTCCGTGAGAAGAAACCCATTGTCACTGAATCTTCCTGGGATGTTCCCAACATCCAACCAAACAAAAGGCGCAATGGCTGTGGCTTCCAGGGCAAATTGAAAATGATCTCCTTCTTGAGAAATAGAAGCCTGAAAGGAGCAGACAAATTGAAGTTACTCTATTATTTCATTACATATTTGGAATTCTAGGAAATTTGTACTACACCTGGTCTCTTTAATACTGTGCTATCTTCACAACAAATTAATGAATGGTGAAAATACAGGAAACTACTCCTTACCAATTCCAAAATATATAATTCTCAAAATTTGCTAGCTTTAAAAAATGAACCCAGATGGATCCTTAATTTACCCTACTAAAGGCAATGTTGCTTAGATGCTCAAGATAAAACATTTTCTGTACTACCCATTTTAAATTGGTGAACACAGCTCTGTATGAAATGTATACATGCAAAGCATTGGTCTCCCAGTAAAATAAGTTCCAGTGTGTTTGGTTTAGTCCAGGGGTCCCCAACCTTTGCAACTTTAAGTCTGAAGGACTTAAAGTTGCAAAGGTTGGGGACCCCTGGTTTAGTCTACTTCTCCTCATTGTCCATAGCATTAATTATGGGACCACAAAAATATTGGTGGCAGCAGCTGTATTGCAGAAATATACACCTGATTAATTATTGTGTTACTTCCCAAACCCAGATAGTTTCCTAACAAGCAGTTTTGCACTTATATTTATGATTAACATGGTCATACAGTTCAGAAAGGGATCATATCTTACAACTGAATTCTAAGCCATCCAGAGTCATTGATTGAGAAGAGCAATTATAGGAACTGAGTAAATAAATAATATTAAATAAATAAATACCTTTTCAAAAACAACATTTTGCCTGAAAAGATGCAAACTCTCTTCCAGAGAAGGGGAAAAAATCCAAAGCCAGGTGAAATACATGGGCATGCATTCGGTTGTGTAATTCTATTTTCAGAAATAAATTCTAAACCAGCAAGAGTTTACTGAGATCTCTATAAATTATGCAAATTAGGTGACTTGGCATTTTGTAATTAACTATGCTTCTTCAAAGCCGGAGAAGAAAAAGAAGCTATTCAGGTCAGTAAAGTCACACCCATTATCCCCGTCTCTGTCTTGTTAAAGCGTTTCTTCATAAAGGTCGGAAAGATGCCAAAAAAGGAGCTAGGAACTATATGTGTACCATCAAAGTACCATATTTTTGGGAGTATAAGACACACCAAGATTTTGAAGAGGCAAATTTTTTAAAAAAGTTTTTGCACTCTGCAGATCTCCCCACAACAGCCTGTTTTTCGCTCATTTCTGCCCTTCCCAGCCCCCAGGAACACTCTGGAAACCTCCGAAAGGCTCTGCACGGCCATTTGGTGAAGGGGGCGGGGTTTCTGGAGGCAAAAAAAATGCTGTATTCAGTGTATAAGACACAATTTTTTGAAATTTGGTTTTAGCGCAGGATAGGTTTATTTAATAGTTTTTTAAAATTATATTTATTGTATTTTGTGTGTTTTGAATTTCCTGTGCGCCGCCCTGGGTCCTTTGTGGAGAAGGGCGGGATATAAATTTAAATAAATAAATAAATAAATAAATAAACAACCAGATTTTCAGCCCCTTTTCTGAGAGAAAAAGGTGCGTCTTATACTCTGAAAAATACGGTATGTTCATATTTTTCAGGAACAAGAGTAATCAGGTCACTTCCTCTATCTTTTATGATTCTCAAAACAACACATATGTCTAATAAAGACTCTATTTGACTGAGGTCAAAAGTATTGCTGGAAACGGTACTTACGTGAATGTGTGGATTCTTTAATCCTTCTGCATTTTTCAGTGAGGATAGGAAGTGGCAATTAATGGGACTGCAGGGTTCACCTTCAGTCTCAAAGTGAAAGGTAATGACACAGCTTTGCCTGGTACAATTTCCACATCTTTTCAAGAGATCATTGATGGGCTCCTTATAAATGGGAACCGCACTTCCGGCCTTAACAATCACATTCTCTTTCGTCAAAGTACACACTGGATCCATTCTGCTCCAATCATATACAATTATCTATGGTGCCCATAAGACAGATCAAGAAAAAAAACTGATTATGAGTGACTGTTCTCCATCAAATGAATTCAGGTACTCTAACATCTCTGTAAATTTCTTCAAAAAGTAGAATCATACCTTCATTATGGCTATCGTGTTCTATCTCGTCTTATATAACAGTGCATAAAATGGAAAATATGGTTTGTTTCACACCTGAAACAATCTACTGTGTTCTGGAAGTTGGACCAATTGTGACTTAGTAAAAAACAAAAGCCAGAATATGTTGGTACTTCCAGGTTTGTGCCAAATTAAAATTCAAAGAGATCCTAGAGTAAATTCAGAAAAAATAGGCCAAGGTATGTTGCTTCTTCTATCCAGTTTAGCATCCTCTTTGGTTATCCAATGTCTTATCCTCCCAGCACATTATCCCCATATATTTCTCTCTCTCTCCCCCCCCCCCTCCTTCCCTCCCTCTCTCCCATGTTCCAATCTCCACCACCACCACCACCACCACAAAATAAAATCAGACCAATTGCATTTCATGTGACATCTGGACTGAAATTATGGAACAAAATATCCATAATACATCTTTTTCAGTGTAGCCACGGAGCATTGCAAAACAGCTATAACTTGTACAGAATGGGTTGGGCACAGAACATTTTGGGCATTCCACTCTTACACCTTCCCATGGAATGTTCACAGCTTTATCTTAAAATATTAAATATAATATTTAATTAAATATAACAACTAGACAGAGTTCCATCTTATATCATTTCTGGCTTTTGAGCAAACTAAGGCAAGCTGATAGGGATGTAGTGGCTAAGACGCTGAGTTTGTCGATCAGAAAGATCAGCAGTTTGGCGGTTCGAATCCCTAGCGCCGCGTGACGGAGTGAGCTCCCGTTACTTGTCCCAGCTTCTGCCAACCTAGCAGTTCAAAATGGCAGCAACATTTTGTAAAATGCAAGTAGAAAAATAGGGGCCATCTTTGGTGGGTAGGTAACAGCATTCCATGCGCCTTCAGCCATGCCAGCCACATGACTACGGAAACGTCTTCAGCCAGTACTGGCTCTTCGGCTTTGAGATGAGCACTGCCCCGTAGAGTTTGGAATGACTAGCACATAAGTGCAAGTGCAAGTTGAACTACCACCCCCACCCCCACCCACCCCAAAAATCTAGTCTCCTTCAAATTTGATTCCTGGTAACTCTAAAAACATATTCCAAATTCTTTTCTTTTCTTGGCAACTATATTTTTTATTTCCCAATCTAATCTCCAGCCTTGTAGCCTCCCATACACATAATTGCCAGGCCCATCTCTGCATAATGTTTTTCTGAGAGCAGTCAAGGTCAGCTATGAGTTGCCATCCACTATGACACCCACAAAACAACTAATCAAAATAGAAAGGGTTTTCTTGTGGTTTTCCCCCTTGTTTGCCTCTTTTAAAAATGTTTCCCCCCCTTTTTTTAAAGCCGAGAATTTTGCTGGTGGTTTTGCCTCAAAGCAAAATGTTGTTGCTGCCATTTTTCTTTCTCAGAGTATGAGAGGAAAATAATGGAATCCTTGTCCCGAAAAAGAAGGGAAAGGGAAAGGGAGAAAAAAGAAGCAAAGTCATGAAAGGTAAAAAAAAAAACCTTTCTATAAAATTGCTTTGGACATTTTTTTCAGGGCTCAGACAGCAAACTGTAGAATGAAGCCAAAACCACAAATGAAAATTAGATGTTTAATTCTTTCCCACTTCTTGCATGCCTCTTTTAAGAAGAGTCATCAAAAGAAAGAAAACATTTCTTGCTTCAGAATTCGTTTTAGTCATATCAACAAATTTAACCATTCCGGTAAAAACAATATAAACGATGAGCCATTGTCTTTGATGATCAACTGGCAGTTTTACTTTCCCCCTACTTCAGAACGTTCTCCAGCCCTCATTTCAATGTGAAGTAAAGGGGGACTTACTTTGAGGGCCAGGCTGTAGTCAGAATGAAAATCCGAGACTCCATATATGTAGAAAACATTTTCCTTCTCATGCGCCACAGGTAGCAAAGGAGCAAAGAAATGCTTGGCAAAGTAATGAAGCATCTTCCATTTTCCACCATATTCTAAGAAAGGGTTCACAATAGAAAAAACAACAACAACAACATCACACTCTTCTCAAAAGAACCCAAATGGAACAATGAACTGTGGTGGCGCAGTGGTTAGAGAGTGCAGTACTGCAGGCTACTTCTGCTGACTGCCGGCTGCCTGCAATTTGGCAATTCAAATCTCACTCAAAGGTTGACTGCAGCTTTCAATCCTTCCGAGGTGGGTAAAATGAGGACCCAGATTGTTGGGGGCAGTAGGCTGACTCTGTCAACCGCTTAGAGAGGGCTGTAAAGCACTGTAAAGCGGTATATAAATCTAAGTCCTATTGCTATTCAGCTTCAAAAGCCTGCTCCCTTCTCGTCATTCAGGAGGAGCTCAAAGACTGTCCCTACAAATATTGCCTCAGAAAAGGTTGCCAGAATCTGAAATCTACAGATGAGTTGTTTGCTGGGAATTTTAGGAGTTGCCATTCCAAAACTTCATGGGAGGGCTGGGGGGGTTGGGAATGGATACCTTACAGGTACAGTGGAACCTCTTGTCACAAACGCTTCTGACCAAGACCAAATCGGGTTCTAATAAAAAAAATTCACTTTTTTCCCTTGGCTGATTTCCCCTTCCGTACCATTTTTTTTGTAAGTGCCAAATTTCCAAAATTAGGTTCAAGTCACAAACAAATCGGGTTGTGACCAAAGTTATAGAACGAATTATGGTTGTGACCAGAGGTTCTACTGTACTGCTTTTTGGGGGCAGCGATGTACAGGTAGTCCTTGGCTTACAACCACAATTGAGACCAAAATGTCTGTTGCTAAAGTAAGGCAGTTGTGAAGTGAATTTTTTGCCCCATTTTAAGACTTTTCTTGACCTAGTTCTTGTGAATCACTGCAGTTGTTAAGTTAGTAGCATGGATATTAAGTGAATCTGGCTTCCCCTTTGACTTTGTTAGAAGGTCACAAAAGATGATCACATGACCCAGGGACACTGCCACGGTCGTGTTAATGGACATTTTTCTTCACATTTTTCAGTGCCGTTGTAATTTCAAATAGTCACTAATTGAACTCTTGTAAGTCAAGGACTGCCTATAGTACATAATAGAAATAACACCAAATATAGTGGCACCTTAAAGAATAATAAATGTATGACATAGTGGGGCGTTCCGGATCCTGTTTCAACAGGTACGGTTGGAACGAGCCCAGCAGCGTCCACATGGACATGCACAGCACACGTGCATGCATCTTAACTCCTCCGCAAGCCTCCGCGACACTCCAGCTGCTCAGCGGAGCAGAGTGCAGGTGCTGTACACGGCGTGCTCATGCGCCAAAGACTTAAAAGACCGGTAAGGAGCTCGGGCGGGCCGTCCGGAGCACTGTATCGGAACGGTATCCGGTGTTCCAAGCAGGCTCCAGTACGCCCGTACCAGGGCGTACCGTCTGCAACCCACCACTGGTATGACTACAGGAGCTTTGGGGAATCATAATTCATTTCCTAAACTGAATCTATGAAAGAGAAGCAGAGAAGTACTTACACTATTGGATACTGTAAACTACTAGCTTGGGACAATGTAAATATGGAGATACTAAGGGGGTGATAAGCCAGGTTTGGGAACTCATGGCTTATTATACTAGGCTGCAATGTCTCATGAGAACTCAAGCCTTATATGATGAGGTTTCATGCTCATCTGATCCTCACAACAACCACCCAGCACGTTAGCCAGTCTTAGAGGGCATGCCTAGCCCAAAGTCACCCAAAAAACCAATATGGTCAACTGGAGACTTGAACATTTCGTCTTCCCACTCTCATCCCAACCTTCACAGAACATACTCTATCACACTGATGGCAAAAGTTTTTCTGCTTGAGTGCCAAAAAAGCATCCACAACCATAATGCAATGCCCTCACCCCATGCTTCCTTCCCCCCCCCCCCCCATGCATGCGCACAGGCCTCACTGAAGCCTCTGGACTTCCGGTAGGCGTGTTGGGCTGTTTTTTGCCCTCCCCAGGCTCCCATATGATTATGAAGATTAATAGGAGGCTTTGGGACTCTGGCTTTTTCTCAATCCCACCCTATCTTTCAAAGATGTTGTAAGGTTAAAATTATAGAGTCCTCCATGTACACTGCTTGGAGTTCCCAAAGAAAAGCTGGTCAATACATATAAACAAACAAGCAAGTGTGTCATACCATGATTTATGGTATGATTTATTTCCTTCTCTCTGTAGATGTAATAATCACACCTCGGAAAGGTGTGATTGACTCTAAATAATTGCTGGATTTCAGCTCAGCAGAAGAAAATGCTAGAGTGTCATTTCAGAAAACAACCCTGATTCATTCCTTCAACCAAAATGTGCGATCTGAACTGAACACGCTAAGGTGACCTTAAAATGTAGGATGGAAGCTGAGGAAACACAGCTTGCAATTGGCCTCAGTGGTTTATGCAAACCATACAGGTGGCTGACTCAGAAGCCTTTCATTTGAAGCTTCAGACACAGCAGTTCCTTAACAGGCCCCGGAGAATCACAGGGGAAAACAGAAGATGATCTCCTGAGGTCATCTGGGGAAATTTACCTACAGAAGCAGATGCTCACCTGGCAGTGGCTGAAGGGCAAACCTTGTCTGTATTGTCTTTGGTGTCTGAACTAGAGGACTGACTTCTCTGTTGTCATTTAAAACACATCCACACAATTTTTAAAAGTGTTTGCCAGTCTGCCCTTTTAACACTTTTGTTTCATTTTAGTTTTAGGTTTTTATTATAAACATAAGACTTTAGGTGGAAGGGAAGGAGGAAAGATTATTTCCGTTCCGTCTATCCCTGGGCCAATGATGAAAAATGGCAAAAAATTGTATTACCAATGCTGGCAAGACTAGTTTTGGGGTTTCTTTTCCATGTGATTTAAAAGTTTAGTTTTGAAACTTTTGATGCTAATTTGCGGCTCACACGACAATTGCTAATTTCGTCTTCCTGCTAGTAATTTTTAGCAACAGTGATCAGAGGTGGTGTGAGGACACAAGCCACCTTCCTGCTGTAATCTTATGTAAGTATTAGGAGAGCAATTATCTTTGCCCAAGCTGGCTGCAGACTACAGGAAAACAATCCAATTTATCTGATTCTAATCACTGGCCAAGAAAGGTCTCCAAAAAGCCTCTTAGCACCAGGAGAAGTAAAGATAGTCCTCAACCTACGACCAGAATTTATGTTGTGAAGTGAGAAACTTGTTCACAAAGTTTTGCCTCATTTTATGACTTTTCCTTGCCATGTTTGTTGAATTAATAATACAGTTTCCCCATAGATTTTGCTTGTCAGAAGGTCGCAAAAGGGATCCCAAGACTCCGGGACATTGCAACCATCATAAATGTGAGTCAAGCATCTAAATGTAAATCGCATGACCACGGGGATGCTAAGTGTGAAAAATGGTGATGTCTCTTTTTTCAGTGCTGTTTTAACTTCAAACAGTCACTAAGCAAACCGTTGTTTGACATCCCGACTGGACTACTGCAATTCCCTCTACATGGGGCTCCCCTTGAGGTGCACCCGAAGACTTCAGCTTGTCCAGAATGCAGCCGCGCGAGCAATTATGGGAACCTCGAGGTTTGCCCACGTAACACCGCTCTTGCGCGAGCTGCATTAGCTGCCTGTCGTCTTTCGGGTGCGCTTCAAGGTGTTAGTCATCATCTTTAAAGCGCTCCATGGTTCGGGACCTAGCTATCTGCGGGATCTGATTCTGCCACATACATCCCTGCGGCCGATTCGCTCCCACAGAGAGGGACTTCTCCGGGTGCCGTCCACTAGGCTATGCCAGCGGGCGACGCCCAGGGGAAGGGCCTTCTCTGTGGCGGGCCCGACCCTCTGGAACGACCTTCCCCCCCGAAATTAGAACAACGACGGACCTCCGCTCCTTCCGTCAAAAACTGAAAACACACTTTTTCTGCCTGGCCGGCCTTGGTTAGTCCTCCGTTTATTAATTGGGTTTTTAGGGGTTTAGTTTTTTAGTATTGTGGGTTTTTAGCGCAGGGATAAATTGTTTAATTTTCTATTTTATCTATTTATGTATTTTTATGTCTGTATTTTTTAATTCCCCTGTGCACCGCTCCGAGTCCCTTTGGGGAGAGGAAGCGGTCTATAAATTAAATATTATTATTGTTGTTGTTGTTGTTGTTGTTGTTGTTAAGTCGAGGACTACCTAAGACTCCTGTCTTTCTAGATATTGTCAAAGGACACCTTCCAGTCGTCCTGCCAGTACTGCCCTGGTGAGTGTAGCGATTCTGAAACATCTGGAAAGCTTCATGATCCCAAAATCTGTTTCAAAGAGTTATGTACTGCTTGTCTCTCTTCATTTTACAGCTTTTATTAAACATCCCCTGAGAGGAAGAATCTATCCAAACCAAATCAAGGACAACATCCTGTATAAACAGCAAAGGTTAACACAAAGACTTCATTAAAATTCCTGTTTTCCACACCTCCCACTTCTTCACTCAACAAAAGGAGGGGAGGGAGAAGCTATCTATTGCCTGGATGAGATGCAAATTTGTACTTGCTATACTGGGGACTCATCCTAAGCGGGGGGGAAAAAAGACAAGAAGCACCAGTCATTTCACGACTTTCCCACCATCAGCAGTTAGGGAGACGAAGTTTAATTTCCAATTTAAAAGACTTTCTACTTTAAATTCTTTATTAAACAAGAAATGTAGCAAATTATTTAATAATTAGTGTTAGACTACCATGTGAATGAAGGAGCGCCAGTTTGGTGCAGTAGTGAAGGCACGAGGCTAGAAATCGGGAGACCATCAATTCTAGTCCCGCCTTAGGCGCAAACCCAGCTGGGTGACCTTGGGCCAGTCACTCTCTCTGAACCCTAGTAAGCAGGCAATAGCAAACTACTCCTGAAATTTTGCCAAGAAAAGTACATAGACTTGACCAGAGAGTTGTCAGGAGTCAACAATGTTGTGGCCCGTCAGCAGGCAGCAGCGCTTGCAGCAAATTTGGACAGTGAGGAGGTTGGGCCAGTCCTGGGGTCTGGGGAAGGATCTGATGAGGGCTCTGTGTCAGAGGCAGATATGGGGCCAGAGCCGTATGCCAGTTATCAGCTGCCTTCAGAGTCAGACGTCAGTGAGGCAGACAAACAGCTGGAGCCTGTTCCCTGTATGCGCATGCATGCACAGAGTTGCCAGCCGAAGGGAACAGCTTAAGAACAGGGGTTGACTTGGGAGTAAGGCCTCAGGTGGATGATGAATGGCCCCTCCCAGAGGAAATAAAAGGGGAGCAAAAGGGGAATGAAGTTTGCAGGCAACAATTAGTTCGCTTAATTGATACGTGACTCTCTGAGACTCCTTGCCACGTTTTGCAGCTATCGGCCTGTCAGCTCTCCAAGCCAGATAAGATCCATGACTGTAAATCCTCCCTTGAAAGACTTTGATGGATGTGAATGAGGAGAATTCACAGTAAATTAATAAAAGGGGTTTTGTCGGAACAAGGAGTTTGCTTCATGCTCTTGGGAAGCCTAGGTCAGAACGAACACTAACTCGAAGACTTGAAGGCACAAAAAACCCAAAAGAAGTGAGAGAAAATTAGTCGCACTGTTAGTCGTGAAGTTGACGAAGTAATTCATATTTCATTCCATGCTAAACCACAAGGCAAGATTTGGACAAGATGCCATATGCTGCCTTCAGCATCTTAAGAGAAAATGGGTCCAAACTGAAAGGAGAGACTTATAAAGCCCATACTTTAACTCGGCACAACCACTGTTTTTATTTTTAGCCTTACCTAGAGAAGCCCAGGAAGGGCCCTGCCAAATATCATTTAGTTGCCAAAAAAGGGCACCCATAGTCCGTCCTTCCCCGCTGACTATCTCACTTTGGCTGCGACGGTAGAATTCTGTTTCAGTTTTTACACACTGGGCCTGCATGATCTAGTTTGGGATATATGTAAAAAAGCACAAGTTTCAATCAACCTAGAAACATACAAGTTTTTTATAATTAGAGAACATTTTTTTTCATTCAAAGATCAGAAGAAAGATCTGAAGGATATCAACCATTTGGACCCATTTCAATTGTGCTTTCAACTGGAATATGCGAGTAAAATTAGCTAAATGGATGGCCTAGTCCTGGAACTGGGGAGAATAGTCTGGCTCAACGAGATTTCTTAGACTTCTTGGTGCGTTTTGATATAATTCACCATGATGTCTTATGGAGGGCTAGGATGTTATAAATAAGAACCTAAGAAGCAGACTGGAGTTTAAGACATATGAAGAATGGTTGCAGGAAGTGGGTATGTTTAATGAAAAGAAGGACTAGGGGAGACATGACAGTAGTGTTCCAATATCTCAGGGGCTGCCACAAAGAAGAGGGAGTCAAGCTACTTTCCAAAGCACCTGAAGGCAAGACAAGAAGCAATGGGTGGAAACTAATCAAGGAGAGAAGCAACTTAGAACTAAGGAGAAATTTCCTGACCGAACAATTAATCAGTGGAACAACTTGCCTCCAGAAGTGGTGAATGCTCTAACACAGGAAGTTTTTAAGAAGAGATTGGACAACCATTTGTCTGAAGTGGTATAAGGTTTCCTGCCTGAGCAGGGGGTTGGACTAGAAGACCTCCAAGGTCCCTTCCAACTCTGTTATTCTGTTATATTCTAATTTACCATGATGTCTTATGGAGGGCTAGAATGTTATAAATAAGAACCTAAGAAGGTGGACTGGAGTGTTTCATTGGGCTCTACCTTATTCCCCATGCTGTTTAGTACATAGATGAACAAATTTGCATGATGTCTTATAGAATTTAAGTTCTGTCAAGATGGAGATTCTATTAACCATAGGAAATTGGACTCCAGGCTTTAGGATACTTCTGTTCTGGATAAGGCTACAATCCCTCAGAGGGAACAACAATCCCTCAGAAAGAACAGATGCATTGTCTTGGACTGATCATTGATTTCAGAGGCCTTATGATTCTCAAGTAGGAATGAGAAGCATACTTACTATATTATGTCCATTAAGCCGGTCCTGAGATAATCAGACCTCAGAACAGATTCCCATCCCTTGGTCACCTCCACCTGATGAACTGCAATACAGGTAGCCCTCAACTTATGACCACAATTGAGCCCAAAATTTACATGGCTAAGTGAGAAATTTGTTAAGTGAGTTTTGACCCATTTTACGACTTTTCCCATCACATTTAGAATAGAATAGAATAGAATAGAATAGAATAGAATAGAATAGAATAGAATAGAATAGAATAGAGCTGGAAGGGATCTTGGAGGTTTTCTAGTCCAGCCCCCTGCTCAAGCAGGAGAATCTATACCTTCTTAGACAAGTGACTGTCCACTTGTCTTCATGATTTCTGTAGGCAAGCTGTTCCACTGATCAATTGTCCTCACCGTTAGGAAGTTTCTTCTTATTTCCAGGTTGCTTCTCTCTTTGATTAGTTTCCAACCATTGTGTCATGTCCTGCCCTCTGGTGCTTTGGAGGATAATTTTATTCCCTCTTCTTTGTGGTACCCCCTCAAATACTGGAATACTGCTATCCTGTCACTCCCCATTCTTCTTTTCTTTAGACTAGCCAGACCCCAAATCTGCAGCTGTTCTTCGTATGGTTTAGTCTCTAGGCCTTTGATCATCTTAACTGCTCTTTTCTGAATTTTTTCCAAAGTCTCAACAGCTTTTAAAGATTCATTTGTTAAGTGAATCACTGCAATTCATAAATTACCATATTTTTCGGAGTATAAGACGCACCAAGACTTTGAAGAGGCAAATTTTTTTAAAAAAAGTTTTTGCACTCTGCAGACCTCCCCAAAACGGCTTGTTTTTGGCTCATTTTTGCCCTCCCCAGCCCACAGGAGCACTCCACAAGCCTTCTAAAGGCTATGCACAGACATTTTGGTAAAGGGGACAGGGTTTCGGGAGGCCAAAAATGCTGTATTCAGTGTATTTTATTTATTTATTTATTTTATTTGATTTATATATCGCACCTTCTCCACAATGGACTCAGGGCGGTGCACAGGGGATTAAAATACCACAATAGACAACAATAAATACAATACAATAATAAAATACAATTAAATTAGATAACCTGTGCTAAAATGTTTACCGTATTTGCCGGCGTATAAGACGACTGGGCGTATAAGACGACCCCCCATCATTTCCACTCAAAATATAGAGTTTGTTATATACTCCCCGTATAAGACTACCCCCTCTTCTGCACACCTTCCACACACCAAATAAAACGTTTGACTGCTGGACAAATATCAACAATACAATGACTGAAATTTGTTTCAATCCGTCCCTCATCACCCAATACTTCAAACTCCCGGCAAATTAATCTCTCCACAGGCTACATCACCCTGATTCTACCGATTTCTTGGGGAAAAGGTGCAGAGCAGGCAGAGAAACGGTGAGGAGGGGGGTGGGTGGAAAAGAGCGATCCAAGGCCACATAGGAAAAGCCCCTGCCACCAGCTTCCCGGGAAAGCAACTCACCCACCCTTCCTCCTTTCCCTCCCCCCCTCTTCCACCATATTACCAGGGTTTGGCAAGGGGTGAGGCGGAGAGGGGAGCAGCAGCAGCAGAGGCACCTGCTTGGGCACGACAGCGACAAGATCGCTTGCCTGCTTACTGTCCAGCTCCCACGCTGCTGGTGCCGGGCGGGGGGGGGGAGGAGGGATGCTTCCCCGTTCCCCTTGGCAACCAGGCCCTCCACTTCTGGATTCCCTTCCTTTCCTTTCCATTCCTCTCCATTCCTCTCCATTCCTTTCCTTTCCTTCCTTCCATTGCCTCCTTCCCCCTCCCTCCCTTCTTTCCTTCCTTCCCTCTTACCCTCCATCCCTCTTTCTTTTTCTTTCTTTCTCCTTCTCTGTTTCTCTCTCTCTCTCTCCTCCCCCCCCACCCATCTGTCACTCTGTGTGTGTGTGTGTGTGTGTGTGTGTGTGTGTCTGGGTGTGTGTCTGTTTCCCCCTCTCTCTCTTTCTGTCTCTCTAAGTCTGCCATTCTCTCCCTCCCTCCACCCGGGGAAGCAGCATGTCAGTTGCGGAGGTTATCCCGCAGCGAGCGGACAGAAGACCCAAGCTGCGGCTAGTGCAGGCGAGGAGGAGGGGCCAGCATGTCGACTGGGAAGGTTATCCCGCAGCGGGCGGGCGGGCGAAGGACCCAAGCTGCGTGCTGCCGAAGCCGTCCCGGGCTGGGCGTGCGGCGCCCGGATGGCTTTGGCGGCACGCAGCTTGGGTCCTTCGCCCGCCCGCTGCGGGATAACCTCCCCAGTCGAGATGCTGGCCCCTCCAGGAAGCCCCAGAAGGTGCAGGGCGCTGAGGTGGCCGTCGGAAGGAGGCGTCCTTTCCATTCCTCTCCATTCCTTTCCTTTCCTTCCTTCCATTGCCTCTCTCCCCCTCCCTCCCTTCTTTCCTTCCTTCCCTCTTACCCTCCATCCCTCTTTCTTTTTCTTTCTTTCTTTCCTTCCTTCCTTCTTTCACTGCTCCCTTCCTCCTCCCTCCCCCTTCTTTCTTTCACTCCCTCCCTCCCACCCTCCATTCATCTTTTTTCCTATTTTTCTTTCTTTCTCCTTCTCTGTTTCTCTCTCTCTCTCTCCTCCCCCCCCCACCCATCTGTCACTCTGTGTGTGTGTGTGTGTGTGTCTGGGTGTGTGTCTGTTTCCCCCCCTCTCTCTTTCTGTCTCTCTAAGTCTGCCTCTCTCCCTCCCTCCACCCGGGGAAGCAGCATGTCAGTTGCGGAGGTTATCCCGCAGCGAGCGGACAGAAGACCCAAGCTGCGGCTAGTGCAGGCGAGGAGGAGGGGCCAGCATGTCGACTGGGAAGGTTATCCCTCCCGCCCGCCCGCTGCCGGCACCGGAGTCTCTGCGCGGCTGTGGAGGGTTTCCTCCTTTCCCCTCTCTCTTCTCCCTCTGTGTGTCTGTAGAAAGACGGGGGGGGGAGGGAATCAGAGTCTAACAGACACACAGAGGGGGAAGAGACAGAGGGGGAAAGAGGAAACCCTCCACAGCCGCGCGGAGACTTGCCGCTTTTCCATGCATGCCTATCTTTTGCACGTCAACCAGTCGGGGCATCTGAGGTCCATACTCAACTGGAGGGCGCCGCGTTGGGGAAGCGCCCCCCCCCAGCCCCGGGGCTTCCCCCTCCCTTCTTTCCCTCGCCTCCTTCCGAGCCAAGGATATCTATTCTCCATGGTGCCGCCGTTCCCTTCTCCGCATGGCCCGAGTGCCTGTTCCTTACTGCGATGATCTCAGCAGCTGCCAGCGCGCCGCCCGGCTCGCCCGCTCACGGCTCTTGCCCACTCTCCGCCTCGAAAGCCGGGAGGAAAGCCGGGAGGGAAGCGGCATGGAAAAGCGCTTTTCACCGCGGCTTTTCTTGCCCGCTCTCCGCCTCGAAAGCCGGGAGGGAAGCCGGGAGGGAAGCGGCATGGAAAAGCGCTTTTCACCGCGGCTTTTCTTGCCCGCTCTCCACCTCGAAAGCCGGGAGGGAAGCTTTTCCCCGCGGGCAAGAAAAGCCGCGGAGAAAAGCGCTTTTCCCTCCCGGCTTCCCTCCCGGCTTCCCTCCCGGCTTCCGAGGCGGAGAGCGGGCAAGAAAAGCCGCGGGGAAAAGCGCTTTTCCCTCCCGGCTTCCCTCCCGGCTTCCCTCCCGGCTTCCGAGGTGGAGAGCGGGCAAGAAAAGCCGCGGAGAAAAGCGCTTTTCCCTCCCGGCTTCCCTCCCGGCTTCCCTCCCGGCTTCCGAGGCGGAGAGCGGGCAAGAAAAGCCGCGGAGAAAAGCGCTTTTCCCTCCCGGCTTCCCTCCCGGCTTCCCTCCCGGCTTCCGAGGCGGAGAGCGGGCAAGAAAAGCCGCGGAGAAAAGCGCTTTTCCCTCCCGGCTTCCCTCCCGGCTTCCCTCCCGGCTTTCGAGGTGGAGAGCGGGCAAGAAAAGCCGCGGAGAAAAGCGCTTTTCCCTCCCGGCTTCCCTCCCGGCTTCCCTCCCGGCTTTCGAGGCGGAGAGCGGGCAAGAAAAGCCGCGGGGAAAAGCGCTTTTCCATGCCGCTTCCCTCCCGGCTTCCCTCCCGGCTTCCGAGGCGGAGAGCGGGCAAGAAAAGCCGCGGAGAAAAGCGCTTTTCCCTCCCGGCTTCCCTCCCGGCTTTCGAGGTGGAGAGCGGGCAAGAAAAGCCGCGGGGAAAAGCGCTTTTCCCTCCCGGCTTCCCTCCCGGCTTCCCTCCCGGCTTCCGAGGCGGAGAGCGGGCAAGAAAAGCCGCGGAGAAAAGCGCTTTTCCCTCCCGGCTTCCCTCCCGGCTTCCCTCCCGGCTTCCGAGGCGGAGAGCGGGCAAGAAAAGCCGCGGGGAAAAGCGCTTTTCCCTCCCGGCTTCCCTCCCGGCTTCCCTCCCGGCTTTCGAGGCGGAGAGCGGGCAAGAAAAGCCGCGGTGAAAAGCGCTTTTCCCTCCCGGCTTCCCTCCCGGCTTCCCTCCCGGCTTTCGAGGCGGAGAGTGGGCAAGAGCCGTGAGCGGGCGAGCCGGGCGGCGCGCTGGGAGCTGCTGAGACCATCGCAGTAAGGAACAGGCGCCCGGGCCATGCGGAGAAGGGAACGGCGGCACCATGGAGAATAGATATCCTTGGCTCGGAAGGAGGCGAGGGAAAGAAGGGAGGGGGCAGCCCCGGGGCTGGGGGGGGGGCGCTTCCCCAACGCGGCGCCCTCCAGTTGAGTATGGACCTCAGATGCCCCGACTGGTTAACGTGCAAAAGATAGGCATGCGTGGAAAAGCGGCCAGTCTCCGCGCGGCGGCTCCGCGCGGCTCTGGACGGCATCTGGGGACCTCGCGGATGACCCGGCGTATAAGACGACCCCCCCACTTGGAGGCATGTTTTTCGGGGCCAAAAAGTCGTCTTATACGCCGGCACATACGGTAACTAAAAAATTTAAAAACCCCTACCAATCCAATTAGAATTTTATCTAATCTAAAATCTAAGCTAACGTCTAAACTAAAATCAAGCTAAAATCTAAGCTAAAATCTAAGCTAGGCCAGCTAGATGGAAAAAATATGTTTTGAGTGATCGGTGGAAGAGGCGAAGGTCCTTGATGATGCGAAGTTCGGGGGGAAGGTCGTTCCAGAGGGCTGGACCTGCCACAGAGAAGGCCCTTCCCCTGGGCATCGCCAGCCGGCACTGACTGGCCGACGGTACCCTGAGAAGGCCCTCCCTGTGGGAACGGATCGGTCGGAGGGAGGTGTGTGGTAGGAGACGGTCCCGCAAGTAACTAGGCCCCATGCCATGGAGCGATTTAAAGATGGTGACTAACACCTTGAAGCGCACCCTGAAGGACACCGGTAGCCAGTGCAGCTCGCGCAGGAGAGGTGTTACATGGGAGCTCGGTGAGGCTCCCAAAATCCCCCGCGCGGCCGCATTCTGCACCAACTGGAGCCTCCGGGTGCACCTCAAGGGGAGCCCCATATAGCCCCTCTTTTTTTAGGGGAAAAAGGTGCGTCTTATACTACGAAAAATACGGTAGTAATATGGTTGTTAAATGAATCTGGTTTCCCCATTGTCTATGCCTGTGAGAAGATCTCAAAAGGGGATCACATGACTCCAGGACACTGCCACTGTCATAAATGTGAGTCAACTGTCAAGCATCCGAATGTAAATCATATGACCACAGGGATGCTGCACTGGTCGTAACTGTGAAAATTGGTCTTAGGTTATTTTTTTTCATTGCTGTTGTAACTTTGAACGGTCCCAACATAAACTATTGTAAGTCGAGGACTATCTGTGCTTGATAGCTTATCCCAAATCAACAAATATTGCAAACACCAGCAACAAATGGGTTGCTATTGAAAAGTACTCCTGTCTCTGAGGCCCCTCATACCAGGAGCAGGATAGACATTAATTGATTTCAGAGAGAGAGACGCTATAGTTTCACAAAAGGGAGACATACGGGGTGGGTTGCGGGGGGTTCGCAGGGGTTCGGGAGAATCTCTAGCTAAGTTTCTGTGCAGTTTGGAGAACCCCCAAATCCCACTTCTGGCTGGCCCCGCCCACCTCTCCCCTCCCAGGAGTCTCTGTGTATCAGTGTAGGGTGTGCGCAGAGGCTCGGGAACGGTTAAAAAACGGGCCTACCGGAAGTTCAGGAAGAGGGCCTCTGGAGCCTGGAGAGGCTGTTTTTGCCCTCCCGGAGGCTCAATAAAAGCTCCCGGAGCCCAGAGAGGGCAAAAACAATCCCCCTGCCGTGGTGCGGGAGGCTGAGTAGGCCAGTTCCACTATGGCCACGCCCACCCAGCAACCGAGCAGAAAACCCCTTGCTAAAATTTTCAAAGCCCACCCCTGGAGATGTACGTTTTGAAACCTATGTACAGATCAGATTTCTCCCAGCCCCCTCTTGAAGCTCTCGATCCATCGAAAACAAAGGAAAAAGGCCAAAAAGAGGGCTATGAAAAGGGGAAAGTAGTCTCATTCTCCTGAGCCTTTGATTAAAGCAGTGTTTTTCAACCTTGGCAAATTTTAGATGCATGGACTTCTACTGACTGGGGAATTGTGCTGGTTGGGGAATTTTGAGAACCGACGCCTGCACATCTCATACAGTTGCCAAGGTTGAAAAACACTGGATTAAAGTATAGAATTTACAAGAAGCGTGTGGTGGTGATGGTGGTGGGAGCTTTTGTTTCAAGAATCTGTTTATTTCTAAAGCTTTGCTGGCTGGAGAATTCTGGGAGCTGAAGTCCTTCAGACTTAAAGTTGCAAAGGTTAGAGACCCCTGCTCTAGAAACCTCGAAGTAATTAGCCAGGAAGCTGCATTGGTAGTCTGATTTTTACATTTTCGTGTAATGCTCTTTAAGCTTATTATATCGTATGCTTATTATTTCTGCAAAAGTAAAGAATTCAGTGTAACCTCAATCTCTCCATTCCTAAACTCTCACAAAAGTGAAACACAATTAACAGCATTTTTTTCCCCATTAAGATTCTGCCTTAGCTCACTAGCCAGAAAACTCAAGCCAGCCCCATCTTGTGGCCTACCTGAAAACCTTCAGGGAGATACGTTTGTAAATTTTAGAGTAAGATTTCGTGTACTTTTATCTTCTCCATTAAAAAAAAAAAGGTTGGTTTCGTTTATCACTTGTGAATGTATCTGTCATTCAGAAAAGGTAATTCTAATTATATAAATTATTGTTCCTCCTTTTTCACCTTTCAAAAAGGAATCGAGGAGGGTAAAGTGGGATCTCTTCTTATGCTCGATTAGGGAAGGACACCGGATGTTTCTAAGGAAGCTGGGCAAAAGCTGACTTTAGGATTGAAACTGAATCCAGTGAATCAGGTTATACGTCCTTAAAGGGAGAGTACAAAGATCACAAGAAGAAATATTTGTGCTACCTTTACATGCACCATACATGAAAGCATATGCACTTTTTCCTTCAGAGAAGTTATACATGTGGAAGAGACATACTATATTTTTCGGTGTATAAGACGCACCAAGATTTTGAAGAGGCAAATTTTAAAAAGAGTTTTTGCACTCTGCAGACCTTCCAAAAACAGCCCGTTTTTCACAAAAACTTTTCTGTCAAAAAAGGGCATGCATAGCCTTTAGGAGGCTTGTATAGTGCTGGGGGGGGGGGGGGGGAAGGGCACAAGAAAAATGGCTTGCTTTTTACGAAAATAGGCCCGTTTTTCGTCAAAAAAACTGTAGGCATAGACTTTAGGTGGCTTATAGAGTGCTCCTGGAGGCTGGGGGGCAGGGGGAGGAAGGGGAATGAGCAAAAATAGCCCGCATTTTGCTCATTATGGGTTATAGGTTATGCACGGCCATTTTTGCAAAAAGGACAGGGTTTCGGGTGGCCAAAAATACTGTATTTAGTGTATAAGACGCACCCAGATTTTCACCCTCTTTTTTGGGGGGGAAAGGTGCGTCCTATACGCCGAAAAATATGGTATATAAAATGAAACACAGAAGGAATATGAGAAGTTGGGAAAGTATCAGAGCCTGAAAAGTAAGTACTAGAGCCAAAGGTGGCATTCTGCCGGTTCCGACTGGTTTGCCCAAACCGGTAGCAGAAATTGCAGGTTGGCCCCGCCCACCTGCCCCAGCTTTATGCCATCCCATTTAGGCACTTTTTAAAGCCAAAGTGCGTGTGTGGAAGGCTGAGCGCATGCGCAGACGCGTGCTTACATTTGCAAACTGGTAGGGAAAGTAAGTGAATACCACTCCTGTAGAGAGCATGTGGAAAGTGAAGGCCAAAGTGGTCCAGGTGATGGTAGGATCACTGTAGATTGCAACTCCTAAGCTGGGAGACTGGCTCCAACAGATCCCAGGAAGAACAATGGCTCTCTGTCTAGAAGAGTGCAGGGCTAGCTGCTTAGCTAATTGGTGGCGTAGCGTTGCAGTGGTTAGAATGCAGTATTGCAGCTAACTCTGCCCACAGCCTGGAGTTAGATCCTGACTGGTTTAAGGTTGACTCAGCCTTCCATCCTTCTGAGGTCAGTAAAATGAGGACCCAGATTGTTGGGAGCAATATGTAAGTAGTGGTGACATTGTAAACTGCTCAGAGACTGCTGTAAAGGACCATGGGGTGGTCTATAACTCAGGGGTGTCAAGGGCTGCATCAGGATTTGACCTTGGGGGGCTGGGAGGGCGTGGCCATGGTAGCCATAGCTAGCTTGATGTCACTCATGTAGGGGGCACCTATGGTGGCCTGGGCGAGGATTGGGGAGGATCCACTTTTGCTAGTAGTTTGTTTTGCTAGTACGCATGGGCCTACCAGGCTCCATTTTCAACTTTGACGGTCCCCACTGCAGGCCTCTGCCAGTGACAAGGGCCACCGCACACTGCCCCCCCCCCCCAGCTCCATTTTCACTGGCAGAGGCACCACAGGCTGGTCCTTCGTTGTTTCCAGGGCAGCCCCACGGACCAGATCTAAGAAACCCGCAGACTGGATCTGGCCCACAGGCCTTGAGTTTGACACTCCTGCTCTAAATGATGTTGCTATTGCTTAACTGCTAACATAACTGCATAATTAACTACTTAGTTGCTAACATCTAAGATACTGTGGAGAACTCCAAATCCATGATGGGGGAAGACATATCCCTCAAAGAGTGGGGAGGGATTTTATATAAATATAGTTTATTGAATTGAATTTATTGGACTTCTAGACCGCCCCCTCTCCCCGAAGGGCGGTGTTTATGTACATACGAACATACATACACATAGAGAGAGAGAACTTCAGTTTGTTCTTAGCTCCTGCAAAAGGTGAACAGATTATTTGCTGCACGTTTTCCATGAAAAATCTTAACATTAACTCTTTCTTTTTTAAGGCCGCTGTTAACAATTTGACAAATCCTTACCTGAGTGAGATAGATTGTCTGTTTGAAGTTCTCAACTGGATTTACTACCTGAGGCAATTTAAAGTGAATCCCTGCCTGCTGAAGCATCTCATCGTTACCTCCGGCATGATGCTGTCGGTGCAGGGAGAAATTACTCGTAAAGGACCAATCTTCCTCCACAGACACCTGAACTTAAAAAAAGTACATTCATATGATTATAAGGACATGAGTAGAGTTCAGAAATGCATGCAGCACCTTAAAAATCATACATTGTACTTAAAAATCAGTATCTTATTTATTCATTCAAATAATTTAATATTCCCAATTAAAACAAGGACTCTACAATTAATGCAAAACACTTAAAAATTTGGGAGCCTGGAGGGAATAGCCCCCAGGATGACTCTTTAAAAAAAAAATAATAATAATAAAGTTACTGTAATTGCTTTAAATTGTGAGAGCTCATTTATTTTTGTAAAACTGAAATAAACCTATTGTTCCCAATGTTGTATTTAGAACCAGGAATCATAATTTCTTTCTTTCGATCCAAGTTGTTCTAACTTTCTGATTTTATGAAAGAAATTTTTCCAAAGTAGCATTACTTTCTGAATTCTCCAAGGCACCTTGTTGGTTTTCAAATGAGCTAGGAATAGTGCCACAACCAGAGAAATCACTTTAAGGCAGCATAATGTAGCCTATATTATTTAACAGGTTATTGGTTAAAACTGGAAAAAAGAAACCCAGACTTGTAAGTCATTCTGTGTTGGATTAGAACTGCCTTCAAGCATCCAGTTAGAGAAGGTTTAGAGCAGGGCTGTCAAACTCGATTTCATTGAGGGTCACATAAGGGTTGTGGTTGACCTCGGGGGCCGGGGTGAGCATGGCCAGGGTGTGGCCAGCTTGATGTCACTTGTATCGGGGGGCGTCTGTGGTGGCCTGAGCACTCTACCAGTGAAAACGGGCTCCCGAACTCCGTTTTCAGTTGCGACGACCTCCTGCTGCCCTCTGCCAGTGAAAACAGAGCTCGGGGGGGGGGGGTGTCAGGAAGCCATCGCAGCTGGAAACAGAGCCTGGGAGGGCCACACGTGGCAGAAACACTGCAGGCCAGTGCTGTTTCTAGGGTGGCCTCGGAGGCCACATCTAAGCACCCCACGAGCCAGATCCGGCCCCCAGGCCTTTGGTTTGACACCCCGGCTTTAGAGAATTTATGTTTCTTTTTGCTTTTGAGCTTACCATATTAACATAGGCATGTCTGACAAACAGAGAAATAAATACTATTTTAAGTCTGCAGGTTTGCCTTCTCTGTCAAGCCCAGCACATGCCCACACATCTTTCTACTGGAGAAATGGAGGAGACACAAGAGGTAAGGATTTTTTTTCTTTTCTTAAAATGAATTTGGTCATCTAGGTGTGGTGGAGCATAACTGAACACCATTTCAATGTGTGCATCTGAGCATTTAATATGCAGATGTTTTAAATATGCAAACTGCACCAGCGGGAGAAGAAAAGTAACTAAGAAATCTCAGCAAGTACTCAATTTATTATCACTTACCATCTCCATCTCCAGCTGAGAATGCAAGGAAAATTTTAGTTCTGAGTCTATTGAATCTCTAAGGGGGAGCCTGGAACCCCCACAGAGCGCATCCCCGGGTAGCGGATTGAGGCCCCTATCCATGATGGCTTTTGTGCTGTGATGGTGAGGTGGAGGGAATCAAATACCTCCCATGGACCAACAGACCTGGTGAGTGACAACTGGCTCATCAGTATCAACTGAAGGCCGAGACCACATTGGTCAGAACGGCTTCAGAAGAACAGCATATGGTGTGTTGGCAGCCACTTGAACAGCATGTGTAGAAAGCAAAAAAAAGACTACTACACTATATATTTCCCAGGAAAATCATGTTAATGGTGGCAAAACCATTAACAATGGCCCCCGAGTACGGGTGCTCCTTAAATGGGGCAGAGATGCTCAGAATCTCCTGATCTGCTAGAAGCATGATAAACCCAAAACGATGAATTGGAATGTGGAAGCTAAGAAGGCAAATGAGGTCTAGGCATCATGGCTTCAAAACCTAAGGAACTGGTTTGGACAAAACTCAGCAGCACTTTTTAGTGTGGCTGTTGATAAAAATAGGATCGTCCAATGACGGATATGGCAGAAGAAATAGTCTATTGAATCTATCTCTATATATTATTCAATCTCTGAATCTATTAGGTTTCCAAAGGTCAGAGTCAGTGTTTCTCCATTTCAGCAGCTTTCAAGTGTGTGTACTTTAACTCCCAGAATTCCCCAGCCAGCCAGTCACGTTGATCTAGCAAAGGCTGTTGAAAATTCCGAGCTTAAAACGTAGCACCCTATTTTATATTGTTTAATTTAAAGCACGGGTGCTTGGTTCCACAATAAAAAAGGTATTCAACACATATGTGCTAGTCGTTCCCAACTCTAGGGGGCGGTTCTTATCTCCGTTTCAAAGCCAAAGAGCCAGCAGTGTCCGAACACGTCTCCATAGTCACGTGGCCAGCATGACTAAACACCGAAGGCGCACTGTTACCTTCCCACCAAGGTGGTTCCTATTTTTCTACTTGCATTTTTACATGCTTTCAAACTGCTAGGTTGGCAGTAATGGGAGCTCACTCCGTTACCTGGTGCTAGGGATTTGAACCGCCGAACTGCCAACTTTTCTGATCGACAAGCTCAGCGTCTTAGCCACTGAGCCACCGCATCCCTTATTATTAAAATAAAATATTGGTTCCACAATATTTAATCTTATTCTTTGGTGTTTTGGCCTACCCTGTTTTCCCGAAAATAAGACCTCCCTGGATAATAAGCCCAATCGGGCTTTTGAGCGCATGCCCTCCCCAAAAATATTGCAACACAGCAGCAGCCATGAGGTGACCATGCTCGCCGCCTCCTTCACCTCAAAAATAATAAGACCTCCCCAAAAATATGGCAAGTGCTTATTTCAGGGGTCAAAAGAAAATAAGACTCTGCCTTACTTTCACAGAAACATGTTAAGACTGGACCAGATGGCCCCTGGAGCTGATTCTCTAAGTCTTGTGTTGCATTCACAAAATGGGCTAGAGAATGAGAAAAGACAACTGGCTTTTACTTACCTGTACCAGGGTGCTAAAAGAAGGCCATGACTGAAAGCCATATTCAGAGGCAAACCGAGCCCTGGGATACAGGGTCCAGTCCCAGCAGTCATTCAGGTAATTGTAATAATGGGTATCTCCATAATGGGTATCATAAGGGTTACGAGCCAGCCAGCCTTCCTTGATTGACTCCAACCCGTTGGTAGGGCTTGAGGCAATAAAAGGACGGCTCTGATCTTCCTACATTGAACAAGATTTGACAGAATAGAATAATTAGCCTCAAGAAACAAATGAGCTGCTATAAAAATTATCTAGGCAAATTGTAATTTGGAAAGTAAAAGCCAACAGTAGATTTTCATGGTGAATCATGTCCTCTTTTCTCCCAAAATACTAATTTCTATTATTTCTGGTTAACTGAATGTTTCAATAAATATCAGATTCCTGGAATTTGATTTTTAGGTACAAAAAACAGTTTCATATTGCAGCATTCAAAGGGAGCCCCTCAGATTCACAGAATCATAGAATTGGAAGGGAAGTGGGACTTTTTCATATCTAGTGATTAAACTCTCCATCTCTCTTCAAACTGCTAGAAAAGTAGATAGAAAATCTGAAGGACTCATCCATGCACTTGCTTTGTAATAATCCAGGATGCCCTCTGCACCTCTTCAAACTCTTTTACAGTAGAGTTGATTAACTCTCCCCCCCCCCCCAGTTCAGCCATTTACATTGCCAAAGTAACTTCATGCTACTACCTTATCTATTCTCCCCTCTCTCTGATGAACTCAAGGCAACACAATAAGGTTATGTAGTTTTTCAAAAGTTTCTTATGCTGAAAGGAAAGATACCCTGTGTGTGTAAAGTGGGGGGGAGCATGAGAGAGAGAGAGAGGAACTGCAAAAGTAAAAGGAAAGGAAAGGAGATGCTGGTTGGATGCTGATTTTTATACTTTAGTTGTTAGTTATTAGCTAATGTTTTTATTATTAGGAAATGCCTTTGGAAAAACTGTGAAAGGGCCAAAAAGTCGTATCCAGGAAATGAAGATTCCTTTTATATTTCTTAAGCATTGCCTACATAATTTTCTCCTCCCAGTTTTATTTAAGCCTTTGACAACTTCAAAGGAAACAACTCATTAGATTTGCTTCCTGCAGAACAAAATAATATTTCACCCTTGTCAGTTTACCTCCTAACTATTGTGCATAAGGATGTACGTTAACATCCACCATTTTAGCTATCAAACTCGGCTCTTTCATTGAAAGGCGAGGCAATTTTGAGGGTCATCACAGGGAGTAGAAGGTATTCTTTCTCTCATGGCCAAGATAATCCGGAAGGGAGCTAATGCCTCCCATCTTCAATATGGATAGCAAATGGCAGGGATGTCAAACTTGATTTCATTGAGGGCCGCATCAGGGTTGTGTTTGACCTCATGGAGCAGGGGCGACATGGCCAACTTGACGTCACTCGTGCGTTCTGTCAGTGAAAACGCTCCCAAGCTCTATTTTTGGCTGCGACGGCCACCTGTAACTCTCTGCCAATGAAAACGGAACTCCATTTTTGCTGGCAGAGGCACTGCAGGCCAGTCCTTTGCTGTTTCCATGGCAACCCCGTGGGTCAGATCTAAGCACCCCAGGGGCCGGATCGAGCCTGCGGGCCTTGAGTTTGACACCCCTGGTATATGGCATATCCAGTGGTGAAATTCAATTTTTTTTTACTACCGGTTTTGTGGGCTTGATGGACATGGCAGGGGAAGGATACTGCAAAATCCCGATTCCCTCCCCATTCCTGGGGGGAGGATATTGCAAAATCTCCATTCCCATCCCTCTCTGGGGCCAGCCAAAGGTGGTATTTGCCGATTCTCCAAACTACTCAAAATTTCCACTACCGGTTCTCCAGAACCTGTCAGAACCTGCTGAATTTCCCCCCTGGTCATATCCAAAGGTCATCCTATCTTTGAAGGGAATGAAACAGAATATTGGACAAAAGAATTCACCTCCTAATCCATTTCTTGGAGAAGCTCTTTCATCCCCTATAAGCACAGAGCTCTAGGAACAGCTTTCTATCTGGGCAGCTGCAGCTGTATGTTTTATTCTCAGTGGGCTGAATGTGGATGCAGCCATGACAATTGCCTGCATAGGCAGCTGCTACAATCATCAGAGAATGATATTAAATTGCATCATCTGTTTAACAATCTTTCAAGAGGGGAAGCCAGTTCTAATGTTTATACTTCTTTTCCTATGGTTAATTATTTCTTTCACCAGACACAGCATTCAAAGTGGACAATACAGGGAAGACATTTCTTCCCAGTCTCAAAATGCCTTTGTACCTGGAATAAAAAATAATTATGAGCTCTTTCAGTCCTATTCTAGCCAGATTAGGATTGCAGCTATTCAACAACAGAATGCTTTCAGAAGCACAAATGTTTTGTGTAATGAAGGAGGCGGGGGAGCCCAAAGTACAATATTTGCATCCTAAAAGTAGGTTCCCCTCACACATATGTGCTAGTCATTCCCGACCCTATGGGGTGGTGCTCATATCTGTTTCAAAGCCAAAGAGCCAGCGCTATCCAAAGACATCTCTTTGGTCATGTGGCTGGCATGACTAAACACTGAAGATGCATGGAACGCATGGAACCAACCAAAGGTGGTTCCTATTTTTCTACTTGCATTTTTACGTGCTTTCGAACTGCTAGGTTGGCAGAAGCTGGGACAAGTAACAGGAGCTCACCACCAAACTGCCGACCTTTCTGATTGACAAACTCAGCATCATAGCCACTGAGCCACCACATCCCCTATTTGCATCCTAGAATGTATCATAAACAGCTTCCTGGGATTTTTTTTAGTCAGAATTCAGAAAAATTCAAAACAATCACTGCACACATTTAGAACTGGCTTGCACAGCTTGTAACCAGATCTTTGACATTCCAATATGAAATGGCCGTTGGCAGGGATGGTGATTTTCCAGTATTTGTTGTCTGCTTAAGATTTCAGAATAGAGGAGGAGAGGGAAAAAGAAAATGCAAGGAAGAGAGGAAGAAAAAGTGAGAGATAAGACATCTGGTAATCCAAACAAGATGGCAGCTGGGCAGGGATTGATTTAGGTGATAGCCGGCCTCGACCAGCCTGATATAGAAGGTGGAAAAAACTAAGTGTATTTAAAACTAAGGATTCATGGTCATGTATTCTTGTGAGCAATGCAATAAAGTCATCAACTTATGCATAACAAGGGCACAATAAAAACAGCCTCCTCTTTCCAAACCAGCAGCATATCATTAGGTCTATTAGAGAAGCCAGACAAGATTCCTAAAAACACAAAGGTGTTCCAACAGAATCCAGGAGGCTAAACTAGGCCAGATAATCATCACCATTTTTAAGACAGATCGTAAACTTCCTCTTTACAGAATGATTTCATCTCCTATCTGTATTTTTTTTTTACAAAATGCCTGAAGAAATACTATTACTACTAATATAGTGTCATAATTAGTAAGTTAACCATGTCCCAATTCAAACAGACCATCTTTAGTTGCAAAATGAAAAAAGGAAATATGCATCTCTGTGACTCAGGAGTCACAGAGTCCCTGAGACAGACAAGGTATTATCAGCTAAATGCAGGGTAAAAGGTATGTGTTGTGTTTCCTAATTTTGAGAAAAATTGCATGATCTCTTTTAAAATATTTATCAAGGCAAACACCAATATTGAAATTGGGACATTGGTCTTTTTCCCAACTGAGCAAAACTCTTCTAACCTTCTACAGTAGACAATCAACAGAAGCAATCATTTTAATACATATCTTACAAAGCCAGCACAAATTGTAAGGGGAAAGTAGAAAATAAACGGTTGTCAGCGCATTTTGAGAACATCAGGACTCAAAGGAAACAGATGTTTCCAGATTTTATCTAGCGCATCTTTAATGTTAAGGGCTTGCCTGCAAAATTATTCAAAACAATCTACTCATTTCCAAACTCTGAAGGAAAGTCACCATTTATCAGAACATAAAACCAACTAAAATGTCTGCCCTTTTTAGATCTCATAAGGGGAAAAAAAGTCAGTACTTACAGCAAAAACAATTTCTCGGATATTATCGACATAAAGTGTCACATAATCTTTGAAATAAAGGTTCATCTGTGCCCTTGGAATAGAGAACCAATTGGTGGAAAGTGCAACTTCATTTTCATTGTTACCGCTCCATAAAATGATGGATGGGTGATATTTCAGTCGCTTTACCTGGAAAGAATAGAACTTCTTTCAAGTATTATTATTTATATCAGGAGTATTTGTATGAAAAAAGCCTAAAGTCAAACCAAATAAAAGTAATACTTTGAAGACTGGCTTCTTTCAGATGCACTAAGATTGCAACTTCCAGTTGTAGAAAGTTAGTACCTACGCCACTTCTAGAAGAATGAAATATTCTAGGAAATATTAAAAAGGCAGAATATTATATTTCCCTGGATGAGAAAAGGAGAAACATGTTTTTAAAGACAAAGCAGCTCCCTGCAGCTCCCTGCCCCCAGAAGATGCACATTTGGTGCACATTAAGACTGGACCAGCTTGTCTACAAGACAAAAGTCCTCCAGCTCCAAGGTGATGGGATTAAGACATGATTTCTCAGGACATAATAGGATTAGCCCTCTACCCATCTAACAGTAGGGCTCACTGCATTGCAAAATCACCTGGGGACATTACATCAGTCCAAGGTTCCACCAAACCCGACTCAGACAAACATGACTCCACATGGGAGTCTGACTACAACCAATAGAATACACTTCTTGCACAGGAACAGGAAGCTCAAGGGCAAGGCCCAAGATAGGGTATAAATACCTCCCTCTCTCTCTCTCTCTCTCTCTCCCTCTCTCTGTCTCTCTCCTCCATGTGTTCAGCTGCCCAGGACCTAAAACCCATGTGGTCCTGTCCATCAAGAAAACCATCTTTAAGAGAACTTTATATTATGATTGTTGGGAGGTGAGGGGATACAATATTTGAATGAGAAATTTATTTTAAGATGGGGAAGAGGGAAGGGGGTATATTATTTGTATGTGATTTATATTATATGTCGGGGGGGGGGTAAAAAGGGGGAAAATTTGTTTGAATAAAACTTTTTCAATAAAAAAAAGAAAGAAAGAAAACCATCTTTCCAATCAGCCTCCATGTTTCCAGTGTCTTTCTCCCCACTTGGAACTGAACCCAGATGGACATTTCTTCCAACACAATAATCAAAGCAAGAATGAGCAAAGCTACCTGAAAAGTCAAATGACACAAATCTGTATGTGTGGGTAGGAATTGATATACAGTGCATTCATAAAGTATTCAGGCCTCACTTTCGTCAATTTTGTTACGCTGCAGCCTGATTCTATAGATTCTTCTTATGCCAATGTGGTATTTTAGGTTTTTTTTTTTTTCAATAACCTTACAGACATTTGTGAAATTCTGTTTTCACTTTGTCATTAGGGGGTACTGAATGTAGATTAATGAGGGGGGAAATCAATTTCAACAACAGTAGAATCATGCAGCAACATAACAAAATGGACAAAAGTAAAAGGGGCCTGAATACTTTCTGAATGGACTGTAATTTTATCAAGTGTCTTAATGCAGGGGTCTCCAACCTTTGCAACTTTAAGTGTGAAGGACTTCAGCTCCCAGACTTCTCCAGCCAGCAAAGCTGGGAGCTGAAGTCCTTCAGACTTAAAGTTGCAAAGGTTGGAGACCCCTGTCTTAATGTATCAAGAAATGTAAAGCAAACTATTCTTTATATTCTGGAAGGGAGTTTTGTTCTAAAGAGTCCAAAGAACAAGAATCTAGTCTCTTTACACCAGCTCCTGTTTAAGGTTTTTAAAATTAAAATAATTACTAAGAAAAAAATCAGATTAGAATTGCCCAATAGTGCCCAGTTATTTCTATTGAATCTGCTAGCTAGGCTTATCTCTGATTAAAAATAAATAAATAAACAAACAGGGCATTTAATGTTGTGAAGCTTTTATCAACAGAATGGAAATTTCCAAAGTCACTGCCTGTTAAGGGATTAATCGAGTCATATCTCGATTAATCGAGCAAATTAACTCTATGAATACAAGCACCCATTCAGTGATGGAATTGGCTGTAGGTAGGCCAGAGATGGTAGTGATGAAAGTACCAGTTCTACCAGCTCAAAATTATCCTGGCCCACTTTCAGTTTTTGTAATCAGGTTATTAAATGATCAAGCATACAGTACAAGCTAATCAATGAACATTTTTCTGTATGAAAGGCAATCCACAATCACGTTACCTTGCACAGTATATTTCCTCTGAGGAAAAAAAGCACCCATTTCCCCCCTCTATAATACAATCCATTAAGTCCTCCCCCTCCTGTGTCTCTCTTTCTCTCTCTCTCCCGTCACATCTTTTCTGTTTTTCCTCCTCCTTGGCCAAAATCCATATAAAATAACTAAGAGGTTTCCCTTGGCATCAGCGGAAGCTGCTAGAATGCTGTGCATGTGTAAAATATTCATCCTATGAGGGAAAAAACAGTTAACAGGCCATAACACACTTTTTGCTCAATGTAGAAATTAGGTCGGGAAGGATTCCCCTTTTCTGATGGAAGCTATATGGATATTTTAAGGATGTGACACACACAATGAAGAGACTTCAGGCTACATACAATCACAGAACAAGAGTTATCTATCTCTGACATAACTTTCTGTGAATGAGTTTTAAAGAATGTTAAATTGAGTAACTCTTTCGGTTACTCAATTTCGTACCATGGCTTGCCATGTGGACAGTTAACCATGTTAGATAGAAAGTTTGCGTATCAGCCATTGACATCTTCCACACATTGTGGGAAGGAAGGGAACAGTGGATTAACAATAGAATTGGCCTACTTGGAGGAAGATAAACTTGTCAATAAACCATCAACTAACATGAATGTTTACTTCTTTGTGATAGTTTATCATAACTTTCATCCCCATGTAAAGAATATCATACCTGATGAGTAATTTCTGCTCGTACTGAATCTAAGTAGTCTTGGTTGGTTGGATAAAGGGCACACGCAAACATAAAATCTTGCCAAATCTAGAAAATGAAGGGGGAGAAATTGATGTTCAATACACAACCAGTGTCTTTCTATAAAGGCAGAACATATATTATATCATATCATGTGATTCCAAAATGTTATTTACAAAAAAGTATTGCACCATAACATCCATCAAGGGCATAACTAGAGATTATGAAGACTGATGTGTCACAGATCTGAAGGGCACTGCATCAAGAAAAATTGGGTTAACCTTAAGGGTTACTTCTTTAAAAGAATGTTGTTGCTGTTGTTAGTTGCCAAGTCGTGTCTGACCCATCACAACCCCATGGACAACGTTCCTCCAGGCCTTTCTCTCCTCTACCATCCTCTGGGGCCCATTTAAGCTCATGCCAACTGCTTGGTGACTCCATCTAGCCCCCTCATTCTCTGTCATCCCCTGCTTCTTTTGCCCTCAATCTTTCCCAGCATTAGGCTCTTCTCCAATGAGTCCTTCCTTCTCATTAGGTGGCCAAAGTATTTGAGTTTCATCTTCAGGATCTGGCCTTCTAAAGAGCAGTCAGAGTAATTTTAAAAGAATACACAGTAATACAAATATTGTCTTCCTCCAAACCGTACTTAAAGCTAGGTTCCTGTCACATTTTCTTGAAAATATGCCTCTGAATATAGAGCTTGCACTGCAGGTTTGCAGTTTATAAGCTATAATAAAAGTACAATAAAGCCCAACAAAATTAGGGTAATTAGGGGATTCATTAACATTATAAAGTGGAAAAAGCTACATAGAGTAATATAAAGTAATGGTGAGAAAATGATGACTTAATTGTTGTCAAACATCCTACAGCCATCATAGTCTTTAGCCTGAATACAAAAAGGAAACATGGTTTGTTTCCTCAACAAACAATTGGGTAGAATACCGACATAAATAAAAATGCCTAAGGCAGCAAGTCCCAATTTGGTGTGTTCTAGATGTCTGGAAATTACAACTCTCAGATTTCTCCATGTTTGTGGGAATTGAAACTCAACAAAACTAGAAGAAACAGAGTTACAAAACCTTGGATTGAGGCTTACTTTCAATGGAAGCCATTCAGAAAGCAGGCAAGAGCTTGTGAATATTTGTCCCCATATTCCCTCTTTGGAATGATTGTTTCTCATAAAACAAAGCGCAAATTATCAGCAGGATTATTTTTATTATAAAAATAGCAAAAATAGTTATCCCCCACAAGATACACATACAGACAGTGGTGGGATTCAGCTGGTTCGGGCTAGTTTGGGCAATTGTTAAATTGTTGGCTGGCCCTGCCCCTTCCTGCCCCACCCCTTTCAGGAGTCCCCATGTCAACTTATAAAGCATTAATTAATTAATTTACAATTTATTACGGCATCTGTCAAAACCCTGACACCCCACACACCCCGTTTGGGCTCCCAGGTAAGTGCAGGGAGGCCTACTAGGCCCAAAATGGGATGCGTGGAAGTGCAGCACCCCCCACCCCCAGGCACATTTTTGCTCCCAGGGGGGTGCAGGAGGCCAATTGCTGCCTGTTACAACCCCTGGCCACACCTACCATGGCCATGCCCACCAAGCCAGTCATTAGGGCAGAGAACCAGTTGTTATATTATTTGAATCCCACCACTGCACTCAGATAATATTTTGAAATAACAAAAGCGTCAAGTAATCAAGTATGGACTTTGCATGGAAAGAGAATGAGACTCAAAACAGTCTCTAAATTCTTTAAGCTAAAATGTACAATCTTGCTAGAGGGAAGAATTAGAGGAAGGGGAGACCAAGAAGAATAATGGTATCTGGATGTGATCGAAAGAGCCCAAGGTGGGAGCTGAAATTTCACCTGATTCTATCATTCATGAAAATCTAAGACAATGAACTTATAGGCTATAACTCAAGATTTCACGGATACGATTTATTTGCAGTTTCAAGCAGCTATCTTTCCCCTAATCATACTTGTTTAAATTTGCATGTATATATAGATATACCCTTCACTCCTTTCATTCATAGAAAAAAATGGGTTTTGAAACTTTCCGATTGGTCTCAAGCCAGAATTCTGTGTGTAGGCTTTTTTTAAAAGAAAAACTATTCTTTTCTTTCTAAAATAAGAAATTTCAAAATAGTCTAAAGCCGTGATGGCACACATATGGCACCCGTGCCGTAAGTGGCACACAGAGCCGTTGTCTGTTGCTCTTTGTTCCGGTGAGCTGGCCAGCTGGTCTTCACATGTGCAAGAGCACCGGAAACCAGAAGAGCAGCACCTGGTGCACATGCGCGTGCCGGGAAGATGATCTTCCGGTTTCCGGCGTGCATATGTGCACCAACCACCTGATCTTCCATTTTCTGGCATGTATGCGCATCAGCCAGCTGGTCTTTGTGCATGCATGTACACCGGAAACTGGAAGATCATCTTCCTGGCGCACGCATGCACAGCGGATGGCCGCTCTCCGAGTTTCCAGCATGCATGTGCATGCTCCCGTTCCGGTACTTGGTGCCGAAAAGGTTCGCCAACACTGATCTAAAGCTTTCAATTATCTTCTGATGCCCAAATTACATTTTACAGCATTTGGACTTTAACATATCTGGGGAATCCTTGATGCTCTCTGAGTTTGGTTGTTTGATTGCAGATGTTTTGTACCAGACTTGTTGAAGATGTTAGCTAGTGTGGTAACACTTGCAAGCAAACAACCAAGCTCAGAGAGCACCAAAGATTTAATAGGTAAACCCTGAGTTATATATATTCTCTTCTATTGGTCTTAACTTAATTTGGCAGTTCGAGTCTCACCAGGCTCAAGGTTGACTCAGCCTTCCATCCTTCTGAGGTCGGTAAAATGAGGAACCAGATTGTTGGGGGAATATGCTGACTCTATACACTACTTAGAGTGCTGTAAGGCACTGTGAAGCAGTATGTAAGTCTAAGTGCAGTTGCTATTGTTATTAATGTAACTCAAAAGTCAAAAAGAACCATCACTGTGAGCATTTATTAACAATACAGGTTAGAAACCAGACATATTTTAAATACCAACAAGACCAAAACTAAACAGGAAACATGAACAGTTCCTCATTCTCCTACTTCTGCATTTTTTTACTCAGTTACTTTTGGTTTTATTTCTTTTGCATTTTCCAGAGTAGGGAGACTTATGAACTGTTGAAGTGTGCAACCTTTCCCACATGAGCGTAGATTCAGTAAACTAAAAGCACCAGGGGTTTCGGTTTCTTCAGCATATTCACAAACTGCTGTACAGGAGAAAAGTAGACTGATTAATCTGGCTAAGCATTCCTACACTGGTGCATTAGACACACAGTGCTAGATTTTAAATCTGTTCCAGTAGAATTCACCTTCCATCCTCTGGTTCAAGCTGTTGCCTGTGGTTTTATTACAGAAATGGACAACTATTGTGCAGCCAAAGGCCACACTTAATTTAGAGAATACAGAAAAACAGAGTTGGAAGGTACCTTGGAGGTCTTCTAGTCCAACCCGCTGCCTAGGCAGGAAGCCCTACACCACTTCAAACAAATGGTTATCCAACATCTTAAAAACTTCCACTGTTGGAGCATTCACAACTTCTGGATGCAAGCTGTTCCACTGATTAATTGTTCTAACTGTCAGGAAATTTTTCCTTAGTTCTAGGTTGCTTCTTTCCTTGATTTCCACCCATTGCTTCTTGCCCTACCTTCAGGTGCTTTGGAGATTAGCTTCACTCCTTCTTCTTTATGGCAGCCCCTGAGATATTGGAACACTGCTATCATGTCATCCCTGATTTTTCTTTTCATGAAGCTGAATATACCCAATTCCAGCAACCGCTCTTTATATGTTTTAGCCTCCAGTCCCCTAATCATCTTCATTGCTCTTCTCTGCACTCTTTCTAGAGTCTCCACATCTTTTTTACATCGTGGCAACCAAAACTGGATGCAGTATATTTGGGCTACGGTATAATATTTGGGCTACTACATTTGAAGTCAGTTGCTGCTAACGAATGGTGAGTTGGGGGATTTACCATGATTCCTAGTTCATCACAGATCTCATAGAACTCATCTTGCTCATACAGGCCTCCTCCCCAAACTCGAAGTATATTCATATTGGCCTCAACTGTGGACTGCAATAAGAGCCGTAACCTATCAAGAAGAAGCAAGAGTTCAATCTTACTGAGCAGCAAATGCCACCCTGTAGAAAAACATAAGGAAGTAGCAAATATTTCTTTTGAAAGCATGCACATTAATCAATGGTGACCTTGCTTTTTATATTTGGGCGCCGAATTATTCCCTGAGCAGCACGGAACTGAAGGAAAGATACTTGGCTATCATATTTTGTGGGTTGTCCCAAAGGTACTACCAATCTAACATTTTCAAAAGGCAACTGAGCTTTGTTTTTCTTTGAAGATGTTTTGCTTCTCATCCAAGAAGCTTCTTCAATTCTGAACTGAAAAACTGAAGAAGAACTGAAGAAGCTTCTTGGATGAGAAGCAAAACCTCTTCAAAGATGCCTTTGGAAAAAACACCTTTGGGGCAACCAAGACCTGAATGACTCAGGATCTCCACAGACATATTTCCTAGACGTTGCCATATACTAATAATAAAATTAATCTTTGCAAGCTGCTATTTTCATTTCTCTTTCAAAGAAGCAGTAGCATGAAAATTGGGGTGGGGGTGATAACCCATTGCTAAATCCCCAGTACTTCCAAAAGATCTTTTGTTTTAATGTGCTCCTTCTCCTTTAAGAACTCTGTAATAGATCTTATTTCTAGAATGGCAGAATTACTTATCTTCCATTAGAAAGAAATATTAACATTTCCACACAACTGTTTCAAAACTGTTACAAAATTCTCCAAACTTCAATCAAGTAGAGGTCTCTATAGACAAATTTCCTAAAGCAAGCATCTAAAAAACATTTGTTCAAACTCACGTTTTCAAGTTCACTTTGTCAGGAAAAGAATCAGCCGGAATCCAGTTGGAGCCTTTCATAAAAATGGGCAGTCCATTTATTTTGAAATAAAAACTCAAACCGGGCGAATCAGGAATAGGTTCCTCTACCAGTTCTACTGTCCGAAAATAAACCTGAGGAAAATGAAAATTTGGACATATTTGAGAAAAATCTTTAGCTTTACGATGTATGATTTGGATATTCTCCTTCCCAAAACCACCATGTGAAATATAATGCAACCTTATTGCAATAATTCTTAAAATAAGAAAGAAACGAGGTTGGATTAAACTGGAATGCATTGGAAATGGAACCTAAAACTAGACACTGCTGGAAAATTCTAAGATTTCTGCTTGAATCCCGATTCTTTTTCAACCAAAAAATATGTTTTTGCTATGAACATCTATGCAGTTTTCTTAAGGGGTGATTCGGAGCAATGTAATGTAAATTCAGAGTAATTTAATGAATCAACTAAACCAAGTATTTCTTACAATCAGTCTGCATTCACAGAGAAACTACAGAAATCCTATTACAGATTTAAAAGGATCACAACTTTTTTCTCCAGACACTACTTCTGATTCAAAGTTTTTGTTGGCAACTTTAAAGGAGCAGCTGGGTAAATTTGAGATTATCCCAATTAATTTATACAGTGAGTTTCTGAATTACAGCCTTTTGCAAGAACCTTTTCCTTCCAGGTGAGTTGATCTACTATTCCCATATTTCCCAGCCAGCATAGCCAATGGCTGTGTGTGATGAGAATGGCTGTCCAAAGTATCAGGAGGGCAATGGCTTGAAAAGGGAAGTTAATTTGGGGGGGAAACTACAGCTGTTCTAAACGCACACACTGTAACAAAAGTATTACTTCTCTAACAGGTATTGTAGAAATAATAATAATAATAATAATAATAATAATAATAATAATAATAATAATAATAATAATATTATTATTATTATTATTATTATTATTATTTTATATACTGCGTCCTCTCCCCAGGGGGACTCGGAGCGGTGCACAGGGAAAAATTAAAACATTCTAAAATATGCATACAAGAATAAATACAATAGAATAAAAACGAATTAAATTTAATTGTCCCTGCACTAAAATCCCCATATTAAAACTAGCATTCCCTAACGCCCTAGAGGTAGAGACTAACCTAGGCCGGCCAAGCAGAAAAAGTATGTTTTTAATTTTTGACGGAAGGAGCGGAGGTCCGTGGTTGTTCTAATGTCAAATAAATCCCTCCATGATGACAAGATGCTGCCAATCACAACAGCAATAGTGAAACAATCATTTTATAATATTTTTAATCATCTGTCCTTGCCTTTCTAGTAATATTATTGTACAAATTGGCAATAAATAACACCAAAGAACATTAAATGTAAAAATTAATATCGTGGGACAATTTCTAGAGATATTCCAGTAGTTGCATGCAATGTTTTCAAAGTTGGTAACCTGGTGTCTAGTTTAATGAAAAGAAGAACTAGGGGTGACATGATAGCACTGTTCCAATATCTCAGGGGCTGCCACAAAGAAGAAGAAGCAATGGGTGGAAACTAATCAAGGACAGAAGCAACCTAGAACTAACAAGGAATTTCCTGACAATTAGAACAATTAATCAGTAAAACAACTTGTCTCCAGAAGTTGTGAATGCTCCAACACAGGAAGTTTTTAAGAATAGATAGGGCAACCATTTTCCTGAAGTGGTATAGGGTTTCCTGCCCGAGCAGGGGGTTGGACTAGAAGACCTCCAAGGTCCCTTCCAACTCTGTTATTTGTAGCTTTCCACCATTTCTTTATGGCCCACAAAGGCATTCAAGAGACCTGCCTGATTTTCTCACTGACCGAGTTATTGGCCTCATCAAATGTTCTGCAAGAAGCAAAGTGATGAATTTCCAGAACCCCCCAAAATGTCAGATCTTTCACAAGGAAGAAGAAATCCATTTGCTTTCTCCTTCCTTTCAAGGACTCTGCTGATATTGATGGACAGATGGGGAATCTAAGATCAAATGTAGCCATCAATTCACAACCTTATCCTTAATAAAGGTAGGCTGCAAAATGAAAATATTAAAACAGACACGAATATTTAAGCAACACTGGACAATATGTTAATGTGTGTATAATTGAGAAAGGGTGTGTGTGTGTGTACAGTTCAGGCTCCACTCATCCATTTCAACATTATATGCGCCAAAATCTTGCAAGGTGCAATGATTCTTTGACTATTAATATCGTGCAATCTATGAGTCAAGTTACAAAGGCTATGAAAGAGCCAATTGTATGTCATATGTATTGCTAAATAGAAGATCTCACATACCTTCCAATGTTTTATTATCTTGTATTCTTCCTGCATAATGAACATTGCTGTCATGTTGTATCCAGGCTGATTTCCATGTCCAGATGGCCACCAAAGTTCCACTGGCATACTCTTTATAAATCCACCCCAGGCAAAGAAAGAAATATGTTATGATGAAAACCTGAACAGAACTTCATTTAACACATAGAGGACTGCTACTTGGACAAACAACATCCTTAAATATTCCTTGAATGATGGACTAAGAGCTAACAATATGACAAAGCAAGTTCTTCCAGACAACCCAATTATCTGTGCTAGATATCCGTGATATAAGAATTCCATTTTAGTCAGATTTTATATACTAAAGAGCTATTGCTTTACATCAATTTAAATATCTATCTATGGCTGTAGGTGTGCGTGTTCCAGCATAACTCTGGAACGCCTCGACAATTTCAACCAACTTGGTACACAGATGACTTACTCTCTGGAAACAAATACTGTAGGGGTAAGACACCCTAACACCCTTCGGTGGGGTGGGGGTGTTCTGTTATGATACAGCCTGTTGTGCCTTAAAATGGCTTCTACTGTACTGCTTTAAAATGGCTTCTACTGTACAGCACAGTGGAGTTGCCATGGTAATGGCTTCACAGTATTCCACAAGGGGGCTCCATATGGTAAGATGGAAAATGCAATATTAGAAATTACGTTTGGTCTGGACATTTGTGAATGTCCAATACAGAATTGGAATAAACAAATACCTGGGCAATGCCAGATTAACAACTAGCAAATATAAAAAACCACGGGTACGAGACCATAATCTAAAACACATGCTCATGATCAATTCAAAATTTCCTCCATCAAAATCTTACATGATCAGTAACCATTATTTACTTCAGTTTAGGAAAATGAAATCCAAATCAATATACAAGGCAGAGAATATTCACTGTAGCATTCAGAACCTATTTCAAACATTCAAAGAGTTACAAAGTTATTAGCATCATTAAATCAATCAAAAAAATGATTTGAGAGACAAAGGAAGAAACTCAGTGTCAGCATATATGCACAATACTGGATCAACCTAACACCACTTAATAACTGTTTCCTGCATTCCTTAAAATAAATAATCAGATGTGGCTATTATAGTTGGTACCTCTAACAGTATGACTTCTCAGTTTAAAGCAGAGTGAAAAAAATCCCGGTTCTCCAGCAACAAAACATTGCCCAAAAATTCTTGCCTTAAAATAGGTCAGGGGTGTCAAACACAATTTCATTGAAGGGTGCATCAGGGCTGTTTTTGATCTTGGGAGGGGGGCGTGGCCAGTTTGATGTCACTCGTGTGATCAAATACCACTTTTGCTAGTAGTTTGTTTTGCTAGCACTCTGCCAGAGAAAACGGAGCTCATGAGGCCCACACATGGCCCTCCTGGGCTCTGAAAACAGAGCCTGGGAAGGTAGCGTGCAGCCCTCATGAGCTCCATTTTCACTGGCAGAGGGTTGCAGGAGGCTGCTGCAGTCAAAAACGGAGCTCGAGACGGCCACATGGGGCCCTCATGAGTTCCATTTTTGCTGGCAGAGTCACCGCAGGTTGCTCCTTCGCTGATTCCAGGGGGCAAATCTAACTACTCTGTGGGCGGCCTGTGGGTTTGAGTTTGAGACCCCTGAACTAGGTGATCAGTGCAGCCACCTGGCCTGTGGTGAAAAATCTCTGTAGCTGCCATTAGGACCAGTCATAAACTATTGTCTGCTAGCAAATGATTGCCTGAGAACCAATTGTTGACTACCTGCTGCTAAAGGCAACAGAAACAAATAAACTGATATAGGGCCCACTGAGAGATGAGGGGGGAAGCTTATTGTTTTTATCTTTCTTCCAGCAACTCTTAAACCTGAGCTACTCTCATGGACTAAGTTCCTTTTCAAGTACTGTGATAGCATTTAAGCCTGGTTTAATTGTCTCTTTTTTAATCACCTGGCACTATGAATAATACACTCCACACTGAGGATCTGGAAATGTATATTAGCATCAAAGAAGAATGCAGTTCCTCCGCTGCTCTATCCAGCCTCAACAGTTGCCATCTGAAGTAATTTTAGAATGGTGACGTAGAGTTCAGAGAATTTGGAGAAGGAATATGATAGGGATAGGTTGGTATTCGGTAAGGTGCCAGCCTGGGAAGCAGGAGACTGCGAATTGTAGGCCTCCCTTAGGCATGAAAGCCGTCGGGTGACTGGACCAGTTATTCTCTCTCATCTCAACCCATATTTGCTGTATAATAATAATAATAAAAGCTAAATACCATAAGCAAAGGCATGAGTGCCTTCTTAAAAACAAAAGGTGCTGTCGAGGTGCTGTCCCGGTGTTTGGAGGCCGTACGGATCTGGATGGGTAGTAACAAACTCAAACTCAACCCGTCCAAGACCGAGTGGCTGTGGTTTCCGGCACCCTGGTTCAGCCAGATAAGTCCAACACTGGCCATTGGGGGCGAACAACTGGCCCCTGTGGAGAGGGCGCGCAACTTGGGCGTCCTCCTGGATTCCCGGCTGTCCATGGAGGACCATGTGGCGGCCGTGGCCAGGGGGGCGTTTTATCAGGTACGCCTGATACACCAGTTGCGCCCCTTACTGGACCGGGGGGCCCTTCGCACAGTCACTCAAGCGCTTGTGACATCCCGGCTGGATTACTGTAACGCTCTCTACATGGGGCTCCCCTTGAGGTCCACTCGAAGGCTACAGTTAGTACAGAATGCGGCCGCGCGGGTGATTATGGGCGCCTCAAGGCAAGCCCACGTAACACCTCTCCTGCGCGAGCTACACTGGCTGCCTGTGTCCTTTCGAGTGCGCTTCAAGGTGTTGACGACCATCTTTAAATCGCTCCATGGCTCGGGGCCTAGCTATATACGAGACCGCCTCCTGCCCCATACATCCCTTCGTCCGATCCGCTCCCACAGAGAGGGTCTTCTCCTGGTGCCGTCGGCTGGGCAATGCCGGTTGGCGACTCCCAGGGGAAGGGCCTTCTGTGTGGTGGGCCCGGCCCTCTGGAACGACCTACCCCCCGACCTTCGCATTACCTCGGACCTCCGCCTCTTCCGCCAACGTCTTAAGACGCATTTATTCCATCAAGCCGGCCTAGGATAGCCTCCCTTTTCTGACTTTTTATATATAAATTATAATTTTGGTAGGGTTTTAATGTGGGTTTTAGCACGGGTTTAAATAATTTAATATATTTTAATGATGTATATTGTATTTATGGTTTTAAATAATGCCTGTGCGCCGCCCTGGGTCCTAACAAGGAGAAGGGCGGGGTATAAATTCAAATAAATAAATAAATAAATAAAATAAAATACGCCCCATATTCAACATTCTTGCCTACTGAGATCTCACGTGAATTTATTTTACAAGATTTTAAACATTAAAAATAACTAAAATAGTATATTTTAAAAAATCATTTTAATTTGGGTGTCCTTAGAAAATATAAGGGTACTACAACCACTATACTGTTATCTCCTGTACTGTCTGAGGTCATTACACAGCACTACAAAAGGTTACTGTTGTTGGACCCTGGGATATCATGCAAATCATTCTATTAGAAGTCCTAACCTGCTGTCACAGGAAATCACCTTGCAATTTTTCATATGCAAAGTTCATTATAGATTTCCTTCCTGACATGCTGTATAAACTTTTTTGATAAGACCAGCATACAAGTTCCCAGATGACTCACCCAACTCTGTTCACAATTACTGTAGCATTCCCTTAACTGAGTGCCCTCCCGATGGTCAGGTAACATCAAAATCCTTAGGTAGCATGACTATTGTCTATCTATGGATCAATGTCACTCCTTTTTATAATATTTAACACTGTTTAACAACTAATTCCCACAACACTGTCAAATAATTTACTAAGACTGTATTACTATTATCCTTCTCTTCCTTATTAGTATCTATCTCTTCCAACTTATTACTATAACTATGTTGCTTGTATCTTTCAATTTATATTGTTTTTATTTGTTTCCTAATACAATTTGATAGCTTATTAGTAACCTTGACTATCTTTTTATTCTTTTTATTCTTGATAGATGTATCTTTTTATTCTTGATGAATGTATTGTATTTTATGGATACTGAGAGCATGTATACCAAAGACAAATTCCTTGTGTGTCCAATCAAACTTGATCAATAGAATTCTATTCTATTCTATTCTATTTAATACAGTTGTTTGTTTTAGGCAGAAGTGTTTGCCTCTTTTATGTAAAATAAATCCTGATGCAAAATTTTAACCCTGAAAAAGTTAAAAGATACACCTGAACATTTTAAATGAACAGATGTTGAACAAGCGAATGGTCAATAGTCTGGATATTTCACATACAACAACTAGAGAAGAAACATTTAAACCATCCAGTTTGTTGTGTCTATTACCAAGGCATTACATCGTAAAGCCGCTAATGCTTTACCTTTCATTATCTGGGATTACATCAAGCAGGAAGCATCCAAGGGTAACATGAATTCTTAGCAGAGAGCACAAAGCATTACTAATGTGCCTCTTTCATTCTGCAGCATAAAATAGAGAATGGCGTAGAAGCACGGGCATTGGCTGTTAGTGATGTCACATCCTCATTCATCCATTTGCTACTCCTTTGCTAGAAAACACCAACTTGGGTAAGAAATGAGAAGGGAAGACAGAGAAATTTATATCATTTTGGAGGGCCTCAAATGGTTTGAGCAACCTTGTCTTTGGCAGCCTTCCCAGGAATAAATTGTAGTTGCTTTTTTTTTTTTTTAAGTGTTCTGTGATTTAATACGTCAAATCCACAGAGCCACATCAACTGCAGGTACAGATTTTCTACGCTATATAAATTTCATTTCTGAGTGCTCCATCACAAGAGCAGGCAAACAAGGGATCAGGGAAGACGGGGCTGATGAGCAGCAAATGTGTAATTATAATGGAACAACAAAAGTGTTAATACAATCATAGGGCTTATCTGCTAATGCTGCTGAATGGTTTTAAATCTGTTCTCTTAAATGGAACTTCCGAAGCAAAGTGGTTTCTCCCATTCTGCAAGTCTTCATGAAGGCTCATCCGACAGTCAAACTGTAGATTAAATTGTGACTAAAGAAATCATACTAAGTAATACAAAGCCATGGAGGGTTCAAGCGGAGGGGTTTTTAGGTGGTTTTTAGGGGTTTTAACATTTGTCTAGATTATGCTTGCTGACGTGGTTTCCCAGTATGCACCAAATGGAGCACTAATTTTCACTCAGAAGAAAACTCTTTTATTATTATTTACTAGCTGTACCCGCCACGCGTTGCTGTGGCCAAGTTTGGTTAAATGAAAAAGTTTCCCCTCATAGACCCCCTTCCTTCTCCCCTTCCTTTCCCCTCCCTCCTCCTCCCTGGGGGGGGGGGAGTTGGCAGAAGGGGGGTGGCGGAGGAGGAGGAGAGGCTGCTGACTCGGCAGTGGCCTTGTTGGGGGGGGGAGTTGGTGGAGGGGGGGCAGCAGCAGCAGAGGAGAGGCTGCTGACTCGGCAGCGGCCTTGTTGGGGGGGAGGAGTGGGTGGAGGGGGGGAAGCGGCAGTAGCGGCGGAGGAGAGAGAGGTCTCTGAGGAGGTGACCGTCGCGGATATGACGCAGACCGCTCCATCGCTTGTGCAAGTGATGTGAGCTAAAAAGTGGCTGGGTGGAAGGGGCCCTGAAGGGGGGGGGCGAGTGAGCGAAACACACAGAAGCTACAGTTTTACATTTGTGTGGCGTGTACCTGGCAATGGTGTGCCATCCACACAATCTGTACGTATCATTGGTGCTGCACTTGTAAGGAACGTTGTGTGAAAATTTGGTGGCGATTGGTGCAGTAGTTTCTGAGATTAGCGGTTTTGAACAAACTCATAGTTACATTTTTATTTATATAGATTATTAACTCTGCAACAGTTGTGGTCCTCACCTTACTGACATTTATGAGCAACACAATAGTGCCTTCTCCAGGAAGAAGTTTCCCAGTGAACATCTGCTGGATTCTCAGCTCAGGAATGTTCACAGCCACAAATCCAGCAATTGGCTTTTTGCTGACAACATCAAACTTTGACTCTATCTGAAGGTGCCACTGATGCATATTTTGTTCTGGACAAAAATAAAAACAAGAAGATTGGTTGCTGGTAGACATGAAATGTGATGCTTCCTTTACATACTCTGTTAAGTCAAAATGATCTTCCTGATCTGGTATTCTCTTGGAGTGATGAACCGTCATGCCCAATGGGGGGATGGAGACTGCAAGTGAGGTGCACATCTTTTTCTTGGTTAACATACACTTTGCTTTTCAATAGCCTGGCAATGGCCACACTCCAATAATAAACAGGTGAAGTCAGAACAAAAATATCAGCCACTGCCACTGACTTCCCCTCTTCAAGTATTGGAAAATTAGATTCGTGCACCCAAGATGCTCATCCATTGACCAGGAATAATAGATTGAGACATAGAAGATAAATGATGCATCAAGACTATTATAGTTATAGCAGCACAGAAGCAGCCTTTTAAAATTCTATACCTAATTTGCAACTGAAGCGATAGTGTCATCGATGCAACAGCCATGATTTTGGGCAGAATATGGCAGAGTAGAGGATACAGGGGTCTGGCGTGCTGTTCTGCATGGATTTGTAAAGAGTAGGACATGACTTAATGACTGAACAACAAATAAATACAGAAATCCAAAGTCATCAAAGACAACCACAGCATCTCAACTGGTCAAATTGCTACTTCTTCAAATGAGACATGCTCACATTCCCTTCTACATCAAACCTTCTATCTTCCTTTCTGTCAGAGTAACTAATTTCTACCTGTGGACACTAATGTATCCAAGGTTGGACTGGAATGGAAAGGAATAATATATCCATTTCCATATTGTTCTTATTGCACCACTGAGTCTGTTATTCAGCCTCCAGCTTATATGAAACTCATTACTATTTAGAATGAGACCAATGACTGTTGTATCTTCTGCAAACTTCAGTATTTTAACAGAGTGATCCATAGAGAGGCAATCATTAGTGTAGAGAGATAGATGGATAATTAAAGATACTGTCCATGGAGTGAATGAATTATATTATTGTGTTGTTAGCACTTACTTGGTTCCATTCATCATATTAAACTTTAAAATTTGGTTATCCATATCCTTCCATTACCCTTGAAATTCTGGCAATATTAGAATATGTATCTTTGGAAATTTGGAAATGACATCTAAAAGAACCCAATCACATGAACAAGGTCAAAAGAGGCTAATTATTCTAGTCATTGTCTTGGGCTGAGTGTAATTTTCATGCCACTCTAAATATTTGCATGACTATTTTAGACATTCAAGTGTTTCTTGTTCTTTGCTCTTTTCTTCTATGGGCAGGCATCCTTGAGCTGTTCTCCAGAAACAACCAAGAGGACTAATGATAATTGAAACTGGCTACTTATTAATTGGTGTTGCTGGGAAACTCATAATTTTGCTGTGACATTCTGACAACTCTAGTTGTGTAAATTCTGGCATAGGTGCAAGCTTTTTCCAGAAACTTTAAAAGCTTATTTGACTCTCTATAGGAGTCAAAGGGATTGGGTGTTTCACCAGCAGACAATATTCATACATGTGCTGAATTTTCACACAGAAATTGGTAGGACAGAAATACTCCGGGAGCGGAGACGTCTTCGGACAACACTGGCTCTTCGGCTTTAAAACAGAGATGAGCACTGCCCCCTAGAGTCGAGTATGGCTAGCACATATGTACAATACAATACAATACAATACAATAGCAGAGTTGGAAGGGACCTTGTAGGTCTTCTAGTCCAACCCCCTGCATGGGCAGGAATCTTATACCATTTCAGACAAATGGCTGTCTAACATCTTTTTAAAGACTTCCAGGGTTGGGGCATTCACAACTGCTGGAGGCAAGCTGTTCCAGAGGTTAATTGTTCTTACTGTTAGGAAATTTCTCCTTAGTTCTAAGTTGCTTCTCTCCTTGGTTAGTTTCCACCCATTGCTCCTTGTCCTGCCCCCAGGTGTCTTGGAGAAAAGTTTGACTCCCTCTTCTTTGTGGCACCCTCTGAGATATCGGAACACTGCTATCATGTCTCCCCTGGTCCTTCTCTTCATCAAACTAGACATACCCAGTTCCTGCAGCCGTTCTTCATATGTCTTAGTCTCCAGTCCTCTAATCATCTTGGTTGCTCTTCTTTGCACTCTTTCCAGAGTCTCCACGTCTTTTCTACATCGTGGCGACCAAAACTGTATGCAGTATTCCAAGTGTGGCCTTACCAAGGCACTATACAGTGGCATTAACACTTCACGCGATCTAGATTCTATCCCTCTGTTGATGCAGCCTAGAACTGTGTTGGCTTTTTTGGCAGCTGCTGCACACTGCTGGCTCATATTTAAATGGTTGTCCACTAGGATTCCGAGATCCCTCTCACAGTTGCTACTATTGAGCAAGGTACCACCTATACTGTACTTGTGCATTTGGTTTTTCTTGCCTATATGTAGGACCTTACTTTTTTCACAATTGAATTTCATTTTATTAGACAGTGCCCAATGTTCAAGTTTGTCTAGATCCTTCTGTATCTTAAGCCTATCTTCTGGAGTGTTGGCTATTCCTGCCAGCTTGGTGTCGTCTGCGAATTTGATGAGTTCCCCATTTATCCCCTCATCCAAATCGTTGATGAAGATGTTAAAGAGTACTGGGCCTAAAACAGAGCCTTGGGGGACTCCACTGCATACTTCCTTCCATGTAGATGCAGTTCCATTGAGGACTACACGTTGAGTGCGGTTGGTCAGCCAGTTACGAATCCATTTGGTGGTGGTGCTGTCTAACCCACAATTTTCTACTTTATCTAATAGTAGGTTATGGTCTACTTTATCAAATGCCTTACTGAAGTCCAGGTAAATTATATCAACAGCATTCCTCTGGTCCACTGATTTTGTTACTTTGTCAAAGAATGCAATTAGATTCGTCTGGCATGATCTGTTTTTGACAAACCCATGTTGGCTTTTGGCTATTACTTTGTTTGCTTCTAGGTGTTCACTTATTTGTTGTTTAATTATCTTTTCCAGAATCTTTCCTGGTATTGAGGTCAGGCTGATGGGTCTATAGTTTCCTGGATCTGTTTTTTTTCCTTTTTTGAAGATGGGAACCACATCTGCTCTTTTCCAGTCTTCTGGCAGTTCCCCGGTGCTCCAGGATCTCTGAAAGATATAGTTCAGTGGTTCTGAGATCTCGTCTGCCAGTTCCTTCAGAACCCTGGGGTGTAATCCATCCGGTCCTGGTGATTTGAACTCGTCCAGGGCAGACAGGTGCTCACTTACCATTTTCTTCTCTATTTCAACTTGTGTTCCTAATCTGATATTTGTGGTGCTGTTTTTGATTGATTGGACTGTTTTATCCCTTTGTGTAAAGACAGATGCAAAGAAAGAGTTAAATAGTTCTGCTTTCTCCCTGTTGCTTATCATCTTCTTGCCATTTTCTCCCAGCAGTGGACCAATTGTTTCCTTAACTTTTTTCTTATTTTTAACATGTTGGAAGAAGCTTTTTTTGTTATTTTTTACTTTTTTGGCAAGCCTTTCTTCATTGTGAGCCTTAGCTTTCCTCACTTCATCTTTACAGGCTCGGGCTATTTGCTGATATTTTGCCTTGGTTATGTCCCCCTTTTTCCACTTTTTATATTTATCCTTTTTGTCTTTCAATTTGTCAGAGAGTTCTTTATGCAGCCATGCTGGTTTCTTTTGGGAACTGTTATTTTTCTTCTTCATTGGTATTGCGCTGGACTGGGCTTTTATAATCTCATTTTTCAAAATTTCCCAAGCTTCTTGAGTTGTTTTCCCCTTGAGGATTCTCATCCATGGAATCCTTCCCAAGCTCTCTCTGAGTTTGTTGAAATTAGCTCTCTTGAAGTCTAAGACTCTAGTTTGACTTTGTTCAACTACTTTTGTTTGCATAATGTTGAATTCCAGTATTTCATGATCGCTTGCCCCCAAAGTTCCTGTAGCTTCTACACCTTCTATCATTTCCTCTCTGTTAGTGAGAATTAAGTCCAATATGTGCGAGGGGAACCTTTACCTTATCCTCCCAAAATAATAAAACATATAAACATGCAGGAAGATGGAGCCCTGAATTCTTCCTCAGGGATATTATTCTACAATCGGCTCTAATTTAATAAACTGCCTTAAACTGAATTTATGTCTATCAGGTCACCAACCTCAGTTACATCCAACAACATCTGCCCAGAATTTCAAAGATAAATCTTTGACAACACTATTTACAGCAGTGTGACCAGAAACATTTCAGGATTTTGAGAACAGCTTGCAGATGCTGCCACAAAAAAACCTGTCACCAGAGAGAAAGGGGAACTTGCCTGCCTGCTCACAAAATGGTTTCTTTTGTAAGCGAAGCCAGAAGGCCAAGTGGTGAGATTCCTCTCCTGATCAACTAACCACCTTATCTTGGTCTTCTAAGCACGTTAAGACCAACTTTTAGCAAAGGATGTAGCCACCACCGCCTGTGTTTTCAGAGAAGTCCCCAGAGCCTAGGCACTGGCATTCTGTTTTGCAACATGATAATCTCTGATTTATCTATTTTAAAATAATTGCAATAGCATTTAGACTTATATGTCGCTTCATAGTGCTTTACAGCCCTCTCTAAGCAGAGGTTACAGAGTCAGCATATTGCCCCCCGCAATGGTGGGCCTTCATTTTACCTACCTCGGAAGTATGGAAGAATGTGTCAACCTTGAGCTGATCAGGATCGAACTCCCTGGCAGTGAGCTGAACTAGCCTGCAATACTGCATTCTAACCACTGCACGACAACAGCTCAGTAATAGTAAGAATAATTTTTCAAAGTCAGATAGAAGGGTGCTAGGCAGTCTACCAGAAATACAAACTCTTTCCATGCTTAATGCAGAAATTCTATCTTCACTCCCCATACTGCATTTAGATAGTGAGAGCACCTATAAAAAATCTTTTTTTTTCATTTCAATATTCTGGATTGTAAGAGTACTGCTCCCTGATTACGTGTATTAATATCTCATTTTTACAGCCGATTCTAGATACATTAAATGCTGATTCATGTGCTGGTCTTGCACTTTGGATAACCTTTGTGTCCAGCGTCACACATTTTCATCATAAGCCTTTATTCAGGATAGCCTTCATAGAACATGCACGGCCAAGAAAAGGAACTTTCAGCAAATTGGGCAATGAGCTGACAAGCAAAGAAAGAAAGGAAGACAACATCTGTTCAAAGCACAGGAAGTAATTTGATAGAAGGTCCATAACAGACAAGCTAGAAACAAAGGATAGCAATAGAAGTTAATATAGGGAAAGCAAGAAGGTTGTTAAGTGAAAACAAGAACAGCCAATGTTCAAAGTTTGTGATACAACACAATATATGAATCCGAACCAATGGAAATTTGAAGAATTATCCAACAGGAACTACTGGAAACCCTTCATAAAATCAATTTTATATTCTGAAAAAAGAGTTAAGCACACAACTAAAGACAGATAGCTAAAACATTGGCTTTCTTTATAACTAGAAACACAAAAAGATTCTAGAAACACAAAAAGATATGCCTCCGTGTGCCATGGAGGCATATCTGAGGACACACGAGGCTCCAGCACAGATGCGCATGCTGGACTGCTGAGTTTTTAGCCTTCCAGAGGGTGCGGAGGGGCGTTTTCATCCTCCCCAGGCTTCAGGAGGGTGAAAAAACAGCCAAACGAGCAAACCGGAAGTTCTTGAATAAACTTCCAGTTTGCCTGTTGGGCCATTTTTTGCCTCCACAGGCTCTGGAGGCTTTCCTGAAGCCTGGGGAGGGCAAAAAATGGACCCAATGGGCCAACCAGAAGTTCGGAAACGATCCATTTCCAGCTTCCAGAGGGCCTCTGGGTGGCTGGGGGAGGCCGTTTTCGCCCTCCCCAGGCTTCGGGAAAGCCTCCGGAGCCTGGGGAGGGCGAAAACTCCCCCACTGGGGGGTGGGGGTCACGCACGCATGCACAGGTGGGTGAGGTCCCTTGAATTGTGGGCGTGGTCACGCATGCGCACACAATAGCACACGTGCGCACAATTTTGGCACGCCTTTACAAAAAGCTTCACCATCACTGTTCTAGGCTAACTAGAGACAAAAATTCAATGTTCATTTGACATTCATAACTATTACTACAGAGGCCTATTTTCAGTCAGTTTCATGAACAAGAAAGGCCATTGCAAGTAGTCCTCGACTTACGATCACAATTCAGCCCAAAATGTATGTTGCTAAGCAAGACATTTGTTGAGTGAGTTTTGCCCCATTTTATGTCCTTTCCTGCCACATTTGTTAAGTGACTCACTGCAGTTGCTGAATTAAGTCACACGGTTGTAAAGTGAATCTGGCTTCCCCCTTGACTTTGCTGGTCAGAGGGTCGCAAAAGGGGATCACGTCACCCTGGGACAGGGCAATGGTCATATATATGAGTCACTTGCCAACTTTCTGAATTTGATCACGTGTCCGTGGGGATGCTGCAATGATCATAAATGTGGAAAATAGTCATAAGTCTTTTTCCCCCCCTCCCCTGTGCCATTGTAATTTCGAATGGTCACTAAACAAACTGTTGTAACTACAGGTAGTCAGTTGTCTTAAGTTTTAAAGTATCAAAACACCATTGCTTCCAGTGGTGCGTTTCAAAAATTGTTAGAACCTCTTCTGTAGGTGTGGCCTGCTTTGTGGGAGTGGCTTGGCAGACATGTGACTAGGTGGGCGTGACCAACTTGTAAAATGTGGTGAAACTCACTTAACAACACTCTTGCTTACCAAGCAAAATGTTGGCTCAGAAACTCTGGCATTTGAAGCACGCAAGTCTTAAAGCTGTCAAGTTACAAGACCTCCTTACACCCCTAACCCTTTAGAGAGAGAAAAACCAGGGGTGTTCAAACTTGACATCTTTAAGACTTGTGGACTTCAACTCCCAGAATTCCTCCTCTCACTCTTCATCTTGATAATGGGCGGATGGGCGGGGGGAGGGAGTTGGAACCGGTTCTAAATGGCACAGTAGATTTGTAGAACCTCTTCTATAGAAGAGGTTAGAACTGGCAGGAACCCACCCCTGATTGCTTCCCACGCTCAGTCAAGAGTTAGGAAAGCAAGGACTTCCGGTTCCGGCTCCAGCGGTGACGAGCGAGCCTAGCGCTCGCTCGCCGTTTTGTTGCTTTTTCTGCCCCCCCCCACGGGGGCGAGACGCCCCTTTTTTGGGGGTCTCCCGTAGGGCCGGCTCGGCAGGGACGCCCCCCCTCACGGCGGTGGGGGAGGCGACCCTTTTGCCGCGGCCTAGGTGAAGGAGAACATGCTGCGGGGGGTTCTCCCTTCGCCTAAGGACGTCGGCGCCATTCACATCTATGTAGAGGGCTGAACGTCGATGTCAGAAGGCTTCCCGAGGCTTCAGCTGCAAGGGGAGAGTGAGTGTTCAAAAACCTTTTTTTTCTACTGTCAGCCGGGCTGAAAGGACTGGGAGGGGGGTGTTTGTTTTTAAACCCCCCCCCTCGGATCTAAGCGGCACTTGGAAATGGTTCCTCGCGGCGAGGAGCGGAAATTTTCAATCCTGACTGTTTGCGTTAAGGGAAAGTGGATTGCGGCTTGCTTGCAACAATGTTTCTAGGTCTGGCTGATACAATTTCTCTCACTACTCTCTCCTGCGGGCTCTGAGCTGGGCGGTGGAAAATGGCCTCTCTTTGTTCCTGATTGACTATTTTGTTTATGGAAAATTTCCAGTGTCTCTTTGCAATTTGGACTATCTCTGGTTTTTAATGAAGAAATTTTTTCTTTTGGATTTGTGATTTCTTTTCTGGAGTACCTTCGCTATTACATCTATTGAGTTGGAAAACTGTCTCTCTCTTGGTTCCTGTATTTTACAACGTTACAACCTTGATCAGAACTTTTGGCTCCCGGTTAGTCTCACCAACCCCACCCTGAAAACGCCATTTTGGTGGCATTGATTTTAACAGTTAATCATGGCTCAAGAAACAGCACTGACAAGTTTAGAACAACGGATGGCTTCTCTTGAAACTGTTATACAAACTTTGGTACAAGAGATTCAAGCCCAGAGGGCAGAAAACATCAATTTCAAGAAGGAGCTATTGGACACACGGAAGCAAGTGCTGGAAAACACACAGAAGACTGAAGAATTGGAAGGGGGGTTGGCGGGGGTTAAGGGAGAGATTTAAAATGTTACTAAAGAGGTTGGGGAAACAAATGGGCATGTGTCTAGGATAGATATGGAAAGAATGACATATTTTTTGAGATTTCAGAACGTTCTTGAGGAATCTGGTGAATGCCTCCCTGATCTTATGAGCACAATTTTAGCAGACTATTTACAAAAACCTAAAGATGAGATCAGGGGGGACATTGACCTAGCCTACAGAATTAACTCAGCATATGCCAGGATAAATGAAGTGCCTAGAGAGATACATGTGAAATTTGTTAGAAGGTCAACCAGAGAGGAAATCCTGAAAGTGCAGAGAGGTAGTCCATTAATCTACCAACAAAAAGAGGTTGCTATCTTGAAGCAGATCCCTAGAAAGATTCGAGAAGCAAGGAGGAAATTTTCCTTCTTGTCTAAAATTTTATTTGATCATGGGATTTGGTTCAAGTGGGTGACACCCGAAGGGATGCTGGTGTTCTGGGAAGGAGGAAGAGTGAGGATTAAAACAGTTGCTGAGGCGGAAGCCTTTCTTAAAAAACATTCCTCTATCCTGGGGGAAGATCCAGGGGGGACGGAGGGGGCCATGGCCCCGCCTACTGGGGGCCTGGAAGGAGAAAAAGAAGATTCAATTGCCAAGAGACTTAGATCAAAAAAATAACTTTGCCTTGACTTTTCTTTTTGAATAATTTTGCATAATTTTTGTATTTGGATTTTTTGTAAAGGACTGACAGTATTGAATTGAGAATTTAGATATATGTACACGCTTTCACTTTGTAGTTTGATGAAAAATGTTTTTCTTTTTATTGTTATTAATGTATTTTGAGGTCCCGGAAGAGCCGACGACCTCGACGTGAATGCTTTCAAAATTTCTTTGTATCCCTTACCCTATCCTACAGAAAAAATGTAAAACCAATAAAACTTTTTCAATATAAAAAAAAAAAGAGTTAGGAAAGCAAGACTTACCATAGAAAGGAGTCACAGAGAAGTAGACAAGGCGATAAAGATTATACGCTTCAATCCTGACATCCTTCCAAATACCCTGAGTGGGGAAAGAGGGGCCCCAGTCCCAGCTAAATGAGCACTGCTCCTGAAATCAATGAGACAAAACACAACGTGAACTGCACAATGAGCACCCGCAATTGGAAAACACCAGATTCTGCAACATTCAGGGGATCTGCCTTTTTTTTTAAAAAAAAATTGAAAGACATTTCAGAGTTGGTTGCCGGACTGAGATATGGTACAACAACACCGCATGCAGCAAAATTGACTGGGGAGGCACTTTCTGGAGTTTTGTGGGCTTCGAGGAATTGTGGTGAAGCAAATGGTTTTATTTACAAAGAAAAGATTGCATTTTCTGCCAGATTTGAGTAAGTGGGGATCACAAAACAGGGCGGAAGGTTGAAAGTGACTTGTGGGTTGCTCATATTTGTACAAAGAAATGAACAAGTTTTGACATACATTGCAAACAAACTGCATTTCTAGCCCATTCTATCTCCAAAGGGAATTATTTATTATTATTGTTGTTGTTGTTACTACTAAAAACCTCAGTAGAGTGAACAGAAAGAATATAAATAAGAAGCCATTTGCCAATACGGAGGATGACTCTAACAGAGCTTCCTTTTATATGCTCCCTAGCTTAAAGAAATCCATGCTGAAGGAGAAGAGAAGTTTTCATAGAATCTATGAATAATAATTTATTACATAAAATAAATAAAAATAGTAAAATAAATTAGCAGAAATGGTGCACTGGCTTGGTGAGCTTCCTACTGAGAGTAGTTTTCAAGATCGGAATGATCCTAAGTAAATCAAAATTTGCTATTTTAAAAAGATTGTCAATGATGGCCGAGTCCCTTGTTTTTAAGATGACTTTCCATTTTGGAAATGAAGCTTACTTTTGATAATACAATAGCAGAGTTGGAAGGGACCTTGGAGGTCATCTAGTCCAACTCCCTGCCTAGGCAGGAAGCCCTATACCATTTCAGACAAATGGCTATCCAACATCTTCTTAAAGACTTCCAGTATTGGGGCATTCACAACTTCTGGAGGCAAGCTGTTCCACTGATTAATTGTTCTAACTGTCAGGAAATTTCTCCTCAGTTCTAAGTTGCTTCTCTCCTTGATTAGTTTCCACCCATTGCTTCTTGTTCTGCCCTCAGGTGCTTCGGAGAATAGTTTGACTCCCTCTTCTTTGTGGCAACCCCTGAGATATCGGAGCACTGCTATCATGCCTCCCCTAGTCCTTCTTTTGATTAAATTAGACATACCCAGTTCCTGCAATCGTTCTTCATATGTTTTACTCTCCAGTCCCCTAATCATCTTTGTTGCTCTTCTCTGCATTCTTTCTAGAGTCTCCACATGTTTGAAATAACTTCCTAATTTTAGGATTGTTTTCGTTTTAATGATATTTCTTTTCTTAGAGGCTGCAGTACATTTGCAAGCTACAGATGATTAAGATCCCAATGTCTCACTATGGTCATGGTTACAGACAGAGACAAGAAATCTTTTAGGAAAGATAGTGTACAGAGCTGTCAAACTCAAGGCCCACAGGCTGGATACGGCCCACAGGGTGCTTAGATCCACCCTGGAAATAGCAAAGGACCGGCCTGCGGTGGCTCTGCCAGCGAAAACAGAGCCAAGGAGGGCTCCGTTTTCACTGGCAGAGGGTTGCAGGAGGTTCCGCCCAGCTCCATCCGGGCCACCATATGTGCCCCCGATATGAGTGATGTCGAGTTGGTCACACTCACCCTTTACATGCCCCCTCAGCCCCCCGAGGTCAAGCACAACCTTGATGCAGCCCTCAAGGAAATAAAATTTGACACCCCTGGTGTACAGTATAGATTTTGAACCATTGATAAGCTTCCATACTCATAACACCATTTACTGCTCTACCTTGGCTAAGAAACAAAATTCATTTTCAAGCATCTGGACAGGTCATGGAAGGCAAAAGCTTAAGACCGGGACGCCCTTCGCATAGTCACTCATGCACTCGTGATATCCCGTCTAGACTACGGAAACGCTCTCTACATGGGGCTCCCCTTGAGGTGCACCCAAAGGCTACAGCTAGGCCAGAATGTGGCCGCGTGGGGGATCTTGGGAGCCTCTCGGCATTCCCACGTAACACCTCTCATGCACGAGCTGCACTGGCTGCCCGTGGCCTTTCGGGTGCGCTTCAAGGTGTTGATTACCATCTTTAAAGCGCTCCATGGCACGGGTCCTAGTTACTTGCGAGACCGCCTCCTACCTCATACATCCCTCAGACCGATTCGCTCCCACAGAGAGGGTCTTCTCCGGGTGCTGTCGGCCGGGCAATACCGACTGGCGACGCCCAGGGGAAGGGCCTTCTCTGTGGCGGGCCCTGCCCTCTGGAACGACCTACCCCCTGATCTCAGGACTACCACAGACCTCCGCCTCTTCCGCCAACATCTAAAGACACACTTCTTCCATCTAGCTGGCCTGGCCTAATTTCCGAGACTATTTTACTGACTGATTTTAAATTAATTTATAGTTTTAATAAGAGGGTTTTAAATTGATTTTAGCACAGGGTGTTGTTTATTTAATAGGATTTTATATTGACTATTTACGACTTATTTATTTTTGTATATATGTTTGTATCCATTTTAATCACCTGTGCACCGCCCCGAGTCCCTTATGGGAGAGGGCTGCGGTATATAAGTTTAATAAAATCTAAAATCTAAGTCTAAATCTAAGATGTATCTCAGTCAAACTCTCATTAAGCCAAACCAAACCAAAACTATAATAATAGGCTATGTGAGACTTCAAATCTTCTTGGTTGTGATGTTAACTCAGTTATCATGGACACAAGGTTCTCTCTCAGTCTAACTAACCGGTAAAGATAAATTGGAGTACCACCAAATCATGATCTTTGATTTATAGGACAGAAATATGACTGTAATATTATTATTTGATACAAAGAAAGCAATATTTATTTATAAGGAGAAAAAGAAAGCTCAACGTGATTATTATCCCATGTTTTCTACAGATTATTCACTGTTGTTTCTTAGCTGTGCTATTCAGTAAATTAATAGGCTAGCCAAGTCCTTCCCCTGCAACATAGAATCACAACGGGCATCGTCCTTCTTCTCAGTACTTTTTCACTGACAGTGTTTTGCTTTTCTCTTTAATTACGTTCTTTATAGGAGATTTATTTCAGATGATATATCCAATCTTAGAATTGAAAATAAAGTGAATCGTACTCCATGGAGCCAAGAGAAAGTTCAATGAGATAAAATCTTAATAGAGTGTTCCATTTCAGTTATGGTCTCTGCAATACAGAATGCTCTCCAATCTCGCTAGCTTGCTTCTCATTTATAACTAGCTGTACCCGGCAACGCGTTGCTGTGGCCCAGTCTGGTTAAATGGCAAACCAATCTGTGTGTAGATCTACACCTGCACACACAAACACGTACACGTAACCACCGTATAATCCCCAACCTATCTACATACTGTATTTCTCCCTCTCTCTAACCCTCTACCTACCTACTGTATTTTTCCCTCTCTCTCTCTCTATCCCTCTACCTACCTATCTAGCTACTGTATTTCTCCCCCCCCCCCCCCCACTTGTATCCCTCTACCAGTGGTGGGTTTCTGCAGGCTCGCACCTACTCGTGAGAGCTGGTTGGTGAAATTTAGAGAACCGGTGAGAGGGGGTTCCACCGGCGTACCTGGAAGTAAATCTGGCCCGCCGCTGCCAGTGACCCAACGCGAAGGAAAGGAAAGGAAAGGAAAGGAGGAAAGAAAGAAAGAAAGAAAGAAAGAAAGAAAGAAAGAAAGAAAGAAAGAAAGAAAGAAAGAAAGAAAGAAAGAAAGAAAGAAAGAATTTATCATCACAATTGAGTCCAAAATTTTGGTTGCTAAGCAAGAGTGTTGTTAAATGAGTTTCACCACATTTTAAAAGGTGGCCACTCCCACCCTGTCGCATGACTGCCAAGCCACGCCCACAAAATAGGCCACACCTACAGAGTAGGTTCTAAAAAATTTGAAACCCACCACTGCCACATACCTACCTACTGTATTTCCCTCCCCCACTCTCTATCTCTCTATCTACCTACCTACCATAATAATAATAATAATAATTTTAATTTATAAACCGCTCTCTCTCCCCGAAGGGACTCGAGGCGGGGCACAGGGAATTAAAAATACAATTAAAACCACAAACAGAATACAAAGTTAAAAACAAATTAAACTGACCCTGCGCTAAAAACCCATATAAAACTAAAACTATCCCTAAAAACCCCTAAAAACAGTTTAAAAACAATTTAAATTACCCTAGGCCGGCCAAGAAAAAGAAGTGTGTTTTTAGTTTCTGCCGGAAGGAGCGAAGGTCCGTGGTTGTTCTAATTTCGGGGGGAAGGTCATTCCAGAGGGTCGGGCCCGCCACAGAGAAGGCCCTTTCCCTGGGCGTCGCCCGCTGGCATAGCCTAGTGGACGGCACCCGGAGAAGTCCCTCTCTGTGGGAGCGAATCGGCCGCAGGAATGTATGGGGCAGGATGCGATCCCGCAGATAGCTAGGTCCCGTGCCATGGAGCGCTTTGAAGATGATAACCAACATCTTGAAGCGCACCCGAAAGACGACAGGCAGCCAATGCAGCTCGCGCAGGAGCAGTGTTACATGGGAAAACCTGGAGGTTCCCATAACTGCCCGCGAGGCTGCATTCTGGACAAGCTGAAGCCTTCGGGTGCACCTCAAGGGGAGCCCCATGTAGAGAGCATTGCAGTAGTCCATGCAGCCTCCTAGGGCCAAAACTGGGGCACCCCCCATGCCTAGTTTTGGGCCTAGTAGACCTCCATATAGCCTCCTGGAACCAAAAATGGGCCACATGGGAGTGTACCACCCCCTGTGCCTTGTTTTGGGCCTAGTAGGCGTCCATGCAGCCTCCTAGGACAAAAAATGGGCCACCTGGGAGTATGCCACCCCTGCGCCTTGTTTTGGGCCTAGTAGGCCTGCCTGCAGCCTCCTGGGACCAAAAATGGGTCACATGGGAGTGTGCCATGTGTGAGGGAACGTTGGAGGCTTATTCAGTTGCTGAGGAAACGACCGTTGGAAATATGACGTTGAAAGTGTGGGGGAGGGGCGTGTGCGTGACGCAAGAAGCAGCCGGGTAGGAGGAGCTTAAGGGAGGTGAAAACCTCAGAGGTGCATACCTTTTACATTTGTGCTGCTTGCACATGGCGCAAGTGTGCCAGCCACACAAACTGTACATATGATTGCTTCGGACGTTCTTGTGAACATTGCGTGAAAATTTGGTGCCGATCGGTGCAGTACTTTCTGAGATTAGCAGCTTTGCACAAACTATTTTAAAATTTTATTTATATAGATTTCAAGGTTCTGAAAGCTGCATTCCCAGCCATTCTGTAGAAATCAGGTGAGGGAGCATCTGGGAGGTATATACCAGAGTTGGTATTCAGCTGGTTCTCTCCCATTTGGGCTAACCGGTAGCAATGGTTGCGAGATGCTCCGCCCACCCGCCCTGTCATAATGCGCGAAATTCCAAAGGGCCACTTGACACATTAACTTTTATCCCATGGGGTAGCACTTCCATGCGAAAAACTCTTATCAAATGAAATGATAGAACCTTGCATGTGGCAGCATCCATAGATGCATTACATCACATGCTAGCTGTCAGGCTTCATGTCAATGTACACAAAGCCATATGACTTGGAGCATGAGGCTGCTTTGAAAGCATGTTAAGTGCTACATTCCATTTCTGGATTATGGCACATTTATATGTCGCCATGCAAAAGAAAAAAGAATAGCTAGAACAACAATATCAAAGACTTTTATTCCTGGATCCAGGGTTCCTTAATTTCAGCTCCCACAGAGAAAAGCACTGTACTAAAAGATTGGCAGCGTAGCTTATGACAGGTCCCTTGCGGCGTTTTCTTTTATGACTGTCAAAATTTCACCTAATTTGGGGGTGAGATCATGCCATACATATGGCCTGAGTTTTAAGAAGTTTGCAGATTTCTACCTGAGAACACGGCTTTTAAAATTTTTGTATTCTGCAACTTCACCCTGCTTCTGAAATAATATTTGGAGTCTCCAGTCCCCATACGAACAAGCAAACAAACAGAAACGTTGGGCAGCCAAAACTAACAGAAAAGACTTAGTTCCTATTTTGAAGAAAAACACCCTCAGGAGTTTAGCTTCTAAAATTAAGGTTTTAGAAAAATGTAGGCTTAACATAATTCAGTAATCCAAGAATGAGACCTCCAGAATCAGATTATCCAAGCGGCACCAAAGTTTAACAGCCGCGCTGCTTTCCATTAACTTTACATGAGTCCATTGAATTGATCCGTAAACTAATGCAAAAAATACATTCCACTCGGATGTGAGGTTCTGATCACACAAAAACATTAGGGCAAAACAGTGATCAACCACTCTCTGGACAGATACCCAAAACATGGCCTCATAATTCCCCCCTCTGGGCATACAAGTGACCTTGCTAAAGTTTTACACTGTGACCTACCATCTAAATTTATAACCCTAATAATCAGTAGCTGAACTACACTAATTTTGGCAAAGCGCACGACACTTGCCTCATTTGTTCCCTACATCCCAGGAACTGGCCCGCCTGCGAATAGATCAAATTACAAGTAATGTGAAGCAGGCATTGTGCCTATTTCTAGTTTACAACCCTGGGAATAACCATTTCTTAGAACAGAAGTTCTCCATTCCCCATACCAATTACCTTTCAGCTTGACTGCAGCTATGATGCAAATGATGAGTTTCAAATCTATACAAGCAGGTGGTAAGAATACAGCAAGGGAAATAATTTCAGACTAGAGTCACACACTTCTAAATCCTAAATCTGCATGTGGCAACTTACTCTAAAGGTTCTCCGCGAAAAACATAGGCGACAGAATTGCCATGGGCAGATATCAAAAATAAAGCCATGAATCCAGCCTTCATGTGCTATAAAATCATTTTAAAATTCTACATTTTATTTAAAATATATAATGTGATCACCAGAGGAATGATATAGACATTTAGTGTAAACTCATTTTTATTAGTATTTATTAATACAATAATAGAATAATAAAAGAATACAATAAAAGAGTAATAGTAATAGTCTTAGTAGGTAACACAACACTGTCATATTACCTACTAAGACTGTATTGCTATTATTCTTCTCTTCTTTCCTAGTACCTATCTCTTTCCACTTATGACTATAACCATGTTGCTTGTATTTTTAAATTTTATATTGTCTTATTTGTTTCCTAGTATAATTTGATTGCTTATTAATAACTTATGACTATCACTAAGGGTTGCATCTTATGATTCTTAATGAATGTATTCAATTTTATTTTTCTTTATGTACACTGAGAGCATATGCACCAAAGACAAATTCCTTGTGTGTCCAATCATACTTGGCCAATAAAGAATTCTATTCTGTTCTATTCTATTCTATTCTATTCTATTCTATTCTATTCTATTCTATTCTATTCTGTATTTCTTTACTGCCCATCTCTCTCATTTTCCTAGAACTTTTACATCCATATCCCTGTTCTATCAACTTAAAGGTTAAATTTATTTATTTTTAATAAGGGATTAATTTTCTCACTTTCTTAGTACACTACTACAAAATGTTTAATTTTGACAGAGAAGACAAACGATCCACAGGGCAGGTCTAGTTTGCAGAGTTCCTGCACATTGGTGGTTAACAACCACCTCCATGTAATGAAAATGTTGTCATTCTAGCTACTGACACTTATCTCTGAACTGGCCTGCCAAGTGTAGAATGCAACCATGCCATTTTTCTTCACTGTTCCCAATATAGCACAAGGTGCTTCAACAAGGATTTTCCCCCCAGCCTGTTTGAACTCAGTTGGCCCCTTCTGGACCATGCCATTCTGAGTAACCAAACACTAATCCATACACGAAAGAAGCTGTAGTATAATTTATATACTCCAGGGTGATCAATCTTTTCAACTGGCAAAAGCCCAGTTTTGTGCAACAGCAAGGATGTCCAAATATAAACATTAGAGGCATGTGTATTTAAAAGTATTTGGTGCTTTTATTAAATTAAAATGGCTAAAATTTCAAGAGACAGACAAATCTTGAAAGATCTGGGTTCTCAGAATAGGATCACATACTTGTAAAGGTAAAGGTTCCCCTCACACATATGTGGTAGTCATTCCCGACTCTAGAGGGCGGTGCTCATCTCCGTTTCAAAGCCGAAGAGCCAGCGCTACCCAAAGATGTCTTTCTGTTTCTAAATGCTATATGTCTCAATAAAGTGTGTTACATACTGTGTTAAATGAACTTTAAATAAAGGGGGAAAACATTTTAATATTAAGTATATAGAGCAGGGATGTCAAACTCAAGGCCTGGGGGCCAGATCCAGCCCACAGGTTGTTTAGATCTGGCCCACAGAGCCACCTTGCAAACAGTGAAGGACCAGCCTACAGCACCTCTACCAGGGAAAACAGTTCGGGAGGGCCACGTACAGCTCTCCCGAGCTCCATTTTCCCAAGCAGAGGGTTGCAAGAAGCCGTCGCAGCCGAAAACAGAGTTTGGGAGTCCATTTTTGCTGGCAGAGCCCTCAGGCCACCATAGGCGCCGACAGGAGCGACAAACACACTTTTTCTGCCTGGCCGGCCTTGGTTAGTCCTCCGTTTATTAATTGGGTTTTTAAGGGGTTTAGCTTTTTAGTATTGTGGGTTTTTAGCGCAGGGATAAATTGTTTAATTTTCTATTTTATCTATTTATGTATTTTTATGTCTGTATTTTTAATCCCCCTGTGCACCGCTCCGAGTCCCTTTGGGGAGAGGAAGCGGTCTATAAATTAAATATTATTATTATTATTATTATTATTATTATTATTATTATTATTATTATTATTATTATTATTATTATTATTATTATTATTGAGCTGGCCACGCCCACCCTCCTGCTCCCACAAGGTCAAACACAACCCTGATGTGGCTCTCAGTGAAATCAAGTTTGACACCCCTCATGTAGAGTATTAGAAGAGGAAAATAAAAATATAAGTCTATCAGCTATATCATGAATTCTGCAAATATATTTCCTGTCATAATCCAATGTATGCAATTTTCTCTTTTACTTTCACATAGCAGATTGTAAAATGTGCTTATTTTATGACTTACTTCTTAAAAGCAATCACAGCATATTTAAAGTTCATAGTTGGGCACACCATAACTATTAAAATACAGGTAGTCCTTGTTTAACAACCACAATTGGGACAGGTCACTCTAAGCTATTATTAAGCAAATGATTAAGCAAATGATTATTATTAAGGAAATCATCCTTAGTTATTATGCAAGACATCTGTGGATGCAACTAACTGCCGGCTTCTCTATTGACTCTATTAGTTGTAAAGTACTCAAATGCTGAATATGTGACCACTGGGACAATCATTAGCCCAAGGACTAGTTATAAAGCTACTTTTTTCAGTAGCTGTTCATTAAACAGAGCAGTCATTAAACAAAGGCTACCTATAACAAAGAAGTAAAGGTACATCCCATTGCTTAACTAAGGGTGGACCTATAAACGTATCCATTGATTATGGATTAATATATAAATTTAAGTGATAAGAGTTCAGTCACAAAACAAGGACAATTGTAGGATCCATTTCCTCTGATCATCATTCTTATAATCTACATGCACACAACAGTATTACCTTTCTGATGAAATTCACGTGACATTCTCCTTTTTGCACAGGTGGGGGACATTCTGGAGGCACTCTGTATGCTTGGTGAATTTTACTTTGTTGTGCAGCATATAAAATAGCAGACAAAAAATGAACTTGGATTGTGTTGATCTCCTTGATCACATCAGTAACATCAAATTTCTATTTCGGGGATAGACCAACAAAGAGAGGTGGGGGAGGGAGGGAGAGACAGAGAGAGAGGGAGGGTGATTGTAGACAAAATGAATAAGTTATTCTGGTGCACTGTATGATTTGCATGTTGGTTCAGTTATGTGTACTTGGATTCTTCTGTTTGCAGCCAGAGGTTCGGAGGAGTTCAGAAAAACCTCTAGCTAAAATTCTGTGCAGTTCGGAGAACCCACAAATCTCACTCGTGCCTGGCCCCGCCCACACCTCCCAGGAATCCCCACATAGCCCGTTTTGAATGCAGGTAAGTGCAGGACGCGCACAGAGGCTCGGGAAGGATGAAAACAGGCCTACCAGAAGATCAGCAAGAGGGCCTCCGGAGCCTGGGGAAGCCGTTTTCACCATTCCGGATGTTCGAGGAAAGGCTCTGGAGGCCGAGGAGGGAAAAAAGCCCCCTCCTGCCATGGTGCAGGAGGCCAACTAGGCCACGCCCAGCATGGTCACACCCACCCAGCAACCGGGAAGAGAACCCCTTGCTAACATTTTTGAAGCCTACCCCTGGTTTATAGATGTATACCCCATATGTAGACACTGTTAAGAAATAAGGATGATTTGCTGTATGATTATCTTCACATTTCTCCAAAGGAAAGATTTTTCTGCTCCGAGCATAGCAAACCTTCTGGATAATAGCAACAATAGCTTCATTAGCTGTTGATTGGCCCTGTATTTTACAGTGATGTTACCAGAAGAGGTGTTTTCAAGCAATGCTGAGCATTCTGCAGAGGTGGTTTCAGGAAAGTATTGAGAGGGATTTTTTTGCCTCAAGGTTGCCTTGCGTTCCCATTTCTATCCTCTTATTATACTTTTCAAGCACAAGAGATACAGCACCTAAGAGCTGTTCTTAGCACTAGATTACCCCATCTTATTGATGACCCAGATAGTCACTGATTGCCTAACTCAGTGGTCGGCAAACCGCGGCTCGCGAGCCACGAGTGGCTCTTTGGCCCCTCGGTGCGGCTCTTCCTCTCTCCCTCCACCCCCCCGCGAGCGAACGGGTGGGGGGGGGAGCGCCCGGGGTTGCAGCTTCGCCGGAGCCATCCGGCCGCTGCGCGCTTGCCTCCCTTGGGGGAGACCCAGGAAGTCCTCCCAGCGCAGGTGAGCCACTGCGGCTGCCTCCCCCTGTAACGAGCGAGCGAACGGGCGGGGGGAGCGCCCGGGGCTGCGCCGTAGCTGTCCGTGCGCCGTCGCCCAGGGAGACGGGTGCCTGGCACCCGGACGGCTCGGGCACAGCCGCAGCCTCGGGTGCTCTGCTGCCGGGCCCTCCGCTGCCTCCGGGCGGAGGGGGGGAGAGAGGGAGAGCCGGACCTGAGGGGCCAAAGAGGGTCCTGGTGGAAACGTGGCCGGCTGTCCTGCCCGATGCGCTCGGACGGCAGGAGCTGCATGGATGGCCGCGGTCTCGGGTGCTCTCCCCGCCCGCTCGCTGAGGGAGGAGGCGGCCGTGGCCTCTCCGGCCAGCGTGCCGGGCTTTCCACTGCTTCTGGGGGGGGAGGGAGAGAGGGAATCAGAGAGAGAGAGGCACACACACACACACACACAGAATGACAGATGGGTGGAGGGAGGAGAGAGAGAGACAGATAAAGAGAGAGATTGACAGAGAGAGACAAAAAGAAAAAGAAAGAAAAAGAAAGTGGGAGAGAGAGATAAAGAAAGAAAGAGGTCCGCGAGGTCCCCTTCACGTTCCTCGTCTCCCCGAATGCCGTCCGGAGCCCTCGGCAGCCACGCAGAGATTTGCCGCTTTTCCATGCCGTGCGAAAGATAGGCGCGCGCATGCCCCGCCCAATTACAATCTTGGAGAGTTCGTAGCGGTGGAAACTTGCGTTATAATTGCACGCGCCTATCTTTTGCGCGGCATGGAAAAGCGGCAGGTCTGCGCGGCTGCTGATGGTTCCAGGCGGCATCCGGGGAGACGAGGAACATGAAGGGGACACCCCTCCCCCAGCGGAAGCCGCCGCTCCTCCACGCGGTATTTTGTGGACAGTGACAGACAGACAGAGAGAGGCACAGAGCGAGAGAGAGACGGACGGAGGGAATCAGGGTGTGACAGATACAAAGAGAGAGGGGGGGGAAGGAGGGAGGGAGAAACAGAGAGAGAGACAGGGAGGGGGGGAGGGAAGGAGGCAAAGAGCCACAGAGACAGACAGACAGAGAAGAAGGGAGGGCAGAGAGACAGAGAGAGACACAGAGAATGACAGAAAGAGACAGGGAGGGGGGAGAGAGGGAGGGAAGGAGGCAAAGAGCCACAGAGACAGACAGACAGACAGAGAAGAAGAGAGGGCAGAGAGACAGAGAGAGACACAGAGAATGACAGAAAGAGACAGGGAGGGGGGAGAGAGGGAGGGAAGGAGGCAAAGAGCCACAGAGACAGACAGACAGACAGAGAAGAAGAGAGGGCAGAGAGACAGAGACAGACACAGAGAATGACAGAAAGAGACAGAGAGGGAGGGAGGGAAGGAGGGAAGGAGGCAAAGAGCCACAGAGACAGACAGACAGAGAAGAAGGGAGGGCAGAGAGACAGAGAGAGACACAGAGAATGACAGAAAGAGACAGGGAGGGGGGAGAGAGGGAGGGAAGGAGGCAAAGAGCCACAGAGACAGACAGACAGAGAAGAAGGGAGGGCAGAGAGACAGAGAGAGACACAGAGAATGACAGAAAGAGACAGGGAGGGGGGAGAGAGGGAGGGAAGGAGGCAAAGAGCCACAGAGACAGACAGACAGACAGAGAAGAAGAGAGGGCAGAGAGACAGAGAGATAGACACAGAGAATGACAGAAAGAGACAGGGACGGAGGGAGAGATAAAGAGCCACAGAGAGAGACAGACAGATAGACAGACTCAGAGAGACAGAGAGAAACAGAAAGAGAGAGAAAGAGAAAGAAGGGAAGAAAGAAAAGAAAGTTGGAGAGAGATGAGAGAACATATGACCACAATTGAGCCCAAAATTTTGGTTGCTAAGCAATACCATTGTTAAGTGAGTTTCACCACAGTTTCCAAGTTGGCCACGCCCATCCGGTCACATGACCGCTGAGCCACGCCCTCAAAACAGGCCACACCTTCCGGCTCTCAAAAGTAATTTCAATCGAGCTTTTGTTGATATTTGGCTCTTTTGACTAATGAGTTTGCCTACCACTGGCCTAACTCATTTCATGATGTTGCTGTTGAACATCAAATTAATCTGCAATAAAACATCTGGGCAGTCATCAATCGGGGGGGGGGGGGGGTGCTTGCAGTGAATCCTACATTGTGGATAGGGATGGACGTGTTTACCTCTTAGGTCCTTTCCAATCTATGATTTATGATCTATTATGTCAGTGTAGTTAAGCAAGCTAACCTAATTTGTATCATAGAGACTTGGATGAGAAAACTAAGTGGCCCAGATTTAATCGATTAAATCTGTCTAAATACAGGTTAACTGTGTTTGTGGAGTTGCATTCATACACAGAAATTCCATTCCCATCACCAGAAAACTATTCATTCTGCAATTTGAGTCCCCAAAATGCAATCTGCATATAAGGGCCTTGATTTCATTCTGCATTGAAGGGATAGAATAGGGTGTTACTGGCATATCATCCACTCTGTTGTCCAGTAGCCTTTGTGTTTGAACTGGTAGAGTTGATCTCTAGTGTTGTCATCCCTCTTCATCCTGGCTTCAATGCGCATTATGAGAACTCAGATTGACCAATTTCAGCACTTTGTGTTCTGTACAACGATTATAGGGCTTTCTCAGTACATCAGATACTTTGCAAGTGAAATAGTCATGTTAATTTTTGCTTCTGAGCAGTTAAAACAGAAAACCAATGGCTGGAGGTGTGCATGCTTTTCTTTTTCCATATCCAGGGGTGAAATCTACTTACCTTCGCTACTGGTTCGCAAATGTGAATGTGCACATGCGCAGAGCATGAAAAACAGACGTGATTATGTCTGGGCGGGTGGGCGGAGCCTGCTATTGAGCATGCCTGCAAAGGTAGATCAGCAGTGGGGGGGGATCTGCTGTGCCACGCGATTTAGATTAGCTAAAAAGCAGAAAGTCCTGCTTTCTAGCTAATATAAATCGCATGTCACCGTTGATAGTCGGAAATACTGGTTCACCCGAGCCGGTAGCATTTTTTTACTACTGGTTCAGGCGAACCGGTAGCTATTTTTACTAACATTTTGGGTGAATTGGTCCGAACCGGTAGCATTTCATCCCTGGATGAAAAGTTTTATTGTTTTAAATTAGGTTTTATATTCTGTAGGCCACCTTAAGTCGCCATGTATGAATAGGCAGCAATATCAAACAAACAAACAAATAAACAAACAAACTGTGAACACATGATTTGGAGGGGGATTGGAACTTTGAATCTGGGTTGTAAAGTATGTAAGATATTTTTTTTTACTCCACAACTTCGAATGGTTGCTAAGTGAACGTTTGAAGGTTAAGAACTTCCTGTATACATCAAAGTGCAGGATCTCACACTGCAAAGCACCAGCAAGATTTCAAATTGAGATCGGAAGAGGAAAAACACATCAAATGTATATATTCTTTCCTCAGTCACGGAAATCTTTTTAGGGCAACTGTAATATATTGCACACTGCATTGAGAGTGACTATCTTGTTTGAGTTAAACTATATAGCTCAATAAATTGGTAACATTTTTAACAATTTCAGATGTGTTTATTTTTGTTCTCTTCTATGAGTTTAAGGAAGCACTCAGGGGTCGGTCCTCTCGCCTCTCCTGTTCAACACATACATGAAGCCGCTGGGCGAGATCATCCGTGGTTTTGGGGTAGAGTATCATCTCTACGCTGATGATACTCAGCTGTATATATCTACCCCAAACCACCCCAACGATGCCGTAGCGGTGATGTGCCAGTGCCTGGAAGCCGTGCGGATCTGGATGAGAAGTAACGGACTCAGGCTCAACCCGATCAAGACCGAGTGGCTGTGGTTTCCGGCTGCCCGATTCAACCAGCTGACTCCATCGCTGGCCATAGGGGGCGAACATCTTGCCCCTGTGGATGGGGCACGCAACTTGGGTGTCCTCCTGGATACCCGGCTGTCCATGGAAGATCAAGTGACAGCCGTGGCCAGGAGGGCGTTTTACCAGGTTCGCCTGGTACGCCAGTTGCGCCCCCTATTGGATCGGGACGCCCTTCGCACAGTCACTCATGCTCTCGTGACATCCCGACTGGATTATTGCAACTCTCTCTACATGGGGCTCCCCTTGAGGTGTACCCGGAGGCTTCAGTTGGTCCAGAACGCAGCTGCGCGAGCAATTATGGGCACCTCTAGGTTTGCCCACATAACACCGCTCTTGCGCGAGCTGCACTGGCTACCTGTCGTCTTCCGGGTGCGCTTCAAGGTGTTAATTACCATCTTCAAAGCGCTCCATGGCTCGGGACCTAGCTACCTGCGGGATCGGATCCTGCCCCATACATCCTCACGGCCGATTCGCTCCCACAGAGAGGGACTTCTCCGGGTGCCGTCCACTAGACTTTGTCAGCGGGCGACGCCCAGGGGAAGGGCCTTCTCTGTGGCGGGCCCAGCCCTCTGGAACGACCTTCCCCCCGATATCAGGACAACCACGGACCTCCGCTCCTTCCGCTTAAAATTAAAGACACACTTTTTTCGCCTGGCCGGCCTTGGGTAGTCTCTTTTTAGGTTAGGGGTTTTAGGGGTAATTTTTAGTTTAGTTTATGGGTTTTAGCGCAGGATCAATTTAATCCATTTTTAATTTTGTATTTTGTATTTTGTCTGTGGTCTTATTTATATTTTTAATTGCCTGTGCCCCGCCTCGAGTCCCCTCGGGGAGAGAGAGCGGGATATAAAATTAAATTATTATTATTATTATTATTATTACTATTCCTCCCCCCCAAAAAGAAGGATACTCACATATGTCTGGAACATATTATCCGTCTTTCCAACAGTTACATTATTGACCACAATCTGTGCTACCGTGTCTACCCCCTCAAAAATCAATATCACTTTTTGCCACGTACTGCAGAAAAGATAACAAAAAACAGAATTTTGAGTCATTTTATTTGTTATATTTACATTCCTTCTTTGCAATTCTAATCCCACTCCCAAATTCTATCATTGTAACAAATCTGTGAAATACGTTACCATATTTTGGGGACTATAAGACACACTGGTATTTAAGATACACCAAGATTTCGAAGGGGTAAGTAAGAAAAAAAAGTTTTTATCTTCCCTGACCCCCCAGGAGCATTTTGCAGGCTTCAGCAGGGCTGGGGGAAAGGCAAAAATGCCCCCATTCTTTAAGAAAACGGACAATTTTTTTGCAAAAATGGGATGTGGGGGCAGGGCTTCAGGAGGCTAAGAATGGCTGTATTCGGTATATAAGATGCAACAACACTTCCATGCTCTTTTAGGGGAGAAAAAGGTGTGTCTTATACTCCAAAAAATGTGGTAGTTGATTCATAGTCGAGTACCTTGATCCTGTTCAAAGATGCATGCTGCTGTATACAGCATACATCAAAGATGTATGCTGCTGGGTAGTGATGGTGGGGGTTTGTTATTCCTGGATAAATGCATGAAAATGTGCAGTCTAAATTCAGTTTTATCTCATACCTGATATTAAAAGGAGCTGTGAATATTCTGCTATATGTCCAGTTATCCAAAGAGATCCATCTGTAGGCCAGATCATTAAATCTATAGTAAGGATCCTACAAACCACATGAAACAAACAAACAAACAAACAAAAACTTAAAATTAAGTAATGAAATAAATTATATAAAGACATTCTAAAGGATATCAGCATAGGTAAAGGTAATCGTTCCCGATTCTAGGGGGCGGAGCTCATCTCCATTTCAAAGCTGAAGAGCCAGCGCTGTCCGAAGACATCTCCATGGTCATGTGGTTGGCATGACTAAATACCAAAAGTGCAGGGAATGCTGTTACCTTCCCACCGAAGGTGGTCCCTATTTTTCTACTTGCATTTTTACATGCTTTTGAACTGCTAGGTTGGCAGAAGCTGGGACAAGTAATGGGAACTCACTCCATTACACAGCGCTAGGGATTCAAACTGCCGAACTACCGACCTTTCTAATCGACAAGCTCAGTGTCTTAGCCACTGAACCACTGTGTCTCTATTGGCATAAGAAATTGCAAACAGCTATTAACTAAGGTAAAAGCATTAATGCCCGATTTGCTTTCGCGCATCCCTGCTACCTGTTGCTCAATAAAAGAGAGGATTCTACATCCACATCTGGTTGATTCATTAGATTAGGACATTTCACAAAATTATAATTTATTTACTACATCCCAAAGTTGTGAATACTATAAAAATAAAGTAAAAATACAAGACTAATGCTAAATAAGGAGGCAAAATAAACAGTATGTAAACCAGTAAAATCCCACAATCAGAGAATAGACATAGTGAAACAGTATGAAAATGCAGACAGGAAAGGCAGAATAGAAATGAACATTGTTTTTAATTTGACAACACCTAAAAGTAGAACATTTCTCATATACAGTAGTCCCTTCAATGACATCACCAGAATTGCACAGGATAGAGGCAAGAATTGGAATAAGGCTTCCTTCCATGAACCTTTTTAATTCATCTCAACTTAATATGGAAGCCTAATCCTGAACCTCCTTGTACATTTATAGCAGTCAAAAAAAAATTATTATCGGTTGTGTGGGCATGGCTGGGTGGGCATGGCATGGCTTGCTGGGTGTGGTTTGGTGGGCATTCCCTCCCAATCAGCTCCATTCCCTCCCAATCAGCTGGGACTCAGGAGGCAGAGAATAGATGGGGGCAGGGCCAGTCCGAGGTCGTATTTTCCGGTTCTCCAAACTATGCAAAATTTCCGCTACTGATTCTCCAGAACTGGTCAGAACCTGCTGAATACCACCTCTGATTTGTAGGTTGCAGGAGTGTTACAGAACAGCAGTTGCTCCAGCTTTAACTCAGAAAAGCAACATGCTGTAGTTATCAGATGTGGCCAGCGTTGTTTTGAATCACTGAACCAAGCAATTTTCAAGGCCAAATACAAGAGGGAAACTTTCCATATACCCAAATCAACCAGCAAAATATTGACAAATGTGATGAAAACCGAAAACAAGCAGACTGCATCCAGCTCTGATAATAACGATACAACAAATAAGTCTCCAAGCATGTGTTCTAATTGAGGCATAACAACTTATGCAATCAAGCTGTAAACATTAGCATCAGGGAGTTGGCGGTAGTAGAGATATCACACATGCTTAATAGATATAGTATATTAATCCACAAATGAGGAGAAAAATTCAGATAGAAGATAGAAGATTTGGAAGGGCAATGAATTAGGTCTCACTTATTACATTTGTGTAATGATCCACATCTGAAGTGGAAACTGATTTAAAGCATATGTGGAAGCTCATGTAACCCTCATCAGCAACTCCTTGAAAATCCTGTGTCTCCTACACATGTTGTGTGAGCCCTCAAATCACATTTGATTTAAGGGGAGACAACACTTGATACCGTACAGTGCATGAATGGCATTTTCTCCTTCAAACTTTGAAAGCTGCCCAACGTTACTACTTTCAAAGAATGTTCATATGACTTCTTGGTAGGATCAGATACTATACATTCACAGAGGTTATCAATCTGTGTAACATCATGAGGAAGGAAGCAGCTGTAACATGTACTGGCAGGTCTCAGCACAATCAGAAGAGTCAACAACCTAACATTAGTTGAGTAATCAGAAAGATAAGCTACCTACTGTGGAGAAATGGGTAATTTATAGAAGTAATTTCCAATCTTTTTACAAGCAGATAATTTGCCTTGCTAATGCACTACAATGTCAACTCAGACAACAAACAGAAATGAGTATATCTATGCTGTGTAGTTTGTAGCCACAGGCATAGATAATTAAATTAAGACCACCTACTATGTAGGGAAATTATCTATTCTATTTAATATTCAGCTTTGGTAAAGTTTCAAAAATGCAGAATTGCTCATGATGGCCACAAAAAAAGGCCAATAAAAATGATCAATTGCCTACAGTAGAAATGGGAACGATATTTGAGCCCTACAGTATTTTGCTGAGAAAAAAAACTGCAAGCAGGAAAAAACATGATTAAGGTGCATAAAACTGATGCTGTGGGTTAAAAAGTGAATAGGGACGGGTTTTCAAATCTCATTTTCCTCTTAACTTTTCTGATGTAAGATGCAACAATGGATACCAGGTGATTTTAAAACAGGATCAGAAAAATTCACAGATGAAAAGCAACCTCCAAGACTTTTGATATTTCCAATATCAAAGATAAAATATGTACTGATACTAGTTCCTATGAAACAATAGAAATCCATTGTTCCCTTGTCCATCTCACAGTTATATCATAGACAGTTTCATGGTCACCATGGAAACAGGGTAGTGGACTAGATCAGTGGTCTGCAAAGTCGGCTCTTTTAAGACTGGTGGACTTCAACTCCCAGAGTTCCCCAGCCAGCTTAAAAGAGCCGACTTTGTCCACCAGTCTTAAAAGAGCCGACTTTGCAGACCACTGGACTAGATAGTTTTAATTAAGGTCTGTTCTTGTGGGATCAATTGCCTATCGCAGGGGTCTGCAAAGTCGGCTCTTTTAAGACTGGTGGACTTCAACTCCCAGAGTTCCCCAGCCAGCATAGCTGGCTGGGGAATTCTGGGAGTTGAAGTCCACCAGTCTTAAAAGAGCCGACTTTGCAGACCCCTGGCTATCCCACAATAATTCTGGCCCCCTGTATGAGGTCATCAAGCAACATTATGTGCATAAAACTGCGCTGATTTTATCTGTTTAGTGAAGTCTGGCTCTTGACAATTCAATGGGCCAAGGCTTTCCACATCTTCTCACCTTGCACTATTTCTTTGAATTTTTCTATGCTAAGGCTGACATCAGCTTTGATGGTGTCCAGTCACCATGTTGTTTGACAGCCTGGTTTCTTTTCACAACTAACTCTTCCAAACATTGCTTTCCGCAGTGAGTTTTCCCACATGACATAGGCAAAGTAAGTGAGACGCAGTTTCATGATTTTGCCTTCTAGAGACATGTCTGGTGTTATGAACTCCAGGACTAGCTGGCTAGTCACCTTTGCTATCCAAGGAATACGCAGGAGCTTTCTCCAGCATCACAGCTCAAATGAGTCATTGTCTTCCTGTCTTGCTTTTTTATTGTCCAAATTTCACAACCATAGGTGATTACGGCGCTCCCAACAGAGCAACGTAACATACATTTGGTTGAAAAGCCAATGTATGAAAATATAAAATGAAAATTGTTAAGACATTCTGATAGCAACTCTGGGTTCAGAAGCAGTATTAGAACTCTGGTCCCATAACCAATGTTAGCTAATATATGCGGAATAGTGTAATTCACCAGACAGTAAAGAGATACGTTGCTGTAAACCACAAACAAACTCTAAAACAGTGATAGTAAGAAAAATAAAGTCTTTACTTTGTAGCAACTAAAATGCTTCTTCTGACTAACTCTTCAAACAATAACAACAGTCCTTCACCAAACACAGATACAGTATCTCACAGTGATGCAAAACAATCCTTCTCCTTTACAGTTCAGCTTCTCCAACGGCAATCAGGTAAACCAGGAATCACAAGGAATCAAACAGGGAATTGACTGTGTTCCTGACTTGCTTATATGGTAATGCTGAGCAGCACAGCCAATCAAACACAATCACAATTTAGTTCAGTTCTTAAAGCTACATAACTTCTTAAGAACATAGATTCATATATATTGTCAACCCAAATATAAGGCTGCATATCCTAACACTTTCTAGGCCTAGGAAGTAAATATCTCAGTCCTCCAATATCACACAGCTTAACCTGATCGAAGTTTCTCACACAACACGAAGTAGAATAGAATAGAATAACAGAGTTGGAAGGGATCTTGGAGGTCTTCTCGTCCAACCCCCTGCTTAGGCAGGAAACCCTACACCACTTCAGACAAATGGCTATCTAACATCTTTTTAAAAACTTCCAGTGTTGGAGCATTCACAACTTCTGGAGGCAAGTCGTTCCACTGATTAATTGTTCTACCTGCCAGGAAATTTCTCTTAGTTCTAGGTTGCTTCTCTCCTTGATTAGTTTCCACCCATTGCTTCTTGTTCTGCCTTCAGGTGCCTTGGAGAATAGTTTTGACTCCCTCTTCTTTGTGGCAGCCCCTGAGATATCGGAAGACTGCTATCATGTCACCCCTAGTCCTTCTTTTCATTAAACTAGACATACCCAGTTCCTGCAACCTTTCTTCATGTGTTTTAGCCTCCAGTCCCCTAGTGGTTACGTAAAAATGGTTATTGAAAACTAGAATGAAGCCACTCTGAACTGAATGACCGTGCAGTTCCTTGCTTAAACCTAATTTCGTGGAGAAAATGTAAACAAGAAAGGAAGTGTTGGATTAGATTTTACAAACATCACCTGGCTAAAAAAAAGCAGAGAAATCAAATGTGTTAAAGGATAAGGATGTTAGTTCTGTTCTGGGCTCCGCTTCTCCCCCCGCGTCTCTTTCTGGGCTCCGCTTCTCCCCCCGCGTCTCTTTCTGCCTCCGCTTCTCCCCCCGCGTCTCTTTCTGGGCTCCGCTTCTCCCCCCGCGTCTCTTTCTGGGCTCCGCTTCTCCCCCCGCGTCTCTTTCTGGGCTCCGCTTCTCCCCCCCGCGTCTCTTTCTGGCTCCGCTTCTCCACCCGCCACCGCCGCCGCCGCGCAGAAACCCGAACCCTCGTTTATAACGCGCACCCAAACTTTGAGTTCTTTTTTGGGTACAAAATTTTGCGCGTTATACTCGAATAAATACGGTAATGCAGGTAGTTCTCAACTTACAATTCATTCAGTGACTGTTCAAAGTTACAACGGCACTGAAAAAAGTAACTTATGGCCATTTTTCACAGTTACAACCTTTGTAGTGTCCCCATGATCATGTGATCAAAATTCAGTATCCTTGGCAACTGGTTCATACTTATGACAGTTGCTGTATCCCGTGGTCATGTGATTCTCTTTTGTGATCTTTTGACAAGGAAAGTCAATGAGGAAGCCAGATTCACTTAACAACAGTTACTACCCTGTTCCCCTGAAAATAAGACCTCCATGGATAAGCCCAATTGGACTTTTGAGTGCATGCGCTAAAATAAGCCCTCCCCGCAAAATAAGCCCTCCCTGAAAATATTGCAACACAGCAGCAGCCATGAGGTCACCACGCTCGCTGCCTCCTACACCTCAAAACTAATAAGACCTCCCCGCGAATAAGGCCATTTTAGGAATCAAAAGAAAATAAGACCGGGTCTTATTTTGGGGGAAATACAGTAACTTATCTACTGCAGCGATTCACATAACAACTGTGGCAAGAAAGGTCATAAAATGGGGCAAAGCTTAATTAACAAACATCTCACTTAACAACAGAAACTTTGGGCTTAATTTTGGTCATAAGTCAAGGACTACGTGTACTTCTGCATTAATTCCCATTTTGCCTTTATCTTTTTTTTCTTTGTTAGATATAAGAAAAAATAAGTCACTTAAAGCTCAACTACGTACAGTATTTTAGACCATCAAATGAAATGTGAGTAGTAAGTGATGTCCCGGTGTCTGGAAGCCGTGCGGATCTGGATGGGAAGGAACAGACTCAGACTCAACCCTTCCAAGACGGAGTGGCTGTGGTTACCGGCATCCCGGTACAACCAATTGACACCATCACTGGGCATTGGGGGCAAACATCTAGCCCCCGTGGATAGGGCACGCAACTTGAGCGTCCTCCTGGATACCAGGCTGTCGTTAGAAGACCACTTGACGGCCGTGGCCAGGGGGGGAGTTCTACCGGGTTCGCCTGGTTCATCAGTTGCGGCCCTTATTGGACCGGGACGCCCTTCACACAGTCACTCATGCGCTCGTGACATCCCATATAGACTACTGCAACGCTCTCTACATGGGGCTTCCCTTGAGGTGCACCCGAAGACTGCAGTTAGTCCAGAACGCAGCCGCATGGGCAATTATGGGAGCTCTTAGACGCTCCCATGTAACACCGCTCTTGCGCGAGCTGCACTGGCTGCCTGTGGTCTTTCGGGTGCGCTTCAAGGTGCTGACTATCATCTTCAAAGCGCTCCATGGCACGGGACCTAGTTATCTTCGGGATCGCATCTTGCCCCATATATCCCTTCGGCCGATTCGCTCCCACAGAGAGGGACTTCTCCAGGTGCCGTCCACTAGGCAATGCCAGCAGGCGACGCCCAGGGGAAGGGCCTTCTCTGTGGAGAGCCCAACTCTCTGGAACGACTTACCCCCCGAACTGAGAACGATCACGGATCTCCGCTCCTTCCGCCAGAACCTTAAAACTTATTTTTTCCAACAGGCCGGCCTGGCCTAACTTACATCACCTAGCCCACAGTTTGCAGTTAAATTGTTTTAAATTGGTTTTAGGGATATTGTTTTAATATATTTAAATTTTTAGCACAGGGATATTAATTTAATTTGGTTTTATATTTTGTATATTGTTGTTTATATATGTTTTTAAATTGCCTGTGCACCGCCCCGAGTCCCTTTTGGGAAAGGGTGCGGTATATAAATTAAATAAACCATAAACCAACCATAACCATAAAACAATTTCTATGATAATTCAGTCACATGCAGACAGTGGTAGAATTAATTAGATATGCACAGGGGTGGGATCCTACCAGTTTAACTATCGGTTCGCTGAGCGTGTGCTTTGCACACACCCCAGGATGCACGCTGTGCGCACGTGCACAATTTAGGGAATACTTACCTTTTGGATTGCTGCTTGGGAAGGAAAACAGTTGAGGCGTGACTCAGCTGCGAAGATAAAGGTAGGTAAAGTGCAGTGCCGAGCAGTTCGCTCCCAGGTGATCTTCTTAGATTGGTTCCTTTGAACCAAACTAAACTGGTAGAATCTCACCCCTGGATATGCACGTGCATGAATTTATACACACTCATGCACATACTTCACATACTTAGAGAATCACTGTTAAGTCTTTATTGGCAAAAAAAAGCTAGTAGCTGGTTAAGAACATGGTTTCAGCGCAAATAAAGAGAATTCCGCACTCACAGTTTCGTTTCGGGAATCGCAAGAAAATGCAGAAATGCTCTCTGCAGTATATTCACATGGAAACTGCTGAGAGCACTTAATAGAAGTGCCCAGCTCTCAATGAAATTGCTGCCTGACCCTTTCTCAGAAATAGACTTCAAATCCTGACCTATTCCATTACGCGGTAAGCCTTGAAATGTGAGTCATTCATTCCACTATCCTTGAACAGCTTCATAGCCTTCATGAAATGCTTAGCAGCGCCTCATAAAGTACCCCAGCCTACTTTTAATAATTTGAACAAGAGGATACCAACTGCCACAATGCATCAAGCAGACGTCGTCAGGTGAATTTGTGAGAAAGCATTACTTTTAAAGGATCCGTCAGTTTACTTCCTATTTACATCCAGGGCTTGTGTTTGGATCCTTATCCCTACTATTATGCTCAAATGAAGCAATACCGTATTTAGAATGCAATTCTATACTTGTCCCCTCTGAAGTAAATTCGAAATCAGTGAATGATTTCATTCAATGACAATGAATGATTGATAGGCTTGATGATTAGAAGCCTTTTAGATTTCTGGTGTGAGGTAAAGTATTATAGGTACTGAGTCATTAAAACAAATAAAAAACATGTCCCCAAGGAGAAGATTGGTTATTGTTGACTTAGTGCAGTGTTGGCAAACCTATGGCACATATGCCAGAAGTGGCACACAGAGTCCTCGTTGTGGGCACATGCGCTGTCATCAGCTGTTCTTCTGGTTTCTGGCACCCACATGTGCACCGGCCAGCTGATCTTTGCAGGCACCAGAGCACCAGAAAATGCCCCCCAAAACAGCCTGAAAAATTCCCCAAAAAAGGCCATTTTCTGGGGCATTTGGGGGGGCATTTTCAGGCCAGGTTTCAGGCCATTTTTCAGGCCAGGTTTCGGGCTGCTTTTGGCCTGAAAACGGCCCAAAAACAGGCAGGCACGGGGCAACCAACTGTTCTTCAGGCTTCCAGCACTCTGGCATGCACATGCATGCACATGCATACACACGCATGCACGTTCCGGTTTGGGCACTCGGCACCAAAAAGATTCACCATCAGTGACTTAATGTTATGTGTGAATATGTCCCTTTCTTAAAGTGGTTTTAAAAGCTCAATATTAACTTGTGGAAAGATACAGCCCCATTTAGGCCTCAGATAGATATCATGACAGCCAGAAGTAATGCACTTATAAACAAAAACCAATTAATCCTGCACTGGAAGAAATTAATGTAGTGGCTGGTGGTGGAAAGCCACAACCATAACTTCCTACAAACTCCATCAAACCTAAAACACACAATGCCAGCAGAGATAAGCTCATCCATGGAGCAACTTAGTCACCAACGAAACAAGCAAACACAAAGCTCCAGAATACTTTTAGTACATGTTCTTTATCCATTGAAGAGCCAGAACACTGGATGGGGCTCACAGAAGCCTCGCTCAGCACTGAGAAAGACTTCCATCCTTGTTCTTTTTTTGCACAGAAATTGAAATAGTTTTCATTTGGCAACCTCTGAATCACATGGTTGGAAGGGACTTCGGAGATCTTTTAGTGATTTAGTTTAGCAGGGTCTCCAACATTGGCAACTTTAAGCCTGGCAGACTTCAACTCCCATAATTCCTCAGCCAGCTTTGTGGGCTGAGGAATTCTGGGAGTTGAAGTCCTCCAGGCTTAAAGTTGTCAAGATTGGAGACTCCTGATCTAGTCTAGACCCCTGATCGAGCTGAAGTCCCTGATCTTAAAGTTGTCAAGATTGGGGATCCCTGGTCTTAAAGTTGTCAAGATTGGGGATCCCTGATCTTAAAGTTGTCAAGATTGGAGACCCCTGATCTAGTCCCCCTGCCTTGGACCTGTCAAATCCAAGAGCACCCCCTCAGGGACAATTCCGCCCGAATTTGCCACTCTAAATAGTAGACTACACTGCCGCAAGATACAGTGAAGCACAATTCACACACACACACACACACACACACACACACACACACACACAGACAGACAGACACGTCCTGCCAACCACCTGCTTTCCAAAGCGCGCAAAGCCGGCCCGCCGTCACAATACCTGGATGAGCCTCTCTCGGAACAAGGCGGTGTGTACGCAGCCTGGGACCTCGCCTTTCAGAGCCAGCGAGCCGTTCGCGTTGCTCACCCGCCAGCTGCCCCGCAGGCTGTGCACAGCCGCTCCCGCGGGGCTCGGCGAACCTGAGCCGAGCGGGAAGCCGCTCCCGCACACGGCGATCAGAACCGCCAACTCAAGCAGGCGGTGCCCGCTCTTCATCCTCGTCAGAAGCTGCTGGCATAGGAGGCGGGCGGTGAGGGGGGGGGGAGGCCGATGGGGGCGCAGCGCCGGGCATGAGAATCCCCTGGTCCCGGGAGCAGAGTCAACCGAGTTTCCCCGGAAAAGGGAAAACTCCCGTGCGCCTTTGGCCTCCGCGCAGAGGAAGAAATACGCCTGCGCGCATCTTCCCCGCCTCCGGGCGCTGCAAACGAAGCCTGGCGCTTTTCGCTTCAACGCGTCCGCAAAGCGGGTTCGGAAGTTGGGGAGAGAAGCCGAACTAGTGTGGCTAGTCTAGTGAAGGGAAGGACCAGGGGTGGCAATGTAAGCAGTGTCCCAATATTTGAGGGGCTGCCCCAGAGAGGAAGGGGTCAAGCTGTTTTTCCAAAGCACCTGAAGGCCAGACAAGGAATAATGGGTGGAAACTGAACAAGGAGAATCCTTCCCTTTCCCCACCATCCATTCAGAGCTGAAGAAGCTTCTTGGATGAGAAGCGAAACGTCTTCAAAAGGAAAAAACAAACAAAGTTCAGTTGCCTCTTGAAAAAGCACCTTTGCTCTAGGAGAGATTCAACCTAGAAATAAGGAGAATGTTTCTGACAGCGAGAACAAACAGTAGAACAGCATGCCTTTGGAAGTTGTGGGAAGCTTTCACTGGAAGCTTTCAGGAAGCTTTCAAGAAGCTTTCACTGGAAGGTTTCAAGAAGAGACTGAACAGCCATCTGTCAAAAATGGTGTAGGGTCTCCTGCTTGGGTGAGGGTTGGGCTAGATCAGGGGTCTGCAAAGTCGGCTCTTTTAAGACTGGTGGACTTCAACTCCCTGAATTCCCCAGCCAGCTATGCTGGCTGGTGAACTCTAGGAGTTGAAGTCCACCAGTCTTAAAAGAGCCGACTTTGCAGACCCCTGGACTAGAGGACTTAAAAGATCCCTTCCAACTCTGTTACAGTATTCTGTTATTCAAGTGGGTGCCGCGTGATCCCCTCTAGATGTGGGTGATGGTTCGAGATGGTGGCACGGCCTCTTCTAAGAATGGCAAAAGGTGGCGCTGGTGCTGTTCTTTTCCCGCCACCCCACACTTTGGAAACTTCTTTTCCAGACACACCCCTTCCAAATTTCAGCTTCAACCTTAAACTGTCTACCATGGACCTCACCCCCTTCTTAAGAGGCCGTAAAGGGGGCATGCATAAGTACATCAGCATGCCTACTGTTCCTGTCCTGCTGTCATTTACCCATTTATCTATATTCATTTCCTTTGTTCATGTCCATGTTCATACCTATACCTGCTATCTTGTAGATGTTTGACAAACTAATCTATATAAATAAAAATGTAACAAGAGTTTGTTCAAAACCGCTAATCTCCAAAAGTACTGCATCGATCGCTTCCAAATTTTCACACAACGTTCCTTTCAAGTACGGCACCAATGATATATATAGATTGTGTAGATGTCACACCTGTGCCAGGTACACGCAACAGAAATGTAAAAACTTATTAAAAAGGTAGGTAAATGAATACAGAGAGCAGTGGGCCACAGGTATTATGTCATTCTTTATGACATAAAATACTCTGTCCATAAGATAGGTAGGTAGGCATCTATAGGGATAGAGAGAGGGAGGGAGAAATAAGGTAGGTAGGTAGGTAGGTAGGTAAGTAGGTAGGTAGGTAGAGGGCTAGAGAGTGGGAGAAATACAGTAGGTAGGTAGGTTGGGGGTTATACGGTGGTTGTGTGTACGTGTTTGTGTGTGCAGGTGTAGATCTACACACAGATTGATTGGCCATTTAACCAGACTGCCACAGCAAAGTGTGGCCGGGAACAGCTAGTAAATAAATAAGTTCCCTCTTGTGGTTTGGCAAAGTGACTCAGTTTTTAAAATTGCCTTCTCTTCCCCCCACCCCACCCTTTTTGGGTCAAGTTTGCATTGGTGAGGTCAGGAGCAAACGACCCTACGAGCAAACTGGAAGTACAGCAGTGACCCAGATCTGCCACACCCCGAACTGGTTCTCCTACGGACTGCCATCTTGATTTTCAGTTCTGACATGACAAGCCCAACATGTTCACCATCACTGGCGTAGGGCATAAGATTTGGGGCATCATTGCGGGGGGGGGGGGGGGGAGAGGCATAGAAATTTTCAGCAGTCAGACATACTTTAAAAAAAAAATTATGGTAGCATATTGCCATGTTGAACAGCGTAGTTACATCAAGGAGGGTGTAACTGGAGCTTTTTTTTTAAAATGCCAATCACAAGATAGCAAAACAACAAATAATGTAAAACAAAACATCCCATTGTTTTCCTGTACTAGGATAGTGTAAAACAGGGACCAATAAGGGCTGAATGAGAAGTATTGTATTTTATCTTCCACATAAATTAAGAATGATGCTGCTATGGTTATGTAAGACCATATCCTGATATCATGGGAATCTGCCCAGGTAGATAGAAAGACCAGATGCAATTCATAAACTAGATCCAGTTCTGTCTCCCACACAGAAGGGAAATGGCACATTAAGATGACCAAATTTGATAATCTAGTACCGGAAAGAATCACATTTATCACTTATACCTCTTAACTCAGGGCGTGGGGGCCGGATTCAGCCTGCGGTGGGTGCTTAGATCTGACCCGCAGGCCCACCCTGGAAATAGCAAAGGACAAGCCTGCAGTGCCTATGCCAGTGAAAATGGAGCTCCGTTTTCACTGGCAGAGGTTGCTGGAGGCTGTCACAGCTGAAAACGAACCTCAGGAGCCCTTTTTCACTGGCAGAACGCTCAGACCACCACAGGTGCCACCAATATGAGTGATGTCAAACTGGCCATGCCCACTCTGCCTCCCCCATCCCTCCAAGGTCAAACACAACCCTGATGTGGCCTTCACCCCTATCTTAGCTAATGCATAATGACTAAGTCATAAGTGAGTTATTTTTTTCAAACATCACTGACTTCTTTCAGCCCCTTAATATCTAATGATGTTGATTTAAAGAGTACCATCCATCTGATTCCATAATAGATTGATTAGCTTTTAAAATACAGTTGCAATAATTTAAATTACTCTTTCAACAAGAAGATGAAATTTAATTTTATAGTTAACCTGTTTAACTGCAAAAGCACAAAATAATTTATTAAGATATCTAGTTCGTTGAATTTCCAAAATACATAGACCATATATTTGTTATCTAGAACCAATAATTAGGCATACTGAAAGAGCTACACTGAATTGTTATAAATAGAAATTTTTATTAAAAATTATAACCATAGTTATAAAAAAAACTAATACAAAGAACAATAAGAACAATAAAAATAAAGCTACCGAAAAGAACACCTTCAACAATCTTGATCTTCAGCCCCTTCAAATAATGTCCTTCACATAAAATTCTTCAAAGCTTTAACAAACTTTTTTGTATATCGGATAATTTAGGAAAGTTTTTCAGGTCACTCTCTTGGTTTGTTATTTGTGCATCCCTTTTAATTATTAAGACATCAGCTGTTGTCTTGCTTTGTTTTTGTATGTTCAGTGTTGTATCTTTTTCTATTTGATTCTTTTGGCTTCTCCTTTTAAAATCCTCTTTCAGTCATCTGGCAAAACTTGTTCTTCTTCCATAAATGAAGTTTATTTACAGAGGCAAATATTCTTTAACTTCTGGTTAATTGTTCAAAAATATCCTTCAATATGTCAAATGTTGAAGTATTTTGCTCCATTCTCCAGTATGTCCTTCTCCATTAATTGTAATCTTCTGCTTCCCACTAGTATCCAAGCTTCAAAGAACCATTCCATCATGTTATTTAAAAAAATAAAAATTAAAATATTTCCCACAGAAAAATTATTGTAATTAATTCCAGAATCTTATTTCAAATTTATCTGGACCCCTGGTACAATTTATAGCTTTTTCAAATCAGTTTTAATCAGGTTTCTGCTTCTAATTCCAAGATTTTTTTAAATCCTAAACTTGTATTTAAATCTTTTTTGGCTAAGGATTGAAAGAAAATTATCTGGAACTGTCAAACTTGTCAATCCATAGTTCTCCAATAATTGAAAAGCAGTTAACAATCAATTTCTGAATGTGATTAGAAAAAGAAGCAGCGAACTTAATGTTTTTAAAGACACTAATTGTGAGTACATCAAGATATCTATTCCTTTGTCTTCCAAAGGAACAATTGTAAGGAGCGCTTGTGGCGATCTCAGATCCTCTTTGTCCAGAGAATTATTACAGCTTGTCAACTCGCCAGCTGTTCATTCTGCTGCTGTCAGCGGCTCTGCTTTTAGTGGAACCATCTTCAATTCACTATTTCTCCCCCCCAAAGTCTCCCAACTTACAAAATTCACATTATGACTTTTTATGCTACCGAGAATTGAACCAATGAGTGTAATTGAACCAATGAGTGTCTTTTTAGTGAAAAGTGTACCCTAAGATTCTAGTAGGAGGTCCTTGGGGAAAAAATGGATATCTGATTCAGGAAAATACTTCCCAAAAGACAAGATGTTGTTAATTGACAACAAAAGGGCTTGATGATAGTTAGACAATTTGGGATTCAACAAATGTATAGAACATAGGAATTCAATGGTTAGATTACTATACATGAAAGCTCAGTGTTCAAAGATGAAGTATCACCAAATATTAGTTCTAAAAACAGTAGTACTGTTACCATCCGAGGAAGCACATGGCAGTTTAGGGGCAAACACTGTTCATTCTTTATTTCTAAAAATTACTCATTTTTAACTGGAAGCATTAAATAGGCTTTATATCATACTCTATTACATTTATTTGTTATTTTGTCTGCTAGTCAAAAGACTATCCTAGTAGCTTTTGTTTCTGTTACTTCTAACAAGTTTGTTTTGCTATTATATTTTACATTTTTGTTGCATTAATTTATAGGGAAAAACAAACACTGAAGTCATTTGCTATTATTTATATTGATATAGACAAATCAAAGGCCATAAAACATGCAACAGGTTTTTCTAATATCTATTACTAGGTAGCTTGGCTCAAAGGGTTCCAATCTAAATCATGTCCATTGGGCATTAGAATACACAATTTTTGCAAATGCTACTCTCCTTCCCCAAAACTATATGCAAAACAACAAAGTCTGCATTTTCCTTTAACGCACTTAAAGCTTCTGCTTACTTCTTATTTTTTATTAGTTACCAAAATTAAGGTAACTAATTAGCTAAATTATGTGGATTTAATTATCCATGTATGGCTGTGAAAGTTGGACCATAAGAAAGGCTGAGCCCCAAAGAATTGAGGCCTTTGAACTATGGTGCTGGAGAAGACTCCAGCGAGTCCCATGGACTGCAAGGTGATCAAACCGGTCAGTCCTAGAGGAGATCAACTTTGACTGCTCTTTAGAAGGCCAGATCCTGAAGATGAAACTCAAATACTTTGGCCACCTAATGAGAAGGAAGGACTCACTGGAGAAGAGCCTAATGCTGGGAAAGATTGAGGGCAAAAGAAGAAGGGGATGACAGAGGATGAGGTGGCTGGTTGGAGTCACCGAAGCAGTAGGCGTGAACTTAAATGGACTCCAGAGGATAGTAGAGGACAGGAAGGCCTGGAGGAATGTTGTCCATTGGGTCATGGTGGGTCGGACACGACTTCACAACTAACAACAGCAACTTATCCATGTTAAGGGTGCGACTCCCTTCACCATTTACAATAGGTGAACAGAACCAAACTTATTAAGTTCAAAATATGTGATAAAGCTGCTGAAAACATACCCATTCAAAAGAATAACAATTCAAAGGTCAAGAGTTTGAGTGAAATCATAGCAGAACTATGGATATGAGTTTTAGCAAGTCCTGTTATTAGATTGCTAATAATATTCATTCTATTCTGACAGAGCAGACGCTGCTTCATCCAACCTATCTTTGTATACCTGTAGTTTCTTAAAACAAGGACTCCAGGGAAATGCAACTGCAAATAATCTGGGTTTGGCTGAATTGGTGGCACAATACAGTAGTTTGTTCAAAGCCTAGCATCTCCATAGTCAGTTATCCCTCCATAAATGTTGGAGGATAACAGTTCACTAAGTGTAGACATCTTAAACTGATTATGGACATTATATTAATACACCATTATCCATGGTGTATTAATCCAGCCAATTAATCTGTAGTTTAGTGATTGTTGGTTCAGCCACTGTAGCTAATAATGATTTAGCAAATTATGATCAAAGTCATGTGCAATGTGGGAAGCACTTTATTCTCTTAAGCCTATCTACTGAGAGGGTTTTTTTTTTGCAAGAAATTATCTAAAATACAGAAAAAAACATCTCAACTTTTCTTACTATGAAGACAAAGAAACTTTAACAACTCATTCCTTAAACACTCTGACCAGACAGCAAACTTACCAAGGATGGGACATGACCACATACATACACTATTTTTTCTACCTAATCTATATGATCAAGATCTTCAGAAGACTTATTTTTGAGTGCTCCCAGCCAATTTGATAGGAAGTACCATGTTTTTCCAAAAATAAGACATGGTCTTATTTTCTTTTGATCCCCCTCCCCAATAAGACCTTGACCTTATTTTCGGGGAGGTATTATTATTTTTGAGGTGCAGGAGGCGACAAGCATGGTCACCTCATGGCTGTTGCTGTGTTGCAATATTTTGGGGGAGGGCTTATTTTCAAGGGAGGGCTAATTTTAGCGCATGTGCTTAAAAGCCCATTTAGGCTTATTATCCAGGGAGGTCTTATTTTGAGGGAAATAGGGTAGCTATCAAAGACGCTTTTTGGTAATGGTACTTGTGATGCAGAAGCTCTAGAGACATTACTTGCACACACCCTAGGATGAGCCTCGGTGGCACAGTGGTTAGAGTGCGGTATTGCAGGCTGACTGGCGGTTGCCTGCAATTTGACAGTTCAAATCTCACCAGGCTCAAGCTTGACTCAGCCTTCCAGCCTTCCAAGGGGGGTAAAATGTGGACCCAGGTTGTTGGGGGCAATAGGCTGACTGTGTAAACCGCTTAGAGAGGGCTGTAAAGCACTGTGAAGCTTATATATAAGTCTAAGTGGTTTTGCTATCTGTTTGGCGCTCAGGGCATTTATATTTATAGAGGTCTTTCAAATGACTTATAGCCCAGGACTGTTTTACAAACTTTAATTTTTATAACAGTATTCTTTGGGTTTAATTAATATTACTTTATGGTTTTATTATATTGTAAAATGATCTGAAATACCATTAAAGAATGTCATATTTAGTAAACTAATAGTGTTTTATCTATCAGTCTTCGTACACGTATGAAATAACACCATCTTAGTCTGAAATTTATTCCTGCAACTGCAACATTCCTGAAATTTTAAGAAGCTGCTTTGATGGACTGTTCATGTGCAAGTCAAAAGGTTTTCCTTTTTGTATAAAATCAGAATTGTGTTTTCATGCTTCAGAGTTCCCATGAAAATCTGTATGATTCTTCCGTAATCTTTAAAGCCCAAAATTATCAAGGTTTTATTTTCCATTTAATTTCAATGGCAATAATCTAGGGAAAAGCCCCCAAAGAGCACATACCGACACTTTGTAGTGCTTTTAATGGAAAAACAAAGCTAACACAACTAGTTATAGAGTTTGCGGCTATTAAAACAGGAAGTGACTTGGGCTGTTTCTTCATTTTTTAATGAAGAAGTGAAAGATTAAAATGTGCAGAACAAAAAATGTCTCTAGATTTATAGCATACTTGTCCTGGTAGTTTTTCATATTTTTATGAGCACAAAATTCATTTCTTTTTTTGTTGCAATCCTAATTATTAGTATCCCAATTATCTAATACTTTTTTTTGTTACATTTGTGAAGTACTCAGGATAGAAATTTTCAACATGTACTAAATACAGATGTAATTGGATGTGACTGCCCTGCCAGGCTACACCCATTACTTACTGCTGTCAGAGAACTTTTATAAACACACAGAAGGCCAGCTAATATTGTCCTTGATTAGAATGGACCAAACCAAAACTAACCAAAAAAAACCCATTAAGTACATGTCTCTTTTAGAGTACTATAAATTGATTTCATACACCACATACAAAGAGTGTACCAAAACTCAGCTCCCCTAGGGCAACCACAAGTCCCCTCCACCATATTCAATGTATTTACTGGTAGGAATATTCAAAGGACATGTGCCAAGAAAATAAGTGTTGAGATGAAAATTGCCAATTGGAACATTTAATGCATTGGGGCCTGTCTTTTGGTACACTCTATGAGATTGGGAAAAGTAACCCATGATGGTTCCGATTGACCACATGTATATATCTTCTCATGTCACAACTTGATTGAAAAGTATATGCCCAAATGCTTCTTTCCAGAAATTTGAAGAGACCTGGGTGAAAATTTTCACAGCAGTAGCTTTTTAGTTTACTGAGCAAATCTCCTAAAGCTGTTTCAGACAACCAGAAATAGTTCTAGCAGATGCTCAAGTCAAAATATGCATCTTTTTTGAACCATTTGTGTTCATTTCCACAGCCAGCAAAAAATAATAGCCACACATTAAAATATCATTTTCCCTTTGGGCTTCATATTTAGAGAGAGAGGGAGGGAGGGAAGGAGAGAGAATAGGCAAATTAGGTTATATTCACACATTCTTCCTGTGGGGACCTTGATCACCCCAAATATCATGGGGGGACAGGGACTGCAATTTTTGTCTCAAGGCTGGCAGGGTCATTCATATCCAATGAAGCATTGGACATGTGGAATTATTCCAAAAGGCAGGCACTGTTATCTAAATGGCACTCCTTCTGGGTCCCACCTGGTGGGACTTCAAGGGAGAAACCCCACGCCTGCCCATCCTACTAGAATGAATACGATGACTATTCTTGAGAAGAGGTCTATCAAGCCATCCTGACTTGTGCCATGTTGAGTTTTAGAGAGAACTTTTAGCCACATCATTTTGCAGTATTATAGAGTGGTATTAAAAAAAAACCTGTTGGAAGCATAATTAATTTGGGGGGAAAAACAAGTTTAATTTTACACTTCAGAGAAATATTTTTCTAACCCTAAATTAGACTAAAATACCATTGTTCTTTCCACTTGAGGCTCTAAAACAAGCCCAGTTTAATTCCATGGATGAAATGACTGATCCAAGGATTCTTAAATTGGGTTCTATCTTGATTACATTTAGCAACTTCCTTGCCTGGTGCAGTTACACAGAAGAGCAGTAGGATACTTGAAGTCAGCTGTACAAATGCCAACAACTCTTCCTACAGATCACAGTACTGGAAGCTCTGATTTAGCAACACTCAATTTGGAGTATTTTTCAGTTTCTCAGATACATTTATCCAGACTCAACAGGTCTGATTATTCCAAAAAAGCAACACGGACTTTTAATAAAAAGCAAATCATGTGTGGAAGTTGCTTTCAGTACATCCCACATTATATTAATATTCTAACAGTCATGCTTCAACTTGGGAAAAATCAAGGACAACTTCAAGATGTATTTTGTATGCAGTCTACTCTCAAAAGTTCAGACTTGCCTTAAGATGTATAGATGGTTTATATGTCTAAGGCCATGGTCAGTAGTCACTTTTATCATAAACCTGCAATTTTCAATATTCCAGGATTAACTGAATAGCATAGGGATGTGACAAAAACTCGGCACCAGTTTCTTCACAGCAAGGCAATTTCTCTGCTCAGTAGAAAAACCTGAACAGTTGCAGGAGTGCTACATAAGTACAGCTCAGAATTAATGCCAAAAATAAAGAGTGATCAACCCACTAAGAAACGCTCTGGAGCCACTTAACAGGTTAGTCAATAAAATCACAATACTAGTTAAATTTAAAGCTAGTCAAACCAGTACTGTATTATATTGTAAACAGAAAGCCTGTTCTTTTAGTTACTGAAAGCTACTTAAGCATGTAACATGGCCCTGAAGATAATTTAGCCTCATCTATAAAAAGAAAGTTGACTCTGCCAAGTTATTTCTAGGAAATAGGAGAGCAAGGAATGCATGAGTTGAATTAAGACCTATACTAATATCTTAAATGAGAGGTTAGTTAAAAATCCAATGTATTATTACTGCTAATAACAATGCCTGGTGTGGGTGTATACGTATGAGTGTTAAGATCACACAAACTATATCCCAACATCAGGTTGTAGAAAAGGGGTTGAAGACCAAGATTCACTCTATTTTCAGCTCTTAGCATCTAGAAAATATCAGTAGTTCTTGTTTAGTTGTTATGACTATAAGTAACTTTATGATCAATTCCTGTGACAACCCCTGTAAAATAAATAATGGTATTCAAGGATCCTGAAAATAAGCACTGTATTCATTTGATGACTGCTTTGCTTAATGGCCAAATTGACAATGCCAATTGTGGTTGCTAAATGAGGATTATCTATTTGCACTGCAAAATGGAATTCTATTTTGCTTGCCTGGTTGACATGTACACTAGGACTATAACATGATTCCAAGATCAATTAGGGCCATGCCAAAAAGCCAGATGCCTCATTTGATGTATTGCAGAAAGACCTACATCTACATGACCTCAACATACCTGAGATCACTATTGCACTGGTAGACAAAATGATCTGGGGATAGCAGTTTTATTTTGCCATCCCCCCAAGCATTGGTCAATGATGAAAAGTAGATGTCATGACACTCTTTATATTTATTAAACACTCCGATAGGATATAATCAAATAGAACCAAATCAATTCTTTTCCAAGGCTAAGTAAGTTATTGAAACTTTTCCAAACATGTTAAAACAGTACAAAGGTCTTGGAATTATAAACTGAGTGTAGGAAAGCAGTGAATTCTGAAATAGGCATTTATACAGAAAATCTAATCCACGCACGCTCCTGGTCTTTACGAGTAAGACTATATAGCAGAATAACCAACTGTGACCTATTAATATTGTTTATTCAACCTATGAGGTTTGTTATTTTGTCAAGCATGTGAGGAAGGGAAAAGAGGCTTATATAGCATGCCATAGAATTTAAAATGCTTCAGGAAAGGCAAAGATTCTTCTGTAATTACAACTACATGACAATCAAGTCTTATATGTTTAAGCTAGCAAGCAAGCAATCAATCAGTGTTGAACTGTGAAATGTTTTTCTATCAAAGTTGTGCACAGATTATATAATAAACAATCAGTGTTATATTAGAAGTCAGCTTGCATGAGATTAAAATGTAAGTTACATCAACTGAAGGCAATAGAAATGGGCTTTCCAGATATGTTGGAAGCTATAATCTCAACATATCTAAAGGGCACCAAGTTGAAGGAGGCTACCTTAGCAACATTTTAGTAAAAATGCCATGTTTCCTATAATTAAGGATTTTATTGCAAACAAAGGAGCCTTATTTTAATTATTGGCCCTGATTCATCAAGTAATCTTTCCTCACCCTGTAAAATTGTTTTTACTTACATCGTAATACATCCAAAGCACTTGGGTGGAACTCGATATACCACACTGACAAAACTGAATTCACCAAAATGTGATTTTAAAAAAAAGGTTGAAACAAATCATGGCCAAACCTGTTCCCCTTTCATAAAATGTATAGTCTACATTTATTTTACAATGATATTTCCAAAATTATGTTGAGGAAAAAAACATAGGATGCACACAGTAGTGCTAGAGATAAAAGTAGAAGTGGCAGAAGCACACATTCATAGCACAGGACTAGCAAATACTGAACTGTAGACCTGGATGGAGACAAAATTATGATGCAGAAAGGATAAAATCCATAATTATCAAACAAGAATTAGTGGCACAAGTCAGTGCTTCTTAAAACAGAAAACACTGTAGCAATGACTTTATTAATTTTTAGTCACCCTGAAACAGTGACCCTTGCAGCAAAAATGTTTGTTAATATAGGTGGTAGCATGATAATCCTTTGGACAGCAAACATCCCACATTGAAAAGTCACTTCAACACAACCTCATGACAATTCCCACATCAAAACAGTACTTTATTTTGCAATTTTGCCTCTTTAATCCCACAAAAAGATCTTTCAGCTGTCAAGTATACAAGGCGAAGAATGCTTCTCAGTTAGCAAGCTGGGTGCATTTGGTGAAGTCTCCACAATACACCTGTACATATATCAGCTGGATTCCAAGTCTGTAATTGGAAACTTGGTTCCCAGGACCTTGTGTAGCTCACTAAAGTCTACACTACTAGGTTAGCTTATTATTTCTGCATATTCCAGGGCTGATCAATGTGTCAACCTGAACACAGACCAAGTATTATAACTGAACATGGCAAAAGGTTCACTCTACTAACTTCACATCATTATTTGATGTCAAACAATGAGGCAAATCCCAACAAGTATATACAAAAACCACCTTTGCTTTTACAAAAGACTTTGTTTCCCATACTGATTAATTCAGGCAGCTAACTCATTGGTTTATGTAACTTTATTGAAGAAAATAAAATCAATTACTAGGAGAGCTATTAGTTGATCATTCATCCATTGACAACTTGCATCATTTATTCAGTGCTATATTAAACTGCTGTGGAAGATAGATTAACTAATAGCTCCAAGCATCCTAACAAAATTTAAATGAGAATTACAAAAATGTTCCGAGACCCTATTTTGGAATACAAGGGATGTTGGACTTCCAATCTCCATTCTCTGTAGAACAAGAACTGGTCATTCCTTTATTGACATGCATAAGATACATCACGTGTTCTGTTCTGATGATGCTACAAGTTCTGTACCAATTCTCCAGCCATACCAGTTATGAGCACAAGTATGTCATGAAACCTCAGTCTCTAACACTGGAAGGTTTTAAAACAAGATGGATGATGCTACAGCAATGCTATTTCCTGTGATGTGAGCAAACTGAACATCCATCTCCCCTCCCTTTGGGTGATATCTTCAGAAGAACTGTTAGAGCAGTGAGGAATGATTTCAATCTCATAACCAAGTTAGAGTGAAGACATTGGCCACAACACACATGCTCCATTTAAAGAATTCTGAATCTTGGGCAATTGTTCTTGTATAACTACTTTACAAATTCTAAAAAGCAGTTATTGTCCAAAGCTGGAAGAGCTAAAGTCTTCTCAGATGAGCATGTGCATGAATGGATAGAGGTAAATTAAAAAAAAAAAAAGATGAGGTCTGATAGGGGAGCAGCCGGATAAGAAAATCAAAAAAGAACAGTAATTTAAAGTTTATTCCAGCTATAATGCAGGTTATTCTGACTTAAGGTAGCATCACATGGCATACTTCTGAGTCCATTCCCGAGATATTCTGTTGTACCTTGAAAAGGAAAAAAATGCTTGTTAAAAAGGTTAATTTAAAAAAAAATTATATATATATAATTTGTAATTTTTACAATGACAATAAAGATTATTATTATATATATTTATTTTACATATAGATATACATACATATCAGAAAAACCAGAGCCAGCAATACAAATGTAACACATTATGAGGTTCTGTGCTGACCTTTGACCTATAATAAAGTTTTGATCTGACATTACATAGTTCTTTGCAGTAACTCCTAAACATTATCACCTATACTAACTTTACAAAATATTTAAGGTATTCCAATGAAATCTGGGGGGAAATTAATTTCTAAAACAGAAACAATATATAAGTCAATAACAGGAATACCCCAAATCATTTTGAAAATGGTTACCAATGAAGAAAATCTACTTGGCTTTCTGGAAATGTAAACAATGTGAAGAGAGGGTTTTACCAAGTGGTCATGTAAAAAAGCCATATTCTCTTTAAAAGTTAAGCTTTCTTAGTACATAATATTCTTATTCGAAATTTTAGGATAAATTGAGTAATTCATTCCATGGGGAGAAGCAGGGAGCTGTTTTCCAAGAGGCTTTAGAGGTAAGGAGGGTCCAGTAAAGGAATAACCAGGAGTCAAATTTTCTATGTCTCGTCTCTGGCTGGGCTGAGATGAAACTGGAGTCAGAAAGGTGGAGCACAGAGGTGTGACTTCAGCTTCATCCCAGTCTTGTGGCCAATTGGATGTGATTATACCACAACTGGAGCCTCCTGTCCGTCACTCCGGAAACCAAGCAAATTTTATGCCTTGCTTTTTGAATGAGATTACTCAATTTATTTGATTAAAAGTGTTAAAAGAGAATATAAAAACCAGGAAATCAGAATTCTTGATGTGCAGTATGCCTATAATTTCCTATGATTCAAAACAATTCTACCAACTGGTATCAACTCCAGTATTCACTTGGTCATTTGGATAGCATTAACCATCAACATAATATTTTTGCCACTATTTTAAGTTTTGCAGTGGGTTCTGGACAAAGCACACTTGCCAATTTTAATATAGTATATAAAAGTACACATTACTGCATATTAGAAATCACGTAATATGCAAGTACAAGTGGATTTTTTCTCTAGCAAAACTTCACACAAACATCACAAACAAACCCTTAGATACTAAATATAGTCAGCCTCTCACATAAGCATGGATTGTGAGAGAACTGTGCAGAACTCCACTGAAATCAAGTCAGTGCTAATTTACATGCTCCGTTATTATGTTAGTGTCTACCTATACATGCCTATAGGCTTTTTTACTTCTGAATTTAATCTGCTAAATCAGGGGTCCCCAACCCCCGATCCGTGGACAGGTGCCGGTCCATGGCTTGATAGGAACCGGGCCGCAGTGAGCGGCACAACTCTTAGAAAGGGCCGGAGAGGAGGAGGCAGCCCCCTGGGCAGAGGGCGCACCAGGGGCGGGAGAACGCAGGCGCAGCCGCTCACGTCGTTGGGGCCCAAGAGGGGCTAGTGAGCTGACTCATCGCCCCCACGCACGTATGCGCCGCCTGTTTCCCTCCCCCCCCCCACTCCCCCTCTACGCCAGCCGAGCCATGGTCACTGGTTCGCGGAATTATTTTAACATGAAACCGGTGCCAAAAAGGTTGGGGACCCCTGTGCTAAATAGTTTAAATTATAAGTAGAGTCACATTTGTGCTGAATAGGACCCAAAACACTTACCACCTAAGTGCATTTCTCCAGAACCAAGAAATATCTACAAAACCTTTAAATATTTGACTATACTCGTCTAATCATGCAGATAGGCTTCCCACACCGAATACAAATCAAGCAGTTAAAACTTTGTATTTTCAGTAATTTGAACAATCTTTTGTTAGTTAATCCAGTGCCTTAAGCATGCTGCACTCAAGTGCTGAAGTACCCACATCATTAATGCACCATGAAGTGCAGTCTTACCCTACAGCATAGCGTATTTCTCTGTCCACTCTCTTGCTAACCTATTGTACCTAATTAGATAAGTATATTTAGTAACAAATACAAGCCACTACAGCCCTATTAAATTTATCTGGCAGATTTAATTGCAAACACAAAGCAAAATTACTAATAGATAATTTTGATGTAACTAGTTTAGTTTGAAACAGAAATATCAAAGTAGCAGACAACCTTTGTTCCATCCAACTCAAAACTATTACCAGAGTGTTTTCATTTATAAATTGCCCATAGCAATTTTAAACTTGAAAGTAATTTTGTAGTGTAAAAATTCCATTCTAGCATGCTACTAAAGCCTTCTAGATTAAAAAACACAAAAATATTTTACCCAATTGTTTTAAACAGCAGCAATTACTCAACTGTTCTCTAAACACATTTCACCACTATATCATTTTCACACACACACACACACACACACAAACCCAAAGTTATATTTACTTGTCTCTGTCTGTTTTATAGATGCGCGCAATCTCTGGCACTAGGGGATCATCTGGATTTGGATCACATAACAGTGAACAAATGGATAAGAGAACTGAAACAAATAGAAAAGAACATGCATAAAATTGTAAATAGTTCACGTTATTTACTTCTGCATGTGCAAGTAGAACATACAGTGCAATTTATTTTACTTCAAAAGGATTGTCCCTAGTTTTAAAAAACAACAGCCTAACTTGGTCACCAGAAATGTTATACTTAGTTTGTTCGGCCTCTATGTAACCCTGCACCATACTATTCTGAGTATTTCGATAAACCAAATTGTTTGAGTTTGGATTCATAGGGCTCACTGATCTGTATGGCAAAGCAAGATTCTTTGGCTTCTTGGTAATGTTAAAGCCGTGTAGGTCTAAAAAATAAAATTAATTGCTTTGCCTAGCAAGAAGCCATTCAGCTTCTCTTTAATGATTGAGCCTTAAGCCTTAAAGATATCTGTTCTGTTTCAACAGGGACTGGCAATTTTTAACCAGTGAGAAAATGGAACAATTGTATAAAATTAATAACAACAATAATGATGTGATAGGGAAGTAAAACTACAAAAGCACAACAGCCTCACCATGTGACTGCACAGTTCAAGCATCAACTGAAGCTAAATACCTTGAATTGAATTCCACTTTGTTCATATAACTCTCTTCCTATTAATATTTTTGGGATCTTTTTCTGAAAAAATGGAGAGAAATCTGTGGGACAACTGCATGGCTGGGAAAAGTACTGGTGGGTAGTTGCCTCAAAGTAACAGTCAAATATCATGCTAAAATAGAAAGGAAAGTAAGACAAATTCTAGTACATACAGTACTAAAGGTAAAGGTTTCCCTGCAAATGCGTGATAGTCATTTTTGGCTCTAGGGGCGGTGCTCATCTCAGTTTCTAAGCCGAAGAGCCAGCACTGTTCGAAGACATCTCCGTGGTCATGTGGCTGGCATGACTAAACACTGAAGGCGCATGGAATGCTGTTGCTTTCCAATCAAAGTGGTCCCTATTTCTCTACTTGCATTTTTTACGTGCTTTTGAACTGCTAGGTTGGCAGAAGCTGGAACAAGTAACGGGAGCTCACTTCATTACGCGATGCTACGGATTTGAACTGCTAACCTTCTGATCGACAAGCTCAGTGTCTTAGCCACTGAGCCACTGCATCCCACATACAGTATTAGGAATGTGCAAAATTTGTCAATGTAGGAAAAGATCATTCTGGAAAATTAAAAAAACAAATCCTTTCAAACTATATTCCATGGGCAATTCAGAATTACCAAAATAAATTCTTCAATCTAGAAGCAAGGTAATTCCCTTGTTGGTCCGAACCCAAAACATAGCTCTTTCAACCAGAATATTTCGAATCATTTCAATTTGCTAACCTGCCCTTGGAATGGCATGATCTGGGAGGAAACAAAAGATTCAGGAGTTCTCTAGAATATTCTGTTCTTGGAATGACAAATTTTGTATAATCTAGATATAAAGCACACACATTCAAGCTGCTTGTCAATAAAATACAAAGAAATCAATAATATTAACATTCATCCAAATGCACTTACCTTTAGAAATAGTTAAAGCAGGAGACCACTGTGACCTTAGAATGTCAAGACAAATGCTGCCATTACTGTTAATATTTGGATGATAAATTCGTGTTGTAAATGCAACCTAAAAAATTGAGACCAATTTGCAATCAATATACAGATCCTTTTCAGATTAAAAATGCTAGTTCTTAATATTTAGAATATACATAATTCTGCTTAACAATATGAAAGAGAAAAATGCTTGCTGGTTAAACTGCATATAAACTTATTTTTTAATATGCATAGCTTGCGATGTAATTCTACACGTGGAATCACTACAAGGTATGTAAATTCAATTCCATATAACCCCTATTTTTCTAATTAAGAAAAACCACTGTCAGTTTCTTCAGAAATATATTCAGGGTTAGTGTAAAATCTAATGGATGCTATATCACCTTTACCTAGGTTTGGTACTTGAAACTACATGGGCAGGGGTGAGCTATTTTGTACTGGGGGAAGTATCAACATAAAATTATTATAATTTTTATAATTTGGAAATGGGGATTTTACAGTATCATTCCCTTGCCACGCCCACCAAGCCTAGTCACACCCACAGAACATGTAGTAAAAAAATGTTTTTGAATCCCACCACTGACAGATAGGCAACTGTGACCATTGCTAGGCATAACTAAAGAAATAGCTTCTTCAGATCTCTACACTGACTTACTCTTTGGGTTACAGATCTACTACATTCATATAATTACAGAATTCCTTATATTTGCTTTATGATTGTAGCTGCAGTTACTGAACATGCTTCTAGGCCGTTATAGATTAATGACAAACTTTATAAAGCTAAATACGAATATTTGGACTGTCATATACAATGTACTGTGGGCTTTTAAAAAAACACAATGGCCATTTTTCACTGTTTAGACTACTGACCCTTCTATATTCTTTGAGTCTATCATGTGTAACATCATTGTGAATTTTTCTTACCAGCCTGAGAATAATAAAACATTGTAAAAATAGTTCTGGCAGTTGATTGAACAGATACATATCTGATGTGAATCTCTCTGCGTGAGATGGGGCCTAGGGAGGCAGTTGGGCGTGTTAGTTGTATACCTGGCTCCTCGCTATGCAACAACAGCCCTGCCCGAGCTCCTAGAGGTGATAGCCGACGCGGCAGTTGAGACCCCCAGACTGGTAGTCATGGGGGACTTTAACTTGCCGTCGGCGGGCGAAGCCTCTGGAGCAGCTCGGGAGTTCATGGCCTCCATGACGGCCATGGACCTGACCCAGGTAGTTTTAGGCCCCACTCACGAGGGGGGAAACACGCTGGATATGATCTTTGTCTCGGGACAGTGGAGTTGTGATCTGGGAATAGGGGATTTAGTCATCACTCCCTTGTCATGGACAGATCACGCTCTCCTCCGGCTGGACTTTCCAATCGCTTCACCTCACCGCGGGGAGGCGGAACCGGATACTCCTATATGGTTCCGCCCCAGGCTTCTAATGGACCCGGAAAGGTTCCAGAGGGAGCTTGGGCCAATTCCTGTGACCCTGCCCCGCGACTCGACTGAGGACCTAGTGGCCGCATGGTTAAGTGCGGCCGCGGGGGCCTTGGACCGAGTCGCGCCCTTGCGGCCTCTCTTGCGGCGACGAATCACCCAGGCTCCTTGGTTTACTGAGGAGCTCCGGGGGATGAAACGCCACAAGAGACGCCTAGAGAGCAGATGGAGATCCTCTCGCTCCGAAGCCGACCGAACACTAGTGAGAACCCATATTAGGGCTTACTTGGTGGCGATAAAGGTGGCCAAACGTGAGTATTGTGCCACCCTAATTGCATCCGCAGATAACCGCCCTGCCGCCCTGTTTGGGGTGACCCGCTCCCTCCTTCACCAGAGGCCGCGGGAAGCCCCTCTACAAGGGCGAGCAGAGGAATTTGGGATTTATCTTCAGGAGAAAATCACTCGGATTCGGAATGAGCTACCCTCCATCGACGGTGGTCCTGTGGGACTGTCCGAGACTAGTCTTGAGGTTCCATCTTGGGAGGAGTTTGACTTTGTTACCACCGAGGATATGGACAGGTTGACAAGGAAACTTAGGGCGACCACATGTTTATTGGACCCATGTCCCTCCTGGCTTGTACTGGCATCTTGGGAGACGACACGAGGCTGGCTCCAGGGCATTGTCAACGCATCTTTGAGTGAGGGGTCCTTACCTTCCGTCTTGAAAGAGGCGGTGGTGAGGCCCCTCCTCAAGAAGCCGTCCCTGGACCCAACTTTATTAGAGAACTATCGTCCGGTCTCCAACCTTCACTTTCTGGTGAAGGTTGTTGAGAGTGTGGTAGCCCAACAGTTTCCGTGACACCTGGAGGAAGTTGATTATCTAGACCCGCGCCAGTCTGGCTTCCGACCCGGTCACAGTACCGAGACGGCATTGGTCGCGTTGGTTGATGATCTCTGGAGGGCGCGGGATAGAGGTTATTCCTCTATCCTAGTCCTGTTAGATCTCTCAGCGGCTTTTGATACCATCGACCATGGTATCCTATTGCACCGACTGGGGGGGTTGGGGCTGGGAGGCACCGTTCTGCGGTGGTTCTCATCTTACCTCTCTGGTCGGTCGCAATATGTGTTGACGGGAGGGCAGAGGTCGACCTCGAGGCCCCTCCTATGTGGGGTTCCTCAGGGGTCGGTCCTCTCGCCCCTCCTTTTCAACACATATATGAAGCCGCTGGGTGAGATCATCCGTGGTTTTGGGGTGGAGTACCATCTGTACGCTGATGACACTCAGTTGTACATATCCACCCCAGACCACCCCAACGATGCCGTCGAAGTGCTGTCCCGGTGTTTGGAGGCCGTACGGATCTGGATGGGTGGTAACAAACTCAGGCTCAACCCTGCCAAGACTGAGTGGCTGTGGTTTCCGGCACCCCGGTTCAGCCAGATTACTCCAACTCTGGCCATTGGGGGCGAAACATTGGCCCCCGTGGAGAGGGCGCGCAATTTGGGTGTCCTCCTGGATTCCCGGCTGTCCTTGGAGGACCATGTGGCAGCCGTGGCCAGGGGGGCGTTTCATCAGGTACGCCTGATGCGCCAATTGCGCCCCTTACTGGACCGGGCTGCCCTTCGCACAGTCACTCAAGCTCTTGTGACGTCCCGTCTCGACTACTGTAATGCTCTCTACATGGGGCTTCCCTTGAGGTGCACTCGAAAGCTACAGCTAGTCCAAAACGCAGCCGCGCGGGTAATTACGGGAGCTACTAGAAGCTCCCATATAACACCAATCCTGCGCGAGCTGCATTGGCTTCCTGTGGTCTTTCGGGTGCGCTTCAAGGCCTTGACGACCATCTTTAAAGCGCTCCATGGCTCGGGGCCTAGTTATATGCGAGACCGTCTCGTGCCCCATACATCCCTTAGACCGATACGCTCCCACAGAGAGGGCCTTCTCAGGGTGCCGTCGGCCGGACAATGCCGACTGGCGACACCCAGGGGAAGAGCCTTCTCTGTGGCGGGCCCTGCCCTCTGGAACGACCTACCCCCTGAACTCCGGACCATCACCGACCTCCGCCTCTTCCGCCAATGTCTAAAGACATACTTTTTTCATCAAGCCGGCCTAGCCTAACCTCCCATGGGGACTGTAGAAAAGTTTTAAATTGGGTTTTAATTAATAATTGGTTTATCACAGGTTTGGGATCTAATATATATTTTAAATTATTTATGTTCTATTTTTGTATGTTTTTTAAATTTCCTGTGCGCCGCCCTGGGTCCTTTGCGGAGAAGGGCGGGATATAAATGTAATAAAATAAATAAAAAATAAATAAATATTCCCTCCCCACTCCAAGAGAAGGTTACTGCAAAATCCCCATTTCCTCCATGTCAGCTGGGACTTGGGAGGCAGAGAATAGATGGAGATGAGGCCAGTATTTACCGGTTCTCCAAACTACTCAAAATTTCCGCTACCAGTTCTCCAGAACCAGTCACAATCTGCTAAATACCACTTCTGCTACCCATGCAGAGATTCAGTGTTTTAAATTAAGTTTCCATTTTTACTTACCTTAGGTGGCTTGAAAGGGTAGTCTGTAGGGAAATGAATTGTCAAAAAGAAAACACCGCCTTGATATGGACTGTCGTTCTGACAAAGAAGAAAATTCAGAAGTTAAAAATTTCTGTAGGAACTACAGTTTAGGAAACACTGAAGAATTATAGTAACTAACTAAAAATAAAAGTACCTGCACCAAAATGACTCATATACTAACACTTAAAAAGCACACTTTGACTACATTAACAATGGGATGTACATGATGATAGGCTGACATCAACATTTCCTTCTGCATAGATAGTCCTTGAAATTTTAAAGAATATAGCTACATGTTCCGACTTAGTAGAGAAGACAATGACATTTATGGATGGCTTTTGCTGGTATCAATAGTGTTTCATGAATATTAAATCTAGCCAACAATTCAGTTTCATCTGTAATATTACATTGATTTATAGGCTACAGTAGTTTATTTTATCATGATGTACAAAATTGCCATAAGGAATAAACTCTGACTTAAATAAAAAGTACTCCTTTTTCGGAGTATAAGACACACCTTTTTCCCTCAAAAGAGAGGCTGAAAATCTGGGTGTGTCTTATACACTGACTACAGCATTTTTTTGCCTCCTGAAGCCTCTCCCCCTTCACCAAAATGGCCATGCATAGCTTTTAGAGGGCTCCTGGGGAGGGCAGAAATGAGCGAAAAACGGCCTGTTTCCATCTCCCCCAGCAGCACTCTAGAAGCCTCCTAAGGGCTATTGATGTCCTTTTGGGGAGGGGGGGGACCAAGCCCATTTTCGCAAAAAACAGGCCATTTTTGGGAGGTTTGCAGAGTGTAAAAAACTGTTTTTTAAATTTTCCTCTTCAAAACCTTATACTCCGGTGCGTTATATTCTCCGAAAAATACAGTACATGAAGCCCCCAAAGGAATTATCTTACTGAAAGTATTTTTAAGAACCTGTAAACTTTATATTACATATAAGTACATAATAATATATTTCTGGAATAATTTTTGAACAGTTGACTTTAGAATGAATGTTAATAAAATTGCAATACTTACAGGACCCATAATTGTAGCTTGCCAATGAAACACTGAATGACAGAGTGAAAAGGAAAGAGAAAAAGGAAAAAAAATGTTATTTAAATGTTGTTTTACCTTCCCTTCTCCCCCCCCCAAACCCCCCAAACCATATTGGTTTACAAGAACCTGTTTAAAAGAACCAGTATTTATTATTAATGACTTACTGTCATCTCCAACAGGGCCTGCAGAACACTGAGCTGGTGGGTCACGAGCCAAGTCACTAAGTTCCTGAAATAAAAACAATACTGTCAGAGAATTACATATTTCTGCCCCTTGTCCCTCCAAAGCATTAAGTCAGACAAATGCTTTTGTGCACCAGTTATAAAAAAAAAATCCAACTTGATCTCACATCAATAAGCTAATTATATGTACAACAATGCAACTATAAATATTAAAAGCATCGTGGAATGGTTCAAAAACTGCAACTATTTTATACCCATGAATAAAAGGAAGTCTGAAACACTTTTGCACACCCAGGCCATTGGAAGTTCTACAGTGCAACCATTTTAGATATAATGCAAAGAGAAACAGAAGATCTGTTTGCCACCTAATTTTACCTTAGGCACTTATTGGGGAACTAGGCTCTACATTACAAATAAAAAGAAGCTTCATTTTAATTTAGTTTTCAAGCAATCTCAATGAAACCTAGGAAAATTCATATTTTCTCACAGAAAAGCTTTCCTTCTCTTTCAAGAATGTCAACCTTGACCTGAAATATATGTGAAATATCCTGTGGCCCTATCTTAGAATTCTTGAATGAATTAGAATTTTTCATAATAGCTAAGGCAGTGTACGGTTGAATATTAAAATTATTTTACAACTTATGACAGTTGAGGAAAGGAATTTTTTTGACACTAAGAAGTGGGGAGACAAGTAAAAACAGTCCAAAACTGGAAGGCTATATCTTTAATTGCTAATTATCTGAATTCTTAAGACAGAAATTAAAAAAAAGAAATAATGTTTAGTAGTTTCTATAATGGCAAATACAAAGAATAAACAGCATCTAAAAGCTGCAAGTCATATACAGGGAGCCCTCAACTTACAACGGCAATTGGAACCAGAATTTCTGCTCTTAAGCAACATGGTCACTAAGCATGAATCCCAGAATTATTAAGTGAGGCGACTTCTCACCAGCTTCCCGTAACCAAAGTCAGTGGGCAAGCTGACAGGGAAGACTGTAAATGATGACCACGTGACATTGTAACTGATTGTAAGTATAAACTGGTTGCCAAGCGCCCAGACTGCGAGCACATGACCATATGGGTGTGTATGACAGCAAGAACCCTGAAGACCACTGTAACCATTTGTTTAGCACCATCATATTTTCAATGGTTGTAAGTCAAAGTCTACTTGTGAAACTTTTAAGCAGCTGGAGCGTCACGGAGGCTTGCGGAAGCATCGCAGGTAAGTATGACGCATGCCGCGCACGTCCATATGGGTGATACCGGGGCCGTTCCAACTGTAACGGTTGGAACTGAATCCGAAACCCACCACTGATGTCTAAGTACAATCATTTCCTAAAAATATTAATAAAACATTTTGTAATTGGCCTATGAACTTTATACAACCTGTATATAAAAATACAGCCTATGTGGACTTATACAACATGCAACCTAATCTCAAATCCTTTAGCGGTAGCCATGGTTTGTATATAACATCAACTATAGGAAAAACTGAAGGAAGCAGGGCCTCAGGAAGTTAAATTATTCATCTAATTTCTTCCATATGGACTTAAAAAGACATACTGTAAAACAAAGTATCAGCCTCCAGATTTTAAGGTTTTAAAAGTATACCTCTAAATACTGTTCTTTTCTAGTAATCTAAATCAGAATCATTTAGATGGAGTTCAGAATTTATATTGATCATATGATTCTATGAGGAAATGCAATTTTTTAAATATCTGAATAAGACAGATATTTATTCATTTACATGTCTATACCAAACTAAGATATAGGCTGAATTCCCAATGAAAGATTTGTCAACATATCTTTTGACAGATACCATCCTTTGACCCACTTATTTGAAATTAAAAGATTTTTTATGAAGTAGAAAGCTGGCATATTGCAAAGCTTCATCATCATCCTTATTTAAAAGGAGGTTCTTGTTTCCAATCAGCATTCCTAAAAATACTCTAGAAGTAATCTCATCAGCTAGATAAAAGACAGGGAGGCACAAAAACTATACAGATGCATACATTAACTTAAAATCTGGTTTGGGTAATTGAGGGAAAAAAGTCTGCTAAGATTACAATTTATTCTCTATTGAAACATACAAAGAATAATAATTGCTAACAAGATGGTTCCCTGATTTCTCAGTAGTTACATAAACTTGTTAGCTTTGGAAAAGTAACAAAAACATGTTTGTTTATTAAAAATCTACACACATAGTTTCCATAGTTGCAGACTATTTCACTTCAGTCTAGAAAATACACATTTTTTAAGATAACACTTGGTCTCCATTTATTAATACAATTCAAAATGCACCCTCAGGCAATTTGCTATAAAGTGAAAAAGAAAGGGGAATCAGGATCACATTACAATAGGTTGCTTCTAGTGACTGCCTGAGCTTCCAAAACTGCCATTATCTTAGAAATAAGCAGTTATGCTTAAATATATGTTTAGCCCCTACCTATTTTTCTTAGCGCAGCATTCCCAAATCTTTCCAGTCTGACACCGCCCCTGGGGGAAGGTTTTTTTGTGTGAGAGGCAGTTGCATGCACACTCAGTTTCATTTGTGTAAACGGAGCTGTGCTGGCACCCACCGTCTGTGCTAGTGGAGCTGCACGTACCGGTGCCCACTGTTTGCATGAGTAGGGCTGCACGCGCACCAGCCCGCCATCATATGGCCCAGTTGCAAACAGGCCACGATAATGTGGACCCTGTCCTAAATGCTGTAAGCATTTACTCATCAGTATTGCTTACCAATGACAAATAAAGTGACAATTTCTTCCCAGTGTATAAAATAAACAGAATTTATAATCTTGCAAATATGCAGGATAACATTAAATATGTTCTGAGGAAATCTCAATACCTTACATTGCTATCATCATTTCCTACTTAATACTAAAAATTAGGTATATACAAATATGTAACAGCCCATCTTAATTCAGTGCTGAGTCTCTTAATTATCAGTTATAGATAGTCATTGACCTATGACCAGTTGCTTAGTGATTGTTGCGATGACCAACCTGAAAAAGGGGACTTCCACAAAGAAAAGTGAGTCAACCTACTTTCAAACCACCAGAAGGAAAGGCAAGAAACAATGGATGGAAACTAATTAAGGAGAGTGGCAATCTAGAACTAAGGAGAAATTTCCTAACAGTGAGAATACCTCATTTTTCACAATATAAGACAAACCTTTTTGCCTCAAAAAAGAGACTGAAAATTTGGGTGTGTCTTATACACCGAAGACAGCATTTTTTTGCCTCCCAAAGCACCGCCCCGTTCACCAAAATGGCCATGCATAGTCTTATGGAGGCTTTCAGAGTGCTCCTAGTGGCTGGGGAGGGCTAAAATGAGCAAAAACGGGCCTTCTAGTTGCTTCTAGTTATCTTTATGGAGGCTTATAGGGTGTTCGGGGGGGGGGGGGGGGGCAAAATTGAGCAAAAAAAAATGGGCCCGTTTTCACAAAAAAATGGGCCGTTTTGGGGAGGTTTGCAGAGTGCAAAAGCTCCACCCCCCTTTTCAGAAAGCTCTTTAATTAATTGATGAGAATTACACTGATCAAGTGCTGTGCCAGCAGAAATAAAGTCTTAGGTGCTGCAGTGATTTCCTTCTCCAGCACATGGATAAATACACCTGGAAATATCTCCCTCCCGCCCTCCCTACTGTATTTGTCTCTCTATCCCTCTATCTACCTACCTACCTTCTCTCTATATATAAACTGTATATATACATCTCTCTGTGTCCCTCTACCTACACACTTTCTCTCTCTACCTACTGTATTTCTCTCTCTCTCTCTCTCTCTCTCTCTCTCTCTCTCTCTCTCTCTCTCTCTCTCTCTCTCTCTCCTTTTTAAATATTTGCCTCTTCAAAACCTTGGTGTGTCTTATACTCCAGTGCATCTTATACTCCAAAAAGTATGGTAGTTAATCAGTGGAACCACTTGCCTTCAAAAGTTGTGGGTGCTCCATTCATTGGAGACTTTTAAGAACAGAGTGGATGGTCTTTTGTTTGGCCTTTTCGCTCTCCCCAGGCTCCAGAGGCTTTATAGGAGCCTGGGTAGAGCAAAAACAGCCCCCCCCCCCCGGAGGTTTCGGGGACCTTCAGGAGGCTTCCCTGAAGCCTCTGGAGCACTCAAAATGATGTGCCGCCGAAACCGGAAGTGACGTCCGATTTGCTTGGAGCGTCATTTTGAGTGGTCCAGAGGCTTCAGCAACCTTCAGGAGGCTTCCCTTAAGCCTCCGGATCACCCAAAATAACGCTCCAAGCAAATTGGACGTCACTTCCGGTTTTGGCGGCACGTCATTTTGTGTGCTCGGAGGCTTCAGGGAAGCCCACAAAGCCTCCGGAGGGCCTCGGGGGCCTCTTTTCGCCCTTCCCAGGCTCCTATAAAGCCTCTGGAGCCTGGGGAGAGTGAACAGAGCATACAAAAAATGGGGGGGTGGGAAGGTTTCCGCATCTGTAGTGCGCGCATTGCATTATGGGAGTGGCATGCCCGCGCACGACCCCCCTGCACTCCCCCTACTTATGGCACGCGAGCCAAAAAAGGTTCGCCATCACTGATCTAAATCATATGACTCTGGTGAGTCTTGCCATCAAAACTTCTAATCTAAGTCAGAGTTACAGAATAACAGAATTGGAAAGGACCTTGGAGGTCTTGTACTTAAGCAGGAGACCTTATACTCCTGATGGCAAACCTGTGGCATGCAGAGCCCTCTCTGTGGGCCGGCGCAACATCGTCAGCTGCTCTGGTATCTGGCACACATGAAAAATGGCCTGAAAACAGCCCCAAAACAGCCTGGAAAAGCTGGCCAGCTGACAGCGCATCGCCCTGCGTGCCCTGACAAATGGCTCCGCGTGCCACCTGTGGCACACGTGTCATAGGTTCACCATCACGGATTTAGATGCTTGACAACACAGATGCAATTATGTCTATTTGCAGCATTCCATAGTTATTATGACATTTTACATTACTTTTGCAGAAATCAACACTTACTTCCAGTTTTTGACAAAATTATGCCCTTAAATGAACCACCGATTCACTTAATGGCAGTGACATTTGTTTTATGACTGCAGTAAATTTCGGTCCGCTATACAACTGACCAGTATTACAAACATCACTTATAGGATTGTAATGGACAGGCTCCATTACAATAGTATGTCGAAAACTACTTGTATCTGCAATGCCTTCAAGTAGAAGACGGGACACAACACTTTTGTAAGGTTATCTTATCAAAAAAATTTAGACAAATAGTAGAAATGCTACTAAAACAAATATGCCGGCAGGTCTTTAATTCTTATAAATTTTCAAGGGCTAATTTTTTTAATAAGTAATAATCCATCTTATGCCAATTCAATCAGAAACGAAAATCTCGATGACCCTAATTTGAATTACTGTATTTTTCAGAGTATAAGATGCACCCTTTTCTCTCAAAAAAAGAGGGTGAAATTCTGGGTGCACCTTATACACTGAATACAGCATTTTTGGACTCCTGAAACCCCGCCCCCTTTGCAAAAATGGCCGCGCATATCCTTTAGGAGGCTTTCAGAGTGCTCCTGCGGGCTGGGGAGGGCTAAAATGAGTGCAAAACGGGCAGTTTTTGTTTGTTTGTGCCCCCCCCCCAAACCCCCAGGAGCACTCTATAAGCGTCCTAAAGGTTATGCATGCCTTTTTTGACAAAGAAAAGGCCCGTTTTTGTGAAAAATAGGCCCTTTTGGGGAGGTCTGCAGAAACATATTTTTTAATTTGCCTCTTCAAAATCTTGGTGCGTCTTATACTCCGAAAAATACGGTAGCATGTCAACACTGATTGCAATGCAAAGGATCTCAGGCATTTGACAACTGGCTTGCATTTATGACTGGTTGAAGAATCTCACAATCACATGATAGTGCTTTGCAACTTTTGCCATTTTCTGGTAAACATCCATTGGCTAAGCGGATTTGGACTTAAAACCTTGTCATTTGCTTAACAATTGTGGTAACTCAATGATTGTTATAAAAACAGTCATAAAACTGAGCCTGGCTCTGTGGTGACCTATCATTTTTTCCCCCGACTATAAGCTGCACTCTCCCCGCCCCCCAAAAAGGGGGTAGAAATGTCTGTGTGACTTATAGACCTAATAAGGGCCTGTTTTTGGCCTCCTAAAACACACACACACACACACCGCGCTTCCCGTTTTTGCCAAAAATTGGCTCTTTCCCCCCCACAAAAACGGCATGCACAGAGAGTTTGGGAGGCCTGCAGAGTGCTCCTGGGGGCTGGAGAGGGCAGAAATGGGGGGGGGGGGGGGAATAAAAAGGCAGGAAAAGAGAAAAAAAAACCCTTTATACTTACGACAACCAATCATAGCATAGATTACCTCGTGCATGAGCCAGCACTCTCTAACTAATCAACTACAACTGTGTGTTCTGGCCTATTGTATACTTTACTGTTCCAGCTACTAAATTCAATCTTTATCTATTATTGCCTCTGGTTATTTCAGACATATTTGCAACAAACAGTTCTTGAATCATACAAACTAGCTACCAAAGTCAAAGAGAGACTAATGCTTCATACACATATATTTAAAGGATGTTAATTCCAACAGTGATTTCTGAAAGGCAAGAAAAAGAAACGAAAACACTGTTCACTAGTGGAGTTTGAAGAACTGTGCCACAGATACGAGGACTCGGATACATTTTCAAAATGCTTTGGATCTCATGCAAGCACAACATCTTCTATTATTCATTAAAAGAGCCCAAGTATTTCAGACTTCTTTACAAGCCTGTAAAAAAAATTGCTTTAAAAGCCACCTTAGCTTTAATGAGAAAAAGTAAGGCTGCTTTAATGAGTAGCAAAATGTGCTGCACTTACAATCATACAAGATCCAAAGCATATTTCAATACTTGCATAGACCTATCAAAAAGTCTAAGTCCAAGTTATATGTTTGCAGAAAATTGAGACTATAGCATTATCATAAAGATCAATGTTTGAGAACAAAAGTACCAGTTAGCCAACATTGGCATTAAGAAACGTCTAAAAGTTATCTAATTCTAGCCCTATCCTTTACTGTACATTTTTGGAATAAATAATACCGCCATTTCTAGGATTTCTGAGTATTATTAAAGACTGTTAGGTTTTCTGTCATTTCTTAGTAATGATAAAATTAAATAGACTGGGTAAAACAATAAAATTAAATAGAGTGGATTAAATAGACTGGAAGAATCTCCTGCCATTCTGAATATTATGAACAGCAAAACAAAACTAGACCATAGTAACTCTTAGCAGAAGGCTAGGGTAATGAAAAGCCATTTTACATAATTAAAGGAAGATTGTGAAAATGTTCTGCTGAGGAACTCACTTTACTCACTCCAGGTTTCAACTCTCAGGGAATAATATTTGACAATTGCTTCCAGATCCTGCATCTTGATGGAACTACATAATGTTGAGTATTTTCTTTATGGCAATTACAAATGGTTATAAACTACTTCAGTAATAGAGTCAACAAGTCTTAAGCTACTTTGGCAGTTCTTTCTCAATAGTCATTATAGGGAACATACCAAGAATGACTACTTTTACTAGTACAATACTGAGAAAAACGGGTGGTATCATACATCATAGCACACTTCGGCATTTATTCTATGAATTTGAGTTTTCAGCAACATAAAATCTTGAGTTAGGAAAATAGGCAGTGGAAAGGGAAATGTGTTATGGCTAGACAGAAAAAAAAACTTAAGGTAGTACTGACTGTCCTCCAAGACAAATCAGGAATAACTAGATTTGGGTGAATCAACCTTACCTAAAGACTCAAGTAGCAATTAAAATTGAGAAGTGTGGAGTGTATATACATATGCATGTAATGTATTCTAATATTAATGGCCTTGCTTTTGGAGAACCTTTTAACCAAACGTTCTGGAATACTAAGTCTGAGATTTTTATAAAATGAATCAACTACTATTGAACCACGATCTCTCTTCCTTAGTGTCACACATTTTACATAAAATACAAAAGTACCCATTAAAGATAGGTGATAGCAAAATGGGAGGCAATGCACTGAATTACTAAGTCGATTAATAAACACAGTGCTCTTTTATAGATTGGTTTGTTATCACTATTGCCATGAATTGTTACAATTATATATATAGAAATATATTTGTAGAAATAGCTCATGATGTGATTTTAAACTTCACCAGTGATTTTGTTTGGAAATCGTACTTTTAAAATGCAATAATATTCTTACAGCAAGGTACTTTAAAATACAGTAGTATGTTGTTTAAGAATAATAAGCTACTTATTATTAAAATCAAGTCCTCAGCTAATTTAAGGAGTGACAACTATAGGAATAACACTATTAAAACAAATTTCACTGTAAGGCTTTAAGATTGCTGTGTCAAAAGATTTACTTATTCCATTATTATTAATAGCCTCAAAGACTACTTCATTCAAAGTTATACTTTGAAACAAAATGGTTCAAATTATAGGGCAAACTGAGGTGGAGCAGAAATCACAGAACATAATCCAGTAGGTTTCAGCATGATGCATTTCTATCACAACTAAGATGTATAAGTCTTGAATACTTCATAGACATTTATTAATCCACATTGGATTATGTAAATTACTACAGCATTTAAAATGTAGTTCTGCAATTGTAAGGATGTAACACAAAAAAGAATTTTGGAAATCAAATTGAGAGTCTAAGAAATTCTGCTCTGCTCTGTTCCTGACCCTTTCTTATGCAATCAAGACTCACTCTGGAAGTTTTATCAAAATTAATGCAAGTCAGACATTTTAGCTAAAAGGAATTTGCAAGAGTGTCTTTTCTTTTTTCAAAGAACCTCAGCATGTCCATATAAAATATAGAAAAACCGTACAGCATTCTATATTTTAAAGACAGAAAAGTTCCTTGGATAATCCACCTAGCTTCTCTCTAGAAGTTGTTTCAGATGCCAACACACCTTTTCTTAGAATTGCACAGGATGCTTTAAGTATTTGCAGAAAGAAGTTATAATTACATAATCCAAAGTGCCTTTTTACCTTCAAATCCAAAGTATTTTTTGGTGGTCTTGCAAAGTTAAACAAAGCAAAACATGGAAAGCTATGCAAGTCAATTATTTAAAATAGTGCCAATACAAAATACCTTGAAACATTCCAGGTATGTAATTCAGTAATGAAAATGAGGAATAAAATGTTTTATTTTACAAGCATTTCTTTCCCAATCTATTATTTTGACTTTTGAAGGAAACACCATCATCCAATCAGTATATCATTATAGCAATAACCCTTAGACTTATATACCGCTTCACAGTGCTTTACAGCCCTCTCTAAGCGGTTTATAGAGTCAGCCTATTGCCCCCAACAACCTGGGTCCTCATTTTACCCACCTCGGAAGAATGGAAGGCTGAGTCAACCTTGAACCTGGTGAGATTTGAACTGCCAAATTGCAGGCAGTCAGCAAAAGCATCCTGCGGTACAGTACTCTAACCAGTGCACCACGTTTCTTACTTATGTGTAACCAATGTATAAATATATTGTACTACAAGCAACTACCATAATTGGAGCGACTCCAGTCAGTCGCTAAATTGGAAATCATGTGAGTGCAACTGTGCTTTCTATCTGGAAAGAGATAAGATCATAGATAACTCCTCGAATTATAACCACAACTGGGGCAGAATTTTGGTTTTAAATCATTACTATTATATAGTCACCACACAGCCAGGCTCAGTTTTATGACTGTTTTTATAACAATCATTGAGTTACCACAATTGTTAAGCAAATGACAAGTTTTTAAGTCCAAATCCAGCTTATCCAATGAATGTTTACCAGAAAATGGCAAAAAATGTTGCAAAGCACTATCATGTGATCGTGGGATCCTGCAACCTATCATAATTTTGAGGACAGGTCATAAGTAACTTTTGAGTCTGTTGAAACTTTGAATCGTCAATAAGCATTCAGTTGTATGGTCAGGACTACCTGCATTGTTTCACTTCTTCGGTTTGTGTTTGCCTGCTAACCACTCCTCTGCCCTTTAGAATGCTTGGGTACCTGCTTATTATCTTGTACAATGTGATTGCACCAATTGCCTTGAGCTTCCTCTGCAGTGTGTGTGTCAGAAAATTACCTACAAAAATGGTTTGCTTCCTCCATTCCCCTGCAAAGAGATCAGAGAGGAAACAATTTCAAAAGAGTAATATTAGTAGTTCGCATAATGTGTTCACAGCACTGGTCACACTGCTTTTGATATGTACAAGAGCAAACATCTTATTCTCTTGCAATCCCTTTTGTGACATTTTGACAAGCAAAGTCAATGGGGAAGATAGATTCACTTGACAACTGGGTTCTAACTTATCAATTGCAGTGATTCACTTAACAACTGTGGCAAAACAGGTTGTGAAATGGGACAAAAATCGCTTAAAAGTCTCACTTAACAGTAAATTTTTTGCTCAATTATGGTTCTAATTCGAGGACTGCCTATTCTACCTGAAATTTAAATACTAATTTAAGAAAACATATAATGCCCCAACGTTCATTAAGGATATTTTAATAATGATCATGTTCCATGATTTTTAACCCAAGGTCCACAAATATAGCTAACTCCACAATTCTTTTAACAAGCCAAAAGCATCACTGTAGCTAGTTTTAGGATGGAATTAATTCCTGTCATATTGTACTCTAAGAATATTCAAAATTTCTCCAGTACTGCAGGATGACGAAGGCAAAAACATGAGGGCATGTAAAAGACCCCCTTTTTGAAAGCCTAGTAAAATTTCTAGTTAGTAAAGATAATTGAAACATATATTGTATCCACTCTTTCCAGAGAACTGGTTTAGTGATATAATCTTAGCAATAAATTATTTTGGATTATAGATCTTCTCCAATACAATTGTGAACAAGTAGGGACCAAACATTCATGGCTAATAATTGCAAGATAAAGATAAAACATAATTTTGCTAAGATGTGAACAATTTATCATTACTAGCACTATCATTGTTTTTAAAGCATCTTTGGGATTTCTTTCAACTCTAACAGTTAAACCAAAATGCAAACAAATTGTAAACATTTGGTCTAAAAGAGTCATAAATCAATGTAAAATAAGCTAGCTTCAATTTCCAAGAAAAAAAATTATTTGCAATTCTTTTTCTACTTTAAGAAACAAAACTACGCCATACTATCATATAGGGAAGGAGTGCTATTTAATTTGTTAACTTGTCTTATCCAAAGAGGTTTCTGAACATTAAAAATTATTTGGATAGAAATGCAGGCTAGGATTCTGGTGTGATAAGTATCTCTGTGCTAATGGAAAACTAAGTATTCCAAATGTAAAGAACAATCTAAACTGATTTGATTTGTTGGTATGTGTAAAGATGAATTGTTAAGATAATACTGATTATTAACATGTGTGTTACCAAGAAAGTTTCGAAGACATCCTGAACTAGAATTGCAAACTAAGATCTACCTAGATATTATAAACAAAGATTATGAAAGCAAATCTAGCACATAAAGCAAAACTGACAGGAAAACATGCAGTAGAATGGCTTGTAGAGCAGCCCAGAGTAATGAAATGTGTAAAGGCAAGATTACTGCTGATATTTTACGTATTTCTATGGTATTGCAATCAAAAGAAATTTACAGCAGCTTATTTAGAACAAGTACAGATTGAAATATCCATAGGAGGAATAAAAAGAAGTACAAAAACATTACAGAATACACGAATTACAGATAAAAAAAGATTAAAAATAAAGATAGCAACATTTACACAGCAGGAGAAAACTCTGTAAAACAATCTGGTCTTCAAGAGCTTCTGAAATAGCAATAAAAAGGGAATCAGGCTGGTCTCTACATGGGGCTGTTCCACAACATCAGCAAGCTACCATAACAATTGTAATAGCATTTAAGAAACTTAAAACATTTCAATTTTCCTCCCCCATCAAATCAATATAGTGAATAATATAAACACAATAGACCTACTGATGAAATTGCTGTGAGTTTCCTATCAATATGGTTAAGAGCAGGGTTGGGAAGTGGAGACAAAGCATCCTATTGGGATAAAAAATATTTTTCTTTCTGATATAACCAATGTGAGAAGAAACTTAGTTAATCCAGTATCCTACTGGAGACAGAATCATGTTGCCATGAGTTCTTGAACCAAGAAAAACAAAATGAACTGTGAAAAAATTAGTAATGTAATGGACTAAAATTGTTTTAAGTTATCAATTTACTATGTGGTCTTTTACATCGTGGCTACACCAGATTCAATTCTAATTTCACCTATCTCATCAGCAATATTTTATGACAATATCAGGAGACACACAATCCGTCTATCTTCTGGTTTGTCATAAATAAAATATACAGCACAATGCTGTATAATGTCTTATACAGCATTGTATACAGCATATTCCTGAATATATTCATTTATTGTACTATATAACTGATAAATTTAATTTTCTTTATAAAACCTTTGGTTGGCTAACTTGCCCAAGGTGAAATGTTAGCATCTGTCAGCTAAATCTTTTAAACTGAGTTCAATAAACTAAGCACACCACTATGATCAATTAGCAGGTAACTGAATTTTCTGTCACATTCATAAACAAGACAGGTGGCAGGAACTACCATCCATTCCACTGATGCTGCCTTAACTAAAAACAATTCATTTTATAATAAATCAGTAAGGTTAAACACCTTTTTTGTTTTGTTTTACAGAATTCTTTGAGTATTAACTGTGTATATTAATGTACTTTTCTCAATCCTATTTGGATACTTTTGTTGAGAGAATAGCTACACAGACAGCAACTTCCATTATATTTATTTGACATTTTATAAATTCTAAACAACCAGTACTCAGAAGTAATACAAAAACTAATTATAGATTGCTTGGTTTAACCACACCCACTGGGATAAAGGAACAAACAAAAGTAATCAAGTAGGATATACCACACTTTACAAAAAAGTATTCCTTGAAGCAAACATACAAAGACAATTAGTAAATAATTCTCATTTTTATAGCTGAAGATCAATACATATTTATACTATGAAGTAATTTTACAAATGTTCAGTTTGCAAGCGGTATGCAATCTCTAAAATTTGGCAAATATATTAAAACAAAATTGAGAATTATTTCTTCAGTAACCATGGGCAATCTAAGGCCTGAGAATATTTTGAATTATTGTCTCTCGACTATTGAATAAGTCGGGGAGTAAGAAATCTTGGATGCACCTGGTTATCTACTTAAAACAACAACAACTCCTATCAATAATTACTTGTTTACTAGATAAATAGTATAGTTCTTTCATATACATGTGAGCCAGTTGTTTCTATTCACTTTTAACTAAGCATGCAAGGGTTACTTTTAGGATTTTCATGAAGGGGTATTAGTAATGGTTTCAAAGTTTATGGGGGGGGGGGGAACTGCAAAAGAATACAGAGAAAAGTAGCAAACAGGAGTTATCAGAGAACCTAATATTTAAATAATGGTTATGTGGTAGGCAAACATTATTTCAACTGATTCACATTTTGATAATTTGTAAGGGTATATAAAATGTTTTCCAATTCAAAATGTTTCAAAATTGAGAGAGTTGCTTCAAGTTTGGAATAGTTTGTTCTGCTGTTGTTAGACTAGTTCTGATCATTCCAGAACTGTCCCAAGCTTAGAATACTTCTAGAATGGTTGAGGATAGTTTGGAACATTTCCAGGATGTCTGGAATAACTATTTTAAATTGAAAATATTTTGCACACTACTAGTTTCTTGCTCTGGTCATAAGATCAACCTTCAGCTATTTGGAAAAAAAAAAAGCCAGGAAGCATTTCTCAGGCAATCTATATATTACATTATAAGGGTGTTACTGATAAAATGTATTCATTATAACTAACCTAGGTAAACCAGATAGAAGTTGAGACATCAGCTCTGAGAGTTCTAGAACATTTCAGAAGTATTGATTTCAGTTAACACCAGTTAGTTAGTTAGTTACCTTACCAAAGATAACAGCCATTAACTCTAAATTCTAGAACTTGGTTATTACAACTATATTCTTATTTTATAGAATAAATAAATTAAGCTACCATCTACCAGTAGACTTTAAATCAAATCTGACTTTCTGAACAAGATCAAATGCAATGCAAATAATATGAGAGCACCATTTGTCAGGGCTCTGATTATCTTTCAATTCTTTAGCATTTTACATACATCAGGAAGAAATAAAAAAAAGGTTCCAAGACTCAAACTTGCTAAAATATTCTGCCTATGTTGTTGTGAAAACTAATTAATGCTGGGTGACTCCCTTGACTTGTTATTCTCTCTACTGCAGGGGAACAAGTTTTAGAGGATAGCTTACATCTATTCGGATTTTAATATTGAACACAAACTTTAGAAAAAGTGGCATGTCAAGGATTAAAGTTCTATCTAAAATATAATCTAAAGGTGGTGCCACTATTACAACTGATCTAATGCTTCACATGAACTATATAACTATAAACAGCTTTTATTGGGGCAGAATACCTCCAAGCTGACCCTGAACTTGCCAGAAAAACGCTGAGAAAGGGGGGGGGGGGGGAAAGAAGGCTCCAAATGTGGAAGTAGCTAAAAGCTTTAAGCAGGTCACTAGCACTTCCAAGGCCTGAGCCATTTGTAAAAACAAGCTAACCCTTAGTTTACAGGAGCCGTCACCAGTGAAACTGGGTGGCAAAAGTTACCTAAACCGCACCCTCTGCCAGGACAAGTGAGCCTCTAACTCAAAATAGGACTCAACTTCCTCACAACGACACTCGGTTCACATTAAGCTCCTTACTCCACCCTCCTTCTAGATTGTGCAAGAACCGACATTCTCGATGCATCACAGAGCCGCCACCACCACATACTTCCGCTCCTTGTCAGAGGCAAAAAGGCAAGGATTCCGCATTTTACACAAACACACACACACACAAAAGGGGGGCTCCGGGGCCCGAGATCGCGGCCACACCGGTCGGCAGCTGCCGTGGAGGCGGCCGAGGACGGAGAGGAGCGTGCGGGTGTCAGTCATGGTGTGGCTGAAAGCTAGCGCGGAAAAAGAGGGAGAGAAAGAGATCCCGGGGAGCGCCTGAACTGGCAAGCCCGCCGCCATCTTACAATGCGGGAAAGAAGTTCCCGGCCAGAGCAGAGACACCGGCGGAGGAGGGGAGGCAGCAGACGCCACACAGATACATACACAACGCACACACGGACACACACACACACACAGGGCGGTGCGGGTGACTTTCCAGTTGCTCCCTCAGTGAAAAGGAGGGAGGCCCGGGAAGGGAGCTCGGGTAACAGGCGGCTTTGTCATTTCAACCAAGGCAGATACAGAGGCTCCGGGAAGCCCGATGGCCTCGCGGGAGCACGAATCGGCTCCGGACGCTCCGCCACTGAGCCCCGCTGAGGTCCCAACGGTCCCAAAGGCCCCTCCTGACAGCTTCCACCCCTTCCACCCCACCGACTGCGGGCAGCCGGCAAGCCAACCTCCCGTCACGCTCCTACCGGGCCCTGTCGAGCCGCCGCTGCCAAACGCCCCGCGGAAAGGCAGGAAGGCAGCCTTCCCTCCCGGTTGTTTCCTCCGCTCGGAGGTTTAGGCCAGCCGGCCGGCCGAGGCCGCGTCGGCCCCACCGCTCACCTTGTTGATGCGTTTCAGCGCCATCCTGCCTTCTGCGCGGGGGGAGCGTGGCGGTGCGGGTGGTGGTGGTGGTGGGTGGCCGCCGCGGCCGGGGGTCACTCGAACTGCGCCTCCTTCGCCTCCTCCGCCTCGTCGGGCCTGTCTGCGCCGCCGCTGCCGCACTCCCTCCCTGCGGGTGGGGGATGGAGCCGCTCGCTCGCTCGCCGCCTGCCTTTTCCTCCTTCCTCCGGAAACAGCCGGGGGCGCCCGCCCGCACCGAACACCAGCCGCGACGTCAACGGCGCCGCCTCTCTCGATCGGCCGAGGTCTCCCGACCGGCCTCTCCGGCGAAAAGGCGACGAGGGGCCGCGACTACCTCCTTCGAACAGGAACGGGGGGAAGAGTTAAACTCAGGCGCAGCAGCCGCGCCGCCGGCGAGGCCAAGAAAAGGGCGGAGCTAGATATAGGTCCCGCCTCCTCCGCCACCGCCCTCCCCCCTGGGGCGGAGGCGGGCCTAGAACGCGCGGCCGAGTGAGGTCCCGCCCCCCGAGGGCCTTCCGATTGGTGGAGTCCAGCAACGCTCAACTGCCTCTATAGGAAAGGAGACCGCGCGCTCATTCGGTGGAGCGAAAGGAAGAGATAAAAAGGAGCTAGACTGCATTCGCGCACGCGCCCTTGGTCAGATTTACTTTTTTCCACCTTCGCATTAAGTGAAAAAAAAAAAAGGAAGGAAGGCGTACAAACGTCTTCGCTAAACCTCTCGCGAGATAAACAGCGCTTATGCTCTGGTAGGGGAGGGGGGAAATGCCCGGCTTCGCTCATCACCAGGGAACGCGGATGCGCGCGTCGAACCGTGAGCACGTGGACGCGCACAGCCCTCCCGCCCCACCCCCAGCTTCTTCCCTCTTTTGGAGCGCCTCCGCTTCCCCCCCCCTCCTCCCTGCGCGACAGTAGTGACGGCCTCCTCCAACACTTACGATCCTGCTGCCGTTAGAATCGGGATGAAGCGCTTGCGCGCCTTCGGCCGCCTCCCGCAAATAACGCCGCTCGGCCCCTCTTCTCCCTTTTTCGGGATTGCGCACTCGCTGAATGGCCGTCACAGCCGGATCTATTTAGCGAGGAAGGTCTGGTCTTGTATCCCTCCGCACAGCTGGGCTGGGGCTTTAGGGGGCGTCCGTCGCTTCCTTGGGTCAACCCTCCGCCCTCCCTACCCCAAATGGGATGCTACCTGCTGACGGTTGCGCTTCTCGGTCTGCCCAGAGTATCCACGAGCTGCTTGACTTGACTAAATCTTAATATTAAAGTCAGAGTTTGGAAGTGACCAAGATTAAGGTTGCCCCCTTTCTAAGAGTAGGGGATTCTTTTTCTCAACCTCGATTCGAACGTACTTAATATTTTATTGTTATTTATTTAGTTTGTCACTCAAACTATTCCTGTTATAAGATAACAGGAATAAGAATAAACATGAATAACACAGGAAATGGATACAAATAAATGGGGACAGGACAGGGACGTTAGGCCCGCTGGTGCGCTTATGTACGCCCCAACTGAACTTCTGAAAAATTATGTACAAGATTGGGGTTGTGTTTGATTATGCTCTGAAAGAATTAGGTGCTGGCCTAGAAAGCGGGAGACTTGAATTCTACTACCTCCTCCAACACTTAACCATGAAAAACAGGCTGAGCTACTTTGGGCAGTCACTCAGTCTCAATCCAACTCTCCTCACAGGGTGTTTGTTGTGAGTAAAATAGGAGGACGAAGGAACATTGATAGGTTCCCCACCCTGAGTTGTATATAAAAAGGCGAGATTAAAATCTTAAAAACACACTTGGGTTCCTTCAGGTTAAAATTAATTTAGAAATCATGTCGGGTGGTCTCACTAAGCTACCAAGAAACAAACATAACAGAGATAACCTATGCTTCCCCCCCCAAAAAACCTGGTCAGTCTTTAGTAGCCACATATGTTGTGTTCATCCATTAACCATGGTTTTCTTAGCCGTGGGTTACTCAAGACTATTGGGTTGTATAGCACCTTGAAATTTAAAGCACCAGCCCAAGCTATTTGGCTAAATTTATTTCAATTTTCTATATCCCACTTCTTCCTAGAAATGAGAGTGACTGGCCCAAAATCACCCAGCTTTCTTCTGTGCTCAAGGCAGGATTAGAAGGTGAATCTCCCCACCCCTTAATCACTTTACCAAAATTGCGCTCAATTTTTTTATTGCAATTTTATACTGTCCAGATCAACATATCCCTGAAAATTTACAATACAACAAATTATATTTAAATCAATATATGTAGAATACAGATGGTTGCTCAATCAGCCAAATGATACCAGTACAATGCCAACTTACCTGTTTGAATAATAAAATTCTGCCCTACGGTGAACTACAGAAAAAATTGTCAGAGCTTCTGTGAACATATTCCAAAGAATGGGCACAAAACAGGGAAAGAGTGTCTTTAGGCCCATGCCTCTGGAATTTTCAACATCCCTTCATGAACACACAGGCTAGAAAGATTCTGGACAAGGTATCCTAGGCCAAGGCATTTAATGCTCTATATTATAAGTCAAAATCAGCAGTTAGAAATGGACTTAAAAGCCAATTGGCAACTAATGCATCAACCAAAGAATAGGCCCTATGTTTGAGGATCAGATCTTACTTGCTGTAATCTTAGTTACTACATTCTGTAGCAACTGCAGTTTTTGAATCATTTCCAAGGCTGCCCCCAGAGACTCTGTTACAGTAATCTAATCATATAGTAATATGGTAATGAGTTACTGTTGCCTGGGTATCCTGGTCTAGGTAGGACTGAAAGTGGTATATTAGCCTCAGCTGGATGAAAGCCCTTCTTGCTTCAGTTTTCATCTGCAAAAGGAGGAATCCCAAACTGCACATTTGCTCCGTCAGCAGGAGAACAACCCCATCTACAATCCACACCAAGAACAAGTTATTTCTAGTAAAATATCTTTGCTGGACTTTAGTTTGCACTTGTTTCTACCCATCATGGTACAGCCTCCAGATCAGTGGTGGGTTCCTGGTTTGCTGAGTGCACGCTTTATGCCAGATGCACGCTATGCATGCATGCACACTTGAAGGAAACTTGCTCACGTGTGTGTGCATTTCAAAGAAACATCTTGGAAAGTAAGGAAAACAGATGAGAAGCGGCAATTCAATCTGCTGCCCCTGATCAGCTGGGCTTCAGAAGCTGAAATAAAGGTAGGTATAACCCAGGGACGTGCGCTCAGGCCCACTTTCAAAGCAACAGAGAACCAGTTCGCGCTCTGCTTGATGGGACAGCTACTGGTTCGGGAGAACTGGTGCGAACCGGTAGAAACTCACCACTGCTCCAGATACTAGACTGTGCCAACAGCACTTCTGATTTGGCCTGATATCAGTAAAGTGATGATAAACTTGGGATTTTTAATTCGGTTTTTAGCGCAGGGTTTATTTATTAGAATACGTTTTTTAAATTTTATATATTTTATATATTTTGTATGTATTTTAACATCCCTGTGCGCCGCCCTGGGTCCATTTGGAGAAGGGCGGGGTATAAATTTAATAAATAAATAAATAAATCTCACCTCAGACTGCGGGGTGACCTCTTGCAAGTGGATTTACACAAATTTAAATAGGAAGATTGATGAGCTGTAGTGTATCTAGTAGTCTCATGGCTACATCTACAACATATATACACATAAACACTCTGAAACCAGGGCCACTACCAAATGGTGCCTCCAACTCTCAAACATGTAGACAATTCAGGAAGATGCATGATCAACAGTATAAAAAGCTACTTATCATGGCTGTTATTAGAATCCTTACCATCTTTCTCTTGGATCAAACAAATTTTCTGTAGGATGTTATTTTGCTTTTAATTTTATAAGTAATTGAGGTTATTTGGTCAGATTACAGTTATAGACTTTCTAAAAATAAAATAGAAAAGTAAGTTTCAAGTAAAACTTTAAAAAACCTATTTTAAAAATATGGTGGTTTGATAACCGATGAAAACAAATCGGGTTTAGGTCCTTACTGGAAATTATAACAAAATAGATATTGATTTATCTTAAATGCTATTGTGGATTTCTTGACTACAGTGACAGATTACACTGGGTGACCTAAAACCTTTCCAGTTTTTTTTTTAATTGACAACCCTAAATATTACTTCCTGTTTCATATATATTTATTGTGACATTTTTAGTAATTTTTGTTATGATTATATATGTGAGTTCCAAATACGGAGGCAGACCCATATTTTGCTTGGTTGTTGTCTAAAATAGATGCAAGCCTTAGTTTAAATCTAGATTTCTAGCAACAGCACTCTCCTTCCTATGGCGTCTTGTGGATGAAAAGACAGACGAAAGTAGGCATGTTCCATTTATTCTAGGACCTAAGCAGCGGTGAAATTCAGCAGGTTCTGACAGGTTCTGGAAAACCAGTAGCAGAAATTTTGAGTAGTTCGGAGAACTGGCAAATACCACCCCTGGCTGGTCCCAGAGTGGAGTAGGAATGGAGATTTTGCAATATCCTTCCCCTGGAGTGGGGTGGGAATGGAAGTTTTGCAGTATCCTTCCCCTGCCATGCCCACCAAGCCATGCCCACATAACTGGTAGTAAAAAAAATTGAATTGCACCACTGAATCTAGGTTATGGTTCTGTCTTCTGCCCTTTAAATACAATACTCAGTATGCAATACCCAATAGCCCATCACTACAGATGAGGAAATTTGGCCATCCCTATATAGCGATTTTTCATTCCTGGGATTGAACCCGTGGAAGGAGAACATACAGTACTACCTCATCACTCCATAACAGTCATGATGCCTATATTTTGGGGATCCAAGGAGACAACAAATTAAATTATATTCAAAATACTTTTATACCAATTCTAATTATTTTAAAATCTGATTTCATGATTTTAGCCATTGTTTTTTCTTTAAGTACTATTAAGAAAAGGTTAACTCTGGAAATAAATAAAACATTTACATCTAAGTTTTTCTACAGCGAAATCAAGGGTACATAAACAATTCAATTGTGACGATTCAAGTTATATGATTTGCAATAAATGTCTTCGGAAAAAAAGTTTATCATGAGGCAGGCAAGGTGAATACCACTAATTCCTGAAATACATATAGCTGTAGAAGTCAGGCAGCCATTGCTCATCTCTCAGCTGACCCCATCCACCCTCTTCAAGGTGATACGTCCTATAGAAGTATACAGTTTAGTTTCTTGAGTTTCCACCTAATTAGCTGTGTCACCTGGCTTGAATAATTTTGAAATTATTTTAATTTTTAAAAAAATATCTAGTTCATCCTTATTTAGAAGACTGCCTCTAGGTTCTTCATGGGTCACATAGCATTCTTAGAAGTTAAAGTCATTGGATGGCAGCAGTTCATTGTGTTTAATTTGATTTGTTTTTAGTGTATTTATGTATATATTTTATGCTGTTTTAATTTCTCCCTGTACACCGCTCCGAGTCCCCTAAGGGAGAGGACGCGGTTATACAAATAAATATTCGTATTCGTATTCGTTTGAAATTATATTTATATTTGTGAGAAATAAAGGTAAACCTGGGGGATAAGAGAACATTCCGTGGATGGGAGAAAGGAACTTCACCACTTTGCTTCCTCACAAATGTACTCTTGACTGATCTTGTAACCTATGGCAACTAGTTTATCAGAGTGCTCCTACGATGTTCCCCAACCCAATATAGAATGGATTCCTGCCTCAGAGGTTTCAGGCAAACCCCAGACCTGAATAATTGTTTAAGCTAATGAAAAGTTTGGCATGTAAATTAGTCCAGCACTCATTTTGCAGTTCCAGTGCATTTGACAACAAAACCATACATTTTCATAAATAATGAATCACATTTTATGAGATGGGCAGCTGAATGAATGAACAGGATTTTCCTGTTTTCTTTAAAAGGTTAGGGGCACAATAGATATCTAATACAGAAATTTAAAGCATTCATTTTGCTATTTTAAATCCCATTCAAAGCCCAATCTCCTACCCACAAAACACCAGCAATTTTACCTTATGGATTCAGTCTAATACTATTATCCATCTCTTGGTCATATTTTCTAACACAGCATTTTGGAGCTTTGTGATCCAAATTGGGCATACATTATATATGTGCTTTTTATATGAACTTTTTAGTGTGTACAATGAACAGTGTACAGCACATCCTTCAGTTCCTGCATCAACCTTTCTCTACAAATGATGTCATGTTTCTTGTTTATTTAATTCTACATTATAGCAGAATTGTGGAAGAGTAATGTTCAAAAGAATGTTCATAATTATTTAGCAGTATAGCAGGTGTACACATGTCAAGAAAGGCAATTCTAATGGCCAAGAACATGCCTCCCATTATATTTGGCCTGACTAATACACATCAGCAATCACTGCCTGATACTCAAGGGAATGATGTGGATAGTAACTCATCCTCCAAACCTGGGCAATGCCACCCACTGAATCATTTACATGAGTGACAGAGAGACGCTGAATCAGCCACTTCTTTTCCTATGACTGAAATGACTGAGATGTCATTTTGCAGGAATGTGGTCCTTGGGCATAGCTACTTGACTATGACATACCTAAAATAAGAAGGATTTATGTAACAAAATATATATGCAAGGCAATGCAAGACATCCTGGAAAAGTAATAAAATATTTAGTACAGCAAAGTAACAAAGTATGGCTTGGAAACAAATTTTTAAATATATTCTTGATTTCTTTTTTCTTAGTAGAATAACCTTTATTTTAATTTAAATCATGTTGTAGCATGATTTTGAAAAATGCATAATATTTGAACAATATTTTCAGCATTGCTGTTTTCTAAACTGTTGGTTTAGCAGACCAGGAAAGCCTGCTTTGGCAGAGAGATGTTTTTGGCTTTTTTGACTAACCCTCTTGCTATTTTTTAAATAAATGAAAGGTCTCTTTGAATGGGATTTATGGATAAAAGTGCTGTTCTTTATCACCATTGTCTGACTCATCCACTGTTTGTGTTTAACCTCATGTTCCACAGATAAAGAATAGAGTACATAAAATAAAATGCATAAAGAATAGAATACACTTGCTACCTAAGAACACTGTAGTTGGCACAGAAGATGACAATATTAAGACAGAATTCCAAAATGAACAACAGCGGATAGTTTGCAAAAATAAAATATTGTTTTTTAATCTATGGTTTGAAATGTTTCACATTTAATTAGAATTATTTTCTGTTCTACAGTTGCAGTTAAAGAAAAATTAATCTTAGAATATGTATGGATATAACAAGTAGTCAAGTAGTTAAAATAAGGCCAACATTCAATTAGCATTAAAATATTTCATGACAGTGGGTCCACTGGGAGAGTTGTGTATAGTTTCTCTCAGTAGTAATGAGGCTCAAAAATTCTTAATATTGCGTCTCAGATAAGTAGTTATCTTAGATCTAAATACAAAAAATAGGATGCTTGCAAAATGGTTTTTAAACCATTATGATTTATGACTCAGCATGAACATCAAGCTAATTACAGTGTACTGTGTATCAGGCCATTACTTCTATTTTATTTAATCTGGTAGGTGGTGTTTCCCTTAATTAAACTCTGAGAAAAACTGAAAAGGGCAATGTAATTGGTGGCCAAAAGTGGAGGTTTTCAGTGGACTCTATATTATCTACCATTTGTTAAAACTTTCAACCTACCTTTCTTTCAAGATCTCAAAGTGGGATGCAACAATTATTTCTCACTCATTTCCAAGGAACAGTCATCCTGTGAGGTTGATCAGGTTGTGGATTGAAATGTCCACTGCGAGTTTCCTGTGATCCTGGGTGTTCAACTTCTAGCCTAACTCATTAGATTACCACACTAAAGCAAATAAATGTTGGTGTGTCTCTGTCATTGTATACATGCATGTATGCATCTATCTATCTATCTATCTATCTATCTATCTATCTATCTATCTATCTATCTATCTATCTATCTATCTATCTAGTCTATCCTTATTTATATAATTCCTACATATTTCTATTTAATTTTATTTCACCTGACAGAACCGTAGTTGTCATATGGTATTTGGATCACAGAAGTGGTCTGCAATTATGGGATTTCCTCATATATCACTAAAAGGAAAAAAGTCCCCTTGCTAATTCTCCTCCAATATTGCCTGAAATCATAAAAGGCGACAGCCCTTTAATAGGTTTTCACCAATAGATCAGGCATCAGAGGGACAACTTCATAAATGCTATCACTTCAAGAATACAGTTTAAAACATTTTTTTGCCAAATTGTCTTATTGAAATTCAGTATTCAGTATGGCCTGTATTTCTACTGATATATTTAATTGCTAAATTACATTTTTGTGTGATTTAAATAACTGGAATTCAATTTCTGAAACCATACAGGAAAATATTGCAATTAACTAAGATATTCATATGCCAGGTAGCAATATTATGGCCATATAAATGAAATAAAATCAGATAAATAAGTTTTATTTATTTATTTATTTTAGGGGAAATAATGGAGGTAGCAACTTCATGCATTCATTTTCTCCACTTATTTTCAAAATACATTCCTAAGAATTCAATGGGCTATATTGTTGCAATACATAATTAAATTTAAAAACATTTGAAATATTATATAACTATAATTTTACACACACACATAAAATAGATTGCATATTATTATTTCACTGCATATGAGAGTTACTAAGATATTTTTAATCACACCACCTGCTGGTAGTAATACAATACTGTATTTGCTTTACTATAGAAAGAAATGGACACTTGCCTGCCTGGCTGTTTTTGTACATTTAGCTTTCAAATCTGGTGTAAACCATCAATGGCAACTGGTTCAAGTCCACATGATACACATAACCTCACATAACCTTTGATTACAGAGCTGCATGAATAAGAGGGTGCATTCTGTGGCCATATTGAATAGAACAGGAATTTCAGATGTTGCACAGAATACAATATAATTGGGGTTTTTTCTGCATTGATTTTGCATGCTTTGAAAACCTAACCTTTCTAAGAAAATTAATTAGGGATGTAATAATGCTCCTTAGCTAAGTCTTATCATATTTCCTGATTTTAGAACTTCTGTCTCTTCAACAAATACTTTCATTTTATATAAGCCTAAAGTTAGTGAACCGAAAAGTGGTGTGGTAGGAAAAACTTTCTGCTCATGGTGTTCAGTGTGTCCCTGTGCTGACAGGGCAAGGGAAAACTTGCCAAGATTGGGTATCTCCAGGAATTTATTTCAAGCATTTTCATTGGGGTGTAGAATCAAGAAAAGAGAAGGAGTAAGAGAAAGAAAAAATAAAAATATGGAGGATCATTGACTGGGATGAAGACTTTCTAGGTTCTAAAGTACAATGTCCAGACTGTTAGCCTTTTACAACAAACTGTAGAACAAGCCATGGGCTGAAATAAGATATACACAGCTGTTTTTAACAATTCTCCCTCAGAGTGTTTTAATTTAATGGCAAGATTTTTTCTTTTGAGGAAAAGCAAACAATGTTTCAGAATTCAAAGACATCTATCAGAATTATTAATAAAACAGGACTGCATAGGTGGGTATTATGCATAATACATCATAATGTAATTGTTTCATTGTAGCTTACTGTGCTCTAAGGTTTAAAAAATGTGTGAATTCAGCCAAATATTTTATTAAGGAGGAATTTCCTACTAGGTGCAATTTGATTTGCCTCATCCTTTACTTATGGTAAGTTGAGTTTGCTGAGTTTGCGCAACATACTAAACCATAAACCATATTTACTACAACCAACCAACCAACCAGAATAGAGCTGGAAGAGACCTTGGAGGTCTTCTAATCCATCTCTCTGCCCAACCAAGAGATTCTATACTATTTCAGACAAGTGGCTGTCCAGTCTCTTCTTAAAAACCTCCAGTGAGGAAGTGCCAATGATTTCTGAAGGGAAGGCTGTTCCACTGGTTAATTGTCCTCACCATTAGGAATTTCGCCCTTAATTCCAGGTTGCTTCTCTCCTTGACTAGTTTCCATCCACTGTTTCTTGTCCTACCCTCTGATGCTTTGGGAAATAAATTGCCCACCTACCTCTGAAATGCTGGAATACTGCTACCATTCCACTCCTTTTCTTTAGACTAGCCAAATCCAATCCAAATCCTGCAGCTGTTCTTCATATGTTTTTAGTCTCAAGGCCTTTAATCATCTTAGTTGTTTTTCTTTGCACTTTTTTTCTGAAGTATCAACATCCTTTTTTGTAACCACAACTGGATGCAGTATTGCAGGTGTAGCCTTACTAAGACTTTATAAAGTGGTACTAATACTTCACGTGATTAATACTACATGTTATACAAAATTAATAAGATTCATATAGCATTTTATGTAAAAACATAATCCACTTGTCTTCCCAAATTTTGTGAATCTATAAAATTATATACAAAGTTCATTTTGAGATACTGAGTGATTAAACATTGTTATCATGGGTGTTCATAGGAGACCAAGGAAGCAAATGACATGATTGCAATTGCAATTACTGTTTGTAATTACACTAGAGTGTCATTTGCTTGATGTCACAAAGTGCATGTCCTTGTTTTGAGAACAGTATGGCTTGTTATGGATGTTTATGCATATGTGTATCCACTAATGATATTTTACATTCTTAGGATTCTTAGAATTACTATCACTTTTGAGAATTCAGATTTGAGTTAAATTCCTTATTAGACAAAACAAGTTAGCACGAGCCCCTTAGCTGGGGTCAGGAAGGGCCTCTAGGCATGTGTACTAATGTCAGGTAGAGGCTGTACTTATGTTAGGGACTCTTCAGAAAGAACAAGCAAACGATCTTGAATGCTCCTCTCCTCCCACTTTTGTGGCTGAAAACAGAACATTAAAAAACTAAACAGCTGCCATATAGAAGCACCTAGATCTTAGTCTGTGCATTACATACATACACAAATTAGAAGAAACAAGTGTACTCCAAGGTCAACCTCGACTGCCCTACTAACTAGATGAAAAGTGCTCCTCCTCCACAATTACAGTTCCGAGATTCCTACCTAATTTTTTTTCTAAGGAATTGTTTTTGCTGTTGTGATGAAGATTAGTAGGAGCAGTTTAAGGCTTCAGCCTGACTTGGTTATAATTGTGGATAGTAAAACTCCTTCGATAATACAAACAAAAATGTCCCAGAGTCTTGCTCAGTTTCTCAGGTCATCCATCATTACGATACCCACATAAATAAAACTCTGGACAATCGCCAGATGGGGAAAAAATAGCTATACGAAATTGTAACCCTCCTACTTCCAGCGGTCCACGCATAACGGCAGTCTAGACTAGCATCTCTGTGTGTGCAAAGTGTTTATTCCAACCAAACGGCAACACCTCCACTTCCTCAATCCAGCATCAGAAGGTGTGTTTTTTTTCCCTCCAAGGGATCTTTTCGCTTCCTAGTCTGGCCTACTTTCCCTCACAATTTCTAACTAGGACTGAAGTCCTCACGCCTTCCGAGGCAGCTCCCGGGTTTCCTCCCATATGTCTGGCTACCGAATCGTCAAAAGCCTCTGGGAAAAACCGCGGCGCCCTCCTTTCTTGATAGGCCGCGCCCGTCCCCGTCGGTAGCGCGCATGCTCCGGGAGAGGCACTGCTTCTGTGCGGGGGAAAGAAGGGCAAAGTCCGGGGCTGGCATGAAAGTCCGCCGCGCCAGCCGGAGGTAGCAGCCCAGCGGCCTCCAGCCTCGCCCCGCCCCGCGGAACCTTCGCCCGGCGCCATGGTGCTGGATAGCTTGGCCCGTATCGTCAAAGTGCAGCTGCCTGCTTACCTCAAGCGCCTGCCGCTACCGGAGAGCGTCGGAGGCTTCCTGAGGCTCACCGGTTAGTTGGGGGGCAGCGCAGGGCTGGTTGGGAAAGGGGGGGGGGGGGAGGGGGTGTGTGTGTGTGAAACGAGAAATCACCCCCCCTTGGGACAAACCTGACGTAGAAGGGAAGGTCGTCGTTTCTCGCCAACCCCGCTTGGCTTAAGTCAGGGTCTGCAAAGTTGGCTCTTTTAAGACTGGTGGACTTCAACTCCCAGAACTCCCCAGCCAGCCAGGGGAATTCTGGGAGTTGAAGTTCACCAGTCTTAAAAGAGCCAACTTTGCAGACCCCTGGCTTAAGAGAATGGACGCTTGCAGAAAGTCCATTCGGACAAATCCACTCCGTCGAATTCAATGGGGACCGAGTCTGACAGCCTCCTCCGCCTGCGCCCTTTAGCTGCCTTGGGACTACAGTTCCCAGTTTCCCACACACACGTGAGGCTCCCTCCGAGACGGCCGCGCAGCATCTGGGTTGCCCCTTTTCTGCGGCTCCTTGCTTGGTTCTAGAGCTGGGGGGGGAAACGCCAAACTAATTGGGATTGCAGCAGAGAAGAAGGTCACTTGGGGTTCGCGCGTGGTTCGTTGTTGGCTGGTTTCTTTTTGTAAAAAACCAAACCTATGGCTGGCTTGGAACAATCCATGAAACCATGGTTTACCATGGTGGATAAATCAATACCTGAGTGATGCCAGATTGGTTTTTAGTCTTTCATGGTAGGGGTGTGGGGGGATGTCAAAACAGCGTTGTTTTGATAGAAACACATAATTTAAATCTACTTGCATCCACTATCTCAGGGGTCTGCAAAGTCGGCTCTTTTAAGACTGGTGGACTTCAATTCCCAGAATTCCACAGCCAGCTATGCTGGCTGGGGAACTCTGGGAGTTGAAGTCCACCAGTCTTAAAAGAGCCGACTTTGCAGACCCCTGCACTATCTCAATGCGACACAAAATATTGTTTGAATGATAATGCTGTGGTGCTTGTTTCATCATTGTATCAATAGCTTGCAAAAGTCACATCCTAAAACAGTTTTATTTCTATAGTTATTTTCTTTAGTTTCACATTCCAAAGCATTAGTGTTACAGTGCAATTTTATGCATATTTAACTGCTGCTGTAGATAATTTAGTTTCCCAGAAGATGGGATAATTTAGTTTCCCAGCATCTGGATCAATTTTTTCCCAGTTATTGATGCAGTTTGATCTGGGCAGTATGTATCCTAATTGGTGTCTTTTAAATATTGTAAGCACTTGGTGTCTTTTGGGAGTCGCGCGACTTCAAAACCCAATAAATTATTGATTTAAATGTAAGCTAATTAAAATGCTAGGTTATTCTTTGGCTGTAGAAAATGGAAAAGTATCCTGAAAGGCAAACGCAAGCCAGTTCCATGCTGTTACCAAAACCCTCTGTAAAATCACCAGGAGTTTCCGCTTTAGAAAACCTTTATATAATATGTAAAAGAAACATTGTATAGAAATTTTATCCATTCATGTTTTTCTTCAATGGCGATAGGATTTTAAAATAAATTTATTTTGTCCTCTATCATTTCAGTGTGTATTTCTAAACAGTATAAGGTAAATAGTGAAATCGTATTTGTAGAAACCAAGATTATTGAAACATGTATCTTATGTCTGTATTGATTTTTATTTTACAGTTTTATGTGTGTATCTAAATTGTTTTGATGATTCATTCAAGTCACTCAGGGAACTCTATATGCATTGCAGTAAAAAAGGTACATAAGCAATGATGATTGATAACGTTATACAAAAGATTTTGAAGGAACTGTTTATTTATTAGACTTATATGGCCACCCATCTTCCATGAAGTACAAACATTAAATAAAAATAAATGTATAAAAATTAGAACAAACATACAGTAGAGAAGAGAGTAGATTGAACACAATGCCAGAACCATCTTAAGAGAACTCCAAGTCAGGTCTTGACAGACTAATGAAATCTTAGCAGTGATGGAACTTACCTCACTCTGGAAGGAGGAGAATGTTCCACAAGTAGGGCATCCAGGCAGAGAAGGCCCACCTCCTCCAACCATCCAAGTCAAGCAGACAATGCCTGCCCTTTCTGCCAGCTCTAATGAGGGCAGGAGGATGCAATAGTGGACAGGCAGTCCTTCAGGCAACCCAGTCCCATGCCCTGGGTCCGTTTGGAGAAGGGCGGGGTATAAATTTAATAAAATAAAATAAAATAAATGAAGTATAGGCAACATTCTTCAGTGGGGATGTTACTTTTTCTATATTAACTCCTCCTTTATTCCTACAATGGTGGGTTATATGAATGGCTAATTATGCCCTGATGCTCTTTTTTTTGTGCATGTTTCTGTCCTGAGTGATATTTTCATTTCTCATATTTCTAAATCATTCATCAAGAGTTGTTATACCAATAAAAGAGAATAATTATAGCATGAACTGTGGAGTCCTTGGTGCTCTCTGAGCTTGGTGATTTTCTTGCAAACGTTTCACTACCAAACTAGGTAACATCATCAGTGTACTGCAACCTCATCAATCATAGCATGTAATGGAATATGCATGTTGGAGACGAGATCAATATAAACCTTGTGACAGTAACAGGAGAGGAAAGGTATGTGAACTTACTTTTGGGAAAGTAAGACAAACTCTTCTTCTCTCCCTGAGCATCCTTCAGCATGATTGATTTTCCTGATTCTGCATGAGATACGGATACTTCTGTGTAAATATGTCTACCAAATAGCATGTTAATCTTGTTTTCCTCTCTCTTAAAACTATTGGTTGTACACAACATGTTAAAGTAGGTCTATCATCTTATTGTGGTGAGTGTGCTGGTCTGCGGGGCCCCTGGACCGGGGTGCGCTCAGCCATAGGCTAAACGGGCTCCAAGGAAGAAGGCAACGACACAGATTGGATTAAGCATGAGATCCAAGGCAGAGCAAGCTCTGTGGTCAGCGTGGAACCTTAGAAGCCTCGAACACTGCCCTGCATCATCTTTTATTAGGCTCAGACAAAGAAACACTACGTGGTCCAATCATATACATAGTTACCTAAAATATTCACACCCTAATACCTACGTAGCTTTGGATACATAACACGTGCCCTTGGGTGTTGGAGAAAGGGAAAGCTATCTTGGTCTTTTGGGGAAAGGGAAACTTATAGTGGTCTTAGGAGAAACGGAAACTTATTCTTTGGAGAGATGGAAACTTATGTTTGGAGAAACGGAAACTTATAGTGGTCTTTGTTCTGTAGACAGGAGCTTATGAGGGCCATGCTGCAACATCTCCTCTGTTTTATGTTTTTTGAAATGCTCCTAAACCTTGTGGTTATTCAGAGCTGATGACTGCGGTCATGCTCCCATTGGATGTAGGGCCTCCCTTCGGATGCCCTCAATCCGCTAGGTCCATACCTTCGTCATCCGATGCCGAATTGATGTCTAAATCCGAGAAGTGCAGCAATGGCATTTTTTCATTAGGTCTGATATGTGAGTTTAATAGCATTACCTGTTCCTTCGTCATCTCCCAAGGAGTTTAAGCGTGATTGCAAAATGCGCAACAATTTTGTTCCAACACATGGGCCAAGGGTACATAACAATAATATAATAATAATTGGTCCTAACATAGCGGATAACAGTGTAGTAAGCCAAGGAGAAAAATTAAACATAGGGATGTCAGAAATTGTTGTAGGTGAGAAATAGAGCTCTCCTTCTGGATTGGGTCATCTGACTCCACCTCATGGCACCTTTGGAGTAAAACCTTTGAAAATCATCATTAATAAAAGCAAGCATTGAATACAGCAACATAGCATAATAAGCATAGCAACAATACCAATTATTGTATTTACAAAGTTCTTTAACCATGTTCTATTAGGGAGCCATGTGTATAATTGCGTCTTGTTAAATGCTGAATTTATTTTATCTGCCATGTCTGAAGAAATGGTTGGTGTGTCCATCTTTGTTCCGGCTGGACCTGGTTAAGCACCGAACGATGGGATCGGGATCGGTGGCTGTTGGGAAAGATGTCCTTTTTCCCTCATGTCAAATGGTCAGGTGCTGGTGGATGTGCAGCCAAGTTCAGCAAAACCACCTCTTTTGCTTTGGTCACAAGGTGTTTTCCATTAAAGCTTTGGCAGGTGTACAGTCCGATGGTGGCTTCAGAGACTGTAAATGTCAATGTCATTGTGCAGGGGTGATGTGAGTATAGCATGTAATGTCCTGTGTGTGGGCTGACATGTTTACCTCTGTGTAGAAAGGCAAAAGGACAATAAATTTGTTCCGGATCCTTGCATCTGATGACAGCTATGGCTCCTTTCTGGAGAGACTGGAACAAGGGTCTGGATTCAAGGAGTTGATGCGAGGGTTAGAGCAGGAACAGCTTGGGATGGTTTCAGGTGACGACCAGGAACCCAGACAGTGGTGTTGTCTGCAAATATGGTGGCGTAACCACTTTCTCACGTGATGAACTCTGCTGGTCCTCGCCAGGTCAGGTCAGGTGGGTGCCAGTAATAGACAAGCGGTCGTTGAAGTTCAGCAGAGGGGGAAGAAGAAAAGTAACAACAAGCTGCGGACGTGGGGGGGTTTCCGGTGAGGTTAAGAAAGTTTAAGACATAAAGACAAAAGTTTAATGTGTTTTGCACCGCTGGGAGGCTGGGGGGTCCTTTTCCCCTGGTATCTGAATATCTGATTATTCCCCAATTCTGACAAAAGGCCGAAAATGCTTGGCTAGTATAAGCAGGCCCATTGTCTGTTTTTAATTCATTTGGGCGTCCCAACGAAGCAAAAGAGCGAATACAATGATTGATGACATACTTTATAGCCTCACCCCTTTGAGGGGTGGCGATGATGAACCCAGAGTAGGTATCAATGGATACATGAATGTACTTCCATGGGGAAAAGGAAGCATATTGGGTAACATCCATTTGCCAAATTTGATTACATTCTGTTCCTCTGGGATTGACTCCCATGGGAATAGAATGCGTTTGCTTGCTACAAGCAGGACAAGACCCTTTGGATACAAAGGAATGGAGAAAAAACAATCTTTTATATCATGTCATATTTTTGAGAAATCAATTGATTCACCTTTTAGCGAAGACCCTTTGGTTGTAAAAATCCACCGTGGGGTGTGAGGTGAATAGGCTTCTGGGAGCAAAATCATAATGGCAAGCAGTTCCCCCTTTGTTTTGTATAAGCGGAGGATTAAGTAAAGCCAATACTCCTCTAGAAGTAAAATTTAAATGTGGAAAAATTATGACAGGCAAAGCAAAAAATAACGGTACAAAATTCAAAAAACTTGGAATCAACACCCAAAAATTCAAAAAACAATTTAGATGGAAGGAAATTTTCCAAAGGCAGATGTCAAACAAATCTGACATCAAAAAACGAAATGTGGGAAAAACCAGCTTCATTGTTATGGAAGCTAGGTAACTCATTAAGTGGTAAAAATTTTCAAAATGCAGGCAAAATAGCAAAAAATCATTCCTGCGTATGGATAAAAATAAAACTCAAAAAATGTTCAAAAGAAAATCCAAGATTGTTGGCAAAACTGAAAAATAAGTATTATACAGTTCCTTAAAATGGTTATACTAATTGAATTTCATGAAGGAAGAGTGAAAAGTGAAATGTAAAATGTGATTATTTGTAGATAAATGTGGGTATGTTGTGAAACTCACTTAAAAATCCCTTTCGTTCTGCTTCTTAAAAATCCCTTTCTTTCTGCTTTCTGCTTCTATCTCTTAGTCTCTTTCCCTCTCTTTCTCTCTGTCTAACTTTCTCTTTATTACTTTCTTTTACTTTCTCTTACTTTCTCTGTCTTCTCTTTCCCTCTCTTTCTCTCTGTCTAACTTTCTCTTTATTACTTTCTTTTACTTTCTCTTACTTTCTCTGTCTTCTCTTTCCCTCTCTTTCTCTCTGTCTAACTTTCTCTTTATTACTTTCTTTTTCTTGCCTCTGTCTCGCTCCCTCTATTTTCTTTTCTTTCTCTTACTTTCTTTGTCTTTCTCTCTTTTCTACCTTCTCTCTCTCTCTCTCTCACGTGCTATTTTCTTTCTTGCAGTCCCCTTTAAGATGTGAGTGTGTGTGTGTGTGTGTGTGTGTGTGTGTGTGTGTTTGTTTGGCCTGTGTGATTTCACCCCCCTCCCTCTTTCCCCCTGCCTCCCTCCGCACTCAGAGAGAGGCAGGCAAGAGGGGGGAGGAGCGGGCAAAAGAATTCGCGGGCAAAAAAAAAATGCTGCTGGTAAAAAATTCTGCTTGTTTTAGCAGTGTGTGTGTCATTAAGGGGGGCAGCAGTTCTGACCACACCCTTACAATCAAAAGTTTCACATTCATTCCAACAGACATACACCATACAAGCAATTCTTTCTAACTAATCTCAGTCAAAACACAATTTAAAACATTCATACAAGGCCATAAAAAGCCTTTATTCTTTGCATACTAATTACTCAAACTAGTCTAAATTATTCTAAACTTCAAGTTAAACCTTAAATCATATAACCTAACATATGGTAAATCTTAAATCATATATCCTAACTCACTCTGCATCCTTCCTAACTCAAAAAGTCTGTTAGCTTTTCCCTTCTTTGTTAGCTTAATTGCTCACTTAGTAATATAAAGGAGTGTGAAGAGTTTTAGATTGCTCTGGTGTTAAAAGAGCAGAGCCTTAAAGAAAAGGTGGTGGGGAAAATCTTATTACAAGAGGGACACAATAAATTGCAGGCACATATTAAAACAATCTTACAGTATAGTGTTCCTAAACAATAGATCTGAAAGCCAATTAGGTTATGTCTTTTAAAGTCCCACTTAAAACATAGTCCATGCAATGATTTATTAAGGCCAATAGATTAAGCCTGCAAAAAAGGTTTAAGTGTGCAGAAAAATGCTGGGACAAAGGAAAGGGGGGAGGAGAAACAAAAGGGGTAGAAGGTGGAGGGGCATAAGGTGGAGGATTAGGTTTAAGAGGGGGTTCAGAAGTAATAGGGGAAAGAGATTCATCATCAGAGGTGTCGGATGGTGAAGGTGTTGAAGGAGAAAGGAAAGTAAGGCAAAGAGAACCTTCTAAAGGATAGGCAGGACAGTGTGAAGAAGCATATTTGAGAAAGGCAGAAAGGTCATTCTTAGAGAGAGGATACACAGTCGTGCCGTTAACTTTTTGCAGACAATTAGCCTTCTTGACTAAAAAGTGGAGTTCATCCCTGTGTACTGATGAAACTCGAGAAAGTGCAGAGCCCATACTCACGAAAAAGCCTTCAGCCGAGGTGTGTGAATTTGGGAGTCAAGGCGACGTGATCCTAGACAAAATCCACGCCGTTGGTCACCAGATCTTATTGTGGTGAGTGTGCTGGTCTGCGGGGCCCCTGGACCGGGGTGCGCTCAGCCATAGGCTAAACGGGCTCCAAGGAAGAAGGCAACGACACAGATTGGATTAAGCATGAGATCCAAGGCAGAGCAAGCTCTGTGGTCAGCGTGGAACCTTAGAAGCCTCGAACACTGCCCTGCATCATCTTTTATTAGGCTCAGACAAAGAAACACTACGTGGTCCAATCATATACATAGTTACCTAAAATATTCACACCCTAATACCTACGTAGCTTTGGATACATAACACGTGCCCTTGGGTGTTGGAGAAAGGGAAAGCTATCTTGGTCTTTTGGGGAAAGGGAAACTTATAGTGGTCTTAGGAGAAACGGAAACTTATTCTTTGGAGAGATGGAAACTTATGTTTGGAGAAACGGAAACTTATAGTGGTCTTTGTTCTGTAGACAGGAGCTTATGAGGGCCATGCTGCAACACTATCAAAGATCTAACAGCTGTATATACAACGCATAATAAAATTGGTTATTTTTAACCTTGGTTAATTTGTGAGAAGGTCATTTTGTTTATTGTGTGAATTCAGTTGGCTTGATTGTGTAAACTCAGAAAATTAGTTAATTCTGTCAGCAGATTACATTTATTTCAAAAGTTTACCCAGAGCTTGTTTTCTCAATAAACATAGTATATCTATCAACTGTTTTTATTTCATTTTTAAAAAGTCTTGCTTCCAGCTATGAACTGTTCCTAGGCTGAGCTGTCTAATAAAATTCAGAGGTTTGGAGAGGGAAGTAAACTTCAGCTCAAATGAGGATAAAATGCTTTGAGAGAAAAGGAATCTTGTTCAGCCTGCCTTTCTAGACTGAATGCAGAGCAGCTTTGGAAATTTTATCTATGAATTTGCAGAGATGATTTTTCTGTACAATTTCACACGGAAGGTCACCTTCAGGTCCACAATTTTATTGCCTTATTTGTCTCTTCCTGTTGCATTCATGTGTGTTCTTGCATCCAGCTAGATATCTGTTATTGGCACAGTTACAGTACATAGAGAAGCCCATCCCTGGCTGACATACTATGACCAGCCTATGGTGTTTTCTTATGTTAACCTGGTCATGAGGTAAAATGATTTTTCCATGGAAGTATCTCAAAAAGCATTGTGCAGTTATTTTGTGTAACAAAATTTTGGATAACCATGTAAGTTTCAAGACACAGGAAAAGAGGTACCAGACTATAATAGATTTTTCTTGTAAAACTCTAATATACTCAGCTCCAGCAATGCTGGAGGAAGACCTATGCATTCTAGAGGCAGATGAATCAGTGCTTCTGCTCTCACTCCAGTGTGTACCTTCATATTAGATGTGGTTTCATAAAATTGTCTTCTGCTTCTGTTTTCAAGGACACTCATCCACATTTTCCTTCAAGCTTTATATTCTAACCTTAAGTTTGGTTGTATTGTTCTCATGAAGACATAATAACTATAAATAAAATAAATAAAAATACAGTAAATAAACATATGGAATCAAAAATTGTGGTTTGCTTAGTCATTGGTTTGTGGAATATTTAGTTACCCTGTGGTTATTATTTTTACAAATAATTGGGTTGGGTTCACAACCACTGCTAAATCAGAATTAAATCAAATTATGGCAGTTTGTGGTGTGAACTTGGTCCCTAAGATTTGTAAACCATGTTGTATGGCATTGTGTATGCAAACTAATTAACATATTCAACTATTAACATGTGAACTCAGTTATTTTTAAGTATGCTTAAGATCATGAAAATTGGATTCATGCAACATGCTGTATAAAACCAATGAACAATTTGCTGAATTAACACAATGGCCTGGCTAACACAATATGCTGACTGTAAGATAATGATTGACTTCCCACAATATTCTGTACCTGCAGCTAGTCAAAAACCTAATATGAGGTGATGTAGGAAGTAAAAACACAACACAAAGGATTTCATATTCTTGTTGAACATTTACAAAAACCATTTAGTGACCCCGGCACATATATTGCAGACATAATTTATCAAATACTTGATAAAACTGATTGATCTCAGTTGAAAGCCAGTTTGGTCTATTAAGTTACTAGGCTACAAATCAGGAGACTGAGTTGTAATCCACTTTAGGCATGAAAACTGACTGGGCGACTTTGAACCTGTCACTGTCAATCAGCCCAAATCACCTAACAGGGTGGTGGTTGTGGGAAAAACAGGATGAGGAAGGAGAGTTAGAGATTATTATAACCTTGAGTTATTTATAAAAATAAATATTCTGATTATTCATTTGGAAAAAATCTAAATCAGACTAACACATTTAGAAAGTTGTTATTTGACTTTCTCACATTGTCTCAATACCTTGGTTCCCTGTTTACCTATAGTTCTGTTGAATTTTCTATAATAAAGGTGGCCGTTAAGATACATTTTAGAAAACGTTAAGACAAAAGTGTAATTTCAGCCTTTACTCACATGATCTACGTATAATACGTGATAAACCCAATCTAAAAATTGCATGCAAATCACTTTGGAAAAGCAGGGAGGAGTTATGAGAAATGGTATTAATATTTCAGATTATTTTACTGATAATCAGGTGAACTATTTCAGTTACTGCAAGATGAATTTGGATTATCTAACTTTAAAAAGAGGCAGAATGTTTTATTAAAACATTTCACAATTCTGCATTAATAGCATCTACATTTAAATCATACCAAATACTTGGAATATATTTTTACATAAAGAATTAGATTTATTAAACATGGAGAAAGAATGAGAAAGGCATAATTAGAAAGATACTGCAATCCCAAATTTATAATTGTGGATCCTATGACCCATTCTATTTATAAACCCTCTTTGTATAGATGTATTGGAAAAATTTATATTATGAAATTGAGCATGATACGTTTACAATTTAAGTGGAATAATTCATGTGAAATGTGACGTGCTTTTTCCCCCTTCGTCCTGTCTTTGTGAGTCCTTTCTTTGCTTTCTTTCCAGTTTGTTTGCGTATTAAAGCAATGAAACAAAAAGTATGCTGAATCACAAAATAGTTGGCCCCTTTTTAGCCCAATCCAATGTGTTCTGAGGACCAAAGGAAAGCAGCAGCAATATACAACTTGAAAGGATATGCTGCATTTTCTTTCGGCATATATAGAGTGTCTTTGTATGACAAACCAACTTTGGTTATGTTTTTATATTTTCCTTTTTTACTTCTTCTTTGTTAATTAATGTTGGGCTTCAGCAGAAAGTGTAAAAATTGATTTCCACTTCATTTGGATGCAAGATATGAAGAAGCAAGGAAGGCTTCTTGGGCATTGCATTATGCTCCTAGTTATACCTGCCTACTCTCGTTTCCCATTTCTGTTCCAAAAAATTCTACTGAAATATATAATACCATCCCAAATGACCCTGCTTTCTATACTTAAGTTTGTGGCATCATTCTGCAATTTGTTATCTGTTCTCTGCAGAGACCATGTGACTGCCTGGCAGAGGGAAATATCTGTCCCCATTCAAGATGCTGTATTAGATATACAGGTAGTCCTTGTTTATTGAGCCCAGCATCTTTGTCATTAATGAAGCAGTTTGAACAGTACAAAATTATGGGACTGAAAGTGCTTTCTGGCGCAAAATTGACACAATTAATGTGTTCCGCACATTTTTTTTCTTCTTCTAACCATTCCCAATCCTTTGGAATGCTAGTTCTGGCACTGGGATAATTAGCAAACAGGGAACAAACGTTTGTGTAGGTTTGTATCAGGTTTGCTGCAGAATATTGCTCTATAATGTGGTTGTGGCATGTGCTCAGTTTCAGAATGGCTGCGGTTATTGCCTTTCCTGGGCGTCCTTGCTCTGCTGGGATATCTTGCTATTCGCCCATTCCTTCCCAAGAAGAAACAGCAGAAGGACAGCTTGATTAATCTCAAGATCCAGAAGGAGAACCCCAAAGTAGTAAACGAAATCAACATTGAGGACCTCTGTCACACTAAGGCAGTGTACTGCAGATGCTGGCGCTCTAAAACAGTGAGTTGTTTTATTGAAGATATTTTATTTGTGGAATTCTTTTTACTTACGGTGATTCTAGTCTCTTATGATATAGAGTGCTTCGCTTCTTTTAAAAGTCACGATTGTGCACTTTAGGGTAGATGCTCTTTTAGACTGTTTATCACTAGTGAAGAACACTTTCTTTTTAGGATAGCACGCAATTCCATGGTTAGGACAAGTGTTATAAACACTAAGGATTACACTAAGCAGAATTCTCTACATATTGTATATAACATTTAATATAATTTTATTGCCACCAGACAGTTGTAATTTTAAGAGGAGGAAAGTGAAGATATAAGCAAAGTACATCCAGTACCAACTGAATTCTCAAAGTAAAGTTACGGGGTTTATTAATGTAGATATTTTAAACAAAGCCTATTATGATTTCAAAACCACACTTTATACTTAATATATGCCAAGCCAGCCAATTCTCGAAGTTAAACTACCGTATTTTGTGGACAGACGCACCGGAGTATAAGGCGCACCCAGGTTTTGAAGAGGCCATATTTTTTTAAAAAGTAGGTAGGTAGGTAGATAGAGGGAGGGAGAGAAATACAGTAGGTAGGTAGGGAGAGAGGGAGTGTAGGTAGGTAGGTAGGCAAAGGGAGAGAGAGGAAGAGATACAGTAGATAGGTAGGTAGAGAGAGAGAGAGAGAGAGAGTAGGTAGGTAGGTGGGTAGGTAGATGTTTCCAGGTGTATTTACCCATGTGCTGGAGAAGGAAATCACTGACCACCTTTGGAACAAATCTTTGTTTCTGCAGGCACAGTACTTGACCAACGTAATTCTCATCAATCACTCTAACTAAACAGCTTTCCAAAAGGGAAAAAAAACCTTTTTGCACTTTGCAAACCTCCCCCAAATGGCCCGTTTTTCGCAAAAATGGGCCTGGTTTTTTTCAAATAAAAGGCATGAATAGCCTTTGGGGGAGGGGGCTTGCAGAGTGCTCCTAGGGAGGTGGGGGTGGTCAAAAATGAGCAAAAAACTGGCACATTTATCGTGAAAATGAACTGTTTTTTGGTCAAAAAATTGCATGCATAGCCATATGGAGGCTTATAGAGTGCTGCTGGGGGCTGGGGTGGCAAAAACTCCCTATTTTCTGCTCATTTCTGCCCTCCCCAGCCCCCAGGAGCTCTCTGGAAGCCTCCATAAGGGTACACACATGGCCATTTTGGTGAATGGGCAGGGTTTCAGAAGGCAAAAAAATGCTGTATTCGATGTATAAGACGTACCCAGATTTTCAGCCTCTTTTTAGAGGAAAAAGTGTGCATCTTATACTCTGAAAAATACGGTAAATAGGACATAGTACATAATTTAAAGCACCAAGAGTGTTTAGATTTTGGTTTACATTTTGGATACTTCTCATCCTTGGTGATTTAGCCACGCTAGCCTACCAACCTCATCGGAATGTATTATGTTTATTAATGTATTTGAGGGTATCTTGTCCCCGTAATCTCAATTATAGTCCTAAAACCATTAACATTCCAGGTCACCTACTTTTGCTCTGTTTGTTTTTGTTTCAGTTCCCTGTCTGTGATGGCTCTCACAACAAACACAACGAATCAACGGGAGATAATGTAGGCCCTTTAATACTCAGGAAAAAAGAAGTCTAGCCAATTCCTAAATATGCTGTGACTGAAGGGAAGTCCATTTGTATATGTATATGTCAGACTTTCAATCTTGTAATAATCACAGAAATAAATTTTGGTATATTTTTAGATTATGTTAAATTTATACTTTGTGCTAGATGTTAGGTAACATGTTGTATATTTTACATAACAAAAATATACTACAGGTATGCTTTGTAATCATAGCAAAATTATTTTTCTGAGAACTGCAGTGTTTGTAACCAAAATTAGAGAGATATCGCTATTCTGACTACAAGTGTATCTAAACTACAGATATAAAGCTAGCTGTACTGCCAGATTGCCACAAAATTGGGAACTGATTTTTGAAGGTTGTCAAAGATAGTCATGATTTTGGTCGTAAATGGGTTTTAGTAATTTGCATACAAGCCAGTACGTCAGTTTGAACATTGTGTGTGTACAGGAATCACTTTTATATAGAACTCCAGATAGCCTTCCTTGAGAACGATTAAAGAGTTCCACAAACCAGAAGCAGAGTGTTTTCTGCTTTTCAGAAGTGATACAGATTGTACTTCAGATAACTTTTTCTATGTGCATACTTGCACACATTAAAAATGAAATCGATGCATGCTCTCAAAAGAAAATGTGTGTGTTTGTGTATCTATTTTTTTTATTTTTATTTTTTTATTTTATTAAATTTATACCCCGCCCTTCTCCAAGCGGACCCAGGGCGGCGCACAGGAATACTAAAAAACATACAAAGTACATAAAAAATTTAAGAAACTTATTCGATAAACCCTGTGCTAAAACCAAATTAAAATTCCCGAAGTTTAAAACTACCCTATTTATTCGAGTATAACGCGCAAAATTTTCTACCAAAAAAAGAACTCAAAGTTTGGGTGCGCGTTATAAACGAGGGTGCGCGTTATAAACGAGGGTGCGCGTTATAAACGATTTTTATCATGGCCGCATGTGTTCAACAACGTTTGTCACTTACAATGCTTGGTCTGAGCCGAGAAAAAGTGAAACAAAATTTTATACCGATTTTAAATCGAAAATTAGGGGGTGCGCGTTATACACGTGTGCGCGTTATACTCGAATAAATACGGTATCTAAAAGTCATTTGGGGTTACGCTAGGCCGGCTAGATGGAACAGGTGCGTCTTTAAGCACTTGCGGAAGAGGCGGAGGTCGGAGATGGTGTGAAGTTCAGGGGGGTAAGTCGTTCCAAAGGGCTGGGCCCGCCACAGAGAAGGCTCTCCCCCTGGGTGTCGCCAGTCGGCACTGTCCAGCCGACGGCACCCTGAGGAGGCCCTCTCTGTGGGAGCGTATCGGTCTGAGGGATGTATCTACACATACATACAGATCCATACACTCACAGAAAACATTTACAGAATCTAGTTGTTCTGCTTCAGATACCATGAAGTCTCCTCCCAGAAGATAACAAAGAAAACTGGAGAGGATGTGTAGCATCCCTGACAATACTACGGACCCTGGCCAAGCAACACTTGTATGCCATATCGCTGATAGAAGGAAGTGAACTTCCAATAATCCTGTCTGCTGTCTTCACTACGCTCTGCATAGCCTTCCTATCAAAACAGTAATAGATAAGTCTTTGACTTATGACCACAATTGAGCCCAACATTTCTGTTGCTAAGTAAGACATTTGTTAAGAGAGTTTTGCCCCATTTAACAACTTTTTCTTGCTACAGTTAAATGAATCATTGTCGTTAAATTAGTAACCAGGTTGTTAAGGGGATCTGTTTTCCCCATTGACTTAACTTGTCAAGAGGTCGCAAAAATGATTCATATGATCCTGGGATGCTGCAACCATTATAAATATGAACCAGTTGCCAAGTGTCTGAATTTTGATCATATGATGGGGATCAGAAGTCACCTTTCAGTGCTGTTGTAACTTTGAACAGTCACTAAATGAACTATTATTAAGTCGAGGAAGACCTGCACTTTCAAGCCAAACAGCAATACAATATGACAGGATGCTTTCATCCCTTTACAGAAAGTAGTTAAGGATAGAGGAAGGAAGATGTACTCTTCTCATACGACGCCAAAAATGTAGGCCCTGCTGTGCCCACTTCACCACTATCTCACTGTTTTGGAAAAACTACCATATTTCATATACTGAAAATAACTACTTGAACAATAATATTTATATATTTGTACATCTTGGGTTCCTTATGTCTTAGTTAAAATATAATATCATGATTACATATGACATTAAAAAAAAATTCTAAGTGTCCTGCATGGAGAAACACAAGAATTTTCCGATTTGAAAAAGGCATTCCAACTGCCAATTTATATATTGCTATAAACCATAATGTGATTTTAAATCATGGTTCATGGCCCACTGTGTTCTATAAATGCCACCAATTCTGGCTAGGATTCTGGTTCTTCTCACAAGGAAGCCAGGCAATAAATTTCAGAATGTTATGGCTCTTTTATGCACTTACCAAGAGTTTCAAATCCAAGAGAAGTAATGGGAGATTTTAGCTCCACTTAAAACAAATACTAGAAATTGATGAAGCTGCCACAGAAGAAGCCCTTTTAAATTAAATGTTATAAAAGGTGGGAAAATCTTAACCTCTCTATACATTAAGGTGATTAAAATTTCCGAAAAATCCCTCCATCGAGTCTTAATGTATCTCAATATACTGTGACTTTCATAAGAGATAAATGGTTCTGAGAGGTATCTTATACATGGTTTCTATCAGGACTTCCAACAATAATAGTGCCATTATTTCATTTATGATATATGATGTTAATTATGTACATGCATGTATTACATGTATAATGATGTCAATGCATACCTGTTTGGTCAATGAGTAAAATACAATGACTGAATGTAATGTGTGTATGTGTATACAGCATAATGTATGTGTGAATATGTGCATGTATAAATGAAAAACATCAGAAGGTTAGGAGATAAAAGGAATTGAATAAAAACGTGAAACAGTTGTGTGATAGGACTATGTACATTTATTTATTTGGGATATGAATACAAAAACATAGTTTGGACAAATATGACTGGGTGACATAAAATAAACAAACAATAATAAACCTGTACAGCTAAAAACAGCATATGAAACTAACAAACTATCAGGCATGCAAATTTTCCTTATAACTTTCAAGGTGAAATTCCAATTTACTTGACCCCACTGACCTGGGTTTTTAGTGCCTTTTCAAAGGCCAACTTGATAGAACCAACCATATATTTGCTGCTCCAAACAGCTTGTGGAGGAGTGGGCATTCTGGATTTCTAGATGGCTTTTGAGGGATTTGGTGGTAATAAGTCTGGAATATGAATAAACTATGAGGCTCCCAATTCAGGAATTGGCACAATCAGTAAACAACACAAAGTTGTTTGAAGGCCAACCTGCATATACAGTATATCACAGGAGTTCACCCCCTCACAATTTGTAAATATTTAAGTACTATATCTTTTCATGTGACAACACTGAAGAAATGACACTGGACTACAATGTAATGTAGTGAGTATACAGCTTGTATAACTAAATGTGCTGCTCCCTCAAAATAACACGACAGCCATTAATGTCTAAACTACTGGCAACAAAAGTGAGTACACCCCTATGTGATAATGTCCAAATGGGGCCCAAAGTATCAATATTTTGTGTGGCTACCATTATTTTCCAGCGCTGCCTTAAACCTCTTGGGCACCAGAGTTTCACAGGTTGCCACTGGAGTCCTCTCCCACTTCATGACAATGTCTCAGAGCTGGTGGATGTTAGAAACCTTGCGCACCTCCACCTTCTGTTTCAGGATGCCCCACAGATGCTCAATAGGGTTTAGGTCTGTAGACATGCTTGGCCAGTCCATCACCTTTACCCTCAGCTTCTTTAGCAAAGTAGCAGTCCTTTTGGAGGTTTGTTTGGGATTGTTATGTTGGAATACTGCCCTGCAGCCCAGACTCCAAAGGGAGGGGATCATGCTCTGCTTCAGTATGTCACAGTACATGTTGGCATTCATGGTTCTCTCCAGTGCCGGCAGCACTTATGCAGCACCAGACCATGACATTCCTACCACCATGCTTGACTATAGGCAAGACACACTTGTCTTTGTACTCGGCCGATCCGCTCCCACACTTGTCCGTTCGGCCGATCCGCTCCCACAGAGAGGGTCTTCTCAGGGTGCCGTCGGCTGGTCAATGCCGACTGGCGACGCCCAGGGGAAGAGCCTTCTCTGTGGCGGGCCCAGCCCTTTGGAACGACCTACCCCCTGAATTACGCACCATCACTGACCTCCGCCTCTTCCGCCAATGTCTAAAGACACATCTTTTCCAACAAGCCGGCCTAGCCTAACCTCCCACGGGGACTTTTTAGAAAGTTTTAAATTGGGTATTTTAAAATTTGGTTTTAGCATAGGATTAGGATAGTTTAATATATTTTAAATTATGTATTTATTTTTTGTATTTTTGTATGTTTTTAAATTCCTGTGCGCCACCCTGGGTCCTCTGTGGAGAAGGGCGGGATATAAATATAAATTCAAAAAAAAAATTCCTCACCTGGTTGCCACCACACACGCTTGACTCCATCTGAACCCAATAAGTTTACCTTGGTCTCATGGGATCACAAGGACATGGTTTCAGAAATACACTGTCTGCAGCAAACTTTTTGCGGACTTTCTTGTGCATCATCTTTAGAAGAGGCTTCCTTCTGGGACGACTGCCTTTGTTTTCTTGTTAATTGTCAGAGATTTCCACAAGATAACTTTATGAAATGCTACGTAGAACATTTGGAAATAATTTTTTTATGCCAAACAATTAATATAATTTCATTTCCATTATTTCATTCTCTTTTATACACTAATAATAAAGGAACAGTCCTTAATGTATTCATTAATATGTGGATGCTAAATCCCATAATCAACAGTAAGATTTCATGATATCTCAGTATAGTTTCTACAAACTCTTCGAGATATTTGAACAACTTCCTAAAGGGTTTCATGTTTCCACAATATAATGGAGAATAACAGATAATAAAATACTTGTCTTACTTCACCGTGAGTAAATATGTTCCACATTTAATATCTACTGAATCATATTTGACCTATACAATTTTAGGCAGGTAATTTTCTGTACTTACATCATAGATAGTTTGAGGTGGAGTGACAGAATGCCTTCATTAATAGATACCTGTGTCGTACATCTCAAAAGGAATTACACTTTTGACACAGATTTCTGAACTGAAATAGTTCAGCCAAATTAACACCCACAGTGAATAATTGGCATTCTTAATCCATTTAAGAATGTAGTTCTGTGAAACCTCAGGAATATAGTAAGTCTAACCATAGTAAAGCTTCAACTCTAAATTCTATATAAGAATCAATAAAAGACATTGTTCTGGGTACTTTCTCATTCCCTGTAACCAAACTTATATTATGCTGACATTGTTGATGCTGCTGCAATCCTAGATTTCGTTAATATTAGTTAATATGGGAAACCTGAACGAAGTTTTGTTGTTAGTCTTGACAGCAGCATTGTTGGTCACCTAGTGATTGTGGTCACCTACATAGTTTATCAATGAAGAGGAGAGCAGTGGAATGATCCAGGGTGGATTTGATTTAAATCAACTTGATTTAAATCATAATTTTTAAAGAGCAATTGTCATCTGTTGCGCAGCGGCTCCTTCTCTGACCTGCTGTTGACTCACCGACAGTCCCAATATTGCAGCATATACAGCTTCATACTACATACCTAAGCTCCATTTCATGCTGAATAAACTAAATTATTAAGTATCTCAAATAGAAAACAATCTTTAGATGGATTTTTACTCCAAAAGCATTTTATAAAAATAAATTTGATTTAAAAAACAACCACCCTGATTTTTAAAAAAAATTAAATCCATTTTTTTAAAAAAAAAAATCGATTTTTCTCCACCCTGGTACAATCTGTTTCATGTCAAGGTAGACATAAGAACCAGGCACTTCTGGGATTTGATCTTGGGGCTCTGCATAGAGGAAGAGGCTGTTTTTTCAATCTAATTATCTAAGAAGTATTTGAAAAAGAACACATGCCCATGAGATAGCATGACTATTACAACTATAATTAATTCAATGGTAGTTGTTCCTTTGTCACTCTCTCTCTTCCTGTAAGAGAGGAATTTTAGAAGAAATCTTGAACCGAGTGGAATGGGTTTGACGTAACATTCGAAAAGAGTTTGAATCTTTGCCAGCAAGTAGTATTTGTTTATTATAATTTAATCCATTCTCTTGCCAGACTCCACATGATTTAAACATAATCATAACATATTCAACTAACTGCATTAACAGTGTAAAAGAAATTGATCAACATATTGATAAATGATTCCTATATAAGGTGAGCATTTGAAATAAGCCTAAACCTGTAAGATATAAACTTGGAAGATGGGGAATTTAGAAAAAAATACTCTGAAATTTGGGGGAGGATTCCAAGATGGCAACATAATTACGATCCTCATAATGAACCCCTCCTAAAAAACCTTTTCATCCAACTTGCATTTTCATTCAAAGTCCGTTTTTAGACGGACTTCTTTCAACAATCACTTTTTACAATTTCATCACTTTTTACAATTTTTTTTACTTTGTTTTTATTGCTATTATCTGAGTAGCCCTTTATATCCAAAGCGTATTTGAAGGAAGAAGCAAAAGAGGACACCTTTTGCAACACAGTGTTTTGCTAAAGCAGGGGTCTCCAACCTTTGCAACTTTAAGTCTGAAGGACTTCAGCTCCCAGACTTCTCCAGCCAGCTTTGCTGGCTGGAGAATTCTGGGAGCTGAAGTCCTTCAGACTTAAAGTTGCAAAGGTTGGAGACCCCTGTGCTAAAGCCTCTAAAATAGCAGAAAGCGGATGGATTTATCGGAAACAAGCAAGCCTCCAGAATGAGTAACATCATCCTGTTTCATCTTTTTAATAGCTTTGACCCTTTAGTGGGGAACCTACAAAGCCGAGAGTGAGAGTCAGCAACATCTAGAACTTTCCGTCTCTTTGATAGAAAATGCTCTCTCACAAATGGTTGCTGCTTGTTCAGTCACCAAAGGGCTCATAACAAAAGGTGGGCTCTACTTTCAAATTCTTGAAAAAAATAAAATAAAATACACTTGACTTTATACAGTCTATTAAGAGCATACATTCTTCTATCAATTTTTGAGCTGCTGACCAAAGTAAAAAATCAAGTAGATTCTCTTAAGAGACTCGTTCAAAAAGTTATGGAAATTCAACCAATTAGATTGCTCACTTTGCCAAGGCAAATGGTCTCTGTTCAAATTGCAAACAGCCAGCTAAGGAAAAGAAAACCTGACCCCCATCCCCATCCCCATGGCAGAAGTGATGGATAAAAAAAGAAAAAGTTTAATAACTAGAAAAAGATGAAAAGTTTTTAAAAAGCAATGTCCCCTATAAATTATCTTTGATAACTTTGCAAATGCTAAACTGTAGAGTAAACAAAAGTAGATGAGGGTTTAAAAAAGCCATCACCCTTATACCGCCACTACACTATGAAAGATAACTGATGGACTTACAAAGGGTAGAATGGCTTCCACCTAGAGACATACTAGTCCTCTTGACATTTGGACAGCCTGTAAATCCCCAGCGTGCTCTTCAAAATGAGAATTTTTTTGAGCATTTTCTATCTTCCAAAATTTTTTTTTTTACTCTGAGGAAGTCCACTTCTAACTCAGTGCAGCTATGAGGGTACTAGTATATACCTAAAAATAAAACTCCCCACTCGGACTTAAATTTACTTTACCAACAGACCCTGTGCAAGGGAAGTCTAATTAAACTTGTTCAACTTGCAGCCAAACAGCTGTTAAATTAACAACTAGGAGAAAGTTTAACTAACTACTTCAGTGCTCTGTCACATTAGGCTGACATCATAAAGTGGCTGGGTGACATCACAGAATCCCTGTAATGCAGCCAAGTCACTACTGGTCTGAAATTAAGTCCCTGATCAGCCAATTCAGGAGGAGGAAGGCTCCTGGAGCTTCTTCACTACGCCAAAACTACCGAAGAACATAGAATGGTGAGCTCTAACCTTGGCATCATTCTTCACTTTATCGACACCACTGGATGCATCCCTGAGGATTGGGGCCTGGCAATTATAGTCCCAAACTATAAGAAGGGAAAGAGATGGCTGCAAACTGCAATAAGCTTAAGAACTGGCTGCAAAGCTTCCTCTCAAAGCAAGTTACAATTCAAAGGGGATAAAACAGAGCTGTATTTGGCCCCCTCCTGCTTTCCAACTTCTACATCAATGGCATAGTGAGATGTCTAAATGAACCCAATTGCCATTCTCCTAAACTGCTCTGCTGCTTTATGAATATTGTTAGGAGTAGACTCCTAGGTGTTGGTTAGGCAATATATAATACCATGATGACAAATGGTCATTGTTGCTTTAAGAATGTTGGAATGCAATTAGAGACTGTAATTATCTCCACAATAAGAGGAAGTCAGGAGAGCGCATATTCCTCTCTCTGCTGGATCGTCTTTCTCTGCTCGATATCTCTACTGTTTGCTATCTGCTCGTGTGTGGTGACTGACTGTTTGGAGAAGGAAGAAGGGAGAATTGTGGATTGCTGACTGTAAGCAATTGTTTGTTTGTTAAGGACTTTGTTTGACTCACTTTACTATCACTGCTTGTGAAGGAGTAGTTTAGTTTTACAACACCAGTAAAGCTAATTATTTTTTACTAACAGTGTCTGGGTTACTATTTGTGTGTACACTAGCAGTGTTTCTCTAGCTGCATATTCCGCTGCACAACTTTCTGTCTTCCAACGGAGATATCCCCCAACAAATATGATATTGTACTTTGCCACAGAATACCAATAGCCTTAAAAGAGCTCCAAAATCTTTGATCCAATATTGCAATGATGACAATCTGGAAATAAATTATCAGAAAAATAAGATTATGGTTTTTGCCAAAAGGCAAATGCTCCATTTATGGAGCGTTAATGGTAATAAAATAGGACAAGTGACTAGCTTGAAGTATTTAGGAGTAGTCATGCATGCATGGCACAGGCTCAGGGAAAGCCCACTGTGAATATGCTCCTGCTGCTGATGCCTGAAAAAGATCTGCTAATGACATCCTCAAATTTTTCTGATCCAAAGGAGGATATTACCATATTTTTTGGACTAGAAGATGACACATTTTTTTGTCTCCCAAAAGGGGGTGAAAATGTCTGTGCGTCTTATAGACCAAATATTGCTGAAGCCCTGCCCCCTCACCAGCCATTTTTTTATATCTGCACAGCCCATTTTTGGGCCTATTTTCAGCCTTTTTAAGCCCGTTTTCGAGGCTTTTTTAAGCCTGTCTTTGAGGGGAAAACAGCCCGGAAAAAGCCTTGGAAATGGACCAAAAAAGTCTCAAAAATGGGCCAAGAAAAGCTTTGAAAACAGGCTGAAAATAGCCTCAAAACCAGGCCAAAAAAGCCTCAAAAATGGCTCAAAAAGCTTTGAAAAGGGGCTGAAAAAAGACTCAAAAATGGCAGGAAAAAGCCCCCTCAAAAGGTCCAAAAATGGGGTGCGAGGAGGCCAAAAACCTTTTTTGTTTTTGTTTTCCTCTTCTAAATTTAGGTCCGTCTTATAATCCGAAAAATACAGTATGTTTTAATCAAGCTCTTTCCGGCTAAGCCTCTAGTCCAGCTCCTCAACAGGACTTTAGTTGGGCCTCCAAGCCTCATGTTTTACTTTTGTGCAAAGGGTGCAATCTAAATTCATCAGGGCAGCTCTCCAGATACCATGCTATGTCTCAAACACACATCTGCGACTGGAAACCAGGCGTGATAAAAATGGAATCCAGAGTGTGTCTAGCTTCTATAAACCTTTGGCTAAAGCTCAACTTTTCTCCTCAAGGCTTCCATTGATCCCTCATGGATTAAGGCTGTGGAACTTAGTCTCTCAAGTCAAGTTCTCCCTCCACAGTTCTTAAGATGGAAGGTGATCAGGCAAAACAATTCCTGAAGGTTAAAGAATACAGAGGGAGTTTGAGGAAAAGCTCCAATCTTCTTGAGACAACCACAACTAAAACATTGATACTGTTGCCAGCTACCTTGCTCAGCTGGAAACACCTACCCATCAGAAAGCTTTCTCCCCTGCCCGATGCCATCATCTTGCCCCCCACCCCCCAACTGGACTGTAAATATAAGCTCCATTCACTGAAAGCCTTTGCCCCTTTGATTTTTGGGAAGCAGAAACAATTCCTCTACAATCGCCTTCTACGCTGCTCCCATTAGGGAAACATCTGAAGTAGATTCATATTTCTTCTGATCAGAAGATACCCTGGTGGGCCAGATTCAGCCTATGCACAGATGCTGCTCATAGAAGTACCCCTAGCATATGTAACTAGGTTTTGCACAGCAGCACAGGTCTGTTGAATTTTGCTGGGCCATTATTATGCAATGAAGTTCCACACCTATAATCCATTGAAATTTTAAATAATGCTGTCTTGCTGCCACCACTTATCAGTTTTCTGACAAGGCGAGAACTGCAGCAACTCCAGGCAGGATCCTGGACTTACATTGGTATAGGGAGTTAATTTGCAGGGATCTGGGTGGCCTCTCAGCTGCTCTAAAAGCAATCTACAATAGTACACACTAATCCTCAAAGCAAAAGTGAACAAGCACAGTACAAAACAATCTTTCTGCAAGCAATGCATGCAAACAAACAGTGCAGTAGAATGCAAAGGAATTTTACAGATACTAAATCTTCTTTCTATAGATGCTGGATACTATTTCTGCAAGCAATTGCAAGACTAAAACAAAAAAACTCCAATTCTAAAAACATAGTATTTACTTAGCAGGTTGCAAAATAACTACAAATAAGCACAGCACTTTATGAAGTACTTATAAACAAGCATAGTGCTACAATGAAAAAGAAAAAGTTAAAATACTTACAAAGGAAACCTTAGTGTTCCATCCTAAAGACCACAGCTACAAGAGAAGCAACAAGGGCAGCAATGAGAGACTCACTCCTTTAGTTTTCTACCCAGCAGCAAGGAGGGGGGAAAAACCATGTGCAGGCGGTAAAATCCATGGTCTTGATTGATCGTGTGACCAAGGGGGAAAACAACTCGCTGACCATACAGGCCTCAGAAATTGTCTGACGAAACTGTTGGCAAAAAAGATCAGTTAATAATAATAATAATAATAATAATTTAATTTTATAACCCGCTCTCTCTCCCCAAGGGGACTCGAGGCGGGGCACAGGCAATTAAAAATACACAGAACAAAATACAGAATACAAACTACAAAATTAAAAGTGAATTAAATTATCCCTGCGCTAAAACCCATATGCTAAACTAAAAATTACCCCTAAAAACCCCTAACCTAAAAAGAGTTGCAGGAGATCTGATTGCCTTGGTTACAAAATCGAAAGAGTTATAATGAGAATGTCTTTACTTTAAAAAAAAAAGAGTGATTATTTAGTAACACTCTGGACATAATTATATATTCTTAAACTGTACTGTTTTTTTGCCAAAAAGAACCCTATTCACTTATTTTATTTTATTTTTATTTTATTAAATTTATACCCCGCCCTTCTCCTTGTTAGGACCCAGGGCGGCGCACAGGCATCTTAAAAACACAAAATACAATAAATATCAATTAAAATGTAATTAAATTCATTAACCCGTGCTAAAAACCCAATATTAAAAACCCTACCAAATTACAAATTTCCTTAAAAAGTCAGAAACGGGGGGCTATCCTAGGCCGGCTTGTTGGAATAAGTACGTCTTAAGACGTTGGCGGAAGAGGCGGAGGTCCAAGATTGTGCGAAGGTCGGGGGGTAGGTCGTTCCAGAGGGCCGGGCCCGCCACAGAGAAGGCCCTTCCTCTGGGTGTCGCCAACCGGCATTGCCCGGCCGACGTCACCCGAAGAAGACCCTCTCTGTGGGAGCGGATCGGGCGAAGGGATGTATGGGGCAGGAGGCGGTCTCGTATATAGCTAGGCCCCGAGCCATGGAGCGATTTAAAGATGGTCATCAGTACCTTGAAGCGCACTCGAAAGGCCACAGGCAGCCAGTGCAGCTCGCGCAGGAGAGGTGTTACGTGGGTTTGCCTAGGGGCACCCATAATCACCCGCGCGGCCGCATTCTGTACTAACTGTAGCTTTCGAGTGCACCTCAAGGGAAGCCCCATGTAGAGAGCGTTACAGTAATCCAGCTGGGACGTCACAAGTGCTTGAGTGACTGTGCGAAGGGCTCCCCGGTCCAGTAAGGGGCGCAACTGGCGTATCAGGCGTACCTGATAGAACGCCCCCCTGGCCACGGCTGCCACATGGTCCTCCATGGACAGCCGGGAATCCAGGAGGACACCCAAGTTGCGCACCCTCTCCACGGGGGCCAGTTGTTCGCCCCCAATGGCCAGAGTTGGACTTATCTGGCTGAACCGGGGTGCCGGAAACCACAGCCACTTGGTCTTGGACGGGTTGAGCTTGAGTTTGTTACTACCCATCCAGATCCGTACGGCCTCCAGACACCGGGACAGCACCTCGACGGCATCGTTGGGGTGGTTTGGGGTGGATATGTACAACTGAGTGTCATCAACGTACAGATGGTATTCCACCCCAAAACCACGGATGATCTCGCCCAGCGGCTTCATGTAGGTGTTGAACAGGAGTGGCGAGAGGACCGACCCCTGAGGAACCCCACATGTGAGGGGCCTCGGGGACGACCTCTGCCCTCCTGCCAACACCCATTGCGACCGACCAGAGAGATAGGATGAGAACCACCGTAGAACGGTGCCTCTCAGCCCCAACCCCCCCAATTGGTGCAATAAGATACCATGGTCGATGGTATCGAAAGCCGCTGAGAGATCTAATAGGACAAGGATAGAGGAACAACCTCTATCCCGTGCCCTCCAGAGATCATCCACCAACGCGACCAATGCCGTCTCAGTGCTGTGCCCGGGCCGGAAGCCGGACTGGCGCGAGTCTAGATAATCAACTTCCTCCAGGTGACGGGGAAACTGTTGAGCCACCACACTCTCGACAACCTTCACTAAAAAGTGAAGGTTGGAGATGGGACGATAGTTCTCTAACAGAGCCGGGTCCAGGGATGGCTTCTTGAGGAGGGGCCTCACCACCGCCTCTTTCAAGACGGTGGGCAAATACCCCTCACTCAGAGATGAATTCACAATGCCCTGGAGCCAGCCTCGTGTCACCTCCCAGGATGCCAGTACAAGCCAGGAGGGGCACGGGTCCAATAAACATGTGGTGGCTCTAAGGTTCCTCCGCAACCTGTCCATATCCTCGGTAGTAACAAAGTCGAACTCCTCCCAAGGAGTTTATAATGTTTATAATGACTATATAGAGCTTGGAAATGGTCTTATCTGAATACTTTTTGAAGCTGTTTAAACCCACTTGGAGATCTTTGATTGGATACAGGAGCTTTGGGACTTCTTTGGTTTTTAGGTTTACTCAGAAATCTTAAACTACTGAAATCAGTGGCACTTGTTCCAACTAAATGTGAATACAACCTCAGTTTTTAATAGTGTCATAATACTGTTTATCAATCATAGTAAAAAGAATGCAACCATTTATCTCATAACCACAAGTATTTTTAGTTGTTCTTATTTATGCCTTCGACTGAGGAGTGCAGTTTTTTTTCTTATTGCTTTCCATTTCAAAGACTATGTCACTTTCATCCCATCAGTTCTGCATGATAAATTAATTTCCATGGAATTAAATTTTGAAATATTGTGAAATTTACATTTCTAAGCAGCACTGTGGATGAAAAATATATTTTCTTAATTATTCTTAATTATTAACCATCTTTATTTCTAATATTTGCATGAGAAAAAAAACTGTAAAATGCTATGAAACACCCTAAAACAGTAAAGGATTAACTGTTGCGAATAGTAATCATTGATGCATTGAAAGAAATAACTGTTGTCACAGGTAGTATATCAAACAGGTAGGAAACAGTTTGTGTGAAGTTTCCCAAGAAAGCCTTTGTCATAATTCAAAAGGCCTCCTCAATACCAGTCTGCCTTACTTCACTCAAGCGCAGGAATTCAAAAGGAAGACCACTACATTGGAACAAGTGCAAAGAAACATTTGCATCCTAAAGCAGGGTTGGGGGCGATATATTGTGAATATATTGTAGCAAAAAAGATATGCCAGAAGAAAGCAGGTTGACACATATAAATGAGTTTTCTGTGGACCATTTTCTTTACAAACACCCAACATTCACAACATATAGGCACATTGTAGTGCTGTCAGAGAATCCTAGGCAGGGAAAAGCTGTTATCTTTCAATGCAAAATAAGAACTTTTCACCACTTGGAGGTCAGAGGTGGGCAACAGGTGGCCTTCCAGATCTTACTGCAACTATAAACCCTCCAATAGATTTGTAGGCAGCATAGCCAGAAGTATAAGATATACTCTACTTGGACAGTTGCTTTGGAGATCCACACCAGCGGAATAAATGATGTTTCCTTCCCATGAAAGCCAGAGCCAATCACCAAAGTAGCCACAATTCCAATTGCTACAGCCAAAATCATAGTGGCCAAACAAAGCCCTGTAGAGAGAGAGATGTATTAGTTCCACTTGACTGGGAGTGTATTTGTAAGAGCAAATGGCACACAATGACAATCTTGATCCATAAAATATAGCTAAGTATTTCTCAGAAAGGAGCCAGTACATTTTCTGAAACCAATTAGCCATGGCTGTATTTGCTTATTACTGAACACCATCTTTATAGGGGAAGAGAAGAGTCTTGTTGAGATATATAGATCTCTTCTGCAAACAGGGTCTCTTGTTTTCACAGTACTGCAAAAGTAAGACTCGCATAATAAAACTAATTTGTGTCTTTCCAGGCATTTTGCCGTACCTGTCTTGGAAAACCATTTCATATACTGAAAACTACTTGAATAATATTTATGCAAACATTTATCTTCGAATCCTTAGTTATCTCAGTTAAAATATTTATAGTATAATATATATGATTACATTATATAGAATCTTAAGTGGTTATTCCTCTGAGTGAAGAGTGCGCATAAAAACAGAGTTTTTAGTTGTATGACTGACAACATTTTGTTAAAAATTCTACATTTGCTGCATGGAAATATGTAAGCGTGTTCTGATTTGGAAGAGCACTCAATGCCAGTTTACACACACACATTACACACACACACACACACACATATATATATGAGAGAGAGAGAGAGAGAGAGAGAGAGAGAGAGAGAGAGAGAGAGAAAGAGACAGAGAGCTATAAACTATAATGTGATTTTAAAATCAGGGTTGTGGTCCATTATGTTGCGTAAATGCCACCAATTCTGGCTAAGCTTCTGGTTCTTCTCATAAGGAAGCCAGGCAGTATATTTCAGAATGCTATATGCAAACTTACCAACAGTTTCAAATCCAAGAGAAGTAATGAAGATTTCAGCTCCAGTTAAACCAAACACAAATGACTGAGACACTTGCCATGCAAAAGTAACAATATCTGCCACTGCTTCCTGCAAGACAAAACACCAAAACAGTTTTACATCAATAAGTGTTGATAGTACCTGTGTACAAGAGTGACATATCTTAACATTAATTTGTCCAAACAGGACACCACTTTCCTTTTTCTAACATTAGGAATTGGATTCTGCCATTAATTATGAAAAAGGTGCAGAAGTTCTTAATGGAAAGCCACAGAATAGAATGGTCATAATACCAATGAGAGGGGGCAGAAGAAGATAAAAATAAATACTGCAGCCATATTACATAAATAAATACATGTACAGTAGACAATAGCATAAGAATGAAGTGTTCAGCAGAGTGGGAAGGGGGGGGAAACCAGATGCCTGTCTAGTCGTTTGTCCTATAGCGCCATCTACAGGGAAGCAGTTGAAAGAGTTTGTGTCCAGAATGTCAGGGCTCTGTAGTTAACTTCTCAGCCCACCTTCTGATGCGCACAATATACAGGTCCAGTATAGTGGAATGGATATAATATATAATCTTCATTCTATCTAATATAATAATATAATACAAGGGTAGTCAACCTTTTTATACCTACCGCCCACTTTTGTATCTCTGTTAGTAGTAAAATTTTCTAGCTGTCCACCGGTTCCACAGTAATGATGGTTTATAAACAATAATAATAATAATAATAATAATAATAATAATAATAATAATAATAATAATAATAATAATAATAATAATAATAATAATAATAATAATAATAATAATAATAATAATAATAATAATAATAATAATAATAATTTATTTTATATACCGCGTCCTCTCCCCAGGGGGACTCGGAGCGGTGCACAGGGAAAAACATTAAAACACATAAAATATATACATAAATAAATACAATAAGTAAAAACAGATTAAATCTAATTGTCCCTGCACTAAAATCCCCATTTTTAAAATTAACGTTCCCTAACCCCTAAGGTAGAGACTAACCTAGGCCGGCCAAGCAGAAAAAGTGTGTTTTTAATTTCTGACGGAAGGAGCGGAGGTCCGTAGTTGTTCTAATATCGGGGGGAAGGTCGTTCCAGAGGGCTGGGCCCGCTAAAGTAGGGAAGTCAATTAAATTAAAAAAAGGAAAGTGCTGCAGTATTGGACAAAACCCCTACCGCCCACCATGAAAGCTGGAATGCCCACTAGTGGGCAGTAGACACCAGGTTGACCACCACTGATATAATAGAAGGCAGGCTGGTTGCAGTTCTTCTTTCTGCAGCTTAAACCATCCGTTGTGCCTGTACCTGTCCTATTTGGCTGCTGTTATCTATTTAACATCAAAAAAAGGGGACCGGGGAGAGGGTGATCCGGGGCCGAGCATCACGGACAAGGCGGTGCGGGTCACTTTCCAGTTGCTCCCTCAGTGAAAAGGAGGGAGGCCTGGGAGGAGAGCTCGAGTAACAGGCGGCTTTGTCATTTCAACCAAGTCAGATAGAGAGGATCCGGGCAGCCCGATGGCCTCGCGGGAGGACAAATCGGCTCCGGACGCTCTGCCACTAAGCCCCGCTGAGGTCCCAATGGCCCCTCCCAACAGCTTCCACCCCACTGCTGGGCCCGACTGCGGACAGCCGGCAAGCCAACCTCCCGTAACGCAGGGGTCCCCAACCCCCGGGCCGCGGACCGGTCCTGGTCCGTGGCTTGATAGCAACTGGGCCGCAGGGCCAGAGAGGAGGAGGAGGGAGGAGGGGGCAGCCCCCTGGGCAGAGCGCACGCCGGATGCGGGAGAATGCAGGCGCGGGCGTTCGCGCCATTGGAGGCCCTAGAGCAGTGGTCGGTTCTTTGGTCCCTCGGGTGCGGCTCTTCCTCTCTCCCTCCCTTCCTCCCTCAGGCAGCGGAGGGGCAGGCATGTCAGCTGGGTGGGCTGCGGCTGCCTCCTCCTGTAGCTGCGGCCTAGTGTGGCGGGCAGCCCTGGAGGGCGCACCTCGGTGGCCATTGCAGGGAGCTGGTGGAGGAGTGCCCAGCTGTCCTGCCCGATGTAGCTGCTGGGTGGGAGCTGCGTGTCACAGGGCTCGAGGGCAGCAGCAGCAGCAACAGCCGCCTGCAGAGGCCGTCGAGGCACGCTTTCCGGGGCTGGCTGCCATGCAGGGCTGGAAGGGAGGTGGGCGTGCGGCACCCAGATGGCCTCGGCGGCGTTTGGGTGGCCACGGCTTCGGGTGCTCCCTCCGCCCGCTCACTGCGGGGGGAGGAGGCAGCCATGGCCTCCCCGGCCGGCATACCCGGATTTCCGCTGCTTCCGGGGGGGGGGGGGGAAGGAAAGACTGACATGCAGAGAGAGACAGGGGGAGGGAGGAAGAGACAAACAGAGAGACACAGAGAGAGAGGGAGTGAGAGAGAGACAGACACACACACACACACACAGAATGACAGATGGGTGGAGGGAGGAGAGAGACATATAGAGAGATAGACAGAGAGAGAGACAAAAAGAAAAAGTGAGATAAGAAAGAAAGAAAAAAGGAAAGAAAGAAAGAAAGAAAGAACGAAAGAAAGAAAGAAAGAAAGAAAGAAAGAAAGAAAAAGAAAGAAAGAAAGAACTTATGACCACAATTGAGCCCAAAATTTTGGTTGCTAAGCAGGACTGTCATTAAGTGAGTTTCACCACATTTTCCAAGTTGGCCATGCCCACCTGGTCACATGACCACTGAGCCACTCCCACAAAACAGGCCACACCTTTTGGCTCTCAGAAGAAATTTCAATCGTGGTACTGTTGATATTTGGCTCTCTTGATTAACGAGTTTGCCCACCACTGCCCTAGAGGGCCGAGTGAGCCGACTCCCCCCCCCCGCGTGCACATGCGCCGCCTGTTCCCCCTCCCCCCCCGCTCCTCCTCTACACCAGCAGGTCTGCAGAATTTACTTTAAAATGAAACCGGTCCCTGGTGCAAAAAAGGTTGGGGACCCCTGCCGTGGGTGGGTGGCCGGCGGTCACTCGAACTGCGCCTCCACCTCCTTCGCTTCGTCGGGCCTGTCTGCACTGCCACTGCCGCACTCCCTCCCTGCGGGTGGGTGATGGAGCCGCTCGCTCGCCACCTGCCTTTTCCTCCTTCCTCTGGAAACAGCCGGGGGCGCCTGCCCGCACCGAACACCAGCCGCGACGTCAACGGCGCCGCCTCTCTCGATCGGCTGAGGTCTCCCAACTGGCCTCTCCAGTGAAAAGAGGCCGCCACGCGCTCATTCGGGCGGAGCGAAAGGGGCTGGGAGATTTGCGCATGCGCGACTTGTCAGCTTTACCTTTTTTTCCCCCTTCGCCATTAAGAGAAATTAGATTCACAGAACTTGGAAGGGACCTTGTAGGTCGTCTAGTCCAGGGGTCTGCAAAGTTGGCTCTTTTAAGACTGGTGGACTTCAACTCCCAGAATTCCCCAGCCAGGCTGGCTGGGGAATTCTGGGAGTTGAAGTCCACCAGTCTTAAAAGAGCCAACTTTGCAGACCCCTGAATTCTAGTCCAACCCCCTGCCCAAGCAGGAGACCCTACACCATTTCTGACAGAGGGCAGTCCAGTCTCTTCTTGAAAGCCCCCAGGGATGAACCTCCCACAACTTCTGATGACAAACTGTTTGATTGCCCTGCTGTCGGAAAATTCCTCCTCATTTCCATGTTGAATCTCTCCTTGGTCGGTTCCCATCCATTGTCTGGCCTTCAGGAGCTTTGGAGAATAGCTTGACCCCCTCCTCTGTGTGGCAGCCCCTCAAATACTGGGACACTGGTCTCATGTCTCCCCGGTCCTTCAATAGGCCAGTTTGGTCTATTAAGTTAGAAAACAGGATGGGGGGGGGGGGGGGGGGGAAGACGCACTAAAGCAGGGGGCAGGGGTTTGGACTAGATGACCTGCAAGGTCCCTTCCAACTCTGTTAAGTTCAAACTTGGCAATTTTTAAGACTTGTGGACTTCAACTCCCAGAATTCTCCAGCCAGCAGAACTGGCTGGAGAATTCTGGGAGTTGAAGTCCACAAGTCTTAAAAGTTGCCAACTTTGGGGACCCTTGCACTAAAGTCTTCGCTAAACCTGGTCTTTTGCTTAATGATATCACCCTGAGCATGTCATTGTTTGCATGACTTGTTGTGTGCCTACGTGTATCCACTAATAATTTTTTATAGTAGAATTATCCCTTCTGAGAATTCAGATTTAAGTTAAACTCTTTATCAGACAAGATAGTTATAGCGTCCCCCTACCAATTGTTATAGCGTCCCCCTTCCAAAGGAGAAGAGGCTGATCTTCTAGCTCCTTAGCTGGGCTGAGGAAAGGAACTAAGTCTTGTCAGGTAGAGACAGTACTTATATTAAGGACTCTCCAGAAAGAACAAGCGGGAAGGGAAGGAGGCGGCGACGGACCCAGCCGCAGCTTTCGTTTTCGGCGCCGCCCTCCTTCCTTGGAAGGCCCCTCCTTTCTTGGCGGCGCGCATGCTCCGTGGCCGGGAGAGCTACTGCTTCTGTGCGGGGGAAAGAAGGGCAAAGTCCGGGGCTGGCATGAAAGTCCGGCGCGCCAGCCGGAGGTAGCAGCCCAGCGGCCTCCAGCCTCGCTCCGCCCCGCGGAATCTTCGCCCGGCGCCATGGTGCTCGATAGCTTGGCCCGCATCGTCAAAGTGCAGCTGCCTGCTTACCTCAAGCGCCTGCCGCTACCGGAGAGCGTCGGAGGCTTCCTGAGGCTCACCGGTTAGTTGGGGGGCAGCGCAGGGCTGGTTGGGAAAGGGGTGTGTGTGTGTGTGTGTGTGACGAGAAATCACCCCCCCCCCCCTTGGGACAAACCTGACGTAGAAGGGAAGGTCGTCGTTTCTCGCCAACCCCGCTTGGCTTAAGTCAGGGTCTGCAAAGAGAGGCTCTTTTAAGACTGGTGGACTTCAACTCCCAGAACTCCCCAGCCAGCCTGGCTGGCTGGGAGAATTCTGGGAGTTGAAGTTCACCAGTCTTAAAAGAGCCTCTCTTTGCAGACCCCTAGCTTAAGAGATTGGACGCTTGCAGAAAGTCAGTTCGGACAAATCCACTCCGTCGGATTCAATGGGGACCGAGTTCGGACAGCCTCCTCCCGCCTGCGCCCTTTAGCTGCCCTGGACTACAGTTTCCCCACCCACACCCCACCCACACGTGAGGCTCCCTCCGAGACGGGCACGCAGCATCTGTTAGATGCCCCTTTTCTGCGGCTACTCACTTTTGCTGGCTTGGTTGCAGGGCAGCGGAAAACGCCAAACTAATTGGGATTGCAGCAGAGAAGAAGGTCACTTGGGGTTCTCGCGTGGTTCGTTGGTTGGTTTCTTTTTGTAAAACCAAAACCAAAAACCCTCATGCTTGGCTTGGAACAATCCATGAAACCAATAGAATAACGGAGTTAGAAGAGACCTTAAACTGGAGGTTAGAAAGGAGGCCAGGTCCTGCTCAGGCAGGAAACCCCATACCATTTCAGGCAAATGCTTCAATCTCTTTTTAAAAATCTCTTGAGTACCCACAACTTCTGGAGGCCAGTCCTTCCACGGAATCATTGATCTGATTGTCTCTTTAGTTGTAGATTGCTTCTCTCCTTAATTAGCTTCCATCCATTGCTTGTTGTCCATTGCTTGGAGAACAGGTTGAGCCCTCTTCTTTGTGGTACCCCCTTAGGCTTTGGAACACTCCTATCATGTAACCCCCCGCCTGGTCCTTCTTTTCAATAAAGTAGAATTCTTGCAACTGTTCTTCATATGTTTTAGCCTCCAGTCCTCTAATCATCTTTTTGCTCTTCTCTGCATTCTCTCTAGAGCAGGGGTGTCCAAACTTGGGAACTTTAAGACTTGTGGACTTCAACTCCCAGAATTCCCCAGCCAACATGCGGAATTCTGGGAGTTGAAGTCCACAAGTCTTAAAGTTCCCAAGTTTGGACACCCCTGCTCTAGAGTCTCAACATCTTTTTATTATTGTGGCGAGCAAACCTGGATGCAATATTCCAAGTGTTGTCTTTATGTTGCCATGTTTGTTTCATCGTTGTGTTTGCAACTACATATAGTAAAAGTCACATCTTAAAATAATTTTATTTCTAGAGTTATTTTCTTCTTTAGTCATACATTCCAAAGCATTTGTTTTACAGTGCAATTTTAGGCACATTTAAATGCTTCTGTAGATAACGCAGTTTCCCAGAACGTGACAGCATCTTGATCTTTCTTTTTAAGTTATTGATGCAGTTTGATCTGGGTTTATATCCTAAGTAAAGCATTTTAAAAATTGTAGGCCACTCACTCAGGAGTTGGGTGGTCCCATAACCCAATAAATTAAATTACATTAATTTAAAAATAAGCTAATTAAAGAAATAGTAGATAATTCTAGGGCTGTAAATAGAATAGAAAATATCCTGGAAGAAGACAAATGCAAATCATTTCCTCTATAATCACCAAGAGTTTCCACTTGAGAAACCTTTATATAATATATTTTAAAAATTGTATAGGAATTATACTGATTCATGTTTTCCCAATGCTAATAGGTAGGATTTTTAAAATAAATTTCTTTAGATTTTGTCCTCTATCATTGCACTGTGTATTTATAAACAACAAAAGGTAAATAGAGAAATCATATTTGTAGAAACCAAGATTATTGAACATGTATCTTGTGTCTATATCGATTTTACACTTTTTGTGTGTATCTAAATTGTTTTGATGGTTCATTCAAGCCACTCAGGGAACTGTATGCAGTGCAATAAAAAAAGATACATAAGCAATGATGATTGATAACATTATACAAAAGATTTTGAAGGAAGTGTTTATTTAGTAGACTTATATGGCCACCCACCTTCCATGAAGTGACTTGGGTGGCATAAAGTACAAACATTAAATAAAAATGTATAAAAATTAGGACAAACATACAGTAGAGAAGAGAGTAGATTGAACACAATGCCAGAACCATCTTAAGAGAACTCCAAGTCAGGTCTTGACAGACTAATGAAATCTTAGCAGTGATGGAACTTACCTCACTCTGGAAGGAGGAGAATGTTCCACAAGTAGGGCATCCAGGCAGAGAAGGCCCACCTCCTCGGACCATCCAAGTCAAGCAGACAATGCCTGCCCTTTCTGCCAGCTCTAATGAGGGCAGGAGGATGCAATAGTGGACAGGCAGTCCTTCAGGCAACCCAGTCCCATGCCATGAAGTATACGCAACATTCTTCAGTGGGGATGTTACTTTTTCTATATTAACTCCTCCTTTATTCCTACAATGGTGGGTTATATGAATGGCTAATTATGCCCTGATGCCCTTTTTTTGTGTGCATGTTTCTGTCCTGAGTGATATTTTCATTTCTCATATTTCTAAATCATTCATCAAGAGTTGTTATACCAATAAAAGAGAATAATTATAGCATGAACTGTGGAGTCCTTGGTGCTCTCTGAGCTTGGTTGTTTTCTTGCAAACATTTCATTACCAAACTAGGTAACATCATCAGTACACGTCAACCTACCTCAATCATAGCATATAAAGGAATATGCATGTTGGAGACAAGAGATCAATATAAACCTTGTGACAGTAACTGAGAAAGAAAGGTATGTGAGCTTGTTCTTAGAAAAGTAAGCCAAATACTTGTTCTCTTTCTTGTGTTAATAGAGGAAGGATCACTTCTCTTTCATGCCTGAGCATGATCAGTTTCCCTGATTCCACATGAGATAAGGATATCTCTGTGTGAATGTGTCTGCCAAATGGCATATTAATCTTGTTTTCCCTCTCGTAAAACTATAGGTTAAGATGTACACAACATGCCAAAGTAGGTCTCCCAAAATCTAGTAGCTGTATATACACAACGTAATAGCTTTGGCTAGCATAACCTTGGTAATTTTGGTTGTTGTGTGAAATAAGTTGACTTGATTGTGCAAACTCAGAAAATTAGTTGATTCGTCAGCAGATTAAACTTATTTTGAAAGTTTACCCCAAGTTAATTTTCTTAAACGAAAGTATTTCTTATATCTGTTTTTATTTCATTTTTAAAAAATCTTGCTTCCAACTATGAACTGTTCCTAGGCTGAGATGCCTAATAAATTCAGAGGCTTGGAGAGATAAGTAAGCATCACTCAAATGAGGGTCTTGACTCTGTAGACTCTACATAACTACACAGTTAAAATTAGTTAGAAGTGATAAGCACAGTTGAAAGGCCAATATGGGGTAGAGAATAAAATGCTTTGCGAGAAAAGGAATCTTGTTCAACCTGCCTTTCTTGACTGAATGCAGAGCAACTAGCAGATAGATAGAATTTGGAAATTCTATCTATCAATTTGTGAAAAACAGAGGACTTTCCTATAGCAATTTCACAGGGGAAAGTCACCTTCAGGCCCATTATTTTATTGCCTGATTTGCCTCTTCCTGTTCCATTCTTGTGTGCTCTTGCATTAGGTTAGATATCTCTTGTTGATACAATTACAGTAGACAGAGAAGCCCATCCCTGCTTCTCTATATGAATATGGTGTTTTCTGATATTAGCCTAGCAAATTGGTCATGAAGTAAGATTATGCTTCCATGGAAGGATGTTTCTTAAAAAAGCATTGTGCAGTTACTTTGCATAACAGATTTTTGGCTAATAATGGAAATGTTTCAAGACACAGTCATTGTATATATTGGACTATACAACATTTTAATGTGCTCTAATGTTTCTGTGCAAATGATAATAACCAGGATTTTAGTTTTTATGTGTATTTTTATCTCAACACACAAATGACTAAAATGTCATTGAAGATAATTATGTAAAAATTAGTATCACTTGAAGGCGGCTGTTCTTACATAGAAGCATTCCTGTACTATTTTATGAGCTGCGGTGGCGCAATGATTAGAATGCAGTACAGCAGGCTACTTCTGCTGATCACTGGCTGCCAGCAGTTTGGTTCTCACCGACTCAAGGTTGACTCAGCCTTCCATCCTTCCGAGGTTGGTAAAATGAGGACCCAGATTGTTGGGGGCAATATGCTGGCTCTGTAAACTGCTTAGAGGAGATCATTAAGCACTGTGAAGTGGTATATAAGTCTAAGTATTATTGCTATCTTGTTATTGTAGGAAGATTTTATATCTCTACTTCCCTTTATATCTATCAGCCCCTAGAATTTCTTTATTTAAATTTCTTTGTTTAAATTTGCAAATCGTATCATGATAGGGCTTTCAGCTTTCTTTTTGAGCTTGTATTTTACATTAATTTCTCCACAGAATGAAAATCATAAAGTCAAACAACAACATTGAACTCATTTAGAAAGCTGTTACTTGACTTTCTGATAGCATGGCAGTACCTTGGCTCCCTTTTCAGCTATAGTTCTATTGTATTTTCTGTAGTAAAGACTGCAGTTAAGATACATTTTGGAAAACATTAGGACAGTGATCGCTACCTTTTCCAGAGCGAGTGCCCAAAGTGTGTGTGCGTGCACCCGAACCCCTGAAATGCAATGCGCACATGTCCCCTGTGCATGCGCCCTGTCCAACATGCATGTGTGTGTGTGTCCCCTGCATGCCTCGCCTTCCCACGCATGTCCCCCCCTGCACATGCACACGCCCTCCCACATGCTCCGCCCCACATGTATGCATGGCAGAGAGACCAGCTGGCCAGTGGGAGGTGTGCGTGCATGCGTGGCAGAGCTGAACTGGGGCAACGGCTCGTGTGCCATCAGAGAGAGGGCGCTGCATGCCACTTCTGACATGCGTGCCATAGGTTCGCCATCACAGCATTAGGACATAAAGGGAAAAGTGTTATGGTTTAAAAGACTAAGCCTACATTTTAAAAATAAAAACCTTTTCTTCTTTCTGGTCTGTCTTTGTGATTACCCCTCCCTTAGCTTTTTCCCCACTTCTTTAAATATTAAAGTAATGAAACAAAAAATATGCTGGCCCGTGAACTATTTGGTCCTTTTTTACCTAATCCAATGTGTTATGGGGAACCAAAAGGAAAGTAGCACAAAATACAATTTGAAAGGATGTGCTGCATTTTCTTTTGGCATACTATATAGTGTCTTTGTATGACAAACCAACTTGGACTCTCTGTTTTTATATTTTCCTTTTCTACTTCTTCCTTGTTCATTAATGTTTGACTTCAGCAGAAAGCGCAAAAAATGATTTCCACCTCATTTGGATGCAAGATGAAGGAGGAAAGTCTTGTTATATTTGGCATTGCATTGTGGTCTTTGTTATACCTTCCTGCTCTCTTTTCCGGTTTCTATTCCAAAGAATTCTACTGCATCATCCCAAAATGACCCTGCTTTTTATACATAAATTGGTGGCATCGTTCTGCAATTTGCATCTGTTCTCTGCAGAGGATACGTGACTGCCTGACAGAGGGGAATATCTATTTCACACATTGTTTTTTCTCCTAACCATTCCCAATCCTTTGGATTGCTAGTCCTGGCACTGGGATAATTAACAAGCAGGGAACAAACAATACAATAGCAGAGTTGGACGGGACCTTGGAGGTCTTTTAGTCCAACCCCTGCCCAGGCAGGAAGCCCTATACCATCTCAGACAAATGGCTATCCAACATCTTCTTAAAGACTTCCAGGGTTGGGGCATTCACAACTTCTGGAGGCAAGCTGTTCCACTGGTTAATTGTTCTGTCAGGAAATTTTTCCTCAGTTCTAAGTTGCTTCTCTCCTTGATTAGTTTCCACCCATTGCTTCTTTTTTTTTTTTTTTTTTTTTGCCAGTAGAAAGATATTGTTGTCACATTCTTATTGGTTTTACATTTTTTAACAGGATAGGGTAATGGTTACAAAGAAATTTTGAGAGCATTCACGTCAGAGTCGTCGGACCTTCCGAGACCTCAAAATACACATTAAAAAAGTTAACATAGAAAACATTTTCCATACCACTACAAGATGGAAGCAAGTACATTTACCTAAATTCTCCCTTCCATGCTGTCAGACATTTACAAAAAGTCCGGATAGAAATATTATACAAAATTGTTCAAGAAAAATCAAGGCAAAGTTATTTTTTTGATCTAAGTCTTTTGGCTATTGTATCTTCTTTCTCTCCTCCCTGGCCCCCCGCGGGCGGGGCCGTGACCCCCTCCGTCCCCCCTGGATCTTCCCCCAGGGCAGAGGAATGTTTTTTAAGAAAGGCTTCCGCCTCAGCAACTGTTTTAATCCTCACTCTTCCTCCTTCCCAGAACACCAGCATCCCTTCAGGTGTCATCCACTTGAACCAAATCCCGTGATCAAACAAGGTTTTAGACAAGAAAGAAAATTTCTTTCTTGAATCTCTAATTTTTCTAGGGATCTGCTTCAAGATAGTGACCGTTTCTCGTTGATAAGTTAAGGGTTTCTCTCTCTGCGCTTTCAGGATTTCCTCTCTGGTTGACCTTCTAACAAATTTCACATGTATCTCTCTAGGCACTTCATTTATCCTGGCATATGCTGAGTTAATTCTGTAGGCTAGGTCAATGTCCCCCCTGATCTCATCCTTAGGTTTTTGTAAATAGTCTGCTAAAATTGTGCTCATAAGATCAGGCAGGCATTCACCAGATTCCTCAAGAACATTCTGAAATCTCAAAAAATATGTCATTCTTTCCATATCTATCCTAGACACATGCCCATTTATTTCCCCCACCTCATTAGAAACATTTTTAATCTCTCCCTTAGCCCCCTCCAGCCCCCCCTCCAATTCCTCGGTCTTCTGTGTATTCTCCAACACTTGCTTCCGGGTATCCAATAGTTCCTTTTTAAAAGTACTATTTTCAGCCCTCTGGGCCTTTATTTCTAATATCAAAGTTTGCATAGAAGTTTCAAGAGAAGCCATCCTTTGTTCCAAATTTACAAGTGCTGCTTCTTGTGCCATGGTTAAAAGTTAGAGTCACTGCCACCAAGATGGCGTTTTCCGGGTGGGGCTGGTGGGGCAGATCAGGAGCTCAGTTCAATTCAGGGCGGTGAAGTTGCAAACAATTCAGAAACCAAAAGAGACACAATTTCCCAAATCAGCAAATAGTAATAACGAAGGTATTCCAGAGAAGAAGTCACAAATCCATCAAAAGAAAATTTTTTTCAAAAATCCAGAGAGAGTCCTGCTTTCAAAGAGACGCTGGAAATTTTCCTTAGTTGAAATAGTTAGGCAGGGACAAAGAGAAGCCACTTCCACCGCCCATCTAGCCAGAGGGAGAGAGTAGCAAAAAAAAAGAATTTTTTAAGCTCAGCCAGACCTAGAAACAATGTTGCAGAAAGTCACAATCCACTTTCCCTTGTTAAAGACCGTCCAGAGTGAAAGTTTCCGCTTTCTCTTTGCAGAGAAGCCATCTTAGCGTGCCGCTTAAATCCGAGGTTTTTTTTTTTAAAATTAAACACCCCCCTCCCAGTCCGTTCAGCCTGGCTGGCAGCAAGGAAAAAAAGGTGTTCTTTTAAACTCACTCTCTCTCGCAGCTGAGGCCTCGGCGATCCGCCCGATCTCTCCGTTCAGCCCTCTCCATTAAAGCGAATGGCACCGACAGCCGTTGGAGAAGGAAAAAACCCCCGCTAGCATGTTCCTCTCCTCCTAGGTCGCAGAGAGGAGCGCCCTCCCCACTGCCGTGACGAGGGCCGCTCCCTCTGAGCCGACCCTACGGGAAACCTCCGGTAACCGGAGAGTTTCACCCCCCTGGGGGGGCAGAAAAGGCAACAAAGCGGCGAGCGAGCCCTGGGCTCGCCCGTCTCCGCTGGAGCCGGATACCGGAAGTGGTCCCACCCATTGCTTCTTGTTCTGCCCTCAGGTGCTTTAGAGCAGGGGTCCCCAACCTTTTTTGTACCAGGGACCAGTTTCATTTTAAAGAAAATTCTGCGGACCAGCTGGCATAGAGGAGGAGCGGGGGGGAGGGGGAACAGGCGGCGCATGTGCACGCGGGGGGTGGGGGAACAGGCGGCACAAGTGCACGCGGGGGGGGAGTCGGCTCACTCGGCCCTCTGGGGCCTCCAACGGCACGAACAGCCGCGCCTGCGCTCTCCCGCATCCGGTGTGCGCTCTGCCCAGGGGGCTGCTCCCTCCTCCTCCTCTCCGGCCCTGCGGCCCGGTTCCTATCAAGCCACGGACCGGGGGTTGGGGACGCCTGCTTTAGAGAATAGTTTGACTCCCTCTTCTTTGTGGCAGCCTCTGAGATATCTGAAGACTGCTATCATGTCTCCCCTACTCCTTCTTTTCATTAAACTAGACATACCCAGTTCCTGCAACCGTTCCTCATATGTTTTAGCCTCCAGTCCCCTAATCCTCTTTGTTCCTCTTCTCTGCACTCTTTCTAGAGTCTCCACATGTTTTCTACATCGTGGCGGCCAAAACTGAATGCAGTATCCCAAGTGTGGCCTTACCAAGGCATTATAAAGTGGTATTAACACTTCATGTGATTTAAACAAAGAATAGTTCACGTGCCAGCATATTTTCTGTTTATGCAGCCTAGAACTGTGTTGGCTTTTTTGGCAGCTGCTGCACACTGCTGGCTTGTATTTAAATGGTTGTCCACTAGGACTCCAAGATCCCTCTCACAGTTGCTACTATTGAGCAAGGTACTACCTATACTGTACCTGTGCACGTTTGTGTATGCTTGTATCAGGTTTGCTGCAGAATATTGCTCTATAATGTGGTTGTGGCATGTGCTCAGTTTCAGAATGGCTGCGGTTATTGCCTTTCCTGGGTGTCCTTGCTCTGCTGGGATATCTTGCTATTCGCCCATTCCTTCCCAAGAAGAAACAGCAGAAGGACAGCTTGATTAATCTCAAGATCCAGAAGGAGAACCCCAAAGTAGTAAACGAAATCAACATTGAGGACCTCTGTCACACTAAGGCAGTGTACTGCAGATGCTGGCGCTCTAAAACAGTGAGTTGTTTTATTGAATTTGCTATACCCTTTTTACTTAAGGTCATTCATGTCTCTTATGCTATAGAAAACTTCGCTTCTTTTAAAGGTCACGATTGTGCATTTCAGGGTAGAATGCTCTTGCAGACTTGTTTATCATTAGTGAAGAATTAATACTAGTACTACTGTGTTTCCCTGAAATAAGACAGGGTCTTATTTCCTTTTGACCCCCGAAATAAGCACTTGGCCTTATATTCGGGGAGGTCTTATTATTTTTGAGGTGCAGGAGGCAGCGAGTGTACCCACTTGACAGCTGCTGCTGTGTTGCAATATTTTCGGGGAAGGTTTATTTTAGCACATGTGCTCAAAAGCCCAATTGGGCTTATTATCCAGGGAGGTCTCATTTTCAGGGAAACAGGGTAAATATCTGCATTTTAAAAACTATTCTGTAGTAGAAAAACATTTTTGTCCATTGTCCTCCAGGATCATTGGGAAAGTGATGCCTGAGAGCTTTATATATGCTTTTGTGAACACATAAATTGCATGGACATCTAGCTTGGCCCTGGTAGCTTGGCAAATTCACGTGTTTACCATGATTTTAAAGCTCTTCATTTAGATTCTGACGTGTTGCTGAACTACAAGGGTGAATTTGCTGGAGAAAAACAGCAGCTATGATTTGTCCATTTTATTTAACTAGCATGCCATTCCATGGTTAGGATAACTCTTATAAATCATGTCGTTATGCCATCTGATAATAAAGCATAACTGAATTTGGATATAGAGCCAAATAATATTATGATCTTGTTATTTATGATTTGACGTGTTCAAATTGGCAACTATGACTCATAGTCATAAGCAGAATCCACCAATTGAAATCTCAAAGTAATGTGGTTTAGTAATGTGGTTTAGTAATGTAGATATTTTAAACCAAGCCTATTGTGATTTTTAAACAACACTTTATACCTTAACATATGCCATGCCAAGCCAATTGTTGAGGTTAAACTATATAGGAAAATTTTTGGACAGAATATATTTGTAGCTGTTCATTTCTGACCACTTCTCATTCCGATTTAAGCCATTGTTTTAAAGCATACACATTAGATGCTGAATTTGTTCAATGTCTCTTAGTATTTGTGATGTATAAAGCATTATTTAGTCATTTAGATTTCAATTTACATTTTGGATACTTCTTATCCTTGGTGACTTATTACCCACTAGCCTACCAACCTCATCTGAATATGTATTGTGTTTATTAATGTATTTGAGGGTAACCTGTCTTTAATCTCCGTTATAGTCTTAAATCCATTAACATTCCAGGTCACCTACTTTTGCTCTGTTTGTTTTTGTTTCAGTTCCCTGTCTGTGATGGCTCTCACAACAAACACAACGAATCAACGGGAGATAATGTGGGCCCTTTAATACTCAGGAAAAAAGAAGTCTAGCAAATTCCTAAATATGCTGTGACTGAAGGGAAGGCCACTTGTATATGTCTATGTCAGACTTTCAATCTTGTAATAATCACAGGGTTATATTTTAGTATATTTTTTAGATTATATTAAATTTATACTTTGTGCTAGATGTTTGGTGATGTGTTTTATATGACAAAAATGTACTATATCTATGCTTTGTAATCATAGCAAAATTATTTTTCCCTAAAGTAGATAGATAGATAGATAGATAGATAGATAGATAGATAGATAGATAGATAGACAGACAGACAGACAGACAGACAGACAGACAGACAGACAGACACACACACACACACACACACACACAGACAGACCTTTATTCTAACTAATATCAACACTATAGATTTAACAGAGTTTAAACCAGTTGTCCTCCCAGATTGCCACAAAACTGGGAATTTTTTGAGGTTGTCAAAGATAGTAATGATTTTGGTCCTATGTGGGTTTAGGAATTTGCATGCAAGCCAGTAGTTCAGTTTGAACATTGAGTGCGTACAGGAATCACTTTTATACAGAACTCCAGATAGCCTTCCTTGAGAATGATTAAGACATCTACAAACTAGTAACAGAGTGTTTTCTGCTTTTCAGAAGTGATACAGATTGTATATAATTGGCTTGTTCGTGATTTATACATTATGGCATTATGTATTGATATTTTGAAATATAGAACAGTTCAATCTGATAACTGCCTATTTTATTTGCAAAATTCATGATGTTGAGTAATAACTGGCTGCATTAAATGAACTATAGTAATTAAACTATTTGCTACTTAACTACTCTTCTCTTAAACAAATTAGTTCATGCTACATGAACAGTATTGCACCCTGAATTTGAAATAATCTAATGCTTTCCCCCATAGTTTCCCATTCTTCTTGGTCTGTATATCTAATCTACCTGTACATCTTGTACATAGTTAAGATCAGATTCCCATGTGCAAGAGTAACATTAGGTGGTCATGGTCCACATTTTACATAGTATTAAGCTGTATGTTCTGGAAAATATGAATTGCTCCAAAGGACCCACATTTTACATAGTATTAAGCTGTATGTTCTGGAAAATATGAATTGCTCCAAAGGACCCAAACAAACAAGGGAATAGCAAATGATGCTAGATTAAGGTATATACTAACTATTTGTTCTGTTGAACAAATGGACTGAAATCAAAACATTCTTTGACATTGTATAGTCACATAAAAAGTAAATTACTTTTCTCCCTCCTTCTGAATCTCAAGGATTTCTTCATGAACAGAGCCCAGTTTTCTAACAAAGCAGTTTATATTGTTAGTTTCCTATCTGTTAAAGAGGTTGTTTATAAAACTTAAAATTTACATTTGGTGTCCCAAATAATTCCATTAATTCTGTAAGTCCTTTGTCTGCATGCATAACATAAGAATTATTGCTAGAAATATACAAATGCTTACTATCCGTTTCTTTCTAGAGAAAAATAATGCATTTCTGCTTAAAGAAAAACACACAACTGAGTATTATTTTCTATGATCGCTTTGTTTTTAAAAAATCAGTGTTCACATTTTTTGTATTTCTGATCATGGGGAACAAGGATCGAAATGTATGATACTGGACAATGATATGAACTATGAACTGGATGAAATTCCAGCAGGTTACAAAATGACAAATAAGGTAAACAAATATGTACCAACTCCCAGAATTCCTCAGCCAGTCCACACATTTTAAATTGCCAGGTTGAAAAACACTGATCTGAGATATCTACGTGAGGAAAAAATGTGGGCAGCTAAGCCAATGAGCCAGTTATCTACTATGATTTTTACTATCACTGAAATGTTCTCTTCCAACATAACAGGAAATATTCAGCTGGTAAATAATGATGAAGAACTGAGTTGTGAGATGTCTCATAAAAAAGATCCCAATGCAGTTTTTCTTTGAAGGAGAGAATAATTTCAAGAAATGCCACCTTCAATGCTATTTTCAAACCTTTCTCAAACCACCAGAACAAACTTCAAGAGTTCTGGGAGACTGATAAATGAAATACACAAGAAAACCCAGTGCCAAGTATATTACTTATTTTTAGTGACTCCATCTATCTCTATAGACATCTTGCCCCTGTGGATGGGGCGTGCAATTTGGGTGTCCTCCTGGATACCCGGCTGTCTATGGAAGAGCAAGTGACAGCCGTGGCCAGGAGGGCGTTTTACCAGGTTCGCCTGGTTCGCCAATTGCGCCCCCTATTGGATCGGGACGCCCTTCGCACAGTCACTCATGCCCTCGTGACATCCCGACTGGACTATTGTAACTCTCTCTACATGGGGCTTCCCTTGAGGTGCACCCGGAGGCTTCAGTTAGTTCAGAATGCAGCCGCGCGAGCTATTATGGGGACCACCAGGTTCACCCACGTTACACCGCTCTTGCGCGAGCTGCACTGGCTGCCTGTCGTCTTCCGGGTGCGCTTCAAGGTGCTAACTATCATCTTTAAGGCGCTCCATGGCTCGGGACCTAGCTATCTGCGGGATCGGATCCTGCCCCATACATCCTCACGACCGATTCGCTCCCACAGAGAGGGACTTCTCCGGGTGCCGTCCACTAGACTTTGTCAGCGGGCGGCGCCCAGGGGAAGGGCTCTCTCTGTGGCGGGCCCGGCCCTCTGGAACGACCTTCCCCCCGATATTAGAACGACCACGGACCTCCGCTCCTTCCGTACGAAATTAAAGACCCATTTCTTTCGACTGGCCGGCCTTGGATAGTCTCTCTGTCTATAGATTTTAAATGTATTTTAATGGGTTTTAATTTTTTAGCACGGGATAACATTGTTTAATTGTGTTTTAAAGTATATATTTCTGTATCTATTGTTTATATTGTTTTTAGTCCTCCTGTGCACCGCCCCGGGTCCCTGTGGGGAGAGGGAGCGGTTAATAAATTCAAAGTTATTATTATTATTATTTATATCTAGCATCCAGCCGGGCCAGTGAGTTACATGCAAAAGACCAAGTTGCCATCTTTTTCCAAGGTTTTCCATCCGTCCAATCCGGTCTAACAAATTGGACATGCTGCAGATAGTTTTATGTGCTGTAGCCCCTGCCTTATGGGATATTCTGTTCTTGGATATTAGAACAGTTCCCAACCCTATTGGCTTTTTTGCAAAGCTTTAAAAATTTGTCTATGTACTTGCATCTGGGACTCAGAATGTATTAAGGGCCCTAATACTTGGCTTTATGTATTTATGTATGTGTATTGATAATCTGATATTTGAACTTATTTATTTTGTGGGTATTTTTTTATTATTTTAATGTTTTTAATTGTTTTGTTTAATAATTTTTGAATTGTAAGCCACCCAGAGTCAGTTGAGTTGGGCAGCTACAGAAAATTGAATCAATAAATAAAACATCACTTCTAAGGGGGGTGGGGGTGGGAAATCCTTGCCTTATTATATAGCAAATATTTTGAACTGGGAGTAAATCCTATTGTGTAAGAAATCTTGTACCTCTTGATTTCTGCCTGATATCCCCGACCTGGATTTGGGCTATTCTTCTGAGTTTTCCTGTTAAAAACACACACTTCAGGCAAGTTTCTGTTTTGTTACATTTTTGGTCAATGTTTTATCTTTTCAGCCTGGAAGCAAAACTGCTAAACTCCACAGTAGGTTTGTGTGCCTGTAATTGAAATTTGAAGCACCGCAGGTTGTCCTGGCAGCAAAACAAATACCCAACTTTGCTGTAGACCAGTGATGGTGAACCTTTTTGTTGTTGGGTGCCAAAAATTTGAGGGTGCATGCGTAACAGCACATGTGCGTGCCAGCACTCATAATGCAAAGAGCCCCCCCCCACATGCACAACCTCCCACACACACACACACACACACTCTCCCCCCACGCGTGCCTCCAAGCTGAGCTTGGTAATTCCTCCAGGGGGGCTGGGGATGGCCATTTTCACCCTCCTCAGGCTCCAGGAAAGCCTCCAGAAACGAACTTCCTGTAGGTGTTTTTGCCCTCCCCAGGCGCTGGAGGCTTTCCTGAAGTCTGGGGAGGGCAAAAACAGCCTCACCCAACCCCTCTGAAAGGCTGAAAATCAACTGGCTGGCGCACACATCCATGCTGGAGTTGATGGCTCGGGTGCCAGCAGATATGGCTCTGTGTGCCACCTGGGGCATGCGTGCCATAGGTTCGCCATCATAAGGACACTATGTAATTAGGGGGGGGGATAATATAACTGTTACCGGACCTGCCATTCATTATCAATGCAAATAAAAATGCTGACGTGTGAAGATTAAATTAAGATAGTAAATAAAATGTGTGTCTGTGTACATGAAATAAACTGAGAGTATATATTTGGCATGAAGTCCCAACGCTGGCTGGGGAATTCTGGGAGTTGAGGTCCACAGGACTTAAAGTCACCAAGGTTGAGAAACACTGATCTAGAGTGAGAGCAAAGCACTGATCCACCTACTTCTAGCTAGCTGGCTGGGGAATTCTGGGAGTTGAGGTCCACAGGACTTAAAGATGCCAGGGTTGAGAAACACTGCTCTAGAGTGACCCTTTTGCGTATTCATGTTAGATGTGGTTTCATAAAATTGCTTCTGCTTTTTTAGTAAATGTAAAATCAGTAGTATATCAGTACTAGTAGAATGGTACAAAAGTTTTCATTAAAATTATGGTTTTTATTTATGATACTTTGCCCCATGATATGACATATATCAAAGGAGAATATTTCTGATCAACTTCAGAAGAACTATTTTGGGGTGATGATTATGTATTCAATAGAAACGTGGTAGGCAGCCTGGCTCCAGATGATTTTCCATTCTACTTTCCTCTCCTAGAATAGTCCCTGCATTATCTCACAATGTTGTACCCCAAATAAAAGAAACAAAAAAAAATCTAGCTTTCTTCTGTGTCTAGCTGCCACCCTATTGGGCTTGTCTCACTATAGCCCAGTTATGGTTTTATTATCAGTGAGTTTTGGGGAAATTGTTATGGTTTAAAGGAGTAAGCCTACTTTTAAATCATGCCAAAAACGTGGGATGTATTTTTATATAAAGAATTATAGATTATTGAACAAGAATGAAAGGACATTATTGGAAAGATACTATGTTCCCTTTCTATTTATAAACTCACTTTTTATCAATTTATTCGAAAATCTTAATCTTTATTCTGTGAGGTTAGGTTGTAATATGTTTAAAAGCTATTTATTATGTAAGTCTGACATGCTTTTGTTTCTTTTCTTGTTTCTGGTCGGTTTTTGAGTCTTCCCTTTGCTTTTCCCCCATTTTGTTTACACATTAAAGTAATGAAACAAAAATATGCTAGATTACAAATTATTTGCCCCCCTTTTAGCTTAATCCAATGTGTTATGTGGACCAAAAGAAAACAGCAGCAAAATAGAACTTGGAAGAATGCACTGCATCTTTTTTTGACATACTAATTAGAGTGTCTTTGTATGACAAACAACTTTGATTATCTGTTTTTATATTTTCCTTTCTTCTTCCTTGTTTATTAATGTTGGGCTTCAGCAGAAAATGGAGAAATTGATTTCTACTTCATTTGATGCAAGATGAAGAAGCAGGAAAGACTGCTAGTTTTGGCATTGCATTGTGTTATAGTTTTATTTTCCTGCTCTCATTTCCTGTTTCTGTTCCAAAGAATTCTACTGCAATGTACCATATCATCCCCAAGTGACTCTGCTTTTTATACTTAAATTGGTGCTATCATTTTGCAATTTGTATCTCTTCTCTGCAGAGGATATGTGACTGCCAGACAGAGGGAAATATCTGTCTCCATTCAAAATGCTGTACTGGAAGTACATGAAGTCCTTTTTTCATGACCACAATTGGGACCAGCACCTTTGTTATTAAGCAAAGCAATTTGTACAGTAGAAAATTATGTGACCAAAATTGGGCTTTCTCAAAATTGACAAGATTAATCTGTTTCACACATTCAGTTTTGTTTCCTCCTAGCCACTCCCCATAGCCTTTGGAATGCTAATCCTGGCACTGGGAGAATCAAGAAGGGGATTATTATTTGTATATACATTAATTGGAGAGGAGGAGATCACAAGAGAATCAACAGGCACACAACATCGAAAGCAATGCACCGGTTCCAACAGCCACAAGCATGCTATACAACATCCCAGTGTATTTCCCACCTTGTAGTTTACTCTGTTGTAATCCCTTCCCCTCCAGTCTTTCACTCTGTAAATTGGGGGAGGGAAGAAAAAAAACCAGATCAAGCATGACATCATCTACTGGCTGTAATCATGATTAAAATTGATTAAGGTTACGTCAGAATAGAAGGCCTGGGATGGTTTACACTAATAAACATTGGTATGGATAGTCTGCTTAACACAACATGCTAGGATGTGTTTTCTCTTAACATGTTCAACCCCGAATTCCCCAATACATTTTAGCCTATCATGTTCTTTTATTATGTAAACCCATCTAGGAAGGAAACACTAATAAGTGGATGACTTAACAAAATAATAAATCCACATTACACATTACAAATAATCCATGGAGTGACCATAACAGCAAGGCTTCCTGTCATCACAGCCTTCTTGTTTTCTATTGGGTGTCACTGTTTTGCATTTAGTACCGCCAATTACATACATCTTATCAGAATAGTGTGAGACTGTGCTGCCTGAGTTTGTAATCTGTTCTTAAAACAAAAGCACTTGGTAATGAAAGATAGGTTGAAACATGTTGCTGCAGACTATTGCTCTATCATATGGTTGTGGCATGTACTCAGTGTCAGAATGGCTGCGGTTATTGCTTTTCTTGGGTGTCCTTGCTATGTTGAGATATCTAGCTATTTGCCCATTCCTTCCTAAGAAGAAATAGCAGGTGGACATCTTAATAATAATAATAATAATTTATTTTATATACCGCGTCCTCTCCCCAGGGGGACTCGGAGCGGTGCATAGGGAAAACATTAAAACACATAAAATATATACATAAATAAATACAATAAATAAAAACAGATTAAATCTAATTGTCCCTGCACTAAAATTCCCATTTTTAAAATTAACGTTCCCTAACCCCTAAGGTAGAGACTAACCTAGGCCGGCCAAGCAGAAAAAGTGTGTTTTTAATTTCTGACGGAAGGAGCGGAGGTCCGTAGTTGTTCTAATATCGGGGGGAAGGTCGTTCCAGAGGGCTGGGCCCACCACAGAGAAGGCCCTTCCCCTGGGCGTCGCCCGCTGACAAAGTCTAGTGGACGGCACCCGGAGAAGTCCCTCTCTGTGGGAGCGAATCGGCCGGGAGGATGTATGGGGCAGGATCCGATCCCGCAGATAGCTAGGGATTAATTGATTAATCTCAAAATCCAGGAGAATTCCCAAATAGTAAATGAAGTCAACATTGAGGACCTCTGTCACACTAAGGCAGTGTAATGCAGATGCTGTGAGTAGAAACAGTGAGTAGTTTTATTGAAGTTCTTTCATTTGTGGTATTCTTTTTACTTAAGGTCATTCTTGTTTCTTATGATAGAGAGTGACTCTTTTAAAAGTCACGATTGTACACTTTGAAATAGAATGTTCCTGCTGACTGTTTATCACTAGTGAAGAATTAATAATTTAACTTTTGCCAGAACTAGTGCTATTTTCCTCAAAACTGCAGGAATTGTAACAAATATTAGTTAGATGATAGACACCTCTATTCTAAATACAGGTGCCATCTACACTACAGATTTAACAGATTTTATATCAGCGGTCGTGCCAGATTGCCAGAAAACTGGGAAGTGATTTTTGGAGGTTGTGAAAGAAAGTCATGAGTTTGGTCTTAAGTGGATTTAGGAATTTGCATGCAAGCTGGTAGTTCAATTTGAACATTGAGTGTGTACAGGAATCACTTTTATACAGAACGCCAGATGGCCTTCTTTGAGGATGATTAGAGATCTACAAACTAGGAGCAAAGTGTTTTCTGCTTCTCAGAAGTGATACAGATTGTACATAATTTGGCTTGTCTGTGATTTAGAAATTATGGCATTATGTATTGATATTTTGAAATATAGAACAGTTCAGTCCGAGAACTGCCTATTTTATTTGCACAATTAATTATGTTGAGTAATTACTGGATGCATTAAAGGAACTACAGTAAAGCTAGTTATGGGCTATGATTTTTACTATCACTGAAAATGTAACAGTAAATCAAGTACCATAGTTATAAGCTGATAATGTAGAACTGAGTTGTGTATTGGCGCATAAAAAAAGGTCCCAAGATACTTTTCCTTTCCTTTGAAGGAGAGAATAATTTCAACAAAGGTCATCTTCAGTGCTAATGTAAACTATCTTAAACCCCCAGAACAATGCTTCGAGAACACGGATAAATAAAATACACAAGAAAACTCAGTGGCAAGAATATTACTTATTTTGCTTGGAAAAACAAAGTTAAGATCTAAGCCTTCCGTTTTGAAATTGATTTTTTTTCCATCCACCAAGAGAATCCATAGATACTGGCCAGAAATGCTGAGAGAACAAAGTATATTTTTATTGTATAAAATACAGGATTGATCACAGTTTTGAAAACAAAGCATCATGCAGTACTATGATTTCATTGTTGCTCACACAAGGAATAAATGTTTAATTTGATCCATAATTATATTTCCATTTCTTTTCTGTTTAATCTCAAACATCAGAGAGTTAAATAATCTGAAATTAAAATAAAGTCTAAGTTATCTCTTCTGAGGGAAAAGTGCCTATTGCTAGCTCATCTTCATTGCCTTTGGTACTCTTGCGGAGAAGTCTGGGTCCAGCCAGTCCAATTATCACAGCTCCAGCAGGAGCTGTGATCAAGATTGCAAGGAAAGCTATTGTCAAGATGTACAGGCCATATTTTTCTAGCATTTTATCTTTATAACCTCGTGCTGTATCTAAGGCAACGGAACCAATTGCAGCCTGCAGACAGATTAAAAAAAAAGTCAATGATCTGGGCTCATATATTGCACTAAATCATGGTTTCTATAGCCAGGATTGGTTGAAGAAAGCACAGTTGTTAGGATTCAAACGTCACATTATGGCATAAAGAGAAATTACAATATTTGAGTACTATGCTAACAAAAACCTAGACAAAATAGATCAGCACAACTAAAGCAGGTTCCTCCATTGCACCTTAAGTTTATGGGAGAACTTTCCTTTCTATCAGCAGCCAGTCACATTCCTCAAATTTCTCCTATTTGGAGACTCATGCCTCAAATCTTGTTTGCTCGGTTAAGATTTTTCTCAGACAGCATCCCATTGCTTATTTGTCTTCTATATTGTTCTAGCACAGCATTTCACAATTGGAGTATACCTTTGTGTATGCTTTGACTTCCATAATACTCCAAGCAACATAGCCATTTCTGAGAATTTTAGGAATTAAACTCCACAGATTTGGAGGGCACCCAGATTGGAAAATATTGTTGCAGAAAATATTCTCTACTCATCAAAAGTATTTGGAAACATGCAGCATGGCATCATTTTAAATGGCTAACACCCCAAATAAACTCAGTATTCTGATGCTTCAACCCAAAATAAAATCTTATACATGTTATGTTTCAGACCAGTGCCTGAGAACTATTGTATTTCTGGTTGCCTCAGTTATAAAAATCAAAAAAAGCTATAATGGACATGTCTTTATTTGAAAAAAATAAGGGTGATCAGTATCTTATCCTATGGACATAATGGTATGTTCTTAAAGGCAAACTTATTGGGGTTTTTGCCACAAGAACCCAATTTAGCTAAAGTTCATAATGACTATATCAGACTCCCAAATGCCCTTATGTGAATACCTTTCGAGGATGTTTAAATCTACTTGGGATTCTGATCTACCTGGGAATCTGATTGGCTAAAGGAGGCTTTGAGGCTTCTTTGGTTTTTTAAACTATGAAGATCAATGATACATATTCCAAATAAATGTGTATACAACCTCAGTTTTTAGTAGAAAGAATTATGATACTGTTTATCGATCATAGTGAAAAAGAGCTTTAACCATCTGTCTAATAAACATTATTTCTTCTTGCCTATACCTAGGACTGAAGGGTATAGTTGTTTCTCTGTTATTGCTTTTCAGTTCAAAGGCTATGTCACTTTAGGTAGGAAACAGTCTGTGTGAAGTTTCCCAAGAATGTCCTTGCCATAATCCAAAGGGCCTCCTCGATACTAGACTGCCTTACCTGACTCAACCACAGGAATTCAAAAGGAAGGCCACTACACTGGAACAGGTGCAAAGAAACATTTGCATCCCAAAGCAGGGCCAGGGATATATTGTGGCCAGGCAGAAAATATAAGACAGCAGGTTGATACATACCAACGAGTTCTTTGTGGACCATTTTCTTTACAAACACCCAGCATTCACAACATACACACACTGCAATGGTGCCAGAACATCCTAGGCAAGGAAAAGCTATTATCTTTCAATACAAGATAAGAACCTTTCACCATTTTGCTATGGAGATCAGGAATGCACAGCAGTTGGCCTTATTGAGATCTTATTGAACTATAAACCTGCCAATAGATTTATACCCAGCATAGCCAGAAGTATAAGATAGTTGAAGTTTAGTTCAGCAGCATTTGGAGGAGCAGAGATTGTCTACTCTGACTCTAACGTCAAAATCAACTGAAGGCCTATAAGCTTTTAAAGTTTCATCATCAGTCAGAAGTCGGTACTTCTGAGAAGAGAGCCGTTCTCATATTTTATCTCTTATCTCACACCATCGCACCCCACCTCCTATTTAAATATGTTTACATGTCTTCACTGATGCAACTCCCTTGTTTTCATACGGTTCTGGTCAAATAAGCAAAAATACTCTACCTGGACAGTTGCTTTGGGGATCCACGCCAGTGCAATAAATACTTTTTCCTTCCAATGAAAGCCAGAGCCACTCACCAATAAAAACGTAGCCACAATTCGAACCATTAAAGCTAAAAACATAGTGGACAAACAAAGCCCTGTAATGGAGAAAGATTTAATTGTTCCACTTGGATTGGGATAATAGTTGTGAGAGCAAATGCCAGGCAATGAGAATCTTCATCGTCATACCTGTCTTGGAAACCTATTGCATTTACTGAGAACTACTTGAGCAATAACATTTATACAAACATTCATCTTGGGATTCTTAGTTGCCTCAACTAAAATATTCACAATGTAATATATACGATTATATTATATATAATTGTAACGGGTTAATCATCTGAATGCAAGATTTTTAGTTGCATGGCCAATAGCATTTTAAAAAAAATTATAAGTTTTCTGCCTAGAGAAATATAAGCATGTTCTGGTTTGGAAAAGGCTCTCAACTGGCCAGTTTATACAATATATTGCTATACATCGCAATATAATTTTAAATCGTGGTTCATGGCCCATAAGGAAGCCGGGCACAATCTTTCGGAATGCTATACCTCGTATGCAAACTTACCAACAGTATTTAATCCAAGGGAAGAAACTGAGATTTCAGCTCCAATTAGTCCAAATAGAAATGGTTGGGACACTTGCCATGCAAAAGTAACAATATCTTGTACTGCTTTCTATAAGATATAACAAAAAAAACCCAAAACAAAACAGTTTTACACCAATGTGTTGATAGTACTTGTGCAGAAGAATGGAATATCTTAAATTTAATTTGTCCAAGCAAGATGCCACTTTCCTTTTTCTAATTCTAGAAATTGGATTCTGCCATTAATTATGAAGAAGTACCATCATCTTTCAAGGACTTAAAGAAACCATTATGGTAATTAACAAGAATATTAAAAATGTAGTACTAGAAAAAATATTTCAATATCTCAAAGGACAAAGTAAGTTATTATGTTTGAAATAAATTGCCTTTAATAGTCTATATATCAATTTTTAATTAAATACATTTCATCTCTTCAATTTGGAATTCTCCAATTTTAACAAATGACTTCATCTGCATCAACCAGCCAGCCAGCCAGTGCTGAAGCCCCTGCCTTATGTAATATTCTGGTCTCAAAGATTAGAATGGTTCCCAACTCTGTTGGATTTTTGCAAAGCTTAAAAACTTGGTTATGTACCTGTGCCTGGGGCTCAGAATGTACTAAGGGCCCAGGTACATGGCTTTAGGATTAGTTTATTGATCATTAGAGCTACTATTTAAACTTATTTATTTTGTGGCTATTTTTATTGGTTTGATATTTTTGAATTGTTGTTTTATAATTTTAGAATTATGTCATTTAGTTGAGTTCGGCAGCTACAGAAACTGGATAAATAAATAAAACCTCACTTCTACAAAAACAACAACAACCCCACCTTCCTTTTCTTATTATAGCAAATGGTTTCAACTGTTTACATAGGGATAGGGGGGAGTCTTGTATAATGTTCCTGTGAATACTATTTGGGTAGGGTATAAGAAATCTTGAACCTGATTTCTAAACTGTCCTGACGTGGTTTTCAGACCCCTGGAATGGATTTGGACTATTCTTCTGTGTTCTCTTGTTTAAAAAAAAATACTCCAGGCAAGTTTCTGCTTTGGTTACATTTTTGGTCACTGTTTTATCTCTTCAGCCTGGAAGTAAAACTGCTAAACTCCACAACAATTGTGTGCTTGTGATTGAAACTTGAAATAGCACAAGTTGTCCTGGCAGCAAACAAGTACCAAACTTCACTTTGGACCATAAGGACACAATATGTAATTAGGGGGGGGGGGGGAACTATAACTGTTACCTGACCTGCCATTCATTATAAATTCAAATAAAAAAATGCTGAAATTGCTTAAAGATTAAATAAGACAGTGAATAAAATGTGTCTGCATGTCATGAAATAAACAAAGTACCTATTTGCTCTAAATCAGTAAAAAGAGAAATTGTTTGATTGCTATCAAATCATGTACCACTTCCTAGTAATTATATGGATAGATTTTCTCCAAATGGTTGTCTGTTAATTTGGCTTTTAGATTTTTCGCTGTTGTTATTAAATTTATCTACCTTCAAATTAGCCTGGTCTTCAATTAATCTTTTCCAGTCCCTAGACCGAACAGCTACTCTGGTAAGACTTGGAGAATGATTTTGAATGGTGTGTGTGATGCCTCGCTATAATGTAACCAATAAAGTTGGCTTAACAAAATTATTTGTGTACTGTATGTCATTTAGTATGAGGCATTTACCTGCCCACGTTTTACCTGCTACAAGAGTTAAAAAAGAAAAAGGCAACTTTGTTTTAACCCCAACTTTGGAGTGTATACACAATTGGAAGATTTGCTCTCACAAAACAGCTTCCACAGAAGGCATGGCCAATCATACACACGCATTTACTAGAAGGCAAACATTAACTTTTCTCTTTACAACCTCCAAGATGTGATGTATACCCGAATACTTTATCTGATCAGTTGTGTTAAAAACTACTGGCAACCTAGAGTATCTATTTTTCAGAATCAGAATTGGGACTTTGATGTGTGGTAAGCGAAGTCTCACTTTTTCATTAGACCATGCCATTCCAGCGAGAAATGACAAAACAATGACACAGAGTCCTCCAGATCCTGGAAAGCCAAAACGTTTGCTGCTTAAAAGAGAAAATGCTGACAAGCCAATCACAAAGAAGGCTCTTTTCAGTGCAATGGATTTCTGAAAGAAGAAAAATGGAAAACTTTATAATTGCTGGAGTGCAGCAGGACAAAACATGCTGTACACTGCCCCCTGGTGGTCAACTAAAGCATATACAGTATTATCCAAGGAATGTACCGGTATAATAGGCTGCCCCCACCCTGGGCAATAGGATCATGATGTAATTCCAACTTCCTTTCTAGAGTCTGGGTGCTTTTGAGAAAGTGTATAACAATCCCTATAAGAAAGCTATAATATTTACTTGCTTGCTGGCAAGTAATCCAAATTTTCAATAATAATTTACTGCTATTTATATGTGCAGAGAAACTGAAAAAGTTCAAATATACTGGTTTTGTGGGTACTAGGCTACAAGCAGTCCGAACTCTCTTTTTAATATTTCAAATAATGACATGATACAGTGTTGCATTTAATATTACTTGGGGATCAAAATGTAATGTTTTCAGAGCATCCTACCACCAATGATAAAAAAGATCTAAAAATTACAGTGGCTCTGCGTCTTTTGAGTATTATATAATTACTGGCTTCTAAAGTGACCGACACTTCCAGAAATTTTATTTTGTCATCATTTTTCTTCAATCATATGTCTTTTTTTTTTTTTACACCAGTGGTTTGCTTCCCCCCCCCCCCCGAAAATAAAATATATTCAGTAAAATAGAACAACTACACAATACTTTTGATCAAAAGTTGTTCATCTGGAAGTACTCTAGGATTGTGTTTCTCAACTTTGGCAACTTTAAAATGGCTAGTCTTGAACTTCCAGCATTTTGGCTGGGGAATTCTGGGAGTGAAAAATGTTGTTAAGAAATACTTGAGAAACACTGCTCTAGGATGCAGATAGTTTCCATTTTACCAACGTTCAATCCTATCAATTCCTACTTCATTAGAAATATAACTGTATCTACAAATCAGGAAGTTGGATAATTTTAAACCTTTCTCTCAAAGTTGCCCAATAAATGATAATAATGATAGCCTGCCATTAGTCAGTCTAAGCCTTCTGAGTCTCTCAGACTGTCCAGCTGGGAAATTCTTAGCCCTCTTACTCTTGATCCCAGGTCTAGGGGGGGGGGGAGGATTCCCCCCCCTAGCCAATGTCCAGAAATATCAAATTTAACAGTTTTGTGCCAATCCTGAACCTCAAGGGTAGCTATGTAACTGCAGTCTTGCATGTGGGGAAAGTTTTAATGAAAAATTCCCTTAAAAATTACTCATGACAAATCTATAAAATGTAGTTCTTAATAAAATGTAACATGGAAAATAAGTGAAGACAACACACATATACATACTTCATTTATATAAACTAATAGAATCATCCCATTGAATGACTGCTTTAAAAAAACTCCCCTTTTGACCCTTAATCCCTTAATTCAGGATAAAGTTGTGGTGATTGGATGACACTATGCGTTTACTGGTCAGATGCCCTTCCTAACACCATGTGGAGTTCACAGCAGATATTTTTTCTTAGTACCCTAGGAGAAAAATGCTACCTAGATTGAACTCTCAACCTTCCAAGTGGGAGGTGAGTGTCTTCACCACTAGGCCAACACACTACTCAATTGAAAGACTAATTACTACATACTAAAATAAGGCTTGGAGGTTCAAATCCCTAGTGCTGCATAACGAGTGAGCTCCTGTTACTTGTCCCAGCTTCTGCCAACCTAGCAGTTACAAAGCATGTAAAAACGCAAATAGAAAAATAAGAACCACCTTTGGTGGGAAGGTAACAGTGCCCTGTGCGTCTTCGGCATTTAGTCATGCCGGCCACATGAACACGGAGACATCCTCAGACAGCGCTGGCTCTTTGGCTTTGAAATGGAGATTACCACCCCCTAGAGTCGGAAATTACTAGCACATATGTGCGAGGGGAACCTTTACCTATCTCGCATAATAGAGTTTAAATGGGTGTTAAATCTACTTTCCAATCCTTGCTTGAATAGGAACTTTTTGTCTACTTTTCACCAATTCTGCATTTGTAAAAATGGGATTACAACACATTACAGAAAGCATAACTGAATTTCCTCTGTTCCAGTTTGTCGGAATGTGTTTAGTTTATGAGATGCTTTTACGGTAAATGCAGCCTACACAAATGTGGGCTTTGTCACAGAATATTTTCCTAACAGTATTGTTTTTACCTGATCCTTGCTTGGAAAATATGTAATAAAAAATCCTAAAAGACAACCAGCACCTGCACCAATAACAACTTCCACCACACCACGGAAGATGCTACGAAGAGTGGACCCTATGAAAAAGAAATGGGAAAAAAGTCAAGGAGCTATTTTAATGTAATTTTTAAGTGATTTTAACAATATAAGCAAACAATTTCTGCAAAAAATAGGACAAATATTGATTGACCACCAAAGGTTGTGTCATGCAACTGAGATGGGTGACTATATACATGGTAAAAATAATTAAATAATGTTAGGCAAGCAATCAAATTACCACCCATAATATATGGCAGCATTGCCTCTAATCAGCATCTGAAAACCAGATGCATGACAAGTAAAACCATCAGCATCAGAGGGCTCAAAAGATTTAAAGAAAAGTCTTCAAGTTTAGACTTGAAGAAATGCTGTTTTCTGTTTTTTTCAAATCCAATAATAATGTGGCTTAAGAGATATTTCGTTATTAAAAATATTTCCCCACTGATTTCTAATCATGATATGAATATGCTCTTGCAACCTTTTGGATTGTGTCACATATCCATTAGATTGTTGCCTTCTTATCCCCACCCCATTTGGGAAGGACAGCCTGGCCACTTGTACAGCCATGGACCAGTTTCTTGGATCTTGGATACTTTTCTCTGCTACTATTGGTTTTTTATATCTCCCAGAGGGAAGGAACTGGGCAGAACCCCCAGTGCAATAGTATGGGGAAATCCCTTTAGTTCTGCAGGACATTCTCCTGCTTTATTACATAGTTAATCCCCAGCTGTTGATCATGTTCTACAGTTTTCTTGTAAATATGGGCTTACTGAGCTTTCAGAATTGAAAATCTGAATGGCAACTAAAAACACTGTCAACATGAGCTGGCTAAACAATTGATCAAATGCACAGCAAAGCAGGAGAAGTTCTGTTAGATTTTGAGGAAGACTCTCCCATTTTATCATGGTGGGGCTGCTGAGTTTTGCAAGAGCCAGCTTCTGAGCATTATGACCCATCTATTTACGGTCACTTAACAAAAACAAATGGAGTGAATAAACAGAAACCAGAAAACCAGTGAAATCAAGCTGCAAAAGTTCATTTTTGCATCTACATTTTGGGATAGACTATAGATTCCTGAATCTATCATACTAGAGAGACATCTTGCTTGTGTGTAAAAAAAAGATAATGTCAATTAGGTACTGTATACAAGAGACCATTTTATTTTCCAAACCAATAAACCAATCCTGAAAAATTACATCATGAAAATCTGAGGGTTCCAGAGACTGCAAAAAGGAGCTGTGAAGACTCGTGAACATCATGAGTTACACCACTGAATTATGTATGTGTGATTATTTGCATTTCTGATTTGGCATGTTACATCTAAACATCGCCACAATATATAAAAAAGTGGTATCTGTCTTAAGGTTTTAATATTCTACTGATTTATTTTAATTCAGTTATGATTGTTTTGCCTTCCCCTAAGAAATAAAGATGCTACAAATGAACCTTACTGCCAATGTTGGCTTTTAATAATTCACCTCCCACCTTTCAGTGGGTACATGTCCTGTTTAATCAGTTCTAGAGTATCGGGATATTACCTGAGGAAAAAGCCATGCCCAAGAAAATGTTAAAGCCTGTGATGGCTACAATGTCATCTATACTGGCAGCAGCTATTAGTAAAGTTGGAATTCCTTGATCTACACCAAGACCTTGTCTCTGTAACATCAGCATCGAAAGGACTACAACAGCTGGAGATACAGCACCTAGAACAAATCTGAAAAATGCACACGCTATTGAGGCTCATCAATTCAATAAATAATATTCCGCCATTGTTAAATATGTCAAGGTTTGTGGGAGACAGCAGAATTTAGATGGTTAAATAATGTATTGGTAGAAAGATCAGTCTCTTTCCCACAACAGTTTAGAATGTTAGAAAACAAACACACAATAAACAAAAATGAAGTGGGTATGGTTTCCTATCACAACTGCACTATTCACTAAATACTTTGAACCAATGGTGGGATCCTACTGGTTTAACAACAGCTTCAGTGATCGGGCGTTTCGCTGCATGTGTGCGGGTAATTTAGAGAAAAATTACCTTCTGCATTACTGCTGGGGAGGAAAATAGCTGAAGAGCGGCAATCCGCTCTACCGGGCGACTCAACTGAGAAGATAATGGTCAGTAAAGTGCAGGGGCAGGCAGGCCCACTTGATCATTGGAGCAAACCGGTTCTCTCCCAGCTGATTGTCAGAGCTACTGGCTCGCCCAAACTAGTCCAAACCAGTAGAATCCCACCCCTGGTCTGAACATTCCAAGCATTGTTATGATGCCCAATGGTTATGATGGGCCTTTCCCAACTTGTATTGGCTGAGGAGTAAAGGAGTTGTAGCCCAATATGACTGGATGGGAGGCAGAGTGAGGAAAATGGGGTCTTAAAACTGTAAAAGATCTAAAGTTTCCAGATGCATCAGTACAAGCAAGAGAACATCTTTTGCCTGCTTCATCCCAACATTAAGTGGTTTGGGGTGTGTTAACAAGGAAACGGCAAGTGCTAGGTTCTGGTTTACATCAACTGTATTTATGAATGGAAGATAAGAAGAAGTATGTATAGTAAAAAGGGGAAAAAATACTTTGCACAAAAAGTATTTAGGGTCACTTCTTACCCTAACATAAACCCCCATACCCAGGGGAATTTCATTAAAAAGTGAGATATAACTGCGGCTGAACATGCTTCGGTGATGCAGGGTCCCATGCATAGTCTGAAACAGACAGCTTTTAACTTGTTCAGAGCCTGAAATACAAAAATATTCTACAATTAATATTGCTCATCTTTAGGGCCAGGAAATTTTTTTTCCAAAGATTTCTTAATACATTGACTGAGTTTACTCTTGCAATAAACCATGTTTTCTGCATTAAATCCACAATTTCTAAAATAATCCCCTTGCACTAGGCTATAAATCATTTTCAGGATTATTTCAACAGGGAAGCAATCTGTCTTTATTCTCCATGCTTTCAAGGCCCTTTCAAAGGCCTTCAGTCATGCCTATTAAAAGTAGGAAAAAGGTGGAACTGTATTAGTGAAAGCACTTTCTCTTTTTTTAAAAAATTGAGGTGGTTGGGAAGGGAAATTAATCAGTTGATGATAACACTTAAATAAGCCCTAAGGACTGTTTCTAAATGCGTGTGTTTAGGTATGCAAACGTACACGCTCTACACACTTATACCTAATCTAGCTATGTTTCAGTTTTTATTTTAAGTTTTTATAAGCATGATGGGAACTTATTTCCCACCCCATCCGCACAGTATGATCCAATCTACAATTTTCTCTCTTTCACAGGCATAACAGATAGGAAAGAAATTCCTCCTAGGTGGCACTGAGAACCATTTTTCCAGGGATAATTAATGCTAATCACACTAGGAAATGCTAATCTTCCTTTCTTTATATTCTGTTCCATTTCTCCCCACATCTGTGTCCTCTATGACTCAAAGTTGATTCTTGATTCGTATTTTAGGGGGTTCTAGGGTGGGGGGAGGGGCTAGTCAGGCTGAGGGAGGGACCAGCGCCAAGTCGGCAGGTGGAGTTAGCAAGGAAGTGAGCGAAGCCATTAAGGGGGGGGGAGTAGCGATACTCAAGAAGAGGGTCTTTCTATTCTAACGGTCGTGGGGAGGGGTAGGTGCGAGGGTAGACAGAGATCTCATCACCAGTTGGGAGACCGTGGCCGTTGAGTACGGCCGGTCATGTGTCCCAACCCCCGCAATCTAGGTGGTCAGGACCTACAGAGCCAGGGCCTGAGACTGATGTTATGCAATGCCAGGTCCGTTGTCAACAAAGCCCCCCTCATTAATGACTTGGTGTCGGAGGGGGAGCCGGACCTGGCAGGAATCACGGAGACCTGGCTAGGCCACGAGGGAGGTCTTCCTCTCGTGGAAATGTGCCCGCCAGGTTACCGCGCATTTCATCAGTCACGGGCCCTAGGCAGGGGTGGTGGGGTAGCGGTCATTGTGAGGGAAGGTCTTGAGCCGAGAGAGACCACTGTGCCACAGATAACCGGTTGTGAGTCCCTGTGCGTGAAGTGAGGCCCAGGGAGGCAGTTGGGCTTGCTGATTGTATACCTGGCTCCTCGCTATGCATCAGCAGCCCTGCCCGAGCTCCTCGAGGTGATCGCCGAGATGGCAGTTGAGACCCCCAGACTGTTGGTCATGGGGGACTTTAACTTGCCATCGGTAGGGGAGACATCCGAGGTAGCGCGGGAGTTCATGGCCTCCATGATGGCCATGGACCTGACCCAAGTAATTCAGGGCCCCACACACGAGGGAGGACACACACTGGATCTCATCTTTGTCTCTGGCCAGTGGAGGAGTGATCTGGGTGTAGGGGATTTAGTCATCACACCCCTGTCATGGTCAGATCACTCACTTCTCCGGCTCGACTTTCCAGCCGCTACTCCCCACCGCGGGGAGGCGGAACCGGAATGTCCAAGATGGTTCCGCCCCAGGCGCCTGATGGAACCTGATAGGTTCCAGACGGAGCTTGGGCCATTTCCTGTAGCCCTGACCCGCACCCGGATGGAGGACCTAGTGGCTGCATGGAATAGTGCGGCCACTGGGGCGTTGGACCGGGTTGCGCCTTTGCGGCCTCTCTTGCGGCAGCGAACCACCCAGGCTCCTTGGTTTACCGAGGAGCTGAGGGTGATGAAGCGCCACAAGAGACGCCTAGAGAGCAGGTGGAGATCGTCACGCTCTGAATCTGACCGAACACAGGTGAGAGCCCATTTGAGGACTTACCTTGTGGCGTTAAGAGTGGCCAAGCGTCAGTATTGTGCCACTCTTATTGCGTCCGCAGATAACCGCCCTGCTGCCCTGTTTGGGGTAACCCGCTCCCTCCTTCAACAGAGGCCGCGGGAAGCCCCTTTGCAGGGTAGAGCAGAGGAATTTGGGGAGTATCTGCAGGACAAAATCGCTCAGATTCGGAGCGAGTTGGTCCCCACTAGTGGTCCGGAGGGGACGTCGGAGGCGGGTCTTGAGGTTCCATTCTGGGAGGAGTTTGACTCTGTTACTTCCGACGATATGGACAGGTTGCATAGGCGACTGCGAGCTACCACATGTTTACTGGACCCGTGTCCCTCCTGGCTTGTACTGGCATCCTGGGAGGTTACACGAGGCTGGCTCCAGGAGGTTGTCAACGCTTCTCTTAGTGAGGGTTTCTTGCCTGCCTCCCTTAAAGAGGCGATGGTGAGACCCCTCCTGAAGAAGCCCTCTCTGGACCCAGCTTTGTTAGTCAACTACCGTCCCATCTCCAACCTTTGCTTTCTGGCAAAGGTTGTAGAGAGTGTGGTGGCACAACAGTTTCCACGCCACTTGGAGGAAATTGATTATCTGGACCCGCGCCAGTCCGGCTTCCGGCCCGGCCACAGCATGGAGACGGCATTGGTCGTGTTGGTGGATGATCTCTGGAGGGCCAGAGATGGGGGTTATTCCTCCATCCTGGTCCTATTAGACCTCTTGGTGGCTTTTGATACCATCGACCATGGTATCCTATTGCATCGACTGGAGGGGTTGGGGGTGAGGGGCACCGTTTTGCAGTGCTTCTCCTCCTACCTCTCTTGTCGAGCGCAATTTGTATTGGCAGGGGGGCAGAGGTCAACCTCGAGGCCGCTCACTTGTGGGGTGCCACAAGGGTCGGTCCTCTCGCCTCTCCTGTTCAATGCATATATGAAGCCGCTGGGCGAGATCATACGTGGGTTTGGGGTAGATTACCATCTGTACGCGGATGACACCCAGTTGTACATCTCTACCCCAAACCACCCCAACGATGCCGTCGAAATGATGTCCCGGTGTCTGGAAGCCGTACGGATCTGGATGGGAAGTAACAGACTCAAGCTCAACACGTCCAAGACTGAGTGGCTGTGGCTACCGGCGCCCTGGTTCAACCAGTTGATTCCATCACTGGCCATTGGGGGCGAACATCTGGCCCCCGTGGATCGGGTACGCAATTTGGGCGTCGTTCTAGATGCCCGGCTGTCAATGGACGACCATGTGACAGCCGTGGCAAGGGGGGCGTTTCACCAGGTTCGCCTGGTGCGCCAATTGTGTCCCCTATTGGACCGGGACGCCCTCCGCACAGTCACTCATGCGCTTGTGACGTCCCGTCTAGACTACTGCAACGCTCTCTACATGGGGCTCCCCTTGAGATGCACCCGAAGGCTGCAGTTGGTTCAGAATGCGGCCGCGCGGGCAGTTTCGGGAGTCACTAGATACTCCCACGTAACACCTCTCCTGCGCGGGCTGCACTGGCTGCCTGTGGCTTTTCGGGTGCGTTTCAAGGTGTTGATTATCATCTTCAAAGCGCTCCATGGCACAGGACCTAGTTATTTGCGGGATCGTATCCTGCCCCATACATCCCTTCGGCCGATTCGCTCACACAGAGAGGGACTTCTCCGGGTGCCGTCCACCAGGCTGTGCCAGCAGGCGACGCCCAGGGGAAGGGCCTTCTCTGTGGCGGGCCCGACCCTCTGGAATGACCTCCCCCCTGACATTAGAACGACCACGGACCTCCGCTCCTTCCGCCAGAAACTCAAAACCCACTTGTTTCATCTAGCCGGCCTGGCCTAATTCCAGCTTTCCCACCTCAGTTTGTATTTTTAAATTTTGTGATTTGATTTTAAGGTTAAGTTTTTAATTTTTATAAATTTGTATAGGGGTTTATTTAATTCGATTTTAGTTATATGTATTATTGATTGTAATGGCTTTAATTTGTACCTGTACACCGCCCCAAGTCCCTTCGGGGAGAGGGGGCGGTCTAGAAGTCCAATAAATAAATAAATAAATAAATAAATAAAGTAAAAAACGGAGCTACGTACTACATGTTACAGGTTTTCACAGTGTTTTGCTATGTGTAACAGAGACTTTTGAATTTCTTAAGAAGCCTTTAATACTCTACCTTTGCGTCAAGGCCAAGACCAGCTAGAGACAAAATAATCGAGAGGGCAACATTTCTGAATATAACTCCCCACTGTACTTTGATCACGATCACCTTACTGACGCATTCAATATTTCTGATGAGAAATCCAGCAATCAACATACCTAAATGGAACAGTGATAACCACTTGATTAACTCTTTTAGATACCCACATAAAACATGATAATGATGCTTCATTTTCTTTGTTTACACAAATAAATATCTTTTACAAAAGTTTAAGAAGGATGGAGGGAAGGAGAGGGACAGATGGAGAATATTGCAGGAAAAATAAATGCAACAAACCAATAAAAAGAATCAAGATTCACAGCTTCAAGAATAAAACCACAGACCTGTTTCCCAGCCTTTGGGGATCCCATTCTAAAGCTGAAGTTGTACCCTCTCATATGTCAACGTGATACAATAAAATAGACAAGCAAAAGTCATCTTAATAATACTTAGCTTGATAAGCAACAGCTAAGCTGAGTAAGTTTTTCCCTTCATGCAACCGTGTTAGAAAACCCTGCTCTTGTTAAGGTCCCCCTTTCTGCAGCTGGTCACAAGAATTGGCATTGAGACCTAAGATGTCAATTCCATAGGTCAGGCTTATTTGACAGTCTACTCATTACAACCCAGAACCAACTTCAAAAAGCAGAATCGATCCATAATTCTCAACATCCATTGCCCTCACAGGCAGCCTTCTGAAAGATTGAGTACAAGGTTTCATAACAATGGTTAATACTTCTTTATAAATTGAAAGTAATATTTAAATAAATGTTTACCTAATGAGAATGAAATTGGCACACTATTTGACATGATGCTTACCAAGAAAAGGAGGGAGAGGAGGCAGTCCTGGTATTTTAATTAGCTGCATAATTTTGCCACCGATTACTGAACAAAAATAGAGGCATACAATTCCAAAGATGCTCCCACCAGGCAGACTCTCTTTGCCAGTAAGACTCCAAATTAGGCCCCAGATCACTACTCCTATTGCCACTAGGGAAAAAAAAGTGGGGTGGGGAGGAAGGAAAGAAAGAAATGTTAAGTATGAGCCTTATCGATATTTAGAAAAGAGAAAAACCATCTGTAGGATATGGAAGAAAAAATTATTCTTGTACTTTTCCCTATTTGTATACTATTTTTTAATATTGTTATACATGTTCTGTCTTACCATCACAATTTTTTTCAAATGTTTATTTCTTCTGGGGGGAAGGGAGTATTTATTTGAAAAGTAGAAATGGGGGGGGGGGGGGAATGAAAAATAAATTAAATTTTAAAAAAATGTAAGGGCAACTCATGCATATCTCCATGTAAAGAGTGCTTTACAGTAGGGTTTCAGCAAAGAATTACCATATTTTCTTACAATATTGGAAGAAACGTGAAGAAGATACATGTAACATTAGAACTTTATTTTACAGAATAATAGAGTTTATAAGATTTTGTTTTCAATCTTGAATTTATTTTTTGATTGATCAAATTTATACATCACCTATCTCACTATCTAAGTGGTCCTATGTGGTTTACAAAAATAATAATCTCTTAGCAATATGAAGTATCCAGGTAATTAATTTCTGTTGTCCAGTTGTCAATTTCTGTATAGTAATTTTGTAATTCAGAATTTGAATATGAACAAATTTAATTAAATTGTATCTCAAAGTAAAATTAAAATACGGTACATAGTGGCTTTTTCCCAGAATGTTACAATTTTAGAAGATTGAAAGAACTTGTGTGAATTATTACATCTTGAACAAAATGATATACTGATTCCTTTTGTGCACGAGTATAATGAAGTCCAGTGTGGCTGAAACATTTTCATTGAATAAGTTATAATCACCTTATTCAATAAACATCTACTGAATTTTTTGATAGATGTTAAGGCACTTTCCTTTGTTTAACCAAGCATGAATCGCCTATTCCTTATTCCATTCTGTCTCTAAAATGTATATATCAAATTGATTTATCAACAACATAATTAAAACACTAATTGTACTATCATAAACATTATTTATTCATAACATTATTCTGAAGCTTAAAATGTTGCATATCCCTAATTTGCTTTTAAAATTATTACAAAAGGAAAGGACTGTAGCAGGACTATAGCAGGAATCTATCCACCTCTTGGGAGGTAAAGTTATCACTTGAACTATGCAATAATTTGACTTTAACCTTTCCCAACTTCAGATAATTCAGTCACAACTAGGTATCAGTACCTTGGGTGTCAGTAGAAATTGTGATAATGAAAACATGACAAAATGTAAGGCACAACCTCACACAACAAATTGAGTCCTTTCATTATTGCATTCCAGAGTTGAATGTACATAAGTCAGTTGGACAGTTTGCATCATGATGTCATGACTAGCAAGCACACACACATACGTGCCTGCATTGCTCCATTTGTGCAAGTGGCATGCAGGTGCACCGACTGCTCATACACATGGTGGTGGCACGTGACTGTGTGTGCACTCAGCCACCATTTCTGCAGCCCAGGTGCAAACAATTCATTGCCCACTAGTGGGCTGCAGCACAGAAGTTGGGGAGCCATGCTTTAGGGGTAATTAGATTTTTTTTTTTTTGCTAATAGTTAATGTATTTAAGTAAGATACATAAATCTATGTTGACCATTTCAACATATTAATACCTTCTAGTCTGAAGACTTACACAATACAGATTCACACATCATACTATGCTGATTTTTATGTTGTTATTATGCAATAATGATGTTATTAAGCCATGATGTTCAGCTCACAAGAGCACAGTTCATGCGAAGCCAAAATTAGATAGAATTTTGAACTGGTGAGACATATGATTTCACCTTTCCTCTCACTACTTCAGTCCTAACAAATCCCATTCGCCTCTATCATCTGTTTCTCCTAGAGTGAATTTGAGATTTCTCTTACATTTTTCCAGAGTAATTTTTCAGAAGGTTCCATCAGGCAATTATCCCTTCATTAGCCTATATAAAATCTCAAGTATTATAGGATTAATCGGTGTCAGAGCAAAATAATTCAAATTATTTTTAATTATTTTATTCAATTTTCATAAAAACAAACATGGAAATCATGTTTCCTACTGGAAAATAAGTTGAAAATGTTAAACTATAAAGTCTACTTTTAAGAACTTTTACTGCAACTAAAAAGAAAGCTCTAAAATTAATACAACTAATGGAAACTAGTGAGCGGGTGAACTATTTTTGCCTTTGACTTGTGTTTTACATACCATTTGTTATTACTTTGGCAATGACACCTTGAGGAGGACAAGCACACAGCTCCTTCAGTTTCTTTTGAATCTTGGCCTTAGTCTGTACTTGCTCTCCACTGGAATCCAAAACACCAGCTTCCTGAAATAAAATGAGGAAACATTCTCAACAAAATTAAATTCTATAGAAAAACTGCTATAATATTCTCAGTTCTTGTTTGCAAAATGTTATTTTATATAGGCATTGCTGGCAGGTTTTTCATTTGGTTTTTATATGTTTCTTTAATGAAATTATAGGCCACCAGTTCAAACAATGTGATTCTAAATGCCGTACAGTATAAAAATCAAATAATAACATCTATTTAACATTTATATGATTTTGTTGCAGAACTGTTAGTTTAGAATAAACTATCACCCACAATATGATAATAGCTGTACTTTTTCACCCTATGATCAATGGGGAATACAACAGGAATTCTGACTTGGAGCCTTGTCAGGTCTGGATGGGGAAGAAAAGAATTAGCAAACAAGATGCAATGGCTGTCAGTTTAGAAGCCGACTGATTCCATAGAACTTACTAGGAGATGCTGTCAGAGGAAGCTCCATTCAAGTATTCTCCAGGGAATATCCCTTCTCTGGAATAGCTAGCTTTGAGACAAGGATGAGTCCCACTTGATGGTCGTTTGAAATATGGCAAAAACCTGGCTTTTGGGGATTAGTTATAGAACCATTGGTACTTACACTAGTCAATCTAAAGAACAGATATTTAAAAATCTGTTTAATACAGCTATTAAGCTACTGATACAATTCTACAGAGGAATTATTGAGTCAGTCATTTGTACTTCTACAACTTCAATGAATAGTTGGGACTGCAATTGCAACTAGGCAGCCTTCCATTGAGGACCTGTATACTGAGACAGAAAGAGGGCTGAGAAAATATCTGCAGACTCCTAACATCCTGGACATAAACTGTTTCAACTTCTCCCCTCAGAATGTCACTACAGGGCATTGCATTGCCAAATCAACTAGTCATAAAGATACTCCCCCCCCCCCCTGCTACTATCACTCTGCTAAGCACTTGATTCCCAAAGCACTGTCTTATGCCTAATGATATTTACTCACATAGTATGGCTGTATTGCTATTATTCTTCTCATTGTCTCATCTTTATCATTTTATCATCTCTTTTCTGCTACTTTTTCCTATTGGTATCTTATGATTTATCACTTGTTATTTGTATCTTATAATTTATGATAGCATCTTATGATTTGTGACTTAGCATTTTATTGTTTGTATGTACACTGAGCATTTAGAACTGGAGACAAATTTCTTGTGTCTCCAATCACATTGGCCAATCTATATAAATAAAAATGTAACAATAATTTGTTCAAAACCGCTAATCTCAGAAAGTACTGCACCGAATGCTTCCAAATGTTCACACAATGTTCCTTTGAAGTACAGCAACAATGATATGTATAGATTGTGTGGATGTCGCACCTGTGCCAGGTACAAATGTAAAAGTGTGGCTCTTCTGAGTTTTTCCCTCACTCGCTCACTGGCACCCCTCCCTTTAGCGGCTCCTCCCACCCAGTCGCTTCTTCTGCTGTGTCACGTGTAGCACTGTGCGCTGACGCCATTCCCCCGCACTTCTACGTCATCATAACGGTCGCATTCCTTGGCAGATGGGCTTTGTAATCCCAGATCGATGGGAGGGGACTTGAAGCCCTTCGAGGGGAAAGAAGGCTCCCCCCACCACTCCTTCCCGAGCCCGGGGCTCTTCCCTCACCTCGGGGGCCCTGTGTCTGCAGCCATTTTTGTCCGACTCCTGAGGAAGCGGCGGGGGAGGTGGCGGGGGTGGGCTCAGCATCGGCTCTTGGGCCAGCGGGGCCGCCATCTTACCCAATGAACTACCCTTCCCACAAGGCCCTGTGGCCCTGGTGGCATGAGGCATATACGCACATGTGGGTGCACGCACGCATGCCGCGTCTGGCTTCTCCTGGGGGGGTGTCTGCGAGCTGGGGAGAGTGTGTTTCCCATGGGACCTTGTGGCGGTGCATTGCCAAGGGTAGCACTGGACGTGGCGCATGTGCCTCCCTGGGCGAGGATAATGAAAGGCTCCACCTGGCAGTGTTTTTTCAAGCTGCGGGAAAGTGCACAACTGGCCGTGGAACCAATGGGTCTCCTATCGGGGGCGGGTGTACGACCTCAGCCCCCTGTCCGAAGAGTACCGGAGTAAGGGGGCAGAGTTTTGGGGGCAGGGATCCCCCCACCCCCCAATCGGAGCCTCCAGGTGGAGAGGCAGTCTATCTGAACTTGGGGGGGGGAGGAGGAGGAGGAGGAAGATGTCCTTGCTGGCAAGGGTGGTCATCCGGGACGGGAGTCGAAAGAAGGGCAGTGAGGGAAGAAAGGAGCTGGAGGGCCAAATTCAAGGCTTGTCTAGCTCTGGAGAGGTCAAAAAAGTCAAGATGGCAGCCTCAATCATGCAGTTAAGAGAGATATAGAGATCCATAGAGAGAGAAGGAAAAATGCGGTACGTAGGTAGGTGGGTAGGTAGAGGGATAGAGAGGGAGAGGGAGAAATACCGTAGGTAGGTAGGTAGGTGGATAGAGGGAGAAATACAGTAGGTAGGTAGGTTGGGGGTTATACGGTGATTGTGTGTATGTGTTTGTGTGTGCAGGTGTAGATCTACACACAGATTGGTTGGCCATTTAACCAGACTGGGCCACAGCAATGCGGAGCCGGGAACGACTAGTAAAGAATATTCCTATATTCCTATTCCTAAAGAATCTGTAATTTATTCTGGTTTCCATTGTAATTTAATATTTGTTATTATTCTACCTTTTAAACATAACTTTCCCAGAGTCCCCATAGATTGAGATAAATCTCATAATTAAAGGAAGAAAAGAATTGGTTATTTGTTGGAACATTTAAACTGTCCCTCATCTTAATGTGATTATTTGTAAATAAATAAAAATCATAAGCTGTTTGGTTAAAAAAAAAACCCCAAACATAGAGGTCTTTGAACATTGGGACAAGCACTGTTATAGACATTAACAACCCCACCCCCCGGCCACCCCGATGCAATGTATTATCCCTAAATACACAGTGGTAGTATTCAAATAATTTAACAACCAGTTCTCTGCCCTAATGATTTCTTTCAACAACCAGTTCACCAAATTGCTCAGCAGGTTAACAACTGGTTTACTGAAGTGGTGCAATTGGCTGAATCCCACCACTATAAATAGGTGCTCTTTAAGCAATAAAGTTGTATGTGAACTGTCCTCTATTTAAATCACACACATTCAGAAAGATAATGTTTGGCCTCCTTCCCAAATGTTTCGCTTATTTGGCTTAACAGAAATTATATAACTAGATGCAGTGTTATTTCATTTCTCTAACTTTACTTGTCATAACTATATCATGATGAAAGGAAACATGACAATGCTTATCTTAAATTTGATCATTCAACCCTATGTAGAAGAAAGACATGTCTTATTTTTTTTACTAAGTCCTAAACTATCAATACAACTATAAAACTGCCATTACTATTACCTGAATTGGATAAGTTTCATTTCCTGATTTTGAAGATACATTTTTCTTGTCTGCCGCAGGTATTCTGTCTGACATAGTTCACAATCTAATTTTGTAAAATAAATTGTATTTTATTTTAATATATTTGACTTTGTTAATAATAATAATAATAATAATAATAATAATAATAATAATAATAATAATAATAATAATAATAATTTATTTTATATACCGTGTCCTCTCCCCAGGGGGACTCGGAGCGGTGCACAGGGAAAACATTAAAACACATAAAATATATACATAAATAGATACAATAAGTAAAAACAGATTAAATCTAATTGTCCCTGCACTAAAATCCCCATTTTTAAAATTAACGTTCCCTAACCCCTAAGGTAGAGACTAACCTAGGCCGGCCAAGCAGAAAAAGTATGTTTTTAATTTCTGACGGAAGGAGCGGAGGTCCGTAGTTGTTCTAATATCGGGGGGAAGGTCGTTCCAGAGGGCTGGGCCCGCCACAGAGAAGGCCCTTCCCCTGGGCGTCGCCCGCTGACAAAGTCTAGTGGACGGCACCCGGAGAAGTCCCTCTCTGTGGGAGCGAATCGGCCGGGAGGATGTATGGGGCAGGATCCGATCCCGCAGATAGCTAGGTCCCGAGCCATGGAGCGCTTTGAAGATGAGAACTAGCACCTTGAAGCGCACCCGATAGACGACGTAGCCAGTGCAGCTCGCGCAAGAGAGGTGTTACATAGGTATACCTTGCGGTACCCATTATTGCTCGCGCGGCTGCATTCTGGACCAGCTGAAGTCTCCGGGTGCACCTGTTATTGACTTTGGGTGTTATCCAAGCTATCTCTTTTTTTTTTTAAGGAACCTTTTTATTTTTAAATTTTAAACCATCTTGCTTAGCTTTTACTTCTCAAATAAAATTTGATTAAGTTTAGAAAAAACATGAATTAGAAAAATATCACCATCAGTAATATCCTCTAAATCATTAGCCAAGAAGAGTATGTACCAAGTTGCACAATACTCCCAAAAGCAAAATAACTTGGTTTTGCTTAACTTTTTGCACAAAATGTTAGTATGAACCACCAAAACTAAATCATTATTTTAATAAATGGGGAATTTCTATTTTTCAGATTTTTCAGATAGTATATTCAATATTCCAGATAGTAGAGAAAACAAGGAAAGAAATTCTGGACAACATGGGTAATTATCTGCTTTAGTACACATTCTTTGCTATTTTTTAAAAAATAAAAAGGTTATATAGCAACACCTCCGCCACAACTAACATTCCTAAATATATTTTCTTGAGAATAGCCTCAAGAGTAACCTGCCCTCAGAATAACTGAGGGCACGTTTCTTCTGAAGGATGCACTATAGGACTGCATTGTCTAGGAGGTGAACACCTATGCTCATTATCTTGGACCAGAAATCCCATTGAAATCAAAGAATCATACTTACATATGTCATCTTATTCCCAGTAGAGTTAACATGCTTATGATTGGGAGCAGAGAATGATACTTACACAGATTGGAATTAACTCCTCCTGACTTCACCCTCAGTTTGGTATTCAAATTTTTGGGGATAGAAAAACTGTCACTCCTAAAATGACAACTGCCCTCAATTTGTTCCTGGTTTAAGACAGGCTCCTATAATTTAGAGCTCTGGCTGGGGATTATGGTGAAATCAAGCATAGATCTGTGGTTGCAAAGATGCTTTTCCAAAAGGCAACTGGGACTTTCTTTGTTCTTTCATTGAAATGGTTTATTTTTTTCCACCCAAGAAGCTTCTTCATTTACAATACAATACAATAAAATAGCAGAGTTTAGAATAGGAGGTCTTCTGGTCCAACCCCCTGCCTAGGCAGGAAACCCTATACCATTTCAGACAAATGGCTATCCAACATCCTCTTAAAGACTTCCAGTGTTGGGTCATTCACAACTTCTGGAGGCAAGTTGTTCCACTGATTAATTGTTCTAACTGTCAGGAAATTTCTCCTAAGTTGCTTCCTGATTAGTTTCTACCCATTGCTTCTTGTTCTACCCACAGGTGCCTGGGAGAATAGCTTGACACCCTCTTCTTTGTGGCAACCTCTGAGATATTGAACACTGCTATCATGTTTCCCCTGGTCCTTTTCATTAAACTGGACATACCCAGTTCCTGCAACCGTTCTTCATATGTTTCAGTCTACAGTCCCCTAATCATCTTTGTTGCTCTTCTCTGCACTCTTTCTAGAGTCTCCACATCTTTTTTACATTGTGGCGACCAAAACTGAATGCAGTATTCCAAGTGTGGCCTGACCAAGACATTATAAAGTGGTATTAACACTTCACGTGATCTTGATTCTATCCTTCTGTTTATACAGCCCAGAACTGTGTTGGCTCTTTTGGCAGCTGCTGCACACTGCTGGCTTGTATTTAAATGGTTGTCCACTAGGATTCCAAGATCCCTCTCACAGTTGCTACTATTTAGCAAGGTACCACCTATACTGTACCTGTGCACGTTTGTGTATGCTTGTATAAGGTTTGCTGACCCTCTCACAGTTCTTGGATGAGAAGCTAAACATTTTCAAGAAAACAACCAAGAAGTTTAAATGCCTTTGGAAAAGCGCTTTTGGGACAACCATGACCTGGATAGTTAAAAATCTCCATAGCGTAAGAGTAGGAGAAAGGTAAGGAAAGAAGGAAGGGGAAGGAGAGGAGGAAGGAAGTAGAGAATGAAGGGAGGGAGAAAAGAAAGGGAAAGCAAAGTGGTGTTACAACAGGAGGAAGGGATGGTAAAGAAAGCAACCCAAATTGTGCATTATAACCTATTAAATGAAATAATAAATGTATAAGAATATTTTACGCTATTATCTCCGCAGAAAAATGTTAATGAATTAAAAAAGGACCCAATTGGAGTGCTAAAAATAGATAAAATAAAATAAAACTGGGTGGCACTCCTGCAAACACGTTCTAGCTGCCTAAATGTATAAGAATGCTAAATGTAAAGAAGAATAACAATCATGTGAATGTATACTTAAAATGGTATGTAAGAGAATAAAACTAAAAAAAAAATCGTAGAAAAAAAAGAACTCTCCATAGCAACATAGGATTTGGGGGAAGGAAATCTGGGCTGGGGGAGGATTTATACTGCTCAGAAAAGCAAGCTGGCTGTATTCTCATCGGGCGTTCACAAGACTATAGGCTCCTCTTCAGAAACATAGCATGTGGTGGACTGGACTTGAACTCATCTCCTTAAACAGCGTCGGGGCTTGTTTGGCTTGGGCTTTACACGTTACACGAAATCAGCCTTTATAGTATCCCAAACCACGGCACACGACTTTGAACCTGGCTTCTAAATCTCCCTCGAGGGCGCCCCGCGGCCCCCGGTCTGCCTCTCAGAGTGTCGGTTACCAAAGGCGAGGATAGCGCCACTGACCCGTTAAACGTCCCCGAGCCACTATGGGACAGAAAACCGCGTTTAAACTGAGGAAGCCTCTCGCTGAGGCTGGTGCGCAGCCGGGGAAGGTGGGAGGCGCAGGGACGGCCGAGGAGTACAAGCTCCACCTCTCGGCCCGCCGCTCTCCAAACCAGAGAGAATGTGAGAGAAAATAACGGTCCTGGAGTAACGGTCGTCCCTGCCTGCCTGCCGCCGAAGGGCATCTGGTTCAACGGCGCTGCTGCGGCGCTCAGCGGGGGTGAGGGGAGGGGAGGGTCTGTAATTACCCTGCAGGGAGAATTTGCTTTGCTTTCCCCTGTATTTCCGCGCAAGGAAATCCTTGGAGGAGATCCTGAGCTCAGCCCCCCACATGCTCCGGGGATCCAGAAGGCTAAAATAGTTGCAAGGATACAGGTACAAAGGAGAGAGAAATGTAAGTAAAATACATTAAATAGAAGCTAATAGTGTGCGGGGGCAGCCAAAAAAGCCAATGCAATCCTAAATTGCATTAACAGAGGGATACAATCAAGATCAAGGGAGGTACTACTACCATCCTCTAAAGCCTTAGTAAGACCACACCTAGAGTACTTGGCCATACCAAAAAAAGAGATGTTGAAATTGAGTGCAGAGAAGAGCAACTGGGATGATTAGGGGAATGGAGGCTAAAACATGATGAGCAGTTGCAGGAACAGGGCATGGCTAGTCTAGTGAAGAGAAGGACCAGGGGAGACATAATTGCAGTGTCACAATATTTGAGAGGCTGCCACAGAGAGGAAAGGGATTAAGCTATTTTCCAAAGCACCTGAAGGCCAGACAAGGAATAATGGATGGAAACTGAACAAGGAAAGATTCAACCTGGAAATAAGGAGGAATTTTCTGACAAGTGAGAACAACCAACCAATGCAACAGCTTGCTTTCAGAAGTTGTGGGAGCTTCATCACTGGAGGCTTTCAAGAACAGACTGGACGGCCATTTGTCAAAAATGGTGTAGGGTCTGCTTGGACAGGGGGTTGGACTAGATGACCTATAAGGTCCCTTCCAACTTTGTATCTGTATCAATAAGTGAATATTGCAGTTACTTCAAACATTGTACTCAGAAGGGGCTTATCAGTGAGTTGCAGATCGAGTGGAGAAAAGTATCAAATGGGCCCCAGCAGCCCTAGATCCTCTCTCCTTCATGAATTATTTGGAGAATGAGAGGGATGTGTTTAGATTTTCGGATGATATAAAATGGTGTAGTGAAGTGGTGCATGCTGACAGTTTTCTCAATCTCAGGGACTTTTAAATGGATGGACTTGCACCTGCCACATATCTGAAGTCCACACATCTTAAAAGTCTCTGAAGTTGAGAAATATCTCTAGAAAAGAAAATCCAAAATTATCTTGACAGGTTGGCGAAGTGGGGAGGAAGTTACACCATACAAATTAAGAGAGACAAGTACAAAGATGTTTATTTTGGAAATAATACATAGATTGGTGCTTAATAACTACTTGTGAAAAAGATCTTGAAGTTAAAGAACTGCATCAGTACTAGTATATTTCTCAAATCATAGAAAGTATTGTTCTATTTCACTGCGCTTTGGTCAGTTCTCATCTCCAGTATTATAGTATTCTGTCCAAGCCTGTGCAGCATACAAATTTTGAAAAGTAAAAACCAGTTCAGAGAAGGGGAGTAGAGAATGCACCTTGTGAAGAAGCTTAACCTTGAGAAAAGATGAGCTATATATATGAAAAGATAAATGCCTGTGGAGATTTTCAGTCATCCAGGTCATTGTTGTCTCAAAGGTGCTTTTTCAAAAAGCAACTGGACTGGGTTTTTTTTTCTTTGAAGAACAAAATATTTCCTTTCTCACCCAAGAAACTTCATCATTTGTGATGGAAGGATAGGTACTGACAGTTGAGACTGCATGGTGGAAGGATGGATTAAAGCACATTTGGATGTTGATTCAATAAAACCATATTTTATTTTATACCAATTATTTTTAAAAATTTGTAGCCCATTTCAATATGTATATTCTAGGCAATGTAAAACAGTGCAGGACATAAAAAGGAACATATAAAATATTAGTACCCTCCCCCTAGTTGTCAGAAACAGCTGGATCCATAGGTCAGCTAGACATAAAACAGAATAATCCACCAGATTGTCCTCTGAAGTCCACTGGAATTCATCCAGGTCCTGAAGAATACCAGTTGAAAGAATTCTGTTTTCATATGGAATCCTTGGTTGTCTATGAATCTGAAGAGGAAGTAAACTGATCATAGCAGATGATAGGTATCATTGTCCTCCATTTCCAGTTCCCTCTTATTGCCTCAAAGTATAATAGGTGTTTGCTGTAGTCTATTGGCACATATTATTTGTGATAGGCCCAAAGTTACCCTAAACTCATGCAACACACTGAGCCTCTTTTCCAGGGAATGAAGATCAAAGTCTCCTCAAACACTCAATCTTGGGATGGCCCAACATTATCTCTAAGATGACATCCAGATATTCATGGAGGGCCCTCTATAATATTCTTTAAGACATTCTTATCCAGTCATAATAGTGCTCCTCATCACTGCAAAGGTGTCTTATACATCACAGCAACCCTTTCTCCTTGGCCAAGTTGCTATAGCTGTTGCATAACTGGCAGGACAAATTTGCAACAGGGCTATATCCTCATTTTTCCCCATTCATGTTTCAATAACTTACATCAAGTCACCACATTCATCTACCAGATGTTGTAAAATGAATGTGGTTTTATTTTGCACCAACTGGCCATTTTCAAGTAGTAATTGGAGCCCAATATGCTCAGCAGTTCATCCACCTGGGCTCTGGTCTGGAATATCTGGTTTAGAAGAGATCCATACAAATATATGGGTCTCCCTTTTCCTGTAGTAGTCAAGCTGGTGCTTCCTGCCATACCTATCTCTGACTCATAATACACAGTGGGTTCCTATCACAACATTCTTTTCCTTTACTTATCTTGCCATTCTCTTGTTCAACATACATACCACAAACATAAGCTATCTCTTAAGGACATTTCTAGCCTGTCATCCGCTATTTACACATATAACACTCGTCTACAACACTATTTGTATAAAATCTACTTTAACTAAAGTAATTCACTCTTCCCAACCTATCCCTCAGAGAAGACTTCAGGCTACCAGAGTCTTTCAGAGAAAACTTCAGGTTGTATCTCAATCCTAACTATTTCCCCACTACAAGAGGAAAGAGTAGAAGTCTTTATCAGTAATCCATAGTTCTCACCTAGGCAGTGCATCTAAAAGGTTTCTATTAATTCAGGTATGCTTAACCTCAACAGTTTCATTTATTCTTCAGTACTTTAAATATACTCTAATTCAGCAGCCATTAATCTTTTCACTAATAACCACTAAAAGAAAAGCTACCAGCCACTAATAGCTAACGTTGGCTCTAAACAGCTCCATCTGATGTCATCTTAAAAATCTGGAAGATCTGCAGTGTATCTCATATAGGCCTTTAAACTTCTGTATTCATAAGCAGTGTCAATTCAGGTGATCTGTGGGCTGCACGTCATCTCTCCCTATGCTGGCCCATGTATTTCTATTTCTTCTCTTTCTTCATATATAGGACTTTCTCTGTTGGTATCAGAAGTCTTGTGGAGAAGTTGGGGCCCTGCCAGCCCAATTATTAGAGCTCCGATTGGCGCTGTGATTAAGATTGCCAGGAAAGCAACTGTCAAAATATCCATGCCATATTTCTGAGATTGTTGATCTCCCTGCTCCCGTGCTGTATCTAAGGCAACTGAGCCAATTGCAGCCTGTCAAGAGAAAAGAAAGAATAGATAACACAGCAAAAGAACATTTTAAAAAATACAGCACAAAAGCTTATTTCATCAAACACTGTATACCATACAGCAGCTAACTAGTGGATAAGAAGCCCTTCCTGCTGTTGTTCCCCAGCAGCTGGTGTTTAAGATATGCTATCTAGTCTTCAGGTGATAGCACCTAGATATTAAGACTAGCAACCATTAAGAGACCAGTTCTCACTGAATAAGTACTGCTCCTTTCAAAAGCATCTAAATTGGTGTCCATCTAATCAAATGAATTTTATGACTTATTTTAAGCGATTCTCTACATGAAATTCAAAGTATTTACACTTAGGCAAGAAAAATCAATTTTACAGGTACAGATTAGGTGAAACCTGGCTCAATAGCGTTGACTGTGAGAGGGATCTTGGAGTCCTAGATTTAAGTCAACAATCACTTAAATATGAGCCAGCAGTATGCAGCAGCAATCAAAAAAGCCAATGCAATCTTAGGTTGCATTAACAGAGGGATAGAATTATGATCATGTAAAGTATTAGTACCGCTTTATAAAGCCTTAGTCAGACCATACTTAGAATACTGCATCCAGTTTTGGTACCATATTATAAAAAAGATGTAGAGATTCTGAAAAGAGTGTAGAAAAGAGCAACAAAGCTGATTAGGGGGCTGGAGGCTAAAACATGAACGGTTACAGGAATTGGGTTTGTCTACTGTAGTGAAAAGATGGACTAGCGGTGACATGATAGCAATGTTGCAATAATTGAGGAGCTGCCACTATGAAGAGATTCAACCTATTTTTCAAAGCATCAGAAAACAAGACAAGAAACAATCAAGGAGAGAAGAACCAAGGAGAAATTTCCTAACAGCGAGAACAATTAACCAGTGGAATGGCTTGCCTTCAGAAGTTGTGGGTGCTTCATCACTGGAGGCTTTTAAGAAGAGACTAGACAGCTACGTACTTGTCTGGAATGGTGTAGGATCTCCTGATTGTGCAGGGCGTTGGACTGGAAGATCTCCAAGATCCCTTCCAACTCTGTTATTTTGTTATTTACTGTTGCTTTGGAAGAGGACTACATTGTAAATTACTGTTTTGTTTGGGATTAGCTCTTCCTTCATATAATTTTGATTTACTGTAGTCAGTAACCATGTGAGTGTTATACTTGATGAGTACAGTAGCAAATCTAGAATTATATTTATAATAAAGTAATGGTTTAGAACAGTGGTAGTCAACCTGGTCCCTACCGCCCACTAGTGGGTATTCCAGCTTTCATGGTGGGTGGTAGGGATTTTGTCCGATATTGAAGCACTTTACTTTTTAAAATTTAATTGACTTCTCTACTTTATAAATCACCATTACTGTGGAACCTGTGGGCAGTTAGAAAATTTTACTACTAACAGAGATACAAAAATGGGCGGTAGGTATAAAAAGGTTGACTACCCCTGGTTTAGAATATGTATTTTCTTTAAGAGCCTTACTAAGGGCCTTATTAACCACTGTTTATATTTTTGAAGTTCAACTGGATTGGACTTTGCTGCCTGAGGTTAAGATAGACAAATGGCAGTCCAGTCTCTTCTTGAAAGTTTCCAGTGATGAAACTCTCACAACTTCTGAAGGCAACTTCTGTTCCATTGGCTGATTGTTCTCGCTGTCAGAAAATTTCTCCTTATTTACAGGTTGAATCTCTCTGTTTCCATCCATTATTCCTTGTCTGGCCTTCAGGTGCCTTGGAAAATAGCTTGACCCTTTCCTCTCTGTGGCAGCGCCTCAAATATTGGTAGACTGCTATCATATCTCCCTTGGCCCTTCTTTCACTAGACTAGCCATGCCCAGTTCTTGTAACCATTCATCGTATGTTTTAGCCTCCATTCCCCTAATCTTGGTTGCTCTTTTCTGCACTCTTTTTAGAGTCTCCACATCTTTTTTATAGTATGCTGACTAAAACAGAATGCAGTACTCTAGATGTGGTCTTACTAACTTCTTGGGAGGATCGATGTATTCAAATAATTTTATTTCCAGAGGACAGAAATCTGTCATAAAAATACAGTATACCTGCACAGTAGCTTTGGGGATCCAAGCCAATGCAATAAATATTCTCTCTTTCAGCTCAAAACCAGCACAACAGACCAATACAAAAGTGGCTGTAATTCGGGCTATCAACCCAACAGCCAGTATAGCAATGCAAAATCCTGCAACAAAGAAATAGATTTAATTATTTCTGGTATTAAGAAAAGAATCACCTCAACACCTAAATGGCATAATTTTCCTTCTGGTAATGAACCCCTCCAAAGACAATATGCCTAAATGCCTGCTTGTTAGTGCAAGACTTACCAACTGTTTGAGGATCAAGAGATGCGACAGATATTTCAGCGCCAATCAAACCAAAAAGAAAAGGTTGGAAAATCTCCCATGCAACCTTAATAATTTTTTCTACCTCTTTCTGCAAAAAAAAAAGCAATTCATTTTTGTTGCACAGTACTGTACATTCATGCAGAAGATACATAACACATACTTAATTATTTTCATATTATTAAATAAGATTTTCAAAAAAATAAGTGATCCAATTAAATGTGCCATGTTCTTGCTCTCATCTTAGGAAGAGTGATTCTATCATTATAAAGATGACATCACATCTTTCAAATATTAAGATATTAAGGACACTACTAATAACTTAATAGGAGCTTTGAAATTATAAATATTCCTCCTTAAACACAATTTAAGCCAATACCATCTTTTAGTTATTTCTATAACATACTATAGAAGTAATTAAAAAGATGGTAGTTCTTTTCCAGTTCTCCTTTTTTCATTAAAACACCCTGTTCTCACCTAATCCCATTCACTTTTATTCATAATATCATAATATCAAGTTTCCCTGAAAATAAGACAGGGTCTTATTTCTTTTGATCCCCAAAATAAGCGCTTGGCCTTATTTTCAGGGAGGTCTTATTATTTTTGAGATGCAGGAGGCGGCGAGTGTGGTCACTTCATGGTTGCTGCTGTGTTGCAATGTTTTCAGGGAGGACTTATTTTAGCGCATGCGGTCAAAAGCCCGATTGGGCTTATTATCCGGGAGATCTTATTTTCAGGGAAACAGGGTACTCAACAGAGATATATAATATTTTTCCCAGAACATTTGCTTTGATTGAATGGGGAGAAAAAAATTATCCACTAAACTAAGAGTCACTGTACACTGTGATGCAATATTAGCACCATTTCCTCTTTCCCCCCCAAAAACTGAATGTCACTGCTTATGAACTTAGGATACATTTAGACAAAGAAGATGGCAGTCAAAGAAACCTTCGAATCAGTAGAAATGTTTTTTTTAAAAATACCCATAAAATCATAGGACAGGGAACTTCAAAATACCTCACAAAGAAATGGTTAAAATATGGAACCAAAGTTGAAGCATTTTTTTACACTTTCAACTTGCCCAGAATATTTCATAAACTTTCATATTTTGGAATCAAGGTGACTTTTTGGTTACATGATAATTAAATACTCACTTTTTCATCAGACCATGATAAACCAGCCAGAAATGCCAAGACAATTGTGCACAGTCCTCCAGATCCAGGGAACTCAAAATACATACTGCTAAAAATAGCAAATATTGATAAGCCTATAATAAAGAATGCTCTCTTCCATACAAGATATGTCTAGGGAAAGAAATTGGAGAAAGCAAGAGACATGATTCATAAATGTCAATCCAAACTTGACAAGAAACCTTGAAAAGAATACAATAATTTGGAATTGCATGACCATGTAATACTTGGGAAATTCTGTAGACCTTGTCTAATATATAAAGTTAAGTAGGGTTACCTCTGGATAGGGAAGTGGTTGGGGAAAAAAATGTTGAATTAAAACAACAGCAAATTACTTTCAGAATGCTGCAACAAAACTGCTTATGTCCTCAATTCAGTTCAAGCAATTTTTACTTTTTCTTCAAAATTAATACACTACAAATCTAAGTCGTGCTTGCTTCAAAAAGAAATTGGACAAACTAATTTGGAACTCATACAAATACAGGTAGCCCTCAACTTACAACCATTATTGAGTCCAACATTGCCCCCAAAGCAAGTTAATGAGTCGTGCTCCATTTTACGACCTTTTTGTTATGGCTGTTAAGTGAATCGTGCAGACTTTAAGTGAATCTGGCTTCCCCCATTGATTTGGCTTGGCAGAAGCTTCCTAAGAAGGGCAAATGATAATCCCAGATTCTCGGGATGCTGCAACCATCATAAATACCTGCTAGTTGCCAAGCATCCAAAGTTTGATCACGTGACCCTGGGAATGCTGCAACAGCTATACGTTTGAAAATTGGTCATGTCACTGTAGAGCATTGTAGCTTTGAACAATCACTAAATGAATGGTTGCAAGTTGAGGACCTACCTCTATAACACCTCTCTTCTATTCATTGAAGCAGCCCAATATTTTGTTAGGTATCTGAATCTGAAAAAAGGTACCACTGTTTTAAAGAGTTAACTCTGTAGTGTGATTTTCTTCAAAAGCTTGAACAAAGAACAACTTCAATGAATAATGAAGTGAGGTTGTGCTGATATTTGCACAAGGTCCAAGGCACTCTTCTGATCAAAGCATTTGCAACTCTGCCAGATACATTATTATTATGTATTCCTATTATTCCAGCTAAAGTGTGACAAGGAGTTTATTTTAAATGTGTTGTTTCTTCTCATGCTTCAACAGACAGCGGACTGCTACATTTCAAAAGGTTTTCTCTTCTTACCTGATCCTTGCTTGGAAAGTAACGAATAAAAATGCCTAAAAGTCCACCAGCTGCTATACCCACTGCAACTTCTAATATACCTCGAAAGACATTTGTAAGAGTGGAGCCTGTTTTGGCAAAGTAGAAAAAGAGGATTCAAATGGATTGTTGGATAATCCCGCAGCTAGCATTTATAAGCATGGCTGGCATTCCCCTTATGTGAGCAGTGAGCGAGCGCCTGCATGCGCTCTTCATTTGCATGAGCGGCAGGCATGCATGCATGCCACTTGTGCAAGTGGAGTTGTGTGCATTTGCGTGCTTGTCTACCACTTGCGTGGAACTGTCCTCTCTCTCCCCCCTATGCTGGTCGGCAAATCCAGAAAGGTTGGGGAACTCTGTTCTAGACAGTTCAGAGGCCTTGGGCGTTACCAAAATGGCAAGGTGTAACACTTATAACATGCTTATAATAGGTTCACAATCACTGCATTATGCCTTTTAACGGCAATAGCTGTCAATAAGAACATGGTAACGCAATTTGTAATACAAACAATTTCTTCTTCATTGAAAACTTGATCTCTACTAGGTGGTAAAGTATATGTCACATAAGTATATGTGGAACAGATAGTAAAGAAATGTGCACTAAGTTCTCAGGTTCATCCTAACAGGTACAATTTTTCCATTTTATGAATTCTATTGTGTGACAAATAAAGATTTTGGTATAAAATCAGCATGAAAGGTTTTTTTTAATAAACTTGTGTAGGAGAACCTAGCATTATGACCAAGAAGACAGGTGGCTTGGATGTGTCTTATCAATTATACTAGACAGGTACCTGAAGCGAATGCTATCCCTAAGCAGGTGTTGAAGCCTGTGATAGCCAGAATGTCATCGAAACTTCCTGCAGCCATTAGTAAAGTTGGGACACCTTTGTCAACACCATATCCTCCTGCTTGTAAAACCAACATTGAGGGGACTACAACTGCAGGAGACACAGCACCTAAGACAAATCTGAACACACAAATCAACTTTTAGTTACAAATCAATTTGTAGTTATCTCTTCCACTTTTCACAGTCACAGTAGGATTTGCAATTTACAAGTGAAAGGGAAAACTGAAGAACTGTGTTGTGAGCTGAAAAACGCAGTATAAAAGTACTAATTTTATTCATGAAAATGTACATGGTTGCCCAACTCACCCTCTAGTGACTCCAGGCAGGTTACAAGGCTAAAATCCCAATACATAAATAATACAAACAGCAAGAACCCCTACCCTCCTGACAAAAATTAAACGAACCATGCCATTCTCGGTCTCCAGGCCTGTTGGCAGAACTATATGTTCAGGACCTTGTGAAAGAGTGCCAAGGTGGGGACCAATCTTATCTCTGCAAAGATGTTCCACAGGAAGGGAGCCATCACATAGAAAGCCTTTCCTGCTCCCATCAGATGGCTCTTCCTTAGGAAGTATTCCCTGCCACCCTGCTCTGATGGGTTGGGTAGATCTGACTGACAACATAACCTGATCCCAAGCCATTTAGGTCTTTGAAGGTGACAACTAGCACATGGACTTGGATCTGGAACCAAATTGGTAGCCAATGCAGCTCCCACAAGAGAAGTGACACAGCTGCAAGTGTAGGCCTGCACAAAACCACGTGGGCTGCTGCATTTTGAACCAAATGAAGCTTTCAGACAGTTTTCAAGCGCACCCCATGTAGAGACCATTGCAATAGTGAAGATGGAAGGTAAGAACTGTTATATGTTAAGAATATAGGCTGATTCCTTGAAGCACATTGTATTGACATAATATAACACTGTAGACCATAACTGTTTATTCTGGTTTAATGTATGAGCCCAACTATTGGATTTTGTAAACCAAAGTAGTTGTTGATTATTTGTAATCTACCTTTGATTCAGGAACTTAAAGTGCTATACATAACAATCCATTCTACTATTTTCCCACAGAAAAATAGCTCTGTGAGATAAATTGAGTTGAAAGAGAGATGATGACCCAGAGTGCTTTTGGGGCTCAGAATGAACTAGAAGCTGAATCTTTTCGATTTTAATCTAAGCACTTCACGGTTACACTACACTAGTTTGTGGTTCCGCATGTTACGTGAACCATCCAGTCATGGTTTATTAAGAAATTATTGCTAAAGATACATCTTAGCAAGATGTTTTTAAAGACTTCTGAACAGGATTAAAATTTTCCTTTGAATTAATGATGATTCAACGTAGGTTTTCTCTCTCACTAAATATGCAACTTTGCAAATTCCAGATGCATTTATGGATCAGGGCTTTAAATCCTACCCTAATCCTCTGTGGTATGACAAGAACATATGTTTTACAGCATAATCAAACTAAATCAGATGTGACACCTGCACTGTACCCATGACTTCATGGAAGAGAAAAGACAGTTTTGGCCCATAAAAGGAAAGAAAAAAACCCACACTATTTTTGAGTTGGAAGAGGAACTTACCCAAGCATAAATCCCCATTGCCATGGCAGGTGCATGAGAAAATGAGATATGACTGCCGCTGTACATGCTTCTATTAGGCAGGGTCCCAAGCTTAATCTAAAGCAGACAGACTTTAGCTTTTTCAGTGCCTGGAAGATAAATGCATTTGGAAGTCAGTGGAATTGCTTTTTAAATGTTTTGAAGACCACAGAAGAAAACCCTATGAGATTTGCTCTATTTGGCAATGGCCGGGACTTGCTTCAGCAGGTTTTATGAGACAGTTTCTGATTGTTCTGCTTATCTGAACAGTCTCCTAAGCACTATGTTTTAATAATTTCTTTTCTGCTGTGTATGTCTTTTGGTTATTTGTTACTTTACATTATGTACAGTGCATTGAGGCACAGATCTAATGGAGGGCATATAAATTGAATTACTCAATTAAGAAGTAATGCAGATAGAATTGCATGGAATTAAGGATCTAAAGATCAGAAACCTTAGGATCAGCATCTATGTTCCTTCTTGGCCAAGCTGTGTTAAGGTACTATGATAAAAATGTTTTGTTTTATTGCATTGTATTTTATTGTATTATTTTATTTTATTGTATTATTTTATTTTGTCTTGGAGTCACTCTTGACCTCTGGAGATTTAATGGATAAATCTCTGAAGTTTTCTTGGCAAGATTTCAGAAGTGGTTTGTCATTGCATCCTCCTTGGGGATAAAATGAAGTGACTCTCCCAAGGTCACCCAGCTTGCTTTGTGCCTAAAGCAAAACTAGAAGAGTTTCTATCCTGATGCCTTAACCACTGTACCAAACTGGCTCTACACAGTGATGGGGATGCCATAAAAAAATCTGGGTATCTACTAGATGGCCACAAATAAACACAGGGATCCCAACTGGTGTTTTTTTTTTTTTACCATCTGTATATGAAATCCCTACCTAGTGAGCATGCTGCTTTATAAAAGGTGGTAGAACTCAGGGTTTTCTCTTATGTGCTGAATTTACAATGGTTTTGCTTGTGCAAAAAGCAGGAACAGGTAAACTGTAGCACTCCAGACATAGCTGAACGACAATTTTCAGCTTCCTTCACCATAGCAAATGCTGGCTCAGGCTGTTAAGAATTATAATAGGGCAACATTTAGCATGCCACAATTTAATGTATTTGCATACTGCATTAAGTAAAATCTGGCATATGGTCTTAATTTAATATAACAAAGTAAAAAAAAATCAGGAAAAAGGACCCCAACATTTTACATGTATTCTAGTTCCAATCTTTTTGGCCAGAAATCAGAAAAGAAAAGATCAGTACAGATTAATTGGCCTAACTGACATGAGGAACCTAGATTAATTTAATTTAATTTATTCAAATTTATACCCCGCACCTGCTCCTAAAAAAGGACCCAGGGCCTTAAGATGCATTAATTGAAAACTTGGTTACAGGTTATGGTTAAGGCCTCTAAAGCTGGATCCATGGTCTAGATCAGTGGTAGTCAACTTGGTCCCTACCGCCCACTAGTGGGCGTTCCAGCTTTCATGGTGGGGGTGGGGTTGTGTCCGATACTGAAGCACTTTCCTTTTTTAAATTTAATTCACTTCCCTACTTTATAAATCACCATTACTGTGGAACCGGTGAACAGTTAGAAAATTTTACTACTAACAGAGATACAAAAGTGGGCGGTCGGTATAAAAAGGTTGACTACCCCTGGTCTAGATTCAGATAATATACTACATGAGTTTATTAATCAAGTGACATAGTATGTTGCACAGCCTTAGTATCGTGGCAATACTGAACCGTTAAAAGGTGAAAGTATGCTCCTACCAGTTCGCATGACTAACAGATGGAGTTTCGAAGAAAATGCTTGAGCTTTAGATCCACTACATTGCTAAAGTTCTAAAATAGATTACTTATCACTGACTGAAGGAAATCAATTTTAATTTATAAATTTATGAAACAGATATGAGCTAAAATAGTGTTATGCGCTAAATATAGTAGGGGTTGTCACAGTTCAGGGTTCAGATAATGTCAGCTAATTTCAGTGAAAAGCAGAAGTTTCTGATTTTTCACACTCATCCAGGAAAAGAAGAAATGGTAGGAATATCTAATCATCAAATTAATTATGACTCATTACTGTAAATCAAAGTTTGTGTTACCTCTGAATGAAATTAAAAATTTCTATGTGAATAGGGATCAGAAAAAACGAGCAAAAAACGGTCTATTTTTCGCTTATTTTTGCCCTCCCCTGTCCCCAGAAGCACTCTGGAAGCCTCCTAAAGGCTATGCACAGTCATTTTGGTGAAGGGGGTGGGGTTTTGGGAGGCCAAAAATGCTGTACAGTGGTACCTCGCTTCACGAACTTAATTCGTGAACTGACTCTGTTCGCGTTGCGAATTGGTCGTGAAGCGAGGCACAATTTCCCATAGGGTTCAATGTAAATCCGGTTAATTCGTTCTGACCTTGTTTTTTGGGTTCAATGTAAAGCAGCTGAGGGGCGATGGAGCAAGCCAGCATGACTTTCGCCCGTCTCTTTCTGGGCTCGGCGCTTCTGCTTGTCGGGACGCTTCCCAGAAGCGCGGAGCCCAGAAAGAGACGGGCGAAAGTCATGCTGGCAGCCGCTCGCGGGATGTGTGGAAGCGAAGGCAGGGGGGAAGGAGCTGCCTTCCCGGCCGGGCTCCGCAGCTGAGGGGCGATGGAGCAAACCGCGCAAACTGCTCCATCACCCCTCAGCTGCGGAGCCCGGCCGGGAAGGCAGCTCCTTCCCCCTGCCTTCGCTTCCACACACACACCCGTCCCCCTCACAACATTCGTTCGTAGATAAAATGTCCGCGGCTCTGGTACGTGAAGCGAGGCGGGGTTCGTGCAGCGGAGCACATTTTTTGGAAAATTTCTGGTCGTACAGTGAATTGGTCGTAAAGAGAGGCGTTCGTGAAGCGAGGTACCACTGTATTCAGTATATAAGACACACCCAGATTTTCACCCTCTTTTTTGAGGGAAAAGGGTGCGTCTTATACTCTCAAAAATACAGTATCGACTACAGAGATTTTGAAAAGTGCAATTTAAGGATGCTCTATGCCTTAAACTATTTTGCAGCTTGAGCCACTTTCGTTTCTCAATAAGCCAAATGGTGACCTAGTTCAATACATGAATCAGAATTTAGTCACAACTTTATCACCTGGCTATGCATTTGTTAAGCAAGGACCCTTTGATACTCCACCTTTGGATCAAGGCCAAGGCCAGCCCGGGCCAAGATGATCGCAAGAGCAATACTTCTTAGGGTGGCTCCCCATTTCACATTGATCACGACTATGTCAGTGACCCATGGGATGTTTCTTAGAAGAAATCCAACAAGCAACATTCCTAAACAGGAGGCAAAAGGTGCATATTATTAATTGACACAATTGGCAGTTCCAAAGTTGGAAACATTTGCTCTGAAGTCCAGGGCCTTCAAAGATGTTTTCCTTTTCTGTACACCACTTGAACCAAACATTTAAGAAGGCAACAGCTGTCCTGTGATCATATGGTCCAAGAGTCATACTCCTGAAACCTTATAAAGAGTCCCATTTCCTGATCTATGAACCACACAGAAAATGTTTTCCTCCTGAATAAATATGTACAAATTTGTATTCCATCAAATTTCTTTCATAAATTTAACAATTCCATAAGGCTAATTAGATGAAAAGATACTGAGCATTAAACCATGTTTGTCTGATCTAGACTCTGTGCTAGGTACTACTTATTATGTGAAACCAGCCATTGGGACTTTATTAAATAGACGTTTATGCACTATGGTTAAATAAGTTATTATTTAGCATGATATGGGTCATTGTCCACATTCTGAGAGGAAGCAAATGTGCTAAGTCTAATCACGATAAGCCAAAATATAGGTATTATTCAGAAAACAATGGTTAGCACCATGCATTTGCATTTTGTGTGAACATACATTTCTTTGATGATTGGAGCCCAATCATCAAAAACTATAAATCAATATACATAGAATTGTAATCTCAAACTTTTTAAGATGCTATCACAGGATGAGCTGAATGGTAATGATTGCATTCACACAACAATCTAAACTAGAATACCACATCACCCACTAAGCTGACCTTACGGGTTTTGTTTTGAATTGTTTTTTGTATATGTCTAATTTAGCTTCATATGCAAACCTATATGTAGCTTATGGGTCAATATTTTGTGTGAACCCTTAATAACAGTGTTAGGGTTAGGGTTAGGGTTAAAACACCAAATGGGACTCAAAAATGTAAGGGAATTTGAAAAGTAAAGTACTTGCTGAATTGAACCATCCATGGGCCCAAAACATAGTGAATTCAGAATAAAAGAATAATTAAAAATGCTAATTAATTTAAATAATCTGCAGTCTGTATACCCATGATGGATCGCTACAGAAATTTGTTAGAGAAACAGGCACAAATTGAGGCTATAAACTAAAAATATATGTTGATAATCTACCTTTAAAGGGTATAATCAATTCATTTTTCAAATTATTTAAAGATCAAGATGAATATTTATTTGAGAAATGGAAACATTTTTGGAAATTGAGCTGGTGCCTTTTAATTTGTACCACTAAGACCTAGCATTTTAAAGCCCACTTATAATTATTTTACGATTCCCTATTATAGGAGTTATTCTAATTAATTTCATTTCAAAACACAAAATCAAACAGCAACCGAAAACTACCCAGAGTCACTACCCATTCCTTTGGATAACGAGATGGGCAGCATATAAATTTAATGAATACATAAAAAATAAATAAAAACAAATCAACTTAATTTACTTTCTCACTAGTTAAAATATCTTCACCAAATAATATTGCATTTTACAAACAATTATAACTTAATTATATAAATTTGTACTATTTGGCAATTTCACAATGGATTCTTTATTTCAACAACCTATTTAAATGTGAAAAAGCACAGCCTGTCCAACAACATACTTACCCAAAAGAGGAGGGAGAGGAGGCAGACCAGGAAATTTAATTAATCCCATAATTTTACCACCAATTACAGCAAAAAGATAGAGGAATAAAAATCCAAAGAGGGTCCCACCAGGAAGACTTTCTTTGGTTGTAATAGACCAGATCACAGCCCAGATCAATGCTACTGCTACCACTGGAAGAAGAAAAAAGTGTAAAATATGTCAACATATTGAAAATATTGCTCAGAATTTATATTAATGGGTAAAAGATTATTATTTATATTTAATTATTTGTTACTAAATTGCATGTAGATTATGATTTATAAACAAAAAATTGGAAACTGCACTTCTAAGATCAATCCAATTTTGCTAAATGTTTCCTTTTATGGTTATAAATCTGCACAATCCAATACACACCACATAATGCAGCCAAATGATGGAAATTGGAGCATAGAGTAATGTAACTTTTATTAAATTGTAATTTTCAAAGTGGCAAAAGTGATTAAATGTTTGACAGAGGAGTAATTGTGTTAATTATCCATTATTTCTTGGAATATTATCTTCATCATCAAACTAAAAGTATTGCCCTTGGCCAGAGGCATCCATGGGGAAGGGAGTCAAAAGATCATGATGTGACCATGTGGCATACAAAAAAAGAAGGCAGGACTTCATGGGTGAAGATTTTTTCAAACTCTAACCTGACACTCTTGCCTTGGCCTAGAACACCCAGTGCATGTCTACCCAAAGAAATGAATCAGAATCTATATAAATAAAAATGTAATAATAGTTTGTGCAAAACCGCTAATCTCAGAAAGTACTGCAGGGATTGCCATCAAATTTTCAAACAATGTTCCTTTGAAATATAGCACCAATGATATATATATAGATTGTGTAGATGTCACACCTGTGCCAGGTACACGCAATGGAAATGTAAAAAATTGTAAAAAAGGTAGGTAAATGGATACAGAGAGAGCAGTGGGGCACAGGTATTATGTCATCCTTTATGACATCAAATACTCTGAGGGAGAAATACAGTAGGTAGGTAGGTAGGTAGAGGGATAGAGAGAGGGAGAAATACAGTAGGTAGGTAGGTAGGGAGAGGGAGAGAGAGAGAAATACAGTAGGTAGGTAGGGGGTCATACGGTGGTTGTATGTACGTGTTTGTGTGTGCAGGTGTAGATCTGGTTGGCCATTTAACCAGACTGGGCCACAGCAACGCGTTGCTGGGAACAGCTAGTATGTAATATAGAAAATTGGGGAAAGGTAGTGGTGACTGCTATACTTATTGAATATATTAAGGGGAGGTGTCTAAAGACTGCAGTGTATCTAGTAATGACACAAAGGATGTGGAACAATAATGTGAAATAAGAGGTATGATTTTGCTAGCTTTGTTTCCGGAAAGGTTGACAATTAATCCCAGCTTTCACCCCCTTGCTTTAATAGTATTATGCTGATTTTAGAGTTCACAGAACCAATATGTTATAACACTCCATCCTCAAATTGCAAGAATATATGCTGTTGATTTTCACCAGTCAGATTATCAATCTTTGCAGACGAGTTGGGCACAGGCAGGGAGCTGCAAAAATGGAACTCCAAGACTAGTTGGACTCAGTAGCCTAAATAACCCCTTCTACTCAGAGACTCAAGAGAGTCCAACTTATTAGAGACTATTTTCATCGCCCAAGGAACCAGCATTGTGAATAATCAATACTTTCCTATTGGGTAGAATTTGCAACTTCACTAGTCACTCATTAACCTATGAGTAAGTCAGACACCTAATAGGAAGATAAGGCTGGCAAGAAGTGGGTGTGGAAGAAAGGGATGGAATGTTATATTCGATTACTCCTACACTTTTCTGCATGCACCATCCAGTGTGAATTGTAAGAAGGCCGAAGGGCAAGTCACATTTGCTTCAGAGCAATTTTCCCATGCTGATTATTCTAGAACATATTAAAATACAATACATCAGATAAATATGCTCTACAGAAAACAGGGGCTTTTTTCTTCATTCTTTTCCCCCTCTTACCATTTGTTGCTATTCTGGCAAGGATGCCTTGAGGAGGACAAGCACATATTCGTCTTCCTGAAGTTTTTAACTCGGCCAGAGGTCCCTGAGCGTGTTCCTCGCATCTGTTCAATGGAGCTGTTTCTTTTGTTTGTACAATGCCACCGATGGCTCCGGAATCCAAAGCATCCTGAGGAGAAATCAAGAAATAATATTAGTAACAACCATCTCTCCTAATTTCTTTTCAATTTTCATAAGTTATGAACTCAGTGAGATTTAATTCTAAGTAAAATTTTGTCTGATGGGTGTCAGTCTGGAGAAAATTATTCCATAGTTTAATTCTAATAATGGCACCAAATTGAGCAACAGTAGCTTAACAGTTGAATTATGTCCAGACAAGAACAGCGGTTGATAAACCTGCTGGTTTATGAAATCTGTAGGTCCTTTAGGATTTTAGTTCTAATTAAATTGTTTTTAGATACATTCGTCTGACTTTTATGCTCACTTCTGGTAAATGTCCATACGACAGTTAAAATAAGTTTTAATCCAATTTCTTTAGAGAGTGATAGGAAAAGGAGGTTTTGTAGTTTATAACTGCAATTTAAGAGTTTGTCCTGATACAGTTTACTCCTGCTTAAAAACATGGAGCAGGACTGGGTTTATCACTAATCAGTTTCACAGCTAGCTTCAGGAAATACAGTGTTATTGTTGTATACTATTATTGATGTGGAAGTTTAACATGAAGATCGTTTTGCCCCTTTCAATTCAAGATAGAAGTAGGTAACCCACAAGCTGTGAATTTTCCAACTTCAGGAGGGATACACAATTCAGGAGCCTTGCAGTTGGCTCAGGCTTAGGATGCTTGCAAAGTCTTGCTGTCACACAATTGTAATTTGCAACCTTCTCAGGTAGCTTGTGACAAACAAAGTCCATTGGGGAAACCAGCTTTGTTTAACATTTGATTCATTTAACAAGCATGTGATTTATTTAAATGTATGATTTGCTTAATGACGGTGGTAAAAATAGTCATAACATCATTTAATGACCACATCACTTAGCAACAGAAATTTCGATACCAATTGTGGTTGTAAATTGACGACTATGTATATTAAACTGCTACAATAGCATTAGCACTTAGACTTATATACCATCCACAGTTCTTTTCATCCCTTTCTAAGCAGGCTTACAGAGTCAGCATATTGCCCCCAATAATCTGAGTCCTCATTTTACTGACCTCCGAGGATGGAAGGCTGAGTCACGCTTGAACCGGGCAAAATTGAACTGCCAAACTGCTGGCAGTTGGCAATAGAGCAGAATTAGCCTGCACTACTGCATTCTAACCTCTGTGCCACCACAGCTCATAGTGTATATATCACCCCAGAGTAACTCATTACTCAAAAATAACCCAGTCACTACCGTACATAGCCTGGCCTGGTAGAAGTGAGACTGATGGGAATACTAGGGTTCCGTAGCAGACTGGGAAGTTGAAAAAGCATCCTGGAAAATGACAATGTTTGATCACAAGAACCATCTGGCCCAGGGGCCTCCAACCTTGGCAACTTTAAGACTTGGGGACTTCAACTCCCAGAATTCTGGGAGCTTTGCTGGCTGAGAAATTCTGGGAGTTGAAGTCCACAAGTCTTAAAGTTGCCAAGGTTAGAGACCCCTGATCTAGCGAACTTTCCATTTCAGGAATGATTCACAAGAAGCATCTAGCAAGCCCACACATAGAGTATCAAGTCTCTTCTTCCACTGTCAATTCCATGAATCTAGTATGTTAACAGGCAGCAGCCAATAATTAAAGCTGCTTTTAAGGACTTCTAAATTAGCAGCCAATAACATGTCCAGAAGTAGCACATGCTAAAAGATGATTATACATCGTATAGAAAAGCATCTATTTTAAATCTTCTGCTAGACATTTTCTTAGAACAGTCTCTAATCTAGGGTTATAGGATATGGAGTACTTCTTCCTCTCAACCATGCACACTTTTATGCACCTTAGTCATATCTTTTTGCGTCATTTCTCCTGGCTAAACAGTCCCAAACACTGCATCCTATCCTCACAGGGAAGACATTCAAACCCCTCATCTCCTCGATTATCCTTTTCCCATCTTCCCAATAACGTAATAGTCCTCTTGAGATATGGTGACCAGAATATTGTACTATTACTGTTGAGTCCTCAGCCCAGACAGCAAGTCTGGTAACCTTTGAGTCACCGCATTCCGGAACAGATCAGGCAGCTGTGTTAATTGACTGAGACGAGCTGTCTGGAATCTGTCTGGAAAGGAGTTACATGTTGCAATTGCTTGCTAGGAGTTTCCTGCCTGGTAACTCTATATAAGAGGTTGCCAGAGAAGAAACCTTGTCAGTTGAATTCTTGTGCTGTTGTAAGAGTGTGAATAAACGTTCCTGTTGTTTTGACCATGCCTGAGTCGGAATCCTTTGTCTGATCTAACACTGGCGACGAAGGTGGGATTCAGGCCGTGGCCTTAGAACGCAACGGGTAACGAATACTTCAACAACAGAGCGCAGCGCAACGCACAGCCTCACCATGGCTACGGCGACAATGCCTCCGTTTGCACCGTTCGACCCGATGAAGGAACAATGGGCTTCCTTCTTAGCCCGGTTCGAGTGCTTCTTGATAGCCAGCGACTACGGCGAACTCGCGCCTGCCAGGAAGCTGAGCCTATTCCTCCAGTGCGGCGGCCCTGAATTGTTCGCTACCGCCCGAACCATAGCAGCACCCGCAGCGGTGCATGAAGTGCCGTGGGACGATCTCCTGGGCCGCCTGAGAGCACACTACGCGCCGGCACCTTCCCGCATAGCACATCGCTATGCATTCAGGCAATGTGTGCAACAGCCGCAACAGTCGGTAGCCGAGTTCCTGCAGAAATTGAGAGCGACCGCAATTCCCTGCGAGTTCCCTGCTGGCTTCCTGGAGGAATCCCTACTGGAGCAGTTTGTATGCGGCGTAAGAGACATCCGCCTAAAGCGCCGCTTGCTTTCAAAAACTGTCCTGACTCTCGAGCAAGCGGTGGAAGAAGCACGCGCGACTGAATTGTCGGAGATCTCCACATCCGACATGGGCCGCGCGCGCCCTCCTCTTTTCCCCACTCCGCGAGCGTGTCTGGTAGACGAAATAGCGCCGCTGGATGAGCTGGAGGAGGAAGACCGTGGGGACTGCATGAGGGTGACCGGGCGCGTGCCGAATCGCGCATTCACACCGCAGCAGAAGTCCGGGAACTGCCTAGGCTGCGGAGGGGCCCACCAGAGACCAGAGTGCCCATTCAAGGCATCGGTGTGCCGCAGATGTGGCAGGAAAGGACACCTAGCAGCTGTGTGCCGTGCTGCCGCTCCAGCGACAACGCCAGCTGCCGCCTCCAGAACCGTTCCACCAGGACAACGAGGGTCGCAGAAGCGTTCAGGACGCTACCAGCCACAGCCGACCGACTGCTTCGCGCTGGCGGAGATGCCCCCAGCTCTAAGCTACGACCAGGCAGAGAGTAGGAGACTGTCAACAGTGGTTTGCTTAGAGGGGGTGGGGGTAAAAATGGAAATAGATTCAGGGTCCTCTAGATCACTCATGTCCTGGGCGCATTTAGTTAAGCTTTGCCCCAAGCTCAGGAAGCGGGATCTCGGCCCCACGGCGACGATCCTGAAAGATTACCAGGGCTCACAAATTCCCATTCTAGGTCTGCACAGAGTGAGAGTAGACTACGGCCCCTTCCACGGATCCCTTCCCATCCTGGTAGTGGCCAAACCCCTAGCTGCCTTGATCGGATTGGACTGGTTTCCAGCCTTGGGACTGTCAGTCCAAGGAGTACACAGCGTGCCAGCCAGTTCTCCGGTAGACGAAGTAATCAGAGAGTTCAACGACGTCTTTGATGGCAGCTTAGGAACGTACAAAGGCACTCCAGTTTCCCTAAATTTGGACCCCCAGGTTGCTCCAGTCCGCTTGAAGGCCCGCAGGCTGCCGTTCGCGCTGAAGCCCAAGGTTGAAGCGGAATTGGATCGATTGGTGGCGCAGGGCGTGCTCGAACCCATCGATCAGGCGAAATGGGAGACCCCCATTGTGGTCCCCATTAAGCCCGACGGGTCCGTGAGGATCTGCGCCGACTATAAGTCGACGATCAACCTCGGGCTTCAGGCGAACCCATACCCGGTTCCGGTGGTGCAAGACCTACTCCACTCATTGGGACGAGGTCGAGTGTTCGCGAAACTGGATATGGCGCAGGCCTACCAACAGCTCCCGGTGGATGACGAGGCTGCGGAAGCGCAGACCATCGTGACCCACCGTGGGGCTTTCCGCTGTCGCCGTCTCCAATTCGGCGTGTCCGTAGCCCCGGGGATCTTCCAGAGCCTCATGGAGCGACTGCTCCATGGGCTCCCTGGCGTTGTACCGTATTTTGATGACGTCCTGATTGCTGCTTCCAGCATATCAGAACTCGCCAAAACGTTACGGAAGGTCCTCAGAGTTTTCAGGGGCGCGGGTTTAAAGTTGAAACGCAGCAAATGTACGTTTGCTGCGCCTAGGGTGGAATTCCTGGGTTTCATGATTGACGCCCAAGGAATTCACCCAACCCCCTCCAAGGTCGAGGCCATCCAAAAGGCCCCCACTCCTGCCTCCAAAACGGAGCTGCAGGCATTCCTCGGCCTTTTGAATTTCTACGCGCCGTTTATTCCCCATAAGGCATCGCTAGCCGAGCCACTGCATCGGTTGCTCGACCGATCCACGGCCTGGCACTGGGGCAGCCGCGAAGCACACGCGTTCGCGGCTGTCAAAGCCATGCTCACGTCAGATGCGGTACTAGTCCAGTACCATGACAGGCTTCCTCTGACGCTTGCATGCGATGCCTCCCCTTTTGGCCTGGGGGCTGTCCTTAGCCACGTCTTTCCAGACGGCTCGGAAGCCCCCATTGCTTTTTACTCCCGGACAATGTCTCAAATGGAGAGAAACTACAGCCAAATCGACAAGGAGGCTTTGGCTGTAGTGTCCGGGATTAAGAAGTTCCACAATTACCTCTATGGGCGGACCTTTTCTGTTGTCACGGACCATAAGCCGCTCCTTGGGCTATTGGCCGGTGACCGTCCGACACCCCCCATCCTGTCGCCCAGGATGACCCGCTGGACGGAATTCCTGGCAGCGTATGACTATACGCTGCTATACCGTCCTGGCAAGCAGATAGGGCATGCTGATGCCCTAAGCCGCTGCCCTCTCCCGGGGCCGGATCCGGCCCCTGTGCCTGCTCTCTCTGTCCTGATGGTCGCGGAGTCGGACTTGCCCCTGTCCTCTTCCGCCGTTGCCGCTCACACCCGCGCAGACCCCGTCCTCGCCCAGGTCTGCCGATGGGTGCTGAGGGGCTGGCCTTCGGGCAGCGTGGCTGAAAATTTTCGGCCTTACAAGTCACGCCAGCTGGAGCTCTCGCTCCATTGCGGGTGCTAGTGTTGGGGAGATCGGGTCATCGTCCCTTCCCCTCTCCGGCACATGGTTCTTCAGTCGCTCCATGCCAACCACCCAGGCATCGTCCGTATGAAGGCATTGGCCCGGAGCTATGTCTGGTGGCCCGGCATGGACGCTGAAGTGGCGGAATGGGTGGCCGCCTGCTCCTCCTGCCAATCGTCCCGGCCGGCCCCGCCGGTCTCCCCGCCGAGGGAGTGGGACGCCCCCAGGTGCCCATGGTCCAGGCTCCACTTGGATTTCGCGGGTCCCTTCCATGGCCAGAATTTCCTCGTGGTGGTGGATGCGTTCTCACGCTGGGTGGAGGTGATTCTCATGGCTTCCACCACAGCGGAGAGCACGGTGCGTGCCTTGCGCCGTCTGTTCGCAACCCACGGGTTGCCGGACGTCGTTGTGTCCGACAACGGACCCCAATTTCAATCCTCCACCTTCTTGGACTTTCTGGCCACCCAAGGGATCCGCCACGCGCCGGTCGCCCCTTATCACCCGGTGTCTAATGGACGCGCGGAACGAGCCGTGCGCTCAGCCAAGGAAGCCTTGGCCCGTTTGGATAAAGGGGACTGGCAGGCAAGGGTGGCTGCGTACCTTTTGGGACAGCATGTCACACCTTGCCCGGCCACAGGGAAAAGCCCCGCGGAGCTCTTGATGGGCCGACGCTTGCGGACCACTCTGGACAGACTGCACCCCGATTACGACGGGTTCCAGAGGGGCAACCTGCAGATTCCCACTCCTCGTTTATTTGAAATTGGGGACCTGGTTTGGGCAAGGAACTTTTCAGGGGAGCCACGATGGGTTGCCGCAACCATTTTGGACGTAACCGGCCCCTGTTCTTACAGAGTCGGCCTTCAGGATGGATCCGAGTGGCGGCGCCACCTGGATCAACTGAGGCGCCGCCTGCCCGAAACAGCAGTCACCACGCCAGGCCGTTCCTGCCCGTTGGCCCCCGTTGGGCCGTTGTTCTCTGCTCAAGCCGAGCAGTTGCTTGGAACCCCGGAGTCCCTAGCCGGTCCAGACCTCGTATCAGCGGGAACAGCACGGGGAGACCGCCAGGACCTCACAACCCAATTTGACTCTCAGCTGGGGGCCTCGCCCATCGGAGAACCACCCTACCAGAATAATACTCACCAGCAAATGTCAACTACCCCAAGCCCGGTCGCCACGCCCCCTCGCCCGGACTTGCTAGGGTCGCCATTGCCGCCTACGGCGACTCCACCTCCGAGGGCAGGCCGCGGTGACGTAGGCGAAGGCTCCGTGTCCCACAGAGAGGAGCGTCCTCAAGAACTAAGGCGGTCAGGGCGGACCCGACACCGCCCCGCCTATCTGAACGACTACGCGTGCGCATGTACTGTGTTGGACAGAGAACCTAGACACATGCGCACTGACTATGGGGGAAGGAGTGTTGAGTCCTCAGCCCAGACAGCAAGTCTGGTAACCTTTGAGTCACCGCATTCCGGAACAGATCAGGCAGCTGTGTTAATTGACTGAGACGAGCTGTCTGGAATCTGTCTGGAAAGGAGTTACATGTTGCAATTGCTTGCTAGGAGTTTCCTGCCTGGTAACTCTATATAAGAGGTTGCCAGAGAAGAAACCTTGTCAGTTGAATTCTTGTGCTGTTGTAAGAGTGTGAATAAACGTTCCTGTTGTTTTGACCATGCCTGAGTCGGAATCCTTTGTCTGATCTAACAATTACACTGTTACACTATTCTAGATGTAACAACTCCATAGATTTATATAAGGCCATTATATTATCAATACAATACAATAATACAATACAATAGCAGAGTTGGAAGGGACCTTGTAGGTCTTCTAGTCCAACCCCCTGCGTGGGCAGGAACCTTATACCATTTCAGACAAATGGCTATCTAACATCTTTTTAAAGACTTCCAGGGTTGGGGCATTCACAACTGCTGGAGGCAAGCTGTTCCAGAGGTTAATTGTTCTAACTGTCAGGAAATTTCTCCTTAGTTCTAAGTTGCTTCTCTCCTTGATTAGTTTCCACCCATTGCTTCTTGTCCTGCCCCCAGGTGCCTTGGAGAATAGTTTGACTCCCTCTTCTTTGTGGCACCCTCTGAGATATCGGAACACTGCTATCATGTCTCCCCTGGTCCTTCTCTTCATCAAACTAGACATACCCAGCTCCTGCAACCGTTCTTCATATCAGAACCAGTTTACGGTGAATCTTTTCTAATGAACCAAAGCATAAAATTCGCCTCCTTTAAAAGCGCTGCATATAACTTTCCACCTCCCAAGAAACCATACAGAAGTGTCCATGAAGTCACAGAGATAAAGCTCAACTCTCTCCTTTTCTACAAAGAAAATGTTTTCTACAAAAAAATTAATAAAACAACAGTACATTGGTCTGATTGGTCACTGTAGAGTAAATTGGGTGGGGAATTTGGTGGCTTAGAAAACTACAACTCTACTTAGCATAATCAGTAGTGAGGGATGGTAAGAGTTGTAGTTCAGAAATTCCCGCAATAGCTCAATGTTTTAGAATGTTCCACTGGATTTCAAGCCCAATATTTATGGAAGATTCACCAGTGGGGAAGATTGTTATGGATATATGAAAGTAATCAAATCACATACATAGTTGTAAAATAACAACAACAATAACAACAGCAATAAAAATACCTGAGTCGCTTCATGCATGGGAATTACATTATTGCTAGCATTTTCGGATAGTGTTGGTTTCCAAGTCCCTGACACTGAGTCTTCTGCCATTTTGATCACCCTAACTGAAAAGCAAATAAAGCAAAAAAAAAAAAAGAAGCTTAAAAAAGACAGCATCTCCAACAATGAAGTAGCATTCGTAGATACATGATCATCATTACAACATCCAGTGAGGGCCTACATATGTGATGTGATCAATATAAATCAAAAGGCTATTTCTGATTGTTATGATCTCTAAAATAATACTTTTAAATGGCTTCCAATATGAAATTCATCTAAGCCAGGGGTGTCCAAACTTGGGAACTTTAATAATAATAATAATAACTTTGCATTTATTAACCGCTCCCTCTCCCCACAGGGACCCGGGGCGGTGCACAGGAGAAACTAAAAACAATATAAACAATCAATACAAAATATACAGTTTAAAACACCATTAAACTATGTTATCCCGTGCTAAAAAATTAAAACCCATTAAAATACATTTAAAAATCTATAGACAGAGAGACTATCCAAGGCCGGCCAGTCGAAAGAAATGGGTCTTTAGTTTCATACGGAAGGAGCGGAGGTCCGTGGTCGTTCTGATATCGGGGGGAAGGTCGTTCCAGAGGGCCGGGCCCGCCACAGAGAGAGCCCTTCCCCTGGGCGTCGCCCGCTGACAAAGTCTGGTGGACGGCACCTGGAGAAGTCCCTCTCTGTGGGAGCGAATCGGTCGTGAGGATGTATGGGGCAGGATCCGATCCCGCAGATAGCTAGGTCCCGAGCCATGGAGCGCCTTAAAGATGATAGTTAGCACCTTGAAGCGCACCCGGAAGACGACAGGCAGCCAGTGCAGCTCGCGCAGGAGTGGTGTAACGTGGGCGAACCTGGTGGTCCCCATAATTGCCCGCGCGGCTGCATTCTGAACTAACTGAAGCCTCCGGGTGCACCTCAAGGGAAGCCCCATGTAGAGAGAGTTACAATAGTCCAGTCGGGATGTCACGAGGGCATGAGTGACTGTGCGAAGGGCGTCCCGATCCAATAGGGGGCGCAATTGGCGAACCAGGCGAACCTGGTAAAACGCCCTCCTGGCCACGGCTGTCACTTGCTCTTCCATAGACAGCCGGGTATCCAGGAGGACACCCAAATTGCGCGCCCCATCCACAGGGGCAAGATGTTCGCCCCCTATGGCCAGCGTTGGAGAAAGCTGGTTGAATCGGGCAGCCGGAAACCACAGCCACTCGGTCTTGGTCGGGTTGAGCCTGAGTCCGTTACTTCCCATCCAGATCCGCACGGCTTCCAGGCACTGGCACATCACCGCTACGGCATCGTTGGGGTGGTTTGGGGTAGATATGTACAGCTGGGTGTCATCAGCGTACAGGTGGTAATCTACCCCAAAACCACGGATGATCTCACCCAGCGGCTTCATATATGCGTTAAACAGGAGAGGCGAGAGGACCGACCCCTGAGGCACCCCGCATGTGAGTGGTCTCGGGGTCGACCTCTGCTCTCCTGCCCGCACAAATTGCGATCGGCCAGAGAGGTAGGAGGAGAACCACCGTAAAACGGTGCCTCCCACCCCCAACCCCCCCAGCCGATGCAATAGGATACCATGGTCGATGGTATCGAAAGCCGCCGAGAGGTCTAATAGGACCAGGATGGAGGAACATCCCCCATCTCTGGCCCTCCAGAGATCATCTACCAACGCGACCAATGCCGTCTCGGTGCTATGCCCGGGCCGAAAGCCGGACTGGCGCGGATCTAGATACTCAATTTCCTCCAGGTGACGGGGAAACTGTTGTGCCACCACACTCTCAACAACCTTCGCCAAAAAGGGAAGGTTGGAGACTGGACGATAGTTGTTTAAAAGAGCTGGGTCCAAAGAGGGCTTCTTGAGGAGGGGCCTCACCATGGCCTCTTTTAGGGAAGCAGGCAAGAAGCCCTCACTCAAGGATGCGTTGACAACCTCTTGGAGCCAGCCTCGTGTCACCTCCCAGGATGCCAGTACAAGCCAGGAGGGGCACGGGTCCAATAAACATGTGGTGGCTCGCAGTCGCCCACGTAACCTGTCCATATCTTCGGAAGTAACGGAGTCAAACTCCTCCCAAACAAGATCTCTCTCGTGGCATCCCACTGGGCCATGAATGGGGGCTAGCTCACTCTGTATCTGAGCGGTTTTCTCCTGCAGAAAAGACACAAATTCCTCTGCTCTACCCTGTAGTGGGGCTTCCCGCTCCCTCTGTTGGAGGAGGGAGCGGGTCACCCTAAACAGGGCGGCAGGGCGGTTTTCTGCGGATGCTATGAGAGTGGCACAATGATGACGTTTGGCCACTCTCAGCGCCACAATGTAAGTCCGTAAATGGGCTCTTACCTGTGTCCGGTCAGATTCAGAACGGCTAGACCTCCATCTTCCCTCTAGGCATCTCATAGCTGGCTGGGGAATTCTGGGAGTTGAAGTCCACAAGTCTTAAAGTTCCCAAGTTTGGACACCCCTGATCTAAGCCGTTTCTCTCCCCCTTTCTCACATTCCTCATATACATGCATTATAGATGCACATGTACGTTGGTCATCAGAATATATTTGCAAGTTAATTTCTCTTCCCAATTTTCTACAATTGCTCGCCATGTACAGAGATAACACAAATTATTTTGAAGGGTAAACCACTGGTTGGGGAAATAAACGGCTGAGGATGTAAAGAATGTGAGCAATTTGCACTTACCTTAATTAGACGTCTATCAAAACTCTTCCTAAGGCCAATTCTAACGGTTAACCTGTTGATGATAGTAGATGAGGATTATTTCAACTGATTTGGTATTTTTTGCTGGGGTTACTTCTGGGTCAGCTTATACTGAATCACTAGTCACATGAATATATTCTTGATGAAGATGCTAGAACTGGGTGCAAAAATGGTCACAAGCACAATGACTGTGTAGTGAATCTATCCATATGATCAAGCTGACTAACACCGATTTGTGCTTGGATTCTGGAAAATGTTCAGACTAGATTTGTTCTAGCTGATTAAATTAAATCCTTTCCATATGAGTGTGAGACTCTCAAAATTCAATTATTGACATTTACAACTTGAAACTCAATTACTTTCATTAGCAGTTTCTTTACCAGTTCTGATTTAAAAAAAGAAGTTTCCCCAAATGCCAATTTAGCTACTAAAATTATCGCCACCTTTACTAATGCTTGGTAGAAGCAATTATCTGTCTAAGCCTAGAATTGTTCCTTTTATTTGTACATTGGGGAAAAAAATATTTTTATCTCATCATAAAGAACAAGGTGGTTTTTGTTAGTTGGACTGATAATGAAGTTTGCTTTACCAGGTCAAGTGCTGAAACAGGTGTAAAAGCACACAGTCGAGTGAGCATTAGTGGCTATTCTGCTTTGTGTAGCATGCAAAATCAAAGGAACATTTCCTATTTGATGCTCATGTCAGGGAGAAGTGGCTAAACCTAATTCCCTGAAGAGCATGCCTGTTTGATACATATTTGTGCTAATTACAGCTAATGTAAAATATAGTACATGAGTTTCTTATATATGTGTGTGTGTGTGTGTGTGTGTGTGTTACGTTTTTGAGCTGATCAATAAATAAGTCAGGGAGACTAGTATAGATCTATTTAGAGCTTTTTTTGAGCTCTCCTCCCTTAATTGGGGCCTAACAGGATGTTGTGGAACAAAGTATGTATATATGTGTGTGTGTATATATATATATATGTATGTGTGTGTGTTAGGATTATCTATCTATCTATCATCTATCTATCTATCTATCTATCTATCTATCTATCTATCTATCTATCTATCTATCTATCTATCTATCTATATCTATAGATATAGATATAGATATAGATATAGATATAGATATAGAGAGGCAATGTATGGAAGGCAAATAAAGCTTTGCAAATATCCACAAGCTTGTTCATCTGCAGCCAGGAAGCTTCGGTGAAGACTTCTACAAAGACAGATGGTTCAGTTTTTGCTTTTAGTGTAACAGGCATGACATGAAACTTGTAGATCAAAGCTAAACTCCAGAGCTGATTGACATGGAGAGAATGATACAGAGATGACATCCAAAGGCAGAATGAAATTGTAACAATGTAATGGATTGGAAAGTTGGCTTGTGGTATTAAATAATAAAAAGATCTGATAGCTAAAATCTACTTTCTGGTGATATGTTTGTTATCAGGTAAGGTTTACAACAAAGTATCTTCAACCCATAGAACAGATTTCCACAGTTTAAGGACTTAATTGTTTGCTTAATTGTGCCTCAACACAATGCGGTTGTTTAAAATTGTGTATCATAGGGATTTCAAAATAAGGTGCTCCGAAAATGAAGACATGGATTATATATTGCAAATATTACTTGGGAGAAGACAGGATCCAAGAAAGGAGAATGTTTGTACCTTGGGGTTAAAATGAGGGGTCCTTGGTGCTCTCTGAGTTTGCTTGTTTTCTTGCAACTAACATGATGATGATGATGATGATGTCTGCAGGAAAACAAACAAGCTCAGAGAGCACCAAGGACCCCTCAATACAGGATCCTTTACCATTATGGATTAACCAAGAACAAATTATATTGTAATGATACACACAAAATATACAATACACAGAGAGAAAGAGAAGGAGAGAGAGAATATATACAATATTTCATTTTAAAAGGTGTAGCCGTCTTCCTAACTTTTTTTGACTCACCTGGGGATACTCTATTGATGCCAAGATAATAATGAAAACCTGAATCAATCTCCTTGTTGGACAGAATTATTCTAGTTGTAGGAAAATCAGGATTAGATATATAATGTTCTAGCAATTGCATGGGTACATGTGTACTTGTATGTATTTAACTGTAATTGTATGTGTATGTAAACATTTTAGAATTCCTAGCCAGGATGCCAAAATGTATATTATGTCACAGCCGTAGCCACAAGTACGGATGTGGTTTGTGCTGACCAATTCCTGCAAAATGTTTTTGCTATTTGCCTGTCTTTGTGCTCACCTTCTCTTTTCTCCTCCCGATATAGACATCTATGCAAGACATGGAATTTAGTGCTTAGAGCCTCATTTAAATTCAAACTTTGCTTCCAAATTAAATCATATTTAGAAAGGAAGCTTGACACGGTCCCTATCAGCACTGGCATAATATTAAACGCTCTTGAACACGACTCACTTCTAGGGAACAGTGTAAAAATCATCCACCTTCATTTAATTTGTCATTATGTACATCTAATGAAGACCTGTAGGAATGGGATAGAGAATACCTACTAAAAGTTTATCATTTTCCCTCAGACTACAAGCATTTGTGTCAGTGTTATTCCTAATATACTTCAAAGCTCCGTTTCTAAAGCGACAGTTCTTTATTAATGTCAAGAAACAAAAGTTTAAATTTAAAATATTAACCAGATTGCTACTGGCAAGCTGAATAAATGATTCCCGGCAGAGCGGAAGAAGAGAGGCTGATTCTTCTGGACAAGTTAAGGCAAGAAATATATACAGTAAGAGCTAACAAATTACAATACAGGCAGTCCTCAACTTATAACCATTTGTAGTGACCCTTCGAAGTTGCAATAGCACTGAAAAAAGTGACTGATGACCATTTTGCACACTTACATCCATTGCAGCATCTCCATGGTCAGGTCATCAAAATTCAAACGCTTGGCAACTGGTTCCTACTTATGACGGTTGCCGTGACCCAGGCAGGTCATGTAATCATTTTTTTGCAACCTTCTGACACACAAAGTCAATGGGGAAGCCAGATTCACTTAGCAACCATGTCACTAACTTAACAACTGCAGCCATTCGCTTAACAGCTGAGCAAGAAAGGTTGTAAAACGGGGCAAAACTCCCTTAACAACTGCCTCGCTTAAGCACCAGAAATGTTGGGCTCAACTAAGGTCGTCAGTTGAGGGCTACCTGTAATCTAGGCACTCTTAAGAAGGCACAGCTGAAGTCTTGGACGGCGGGAAGGGACCAAATACGTCTTCCCACTGGCGGGACGGGCGAGAGGAGTGGGCGCGGGCGAGTCGCGTCTCCAACCCCTTGCTCTCCATCTCGGTGCTCTAGATCGATTCACGAGCAAGGATGGAAACAGCGGGGATCGAAGTAAGTGATGCACCAATGGGAATGTATCCGCCCGGTCCGGATAGCAAGAAAAGCGCTGAGATTAAAATTTACCTAGTAGTCCAAAGCAGATCCCGGAGAGCGACCGATCCTCTGCAGGAAACCTTCGGAGATTACAACGGAGGCGGATCCCCTGGCTGTCCCACTTTGTCAAGAGCAGCTCAACCGTCCCGATTGTCAACCCATTCAAGCCGGGCGGGTGAAAAACGCAGCAGCCGCAGGTTGCAGCGTTAACTACCCGGCGCCGCTGCCTCCAAGCTAACCCTTCGCCTGGTTTCCGCGGTCCGAGGTCGAGCTGCCGATATTAATAACGCTCCCTTCCCTTTCGGTGTGGCAAAGGGAGGAGGAGCGGCTGGGAAGAGCCTCTCTGCTGGCGAGGAAAACATTAGCTGTGCGAACCATGGCGGCAGCCCCGCGCCAAGAGGGAGATTTTCCCCCTCAGCCGGGTTCAAGGAGATCCGCCGATCCTCCCGGAGGATCAAAAAATGAGAGACTCCCGGCGGACGGTGTCATTTGAGACCACGTGGTTTCGGGGGCGCCAGCCAGCGTGTTGCTCCACCGGGGTTGAGAGTCCAAAAAAAAAGGTTGACATTATTGTACACGGGACGATCAAAAGCGGATGAGGAAAAACGCAACGAGAAAGCCCACATGGCGTTCTGGAGCAGGCCTGCACAGCGTGGTTTGTGGCACAAGCCACCCTCCCTGCGTTGGCAATGGGAACCATACGGCACACGAGTATCGATAAAGCTACCGTTTAGCCCCGATCCAGGCCAAATTAAACGATTGGTTTTGCCGTTTTGCATCATACCAAGCCGCTGCAATGCAAATATAAGCTGCGTTAGAGATGACTACTGCGGATATATTATTTGTAAAGCTGCTTAGCGTTTTTGACCTGTGCTTCGTCATGGCTGAGGATCCGCTGGCAAAAATCGTGGGCTTTTCATTTGCGTCTCTTATTTATTTATTGGATTTCTAGACCGCCCCCTCTCCCCGAAGGGACTGTACAGGTAAAATTAAAAATTATCACAATCAACAATACATATAAACCAGGGATGTCCAAACTTGGGAACTTTAAGACTTGTGGATTTCAACTCCCAGAATTCCCCAGCCAGCATAGCTGATATAAACTAAAACCGAATTAAATAACCCTCTGTACAAATTTATAAAAATTAAAAACTTAACCTTAAAACCGAATAAAATAATTTAAAATTACAAACTGAGGCCGGAAGCATGGAATTAGGCCAGGCCGGCTAGATGAAACAGGTGGGTTTTGAGTTTCTGGCGGAAGGAGCGGAGGTCCGTGGTCGTTCTAATGTCAGGGGGAAGGTCGTTCCAAAGGGTCGGGCCCATCACAGAGAAGGCCCTTCCCCTGGGCGTCGCCCGCTGGCATTGCCTAGTGGACAGCACCCAGAGAAGTCCCTCTCTGTGAAAGCGAATTGGCCGAAGGGATGTATGGGGCAGGATACGATCCCGCAAATAAGTAGGTCCTGTGCCATGGAGCGCTTTAAAGATGATAACCAACACCTTGAAATGCACCCGAAAGGCCACAGGCAGCCAGTGCAGTCTGCGCAGGAGCGGTGTTATGTGAGGGTATCTAGTGACTCCCAAAACTGCCCGCGCGGCCGCATTTTGGACCAGCTGCAGCCTTCGGGTGCATCTCAAGGGGAGCCCCATGTAGAGAGCGTTACAGTAGTCTAGACGGGGAATTCTTAATTTTCCTACATTTGGACTGTATACAAATGGAGCATGAGCCAGTGAAGGTTATGGTACAGATAGGTAGGTACAGATAGAATATAAACTCCGAAGAGTTTTTCATACTTCAGGTTGGTATGCTTGCTTTTCAGAGAACATGTAAGGCTATTACAACCACCTTATTACTAGCCATGAAACACTTCTCAGGACTGCAGTGGGCAAAGCTTGAGAACTGTAAATAAATCAGAACATTCTTCTTATAATCCTGATCCGGCTGCCAAGGCAAAAGCCCTGGTAGGATAGAAACATTACCTGTTCTCAAAGTATCTTCGCCAGGTTAAAGCAACCCTTGCTACAGGTGCCCTGGATGTACAAGAGTTCTGATCTAATTGTTTCTTGAAAGCCTGAATTTGTATTGTATAGCTATTCATTTTAGCTTAAACGAATCAGGCATCCATACCCAACAGCAAACTGTTGCATCCTTTGTTAAACTGTACTGATCTACACACTCTTTGTCAGTCTTACCTAAAGCCTGTCCTTTATGTCTGTAACAACGTTTGTGCATCATATTTTCTCCCAATTCTGCTGGGGAATGTAATTATTTTCTCTTGTTTTATTTCATGTTGAAATTCCAGGTGACTCTTGTCTTCTTGAAATTCACCTTGGTATCTTCAAAGTGCATACACAGTAAAATTTTGGTTCCTTTTCTTGTATTGTTATGATTATGGTTAGAATAATCCATGGCTAAAGAGTAGCATACTAGTATATTTTAATAATTTGTCTTTAAAATCCTTAGACTAAGAAAACAAATCTTTATTTTAAATTTATTTATACACTTCTAACAAGAAACAGTGGTACCCCAGAATTGTGCATAATCAGCAGAAGGCAGGCATGGATGGTATAGGAAAGCCAAATGAAAGTTTATCTTATATACCCATTTTTTTAAAATGACCTTGCATTAATACATCCATATGTTTGGCCCTCTGGAACGACCTACCCCCCGACCTTCGCACTACCTTGGACCTCCGCCTCTTCCGCCAACGTCTTAAGACGTATTTGTTCCAACAAGCCGGCCTAGCATAGCCCCCCGTTTCTGACTTTTTATGTATAAATTGCAATTTGGTAGGGTTTTAAATGGGTTTTAACACGGGCTTAATAATTTAATATGTTTTAATGATGTATATTGTTTTTATTGTGGTTTTAATAATGCCTGTTAGGACGCCTTGGGTCCTAACAAGGAGAAGGGCGGGATATAAATTCGAAAAATAATAATAATAATACTCCAGGAAAGTGGTTACATTAAAACATTATAAATATATCATCATGTTATCTTTCACCTAATGGAAATATCCTTTGTTTTACTCTGTAATTTATTTATTTATTTTTATTTATTTCATCAAGTATCACAGATATAGATACAGTATAGACATGTTTTCTGCAATCAAATTTGGAAGTTTACCATAAGTTTGTATCTATTGTGAGCTCGTGTGTTGTGGTTGAAGCTGCAATATTCATTGATAGGTAGGACATTGTAGCAGATAATTTTATGTATTACACTTAGGTCAGATCGAAGAAGTTCTAAGTTGTCTAAGCCCAAAATTTCAAGTCTGGTGGCATAAGGTATTCTGTTGCGAACAGAGAAGTGGAGGACTCTTCTCATGAAATATCTCTGGACTCGTTTGATTGTATTTATATCTGATGTGCAGGGCGGGTTCCAGACAGATGAGCTGTATTCAATAATTGGTCTAGCAAAAGTTTTGTATGCCCTAGTTTGCAGTTCACTATTACAGGAGAAGAAGCTATGCAAGATTAGGGTAACAACTCTTAATGCCTTTTTGGCAATGTTGTTAGTGAGCTTTGGCACTTAGATCCTTTGATATAAGTACTCCAATATCCTTGACAGTTAGAGTTAGGGTTAGTTAGGATTAGATCCTGTTCATCCCCTTCAGTGTTTGTATTTATTGCAAAACATTGCTGTGTACCTGTTTGTCTATTGTAAGCAGAGAGAAAGGCTTTGTGGTTGCTTGCCATTTAAAAATAAAAAGTAAAATCGAGGTGAGTATTCAGGCCCTAACATTTATTTGGCAACTGAAAGAATCTTGGACTTGACAAAAGCAAAGAGAAAAGGTTGATAAAATGTTTTTCACATTTCAGAGAACTTAGTTTCCTGATTTCTAGCCTGGTGCCTTAAGCATTAGGTCAGACTGGCTCTCTGTACCAAACTGCCAGTCCAACAATAGAAGAACTGGCTCAAATGAAGTTGGATACAACTGCTTAACAAATGAGCAATAAATCTATTGTGTAAACAGTCTTTTGGAAATTGATGGATTAGCCTCTATCAAATACTTAATGAAGTGTATGAATTTTTATTATGGTAATTAATTTGATATGATTGTTACATGTGCATGTAGTTTGTCCTTTAAAAAAAAATCTGGGATAGTGAGACAAATTTGCAGGTGGAATGTCTGCAGAAGCTGGTCACATGCTCCATCCCCCATCAATGATGCATTCATTGCCAGTCATGTAGGCTGACTGAAATTTAGAAGAAGAAAAAAAGTCAGAAAATAAAAATAAACATGGCATTCAAATGATAAATAGCGATCATAGAAACATATGTTAACTATTAAAATGCTTCAGAAATGAATGTAATTTCTAATATAATAGGAAATACTAAAAAGATTTAATACACACGCTGATAATGTGGCTTAATTGGTTTTGAATCTAGTAATGAACTACAGCATCTTTGCAGCATCACCAGACCATCATTGTCTGTCTTCATTCTTCTTTTACTTAGGCACAAGCTTAACAGACGTTGCAGGTCTCTATGAAATGACCTCTGCAGGTTATGGAAGCAAATGTTCAATTTGTTGCATAACTTTCACAATAGCAGTTTTAAAGTATGTTTTATTACTGTATGAATCAAGTCAGTTGTGATTAAAGAAACCATGGTTTAGTATGTATTAACCGCAGCTTCAAGATTAGTTACTTTAATATCTTAGGACATGGGTGTCAAACTTGGTGTGTCACGTTGCTGTCACATGACATATTGTGACGTTTTTCCCTTCGTGGAACGGGTGGGCAGGGCATGCATATGATGCATCTGGCCCATGGGCAGCCAGTTTATCTTAGGATCTGCAATCTTAAAAAGATTCAAGTAATCATAGCTAGCATGATTCTAAATATTAAGTGTCAGAATTAAGTGACTTAAGTGTCCCATTACATCGCGATGACTATCTGCATAGAGTGGACACATTAGTTCAAGCTTCAGGTACCTTTTCTAGAGAAATCAAGTTTAATTCAAGTACAGTAAAACTTGCAGTAACAGGAGAAAGATGCTTCATCAGAGAAGAGCAGATGAGTTAGAGCAGGGGTCTCCAACCTTTGCAACTTTAAGTCTGAAGGACTTCAGCTCCCAGACTTCTCCAGCCAGCTTTGCTTTGCTGGCTGGAGAATTCTGGGAGCTGAAGTCCTTCAGACTTAAAGTTGCAAAGGTTGGAGACCCCTGAGTTAGAGGATTGAGAAGGGATGCTAATAAAGTGATCAAATGTCAAATTTGTGTTCAAGCCAGCAATCATGACCGCTGATGATCATGTACTGAAACCAAGTTGGAGATGATGGCACATGCTAGAATGTTCCAGATTATTCTGGATAATTTGAAAAAGCCCAATCAAAGCTAAGGGAACTGACCAATCAGAAAAAGAAAATGACATCTCCAGCAGGGACCTTGAGGGTTCAAAAACTGGGTATTTCCTCTCAGGTTTCAAGCGTCTTCATCAGCACCAGTTGTTGTGACTTGAGTGCAAATGTTGTAAGTTTCTTTCTTTGTCTGGATCTTTAATCAAACTAGGTATTTAATGAAAATCTGTAACTGGAGATTGAAATCTCAGAAAGAAATTAAGATAAGCTTTGACCGTCTTGCACAGTAATGATTTTCACCTAGCTTCTGTAAATACTTATTTTAAATAAAAGAGGAAGTTAATTGTCACCGAGTCTCAGTATTCTGTCCTACGTCATCTAGCCATCTGTGGGAAAAAGTTCCTAGGGATCCATTTGGAAATAGAAAAGGAAGTGAAATAAATTATGTTGATAATTTATAACATTTTCTTTTACCTCTGTTTCCCTATTCATACAGTTCCTTATTCCAAAACCAGACTGGCTTGGGATATGAATTGAGGTTTGATTCAGTGTCTGATGTAAGCTTGGTGTAGTTGTTAAGGTATTGGTCTAGACACCAGGAGTCTGGGAGTTCTAGTCCTGCCTTAGGTATGAAAACCAACTGGGTGATTTTTGGGCCAACTTACCTCACAGGGTTTTTGTTATGGGGCAAATGGAAGGAGAACAACGTATTGGTTTGTTCACTGCCTTGTGTTGTGTATGAAAAAAAAGCATGGGATAAAAATCTAAAAAAATAGTGGAGCGCTTTTTTTGGTAGTTTCAAAGCAGTGTCAGTGTTAGGGGATATCTCCGTTGGGAGACAGAAAGTTGTGCAGTGGAATGTGCAGCCAGAGAAACGTTGCTTGTAAACACACAAGTAGTAAACCAGACACTGTTAGTAAAACTAAAATAGCTTTACTGGTGTAAAGCCACAATGCCCATTTGTCATCATGGTATTATATATTGCAGCTATGCTGGCTGGGGAATTCTGGGAGTTGAAGTCCACAAGTCTTAAAGTTCCCAAGTTTGGACATCCCTGATATATTGCCTACCCAACTATAGGAGTCTACTCCTAACATTCAGTCAATTATCTGGACCAGTTCCTGTAGTTTTGTTGGCAAGGTTTTTAGAAGTGATTTGCCATTACCTTTTTGTCAAACCGGACAAAAGTTCACAAATAAACATACAGAAGTAGAGTTTATGCCGATATGGCAGACTCCGTACACACTCCCAATCAGGGGGATCATCCAGTTTAAAACACAAAATAAAAGACTAGGCCACACAAAAGAGAACATCAAAGGATTCACTGCAGCGATTAATTTGCAGATTCCACCTTCTTACCGAGGTTGGTTTTGGCTTGTCTGAACAATGAAGCATCACTGGCAGAGAGTCATATGCCAGCAGCAATATGGGAGGGGCACATGAAAAGGCAACAGGGGCTCCCCAGCTTTGAGCCATTATCAATATGGCCACTGGTTATGGCTTCAAGATATCTAAACTGATCAACCAGCTGAAAACTGGTAAAACACCTAGAGCCATCTCCATTTCCACTGGGTGGGCTGAATAAATCTTGACTGGTGGGGTTCAATCTTGATGTCTACTGACAGTTCAACTAGAATTCCAATTGACTCGAACCAACAATATTTATTGCGATTTTTACAAAAATTAACAGAGACCACCCAAGCAGTAGAATCTCTGGCAAACATCTGCACCTGGAGCTGTTACAGGTGTGAGATTAAAAGCACCTCCTGCCAAAGGAACAAGCTGGTTTTAGGGCAGATAGAACTGTAGAATTGATCAATGCCTCCTATATAAAGCTGCTTAGCATTTTTAAATTCAAGGGCACAAAGTTAGTTTGAAGCACTTGAGAGTCACATAGAATGTAGCACATGATAAAGGAGATGCCAACCAGATTTTGAAGCAAGCTGCTAGTTACAGGGCACAAAGGGCAAGTCCTGATTGGCTGATGATTCTCTGCAGATAGGGCAGAGTTGGGGGTAGACAAGGATAGAGCTGCAAACAAGGATCTGGGAAGACCCCTCTGTAGGAAAATCACAGCCATTGTCTTAGCAAACTGTGCTGTGGTTGTGCATTGAAACTTCAAGCATGGAGAAAAACATTAGGAAGCTTCAAGCAGAGACATAACATAGCTAGTCATTTATTCATTCTGTGGTACTATTCAGTCTAGAAGTCAATGGCAGTAGGTGGAATTAGGAGCAGAGAAGGAAAACTTTCTCTGTTTCATTGCGATGGACTGGATAGGAAAGCATTAAAAATATTTGAAGGAAAATATTTGGTTTTACTGCGAAAATAATTTCATGTTTAAGGAAATCTATTTGCCAGTTGAATCTGACTTATCCCCTTATATAATTAAACACCACGTAATTTTTGTTATAAAGTTATTTTTAATGGTGTTGAAATCCTACACATAAATCTTGAAATATTGTAATGCCATCTTGGTTGATTATGGGATGTAGCCATATAATCCAAAATTTTACAGATGAATTATTTTGCATTTCAGATCGTCAAAGGTTAAAAAACTACCGTATTTTTCGGAGTATAAGCGAAAGAGGCTGAAAATCTGGGTGCGTCTTATACATCGAATACAGCAATTTTTGCCTCCTGAAACCCCGCCCCTTCACCAAAATGGCCATGTACATACCCTTATGGAGGCTTCCAGAGAGCTCCTGGAGGCTGGGGAGGGCAGAAATGAGCAAAAAACAGGGCGTTTTTGCCTCCTCAGCAGCTCTCTATAAGCCTCCATATGGCTATGCATGCAATTTTTTTGACCAAAAACTGGCCCATTTTCGTGATAAATGTGCCTGTTTTTTGCTCATTTTTGACCCCCTCACCCCTCTAGGAGCACTCTACAAGCTTCCCCAAGGCTATTCATGCCTTTTATTTGAAAAAAAGGGCCCATTTTTGTGAAAAACGGGCCATTTGGGAGAGGTTTGCAAAGTGCAAAAAAGGGTGTTTTTTTCCTTTTTGGAAAGCTGTTTAGTTAGAGTGATTGATGAGAATTACGTTGGTCAAGTACTGTGCCTGCAGAAACAAAGATTTGTTCCAAAGGTGGTCAGTGATTTCCTTCTCCAGCACATGGGTAAATAGAGCTGGAAATATCTACCTTCTTACCTACTCTCTCTCTATATATATACCTACCTATCTACTGTATTTCTCTCTTTCTCTCTCTCTATCCCTCTACCTACCTATCTACACTCTCTCTTTTATTTTATTTATTTATTTTATTAAATTTCCTACCTATCTACTGTATTTCTCTCCCCCCCTCTATATACCTACCTTCTCTCTCTCTGTCCCTACCTATCTACTGTATTTCTCTCTCTCTCTCTCTCTTTCTCTCTCTCTATCCCTCTACCTACCTACCTACCTATCTACACTCACTATCTCCCTCCCTCCCTACTGTATTTTTCTATCTCCCCCCATCTACCTATCTACCTACTCTCTCTCCCCCTACCTATCTACTGTATTTCTCTCTAATTCTCTCTATCCCTCTCCCTACCTACCTATCTACACACTCTCTCTCTCCCTCCCTCCACCTACCTGCCTGCCTGCCTACCTACCTACCTACCTACTCTTTCTCTCTCCCTACCTAACTACTGTATTTCTCTCTCTTTCTCTCCCTCTCTATCCCTCTATCTACCTACCTACTTTTAAAAAAAAAAAGCCTCTTCAAAACCTGGGTGCGTCTTATACTCTGGTGCGTCTTATACTCCGAAAAATACAGTACTATTTGACTGAAGAACATATCCCCTTTCTTTAATAACCCATTTTGCATGGTATTTATTCTGGCAATAAATATGTACATGACAGCTTTCCAGTGGCACATTTACCACACATCGCTTGATTTATATTTCAAAGAAAGAAGGGCTGAGGTTCACTATAACCATAATGTCCCATACAGCATGTGATTATTTCTATTAATATAATTCTTGCAAATATGCATCATAGTTCTTTAATCTTCTGAAAGAAATTTGGAACGGTTATCAGATTTTTTGGGGGCGGGATTATTAGTCACGCAGACTAATGCATTTCTTAAATGGAACTGTAATGAAATAATAGGGAAGGACGTTGGTGAGGATCAAGATTACTGTGCTAATCATTATGCTATTAGGGGCCTTAGGCCAGTGTTTCTCAACCTTGTGGACTTCAACTCCCAGTATTCCCCAGCCAGCATAGCCAAGGTTGAGAAACACTGGCCTTAGGCTGCACTGGTGCTACTATTAAAGTTTTATTACTATTAAAACTGCTAATTGCATGAACCATCTTCTGAATTTTAAATTTGGCATTAAATTAGGAGTGGGAAACTTGTGATACTTGATGACTGAAGTAAAGTACCGTTCCAAGAAGTCTATAGGTTATGATAAAAAAACATCAACATAAACCAAATGGAGCTTCACATTGCAATGGTTCCCCAACATCCTCACAACTGGCCATATAATCTGAGACTGCCAGAAGCTAGAATTCTGAAATGTCTGGAAGTAGACAGCTTCAGATTTACTATTCTTGGATCCCTATTCCTTGACCTACCAAAATCAGGACAATAAGAGTAAATATTTAAGAAAGAAACTCTAAACAAATGGTACAATGATAATTTGGGATTCAGATTCCATTGCACATATTTGCAGCTATCTCTACAGGTAGATCTCATCTTATGGCTGTAATTAAGCCTCGAATTATGGTGATAAATCAATGAGTCATTAAGTAAGTCACCATGAGACCATTTCCAATTTTATTATTTTTATATGGTAGTCTTTAAATGAACATGGTGGTATTAATCAAATACATTTTATCCAATGACCATTTTTTGCCAGAAACCAGCAAAAAAACAAAGAAAGAAAAACTCATGGTCATGTGACCATGAGACGCTGTGGTAGGCTGGTTGCCAAGCACCCAAAATGTCATGTGACTGCTGGCGACAGCCCTCAGAACTTCAAAATTGGGTCATTGGGACCTTTTGGGGGCTCTGGTGTAAAGAATGACACCCAAAAGTGATTAAGCGACCTGTCATTAACCAACAGCAATAGCACTTAGACATTTATACACCCCTTTACAGTGCTTTACAGCCCTCTCCAAGAGGTCTACAGCAGGGGTCCCCAACCCCCGGTCCGCGGACCAGTGCCGGTCCGTGGCTTGATAGGAACCGGGCCTCAGGGCAGGAGAGGAGGAGGAGGGAGGATGGGGCAGCCCCCTGGGCAGAGCACGCACCGGGGGCGGGAGAGTGCAGGTGCGGCCGCTCACGCCATTGGGGGCCCTAGAGGGGTGAGTGAGCCAACTCACACACCCCCCACGTGCGCATGCGCCGCCTGTTCCCCCTCCCCCCCCTGCTCCCCCTCTACGCCGGCCGGTCCGTAGAATTTTCTTTAAAATGAAACCGGTCCCTGGTGCAAAAAAGGTTGGGGACCCCTGGTCTACAGAATCAGCACATTGCCCCCAACAATCTGGGTCCTCATTTTACCCACCTCGGAAGGATGGAAGGCTGGGTCAACCTTGAGCAGATCAGAATTGAACTCCTGAAGTGAGCAGTTAGTTAGCCTGCAGTGATGCATTCTATTCACTGCATTACCATGGTGCCATGGCCCTTACCTATCATTACGTACAAAAAATATCATCTATATATTTTATGTATATTTTTCTTCTTTTAAAATTCCCATTTTTATCAACAATCTCTTAAACGACAGGAAAGTTATATTTAAAAAAAAAGCCCCAAGAAACTTACTTCATCAGAAGCCAGATATACAAAGAGATGGGCAATTTCCCCAGCGGCAGCCAATCTGCCCATCTTCTGCCTGGCAAGAAAATCTTTTAGTGCCTAGGAGGGAAAATGCCATTGGCAGTAAATATTCAGCCCTGGAGTTAGGATTTTTCATCATCAGACATCACAGATCAGCATTCTAAGACTCCCGACAAAAGATTTGATGAGTGTCAAAATCTTACGCTGTTTCCAAGATTAAACTTTGTTATTTCAAAAAGAGTAGGACGCCTACAAAACCTAGAATGCAAATTAACGGAGTTTAATTATGGTAAAAAATTGAATGGAACATTTGATACATTTGTTCTTTGGTTAAAAGAATAAACAATATCAACTCTGAAATAATTTGCTAACTGAAATAGCATAGAAAATAACAGTTGCATCCTTCAAAATTCAAGATATATTTTAAACGTTATCCAGCTGTCTTTCTGAAACATCTTCTCAAGCATGTAATACTATATACATCAGTACTGCACAGACAAGTACTGCAAGGTCTAAAAAGTACCAGTATACAATGTTATCACCTGGCACAGCAGCAAATAATTAGCATAACCAATGAAACCCACATAAATAAAAAACTTATTTAAATGGAACAGGTCTCTAGTGCCCATGCTGCACATCCAAAAAGACTAAAAGGGCTAATCATACATCCTTTGAGACATTAACATGTTATCTAATTTATTTTGACACTTGAGGGAAGATGTGCCATTAGCACAGCTCCTTGACAACACTGTAGTAATGATTTGCTGAGCTTTTCATGATACCTCAAAGTCAGCCTATTGAAGCAGCCCCTTCTTTCTAATAGTGCAGTTAGTCTAGTAGGACTCCATAAAGTCCTACAACTGAAGAAGGCCTCTCTCTACCGCCATCATCATATTTTAGGAATTTGATCTCGGTTGAAGACAGTACTCTTACAAACATGCTGTAATTCTGTAATGATATGGAATGGCAGTTCAAACAAATCAATTATATTTTCCTTTATAACAATAAGAATGCTGTTACCTTCCCGCCAAAGTGGTACCTATTTATCTACTTGAATTTGTATGCTTTTGAGCTGCTAAGTTGGCAGGAGCCTGGGCAAGGACCAGAACACATCCCATTGTGTGGATCTCAGGTCTTGAATCTGGGCTGCCAGTTTTCCAGCCAACAAATCCAGCATCTTAACCACTGAGCCACCGTGCCATCCAACAATGCTCTGTGATGTTATGCTGGCCACGTGACCATGGAAATGTCTTCAGACAGCACAGGCTCAATGGCCTTGAAACAGAGATGAGCACCATCCCCTACAATCAAGTCTACAGACTAGCAGAGTAAAATCTACAAGGACTCCCTTTACCATTTTTTATACGACGAAAGGCAGCACACACATTCCCGGTTGTTGTGGGCCTCCTCTTTGGCCATGGAAAGGCTGATTGTCAACAACAACTACAACCTACATCTTTGGCTTATTAGATAAATCTAGAAGAAAATACCAGGAAGAGTCTAAATTAGATTTCTGTCTGAAGTTTCATTTCTTTATTATGTTTTGTATGCTACCAAATACATGTGGGCTCATGGTGGCTCATAATCAGGCATATAATTAAGGAAAACATTTTAAGTGTCCTATTTAATCTTTCTAATTCTACTTTGTTTGCCTTTTCAAATGTCCCACTTTGGATGTTAACACAGTGTCTTTGCATAGGAACTTCTCAGCAAAGGTTCCTATAAATATTAGGGAAAGTCTTATAGAACTAGCTGCTCTATATGTGTTCCTTCATTGTGCACTTGTTTATTATCACAAAATGCAGTATATACTGTATTTTTTGGAGCATAAGACACACCTTCCCCCCCGAAAGAGGGTGAAAATCTGGGTGCATCTTATACACTGAATGCAGCATTTCTGGCCTCCCAAAACCTTACGTCTGCGCATCTCTTTTTTCACAAAAATGGATGTGGGGAGGGTTTGGGAGGCCTGCAAAGTGTGATGGAGGGCAAAAACAAGAGAAAAAAGGGCCGTTTTTTGCTTGTTTCCCCTTCCCCAGCCCCCAGGAGCACTGTACAAGCCTCCCAAGAACTATGCATGCCCTGTTTTTTGCAAAAAACAAGGCATGCAGAGGGTTTGGGAGGCCTGCAGAGTGCAAAAACTTTTTTTTTAAATTTACTTCTTCAAAATCTTGGTGCGTCTTATACTCCAGTTGCATCCTATAGTCCAAAAATACGGTACCTGTTCTGGATCAGGTCTTGCTTGGATTCTTTCCCTCAGAGAAGGAGTGTCAACAGTGCCTGTAAAACATATGCAAACCTTAATTTAAAATAATGCCATGCGCTTCACGAACAGAGATGTTGCATTTTTTAATTAGACTCTTGACTAAGTAAAAAATACATAGTACTATAAGTCAAATGTAGCTGATACATTGTAAGCACATAATCCATTAGATAGTAAAGTTCTTCAACTTTGAGCTACAGTTTGAATCCTTTTGAACAATTCTGAAGGAGAAAAAACACAAAACAGAGATTGTAGAATATTACATACCAGGACAAACACAGTTGCATCTGATTCCTTTTTCAATGAAGTCAGCAGCTACAGACTTGGTGAGGCCAATAACTGCTGCTTTTGAAGTACTGTAGACACATCTATTGGGAACCCCTGAGGTAGAAAGGATTAGCAATCAGGTAGGTAACTGAAACCTATTAAATGAAGAAGAGTGATTATGATGTTCCATTCTGTATTGGCCTCCATCTTCATAATGGCTCTTTTGAATAGTCTTGAGCTGCTCCAGGTTTCTGTTTGATTTTTTTTTTTTTACAAGGAGTATTTTGTAGATCAGGGGTATCAAACCTGCTCAGATCGTGGGCTTTAATGTGAGATATCACGATGTTTTCTGCCTCTGCAGAGACGGGATAGGCATAGCCTGCATGGGCTATGCAATTTGACAGGCCCGTTGTAGATGGAGCAACTCTATGCTTTATGTAAATTTCTCAATTTTAATTGTATGGACACATTCCTATTTGTTTTTAATTTTTCCTTTTTTTTAGGAATGAAAGCATTTAGTACATTAACAAGTACTAGCTGCAGTCGCCATTGTCCATCTTTATAAGCATGTATATTCACTCCCTTTCATGCTAGCTGGAACCAGTTATCCACTACTAACCTTTGATACTGGATGCCACAGAAGACATGTTGATAATGTTACCAGATTTCTGCTCAAGCATCTGTTCAAAAATTGAAATGTTAAATTCTATGATCTCTTAAGTATCTTATTTAAAAAAATGATTTACAAATAGAGATCTAAAAGTACTATATAATCTGAAGAATGAGTTGTTTTCATAGAAGGCACAACAAATATTTGACACAAATACAAACTTTTTCCAGCTTGGTATACCCTGCAATTTTCACGAACAAATTACATAATTCTCAGCCAGCATTTTGGCTGAGAATTATCAACCAAAATAATTTGGTTGATAATTTGATCAATAAGTTGAAAACATATTGAGATTCCAGATTCAGAATGACTAACCTATATGTTTTTGGCCTAATCCCTTGAGCTTTTGTGCCAACAATCACACACTTTTTGATCTCGGCTTCTACTAGTCCCAGCCACAATGGACAATTGCAATACTTTATGAAAACTGAAAATATGAAAGATATCAGCTGCTGTGCCTTACAGCAGGGGTCCCCAATCTTTTTGGCACCAGGGACTGGTTTCATGTTAAAAAAATTCCGCGGACCGGTGGCCATGGCTTGGCCGGCGTAGAGGGGGAGCGGGAACAGGCGGTGCGGTGCATGCGCGTGGGGGGATGTGTGAGTCGGCTCACTCGCCCCTCTTGGGCCCCCAACGGTGCAAGCGGTACGCCTGCGCTCTCCCGTCCCCGGCACGTGCTCTGCCCAGGGGGCTGCCCCCTCCTCCCTCCCCCTTCTCTCCGGCCCTTTCTAAGAGTTGCGCCGATCACTGCGGCCCAGTTCCTATCAAGCCACGGACCAGCACCGGTCCGCGGCCCGGGGTTTGGGGACCCCTGCATTACAGGATTATTATAAGGATTCCAGACAACCTTCCAAACTACCAAGGTTGCCTACCTCTGTCAAAGATAACATATATTAGATGGCTTGAGAATTTTTCAACTTCCAAATTTCTTTTCATCTTACCCAGTTCCTCTACAGACATGGGAAGTCTCAATCTTACCTTAGGCAGGAATGTTTTGATCATGAGATACATGCTACGAAGATTGACTTCCATTGTGTAGGCCCAGTCTTCTTCCTCACAGTCCAAAATAGTCCCATGATGAACAAAACTACAGCAGAAGACACAACTGCTTTATTTTACTTTCCGAAGCACATAAACTGTCAAGGTGACAGGATAAATTAAAGGTTCAGGACAAGTTCTAGTATGCTGAAATTATGACTTTTTTTTTTTCAAAACTACAAAAATGATGAGTTTTCACAACATGTGTGATCCACAAAGTGGACAAACACATTTACAACTTTCCGAGAAGTGAATTTGTATGCATTGGCAAACACACTGGCACAAAATTGGAATCGTAGAGGTGTCATAGTCTCTAATATACATATAATTAATTACAGGAGGACATATAATTAATCATGGGAAGCTTTGGCACTATGGCAATAAAGAAGGGTTTGATAGTCTCTTTCCCTGTGCTATTAATCAAACTGACACTTGTTCTTATTTTTATGCAGGTTGTTCTGAGCTTTGGAGTGATATTTCAATTCAACAAGGTTTTTGAATGAAGTACCTTTGAAAGTGAATCAATATCCAGGAATGAAATGTTTCATTAGACTTCCATGCCACCTTGATCAAAGAGTCTAAGATATGCACATGGGCAAAAGACTCATGAAGCAAATTGAGCTACTTCAATGTGGCAGTTCAAAGCAGATCAACTTTTCCAAATTGAAGCTTCAAATCAGATGAATTTAATAACCCAAAATGAAGCAACATTTGGAGTGGGATTGCAGTCAGTCAATCAGCATAATGTGTTCAGTGTTATGAAAGGCAAGTCACCTTTATGCAATATGGGACTCAGAGCAATCAAGTATATAAAGAAATGTCTCACAGTTCATGGTAAACTGTGGATTCTGGATAGATCCAATCCTCTACACTAGCAGAAACAAATGTAGAATATTTATGTATATTTTAATATTATAGTATTTATAATATTAATAGGTTTGTGCCCATCTTGATTCAGGCAGAATCAAGAAGATTATTATAGAAGGCATCAACTTGCTGTTATTCATTAAAACTTGCATTGACAAATCATCTTTGATTTAGATTATGAATAACCTAAGTGGAAACAAAAGCCAGACTTCAGAAAGGAGAAAGATTAGAAAAACAGTTAAAATCTGGCAACATCTTACCCTGCAATATTGCACAAAACGTCAATTCTCTTCACCTCCATGGCCAATTTTTCAATTTGTTCTTTGTTGGTGACATCAAGCACCCGGATCTGAATGCCTGTTAAAAGAAATCGACATACGCTATGCTGTGATGAGTGTCAGTTATGTTCTCAAAATTAAAAAAGTAGCCATATTACAAAGGTGAAAATAGGGAGCCATACAAGTAAAGGGACCATACAGTACTTCCAAAAACAAAAGCCATTTCATGAGTTCAACTTCCATGCAAATGAGAACACATTTTGTCCCATATTATCTTAGCAAGGCAAAGTCAAAGGAGAAGGGGGACAGACAGAACCAATTCAAAATATCCTGCTGCCTGAGAGAGAAAAACAAGATGGCACCCACTTGATTTTCTTCTTGCAGAACCAGGAAGATTCCTAAGAATGGTTCAGAAATGCAAAACATGACCTGTTCCTCTTTCTCTCAATGAAAAGAGGGGGAGATGTCACTCCTGCCCTCTACTATCTAGCAATGCAGATGTTTGCTTTATTCAATGAAAGAGAACTCTTGGAGGCACTTATGTTCTGAAGACGTAAGAATTGGCACCAGCCTTTGCTGACCTATTCCTATTTGGTAGTCACATGTGTAGGTAAACTCCTGAAGCAAGAAAAAAAAAGATGTCTTTTGACATCAACACTCTGCATGATGTTGGAATGGATGGATGGATGAATGAATGAAGAGCAGAGTTGGCCATGCTTTCTAATCACATGGAGTAGCCCTGCACAGAGAATCCAAATGCTACTGATGCTGATTCTCCTTCTTGGAATTATGAAGAAATAGCAACCTATAAGCTTTTGCCTGACATAGTCCTCAACATTCATTTATCCATGGAAAGTTTTCTTTTACACCGATCTATTTATTTATTTTATTTATTTATTGGAAATAAATAAGTTGTGTCAAACAATTTTTGTGTTCTCGATTTTGTCAAACAAAAAATGAGAACAAGAACAAGAGAATAAAAATACAATGACTTATGCACACCCCCTCTACTGACCACTTAAGTATGAAGTAAAGTCCACGGAAGTTAATTTGTGACTGAAACTGTGAAAGTTTGTAGCTGAGACAAGTGAATCAGGAAGGGAATTCCAGACTTTGACAACTCTATTACAGAAATCATATTTTTTACACTCAGATTTAGAACGATTTACATTGAGTTTAAAGCGGTTGTTTGAGTGCATATTATTGCGATTAAACAGAAGAAGTCATTTACAGGTAAAACATTACTATGTATAATATTATATGAGATTGCCTACATGTGGTACAGATAGTCCTCCACCTGCAACCATTCATTTAGCAACCACTCAAAGTTACAAAGGCACTGAAAAAAAGTTACTTATGATTGGTCCTTGCACATCATCATCTCAGCATCTTCACGATCATGGGATCAAAATTCAGGCACTTGGCAATTGGCATATATGCGGTATCCCAGGGTTACGTATTGCCATTTGTGACCTTCCCAGCTGACTTCCAACAAGCACAGCCAGTGAGACTAATTGGATTCACTTAACGACCACATAACAACCATGACAAAACAATGGTAAGATTGGGCATGACTCAACAATTCCCTGGCTTAGCAATGGAAATCCTCCTCTCAACCATGGTCAAAAATCAACTGCCTGTGTCAGCTTCTTCGAAAGCATATACAAAACATCTTTAATGTTAAAGTTGTTCTGGTCACAGTAACAAATTTACCTTATTAATATTTCAGTTACAAGTTATTCCTGTTTGCTGAGTAACACTTTATGTTCCAGCAGTTATAACCCAGAATCATAGATACATTTATATCTTCCACTGAATCACTGAATAATTTTCTGAGTTATTGGGAAAATGTGGAACTGAAAATCAAATTCAGAAATAATTGGACGACACTCAGCTGCCTGAATAAAAGCTTTTTAACAATAACACCGATGAAGAATAAGATATTAAACTTAAAGTCAGTTGAAGTCAACTCTGAGTCCAGGTTAACTACTCTGGAACTTCCTTGAGGATCTAGGAAAGGAAAGGAATCTCTGGAGAAATCAGAGGCAAATGAAGAAAGATTCATGGTAGAGATACAGTTGACCTACATAGCTAAAAACAAACCTTGGCACCATTGCTAAATAAACACCAGATTGGAAATTTAAATTAAAATGATCTAATGGAATGAAGAAAACCTGAACTTGACCTGACAATTATAAACAAATGACCTCTGACAATTACTGAGAACTAGGACTTTGAGAGAATTGTTTATGAGGCCTTCTTCAATCTAGTGTCCAATCTTCTCCACCCACTATCCAAATATTTGGGCTTCAACTCCCAGAATTCTCAGTCAGCGTTAACTCTGCTGAGACAACTAGGGTGTCACATCCACACATCTGGAATGTGCCAGGTAGAGAGGGCAGAACACATTCAGAACTTTTGACAGCTGCTTTATTATTTGCTCATTTATCTTCTCAAAATAGCCGGGAGGCCCATGAGCAGAAGCTGCCAAAGGTTCTTATCTGCATGGCAGCCTTCGGGGTAGGCCTTCTAGGCCACAACCTTGCTGCTTACATTACAGCTATAAGAGAGAGGAGATAGCAAATGTGAAGGCCATGGTAGCTCCCTTGTTTTCTCTGCTTAATGATTTGCTTGTTGCCCAGAGCTACCCTGAATCCTGTTCTGACCAAGGCTTCCCAAGATCATGAAGCAGACTCCTCGTCCCAATACAATCTCTTTTATTTAGGTTAAAGGGAATTCCTCTCCAGCAAAGTCCCGGCAAACAGTCTTTCATGAGATTTCACAACTACAGACCTTTATCAGGCTTGGAGAGTTGTTAGGCCTTTTTTATTTATTTTTATTTTATTAAATTTATACCCCGCCCTTCTCCTAAAAAGGACCCAGGGCGGCGCACAGGCATCATTAAAACATACAAAATACAAAAATCCAAAATTGTTAAAAACTAATTAAATATTCCCTGTGCTAAAATTGATAAAACTAAAATTTAAAAATTATCCCTATAAAATTATCCCTATAAGAGTCAGAACGGGGGATTATGCTAGGCCGGCTTGATGAAATAAATGAGTTTTAAGACGTTGGCGGAAAAGGCGGAGGTCCACGATGGTGCGTAAATCGGGGGGTAGGTTGTTCCAGAGGGCAGGGCCCGCCAAATGCCACACTGTAGCAGCAATTACTTGGTAAGAAGTCAGGAACAGATCTTCACCCTAATAAATTGAAGTAATTGTCTCCTGCAAACTCCCCTCCCCTTTAGCTCCTCTTTATTCCCTATGGAAGGGGCCATTCACCATCCATCTGTGCCTTTACTTCTGAGACAGTCCTTGTTCCTTAGCTGTTCCCTTCTCCTGGCAGCTCTGCGGATGTGTACATCAGGAATAAGCTCCAGCTGTTCTTCTGCCCCATTGATATCTGACTCCAAATGGCAGCTGATAACTGTCAGACAGCCCTGGCCCCATCTCTGCCTCATCAGAACCTTCCCCAGACTCCAGGACTGGCCCATGTTCCTCCCCAACCTCCTCACTGTCTTGAGTCTGCTACCAGCTCCTCTGGCTGCTGGCGGGCCACAACATATCCTGAGGTTTTACCCTGAATTCACTACCCCATACAATACGAGAAAGAGCAACTAGTCCTTGCTATAGATAAGCCATAAGGATAAAACGTAATAGACTTGTTTCTCTACTTTCCTTCTGTAGATGGTGGACTGGAGATGGGACCATGACAAGAACGGGGGATCACATAATACACTTCGCTAAGCTCTGGTTCTAAGTAATTCAAGGCATACCTGGATAACTTTCCAGTTCTCGAAGTTTGGACTCATTGATATCTGTAGCAATAACTTGAGCTCCTTCTTTTGCAAAAGCCTTTAAAAACAAAAATACGCATACATGTTCATTTTTTACAAACTATAGCCAAACAGATAAAAGTAGCACATTATTTTTTGTGTGTTTTTAATAAGAATTTATTTTAAATTGTTATTATCATGTTCTTCAGTGCATTAGTCTGGGTTCCACTGGAAAAATGGCTAACAACCAACAATAACAATAATATGACAATAGTACCACCATCAAAGATCACAGCAATTATATATAATTTATGCCTTCTGGTTAGGAACTAATTTTTTTCCAAAGCTTTTCTGGAAACACTGAAACTGTCATTTCTGATATGTGTTCTGAAATACCAGAGAATCTTCACAGACAGTGAAAAGTTCTGTAACTGCTGAAAAAACGATTTGCTGAAAAATAAAACCATGTCTTTTGCAAGCCATCCTGTAAACTAACAATCTACTTAATAATAATAATATAATATATTTAATTTCTAGACCGCTCCCTCTTATGAACATTATGCCTATGGTAGTTTGAAATACCCACCTCTTAAATAAAAGAGCAGAAACACATACATAATACATTTACTTTCAAAAAGAGTGAACTGATTTGCTTTCTCCTGAGACTAATTTCAGAACTTGGATTCCAGCCAAGGATTTCCTTGGCCAAGAAAATCTGCCCAAGGATTTCCTGGGAGTCTCCCATCCAAGAAATAACCATGCCTGATACTGTTTAGCTTTTTCAAGATCAGTCAGTCATGAAATGTTGGCATCTGATTGTGATGAAACATAGCCAGCATGACTATTATTCTGATAATATTAAATCCTTTCTTTTCATGTTTTTATTTTCACCACTTCTTCCAGCACATAGCCTTTAGCACTTAAAAGAAAGGTACTTTTGTACCTGAAACTTATAAAATCAATTGGACAATCCCATGATGGTAGTCAATAAATAATTCTGCACTTACTTCAGCCACTGCTCGGCCAATTCCTTGGGCTGCAGCAGAGAGTAGTATTACCTTCCCTTCAAGCCGCCCCATTTTAGAAACAGCTCCGATCAATTGCAGGGCCTTATGGATTGGTGTTCATTACAGCTGCAAGGTAACATATGTTCATTATATTGCCATTTATATAGTAGCCCAAGAGATCTCCATGCTTCTTTTGTACTTCTGGTTATAAATTTTAGATTTTAGAACTTAATTTACAAGTAGATTTATTAGAAGGATATTATGGTAGGTCGACATCCTTATTAGCAATCCAGATCCTCATTTATCTGCACATTATTTGAATGTTTTGGGAATGGTTTACTTAAGTAACTAATTGCATAAGCTCTTCTTTTTCATATGAAGCAGATCACTCCACTCCTTAATTTGAAGTTATCTCCAAAAAGCTCTTTTATGCTCACTGATTTTGAATTTTATATTTGGCAAGGAAGGGGGATTTCTAACAAATAATAACATGCCGGCTGGGGAATTCTAGGAGTTGAAATCCTCACATTTTAAAGTTGCTAAGTTTGGAAACATGCTCTGAAGGGTTTGTAGCAGTGTTGGTATTCAGCCAGTTCTCTCCGGTTCTGGTGAATTGGTAGTGGCGGCTGTGGGAAGCTCCGCCCACCTGCCCCGACATAATGCGCGGTGCACATGTGCAGAAAGTGGCTCACATTTATGAACCATTAGGGAAGGTAAGTGAATCCCACCAATGGCTTGTACTTGACCCGAGGCCTTGAAAAGGGAAAAGAAATCCAATCCAATCTTTTCCATGGCGTTCCCTCAGAAACGAAACTGAACTCAAATAATATATATTAACCTTTTCTTCACTATAGACCTCCTTTCAATAACTTTTGTGGCCACGGACCACGGATCACCAACACTTAAGATTTAAATCATAACATTTCTTCAAATCTTCGCAGACCCTGTGACATCATGGCCCCCAGGAGTTCGTGGACGACAGGTAGAGAACCACTGACGTTCATTATACATAATGGTGACCTGCAGCATTATGGTATGTTAATCTTCCGGACCGAAAGCAACTTTTCAAATATTTGTGGCAGTTATTGATCAAAAAGTCAAAGGAGTATTATTCTTCAGCTGAGGATTTATTAGTTCAAAGAATGAGCCACTGCAAGATAAACTGTTAATGGAATCATTTTTCATAAGGAGGAAACATCTACTTCTCTTAAAATTCTGTCTCTGGCTTTAAAAGAGCAAACCCATTTCCTATCCGGGAGAGGGAAGGGCTAGCTAGATTCTGCTTCATATGACAAGTCATTCCTCTCTCAATTTTGCTGTTTGCTTCGGTTACCTGTTATTTTGTGAATCCTGGCTGATTCACAATATCATTAATTAAAGACATTAATGAATCAATGCTTATAAAATATAAATATTAACTCTCTCAAATGCTCGAGTTTACATATCCCAGGACCAGCCCAGAAATGCAAACTAATGTGGCAACATTTTCTGAAACAATCTACTCCAGGGGTTCCCAAACTTGGCAACTTGAAGATTTGTGGACTTCAACTTCCAGAAATCTCCAGCCAGCAGAGCTGGCTGGAGAATTCTGGAAGTTGAAGCCCACAAGTCTTCAAGTTGCCAAGTTTGGGAACCCCTGATCTACTCCAATCTGATGTCTTCCAGAGCTGTCTGGAGAATTCTGGGAATTGAGGTCCACAAGTCTTCAAGTTGCCAAGTTTGGGAACCCCTGATCTACTCCAATCTGATGTCTTCCACACTTCCATTGTCACAAATCCTTAAAAGAATGAATGCAGGAATGGAAATCTGATGGGACGGGGCTGAAACAAGCTGAACAAAACTAGTACTAACATTACATACTAATTCTGGTTAGCCAGCCTCCTTTAGCTTATTAAATTAGCAGACACAGTAAATTGGCTTGAATGGAGCACAGTTTGGTTAACAGTTAACCGAACTCTTAACACAGCGGGACAATGCGTTGAGCAAACACAGCTCTAAGTTGCTTGCGTTTTGCTTGCTCCTTTGAAAGATCACACGGGGATTTAAAATATCTAATAGTCTTTGATGACATTGACACAATTCATTATGGGACTTAATCTTTCGGGACCTTTCTCACAAGACTGGAAACAAGGTTTCCATTAGCTCTTCAGAGAAAACGCGTAGTTCAGGCATAGGGAAGTATGGGTGGAGCGATTTGCTTTGATTTCCTATATCTTCCATGGCAAAGCCTAATGCAATTAAAAATTCTTTCAAACTTCTTTCTGCCTCATGAAGTACAAAAAACCCCCACAAAATCCTGCAGCCATATTTACTGTCGCCTGCTTCTCATACAGTTTCTTAGCACTAAAAAAAATAAACATAAATGCAAAGAAGAAATTCACCGCAGGAATCCAGCAAGGACTTTTACCAGGAGGCGGGCTTCTGTTTCCTGAAGCATGGTGGGATTTGTAGTGCAGTAAGGGGGCAGATTAGTTTAAGAGTTCCCGCACAGGAAGAGTTTATACTGCCATCTAGTGAGGAGCTGATTTCAAATTTATTTGGCTACGTCGAAGTTTTAATTGTTTGAGGAAAGCTGGTGCTTAATGAAAGTAGGACAGATGTGGATAGCTGAGCGTGAACCTCACCCCTCGTACAGAAATGAACTCGGATGGCAGCCAGCTTTAAGAATGTCACCCCCATTTGAAGGGAGTAGAATTAGAATCAAAACTTTAGAAGAGGCAAATGCTTTTTCTCAAAAATACTCCATATTCCTAGGGGACGATGAAGGAGGAACAGTGGGGGCGGCGGCCCCTCCCGATGATGGGGGAAAAGAATCAATAGCCAAAAGACTTAGGTCTCAAAAATGATACTATTTAAAAATTGTTAAGTTTGCAGGAATTCAGTCGATACAGGCTAGTCATTGAGCAGGTTTATTGTAAATAGCACGAACTATATACAGGAACAACGAGAGATCAGTGCAACTGAGACTTCCCCACTTTGATAGCTTTTTATAAGTTTCCCTAAAGCGGGAAAAACCTGAGCCAGACAGAAAGTCTGGCCCGGCCAGCCGCGTCTCGGCTAATCAGACGCGAGTGGCTATTACAGAGTTTCACAAACCTCCGGGTCAACCTTGGTTCCCCAGACTGACTATGCGTAGGTTGAGAACATAACAAAAATTTTATTCGAATGTTGTCATGATTGATGGTAAGGAAAAACAAGAAGAATGAACATAGAAAATATGCAATGTATTTGTTATTGTGCTTGTCTTTTTTTTTTTTACTAAAACTTGTACTATGATGAAGTTTGGGGGGGACCGCTGGCTCCGGCATGAAGCTACTAAAATGTAACGTTTTTTCCTATACCCTTTTCCCAATATTATTTTGTAAAAACCAATAAATTCTTTAAAACAAAAAAAGAATGTCACCCCCATTTTCTCCATCCAGACTTTTTCAAACTCTTGTACTCTGCCTATAGTACTGTGATGGAAGTGGCGAGTCCCGGATTCTGTTGCAACCGGTATGGTTGGAACGGCCCCAATGTCACCCACATGCCTGTGTGCTCCGTGATACTCCAGTAGCTTGGCAGTGTTGCACAGGCGCTGTACGTGCCATGCGCGTGCACTGAAGCACCAAAAACTTAAAGCACAGGTAAGGAGAGAGGGCGGGCGAGCTGGCCCTCTGGAGCACCATAGTGGAATGGTATCCGGTGCTTCGGGCACACTCCGGTACACCCATCCCAGGGCGTATCGCCTGTAACCCACTACTGTGTGATGATGAACCTATGGCACACATGTGGCATGCAGAGCCCTCTCTGCGGGAACGCCAGCTGTTACCCCAGCCCAGCTCCACCTCCACTGGACATGCATACGCGCCTCCCACTGGCCAGCTGATTTTTGGGTCTCTGCCGCAAATATGTGGGGTGGGAACGCATGCAGGCGATGTGTGTGCGGGGGTGGTGAGCATGGGTGGTCACATGTCCATGTGGGACACACATGGGGAAGTCTTGTGCACATGCATGGGGATCACATGCACGGGGGTGGGGTGCATGCGAGAGTACATGTGCATACATGGGAGGCAGTGGGGTTACGCGTGCATGTGTGGGGGTGGGCTGAACATGAGGGATTGCATGCACATGCATGGGGGCAGGGATCAAATAGAAAGTACCATATTTTTCGGACTATAAGACACACCCAGGTTTTGAAGAGGCAATTTTTTTAAAAAAGTAGGTAGGTAGATAGACAGAGAGAGAGAAATATGGTAGGTAGAAATAGAGAGAAATACAGTAAATAGGTAAGGGGAGAGAGAGAGAAGGTAGGTATATAGGTAAATAGAGGTGGGGGGGGAGAGAGAGAAATACAGGAGGTAGGTAGGGTGAGAGAGAGAGAGAGAGAGAGAGAGAGAGAGAGAGAGAGAAGGTTGGTAGGTAGATGTTTCCAGGTGTATTTACCCATGTGCAGGAGAAGGAAATTGCTGACAATCTGTAGCACTCTAAAACTTTGCACAACCATTTTGGTAAAGGGGGTGGGGCTTCAGGACGCAAAAAGTGGGGTATTCAGGACGCAAAAAGTGGGGTATAAGATGCACCCAGATTCTCAGCCTGTTTAGAGGAATAAAGGTGCGTCTTATACTCTGAAAATTACGGGTATTTAAAATGAGATCTAATTTGGTTTTGGGGAGAATTCTAGGGGCCAAACAGAAAGTATTAAATTGCTAGACTTTATTTTACAAAAGCAAATAAACAAAACCCACTTATAATCTAACAAACTGAAAATTACACCAACCAGTAGAAATATTTATTGAAACATTTAAAAATATTTATTTATACATTTAAAAATACAATACAAAACACGGTACAAAATGAGTTTTCTAATGGAGATAGACAAACAAAGTAAAAAACACACATGGGCATGATGGAACGTGTGTTCAAAGACCACCCGTTTCATCTTGCCAGAAGAGGAAAAATGAAGTGGCATCCATCAGTCTTGCCCAGCATCTATGAAAGAATCTGACTGTCACTGAGTCTTGCAATTAGAAACATCGACTCTATCTTCTGATGAAAGCCAGTCCTTAAAGTTGTTTTCTTCAGATTCTGTTCTGCCAGATTTTGTGTCTGTTAGAAAGAACGGTTGTTAATTAGGTTAATAAAAATAACTACAAATATTTGAGTAACCCAATATAACCTCAAGGGAATAAATAGCTTGATAGATGTTTGGAATTTTTCCATTTTTAAATCTTCACACCATTCTCATGAATTTGAGATTAATTACCTTACTAGATGAGCAGATTATTTAAGTAACATGGTAGTAAACTACTTCCTGGGTATGAAAGTTACTTAATGGCAAATTAAACTATGCTCTTCTTAGACCACGGGTACCCCAACTGGGCATCTTTAAGACTTGTAGACTTCAACTCCCAGAATTCTCCAGCCAGCAAAGTTGCCAAGTTTGAAGACTTCTGTCTTAGACACACTATACTAAAGTGCTTCTTGGTTGAAAGGATTGAACGGTGACATCACTGTTGCCTGGGTGACATGCTGTTGGGGACTCCTTTCATGTCTCTGTTAAGTTTCCCACCAAAGTGATACCCATCCATCTACTCATGGTCACCTGCTTTCAAACTGCTGGGTCGGCAGTATATGACGGGAACTCACCCCATTGTGCAGTAGCAACTGGGTCTCCAACGTGAGCCTGTCAATTGTCAGCCCAGCGTTCCAGCCACCATCTAAATCAGGGGTAGTCAACCTTTTTATACCTACTGCCCACTTTTGTATCTCTGTTAGTAGTAAAATTTTCTAACCACCCACCGATTCCACAGTAATGGTGATTTATGAAGTAGGGAAGTCAATTAAATTAAAAAAAGGAAAGTGCTTCAGTATTGGACAAAACCCCTACCACCCACCATGAAAGCTGGAATGCCCACTAGTGGGCGATAGGGACCAGGTTGACTACCACTGATCTAAATTGTTCAGGAGGACTATGACAATCCAATCTTAGTATGTGCAAGAATTGTCTTGTACTGTATGTTTTTTCTATTGGTTTCAGCAACACAAAGTTATCACTTAGGTACATCAGTTATCGGGTAAGGGACGTCAGGACAGGACGGCCTCTAAACCTCACATAAAAATCCAATGCCTTATTTCATATAAAATCAGAAACTCTTTGTTCTGTCCAGCTCCCCAAACACAACAAACCCTCTAACGTGAACACAAAGGATTCCTTTATTAGGAATCCCAGCAGCCCTGGGAAAAAAATTCATCTCGCAGGCTACCAAATCCGTCCATCCAGAATATGAATATTTTTCGATAAGAAGCACCTTTTTCCCTCAAAAAAGAAACTGAAAATCTGGGTGCGTCTTATACATGGAATACAGCATTTTTGGCCTCCTGAAACCCCGCCCCCTTCACCAAAATGGCCGTGCATAGCCTTTAAGAGGCTTCCAGAGTGCTCCTGGAGACGACAGAAATGAGCGGAAAATGGGCTGTTTTTTTGTTCAATTTTGCCCCTTCCCTTCCCCTGGAGTAATCTACAAGCCTCCTAAATGCTATTCATGCCCTTAAAAAAAAAACGGGTCCATGTTCGCGAAAAATGGGCTGTTTTTGGAAGGTCTGCAGAGTGCAAAAAAAAAAAGAAAAGTTTTTTTTTTAATTGCCTCTTCAAAACCTTGGTGCGTCTTACACGCCAAAAAATATGGAAATCGTCTGCCACACCTATTCATCTCCGACCCCTGCCTTTCATCCCAAGAGCTAGGTTGGAACCTAGTTATTTTGCACTGGCTCTTCCCCAGGATAGGCCCACGGCTTTCCACAGCTTTCCCCTTCTCTGACTTCTGCGCAGTGGCGCATCAGGCCTTGAACCTGGCTATTCCTCCTCTTCCTCATCAGCCATTTCCAGACCTGGGGGGCTGTGGACTCTCCATCGGAGGGCTGACGGATGGCCCAGGCTCTGTATCTCTGCCAGCTCCATTCCCTCTTCCCGCTCGGCCCTCTCAGGTTGCCATGATGCTGATCCTGACTCCACACCCTCCTCCTCTTCTGAGTCAGCTGCTGGAGGGGCTGGTGGCCTTATAGGCCACAACACTCTTGGCTATCTCAGGCAGTGAATAAACAATAACTAATCCTACAATGTTTTGAATTATTTTTCCCTGCTGGTCATTTTGTAGGATTTATTCGTGCGTGCGTGCGTGTGCAATCCATAGAAAAAGCAAATGGATCAGAAACCCACCCTTTCAAAACAAGCTGGTAAACACAGCAGTGGTTTGTTTGTTTTTGTGTGACCACAACACAGCTTTACTCTAAAATAGGCTCTTCGTCTTAGCACAGGGGTAGTCAACCTTTTTATACCTACCGCCCACTTTTGTATCTCTGTTAGTAGTAAAATTTTCTAACCGCCCACCGGTTCCACAGTAATGGTGATTTATAAAGTAGGGAAGTCCATTAAATTAAAAAAAGGAAAGTGCTTCAGTATTGGACAAAACCCCTACCGCCCACCATGAAAGCTGGAACGCCCATTAGTGGGCGGTAGGGACCAGGTTGACTACCACTCTCTTAGTATCTAAGAATGCATTATTGCTGTTACTTACTTGCAGTAATCCCTAAGCATGAGTTATCGAAGAAATTTGATTGGCTGTTCGATGGCATTAACTGTGGCGTGTCCAAAGGCAAAATTGGTTGCATGGAGTGCTCCTTGCAGGGAGAGGCTGGCAATGCCAAAAGAGACGAGGCTAGCGCTTTCCTTGGAGATTTGATTTTATGCTCCTCAGCGGTGTCTCCCAAGGCCCGCTCCCTCCTCTTCAGAGCTCGCTCCTTCCATTTCTTAATGTCTTCTTTCAAGAGATGCTCGTTTCTTAAAACATACATTAGATATATTTAATCAGCTGGTGTCCAGATAATTTTTTTTCCTCATTCCGCAGAGTCCATTCATTTTCTTTTTCTAACTAATTGTTCTGACCCAGCTCCCCAAACACGACAAAATCCCCCCGATGAACGCAAAAGATTCCTTTGTTAGGAGTGTCCGAAGCCCTGGCAAAAAATTTCTCTCTCAATGCAGGCTAACCAGTCCGGCTGGAAGATCAATAGCTGTCTGCCACATCTATTCATCTCCGCCCCCTGCCTTTTATCGCCAGAGCTAGGGGAGGACCTCGCTAGCAGTGGTGGCTATTCCTTCCCAAGGATCAGCCCACAGATTTCCACTGCTCTCCTCTCCTCTGCCTTCTGCGCATCTGCATCAGGCGCTGGCCCAGGTGTTCCTCTTCTTCTTCATCAACGACCTCCAGACCTGGGAGTTGTTGACTCTCCATCTGAGGGCTCCACCTCTGTTTCTCTCTCTGTCAGCTCCCCTCCCTCTTCTCCCTCTGAGTTCTCAGGTTGCCTTGTTGCTGACCCTGATTCCCACACCTCTTCTTCCTTGGATTCGGCTGTTGGAGGGGCCGTTGGCCGACAGGCCACAACACAAATGCTTACACATGGCTTTTTGCATGCTTGTCCTTTTATTGTCTATGTATTCATGACTTATAACACGATGGGCAACCTGTGACCTCCAACCCCCTTTTTGTGATGGTCAGTGCCAATCCTTGGTGTGATGCTACACATGATCCCAAAATTTCTGATGCTAATCCAGAATGTTGTTGAGTGAATTTGCCCCCCTTTTACAACCTTTCTTGCCACAGTTGCTAACTGAATCACCGCAGTTCTTAAGTTAGTAACTTGGTTGTGAAGTGAATTCACTTTCTGTTTTCAGAATATGGATAGCTGGCAAGTCAGAACATCAGCTTTCTAAATATGAACATTGTAAAAAAATAAAAACAACCTCCCCCCAAAGGAAAAAAAAAGCCAACAGTTCAAAACAACCCCAAAGGTCTGATAAAATTGGGAAGCAAGCCAAAGCTAATCATCAACCCCACAATCTTGCCAGGCCAATATTTTCAAATGTGTGGACATCTTATTTGTCTTTTAGAGCAGTGATGGATTTTAATTTATTTTACTACCGGTTCACTTGTCATCATGCTCGCGCGATGCTCTTGCGCATGGTGGGTGGGCGGAGCCTCCCACCGCCGTCACTACCGGTTTGCCCGATCTGGGGCAAACCAGCAGAAACCCACCTCTGTTTTAGATATATCTACCTGTTCTCTATGAAAAATTCATACATGCACAATCATTGTAAACTGTGTTTCCAGGCAGAATATGACGACTTACTTCAACAGTAGGTCATGTTCTTTCTTGAGTTGAGCGTATTCTTTTTCCAGCTTTGCATGCTCAGATTTTAACACTAGCATATGGGTATTCTGTACAATTCCACTACCGCCACCACAAGTAATTGGTAGTAATGACTGAGGAAGGTCTTTGTAAGGCATCACTGAAAAGGAGAAGGTCCAGCATGGTAAGCCTTTTGCCAATGACAACATTACTATCCAAACATCACAACTTTTTTCATAATCATCTCATTTCACGACATGGTATAATTTGGGACCATCTATTTCAAGAGACTGTGGTTCGGGTTGGGGATTTTATCACAGGATTTGAGGCTTCCAGCTTTTATGCTTTTAAATGACTGAGGTGGTTAAAAAGAGCTAGCACCCATGGAAATGTATCAATAGAAATATAGCCAAGCAGGATTTTGTCAAAATAGCCCTGAAATATTTCTTGGCACTTTTGGGACACAGGAAAGAATGAGTTTGAAAGATGAAAGCATTTTCCTGCTTGGCTATCATTTGTGTAACGATGTACCTTAAAAGCTCATTTCATACAGCCAAGAGATAACACTCTGGTTTGCATTTACCTGTTAGATCTTGTTCTTGTTGAGCTTTACGAAGTTCTTCCTTCAACTTTCTTAATTGCTCTTCCCGATGATCTGCCAGGGCTTTGGCGTTTGCCATTCTAAAACAGTGAAGATTCAGTTTTAAATCAAATTAATCAATGATCTTAGTCTACAGTTATACAATTACAATAGTCTACAACGATTGTGAATGGAGGATGCAGAACAATTTGGGACTGTGAATTATTTTTTAAAAGTGCAGTACACAATACTTCTCTTAAGCTGTTCCCGCACTCTTGAACAGGTAAGTCCTAAGTACTTGATTCCCAACACCTGGTCTGCAAAGGTCCTCTACTTAATGGCTCAGGTTCAGAAATTAAAAGGAACCTTTAAAATAGCTGAGATCTTATTTATTTATTTATTTTATTAAATTTATACCCCGCCCTTCTTCTAAAAAAGGACCCAGGGCGGCGCACAGGCATCATTAAAAAACATACACAGTACAAAAGTCTAAAATTTTAAAAACTAATTAAATAATTCCCTGTGCTAAAATACTAACGCTCTAAAATTTAAAATTATCCCTATAAAATCAGAAACGGGGTTATGCTAGGCCGGCTTTGTTGGAATAAGTAGGTTTTAAGACGTTGGCGGAAAAGGCGGAGGTCCATGATGGTGTGTAGATCGAGGGGAAGGTCATTCCAGAGGGCAGGGCCTGCCACAGAGAAGGCTCTTCCCCTGGGCACCGCCAACCGGCATTGCCCGGCCGACGGTACCCTGAGAAGGCCCTCTCTGTGGGAGCGGATCGGTCGAAGGGATGTATGGGGCAAGAGGCGGTCGCGGATATAGCTAGGCCCCGAGCCATGGAGCGCTTTGAAGATGGGAAGTTATGAGATTTGGGAAGTTCTAACTTGAAATTTCAGGTGAGATCAAAATCATGAAAAATATAGGCATTCTTCTTTAAAAACAAAAACAACAACACCTTGAAGTCCTAGAGACGCCATCTCAAGGGAGCTCTCCAGGGTGCAAAGAGGTATTGGATTAATGCTCCATGTCTTAGGTAACGGTTTGTCTAAATGTGGAGTCCATTGCTCCATAGAATTGCCTTTTCAATGAAATGGAACTTACTCTCGATCAAACAATTTGGATTGCTTCATTCTTGCCATATCAGCTTTAGCAAGCTGAGTTGTCAGGTCTTCAATTTTCTCCTTATATAATCCAACAGCTTTATCCACCTGGGCCTAGTAAGGGAACAAAACATGATCTCTTGAGAAGGGGAAAACAACAGCTGTATATTTCCAAGTGCCCAATAGATGCTTTAGAAAAATGAAACCATATTTACATGTTAGATAATAGACTTTTTAGTAAGAACACATCATCTCTCTTCGAATCAAAGTAATCATGTCAGGACCATTGTCAAATGGAGGTTTGGATCTAGCAAGAGATCAGAGTTATCTCCCTGTCAAACCAGTTGGTGCCCTAACTGATCTGCAGGAAATTGTGCTTCCATGGTTTCATTCCACAAAATGACTGAATTGCATAAAATATACCAGAGGCCAAAGTTGTAGAGCACTTTCATTTTAGCCGCAAGCAGTGGGGCAGGGCAATGCTGGGAGGAAGTATAGCATTGTGAGCTGATGGCTCCTTTTGTGTAAACTTGCCTTCCAGTATCCAGTAGCCCAGAACAACATTACATGAGTTCTATATAGGAATTGCAGAGAGAAGGTGTGAAGCAGAGATGGTATTCTTCTGTAGTGGCAGTGGCGGGAGGCTTCGCTTACCCGCTCAGACGCGCCCCCGGTTCCGAACCAGTAGCGAAGATAACAGGAAACTATTACTGGTGGGAAGATCTAAGGTATTTGTATGAATCCCAGGAATAAATATTTTACTCCCAACATGAAACATCAAAGCAACAAAGTAACTTATGTTGATCCATACAATACCTTGAGTGTTTCTCTCTCACTTAGTGCATTTCTTAAGCAATTTTCTTTTTCCTCTAATGCAGCTTCAAGCCTGATGACTTCGGTCCTGGAAGCTTTCACTTTAAGTTTCATTTCTAGTGTGGTTATTGTTTTCTCCTTTTCCTGGATATTTTTTCTTTCTTCATTTATTATGTTTTCTAGATCTTGTATTTTCAACTGTAGATTCTTTGAACAAAAAAAGTTGTGTTATTAGAAAATGGAACAGATTTTATTTTCAAAGGTAGAGAAAGGTTTAGCTGTTTTTGGCGATAACTCTGAAACTTGCAGAGTTAATTGGAACTGAAGCTCCGAAGATCATTCATAAGAACTTCAATATTTTGAATGCTGGGCTCTTTATAATAAGAGTGTTGCCTCAAAACAGTGAAAATGATCAGAAAAACATACAGTTTCTACTAGAACAGTAAGAGCTGCAGCATCAAAGAGGAGAATGAATATAAGCAAACTAATTCTTCATTCATAAAAAGTAACTTGTCTTTTTATGTACACTGGGAGCGTATGTGTTCAGTCATGTTTGGCCAATAAAGAATTCTATTCTATTCTATTTGGGAAAGCAGAAACTAAGTAGAAATTGAATAAATGGCATGCTAGGAAAAGGTGCATAGAAAAGAACTAAGCATTAATCAAATTAGGCAAACAAAGAGACATCAGACTAGGGTGCCAAACAGAGTTTAACAAAAACACACCTTTGTGTCTTGGTCTGTTGCTTTCAGTTTAGACCCTAGCTGATGGTTTTCTTCTTCTAGTGCTGAATTAGGAACAGAACAGGATTTTTGCTCTTTCTTTAACACATCTAACTGTACAATCAGTTTCTTTGTTTCTTCTTTACATGCTTTCAGAGTAGAATCGATCTCTTTGCAGTAGTTGGCGTTCATGGCTTCCAGCACCGATCTAGCTTGAAAATAGGGCTGTAATATAAAGGCAGCAAAAGATGTTGGGGCAGGTAGGTTACATTGCTATCTCTTACATAGAGTCATCCAATTACATCAGAAGGCAGTTTCTGCAAACTCTAGATCTGTGATGGTGAAACTGTGGCACGCAGAACCCTCTCTGCGGGCAATGCTAGCTGTCATCCCAGCCAAGCTCCACTGCATGCGCCTCCTACCGGCCAGTTGGTCTTTGGGTCTCTGCCATGTATGCGTGGGGTATGGGGCCTTCCCTGATCTCCATAGGTTCCCCTCCCAGTGCCCTACCTTTCTACTCCATTTCTGCTGACTGCACCAACCTGGAAGCTAAAACAAGGCGTTGGGGGGGGGGGGGGAGGGAGAGAATGCATGCATGGTGGGGAGCACAGGATGTAACAGCATGGGACATGTGAATATTCGTGGAGATGGGGCGCATTTGCAGGGAGACCTTGCATTGCATTTTGGAGATTGGGGCACACGCACATATATTCACATGTGCTTTTGACACTCAGCACCAAAAGGATTAACCATCAGTACTCTAGATCAGTGATGGCAAACGTTTTACTGCTCGTGTGCCAAAAGCTCGTGTGCGCGTCTGATAGTGTGCACCTGCATGCCCACACCCAAAATGCAATGCCATCCCCCACGGTGCATGTGCACACAATCCCCCCCGCATGCCTCCCTGAAGCCTCTGGATTTTTGGTAGGCAGGGGAAGGTCGTTTTTACCCTCCCCAGGCTTCAGGAAAGCCTCCTGAAGCCTAGGGAGGGTCAAAAACGCCCCAATGGGCCTACCAGAAATTTGTTTCCGAACTTCCAGTAGGCCCGTTGGGCCAGTTTTTCACCATCCACAGCTCCAGAGGCTTTTCTGAAGCCCGGGAGGGTGAAAACGACCTTCCATCGCCCTTTCATCAGGCAGAAAATCAGCTGGCGAGCGCGCGCATGTTTGCTGGAGCTGACATAGGACAATGCTATGCGTGCCCTCAGTTATGGCTCCGTGTGCCATAGGTTTGCCATCACAGCTCTAGGTCAACATGCCCAATAATCTAAGTAGCTTTGGATTATTAAAGCTATAAGAAACATGCAACTACATATACAACCTTATCTCCATGGGCAATCTTAAAAAAACATGAACAATAATATTGTGCTACACATGTTAGACCTGTATTTCGTACCTGAGCTTTGGGCTGTAGACATTGATTGATGGACCGAAGCTTTTCAATATTTTGCTTCGTTGTTGCCTTAAAACCTTGCAAATCAAAATGATCTGAGCACTGTTTCAAATACTGTTCCATCTCTACGTTCTCAGGTTCCAACTCTTGTAACATAACCTCTGTGCTACCGAGTTCTTCTTCCATTTCAGAAACTTCTTTTGAAAATTGCTGTGCCAAGAAATTCATAAAAATGATCTGGTTTGTCAAGAGATAAGTACTGTGACTTATTACTTTTTTTTTTTTTGCAGCACAGAAACTGGGAAGAAATTTATGCAGAAACCTCTTAACACGGAGGCAGTATTAACCCTTCTAGCTCAGTTAACAGCACTGCAAGGAAACCTTTAATCCGATTTATCTTCCCACCTGTTCAAAAGAGCATCATAGCAGGAATGAAATTCCAACGGATACATTATTTTCTTCCTACAAGTTTTAATTGGACATGCCAAGGACTTACTTTGAAAAGTGCCTATACCTTGAATTACAGCTTTTAGGAAAAACTCTTAACTCTGTTTTAGTTTTCTCTCTTCTGCTATGCCATCTGAAATATAATACCATGCTTTCCCAAAAATAAGACAGGGTCTTATTTCCTTTTGACCCCCGAAATGAGTGCTTGGCCTTATTTTCGGGGAGGTCTTATTATTTTTGAGGTACAGGAGGCAGTGAGCATGGTCATGTCATGGCTGCTGCTGTGTTACAATATTTTTGGGGACGGCTTATTTTGGGGGAGGGCTTATTTTGAGGGAAACAGGATAGGCAAAGTAGTCCACATGCTGAATTATATACAATGCGCATCTTTGTTTTTGTCAAATGGAATATTCAACTTTTTACATGATGATTTCATTTACATTTTTTTTGAGGAGGGGTTTTCTTCTTTCAGAAACTGCCCTGAGCTCTCCTGGAAAGGAAAGCAGACAGCATCTATTATTACATCAAGGTAAAAAAGTTTTGACTTTGTTAATAACCTGTCTTCCATGAAGCATAAGTATTTTTTCTTTCGAATCCAGATGAGAAAGGTAATAGCAAATAAATAAATAAAGCCAGTGGCTCTCTTAGTCCTTTACTGACTTATGAAAGACCTTGGCTTTTGAATGCCATTGTACAATATCACATTGGATCAAAGGCAGAATCTTTAGTATCAACCTTAGTAGTCTATTGGCTTCTTGAACATGAGTCTCCAGGAAATGGCTCTAAAGACTAACCTTAACTCAGTAGTGCAGTGACTAGAGTGCAGTATGGCAGGCTACTTTTTCTGCCTGCCGGCTGTCTGGAATTTGACAGTTCAATTCTCACCAAGCTCATGGTTGACTCAACCTTCCATCCTTCCGAGGTTGGTAAAATGAGGACCCGAATTGACTCTGTAAACCACTTATGAGAGGGCTGTAAAGCACTGTGAAGCAGTATATAAGTCTAAGACGAGTGCTATTGCTATTAATTCATCATCTCCACAGAGATTAGAATGTCCCTTACTTTGACACTGTTTCACAAGGGTCTGAAGTCCTTGGTTTTTCCAATGGGCCTGGGGAACCCGGAGTGGGATAGATTCCATCAAGTGGCTTGTTTGACTGACTACTGTTGCCAAGAGGTTGTTGTTTTTATTGTTGTATTAGCTGATAACTTGGCGTTGCCCTGGTATTTATTTATGCTAATCCTGTATTAGGCAGGAAAAGGAATGAATCATACCTATAGTGTCAAGACAAAGTAAAGCTGAAACACACACACAGAGACACACACGCAAACCTGAATCCAAAATGCACATTATCACTGTCAAAAGTACTGTGATTTGACACTATAGATATAATTTATTTCTTTTCATTTCAGCGGCCCAGGCATTCCAGAGTTATGCTGGAACATACCGACACAAACACCCCAAGGGGTGTTAGGGATGTCTTACCCCCCACACTATTTGTTTCCAGAGAGTAAGTCAGCTGGGTACCATGTTTGGTTGAAATTGCTCGAGGCATTCCAGAGTTATGTTGGAACACACAAACAGAGTCATTTTTATATCTTATATAAAGAAAAATGTAACAAGAGTTTATTCAAAGCCGCTAATCTCTGAAAGTACTGCACAGATAGCTTCCAAATTTTCACACAACGTTCCTTTCAAGTACGGCACCGGTGATATATATAGATTGTGTAGATGTCACACCTGTGCCAGGTACACGCAACGGAAATGTAAAAAATTGTAAAAGGTAGGTAGATGGACACAGAGAGAGCAGTGGGCCACAGGTATTATGTCATCCTTTATGACATAAAATACTCTGTCCATGGTAGGTAGGTAGGTAGATGGATAGAGAGAGGGAGGGAGAAATGCAGTAGGTAGGTAGGTAGGTAGAGGGATAGAGAGAGAGAGAAAGAGGGAGAAATACAGTAGGTAGGTAGGTTGGGGATTATACGGTGGTTGTGTGTGCAGGTGTAGATCTACACAGATTGGTTGGCCATTTAACCAGACTGGGCCACAGTAACACGTGGCCGGGAATGGCTAGTACAATATATATAGATAACCAACAAATGTATATTTTCTGATTAAATACAAATTTAAAAAAATCAGCAGATGATGGAAATTATTACCATAGCCCACAATACAGGACAGCAAATATTTCAGGTTCTGTTATGCAATGGTCAAGATGCTTCTTTATCCAAATGTTGTGAGGCTGTGTGAGATTTTCCAAGGACATGCTGTTCGGACTATTTTGAACTGTAGTTTAAGTGAGGAATGGGTTTGGAAGTGGTGCTTGGAGATATAGTAATGTTGCCAGCCCCAGCCCCAGCCCCAGCCCCAAGCAGGGAACCTTTGGAAAAATGTTACCTCTGTGAGACCATCCAAGTTCTGGATCAGTCCAAAGACATCAAACTGCTGGGAACCAGCTCCCTGCTGTTCCAAGTGAGGCTTTCCAAGTTGCTGAATTTGCATTAGCAGTGCATGTTGATTTCTTTGCTCATCAAGCAGCTCCTTTGTGTACTTGCTGACGTTTGTGTAGTATTCTTTTCTTTTGCCACACACGCAGGCAAAAAAGTACTGTTGAAGATGGAGAAATTAATTAAGAGCCGTGGTGATACAGTGGTTAAACTGCAGAATTAGGAGGCTGACTCTGCCCATAGACAGGAGTGTGATCCTGACCGGTTCAAGGTTGACGCAACGTCCATCCTTCCAAGGTGGGTAAAATGAGGAGCCAAATTGTTGGGTACAATAGGTTCAATCAATAATCAATAATTTAATTTATAACCCGCTCTCTCTCCCCAAGGGGACTTGAGGCGGGGCACAGGGAAATTAAAAATGCATATAAAAGCCACAAACAATACAGTATTAAAAAGAATTAAATTAAAACCCTGCGCTAAAATCCCATGTTAAAACTAAGACAGACACCTAAAAAACCCTAAAAAACAGTTAAGCTATCCCAAGCCGGCTAAGTAGAAGAAATGTGTTTTTAATTTTTGACGGAAGGAGCGGAGGTCCGTGGTTGTTCTAATTTCGGGGGGAAGGTCGTTCCAGAGCGTCGGGCCCACCACAGAGAAGGCCCTTCCCCTGGGCGTCGCCCGCTGGCATGGCCTAGTGGATGGCACCCGGAGAAGTCCCTCTCTGTGGGAGCGGATCGGCCGCAGGGATGTATGGGGCAAGATGCGATCCCGCAGATAGCTAGGTCCCGTGCCATGGAGCGCTTTGAAGATGATGACCAGCACCTTGAAGCGCACCCGAAAGACGACAGGCAGCCAATGCAGCTCACGCAGGAGCGGTGTTACATGGGAAAATCTAGAAGTTCCCATAACTGCCCGCATGGCTGTATTCTGAGCTGAAGTCTTCGGGTGCACCTCAAGGGGAGCCCCATGTAGAGAGCGGTTACAGAGGTTGACTCTGTAAACTGCGAAGGGCTGTAAAGCATTGTGAGGTGATATATATAAGTCTTAAGTGCTATCGCTATTACTAAAAGTGCTCAAAATCTAGTTGAGTTTAGTCATTTATCTCGGGGTAAGCTGCAGACCATTTCAGCTTTACTCTGTAGGCAAACTTTAACTTTACAATAAGTTTGGTCAGTTCTCAAAGGTGCCACAAAACCTGGTGGTGTTTAACGTGGGCTACCATCCCTAGGGACGCAGTGGTTCAGTGGCTGAGTTTGTCGACCAGAAAGGTCAGCAGTTCGGCGTTTTGAATTCCTAGCACCGCATAACGGAGGGAGCCCCGTTACTTGTCCTAGCTTCTGCCAACCTAACCATTCGAAAGCATGTAAAAATTCAAGTAGAAAAATAGGGACCACCTTTGGTGGGAAGGTAACAGCATTCCATGCGCCTTCGGCATTTAGCCATACCGGCCACATGGCCACAGAGATGTCTTTGGACAGCGCTGGCTCTTCAGCTTTGAAACGGAGATGAGCACCGCCCGGTAGAGTCAGGAACGACTAGCCCACATGTGTGAGGGCAACTTTTACCTTTACCATCCCTATTAGCCTGTTTTTCTATTGAATCTTATGCTACCCATCATTGGAGAGAGTTTGTGCTGGTTTGTTCCGGAGGTGCAGAATTGACTGTTCCTAAAAAAAAATCACTTAGTCTATGAACAACAGAATTATGGACTGGATCAATCTTTCCCCACCTGGGTGCCCTCCACATATAAAGACAATTGTCTCAAATTCTCAACAAAGGATTGCTGGCTAGGGAATTCTGGGAGCTGAAGTGCTCCTCTTTGGAGGAGCCTTAAGGTGGGGAAGTTTGAGCTAGACCAGTGTTTCTCAACCTTGGTGACTTTATGTTCCGTGGACTTCAACTCCCAGAATTCCCCAGCCAGCTGTGCTGGCTGGAGGATTCTGGGAGTTGAAGTCCACAGGACTTAGAGTCGCCAAGGTTGAGAAACAAAATCTGAACATATTTACATTTAGTGACTGTTCAAAGTTACAACAGATTTATGGCCATTGCAGCATCCCCATAGTTATGTGATCAAAATTAACACCCTTGGCAACTAGCTCATATTTATGACGGTTACAGTGTCCTGGGGTCATGTGATCACCTTTTACGACCTTCTGACAAGCAAAGTCAATGGGGAAGCCAGATTCACTTAACAACTGTGATACGAACTGAACAACTGCAGTGATACACTGACTATGACAGGAAAGGTCAAAACTCATTTAATAATAATAATAATAATAATAGTTTAATTTCTTGACCGCTCCTCTCCCCATAGGGACTCGGAGCGGTGCACAGGGAAACTAAAAACCATAAATATACAATCAAGAACATCTTAAAAACAAATTAAATAGTACCTGTGCTAAAATACCCAATCTAAACTAAAATTCCCACTATACACTAAAACCCCATAGAGAGAGACTATCCCAGACCGGCCAAGCAGAAAAAATATGTTTTTAATTTCAGACGGAAGGAGCGGAGGTCCGTGGTCGTTCTAATGTCGGGGGGAAGGTCATTCCAGAGGGCAGGGCCCGCCACAGAGAGAGCCCTTCCCCTGGGCGTCGCCCGCTGACAAAGTCTAGTGGACGGCACCCGGAGAAGTCCCTCTCTGTGGGAGCGAATCGGCCGTGAGGAAGTATGGGGCAGGATCCGATCCCGCAAATAGCTAGGTCCCGAGCCATGGAGCGCTTTAAAGATGATAATTAGTACCTTGAAGCGCACCCGGAAGACGACAGGCAGCCAGTGCAGCTCGCGCAGGAGAGGTGTTACATGGGTAAACCTAGAGGTACCCAGGATTGCCCGCGCGGCTGCGTTCTGGACCATCTGCAGTCTCCGGGTGCACCTCAAGGGAAGCCCCATGTAGAGAGAGTTACAATAGTCCAGTCGAGATGTCACGAGAGCATGAGTGACTGTGCGAAGGGCGTCCCGATCCAATAGGGGGCGCAACTGGCGAACCAGGCGAACCTGGTAAAACGCCCTCCTAGCCACGGCTGTCACTTGATCTTCCATGGACAGCCGGGCATCTAGGAGGACACCCAAGTTGCGCGCCCCATCCACAGGGGCAAGATGTTCGCCCCCTATGGCCAGCGATGGAGTTAGCTGGTTGAATCGGGCAGCCGGAAACCACAGCCACTCGGTCTTGGTCGGGTTGAGTCTGAGTCCGTTACTTCCCATCCAGATCCGTACGGCTTCCAGGCACTGGCACATCACCGCTACGGCATCGTTGGGGTGGTTTGGGGTAGATATATACAGCTGCGTATCATCAGCGTAGAGATGATACTCTACCCCAAAACCACGGGGTAGAGTATCATCTCTACGCTGTCTTGTTTAGCAACAGAAATTTTGTGCTCAAAAGTCGATTCACACGTGACTTTAATCTAGGAATTTATCTAACCAAATTTACTGATCAAGCCATAACTGAGTTTGTAAAGCCCACTAAGCCATGAATTATAATTTAACCCCCAAGGATAGATTTAGATACAGGATAGTCCTTGATTTATGACCAGTTGCATAGTGATTAAAACAACCACAGACAAAACCCAATGGTACTTACAAACTTGTGAACCTTTGATGGCGGTGGCCACCCTGCAGTCATGTGACCACATTTCAGATGCTTGCAGCCATTTTCAGTGTTGCATGGTCACATGACTGGGATTTATCACACTTCGTGCTGAAAACTAGCATTAACTTCCAGGTTCGGGCAAAAATGCCCTGTAATGAACAATGGGTTCACTTAACAACAATGGGTTTACTTAATGACCATGGATTAACTTAATAACCATGGTGATTTACTGAACTACCCCAAAATGTTGTAAAATTGGGTCACTCATGCGATCACCTGTTCTATGGCGGTCACAATTTATGATCTCAATGGGCAGCCTTCGTTACAGTTGTAAGTGGAGATCCACTTGACTTACAAAACTGAACAAAATTTACACTCAAAGCTAAAACTAAACAAACCACTTAACGGTTTAGCATGTGATACAAAATGCTATTTAAAGCTAGTACCTGAAGTTTGTTCAATATGCTGTAGAGACTGGTACTTATGCGCTCATCTTCTTTTTGAAGACTTTTGATGTTATTGGCTTCCTGGCGAGAAATGTCAGGAAGCCACTTGGCTATTAGGGCTTTCTTGCTACTATACTGATTCTTGATCTGAAGAGAGATCTTTATGAAATATTCAGATCTTTTTTCCAGTTCTGAAAATTTCTCCAGAGCCTCCTGAAATAAAAAAAGGAAACAGGCTGAAATTAACCAAGGTTTTCACCTTTTAAAATCAGCATTCCCCCCCCCCCCCCAAAAAAAATCACAAATGCCATAGCAGGAATAAAATAAAATTGCATAGTTAAAAAGATCACAATGTCTTGTTATTAAGAAACATGTTTTGATCAACCAGAGCGCGTTTTTTGAATTGCTTTCATGCAAACAAGCTACCGTACCCATTGTTGAACATTAGCTTTGCCCTTGCTGTAATCCTCCCCCTCACCAGAACATACATTATATCCGAGATGGCGAACCAATAGCAAGTGTGCCTCAGGGAGGTGGGGAGGGGGCAGGGGGGGCAGGGGAGGCCCTCCAGAGGCTGGAAACGGCCCATTTTCTGACTTGCAGTTTGCACATTGGGTGGGTTTTTGCCCTCAGGTTTCTCTGAAGCATCCAGAGGGCGAAAAACTGACAATAACCACACTCCTAGAAATCCTCTGGAGCCTAGGGAGGGCAAAAATGGACCTACTGGGTCCATTGGAAGTTGGAAAATAGGCCGTTTCAAGCCTCGGGAGGCCCTCCAGGGCATGGGGGAGGCCATTTCCACCCTCCCTAGGCTCTAAGAAAGCTGTGCGCGCATGCGTGGGGCAGTGGGGGTGTATGTGTGTGTGTGTGTCACATGAGCATGCACAGGGGGCACAGCACGCCCCCCCCCCAATTAAGTTATGGGGGTGGGCCTGCGAGCATGTGCGATATCGCATGCATGCTTTTGGCCCCCGGGGTGAAAAAGGTTCGGCATCACTGCATAATACATTCACAGACAGGTGGGGAAAAGTAGCTGTGGGAGATATATCTGCAGGGTGTGATTAAAAAAAATATATACCTCAAAATGGCAGCCACAATGGCACGATCAACACTGTCCATCTTTTAAGTGCAATAATATTCAAAAATAAAATAAATGGAGTTTCGATCACAATGTTACCACTGCCATTGTGAGGTGTGGGTTGTTGTTGTTGTTTTTTTTACACCATAATCTGAAGACACCCCTGATAACAGCAGCACAAGGGAAGAGTTTTGGGGGTAGCAATTATTCTGAAGAAACCACTATCATCATCTTTCTACATGAAGAGCTCCTGCATTGCAAATGGATGTTCCTCTGTTTTCTTGTATAATATACAAGTTCACAGATAGATTGGGTATAACTGGAAATTGACTTCAGTCATTGTGTGAGAACAGGCAGGATAAAAGAGTACTCCACTCCTCTATTCACAATAGAATTCCCTATGGCACCAGGCTTGAAATTTTGGCCTTGGACAATCTGGAAGGAACTGTGCTGCCTGCAGTCCAATTTAAGCATAGTGCACAAAATTGTCTGCTACAACGTCTTGCCTGTTAACGACTTCTTCCACTTAATGCAGATTTAATCAATGGGAAAGATAGGGAAATGGTGATAGCATTTACCATTATTCTCAATATTTTTGATTCCAAGATTTCAAAGCAGTCTTGCATCTTTCGTTGGACACTCGTTTCAGAATCCTGGAAAGAAGAATATATATAAATATATAGTCAGTGGTAAACTATTATCTCAATTTGCGCAGATTATGTCCAACTACATAGGATACTTAATAGAAGCGTAAAAATGGAAAAACACTTCGATTCCTGCAATGGGTGAATGGCTACAAAAAAATGGATGAAGTTGGCACAGAGGTCTAAATTGACTGCTTTAATTAAAGAAATGAATACACTCAGTTTCATTTCTATGAAACTGAGTGTATTCATTTCTTTTTGGAAACCGCTTTTGGATTTTGTGCTTGCAATGGAAAAAAAAAGAAAAGAAACATTGACTTTGGGTTTTGCTGATTAGATAGGTTTGTTGCTATAGAAATAGTTAGTGCTGTATATAAAGCTCCAGGTTTCCTTGGTCCAATCAAGATCAATCTAGGGGGCAGTGCTCATCTTTTTTTCTTAGCTGAGGAAGCCAATATTGTCTGAAGACATTTCCATGGTCATGTGGTCAGCATGACCGTAGGGCTGAGACACACAGAATGTGTTACTTTCCCACCAAAGTGGTACCTATTTATCTATTTGCATTGGCATTCCCTTTTGAATTGCTAGATGGTCAGTTGCAGGGGCAAGTAATAGCACCTCACCCTTGTTGCTCAGGTCTCAAATCCAGGCTATCAGCTTTCCAGCTGACAAGCTCAGCGTCTTTAACTGCGGCGCCATCACACCGCGTGGGTAGTATAGATTACTAGCTGGACACCCGTGCTCCACTATGAAACTAAGTGATTGGGCTCCTCTCCTCTGTCTCAGACTTGCCCTACAAAAGCCTCTCCTCTCCTATCTCCCTTCTCCCCCTTTACTTGTCCCAGCTTCTGCTAACCTAGCAGTTCGAAAGCAGGTAAAAGATGCAAGTAGTCATGCTGGCCACATGACCATGGAGATGTCTTTGGACAGCGCTGGCTCTTCGGCTTTGAAATGGAGATGAGTACCGTCCCCTAGAGTCAGGAATGAGTAGCACATATGTGCGAGGGGAACCGTTACTTTTACCTTAAGGAAATTACAATCTGATGTTTAGGTTGAAAGCTAGACCTACACATCTATCACCAATGGTTTTACAGAATAAGAAGCAATATATCCGTGAAATTCCATTAATCAGAAAGCATCACGTACCTTTGCAGCGTTTTCATATAAGGTCTCCTCAAGCTGGCTTTGAGGTTCTTTCTTAATGTTCTCCATAACCTGAAAGTCATCTCTCTCTTTTTGAAGCAAGGTCTTTTCTTTCAGTAGCTGTTGGACATATTTCTCCTCCTCCCTCAATTTGGCTGTCAATTGTTTCTTTTCCTCATTAAGGCTGCTTGCCTCTTCATTTAATTTTATTATCTAAGGATTTAATATTACTCCATTACTATAGCAGCCTTTCTCAGCTAGTGCCTTTGAGAGATAGTAACAGTTTTGAACCCTTATATTTCAGAGTCAAAATATGGAAGATGCAAGGTTAGGGAAAAGTAAATCAAAGCCTGTGTAGCATCACGTTTTGTCTAAAGAACAAAACAGAACATATTGGCCAAATGTGATTGGACACACAAGCGTCTCTGGCGCATAAGCTCTCAGTATACATAAAAACAACAAAGTAATGTAATGGGCCTAGCTATATTCGCGACCGCCTCCTGCCCCATATATCCCTTCGACCGATCCGCTGCCACAGAGGGGGCCTTCTCAGGGTACTGTCGGCCGGGCAATGCCGGTTGGCGGTGCCCAGGGGAAGAGCCTTCTCTGTGGCGGGTCCTGCCCTCTGGAACGACCTACCCCCCGATCTACGCACCATCGTGGGCCTCCGCCTTTTCCGCCAACATCTTAAAACTCATTTATTTCATCAAGCCGGCCTAGCATAACCCCCCGTTCTGACTTTATAGGGATAATTTTATAGGGATAATTTTTAAATTTTAAATTTTTATTAATTTTAGCACAGGGAATATTTAATTAGTTTTTAACAATTTTGGAACTTTGTATTTTTCTATGATTTTAATGATGCCTGTGCGCCGCCCTGGGTCCTTTTTTAGGAGAAGGGCGGGGTATAAATTTAATAAAATAAAATAAATAAAATAAATAAAATAAACCATAAGATACCTTTAGGAGAAGGTAATAGGAAAAATGAAAAGAATAATAATACTACAGACTTACTACATGGGTAAATATCCTTAGACATAAGACAGTGCTGTGAGGATTAAGTATTCAGCAGAGAGGAGAAAAATGTCTCTGTGTCTAGTTGTTTTGGCATGCAATGCCCTATAACGCTATCTAGACGGGAAACAGTTTATGTCTATGATGTGAGGGTCTGTAGCATGGATGAAATCCAGCAGGTTCTGATAGCAGAAATTTTGAGTAGTTCGGAGAACAGGTAGCGGAAATTTTGAGTAGTTCAGAGAACAGGTAGTGGAAATTTTGAGTAGTTTGGAGAACAGGTAGTGGAAATTTTGAGTAGTTTGGAGAACAGGTAGTAGAAATTTTGAGTAGTTTGGAGAACAGGTAGTGGAAATTTTGAGTAGTTTGGAGAACAGATAGTGGAAATTTTGAATAGTTCGGAGAACAGACAGCGGAAATTTTGAGTAGTTCAAAGAACAGACAGCGGAAATTTTGAGTAGTTTGGAGAACAGGTAGCGGAAATTTTGAATAGTCTGGAGAACCTGCAATGCCACCTCTGGCTGGCCCCAGAGTGGGGTGGGAATGGGGATTTTGCAGTATCCTTCCCCTGCCACGCCACAGAACTGGTAGCAAAAAAAAATTGAATTTCACCACTGGTCTGTAGGTAACATCTCGGCTCTCTTTCTTTTTAATTTTTTTTTTTAAATTGGTTTTATGACATTTATAGGAAAGGGGTATATGGGTACATAGAAAATTTTGGTAGCTCCCATGATGACAGTAGAAATCACCCTAAATCCCACAGGTTTACAATTTTAAATGTAACATACAAAGGATAAGCATAAGCAGAATTCTTACTTTATATCAACCTTATGTTCAATCCTTTCTTTCTTTGCCATTTAAAAATATTTCAAATACAATTACTTTTGTGACCTGAGCCTTGTTGATATTGCTCCCTCCTCCTTGTCCCCAGGTGGAGGCATAACCCCCTCCGTTCCCATATCTTGTGTCTTGCTGTCCTTTTCCCCGCCCCCACTATCTTTATCTCCTAGAAGGGAAGAATGTTTTTTAATAAAGGCTTCTGCCTCAGTTACTGTCTTAATCTTAGTCCTGTTTCCCTCCCAGAAGATCAGCATTCCCTCTGGCAATAGCCATCTAAACATCTCAGCTCTCTTTCTGATCCATGTGGTACTCAGGTCCTCAAGGGAAGGTAACGGAATACTAAGGAAATTAAAATTTGCTTCTTTCCCTAAACCTTTTGAGTACCCTGTTTAAACATTTCAAATCATTTGAGATTCACAAATGCTATTTTCCCAACATTCCAGTTCAGTACATATTTAAAATACATAGGTACAAACACAATACCATTCATTGGAAAGCATCATGTACCTTTGCAGCGTTTTCAGATAAGGTCTCCTCAAGCTGGCTTTGAGTTTCTTTCTTAATGTTCTCCATAACCTGCAGAAGCTCATCTCTCTCTTTTTGAAGCAAGGTCTTTTCTTCCAGTAGCTGTTGGACATATTTCTCCTGCTCCCTCAATTCAGCTGTCAATTGTTTCTTTTCCTCATTAAGGCTGCTTGCCTCTTCATTTAATTTTATTATCTAAGGATTTAATATTACTCCATTACTACAGCAGCCTTTCCCAGCTAGTGCCTTTGAGAGATAGTAACAGTTTTGAACCCTTATATTTCAGAGTCAAAATATGGAAGATGCAAGGTTAGGGAAAAGTAAATCAAAGTCTGTGTAGCATCAAGTTTTGTCTAAAGAACAGAACAGAATATATTGGCCAAACGTGATTGGACACACAAGCGTCTCTGGCGCATAAGCTCTCAGTGTACATAAAACAACAAATTAATATAATCATAAGATACTTATAGGAGAAGGTAGTAGAAAAGATGAAAAGGATAATAATAATATAGACTTACTATATGGGTAAATATCCTTAGACATAAGACAGTGCTGTGAGGATTAGGTATTCAGCAGAGAGAGGGAAAATTGTCTCTGTCAGTGGTGGGTTGCAGGTGGTATGCCCCAGTACGGGCGTACCGGAGCCTGCTCAGAGCACTGGGTACCGCTTGGGTACGGTGCTCTGGAGGGCCCACCCTCCCACCAGCACTCCTTACCGGTCTTTAAAGTCTTCGGCGCATCCGCGCACAGCGCCTGAGCAACACTACACCGAGCAGCTGGAGCGTTGCGGAGGCTAGCGGAGGCGTCACTGGATGGTAAGAGGCACCTGCATGCTGTGTATGCTGCGTGTGTCCATGTGGATGATACTGGGCCTGTTCCAACCATACCGGTTGGAATGGGATCTGGAACCCACCACTGCTCTGTGTCTAGATGTTTTGGCATACAATCCCCTATAACACTATCTAGATGGGAGGAGTTGAAACAATTTATGTCCATGATGTGAGGGGTCTGTAGGTAACTTCTCAGCCCTCTTCTGACCCATGTGGTATTCAGGTCCTCAAGGGAAGGCAACGGAATACTAAGGAAATTAAAATTTGCTTCTTTGAGTACCCTGTTTAAACATTTCAAATTATTTTAGATTCACAAATGCTATTTTCCCAACTTTCCAGTTCAGTACATATTTAAAATACTTATGTACAAACATAATACCATTCATCGGAAAGCATCACATACCTTTGCAGCGTTTTCAGATAAGGACTCCTCAAGCTGGCTTTGAGTTTCTTTCTTAATGTTCTCCATAACCTGCTGAAGGTCATCTCTCTCTTTTTGAAGCAAGGTCTTTTCTTCCAGTAGCTGTTGGACATATTTCTCCTGCTCCCTCAATTCAGCTGCCAAGTGTTTCTTTTCCTCATTAAGGCTGCTTATCTCTTCATTTAATTTTATTATCTAAGGAATTAAATGTTACACCATTACTACAGCAGCCTTTCTCAGCTAGTGCCTTTGAGAGATAACAACAGTTTTGAACCCTTATATTTCAGGGTCAAAATATGGAGGATGCAGTTAGGGAAAACTAAATCAAGATTAACGATAAACAATATTAAGGAAATTAAAATTTGTGTTTCCACTAAATAGTGAAGTCCTTAGGGTGCTCTTTAAAAAATTTTAATATATTTTTAAACTAACTGCAGTGCAGTAAATATTTAACGTATAAAATATTTAAAGTGGTACGTGGTACCACTGTACTGATGTACAAACATAAACACGACTATAATTACTTTAATTCACAAATCGGCAATTTTCAAAATGTAATCACTTGTCTAATTAGATTACACTGTACGTTCCATTCCAATGTGTTTCTAGATATTCTAAATTTCCAGAATCTCTACATTTTCCTCTTCTGCAACTCAGTCCTTCTGGGTTATTGGCAGAGGTTCTTAAAAGTCAAGATGGGAATGGTGGCCATGCAATTAAAGCTTTACATTTTGTGTGTGTGCCATGATTGCACAATTGCACCCACCATGTTTGACCATATCCTCCACCAAACATCTGTATAATCAGGATAAGCTTTGTTTTTGTTCTATTTCTTAAGACTTTCCCTAAACAAGAAGCCACATTTCAATTAGACAGTCTTTAACATTAAATAATGGCTAGTGAATATCTGAAATAGTCCTTCTTCCATTTTAATCATTAAAAATTAACTCTTATGTTAAACCTCACTTGCACTGATCTGGTACAGGTATTTAACTCACATTTCCAGATAATTCTATTCCATAATACATTTTTTTCTGTTTTATTGTCCTGTGCAGTTATACACATCTCAATTTAGCATGCTGTGTAAATTATCCTAGTCTGCTTTACTTTATAAGCTATAATTAAAAGAAATCATGTCTTAGTATGAATGTAGCCAATATTAAGGAATTCTGACTAAAGTTCCCTTAAAATCACAGGAACTCAAATAAAGCAGCATTTCTAAATTGCCCAGAAAAGGGTAACTTTAAAATACAGAAAATGAATAAATCCTTTAATTTTAGTTCACACAGTTACTGGCAGGTTGATAGTGGGAACAACTGAATTATATTTTTGATCTGCTAAGGGCTATGATTTTTTTTAAAGGATATTTTATTTCACAGTATCATCCTTGCAATACTTATTAAGGGCCACCAGTCATCTTTTGATTCCTATAGGAATTTCTTTTTTATGCAAAAAAAGTTTTATTGGTTTTAACAATTTTTTTTTTACAGGGAAAAGGTATATAGGGTGTAAAAGAACATTTTAGAGGCATCCATATCGGAGGTGCAGGCCGCCCCCAAGGCTTCATACAAAAAGTAATTATTTTTCCATTTAAGGTGGCAGGAGTTACATATGTATCATTTCATAAAATTCATGCATTCAATACATTGTTTCTACAAAACATCCGAAAGAAAAAGTTACAGTATATTAAAGGAAATCATTTTTTTAATCTGAGTCTTGTAAATGTATCCTCATCCTCCCTCCCACCAGTGGGTGGTGCCATGGCCCCTCCCGTTCCCCCATTTTCTTCCTCCAGGATTGAGGAATTTCTAATCTACAGTAAATGTATTAGAGAGTTGTCTGCATAAAGCAGAATAGGCATGTGTTTTTCTGACAACATGGCGTGTGCATGTTTATGCACGTGTGAAAGTCCAGGCCCAGTTTGATTTTTATGAAAAAGTTAAACTGGAGTGGAGGAAATAAATAATGTTGTTTGACATCCTAGATCAGAGATCTTCAAACATGGCATCTTTAAGAATTGTGGACTTCAACTTGTGGAGTTGAAGTCCACAAATCTTAAAGTTGCCAGGTTTGGGGACCTCTGTCCTAGATAAATACCCCTGGGAGGGGGGAATGTTTGTTATGGATCAGGATCAAAAACATTGTAAGATAAGGATCTCACCTGATTTTTCAAGTTGCACGATCCTAATTCAGGACCAAAATGTAAATTAGTTTTAATGTAATTTATATATTTTATAATTTGGTCTAACTTCTAAGAGCATGAAAGAATCCAGCCCAATCAAATCAAGCTCAAATCCAGTCTCTTGAAAACCAATTAGACTGTGATTGCAAGCCTACAAGAAAGAGATGACCAGGACAATATATTCCATTGACAATGGTCTTCAGAATGATGCTATTGTTGAAATGGGAGTGGCATAAGAGCTGTTGAATGCTCACTGCTCCAAATTTGGTTAATCCTGCTTTTTATAATAGTTCCTTTTTATCTATCTAGGCTTCATTTAAAAAAAACAACTTGTAATTTTCTTACTTTTTCTTTTAGATGCTTTGTTTCTTCTTTAATCTCCTCTTCTAATTTCTGAAACATCTGTTGTTGCTCAAGAACCAAATTCTTCTGGGTATTTATCTCATTTTCTTGTGATTTTGAATGCATCAACAATTTCTCCAGTTCAAGTTGACTATGCTCACTCTTAATGTGTGTGTGGAGAGAGAGAGAGAGAGAGAGAGAGAGAGAGAGAGAGAGAGAGAGAGAGAGAGAGAGAGAGAGAGGGAGGGAATGTCATGAGATACAATTATTCAAGACATCAGTTGCAATATTAAGAGTTTGTACAATTGCGATTCCACCAATTATTTTAGGTTAAATAAGAAATATTGACCAGGGGAAATGGGGGTGGTGGTGGTTAAAACAGTAGACACTCTTTAGTATTAAAACATTTAAAAATGACATCTTTCTTACCTTTTTCTTTAGCTCTTCATGAATTTTTAAAGTCTGAAAATCTGTAGTTACGATTTTTTCTTTTAGTTCTTCTACCATTTCCTTATGTTCTCTGAGGGAATTATGAGCCTCCCTTAGTTCTTGCTGCAGTTCCAAATTCTTTAACAAGAACAAAATAAAGTCACATGCAATCATGATGACCACCACATTTAAACAAAATCTTAATCCAATAAAAAGGATTTCATTGGGGCAGCAAATTAAGTTGCTACGAAACAAGATGGCAGCAAATAAATGGCATGAATGGAATGAATGAATTCTTACCACTGGAACAAGCCTCTCTATAGTCTCACTCAGACGGTGGACTGTTTGAATCATGTTATCCTTCTCGGTTTGAAGAACCTCTATTTCTGTTGTCAGACGCTTGTTTTCTTGGCTGATGCGTTTGACATTTTCTTCACTGCTCTGAAGCATCTGAACCAGCTCGATTTTCTCCCTCCACAGGGCTTCCATTTGGGACTCAGAGATACTTCTCAGCTGTTCTCCATCCTTCGTCTTCTCTACATTCTGCTGACTCGCCTCTTCTTTCAGCTGCAGTTGCTGCATCTCGAGGGAATTGTTTTCTAGGTATTGGATCTGAAACATGATTTTTATGAAGAATTGGGCTATTTTGCATTTTGCAGTCCAAAATGTCTGATTACTGTATTTTTCAGGCTATAAGATGCACCGGAGTATAAGATGCACCAAGATTTTTAAGAGGTAAATTTAAAAAAAAAAAGGTTTTTACCCTCCCCATTTTTTTTGTGTGAAAAAAAGGGCTGCAGAGAGTTTGAGAGGCCTGTAGAGTGCTCCTGGGGGCTGGGAAAGGCAAAACAATGAGCAAAAAATGGCCCGCTCTTTGTTTTTTTTTTAAAAAAAACGGGGCCTATAGAGGGTTTGGAAGGCCTGCAGAGTACTCCTGAGGGCTTGGGAGGAAAAAACCAGCCCCATCTTTATGAAAAATGGGCCCGTTTTTCCCCTCCCTAGCCCCGAGGATTTCCACTTTTCTGAAAAATGGGATATGGGGGCTGGGTTTTGGGGGACAAAAATGCTGTATTCAGTGTATAAGACGCACCCAAATTTTCACCCTCTTTTTTGGGGGAAAAGGGTGCGTCTTATACTCTGAAAAATACGGTATTTAGAAATTTCTCTATTAATTTGGTTAATCCCATTTTCAAAGCTATCACCATTGCAACTGATAATCAATTTTATTTTCTGAATGTGTTCTGTGTAATTTTGGCAAAAGAGTTCCTTTTTATCTATGCTATTGCGATTTTTAAAAATTAGAGGCTTTTAGAAATAATTTAAAATATAAAAGGGACATACTGTCAAAAAAAAAACCCTGGTCTTACTTTAAAAAAATAATTTTTTAGGCCATATTTATGAACATCATTCTACCTGTCATTTATTTACCTTTTCTTTTAGTTTTTTTGTTTCTTCTTTAAATTCCTCTTCAAGTTTCTGAAACATCTGTTGTTTCTCAAGAACTAAATTCTTCTGTGTATTAACCTCATCTTCTTGTAATTTTATACGTGCTAACAACTTTTCCAGTTCTAATTGAGTATCCTTAGCCTAAAATATATATTGAGAAAAAGAAAAAACTCAATACATCATGAAATAAAATCAGTTGGCACATCAGTTTCTATTATGCAATTGAAGAAAATATCAAGAGTTTCAATAACTGTGAACTTTAGAATAATTGTGAACTTTAAAATAAAAACAATTGACTAGGGCACTAGAGAACTTTAAACATGTTAGAATATTCATGATTGGGAGAGACATGATAACAAGGTCAGCCAATGAATAGGCATAGCAACTAAGTCAGCCAATGGGAGTTGAAACAGAACTGAGTCGGTGCTGAGAATTGAAACTAAAGCAAGACTAATCTGTCTGCTCTGAAGTGAAGACTACTCTCTGCTGTATTGCTGCTTATGTTTTACTTGCAACTTCTACCACGTTGAAAGGCTCTACTGTATTGTACATTTATTCAGCTGTTATATAAAGAAGTTAATAAATCCAGTTGAATCAGTTATCTGTGTGTTGTTTCTGGATTTGATTTTTCTGCAACAAACTGACAAAACGGCCAATGTTGAAAGCATCATGCTCAATTCTGTTTCGGGGGCGAAATTATTGGGAGCTAACTCTGCCAACTGCCAAGAATTTGATCCTGACCAGCTCAAGGTTGACTCTGCCTTCCATCCTTCCAAGGTCAGTAATGAGGACCCAGATTGTTGGGGGCAATATGCTGACTCTGTAAATCACTTAGAAATGGCTTTTAAGCACCATGAAGCAACATATACCCTATTTTTTGGAGTATAAGATGCACTTCCTCACCCCCCACTAAAAGTGGGTGGAAATGTCTGTGTGTCTTATATTCCAAATATTGTGGCAGAGGGGGGTTGGTGAAATGTCAATCAGCTGTTCTAGAACTGGCTATGCCAGTGGCAACGGCGGCGAATAGGCCACAGCAAACGGGTGGTGGTGAACGGGCTGCAGCAAATGGGCTGCAGTGGTGAACAGGGCCTGCCAAATGGGCATGGCAAATGGGCCATGCTGATTGGGCATCAGCGCCAAACAGGCATTGGCAAGCGGGCCACATCGTCAGTTGGGAACAGGCTGCAATGGTGGCAAATGGACGGTGGCAAATGTCTTATATTCCGAAAAATACGGGAAGTGCTATTGATATAAAGCTATGTATAAGCTTTAAAGCAGACTAGTTGTGAAAAATAAGCTGGCAATGCCACAGATGTCAACACAGTTGAATTTTTGTTTGTCCCAGTCTACAAGTTGTCAACCTCCAAGCATTTATTTAAATTAGCAAGTTTTGCATGGGATGTTGCTAAACAGAGATAATATTTTATCAAATTAAAGGTTTTTAATATTTTCTTTGCTGTAACAATATCGTTCCAATGTGTTTACTGATTTTGGTACATTTTAATATATTCTATTAATGTTTGGGCATTTTGGTGTAGGTTTGATCTTATTTGTTACCACAGGCCAAAACAATGCATAAAATGATTGATATGTACCATTGGGTTACTTTCTAGATACTGGTTTTTTTCCTTTTCCAAATCCTCCAATTGATGTTGCAACGCCACCTTCTCTTGCTGGAGAGTGGCAATCTGCTCCTTAATCCACTGAAGTTCATTGTTGATGTCTTCATTTTGAGTTTTGTTTACTGAGATGTCTTTCCAGTCGTCGGTTAATTTCAGAATCTGCAGTATCTGCGATATCTGCAATGAATATATTATTCCATAAGTTCCTTGAAGGAAATAAATAAGCAGCCTTTGATCTAACAGAAAATCTACATCCCAGATAAAGAAACCTCATTCTGTCAATGCATTTCGGTTAAAGGTATCTTTTACCTGTTGTTTTTGATCATCAATTGTGATCTCTAAAGTTTCTTTAACTCCTGAAATCTGTTTGTCTTTCTCTGCAATGGTTTCTTCAAGTTCTCCGATGCGCTTCTGACACTGCTTCAAAGAATTCTGGGCATTCCTGAGCCCCTCCTGGGCTTCAATATTCTTTCATAAAAAGATAGAAAAATAGACACATTCATGCATTAGAATTAACACAAAATATATTGTGGCGTGCAAATAATATTTTCTCCTAAGTGTTTGGTTGTTTTCTTAATACAGGGTTGGACAATTTGATGTTACACGTAGTAGCAGAACAGAAAAGCACGACAGAGTTGGAAGGCACCAGAGTTGGAGGTCTTCTAGTTCAACCCCCTGCTCAAACAGGAGACCCTATACTAAGTCAGCCAATGGGAGTTGAAACAGAACTGAGTCGGTGCTGAGAATTGAAACTAAAGCAAGACTAATCTGTCTGCTCTGAAGTGAAGACTACTCTCTGATGTATTGCTGCTTATGTTTTACTTGCAACTTCTACCATGTTGAACGGCTCTACTGTATTGTACATTTATTCAGCTGTTATATAAAGAACTTAATGAATCCAGTTGAATCAGTTATCTGTGTGTTGTTTCTGGATTTGATTTTTCTGCAACAAACTGACAAAACGGCCAATGTTGCTCAATCCTGTCAAAACCAGGTAGCTGTGGACTTTGGAGCACCCCAGATCTGGGTTTATGAAATTGAATCTATCAAATGTTTCTGTTTTTTTTTAAAAATTTTCTATGAAAAGTAGGAAATAAATAATATGCCATTCTTTCAGAAAAGGGACTAGCAATCTTTTGATGCAGTGGTTAGAATGCATTATTGGGAGCTAACTCTGCCAACTGCCAAGAGTTTGATCGTGACCAGCTCAAGGTTGACTCTGCCTTCCATCCTTCCAAGGTCAGTAATGAGGACCCAGATTGTTGGGGGCAATATGCTGACTCTGTAAATCACTTAGAAATGGCTTTTAAGCACCATGAAGCAACATATACCCTATTTTTTGGAGTATAAGATGCACTTCCTCACCCCCCACTAAAAGTGGGTGGAAATGTCTGTGTGTCTTATATTCCAAATATTGTGGCAGAGGGGGGTTGGTGAAATGTCAATCAGCTGTTCTAGAACTGGCTATGCCAGTGGCAACGGCGGCGAATAGGCCACAGCAAACGGGTGGTGGTGAACGGGCTGCAGCAAATGGGCTGCAGTGGTGAACAGGGCCTGCCAAATGGGCCATGCTGATTGGGCATCAGCGCCAAACAGGCATTGGCAAGCGGGCCACATCGTCATCAGTTGGGAACAGGCTGCAATGGTGGCAAATGGACGGTGGCAAATGTCTTATATTCCGAAAAATACGGGAAGTGCTATTGATATAAAGCTATGTATAAGCTTTAAAGCAGACTAGTTGTAAAAAATAAGCTGGCAATGCCACAGATGTCAACACAGTTGAATTTTTGTTTGTCCCAGTCTACAAGTTGTCAACCTCCAAGCATTTATTTAAATTAGCAAGTTTTGCATGGGATGTTGCTAAACAGAGATAATATTTTATCAAATTAAAGGTTTCTAATATTTTCTTTGCTGTAACAATATCGTTCCAATGTGTTTACTGATTTTGGTACATTTTAATATATTTTATTAATGTTTGGGCATTTTGGTGTAGGTTTGATCTTATTTGTTACCACAGGCCAAAACAATGCATAAAATGATTGATATGTACCATTTGGTTACTTTCTAGATACTGGTTTTTTTCCTTTTCCAAATCCTCCAATTGATGTTGCAACGCCACCTTCTCTTGCTGGAGAGTGGCAATCTGCTCCTTAATCCACTGAAGTTCATTGTTGATGTCTTCATTTTGAGTTTTGTTTACTGAGATGTCTTCCCAGTCATCCGTTAATTTCAGAATCTGTAGTATCTGCGATATCTGGAATGAACATATTATTCCATAAGTTCATTGAAGGAAATAAATAAGCAACCTTTGATCTAACAGAAAATCTACATCCCAGATAAAGAAACTTCATTCTGTCAATGCATTTCGGTTAAAGATATCTCTTACCTGTTGTTTTTGATCATCAATTGTGATCTCTAAAGTTTCCTTAACTCCTGAAATCTGTTTGTCTTTCTCTGCAATGGTTTCTTCAAGTTCTTCGATGCGCTTCTGACACTGCTTCAAAGAATTCTGGGCATTCCTGAGCCCCTCCTGGGCTTCAATATTCTTTCATAAAAAGATAGAAAAATAGACATATTCATGCATTAGAATTAACACAAAATATATTGTGGCGTGCAAATAATATTTTCTCCTACATATGGTTGTTTTCTTAATACAGGGTTGGACAATTTGATGTTACACGTAGTAGCAGAACAGAAAAGCACGACAGAGTTGGAAGGCACCAGAGTTGGAGGTCTTCTAGTTCAACCCCCTGCTCAAACAGGAGACCCTATACTAAGTCAGCCAATGGGAGTTGAAACAGAACTGAGTCGGTGCTGAGAATTGAAACTAAAGGAAGACTAATCTGTCTGCTCTGAAGTGAAGACTACTCTCAGCTGTATTGCTGCTTATATTTTACTTGCAACTTCTACCACGTTGAACGGCTCTACTGTATTGTACATTTATTCAGCTGTTATATAAAGAACTTAATGAATCCAGTTGAATCAGTTATCTGTGTGTTGTTTCTGGATTTGATTTTTCTGCAACAAACTGACAAAACGGCCAATGTTGCTCAATCCTGTCAAAACCAGGTAGCTGTGGACTTTGGAGCACCCCAGATCTGGGTTTATGAAATTGAATCTATCAAATGTTTCTGGTTTTTTAAAAAATTTCTATGAAAAGTAGGAAAGAAATAATATGCCATTCTTTCAGAAAAGGGACTAGCAATCTTTTGATGCAGTGGTTAGAATGCATTATTGGGAGCCAACTCTGCCAACTGCCAAGAATTTGATCCTGACCAGCTCAAGGTTGACTCTGCCTTCCATCCTTCCAAGGTCAGTAATGAGGACCCAGATTGTTGGGGGCAATATGCTGACTCTGTAAATCACTTAGAAATGGCTGTCAAGCACCATGAAGCAACATCTACCATATTTTTTGGAGTATAAGATGCACTTCCTCACCTCCCACTAAAAGTGGGTGGAAATGTCTGTGTGTCTTATATTCCAAATATTGTGGCAGAGGGGGGTTGGTGAAATGTCAATCAGCTGTTCTAGAACTGGCTATGCCAGTGGCAACGGCGGCGAATAGGCCACAGCAAACGGGTGGTGGTGAACGGGCTGCAGCAAATGGGCTGCAGTGGTGAACAGGGCCTGCCAAATGGGCATGGCAAATGGGCCATGCTGGTGGGGCATCAGCGCCAAACAGGCATTGGCAAGTGGGCCACATCGTCGTCAGTTGTGAACAGGCTGCAATGGTGGTAAATGGACGGTGGCAAATGTCTTATATTCCGAAAAATACGGGAAGTGCTATTGATATAGCTATGTATAAGCTTTAAAGCAGACTACTGTAGTTGTGAAAAATAAGCTGGCAATGCCACAGATGTCAACACAGTTGAATTTTTGTTTGTCCCAGTTTACAAGTTGTCAACCTCCAAGCATTTATTCAAATGAGCAAGTTTTGCATGGGATGTTGCTAAACAGAGATAATATTTTATCAAATTAAAGGTTTCTAATATTTTCTTTGCTGTAACAATATTGTTCCAATGTGTTTACTGATTTTGGTACATTTTAATATATTTTATTAATGTTTGGGCATTTTGGTGTAGGTTTGATCTTATTTGTTACCACAGGCCAAAACAATGCATAAAATGATTGATATGTACCATTTGGTTACTTTCTAGATACTGGTTTTTTTCCTTTTCCAAATCCTCCAATTGATGTTGCAATGCCACCTTCTCTTGCTGGAGAGTGGCAATCTGCTCCTTAATCCACTGAAGTTCATTGTTGATGTCTTCATTGTTGATGTCTTTCCAGTCGTCCGTTAATTTCAGAATCTGCAGTATCTGCGATATCTGCAATGAATATATTATTCCATAAGTTCCTTGAAGGAAATAAATAAGCAGCCTTTGATCTAACAGATTATCTACATCCCAGATAAAGAAACCTCATTCTGTCAATGCATTTCGATTAAAGGTATCTCTTACCTGTTGTTTTTGATCATCAATTGTGATCTCTAAAGTTTCCTTAACTCCTGAAATCTGTTTGTCTTTCTCTGCAATGGTTTCTTCAAGTTCTTCGATGTGCTTCTGACACTGCTTCAAAGAATTCTGGGCATTCCTGAGCCCCTCCTGGGCTTCAATATTCTTTCATAAAAAGATAGAAAAATAGACATATTCATGCATTAGAATTAACACAAAATGTATTGTGGCGTGCAAATAATATTTTCTCCTACATATGGTTGTTTTCTTAATACAGGGTTGGACAATTTGATGTTACACGTAGTAGCAGAACAGAAAAGCACGACAGAGTTGGAAGGCACCAGAGTTGGAGGTCTTCTAGTTCAACTCCCTGCTCAAACAGGAGACCCTATACTAAGTCAGCCAATGGGAGTTGAAACAGAACTGAGTCGGTGCTGAGAATTGAAACTAAAGGAAGACTAATCTGTCTGCTCTGAAGTGAAGACTACTCTCTGCTGTATTGCTGCTTATGTTTTACTTGCAACTTCTACCACGTTGAAAGGCTCTACTGTATTGGACATTTATTCAGCTGTTATATAAAGAACTTAATGAATCCAGTTGAATCAGTTATCTGTGTGTTGTTTCTGGATTTGATTTTTCTGCAACAAACTGACAAAACGGCCAATGTTGCTCAATCCTGTCAAAACCAGGTAGCTGTGGACTTTGGAGCACCCCAGATCTGGGTTTATGAAATTGAATCTATCAAATGTTTCTGGTTTTTTAAAAATTTTCTATGAAAAGTAGGAAAGAAATAATATGCCATTCTTTCAGAAAAGGGACTAGCAATCTTTTGATGCAGTGGTTAGAATACATTATTGGGAGCTAACTCTGCCAACTGCCAAGAGTTTGATCCTGACCAGCTCAAGGTTGACTCTGCCTTCCATCCTTCCAAGGTCAGTAATGAGGACCCAGATTGTTGGGGGCAATATGCTGACTCTGTAAATCACTTAGAAATGGCTGTTAAGCACCATGAAGCAACATCTACCATATTTTTTGGAATATAGGATGCACTTCCTCACCTCCCACTAAAAGTGGGTGGAAATGTCTGTGTGTCTTATATTCCAAATATTGTGGCAGAGGGGGGTTGTTGAAATGTCAATCAGCTGTTCTAGAACTGCTATGCCAGTGGCAACGGCGGCGAATAGGCCACAGCAAACGGGTGGTGGTGAACGGGCTGCAGCAAATGGGCTGCAGTGGTGAACAGGGCCTGCCAAATGGGCATGGCAAATGGGCCATGCTGATTGGGCATCAGCGCCAAACAGGCATTGGCAAGCGGGCCACATCATCGTCAGTTGTGAACAGGCTGTAATGGTGGCAAATGGACGGTGGAAAATGTCTTATATTCCGAAAAGTACGGGAAGTGCTATTGATATAGCTATGTATAAGCTTTAAAGCAGACTAGTTGTGAAAAATAAGCTGGCAATGCCACAGATGTCAACACAGTTGAATTTTTGTTTGTCCCAGTTTACAAGTTGTCAACCTCCAAGCATTTATTCAAATTAGCAAGTTTTGCATGGGATTTTGCTAAACAGAGATAATATTTTATCAAATTAAAGGTTTCTAATATTTTCTTTGCTGTAACAATATCGTTCCAATGTGTTTACTGATTTTGGTACATTTTAATATATTTTATTAATGTTTGGGCATTTTGGTGTAGGTTTGATCTTATTTGTTACCACAGGCCAAAACAATGCATAAAATGATTGATATGTACCATTTGGTTACTTTCTAGATACTGGTTTTTTTCCTTTTCCAAATCCTCCAATTGATGTTGCAACGCCACCTTCTCTTGCTGGAGAGTGGCAATCTGCTCCTTAATCCACTGAAGTTCATTGTTGATCTCTAAAGTTTCCTTAACTCCTGAAATCTGTTTGTCTTTTTCTGCAATGGTTTCTTCAAGTTCTTCGATGTGCTTCTGACACTGCTTCAAAGAATTCTGGGCATTCCTGAGCCCCTCCTGGGCTTCAATATTCTTTCATAAAATGATAGAAAAATAGACATATTCATGCATTAGAATTAACACAAAATATATTGTGGCGTGCAAATAATATTTTCTCCTACATATGGTTGTTTTCTTAATACAGGGTTGGACAATTTGATGTTACACGTAGTAGCAGAACAGAAAAGCACGACAGAGTTGGAAGGCACCAGAGTTGGAGGTCTTCTAGTTCAACCCCCTGCTCAAACAGGAGACCCTGTACTAAGTCAGCCAATGGGAGTTGAAACAGAACTGAGTCGGTGCTGAGAATTGAAACTAAAGCAAGACTAATCTGTCTGCTCTGAAGTGAAGACTACACTCTGCTGTATTGCTGCTTATGTTTTACTTGCAACTTCTACCACGTTGAAAGGCTCTACTGTATTGTACATTTATTCAGCTGTTATATAAAGAAGTTAATGAATCCAGTTGAATCAGTTATCTGTGTGTTGTTTCTGGATTTGATTTTTCTGCAACAAACTGATAAAACGGCCAATGTTGAAAGCATCATGCTCAATCCTGTCAAAACCAGGTAGCTGTGGACTTTGGAGTACCCCAGATCTGGGTTTATGAAATTGAATCTATCAAATGTTTCTGGTTTTTTAAAATTTTCTATGAAAAGTAGGAAAGAAATAATATGCCATTCTTTCAGAAAAGGGACTAGCAATCTTTTGATGCAGTGGTGAGAATGCATTATTGGGAGCTAACTCTGCCAACTGCCAAAAGTTTGATCCTGACCAGCTCAAGGTTGACTCTGCCTTCCATCCTTCCAAGATCAGTAATGAGGACCCAGATTGTTGGGGGCAATATGCTGACTCTGTAAATCACTTAGAAATGGCTGTTAAGCACCATAGCGCCAAACAGGCATTGGCAAGCGGGCCACATCGTCGTCAGTTGTGAACAGGCTGCAAAGGTGGCAAATGGATGGTGGCAAATGTCTTATATTCCGAAAAATACGGGAAGTGCTATTGATATAGCTATGTATAAGCTTTAAAGCAGACTAGTTGTGAAAAATAAGCTGGCAATGCCACAGATGTCAACACAGTTGAATTTTTGTTTGTCCCAGTCTACAAGTTGTCAACCTCCAAGCATTTATTCAAATTAGCAAGTTTTGCATGGGATGTTGCTAAACAGAGATAATATTTTATCAAATTAAAGGTTTCTAATATTTTCTTTGCTGTAACAATATCGTTCCAATGTGTTTACTGATTTTGGTACATTTTAATATATTTTATTAATGTTTGGGCATTTTGGTGTAGGTTTGATCTTATTTGTTACCACAGGCCAAAACAATGCATAAAATGATTGATATGTACCATTTGGTTACTTTCTAGATACTGGTTTTTTTCCTTTTCCAAATCCTCCAATTGATGTTGCAATGCCACCTTCTCTTGCTGGAGAGTGGCAATCTGCTCCTTAATCCACTGAAGTTCATTGTTGATCTCTAAAGTTTCCTTAACTCCTGAAATCTGTTTGTCTTTTTCTGCAATGGTTTCTTCAAGTTCTTCGACGCGCTTCTGACACTGCTTCAAAGAATTCTGGGCATTCCTGAGCCCCTCCTGGGCTTCAATATTCTTTCATAAAAAGATAGAAAAATAGACATATTCATGCATTAGAATTAACACAAAATATATTGTGGCGTGCAAATAATATTTTCTCCTAAGTGTTTGGTTGTTTTCTTAATACAGGGTTGGACAATTTGATGTTACACGTAGTAGCAGAACAGAAAAGCACGACAGAGTTGGAAGGCACCAGAGTTGGAGGTCTTCTAGTTCAACCCCCTGCTCAAACAGGAGACCCCATACCAGTGGTTCTCAACCTTCCCAATGCCGTGATCCTTTAAGACAGTTCCTCATGTTGTGGTGACCTCCAACCATAAAATTGGTGTCTCGGTTACTAAGACCATTGAAAATATGTGTTTTCTGATGGTCTTAGGCGACCCCTGTGAAAGGGTCGTTCGACCCCCAAAGGGGTCCTGACCCACAGGTTGAGAACCACTGCCCTATACCCTTTCAGACAAAGAGTTGTGCAGTTTCTTCTTGAAAACCTCCAGTGTTGGAGCACTCACAACTACTGGAGGAAAGTCGTTCCACTGATTAATTGTCTAATTTTTCTCCCAAAAAATCCAATGATGGTTTAGTTGCATTTTTCTGAAAAACACATGTAAAATGAATGTAAGGATGGAAATAGCCATTCAGCATTTATGACCTGTTATCTTTCTTACCTTCCCTAAAAGACCAATATTTTTGGCTGTACTTAGTGATATCACTGAATACAATCCTTGCTGACTCCTAACCATACAAAATCAATTAAAAGTTCCAAAAGAATAAATATGGTCCACAATGATAAAGTAACCTGCTCTTTGCCTACAGTTTCTCTGCCATGTTTAACTTACCATTGAGACGGTATCTTGTATATCTTCTTTGAGCTGATCTCTCTCCTTCTCAAGGGCTTCCTGTTGTTGTTTGAAGTCATTTCTTTCTTGGGTCAAGGCTCTTATTTTTTCTTGATCCTCCTGAAGTCTTTCCATCATGTCTGACTTTTGTGCCTCCTCGGCTTCCATTTTAGAATCCCAAGCCTTCAACTGATCTTTGAGCTCTTCCATTTCACTCAGCTTTTCATAAGCGTCATGCAGTTGTTCTTTAAGCGTGATCAGCTCCTCTTGCTCCAAGTCCTTCTCCTGTAATTCTTCCTTTTTGCTGGATTGCTTTGATTTTTCAGGAAACTATAGCATATATGTTAAGCACAATTTAATATATGGAAAATGCAGCATCAAAAGTTGTCAAATGTTGTAATCGCTTTTGACTTTGTTTTGCAATAATCTTAATGAATTCCTTGCAAATAGTTAAGAATCATTCCCCTTCCTCCACATTCTTCTTCCACCATCAAATAACTTGAAAATATGTAAATATATGTAAAACTGATGCTGCTACCAAAAAGACATTCTAAGTGTATTGTAACAATATTCTTTTAAACAATGATCGCTTTGTATGGTTATCAGTGTAGTATAATGGCTGAGGCTACGGGGAGACAAAGATTCAAGAGTACTAGCAGCCTTGGATATACCCTAGACCAGGGGTGTGACCAACTCACATTAGCGACGGCATTTAAAGAAAACATTTACAAAATGATTTATAGATGGTACCTGGCCCCAGCAAGGATTTCCAAAATGTTCCCTGCTGCATCTGACAAATGTTGGAAATGTGACTCTGCCAGGGGCACCTTCTTTCACCAGTGGTGGACCTGCCCAAAGGTTAAGTCCAAAGTACTGGACTACTATCAAAAATTAGTCGTTAGAAATCACAGGATTTGATTTTCAATTGGACCCAGTTATATGTCTGTTGGGGATAAAGCCAAGAGAAGTACCTAAAGATGCATGGTACTTATTAATACACATTACAACAGCGGCACGCATGACATACGCGCAATACTGGAAGTCAAAGGAAATCCCAACGAACCAACAGGTCCTGGATAAGATTCTACGATGTGCAGAAGTGGACAGGATGGCACATATTCTTAAAGGGAAAAGTGAATCGCTTTTTAATAAAAGTTGGGATTTCTGGTATCTATGGCTGGGAAACAGAGTGTCGGATTTTAATGGGAGTAGTGGTTAAGATTTAGTCAATAATTGTTTTTGAATCTTTTTCTCTATATAAACTTTAATAAACAGCTATTATTAGAAGTGTAGGAGAAATATTGAGAATTAGGGATTTATAAGACAACTGTAAAATGTGTATAAGACCTATCAGCTTGGGATGAATTAGACTAAAATTGGAGGAGGTAAATAAACTCCTCAGTCTTTGTTCAATGTTTATGTGAATTATTGTTTAAGAGAAATTTATTTTAAGGGAAAATATATATATATATATATATATATAAAGTTTGGAACGTTGAAACGCCACCCCCAGAACCCATCAGAGAAAATAAACAAGCAAAGGTAACAACGGAAAGAGGAGAGACGAGGAGGGAAAGGAAGAAAGGGTAAAGTAGAGAAAGTAAGGATGGGGAATTAAGAGTAGGAGAGAGGATAAGAAAGAAGAGAGGAGAGAGAGAGAGAGGAAAGAGAGGGGAAAAAGGGAGAAGAGAGGAAAAATGAGAGGAGGAAACAAGAAGGCAGAGAAGGGAGCTTGAGAAAGTAGGAGTAAGGCTGTTGCAAAATAAGATGGAGAAAAGGGGTGGCAAGAAAGCGATCCAAACTGTATCATATAGTATATATGTAAGAATGTGTATAGAGATTAATGATGAATAGATAAATGTTAAATAGTATTTATAAGAATGTATATCAATGAATGTTTTTGAAATGGGAAAAACAATAATAATAATAGAGTACTAGCAGCCTTGGATATACCCTAGATCAGGGGTCCCCAACCTTTTTTTCACCAGGGACCGGTTTCATTTTAAAGAAAATTCTGCGGACCGGCTGAGTGGCTCAGCAGTCATGTGACTGGGTGGGCGGGGCCAACTTGGAAAATGTGAAACTCACTTAACAATGATCTTGGTTAGCAACCAAACTTTTGGCCTCAACTGTGGTCATAAGTTCTTTCTTTCTTTCTTTCTTTCTTTCTCTCTCTCTTTCTTTGTCTCTGTCTCTCTTTCTTTCTCTCGCTATTTCTTTCTTTCTCTCTTTCTCTCTCTTTCCCTTTCTCTCACTATTTCTTTCTCTTTCTTTCTTTCTCTGTCTCTCTCCTTCATCCGCCCATCTCTGTCACTCTGTGTGTGTGTGCGTGTGTCTGTCTGTCTTGCGTTCACTCAATCACTCATTCTGGGTCTCTGTCTATCTTTCTCTCCCTCCCTCCCTCTCTCTGTCTCTCTATGTGTGTGTGTCTGTCGTCGTCGTCGTCCCCCCCCCCCAGCCTCCTCAGCTCGCCTGCCGCGCTTGGTCGCTCGTTTGCTCGGTCAGGCTCCGTGGCTGCAGGGCTGGAGAGGAGGAGAGAGCAGCCCATTGGGCAGAGCGCGCGAGAGAACGCAGGAGGATGGTGGGGGCTCTTCCTCCACCCTCGTCGACGGAGGGACTCCTGTGCGCCGCCGGAGCAACCCTCCCGACGAGGGTGGAGGAAGAGCCCCCACCATCCTCCTGCGTTCTCCCGCGCGCTCTCCCCAATGGACTGCCCCCTCCTCCCTCCTCCTCCTCTCCAGCCAGTTCCTTTCCCCGCTGGCGGAGCCTCCACAGCCCCTGGAAAAAAACGAGTGGCCGGCATGCCAGCAGGGAAGGGAATCGGCGCCCAGGAGTCCCTCCGCCGACGAGGGAGGAGGAAGAGGCACACTCCAACGGCGCGAACAGCCACGCCTGCGTTCTCCCGCGCGCTCTGCTCAGGGGGCTGCCCCTCCTCCCTTCTCTCCAGCCCTGCGGCCCGGCTCCCAGCCAGCCACGGACCGGCACCGGTCCGCGGCCCGGGGGTTGGGGACCCCTGCCCTAGACCAGGGGTGTCAAACTGGTGGCCTGCGGGCCAGATGCATCACATGCAGGCCACGCCCACTCCAGCTCCGTGAAAAAACATCATGATACGTCATGAGATGGCAACGTGATTGGGTGTGTTTGACACCTGTGCCCTAGAGCCATACTTAATCCCTGCTTAAACTTTTAGTATAAAAAAATAGTAGATGTGTAGCAGAGCCAGGGAATATTCATGGGGCTATTACTAAGTTTAGAGATACTGAGGAGATCACAGGAAAGGTATTTCACAGGTGATAAGTCAACTTATGCATCAGTCTGTTTTGTATACATGATTAATGAATTCTCAGTACATTGGCATAGGAAATTCCCTGCTAAATCCTTTCCTTTAAAGCAACAGCAGATAATCCCATTCCACTTTCTGTGTGAAATTGGAAAATGAAACAAAGTAATAACAGTAATAACCAAGAGGCACCTAGGCTCCAACACTGTAGGCTGAGTTCCCAGATGCAATTTGATACACAAAGTATAATGGATCCAATGCTTCCTGTAACTTGGATACAATGTACAGATTCATACAATGCAACAAGTCCTAAATCTAGATTTAACCAAACATGCTCTAGTTCTGTTGTGGCCCAGCCGGCTCCGGATGAGCTGCCGATGGACTCCTTCTAGTGAGGAGTCCTATGAGTCTGCTCTGGAGGAGGTGAGAGACCTTGAGGAAGCAGAGAGCCGGGCTGGTCATCAGGAGGCATCTGGCTCTTGGAGTAGTGGGGAGGATCAGGGCCAGTTTGTCCCTGATGCTAGATTGAGAAGGGCTGAGAAGAGGAGGCTTCAAGTACATCAGAAGCAAATTCGGAGGGTCTGAATTGTTCTCAGCTGCTTAATGAATGGCCCCTCCCAAGAGTATTGAAAAGGAAGTTTGGGATTTAGAGGTTTTTGCAGAGAACGTTTAACTTCAGGTTCGTGTATAGTCGTGTTTGAATGTATCTGTTACGAGACATTAGGGCAAGCAGCCAAGAGAGATAGTGGCAGGCAGCCAATCTTGTATCAGTCGGAGGAAGGAGGGCAGAACAAGTTCCTATATTCTCATAGCATGCCTTGTTTAAAAGAAACGTCTATGTCCGTGATGGCCAACCTATAACACGCGTGCCATATGCTCCGCCGTGCATGTGTCAATGTATCTACTGACTTATCATATTATAAAATGGGCACTTACTTCTTGGGTATTATAACTGATGGACGTATTGAGACTTCCATTGGAACAGGGATCTATTTGTGTGTTCATGGAGTTGTCTTCTTCAGCTACAGCCAAGGATTTCTGCTCCAATTTGTCACACGGCTGTTTGAGTTCTTCAAAAGCTACGGTGTTTCCTCTTATCACTTCATCATTTGCTAAATCCATTTTGGATGCCAGTGCTTGAGTTGCTTCATGAACCATCCTCTCTTTTTCAGCAACTTGAGACAGCAATGTTTCTTTTTCTGACATCAGCAAAGCAATTGTGTCGTTTTTTTCAACAATCTGTTAATAAAACCAAAAGCATATATTATGAGCAAAATACGGGAAAACAGCTCTTAGTGTTTTTGTTGTTTTAAAAATTAACTAGATAATAATGGAGGATAATTGTTTGGGTTTCTAGGTTTGCTTCTCTAACGGGAATCAGTTTGATGTCTGTCATTATTCCAAAACTAATCCAAAGGTTATCTATCGTAATCTTGCTTTAGTGTTAAAAGCAAATCTTGTAGGGATTTGCTCTAATTTCCTAGCTGAAGTCTATTACTGCTTATCACACTTTGCCAATCAATCCTATCTTCTAACAAATTCTGCATTCCCCAATTTTAGCAATCTAACACCCAAAATTCCATTCTCCAAATATGAAAGAAACAAGAAGTTAAAGCAACGAAACAACAGTGTGATTTCTAATTCAATTTTCAAATGCTTTTGAATCAATAAAGCCTCTTTTTTTCAGGATTGGGTAACTGGTTTGGAAGCTACTCCAAGAAACAACTATTTATTTTTCCAGGAGCATGTTCCAAAGTCACTGTGTAAAGCCCTAGCAACTAATCACTGACTTTCTGCTAAAAGTCAATAAAATTGTTTACAATGCTGAAATAGGTCACTAGTGCTAGAAGTCTGTTTTAGGAAACAGTAAAGAAAATAAACTTTATTCTGAAAAGAGAAAACATTTCACTTGAAAATGTAAGTATTGCTATATAAAATGTTATTGAATAATTTCCAGTGATTCATGCAATAGTCTTTTACTTCTTTGTGTAAGATTTCAAGATCTGATCCAGAGTTTGCTTCTGATAAACCAGCCAACTTTTCCTTTAAATCCACGTTCTCATCCAAAGCTTTATTAAGCTGATTTTTTAAATCCTCCATTTTCCCTTCCAACTCCACATATGGTAGCAAGTCTGGAAAAGAGAGGGCAAAACTTATCACAGAAATGAATGACAATTGTGCTATGTTGACTGGATTGCTCTATACCTAGGAAGCTACATCATGGGGAGCCCATATCATCAATGGTTTTTCGGTTTTCATGAATTTTTGCTGTCTTACTTATAAATACTAGAGATTAAATCTTGGGCTATATGTTAAAGAATACTGTATATCTTTGAGCTATAGCCCCAGTTCTTTTTTTTTATACATTTTGGGTAGGGTGAAATTTCTTGTTAAAATGCAGAGTAATTTATATCCTGAGTTTTGCAAATGACATTGCTGACAGAAACAGAAAGCCAGTGACACAACAAAAGTATTTTGTATTTATGTATAATTGATTTTAAATCTCTGTTCGCCGCCCCGAGTCCCTTTATGGTGAGATGGGTGCGGGTTATAAATGTGAAAAATAAATAAATAAATAAATAAAAGTCACTCTCCCTTACATCCCTGAAAGATAAAACTTTGCTGCTTATACAGTTTGGTTTATTTCCTCTCCATTCCTTTTCTTAGTTATTCAGTTTCCTTCTCCATTTTGAGTTTCACTCCTGTTCTACTGATATGACTTCTGATTTTCAGAACAACGGTTAATTTTGAAACACGCAGCAGTTATATCCTTTTTCTTAAATATAGGAAAGGCCGCTACAAATTGGATTCCAAGCAAACCCATTTTCAGAGGAGAAATAGCGGAGTATATTTTTTCATTGTAGCTGCAATGGTTTTGTTAAAAGAGATTCGGCAACTAAATTAAACGACTCATCAAATGTCTATGAGGTAAATGAAAACCTAAAGTATATTTGATAAGCTTTAAAATGCTACAGAGCCTTTTGATGGTTTTATTATAAATGGCTAAGATATCTCCTTCGTTAGATTTTTTTAAATCTCAATTTGTATGGGGGAAAAGGAGTCTCAAACTGTACACAAGAAATAACAACACACAGCATAAAAAATAAACAAAACCCCCCAAAAAGCCATGACGGGAAAAAACAAGACACCTTCCCATTCTGACTTCTCAAAAGCCTTCCTGAAACAATGCAGATTAATTTAATGCAGTGTTTTTCAACCTTGGCCACTTGAAGAGGTCTGGACTTCATCTCCCAGAATTCCCCAGCCAGCATTTGCTGAATTCTGGGAGTTGAAGTCCAGACCTCTTCAAGTGGCCAAGGTTGAGAAACACTGATTTAATGCAATCTTCCCCAACCCACATGTACTGGAATTACAACTCTCAGTATTCCTACCAGCATTCTAATGACTTTAAGTTATACATTTTCTTCTCAGCATTTAGGGTTTCATAAAGGACAGTGGAAGTGGTTTCTGTGAACAATACCTTTCGAATTGTTAACTTCCACCAGTGATGTCAGCTTTGCATTTTCTTGCATGTAATACTGTAGCTCTTTCTGGAGATCAGACTGCATTTTTTTATAGTTGGTTTTTCGGGTTTCTAATTGGGTCTTGTAGCTTCCAAGATCTTTTTCCATTTGATCGTAAGTATCTGACAGCTGGTTCTATATGGGAATGAGTTAGCATCAGAGGTGGGCTGCACACATTTTAACAACCAGTTTGCTGAATATGTGAGTGCACGCACACTTCATGTACAAACATTTTGTGCATGCTCGCTTTGCATACGCACACTTTGTGCTTACAATACCTAAAACAAGGCTTTTCCAATGGGGGAGGTTTCTTGCACACCTGCGAGGTCAGGCATGGTTAGTTTTTTGGTTAGTTTTTTTAAAATTGCCTGTGCACTGCCCCGAGTCCCTTTTGGGAAAGGGTGCGGTATATAAATCAAATAAACTATAAACTATAACTATAAACTATAGTAGAACAGGTGAGGCATGCAAATCAGCTGGGTTGCCGGGCAGATCGAGCTAGAAAGTGAGATATCTAGGATAGCATCAGAGCAGGGGGGTGGGGACAGGCGGTGCTCGGAACTACCAATTCAAGTGAACTGGTCCGAACCGGCGGCAGCCCACCACTGGTTAGTATAGTATGAACATGAACATCCAAGTACAAATTGGCAATGTACAACAAACACAATTTGCTCTGTGATTTTTGCTTTCTGGCTTACAGGAAAACCATCTTAGGCAGCATTGCCTCACACATACACACACCCCTTCAAATTGTCACTAGATTCACTCTAGGAATTATAAGAAGCATAATCTTGATGATATGAGATCTTAAACTTAAATCTCTATTATGGTAGGCTCCTTAATGTTATCTTCTTCTGAATGTACATCGGGTCCTGGGGAAAGATGCTTCAAGTTTTTTTCTTAATCACTTCGCTTGCCATTTACATAACAGTCTTCTAATGAGAAACTAATAACTATTTTACAAACAAACATGTTTTGAAAGTTGTTTTCTTTTAATAGAACAGATTTTCAGCAGCTAATGTTTATTTTTTACTTTATTTTTTTTAAAATTTTTTTTAAAAAAAATCATCCTTCATTATATCCTGTAGAAAGCATGTTGATTAGTTACATATAGCTCTCGTGCATTTCTTCCACCATCATTATTCATGTATATCTTAATAGCCCCATACAAAGTTCTCCTTTAACCACATTTATTTAAACGTGCTTTTCCCTCTGATAATTCACACTCATAAACATAGCCACAAAATGGCATTCATTGACTATTTCAAGAAACCTCCAATAACCTTATACTGTATTAACATATTCTACCTAAGATTCAATAGCACTATTTCTACACCCCTCCCCTTTTTTTATTAAACAATATCCTTTAAAATTCCTTAATGGTTAGCTAAAAAGAATACACACACACACACACACACACACACACACACATATACAAACATACATACACATATACATACACATATACATACATATATATATATATATATATATATATATATGTTAAATGTTTTTTTTTTTTTTTTTAAAGGAATGATTAATAATTAATTAAGAGACCAGGATGGATCCATTTCGGACTTCTTAGTCCTCGTCAGCTGGCCATACTTTCCTACAGGGATTTGAACTGGTGCTCTCCAGCATTCGAAGCAGGCTTCTCTATGCCTTGAGCTAACCAGCTTCCCTGATTACATCATCCATTACATCATCATCCATCAGCCTGCTTCGAATGCTGGAGAGCACCAGTTCAAATCCCTGTAGGAAAGTATGGCCAGCTGACGAGGACTAAGAAGTCCGAAATGGATCCATCCTGGTCTCTTAATTAATTATTAATCATTCCTTTAAAAAAAAAAAAAAAAAACATTTAACACATATCTAAAAAGACAGCAGAAATTTAATAGGTCTCTGTCTGGATGATCTCAAAGAGGAGTCGAAAGACAGAGAAGGATGACAAGTTTGTCTCCTCCCTTGAACAGGCCTAGCAGGAAGCTGTAACATAGTATCTTCATATATATATATATATATATATCATATATCATTAAGCTATGTCCATTATTATTTCATTATTCTTATTCTAATCTCATTACCCCTTGATGCTTAATAAGTAGAAGCTTAGTAATTTTATAGATTGTTTTAGAAGGATTATTAGTTAATAAATATCTAATTAGTATTTTTATTTTCTTACCATTTTTTCTTTCAGTGTTAAATTTTCAGTTTGGAGGAACGCAGATTCTTTCTTAGCATCCAGGGCAACGGCTTCAGCATCTCGGAGGGACTGTTTCAACTCTTGCACTTCGTCCCGATTTTTCCTTGGAGTTTGCTGCAAGCATGAAAAATTGGGATAGTATTTATTATTTATTTATTTATTCGATTTATATACCGCCCTATTTCACCTAAAAGGAACTCAGGGCGGTGCACAGAAAGATAAAAACCCCACAATATACAAAATATAAAAAACAATTAAATTATTAGATCTGTGCTAAAATTTGAATAAATAATTAAAACCAATAAATATCGAATTAAAATATTCCCTAATCTATGTTAGGCCGGCTAGATGAAAGAAATGTGCTTTTACCATCCGACGGAAGAGGCGTAGGTCCGTGATGGTACAGATATCGGGGGGAAGGTCGTTCCAGAGTGTCGGACCCGCCACAGAGAAGGCTCGTTCCCTGGGAGTCGCCAGTTGGCATTGACCGGCTCACGGTACTCTGAGAAGGCCAACTCTGTGGGAGCGGACAGGTCGAAGGGAGGAATGTGGTAGGAGGCGGTCTCTCAAGTAACCAGGACCCGTGCCATGGAGCGCTTTGAAGATGGTAACTAACACCTTGAAGTGCATCCGGAAGACCACAGGCAGCCAGTGCAGCTCGCGCAGGAGGTGTTACGTGGGAGTAACGAGAAACTCCCAGAATCCCCTGCACGGCCGCATTCTGCACTAGCTGGAGCCTCCGGGTGCACCTCAAGGGGAGCCTAGGTAGTCTTGCAGTAGTCTAGGCGGGAGTGACCGTGCGTAGGGCATCTCGATCTAGAAAGGGGCGCAACTGGCATATCAGGTAAACCTGATAGAAGGCCCCCCTGGCCACGGCCGTCACATGATCGTCTAAGGACAGCCATGAGTCCAGGAGGACGCCCAAGTTGCGGGCCTTTTCCGCGGGAGCCAATGACTCGCCCCCGATAGCCAACGAGTGTTGTTTAAGCAGAGATAAATATTCTATCAAAGCAAAATGAAAACTATTTTTTTGGCGGGATGGTTGATGGGTTGTGGTGTAGGAAAGTTAAAACAGACGATTCATAAATTTATTTTCGCAATTGCACATCATGATGAATTTCAATTTTCAAAAACCAGAGGTAAAGCTTATATACCAGGGGTGTCAAACTTATGGGACATATTGCAACTTCCCCCCTTTGATAAACTGGGCGGGGGGGGGGGGGGGCATGGCCAGTGCATGATGCATCCAGCCCATGGGCCACGAGTTTACACCCTTGCTATATATTATCCTTTATTTGCTCCATTTATTTGCTACTTTAGTCATCCCAAAACACGACAAAAATATCAGCAAAATGTTCGCTCTTTGAAGAAATTATGATCACTTTTACAACTCTGAAAATTGAAATCTCTTTAGAAATGCATCCTTAGCCATAATAATATGCTAACCCATGCTATTATATTTATATGAAAAAAAGCACATCGATTTATAGAAAGTTTGCATACAGGTAGTTGATATGCGCTAATAACACCATGAGAATTTGCATCTCTCTATCCATGAAGCAAACCAAACCTCTGGGCACAGTTTAGCCACATGGAAATATCATTCATTCTCCAATCACTCACCAGAAATTGTGAAAATACATCAACTGACAAGAGCTTTTATTAACAACTTGTGTAACTTTTGTAACTTCTACAAATAATTTGCTGTCTAGAAAACTTGATAAATTTACTTCAGGGGTGTCAAACTTGTGGCGTCACATTGTCATCATGTGTCGTATCATGACTCCCCTCCCCCCCATTCGCTGAAGTGGGGGTGGGCATGGCCAGTGTTTGATCATCCAGCCAACGGGCCCCAGGTTTGACACCCCTGCTCTGTGATAGACTAGAGCACTGATGGCGAACCTTTTTTGCCTCGGGTGCCAAAAGCACACACTTGCGCACCATTGCATGCACTCGGGTGCCCACCCCCATAATTTAATCCCCCCATGCCATGCCCCGTGCATGCATGCACAACTTTCTTGGAGCCTGGGGAGGGCAAAAACGCCCCCCACCTAGAGTCACTCCGGAGGCCGGAAACAGCCCATTTTCCAACTTCCGGTGAGCCTGGTCCATTTTTCACTCTCTGCAGGCTTCAGGAGGCTTTCCTGAAGTCTCCAGAGGACAAAAAACTGCTGAAAATCAACTGGCCAGTGTGTGCACGTGTGCTGGAGCTGACAGGACAACACCCTGCGTGCCCTCAGAAATGGCTCTACGTGCCACCTGTGGCACGCGTGCCATAGGTTTGCCATCACGGGACTAGAGTAACTACCATTCTACGTATGTAGCTATTCATAAGAATTTCAACTAATAACAAAGGAATCAAATACACAAAAATATGCTTTTCATGAGAGATGGGGTGGCTCAGTGGCTAAGATGCTGAGCTTGTCAATCAGAAGGTTGGCACTTCGAATACCTAGCGCCGCGTAACGGAGTGAGCTCCTGTTACTTGTCCCAGTTTCTGCCAACCTAAGCAGTTCGAAAGCAGTTAAAAATTCAAGTAGAAAAATAGGAACCACCTTTGGTGGGAGGGTAACAACGTTCCGTGTGCCTTCAAAGTTTAGTCATGCCGGCCACATGACCAGGGAGACGTCTTCAGATGGCGTTGGCTCTTCGGCTTTGAAACAAAAATGAGCACTGCCCCCTAGTGTCCATATGTGCAAGGGGAACCTTTACTTTTTATGCTTTTCACAGTTCGCTTACTAAATACACAATTAATTTAAGAAGTTTCAGACTTACTACTAAAATGCTTGTATCATTTTTGTCTTTTTTAAACTCTTCTACAAGGGTTTTGAGTTTCTTATTGCGCTCTTCCAACACTGTCATTCTTTTCTCTTGTTCCTTGCACTGCATGTCTTTTGAGTTAATTTCTTGCTATAAAACAAACAAAAAGGTGCACCCCAAACACGTTCAATACATGCTAAATACAAAGGAATAGTCCCCATTCATATTGCCATTCCATAAAAAAAAAAAAAATAGGGAAGCCCGGCCACCACCACCACCACCACCACCACCTCACCTGAAGGTCTTGATTGTATATTTCTGCATTTGAAATTATAGCCTTTAAGTTGGTAATTTCATGCATTAGTTGCATCTGTGGAGCAAGTGAAGCAAATAGCAAAGCATTTGTGAAGCCCCCATCAGTTTAGTTTACCTGCCATCACCATAAGAAAGATAAGCAGCCTTTGCATTAAAAGATTCTGTTAGAACCACTCAACTTTAGATAAGCATCTAGTTCAGGGGTGTCAAACTGGATTTCTTCAAGGGCCAGATCAGCACTGTAGTTCTCCTCTGAGGGCCAGGGGGGGGGGGGGGAGACACAGGACGGCCGCCTCCTGCAGCATTTTGCTGGCCAAAACCACCCCGGGGCCTTTTTTTTGCCTCTGTGGCCTCCAGCAGCACCCTTCCAGCCACAAACAGGCTGCTGGAGGCTCCATGAGGCCTATTTTCGGCCTCCAGCAGCACTCTACTCATCAAAAAGGGGCTGCACGGAGGCCCCGCAGGCTGGTCCTTTGGTATTTCCAGATGGCCCCATGGGCTGGATTTAAGCATCTCGTGGGCCGGATTTGGCCTGCCAGGTTTGAGTTTGACGCCCCTGATCTAGTTGTTGCTGCAGGAAATACTGTTTTTGCATATCTTAAACTGGAGAAAAGTGGCTAGATCTGTACTTGGCACCGTGCAATGGTGACTTGGTTTATACATAACACTAAGCTAAAATCAAATAAGCCATGCTTTGGCTCATCTCAAATGTAATCATTGTGGTTGGTTGTGGAACCATGGCTCAATGTATTATGTATACAGTCAAAAGCAAAGCTTAGCTTTGTAACATGTGTAAATCCAGTAATTGTTATTACTTCTCAGTCTTTCAAAGTAGAATGCCTTGGTTGCAAGATTAATATTTCAGGGTTGGACACAAGAAGTTTAATTCTACTTCAGTAATTTATATTCCATTAAAATTAGTGCATTTATGTTCCATCTTCCTTTCATAATAGACATTGAGAGAGAAAACACATTATTCCCAGATGATCCTTGGGCAAGATACTGTGCAAGGTTATAGTGCCATGTGCCCTAAACACTTTGCCCTAATCTATGCCCCCCAGGACAACATTTTCACTCCCAGATATCCTATCCAGCACTGTCTTCAGATGTGTTGGTCAGGAAATCTGGGAACTGAAGTTCTAAACAACTGGGATGCATTGGAAGTATAATGCGAACCTGTCGGCTTGCAAATGTTTTGCATTGAGAGTGGAAGCTTCTGGGGGCCATGATCTCTTGTGAGTTCAGGCACCCATCTGGTTTTGCAGAGAATGGCGGTCTGAAGTCATGCCCCGAATATTTTTCTCTTGCTGTGCAAAAAGCATTTTTAGGATAGTGGAAGCAAAATTGTCCCACTCTCAAAGAAACCGCAAAAGAGAGAACATTGATCTTTGCAAGGTAAGTGAATCTGGCATGGCAGGATTGGGGAGGGGGTGGGTGGGAGAGAGAGAAAGCAATTGTGGCGAGCCAGGTGAGGGAGAATAAACAGGGCGAATGCTGCAGTGCCTCTGCGGTCGTATGTGTGGGTGAATGATTGCTGTGGTGCTGCAACATTTGCAATTTCGGGACTGTGTTGTAAATACTCAGGGGGTGTTATCACGTAATTTCAAATGGTCTCTAAGTGAACTATCATAACTTGAGGATTACCTGTATAAAATAGTAGGGGGAAAAACCCTCACAACTTTATATGTTTTGAAAGAACTGCAGTGGTGTTTAGTCTGTTTGCACTTCACAATGAAAGTCTTTAAAGCTTATGGAAATGTTTCATTTGCATATAAATGTTTCATTTGCAAACTATCATTTTTTCTCACCTCCTGCTCCTTAGAAGCCTGTTTCTCAAGGGCCATAAACTCATGGACTGATATTTTCTCATGCAGCTCTGTGAGTTCATAGGTCAGCTGTTCTTTCTCCAAGCACACACTATCAAATTTTGCTTTTATGGTTTGCTGTTCAGTGATGGCATTATTCTAGCCAAGAAAGGAATGGAGGAGATTACATCTTTTACCCATAACCTCTGGTTGAATATCCTGCAACCTACAAAAATGACTCACCCTTTCTTCCAAGAGGCTTTGGCAAAGCTGAATCGACTCTGTCAAGTCTTTGGAAGCCTAGAACAAAAGACACTGCAGTGGGCAACAACATTCTTCTACTTCGCAAAATAGCAAATGTAATGAAACTTAAAAGGGAATGTTGCTTAAAACCATTCTGCTTCATCATCAAATTATGTTCCCAGCTGGAAGAAAAGCTCTTTTAAAAAAACACACATAATAATATGCAAACAACATTTATTTTATTGGATTTGTAACAAACATAGATCTAGTTAGGAATAAAGATAATAAAAGAAAACATGTTCCTTTTCCTTCTTTACAGGCAGATCAAGAAACTGCTGGCATAAAATGAAGGCATTGGGGAAGAATTTTTGACAAGCTGTATTTCCCCTTAATGTACAATTCTACAACCCACTGAAGAATGTTTGCCCACTGGATGGGAAAAATTGGTTCAACAATATATCCAAACCTCTCTGTAAATTCTGCATAGATTTTTTAATCAGCCCCCAATACTTACAAAGTTGACTTTTGATCCCGGGACCCATTCCTCCTCAGGCATAACACTGGATGGATCCTCATAGTCAGAGAAATCAGAGGATACAGCTAAGAATTAAAAATATCCCCAACCAGGGGAACAATAATGGAATTATTATATATGTATACACTTAAAAGGAAGATGTAAAATTATTAATATGAAAGATGATTAATGGAATATGATTATTAATACCACCAATATTAAATTGAGTTTGCTCAGATGCTGGAATGCACCATGTAAAGCAGGGGTCCCCAACCCCCGGTCTGCGGCTTGATAGGAACCGGGCTGCAGAGCCGGAGAGGAGGAGGAGGAGGGAGTAGCTCCCTGGGCAGAGAATGGCCGAGTGCACCTCCACCAGCTCCTTCCGAAGGCCACCGCAGCGCACTTTCTGGGGCTACCCGGAGGTGCCGGCATGTCAGCTGAGGAGGTTACAGCTGACTCATCCCGCAGCGAGCGAGGGGGCGGGCAGGTGGAGGACCCAAGCTGCGGCTACCTTAAGCGCCGCCAAGGCCATCCGGGCGCTGCATGCCCACCTCCCTTCCAGCCCCGTGTGGCGCCTGGACGGCCTCGGCGGTGCTTAAGGTAGCCGCAGGCTCGGGTCCTCCCCCCGCCTGCCCGCTGCGGGATGAGGCAGCCGTAACCTCCCCAGCCGACATGCCGGCCCCTCTGCTGCTTCCCGGGGGGGGGGGGGGGGGAAGGGAGGGAGAGAATGACAGATACACAAGAGACAGACTTAGAGAGACAGAAATAGAGAGAGGGAGGGAGAGAGGGAATCAGACACATACACACAGAGTGACAGAGATGGGTGGAGGGAGGAGAGAGACAGATACAGAGAGAGAGAGAGACAAAAAACAGGGAAAGAGAAAGAAAGAAAAATAGAAAAAGAAAGATGAATGGAGGGTGGGAGTGAAGAAAAGGGGGAGAGAGGAGGAAGGGAGGGGTGAAAGAAGGAAGGAAGGAAAGAAAGAAATAAAGAAAAAGAAAGAGGGATGGAGGGTAGGAGGGAGGGAAGGAAAGAAGGGAGGAATGGGGAGGGAGGCAATGGAAGGAAGGAAAGGAAAGGAAGAAATCTATTTTCCTATTTCCTTCCACCTCAGGCTATCTGTTTGGTTAACCAGGTTAAAGATCTATTTTTCTCCCAGTGGTCATTTCAAAGGAATCACATCCTCTGAGTCATTTCCTGGATTCAAACCAGCATCATGGGCTGCCTTTATATATAACGAGTGCCCATAAATCCATTTTTACCATCTTCAGAAGACCAAAGACCAGCCAGAAATGGATGGAAGGAAGGAAGGAAGGAAGGAAGGAAGGAAGGAAGAAAGAAAGAAAGAAAGAACTTATGACCACAACTGAGTCCAAAATTTTGGTTGCTAAGCAAGACAGTTAAGTGAGTTTCACCACATTTTCCAAGTTGGCCATGCCCACCGGGTTACATGACCACTAAGCCACTCCCACAAAACAGGCCACACCTTTTGGCTCTCAAAAGAAATTTCAGTAGTGGTACTGTTGATATTAGGCTCTATTGACTAATAAGTTTGCCCACCACTGCCCTAGAGGGCCAAGTGAACCGACTCCCCCCCACGTGCACATGCGCAGGTGCGGCCGTTTGCGCCGTTGAGGCCCTAGAGGGCCAAGTGAGCAGACTCCTCCCCTCCGCGTGCGCATGCGCCACCTGTTCCCCCTCCTCCTCTAGGCCAGCCGGTCTGCAGAATTTTCTTTAAAATGAAACCGGTCCCTGGTGCAAAAAAGATTGGGGACCCCTGATGTAAAGCCTAGTGGAGAGAGTGGAAGGGAAGAGGGAAGGAAGGGAAGAGAGGGCATAGGAGAGAGGGAAGAGGTGAAGAAGAGAGAAGGAGCAGAAAGAGGAGAGAGAAGAAGGAGAGAGGAAGGGGAGGTAGAAAATAGAAAATAGAGGAGGGATGGTAGAGGGAAGGAAGGAGGTAGGGAGGAGGAGAGAGGGAGAGGAGGTGGGGCTGCAGTATAATAGGGTATAATATGGTGTATGGAAAGTAGAACAGCAAATGAGAGTTGTTGTGGGTGGATGGTAAGAGGAATTGATATAATATAATATTGGATAATACATAATAGTGCTTGCCAAGATGTAATGGTATACTTGTGGACATTTATATGAAAATAAAAACTTTTAAAAGAAAAAAAATAAAAACACCCCCAACCCCAAAGTATATAAAATTAAATGGAAATTCTATGAAATATTTTTTTAAAAATACAAGATAGCTATTTTGGTCTCCTTAATTGCCACCAAGCAGCAACCGTTTCAATAGACCCTAAATTGCTTTTATATCAGATAACTGAATTTTATGGAACCTAAGGTTGCTCTTTTCTGTCCCATTTGATTTGGATAGATGCTTAACTCCACAAAGTAGCTTTTGTTCTAGCGAGCAATGCAGATTTTATACTAGCCCTGTAAGGCTGAGTGCCTTGGGCACAAGCACCTGCCAGTTCAATACATTTGAAAAGTCGAGTCTTTTCAATCTCTGGAGACAGCTGCCAGATTCAGATTTCTTTCAAAGCAATTAAGAAAGAAACTGAACTTGGTACAGGCAGTCCTTGTTTAACAATGTCAATTGGGACCAGGAATTCTGTTAAGTGATGCACTTAAAAAACCAACCAACCAACCATGTGACTGTGCTGCTTCTGCTAAATGAGGCACTTACCATATTTTTCAGGGTATAAGACGCACCTTTTCCCCCTCAAAAAAGAGGGTGAAAATCTGGGTGTGTCTTATGCACTGAATACAGAATTTCTGGCCTCCTGAAACCCTGCCCCCTTTGCCTTTAGGAGGCTTCCAGAATGCTCCTGGGGGCTGGGGAGGGCAAAAATGAACAAAAAATGGGCTGTTTTTTGCTCCTTTTTGCCCTCCCCCCAGGAGCATTCTATCCTTTTTTTGGACAAAAAATGGGCCTGTTTTCGCGAGGTCTGCAGAGGCAAAAACTTTCTTTTTTAATTTGTCTCTTCAAAGTCTTGGTGTGTGTTATATTCCGAACAATGTGTTAAGTCAAAAGCCATGTGACCTTGCTGCTCAGTGACAGCAGTTCTGGAAGCCCCACAGTTGCTGTTGAGTGAAGACTGCCCAGGTGGTTAAGAGAGGACCACACTTGACCTCAACTTCCAACTTCCCGCTGCTTTCCCAAACGACTTTGTTTGTAGGAAGCCAGCAAGGAAGGTTGCAAATCATGATCATGTGACTGTGGAGATGTCGCAATGGCCATAAGTACATGGTCTGGTTGTAACTATTGTATAAGTACAATCACTGAACAAATGATTGTTAAGGGAGGACCACCTGTAGTTTAAGCCCGGAATGTCACTCTTCACAGTCCATCTCATATTTAACAGAATTCAACTGTCAGGCCTGCAGCAATATTTTCTTATGGATCTTTGGCCTGCCATACTTTCTATTATTCTACTATGCATTTTCTATTGTGGGAAAATGGAAGGGGGGATTGTACAGAGTTTGATAGTAGGTAGCCATAACAAAATTCTTTCTAGAAAGCCAAGGTCATCCTTTGTCTCTGCACCTCTGCACCTGACTGGAACTGGATGAGTGGAAGCTTCAAGCATGGCAGTGGAAGATTGGACCATGTGATGGAGTTGTGGGTGTGAGGACAAGATCTTGAATTATCAACTGGCTGTGAAAACTGGGAAGCCTTCAGATTTGGAGTTTTCCCAGATGTGCCAACATGGCTCTCTTAATAAATTGGAACTTTGAGCAACCTTGGACTCTGATTTACTTTTGGATGCTATTTGGAAACCTGACATCAATAGTATCAGACATATAACATGTATGTTAAGCACACCTCCTAAAGAGGCATATGATGGCATTTACTATTAGTAATTTTTTACGAATGGCAAGTCTTGATTTGTTACAAGCCACAATTAACTTTTATATTCCTTTTAAGATTTAGGAGTCAATTGAAACATTTTCTTAGGAAAAGGACTTACATTCTTCCATGTCTGTTAGACCAGGCAGAGAACTTTTGAAGCGCTTAGGTCTTCCAGGAATGTCTTCTAGGAAAGGAACTCCCCCATCTTGGCTTATAGCCCCAGGGGCCCAGGTCACACGCCTCTTCTTTTTATCCTTAAATTAAGAATAAAATAAAAATAAGCACACACATACACAATATAATAATAATAAGTTGAATTTATTGACCGCACCCTCTCCCCACAGGGACTCGGGGCAGTGCACAGGGAAATTAAAAGCGAAAAATATACAAAATACATACAAATTAAAACAGATTAAACTCAATCAACCCTGTGCTAAAATCCCATTAACTAAAAATACCCAATAAATATAGTATACATTTAAAAAACCCATAGACAGAGAGACTACCCTAGGCCGGCCAGGCGGAAAAGATGAGTCTTCAATTTCAGGCGGAAGGAGCGGAGGTCCGTGGTTGTTCTAATATCGGGGGGAAGGTCATTCCAGAGGGCCGGGCCCACCACAGAGAGAGCCCTTCCCCTGGGCGTCGCCCGCTGACAAAGTCTAGTGGACGGCACCCGGAGCAGTCCCTCTCTGTGGGAGCGAATCGGCCGTGAGGATGTATGAGGCAGGATCCGATCCCGCAGGTAGCTAGGTCCCGAGCCATGGAGCGCTTTAAAGATGATGATTAATACCTTGAAGCGCACCCGGAAGACGACAGGTAGCCAGTGCAGCTCGCGCAAGAGCGGTGTAACGTGGGTGAACCTGGTGGTTCCCATAATTGCTCGCGCGGCTGCATTCTGAACTAACTGAAGCCTCCGGGTGCACCTCAAGGGGAGCCCCATGTAGAGAGAGTTACAATAGTCCAGTCGAGATGTCACGAGGGCATGAGTGACTGTGCGAAGGGCGTCCCGATCCAATAGGGGGCGCAATTGGCGAACCAGGCGAACCTGGTAAAACGCCCTCCTGGCCACGGCTGTCACTTGCTCTTCCATAGACAGCCGGGTATCCAGGAGGACACCCAAATTGCGCGCCCCATCCACAGGGGCAAGATGTTCGCCCCCTATGGCCAGCGTTGGAGAAAGGTGGTTGAATCGGGCAGCCGGAAACCACAGCCACTCGGTCTTGGTCGGGTTGAGCCTAAGTCCGTTACTTCCCATCCAGATCCGCACGGCTTCCAGGCACTGGCACATCACCGCTACGGCATTGTTGGGGTGGTTTGGGGCAGAAATATACAGCTGAGTATCATCAGCGTAGAGATGATACTCTACCCCAAAACCACGGATGATCTCACCCAGCGGCTTCATGTATGCATTAAACAGGAGAGGCGAAAGGACCGACCCCTGAGGCACCCCACATGTGAGGGGTCTCGGGGTCGACCTCTGCTCCCCTGCCAACACAAATTGCGATCGGCCAGAGAGGTAGGAGGAGAACCACCGTAGGACGGTGCCTCCCACCCCCAACCTCCCCAGCCGATGCAATAGGATACCATGGTCGATGGTATCGAAAGCCGCCGAGAGATCTAATAGAACCAGGATGGAGGAACAACCCCCATCTCTGGCCCTCCAGAGATCATCAACCAACGCGACCAATGCCGTCTCAGTGCTATGCCCGGGCCGAAAGCCGGACTGGCGCGGGTCTAGATAATCAACTTCCTCCAGGTGACGGGGAAACTGTTGTGCCACCACACTCTCGACAACCTTCGCCAAAAAGGGAAGGTTGGAGACGGGACGATAGTTTGTTAAAAGAGCTGGGTCCAGAGAGGGCTTCTTAAGGAGGGGCCTCACCATAGCCTCTTTTAGGGAAGCAGGCAAGGAACCCTCACTCAAGGATGCGTTGATAACCTCTTGGAGCCAGCCTCGTGTCACCTCCCAGGATGCCAGTACGGACACGGGTCCAATAAACATGTGGTGGCTCGCAGTCGCCCATGTAACCTGTCCATATCCTCGGAAGTAACGGAGTCAAACTCCTCCCAAACAAGATCTGCCTCGTGGCATCCCACTGGGCCATGAATGGGGGCTAACTCGTTCTGTATCTGAGCGATTTTGTCCTGCAGAAAAGTCACAAATTCCTCTGCTCTACCCTGTAACGGGGCTTCCCGCACCCTCTGCTGAAGGAGGGAACGGGTCACCCCAAACAGGGCGGCAGGGCGGTTTTCTGCGGATGCTATGAGAGTGGCACAATGATGGCGTTTGGCCACTCTCAACGCCACAATGTAAGTCCGTAAATGGGCTCTTACCTGTGTCCGGTCAGATTCAGATCGAGTAGCCCTCCATCTTCTCTCTAGGCATCTCTTGTGGCGTTTCATCGCCCTCAGCTCCTCGGTAAACCAAGGGGCCGGGACGGTTCGGCGCCGCAAGAGAGGCCGCAAGGGCGCGACCCGATCCAAGGCTCCCGTGGTCGCAGTATTCCAGGCAGCCACGAGATCCTCCATCGGGGCGCGGGTCAGGGGTACAGGAAGTGGCCCAAGCGCCATCTGGAACCCATCTGGGTCCATCAGGCGCCTGGGGCGGAACCAGATAGGTGGTTCTGGTGCCGCCTCCTCGCGGCGGGGGGTAGCGGTCGGAAAGTCGAGCCGGAGAAGTGAGTGATCTGACCATGACAAGGGTGTGATGACTATATCCCCTAAGCCCAGATCACTCTTCCATTGGCCTGAGACAAAGATGAGGTCCGGTGTATGACCACCCTCGTGGGTGGGGCCTTGAATTAGTTGGGTCAGGTCCATGGCCGTCATGGAAGCCATGAACTCCCAAGCTACCTCGGATGATTCGCCCAACGATGGCAGATTAAAGTCCCCCATGACTATAAGTCTGGGGGTCTCCACTGCCACCGTAGCGATCACCTCCAGGAACTCGGGCAGGGCTGCTGCTACATAGCGAGGAGCCAGGTATATAACCAGCAAGCCCAACTGCCTCCCCAGGCCCCACTTCATGCAGAGGGACTCACAACCGGTAGTCTGTGGCACAATGGTCTCTCTTGGCTCAAGACCTTCCTTGATAATGACCGCCACCCCTACCTTGGGCCCGGGGCTGATGAAAAGCGCGGTAGCCTGGTGGGCACATTTCAACGAGGGGGAGTCCTCCCTCGTGGCCCAACCAGGTTTCCGCAATTCCTACCAGGTCCGGCTCCTCCTCTGACACAAGGTCATGGACGAGGGGGGCTTTGTTGACAACGGACCTGGCATTGCAGAACATCAGCCGCAGGCCCAGGCTCTGTATTCCCTGACCACCTAGCCTGCGGGGGTTGTGGCACCTGACCGTTCGTAAACAACGGCTGCGTGCCAACAACCGGGAGGATGGTCTCCCCTCGGCCCTGCCCCTCCCCACAACCGTCTGGATTGGCATGCCCTCCAATGGCATGACTAGTAGTTCCCCCCTCAAATCGGTACGGTACAATATGTTGGCCAAGCTTTCCCACACTTCAAACATGGTTGGAATTTCTTAGTCAGCAGGCAGATTGAGGAATTCAGGGACATGAAGTCTTAATAAATTTGTAGTGATCTGAGAAAGGACTTGATATGATAAGTTACATTATACCTATAGTAAATAAAAGGACTTAAAATTTGTTCTCTGTAGAGTCAGGAGCTCTAGCAGAAACTGTTAGTAGCAAAAATATTGGCAATGTTGATTTCAAAAAATCTTTGACAGGAAGGGAGTAGAGCAGATGTAAATGTAACAGCACCTGACATTATGACCCACTAATTCAGTCCTAGAGGAGATCAACCCAGACTGCTCTTTAGAAGGCCAGATCCTGAAGATGAAACTCAAATAGTTTGGCCACCTAATGAGAAGGAAGAGCCTGGAGAAGAGCCTGATGCTGGGAAAGATTGAGGGCAAAAGAAGAAAGGGATGACAGAGAATGAGGTAGCTGGATGGAGTCACCGAAGCAGCCGGCGTGACCTTAAATGGACTCCAGAGGATGGTAGAGGACAGGAAGGCCTGGAGGAATGTTGTCCATGGGGTCGCAATGGGTGGGACACGACTTCGCAACTAACAACAACAGTCTTAATACAGTGCACCCCGGCAAGCAATGCTAAAGTTTTGTGATATATGCTATTAGTATAAGCTTGAGAAACAGGTAAGAGTTCTGACAAAAAGAATTGTCAACTGAAGACTGTTTTCATGAAGACAGCTGAAGACGACTCTTTACTATTTTCTCAAACAGTTGCAGAACCATCTAAAATACCATTTCATACAACTGCAATAATAATAATAATAATAATAATAATAATAATAATAATAATAATAATAATAATAATAATAATAATAATAATAATAATAAATTTAATTTGTAGACCGCTCCCTCTCCCCGAAGGGACTCGGAGCGGTGCACAGGGGAATTAAAAACATACAAACATAAATACATCATAAATATATATAAAATCAGATTAAACAATTTATCCCCGCGCTAAAAACCCAAAATAACTACTGCAACTACTCAATCTATCACCAAGGTGAGAAAGAAGACTTCCTATATTTTTGCTATTTCAGTGTTTAAATCAGGGATGTCAAACTCAAGGCCCACGGGCCAAATCTAAACTCCCCCAAGCTCCATTTGTGCTGGCAGAGGGCTAGCAAAACAAACTAAAAGCATACACACACACACATAGCCTGCAGGTCAAACACACTCTGATGGGGCCCTCAATGAAATTGAGTTTGACACACCTGGTCTAAATCAACTATGCCGTAAAAATACACCTCATGTTTTATGTGTCAATTTTTTATTTACCCTGAACTTACCTTGGTGGCATTTTTAGAATTTAAAAGAACCAGGATTTTAAGACATGCTATTTGTTTGGAGATTTATCATATTTCTTGTATCATGACAAGAATAAAAGCCAGTACTACTTAAATCTAAACAAAACCTGGCTTCTTCACTCCCCCTTGGGATGCCCAACAACTTACTCCAGACATACTCACTGCATTCCAGTGTCTGGGTAAAAATCTAAATCTAAATGGTCTTCTGAAAGGCTAAGACAGTGGTCGGCAACCTTAAACACCCAAAGAGCCACAAAGGTCCTAACCAGAAGCCCCCCCATTCAATTCTGAAGCTGGCTGGAAGTCTGGTTCCCCCACCATAGAGTCTCTCCTCCTAATGTGGTGTCCTTTTTCCTCTACCTGTCCTAACCAAAAGCCCTATCAATTGTAGAGCAGACTGGTGACAGGGAGCCGCAGCAGATGAATGAAAGAGCCACATGTGGCTCCAGAGCCACAAGTTGCTGACCCTGGGCTAAGAGAATAGAGGTTCTTTATTATTTCTTTCTTTATTTATTATATTTATACCCCGCCCTTCTCCAAGCGGACCCAGGGCGGCGCACAGGAATGTTAAAATACATACAAAACATAATAAAATTTTAAAAAACAATTTCTAATAAAAACCTGTGCTAAAACCGAATTAAAAATCCCAAATTTAAAACTATCTAGGAGTCAGTAATGGAGGTTACGGTAGGCCGGCTAGATGGAATAGATGTGTCTTCAGACACTTGCGGAAGAGGCGGAGGTCGGAGATGGTGCAGAGTTCAGGGGGTAGGTCGTTTCAAAGGGCTGGTCCCGCCACAGAGAAGGCTCTTCCCCTGGGTGTCGCCAGTCGGCATTGTCCAGCCGACGGCACCCTGAGGAGGCCCTCTCTGTGGGAGCGTATTGGTCTGAAGGATGTATGGGACAGGAGGCGGTCTCGCATGTAACTAGGCCCCAAGCCATGGAGCGCTTTAAAGATGGTCGTTAAAACCTTGAAGCGCATCCGAAAGACCACAGGAAGCCAGTGCAGCTCGCGCAGGATAGGTGTTATGTGGGAGTGTCTAGACGCTCCCGTAATCACCCGCACGGCTGCATTCTGGACTAGCTGCAGCTTTCGGGTGCACCTCAAGGGGAGCCCCATGTAGAGAGCATTACAGTAGTCGAGTCGAGAGGTGACGAGTGCTTGAGTGACTGTGCGTAAGGCACCCCGGTCCAGTAAGGGGCGCAATTGGCGCATCAGGCATACCTGATGAAACGCCCCCCTGGCCACGGCTGCCACATGATCTTCCATAGACAGCCGGGAGTCCAGGAGAACACCCAAATTGCGCGCCCTCTCCACGGGGGCCGGTGTTTCACCCTCAATGGCCAGAGTTGGAATAATCTGGCTGAACCGGGGCGCCAGAAGCCACAGCCACTCAGTCTTGGACGGGTTGAGCTTGAGTTTGTTACTACCCATCCAGATCCGTACGGCCTCCAAGCACCGGGACATAACCTCGACGGCATCGTTGGGGTGGTCTGGGGTGGATATGTACAACTGAGTATCATCAGCGTACAGATGATATCCCACCCCAAAACCACGGATGATCTCACCCAGCGGCTTCATATATGTGTTGAACAGTAGGGGCGAGAGGACCGACCCCTGAGGAACCCCACATATGAGGGGCCTCGAAGCCGACCTCTGCCCCCCTGCCAACACATATTGCGAACGACCAGAGTGGTAGGACGAGAACCACCGCAAAACGGTGCCTCCCAGCCCCAACCCCCCCAGTCGGCGCAATAGGATACCATGGTCGATGGTATCAAAAGCCGCTGAGAGGTCTAATAGGACTAGGATAGAGGAATATCCTCTATCCCGCGCCCTCCAGAGATCATCAACCAACGCGACCAATGCCGTCTCGGTGCTGTGCCCGGGTCGGAAGCCGGACTGGCGCGGGTCTAGATAATCAACTTCCTCCAAGTGTCGCGGAAACTGTTGAGCCACCACACTCTCAACAACCTTCACTAAAAAGTGGAGGTTGGAGACGGGACGATAGTTCTCTAATAATGCTGGATCCAGGGACGGCTTCTTGAGGAGGGGCCTTACTACCGCCTCTTTCAAGACAGTAGGCAAGGACCCCTCACTCAAAGATGCGTTGACAATGCCCTGGAGCAGGCCTCGTGTCGTCTCCCAGGATGCCAGTACAAGCCAGGAGGGACACGGGTCCAATAAACATGTGGTAGCCCTAAGTCTCTTTGACAACTTGTCCATATCCTCCGTGGTAACAAAATCAAACTCCTCCCAAGATGGTGTCACAAGAACAGCCTCGGCCCGCTCGACTGGACCACTGTCGATGGAGGGTAGCTCGTTCCGAATCCGAGTGATTTTCTCCTGCAGATAAATCCCAAATTCCTCTGCTCGACCCTGTAAAGGGGCTTCCCGCGGCCTCTGTTGAAGGAGGGAGCGGGTCACCCCAAACAGGGCAGCAGGGCGGTTATCTGCGGATGCAATAAGAGTGGCACAATACTCACGTTTGGCCACTCTTATCGCCACTAAGTAAGTCCTAATATGGTCTCTCACTAGTGTTCGGTCGGCTTCGGAGTGAGAAGATCTCCATCTACTCTCTAGGCGTCTCTTGTGGCACTTCATCTCCCTAAGCCCCTCGGTAAACCAAGGAGCCTAGGTGGTTTGTCGCCGCAAGAGAGGCCGCAAGGGCGCGACTCGGTCCAAGGCCCCCGTGGCCGCACTTAACCATGCGGCCACTAGGTCCTCAGTCGAGTCGCGGGGCAAGTCCACAGGAATTGGCCCAAGCTCCCTTTGGAGCCTTATCGGGTCCATCAGGAGCCTGGGGCGGAACCATATAGGAATGTCCGGTTCTGCCTCCCCGCAGTGAGGTGCGGCGATCAGAAAGTCGAGCCGAAGGAGAGCGTGATCTGTCCATGACAGGGGTGTGATGACTAAATCTCCTATTCTCAGATCACTACTCCACTGTCCCAAGACGAAGATTAGATCCAGGGTGTGTCCGCCCTCGTGGGTAGGGCCCACAACTACTTGGGTCAGGTCCATGGCTGTCATGGAAGCCATGAACTCCCGAGCTACCCCAGAGGTTTCGCCCGCTTTGTGTTTACATAAATGTTTCCCATCCTCCCAAACAATTCCAAAGCAAACAATCAATGCTTTCCAACTTTCTGCAAGATTTTATCTCTACCTTTCGCTCCTGTTCTCGCAAAAACGAGGATGAAGTCACCAACATCTCTGTTAGTGCTCTTATCCTGTCTTGCTGCTCTTTCTGTACGGAATTCTTCTCTTCCAAGAGTTGCGCCAACTGATGTTTGGTTTGAGAATTAGTCGAAACCTAAAACAGAAGATACCAAGGCTGCTTATCAAATGGAAATTTTGGTTTCTGCAAGGAAATAAACAGAAAGGATTTGAACATTAACATTACAGGATGTAACTTACCGTATTTTTCAAAGTATAAGATGTAAAAAAAAAAAAGGGTAAAAATTGGGAAGCATCTTATACAGCAAATGTAATGTTCCCCCCCCCCCCGCTCCCAACCAAAAAACATGAAGCATGGAGGCAGTGATGGTCTGTGGAAATCCCTGCAGCCTGGAACAGCTGATTGGGGGTATTCCGGCAGTCCAATCCACCCACCAATCAGCCGTGTTGAACCAGGCTGCAATAAGTGGCTGGTCAGAGTTTGCAGCAGCAATCACATTCAGAACATACACACAAGTAACTGATTCAGCAAGATTCAAACTAATAATAATATACAATACAATACCAAAAGCAGGTTTTACAAGGTAGCAGTAAATACAAGCAAAACACAAGCATTCACTTTCAGTTCTCTGCTAAGCCAGGTTCCTTCCTGTCTCCTTGTTGCTCACACAGCAAATACTGTTTCAGAGTCCAAATAGCCCTCATTGACTTAGTTGCTGTGCCTATTCATTGGCTGAGAGTTCAAGTTATGAACTCTCACACACTGGCAGGAAGTTAGCTAGCTCAATACCATGGATGCTGGTAGGCAGAGGCAGAATTTTTTCCCTCTCATTTTCCTCCCAAAAAACTATGGTGCATCTTATACTCTGAAAAATACGGTAATCATACAGTCTGTGGAAAGGTAGATTAGGAAACCTTATCTATGGCAGGATGTCCAAGGAAAAACAGAATATGTTTGACTTCTTCAGATGGAGATCATAGAAAGATCAGTCACTTAGTACAAGACAAATGTTCAGTAGATTAACACTTTCCTGCTTCCCACTGTCCAACAAAGAGGAAAAATTACTAGTGACTTTAAATGAAAAAATAAAATTAAAGTCACTAGAGGAGAAATAAAAAGAATTAGCTCCAGATTACTAAAATGTAATAAGAAGTTTCCCTTGTGGCTGTCAGGAGTCCATAAGTTTTGGAGTTCTACTAAGTAACTGTCCAGTGAACTGTCTTCACTGGTTCTTAAAATTTCTGTTCAGATTCTACTCTGCTCCTATCCTAGATGCATTTCCCCCCCAGTTTTTTAATTTGTCCTAAGACTTTTGCCGAATTCATCCGAAATGTACGTAGCTTCTAAACATACACAATGAATCATTGATTCTCTTGGGAAGGCAATGTTCAACGTTTGTAGGTTTGTGATATGCACCATTCAAGAAACTGGGCAGACAATTAATGAGTTTTTAGAACAGGACACTTTCAAAGTGCATGCTCTCTGATGGATTTGGCCTGTTGGCATGAAAAATGACCCACCCCAATCCATTTAGACTAGGCAACTTACTTCTTCCAGTTGGCGTTTCAAATCTTCTATTTCGTTACGGTACCTCTTTAGAAGAGCATCATCATCAAGAACTTCATTGACTTTCGGGGTATTCTTCATCTTTTTAGCTGTACTGGCAAACTAGAAGAGACAAAATATGTAGAGAAGGCCAATAATATAATAAAAATCAGTATAATGTTTTTTAAAAAATGTGTTTGATTACATTCATAAATTGAAAACATACTATTCTTTTTGTATATTTCTTTCTTTATGAAGAGTGTTTCCTCTCTCTCTGATAGCACTTTGTGTAAACAAAATTGAGAAATAGATCAGCCAATAATTCATTACCGCGTGTCCCCAAAAATAAGACAGAGTCTTATTTTCTTTTGACCCCCCCCCCCACCGGAAATAAGCACTTGGCCTTATTTTGAGGGAGGTCTTAATATTTTTGAGGTGCAGGAGGCGGCGAGGGTGGTAACCTCATAGCTGTTGCTGTGTTGCAATATTTTCGGGGAGGGCTTATTTTAGTGCATGCATTCAAAAGCTCAATTGGGCTTATTATCTGGGGAGGTCTTATTTTCAAGGAAACAGAGTAGACTAATTCATAGACCGGCCTGGAAGGCCACAAATTCCTACTCGGTACCACTCTTAGGTCCATGTGTGAACAAATCCTTTACACAGAGCTCTGATACCCCAAATAATACTTTTTAGCTATCTTTCATTTCAAAAACGACTTGTACTGAGGCCGATGTTGGAAGATAAAACAAAAATGCAACAAATCAACAAAATAAAAGTAGAATATACTCACACTTTTCCGCATAGCACAATAGTCATGTGACAATATATGTGTCACAACACCCTATTAAGCCCCAATTAAGGGAGAAAGCATACTGCTCTCCTTTTCTGCCTTTCGGCTCATCACCAGAGACCATCTAGACATAAAGCTATGAGTCCCGTTGTGTAATTTTTTTATATGTGTATTATGCTAAAAAGCTCAAAATAGATCTATACTAGTCTCCCTGACTTATTTATTGATCAGCTCAAAAACGTAACGCACACACATATATAAATAATCATATGAAGAATAACTACGGTATGTAGCAGTGATGGCTGACCTTTTTTGGCTCGCGTGCCAAAAGCGGGGGGAGCACAGGGGGGTTGTGTGTGGGCGTGCCACACCCATAATTCTATGTGCGTGACCCCCTGCTTTTCGCATGTTTTCCGCCCTCCCCAGGCTCCAGAGGCTTTCTAGGAGCTCGGGGAGTGTGAAAACAGCCTTCCCCCCCACCTCCAGAGGCTTCAGGTGCTTCCCTGAAGCCACCAGAGGGCGAAAAACGGCCTCAAAAGAAGGCCTAAATCAGCTGGCCAGCGCACACATGCACGCTGGAGCTGACAGGGCAACGCCTTGCATGCCCTAAGAAATGGTTCCGCGTGCCACCTGTGGCATCCATGCAATAGGTTCGGCATCACGGGTATATAGTTTTGAAGTGACAACTGCCGTTTGTATTTTTCTGCTTGTGCATATCCATACCCTTTCAGCAAGAACATTTAAAAATTACCTGGAGTGTGCTAAGAGTCTCTTCCAACGATGCTGGTGTAATTGTACATATGATAACAGTCTTGGCATTTCCACCCAAGGAGCTCTGGAGAATTCTTGTTAGCTTACTGTCTCTGTAGTTGATATAGCCTCTGGTGCAAAGGGATGAGAGAAAGAAGAACAAAATATTATGCATGAGGCTGCGAGAAAATTGGTTCAACAGCCCACTCATTATCTTTAGACAAAGTGAGAACACTAATCAGTGCAATAATAAAGCTATCTACATGAAAACAGGTGAAAAGATGTATATTAAAAATTGAAGTTGGAAAAAGAATTCATCAACCTTTTGATGCTCCAATTGAAACAGGAATTATTTATTTCTTACCCAGATTGATCATCACAAAGTTTCTTGATAACTTGGCCCAAGATGAAGAGGCTCCGGTTAATATTACACCCTTCTTTAAGTCGAATCCCTAAGCACATACATAAAAAGCATCATATCAGTCATTGCTGTAATGGATTTACGGCATCATAAATCAGTTCTCACTTTAAGGCCATAGGAAGAGTTGTACTGAATCAAATACACAGTCTACACAATCCAGCATTAAAAAAAACCCAAAACAAGTAACTGAATGGATCAGTGGTGGGTTCCGAATCCCGTTCCAACCGGTATGGTTGGAACGGACCCAGCGTCACCCACATGGTTGTGCACGGCGCACATGCATCGTACCTACCTGCGATGCTTCCGCAAGCCTCCGCAAGCCTCCAGCTGCTTGGCAGAGCATCGTGCAGGCGCTGTATGTGCCATGTGCATGAGTGGAAGCGCCAAAAGCTAAAAACACAGGTAAGAAGCGAGGGCGGGCGGGCTCTCTAGAGCACCGCACCTGAACAGTAGCCGGTGCTCCAGGTAGGCTCCGGTACACCCGTACCAGGGCTTACTGCCTGCAACCCATCACTGAAATGGATCCTTTTTAAAGCCTACAAGGTAAGGGCGAATACGATTCTGCATTCAGATTCTTCTACAAGTGGAACTGGGACTTCAACAATAAAGATGACACAGCCACAATAATTGAAAGTCATTCACATCCCTGCACTCCATGAATTTGTCTAGTTTCCTTTTAAACTTGTTCATTCTGATAGCAGGACATTAATACTGTGTTTCCCTGAAATAACACAGGGCCTTATTTTCTTTTGACCCCCCCAAAATAAGCGCTGGGCCTTATTTTCGGTGAGGTATTATTATTTTTGAGGTACAGGAGGTGGTGAGCGTGGTCACACCATGGCTGCCGTTGTGTTGCAATATTTTCAGGCAGGGCTTATTTTCAGGGGTGGGGGTTATTTTAGGGCATGCACTCAAAAGTCCGATTGGGTTTATTATCCCAGGAGGTCTTATTTTCAGGGAAACAGAGTAGTTTAGGATATCTAACCTTTAATGATTACAGAAATAAAAACACAATCTAGCACAGGTTAAAAATAGCTGTATTGTGATTATTCTTACATTTCTAGCCAACAATGGCTATTTAATTTTATGCAGACATAACATTACAGTCCCTAATGATCAGTATGAGCCCTTCATTAAGAACTGTTCATTTAGGAGTGGACAATTACGTATTATCTCCATATTCCCACATTACTACATTTACAAGCAGTCCCTGACTTACGACAATTGAGCCCAAAATTTCTGATGCTAAGTGAGATGTTTGTTTAAGTGAATTTTGCCCTGTTTTACAACCTTTCCTGACACAGTTATGTGAATCACCACAGTTGTTAAGTTAATAACATGGTTGCCTAGTAAATATGGCTGCCCCATTGACTTTTCTTGTCAGAAGGTTGCAAATGGTGATCACTTCGCTCCAGGACACTCAACTGTCATAAACATGAGTCAGTTGCCAAACGTCTGAATTTTGATTACATCACCATGGGGATGCTGCAATGGTTGTAAGTAAAAAATGGTCACCAGCCACTTTTTTTCAGTGCCGTTGTAACTTCACACAGTCAATAAATAAACTATATTAAGTTGAGGAGTACCTGTGAGTTTCTCTGGAAGAATCTTTTTTTACGTTAGAGTGGGGGTGTCCAAACTTGAGAACTTTAAGACTTGTGGATTTCGACTTCCAGAATTCCCAGCTGGCTGGGGAATTCTCGAAGGTGAAATCCACAAGTTAAAGTTCCCAAGTTTAGACACCCCTGCTTTAGAGTGTGTGGAGAAGATAAAGGGAAAACTGTAATGTATGCCAGTCTAAGGAGGGACTTTCAAAACAGCAGGATATTAATGTAGTCTACATAAGGCAATAAGTATTTGCCTTAAGTAGACTGGAATTAAGAACTATCCCTGACTTGAGCATCTTCTGCTGTGCTCTCAAAACCTTTTTTTTCCCAACAAGCCGGCTGGCATAAAATTTTTCAATATGAATTTTTATTAATTTTAATCGGGGTTTGTTTGGTTTTTTAATTTTAAGAGAGGCCAAATTGTTTCATATGCTTTTAAAACTGTTTTTAAACTTTTATATATCTGTTTTACTTTGACTGTACACCGCCCTGATTCCTTCAGGATTAGGGTGGTATAAAAAACTAATAAACCTAAACCTAAATTAGGAATAAATTACTATAGTTACCGACAGAAAATTTCACAGAGGAGTAAACACATACCTTCAGCCCCTGTTTGACTGGCTCTTTCACTTCCTGCCAGATCTACAAAATTCTGAAAAATTGAGACGGAATTTGTTATGCTCAGTTTTATTTAAACGATTTTGTGTTCAGCGGAATTTGCTGAAGAGCACAATCAAACATTAGAACTGATGAGTCAAACTCACTGAAATTCAGAAAGCACCAATATAAAAAAAGCAAGTGTTACACACATGCTCCCAAGTTCAGCTTATGGTCACTTGCTCACACATTCGCAGCATCAGAAAAGAGCCACACTCAAATCACTTTCAAGTGAACACTAAGGCACAAACTGGTGTTTAGAATATACTCAATTTAAAATAATAGCAAACTTTACTGGCTGCAATGTATATATTTGCACTTTCGCCCATGTGCACTTAACCGCATCCTCAACTGGGCTAGCAGACACCAGCCAGAGGGACAGAAGTTGCAAAATTTGGGTCCAAAGACCATCAAGAGTGGGTGAGTTTCAGGACCCTTTGATCCTCCTTGCTTTGTTCTGGTAGCTGTTGATGGGACTTAGGGAGGGGGTTCCCATGTACTCAGGCCCAATTTCTTTTGTCTGATTCAGGTGAAATTTATTAGCTTATTACTATAAATCAAAACGTAACTGTTACTTAACGTTTATAAAATTACACCAGTGTACTATCATATCCCACTTATTACAACCCGTGCAATCTTACAAATAACTCACCAAATGGGAAACCTTTACAGCTCCTTCATAGCTTGAGCCAGAAGTATGCTTTTCTTTACTTTCAATGATCTTTAAAAAAGGTAATATCATAAACCAGATTTAAAAGCACCTGTATACATTAGAAAACAGAGCTAGACAAACATTTAAATGGAATCACACATCACGTTAATTTTAGCGCAGTATGAGTACCAGGTTAATTTCCCCTACCTTAAGGGACAGGAGCAGAGGTGGGATGCTAATGGTTCGGCCGAACCGGTAATTCAGGCCTGGGTCGCAGAACCATTATGACCCAGGCCTGACACAACCACCCCCCACCCTGAACTGGTTGTGTCTTCTGCCGTTGCTGGCATGGTTCTGCGCATGCGCAGAGCAATTTTTAGTCAAATATGCAAGCAAAGCGGTACTAACCAGTTCAGGAACCCACCCCTGGACAGGAGGCAACCTTTCCTAGCCTGACCCCAAAGCCACATTGTCTCAGAATTCAGTTCCACCACAACTGGATGAAGCTATTTGTACATGCTTCCCTATAAGAGTTTATTTTATTTATCACTTCCTGAATAGTGTTAGAAGATAAAGCCCAATTCAAAGTCTGAAGAAGGAGGCTAAGGGGAGATATGTTAGAAATAGTATCAGCAGGAAGGTGGATTGATTCTTCAGAGTGATAGCACCAAATCCAATGGATGAATCACACTAAAAATAACTTCCTGATCTTGAGTGCTATCAATCAATTGAACAAGCTTGCTTCCTAGAATTAAGGTTGTTCTGTCAGTGTAGTTTTCAAGCAAAACTGAACAGCCATTTGTGTGGGAACAGGATTTATGGTTTGGCCAAATAAAAATAAAGAACATGCTCCTCAAAATCACCAAGGGAGCATTATACTTATCACCATAAATTCCAAAACCTTGAGGTCAGGATTTTGTTCATCAGACTTGAGGCCTTATTTGTCCTTCAGGAGTCAGTAAGAACAGAAGTGCCTCAATTGATAGGGTCCTCTATATCAAGGGTCCCCAACTCCCGGGCTGCAGACCGGTGCCAGTCTGTGGCTTGATAGTAACTGGGCCGGAGTGAGTGGCGGAGTAGCGCAACTCTTAGGAAAGTGTAGCAAACGCTCCACTATCCTGGCGGCTGGTCGGGACGCTCCCCGGGGGCAGGACAGGGACAACGGCCTGCATTGGGGGGGTTTGGGGCACTACCTGGCACTGCGTGGGGGGAAGGGGCTGCTAGGCCCTCCTGCCCGGGACGCAGCCCATCCTTCCCTGGCCCAGCCGAGGATCCTTCGCCTGGGACCCCTGGCAGCTTTCCCGCCCGGTTGCACGTGACCGCCGAATGCGCGCAGGGCCCATGTGACTCGACTCACCCGCTGGAGGCTCCCACCGGTCCACAGAAATTTTTTTTACATGAAACCGGTGCCTGTTGCCAAAAAGGTTAGGGACCCCTGCTCTATATAGTGAAAGATATGTGCCATTCAATCTTTTGTATAATCTGTTTATTTAGTAGCTGCATGGCAGATGCTGCTGTACACTGTGGCATGAACTAATGAAGGCAGGAGCCCAAAAATTAGCAATCACTTACCATTCTAAAAATTGTATGGGAACGGCTGCTTCTTTCATTCATTTTTGTCTCACCGTAGTGCCTGTTTTCTGTTTAGAAGAAACATTAGATACAGATTATTCTTATATTGGATTTTCTCTTCCGACTTAGTCTTGTTTCCCATAAAATAGACTTCAGCAGATGGTGCCTAAACAAAAAAATCTGACTCCCTTTCCCCACATCCCATACCCATTGAAATCCTTCATAGCCTCCAACTTCCCTTCCAACTCTTGTTATTTTGTTAGAAATTAAAAAACGACCCCTCCAATTGTGTGCCTCTTTTCTGGGAACTCTTACAGAACCCCTTTCTTTCCCCCCAAACAACAGAAGATCACCCCCACTTCAGCTGTGAACATGAGTAGCAGCACAGAAAGTTCCTCATCTTTTATTTTCAAGGAAAGGACTAAAATGTACTGTATCACCAATGTCCAATTCAGCATAGTGGTTTCATTGCTATGTGCTTGCACATGTTTGCATGAGTGCTTGAGGCATGCAGAAAGAAATATATAGGAGCCCTGGTGGTGCAGAAGTTAGAATGCAGCATTACAGGCCACTCTCTGACCACTCTCTGGAGTTCGATCCTGACAAGCTCAAGATTGATTCAGACTTCCATCTTTCCGAGGTTGGTAAAATGAGGGTCCAGATTGTTGGGGGCAATATGCTAACTCTGTAAGCCACTCAGAGAGTGCTCTAAAGTACTATGGAGCATGTTGCCCATGTGGGTGGACAAGGAAGACAGGTTGTATGTATGGGGGAGTATCCATCTTTAGGGAGGAGACAATAAAGAAAAGTGTATTGAAGACAGTATGTGTTCATTTGCAAATATGGAGCCCTGACTTTTAACAGATCTAGAACTCTGAGATTTGCATATAATGCTCGGTGCATTTAAACCATTTAATAGCAAATCTTACTTTCTCCTTTCTTCAGCCAGCTCATAACCCCTTCTGGAGAAACCACTACTTCTTCATTCAGATCTTCAACAAAGATTGTCCTCTAGAAGAGAAACATTCGATTATTATTATACCAATCAACATTCTTTATCAGTTGTTGAGTATTGTGCCTTGTACTTGATATATAGTTGGGCTCAATGTTTGACTTTGACTTAACCATGAATAAAACCTTCAGAAAACCCTGGCCAGCCTGGGAACAACCCAGAATAATTGAGCCTAGTGAAGGAATGGCTGCAATGGGGAGGCTTGCTGGAGGGCAGCACTGCAGGTGTGGATGTGTCCAGACTTACATTGATGTCTTCACGAACAACCAATGACTTCTTTTTCCTAATGTTACTGCATAGCAAGTCTTGTATAGTTTCATTATGAATTTCCATGTAGGATACACGAAGCAGGAATTCTCTATCTGGAATCTAAAAATTATGAGATATTACGTTCATCAGTACTTTTGAAGACACCTTGTTCCACAGATACATTTGTATTGTCAATGCCATTAATCATAAATCTTTCCCAGCCATGCTTTATTTGTTAGACCAGGGGTCTGCAAAGTTGGCTCTTTTAAGATTGGTGGACTTCAACTCCCAGAATTCCCCAGCCAGCTAAAAGAGCCAACTTTGCAGACCCCTGTGTTAGACTAACAAAAAACGTTTGCAAAAAAACAAGGCCTGCAGAGTGCTTTAAAAAAAAAAAAAATTACCTCTTCAAAATCATGGTGCGTCTTATAGTCCAAAAATACGGTAAGTCTGCTATTGCTACTATTACCCCAACTTTTTGTGAGCAGACGAGCAAACTTCCCAATAAGTGTTCTGAGCATTTTGTAGTTTGCTTTTGGCTTTGGCAGTCCCCTCGATTTACCCCAGTCTCTCTTCTCTTCCCCAGTAATCCTCTGCACACTGCAGATTGGGTTAGATAGAAAAAGCTTCTTTTTACACAGAAGCTTCCCTGATTACGCCTTTAAAAGATTTGCAAGTAGTGTTAAATCGAAAGAACATTCACATCTTCTACAATGGGCTCTGGAAAGCTGCTTTGAACTCAGCACATTTTTGAATGGAGCTGGAAAACCAGAGGGAGGGTGCGCTCTCCAATAACCCTCCATTCATTTTCTTGTCGCTTCTGGGATGGCAATCATGACATACAGCCTGAAAAATGCTGGCACAAGAAGCTAGGAACTCAGCTTCAGTTTCAATACCAGTCATCTCCATTTCTGCAAAAGCCTTGGGTAGCCAAAATATAAACACTCAGTAGAATCACTTACTCTGCAGATCGTATTGAAGACATCATTAATGGCCATGGTTAAGATACCTGGACCATCTTTGGTACCCAATATGGTGTATGTTTTGCCTGAGGCGGTCTGACCGTAAGCAAAAATAGTCCCTGAAAATAAGCAGAATGATTAGTTCAAATTAATAGCCACATGCACAAATATGCTCAAGGATTATGATTTAAAGTACCATTATATCCTTGAATGGCCGACTTGATAATAGGAGCAGCCACACCTTGGTAGACTTCCTTTGTACTGCTGTTCGAGTGGAACACACGATCTTCAAAAGAAAGCAAAAACATTAATTTGTAGAGACTGTGCCCAGTCCCTGAAAAATTACCAGGCTAATAAAGGCCTTCTACATTTACAACCATTCATTTAATGACTATTTGCAGTTACAATGACACTGGGGAAAAAATGACATGACTATTTTTCACACTTAACAATCGTTGCAGCACACGATCAAAAATTTGGACACTTGACAACTGACTCATATTTATGAAAGTGTTGTGGCCCACCAGCAGCCAGAAGAGCTGGCAGCAGAGTCAAACAGTGAGGGAGGAGCAAGGTTCAGCCCTGGAGTCTGGCAAAGGCTCTGATGAGGGCTCTGTGTCAGAGGCAGAGAGGGGGCCAGAGCCATATGCCAGATATCAGCTGCCTTCAGAGGCAGACTTCAGTGAGGCAGACAAACAGCTGGAGCCTGTTCCCAGTGTGCGCATGTGCAGAGTAGCCAGATGAAGGGAACAGCTAAAGAACAGGGGTCGAATTGGGAGTAAGCCCACAGGTGGACGATGAATGGTCCCTCCCAGAGGAAATAAAAGAGGAGCAAAAGGGGAGTGGGGTTACAGGACACAATTAGTTTGCTTAATTGGTTTGTGACTCTCTATTTTTTTTTTTTAATATTTTACAATATTTCACCCAGTGCTATACAAAACAAAAGGAAGAGTTGGTTTCAAGTGTCTTCTGTTATCTTTAAGATCTCCAAAATCCACGTTCTCTAGGTACAGGCGTCAAGGCATCCAAAGTTCCAAGTGCATAGTCCACAAATGGCTTCCAAGTCTTCCAAAAGATATCTTTTTTATAAACCCCCTCTCTGAATTTAATATCACACGTCATTTTATCATTTAAGGCTAATTTCCACATTTCACAGAACCATTCTTCTATTTTAATATTTACCTCTATTTTCCAATATCTTGCTATTACAATCCTACCCATTATAATCATAATTCTAATCAATTCTTTCTCATGTTTTGTTAACTCAGGTTCATTAATTATCAATAACAATATATTTTCTGATCTCAATATTATTATTCTTTTCACCATTTCACCCATAATTTTTTCTAATTGCTGCCAAAACTTTTTAATTTTCACACATTTATACCACATATGTTCATAAGTTCCCACTTCCATATTACATCTCCAACATTTATCGCTCATTTTTTTATCTATCAATGATAATCTTAATGGGGTTGGTTTGTGACTCTCTGAGACTCCTTGCCAAGTTTTGCATATATCAGCCTGTCAGCTCTCCAAGCCAGATAAGGTCTGTGACTATAAACCCTCCCGTGACACTTTGCTGGATGTAAATGGGCAGAATTCACAGGAAATTAACGAAAGGGTTTTTTCTCGGGACAAGGAGTTTGCTTCCTGCTCTTAGGAAGCCTAAGTCAGAAAAGAGAGTTGTGGTGTCCTGGGGTAATGCGATCACTTTTTGTGATCTTCTAACAAGCAAAGTCAATGGGGAAGCCAGATTTACCTGTGTTACTAACTTAACAACTGCAATAATTTACTCAACTGTGGTAAGAAACATCATAAAATGGAGCAAAACTCACTTAATTGTCTTTCTTAAAAACAAACTGTGATAAGTCAAGGACCATCCGTACTTTGTAAGCCGAAGCAACTTTTGCACATTAAGCCTTTTGAAACCAATTGCTTGAGGATGCATTATGCCAATATTGAGCAACAATTGTGAATGACCTATATGATAGGTATTAGCATTTGTATACTTTATTTGCTTTATGCTAAAATCACAAGTATTATCCTTCATATAGTATCATATTTAATGATTATACATTCAGGTTTTTATTTATGGGATTTTTAATTAACCAAGTCATTCCATTTGTAAATTCTCCTATTACTTCACACATACTCATGCTGAAAACCACACAAAGACACATTTCAGGAGTTATCAAGGGCTTACCAAAGACAAAGGACCTGGTTCCATCTGTTTGTGATACAGTACAGTCTTCACTTTTCCAAGAAACCTGGCCTTTTTCACCCAGCTCTTCATTTTCCCTTAAAAAATGAATCAAGGTTTTCAAGTCAGTTGATGACTTCAGGAATAAAGAGAAACGTTTCCCCTAAAAATTGATATGCATCCTTAATGAGCTTTAAAACTTGGTGGCTCTCACCCAGGTACAAGGTTTGCAAGTTCTGACATCAGCACTTCTGGAAAATACATACTACCCTCTTTAGTTGGTATCTAAACTAACATGAGAAAGAGTACACAGTTTTAACCAATTATAAATGGGAATAATGGAAATTAGGAGTCTTCTGGTGCACTTTAGATTGATTAGGTGCCATTCAAGACTGTGCTGATTCTTAACAACCAGATATTTTCTCCATAATGAGTGCATTTCAAACAGAGAAGCATCTTCAGGAAAACTAGATACAACAGATAGATCAGACCTGACAATCCAGATTCCAGATCATAGTTAATATCGGGAAGTGAAGTCCCGATGTCTGGAAGCTGTACGGATCTGGATGGGAAGCAACAGACTCAAACTCAACCCATCCAAGACCGAGTGGCTGTGGTTTCCAGCATCCCGGTACAACCAGTTGATTCTATCACTGGCCATAGGGGGCGAACATCTGGCCCCTGTGGATCAGGCACGCAACTTAGGCGTCCTCCTGGCTACCCGGCTGTCTATGCAAGATCACGTGACGGCCGTGGCCAGGGGGGCATTCCACCAGGTACGCCTTATTGGACTTGGATGCCCCTCGCACAGTCACTCACACGCTTGTGACATCCCAGCTAGACTACTGCAATGCTCTCTACATGGGGCTCCTCTTGGGGTGCACCCGAGGACTACAGCTGGTCCAGAATGCGGCCACGCGGGCGATCTTGGGAACGTCCAGGTATTCCCATGTAACACCGCTCCTGCGTGAGCTGCACTGTTTACCTGTGGTCTTTCGGGTGCGCTTCAAGGTGTTGATCACCATCTTTAAAGCGCTCCATGGCACGGGACTAGCTACCTGCAAGACCGCATCCTACCCCATACATCCCTTCGGCCAATCCGCTCCCATAGAGAGGGACTTCTCCGGGTGCCGTCCACCAGGCAATGCCAGCGGGCGACGCCCAGGGGAAGGGCCTTCTCTGTGGTGGGCCCAACCCTCTTAAACGACCTCCCCCCCCCCCCACACCCGACCTTAGAACAACCACGGACATCCGCACCTTCCGCCAGAAATTAAAGACACTCTTGTTCCATCAGGCCGGCTTGGCCTAAGTTATTTATCTAGTCTACAGTCTGTACCATAAATTGTTTTAATTGGGTTTTAGATGGGGTCATGTTTTAACATTTTTAAATTTTAGAACAGGGATAATTTGGTATTAATTATTTATATTTGTGATATTGTGTGTTTAAATTTCCTGTGCACCGCCCCGGGTCCCTTTGGGGAGAGGGTGCGGTTATATAAATCCAACAAATAAATATTAAATATTTCACCATACTAACCCCTCCCCCATTTTATTCCCTCCATATATATATATAGTCACAACACCCTGGTAAGCCCCAAATAAATGTGTGTGTGTGTCTATATTTGATGAAGTCAGTTCCTTCCTTCTTTGTTCTCCGTTTAACTTACTAACTTATTAACTTAATAAGTTCCGTATTAAAAGGGAAAATTGGAAAGGAGAATCCTACAAACGCTACATTGAATTGGAGGAAAACCGGGGCTATAAAACTTATTTATTTATTTTCGAATTTATACCCCGCCCTTCTCCTTGTTAGGACTCAGGGCGGCACACAGGCATTATTAAAAACCATAACAAAACAATATACACTATTTAAAAACATATTAAATTAAATTAAAACCCGTGCTAAAAACCCTTTAAAACCCTAAAAATTAAAATTTATAAATAGAGTCAAATTTATAAAACTGACGATCAAAGACCCCGAAAGAAGCAAATATAAAAAGGCAACCAGCGGCAACCCATATCTAAACATAATAACAAAAATAAAACTACCTGGCAATAAGTGGCCGCACTCGCACACAAACGGTAACGCCACCTTCTTCCACCATCTCGCCTGGCTTCTTCGGACTCATCTTCTAAAACTGAGCTTCAGTATTTGAATTTTTTCCTAAGGCTCTTCCGATTGGTCGGTTGGCGAGGCAAGAGCCAATTCCTTCCAAGGCGGACTGAACCATTATTCCAGAAAGGGTCCGTGTCGCAAAGGGCGAATGCATCCAAGGAGGGGTGGTAAGGAAGAAAAGGGATGTAATTAATCCTTATTAGATGAGAAGTTCATGTTGCATTGATTCCGGTCGCTTTTCTTTCTGTGAGTAAAAGGTTGAAAAATGAGCGACGATATATATTATTTGCCTTAAAAAAAAAAGCGGCGGTGGGGATAGAGTTAAAAAGGCGGGCCTTAGAAGGAGAAGAAATGGGAAGGCGGATGCTGATTGGCTGAAGGAGTTCTTATATTTAAACCCTTAAACGGGAGGCCTTTTGATGGTTTTCTGCGTGGGAGCCGCTTTCTTGGTGTTGACAAAGCAACACGGAAGTGCCAGGAAATCCCTGGGATTCCAGCTCGTTATCTTTCAGTCTTAATGATGCTCCAGTTTGGGGGCTGCTTCAGATAGTGTCTCCACTCCTTTTGTCAGCTGCCAATTTACAAACAATGGCTGTGTTAATTAATAGAATAGAATAGAGTATAGAGAATATAGAATAGGATAGAATATAGAATAGAAAATAGAACAGAGAATAGAATAGAACAGAGAATAGATTAGAATAGAACAGAATAGAATAGAATAACAGTTGGAAGGGACCTTGGAGGTCTTCTAGTCCAACCCCTTGCCTAGGCAGGAAACCCTATGCCAGGGGTCTGCAAAGTTGGCTCTTTGAAGACCAGTGGACTTCAATTCCCAGAATAGCTGGCTGGGGAATTCTGGGAGTTGAAGTCCACCGGTCTTCAAAGAGCCAACTTTGCAGACCCCTGCTTATACAATTTATATGTTCAAGATGTTGGAAATAAATCCTTACAAAAACTTGGATAGTAAAGAAAGTATCTAATTGCTCTGCTGTTCTATCAGGTTTCTCATTTCCTTTTTAAAAGATCTTACTTGGGAGGCTCAAAGAGGATCTTGCACAAAGTTTTATTGGTTATTGGTTGCCCCTGAGGGTTGATTCCATTTGGAACTTCCCTTAAGGGAAACATGTCTGATTCCTTTTTATTCATTACAGGGTATTGTTTAAATGGAAAATCCTCTGTCCTTTTTACGTTGCTCCAATGTTTTCCTTAGAGCTTTATAGTGATTTACTTTCTGCCTGACTTGAGGGCTTTCTGGCACGTTTAGCTCCTGTGGTGGGGCTTGTGGCATAATTATTGGAATTGCATTGTATGGCGGGAGCCAAGAAGAGGTTGGGAGGTTTTGCTTCCAATTTACTGGCCCACTTGGATAGGTTCCATATAAGGGCATACTCTAGCTCAGTGATGGCAAACCTTTTTTGGCTCGTGTGCCAAAAGTGAGGGGAGTGCAGGGAGGGGGGGTTGTGCATGGGAGTGCCACACATGCGCGTGCTTTCCCGCTCTGGTTTGCTCGTAGGGTCATTTTTCACCCTCAGGAGCCTTCAGGAAAGCCTCTGGAGGGTGAAAAATGGCCTCAAAAGAAGGCCAAAGTCAGCTGGACATGCATGCTGGAGCTTACAGGGCAATGCCTCAAGTGCCCTAAGAAATGGCTCCACATGCCACCTGTGGCACCCGTGCCATAGGTTCGCCATCACGGCTCTACCTCATTATCCAGAGATTTATAAGCCTTTCCTTTAACATAGTCATATACATGGCTCGGGACCTAGTTATATGCGAGACCGCCTCCTGCCCCATACATCCCTCAGACCAATCCGCTCCCACAGAGAGGGCCTCCTCAGGGTACCGTCGGCCGGACAATGCCGACTGGCGACACCCAGGGGAAGAGCCTTCTCTGTGGCGGGGCCAGCCCTTTGGAATGACCTACCCCCTGAATTACGTACCATCACCGACCTCCGCCTCTTCCGCCAATGTCTTAAGACATATCTGTTTCAACAAGCCGGCCTAGCCTAACCTCCCTTGGGGACTTAAGATAGTTTTAAATTGGGTTTTAAAATTTGGTTTTAGCGCAGGATGGGGTTATTTAATAGTTTTTTAAATTATATTTATTGTATTTGTGTATGTTTTTTAAATTTCCTGTGCGCCGCCCTGGGTCCTCTGTGGAGAAGGGCGGGGTATAAATTTAAATAAATAAATAAAATAAATAAAAATTTTCACGCAAAATATTCACTAGTTCCTAACCAGGGTCAATTCACTTTTTCATCTCCCATCAGACAAAACAACAAAGATTCACTATGTCTTCTTTAGTCAGATTGAGTCCAGTAACTAACTTGTTATATGGTGGGCTCCCACATCCTCCTAGCAATTTTCCTAGTGGACTCTGAGGTTCAATTTTTAATTTGGGTTTTTTTACTATTTTTTTTAACACATTTCCCTTGGGATCCCTTTGAATTGCCCATGATTAGTTACCGGACCCGAGTTATCCTTCCCAACTTGTTCTCCAGAGACCTTCTATTATCCATTCCAGCCAATTCCCTCATGGGGCATTTAAAATGCGGATCCACGCTCCTCTTTCACCCTGTCCTTTACCACAATCCTATGGACTGCTAGGGACACCTCATTCATACACAAGTCTCAGATTCTCGCAGTCCTACCGAACCTCCAACCACCTAGGTGTATTCTTACTTCACCAGAATTACTCACCTAGGTTCATGCACAAAGTTTCCCGGTCTGTTCCCAGCAATTCTTTCCTGATCCCCTTCTCCTTCTGTTCTCACCGACCTCTATTTCAATCCGTGGGCCAGGGCCCCGCTCCGCACTCCTGAACTGCAGAAACAACTGTGGACCATTGAAATCAATGGGGCATGCCTTCCTCAATCAATTCAGCTGTCCAGGGGCCGCAGAACAGAAGCTTCGAGCCACACGGTTGGGTGCCAATTTGTTGGAAATAAATCCTTACAAAAACTTGAATCGGCAAGAAAATAATTTTATTAACAAAAAATAAAAGAAAACAAAAAAATGCCGTTTGCAAAGTGCGGTGAGCTTGAGCAAGACTTTAAGTTCTAGCCCAAAAAACACACACCCCTAGATTCAAAAGTGAGGGTTTTTATACACGGTACCTAACGCGGCGCCCCTTTCCCTTCCCTGGATAGGGAACCTATCCCCTTGGATAGGTTCTCAGGGGTTACAACTAATCCGAGGCACCTATTAAGAATAATTAACCCTTCCCCTGCCCCTTCCTGCCCACATGCAGTTGCAGTTTTATTTATTTTTATTATTTATTTATTAAATTTATACCCCGCCCTTCTCCTTGTTAGGACCCAGGGCGGCGCACAGGGATGTTAAAATACATACAAAATATATAAAATATATAAAATTTAAAATACTTATTCTAATAAATAAACTCTGCGCTAAAAACCGAATTAAAATCCCAAGTTTAAAAACTATCTAATAGTCAGTAAGGAGGTTACGCTAGGCCGGCTAGATGAAATAGGTGTGTCTTCAGACACTTGCGGAAGAGGCGGAGGTCGGAGATGGTGCGGAGTTCAGGGGGTAAGTCGTTCCAGAGGGCTGGTCCCGCCACAGAGAAGGCTCTCCCCCTGGGTGTCGCCAGTCAGCATTGTCCAGCCGACGGCACTCTGAGGAGGCCCTCTCTGTGGGAGCGTATTGGTCTGAGGGATGTATGGGGCAGGAGGCGGTCTCGCATATAACTAGGCCCCGAGCCATGGAGCGCTTTAAAGATGGTCGTTAAAACCTTGAAGCGCACCCGAAAGACCACAGGAAGCTAGTGCAGCTCGCGCAGGATAGGTGTTATGTGGGAGTGTCTAGGCACTCCCGTAATCACCCGCGCGGCTGCGTTCTGGACTAGCTGCAGCTCTCAGGTGCACCTCAAGGGGAGCCCCATGTAGAGAGCATTACAGTAGTCGAGTCGAGAGGTGACGAGTGTTTTAATCCCCAGCTAACAATGGTCAGAAGTTTTTATTTTTGAATGACGAGATTGGAAAATAAGACAAGGATTTGTGTAAAATATGTTTTCTTTGGAATAATATGGACTACATTGTCCCAAAGATGCTTTTTCAAGAGGCAACTGGACTTTCTGGTTTTTCTTTGAGGATGTTTTGCTTTTCGTCTAAGCAGCTCTCGTAGTGATATCTCATCTTTGTGAAAAACTGGCTTATGAACATACAGTATCGCCGTTTTGTCGTATTGCATCTTGTTTTAAACAAGGTTTGTGAGTTATCTAAGATTGCCACCAGTTCCATATTTAAGAAATTGTTTCCTTATTGAAATAAAATAATAAGCTATTAAACATTACTCTTTTTTGTTTTGGCGATATAGTACAACTGCTGGAAACAAATTTAATTCAAAATTTATTGCTATTCCAAACTGCTTTAAAAAAAAATGCTATTAGAGTTTTATTTTTGATTTACTCATCAAAAGTACTACAAATAAGCAATGTATTTATACAATACAGTGTTTATCAGAATACATTTGTAGAAAAGTTTATCCTTAACAAAAACTATTATAACAGTATTTTGGAGCTTAATCGTCCTCATCCTCGTCTTCCTCTTCCTCCTCCTCCATTTCTTCTGCTTCCAGTGCCTCTTCTTGTGCAGCCTTGAGCGCCATCTCTTCTTCCACAGTTGGATCAAGTCCCTCACTGACTTCAGGTCCAATAATATATTCGGTCTGCACTGGGGGTGGCAATGTTGGGTTGAAGTTTTCTGGACTGTATTTGTGACCCCAGCCAATATAAATGTTATCAAATTTCCTAAAACAGAAAGCAGAAGACTTGAAAAATCCACATCTACAGGTAATTAGTGATGCCTCTTTCCTGCAGCCCCTCCCAGCAATGCATATCACTCTTTCCCAATCAAGTTGGGACTTCCAAGCTTCAGAATTTCTAGCCAACCTGACCCTTACTTCTGGAATTCATCTGAATGGGAACAATTGATCCTCTGTATATATTTTACAAGGTTTTCTCCTTTGCCTAATCTGTGTACAATGTAGAACAGTGGTAGTCAACTTGGTCCCTACCGCCCGCTAGTGGGGGTTCCAGCTTTCATGGTGGGCGGTAGGAGTTTTGTCCAATACTGAAGCACTTTCCTTTTTTTAAATTTAATGGACTTCCCTACTTTATAAATCACCATTACTGTGGAACGGGTGGGTGGTTAGAAAATTTTACTACTAACAGAGATACAAAAGTGGGCGGTAGGTATAAAAAGGTTGACTACCCCTGCTGTAGAACATCTATTCAAATTTTCTTCAGTTCAAAGAAGTCCCTTTTCAGAAAATAGATGCATGATTATAGTTTTTTAAACCATACATAGATTGGTATTCTCCTGCCTTCACAACTGGCAGTTTATTAGCTGTCAACAAAGCATGTATATCGGTGTACATCTAGTTTGGCCTTCGTGTGAACAAGTTGAAGAAAGTATGAAGAAAATGGCTCTGATGATTCTTTGCAATATCTTAATAATTCATCCAGACTAAGGGGGGAGACTCAGAACAAAGGTGTGTCTCTTCCATTGCGATTCATTGAATTTTCCCCCCCTGGTTCTTTCTTTACACCCTCAATTCAGTCTGATCTTGTTAAAAACCGAACCTTTCTTAGCCAGCTTCACACCAACTTTGGTCCCACCCTGTTCAGTTTTCAGAAGGTGGTTGAGCTGGTGAACGCAAGGCAGTAATTCCGATCACTTTATATCATTTGTTCCCTGCATTATGTTCGGTTGGAAAGAATAGGTAGGAAAACCATGGCTTCTGCAATCCTTTCCAGTTCTATACCAACAAAAGTAAGACCTCCCCTAATGTTACATCCATGCCACACGCTAAATAAATTAATAAAGTTACATCTAAGGGTGTTTTGTCAGTGTATTGGAAAATATAGGCAGTATATTTTGGAATAATAATAATAATAAGTAATATCTATAATTCCTAAACCTGATAAAGATCTTGAGAGGATCGAGTCCTACCGACCCATTTCTTTAATCAACCAGGATGCAAAAATATTTACAGCTATTATAAGTAATAGATTAAATAGTTTTATAGATAAATATATAAGTTATAATCAAGTAGGTTTTGTTAAAGGTAGATATATGAGTGATATAATTAGAAGAGTATTGAACATTATAGATGTTGCTGAAAATAATGGTGATGAAATAGGTATAATATCGTTAGATATTTTTAAAGCCTTTGATTCTGTACAATGGGATACTATTAAGGTAATTATTGAGGCATTAGGCTTTGGTAATAAATTTATACATGTTATTTCAAAATTGTATCAAAAAAGTAGTGCAAAGGTAAAGGTGAATGGAACAATGACGGGAGAGATTAAATTGGAAGCAGGTACGAGACAGGGATGTCCCTTGTCCCCAACATTATTCTTGTTAGTTATGGAGGTTTTGATTAAATTGATAGAAGAAGATGAAGGATTGGAAGGGTACAAGGGATATAAGATAAATTTGTATGCGGATGATACCTTGATTATTTTGAAAGATATAGAGAAAGATTTAAAGAGGATAAATAAACATTTGATAGAATTTGAAGAAATGACAGGTTTAAAGGTAAATTGGTCAAAATCTGAACTACTAATGAATAAAGATGGTAAGGAGTGGGAAAATATGCAAGAACAATTTGGGATAAGAGTTAAGAATACATTGAAATATTTGGGGATAACACTTTCACTCAAAATTAGAGAATTGAAAAAAATTAATTATGAGGTGATGTTGAAGGAAGTAGAGAGAAAGATAGATAAGTATAAAGAGATAAAGCTGTCTTGGTTTGGTAGAATTGCAATGTGTAAAATGATGTTGTTACCAAAGTTCAATTTTTTGTTTGAGATGCTACCACTAAATTTGATAGAGAAAGATATAGAAGAATATCAGAAGAAATTGGATAAATTCTGTAATGGTGGGAAAAAACCAAGAATAATGAAGAAAATGTGGTATCAAAATCAAAAAGAGGGTGGATTGGGAATTCCCAATCTACTTAATTATTATCGGGCGTATAATATTCGAACCGTGATAAAAATACTTAAAGGTGGAGATGGTCATTGGGGCGATCTGGAGCTAAAAGATATTAAGAGATTTGGGTCTATATGGTTTCTAGATAGAGCAAAAACAAAGGCAATTAATAGTTATTGGTTAAAGGGGCTGAGCAAAATTTGGAATAAATTTGCTAAAAAATTGATCCCGGATATAGCTTTCTTGGGGAAGACAACTGAAAGTTGGCCGATTAAAACTAATATAAGTCGGGATAAAGTAATTGAGGAGGAAAATATAGGAAATATAGTAAATTGGTTAAGAGCTCTAGGAATTGAGAGTAGGAAAAAAAAAGTAATCCAAAGATTGGAGTTGAATTGGTTCGAAAAAATACAGGTAGAAAAATGGACTATGAAAGTAAAGGGAATATGTAAAATAGATAGAAGTAAAACTAAATTTGAAAGTTTAGTATCTCAAATTATTAAAGATGAAATTGGGTTAAAAGGACTCGTTAGTAAGATATATAAGATTATAAATTTTGATGGAAATCCACAAATGGTAATGAAAAGGAACTGGGAGGAAGACCTTAAGATTAAAATATTGGATTTGGATTGGAATGAGAACTGGAAGAGTCGAATCATGAGGACTTTGTCTATAAGGATTAAAGAGCATAATTTTAAGGTTGTTTGGAAATGGTATTGGACCCCATTAAGATTATCATTGATAGATAAAAAAATGAGCGATAAATGTTGGAGATGTAATATGGAAGTGGGAACTTATGAACATATGTGGTATAAATGTGTGAAAATTAAAAAGTTTTGGCAGCAATTAGAAAAAATTATGGGTGAAATGATGAAAAGAATAATAATATTGAGATCAGAAAATATATTGTTATTGATAATTAATGAACCTGAGTTAACAAAACATGAGAAAGAATTGATTAGAATTATGATTATAATGGGCAGGATTGTAATAGCAAGATATTGGAAAATAGAGGTAAATATTAAAATAGAAGAATGGTTCTGTGAAATGTGGAAATTAGCCTTAAATGATAAAATGACGTGTGATATTAAATTCAGAGAGGGGGTTTATAAAAAAGATATCTTTTGGAAGACTTGGAAGCCATTTGTGGACTATGCACTTGGAACTTTGGATGCCTTGACGCCTGTACCTAGAGAACGTGGATTTTGGAGATCTTAAAGATAACAGAAGACACTTGAAACCAACTCTTCCTTTTGTTTTGTATAGCACTGGGTGAAATATTGTAAAATATTAAAAAAAAAAAATATAGGCAGTGCTCCCCTCTGTGTCATGGTTAGAAAAAGGGTGGGAAGGGGGTAAGACTGGTATACTAGACCAGGAAACCACTCCACAGGAAGACTAAGTTACTTTTAATGAGGTTGGCCATGATTGCAGAATTTTGTATGTCTGCATTGAACCTCCTTGTTATAGATCAATTAATTAGGACCGTGATGGTGAACCTATGGCACGTGTGCCACAGGTGGCACACTTACCCATTTCTGAGGGCATGCGAGGCGTTGCCGTGTCAGCTCCAGCTGATTTCGGCCTTGATTTTCAGCTGTTTTTCACCCTCCAGAGGCTACAGGGAAAACCCCCGGAGGGCAAAAAAACCACTGAATGCACAAACCAGAAGTTTGGGAACGGACTTCCAATTTGCACGTTGGTCTGCCTATATTTTCCGGAAGCTTGTAGCAATTATGGGTAGTTAGAAAGCTGATAAAAGGTAACGAGTTAGACAACTTGCAGACTTCAGCTAAAAGTTAGGAATAGAGATGGGCTGCAACACATTAAATGTGTATTAGATAACTCCTGGGACATTAATTAGCCCAGGTTTAGGAATAGGGACAGCTAGAGACCAATAGAACAAATTGTAGAATTATTACTAAAATGGTTATTAGATGATACAGTATTTTTTATTATCTCACGTTGTCCCGCCTTCTCCTTTAGTGAAAATGTATAAAGCTTACTTAATCCTTTGTTCTTGGCATTTTGGCCAGGAGCCCTTTTTCCTTGGAGTACTCCAATAAAAAGCAATCAAAACACCTGCACCTCATGTCTGGCGTTCATCATTGGCTTCGCACCAGGCTCTGACCCGGCAACAGCTTCTGCATATCTCTGTCAAAGTCATCTTCCTTGCTCTCTACCTTAACCCATAGGGAGGTTTACCGGAGGTTTTTTCCTGGATTTTTTCTCTGTAAACACTGGCTGGATGCAACCTATTTTGAAGGTTGGCTTCTCATCCCCACAGCAAATTCCATCCCATTCTGTACTGTTTTCAGAGAGTTATCTTGCTGATGGGACAGAGAGCGAATCCCATGCTTCTTAATTTGTTTCTAACTGATCAGTGCTACCATTTATAGCTTGAAAAAGGAAGGCCTAAAGGATGCATTGTGTTATATTCATGGATAACAAATTGCCCAGCTCAATCCCAAATTTTGTCGTGGAAAAGATGAACGTTTGCAAGTCTCAGTAGATCCTCAGTAGATCCTACTGACACTGCATAAAAACAGTGTCTTATTACTTCTCCATAAATAAGTAAAATCAACCATCGATTAAGATGGAAAATTACAGAGCAGAGATTTTATAATTGGAAATAATCAGAACATTACATTGATCGTTATTGCCTACCTTCCAGTAGCAAAGGAGTATCCTCCAGGCCACAAGTTAGCTTGAAGGACAGCGAGGGCATATTGAGGAACTAAATGTGTTGAAGCTTCAGAAGACCATGGAGTGATACTTTGAATATCTGTTAAGAACAAAGCGAATTTGGGATATCAGAAATGTTTTGTACCAAATTATGGCATCAGGATAAACTTACAGAAAAAGATCAGAAGCCATAGTCCTGTGTGTAGGAAAATATGTCAGTCCTGCAAACCACCTTTTCTTTTTAGGTTTCAGGCCTGCCATGCTTTCTACGGTTTAGTTTCTATTGTGGGAAAGTGGGAGGGGGGATTATATGGAGTTGGGTGATGCGTAGTCATAGTAACATTCTTCTTAGAAAATCAAGGTCACTTTTGTCTCTGCACCTGGCCGGATGTGAATGGGAGGAATCTGTCTTCGGGACAGTGGAAGAATGGACCATGTGATGGACTTGTGGGTGTTAGGGCAGGATCTTGAACTTTCAACTGGGTGGAAAAACCTGGAAGCTTTCAGATTCGGGTTTTGCCAGATGTGACAACATGACATCTCTAATAAATTGGAACTTTGAGGAACCACAAGCCTTGGAGTTTTATTTCATTTGGGGTGTTTTTTGGAACCCTGATAAATTATAATTATGGAAGTATGTACCATGTGATAAGTTGATTTAACAAAATCACTCAGTGGCTGACCATCGCTTGCTTTCTCACTGCCCAAACAATCCGTGTTCCCAGAACTTAAGAAGAAAAGCAAATCAGCCAGGTGAGATTTCTGCTGTAGTACCTGCATCTTCAGAGAGTGGTGTGAGAAGAGGCGGTCCTGTTTCCTGTAACTCTTCAGGCTCCTCTTGTTTCTCTTCTTCATCCTCCTCTTCCTCCTCTTCCTCTGATTTTTGATAGGGATTAACCCAGGTACAGCGCCCCTGCACCCAAACAAACCAGAGTCAGGAAGGTCAATGACTTTTTTTCATTTGCCTACAAGGACACATACATATGCCACCCTTTTCTCCACTGGATGTCTCCAGCGTCATTATCTTAGCTCTCCTCTATCAGGCTTTTCCCCCTTCCGTGAGCCGCCTGGTATTTTAAAATCATCCCATATCTGAGTGGGTGGAACATTTTTTGGTCATTTATTTTATTTTATTTTATTTTATTTTATTTTATTTTATTTTATTTTATTTTATTTTATTTTATTATTTTATTTTATTTTATTTTATTTTATTTTATTTTATTTTATTTTATTTTATTTTATTTTATTTTATTTTATTTTATTTTATTATTTTATTTTATTTTATTTTATTTTATTTTATTTTATTATTTATTTATTTATTCATTCATTCATTCATTCATTCATTCATTCATTCATTCTATTTATTTATTTATTTATTTATTTATTTATTTATTTATTTATTTATTTATTTATTTTTATTAAATTTCTAGACCACCCCCTCTCCCCGAAGGGACTCGGGGTGGTGTACAGGAAAAATTAAAACATTTAAAACACATAACAATACATACATAATTAAAATCGAATTAAATAACCCTGTACAAAATTTATAAAACGTTAAAACTATATCCCATTAAAATCAAATAAAACAATTTAAATTGCAGACTGGGGTGATAAGCATAAATTAGGCCAAGCCAGCCTGATGGAACAAATGGGTCTTAACTTTTTGGCGGAAGGAGCGGAGGTCCGTGGTAGTTCTAATATCGGGGGGTAGGTCGTTCCAAAGAGTCGGGCCCATCACAGAGAAGGCCCTTCCCCTGTCCTGTTTCATATTATTAACAGTGTAATGAAGGTAACAGGTGAGATGCAGATCACATAAGTAGAAGGATCTACAGTATGTACGTAATTACTGACAGATTAGGGAACTGGTGGCTCTTTGACAAAAAATGTATTTTCTCCAGCACTATAACATCTCTGATGCTTTTTAGTATGAATGCTTGGAGAACATAAGCAGAAAAGAGGTTATTTTAGATTGGTTTTCTTATGTTTTTATTTATCATGTAAAGCACTTATATCAGGGGTAGTCAACCTTTTTATACCTACCGCCCACTTTTGTATCTCTGTTAGTAGTAAAATTTTCTAGCCGCCCACCGGTTCCACAGTAATGGTGATTTATAAAGTAGGGAAGTCAATTAAATTAAAAAAAGGAAAGTGCTTCAGTATCGGACAAAACCCCTACCGCCCCTCCTGAAAGCTGGAATGCCCACAAATGGGTGGTAGGGACCAGGTTGACTACCATTGACTTATATCATCAGGGAGGCCACCACCAATAAAACTTTCCATCCTTGTTCATTAATTTCAACAATGGAAAAAAGTATGGAAGAAGTTTTTCTTCCTGGAAGGTGTTAAGGAAAGAAAAATTACCAGAGTTGCAATTGATAGGCACTAAAGCTGTACTGAACTGATTTTTTTTTGGGACATCACTTAGCAACAGGTGCAGATTTTGCTCAGCATACCTGTTTTAAAATGTTCTGTACATGATGCACCCAGTTCGAAAGGGTATCCAACAACTCTGGTACAGGAATGGGTTCAAAGTCGGGATTTTCTTCGTAACTGTCTCTCCCAGCTCCGCCTTCTTCCTCTTCATCCCCTTCTTCTTCTCCAAACTGATAAAACCCGAGTGGACTGATCTGTGTTGCTGCTGAAATGCGGGCAATCTGGGTCCTGAGATAGTTAGCCTCATTGCCTGGGAAAGGTGGATAACACACAATGGGAGCATCTAACCTTCCCACTAAGAACTTCTTAATTTTCCTGGCATTCACGATTTGAGTAGGTGTCACTTGGGGTAATTTCACCCAAGGTTTGCCTGGTTCATTGCAAACAAAGTAACTGAATTTATTAGTGCCGGTCCGATAATCTTCTTTTGGTATTACGGGTGGCGGCTTGTAGTTGGGTTTTGGTGGCTCATCTTTTTCTTCTTCATCTTCATCCTCTTCATCCCTGCCCTCAATTCCCTCTTTTAGTCCTTCCTCGGCCGTTTCTTCTTCCTCTGCTTCTTCCTCCTCTTCTCCTTCACGGAATTCAACTTCAGCTACGATATAGTTGGCTTCAATACCTAAGAGTTTGCCCCAGAAGCGACATGTCTGGATTGGATGAGTGGCAATCAGTTGTTTAAGGGCAAGGAATATGTGGTAGTATTCCTCTGAGCTCAAACCAATCCCAGCCTGTTCAAAATAGTAGGCTGTCTCCATTACATTGGGTAGAGGAGTTTCTGGCTAAAGAGGAAAACCTTCAATTAGGGAGCATAATAATGGAACAGTCTTTCACTATATGTAAGCATTTATTCTTACTGGAGCAATCCTCAAGACATTTATAGTTTGACACTGAAGTATTTTTATTTTATTTATTTGTTCGTACTTTTATACTGCCCTCTCTCCCAAATGGGACTCAGGGCGGGACACAGGAATAAAAAATAAAAATATAAATATACAAACATCAAATAAGTTTAAAATTAAATTAAATAAATTTGGCCCGTGCTAAAACTTAATTTAAGAATCCAGCTAAACATTCAATAATATACATAGTTATGGCTATGTGGCCTTGTAATACTAAGTAATACGTGGCCTTGAAATTTTCCTCCCATGTAACGTTTCTTGTAGTGGACAGTCTGAAAAATTACTGTATGCAAGACTACAAGCTACCTGAATATTTGATTGTGTTAATTGGATAATCTGCTTTTGATCAAGCTGACCAGCATGGTACAAACATACCAAATAGTTTATGAAACTTATGATCAACTCATAGTGCAAACCCCATTGAATGGTTGATGAAAATTATGGAGAAAATCCCACATTTATCTCCATCCCTAAGGTAATATATCTGTGAATGAATATGTATCTGCTTGAGATATACTGTAAGTTTTTGACTTACAATTGTTCATTTAGTGACGGTTTGAAGCTATAACAGCACTGAAAGAAGTGACTTATGACCATTCTTCACACTTATGACCATTGTAGCATCCCTGTAGGCACATGATCAAAATTTGGATGCTTTGCAACTGGTTCATATGTATGATGGTTGATTTATGATGGTTGCAGTGTCTTGGGGTCATGTGACCATCTTCTGCAATCCTCTGAAAAAGTCAATGGGGAAGCCAGATTGTCTTAACAACTGTGTAACTAATTTAACAACTCCAATGATTCACTTAACAAGTGTGGCAAGAAAGGTCGTAAAATGGGGCAAAGCTCACTTAACAAATGTCTCGCTTAACAAATGGAAATTTGGGGCTCAATTGTGTTTGTAAATCGAGGGATACCTATAGAAAGTTTGTCTGTCTTTTGTCTATTTATCTATCTCCTTTCTACAACACTGTAGCATGTACCATGCCCCATGAAATAGGGCAAAACTGGGGCAAAATTCACTTAACAAATGTTTGACTTAACAATGTACATTTTGGGCTCGATTATGGTTGTAAGTGAAGGACTATTTGCATTGGACTGACTCACCAATTCCTCTTCTGGTTCTTGATCAGCACCATCTCCACTGCCAAGCCTTTGAAAGAGAGTTTTGTACATTTCAGCCAATTCAAATGATGGATGTTTTTCAAATTCATCTCGGAGGGTGTCCAGTTTCTTTTGGAATCGAGCACACTTTATATCCTTACTGATGTTCTCGATTATATCTGCTGGATTTTCAGGCCGCTCTTCCAGAATCTTGGACAACATGTCAGAAAGATGGTCATACCTATGCAATTATGAAAAACAAAATGCTGTTGATCAACTACTACCAGTCATCACTGGCTCATTTCTCTCACATGCTACTTTTTAGCTTTAAAACCAACCATTTGTCAAAGAAGAGGACCTCTCACAACTTGGAGATGTAATGAACTTTATTAAGTTTATTAAGTTAAGATTCTGGGCTGGGAGCGTGGACCAGCTTTTAATTTATCCTCCATCACAGAAGCATGGGTTGACTTTTGGACAGAAATTTTGTCCCAGTCCAAGTGATCTCAAAGGGAGAAAAAAATAAGTGGGAGTATTATGTACGCTGCATTGACCTCCCATACAAAACATATAATATATGTATAATTGTAAATAAATGTTACATTATGGCAGTGGTGAAATTCAATGTTTTTTACTACCAGTTTTGTGGGTGTGGCTTGGTGGCCGTGGCTGGGGAAAGATACTACAAAATCTCCATTCTCACCCCACTCTGGGGCCAGCCAGAGGTGGCATTTGCCAGTTCTCTGAACTACTCAAAATTTCCGCTACCGGTTCTCCAGAAGCTGTCAGAACCTGCTTTAGAACCTGCTGAATTTCACCCCTGCTTTATGGTCTATGATCCAATTCTTAAGGTAATAGTTGATGCATCCAATAAAGTGAGCTAAATTTCTTATGGCACAATCCTCTTATGCACCATAACAAATTTAGGGTTTCAAAAATCTAGACATCAGTAAAAGAATATTGAAAATTCTTTGCTGTCATTTAGCAGTGATTCAAATATTTGCACCCAAGATTAATAGACTTATAAAATGCCTCCATTTTTAAAAGAGGCCACACAACTCAGGTTTTACTTAAGCAAACCAATCCAACGACAACCTCTGGCAGCTATGATTCGGCTTGGAAGTATTCAAAAGCCCAGTGCTCCTTTATCATCTTTAAAGCTGGGAGGGAGCAATATTTTTTTAAATAAAGGGCTTGGAGATAAAACAAGATCAACTTCTTTAACTTTTGGAGTGACAGGTTTTTGCAAATTTATCAGATTTGTCAGTCTTGATGTAAAAGGTTCAAGTTTCCTCCAGCTCTTTACTGCCATCTAGTGTCCTATCAAGCTTTCTGCAGTACCTAACTCCAGATTTCTTATACCAGGGGTTTGCAAAGTTGGCTCTTTTAAGACTGGTGGACTTCAACTCCCAGAGTTCCCCAGCCAGCATAGCTGGCTGGGGAATTCTGGGAGTTGAAGTCCACCAGTCTTAAAAGAGCCAACTTTGCAGACCCCTGTCTTATACGGATTTTTTGGGTGGCTTCCCGTTAGTTCGTATGTTAAAACCAGGGGTCCCCAAACTTGGCAACTTTAAGACTGGTGGACTTCAACTCCCAGAATTCAACTCCAGCTGGTTGGAGAATTCTGGGAATTGAAGTCCACAAGTCTTAAAAGTTGCCAAGTTTGAAGACCTCTGCGTTAAACTCTGGGGCAGGTTTCCTTAGCCGAGGGTTTATTTTGTTGTTGCTCCCATTCCTCTGCTAACTCACAAGCTGACGCCCGTTTTGACGCTGGTCCGCAACAGGTAGGCTTTTGCATTCTTGATCGCCAGTGTCCGAGGACCCGGATCTGAAACCTGGTCTTCGTACAAATTCAGCATCCCCAGCTGGGAGAGGAAGCCCGGTTCGTGGGGCTGGTAAGGGCCGTGGGAGTCCGCCTGCAGGACCTGGCTGCTCCTGGACGTCGCGGCTTGGAAAGTGCTCCCTGCCCTCTGATCCTGGTAGCTGCCAGGCTGCTGGAGGTTCGCCCTCCCTGTCGGCTGCGGCTGCTGCTGCCAAGACACGCCGCCCCTCGCATCCGGCGTGGCGCCCCTCGCTTGAAAGAGGGGTCCCCGGGCTTGCTGGGGTTGGTAGGCGCTGCCTTTGCCTTCCTGCTGTTGGTCGTAGACGCTCAGCCGAGGCTGCTCGGGCTGGTAGACGGCGCTTCGCTGGGGCTGAACCGGCCCCTGGTCCGGCCCCGGCGGCTGACCCTCTTCGGGGACCCCTTCTGCATCGGGCACGTTGGAGTCTCCGGGCGTTTCATCTTGGGGCTCCGGCTGCTCTTCGGGGGGTTCTGCCATTGGGCAAAGCGGGCGAGCGCCGGGTTTGCTGCTGCTTCGCCTTCGTAGGAACGCTTCCCTAGTTTGCGAGAAGCGTTGCTAAGGTCAACTGGGCGCCGTTGCTAGGGAAAGCGGATTGGCTGCGACGCTGCTTGCTGAGGAGGGGAGGAGAAGTGCGCCGCCAGTGGTCGCATCGGGAAACTGTTGGCCAGGTCTTTTCTTTTCTTTCTTTCTTTCTTTCTTTCTTTCTTTCTTTCTTTCTTTCTTTCTTTCTTTCTTTCTTTCTTTCTTTCTTTCTTTCTTTCTTTCTTTCTTTCTTTCTTCTCTCCTTCCTTGATTTCTTTCCTTCCTTCCTTCCTTCCTTCCTTCCTTCCTTCCTTCCTTCCTTCCTTCCTTCCTTCCTTCCTTCCCTGATTGCTTTCTTTCTTTCTTTCTTTCTTTCTTTCTTTCTTTCTTTCTTTCTTTCTTTCTTTCTTTCTTTCTTTCTTTCTTTCTTTCTTTCTTTCTTCCCTCCCTCCCTCCCTCCCTCCCTCCCTCCCTTTCTTTCTTTCTTTCTTTCTTTCTTTCTTTCTTTCTTTCTTTACAATGACAATGAAACAAGTATCAGTATAGGCATAAGACATGGACCCATGGAAAAAAATGGCTCAAATAAATGATATAAAATAAGCAAAACATACCCCTAAACACATAAAAAGTGTTCACCTCCTGTGTTGAAATTCAGTTGCTGGGCTTATCCAAGGTGTGAAGCCAGATTAAGTTTGTTTATTTATTATTTATTATTTAATTATTTAATTTGTCAATCATTTACAAGATAATAGGTATAAGAATAAACATGAATATGAATGAAATGGGGACAGATAAATGGGGACAGTAGGACGGGTACAGTAGGCACGATGGTGCGCTTATGCACGCCCCCTTTTAAAGACCTCAGGAATGGGGTGAGGTCCATGGCAGACAGTTTAAGGTTAAAGTTTTGGGGGTTTGAAGATGTAACAACAGAGTCAGGTAGTGCAGGCTTTGACCATTCTGTTGCTGAAGTCGTATTTTCTGCAATCAAGTTTGGAGCAGTTTACTTTGAGTTTGTATCTATTGTTTGCCCGTGTATTATTGCGATTGATTGAAGCTGAAGTAGTTGTTGACAGCTAGTATACTGTAGCGCAGGGGTCTGCAAAGTCGGCTCTTTTAAGACTGGTGGACTTCAACTCCCTGGCTGGGGAACTCTGGAAGTTGAAGTCCACCAGTCTTAAAAGAGCCGACTTTGCAGACCCCTGCGTAGCGGATAATTTTGTGTACTACACTCAAGCCTGACCATAGTGGCGTAACTCTAGGTTGTCAAGATCCCCCATGATCGTGGAGTTTGTTTTGTGATCATGGTCCGTTGCCTGTCCTCCCCCACCCCCATCGAGACTCAAGAGTGACAGACACGGGTGCCCTGGATAAGCCAGATGGCTTCACAATCTTTTTTAAATATATGTTTTAAAGAAAACATAAAAACAACACTAATATAAAATATAACAAAGAGAGAAGGAAAAATTTAAAAAGTGCAGAGAGAAACAATAAAAAGATAGAAAGAAGCTTCTGAGTTCTTCTACAGCAAATATAGCAAAATTATCTGGTTACAAAGAGCTCCTCTCACTGTTTTCTATTGTCCATTTTTTAATCATCAAACCGATCAGTTGCAAGTTCATTTTCCCCATTTCATGCAAAAAATCTGCAAGGAGTTTCCAGTCAACTATGAATCGAATGATGATACTGAATTAGGTGCTACAGGTACGCTAATGATGAGTTCTGTTATTGATAAAATGTACGAACTTTTGTTGACATACGAGAGATGAAAACATATAGAATAATGCATGATAAAAGGGGCCAAAACTTTGCTTACAATATGCAAACGCAAGAATGAGAAAATACCTGACTAAACAGATTGAACTTTATCTTGTGCTCTAAACTTAAAGAGAATTTTTTATAAAATAATGTATTAAATTACCTGCCAGATCTAAGTATGTTAGAAAAGACTAATCTATTTTCTATTATAACACAACACTTTTAATTTATAAAGGAAATTGCATTTCCTCTTTTGCTTGAACGTCTGGAGCAGGAAGGAAATATTCTATTACAGGGGTGTCCAATCTTGACAACTTTAAGACTTGTTGACGTCAAGTCCCAGAACTTAGACTGTCTACTGTCGACTACACCCCACTCCTAAGAGGTCTTGAAGGGGTGTGCATAAGCGTACCAGTGTGCCTACCACCCCTGTCCTAATATTCCCTTTTATTTGTATCTATTTCATGTATTCATAATCATGTTTATACATATATCTGTTATCTAATTCATGCTTGATGAAATAAATAAATAAATATTTCCCAGCCAATGGTGATAGTCTAATCATTTGACAGGAGACCAATGCACTCCAAGTTCAAGGAGGACAATGTACATGAAGATAGGTTGGCATAATATACAGTTGATGTGGCCACCAGGTTGATTTGAAAACATTCTCAGAAGCCGATAGAAAAATATAGCAAGTCATGTATCCAGCAGATGGCAGCTGTATTCCAATGATGTTTTCTGGTATGAAATTCAAACACGTATCAAAATAATGCAACTGCTACCATGAACAAAAGGTTGAATGTGGCAGAATAGCTTTAAATGGAAAATAGTGTGTCCTGTTATAGAAGTACAGACAATTGCAAAGGGTATCCTCCCATTTGCCACCATCCAGTCAGAGCTGAAGAAGCTTCTTGGATGAGAAGCAAAACATCTTCAGAATAAAACCAGAAAGTCCAGTTGCCTCTTGAAAAAGCACCTTTGGGACAACCATGACCTGGATGATTGAGAATCTCCATAGACATTCAAAGATGGAGTCTGCATATCTGAAGGCAAAGTTCCTACCTTTTCCACATTTCACACATGATCAAAGCTCAAACCAGGGGCATCCTGAACTGCATAGGAAGGACAGGTCTCAATAGTCCAAGCTCAGGATCTGGCCATAACAGAAGCTCAATTGCTCTGGAACAAGGTTTATTTAGGCTGGAGCCTTGGCACTCATTGAGTCCTTTGGTTGAAAGTTCATTGCCAAGTCAGTGCTGGGAGCTTCTGCCTCCCAGCGTTTTATGTAGGCGGGGTCCACACCCTCTTTCCTCCTAGATACTCCTCCAGCCACTCAACCACCATCCGGTAGTCGACCGGACAGCCCAGTCAGCTTGGAATCCCACAATGTAGTTCTGTTTGATTGAGCCTCTGCTGTTGCAGCCGCCACCAGTCAGCTGTTTGATGGCGAGATCATGGCCTCCCGGCCCACTGTCAATCAGCTGGTCCGGGTGGCCATAAATGAAGGGAAGTGCTGCCATTGCCTTCAGCCACCACTGGGGAAATGCTGAAGCATGCACCACCGGCTAGCTGTTCAGCGGGAACCCTGCTGTCTTTCGCCACTGATTCTCGCTGCCATTGCTGCTTTCCCCCACCTCCAGGTATGGCAAACCCCTGCAAGGGTTTGACACAGGGGTGAAATGTTACCAGTTTGGATTGGTTCACCCAAACTGGTAGTAAAAATGCTACCGGTTCACCTGAATTGGTATTTCTGATAATCAGCTGTGACACACAATTTATATTAGCTAGAATTGTCAGATTTCCTGCTTTCTAGTTAATCTAAATCACCTGGCACAGTGGATTCCTCCCCTTGCTGTTCTACTTACCTTTGCAGACATGCTCGGTAGCTGGCATGTCCCATTTTGATGATCTGTGCGCGCTCACATTATTACCAAACTGGTAACAAAGGTAAGTTGATTTCACGCGGGTTTGAAAAACACATCGAGTCCAACATGTACGACCATATGACAGCTGTGGCCAGGGGGGCTTTTTATCAGGTCCGCCTGATACGCCAGTTGCGCCCCTTTCTGGATCGTGACGCTCTACGCACGGTCACTCAAGTCCTTGTCATCTCCCGCCTGGACTACTGCAATGCTCTCTACATGGGGCTTCCCTTGAGATGCACCCGGAGGCTCCAGTTAGTTCAGAATGCGGCTGCACATTCTGGGATTCTGGGAGCCTCGAGATAATCCCACGTGACACCTCTCCTGCGTGAGCTGCACTGGCTGCCTGTGGCTTTCCGGGTGCGCTTCAAGGTACTAGTAACCACCTTTAAAGCGCTCCATGGCACGGGACCTGGTTACCTGCGAGACTGCCTCCTGCTACCAAATGCCTCCCACCGAATAGTTCGCTCCCACAAAGAGGGCCTCCTCAGGGTGCTGTTGGCCAAGCAATGTCGGCTGGCGACCCCCAGAGGGAGAGCCTTCTCTGTGGCAGCCCCTGCCCTCTGGAATGACCTACCCCCCGATCTACACACAATCACAGACCTGCGCCTCTTCCGTCGGGCCTTGAAAGCGCACTTATTCCGTGCGGCCGGCCTGGCGTAGATTTTAATCGTTTTTACCAGGGGTTTTTATCTGGTTTTTAGAACAGGCCACCCATTTAATATTCTTTTAAGTGTATTTTAATATATTTTTTGATGTTTTTCATTGTCGATTTCATTGATGCCTGTTCACCGCCCTGAGTCCCGAAAGGAAAAAGGGCGGTATACAAATCCAAATAAAGTAAAGTAAAGTACACAAACTATACTCCAAGTTCACAGAAAGGACCCGTCCCCCTTGCTATGTGAACCAAATCCATACAGCCCATTTTCTCCATAGTCTACCCTTGAGAGTAAAGCTTTTGTTCTTGAGAATAAAATCTCCTTTTTGCATCATTGTCCAGAATGCAGCCGCGCGAGCAATTATGGGAACCTCGAGGTTTGCCCATGTAACACCGCTCTTGCGCGAGCTGCATTGGCTGCCTGTCGTCTTTCGGGTGCGCTTCAAGGTGTTGGTCATCATCTTTAAAGCGCTCCATGGCACGGGACCTAGCTATCTGCGGGATCGGATTCTGCCCCATACATCCCTGCGGCCGATTCGCTCCCACAGAGAGGGACTTCTCTGGGTGCCATCCACTAGGCTATGCCAGCGGGCGACGCCCGGGGAAGGGCCTTCTCTGTGGCGGGCCCAACCCTCTGGAACGACCTTCCCCCCAAAATTAGAACAACTACAGACCTCCGCTCCTTCCGTCAAAAACTAAAAACACACTTTTTCTGCTTGGTCGGCCTAGGTTAGTCATCTGTTTATTAATTGGGTTTTTTAAGGGGTTTAGCTTTTTTAGTATTTTGGGTTTTTAGCGCAGGGATCAATTGTTTAATCTTGATTTTATCTATTCTTATGTATATTTATGTCTGTATATTTTAATTCCCCTGTGCACCGCTCCGAGTCCCTTCGGGGAGAGGAAGCGGTCTATAAATTAATTATTATTATTATCATCATCATCATCATCATCATCATCCTCCAGTATGTCTGGACTTCAGTTTTCTTTTATTTGTTCTTGCTTCACCCCAGCTTGTGAAAACCACAAATTATTTTCTCAAGAAACTGAATTAAGATATTTAGAACTGACACGAATCCATTCAATTTGGGTTCTTCCTGGTGGAATATTTATAATTGCTGAAGAACATGGTATAGGTTGAAAGGCTTTGGACATTTTAAAAAAAAACCCCATAAAACCCCATAAAGTTTCTTTTTCTTGTTTTGTATAAGATAGTCCTAGTTAAGTGCTTAACAAATGAAATGCTTAACATTTGTGAGAAAATTTTAAAAAAACATGACAAATAAAAAAGTAACTTGAACCAGAGGCATATGCAAATATTATTCCAGAGTAAAAGTGACAATTTTCTAGAGGCCAAAGCTTTAATTTTCCATTTGGGGTCTGTTGAGAGGAGCACAAAGTGAATAGGACAGGGGTCTCCAACCTTTGCAACTTTAAGTCTGAAGGACTTCAGCTCCCAGAATTCTCCAGCCAGTGCAGGTTTACAGGGCAGGATATACAGGGCAGGTTTAAAAAAAAAGAAGACTTGTGTTAGTTTTCATCTATTCTTCCCTTTCCATGAAGGGAAATAATTATGTCAGTTATGTTCCTGAGATCATAGGGAAAAAAACCCTAGAGCAGGGATGGCGAACCTATGACACGTGTGCCACAGGTGGCACGCGGAGCCATTTGACAGGGCACTTTCGGCGTTGCCCTGTCAACTGGCCAGCAGGCATATGCACACTGGACAGCTGATTCAGCCATTTTAAAGCCATTTTTCACCCTCTCCAGGCTTTATAGGAGCCTGGGGAGGGCAATAATAGCACCCCCGCCCTCTGGAGGACTAAAAGTGACACTACGAGCAAACCAGAAGTGACTTCCGGTTTGCTTGTAGCATCGTTTTTAGTCCCCCAGAGCCTTCAGGGAAGCCTCCTGAAGGACCCTGAAGGCTCCGGAGGACTAAAAACGCTGCTACAAGCAAACCGGAAGTCACTTCATAGTCCTCCGTAGGCTTCAGGGAAGGTCCTGAAGCCTCTGGAAGGCCTCCAGGGGGGTGGGGGGCTGTTTTCGCCCTCCCCTCTGGAGCCAGGGGAGGGTGAAAAAAGCATGTAAAAAGGGGGGGAGCACTTGTCTTGCGTGCATATGCACTGTGTGCATTGCATTATGGGTGTGGCACACCGGCACATGACACCCCCCTGCGCTCCCTCCATTATGGCACGCAAGCCTAAAAAGGTTTGCCATCGCTGCCCTAGAGCTACTCCTGCTGTAGAAACAATATGTATCTGTTAAAGAAAGATGCACTTAAATACAATTAGAATCTTAAACTTTAATGAAAAATGAATCTATAACTTACCTATTGTAAAAATAGCCTTGTGTGATGCAGGCTCAGCCTTACATATACACACCTTGCAATGGCTGATGAAATTAAATGGCAACTGTGGTGCAGCTGAACACAGAAAAAACTAATGTAGCCACTCAAAATCCCTTCCCCATGTGGAAATGCTATTAGGACTAAGGGAAGAAGCCATTCTTCTCCAGGGGGCTGATAGTCAGCACAGCTGCCGCTTAGAACAAAAGAGCACATTTAGGATAGAATCTGGATTGATTCTGAGTGGAGGATAGAAGCTTCACCATCAACTTGGGATACTAAAAGATATTATGCACCAGCAAACTGTCTACTTTTTGATACATTTTTAGATGCATAGATTTGCATCTCATCAGCATTATATGCTTAGAAAATGCTATTCCTTTAACAACTTTTGACGATTTACAAGATGCAATAAAACATCGCTGATCTCCATGAAATGTAGAATAAGAGGAATAATGAGAATGGATATTAAACACAAATACTAAAATGGTGACATTAAAAGGCCTGGGAAAAAATAAATATATTTTGAGCCCTTCTAAATTATCAAAAGGAGAGAGGTTGCTTCTAGCCCAATAACATTAATATTTCAGAACAGAAAACTCTTTAGAAATACTACCAATTATGTCTAAACAAATTAAAACATGATTTCCCAATGAGCTTAAATGGAGAATTTATTTATTTATTTTATTTATTTTATTAAATTTATATCCCGCCCTTCTCCAAGAGGACCCAGGGCGGCCTCTTTGATTAAACACAAATCAAATTCTGACCCACTTAATGAAAACAATAGGATTCTTTGAGTTGGGGTTCTGATTGTAGATCGATAAGACAGAAGTGGGTAGAAAGCTACCCTTTCCACACCTAGGTCATTAATGGAAAAAATTATATCTATAGATCTAAAATATGCCACGACTAATTTTAGCTCTGCCTTCATCCATTTGGGTTTTATACAGCATCTCTAAAAGTGTATTAAGTATATTACACCCAAATCCTTATTAGGAGGGGGTCATATCAGGGGTGGGATTCTACCAGTTTGGCCCACTTCTGGCAAACCTGTAGCTTTGTAGATCATCTTGGAGAGAACCGGTTCATTCCCACTAGCAAGTGGGCCTGCCCACCCACTCCTGTGCTTCACCTGCCTTTATCTTCTCAGCTGAGTCATGAGGCAGAGTGTTTTCTCTGCTGCACCTCAGCTGTTTTCCTTCCCAAGCAGCAATCTGGAAGGTAAGTATTCTGTAAACTGTGCGTGCATGCGAAGCCCGCGCTCAGCAAACCGGTTGTTAAACCGGTTGGATCGCACCACTGGGTCATATCACTAACACCCCGGGTGTTCATTTCACCAGACAGCTGGAATCCAGCAATGTGTAAAACTATTACAAAAAATATTTCCCCATTCTGGTAAGATCTCTTTTTCACACATTGTCTTCTTAAGGTAAAAAAAAAAAAAAGAAAGAAGAAGAATAAGATTCAGAGAAAAGGGAGAAGGTTGCTTAAGGCAAAAGAAGACAATTCGTTTGAAGAAAGACTGAAGGAATTGAAAATGAGAAGAAAAGACAGACATGGGAATGAGAAGAACAGATAGAAGGGAGGTAGGATGGTCCCTGCAAAGATGTCACATTGAAGAAAGTAAAAGTCAGTTTTCCACCAGGAGGCAAAATAATGGACAAAGGAAGCTGAATGTCAAATTTATTTTTTGTTTGTTTGTTTGTTGGTCAAACATGTACAAGATAACAAGTATAGGTATGAACATAAACATGAACAAAGGAAGTAAAAACAGATAAATGGGGATAGTAAGAAAGGGATGGTAGGCACGCCCTTTACGGACCTCTTAAGAATAGGGTGAGGTCCATGGTAGACAGTTTGAGATTGAAGCTCTGAGGGTTTGAGGTTGTAACAATAGAATCGGGTAGAGCAGGGGTCTCCAACCTTTGCAACTTTAAGTCTGAAGGACTTCAGCTCCCAGAATTCTCCAGCCAGCAAAGCTGAAGTCCTTCAGACTTAAAGTTGCAAAGGTTGGAGACCCCTGCTTTAAAAAGCTGGCCGGAGAAGTCTGGGAGCTGAAGTCCTTCAGACTTAAAGTTGCAAAGGTTGGGGACCCCTGGGGTAGAGCATTCCAGGCATTGACCACTATTGCTGAAGTCGTATTTTCTGCAATCGAGTTTGAAGTGGTTTACCTTGAGTTTGTATCGATTGTTTGCCTATGTATTATTGTGGTTGAAGCTGAAGAAGCTGCTGACATTAATTAAATTAATGAAATTAACGTAAATAAACCAACTAAACAAACCCATTCTAACAGTAAGAGTACTGTAGTTCAACAGTGGCCCCGTTTAAAAAAAAAAGGATGGATGCTGATTATTACCTTTAAAACCCTTCAAGTCATGGAGTCTGACCATCTGACAGGCTGCTTATTTCCATTTGTTTCTGATATGATCAGGCAGAATGCTGCATCCAGGTTCTGTCAATGTCATCTTGGTGGAAGGGGAAGCCTGCCTTTTCTATGGCCATGTCTGCCTTCTGAAATGACGTCCCCCAGAGATTTCTGTCACTCCTGCTCTTGTGACATTTAGAATCATTAAGGAATCAGGCGGCCTCTAAAATTGGATAAATAAATAAAGAAAATAAAGGGCATACTATTTATATGCAAAATTATTTGCACAGTAAAGAAATCATGTCTGTTGAGAGTAAGATTTCCTTGACAGACCATGCAAACATCGACAAAAGGGGCTAAAATATTCTTGAAACACAGAAAACAATAATGCAATGGACTGTGAGAATAGCCTTGAGGAACAGGAGGAAGACAAAAAACAGGACGTCATCAGTTCTTTTGAAGATTAAGGCAGAGAAGAGAGAGACACTTGTAGACTTGGAATATTCTATTATTGTAACCTTATAATACAAAGTAGTATTAAATATATATAAAGAGTATCTATCTATCTATCTATCTATCTATCTATCTATCTATCTATCTATCTATCTATCTATCTATCTATCTATCTACATATTACTTTATTTTTTACTCGAATAAGAGAAGGGCAGAGGCATGGCACAATCACATTGAAAAATTATTATAGCCTATCCCAATAAAATATAGTTCTAATCTTTCTATGGAGTTAATTTCCTGGTCTGTCTACCTAGTAGGACTGATTTCTCTAGGTACTGTCAACCTTGCTATGACCATAGCCTCATTTTTGTGAAATGAAGTTTTGGAATAGAATTCCAGAGATACAGACACAACTTTTATTTGAAATCAATTTAAAATAGAAAGGAATTCCATATTGATTTCTGTTAGATAAAATTATGCAGAAGTTATTTCAATCATGGCTAGATGTGACTGGGTAGAAATCATTTTTTTTTAAGTCATTCATTATTATATTTAATTACTGCCTTTTTCCGAGATCCCAAGGCAGCATACATGGAATTTTCTTCATATTTTGTTCCTACCTGAGTGGCCTGAAGAAGAATTTCTGGCATAGGTCATCCAATAGCACTCTGGTTAAATGTACTTCAGAGGTGGTATTCAGCAGGTTCTGGCCAGTTCTGGAGAACTGGTAGCAGAAATTTTGAGTAGTTCTATTCTGTCTCCCGAGTCAGGAAGGAGGAAATGGGGATTTTGCTGTAACCTTCCCCTGGAGTGGGGAGGGAATGAGGATTTTACAGTATCCTTCCCCTGTCACTCCCACCAAACCATACCCACCAAACCACGCCCACAGAAACGATAGCAAAAAAAATTGAATCCCACCACTAATGTACTTGTACCTAATTCTTCCTGATTCAGTCCAACACCTAGCCCACAATGCTTCATTGGCACCAGTGGAAGCTTTCTTCAATAAATAACAACTTAGTTGTGTTCGTCTTTAACAGTCCTGCTATAGGCTTAACTCATCCTTTTCATGCTATAGCCCCAATTTTGCAATTAGTAATAATAATTAAGTTCTAATGTATTTAGAATTTCATCTAGTTTGGCTCTGGTTCAACTACACTCTGCAAATATGGTCACACTCCAGCTCAAAATTCCTACAGCTGAGCTTTAGTATTAGGAAACAAAACTTCTATAACTGAATCTTGGCATCTTCTGCTTCCTACCAAACCTATCAATTTCAGTGGAATTAAGGCTCAGAATAATAATTAAAATGGGCTGGCTTAGACTTATCTGTATTAATTACAGTATATCTACACTGTTTCACATTATATCCATCAGGGGTGTCAACCTCGATTTTATTAGGGGCCGCATCAAGATTACTTTGGGGGGGGGGAGGTAAGTGGGAATGGCTGGGGTGGGTGTAACCAGAGTGGCATGGCCAGCTCGACATCCTGCAGCTCTCTGCCAGTGAAAATGGAGGCCGGGAGGGCTGGTCGTGACCCTCGCAAGCTCCATTTTTGTTGGCAGAAGCACTGTAGGGTGATCCTTCACTGTTTCCAGGATTCCACAGGCCGGATTTAAGCATCCTACAGACCAGTGGTGGATGCCAGATCCCGTATGCTGTGGTATGCTGCGATGGTATGCTGCGACGGGGCTAGGCATCCACCACCTGCACACATGCTGCACACGCATGTGCACCACTGCCCTGCAATGCTCCAGCTGCTGGGTAGAGTGCTGCACACGTGCCGTATGCTGCGTGCGTGTGTGCAAATGGTATCTGGTGCTCCCAGCAGGCACATGGCCAGTACTGAGGCGTACCGGCCATAACCTACCATTGCCATGGGCCATATCCGGCCAACAGACCTTGAGTACTGATAGCAATCAGTGGCAGGTAGGATGAGCCTGGTGTCAACTGTTAACAATGTCGCCATGACGATTATCAGGCTGCCCTAGCAAGTGAGAATTCTTGACATTCCTGTGGTCAAGATGGAATCTCAGGATGACCTGTGACTGCGCATGCATAGATTTACTTTCAATGCTAATTGGGTAACCTGATTTATGACAGGCAGAGGGGAGGGGGCATAGGAGGGTAAAGTTCAGATGCCATCAAATAACTTTCAGTTCTGGCTGTACCGAAGCTCAAGCCAGAATGTTGATACTAATAAATGATGAGATTTGTTCTGAACTTTGTCTCGAGGCTCATAACTTAATTAGGTTCACTTTTGGGAGCTTCACACCTGGTGCTGAGGTTCTTCAGACTGAAACCTTCTTGCACAATTAGAAATAGTGTAGGAGCAATGTAGTTGATATTAACATATGTTTACTTGCTCATCACATGTGAGGTCCATGAACCAAAGTTGAGATTTGACTGCCTAGATAGCCAGCACTCAACTATGTGGATTCTAGTGATGCTCACCTCATTTGTTATGTGAACCATATCCAACACTCTGATTGTTTATGATGAAAGATTAGTGAAGGATGTAAGGATGCTGAAAAATTCTAAATGAAGAACAAAGTGTTTTGGGGTAAAATATCAACAGTGGATCTTGAAAAAATGGGCAAGACAGGACAGGATAGAAAAGGAAAGGAAAGAGCTAAATAGAAAACGGAATGACTTTAAGAAGAGAGAGTGTAAGTCTTGTATGAACAAGTATTGCAAGGTAGATTAATCTCACAACCAGATGGGAATTGGGAAAAGGAATGAGGATGTGAAAGCTACCGTATTTTTTTTAAAAAGGCTAAATCCATAAAACACGGTTAAAAACACACCTCTCAAGTGCCAAACCAAACAGCCTTACAGTTCAAATATAAAAAATACAAGTAAATACTAAATGTATGACAATATCTAATTCATGCATGTAATTTCTTTGATTTACTACTTATTGTATTTCTACTGTTTGCATAATTTCCTCATCCATATTGAACAGTCTGATATATATATATTTATGTATATGTTTTAAGTATACAACATCTAAGTTTAATATATATTCACATTTTTCCTGTCTAGCAAATAACATATTTTCCATCTATAAATATTATTATCTCAAACAAGTTACAAGTATCTGTTGAATAGGACACTTTCCGTAATACATGTTTATGTGTTATGATTATAAACTCCATATTTTTAAATCAAATAAAGTAATTGTATTTGGGTAGTATTAGTTCTAAAGTTTGGATCATTGCCATCCTGCTGGCCTTTTGTAAGCTACTGAACAACTAGTTGATCCTCTGGACATTGGGCTAGCCCAGAGGTCTTCTCTAGCAGACTTGTGGACTTCAACTCCCAGAATTCTCCAGCCAGCTCTGGGAGTTGAATTCTAGGAGTTGAATTCTGGGAGTTGAATTCTGGGAGTTGAAGTCCACAAGTCCTAAAGTTGGAAAGTTTGAAGACCTCTGGGCTAGGTTGTTGACTGATTTTCTCTTGGTAGTGTGGTAGTATAGTTTTTTCAGTCACTTCAAGTACCATATATTGTTTTTAAATTGTTTTTGATGGTTGTTTTTAATTGACTGTTAGTCATCTAGAATCATGAATTAAGGGGTGATTGTATCAATGTAATAGATGGATATATGAAGATATAGCTGTAGATGGCTATCATTTGGGCAACTTAGATTAGGCTGAGTTTATCTCTATTCATTCTAGAAAATGCAATAAAAATTGAAAATTTCCTACAACTTTATAGAATGAAGTTGAGATTCTGCAGAGTCTTACATTCTTTATTAAATTATGAATGGGCTCTAGAAGCAGTAGGAACTGCTTCCAACTGATGTTAGCAACATAAGGCTGTTCCCAAGGCAACGTATTATAGCTCTGAAACATAGAATAGTGCTTTTTTGAGGGTGAATGAAGAAACTGTTTTCTTTGTTGAAGAAAATCTGCCAGACAAATCAGCAACCCAAATACTGCCTATTAATTATGTTGTTAAGATGCCTAATCATTAATGTTAAGACAAATAATTTGTTCAATGTGCAAAGCAAAAGAAGAACCAGTTCTTATGCCCCACCATCTCATAATCCTACCAATGCCTCCTGAATATAAGCTCTAGCAATGGGACTTATTCCTGGGAATTAGGAAAAATCACTGCATCCTTTGTTATTCTTTTAGTGCAAAATAATAATAAGAAAAGGTCAATGGAAGGTCAAAGGTCAAAGAAAAAGAAAAGGTCAATGGAAAGAATACAGTTGAATGTGGTGGTGTTTCTCCTAATTAAACCTACAAAAACGAATAACACATTAACAGGCATGGATGCTATGGATCGCTTCCCCAAATGATTGGGGAAGAATCATTTTAGACACTTCGCAAGCACATTGTATCTTTGTTAATCATTAAACAACCCAACTTCTGTTTAGTTTAGTTTAGTTTAGTTTAGTTTAGTTTAGTTTAGTTTAGTTTAGTTTAGTGTCATTGCACCTTGTACAATGAAATTAAATGCGATCTTCAGTGTACAATGGCAGTTCAGGTTGTGGTTGTTAAGGAATCATATGCAGTCATTAAGCACATCAGATGGTGACTGGTTTCCTCATTGACTTGACTTATTGGAAGCTGGCAGTGAAGATCACCAGTGGTGATTGTTAGGAGTAGACTCCTAGAGTTGGATAGGCAATATATTATACCATGATGACAAATGGTCATTGTGGCTTTAAGATTGTTGGAATGCAATTAGAGACTGTAATTGGAGACTGTAATTATCTCCACTATAAGAGGAAGTCAGCAGAATGCAATCGCTCTCTCTGCCAGATTGCTTTCTCTGTTTGATATCTCTACTGTTTGCTATTTGCTCGTGTGCCGTGACTGACTGTTTGAAGAAGGAAGAAGGAAGAAGAAGGAATTGTTAATTGCTGACTGTAAGCAATTGATTATTTGTTAAGGACTTTGTTTTGACTACCAACCATCACTGCTTGTGAAGCAGTAGTTTAGTTTTACAACACCAGTAAAGCTATTTTGTTTTACTAACAGTGTCTGGTTTACTATTTGTGTGTTTACTAGCAATGTTTCTCTAGCTGCATATTCTGCTGCACAACTTTTTCTGTCTCCCAACGGAGATATCCTTCAACAGTGATGATGTGACTGTGGGAAGCTGTGACTGTTGTAACTGTGTTCCGGTTGCAGTGGTGGGTTCCGGATCCTGTTCCAACTGGTACGGTGTTGCCCACATGGATGCGCGCAGCACGTGCATGTGTTGTAGCTGCCAGGGACGCTTCTGCAAGCCTCCGCGATGCTCCAGCTGCTCGGCAGACCATTGCGCAGGCGCTGTACAAGCCATGTGCGTGCCTGGAAGCGCAGAAGCTTTAAAAGTCAGGTAAGGAGCTCGGACGGGCGGGTGGGTCCTCTGGAGCACCATACAGGTGCTCCAGGCAGGCTCCGGTACGCCCATACCTGGCTGGTTGCCAAGTGCCCCAATCATGATCCTGTGACTATGGAGACACTGCAATAGCCACAACTTCAAGGACAGGTCAAAAGTCTTCTTGTTGAGCACTGTTGTAACTTCAAATGGTTGCTGAACAAGAATTCACTAAGTGAGGACTACCTGTATAGTCAAAAGCCCTTCCCTGTCTTTCATGACAAAGCATAACGATACCCCTGATGACAACAATTGTACCAACCACTTGGTGGGCTCAATAGTACTGTAGTACCCTGGGGTCTCTGGGCTGCTGGCAAGAGATGGAAGAGACTCAGAAGGGAATCTGGAAATCTTCTGCTTCAACCCCCTGCCCAAGGAAAGGCTCCTTGTATCATCATGGGAAAATGGTTGTCCAATATTTTCTGGAAAATCTGCAGTGATACCATCCACAACTCTACAAGTGTCCCAGGAAACATTCTTCCTTGCTTTAATGACTGGAAGACAGCTGGGAAAATGCCACTTCTTGTTTTTTCTTTTTCTTTGATTTTGGGGAATATAAATTAAAAATAATAAAGCCCAAGCGGGCTATGCATCCTTGTGGGCAATGCTGGTGAAGTTATTTTCCCCTTTCTTCCTTTTCCCCCCCAGATTGTCTATATTTTTTGTAAAACCACTCTAGCACTTCTTCTCTCTACTTGACAGCAGGAAGAGAAGGTTAATGCTGTTGCTCACCCGTTAATCCTTATTTGGATGGCAGAAGTGGCCAAGAGGCATAATTTCAGCCCTACATAATTGCAGAACTTTTTCTGAGCTAAAACGATTCCCTTTTCAGCCTATCACACAGTACTTCTTGTTTAGCCCAGTTAAGTCTGTAACATGAACGCAGCCTGTGAAGATGTGGGTGTGTTTAGAAAAGACATTTATTTTTATTAACCATTTAACTTTATTGCAAACCTAATGGAACACAAAGGACGCTTTGCAAGGAGATAGATCTGAATGCTGACTTTTTGCATCGGTTCTCTAGGCAACATTGGCATTCACAGTGTCCTTGATTTAGTCCTGACCTCTCTGAGTTGGGTTGACTGGGTGGGAGAATAATACAAGGCAGTTAAAAATAGAAGAATACAAAGATCCCCAAAAAAAAATAGATACCCTGGGAAAGAATAAATCAACATTACCAGAACTAACGTTTCACAAAAACTCCACCAATTATACTCTAGCCAAGTGGTTTTCAGTCTCTGGGTTGGGGCCCCTTTGGGGGTCGAACAACCCTTTCACAGGGGTCCCCTAAGACCATTGGAAAACACATATTTTCGAAAAAATACTGAAAACATAAAATAATTTTATGGTTGGGGGTCACCACAACATGAGGAACTGAATTAAAGGCTCGCGGCATTAGGAAGGTTGAGGCCCACTGCGAGTCTAGCCCAAGGCCTAGAGAAATAGTTCAATGTTGGGTTCAATATTGGGATTCAAAAATGTTTACTGCTAGTTCTGTGGCCGTGGCTTGGTGGGCGTGGCAGGGGAAGGATAATGTAAAATCTCCATTCCCTCCCCACTCCAGGGAAAGGTTACTGCAAAGTCCCCACTTCCTCCCGATCACCTGGGACTCGGGAGGCAGAGAATAGATGGGGGAAGGCTCCCAAACTCTGTTTTTGGCTCTGATGGCCTCCTGAAACCTTCTGCCAGCTGCCCTCCCAAGCTCTGTTTTCGCTGGCAGAGGCACTGTGGGCCGGTCAATCGCTGTTTCCATGGTGGCCCCACAGGCCAGATCTAAGCACACTGTGGGCCAGATCGGGCCCCCAGGCCTTGAGTTTGACACCCTTTTTTCTACACGGTCGAGACCCTTGGTGATAATGCACTCACTTCTGAGATTTGCCTAGTTCCCATCAGCCACTTTCAGCTGCTGTAGGCATGTCCCTTCCTCTTCACTCACTGGGTGCTGCTATCGAGAGTAGCTAGCTTGTCTTGGGCTCAAGGCAGATAGGATGCCAAGTTCCACTGAGGCCTTTGCCTATGTAACACCTAAATGGCACTAAACACAAGCTATTCTCTTGGCACACATGAGCCTAGCATTCCTTTGGAAGACCAGAAGGCCTATTTATAATATAAAATTAACTAGCTGTTCCCAGCCATGTGTTGCTGTGGCCCAGTCTGGTTAAATGGCCAACCAATCTGTGTGTAGATCTACACCTGCACACACAAACACGTACACACAACCACCGTATCACCCCCAACCTACCTACCTCTCCCTCTCTCCCCCTCTCCCTCTGCCTACCTACCTACTATATTTCTCCCTCTCCCTCTCTATCCCTTTACCTACCTACCTACCTACTGTATTTCTCCCTCTCTCTATCCACCTACCTACCTACCTACCTACCTACCTACCGTATTTCTCCCTCCCTCTCTCTATCCCTATAGTTGCCTACCTACTGTATTTCTCCCCCCCTCTCTCTATCCCTCTACCTACCTACCTACCTACCTACTTACCTACCTACCTACCTACCCACCTACCTATGGACAGAGTATTTTATGTCATAAAGGATGACATAATATGTGTTGCCCACTGCTCTCTCTGTATCCATCTACCTACCTTTTGTACAATTTTAACATTTCTGTTGCATGTACTTGGCACAGGTGTGACATTTACGCAATCTATATATATCATTGGTGCCGTACTCGAAAGGAACGTTGTGTGAAAATTTGGAAGCGATTAGTGCAGTACTTTCGGAGATTAGCGGTTTTGAACAAACTCTTGTTACATTTTTATTTATATAGATGGTCCTTTCAAATAGTGACAGATCTTCGTTTTAAAAAGATGACTAGTATTTTTCTACTGAAAATTTAAGAAAACCAAATTCCGTGTTGTTGATATTGTCCCCAATGAACATATTGGAGTTTCCTGTAGGTCAGATACAAGATGCTATGCCTAGCATATTCGAGCTATGCAGGGATGCAGTTTGGAAGGGAAAAAACACACACAATGATTTGGAATATGCTTGGGAAACTACAACACAACTGTCAGTAATTCCTTAAAAACATGTCTTATTTTTCTGGGCTTACATACAATCCCAAGAAACCATTCATTTGGTTTGTGGGAAGTGCTGATAGGAGAAATATATGTCCTCATGCAGGGTTGGAAGTAATACCTCCAACGAAAGAAGATTCTGAGGCTTGAGCTTCCTCAAAGTTCCATTTTATTAGAGATGTCATATTGGCACATCTGGGAAAACCTGAATCTGAAAGCTTTCAGGTTTCCCCCACCCAAATGAAAGTTCACGTCCCTGCCCAGCACCCACATGTCCATCACACGGCCCAATCAGGCACCGTCCCAACTGGAGTTGCCTCCAAGTCACGCCACTCCATCTGCAGGTCAACGTGTCCTTGACTCTCTGAGAAAAGAATGTTATTTTGACTACATATCTCCCATACTCCATATAATCCCCCTTCCCAATTTTCCACAACATTAAATGTGGCAGACCAGAAAGCCCAATGAAAAAGATGACTTCCGGGTCTGACAACGTTCCACCATCTAAATTACTCCAAAATTTTGTTCCTTTGTCCCATCCAAATAGAATCAATGTTTTTATCAATGCCCGATACAGGAATCTTAATTTGGGAAAATATTAAAAAAACTCCTTTTTGAAGGGCTTTAAACAAAATTAGAGTATTTGGTTTTTATTTATTAAATTTTAATACAATTTTTAAGCAAGGCTGAATGGAGAATTCTGAGAGTTGCAGTCCATACATCTTAAAGTTGCCAAGGGTAAAAACACCGTTTTACACTATATTTTCTTTTATTCTTTGCCAAGGAAAAGGGCAGCCAGTTTTCTGCAACTGAGGTCAGGGAGACTCCAGAGAGAATGACAGGTGAATTTGTGGGATGCAGACACTGCTGAGATCCAGGTTAACCACCTGTTTTAGGGTGAAAACCTATCAGCAACATTAACTGGATTTCAGCATTTTAGCATTTTCAGAGAGTCAGCTATCTGAGTTCCTCTATGAAATATGTATAGAATTGCAGTGCTACTGTCTTCATTTATTAGAAAGGAGGTCACTCTCCTGTATAAAATACTATGACACATTATCTCCTCTTGTTTTTCTCTTATCAGCTGTGGAGACAAAGCATATTAAATGAAATACCTCCAGATGGGAACCTTTGGTTACTAACTTATTTATCAAAGCTCATTCTAATGATTTGCATCTGTTGTGAAATTTGGTTGCGGAACTGCAGATCAGTTTTTCACAATCTGGATGCATTTAGAATAAGAATAGAATAGAATAGCAGAGTTGGAAGGGACCTTGGAGGTCTTCTAGTCCAACCCCTTGCTTAGGCAGGAAACCCTACACTACTTCAGACAAATGGTTATCCAACATCTTCTTAAAGACGTCCAGTGTTATAATGTAATGTAATGTAATGTAATATAAGTAAAGGTAAAGGGTCCCCTTGCACATATGTGCTAGCCATTCCTGACTCTAGGGAGCGGCGCTCATCTCCGTTTCAAAGCCGAAGAGCCAGTGCTGTCTGAAGAGGTCTCTGTGGTCATGTGGCCAGCATGACTAGACACCAAAGGCGCGTGGAATGCTGGACTTGCATTTTTATGTACTTTTGGCAGAAGCTGGGACAAGTAAAGGGAGCTCACTCTGTTACGTAGTGCTAGAGATTCGAACCGCTGAACTGCCGACCTTTCTGGTCAACAAGCTCAGCATCTTAGCCACTGAGCCACCGCATCCCCATAATATAATATAAGGATACTCTGGATTATTTGTTTTTTACCATGCAGTTACTCTACTCTCATTTATGGAATTGTAGAAGCGATCCAGATGATGTTCTCTTTGACCGAAACTTCCTTATGTTTTTCTTTAATTCTTATCAGAATAAGAAGCCATTTTACAAAAATAATGTGAGAGCTTAACAATACCTTTGATTGCAGAGCAAGGAGTCCTCCATTGGAAATGTTATTCTCCAATTCTGTAAATTCACAGCCTCTCAACTCATCAGTACTACATAGAACAATCATCCTCAACGTAGATGCTTTCAGATATGTGGGACTGCAAAGGCATGTGGCTTTTACTTAGGAGAATTCCGAGAGCTGAGTCTTAACACATTTAGATCAGGGGTCTCCAACCTTTGCAATTTTAAGTCTGAAGGACTTCAGCTCCCAGAATTTTCCAGCCAGCAAAGCTGGCTGGAGAATTCTGGGAGCTGAAGTCCTTCAGACTTAAAGTTGCAAAGGTTGGAGACCCCTGATTTAGAGGACTTCAGGATTCCAGAAAAAGCTGAAAGAGAAACCATACTAACTTCCTGTATGAAAGAAGCTTTACTCTGGAACTGAGTAGCCAATCAACATGAATTTGGTTATTTTCTTGCCAACATTTCATTTCCCAACTAGATAATATATCCGAGTATGTATGTAAAATCTCTCCTGGTAGCAGTGATTTTTGTTACCTAGTTGGGTAATGAAACATTTGAAGAACACAACCAGAACCAAGCTCAGAAAGCAACAAGGACCCCACAGTTGAACCCTAAGCTACAAATATTCTCTTTTTTAAGTATGAGAAGCATTCTGGTTGAAGAGAATGCAGAGGAAGAGGTCATCTCTCTTCCCTGGAATACATCTCTTTTTGTTCTTTTTAGTTACAGTGAAATCAAGTCAAATCATCAGGTAATCAGGTAGCATGCAATAGGGAGCAAGGAATCTTAATACTTTTATATGTGGGATAAGCCATCACGGGTGTCCATATGGGAGAAAGTGGCATAACTTAAAGATAATTCTATCAGGATCCCAAGGCAAAAGGTGTCTTATCACATTCCAGAATTCCATACTGACTGTCTGCCAGAAAGGGGAAAATGTTTTTCATTTCTTAACAGAACCCGCTGAGGTTCTGCTGAGAAGTTTAATATGAAGTTTAATAGGAGTTTAATATACCATATTTTTCAGACTATAAGACGCACTGGAGTATAAGATGCACCAAGATTTTGAAGAAGTAAATTTAAAAAAATGTTTTTTGCACTCTGCAAACTCCCCCAAAACGGCCTGTTTTTTGCGAAAATGGGCCCTTTTCTCTCTCAAAAAGGGACATGCATAGCCTTTAGGAGGCTTATAGAGTGCTGCCAGGAGCTGGGGAGGGGGGGCAAAATTGAGCAAAAAATGTCCCAAAAAATGGCTCGGGACCTAGTTACATGCGAGACCGTCTCCTGCCCCATACATCCCTTAGACTGATACGCTCCCACAGAGAGGGCCTTCTCAGGGTGCCGTCGGCCGGACAGTGCCGACTGGTGACACCCAGGGGAAGAGCCTTCTCTGTGGCGGGCCCTACCCTTTGGAACGACCTACCCCCTGAACTTCGAACAAGCCTCCTAAAGGCAATGCAAGGCCATTTTGGTGAAGGGGGTGGGGTTTCTGGATGCAAAAAAATGTTGAATTCAATGTATAAGATGCATCCAGATTTTCAGCCTCTTTTTTGAGACAAAAAGGTGCATCTTATACTTCGAAAAATATGGTAGCTTAATATGCTATGTAGTTGAACTCCAAGCTCATCTTTATTCTCTGTAATTTTTGTAAAAAATGTTGCTGAGGCACAAATATCTGCTTATGGCATAAAAGTGACAAAATGGCCTATAATAAATCACATACATAAATAAATTAGACCTATATTTTTTCGGAAAGATGGTTAATTTTTTCCTCTGCATCTCTTTCATAATGTTTTGAAATATTGCCATGGTATACCACATTAGAGCGTCAGCAAGTTTAGCATTCTTAACTATCATTTTTATTTTGTCTTTTATTAGACAGTTTATTAGATTTGCATGCTGCTGAATCTATCTGACATGAAAAGAAGAATAAAATCACAATATAAATTAAAAAGTCCATGGTGCAAAATAAGGAATAACGGAGAGCAACAATTACAAATAAATAAAAACAGATCAATGCCCCATTGATCTCTAGATGTCTTGTGGAAAATTTTGAACCATTAGCAGCATAGCTGCGTCTGACTGGAAGCAAGTATTCTTTAATTTGCTAATGTATTCAACCATTCAACATAGTTGAATATCTGACATATTTATTTGTTTACTCCCTTGGTCAAGAAATGGAAGTGACCACCATGCCCTAGAGTGAGAGACAACTCACAGAAAAAGCGTTACCTTTTTATTTATTTAGTGATGGCCACAGTAGCGGTATTGCAGGCTGACTCTGTCTACTGTCAGGAGTTCAATCCAGTTCAAAGTTGACTCGGCTTTCCACCCTTCCGAGGTCAGAAAAATGAGGACCCAGACTGTTGGAGGCAATATGCTGATATTGTCAAATGCCCAGAGAGTGCTATAAAGCACTTTGGAACGGTATATAAATCTAAGTGCTATTGCTACATACTAATATCTACTCTTAAGGGATGTGGTAGCTCAGTGGCTAAAATGCTGAGCTTGTCGATCAGAAGGTCGGCAATTCAGTAGTTTGAATCCCTAACGCTGCATAACAGAGTGAGCTCCCATTACTTGTCCCAGCTTCTGCCAACCTAGCAGTTTGAAAGCATGTAAAAATGCAAGTAGAAAAATAGGAACTACCTTTGGTGGGAAGGTATCAGCATTCTGTGCACCTTCAGTGTTTAGTCATGCTGGCCATATGACCACATCTTCAGATAGTGCTGGCTTTTCAGCTTAGAAACGGAGATGAGCACTGCCCCCTAGAGTCAAGAACAACTAGCACATATGTGCAAGGGAACCTTTACCTTTACTTAATATCTATTCTTAAACAGTATATATACTGCTTTTATATGCTAGTTTCATGTTTTCCTTAAGCTTGCAAATGGTGAATTATTAATAGAATAATTGAATTATTATTTTTAAAGAAAAAGTAAATACAGGAGGGATGTAATATAAATTGGGATTCTAGCAGAATATACCATCCTGCCATAAAAGTAGTACTCATTCTTAGATTCCCTAATGTTGTAGGGATACAGCTCCAAACATTAGCAGTGGATATGGATAATCACAGGCTAATGAGATGTATATGTCAACAGAGCCTGTTTCTTAAATGGTCATACTTAGTGAAAAATAAGCTTTACCCCAATGTCATTCCTTGTTCAAACCAGAACCATTATATTGCATCACTGAAAAGCAGAGTAGGATTTACCCAGGTACACTTTACATCTTAAATTGTGTGGACAGTTTTCAAATACTGGCAAGTCAATAATAGGCTCCAATGGGATACAGCAGAGTCTTTTTTAAGCAATGCATCTTAGTATATTCTAAATGTAAAACAAACACATCAGTCCCCAGCCCAGTATTGGACTGCTATAGGAGAAGGAGCGGCAGAACCTAGGGGTTGAGTTAAAAGAGGGATCAGCCTAGAATTCCCGACTTAATCCACTTGTAGCTACTTACAGTAGAATTCTAGACTAATCTCTCTTTTAACTCTGCAGCCCCTCTACAGCTGCTCTGCAAAATACTTTTTTTCTTATGAAAACCTTTGCTATAAGACACTGGCCCCTTCAATAGAGATGGTAGGATATACTGTAGATTTGGGCAAACTCTGACAGAATCAATCTACAACAAAGCTTTCTCTGAGCCTTTTGCTCTTCACTACCAGTGATTCTGAATAGAGACAATTTATCACTACTGGTTTTTCTGCCTTCCCCTTCTGCGTTTGGCTTCTGATTCCAGACTGGACATCCCTCCCCTCCCCTGATACATAGCAAGAGTTCTACATAAGTCCATAGCTGTTGGACCATCTGTTACCAAGGCCAGCTGATTAACACTCAAGGGAAGATTCAAAGTGTTGGCCAAGAAAACAAGCAGACATGCTGTTGTTTGGATTCTCCCCATACTATTTAACACCTACATGCGGTGCTGGGAGAGGCTGCCTGCTGCTTCAGGTGAGATGTTGCCAATATGCTGATGACACGCAATTATCTGTTGCTGCCCCAGGCTAAGATGAAGGCTGCGGGAGTCCTAAATTGGTGCCTGCCTGGATGAGAATCAGAATCTGGATGAGAAGAAACAAGCAAGGCAACAAAGCTCTGCCAAGAATGAGCTACTTGTTGCCAGTAAGCATTGGGATACTTCTTTAAAATTGGTCCAAATAAGATGCCCTTGATGGAATAGTGCTCCTTCTGAAGGTAGTGCATGATCTAGGGGTCCCTTTGGACTCATGGCTCCTGCTGAAACAGCAGATAAAAGCCATGGCTCAGGGAGGGTCTTTGTTCACCTTAGTCTGTAGATGGACATCTGACAGATTTCAGTGAAGGCCCACTTTGTTGTCAGAAGTTTCATCTTCATCATTCACTTTCATCTTTCATCTCTTTCACTTTCATCTTTTTCATCACTTTCATCTCGTCAACTGACATAGGGTTACCCTATGATCTGGAGGGATGGCCCCCTCTCATTCCAGAAGTGGATGGCATGAAAATTGGCCCAAGGGATTCAGTCTTACAAAATCAAAATCCTTGCAAGGTTTCAGATAAAATAAGGGTTGAAGAATGCTGACATCTCGCGGGTTTCATGGAAGAAATCCAGAATGGTCTCTAAAGCTGAAAGATGGCAATATTAGAAGAACTTGTCTCTCTCCTTCCATCTTTGCCCTCATTGTTTTTTGTCATTTTAATGTCTTCTTTAATGTTTTAAATATACCTAGAGTACTGCATCCAGTTTGAGTCACCACACTATAAAAAAGATGTTGAGACTCTAGAAAGAGTGCAGAGATGAGCAACAAAGATTGCTGCTGGAAGCTAAAGCATACGATGAAAGGTTGCAGGAACTGAGCATGGGTCGCCTAGTGAAGAGAAGGACCAGGGGAGACATGATAGCAGTGTTCCAATATTTGAGGGGCTGCCACAGAGAGGAGGGGATCAAGCTATTTTCCAAAGCACCTGAAGGTCAGACAAGGAATAATGGATAGAAACTGAACAAGGAGAGATTCAACCTGGAAATAAGGAGAAATTTTCTGACAGTGAGAACAACCAACCAATGGAACAGCTTGCTTTCAGAAGTTGTGAGAGCTTCATCACTGGAAGCTTTCAAGAAGAGACTGGACGGCCATCTATCAAAAATGGTGTAGGGTCTCCTGCTTGGGTGGATGGGGGTTGGACTAGATGACCTACGAGGTCCTTTCCAACTCTGTTAATCTAATCTAAAGTGACGATAGTGGGCCTCTCTTCTTGAATTGAAAAGGGAAAATAGAGATGAAGGATTTTGTTTATCCAGGAACAATGGAGTCAAAGCAGAAATAATTTGCTGTTTTCACTGAAAGCTGTGAGAGAAATAGGTGGCGATTTGGAAGTGTTCCTTGATTTAAAGTTAGCAGACTACATCATAATTTTCTCCATCTGGTCATCTACAACTTCTTCTGTATTTGAAAATTGAATATCTAGCTCAGTCCTGGTTATCAGAGGCTTGTTACTAAAAGGATGAAGGAAGCTTTAGCAAAGTGGCCAATATAAATTGGGTGTAAAAGTGAAGATATTCTGTTCCATATCTTAATCCTCCCCACCTTCTAATCAATCTGGTTGGAGAAACCTCTATACGAGACTTTTCTTCGGGCATACTTGATTGTCAAGAGTTTGACATTCTCTCTGCTAATCAGAAAAAGAGTTTCTCCTTCTAATATCAGGCAAAGGTTGCTGGCTGAGATTCTGGAAATGGGTGGGCTTTGAAACCTACCCTGTGTCTCAAAAATAAGCTGAAATTTGAAGAAACTTTCATTTCTCAGGTAGCAAACTGGCACAGAGATAGGCATCGGTTCTAAGGTTAGCTAACTTTTCTTTTTCTTCTGGAGCAGAATGCCCCCAAAATTCTGGGCACCAGGGACTGGTTCCATGGAGAAAGGTTTTTACTGCGAACAGGAGTGGGAGTGGTTTTGCATGGTGCCTGCATCCTACAGATAGGACCTAGCTTATTTGCGTGGCCCAATTGCATACCATGGCCCAGTGCTGGTCCACAGACCCAAGATTGGGGACCCCTATTCTAGAGAATAGACTAAGAAATATGCTTTACTAATAGTTAGGAATAGAATAGAATGGAATAGGAATAGAATAGATTTTAAAAAAAATTAAGCATAGGAAATGAATCCGAAATCTCCCTGAATCGGTTTTCCTTGTTTTCCATATATATATATATATATATATATATATATATATATATATATATATATATATATATATATATATATATATATATATTCGGCCCCTTTTTAAGGGAGGAGACAAACTGTCATCCTTCTCTGCCTTTCGGCTCAACCTAGAGACCATCTGGGCAGAGAGCTCATGAGATTACTGTTGAATTTTAGATATGTGTTAAGTTTTTAAGGGCTGATGTAATCAGGGGAAGCTCAAATCATAGAGAGCCTTGCTTGATATGCTGGAGAGTGCTGGTTCAAACCCCAGTGGAGGTAGTATGGCCAGCTGAAGAGGGCTAATAAGCCCGAAATGGATCCATCCTGGTCTCTTATTTATTAATCAGCCCTTAAAAACTTCATATATATATATATATATATGATATATATATGATTCCACAGCCCATCATCCCCAATCAGCATGATGACTAGTTACAAATTATGCCTGCGTGTTCTTGCTCATTAAAATAATTGAGTTCCTCCTGTGAAAGCATATATTAGATTATATTTTCAGTCAACGTGTTCATGCATTAATCCCACAGATTTAGACTATAGCTATTAGTTCTAAATTCTGTTTATTAACAATCAGAATAACAGAGTTGGAAGGGATCTTGGAGGTCTTCTCATCCAACCCCCTGCTTCAGCGGGAAACCCTATATACCATTTCAGACAAATGGTTAGCCAACATCATCAACTGTCAGGAAAATTTTCCTTAGCTCCAAATAGTTTTTAAGTTGCTTTTGTTTAACAGGTCTATCATCCTGGCATGTACATACTCACTACTTGCATTGTCCTTTATGATATCTCTGTGGGAGAGCCTTGCCAGATGCTACATTCGAAAGAGCTCTATATTTTTATCTCCTTTGCCAATGAATGTTTTACAGTAAATTGAAATTGAGAATTTTTACATGTTTGCATTTTTCCCCCCTAGGGAAATGCCTTTCCAAGTATGTGCCTCTCCCTGTGATGTAGGTGAAGGCAACATTAACTTACCGTGTTTCCCTGAAAATAAGTCAGGGTCTTATTTTCTTTTGACCTGCAAAATAAGTTCTTGGTCTTATTTTCGGGGAGGTCTTATTATTTTTGAGGTGCAGGAGGCGGCGAACGTGGTCACCTCACGACTGCTGCTGTGTTGCAATATTTTCAGGGAGGGCTTATTTTCAAGGGATGGCTTATTTTAGCACATGCGCTCAAAAGTCCGATTGCACTTATTATTCAGGAAGGTCTTATTTTCGGGGAAACAGGGTAAGAGGCAGGACATAGAGATGGGACATGCAAACAGGAGGGGGGTTGGAAAAGGACATTGAAACCTTCAACCTTTGATCCTATAGGCCAGTGATGGCTAACCTTTTCCAGACTGGTGCCCAAATCATGCCCAAACCCCCAAAATGCAATGCGCGTGCATCTCCTGTGCATGTGCCCCACCCCCATGCATGTATGTCGGGCCCCCTGCATGCACTCAACTCCTGCATGCACAGTAGAGACCCGGGCAGATGGGTATGCTCAGTGGAGCTAAACTGGGATGACAGCTCAAGTGCCCACCGAGAGGGCACTGTGTGTCACCTCTGCATGCCATAGGTTTGCCATCATGGCTATAGGCTCAGGTATCCTGTTAGAGACCCTCTCTCCCTTGACTATTCCTTATCATCTACATCGGAACGGCTGGTGAAATTTCTTGAGAGCAAAATCTGTAGCACCTTCAATTTGAAAGCATACCATATATAGCTCGGGGCCTGGCTATATACGGGACCGCCTTCTGCCCCATACATCCCTTCGTCCGCTCCGCTCCCACAGAGAGGGCCTTCTCCGGGTGCCGTCGGCTGGGCAATGCCGGTTGGCGACACCCAGGGGAAAGGCCTTCTCTGTGGCGGGCCCGGCCCTCTGGAACGACCTACCCCCCGACCTTCGCACTACCTTGGACCTCTGCCTCTTCCGCCAATGCCTTAAGACGTACCTATTCCAACAAGCCGGCCTAGCGTAGCCCCCCGTTTCTGACTATATTTATAAATTTTATTTTTTTAGGGTTTTAAAGGGTTTTTAGTACGGGTTTTAATTTAATTTAATATGTTTTTAATAATATATATTGTTTTGTAAATGGTTTTTAATAATGCCTGTGCGCCGCCCTGAGTCCTAACAAGGAGAAGGGCGGGGTATAAATTCGAAAAATAAATAAATAAATAAATAGCAATGGCATGTTCTAATAAATTAATGCAGCAGGAGAACAATTGGAAAATGAACTGTTTTTAATTGAAAAGAATGCAACATTACTTGTGCCTCTGAAAAGAGTGAGATTGAGTGAAATTTATAATTCACTGTGGAACCTTAAAAATAAACAATAATGGATACATGGAATCCTAGAGAATGACATATTCTCTTTGAAATTATTTTCTGAAAAGAATTTGGCTGCGTTATTGCACATAATTATGCAGAGTGTTTTGTTAGCAAATAAATGAAACCCAGGTCACTTGAGATTTTAACGTGGATTTGTGAGAAAATGCCTTCCTATCTACAATGGCCAGTAAACAAAATGAATCTCCATGCTGAAATAATGAGTATATTGATGTGATTTAAAACACAGACTGTTGTGTTGCATGATATTCCAGTGGGACTAAGTGTTGCTGCCTTCTCTGAATGCCTTTCACACATGGGAATTCTCTTCTCAACAGGATTTATATACCTCCCTGTATGGGGTGTCTTTTTCCCATTTCAAAATTATTGAATCTGGAATCATGAAGAATATCAGTCCTGGGTAGGAAAAGTGAATGAAAAAGATAACTCATTCTCTGTAAACAACCTCTGTTTTATAGGACTAACATTTCCTAAAAGATATGAAGAAATGGGCACGTATGGGAACAAAAGTTTATTTATTAAACAAATGTATATAGCTGACCCACTCACAAGTGACTATGGGCAGCTTGCAAGATTAAAGATCTTGCACTGTGGGATGAGCAGCATATAAATTTGATAAATAAGAATCCATGATATAAAAACCCGTATGTCTATTCCTCAAACAAGAAGAGAACTATTTTCTCAGTGATTTTATTTTTATTTATTTTATTTATTTAAATTTATATCCCGCCCTTCTCCACCGAGGACCCAGGGCGGCGCACAGGAAATTTAAAAGACATACAAAATACAATAAATATAATTTAAAAAACTATTAAATAACCCTATCCTGCGCTAAAACCAAATTTTAAAAGCCCAATTTAAAACTACATAAAAGTCCCCATGGGAGGTTAGGCTAGGCCGGCTTGTTGAAACAAATATGTCTTAAGACATTGGCGGAAGAGGCGGAGGTCGGTGATGGTACGTAATTCAGGGGGTAGGTCATTCCAGAGGGCTGGACCCACCACAGAGAAGGCTCTTTCCCTGGGTGTCGCCAGTCGGCATTGTCCGGCCGACGGCACCCTGAGAAGGCCCTCTCTGTGGGAGCGTATCGGTCTGAGGGATGTATGGGGCAGGAGGTGGTCTCGCATATAACTAGGCCCCGAGCCATGGAGCGCTTTAAAGATGGTCGTCAAAACCTTGAAGCGCACCCGAAAGGCCACAGGAAGCCAATGCAGCTCGCGCAGGATAGGTGTTATGTGGGAGCATCTAGTGGCTCCCATAATCACCCGCGCGGCTGCGTTTTGGACTAGCTGCACCTCAAGGGAAGCCCCATGTAGAGAGCATTACAGTAGTCGAGTCGGGACGTCACGAGAGCTTGAGTGACTGTGCGAAGGGCAGCCCGGTCCAGTAAGGGGCGCAATTGGCGCATCAGACGTACCTGATGAAACGCCCCCCTGGCCACGGCCGCCACATGGTCCTCCATGGACAGCCGGGAATCCAGGAGGACACCCAAATTGCGCGCCCTCTCCACGGGGACCAGTGTTTCGCCCCCAATGGCCAGAGTTGGAGTAATCTGGCTGAACCGGGGTGCCGGAAACCACAGCCACTCAGTCTTGGCAGGGTTGAGCTTGAGTTTGTTACCACCCATCCAGATCCGTACGGCTTCCAAACACCGGGACAGCACTTCGGCGGCATCGTTGGGGTGGTTTGGGGTGGATATGTACAACTGAGTGTCATCAGCGTACAGGTGGTACTCCACCCCAAAACCACGGATGATCTCACCCAGCGGCTTCATATATGTGTTGAAAAGGAGGGGCGAGAGGACCGACCCCTGAGGAACCCCATATAAGAGAGGCCTCGAGGTCGATCTCTGCCCTCCCGTCAACACATATTGTGCCTCCCAGCCCCAACCCCCCCAGCCGGTGCAATAGGATACCATGGTCAATGGTATCAAAAGCCGCCGAGAGGTATAATAGGACTAGGATAGAGGAATAACCTCTATCCCGCGCCCTCCAGAGATCATCAACCAACGCGACCAATGCTGTCTCGGTGCTGTGACCGGGTCGGAAGCCGGACTGGCGCGGGTCTAGATAATCAACTTCCTCCAGGTGTCGCAGAAACTGTTGGGCTACCACACTCTCAACAACCTTCACCAAAAAGTGAAGGTTGGAGACCGGACAATAGTTCTCTAATAATGCTGGGTCCAGGGACGGCTTCTTGAGGAGGGGCCTCACTACCGCCTCTTTCAAGACGGCAGGTAAGGGCCCCTCACTCAAAGATGCATTGACAATGCCCTGGAGCCAGCCTCGTGTCGTCTCCCAGGATGCCAGTACAAGCCAGGAGGGACACGGGTCCAATAAACATGTGGTCGCCCTAAGTTTCCTTGACAGCCTGTCCATATCCTCGGTGGTAACAAAGTCAAACTCCTCCCAAGAAGGAGCCTCAAGACTAGTCTCAGACAGTCCCACAGGACCACTGTCGATGGAGGGTAGCTCATTCCGAATCCGAGTGATTTTCTCCTGCAGATAAATCCCAAATTCCTTTGCTCGCCCTTGTAAAGGGGCTTCCCGCGGCCTCTGATGAAGGAGGGAGCGGGTCACCCCAAACAGGGCGGCAGGGCGGTTATCTGCGGATGCAATAAGAGTGGCACAATACTCATGTTTGGCCACCCTTATCGCCACTAAGTAAGCCCTAATATGGGTTCTCACTAGTGTTCGGTCGGCTTCGGAGCGAGAGGATCTCCATCTGCTCTCTAGGCGTCTCTTGTGGCATTTCATCCCCCGAAGCTCCTCAGTAAACCAGGGAGCCTGGGTGATTCGTCGCCGCAAGTGAGGCCGCAAGGGCGCGACTTGGTCCAAGGCCCCCGCGGCCGCACTTAACCATGCGGCCACTAGGTCCTCAGTCGAGTCGCGGGGCAGGGTCACAGGAATTGGCCCAAGCTCCCTCTGGAACCTTTCTGGGTCCATTAGAAGCCTGGGGCAGAACCATATATATATATGCTGTATAATTCATCTCTACTAAAGCAATCAATTGATCAATAGTGTAATCAATAGTGTACTATTGATCAATAGTGTAATTTTTTTTAAAAACCTAGAGCATGGAGTATTAAAACTGGAAAAATCAGATTTGCTTTGCTTTGAGTTTATATAACAGCTATTAATTTTTCTTTAATCTGCAGCTATACCTATGTCAATAAAGTGAACAGTCAAGATTAGGTCCTTGAGTCCTTTGACTTGAAAAATCCTTGGATTCTGGTTCCAAGTGCTTCTTCATCTGTTTTGTTCAGAAAAAATGATGAGTATTGGGTTTTCTGAGTTTTCTCTGTATAAATAAGCAAGTTACAAGGATCATTATTTCAGAAATTTATGCTCAGAGCTTGCGGTTTATGAAAAATATCATGGTTTGATCCGTATTCAATCAAGGCAGATACCAGCATACCGGATGAGCAATTTGACACCTTCGTCAGGGTATTATAACTTAACCCAGAGATTCTCCTTTTTAATCTGTTGTCAATTTTGTTTAATAGATGGTATTTCTGTGTGCTAACTATAACTTAAAAATTGGTTGAGATTTAAAAAAAAAATTACTTAATTTGAATGTGGCCCAATCCCAAATAAAAATAAAACATTAGTATAACACAGGAAAGGGAAACAAAAACACCAAGGAAAACCAATGAGAATAAAAACTTAAACTAAGCAAAAGAATAATTGTGACTCATACCTCCCTTTCTAATCAAAGCAACTTTTTCTCCTATGCTATACAGAACAAGTGAGTCTGAACAGCTTTCCTAAATCCTATCAGCCTTTCAAGTTTGCCCAGATCGGAAAACAGACTCTGCAGGGAGACACAAATACAGCTTTACTGAGATAGACTAAATGAACAGCAACTTGCTATTCTGAGTGTGTTTTTTCTTCCAGTTCTACCCTGGGTGTTTTCTGAATATTATCACTTTCCCAGGACTCAAGGGATTTTGTTTTTTGTAGTAGCTTCTGAAAATGCTCCAGTGTTGGAGCATTCACAACTTCTGGAGGCAAAGAGTCCCCCTGATTAATTGTTCTAACTGTCAGGAAATTTCTCCTTAGTTGTTTCTCTCGTTGATTAGTTTCCACCCATTGCTTCTTGTCCTGCCTTCAGGTATTTTGGAGAATAGTTTGACTCCATCTTCTTTGTGGCAACCCCTGAGATATTGGAACACTGTTATCATGTCTCCCCTAGTCCTTCTTTTCATCAAACTAGACATATCCAGTTTCTGCAACCGCTCTTCATATGTTTTATCTGAATGTTCTCCAAGAGCAGCCCCACAAGCAACACATTATAGTTGTCCAAACACAAGGTGATAAGGGTGAGTGTAAGTAAGGCCTCACAATTCGGGAATGGCTACAACTTGTATAACTTTCCAAAAGCCCCACTTAGCCACAACTGACTCCTGTTGTTGGAGCAGGAGCTGTGAGTCTGGGACAGTGATGGCTAATCTTTTTTGGCTCGCGTGCCAAAAGCGGGGGGAGTGCAGGGGAGTCGTGCATGGGTGTGCCATACCCATGATGCTATGTGTGTGACCCCCTGCTTTTGGCGTGCTTTTTTCGCCCTCCCAAGGCTCCAGAGGATTTCTAGGAGCCTGGGGAGGGTGAAAACAGCCTCCTCTCCCCACCTCCAGAGGCTTCAGGAACTTCCCTGAAGCCTCCAGAGGGTGAAAAACGGCCTCAAAAGAAGGCCTAAATCAGCTGGCCAGCACACACATGCGTGCTGGAGCTGACAGGGCAATGCCTCGCGTGCCCTAAGAAATGGTTCTGCGTGCCACCTGTGGCACCCATGCCATAGGTTCGCCATCACTGGTCTAGGAGGACCCCACCCCCAGTTGCAAAAAACAATTCTAAATGGGGGAGTACAGCTCCATTTCGAAACAAATATGGCATTTCTCCTGAATCATAAGACTTGCAAATCCAAAGCCACTGCACACTGGAGCAATTCAATCTTGCTGTTTTTCCCCATCTGATTCTTAACAGCTGCTTAATCTGGTGGATTAACAGGTAGGAGGAAGGAAGGCAAAAATAACAGGAAACCAATACAGTTTAACAACCATCCATTCAGTGACCATTCAGACTTATAATAGTGCTGAATGAGCTATAGCTACAATTGGTCCTAAGAGGTCTGGCCATTTAGTGTACCCCAGGTGATCACAGGCTCTCACTGGACATCTCAAAGGTGATGTTGCAGCAAACTGTGATTATGTAATTGCAATTTCCGACACTTCCTACCAGCTTCCCATAAGCAAAGTGAAGGGGGAAACTGGCAGAAAGTTGGAAGTCGCAATCACGGGTGACAGTGGTGGGTTTCAAATTTTTTTAGAACCTACTCTCTAGGTGTGGCCTATTTTGTGGGAGTGGCATGGCAGTCATGTGACAGGGTGGGAGTGGCCAACTTGTAAAATGTGGTGAAACTCATTTAACAACGCTCTTGCTTAGCAATCAAAATTTTGGGCTCAATTGTGATGATAAATTCTTTCTTTCTTTCTTTCTTTCTTTCTTTCTTTCTTTCTTTCTTTCTTTCTTTCTTTCTTTCTTTCTTTCTTTCTTTCTTTCTTTCTTTCTTTCTTCCTTCCTTCCTTCCTTCCTTCCTTCCTTCCTTCCTTCCTTCCTTCCTTCCTTTCTTACTTTCTGCCTTCCTTTCCTTCCCATCCCATTGGGTTACTGGCAGCAGCAGGCCAGACTTACTTCTGGGTCCGCTGGTGGAACCCCTTCTCACCAGTTCTCTAAATTTCACCATCCTGTTTTTGCGAGTAGGTGCGAGCCTGCAGAAACCCACCACTGACGTGTGACCTTGATTAACTATCTGCTCTGATCCACTTAACAATGGAAAGTAGAGGTTAGCAGAACTGTTGTTGCTAAGCGACATGGTTGCTGTCCTTGCTCGACACTGGGTCCCGTTCAGAGGTGGGTTGCTTCCAGTTCAGCCCGGATTGGATGAACTGGTAGTAGTGGCAGCGGGAGGCTCCACCCACCCACCTGGACGTGCGCACGCACAAGCAAACTGGCAGTAAAAATAATAGAAACCCTCCATTGGTTCCATTCAGAGGTAGTATTCTACCAGTTCAGACTGGTTCTCCTGGTACTGGAAATCACAGGTGACCCACACACCCACCCTAGCTCTATGGCCATGATGGTGAACCTATGGCATGCACGCCACAGGTGGCATGCAGAGCCATTTGTTAGGGCATGCGAGGTGTTGCCCTGTCAGCTCCAGCATGCATGCACATGCATGCACTGGCCAGCTGACTTTGGCCTTCTTTTAAGGTCGTTTTTTGTCCTCTGGAAGCTTCCTCGACGCCTCTGGAGGGCAAAAAACTACAGGGGGAACCTATGGGGAAACCAGAAGTGTGGGAATGGTGACTTCTGGTTTGTCCCTAGGGCTGTTTTTCGCCCTCCAGAGGCTTTTGGGAAGCCTCCTGAAGACTCAGGAGGTTGAAAAACAGTCCTACCGACAAACCAGAAGTCACCATTCCCAAACATCCGGTTTCCCCATTGGGCCAGTTTTTCACCCTCTGGAGGCTTCAGGGAAGCTCCTAAAGCCTCCAGAGGGCCTCTGGGGTGGGGGGATGGAGGGCTCTTTTCACCCTCCCCAAGCTCCTAGAAAGCCTCTGAAGCTTGGGGAGGGCGAAAAAACCGCACCAAAAGCACATGTGTGTGTGTGTTTGTGTGCACGACCCCCCTGTGCTCCCCCTATTTTTGGCACGGGAGGCAAAAAAGATTAGCCATCACTGCTCTATGGCATCCCATGTAGGCCATTTTTTCACCCAAAGTGCATGTGCGGAAGGCTGCGCACATCCGTGGAGGTGGTGCATGCACTCACATAGGGAAGGTAAGTGAATACCACCCCTCGTTCCGTTGCCAGTGTGCCCTTTGAACACAGATAAATTGTACAATTGTACAATGTTTTATAGCAGTGGTGTCTCGGTTCCTAAGACCATCAAAAATATGTCTTTTCCAATGGTCTTAGGCGATCCCTGTGAAAGGGTCATTCGACCCCCAAAGGGGTCGCGACCCACAGGTTGAGAACCATTGTTTTATAGGCAGTTTATATGGCCGTTCAAAGTTACAACGGTACTGAAAAATAGTCACAGGACCATTTTTTAGACTTATAACCATTGCAGCATCCATATGATCATGTGATCAAGATTCAAATGCTTAGCCACTGACTAATATTTATGACGGTTGCATTGTCCCAGAATCACATGATCCATTTCTGATTTTCTGCTGAAGATCAGAAGCCCGCTTCAGTTAACAACCGTGTTTCTAACTTAATAGCTGCTATGATTCAGTTAACAACTATGGCAAGAAAGGTCATAAAATGGGGCAAAATTCACTTCACTGTTTCACTTAGCTACATAAAAGTTGGGCTCCATTGTAGTCGTAAGTCGAGGACTACCTGTACATTATTCTTTGCAGAAGGGCACAGGTCTCTCTTAAACCCTGTGTAATCCCACCCAATGTTTACTGGTGGGTTATGTACAGTATTTACCACAAGTTTTAATTTGGTTTTAGCCCAGGAAGTTCATCAAATAAGTTTTTTAAATTTGTTATATTTTGTATGTATTTTAAATTCCTGTGCGCCGCCCTGGGTCTGTTTGGAGAAGGGCGGGGTATAAATTTAATAAAATAAATAAAATAAATAAGTTACATGATATTCAACATCACAGGCTCACAAGATATTCTTCCCTGCCACTTGCAATAGTGCTTTCACAACATTAGCTTCAATGTAGCACCAATGTTCCAAGCTTGTACATAAAATTAATCACAACATTTGCAGAACGGTCATTTCAGCAGTGCTACAGCATAGCTCCCAATAGTACAGAGGTCTCCAACCTTGGCAACTTTAAGCCTTGGCAGACTTCAACTCCCAGAATTCCCCAGCCAGCAAAGCAAAGCTGGCTGGGGAATTCTGGGAGTAGAAGTCCGCCAGGCTTAAAGTTGCCAAGGTTGGAGACCCCTGCAATAGTAAATATGTCGCCATTGAACCACCTCTTGTCTCAGCGATACATTTTTAGCTGTAGGATGTGCAAATCTTTCGTGTTTATGACTTGTGCTTTGTCTTACGTTCGGGGTTACAATTTCAGAAGCTAAGGAGTTTAATAGTCTTTTCCTACAGCTTGAAACTTAATTGAACTTTTATTGCACATTTTACTGAGGATCTGACCCTCTCTACCATGGTAACATCACACGGCAGTTTACAGCTGCATGGCTTGGTGAGAGAAATTCTGGTCCCAATTGCCGTTGTCAACCTAACTAACTGCATATAAACATTGTTCTAGAAACCAGCGGTATGGCTCTAAAAGTGCTTATAAGTTCCTGGAGTTTTAAGAGTTAGTTGTGGCCACCAGAACATTTTTTTTTCCAACTCAGTGAAAGGATCTTTTTCACAAATCAACCATTACAAGGAGGCTTGTTTCTCAAGGCAGGAATTCACTTGCTAATTGTTACTAGAATTTTAACTATCTGCCATCTATGCTTCGTAGGGTTGAGCGGCATTTAGAGAGCCGGTCCGTGTTTGAAAAGAAGTTCCCTGTGGTCAGTTAGAGTAGATCTGAAGGACTCTTTATTTCAGCTCAGGAGCTTGCTGCTCACAGCCAGTTGTCTAGAGGACTTTAAGTCTTTCTCTGACTCTCAGAGAAAGGAGATACATAGCAATTTAATGGGATGCAATTAAATAATACACGGTGCTCAGGGGAGACCTTAATAAAGCATTTGAGTAGGCAGTTCTATTAATTTCCTCAAACTCTTCAATCTGTACGTTACTTGATTTTTCATTTGATTTTGATTTGATTTTATTGAATTTATACCCCGCTCTTCTCCAAACGGACCCAGGGCGGCGCACAGGCATATTAAAAAACATACAAACATATAAACCTTTTTTTTAAAAAACTTATTCAACTAAAAAACCTGTGCTAAAACCGAATTAAAATCCCCATTTTAAAACTATCTATGAGTCAGAATTGGAGGCTACGCTAGGCCGGCTAGTTGGAATAGGTGTGTCTTCAGACACTTGCGGAAGAGACGGAGGTCGGAGATGGTACGGAGTTCAGGGGGTAAGTCGTTCCAAAGGGCTGGTCCCGCCACAGAGAAGGCTCTTCCCCTGGGTGTCACCAGTCGGCATTGACCGGCCGACGGCACCCTGAGGAGGCCCTCTCTGTGGGAGCGTATCGGTCTGAGGGATGTATGGGGCAGGAGGCGGTCTCGCATATAACTAGGCCCCGAGCCATGGAGCGCTTTAAAGATGGTCGTTAGAACCTTGATGCCATTTACTTTTGGCTAATGTACAGTATATTATGGACATGTATAAGCTGTGTGCATGTACAGCCTGCACCTACATGCACAAATGTAGAGGCTTCTTAGCAGCCCCCTCTTATTATTATTATTATTATTATTATTATTATTATTATTATTATTATTATTATTATTATTATTATTATTATTATTATTATTATTTTATGAGTTGGTAATCCTTGATCAATCCAAGTGTAGAAAGTTAACACCCACCCCTCCTAGAAGAATGAAATGTTTTAGGAAATATTTATTAAAATATTAGGAAATATTAAAAAGGCAGGATAAAATATGTCCCCTAAAATAGAAATGGAAATTTTAAGGGAGACAGAAACTCAGAGCTTCAGCTCCCTGCCCCAGCAGATATTTGGTGCCCACTGAGAAGGACTGGGCCAGCCTACCTACAAGACAAAATACCTTCAGCTCCAGGGTGATGGGATTAAGACATGACCGTACAGGACATAATAGGATTATCTAGCAAGCGGAGCTCACTGCATTACAAAATCACCTGGGGACATTGCATCACCTTCCAGGCTTCAACCAAACTTGATTCAGACAAAAATGACTCCACATGGGAGCCAATAGAATACATTTCTTGCACAGGAACAGGAAGCTCAAGGGCAAAGCCCAAGAGAGGGTATACATAACCCCCATTCCATGTGGTCAGCTGCCCAGGGCCTGAAAGTCATATGGTCCTATCGATCAATAAACCATCTTTCCAACCAGCCTCCATGTTTCCAGTGTCTTTCTCCCTGCTTGGAACTGAACCAGGTGGATGTTTCTTCCAACACAAGTCAAATGGAACAGCTGGTGCTTCCTTACCTTAGTGAACAAGTTTATCAGATTCATTCATTTTAAAGATTCTGATAAATTACAGTGCTGTTGGAATGTTTTCCCTCAAAACTGTATGTTGACAGGATATGTGCAAAAAACGTTTTCAAAAAATTAGAAAGATGAAAGGAAATGCATCTCTCTCTCTTTTTTAATATTGACTCGCTCAGTAATGGCCTGTCTAAGTTTTCTGCAAGATTTTGGTAAGATCAAAAGTAGTTTTTATATTTTGTGATCATCCTTTTCTTTAAAGATTGGTAATAAATTTATACATGTTATTTCAAAATTGTATCAAAAAAGTAGTGCAAAAGTAAAGGTGAATGGAACAATGACGGGAGAGATTAAATTGGAAGCAGGTACGAGACAGGGATGTCCCTTGTCCCCAACATTATTCTTGTTAGTTATGGAGGTTTTGATTAAATTGATAGAAGAAGATGAAGGATTGGAAGGGTACAAGGGATATAAGATAAATTTGTATGCGGATGATACCTTGATTATTTTGAAAGATATAGAGAAAGATTTAAAGAGGATAAATAAACATTTGATAGAATTTGAAGAAATGACAGGTTTAAAGGTAAATTGGTCAAAATCTGAACTACTAATGAATAAAGATGGTAAGGAGTGGGAAAATATGCAAGAACAATTTGGGATAAGAGTTAAGAATACATTGAAATATTTGGGGATAACACTTTCACTTAAAGTTAGAGAATTGAAAAAAATTAATTATGAGGTGATGTTGAAGGAAGTAGAGAGAAAGATAGATAAGTATAAAGAGATAAAGCTGTCTTGGTTTGGTAGAATTGCAATGTGTAAAATGATGTTGTTACCAAAGTTTAATTTTTTGTTTGAGATGCTACCACTAAATTTGATAGAGAAAGATATAGAAGAATATCAGAAGAAATTGGATAAATTTTCTAATGGTGGGAAAAAACCAAGAATAATGAAGAAAATGTGGTATCAAAATCAAAAAGAGGGTGGATTGGGAATTCCCAATCTACTTAATTACTATCGGGCGTATAATATTCGAACCGTGATAAAAATACTTAAAGGTGGAGATGGTCATTGGGGCGATCTGGAGCTAAAAGATATTAAGAGATTTGGGTCTATATGGTTTCTAGATAGAGCAAAAACAAAGGCAATTAATAGTTATTGGTTAAAGGGGCTGAGCAAAATTTGGAATAAATTTGTTAAAAAATTGATCCCGGATATAGCTTTCCTGGGGAAGACAACTGAAAGTTGGCCGATTAAAACTAATATAAGTCGGGATAAAGTAATTGAGGATGAAAATATAGGAAATATAGTAAATTGGTTAAGAGCTCTAGGAATTGAGAGTAGGAAAAAAAAAGTAATCCAAAGATTGGAGTTGAATTGGTTCGAAAAAATACAGGTAGAAAAATGGACTATGAAAGTAAAGGGAATATGTAAAATAGATAGAAATAAAACTAAATTTGAAAGTTTAGTATCTCAAATTATTAAAGATGAAATTGGGTTAAAAGGACTCGTTAGTAAGATATATAAGATTATAAATTTTGATGGAAATCCACAAATGGTAATGAAAAGGAACTGGGAGGAAGACCTTAAGATTAAAATATTGGATTTGGATTGGAATGAGAACTGGAAGAGTCGAATCATGAGGACTTTGTCTATAAGGATTAAAGAGCATAATTTTAAGGTTGTTTGGAAATGGTATTGGACCCCATTAAGATTATCATTGATAGATAAAAAAATGAGCGATAAATGTTGGAGATGTAATATGGAAGTGGGAACTTATGAACATATGTGGTATAAATGTGTGAAAATTAAAAAGTTTTGGCAGCAATTAGAAAAAATTATGGGTGAAATGATGAAAAGAATAATAATATTGAGATCAGAAAATATATTGTTATTGATAATTAATGAACCTGAGTTAACAAAACATGAGAAAGAATTGATTAGAATTATGATTATAATGGGTAGGATTGTAATAGCAAGATATTGGAAAATAGAGGTAAATATTAAAATAGAAGAATGGTTCTGTGAAATGTGGAAATTAGCCTTAAATGATAAAATGACGTGTGATATTAAATTCAGAGAGGGGGTTTATAAAAAAGATATTTTTTGGAAGACTTGGAAGCCATTTGTGGACTATGCACTTGGAACTTTGGATGCCTTGACGCCTGTACCTAGAGAATGTGGATTTTGGAGATCTTAAAGATAACAGAAGACACTTGAAACCAACTCTTCCTTTTGTTTTGTACAGCACTGGGTGAAATATTGTAAAATATTATAAAAATTTCAATAAAAAAAAAAGAAAGAGAGAAAAAAAAAGATTGGAGTCAGTGGAACTATTTTGCAGCTTGTTCTGACAGATTTCTTGAGCTACTAATGGGTAAATTGCTGCAAAATGAGGTATTATAAAATCTGTCAAAATAATTCAACATTTCAAATTATTTAGATCTGAACAGATTACAACAATTAATACAATAATTAATCCGATGGTCTCAGACAGGAAGTCTATGGCCCTGAAACCACCTATGTGAACTGACTGAATTGTAGGATTTTGGATATTTATTGTTTGCTGTCTAACTAATCTATCTCCTCTTCAACAGGGGTGCGTTCTGGCAGCCGCTACTGCTGGTTAGCTTGTGGTTGTGTAGTGCACGCTTGATATGCGTTACACACACACGTGCAGTACTATAAAAATGCTTCTGCGCATGTGCAGAAGCCAAAACCAAGATGGTGGCGCCATGGCGCCACCAGGAAAACCAATTCAGGGGCATGGCAGACCTGGGTCACTGCCAGTTCCAGCGACCAGGCCACCAAAACACTACTGGTTTGGCTGAACCGGTCCAAACTGGTAAGAACCCACAACTGCTCTCTACCCAACAAGATTGCACTGGCAAAACAGCAATACAATTAAGGATCATCTATCTGGAGTGGGGAACACATTTAAAGGTTGCTTCCTCTAGGAAACATTCTAAAGATGGTTGGATGGAACATTAACACTGTTCTGTTACTCCACACGAATTTTAGAAAAGATACTGGAAAACATTAGTTTTTCTAAGACTAAATCTTGCATTCCCTCCTAATCTCTTTTTTTTTTTTTTTTTTGCTATTGGAAGAAATAAAGTACAAATGCACAATTTTTTTTCCGCAGCTGATTTCCCCTTCCACACCACTTTTTTTTAAAGTGCCAAATTTCCAAAATTAGGTTCGGGTCACGACGAAATTGGTTTGTGGTCAAAGTTATGGAAGGAATTATGGTTGTGACCAGAGGTTCTATTGTATCCTCTATACCAGGGGTGTCAAACTCACAGCCCAGGGGCCAGATGTGTCATGCGCTGGCCATGCCCATTGCCCAGTTTGGCGAAGGGGGAAAAAGTAATGATATGTCACATGATGATGCCATGATGATGCAAGTTTGATACCTCTGCTCTATATTGAGGTTGACTCTTGATACAGAGACATCCATGGAATTTCATGATATAGAAGATATTTGGCATGAACTTATGTTTTTTTCTATTTTGCCATCTAGCCTATGATCCTTCCTCCAGAGTCACTCATTCAAGTACTAACTCGGGCCAAGCCTTCTAGCTAAACTCAGTTTGGACACTGGCTGCCACGTAGTTCAGTAAATTCAATGTTGGTATCAGCAATGAGATAATGCTAATTTGGAGGAAAATAATTGTAATGCTAACAGAAATGGAAAAATGGGAATGTTGCAATGATCACTCGACATGAGAAAGGAAAATCTTTAAATCTACCCTTCTCTTAAGGGTGATCCTAAAATTCTATGCATGCCTGTTTGTGTGTGTCAGTTGGTGAGAATAAGTGAATGGGTGATGCATGCTGTGGTGAAAGTAATGTGGTTGTACAAGTATATGAGCCATGGTGGCTCAGTGGTTAGAGTGCAGTACTGCAGGCTACTTCTGCTGCCTGCTGGCTGCCTGCAATTTGACAGTTCAAATCTCCCCAGACTCAAGTTTGACTCAAGTTTCCATCTTTCAGAGATTGGTGAACCCAGATAGTTGGGGGCAACATGCTGAGTCTGTAAACTGCTTAGCTAGGGCTATAAAGTGTTGCGTTATGACGCTGCATCACGTGCTAAGCATTTCTGTTAGTGCAGACTGGTTTTGGCCGGTTGGACACAAACATGGAAGCTAGCATGAAAAGTCACTAGTCATGCCCTGACACCTAACACCTTGGAGAAAAGTTCCCACCTTCTTGCAACGTGCTAACTACGTACAACGTGCAAACTGTCAACAAACAGCATGTAACGCCTATTTCTACTGTCTGATTTCCTTTTATGGTCATGATTTATGTATTGTTTACCTATGACAATCTATGCTTAACCCTGCCTTCTGATAAAGTTAATAAAAAGGCCTGCGGACCTTTGTCCGGTGCGCAGTTCCATCCTGTTTCAGAGAAGATATGGTGTCGTGTTTCTTTTCTCCCTATCCGTGGGCTGGCCCGCCTGATAACGGCGTAAATGTTATCACTTCAACTGGTGTAACCCCGACGTGGATTCCAATTCATCATTCATGGTGCGGCCTGCCTTTGGTGTCGGTGTCGTTCACGTCCAGCCTCAGAAACTCCTCATGCTTATCCTCCGCCTCCGGGCTCTCGAGCCAACTGTTTTACAGTTCCCTTCGTAAGTATGTTGAGTGGTCGTTCTAAAAAGCGGATTTGACACGTCTGTGATTTTGGAGGCCCTCTGAAGGCTTCCAAAAATTTTTCTGATAAGGGTACTCCCTTGTCGCAAATTACAAAGGCTCAACTAATTGGACTCCTAAAATATGTTTGGCTTAAATGTCCGATCTATTCTGTAGATGGATCAACAAAAGTAACAATCTGGCATAGAATTTTAAACTATCTGAATGAGCCGTCAAAACTTCCTCAAAGCAGGGGGTGGCTACAGTAACATCGTCTGCCCCCCCTTACCATCAGCTTTGTCTCTCCCTGCTATAACAAAAAAGAAAAGCGGGGGGAGAGAGATTTTCACCTCTTTCAGCTCTTCCAGCTATCAGGAACAGTCTGTGTTAGTTTATTTTTTATTTTTTTGATGCACGCTAGAATCCTTTTCGTAAGCGTTATCTATTGGCCTTGATAAATCATTGCATGGAATGTTTTAATTGGGACTTCAAAAGACAACATGTAATTGGCTTTCAGGAATGCAAAAGGATTTCTTGCATAGGAAAACTACATTGTAAGAATGTTTTAATTTTTTCTCTCTAGCTAGTGTCTCTGTTTAAATGTACATAAAAGTTGGGATATGTTACTTAGTTTACAATGTTGCTAGATATAAGGTTATAGAGTAATAGGAATTTTGAACATTAAAGATTGTTTGTATATAAGTAAGGATAATGCACTTTTGAATTTTGTAGAATTTTCCTCTTATATCCTTTGCACATATGTATGGAAATTCTCTCTCAGAACTTTAACTTTGATCAAAGCGTAAAGTGTGTTCTTTATTATATTCAAGCCTCCGTTTAAGTCTATTGTTTGGCATATTGTGACGTGAACGTTTTCTATGGGTTTCAATGAATTTTCGCCCAATGAGATTTTTTAAGGGTAGCCATATTTGGCTTCCCACACAGTTGAACTCCTTTTAGGTTCACAGGCATTCAATATGGTGGACCAGAGACACTGGTGTGGGCCACAGACGATGTCAAAGAGCGCTCCTGGTCATTTTTTGCACCAGTGATATGGCCTTGGCTGGACACCAGTAGACCCTGAATACACTCAGACCTGAATGCCAAAGAGGCTTGAACAAGATTGTACTGTACTAGGTGAATAGATAATTTTTTTCTTTTGCTTTGTATATGTGTATGTGAGGAAAGGCCTTTGATGTGAATGAGTGTTGCATTGAAAGGTGTGTGTCTGTTGGAATAAAAGTGAAATTTTAACTGTAAGGGAATGGTCACACCAAACCCTGAGTCTGAAAAATGGACGCCAAAAAGATTTTTGGTTGTGGCGTTGCAAGGAACTCACTTCCTGCTTCTTCCTTGAGCACCACCGGAACTTGCCTTACTTGTGGGTGGAGTGGCCATGTTAAAAATTACTGCCCTCCTCCAAGTGGGGGTGAAGGAGGACCCCTCCTTCCGCTCCAATACTGCTTGCTCAGATTGCAAGAAAAACTTTTTAAACTGAGCAGAAAAGCCTCAATGGAAAGGTGGGAGGGAATGCCCACTGGAGCCTCTCTCCCTCCCTCTCATTCAGACACAGTCAAAACAAGCAGATGCCCACACATTCTTTTGCCCACAAACTTCCCCCCCTCTTGCCTGCATCTCTCTGGAGATTAACACAGAGGGAGGGGTGAGATCACCCACACCACACATAACACACACACACACACATCTTAAGGGGACTCAAAGTACATTCGCCTTAATTTTATCATCAACATACCCACATTTACCTACAATTAATCCCATTTCACTCTTTTTCACAACACTTTTGATTTTTCTTTTGGACATTTTTTGAGTTTACGTTTATTTTAATCCATTGGCAGGAATGATTCTCTGCTATTTTGCCTGCATTTTAAAATTTTTCCACATGCTTAATGAGAGTTACCTAGCTTCCATAACAAGGAAGCTGATTTTTTCTCACATCCTTTTTTGATGTCAGATTTAATGTACCCCATCCTATGTTATTTGTTTGTTTGTTTCTGATATCTGCCTTTGGAAAAATTTCCTTCCATCTGAATTGTTTTTTTTTTATTTTTTGAGTGTTGATTCCAAGTTTTTGATAGTTTGTTTTACCCATTACTTCTTGCTTTGTCTGTAATAATTTTTCCACATTTGGAACTTACATTTAGGGGAGTCTTAGCCTCACCTTTCATGCGAAGTTCAGAATCTTTTTCAGATCTTGCTCTTGTTATGATGATCAATTCTCCAATTACAAAAAAAAAAGGGGAATTGGTTGCCAAATGATTTTGCTCCCAGAAGTCTCTTTACCTCACGCCCCACGGCAGATTTTTACAACCAATGGGGGCGCTATAAGGCGGATTAGCTACTATGATTGTTGATTTAACAGTTTGTTTTTTTCCATTCCTCTGCATTCTGAGGACAGATGCTTATTTGCTTTCACTGTCCCTGAGCTTAATAACTCCATGCCCACTTCACGTTATCAATGGAAAGTGTTACCTCAAGGAATGCTCAATCGTCCTACCATGTGTCAATTTTTTGTAGCGCATGTTTTAAATCCTTATCGAATCCAATATCCAAATTTCTTGATTTATCATTATATGGATGATATCCTAGTGGCTGCTCCTGGCCCAAAGGGTACAGTCCTGAAAACTCTACCTCATCTTCAACAAATTTTACAACAGGGTGGTCTTTACATAGCTTCTGACAAAGTTCAAACTTTTCCTTCTTTTCAATATTTAGGTCACAAACTACTTTCATCTCATACTGTTCCTGCATCTCCACAGGTACAGTTACCTCCAAAACCAACTTTACTTCAATTGCAAAAATATTTAGGTTCCATTAACTGGATACGTCCTTATCTAGGTCTTACTACTGTTCAACTTTCACTTCTTTTCAACGCCTTAACTAAAGGTAAGCAACCAGCAGACAAAATCCCATTGCAGAAAGAACACTTTGACACTATGCATTTAGTAAACCAAGCCTTGAAAACAAAATGGGTTGACAGATTGCTGGATGGCTTTCCTCTTGCACTTTTGATAATTAACACATTTCAATTACCTACAGCTGCAATTGTACAAGTTACACCTTCACTCTTAATTCTTGAATGGATACATCTTTCACACACTCCTCGCTCAACTTTAACTACAAAGCCAGCTCAATTGGCACTCCTTATTATTAAGGGTCGTCATCGTGCTAAAGCACTTGCTGGACAGGAACCAATTACAATCTATGTTCCTTCTTCTCTTGCTACTTGGGAAACTCTTTTGGCCTCCAGCGAAGCATTACAGTATGCTCTTGCTGACTGGCCTGGTTCTGTCTCTTGTCATCCTCCTCCTGATCCAAGATTACAACTTTTGAAAACCATACCTTTCGTGTGGGAAACTCCTTTTTCTTCATTTCCAATTCCAGATGCTGTTACAGTTTTTGCACAAAAATTACTCCACCACAGACTTCTGCCCAACGTGCAGAACTCTATGCTTCTATTTTGGCTTTTCAACAATTTTCTGATCAACCTTTTAACCTCATTTTGGATAGTCTGTACGTTACACAGATTATCTCTTCTATCTATCAAGCCTACCTTTCACCTTCTATTGAATCTTCACTTTTGTCACTTTTTCTCACTCTTCAACACTTAATTTCTCAGAGAACAAATCTCTTTCATGTTTCTCATATAAGAAGTCTTTAATCATTTCCAGGTATGATTCAACAAGGAAATGATGTTGCAGATCAAGCTGCTTCAGATGCTACATCTTTATCAACTGTCTATTCTGCTTCTTCCCTTACTCCTTGGGAAAGTCATGCCTACTTTCATCAAAACAAAAAGGCGCTGATAAAACAATTTGGTATAACAACAGCAGAGGCAACTGCTATATTACAATAGTGTCCTACTTGTAGTAAACAAGCGCATTCTATCCCTATGGGAGTAAATCCCTGAGGGACAGAATGTTGTCAAATTTGGCAAATGGATGTTACCCAATATGCTTCCTTTGCTCCATGGAAGTATATTCATGTGTCCATTGACACATATTCAGGTTTCATCATGGCTACCCCTCAAAGGGGCGAAGCCACAAAACATGTAATTAATCATTGCATTCGCACTTTTGCAACGCTGGGACGCCCAAACGAACTTAAAACAGACAATGGGTCTGCTTATACAAGCACAGCATTTGCTGCTTTTTGTCAAAAATGGAGCATAATTCACAAATTTGGTATTCCATATAATAGCCAAGGACAAGCCTTGGTTGAAAGAGCAAACCAAACCTTAAAGCATGCTCTTGACCGTTACATTGGCTCACGGGGGAAAACAGCCCCTGGCCTCCCAGCTGTGCAAGACACTCTTAATTTGTGTCTCTATACTCTTAATTTTCTAAACCTGACTGGTCAACCTGCAATATCTGCTGCTTGTCGTCACTTTTCTTCTTCTCCCTCTGCTGAACATCAGCGACCACTTGTCTACTATCGGTGCCTACCTGACCTGACCTGGCGAGGACCTGCAGAGCTCATCACGTGGGGGCGTGGCTACGCTGCCGTCGCCCTTCCTGAAAAGACTCTGTGGATTCCTGCTCGACACGTCCGTCCCTGTCATCTACCATTAAAGATCAAAGATGCAGATACATCTTTTTCTGATCCTGTCACTTCTCCAGATTCAACTGCTGCTTGTGACAACCATCGAGATCAGTAAAGGACTTTCAACTAAAGACATCAACAAAACAACATCAGGTACCAAAGCATTACACCAACATACTGACTTTACAATACCTCCAGTCCCTTTGCAGCTGCAACAGGACCTTGATAAACATTTTCACACAGCCAAACGCAATGTGCTGTCTGGAGATACCACATATTGTGTACCTTGCATCAAAATCACATACTCACTGTTCCGTCAGACACCATCCTAAAACAAGAAAAAGATAGGAAATGTACATAACAAGACTATCCCCATCAGCTGACTGTTACCAATACACTTGCAATCCCATTAACATCACCTTTCTTGTTCCACAAAACTGGCTAACTGCACAAAAGCCCCTAACAAATCTTTGGAGAAAATTGCTGACATGAAATTCTTGACACTGCCAGAAAACAATGACTTTGCTTGGTCCACCCCTGACGGACTGTATTGGGTTTGTGGACGTTTTGCTTACAACAAATTGCCATCAAACTGGTATGGGTCTTGCGTCCTATCTACCATTCGCCCTGGTTTCTTCCTACTCCCACTACGACAACGACAAGATCTGGGAGTACCAGTCTACAAAGGACTAGGCAATGTGCAAGACCGCAGAGACATTATAGACACAAAAGACATTCATAGAGGAGATTGGACTGACGAGGATTGGCCTCCAGAACGCATAATTGCCGTCTATGGCCCAGCAACATGGGCAGAGGATGGCACATATGGATATCGCACTCCCATATACATGATTAATAGAATAATTCGCCTTCAAGCTGTAATTGAAATTATAACAAATCAAACAGTATTAGCTTTACAACATCTAGCCCAAGAAAGTGCAAAGTCTAGAACATATATTATGCAGAATCGTTTAGCTCTTGATTACTTATTGGTAAAAATTGCTCATGTGCCTGTACAAACGTGGCATGGTTTAAATTTAAATGAAATGTTTGGTTCATGGTTTCCAAAATAACCTGGTTTACAAGCTATTGTAGCTTTAATTGGTATGATTGCTTTAGGATGTATTGTTTTACCTTGTGTTTTCCCTATTTTTGCTCGTGCAATTTCTAATAGTTTATCTTTGTTTGCTGAGAAACGAGCTATAGCTCACATCAACGCTTTGTGGGTACAGAAGTATGCTCCTGAGCCCCAGGGAGATCCCCTGGAGAAGAAACCGTTAACCTTGGGCAGCGATGAGGAGGAAGAGGTAATTTCCAAACACCGAATCAAGCCTCCTCTCAGGCTGCTGTATGGTGACGAAGAACATCTTTTTTGAAAAAAATAAAAACAGAGGAGATGTTGCGTTATGACGCTGCATCACGTGCTAAGCATTTCTGTTAGTGCAGACTGGTTTTGGCCGGTTGGACACAAACATGGAAGCTAGCATGAAAAGTCACTAGTCATGCCCTGACACCTAACACCTTGGAGAAAAGTTCCCACCTTCTTGCAACGTGCTAACTACGTACAACGTGCAAACTGCCAACAAACAGCATGTAACGCCTATTTCTACTGTCTGATTTCCTTTTATGGTCATGATTTATGTATTGTTTACCTATGACAATCTATGCTTAACCCTGCCTTCTGATAAAGTTAATAAAAAGGCCTGCGGACCTTTGTCCGGTGCGCAGTTCCATCCTGTTTCAGAGAAGATATGGTGTCGTGTTTCTTTTCTCCCTATCCGTGGGCTGGCCCGCCTGATAACGGCGTAAATGTTATCACTTCAATAAAGCACTGTAAAATGGTATATAAGTGCTATTGCTATTGCTATGCCATGATTTGGTTCCATCAATCATCGTCTATAGGCCCTGAAGATCTCTCTATCTATACCTCAGACAAACCTTGTTACTATGATGAAAGGGCAGAGATCTCTGTTATGTGTGTGTTATGCTGTACTTTCCTAATATATTAGATCTGTCTTTTGCATAGAACTCCAGGTAATGCTGCTTGCAAGGCCAATCAGGCCATGCCATAATTAGGAAATAAATCACTCCCCTCCCACACAGAACAAATATCACAAGGCATAGAGAACTTAGGCATAAAGTGTATATGTACATTTATATCTATGAATGAAATGTTATAATTACTTTAATTCTTAAATAGAAATATCATGGCCCCATTATAGCAGAAAAGAAGCCCATCTATATCAGTGATATCTATATTGACATAAATCTTCCCTAAACTGTTGCTAGGCAACCTGAAGGGCCCAAATCCATGGCAGTTCCATGGCACTTTAAACCTTAAATCTTGGGCTGTGAACGTCTTAATATGGGGAAAACACCTTTAGAAGACAATTATCCTCTGACAGTTTTTCTTTTAGGTAGCTGGCTATCTTCGGTAAGTAGGACATATACTGTAGTTCTCCTGTCTATGATTTCCATCTATACAGTGACAGTAGGAAGCTCCCCTCTCCCCCCCCCCCCGGCAGGGGAAGGATACTAACCCTAACCCTAACACACACACCCCTCCAGCAGGGGAAGGTTACTGCAAAATCCCCATTCCTTCCTGATCAGCTGGGACTCAGGAGGCAGAGAATAGATGGGGGCAGGGCCAGTCACAGGTGGTATTTACTGGTTCTCCAAACTACTCAAAATTTCTCCTACTGGTTCTCCAGAACTGGTCAGAACCTGCTGAATACCACCTCTGATGAAATGGTTGATTCAGATACCTATTGAAAAGAGGGGGGAAATGTTTTAATAATAAGAATCGTGTGATAATGAAAAATATGGGCTTTCATTCAGACATCTCTAATGGATAATTTAGTGTGGATTCCTGTATGTAGCAGAAGGTTGGATTTGATGGCCCAAATGGCCTCTTCTGACACTCTGATTTTATTTATTTACCACTTTTATATCCCAGTGTAATCATAAATATACTCAAGATAATCTCCCTACATGTCTCGGGCAGGGGATAATTGCCTTTGTTCATGTGTTATAAAGACTTGATTGGTAGAAGAGAGGATAAGAAAGAAGAGAGGAGAGAAAGAGAGAGGAAAGAGAGGGGAAAAAGGGAGAAGAGAGGAAAAATGAGAGGAGGAAACAAGAAGGCAGAGAAGGGAGCTGGAGAAAGGTAGGAGTGAGGCTGTTGCAAAATAAGATGGAGACGGGGTGGCAAAAAAGCGATCCAAACTGTATCATATAGTATATATGTAAGAATGTGTATAGAGATTAATGATGAATAGAAAAATGTTAAATAGTATTTATAAGAATGTATGTCAATGAATGATTTTGAAATGGGAAAAATAATAATTAAAAAAAAAGACTTGATTGGGGTGGCTGCCCTCTGTCTTGAATGTGGTCTTATGTGAGACAGAAGCTCTTCTACCCTAAAGGAGGACCTTTATTGGAGCCAATGTCTGCTCTTTCTGCGCATATATTATAATAGAATTTCTAAAATACAATCCAATGGTATTCAATATGAAACTATGGAATAGAATTCTGCGAATAACCTGCTGTTGTTGAATAACAAATCCAGCAGCCCTAGCAAAGGGAATGAGGAATGCTGAAAGTTGCAGTTCAGTAACATTTGAAAGGCCACAGATTTTTCCATCTCTGCCAGAGTTATACACTAATTGGGAATTTGCAAGAATGGAATAAAAAAAAGTAAAAATGATATGCTGTATTGCCAATTTACCATCGGTAGTCAATGCAACAGAAGGGCTCACTTCACTGCCTTGATATGCATTTCAAGGTTAAATTGACTGCAGGATATTAAAATTATACTTAAAGTATCATCTGATTACCTTCACATGTGCTCCTCTTTCTTCAAGAAAGATTAATTGTCTTCTTAGTCATTACTACTGTCAGGAGTTTTACAGCCCTGAAACTCTAATGACAAATACTTGCTTCATCAATGGGGACATGTTTAGCATTTAATTAGGCATTTGAATGTGAAGAAAGAAATCTGAAGTCAAAACAAACCATCAGCAGTATTCTACTGGGAAAAAGCAGCGCCACTTTAAATAATTTCAAGTAATTTTAATAACACTTTGTGGCATACGAAATGCTTTGTTACCCTTTTCACATTTATCGAAAGCAGAGAGGTTGACAGATAATATGATTATCTAGAAATAGGGCTGGAGCCCAGGTAATAATGCAGTGGAGGTCAGGTTCCCTGGCTCAAACTCAGTGGTAGCTCAGTTATGAAGTCTAGGGAAAACTGTATCCCAAGGCCCCTATACGGTTGAGTTAAAAGTTTGGCATGTGGACAAATCTGGCAGAATGAAATGTAATTTTTAAATTCTGCATGGACACGAAGCTGCCAAAAATCAAAGAGAAGGCAGATCATTGTAAACACCTCAAAATGTCCATCAAAGTGTTCTTATGGTTTTACTTTCTCCTGCGTAAATTTCCTTCACACAAGCTGGGTATAGAAGTTTTGTTCTAAAATGTATCAATGGTTGGAAATGAGGAAAAGGAATCGGAACAGAATACACTATATTGCTAAAAGTATTCACTCACCTGCCTTTACGAATGTATATGAATGTACAGTAAGTGACATCCCATTCCTAATCCATAGGGTTCAATATGATGTCGGTCCACTGTGCACTGTTCTTGAGCTAATCTGAAAACCACATGAAGTTTGGAGGTCTGTAGCGATTGACTCTGCAGAACATTGACAACCTCTTCGCACTATGCGCCTCAGCATCCGCTGACCCCTCTCCGTCCGTTTACGTGGCCTACCACTTCATGGCTGAGTTGCTGTCATTCCCAAACACTTCCACGTTCTTATAATACAGCTGACAGTGGACTGTGGAATATTTAGGAGCGAGGAAATTTCACGACTGGGTTTGTTGCACAGGTGACATCCTATCACAGTTCCATGCAGGAATTCACTGAGCTCTTGAGAGGGACCCATTCTTTCACAAATGTTTGTAAAAACAGTCTGCATGCGTAGGTACTTGATTTTATACACCTGCAGCCATGGAAGTGATTAGAACACCTGACTGATTGTTTGGATCGGTGAGCAAATGCTTTTGGCAATAGAGTGTATTTTGAGGATTGTAAAATTGGAACTGGGTAATACATAGATAAATACATAAAGGAGGATAAGGGAGTGTTAATAAGATTAATGTAGTTATGTACAATAAGTAGAAACTGTATTTATTGTTACATTAAAATATGTATGGAAATGACAAAGCCAGAAAGGTCACTCTGTGTCCAATGGTTTAATGTTTATTCAATTAAAAAAGTTTTTAAAAAGAATTTTTGTTCTATCTAACTAATTACAGGCAGTCCTAAGCGAACTACAGTTAGTTTAAGTAACCATTCAAAGTTACAAGGGCACTGACATAAATGACCTATGGCCATGTTTCACCTTTATGACCATTGTAGCATCCTCATGGTCATGGGATCAACATTCAGATGCTTGGCAACTGACCTATGTTTATGACAATTGCAATGTCCCAGGATCTCGTGATCACCTTTTACGACCTTCTCGTAAGCAAAGTCAATGGGGAAGCCGCATTCACTTAATACCCATGTTACCGACCTAACTACTGCAGTAATTCATTTAACAACTCTGGCAAGAAAGGTTTTCAAGTGGGGCAAAATTCACTTAACACATGTCTTACTTAGCAACAGAAATTTTGGGCTCAATTGAGGACATAAGTCGAAAGCGACCTGTACTCTCTAATGGCAGAAAGTGAAGAGAAACTAAAGAGCCTTTTGATGAGAATGAAAGAGGAGAGTGCAAAAGTTGTCTTGAAACTCAACGCTAAAAAAAACTGAGATCGTGGCATCTGGTCCCATCACTTCCTGGCAAATAGAAGAGGAAGAAATGAAGCAGTGACAGATTTTATTTTTTTGAGCTTTAAGATCACTGCAGATGGGGACTGCAGCCATGAATTTAAAAGATGCCCGCTCCTTGGGAGGAAAGTGGTGGCAAACCTAAACAGGATACTAAAAAGCAGAGATATCGTGATGCTGACAAAGTCCATAAAGTCAAAACTATGGTTTTCCCAGTAGTGTAGTATGGCTGTGAGAGTTGGACCATAAGGAAAGTTGAGCACTGAAGAATTGATGCTTTTGTAATGTGGTTCTGAAGAAGACTTTTGAGATTCCCTTGGACTGCAACGATATCAAATCAGTCAGTCTTATTTATTTATTTTGTTTTATTTATTTTGTCAAGCATTTATAAGTATAAACATGATTATGAATACAGGAAATGAATATAAATAAGTGGAGACAGTAGGACAGGGACGGTAGGCACTTATCCATACCCCTTACAGACCTCTTAGGAATGGGGTAAGGGTAACAGTAGATAGTTTAAGGTTAAAGTTATGGGGGTTTGAGGCTATAACAATAGAGTCAGATAGTGCATTCCAGGCATTGAGCACTCTGTTGCTGAAGTTGTATTTTCTGCAATTGAATTTGGAGTGGTTTACCTTAAGTTTGTATCTATTGTGTGCATGTGTATTGTTGTGATTGAAGCTGAAATAGTCATTGACAGGTAGGACATTGTAGCAGATAATTTTGTGTACTACGCTCAGGTCAAATCACTGTTTTCCCAAATCAACTTTTTCAAAAGGTAACTGGACTTTTTTTCCCCTTTGAAGACAACTCTCATCTAAGAAGTTTCTTCAGTTCTGATTTCTTCAGTTTGGAACAACCATGACCTGGATGACTGAGAATCTCCATAGACCACACTGACTGTTCTTTGGAAGAATAGTAGGGGGCTGGTATGGGGCTCCTTACCTGTATTTGACCTGTTTGGGGCTTCCGCGCATGTGCACGAAGCATACGGCACCTGTGCGACCCTCCACTGAGCAGCTGGAGCGTTGCGGAGCATTGCAGGTGGTAAGTACACATGCGCATGCTGTGCGCTTTCATGTGGTGGATGCCCGGCCCCGTTGCACCGTACTGGTTGCACCGGGATCTGGAACCCCGCACTGAAGGATAGATACTGAAGCTGAAGCTGAAATACTTAGCCACCTAATGAGAAGAGAGGGCTCATTGGAAAAGGCCCTGATGTTGGGAAAGACTGAAAGCAAAAGGAGAAGGGATCAGTCGAGGGTGAGATGGTTAGATAGTGTCATTGACACAATGAACTTGAATTTGGGCAAATTCTGGGAGTCAGTGAAGGACAGGAGCCTGGCATGTTATGGTCCATTGGGTGACGAAGAGTCACACAACACTTAGCAACTGAACAACAACAAAACTACCCTTTTTTTTGAAGAAATATGGTGTCCAAATAGATCAAAATGTGTATTTTTCCAATTTAGCATGTAGGCTGTTGTCACAGAGATGTTATAAAACTTTGATCTGCAAACATGATCCACGTGGAAAGTAGAGTCTTTAAAGACAACATTCTGATAAATTATTAAAATGTGTCTAGTAAATCATGAAAAATGTGACTTATGAAACTTTTGAAAACTGTTAGCACCTCCAAGTGACTATAGTCATTACTATGTTTTCAAAGATTAAATTACCATTCTTCATACGAATATCCCCCGAAATCTAATTTAGTGAAGATGCATCTCCCTTATGTGACCATTCTAAGAACTATCCCATTCCTAAGTGAACAGGAAAATGGAAAAGGGTGGCCAAGTACAGTTGGAACATCTGATAGTGAGTTGTAAAAGATATTAGATATTAGATACCAGATGGCCAGATTGCCTGCAGCATTAGTATATGCCTTGTATGCGATGGAACAAATTATCTTGGTAGTTGTGGATTGTTGTAATTATTCAAGTCTGGCCTGGCTTAAAACAATAAGGTGAATGTCTACTTTGCTCCTTCATCAGTCAAAAGTCTGCGCTCTTCAGGTGATAGAAGAGATAGTAACTTATTAGACAAATAGCAAAATTTCATCCATGACTTTTATGGTTGCAGTGAATAATTCATGTCCTTGTCTTCAGATTAAAGTGCTCTTGGCTGATTCTACTTGAGGCAGGTGCCTTTAATAATATCTTAACAGTAGTCCTTCACATTCTGTTTTTAATTCTATTTAATTCTATTCCTAAGATTCTCTTCTCTTCTCTTCTCTTCTCTTCTCTTCTCTTCTCTTCTCTTCTCTTCTCTTCTCTTCTCTTCTCTTCTCTTCACTTCACTTCACTTCTCTTCTCTTCTCTTCTCTTCTCTTCTCTTCTCTTCTCTTCTCTTCTCTTCTCTTCTCTTCTCTTCTCTTCTCTTCTCTTCCCTCCTCTCCTCTCCTCTCCTCACCTCACCTCTCCTCTCCTCTCCTCTCCTCTCCTCACCCCTCCCCTCCATAAAGGTCTCCATGGCAGCCAAACTCTTAAAATTGGAAAGATTGTCCTGCAAGTAATCCCAGATGTGTGATTAATGAATTGTTATGAAAGGCTATTACATGAATGGATAAATATAATTTTTATTGTTACTTTTTCATTACAAAGTTCTGTTTGTTCAAGAAAGCTGTGACAATGTTGTCAATTCCACTAGGTATATCAGGCCAGGAAATCTGCTCCACAGGAAGGCTAAATTATGCAGTCCTCCACCTCCTCCTCTTTATGGTTTGGTGAATTAGGCAGGTGTCTGGGTGGGCCACTTCCAAATATTATTTGTCTGCTGTACACTTAAGAGATGCTTCACACTTAATTGTTTTGGTTATGGACCCTGCATATCTGTGCAAGGTCATCTATTTTTACTTTCTACAAATACCTCAGAACAGCTGAGGAAAAACTATGTGCTCTTACTACCACGTGACATTTGAAAATGTGATCCCTTAACTGGGAACATACACTTCATCAATTATCTAATTTAGGGTATTCATCAATTATTAATTATGACACCAACTTTTGTAATCTTTTCCTCTCTTTCTTTCTAAATTTCAATCTCAGCTAAATTAGATTACTTGAACATAATGTTATATGAAAAGATTTTGATTTTTGTTAAAAATTGCTCAACGTGACTTTTATAGGCTGTGTGTTTTATACAATGCAAATTTTGCTTTATGAGGTTATTGGATTTCAGCTAGTTTTCTAGCACAAAGTGATGCTTTTCGGTGCAATATTGGATACTATTATTCAGAAGAATTGTTTGTGAGTGATGTCAAGCTGGCCACACCCACCTTGCTCACCCCCTGAAGTCAAACACAACCCTGATGTGGCCTTCAATGAAATTGAGTTCGACTCCATCTTCAATTCTCTTATTAACATTGAGATTCATTTGATCCTACTTATTTTATTTAAATGTTTATATTAATTTCCAAACAAGTAGATTGGTTTCTTTTTAGTTTTCAGTAAATTGTTTTTTTCTTTTATGTAATTCTTTATTCCTCTTTTTTTTCCATTTGTCTTTGAATTCTCTTACTAGAACTGAAAGGAACTACTCTGTCTTGTTTCTCAGTCTTTGAACTGGCAGCTGATTTTTTGTTGTTGTTGTCCTGATCACAACATCATTGATGATTTAAGCTCTTGTTAAGGTATTGTCATTGAAAAGCATTGGAAATTAAGTTTGTTTCCAGTATGCTTCATCTCAGAAGAAACACAGATTTCCACTGCATTTAATTCCTTATCCCCAATTTTACATAGCCAAGAAAACAAATTGAGTTTTGTTATTACACAATAGCAAGAACGGAGAAAGCCTTTTCTTAAACTTTTATGATGCCCTATTGTTGTGGCCCAGCCAGCTCCAGATGAGCTGCTGATGGATTCCTCTAGTGAGAAGTCCTATGAATCGGCTCTAGAGGAGGAAACCCAGTTTGTCCCGGATGTCAGGCTAAGGATTGAGAGGAGGCAATTTACCAGAACGACGCCATTGGAGATAATCAGTATCAGCTGCCTAATTGCCTGGCCCTTCCCAAGAGGCTTTAAAAGAAATCCTCTGTGAAGAGTAGGTTTGCAGGAAACAACAGAGAAGCTACAGAGTCAGAGAATTGTGTTGTGTAATCTATTCAGTCTAGTTCAGGTTAGTTCAGGCAAGCTGCCAAGTAGCAATCCATCTAGTTAATTATCTTGTGAAGGGAGGGTGTCAGAATACCCTATCATAGGTATTATAGCCAAGGAAATAGAAGAAACAGGATCAACAACATGAATATGAGGGGGGTGTCCAAGATATTTTTTCCCCTGTAACACCTCCCTCCTACCCCATTCACTCTTTGATATCCTTTTCTTTCTCACCCTAATTCTTCTGAACAGCAAAAATAAGAGAACTGAATCATTTCCCAGGTGATGTAGAATATTTTCCTTCAGATGACTTTTGAAGTCAGGGCAAATATGACCCATATTTTCTGACCGACCCTGAGAATGAAATTGAATGTTTCCAAAATATTGAAAACAAGAGGAGATGGAAATGGTTTAAATGAGAAGGGGGAAAAAAAGAAAAAATATTAAGATACAAATATACAGTTTAAAAGATAATACAATTGGAATTATTATAGGCAAATAAAATGTGGAAGAGGAAATTTATTTTTATGTAAATCGGGATCACTGAAATTTTACCCCGGAAATCCATCAGAGTGAAGAAGAAAATAAGCAAGGGCAACAATGGAAGGAGGGAGGAAGAGGAGGGAAAAGAAAAGGGTAAAGGAGAAGAAGTAAAGGAGGGGTAGTAAGAGTAGGATAGAGGGTAAGGAGAAGAAGAGAGGAGGAATGGGGGAGAGGGAGGGGAAGAAGAAAAGAGGAAGGAGAGGAGGAAAGAAGAAGGTAGAGAAGGGAGGTTGGGAAGAAAGAAGGAGTAGGGTCATTGCAAAATAAAATGGATGTATGGGGTGGCAAGAAAGTGACCCTGATTATGTTTTTTATATTTTTAAATAGATTGTGACAAATGCTAGAAGACAACAGAGAAATACTAATTGTACTTATGAGAATGTATATTTGTGAATGTATATGGAAAGAAAAAAATAAAACTTTTTACAAAATAAAAGAAGAAATGGTCTAAGATGTTTGGGTTCTTATGGGTTGCTTGATCAGTGAAACTATAGTTGCTATTTTTCCCAGATGTTTTCTTTTATATGATGTGGACTGCATTGCTTTAAATTTTATATACTACACTGTGTACAGAGTTGCACTTGACCTGGGAGTGGTCCTGTGAATTTGGTATCAAACAACGTGATTAACTTCAACTCCATTAAACCTAAAACTAGGTTAGAAAGATCACAGGTAATTGGGAGGCTTGAACTTAATATACCCACTGATAAATGAGGGTCACATTACCTGTATCCAATTATCAAGATTCTGTAACCTAACCTACAATGAAACTACTTTAAATCTATGAGAATCTTGTTTTTTGGTTGGAATCAGCTCAGTGGGGCATGACAGCAAGGACAGTAGAGCTGCAGGTTGCCTACCCATTTCAGATAATGCTTCTTTTTTTTTTGAGCAGTAGGGACTCTTTTCCTTACCTCCCATTGCTTTACCACTCTTTCAGCAATAAAAAAACAACTACTAAATTTCTGAGTGGTGCTCAAAACAGCTGAATAAATTGCAGCAATTCTCGGAAGCAAGAATGAGGAAAAAAATATGTGCACATTGATGCTCCTGATTTCCATGCACAAAAAATCCTCAGAAAAAGAGCCAATGAAAATATGCCAGAATGGGTTGAAGATCACAGGTAATTGACAGAATGCTAAGCAACATATGAATGATAAGAAGTCTCATCATTTCAAGAAGGGATGACTCACCTTGACTTTTGAGATGATGGAAGGATGCTATCCCTTACACTGCCTCTTGCATACCAAAAACAGACTTCCAGAATACTAGGATTACTGTCTAAATTAGTTGATTTACATCCCCAAAATGCATCCTGAATATTTGTGTGTGTGTGTATGTATATGTATATATATATATATGTGTGTGTGTGTGTGTGTATACATATAGCATTTTTGCTCATAAATAAATGGAGACTAATATAGATCTATTTCAAGCTATTTAGCTCTCATCAGCTAGCCATTACATTTGCTGGGATTCGAACTTGGGCTGTTTTTACATATTAGGCAGTTGTATTAACCTCTAAACCACAAGCTCTTCTTGTTGGGGAGATGCAATGAACAATGAATTGGCTGGTAAGTAATCTCTAAATTAGAAATCCTAGTATATATAGAATAGTATGAGGATACTGGAGTTAGATTTTGATTATACATGGGGCATAATGATCAAAACATACCCAAAGGAATCATTACTATTACTGTTAGCAGGAAATGTGGCTTGATTAAGATTGAATGTTGTAAGTATAAATTTATTATACTGGTGTAGGCTTTCACAGTATGTATTAGGCCATGTTGGGCTTTAGGGTTTAGTAACCAGGGTGTAGGTAACAGATTTCCTGAAGTTTCAGAGAATTGTGGCTGGCATATTCAGCCACAACATCTGAAGATGTGAGATGAGAAGATTATAGGAAGCTCACTTCCCGTCATTCAGGATACTGCTTATATGCGCTATGTGCTTAGAGCTCAAGGCATTGTTAGAGACCATGCAGATGCACCCTTTACAGTCTGATTCTGTTGCTCCCCTCTGGGACAGAGGTGGGTTCCTACCAGTTTGGACCGGTTTGGCCGAACTGGTAGTAACTTGGTGGCCTGGGTCTCTGGAACTGCCAGCAACCCAGGCCTGCCTGTAGATGAACCTGCCAAACCGGTTCATCTACAGCGCTGCCATCTTGATTTTCAGTTCTGTGCATTCTCAGAACAATTTTCATGGCACACATTTAACTCCCCCCCTTTTAAAATGTTTTGTGCATGCGCAGACCTATTTATGTGTAAATGTGCCCATGCGTGGAGCACACTCAAAATATTTGTGTGCACTAAACCAGCAGTAATTCCGGCAGCAACCCATCCCTGCTCTAGAAGGAGGTTTCTAGCAAGATTACCAGATTCTGTAACAGCTTTGTTCCCTATGTCATTTGCCTGGTTAAACTCAAAAGATTCATTTTTCTCATCATGTACATGTATAATCCAAACTAGATTGTGATGTTTCTCTCTGTCATATAATATATGTGGGTATGTGCATAATTTTGTATTTATTTATTTTGCCATATTTATGTAGTGTATATTGGACGTGGTGACTCTTTGAGAGCTGTAGGCAAGGAAATTTCATTTTAATGTATGCCGATTAGTGTACCGGCAAAGTAACAATAAAGTTATTCTAAGTCTAAAGTGACTTTTTTTCAATGCTGTTGTAACTTCGAACAGTCACTAAACAAATTGCTGTAAGTCTACGACTATCTCTGTGTACTATCAGCATATTTTGATTGGAGAACTGCATCTCAAATTTTTTATCAAAGTGTGATTATTAACTGCATTGCAGTTTCTGCAGTAATTTGGCAACTCTAAATTCAGTTTAGTGGCAGGGCCAATTTCCATCCCTCTATTTTTAACAGGGAGGAAGAAAGCTATTGTGATGGAGGATTTTTCATAATCTGTGTCCAAATGTCAACCAAATAAGAGAAGTTTGGTATCCCACTGGTCAGTAATATTGGAACAGCGCTATGAAAGAATAAGATAATAGTTGAGTAGCATCTGTAGAAGAAACCTGGAAGTATTTTCCTTTGTCCTTGCGGTAATATTTATAGCATCCCCAAAAGATGGAAGCAAGAGAGAAAACAGCCTTTCCCTGGCAGATCACGATACTTTGGATATAAATTTTATCGAACGCAGAAAGTGACATTATGAATGTTCTGCGGGAACAGAAACCATACTATCGCACAAGAAAAGAGCTGCCTGCTAAGACCAATATTAAACTGATGCTGCAGGTTGTGCAGGCAGCCTGTATTGTTATAATTGATAGCTCCATGGTGTTTGTATGTTTTGCCCTTTCCTTTAGATATTTTCATGCTGGTTTGCCATATGTTGACACAGATTTCATTTTCAGAATATTTCCTCCAAATTGGCAGGTGCTGTATTGATTTTTTATTATTACCTCAGCAGCAGCTATGACCCCAATAATCTTAGCCTGGTATGTGTGAGATAATTTTCTCCAGCTGCACAATTGGTCTAGTATATTCTTTAAGCTCAGAAATAATGGTGTTTAGTGCCACGTGGCATTCGGTTTGGTGAGCAATTAGGTACCTTCCAGTCCATGTCAATTCTTACTAAACAGATAAATAGGTCTTCTGCTATTGATCTGCCCCCAGTCTTCCCCTTCAGGTTTCACAAGGGTGCACTCATCACCATGGTAATTGAATTCATCTACCTTACTGAGTTTGTCCTCTTCTGTTTCTTTCAACTTTCCCCGCGTTAAAGATTTCTGAAGGAAACTGGATCTTCCCATAAAATATCCAAAACATGATAATATTCATTTTAATTCCATGATAATTGGAAACTTGTTTATTTCAAAAGATTGCATTGACATCCATTTTGAAACAGCTCTTTAATGAGTCACAGCAATAAAACTATAAAAACCATAAAATGTGTTAAAACTAAAAACTTAGTGTGTTGAGCAACCTCCCATGATGCCTCAATAACCCTCCACAGATTCCATCACACTACCCCAATGCCTAGGTAAAGAGCCAAGTTTTGATGGTCTTCTGAAAGACTAATTGGTTGGTAGCCTGCCAGATTGCTAGGTGGTGGTGGTAGGCAGGCGTGGGTTCTGGCAGTTGCTACTGCTGGTTTACTCATGGCCACGTGCTCATGTGCAGAAGCAAAAAACAAGATGGCGCTGCCTATGGCACCGCTGGGAGAACTGGTTTGAGGGTGTGGCAGGTCTGGGCCATGGCCAGTTCCAGCCATCCAGGCCACCAAACCACTACCGATTCTAATGTCAATGGCCAGCAAAGTAATCCAAGGCCCTAACATACAATGAAATAAATAAAAAAATATTTATGAATAGAACTGGAGGATTTTAATACTTTTCAAATTTATAACATATGATGTCATTGACTGAGTTTCAATATGCAATATTTATGATGTGAAATGTTTAGTTTCAGAGTTTTCTTTTGACAATTCACCTTATGATAAAGACACACACGTGCGCACACACATACAAATTAAAACTTGATGAATTAAAAATGTATGTTTAGCTCTTTTTTTCTTGTATATTAAGGCTTTATTTTCATTTACCCTATTATTGTACTTTTTCTGTTACAGGAAGATGTTTGCTATGTTTCATAACAATTAGTCATCTCCCAGAAGTATAAAAAAATGCAGTGCCCAGAATTCCCACTCAACAGTCCTAATTGTTTGACAGATTGGAGAAAACCGCAATGTTTTCCTACATTTACAATAATTTTTAGTAATGTTCAACAACCAAAGAAACAAGATACAGAATTAAGAATTTCATTTCAAGGACCTAAGGCTTTTAACATGGCAAGCACAGTTAATATCAAAAGTATTTAGAGTGCAAAGATTTATAATTTAAAGAGGGTAAATTTACTCAGGGGATATCAAGAATGAATTACTTTATGAATTATTTTTGTCAGGTAGCTGTCTCGTATACCAGAAAATACCAAATACCTTCCTTTCCCCCTAATCACCTGCATTCATCTTAATCCCCTTTTGGATCCCTAGATAGATGAGAGAGATTATTTTGAAACAGAAAAAAAACAATGCAGGAAAATACAATGTTTTAAGTTCACCAAAATTTCCCTCTTTCTGTGAAATGATTCTGTAAACTATGGCACAGGATGTCTTCTAGCTGTGTGAAGCTTTTTAGCTATTAATCTTGGTCTGGAGGGGGTCATGTAGTCAACCACAAACCATTATTCCTTGAAGACCAGAACTTTCCCTGAGCTTAATGATTTTTCATGAAATTACAGGTAATGCAGCTCTGAAAATATTCATCCACAGAGGAGGCTGCCTGGGTGGCTTACATCCTAAATACAGAAAGGCAGCATGAGGGAACGAATTATGCAGAACATCTCTGATATGCAGGAAATCCTAATTAACAACGTCTCCTCCTGGCTTAGGCCAACAAAGGGGTTGAAAATGTTCTTCTGCATACATCCCAGATACAAATTTTAAACAAATGTTCTTCCACAGATATCCCAGATACAAAAAGGGAACAGTCTTTGGTTACCTGATGAGAAAAAATGAGTTTAATCAGACTGCGTAATAGCCTGGCTGCATTTGAAAAGGATTTCCGTGTTATCTATTTGATGAGAAGAATAGCAGAGGTTTGCCAAAAGTTGTGAATTGTCTACTGGAATTTATCTGGGTTGTACAGGAAATGTTATAATATTATTAATTTAGGCATGGAATATATTATATTTTTCTGGTAAGTGTACTGTTATTGTGTAGTACTTTCCATCAGGAAATATAACATTTTCTAAATGGGAGCAGACAGAGATGTCTGCATAGGGAGATTAAACATATCAGAAAGGCAGCTGCAATGGATGCTTCTCCCTTTTTAAAAATGAGTGTTGAGATGCATGCAAAAGGAGATGGAATTTCAATCATAAGTGTGTGGACACAAACCTGACTTTTTTGAGTCCCCACAATTCACACACAGACCATTACCACCAGGATGGGTTGCTGCTGGTGTTACTGCTGGTTCGTTGCTGGCGTACTTTGTGTGCTCACTCCGCGCATGGGCACAGTAGCCTATACATAGGTCTGTGCATGTGCAGAACATAAAAAATGCCCCCAAAATGCCGCAGTGACTGGGGAACTGATGCAGGAGTGTGGCGAGCCTGCCGTCCTGACTCATTCGGTGACACAGTTACCATTTCCACTACCGGTTCGCCTGAATGGGTGCGAACCGATACCAACCCACCTCTGATCCCCGCCCCCAAGACCAGGAAAATTGGCTTTATGGTAAATCATTAGTTCATCTAGGTCAGTAATGTCTACATTTGAATTGCAGTAACTCTCTGGTTTTAAAATCATTCATAAACTAAGGCTATAAATAGAAAATAAGAATGTGTGAGTGGGTTATCATATATTTGTGTCATAAATAAGCATAAACAATACAAATGCTAAATATTATTGATCGGGATTTTGATAACTCTGATGCTTGGCCTAAAGATTCTTATGTTAAAATGATGCCTTAGCAGGCCTTCAGGGTTGATAAGAAGTTCCAAGCTTAAAGCTGAACATGAGTTGAAATAGTACCTGATATTTATTTTATATATTTATTTTGAAGGAAAGCATATTAATACATAATCCTGATGAGACTGAAGTGCTCCTGAGGAGTCAAAACACAGTTCAAGGGATTTTTAATGACTCTGAATGACATTTTGCAGGGAAATCTAGGATATGCATCTAATAATAATAAATAAATATAAATAAAAATGTAACAAGAGTTTGTTCAAAACCGCTAATCTCCGAAAGTACTGCACTGATCGCTTTCAAATTTTCACATAACGTTCCTTTGAAATACAGCACCAATGATATATATAGATTGTATAGATGTCACACCTGTGCCAGGTACACACAACATAAATGTAAAAAAATGGATACAGAGAGAGCAGTGGGCCACAGGTATTATGTCATCCTTTATGACATAAAATACTCTGAGAGAGAAATACGGTAGGTAGGTAGGTAGGTAGAGGGATAGAGAGAGGGAGAAATACAATAGGTAGGTAGGTAGGTAGGTAGGTAGGTAGGTAGAGGGAGAGAGGGTTATATGGTAGTTGTGTGTACGTGTTTGTGTGTGCAGGTGTAGATCTACACACAGATTGGTTGGCCATTTAACTAGACAGGGCCATAGCAACGTGTGGGAACGGCTAGCAAATGAATAAATACTATCGGTGACGTCCTTCAGTGATGCCTCTTTGTCTAGTTTACAGCCCTGGTTTAGTTTTGTGCTCTCTGGATAACCTATAAGAGAATCATCCATCTTCACAGTAGTGGTCTTCATATACATGAGAAAATGCTGAATATCAAAACATTCCCTAAGGCAGAGAAGGAAGGGAAAAAAAGAAAGGAAAACTAGAAACCACATTTAATTTTTTCATACATAAATTATGGCCCTGGTCACTAATTAATTACATTGCTATTATAATTAACTTCATTCTCTGTCCCAATATATTTCCCTAAAGAATAAACCTATTGATTGATAAGAAACCTGGATTATTTGTCCATTATTCTAAGTCTGTCTCCTTCCTCTGATGGGTATATTAATCCTGAATTACTTTATGTGGCTAATAATATAGCCTTTATTGTCATTGTACATCATGTATGCAATGAAATTGGTTTTAGCCTCACTGGTGCAATCCATGACAACAAACACAAACAACATAAATAGTATAAAGAATAATCCCTATGCAAGTAATTAGGTGGGAAAAAAAGCAAGCAAGCAAAAGAAAAACTAGTCATATGTTTCCACATGGACGTGGAGTGGTTATGTTTAAGAGTCTGACAGCCCAAGGATAGAAACTATTTTTAAACCTATTTGTTCCCCTGACTATGCTTTGATGTCTTCTGCCTGATGGTAGAAGTGCAAAGAGACACTGACCAGGGTGTAAATAATCTTGGAGGATCTTCTTTACTCTGCCAAAGCAGTGAGACATGGAGATGTCATCCAGTGGTGTTAGAAGGCAACCAATGGTTTCTTGTGCCTATTAGATCACTCTCTGTAGTGCCTTCCTATCCACAGCAGTTATACCAGAGTACCATATTGTAATGCAACATGTGAGGACACTTTCTATAATGGACCAATAGAAAGAGGTCAACAGCCGTTGTTCCACCTGATTTTTTCACAGGACTCTAAGGAAATGAAGTCTCTGTTGGGCCTTGTCAATCACCAGGGACTTATTGTTTTTCCAGGTGAGACTAACAACCTGGAAAACAGCCTATCTTGACTAACAAGCACTCCCAAGTATTTAAAAGAGGAAGCTCTCTCCACACAGCCGCCATCATATTTATTAGAATAAGTATTTTAAATTTTATATATTTTATATATTTTGTATGTATTTTAACATCCCTGTGCGCCTGGGTCCTAACAAGGAGAAGGGTGGGGTATAAATTTAATAAAATAAATAAAATAAAATAAATAAATCAATATAAAGTGGAGCAAGTTCCTCTATGTGCTTCCGGAAATCTAGCATAATGCAACTCTGTCTCAGCCACTGTTCCTTTCTTTTCAGGATTTATTTTTAAAGTTCAGAAGCTTTAGGAAACACATTGTTTCAATGATTTCCATTAGAAATAATGGAAAATTATCATTTTTTTCCTATATCTTGAATATGTTACATTATCAGTTACGTTATATCTGGTGTATTATCAGAAATACGCCAAAAGCCTAAGATTATTTGTCATGTTATTTTTCAAAAAACAAAGTTAACATTGTTGACAGCCAAGAGAAGATGAAAATGAACTCTATTCTCCATACTAGCTACTGCTAGTATTATACATTCATCTTCTAAAAAGTTGGAAAAAGAGGAACAGGTCTTAAAAATGAGGAGAATAATAATCCATATTGAGTGACTAAGATGGGTCTCCAGTCCAGGGCACATCTGAGCTAGGTGGATTTTTTTGTCCTCCCCTGCTTTTCCTCCTTCCATGTCAGTGGTGGGTTCCTACAGGTACAGCCCGGTTCGGCTGAATCAGTAGTAGCTTGGTGGCCTGATTCGCTGGAACTGGCAGCAACCCATGCCTGCCATGCCTCTGAACCAGTTCTCTCGGCATTATCGTAGGCGCCGCCATCTTGGTTTTTGCTTCAGCACATGCACAGAGCAATTTTAATTGTACTGTGCATGCATGCATCAAGTGTGCGCCTGAGTGAACTGGCAGTAGTGTCTGTCGGAAGCCACCCCTGCTCCATGCCTAAATTCTGTGGTCATTCCTGTCCCGAAAGTGCTTTTTCAAAAGGCAACTGGACCTTTTTCTTCAATGAAGCTTCTTTGATGAGAAACGAAATATCTTCAAGGAAAAACGAAGTCCAGTTGCCTTTTGAAAACCACCTTTAGGATATCCATGTCCTGAATGACCAAGAATCTCCATAGATATGCATCCATTCCTGATTTCATCCTGCCCACAGCTGTCACTATGATCCTACTGGAAAACAACAGCATTTCATTGAGGAATTATTTGTGCTGAAGTTTGAAGGCATGACTGTTGGAAACAAATTGGAAAGAGTACAAGTAACTTTCATAGTCTCTGATGGCATCTTTTACCATATTTATAGCCCTAATAATACCATGATTCTCCAAAAATAAGACAGGGTCTTATTTTCTTTAGACCCTCACAATAAATCCTTGGTCTTATTTTCGGGGAGGTCTTATTATTTTTGAGGTGCAGGAGGTGGTGGGCTGCTGCTGCATTGCAATATTTTCAGGGAGGTCTTATTTTCAGTGGAGGGCTTATTTTAGCACATGCACTCAAAAGCTTGATTGGGCTTATTATCTAGGGAGCTCTTATTTTCAGGGAAACAGGGTAATTTCATTTCAATTTCATTTCATTTTATTACATTTATATCCCGCCCTTCTCCGCAGAGGACCCAGGGCGGCGCACAGGAGATTTAAAAATAGATAAATAATTTAAAATACATATTAAATAATCCCAATCCTATGCTAAAACCAATTATTAAAAACCCAATTTAAAACTTTTCTAAAAGTCCCCATGGGAGGTTAGGCTAGGCCGGCTTGATGAAAAAAGTATGTCTTTAGACATTGGCGGAAGAGGCGGAGGTCGGTGATGGTCCGGAGTTCAGGGGGTAGGTCGTTCCAAAGGGCAGGGCCCGCCACAGAGAAGGCTCTTCCCCTGGGTGTCGCCAGTCGGCATTGTCCGGCTGACGGCACCCTGAGAAGGCCCTCTCTGTGGGAGCGGATCGGCCGAAGGGATGTATGGGGCAGGAGACGGTCTCGCATATAACTAGGCCCTGAGCCATGGAGCGCTTTAAAGATGGTCGTCAGAACCTTGAAGCGCACCCGAAAGACCCGTAATAATAAAACAAAGGTTATATCAAGAGGTTTTTCTTTGCTTTTGTTTCATATTATACTTTTTTGTTTACTTTTTTCCTAACTTCAAGGTTTTTTTTAAAAGAAAGTCAACTGATATGGCCCCCAAATCTTTGAATGGGTGGAAAGAAGCACTGAGTAAAAGAAATAATGATGGTGAGGTAGAATTAACCAACCCCAGACTTCACTTCCGGCTTTTGACGGCGACGGACGGGCTTTGAGCCTCGTCCGCCGATGCCTTTCTAGCGGGCCCCTTTGAGGGCACAAGGAGCCCTGGAGGGGCTTCTTGCCAAAATGGGTGGCTTGTCGGGACTCCCAGCCTGTCGGCAGTTGGTGGGGGATACCTCGACCTCGCCCCAGGTGTTGGGATGGCACAGAGGGGGGGCAAACACTTGCCTCTTCGCCCGATGATTTTCGGAGGTAATATTCTAACTTGAACGAGTGACTGGAATGCCGGCAATGGAGAGGCACCCCCAAACCCCTTGGATGAACGTTGGAAGCCAGGCGGCAGAAGGAATGTGAGTTTTTTTTCCAGTTGCACGGACGCTTTTCAGTAGACTTGAGCAGGTTGATGGAAGAAAGAGGGGTGCATTATCTGTCCAACTCACCAGTGGTGGGATTCAGTCAGTTTGTACCTATTTGGGAGAACCAGTTTTTAACTTTCTAAACAGTTTGGAGAACCAGTTGTTGGAAGAAATCTCATTTTGTTTTTTCTACTTTACAGGACTGATCCTGTAAGGAAGGCAGGAAGGAAACATTCTGGTGCTGTTTCTAGCCTCATCTTTATTGCCCTGCTTACAGAAACTACCTCTCCAGTTAACCCTTATTACATTGTGACAGCTAAGACGAAGCACCCATCAGCGTGAGTGACCATGCCCACATGGTAACATGACCAGCAGGCCACGCCTATCCAGCTGATCATTAGAGCAGAGAACTGGTTGTTAAATTATTTGAATCCTACCACTGCAACTCACCATGGCCAACTCGCTGTAGGATAACGTGCTACAGGACACAGTAGACTACTGTGTTTCTAGGTTCAACTCCTTTTGGCATGCATGTAATACAGATAGAAAAGGGTTGTCATGTACCATTCTGATCTCTTTGCCCTCCTGCAGATCCTGCTGCAGCCATGAGCAACTGTCAAGTAGTAGTCTAAATTCACATGGTCAACATGCCATTTGTTAGAAGCAGAAAATTAAGGCTACATTGCCTCCCAATTAGTTGTTAATACCAATCAGTCAACCAAATATGAAAATTGCTGCCCAATGACTCTCAGATTGTCAACTTGCAGCCACGGATTTTTATGCGACCTCCACACCACCTGGGCCGTTTTTTGCTCGTTCCCCCGCCCCCAGCCCACAGGAGCACTTTGCAGGCCTCTCAAACTCTCTGCATGCCCCATTTTTCACAAAATAAAATGAGGCATGCAGAAGGTTTGGGAGGCCTGCAGAGTGCAAAACCTTTTTTAAAAAAAATTACCTCTTCAAAATCTTGGTGCATCTTATACTCCGGTACTTCTTATATTCTGAAAAATATGGTATGTTTTTCAAATTTATCTACATTAGATTGGGAGCCAAATATTAAATGAGTAGTCTTATAATGACAGTCACACTCTTACATTTCTCTACATTTGCATAACATTACATACTCTGTATTTCTTTCCTGTAGAAGGATGTAATTTATTTTCAATTTAGCTTAAATATAATTAAACCACTTCTGATTAGAAATTTAAAAAATTAGAATAGAGAAAATAAGAACTGACAGACCACTCATCAATATGTATTGGGTGAATATTAGCAGAGTGTATCTAGGAACAGGAGAAAAAACCATACTTAATCCAGGAAATAATTACTTTATAAATAATTTCTTTAAAAAAGAGATCTATATTCAAAATGCAACTTCTAATTTTGAAAAACTTTATAGAGCATCTCAGTTCATGAAGAGGCAGCTGCTGCTTTCCAAAGCTCTTGATGTATAGCATTTCTCCAGTAAATAATTATTTCATGACTAGTCTATCAAGGCCAGTAAAAAACCTCACCATGGTGTAATGGTATAAGCTTTGACTAAAATGCAGCATGATTTCTCTTTTTTTTTAATTCAAAAGAAGCATCTGAAAAGAAAGAAAAAATATTTGCATTTAATGCTGAATTTGGCTTTCTGATTTCTTAACACTCTAATTTTTAAATTTTATGCCTGCATGTAGAGAAACAGTGGTCAGTATCCAGTGTTGCTCTAATTAGGAGGGATGTTTCTGAAAGCAATTTCTATTAAAACAGCATGGATAATAGAAAGAAATACTTGGTATCTAGTTCAGGCATGTTTGCAGGCTCAGAGTTTCCTTATTAGTTCCTTTTTTGATAGACACTCATTGGCTCTAGCCTTGGTCAGGGATGATACAAGATCTCTGTGTATGATGGTTTGTAAATGAAAACTAGGTTTTGAATTTCTGTTCTTGTATGATTTTTTCCCCCTTCATCCTTTAATGGTATTTTCTCCTCAGATTTTGGTACAATTCATGGTTCCAGATTCACAGCTTACCTTGAACTGTGGGATCCTTGGTGCTTTCTGAGCTTGGTGGGTTTTTTGGAAGACACTTCATTGCCAGTTTAGATAACATCATCAGTGCACAAGAAACCATAAAACTCATAATGACTGGACTTGGAAGCTATGGAGGAATAGAACTTTTTGTAAAAAAAAAAAATTGCGGAAATCTTTAATCCTGACTGTTTGCAGCAAGGGAAAGTGATCTGCGGTTGTTTGCAACAATGTTTCTAGGTCTGGCTGAAACAATCTATTTTACCACTCTCTCCTCTGGGCTCTGAGCTTGGGCGGCTGGAAGATGGCTTCTCTTTGTCCCTGCCTGACTATTTCACTTATGGAAAATTCCCAGCGTCTCTTTGCAATTTGGACTTCCTCTGGATATTAATGAAGAATTTTTTTTTCTTTTTGGATTTGTGATTTCTTTTCTGGAGTACCTTCGCTATTATACTTATTGAGTTGGAAAATTGTTTCTCTCTTGGTTCCTGAACTGCCTCACCAGCCCCACCCAAAAAACGCCATTTTAGTGGCATTGATTTTAACAACTAATGGGATGCTGGTGTTCTGGGAAGGAGGAAGAGTGAGGATTAAAACAGTTGCTGAGGCGGAAGCCTTTCTTAAAAAACATTCCTCTATCCTGGGGGAAGATCCAGGGGGGACGGAGGGGGCCATGGCCCTGCCCACTGGGGGCCAGGGAGGAGAAAAAGAAGATACAATTGCCAAGAGACTTAGATCGAAAAAATAACTTTGCCTTGATTTTTCTGATTAATTTTGCATAATATTTGTATTTGGATTTTTTGTAAATGTCTGACAGCATAGAACTGAGAATTTAGGTATATGTACTTGCTTTCACTTTGTAGTGTTATGAAAAATGTTTTTTTTATTGTTATCAATGTATTTTGAAGTCCCGGAAGGGCCGACGACTTTGACGTGAATGCTCTCAAAATTTCTTTGTATCCCTTACCCCACCCTACAGAAAAAATGTAAAACCAATAAAACTTTTTCAATATAAAAAAAAATTGTTTTTTATTTTTAAAAAATGGTTTAAAAAAAATCAATTTTTGTAATGGAATTGTTCCAAATTGTACAAAATTCAATTGTAACAGAAATTGTAAAATTCTGGAAAGCAGACACCAATATATCTAAAAGGGTACTTTTGTCAAATCATCTTTTACACTCACCTAAACCAGTAATGGTATTCTCTTTCCTTTTTTTTTATATTGAAAAAGTTTTATTGAGTTTTAAAATTTTTAACAAATGGGGTAAAGGTAAGGTGTAAGAAAAATATTTTGAGAACTTTCACGTCGACGTCGTTGACCCCTTCCGAGGCTTCATAACAAGATATAGATAATACATAATTTTCAATAGTACTACAAAGTGGAAAGAAATGCATACATCATTGTAAAATCTGTGCTAGCAATCATATGTAAACATCCAAACAAAAGTTATACTATGCTAAAAAAAGTCATTTTTGAGATCTAAGTCTCTTGGCAATTGTATCTTCTTGTCCTCCTCCCTGGCCCCCAGTGGGCGGGGCCGCGGCCCCCTCCGTTCTACCATTTACATCCTCCAGGATTGAGGAATGTTTTTTAAGAAAGGCTTCCGCCTCTGCAACTGTTTTAATCCTTACTCTCCCTCCTTCCCAGAACACCAACATTCCTTCAGGCATCACCCACTTAAACCAGATTCCCTGTTTAAATAATTTTTTAGATAAGAAGGAAAATTTCTGTCTTACCTCTCTATTCTTTTTCGGGATCTGCTTCAAGATAGCAACCTCTTTCTGTTGATAAATTAAAGGACCGTCTCTCTGCGCCCTCAGGATCCCTTCCCTTGTCGACCTTCTAACAAATTTAATATGTATCTCTCTGGGTACTTCATTTATCCTGGCATATGCTGAATTTATTCTATATACCAAATCAATGTCCCCCCTGACCTCCTCCTTGGGTTTATGTAAGTAATCTGCTAAAATTGTACTCATAAGGTCAGTTAGGTTTTCGTCAGATTCTTCAGGAATATTCTGAAATCTTAAAAAATATGACATCCTTTCAAAATCCATCCTAGACATATGACCAGTTAAATCTCCAATTTCAGTATTAACACTTTTAAGCTCTCCCTTTGCCCCAGCCAATCCCACCTCCAGCTCATCAGTCTTTTGTGTATTCTGCATTAATTTCTTCTGTACCTCCAAAAGTTCTAACTTGGAACTGACATGATCTTTCCTCAATTCTTTAATCTCCATCACCAGGGTCTGTAATACTTCTTCCATAGCTGTTAATCTTGCATCCGTATCAGGTTTTTCTGTCTGCTTTTTTGAAGCCATGGTGAGTGATTTAAGTCAGTGTCAGTAAAATGGCGTTTGCTGAGGTGCGGTCAGTGAGGCAAGTTCAAGAGCAGGTTCCAGTAAACAAGATCAAACTTATTACCCAATTAAAGTCCAGAGAGAAAACTAAATTTTACAATCAGATATGAAGAAGAAGGCACTCCAGGGAAGGAATCAATTAATCAATTACATGCAATCATCCATTAAGAGAGAAAGGCAGTCCAGATCACAAAGGAATGTCGGCAATTTTCCATGAAGAATAAGTCTCCTGAGAACAAAGGAACGCCATCTTCCCCCGCCCGTCCTGGAGGCCACCGGGAGCGAGCAGCAAAGGAAATTGTTTCATTGTAGCCAGACTTCGATACTAAGTATCTAGAATCAATCCACAAAGACTCTCACTCATTTAGAGAAGTTCGGATGTAAAATATTCCGCTTCCTCAAGCCTGAGGAGCCTTTTCAGATCGCCGCTTTTCTTCATTCCGAGGTTTTTTTTTGCAAACTCCCCCCTCCATCGTCTTTTAAAGTCAAAGCTGCCAGCAGAAAAGAAACAAAGTCACTTACAATCCACACTGCAGCCAGAGTCCCGGCGTTGCCTCACGACTCGACCGATTCAGCTCTCTCCAAATTGGTTATCTGCTCCGGTCCTCCATTGGCGAAGAGAACCAAGCCCCCCGCAGCATGTCCTTTCGCTCCTAGGTCGAAGACAAGGACCCCCCCCGACCGCCATCGGGATAGGAAAAATCCCAGCAAGCCAACCTTACGGGGGGGTTCCTTTAAAAGGAACTCCCCGCCCCGTTTGGGGCCGCAAAAGCCACAAAACGGCAGACGAGTCCCAGGACTCGACCGTCGCCGCCGGGAAACCGGAAAGAAGTCGGTATTCTCTTTTCTTCACTACCGGTTTGGTAGCAGGAGCGCATGCGCCTGGGAATGTCTGGGCATGTGCAGAACCTTGTGTGCATGCTCAGAAGGTCTGTGATGACATCTAGGTGAGTGGGTGGAGCTATGCACCGCCGCCACTACCAGTTTGCCTGAACTGGTGCGAACCGGCAGAATACCACCTCTGACCTAAACCAATATCAAGGGTGTTATTTAGCTGCTTTGGTCCTGTTCGTGTGACATGGTTGTTAAAACTTTTCAACTATTCCTGGGATTTTTTTTCCTGATTCACATGATATCCTGGTGCTACTCATGTCCTTGTGAATGGACAGTGCCTCACCACAAGGAGGCCAGCACACTTTGCACACTGAAGTAATCTTCAGGTCCAGAAAATAGAAGTAAAGCAGCTTCTGAGGGATTCACTGAACAGAGAGAACAGTTTTCAGAACTCAGATATAATTGCTGGATCTAGAGATTAAGGTTTTGTTCATGGTGGCTGGGTGCCCCATTACCATTTCTTTCCTTTCCTTTGTTGTTACGCTTTCTTTAATCCCATCCAAACAGTTCTTTTTGGATAAGAAGACCAAACAATTTGGAAGTTCAGGTGGATCAGAGTTCTTATAGACAATGAGTTTAAATTACGAGAAAGTAAGTTTTGGTTATAATCTTTCCTCATAGTTGTTCAGCAATGGAGCAATCTGCAATGTGAGGTGTGGACTCCATTCCATGTGATTTGTTTAAAGACAAATAATGCTTTTGCAGTAGATTCATAAACTATACAGAGATGATCTTCAATATCATTTCCTACTCTTATTGTAGAATGATATGAGTTGTGGCTTTATTAGATGTAAAGTAACCTGTGTCCCATTATAGTTAAATGTTTAAGGGGGGAGGAAGAGAGGAAACTAACATGTTTATGAAATTTCATTGGATAAAAGTCTTGATTGATTCTGTGCCGTTAGGTCAGCATCAACTTTTAGCAACTAAAACTACCTTATCGTTTCGGTCTTTCAACTGTGCATCCATTGCCATTGTTTCTACATTGCTGCCTGCATCTTTATCTTCTTTTCCTTCTGCTTTCCCCAGAATTTTAGACTTCTAAAAGAGAGCTAGTTCTTTGTATAATGAGTCCAAATCTGTTTGGCATCTTCCTCCCCACTTGATCATACCCATTTAGCTTCATTTCTCCATTTAAAATGTACCACAAAAAGGGGAAAACTCTTTCAACGTATGTTTCCAACAGTCAACAAACCTGCCTCCACAAACTTTATTAATTTGTGTGTAGAGTTTGTTTTTTTCCTGTAAAAGAATGAATAGGGTTCAACATATAGATCTAAGTCCTGGCACTTTACTCCTGGTACACCCATCCATCTGTACTTAGAAAAACAAAAATAATATTGAGGGAAAGTGAGAAGTTTCCAAGAAATGAATATATATTTCCTGACATAGGAGTAATTAGAAACTATGGTCCTTAGTGCGCTCCATTAATTTAGCTTCATTCATTGGAGAAAGTTATTTTTCTCAGTAAATCAGATCTAAGAAAAAAAAGGACGTGACCTTCTAAATGCTGCATTTAGAAATGTTTTTATATGAAAGGGTACATCTTTGTCCCGTTTTTTCCCTTTCTGGATGATCAAAACTAAGCATGTGGGTACAGGAAATTAAAAGTTGACATTTCAAATAGAAAAATCAACTTGGTAAAGACAAGGCTTGAAGATGCTTCTGTAAAATATGTTGCTGCATTGGGTGTTTTTGCTCAGTATTCCAGCCAGTTATGCTGCTGGTAGTGGCATAACTGGCTTCATCGTATATTTCTTTGATTTATTTTGTTCTTCTGTTTTTCCATTCTTAGCAGAATACTGTGACCAACAAGCCTGCTCCACCTTCTGGAAAGTTTATCTTCCATCTTGTGTTGACACCTTGTCTCTATCCAACAAGGTGTATCACATTCCAGGCATCTGAAAATGAATTTTCTTTATTTGTTTTTCTGGAGGCTTGACTGCTGATGAGATCAGAGGTGGGATTCAGCAGGTCCTGACAAGCTCTGGAGAACCGGTAGTGGAATTTTAAAAATAATAATCTTTATTAATATAAATATAAAAATTAAACATTTAACAAGTACAGGGTAGGGGTATTGGAGAGGATGTACAAGGGTAAAGAGGGGGGGAGAGGGGGAAGGATAGGGATAGGGGAGACAAACTGGGGATATATCTACTCCCCTGATTTAAGAAGTATATTTGTCCCAGTTTAACATCAATTGTTATTTGTATTCATATTTGGATGCTTACATTTGAATCTATAACATTGTTTTAAATATAGTATTGTCTTATAACTCCTTATATCTATTTCGCTATTATTCTATCTAGTTGGTTTCTTTGTTATCCGTCATTCTCTTACCATACCATCTGTACCATTTCTCCCAGGATTGGGCATAGATTGAGGTTGACTTGTCCTTTAAGATATATGTTAATATATCTGATTCCGCACAGCTGAAGATTTTAGATATGATTAAGCTTTCAGTTGGAGGGTTGTTATTTTTCCACTGCTGTGCAATGGCCATTCTGGTCGCTGTTGTGATGTGTGTAAAGAGGTACCAGTCCTGATTTGGGATTTCTTGTGGCTTGATACCAAGCAAGTATAACTCAGGTTTAAGGGGGAAATTAGTGCCTGTTATTTCCATGAGCCAATTTTGTATTTTTTTCCAAAGTAGTATGGAAATTGGGCAGGTCCACCATTGGTGAAAAAATGTGCCCCTAGCTGTTTTGCATTTCCAACACCTGTCCGATGAGTTCGGGAACATGTGGGCAATTCTAGCTGGTGGTAAATACCATCTGTAAAGCATTTTATATAGATTCTCCTTAAAGGAGGATGACAGGGTCATTTTCATGGACTTATTCCAAATGATTTGCCAATTTTCAAGGTTGATGTTCTTACCTATATTCCTTCCCAGGCGATCATAGTGCCTTTGATTATTTCTTCGCCTATATACCTTTGTAGTAATAATTTATAAGTCTTAGAAATGAATTTGGTTGGTGAGTCCCATAGAACCTTATCTATATCTTGGTTTGTTGAGTATATTCCGGGTTCGTATTTGTCCTTAGTAAATTTAGATACTGCCTGATTATATGGCCACCAGTCTATCTCCCAACCCCTTAGCTGTAGATCTGCCCTTGTTCTAATATTGCCCCCTTCATCTATTAAGTCTCCGTATGTTATATTTCTCTTGGGATTATGGACAGTTCGGTAGGTTACAGCTTCAATTGGGGCTAGCCACCGTGGAATTTGAGTGTAACATTGTTGCCTAATCTTTTGCCAAGTCGTATAAAGAGTTGCCCTCGTAGAGTGAGTGGTAAAGCTTTGGGGTTGTCTATTGTTCCTGGGCCAAAGTGACGAGTGCCAGCCCTGAAGCAAGTCATATCCTTCTATTGATAATATTCGTCCTCTTGTTAGGGTAATCCAATCTTTAACCCAGATCAAAATCGAGGCATGATGATAAAGTTCCCAATTTGGGAGTCCCAAACCTCCTCTTAGTTTGTGTTCCTGGAGCATTTTCTTTTTTATGCGTGCTTTTTTTCCTTGCCATACAAATTTTAATGAGATGTGGTCTAGCTTTTGGAAGAATTCTTTATTTAATTTTGTGGGAGCTGTAGTGGAAATTTTGAGTAGTTCGGAGAACCGGCAAATACCACCTCTGATTGGGCCTGCCCCCATATTTTCTCGGCCTCCTGAGTCCCAGCTGATTGGGAGAGAATGGGGATTTTGCAGTAACCTTCCTCTGGAATGGCGGGGGGGGGGGGGAGGGATGGAGATTTTACAGTATCCTTCCCCTGCCACACCCACCAAGCCATGCCACCAAGCCACGCCATGCCACGCTCACCAAGCCACACCTACAAAACCGGTAGTAAATTTTTTTGAATCCCACCACTGGATGGGATGATCTGCTAACAGGGGTTAACTAGCCAGATGTTGTGGGGCAAACCATGTTTAGGGCACCCTTTAAAACCCCTTCCCTCAATGCGAGGGTGGGAAATGCTATCCTACCTACTTTCACATAACAATGCAGACTCAGCCATGATCAACTGGTCTGCTATTCAGATTTTAGCAATTTATTTCACTGGCTTTCTATGTTTGTGTCTAATAGACAGCTACCATTTGAATACTATAGAAACAATTGTATCTTAAGTTAAGAAGATGACCCCATGTGCCCTGTCTCAAACCCACCTGGTCATCTGGCATGGTGACTGCATACCCAGATCAAACAAAGGGCTCCAAGTACAATAGTATAAGTGGCTTGAAAGCGGGCTACTATAGTGAGTATATACAACAGCGGGGTGAAACTCAAGGCCCGTAGGCCAGATCCGTCCTGCGGGGTGCTTAGATCTGGCCCATGGGGCCGCCCTGGAAACAGTGAAGGACTGGCTCTTGGTGCCTCTGTGTGGTCCTCCTGAGCTCCGTTTTTGGCCCTGATGGCCTCCTACAGCTCTCTGCCAGTGAAAACAGAGCTATTTATTTAGTTTTAACCAGGAAAACTTGAGTAATGAAAAGACCACTTGATTGGATGTGTTCTTTGTGTGCATTTGTGTTATAAATTCCTCGTTGAAAATATTCTTGGAAAAAGTAGGAATACAGGTAGTCCTCGGTTTACAACACTTAATTTAGTGACTATTCAAAGTTACAACAGGCACTGAAAAAATATGACCAGTTTTCACACTTACAACTGGTGCAGTATCACCATGGTCACAGGATCAAAATTTGGATGACTAGCAACTGGTTCATATTTATGATGGTTGTAGTGTTCTGTGCTCATCTTTTAAACAAAGTCAATGGGGAAGCCAGATTGACGTAACAACTGTGCTACTTGCTTACCAACTGTAGTGATTCACTTAACAACTGTGGTGAACAAGATCATAAAATGGGGGTGGGGTGGGGCAAAATTCACTTAACAACTATCTGCTAGGCAACAGAAATCTTGGACTCAATTGTGGTTTTAAGTCAAGGACTACCTGTACACACCACATGTAAAAATATTGTGTACTGCTTGTAAACATATTTCCTTTCTTACTTATTTCCTCTTTATAAAGTGAGTTATACAATCATGTTTTGTAAATTAGAATAGAATAGAACAACAGAGTTGGAAGGGACCTTGGAGGTCTTCTAGTCCAACCCCCTGCTTAGGCAGGAAACCCTATACCGTTTCAGACAAATGGCTATCCAACATCTTCTTAAAAACGTGGAGCATTCACAACTTCTGGAGGCAATTAATTGTTCTCACTGTCAGGAAATTTCTCCTTAGTTCTAAGTTGCTTCTCTCCTTGATTAGCTTCCACCCATTGCTTCTTATCCTGTCCCCAGGTGCTTTGAGGATTGCTTGACTCCTTCTTCTTTGTGGCAACCCCTGAGATATCCGAACACTGCTATCATGTCACCCCTAGTCCTTCTTTTCATTAAACTAAACATGCAACTGTTCTTCATATGTTATTTGTGATTTATTTGTGAGCATACTCCTTAGTGCAGGGGTATGTGTGCAAAATGGGGACAATGACTTTCAGACCTGCATCAAGTTACAAGCTACAATTCCAGCATGTATGTATGTAATGACATTACTATGATTTGCTGTTCCGTGATTTGCATTCCTCTGATGCTGTTCTGCATAACAAAATGGTTGACTTCAATTCTGGGCCAATTTTCAGTCATGACATGAATTCAGTCATAAAGTTGTGCAATTTTTACTGTAATTAAAAAACTCCTCCCAAGGCCATTTAGCTTCATATATATTTCTCTCCTCCCAATCTTTCACAGAGATATATTTCCTTACCTCAACTAACATTTCATCTTAATTTTAAAGGTTACAATGGGAAGTTTTGTAACTAGGATAATGAATGTGATAGAGAGGAGTTTGGATAGTATTAACACTGGTTGAAAAGTCAACTCATGAAGTAACTGAATCATGATTAAAGCTGAAAATGGGGACGGCATATCCTGATCAAGAAATACTGGTTAAAATTCAGAAATGATTTCTATGCTATGGCCTTGATGATTTTAGTAGTTATTCCAAATAATTCTCAAGACAATATATTGAAATGTGCAGTACCCAATGCTTGACTCAAGGAAAATTCTGGAACAAGAGGGGTAATGAAATATTTTTTTTTCTTCAAATAATGACATATCTTTTATTGGGATTTATTTATAAATCTAACTCCAATTGGTGTCACACTTCCATTTTTATTTTCTCTATTTCAGACATGTCCATTTATTAAGTTTTGTTAGCATATAGTTAAGATGCTAAAAAGCCTCAGGGAGCCCTTTTCTGGATTTCTTTTGTGAAACAGTGGTTTAATCTTGTTTTTCATCATCAAAAAAAAGTGCACATTTACACACATTACTGATTCATTTAAGGGCAGGAACTTGATTGTCATTGTCCCTTCTGTGGTTTCTTTTTTTAAAAATTTTTGTGATGAATATGTGCAAAACAAACAACTTTATTAAACAATTTAGAATACCACCAGAAAGATAATAAAATAGTTTGACTTGTTGATGTTAACAATTCTGACATAGTGGGTGGCATGCACAGAGATAATCTCATTAAAGGAAACATGGGATAGTTGGAAGCTTGAAGCAAATAGTGGATTATTTTTTTTTATATGTTACCACAATTGTAAACAGCCATATGTGATCCCAGCTTCTGGGCATATGCAGATACAAGCACAGCTGGAAGTGCTTCTGCTAGAAGTCATTTAGAGAAACAAGCAACTAATTCTTGACAGTTTAAAATGATCGTTGACGAAGGGCCTAAATGGCAAAACAATACAGAAAAAACCAAAAACCAAATATATATATGTTCTTTGTCCTTGAACTAATACATAACTTCTCAAACCAAGGCTATTTTGAAGCCCTAAAATGAAAACCAATAATTTCATTAAAGTTAGTCTTGGCAAGACAAAAAAATAGACCATTCAGTTTTAATTTTTTTTTAAAAAAAACACCTCTCTCATGGGGTTTCAACTACCTGCCACTAGCTTGCAAAATTGAAAGTGAGATTTGACCGCACTCCCATTTTGTTTGCACAAATCTGATCAATTTTTTTGCAGCACCCTCCAAGTTCCTCGTGTCCCACAGTTTGAAAAACATTGGCCAAATTCTGTCAGAGTGATCCTGGCCCTTAGTTAGGATTTAATGGTCTAAAGCTATAACTTCAAAAGAAGTGTGATTTTGATGTACAATACCAAATGTTAGACATACAAATAATAAAACGATATCAGTACTTTACAAAATGGTCCAGAATGCTGAGGTAAACAGCCAGACAGGCCTGGAAGTCATCTTTTACATTGGGCCTTCAGGCCTGCCACATTTTCTACTGTGGGAAAATGTGAGGGGGGATTATATGGAGTATGGGAAATATACAATCTAAATAATATTCCTTTCTCAGAGAGTCAAGGACATGTTGCCCTGAACCTGGAGTGGTGTGACTGGGAGGCATCTCCAGTTCGGACGGTGGCTGATTGGACCATGTGATGGGTAGGGATTTGAACTTTCACTTGGGTGGGGAAAACCTGGAAGTTTTCAGATTTGGGTTTTCCTAGATGTGCCAATATGACATCTCTAATAAAATTGAACTTTGAGGAAACTCAAGTCTCGGAGTCTTCTTTCATTGGGAGTTTACTTGGAACCCAGACACAGCCTCTAGTCTACTGGTTCTCGATAGTCCTTGCAGCCATTTGTTTAGTGACCGTTTGAAGTTACAGCAACACTTAAAAAAAAAAGAGCAACTTATGACTGGTCTTTTCACCCCCGTCAAAATTTGGGCCTTGGCAACCATCATGTATTTACAATGATTGTAGTGTTTGGGGATCATGTGATTACCATTTGTGGCCTTCCCAGCTGGCTTCCAACAAGGAAAGTCAATGGAAGAAGTCAGATATGCTTAATGACCAGGATTCCCTTAGCTGCAATGGTTTGCTTAACCAAGGTTGCTTAGCAATGGAACTTCTGGTCCCAATTGTGGTAATAGTTGAGAACTACTTGCATCTAATTCAGTTCAAGTATTGAGGCCCCCTCAGAGATCATTTAGGGCAGCTGCCCCCAACCTTTTCAGCACCAGGGACCAGTTCCATGGAGAGAGGTTTTTCCGCGGACTGGAGGGGGTGTGATTTTGCCTGCATCCTGCAGATGGGGGTTTGTTTGTTTGTGTGGCCTGGTTTCTGGCATGCTGCAGCCTAGTGCTGATCCATGGACTAGGAGTTGGGGACTCCTGATTTAGGGTCCTCACGGGATGCATGGTGGTGGGCAGGGGTGAGTTCCGGCTGCCACTATTGCCGGTTCGCTCAGGGATGCGGTGCACATGAGCAGTGCAACAAAAATTGCTCTGCGCATGCGCAGAAGGCAAAAACAAAATGGCAGTGCCTATGGTGCAGCTCAGATAACCAGTTCAGGGGCATGGCAGGCCTAGGTTGCTGCCGGTTCCAGGGACCCAGGCCACCAAGTTACTACCAGTTCAGCTGAACTGGTCCTAACTGGTAGGAACCCACATCTGATGGTGGGGAACTAGTCTGTGACAGCCTGACCATCGTTCCACCTTTCAGTTTTTGACGTACCATTGGTTTCACGATTCCTGGATATAAAGTTTCTTCGACGGAAAGCCACATAAACTTCAAATGTTTGTTGACTCTAACTGATGATTTCTAAGTCACACTAAGGAAATGTGCCTTTCAACAGAAAAGCCATTTCTCACCCTGTAGGTAGCCACGGAGGTTTAGAGGGATAAAAGAAACAACATTACTGTCAATTAAATCCTGTCATTTAACAACCACAACACCTTTTTCCACCTGACAAAAATAAAAATAAAAAACCCCTTACGCTCAGGACTTTCAAAGTGGCTCAATTTAATGCCAGACAAGATAATAAAATATTCTTTTTGTTCAGCTTCTTCTGTCTTATTGGAGAAAATAAGGGTAGATCATGTTGTTCTATGTTATTCCTTGTTGAAGGAGTATTTATTCAACTCTGTATTATGCCTATTTCAATAAATATGTTGAATGTTTTGACTTTTTTTTCTTTTGAAAGAACACTATCCAGATATACCAAAATAAGCAATGTAATTGCAAGACAGTAGCTGATTAAAATTTGTTTTGGAAGATGTTGAAGTAAGTCGATATTAGCCAGTATTAATATAATATTAAGCCTGTCCAGATGCAGAAAATATGAATGTTGAATATTCTGCTTTTTTTCTTCTTTTAGTTTTTATTTACTAGTCTTTTAATATTTAGTAGATCAAAATAAACAAATATTAAAGGATCACTCTAACCCAGGTTTCAGGGGAGTATCCTCAGTTGGTCTCCTTAAATTATCATTTTTCTCATCAAGAATTCTATTACACCCACTTGGGTATTTATATCCTCTTTGAAAAACAGTATTGCTTGGTAAGTTTGTTAGTCTTGTGGCTTTAGCAAATGCTTGAACTCTCCTGCCTACAATAGCCACTTCTCTTAGCAGCCTTCCAATATGATCCACAACACACAACACACAAACAAAGGGTGACCTCTGTCTGTCTGTTTGCTGTCTAATGCCATAGGTACTTTCACAACAACCTGGTTGTGTACAAAAGAACAAAGTTTCACCATACAGAAAGAGCAAGTATCTGCAAATTATGACACTGTTCCAGGGGTGAAATGCTACCGGTTTGGGCTGTTTTCCCCAAACTGGTAGTAAAAAAAATGCTAGAAATCAGCTGATCATTGGAACTTTTAAAAAATGTTTTTAAAGCATGTTTTTACTATCGGTTCCAGTGAACCAGTAGTTCTGACAATCAGCTGTGTGTGACGATCAGCTGTGCTGCACAATTTATATTCGCTAGAAAGCAGGAAATCCTGCAGCACAGTTGTGTCTCCTCCCCCCCCCCCCGGTTATTCTACTTAACTTTGCAGACTCAGAAAAGGCTTCTTAATCCTCCTTTTTCAGTGCTGCAGGGTAGTGCCTATGGTGTGCATTTGGCACACATGCATGCAGAAAGCAAACCGGTAGCAAAGCGAACTGGTAGCAGACTTCAGAGCATTTCACCCCTGCACTGTTCCAAAAGGGAGCTAGCAAATAGTAGAGTCCATTAGTTATAGATTTTATTAATTTGCCTTTCTTTGAGATTATAGTTCTATGAATGTGTGCCAGAATTGTGTTAGCGAAAACCTGGCTTTCAATCATAATAATGATCAATCATTGTGTTTCAAAGACAGGATAGGATTAATTATAGGGTAGATATTGGATTATTATAATTCCAGCAAAAAAGCTCCATTTGATCTATTTCTCATTCATAAGGCTTAACAGCTGCAGAGAATTCATGCCACTTCCCTCTGTTTTCAAAATGCTGGCAAAGGTTTCTGCTATTTATGGAATATTTGGGAGGAAATCTTGATATCCTTCCAAAGGTGGGTCAATTCCTTAAAAGGAAAATGTGAGAGCACATTTTCGAAACGGAAAAAGATTCTATCTCACAGGCAAGAAGGCCTATTCCAAGCGTGGCAGAAACTCATCAGTGAAAAAGTGACAGGAAGAGAAATATAACATCTCTTTTTTCGAAGGCAATCAGAAATCAGTGCAAATATATGGGAGCTCAGCTGTGCAATGTCACATCAAATTACTTTCCATCTTGCCTAGCGTAGGCTCCTCTGTGCCGGCAGTGATTACACTTGCATCATTCTGCGTTAAAATAGAAAATTACGTGGAAATAGAAGAGGTCAGAGGTCAGAGATGCAGCCTACCATTATCTCTTTAGAGGCCTTTGGAGGGGAAGCCTTTCTTTGCCCTTTTTGGGAAAGATGAGCTGGGGATGAATTTAAGAAGACCGAATGATTGTCTCAAGGCTTGTAAATTATCAAGGCACCCATTTAATATCAGAGTTTGTTGCAGAAAAATCAAATCCAGAAAGCACACACGGACAATTGATTCAGCTGGATTCATTAACTTCTTTATATACATAATAACAGATGAATAAATGTACAATACCAATAGTTGATTCTTACAAGCAGAACACAAGCAGGAGAGAACAGCTTCATCTCAGAGTTCAGAGCAGACAGGGTAGTTTCACTTTCGATTCTCAGCACAGACTCAGATCTGTTTAAGTTCCCACTGGCTGACTTAGTTGCTATGCCTATTCATTGGCTGACCTTGTTACCATGTCTCTCCCAGTCATGAATATTCTAACATTTAATCACCAGTTTAAACTCTCCAAACTTTTCAAAAGCTGACTTTGGTTTGGATTTAGAGTCCTCCCCCTCATGCTCACAGCCAATGTCCATTTCAGTGTTTGTTCTCTGACCATCTGCTGAGGAGCAGATTTACTTATTTATTAAATTTATTTACTGCCCATTTACCATTTACAAAGTGACTCTATAGATTGGCTCTATAATGGTGCATCGGGACCATCCAATGAAACGTACAACTTTTAAAGCAGAGTATATCTCCCTACGTGATCCCAGGAGTTACAATTGTTTTCTTGGCTGGAAAAATCTAAGATGATATTGTCAACATTTGTTGACTTAATGTATGTAGGATTATATCTGGGTTTGTATGTGTGAAAGATAGATAGGTCGGTAGGTAGGTAGTTAGGTAGGCAGATAGACAGACAGACAGACAGACACAGAGAGACAGCTAGAGAGAGAGGGAGGGAGGGAGGAGAGAGAGAAGATAGATAGATAGATAGATAGATAAATAGATAGATAGATAGAATCCCCAAAGTGCTTTTTCAATTGGACTTTCTTTCCTTTCCTTTGAAGGAACAAGATTCAGCAGCCTACACTTTAAAGACAAAGACCACTCTTTTGAAGACAGCAAAGTCCACATTCTGGACACCCATTTGTACACCCATATTCAAGTGACCCTGAGGGCACCAAAAAATCTCCCAGTGGCCTCAATGACTCTCAGAGATAATGACCAGATGACTTCAAAAAATATAAATCCTCCCATTCTTCACTTTTTAGTCAGAATGGAAGAAGCTTCTTGGGTAAGAAGCAAAACATCTTCAAAAAAGCCCAAAGTCCAATTGCCTTTGAAAAAGCACTTTTGGGACAACCAGGACTTGGATGATTGAGAATCTCCATAGCTATAAATAATGTATGTACATGTGTATGGGAGGTGTGTATGGGAGGATCTCTTTCTCTCCTTCTCCCTGACAGGCTTGACTTCACTTTTTCTCTTCAATTTGTGCCTGTGGCACACAAATTTCATAGCTTTTCCATACCTTTCCTCTCATCTATATAAATAAAAATGTAAAATAGTTTGTGCAAAGCTGCTAATCTCAGAAAGTTCGGCACCAATCGGCACCAAATTTTCACACAATGTTCCCAAGGACTTCCGATGCAATCATACGTACATTTTGTGTGGCTGGCACACATGTGTCATGTGCAAGCAGCACAAACGTAAAAGGTACGTACTTCTCAGGTTTTCCCCTCCCTGTAGCTCCTCCCATCCGGCTGCTTCTTATGATGCATCAATGCACACACCCCTCACATTTCCAATGGTCATTTCCTCAGCAATCGAATAAGCCTCTAACGTCCCCACACTGCATGGAGGCCTACTAGGCTGAAAATTAGGCATGGGGGGTAGCACATTCCTATGTGGCCCATTTTTGGTCCCAGGAGGCTGTATGGAGGCCTACTAGGCCCAAAACTAGGCATGGGGGATAGCACACTCCCAGGTGGCCCATTTTTGGTCCGAGGAGGCTGCATGGTAGGTAGGTAGAGGGATAGAGAGAGAGGGAAAAATACAGTATGTATGTATGTATGTATGTATGTATGTATGTATGTATGTATGTATGTATGTATGTATGTATGTAGGTAGGTAGGTAGGTAGGTAGGTAGAGGGATAGAGAGAGAGGGAAAAATACAGTAGGTAGGTAGGTAGAGGGATAAAGAGAGAGAGAGGGAGAAATACAGTAGGTAGGTAGGTAGAGGGATAAAGAGAGAGAGAGAGGGAAAATACAGTAGGTAGGTAGGTAGAGGGATGAGAGAGAGAGGGAGAAATACAGTAGGTAGGTAGGTAAAGGGATAGAGAGAGGGGGGGAAATACAGTAGGTAGGTAGGTAGATAGAGGGATAACGAGAGAGAGGGTAATACAGTAGATAGGTAGGTTGAGGGATAAAGAGAGAGAGAGGGAAAAATACAGTAGGTAGGTAGGTAGGTAGAGGGATAAAGAGAGAGAGATGGAAAAATGCAATATGTAGGTAGGTAGGTAGGTCGAGGGATAAAAAGAGAGAGAGGGAAAAATACAGTAGGTAGGTAGGTAGGTAGGTAGGTAGGTAGGTAGGTAGGTAGAGGAATAAAGAGAGAGAGAGGGAAAATACAGTAGGTAGGTAGGTAGAGGAATAAAGAGAGAGAGAGGGAAAATACAGTAGGTAGGTAGGTAGGTAGGTAGAGGGATAAAGAGAGAGTGAGCGAAAAATACAGTAGGTAGATAGGTAGAGGGATAGAGAGAGAGGGGGGGAAAATACAGTAGGTAGGTAGGAAGGTAGGGAGGTAGAGGGATAAAGAGAGAGGGAGGGAAAATACAGCAGGTAGGTAGGTAGAGGGATAGAGAGAGGGAGAAATACAGTAGGTAGGTAGGTAGGTAGGTAGAGGGATAGAGAGAGGGAGGAAAAATACAGTAGGTAGGTAGCTAGAGGGATAGATAGAGAGGGAGAAATACAGTAGGTAGGTAGGTAGGTTGGGGGTTATATGGTGGTTGTGTGTACGTGTTTGTGTATGCAGGTGTACAACACAGAGTGGTTGGCCATTTAACCAGACTGGGCCACAGCAATGTGTGGCCGGGTACAGCTAGTTTATAATATAAACTTTTGTGGGTGCTAAGTTTTTTTTATTATATTAAGCAAGATACTAGCTTTTCATGAAAAATTGCCAGGGATTAGGGTAGATTCTAAATAATGATATTGCTCCTTTTTCATTTTAAAATGAACTGCATTTGATTGGAAGCAAGAGCAACAAAATTATGCATAGGCTGGGGTTTTCTCTCTTGCAAAATTAACCTATGAAGAAAAGATGAGCGATGCTGATCGGAGCAGAAATGATAATCTGGATTTTATAACACCTTTACTAGGCTGCACTGATTTAGCTTCTGTTACATGCAATTTGTTATTTATTCTTAATAAATAACTATTGTGTTAAAAATAAATAAAAAATATTACTATTTGTCTGCCTGTTCTACCAATTTTACTTCAAACCAATTATTGACTCTGTTTCTCTCCAGCTAGAAAAAATATTTCTTTCTGTAGCTTTGCATTGTATGTCATCTACCTACCCTATCCTGATCTGCTTTTTATTTACTTACAAAAAAATCTATATTTTCCTGTAACAGCCACTGTTGGCAACAAAATAATGTTAAACTGTCAGATTTGCAAAAGTGATTATATTTTATTGGTACTAAATATGAGAATTAAGCCCTCTGTGGTGCCTAGAGGTGGAGCTCTTGCCTCACAATGAGGAGGTTGTGAGTTCGATCCTTGATAGAGGCAGATATTTCTCTCTCTGGGCACGATGAGAATATATCTGCTGAATATAACTCCGCATTGGCAACAGGGAAGGGCATCTGGCCAGTAAACACTCAGCTCCTTTCAGTTGTCCTGACTCCATCCCCCCCCCAAGGGATCATGGGGTCATTAAAAGGAGATGAGGATGATGAGAATTAAGCCCTCTCCAACTATTAGATAATACACATAATTTGCCTTTTTCCTAGTACAGCATTGGCTTTGCTAATATAAAGAATGTAAGAATGTATTTTGGTCTCATAAGTTATAAAGGGGACACATGGCTTTTGTGATGTCAAAGTTAGGCAGAATGGCAGACACCATCTTTTACCTCCAAATGCTAAATGTAACCTGTCACATCATCTGTCATACTTGTTGCTGTGGTGGCCTGCTGGCGACCAGAGGAGCTGGCAGTAGAGTCGGACAATGAGGAGGTTGGGGAGGAACATGGGCCAGTCCTGGGGGCTGAGGAAAGTTCAGACGAGGGCTCTGTGTCGGAGGCAGAGAGTGATGTAGACAGCAGTGAGGCAGAGGAACAGCTGGAGCCTGTTCCCAGTGTGCGCATGTGCAGAGCTGTCAAAAGACAACAACAACTAAGAAAGCAGGGTCAACTTAGCAGGTGATTGGCCCCTTCCATAGGAAACAAAAGAGGAGCGAACAGGGAGTGGCCTTTTGCAGGAAACAATTCATTCATTCGGTCGTTTCAAGAGTGGAAAGTTCTGTTTGCCACTATAAAAGACTGTGGTAAGTTTTGCCTTGCCTTGTGTTTGGAAACTAGTTATCTGGCAGCTCTCCAAATGAGATAAGGTTCGTGTTGGTAAACATTCCTCGGAAAGACTGTTTGCTAAGTCTTGTTGACTGAATGAAAGGAATTCACAGTTGTGTAAATAAAAGGGGTTTTACCAGGACCAAAATGCTTCTTACTTTTTAAGGAAGCCTGGATCAGAACAATCACATTCATTTTTAAGGCTGATTATGAACTCTATATCTTATCTCAAAAGTACTATTGTTATCAACAAATACCTGATCTAATATCTGTATTGTTCATTATTGCTAAGGAACTGAAAAAGCTGCTTTGTGTGCATGAGCCAACATAACACTGAGTAGTAGAATTACATGACTTGTTAAAATATTGTTTGGTGTTTTGATAATAAACCACCAACAATTTACATTTATTATCATAAGCAAATCAAAATAACTTTAAAAAGGGAGGGGCAAAAGTAAGACCGATTATCTAGTAAATGAAGAGATTTGAATTAATTGTTTTAAAAGGCTGTCTGAATTCTTGTGTACTCAGCAGCAAATTCTGATTTTGTTCTCAATTCATTTTGGCTTGCAGGCTCCTCAGCTGTTTAGTAGGCATATTAACAATTCTCCCTTTGTGATCATAGATACTCGCTTATTTGAAAATGCACCAATATTGCATTGGCTTTGAATCTGAAAAAATCAAGCCAATATTTCAATTGCCTTCTCAAATTTGGTAGAATTTCTGATTCAATATTTCAAACAAATGCTAATGACAAACAACAGATCAGCGGGCATTTCTAGGGAGATTTGCTAAGGAGTTTTATATCCCTGAATGGGTGACTACTTTCATCCACATTGGATACGCTGTTCGCCACACTCCCAGGAGCCCCTTGTCTATTTCAATCAGCCCAACTCAAGTGACCACTTTTGCTGGTTTGTTACACTCAGGATTTGAAAGGACAACTAACTTCATAGAACTCAGTGGAATTGCTCCACACTGAGCTACAAGGGTTTTTTTTTTGTTCAGCCTTTTGTTTCATTGGAAGATGAGTGCGAGGAGACAGGAAGAGAATAAACTGATTGGGTGGTTTGAAGCAGAGAGAGTGCACGTTGATTGGTTGGGTTCTCAGGGCTCAGTAGATAGGCAGTGCCTTTTGCAAGTCTTAAACCCATAGATCACATTTCAGACCTGTGGATGGTGATAAGGATGTGAATTCCCATAGCACCTTGGGGATACATTGCAGATGAAATGATTTGTGGTTCAACAGCACATCTCACATTCTATCTATCTGGAAATTATTATCACAAAAAGCGAAGAAAAAGGAAAAGTCCCTTCAATTTCATGAAGAGGTTAAAATTATTATATAATATTGACCTTTCTCTGAACAAAGACAGGAAAACATCCCTCCTAAAGCCTTTTCTAGGGAAAAAAAAATACCCCTCTTACTGTCAATAGGAAGCTATTACACAGTATTCTATTAAAAATATTGAAAGTTCTAAACAGTAATCTTTATGAGAAATAAGGAAAGATCAGGAATAAAATCTCAGTTCTGGAACCCACCATAAAGAACCAATCGTCCACAAAAGTATCTTGTCAGACCTCCTCAGGCGAGCATGCAGTTTGCTTCTTTAAAAATAAAAATTTAAGCTATTGCAAGAAGCTCATCTTACAATATTTGTGACTAGATAAAGCCAAATATTGAGACACAAGGAAAAGACTGTTCTTGCTGAATTAATTCACTGGGTTCACATATATTGCACCATGCCCTAGTGAAATTTATTTTGTCTTAATGTGTTATGTTAACATAGCCTGTAGTGTTCATGAAGGATAATTTATGATTAGTATGTCAAAATTCAGACAAATGTGACATTCAATGGTTGAAGATATCAGGTTTTACAATGATGCAGAAACTCAATTAACATGCATTTGGACAGTAAGCCAACATCTTTGAGGCTTCCTCCTTAAGCACAGTGGCCCACCAATCCTTGTGGGCTAGAATGGCCTCAGCAGGGATAAGGTCAGGACCGGGGACTTTTCCAGGTTTAAGTTGCCCAATTAGCTTCATGGTAGTGGCGAGGTTGACAGGAGGCCATTCAGGGAGGTGGTCGGGAGGTGGCCTTTTATAGGCAATATATATGGATCTCAGTCGGTTCCTGGCTTGTTTACACTGTATGTTAAACCAGGGGGTTTAATGCTCAATTCGAATTGATCATACTCCCAAACCATAGATTTAGATCCCCATAATGGTTAGATGGTATGGTTGACAGAATGGCCCTTGCCATCGATTCTGCCTGTTGTCTCCCACCCTTCAGTAGGGCCCGGCTGTACATCCACATGTGATCTGTTTATCTTGTCTTTTGGTCTATGACCGCAATAAAGTTTTATTTATTTATTTATTTATTTTATTTGAGCCTTCATGTTCGGAATAAGAGAGAAACCTACCAAAGGTATTATCTTAGACAATGTTAATACCTCTAGGATAATACGGTGACTTTTTCCTACCATCTATGCGAAGTAAAACTTTCATCATAACACAAAATATTGCACCAATCTATAATGATCATCCCCTCAACAGGATTAAGACAGTTCTGAGATGAATCATGGGATTTAATATCAATCAATATTGAGTATGCATAATGTTGTGGCCTGCCAGTGGCCAGCAAAGCTGGCAGCAGATTTGGAAAGTGAGGCGGTTGGGGAGGCTCCACAGTCCTGGAGTCTGGGGAAGGCTCTGATGAAGGATCTGTGATGGAGGCAGAGAGGGGGCCAGAGCCATATGCCAATTAGCAGCTGCCTTCAGAGCCAGACATCAATGAGGCAGATGAACAGCTGGAAACTGTTCCCAGTTTGTGTATGTACAGAGTTGCCAGATGAAGGGAACAGCTAAAGAACAGAAGTTTTTTTTTTAAATTTTATGAGGGGCCAAATTATTTAATATGTTTTTTAAACTGTTTTTAACTTTTATATATCTGTTTTACCTTTACTGAGTCCTTTGGGAGTCGGGCAGTATAAAAAACTAATAAACTAGAAACTAGAAGTTGGGAGTAAAGCCACAGATGGGCCCTCCCAGAGGAAATAAAAGAGGAGCAAAGGGGGAGTGGAATTTGCAAGAGACAATTAGTTTGCTTAATTGGTTTGTGATCCTCTGAGACTCCTTGCCAACTTTTGCAGATATCGGCCTGGCAGCTCTCCAAGCCGTATAAGGTCTGTGACTGTAAATCCTCCCTTGGAAGACTTTGCTGGATATGAATGAGCAGAATTCACAGTAATAAAATTAATAAAATTAATAAAAGGGTTTTTTGTTGGGACAAAAGTTTGCTTCCTGCTCTTGGGAAGCCTAGGTCAGAACACATAATGGGGAAATGCTGGTGGCCATTGGAGAAGAAAAACAAAATGAAAAATGGAATTGATCTGTGGAATAATTTGGAATGTTTGGGAAGAAATGAATGTATAGCAACATTTTGTTACATTTTGTTGTCCTCCACTAATGACAAATAATTATCCATGGACTAAAAAATTAATAAATGTGCAAGGAAACGTAGAAGGTAAAGCTGCATGCTAATAATACATTTTTCCCCAAGATTTCATAATTGCCACATATAAATTAAGAGATATTAAAAACCAATAAGTAATTGACATTCCAGAGATTAGTTTCAGATAGCAAATACTGGTCAAATGAAAATTTTTAACAGCTATCACAGAAAGAATTGAAAAATGTAGCCTGTCAATTGCTATAAGTATCAGCGATCGGCATATAAAATATGACTGCCAAGAGAGACTTGATATTATGAAACTGCCTCTATTTTTGCATTCTTCAACCTGGTGCCCTTCGTATTTGGGGACCTATAACTTCATGTGTTCCCAATCAATGTGGCCAAAGCCCAGCTATGATTTAACACATCCAAAAGCACCAAGCTATGGAAGGGTAATTTTATTGAGTTTTAAATCTATTCCAAGTTGAGGTTAGCTGAGTGAAAAATATGGATATGGTGGTGCTTGATGGAAATTCAATCTTGATTACCATAATGAAAATATATAGAAGCAAACTCAGAATTTTTATTAGGGACAAAATGTAATGATCAGCTAAATAGCATGTTGTATAAAAAGCCAAGTTTCCATATTTTAAATATAGTGGAAGCGGAATGTTTTAATAGCTCTTTAATTTTCAACAGGTCAACTTTACCAATGAAAAATCCATTACAAAAACACTGAAAATTGACAAGAAAGGAATTCCCTAAAAAGATTTAACACGCTTAAAAAAACCACGCTAAAATGATATTAAAACCAATACCAATGTGTGGTATGACTATTATAATTACTTGAATTCTGTTCAGGATTCTAGCCCAGGAAGTCAAAATGAGTGATGTTTTTCATTTCAATCTTCAGAATGTGAAGTTATTCTCTCTCCCCCCCCCCCCCGCCCGATGGTCATACCCTTGGTATGTCTTTGCATTGTTTTCTATTGGCCAGAGATGAAATAAAAACTGCCACGAGGAACTCTTTCATCCTAAAAATTGAATTTGATGAGATTAATTACTTAAACTTGAACTGCTGCTGGCAGACATATAGAGTGCAGTTTTGTCAGAAGTAATATGTTATGACTAATCGAGTTGTCTTGTAATATTAATTAGCAACACAGTTGAAAACTTAGGAAAATGTCTCTCTATTTAATAGAGAGAGAAAAAGCACATTGTGTTATGATTCACACAGTGCACCAAACCAGCACAGGCATTCCAGATATTGTTGAAACACAACTCCCAGAATTCCTTTTTACGCTGGAAACATCTCTCTTTATGGTGTACTTAAATTTGGATGAGCACATTGTGCAAATTCTATTGTGCTTTGTAAACCGCGGTTTATGTATTGCATGAATCCAGTAAATAATGTGTTATTCAATAAACCGATAGCCCCGAATCAACAAAAGTATGACACCCGTGTCTCAAAATAGTCAGTTGATTGGCATGGAGAAAGGTCCCTTCTGCTTTATTCTCTGTGGCAGTCTGCTGTAACTAAGATCTGTCAATAGATGAGAAGGAGCAATGCAGGGAAAAGTGGGAGATAATACTTAATAATGAATGAGCTCTACTTTTTGCAAGGAAATGCCATTTTAACAACAACTGAATGTGACTGGAAGCACCTGAAAGTAGTCCATGAAGTAGACAAATTGGCATAAGAGTGGTCAAAATGATGCCATCTTTCCCAAAGTAATAAAAACAGTAGACATGAGTCAGAAGAAGAAATGACAGAAGTAGACAATGTGCAGTACTCTCACTGATGACAGAACCAGGAACATACAGTTGGCAGAACCTGCTGATCTTCTCCAACCTAAATCCATCTTCTGGGCAGCTCAGCGCCATCATTTCCAAGAGAAATCCATCTCCCTTTTTAAAGACGTAAAAAGCTTTGAAAAGGTTCAACCCAAGTTTGGAAAATTATTCTAATAGTGCTTTAATGCTTAACTCTACCTATATAAGAAATTCACATTGACAAGTCATTTGGAAAGCCCTGCTTAGAGATTACTGCAACAGATGCCTCTGCATAAACCTAGTGTCAGGCCTTCTCTGCACCTCAAACCAACATGAGTATGGAAAGAAAAGCCCAGCCACTGGACAGGAATGAGCATGTCCACAGCAATTTCTAGCAACCAATAACAGCTAAGCAGATCCCTGTCGCTGGTCAGATTGCCAGTGGAGCAAACTAGATTGTGCCCACCACAAAAATTATGTTGAGAAAAGCACATCACATAAAAATGATTCCTAGAGAATGGAATCACATAAAAATGATTCCTAGAGATTCCCGAGTGGCTGTGGTTTCCGGCCGCCCGATTCAACCAGTTGACTCCATCACTGGCCATAGGGGGCGAACATCTTGCCCCTGTGGATGGGGCGCGCAACTTGGGTGTCCTCCTGGATACCCGGCTGTCCATGGAAGATCAAGTGACAGCCGTGGCCAGGAGGGCGTTTTACCAGGTTCTCCTGGTACGCCAGTTGCGCCCCCTATTGGATCGGGATGCCCTTTGCACAGTCACTCATGCTCTCGTGACATCCCGACTGGACTATTGTAACTCTCTCTACATGGGGCTCCCCTTGAGGTGCACCCGAAGACTTCAGCTGGTCCAGAATGCAGCCGCACGAGCAATAATGGGGAGCGCAAGGTGCGCCCATATAACACCGCTCTTGCGCGAGCTGCACTGGCTGCCTGTCATCTTTCGGGTGCGCTTCAAGGTGTTGGTTGTCATCTTCAAAACGCTCCATGGCTCGGGACCTAGCTATCTGCGGGATCGGATCCTGCCCCATACATCCTGACGGCCGATCCGCTCCCACAGAGAGGGACTTCTCCGGGTGCCGTCCACTAGACTGTGTCAGCGGGCGACGCCCAGGGGAAGGGCCTTCTCTGTGGCGGGCCCAGCCCTCTGGAACGACCTCCCCCCCAACATTAGAACAACTACGGACCTCTGCTCCTTCCGTCAAAAACTGAAAACACACTTTTTCTGCTTGGCCGGCCTTGGTTAATCTCTACCTCTGGGGTGTTTAGGGAATTTAGTTTTAATGGGGGTTTTTAGCGCAGGGACGATCAATTTAATCTGTTTTTATCTATTGTATTTATTGTTTGTATATATTTTATATGTTTTAATTTCCCTGTGCACCGCTCCGAGTCCCCTTGGTGAGAGGACGCGGTATACAAAATTAAATATTATTATTATTATTATTATTATTATTATTATTATTATTATTATTATTATTATTATTATTATTATTATTATTATTATTATTATTATTATTATTATTATTTGTACCCTGTAGAGCTATATATGAGAACAAACTGGAAAACTGGTAGGGAATTCCTATCTCAACAACTTTATATATTTCTTTTGTGCTGTACCTAATTGGAAGTTATGTTTATAGGCAATGCTTGGGCTATATAAACACCGAGTTATTTTGTCCAAAAGGTCGTTTTCAAAAGGCAACTGGACTTTGTTGGAAATGCTTCTTATGCAAGAGGCTTTTCAGTTCTGACTGAATGGTGGTGAATGATTCAATCAGAACTAAAGAGGTTTCTTGGATGAGAAGTGAAACCTTTCCAAATAAAAACCAAGGAAGTCCAGTTACTTTTTGAAAAGCACCTTTGGGACAGCCTTGTCTTGGATGATTGAGAATCTCCATAGACGTGACTTAGATTGCTTCCCCACTAGAAAACACTGCTATTTATGAATTATGCCAGGGATGTCCAAACTTGGGAACTTTAAGACTTGTGGACTTCAACTCCCAGAATTCCCCAGCCAGCTATGCTGGCTGGGGAATTCTGGGAGTTGAAGTCCACAAGTCTTAAAGTTCCCAAGTTTGGACATCCCTGAACTATGCTATCAACAATGTACCTCACCTTCTATTTGTTTATACTCTCTAGAGTTATAAATGTTAATTTTTGTGGGCTTCACAACTTCATTACATCACTTTATATTACAGTGATTATACTCACTCCTGATCACTAGGAGGCACTACGTGATTGGGTTTGCTCTTGTTGGAACTCCTCAGGTGTAGGTAGCCTCTCCCCCTCCTCCAAGTTATATCTCAGATGTTGGCAGTTCAGCCTTTTACTATGATTTGAATTCACAGTGTTTTCTAGAGATTTTCAAACATTATTATGCCAAAATAACATAATCTGGTTTTAGAATGGCTAAGCAATGCTATAAAGATGCTATAATCAGTAATGCCAAAGAATGTTAATATAGCAGACTTCATTTTCTATATGCAGATGGTCCATCATCCATCATCCAGAAAATTTGTCCTGCATGAAGGTTCCTGGAATGGATCCCTCATAGCATCTGGGGACTTCCTATATCTGGTCATGTTTATTCAGATAGAATGCTCTTCATTGGCACCAATAGGATCATCTGACTTGTTTTCTAGGTCTTGCCCATATGGGAGATCTACAGCAGTCCATTAATTTAATTCCAAAAATCTTTGCCTCAGTTCATTCTCTATTTTGGCACACACATTGGCTGAATGAAGGTAGAGATGAACTTGCATATTAGTTATGACCAGGCTTAGAATACTGACATATATCTTACAAGGAGCACAAGTGAGCATTCTTATTTCTAATTACTACAAGACATTTAAATGAAATGGAAACCGTTTCCATTTGTGACAACTACTCATTCTTCGTGCTTTTCATTTTTTGCTTGTATCTGTGCACAGCATTATTGAGGACAGTTCCTCTATACAGACTTCATACCTCAAGTGCCTTCATCTGATTCTTTGAATGAAGACCTTTCACTGTCTCTATATTTCAGCTCATGGCTGGAATCAATATAGTTGCTTGTATTATGTGTACTGCGAAACCAACAAAGAACAGTTCTAATGTTATTTCTTGAGGTTCCCTACTATAATTATAGTATTTCAAATATTTAATGCAGATGCAGCAGGACATTATATTACAATTTTTCTATACCCAAATTTCTCAATATGAGTGCAGTGCTGCTGGTAGAATAACCATAAAAGGCTTCTTAAGTTTGCATCAATGGTCGGATTTATTTATTTTTTACTACTGGTTCTGTGGCTGTCCCTTGGTGGGTGTGGCATGGTGGGCATGGCAGGGGAAGGATACTGTAAAATCTCCATCCCTCCCCATTCCAGGAGAAGGATACTGCAAAATCCCTATTTCCTCCTAATCATCTGGGACTCGGGAGGCAGATAATAGATGGGGGTGAGACCAGACAGAGGTGGTATTTACTGGTTCTCTGAACTAATTCCACTACCGGTTCTCCAGAACTGGTCAGAACCTGCTGAATACCACCCCTGGTTTGGATCCAAATAGCAGATGCCTTGTTGAAATTTGTTCAGTGTTACCAGTGTTTGCAGTGTTCATTAGTTTTAATTCTGCTTTCCACAGTAACATTTGGTCAAAGATTAAGATGAGCCTAATTTCATTGCCAATAAAAGTTTGCTTTGAATTTGCATCTGTTATATGTGTGACATTCCTGTCTGTCAAGGGAAGAAGGATGCAAGATAAGAGATACATTTCTTATGTTGCATCTGCACAATCTTCTGCTTTCCATATGTGTTAAATTGCGACTGTTACAAACCCTATCCTAATGAAATAATTTGTTTTATTCAAAGGGTGGGTAGTTAGGATGATAGAATAACAGCTTTGGTTTTTTTTAAAAAAATCCCTAGATAAATCATAATATGCTGTATTTGATGTTCATCAAACCCAGCTATTATGGTTTGTAAGGTGTGATCTACATCTTAGTGCATTATGTGAAACCATTCAATTGTAATTTATTGACTAACTCATATTTAATTAAACCATGGTTTGGAATAATGCACTATTATTCTTTATCATTGGGAAATGAACATGAAAAACAGAATCAATAGGCCTATTATAGAGAAGTGATGGTCTCAATGCATTGGTGTTTTATACAAGATCCAGATGATCAACCTCCATCCTTGTAGTCAATTTGCGATGGCTTTGGGTTGGCCACTTCCATGTTCTTATTATAAACACCTCTCTCTCCCTACAAGGATCACAAAAACAAGTGGAAGAAAACTAGTTTATGCTGCAATTATATGAGACATTCTTAATATAATACATGCCAAAGGCCTTAGCAATATTACCTGGAGGCTTTAATGCAACAACTGACAAAAATGATTACATTCTTTTTGAACAACATTGTGGCCTCCCTGGTTTAGTCCAAGAGCTGGTTTCCCATTAATGTGCAATTCTAGAGGCAGAGGAATAAATTATGCAGGGTGTCCTCTGACCCAGATAGTTAGTAATTTAGACCTGCTAACCTTAAGTGGCTGTTGGGAGAACAACTTATTTCACTTATGGGGAACTCCTCTAAGCAATTGAATTTCTTAGTTCGTAATTTTCCATGGGGTCATTAGTATATCTAATTTTAACATAGGCATGTTCCTGAGCGGTGATTACTTTCCTTTAAATCTGGGTCTAGCTTTAAAAGATAGATATGTAAATGCAAAAATATGACTAAATAGCACTCCTATCAAACTGCTAATTATATTCATGTAAAATGGAGAGAGGAATAAAGCTAGTATGAGAGAGAGGGAGGGAGGGAGGAAGGGAGAGAGAAAGATGACATGATTGATTAACATGACTAACATGACTGATATGTAGAAAGCTTTCTGGGAAAAATTGATTCAGACCTCAACATCAGGGATAATATAATGTTTTGGTCAGTGGTGGGATTCAATTTTTTTTACTATCGGTTCTGTGGGCATGACTTGGTGGGCGTGGCACGGGGAAGGATACTATAAAATCTCCATTCCCTCCCCACTCCAGGGGAAGGTTACTGCAAAATCCCTATTTCCCCCCAATCAGCTGGGACTCGGGAGGCAGAGAATAGATGGGTGGGACCAGTCAGAGGGAATATTTACTGGTTCTCCGAACTATTCAAAATTTTCACTACTCATTCTCCAGAACTGGTCAGAACCTGCTTAATACCATCTCTGGTTTTGATGTATTATCTTGATCATACAAGAAAAACTAGCCCTAAATTAGAGTTTCAATTACAGCTCCTGTGTGGGAAGTTTGTTATTGATCCCTTTATGGTTCTGAAAGTTATAATTTTATAATCACCAAAAATCTCCAAACTAATTGCACAATTGAAAAATAGCAAACTCTCCTCCCATAACAGACATTGTCCCACCAGACCTGATTAAAATGAGCATTAATACAAATTGTAGCTGTTCTCTTTCAGTTATAAATTGTCCATTAAACATGTCCCTTGAATGTAACACTTTTATTGTCCCTATATTTAAAAAGGAAGAAAGGTCTGATCCATCCAATTATCATCCAATTATCCGTAAGCTCTAGACAAGATAACTTTACTGGAAATTAATGGATTGCTTGGATGAGGGAACCATTCTTGCAGATAAGTAAGCTGGGTTCAGGATAGAGAGCTCAGCCATGGACCTAGGGTTTGGTCCTACAACATCTAGGACCAGTATACTGCACAAGTCAAAAAGATAGCCATGAAAATATTTACAGACCCATCACATCCTGGACATAAATTGTTTCAACTCCTACCCTCAAATTGACGCTATAGAGCACTGTACACCAAGACAACTAGACACAAGGACAGTTTTCCCCCAGACACCATTACTCTGCTAAAGAAATAATTCCCTCACTAGTGTCAACTATTCACTAAGTCTGCATTACTATTACTTTTAGTCTTCTAATTGTTGTTATCACCCATCTCCTCCCCCTTATGACTGCATGACTAACTTATTGCATGTATCCTTATGATTTAAATTGATATTGTTTCCTGATGGCTTATTTGTATCCTATGACTATCATTAAGTGTTGTACCTTATGATTCTTGATGAGTGTATCTTGTCTTTTTATGTACACTGAGAGCATATGCACCAAAGACAAATTCTTTGTGTGTCCAATCACATTTGGCCAAAGAATTCTATTCTATTCTATTCTATTCTATTCTATTCTATTCTATTCTATTCTATTCTATTCTATTCTATTCTATTCACTGTAATTGATATTCTCTCTCTCTCTCTCTCTCTCTCTCTCTCTCACACACACACACACACACACACACACACACACACACACACCAATGAGCATAATAATACTTACATCCCAATAAGATTTAATATCCAAAGATATCTTTTTGACCTGGTACCTGCTTATAAGGGTGTAGAGGTCGCATTCTAGCTCCCTTATTATTTAATTTCTACTGTATATTAATGATTTGATGGCAAGACTTATGAAATTAGACTATCATTCTTTATTTCCTAATTTATTCTTTGTAAGCTACCCAGAGACATTGAGAGTGAGTGGGTGACCATATACTGCAAATCTTCTAAATAAATAAAAACCTCCAAATCTGGTTAGTAGACCTACTGCACTTCCCTTCTAGGCAGTTGACGTGACCATCACTTCTATATCTTTCAGTTTGAGGAAAGCCCTAAAATCAATTGCCTCCTACTGCATAGACAACGATTTAATTGTTAATTAGGAAAAAAAAAATCCCAAAATTTTTTTCTAGATGCAATCACAGGTAACAAATGTGAATGTCATAATGGTGTCAAGAAACTAAGTTCAGGTCTTCAAATATCTAGGATTTTTTCCCCACTGGCTCATGGAGGCCCCAAATCCAGTCCCTAAAAGGCATGGTCAGAAGAAGTGAAGTCTTCTAGAGTAATTGGCTGGAATACGATAGTCTTAATTTCTAACAAATCCTTGCATTGCTTCAGCATTAATTTCAATTAGCAAAGTCATATATTTTCATAGCGTTTTATAAACTCTAGTATTATTTATGTCGCTTTGTAGTTATTTCTTTTGGTTTGTAGCATTTAGATTATTCATTATAAAATGTAATTGTGATTTTATAGGATTCTGTTATGTTTTAATACCTGTTCTTTGTAATTTTGACTTAATAATTTTATTTTGCTCTTATTTATTTTTTCCATCAATATGACTATTTATTTTTTCCCTTAACTTCCTAGATGTTAGTAGTACAATTTAAATTAATCAGATTTTTATTGTTTGGCAGTTAGTTTGATGTCAGCCTGCAGTTGGCTCTTCTATAATTGAAGTGATATGTCTTGAAATTCAGAGGACCCCATTCCTTTTTTCCTGCAGCAGCTCTTTTGAAAGAGTCACCACTGACAAGCCTAATTAAACTAAGCCAAAGAATCACTTGATTACCTCAAGAAGATTCCTTCAAGTCATACATTAGAAAGAAGGAGTTCTTCTTGAAGGAAATAGGAGGCGATTAACTTATGAAGCTTAACCATTCAAAAATGTGAAGGAGGAGAAATTGGTTCAGCAACACTTTGATTGGCCTTTTGAGAAACTTCACAGTAAAAAATAAAGAAAAAAACCCATTATAGCTCATTCTGAAATGTGTAAAATCCACTACCACCTCCCGAAGGGGGAAATAACCATATACTAGCAATTATTTCCCTGAGCCATGGTGAGGTCTTTAAATCTGGAATCTAAGGCTTTTTTTAACTGCCAAGCATAAAAATGTACTCTAAAACAATAATTGGTTTTCTTCAGCAGGAATTGATTTATAATAAATTATAGACATATAGGGTTTGTTTTTTTTTAATTATAATTTGTATTGAACAGGAAAAAAATGTGCATTTTGCTACATTTCATATAAAAATTGAGTTAGGAATCCTATTCCCACTCACGAGAGAATAAGTCTCATTGAACTTAATGAGATTTTTATTTGAATAGCCAAATATTAGGATTCTGGGTTATGATTGCAATCTGTAAACCATAAATACAAAAACTGCACTCCTCTCCGATGCTCCAGATTCTCTTGCCAATCAAACTCTGCAACAAACTCTCCCTTCTTTCTCACTTGTTCTACTATTTGCTCCATCTATGAGATCTGGATCTGTCTCTTTGGATGAGTTTTGAGCTTTGCATATTTCTTAATTTATTTTAAATGTGGGAATCCAGGGGAGGATTCTGGCTTCTTCTACTGCCGGTTTGCTCAGGACATGCACTTCCCGCGCATGTGCAGTAAGTAAAAAATTGCTTCTGCACATGCGCAGAAGCAAAAAAACAAGATGGCGGCACCTATGGTACCGTTGATAGAACCGTTCAGGGGCATGGATGGCTGAGTTACTACCTACTCGGCTGAACTGTCCAAATTGGTAGGAACCCACCTCTGTAGGAATCACGCAGCTGTCAGGAAATGCAGACCGCACTATAAAGATGTGTGTTTGAAAATGTAATGATTAATTGCATCAAATAAAATAAATATAATTTAATGAATTTGAATTTAGTTGTGATCTCTGTGTGCTTCTGAACAGTTTTTCATGTGGCCTGGGCTCTTTATTCAAGGTAAATCAAATGGTTGCCCAATTAAAATTGCACAGCCCTTATAGTATACTGTATACAGTATAGTTGCCTTTCGTGAGATGGGTGGCTATATAAATTTGATTAATAAATAAATATATGCACAGGAGTTTGCAAAGGGATCAGAAAGTCAAGATGGACTTGTCTGATCAAACCTCTGGCTATTTTATATGTGAGTTGGGAAAAAGAGATGATCACTAAAACCAGAGGTGGGTTTCTACCGGTTCAGCCCGGTTCGGCCAAACTGGTAGTAATTTGGTGGTCTGGGTCGCTGGAACCAGCAGTGATCCAGGCCTTTCATGCCCCCAAACCAGTTCTCCTGGTGGCACCATAGGTGCCACTATCTTGTTTTTTGCTTTTGTGTATGCGCAGAACAATTTTAGTGGTACTGTGTGCACACACAGTGCACATCAAGTGTGCACAGTGAACATCAAGAATGCACAGCACACACCAAATGTGCACAGCATGCATCAAGTACAGCGTGCTCCTGAGCAAACTGGTAGTAGCAGCTGCTGGAACCCAGCCCTGACTAAAACTCTTTAATAACAGTTGAACAATTCTGGAACATTGATTGAGCATACTGAATCCACTTTAGTAAATATGGGTACAGATCGACTTTGCCATTAACTGAGGTGTGAATCCATTTGGTCTGCTTGATGGAAGTACGTGGATTCTGATTGGACAAGACTTTGCAATGATTATTACGTATAATAAACTTTTTTTTTCTTGAGTAACTTCTTTAATGAAGTATGGTAAGCTTTCCTATTCTTCATTCTTTTGAATTTGCACAAATGTAAAATATGGGGTTTAAAATTTAATAGTGTTGTTAGAAATGCCTGTCTGGATTGGGTATCATTAATACCTGGAAGAGTTTCTTCTATGTACACAAGATTGGTTAGGATGGGCTAGGATGGGAAAACAAGAAGGCAGTGGCAAGCTTTTTCCTATTGCCAAAAAAATGTGCATGATTCTGTCTATCTCAGTGTTTCTCAATCTTGGCAACTTTAAGATGAACTTCAACTTTCTGGATTCCCTAGTAAGCTTGCGATCTGCATGTTGAACTGAACAAAATCCAGGCTTGAAAGAGACAGCCCATTGCTGGTAAATGTTGAGAACAGAGGATTGGATGAACTGGGAGGAGGCATACTATATTCCTAAATGTATAGTACTAGAAGCTGTGCAAAAAGAAGGCAAAGAACAAAATAAAAAAGAAAGAATGGAATTATTTCAGATATAGAACTCATGGATAAGATATATATTAGGTAGGATGTGGACAGCATGCCATATTATCCTGTACAAGAAATATTGAAGTGGACTAGGTAATTTAATTTGTATAACAGTACTATGTAAAGCTTGTTCTATCTAGGTCAAGATAAGAAGGAAGAGGAAAATGAGTAGATGGTAAGGGATTATTTTTTTTTACTGTAAGTAGTTGTAAATAATAGTGAATCTCTCTCAACACTTACTTGGTTTAACAGTGGCAAATTCATGCATGTGTTACAGAGGTGGTATTCAGCAGGTTCTGACCAGTTCTCAAGAACCGGTAGTAGAAATTTTGAGTAGTTCAGAAAACCGGTAAATACCACCTCTGACTGGCCTGTCCCCATCTATTCTCTGCCTCCTGAATCCCAGCTGATTGGGAGGAAATGGGGTTTTTGCAGTAACCTTCCCCTGGAGTGGGGAGGGAATGGAGATTTTACAGTATTCTTCCCCTGCCATGCCCACCAAGCCACGCCCACCAAGCCATGCCATGCCCACCAAGCCATGCCCACAGAACCAGTAGTAAAAAATTTCAGATCCCACTACTGATGTGTTACACTGTTCCATGTTCATAGTTATGGCTCAATAACTTCCATATATCAGGGATGTGATAGTGAAAGGCTGCAGAAGCAACTTCACAGGGAATAAAGTTCTTTCTCCTTAGGCCAGTGATGATCCATCTGAAGTCCCATGCCTGCACATTTTTTTCTTAATAACAGAATAACAGAGTTGGAAGGACCTTGGAGATCTTCTAGTCCAACTCAAGCAGGAAACCATATACCATTTCAGACAAATGGTTGTCCAATCTCTTCTTAAAGACCTCCAATGTGGGAGCACCGACAACTTCTGGAGGCAAGTCATTCTAATGATTAATTGTTCTGTCAGGAAATTTCTCAGTAGTTCTAGGTTGCTTCTCTCCTTGATTATTTCCATCCACTACTTCTTACCCTGCCTTCAGGTGTTTTGAATAATAGGTTGACCCCTCTTCTTTGCTGCAGCCCCTTAGATATTGGAATACTGCTATTGTGTTAACCCTAGTCCTTCTTTTCATTAAACTGGACATATCCAATTCTTGCAACTGTTCTTCATATGTTTTATCCTCCAGTCCCCTAATCATCTTTGTTGCTCTTTCATGCACTCTTTCTATAGTCTCAATATTTTTTTTTGTATCATGGCAACCAAAACTGGATGCAATATTCCAAGTGTGGTATTATTGCACTATTACCAAGGCATTTAAAATGATATGAACACTTCACCTCTCAGTTAGATCTTGACTGGGTTATTGAAAAGCTCCTTAATGTCATTTTTGATGATAAAAATGGGGTAGAATGGGGGAATTAAATACACTGGGAGTAATTATATTGATTGTATTTGAATAATATACTCAAAATTAAATGTAAATTATATTTTTATCCCAATCATGCTTATAATAATATAGCCCATTGGCACATCATCCAAAATCAAATGTGTCACTCAGCTTAAAAATTGTTGTGCATCTCCATTAGATGATTTATGTATACATTGGGTATTGTTGCCAGGAACATACAGTATCTAGTAAGATACAGGGGATATCTTTTAATGAATAAATAAGTAGAGTTTACTGATCACAAGAAGCAATAAATGACGTAAGTTAACTCATAAAGGCAGTTTTATGTTATTAATGTAGGTGAATTAAAAATCAAATTGGAATCTAGTAATTAGATTGCAATATGTGTAAGGCTACTACTAACGAGTTGGAGAGCCTGGAGGAGGGAGGAATGAGAAGGGGAGGATGAACATAATAAAAAATAATCATTTCCATTGCACCAAAATGATGGCAGAAAAAACAGGTGCTATTTGTTAAACTGCTCTGTGGAATTAGTTTTTTCTGTGACATTAATGGAAAAATCATTTTTTCTTGGGCATTTTTATATGTTTTTGGGATTGAGTTAAATATAATTTTAGAAAAGTGAAAAAAAGTTTCAGCATATTTGTAATCCATAGAACAACTTAAATTCAGCCTTTATTCCATTTGAGGAGGCAATAGGGGCTGCCACAAAGAAGAACTCAACCTATTCTCCAAAGAACCTGAAGGCAGGACAAGAAGTAATGGATGGAATTGAATCAACTAAGGAGAACTAAGGAGAAATTCCTGACAGAATAATTAATCAGTGGAGTGATTTGCCTTCAGAGGTTGTGGGTGCTCCAACACAGGATGTTTTTCAAAAGAGATTGAACAACCATTTTTCTGAAATGGTATAGCATTTGCTGCCTGAGCAGAGGGTTGGACTAGAACAGGGGTCTCTAACGTTTGCAACTTTAAGTCTGAAGGACTTCAGCTCCCAGACTTCTCCAGCCAGCATTGCTGGCTGGAGAACTCTGGGAGCTGAAGTCCTTCAGACTTAAAGTTGCAAACGTTGGAGACCCCTAGACTAGAAGACCCTTCCAACTCTGTTATTCTGTCTGTTAATAAACAGACTATTGAACTAATAACTATAGTCTAAATCTGTGAAATTAATGCATGAACATGTTGACTGAAAATGTAATCTAATATATGTTTTCATGGGAGTAACTCAATTATTTTAATGAGCAACAACACACAGGGCTAATTTGTAACTAATCATCATGCTGATTGGGGATGATGGGCTGTGGAATCTAATATATATGGAAAACAAGGACAATCGATTCAGGAAGATTTTGGATTCATTTCCTGTGCTTAATAAAAAGTCTAGTCTTTGACCTTGCACAGCCTTTCACACTTCCTAAGTAGGCAAGCGGTGAAAGATATTTTTGGGCCCTCAATCTGGATGACCTGTGACTAATTATCTCCCAATTCTCATTTTATTAGCATTTTGTTACATGAAAACTGTGAATAAAACACAAAATATGCAGCATATAGATGTTAAAAGGTCTGTTGATGTAAGTAGAACAGACCTAATGGTCTCAGGATCAAACCAGTAATGATGTATCCTCCCACATTCTCTTTCAGTGGTATCAGCCATGGTCCAAAGCATTTTCCACAAAGACCTTATCAACTCTGCAATTTACCATGTGGGCACTGACAATTAAGATAATGATATAAAAGTAAGGCAAACAAAATTGCCTTAAAATTGAGTGCATTAATTATGCAGAAAGAGAGAGAGAAGAACGATTTGCATTTAATACAAGATAAGGAACCTTCCATCTCAGGTCTTGGGGTGAAATAACATTACATTAGTTATTCCACAGAAAGAATTCAAATACTGTTAAAACAATCTAATGGACAGTGATGTGGCCAAGGCAAGTTAAGTATTCAATTTTAATTTAAGGCCTGCAATAAAACTTACTTGAGTTTAATAAGATTATCTGACTAGAATATTAATATTATATTTGTTAAATAAAGGACTTAAATTTGAGGTGTTTTGGTATCATAAAGATTATTAAAGACAGGGACTCTCTGTGTTTAAGGATCAAATCCCAACTAAAATAGCAATCCTATACATTTATGAGAGAACAAATATAATTGACATCCATTAAAACAGGGGTCCCCAACCTTTGCAACTTTAAATCTGAAGGACTTCAGCTCCCAGAATTCTCCAGCCAGCAAAGCTGAAGTTTTTCAGACTTAAAGTTGCAAAGGTTGGGGACCCCTGCATTAAAATGATCTGTTTCCAGTTAACAGGTTCACCTCAAGTTCTCATATGACAAACCCATGGAATTGATTGGAGCAATGGAAATGAAAAAAAAAACCTGTTTCACTATTGGTTGCCATCCTGTTATCTGGTAGAAGACATTAAACGAAGCCTCCTGACTATATACATACATACAGGATAGTCTGCAAGTTGACTGTACTTTTGTTCTATTGAATATAATGTGAACTCTTATCTGGGACTAACTTTTTATATTACATTGAAAGTCTGTCTCTAAACTGTTCAATGCATTCTATTGGCGATCCAAACAAAATTCAGACTATATTAAACTCGATGTTAAAGTTTCAACCATGGTATTGTTCATTATTATAAGTAAAACAATATCAGATTTGGTGCTGACTTAAAGGTAAGTCATTTCAGGTTTCTTGCAAATAGTGTGTACTGTAAGTAGCCATGCATTCTTTCAGGATTTATTTTTTACTTCTCTGTCTAGCCCAGGTGAGTCAAGCTCAAGGTCCAGGGCCCGAATCTGGCCCACAGGGTGCTTAGATCTGCCCTGTGGGGCCATCCTAGAAACAGCAAAGAGTCGGCCTGCTCTACCTCTGCCAGTGGAAAAGGAGCCCAGGCTCCCATTTTCAGCTGTGATGGCCTCCTGCCATCCTTTGCCAGTGAAAACTCTGCAGAGTTTTCTCTGGCAAAAGGCATCAAGAAGTCATTGAGCTGAAAATGGAACTCTGGAGCCTGTTTTTGCTGGCAGAGTACTCAGGCTACCACGAGTGTCATCAAGCTGGCCACACTCACCCTGGCCACACCTACCCCAACCACTGAGGTCAAACACAACCCTGATGCGGCCCTCAATGAAATCAAGTTTGACACCCCCGGTCTAGCTTAAAGCTCTGGAATCTTTTGGTGACCTTCCATCAGTACTAATCATACCTTAACAGTGATTAGCTTTTTGGGTTCAGCACTTAGCATAATACCAGTGTCCAAATTTAGAAGCATCCTGCTTCTAAATTGGTAGAATTGGGCATCTGTTGAGATCCTCAATTTTAGATAGAAGCGCTTATGAACTCATGTTGCTGAACATTCTTACCTATGTCTCTTTTTCACTAATCTACTTTTTTTCCCACAGAAGAAAAAGGGATATGAAAGAGAAGTGGTTTCTCAACTTGAAAGCTATACCTTTACATCTGTAATTCTTGAGTTTGGAAATGTAAAGGAGTGGCTGTTAAGTTGTCTGTTAAGAGGGACCCTTGAGGTTTTGCCCATTCTTTTCTTGAAACTGAATGGCCATACAGGCACATGTATAATAGTGCTTTCCCATCTAATTTATTTCCATTAATTTTAATACATCTAACTATGTTGAAGTGTTGATTCACTCTTGGAGAAGATCTGGATTCACAGAGGACTATTCTTTCACTTTTTTTGGGGAGAAATGATGAAATTTCAAAGTTTGATTTTGAAAATACCTGATTGATTACTTGGAATTTTGATGAATTCTTGAGATACTTCTTCCTGAATTATCTACACTACATTGGCTTAAATATTTAAGATTCATAAAATCATTGGGTTTTGAGGAAATACTTTTGGCACGGGACAGAATTGGTATGCAAAGTATCTGTAGTGTTGAGCCAGATAAAACTGTTAGAAGACAAGGTCAGTCACTGTGTTTGTTTCACAGGTTGTTTTTGAGAGCAAAAATGGGAGAAGAGCATGTTCTGTTTGAAGCCCTGATCTTCTGCACAAAAAATGTGGTATAAATTTAACATAGAAACAAACTAATAACCACCAAAGCCCAAATTCCAGATTGAGAAATACCAATGTGTTCTGTCTTGGAAGCACTGCCAGAAAATTGATGGAGGGGTAGATGTATTGACAATTACAAAATCTTCTGGGACTTATTGATATTCCATTTCAGAGGTTGCTCCATTCAACTGTTACCTTTCTTCAGGCAACATAAAACAATTGTATCAAATTTAGCTTTATATTTTGACAGCGCCTCAAAATGTCATTAGTTGTTCTTGGATCAGGTTTTTCTTCAAGCTGCAGTACATGTTGAACTTCAAAGACTGAAAGAACAAAATATTTTTGTTTTGGTGTGAACTTGTCAAGATTGTCATTTGCTCACTCAGTGTCTCTCTCTCTCTCTCACACACACACACAGACAAGTTTCAGAATTTCTTTCTCTTTCTTGTTTAGTCTTCCCATATATTCACAGCAGTTGAGTAACAATCTATATAAATAAAAATGTAACTATGAGTTTGTTCAAAACCGCTAATCTCAGAAACTACTGCACCAATCGCCACCAAATTTTCACACAACGTTCCTTTCAAGGGCAGCACCAATGATACGTACAGATTGTGTGGATGGCACACCAGTGCCAGGTACATGCCACACAAATGTAAAACTGCAGCTCTTCTGTGTGTTTCCCTCACTCGCTCACTCGCCTCCCTCCCCTTTGTGGCCCCTCCCACCCGGCTGCTTTTCAGCTCATATCACTTGCACGAGCGGTGGAGTGGTCTGCGTCATATCCACAATGGTCATCTCCTCAGCAGCCTCTCTCTCCTCTGCCGCAGCTCCCCTCTCCTCCAACTCCCCACCCCAAGATCGCTGCTGAGTCAGCGGCCTCTCCTCCTCTGCCGCCCCCCCCTCCACCAACTAGGTAGGTAGCTGGTAGGTAGGTAGGGGGATAGAGAAGGAGAGGGAGAAATACAGTAGGTAGGTAGATAGGTAGGTAGATAGGTAGGTAGGTGGATAGAGAGAGAGAGGGAGAAATACAGTTGGTAGGTAGGTAGAGAGATAGAGATAGGGAGAAATACAGCAGGTAGGTAGGTAGGTAGGTAGGTAGAGGGAGAGAGGGAAAATACAGTAGGTAGGTAGATAGGTAGAGGGGTAGAGAGAGAGGGGGAAAGAAATACAATAGGTAGGTAGATAGGTAGAGGGATAGAGAGAGAGGGGGAAGAAATACAGTAGGTAGGTAGGTAGGTAGAGTAAGAGAGGGAGGGGAGGGGGAAGGAGGGGAAACCGAGGCAGAGAAGGAAGGGGGTCACTGAGAGGGTTTATGAGGGGAAACTTTTCATTTAACCAAACTTGGCCACAGCAACGAGTGGTGGGTACAGCGAGTAAAGAAATAAATAAAATTCCTATTTTGCAAGAAGAGACAACTGCTATGGGTGTTAGTTTTGACATCAAATTTACCCAGCAAATGGCTCTAGTTTTAATTCAGAGCCATCCTACATCCAGACCCTTAATTTCTTTAACCCAAAGATGACCAATATAGGTGCCCACAACTTATTTCCCTTCTGCTGATCCTTGGAACCTCTCATCATGACATCAATTTTTTTGTTGTCAGTTATTTCTGTTTTCACACCTTGCATTTGCTTTTCAAAAGACAGGTAATCACGCTCTGAGGGTATAGGTCCCATGGGAGGCTCTGATCATCTAACATAACTCCTTGCTTTGCAGAGTAAAATATGATGAAGGGGAGGTTTGAGAGGCGGAATTATTATCTCAAACTGCACAGGGAGAGAGGACCAAAGGCAGCTTTCAATAAGACAGTTGCAGCAGCATTTAAAGTGGTGCTTTAAACTTTGAAGCATTTCAAGTAAATCAGTGATAAATCTGATCTAAGGCAAGGAAACACCCCCTCTCATCCGTTACCAATATTTCGGCTGGAAAGCTGCCTTCAGATTGAAACCCACGTTTCAGGAATTATGCAGAATAAGTAAGGACATCTTTTCCTTTAAATATATGATTTTAATTGCTTTCATTTCCAATGAAGTACTTTTATTTTACAAATTCATAGAGTTCCATAATTTTAAAAACATATATTGATTATGAATGAATGTAGCTTCAGTGCAATGACATGTTTTATTCACGGGAGTGGATGTCCACCTTATCATTTTGAAGGGGTACGACACTGTAAAGTTTGAATAGCTCTGATTGAGCCTTCTAATATGATCAAACCAGGGACTGGTAGGAACTTTTTTCAGCCTGAATTGAACTGCTCCTTTTTGGTCTCCAATGACAGCAATAGCACTTAGACATATATACCGCTTGATAGTGCTTTACAGCCCTCTCTAAGCAGTTTACAGAGTCAGTATATTGCCCTCAACGATCTGGGTCCTCATTTTACCCACCTCGGAAGAATGAAAGGTTGTGTCAACCTTGAGCTGGTGGATTCAAACTGCTGAACTGCAGCTGAAGTAGCCTGCAGTACTGCACTTTAACCACTACACCACCTTGGCTCTCTAAATACAAGTTTGATAAATGTTTCCTATCTAGATATACTGTATTCAGTTGCCTGTTTAGAGTAGAGATATAACTAAGATTGTAATACAAAGTGCGGTGATGGGTAGATGAAACAGCACAAAATACCATTCCCTGTTTCCTGCCGAGAAATGGAACAACGGCATCAACCAAAACCTTTTCAATATTTTTTATCCATTTGTTTTGAAATGAAACAATTTTATTTCAGCCTTGCTATTGCTCTAAGAAAATTATTCTAGTATTCCCACTGATAAGAAACATTTGGATGATGTCTCACCAATATCAGGTCAACCTCTCCCCTATTATTTTTACTTTTATACAAATAGCAATAAAGTGAAAGGTAGAGAGTGGTAGATGTTAAGGGTTAATTGTTATTTGTGCCCTGGCTGCCTAGCCTTTACTTGCCTCTTGTTTAATGAATTTGACTTGCTAAGTTCTGGGAATTAGGATAAACAGGCAATAAATATGCATTTAAAATGCTTCAGAATTTATAACGGAAGACCAAGCAAATACAGCAATAATAAATGATTAAAATGTTAAATTTGATCTGAACTCCAATTGAATTTGATACTATAGGATAATTCAATATTTACAATGGCTGGTAAACTAGTTTTCAAAAATTCATGGACCAAAATTGCCAGTGATACTTTAGATCACCATTAGCTTTTTGCTTTCCAAAAATATTTGAAGTTTTGCAAACAATTCAGACAATCCAAGGTTGCTCAGTTGCAATACAATGTATACAATTAAAACCTCTCTTCACTGTTTAATTTGGGCTTCATGCTTTAATTACACATCAGGTTCTTAAACTATTAATGTCATTAAAATGATGTTCCTATAATACAATTAAGTTGTATTAAGTTAGATGTACTATAGGTAACTTGCAGGTAATTTGGCATGCCATAGAATATGCTGCTGTTAGAAATCAACGAGTTAGGGCCAGTGGTGGGATTCAAATAATTTAACAACTGGTTCTCTGCCCTAATGACCAGCTGGGTAGGCGTGGCTTGGTGGGCATGTGACTGGGTGGGCGTTGCCAACTCAATGTCACTCACGTTGATGGGCGCTTTGCCTTAGCTGTTACTATGTCATAAGGGTTAACCCGGGTTAACCCGGAGGGCAATGAAAATGAGGCTAGAAACAACACCAGAATGTTTCCTCCCTTCCTTCCTTACAGGATTAGCCCTGTAAAGTGGAAAAATAACAAAAGGAGATTTCTTCTAACAACCGGTTCTCCAAACTGCTTAGAAAGTTAACAACTGGTTCTCCCGAATAGGTGCGAACCGGCTGAATCCCACCACTGGTTAGGTCCTTCAAGAATGTCAAACTAGTAGCAAATATCTTAAAATTAATTTAACAAAAAATTCAACTATCTTGGACACTCAGAGTTTATATAGGAATGGTAGCATTTATCCTTTATGTATTCCATAGGAGGGTTTGCACAACATGCTAAGAAAAACATGGTTAGTTAATTTGTGGTTCAATGTGTCATATGAATATAGAATTTGAGTGATCTTAGATTTTAGGCATAGCTCAGATATCAGGTCTTCAATAGCAAGTCCAGGAAAAGTAACAATAAAATCTAATCTGTACGTGCAGAGTTTGAGCTAGCCAAAATCCAGCTCTGAAGGCAGAATGACAATTTATGTAATCAATAACTTCTCTGTCAAAGTCACATTGCAATTAGACCACAACAAAGGGTGAAAATAGGGGTGGGGTGTAAGCATCATTCCAATACATCCTAAATGTCTAAAATTTAATAACATATTTACAAGAAAGATAAACACTAATGAACATAGGTTTCACATTTCAGGTTATCCCCTGCCATACCTAAATAAGTGTCCTGCCCTGGCCGACAGAAATCACATGCACACAGGAAAATCTTATACCTTTATTTTTTTTTAAATTCAAACAGAACTCTAATTGCAGAAAGATTTAACTAAACAATTATAGACTGTCATACCCAAAATTTCCAGCACACAATCCAACGCAACTAGCTTAAATTATAGGCGAGAGAATTCAGATTGTAAACAAGGTACGAGAGGGTAAAGCAAATGTGATATGCGGGCCCAGGGTCACTACTTAAGGATGCAGGCTAAGGAGTTGGGGAACATGCTTGTGAAGCAGAGGTGGGTTGCTAATTTTTTTATTACCAGTTTGGGCATGCTCTTGATGCTTCTGAGCATGTGCAGAAGCATCCAGGCAGGTGGGTGGAGCCTCCTGCTGCTGCTACCACCAGTTCGCCTGATCCAGGCTGAACCGACAGCAACCCACCTTTGTTGTGAAGTAAATGGAGATTTGTTACCAACTTATTTGTGTGGCGTATGAGTCTCCTTATATAGGGACATGTGATCCTGATCTGTTCCTTTGCTAGGGTGTGGTTCTTTCTGGACTATGATCTTGCTTTTGTTCAATCTTCCTCTTTTCCTGGTGGACTCCTCTTTTGAAGAAGTTTTAGCTCTACCTTTTCTGAGACCAATGATTGCTGATTCTCCTGATTGCTAGGAAATGCTGCTTTCCCTACCTGTGATCCCTACCAACCTTCCCTACCTGTGAAAACAATTCATTCTCTCTCTCTCTCTCTCTCTCTCTCTCTCTCTCTCTCTCTCTCTCTCTCTCTCTCTCTCTCTCTCTCTCTCTCTCTCTCTCTCTCTCTCTCTCTCTCTCTCTCTCTCTCTCTCTCTTCTATTATTGTGGGGAAATGGTCATATTACATTGCTGGTGGAACAGTTCCACATAATATATAGTTAGATTCCTACAGCATTTCCATTTTCTATACATTATATTTTCACCATGCTGTATGGAACTCTGAGTTAAATTGGATGGAGAAAGGTGCTTGGTCAGAAGTGGAAAAATATAATTGATCCCTATATTATGGACAAGTAATATTCTAGTGTCAAATTCAGTGTTAAATTTCTTGATATATCTTTTATTCAACTAGATAAATATTGCTTTCTAACTCCCACAGAACCATGTGCTTTTCCCATTCATTTCAAGGATATTCTCTTGTATAATTTTATTCTTCATAAGCTTTGCTTTTTACACCAAAAGTTAAAAGTGAGGTCCAGCAGCGAAAAATGAATAGAACCTGAATGTAAATCTAGGATTAATTAAAATAAGCACCACTTAAATAGCTACTTCTGTTGTGACAACATATATTGGAAACAACAGCAGCATTAAATCATAATAAGACCATAATGTTCTTTTAAATGCATCGTTATATGAATCATGGAATTGGTCTTTTAGCTTTGAAAAATCTTTGAATAATGTATTGTGCCTATTGATCTTAGTTTCATAGTTTACTGGTTATGAATCAACCTGTTTAATAGACAAGAACTGAGGCAGAATGCTAAGGATGTATTTATTTGGCCAACCTAATTATTTTGGATTCAAAGCTGTTCCTATGTTAAGAAGCCAGCTGTGACCTCTTTCAGTGAAATGATGGAATGACATCTGTGCTTCAGTGTTTGATAGCAAATATCCCTTACAAACAAACTGTTAGACAGCCATTTGTCTGAAATGGTATAAGGTTCCTGCCCATGCAGGGGGTTGGACTAGAAGACCTACAAGGTCCCTTCCAACTCTGCTATTGTATTGTATAATGCAATAAAAAGATGCATACACACACAAATCAAGCAACTTGTCTCTGATTCCCAAAGTCATCCATCATATTCAGGTGATATAGTTCATTGTAGTATTCAAGGTAAGCCCCTGTACGTGGAGAAAATTTGTTCTCAAAAAAATGCAGAGCTGGCAGCAGATTCGGACAGTGAGGGGGTTGCCCACCAGGCACCTTCAGTCAGACCACCAGTACCTTGGCCTATTCCTCGTTGAAGGGATCATCAATCTGATTGCCTACCGTCTGACATTGCCATGCTTGATGCACGCCTATCTGGTCTTCCATAGATCCCTCCTTGTTCCAGTATGGCCAGCCTGTCTGCTCTTCCAACCTGACCCCAGCCAGCGCCACGTGACGGAGATGGAGTGCCCGAGTACGAGGTCGCCAGGATTCAGGACTCCCGGTGGCTGAAAGCACAGTTCCAGTATCTCATAGAATGGGAGGGTTATGGGCCTGAGGATTTTACCTGGGAAGTGATTTCTGCTTTCTCAGGAAGCCTAGGTCAGAACATCAATCTATCAGCATAGATCAGGGGTCTGCAAAGTTGGCTGTTTTAAGACTGGTGGACTTCAACTTCCAAAATTCCCCAGCCAGCCATGCTGGCTGGGGAATTCTGGGAGTTGAAGCCCACCATTCTTAAAAGAGCCAACTTTGCAGACCCCTGGCATAGATCTATGCCGATGGATTAACTCCAAGGCAAACTTCAGACCAACAATCAGGTAAGCAATATCCCTATCAAGAAACTGCCAAAGAACCATTGGTAAACAGTAAACAGCCCAACCAAAGAATCGCTAACACTTCCCCCACCCATACAGACCAGAATATAAACTGACATCAAACAGCACTCCTTACTAGCACTGTTGATGTTAACTAGTTAAGGTAATGAAACTTCCGTAAGAAAGCAAGCAAGAGAGCACCAAGGATCCGTCCTACAGTATGGCTTTGGAAAAACCTTTTAGGAAACGGATAACTGATGTGATTCATTTTTACATGGTACTTGGGTTCATGTAATAGATGCTATGGCATCCAACTCCCCCCCCACCCCGAGGGTGAGGTTTTGCATTAGAAGAAGGGTCTTCCCAAGTCAAAAGCTCATGTCACATGCAAAGACGCCTGCCACATGGTTTGATCAACAGAGAACGGCATACTTGTTCCATGTTGTTGTGCAGCCCTCAAAATCTCCCATTTCACTGTTATCCCAGGATGTGAAATGGACAGAGAATTGTTCAGACAACTGGGTCCCTGCCCTATATCATGCCAAGAAAACTATGTTGCAGCCAGTTAAGTTATAATTACAATTAATTATAATTGCTATGCTCATAACACATAGTTTTCTTGGATTGAATCTCATATTAATTTTATTTTTCAATTTTTGTAAACTGAAAAGGCTCTGGAGATGTATAGCTATAAGTAGAATAACTCCTAAGCCATGCCTTATGCTTTAGTGTATTGGATAAATCCACTGAGTAGCAATTTATTCAACTCATGGAATAACAAACCATTATTTGGATATATAAACTCAACCGATGCAGGGTCTTTTTAAAGAGATTGCCTAGGATCCCATCAATGAAGTATGCTGAATATTTGAAATGATTGATACTTTTTATTCAAATAATATAATCAATTAAAATTGAATTATAAAAGGTATTGAAGTATGAACTGAATTATCCTGATGAGGGGCACTGGCATTGTATGAGTTCGTTGTCCCAAGATCTGCTAACAGTGAGGTTGGCCAAAACATGGTATGATTGATCAGATGTACAGTAAGTTAGAGAATAAAAACTTGAGGCAAGCTTCACACAAAGGCTTTCCCTTAATTAACTCACTACAATGAAGTTCTGGGAATTTACTAGCAGTTTTCAAGATTCCACTTTCACCCAACATCAGCATTAAGTTGGTGGGTTGCTCTTACTGTCGCTATAGTACAATGCTCATGGTATATTTGTGCATGCACCGGACATGTGCTGTGCATGTGCCTGACATGCACTGCACGTGTATGTGCACTCCACCACCCTGCAACACCCAGCTGCTCGTTGGAGGTCATGCAGGTGCCACACGCTATGCACGCATGCCCAATTGGCTTCAAAAACAGGTGTGGAATGCAAGCAGGTGAATGGGCCAAATGAGCCACCATACCAGTACAGTGGCTGCTGCTCCCGACTATTCCTGGTACCGCCGTTCTGGGCTGTACCGACCAGAACCCACCACTGATTAAGCAGGTGAAATCTGTTGTTCTGACTTCCTTTGTTGCCAGTTTTTGATTAGTATATGGCAGTTATCAGTGATCTGGAACTTGACAGCAAAGCTCCTAGCCTTTCCATTCATCTAACTACTCAAATCCCATTGAATGCTGATGCCTCTTCTTCTAATACTAACAATTTAGAAGTGTGAAAAGAGGTACCTTGATCTGGAAACTTTTGCAAATAACCTTCCTTAAAACAGTTGGTGGAAAAATAAAGTGAACAAAAATCAGATTGCAAATGCAAAACAGCTTTAAGAATAATTCATATGCAGCACAGATTCTTAATTTCCCCAATTTCATTTTTGTTCATACATCCAATCAGAAAGCGTGCACTGTTTAGACATTTAAATATAGTGTTTCTGGATCTGAGCATTCTTCAAGAGATATTTAAGTTTAAACATGTTACATTTAAAAATTAAGATTAATTTAAATTCAGGAGAAATTTAAATGAAGTTAAGTCCAGGATTTCATATTCAGGATAAGGCCGGAAGCACACTTCATACTGCTTTAAGGCTTTACTTTAAGAGATGTGATGCAATGGTTAACATATCAGACTACAAACTGGAAAACTGAGAGTTCTACTTTTATCTTAGGCATGAAGATAGTTGGGTGACTTTTGGTCAGCCACTTTCTTTGTCTTAGGAAGGGAAAATTCTGAAATTTTGCCAAGAAAACTGCAGGGATTCAGCAAACAATATCTCAGAGGCATAGAGTGTATGCACACATTTAAGTTAGAAAGCTTTTAAAATATAACTGCGGGAAGTAACTTTGCCATCTGTTTATTTTTTTAATCAGCAAGTAACTATATTAGGGAAGTTATTCTGTTATTAAGTTTATATAAACTTGATTCAAACTATTGAATTCACATACCATGTTTCCCCAAAAATAAGACAGGGTCTTATTTTCTTTTGACCCATGAAATAAGGGCTTGGCCTTATTTTCGGGGAGCTCTTATTATTTTTGAGGTGCTGGAAGCGGCGAGCATGGTCACCTCATGTCTGCTCCTGTGTTGCAATATTTTTTGGGAAGGGCTTATTTTAGCCCATGCACTCAAAAGCCTGATTGTCCAAGGAGGTCTTATTTTCAGGGAAACAGGGTATTATAGTATACCAAAATTTGTTTAATCACCATTCATTGGATTTGTTAAGGGTAAAAAACACCCCTGTTGGAAAATAAACAGGCGGAATAGTGGAATACACCGGACAGCAAGAGATACGTTGCTTTAACCACACACAAACTCTAAAACACTGATAGTAGAAAAATAAAGTCTTTACTTTTGTAGTAACTAAAATACTTCTTCCAAACAGTGATACTAACTCTTCTTACAGTAAACAGTTCTTCACCAAAACCACAGTTATCTTACAGTAATTCAAACAATGATACTTCTTCTGTCTTCATGTGCAGCTCCTCCTCAGTGGCAATCAGGAAGAAAAGGAAAGCAAAAGGAATGAACTGTGATTTCAGCTACTTTTTTATGATTGAGCTGGGAAGCACAGCCAATCAGATTCCACATAGTCCTTAAAGTTACATATACTCTTTAAGAATCCTGGCTTATATATATTGTCAACCCAACATCAGGATAATTATCCTAACAGGATTCATTTAAACCAACATCTTGCCTTACAGACCACTAGGGTCAGGTTTGTACTCATTAAATCAAACAAATCACCATATGGATTAGCAAGAGCCTTCCATCCTTCTGAGGTTTTCTCAGGTGAATAAAATTAGGACCCAAATTGTTGGGATCAACATGCTGACTCTGTAAACTGCTTAGAGAGGGCTGGAAAGCACTGTAAAGCAGGGATCTCCAACCTTTGCAACTTTAAGTCTGAAGGACTTCAGCTCCCAGAATTCTCCAGCCAGCTTTGCTGGCTGGAGAAGTCTGGGAGCTGAAGTCCTTCAGACTTAAAGTTGAAAAGGTTGGAGACCCCTGCTGTAAAGTCTAAGTGCTATTGCTATTGCCTAGTCAGTGTGATAACAGCTTTTTTTCCAGCTTCTGTATTGAAGAATATTTATTATACTATTTTTAGGAATACCTGGGTTGCAAAATTCTAAATGACCAATAGACCTTTTTTGCTACCAGCGCTTGGCGGTCCATAATTTTACACCCAGACATTATGGTTGCAAACCATTATTTTGTGTATGATGCACAACCAGCCAAAGGTGCTTTTTGTCATCAATATTTAGCCAAATGTGGCTTATATCATAGTTTATAGTTAATTATAGCTCAGTGTGTTTTGCTAATTAAAGACTACATCTAATTTACCATGTGGATTATCCTTTTCTTTTTTGTCTCTTGACCACCAACTGAGTTGACATCCAGACTGCTGTTCTATGAATACTCATTTGGGAAGAGAGATCCACTGAAAAAAATTGATACTTACTTTTTGAGCAAATATTAATATGATCAGAAGCCTATCCAGATAATTGCAGCTTTTAAATCCTATCCCACTGGTAGCATACATCAGCCTGAACATTTAATTGAAATTAACATGAAAGGTAAGTGCAAGAAAATGCACACCAAACTGATGCTGGGTTCACATTCTGCACTAAACCTTCCCTTGGCTAACTATGGAGTGATAAATGAAGTGTGTTGAATATTAGTAGCTTGGGTTGGTAATTAGGCTGTTGGTTTGAGCTCTGAGCATGGCAATCTGGTTGCATACATTTCATCACCATTCAAGGAGACATCATCAGTGCATTTTGAGTTTTGTTCACCTGCCAGAACACAGGTCTTTAGACACCTTTTTATGAGATGCAGACTAATTTGCATCTCATAAAAAAGTATTTAAAGACCTCTGCTCTGACAGGTGAGCCCAACTCAAAATGCACTGACAATGTCTCCTTGAATGGTGATGAAAAGTTTGCAACCAAATTGCCGAGCTCAAACCAACAGCCTGATAAATAAAGCACAGCTGGCTGAGTTTACATGGCGGTGGAAGACCTTACCCCTTGTTTATAAACCACCATAGCAGGATTCATACAATATGCTGTAGCAAAACAAAACATGAAGGTTTAGTGTGTCACAGGATTTAGATTGTAAATAAAGAACTAAGTATGCTTAAATTGCTCTACCTCAAGTTGAAAGTTAAGGATTTGCTGCAGTAAAGACTTCCATTTCTCTTATATCATTTTTCATTTTTACAGAGCTCCGAGAATATTTTTTCTCCTTCATATTTGGAATGGAAAATCTCTTTGTCCACTTATGTAGCTCAGTGGATATTTTCTGAAGAGATTAGGGGCTTTAAGCAGACACCTGAGACTGTTAGGAAGTTTATATTCAGAATGCTTAATCTTGGAATCTGTCTGATTAAAGCAGCCCTGAGGTCAGCTGTGGCTTCTTTCTTTGGAGATTTTTGTAAATCCAAAACATTACCAGAAATTGCTGCTAGATGCAGAACTGTTCTATGGAAGAACGTCATAAAATATGCTGAATTTAAACGTCCAGAAAAGAGACATATCTGATCACAGAATCAAAATTTATCTGCAAGGGTTTTACATTTAGGCAAAAAGAAACAATTAAATTGAATCCTAAACTTATATTATATCTGCACTGTAGGATGTGATATAAAAAAGCACCATCAGCATTACTACTTCAGTGAGCATCTTATTATGGAAATTATTATATTATCAAGGTGATATAGCTTGAGCCAAGTTTCACATATTGTGCTAAACTTTGTTGAAGGTTTACTGGATTCATAGAATCATGCAAAACCAGAAACAGTTATAAACCACAATGGTTAATCATATAGTATATTTGGCCAGACTTCACAAATCACATTATGGCTTAGTACAATGTTTCATGCTTTTAGTAAGTTTCTGAGCAACTACTTAACCATGGTTACCATTTTTTTTCCTAATAGACCGCTAAGGAATTTGCAGTTGCCACTAAGAAGCCACGTTTCAAGGTTTGATCTTAATTTCCCTGGTTGCAGTTTTGAATTCTATACAGAAAACCCCAACATCCTTGAAGAGATACCATAAAGCAGGGGTCTCCAACCTTTGCAACTTTAAGTCTGAAGGACTTCATCCTCTTTGCTGTTTCTAGGATGGCCCCACAGGGCAGATCTAAGCACCCTGTGGGCCAGATTTGGGCTCTGGGCCTTGAGTTTGACTCACCTGGGCTAGACAGAGAAGTAAAAAATAAATCCTGAAAGAATGCATGGCTACTTACAGTACATACTATTTGCAAGAAACCTGAAATGACTTAACTTTAAGTCAGCACCAAAGCTGATATTGTTTTACTTATAATAACGAACAATACCATGGTTGAAACTTTAACATCGAGTTTAATATAGTCTGAATTTTGTTTGGATCGCCAATAGAATGCATTGAACAGTTTAGAGACAGACTTTCAATGTAATATAAAAAGTTAGTCCCACATAAGAGTTCACATTATATTCAATAGAATAAAAGTACAGTCAACTTGCAGACTATCCTGTATGTATGTATGTAGCCAGGAGGCTTCGTTTAATGCCTTCTACTAGATAACAGGATGGCAACCAATAGCGAAACAGGTTTTTTTTTCATTTCCATCGTTCCAATCAATTCCATGGGTTTGTCATATGAGAACCTGAGGTGAACCTGTTAACTGGAAACAGATCATTTTAATGCAGGGGTCCCCAACCTTTGCAACTTTAAGTCTGAAGGACTTCAGCTCCCAGACTTCTCCAGCCAGCAAAGCTGGCTGGAGAATTCTGGGAGCTGAAGTCCTTCAGACTTAAAGTTGCAAAGGTTGGGGACCCCTGCCATAAAGGGTTGTCTGAGTTGATTAGCCCTTTGCTATTTTTGTTCTATACGGTCAATCTAATTTCCTCTCATCTATTTTGAAAGCACAACATAAAATATAGGAACATGGATAATTAGGAAATGATTATATTGGGTAGAAGAATATCATTAATTTTTACAAAGCCCACATAGACTTGAAAAGGATAATTCCTTTCCCCAAAGGCAGGGGGTGGTGGTGGAAATTATCAATGAGACAAAAAAGGACTAGTATGTGGCAATACCCTGTTTTCCCCAAAATAAGTCATCCCTGAAAATATTGTAACAAACAACAGCCATGAGAAGACCATGCTCACTGCCTCCTGAACCTTAAAAATAATAAGACATCCCCAAAAGTAAGGCCACGTGCTTATTTACGGGGTGTCCAAAGAAAATAAGACCCTGTCTTATTTTGGGGGAAACACGGTAGTCTCATCTGTGTGTTTCATCATTGGATGGATCCCAAACAACAGTCATAAGCTGAGGATACTCACAGTTCTGCTAAACTTTCATATGATTGAAGGTACATATAGATGTCTTAGGGTAGTGTTGCAAGATGCAATCTGGGTCAGTGACCAGGACCAGAAGTTTTGTCTTCCAAGCTTTTGGGTTTGAGCCAATCTTCCAGGAAATTATCTGTAGCAGAGTGTGTGCTTTGGACTGTTTTATGTGTGGTATTTATCTGGTGCCTGTTGTATGTGGCTTTTTAGATGTTGGTTGAGGTCTTGATGGCTGGCTATTAAGTCATTGGCTGTTGCTTGCTTCTGTTGCCAAGCCCTGGCCTGCTAAATCCTTGATAAACTGGTGGTAAATCAGCACTCCTGTTGACTGATGAGGGGCCGTTTCCCCTTAATAGGGTCTGTTAGGCTTTAACTTAGCACAGGGACATCAATCTTAAGGTAGTATGATATAAAACAAACTAGGTTGAACACCCCCCCCCACCCCCAACTGGCTTGGAAAACTGCAACATATAGTTGTGTTCCATTAAGGAATGGAAAAAGAGTTTGAGTCTTGAGAGTTGTGTTTTCAGTTGCTCCGAGTTTGTTGATGCTTAGTTATTACATTTTCCAGGGGAAAATTTCTCTTCAGATTAGGTTGCATTCACACTTGCCTATTGACCAGGACTTTAGACAGCTGTAGTGTGGATGGTTACTGCCATTTAATGAAAGGGCAACTGATATTTGGCATGGAAGGAAAGATTAAAAGGACTCAAGTGTCTTATGCAGAATAATACAAGGCACATAGGGAAGAACAGCTGCAAACTTGGGCTTTTAATTAAGCTCCCCTTTATGTAGTTTCCTAATGGCAAAAGACTTTATTCCTGAGTGTATGTCATAATGATTCTACTATGACATTTTACTTGGGTGATTTCAAAAATTACTCCTAATAAAAACATGCATAAATTGCTGGTTTCCAAAATCATAGAATTACTTTTGAAGAAAGAGGCAGGACAAGTGTTGATTTTGTTCTTTGATCTTTTCTATTATATGTGTTACAAGTGGACTAATTAATCTAAAGTGGCCTCAGCACTATGTAGTCCAGTTTCCATAATCCCAGATAATCATTGACTAAAAATTGTGCTGACTAGGGATTATGGAAGTGGATTTCCACTTGTACGAAGGGCAAGAAAGGATGGCTTAGAGATTCCTTGCTCCTGAGACACAAGGTAGTCTATGTTCTATCAATTTTAGTAAGCCACAAATAAATCATGGCTAAATCAAAATTAAAATGGTCTAAGTCCTTTATAACAGTGATGGCTAACCTTTTACGTCACCGTGTGTCAACCTGTGTGTTGGAAATGACATGCAAAACCATCCCACCTGGACCGTGCAGCCTTGTTGGCCTTTGCACATACGGGAGTGCCAAAACCTGGAAGAGCAGTGTACGCGTGCCGGCACCCAAACTTTCAGTTTCTGGCATGGGTGAGTGCCTGACAAACATCTGGCCACTGCTTATGTGCATGACAGAAACCCAGACATTCGGGTGCCGGCACATGCATGCAAGCTGGAATGCTGTTCTTCTGGGTTTTGGTGCTCATGCCCGAAGGCCGACTGACCCACTGGTGAGTTCCGGATCCCGTTCCAACCGGTACGGTTGGAACAAGCCCGGTGTTGCCCACATGAATATGCGCAGTGCGCGCGCAAACACGTGCAGCACATGCACGTGCAGTACCTGCAAACGACGCTTCTGCAAGCCCCCGTGACGCTCCAGCGGAAGCGCCGACAGCTTTAAAACATGGTAAGGAACTTGGGCAGGCGGGCGGGCCCTCCGGAGCACCGTACCGGAATGCTACCTGGTACTCTATAGTTATAGTTTATTTGATTTATATACCACACCCTTTCCCAAAAGGGATTCGGGGCGGTGCACAGGCAATTTAAAAAACATATATAAACAACAATATACAAAATATAAAACCAAATTAAATTAATATCCCTATGTTAAAAATTTAAATACATTAAAACAATATCCCTAAAACCAATTTAAAACAATTTAACTGCAGACTGTGGGCTAGGTGATGTAAGTTAGGCCAGGCCGGCCTGTTGGAAAAAATAAGTTTTAAGGTTCTGGCGGAAGGAGCGGAGATCCGTGATCGTTCTCAGTTCGGGGGGTAAGTCGTTCCAGAGAGTTGGGCCCTCCACAGAGAAGGCCCTTCCCCTGGGCGTTGCCCGCTGGCATTGCCTGGTGGACAGCACCCAGAGAAGTCCCTCTCTGTGGGAGCGAATCGGCCGAAGGGATGTATGGGGCAGGATGCGATCCCGAAGATAACTAGGTCCCGTGCCATGGGCAGGTTCTGGTACAATCGTACTGGGGCACACTGCCTGCAACCCACCACTGCCGTGTATTCACAGGAATGTCAATAGGTTTGCCACCATGGCTCTATAACTTGTTCATTGAATCAGGTTCAAAACAAATCAGGATTTAGCATGACATATTAACCCAGAGTATTTTTTCTTTGATTTTAAAGAGAGTTTAAAAATTAAGAGGAATCAATGACTATGAACTTTATATGAATACTCAGGACTGGTATATTATTATGTTTACCATGGTAAACACAAGATAGAGAGGTTTTAATAACCTCTCATATGTATTTAGAAAAAAACGTAGTACAGATAATATAACAATAACCCATATAACCTTATGTTGCCTCCTAAAACACTAGTGTGTGCTTTATGCAGCAATGAGGAACAGGTGGCATTGTTGTTTGGTGTTTAGTATTCTATTACAATACTTTAAAAATGCTTTGAATCATTAAACTTACATTGCTGATTCCTCCCCTTTTATTGTTACAAAATAGAGTTGGAAAAGTAATTATTATAAAACACTGAAGAAGAAATGATTGGCAAAGAACAGAAAGGAAAAGAAGAAAGGATGAATAATAAGATTAGCAATAGAATAAGCTATTTAAATTGGACAAAACAAACAGAATGCACAAGCTAGCAGAACTAAGCCGCACAGTAGTAAAGAATTCAAAATGCTACTATTGGGAGACCAGCGAGTCAGAGCGACTCATTTTTCTTCACACAAATTCTTCTGAGAAGATAAAAGATAAAAATCCCTTCAAGTTTGAGTTCGGCCTCTGGACACTACTAGGTAGCTATCTTGAGAACATGACAGAGCCCGCTCCACCCACTCTAGTGGTCCCTTTTCCCACATAATAATGAGATCTAACAAGTGAAGCTTTTCAAGATCAGCCAAGCTGATCAGTCATTGAGAACAAAATCTTTGCAGCTGCTTTTGTGTTATCTTTTGCAGGACTCCAAGGAGTCAAATTGTGTTTGAAGCCTTCTAAAGTTCCTGCTTCTGGCTAGGACCACTTCACATTGATCCTGCTTTACCTTGAAACAGTGAAGACCATCTAAATTTAGTACATACTGCTGTTATTTAGAGGTAGCACCCGGTCATTTCCTAAGGCTTTCATAATCTTTCCGGTGCTCCTTGTTTTCATCACTCATTTTGATTTAAGGCCCTGATTGTCAGATGCAATGGATTAAATTCTGCTACCTCTCTTTTAAATTCCATGGATTAATCAAAACACATAATATATTACTCCCCCCATCTTACATTAACACTGATCTTTAAATCTAACAGCATAATTTGTGAAGAAACCAAAAAGAAAGAAAATAAAAAATAAGATTTGATGGGCATGCTGTGGGAATTCCCGGCTCTTAGGAGACCTTCTCAGCTATTCTTCCAGATTGTAGCAAAAAAGATAATTTCACAATACCAATATAATAAATACAGAACTGATAAATTTGAGACTCAGGATCTCTCAAGCAAAATAACAAAGTTCTACTAATAAGTGCTTCTTTTATATACAGTAAGTCCAAAAACCATAAAATATTAAATCTTTACAAACAAATTGGCTTTAAATTACATTAAGGAGAAAAAATGTCTCTGTAAAATATGCAATCATACAGGTAGTCCTTTACTTACAATAGTTCATTTAGTGACCGTTCAAAGTTACAACAGCACTGAAAAGAGTGACTTATGACAATTTTTCGCACTTATGACGGTTGCAGTATCCCCATGATCACGTGATCAAAATTCAGATGCTTGACAACTGACTTATATGTATGACTGTTGCAGTGTCCCAGGGTCATCGGTTCATGGTTAGTGACCTTCTGACAAGCAAAGTGAATGCATTGGCCAGATTCACTTAACAACTAGGTTACTAACTTAACCACTGCAGTGATTCACTTAACAACTGTGGAAAGAAAGGCTGTAACATGGGGCAAAATTTATTTAACAAATGTCTCATTTAGCAACAGAAACTTTGGGCTCAGTTGTGGTCATAATTTGAGAACTTCTAGTACTTCATAATCTTCCTTTTCATTATACGTAGGTAGTATTCCTCAGTCACTGAATACAGCTGCCACATTTCATTTGTGTTGGTTAGAACTGTCTGGTACTTTAAATGCATTTTTTTGCAAAGCTATTTGAGTGAGTATATCAAGAGAGGCTAACAGCTCTCATGAGTACTGAAAGTGGCAGAGATAAATAACATGCTACTCTAGTAGGTAATGGCCCAAATAATGCTGAAGCACACCAGAAGTGGTCAATTATCTTTTGCCTAAATGTTGCATTTTGTTACCTATTTACATTGTTGGGAGAGGATAATCGAGCATTACAGGGGACATGGTGATAATGTGTAGCATAATGAGAGGGGTTGAGACTGATTTTCCCCCTCTGCTTTAAGGGATGTTTGCAAATTTGAAAGGTTTATTTTCACTGATCATAAATGTGACAAATCGCTGTACCAAGCCTTATTTTGGACAAATACTCTCAAACAATCCATCAAAGAAAAAGCCTCCAAAAACTGCAAATTTTCTTGGAGGTTCTGAAGTTGCAAAATTGTTCCTTAAGAAATCAAATATTGAATAAAGTCCATTTTCTCAATAAATATCTCTGCCACCTAAACCAAATTGAAGGAGAATATCCAGTTACTGCAGGGTGTTGTGTCCCGCCAGCAGCCAGTAGAGCTGGCAGCAGATTTGGACAGTGAGGAGGTTGGGGAGAAACATGGGCCAGTCCTGGAGTTTGGGGAAGGCTCTGATGAGGGCTCTGAGTAGGAGGCAGAGAGGGAGCCAGAGCCGTATGCCAGTTGTCAGATGCCTTCAGAGTCAGACATCAGTGAGGCAGACAAACAGCTGGATTCTCTTCCCAGTGTGCGCATGCGCAGAGCTGCCAGGAGAAGGGAACAGCTAAGGAACAGGGGTTGACTTGGGAGTAAGGCCACAGGTGGACAATGAATGGCCCCTCCCAGAGGAAATAAAAGAGGAGCGAAAGGGGAGTGGCGTTTGCAGGAGACAATTAGTTCACTTAATGGGTTTGTGACTCTCTGAGATTCCTTGCCAAGTTTTGCAGAAATTGTCCTGGCAGCTCTCCAAGTCAGGTAAAGTCTGTGAATGTAAATCCCCCTTTGCTGTACGTGAATGAGCAGAATTCACAGTAAATTAATACAGGGATTTGTCGGGATTAGGAGTTTGTTTCATGCTCTTGGGAAGACTAGGTCAGAACACAGGGGTGTCAAACTCCTGATGACACATTGTGGTCACATGACGTATTGCAATTTCCCCCACTTATTAAACTGGGACTGGGCGTGGCCAGCACGTGATGCAGCACAGGCTGCGAGTTTGACACCCTAAGTTACTGGCACTCCTTGGGCCAAATATCCATGTACCCTAGGACTTGAGTCTTAAGCACTGCCCTTTATTGCTGAAGTTTATCTCCTGCAATTCATGCTGATGTCTAAAATTGAACACTTTCTGCTTTTGGGAGGCGGACTGTGGTTGTGCCAAGTATATTTGTATGCAGCATTTATTTTTCCTCATGATTTGGAAAATAATTCTTCCTAATTAGAATGTAAGACCCCATTGTAGATTAGGACAGACAAATTATGCTTAAAATATGCTGCACCTCTGCAAGATTATGGGTAATTCATTATTTCACTGTCTCTAGAATGCATGCACGAAGCATTTTAATACAGTTACAACACATGTAAATGCAACGACTCATAAGTTTAAAAGCCCACAGGACTGGCAATTGAACATTTAATACTGCAATAATATAGCATCTTCCACAACACACAAGGATTGTTTTGTTGCACTCACAAACCCAGCCATCATCTAAACATCACCCCATAGAAATGAGTGACTTCAATCCTCTTATGGCCTGAAAGGATGTACTGGGTAATTGGAGGTGATGAAATAATTCTAAATTTCTTGAATACACTGGAAACAGTGCTATCAACTTTAAGATGCAGAGAAGAGAACTTTCGCCCAGGACATTTATATATATATATGCTGGAAAATATTTTGCTGATAATTAAAACATACTGTCAATTCCAAGAGGATTCCACACTGCAGAAGGGAGCCGACGTGTTTGCAGATGATGAAACACACACTGAAATGCAAATCATATGAATAACATGCTTGCATACAACCACAAGATGCAAGTAGGAAAGCCCGGGGAGTTACATCGTGACTTAATTGGAATGTATGTTTTGTCATTTTCCATGACATAGCAACTTGTATTGGATACCTAGGGATATCGGTGTGATTAACAGAGTTAAGAAAGCTATCGCGCAAGCTAACCTGAAGATGTAGTGTGATACAGTGGAAAGCATTTGTTGATTTTTTCCCCTCTATTTGAATGCAATCCAGACATTTACTGTCCCTGTACTCAAAGTTGGCTCTTCCTCACTTAAGACTGCAAACAGTAGAGCTGTTACACAATCTCAGGTTTTCAGGAGACAGTAGCAATTCATCTACCTCATTGTTAAAATCATGTTATCCTCCTAGAAACCTTGCATGATACAAATCAGGTACACTGAGTTGTGAGCCACCCCAAAGTCATTTGCTGAGATGGGAGGATAAATAAACAAACAAACAAACAAACAAACAAATAAATAAATAAATATCAGATTTATCTTAATTCCAAAGAACAGATCCACCCATATAATGTTGTTTCATAAGCTGTAGAGTTAGAGCAATTATTTAAGTAACATTGAAAACACGACACCTTTTTTTGCTGCTCATTTCAGCGGGATATGAATTGTTCTTAATCGCACCTGTTTTACATAATTTACAATGGAGGTTCCAGTTTATCCCATGGCACTAAGTCACAACGTTAATGTAAACAAGGCTCTGTCTTTGCCTTTTCCAAAACACATACACACACAAAAACCCAAGTTGGATCAAAGAAGGTTGATGATAATAGGCAAGATATACACACATGCAGTTAGTGCTCCCTATTTAAAGCATGGTTGCTTTCCAGATGTTTGATCCTAAGGCAGAATAGCATTGTCTTATTTCTTAGCTCTGTGGCTTTGTCTCACATCTCTTATAAATGCATGAAAGGCTTTTAGGAGTACTCGTCCGCTGATGTATATGGAGAATTGATGTAACTTGAGACAGCTGAACTAGCTTTGGAACTCCTGCATGAATGCCCATTTGCGTTGGCTTCTTGTGCTCCTTTCTTGCGCATGGACTTGCTGCTTTCACCATCACCGGATTCAAACACTACCGACATGCTGGATTCCATTCTGGTAACGGTATATAAACTGCTTTGTCTGGTAGGATGGAACCTCGTTGTCTTAAGCTCCAGTTCATCGTAACTAGATACTTCAATGAAAGGACACCATTGAAAAGCTCTCTTGAAACCAGCTCGGAACCTGAAAAACACAGGCATATAGTACATACATAGTAAATACATACTACATACATAGTGTGTGTACTTGATATTTGACATATCTCATAAAAACATTTTTTTAAAGAGATGAGTTAATCAAATATAAATATACCGTATTTTTGGAGTATAAGGCGCTCTGAAGTATAAGACACACCTAGCATTTAGGAAGGAAAACAAGGGAAAAATATCTGCCTCTGCCTCCCAACAATTTCCCTCCTTGCAACAGACAGCAAACAGTACAGACAATATACACTGTCTGTAGTGTTACATTTCAGACTATACTTGTACAGATGCTGTTAAAATTGATGTGCTTTCTGGAAGTATAGTTATTCTCTGCTATTTAAAAGGATACAATAGCACTGGGCCTCTTCAGATCAAGCATTTATTTTAAAAAGTGGCTTCATTTGTTAAGCTGTCTAGAACAATAATGAAGCAGTCTTTAAAAAATAAGTCTAATAATTTGAACATTTTATAGGCATTTATAGTTATTGACTAACCTTCTTGCAGCAAACAGCCTGATTAGCACAAGAAAAAAAAATCTGCCTCTGCCTCCCAGCAATTTGTCTCGTGGAGCAAACAGCAAGTTTCACTTTCAATTTCTCCCGATCATCAGCTGTTTCAGTCTGCAGGGATTGCTATGGTCTATTGCAGCCTCTCCATTTGCTGCAAGGAGGTAAATTGCTGGGAGGCAGAGGCCAAAGGGTTGGAGCTGGTAGGTGCGGCTACATTCAGTATACAGTGATCCCTCGTTTTTCGCGGTTAATGAGGACCGGAACCTTCCACGGAAACTGAAAAACCGCGAAGTAGGCTTCTGTATATCTATACTGGAAACTTGAGTTGGTGGACATCGTTTAAAGCAAACACTAGGGGGCGCTTGCCTCCTACCTATGCATTTTTTTTCTATTCTGTATTTTTGAAAAACCCACGAAGCACTGAAGCCGCGGAACATGAAGCCGCGAAAAACGAGGGATCACTGTATAAGACGCACCCAAAATTTCACCCTCTTTTAGGGGAGGGAAGGTGCATCTTATACTCCAAAATATAGTACATTTCTAGATAACTGAGTTTAGTTCTGGGCTTCACAGTTTCAGGACTGTATATAAACTGAAGTATGTCCAGCATGAGAAGTGAATATGATAGAGATTGTCAATTGCAGTCCTACTAGGAATGGCTTAGAGATATTAAGCTTAGAGGGGGGAAAATTAAAAGAAGAACATGATAGTGGCTTTTAAACATCAGAAGACAGAAGCAACTTGCTCTTGATTACTCCAGAGGGTAGAATTAGAGCAAATGGATAAAAATCGTAATGAACTTGGCTCAACCAAAGAAGAAACTTTCTAATTGTAACAGATGCGTAGAGACTTCTTAATAGCAGGATTGAAAAAAAGGACTGGATTCCCATCTGCTGAAACTACTAGAAACCTAATAAAACAGAATGCAAATCCAGCTGCATCTCCGTGTCTAATTTCAAAGCGAGTGTCAGACTGTGCTGCCCAGCTATTAGGGGCTAATTCACAATCTCTTTAATGCACAACGTCATCAGAAGAGCGGGAATAACCATCTGAACACTTATGGATTAAATGTTTTAGCAGCCCTTCCTCCCTTTCAGCTGGTTATTTTAGAGCTGGTTTACATATACCAGGGGTTGACAATCTGCAGCTCTGGAGCTGCATATGGCTCTTTCATTCCTCTGCTGTGGCTCCCTCTCACCAGTTGGCTTCACAATTGATAGGGCTTTCAGTTAGGAGAGGTAGAGGAAAAAGGGTGCCACGCTAGGAGGATGCTCTATGGTGGAGGAAACTGGACTTCTGGTCGGCTTCCAGAATTGAATGTGGGCCTTCTAGTCATGACCTTTGTGGCTCTTTGAATGTTTAAGGTTGCCAATCCCTGACATATACAGTATATTAGATGTGATCGAAGAATAATTAAATGGTATTCTTAGATGGTATTTCCCATGTGGTCCTAGTGATTATCTTTGCAACAGGTAACCTGGTTGTTAGTGAAGGGGTGGTTAAGTGAAACCACAACTGTGCATATGATCTTACCTTTTCTTTTCTTTATAAACAGTACCTGTCAAGGTTGTAAATACTATGACTGGTTGCAAAGTATTTTTTTTAACACAGTTGTAACTGTAAACAGTTGCTAAACATGGCAGTCACTAAACAAGGACTAACTGTATTTTCTGTGGATTAAACTCCCTTCATATAGGAAAAAAAAGGGGTAAGACTTCTTGGAATTGTACAGATATGTACTTACTTATACTTTTGTATGTGTGCATAATCCGAAAATGCCATTGCTCCATCCAAAAAATGTAATACAGTTGAAGAAAACATGTTTATAACTTGTAGCATTGCCATCATTATAAAAAATCCAACACTTATTTCAAAATATGATCAAGCATCCCTGATGATGCTAGCCCTTTTTGCTAGCAGGTCCCATTTGTGTCCTAAATAACTACACTTCAGAGACTGGATAATTCTGACTACAATTTGTATTTTTTTTTAAAAGAACATAATTTGCAGTCTCTGACTAATATGTGGATCAGTTGAGTGGCATATACATATAATAAATAAATAAATAAAAATGTGGATGAGAAGGCAGTTCAAACTGAATGCTTTCTGGACTTTTGCAGTGGTAATTATAAAAGTGCCTATCTTGAAGAGGAATGTGTAGAAAATGTAATGTTTTAGCAGTCATTTTGAAAAAGATACTTTTAAAGGGAAGTATTTAAAACACACGCAGACTGAGAGTAGATGACAATCATCGACCACTGCCTCTTCCGCCAACATCTAAAGACACACTTCTTTCGTTTAGCTGGGCTGGCCTAATTCCCTGAGATTATTTTACCGACTGATTTTAAATTAAATTAAGTTTTAATAAATGGGTTTTTACACTGTTTTTAGCACAGGGTATAGTTTAATTTAATAAGATTTTATCGATTATTTATGATGTATTTATTCTTTTTGGTATATGTTTATATTCATGTTTTTAGTTTCCCGTGCACCACCCCGAGTCCCTTTTTGGGAGAGTGGCGCGGTATAGAAGTCCAATAAAATGAAAATGAAAATGAATATAACAAGTCGAGTAAATCCAACTAAAACTTCATGCGTACAGTTTGAAAGCAAATATTGAGTGGTTGAAGTTTGTTAAATGAAAATTAGAAGAATGTTTATGGAGTGGATGTAGACCTGAACACAACAAACACTGACTCATCCATTTCAATTACCGCTGAGCTACAGCGCAGTTGATTCAACTCATGCCTAATTTGTAGCTTGCATGTGCAAAGCAATATTGCAAATAACACTGCGGAATGCAAAAAAAAAAAAAAGCACGGAAATGAAGCTCTCTTTAGATAAATTACTTGCAATATAAATTCATCGTGAATTTTTGGGGATAAATAAGAAATGTTTCAATACATTTTCAGTTTGGATGGGAAGGCAGAAAGAACAACACAGCAGCATCTCCCATTAATTTGTTGGAGTCTTTTTATTTGTTTTACTGTTTTAAATAATAATAATAATAAAATTTATTTATAACCCGCTCTCTCTCCCCAAAGGGACTCGAGGCGGGGCACAGGAAAATTAAAAACAATAGACACAAACAGAGTACAAAATTTAAAATCACAATTAAATGGGGTTTTATACTTTGTAAGCTGCCTTAAGTCGCCACGGGCGAATAGGCAGCAATATAAATTCAATGAGAAATAAATTATAAAATATCAAAGGAGAGAATTTCAAGTAAGTTTCCATAAGATCAGCCTTTATTCCAACTTTGCAGGATCTTACTTTTTTCTCGTGAGGTTGGAAGGCCTGATTTTCCTTTTTTTTTTTTTTTTTAGCCCAATGAACCTTTTGGGTTTCCCTAAACGTTTCTTTCATTTGCAACCCAGCTTTTCCACTTCTCCAGTGAAAGAAAAGTATCTCGAGCTGTGGGGAGAAACACCATTTTATTTTATTTATTTTAATCACATTTATATCCCGCCCTTCTCCACAAGGGACCCAGGGCGGCGCACAGGAATTTAAAAAACATACAAAACAATAAATACAGAATTTAAAAACATATTAAATTAAATTATAATCCTATGCTAAAATCCAAATTAAAATCCCCAATTTAAAACTATCTAAAATAGTCCCAATGGGAGGTTAGGCTAGGCCGGCTTGCTGAAAGAGATGTGTCTTTAGACACTGGCGGAAGAGGCGGAGGTCCGAGATGGTACGCAATTCAGGGGGTAGGTCGTTCCAAAGGGCAGGGCCTGCCACAGAGAAGGCTCTTCCCCTGGGTGTCGCCAGACGGCATTGCCCGGCCGACGGCACCCTGAGAAGGCCCTCTCTGTGGGAGCGGATCGGCCGAAGGGATGTATGGGGCAGGAGGCGGTCTCGCATATAACTAGGCCCCGAGCCATGGAGCTAGAAAGCAGGTTTGTTTGGAAACCCCTCTTGCAATTTTTAAGGAATGCCTTTGGCAAGCAAGGGAAACAGGGGGATGGTGTGCCAAGCTTTGCAATTCCGTGGTGGCACAATTTGTTAAATCCAGACAGGTTGGGCATTCCAGCAAGCAGTTGGGCAGGACTGCAACCGCTTGTGAGAGAGTTTGTGGCTCAGCAGGGAAGGGGAGAAGCCAGCCTGGCATGTCTCCACCTGCCTGGACAAGGGCTTTGGCACTCAAAGAAGCATGGGCAGCACAGGACTCTCAGGCACCGCACCAAAGGAGCATGTTGCAGCATCTCTGTCATTGTCCGTAAGTGCGAACAACTGCTGTGATGCTGCAAAAGACATAACTTTGTGACCCGGTTGTAAGTACTTTGGGCAGGGATTTGTAACTTCGAATGATTGCTAAGTGAACTGTTGTAACCGGAGGATTACCTGTAAAAGGTGACAAAAAGGATACAGGAAGGAAATGAATATAGATTGAAGAATGTCAATAGAAGTGTACATAAAGAGGACACAGGAACTGGTATGGAATAGATTTCATGAGTGGTTAGAGACAAGAAGTAGAAATTAGACGAAATTAGACGAAGAAAGATCATTGCTATGTATGAATTAAATATGAAGATGATTCATAATTATAAATATGCCAACATAATCAACAGAAGTATAAATAAGCCAATGTAAAGAGAAATTTAGCTAAAACTGGTATATTAGTACTATTGTAACCAGTGTATGTATGTATGTATGTAAATATTTATGAATAAAATAATAATAACAATAAAAAGAAATGCATATTTCTAAACAATTGCTCTAAGGATCTGGGTAAATAAACTTTTTTTTACAATGAAGAGATCTATAGTACCCTTAGTCTTGATTTCCAGGATGAACAATGAATAAATGAAATTCATTTAATATAGAAGACTGAAAAAAGAAATGTCCAGGCTACCCAACTCTAGATAGATTTTTCTTAAATTACAACCTTACCTTTTATTAAGACAGCAGTAGATAATGGGATTATACATAGTAGAACTCATAGCGAGCCAAAATGTTGCTAGGTAGATCTGCTGAATGTATTTCCACCGATTCCAATTTTCATAGATTCCAGTAAGAATGAAGTAAATGTGATATGGCAACCAGCAGATGGCAAATGTCAATACAACTACAATCATCATTTTTACAACCTGGAAGCAAACAGATGGGGGAAAAGAAAAGGATTTTCCTATTTTTTACAACTCTGTAGTCTAAAAGTGCATTTTAATATTACCAACATTAGACACTAGGCTGCTATGGCTGGAATATTAAATTTATATAGATATTTAATAATTTGGAAAAACAAAACAGAATGATATAAAAGGAATTAATTTATTTTGGCGTTTTCCCCTTAGCTTTGCTCAGATAACAGAGTATTGTGATATGGATTTGAGCCTTCTCCACTTTACTTATGGCCTGAATGATTAAGTCTGACATATGGGTAGATAGCTGTTGTGCTTTAGAGGATAGCTGAATCCAATAACCATTGGTATAAAGTGAATAAATAAAATACCAGCTTAACATGTGGCATCACAGATGACATTTCTTGGGAATATTCAGATAGATGGGAAATTCCAGGACTAATTCTATAAATGGCTTCATAAATTATAACTAGCATTTTGAATAGTACCCAGAAGCCAACAAGCATAGCTTGTAAACAAGGTTAGATCGCAAGGCATGGATAACAAATGGGCATAATGTGATCCACTCATTATTTCCTAATCTGCTGTGTTCTGGATCACCTGCAGCTCTGAGTGGTCTTCAGTGGCACTATGGATGACTTGTAGTAGCCCAGTACTGAGATAGGTAGCTTAAGTTGACAGAAGGATTATGTTCTAGGAATGGGTGTAAGTGGTACATAAGATGGATCTTGTAAAGACTCTCCTGGCTACAGCTGCGGTCTACTTTGAACTGTGAGTTCAGGATGTCCCTCTAATTTCATATCAATTTCAAATTGGGATGCACAATCCCATCCAAGACCAAAGATTAAAAATCCCAAGATCTAGGACCCTATATAACTACAGTTACTTGATCTTGCCACAATTGACTCTGAGCTTGTTTCTCCCCACCCAAATCCAAGTAGCCTTCAAATACTTGTTTCTGACATTGAAAGCATCACTTGGACAGCCTGGGATCAAGATGTATACTAGGTATCATGGTGTACTGATATGTTAGATTATAAACCAATGGATGACTCAGCCATGGCTTTTATCTAAATGTTAAATGGGAGAGCAGAGGGCATTGAGCTCCAAGGCAGTCCATTAGTGCAACGTCTATCCCCATCAACATTTACTGGAACTGGCCCCAGAAGAAGGAAAACCACTGTAAGAGAGTGCCATCTATGTCAAAACTGAACAGCCTTCTCTCAACAGATGGAGAGGGATATGACATCATCAATCTCATCTATCTATTTCAACAGTTCCAAGAAGGCTCCATACCCATGTGCATCACTCAGGTGACCCTGAGGACACAGATAAACCTCTTGGAGACCTTAATCACTCACTAAAATAATGCAATTGACCATCAGTCTATAAGGAGTATAAATCCTTCCATTCTCCACCATCCAGTCAGAGCTGAAGAAGCTTCTTGGATGAGAAGCAAAATAACCTCAAAGAAAAACCTGAAAGTCCAATTGCCTCTTGAAAAAAAGCACCTTTGGAACAACCATGACCTGGATGACTGAGAATCTCCATAGACATTGAGCACAAGGATAGATGCACCATTCCCATCTGTATTTAAAAGAATAATCAAAGAGTGATCAATGCCATTTTGACATGACATTCTGACTTAAAACCCAACTGAAGTGTGTCCAAATCATAATATATAAGTAACATGTATAAATAACATATCACCTATTCTTAAAAGAAGCCTTGAAACTTCTACATTGATTACTATTGTTTTAAATATTAAAAATTAGAGAAATAATATCAATATATACAATTTCCCAAATGCCAAACTTATGCAAAGGTGAATCCTCTGTGGTGAATCCTCTTTATGATGAAATAGAAATATTCATCTTAGAATCAACTTTTATTTTGTTAGTGTTCCACTTCAAAACTCTATCTTCTTCATCTTTAAACTTCATGGCATTCCAGGGTCATGCCTAGGTGGCCCATAGAGTACTGTTTTCTTATAAAAATTTTCACCTGTCTTAATTTTCAGAAGTGTTTACTTTTCTGACTACATTATGGCATCTTTATTGAACAGAATGGTGCTGAAAATGATTTCTGGGCATAAATCATAGCATAATTTCCAAGGTAAATTACATCTCTACACTCCATTACTCCTTGTCCCAAGAGGAAACATCATTCTGTGCACATAACTGGAAGAATTACAGCTTCATTCATCAAAATGAGAAAGCCTTTGGTGATCAGTCAAATTGATTCAATAGCTCTGTAAAATGCTTCCTCTGCTCTGTTTCATAAGAAACAGGGCAATGGTTTTCAACTGAACATTCAGATATTTCAATTTGAAGCACAAAGTATGTAAATATATATTTCTCTACGCATAGATTTGTTTTTCTGACAAGATTGTTCAAATCGCCACTCAGTCTTCAAGGTCACAGAGCAACCATTTTGGGCCAATCAGTATATCATTCCCTAATCTATTTTGTGAAGCTGTGGTAATGACGGCTATGGCAAGATTAAATTGACGAGAAGACAGAAAGTAAAATAGGAATGAAAGCTGTTCAAAAGATAACATTTCCCCTATGGTGGCATCCTGTACTCTGCATTAAAAATATGGTTTATTATTATTTTTCTGAATAAGCAAAGGATGTTATGGGGCTGGCTCACAATTTGCCCCGCATAAACTTTATGAGAATGATTACCGTAAAGAATAAAATCTGAAGCAAACTTGAATAATAGTCTTCATTGCAAACACAGACAAGGGAGTTCAGAGAATGGATTTGGCACAGCAGGCTCTGATTCAAAGCCATCTGAGGCTGTAGAGAAGTATGAACAGGACTCCTTTACATGAAAAGATTTTGCATGGAATCCCACTTAACTCAGTATTTCTGCTCATATTTAGGAGTTTATTCACATATTTTATTATGTGCATAATGCACATTTTTCAGTTGTCTGCTGTGTGGCCTGCAGCTCCCTCACACAATCTTTATTCCTCAAACACACATTTTTACTGTGTCAATGACCATATGTTGGGAAAGGCCCATTGCAAAAGGGATCACTAAACCAAAAAGATTAAAATAAATGAATAGAAAATGAATGAATGATGAATAATTAAATATTGCAATGACTTTATTTGTGAAGGGGTTCTTTTTTTTTTTTTTTACTTTCCCGCCAACAATGCTTCTTTCATAACATGTCCATAGATATGCAAATGTGCTTCATGAATGGAAGAGATAACAAAGAGGAAAGTAAGCATCAATGTGATGGGTTTGCTGCTAGTGGGAAAAGAATGTGGGGGAAGAAAAGGATGTTGGGCAGGCTTCAAGCTGTTCACATAAAGGATACTCTGCAGAACTTTTTATCTCTTCTAAGGAAGACAAGAGGGACACAGTGGCTCAGAGGCTAAGATTGCTGAGCTCCTCAATCAGCAGTTCAGTGATTCGAATCGCTAGCGCTGCGTAACAGAGTGAGCTCCCATTACTTGTCCCAGCTTCTGCCAACCCTGCAGTTTGAAAGCATGTAAAAATACAAGTAGAAAAATAGGAACAACCTTTGGTGGGAAGGTAACAGGGTTCCGTGCACCTTTGGCATTTAGTCATGCCAGCCACATGATCATGGAGACGTCTTCGGACAGCTCTGGCTCTTTGGCTTTGAAATGGAGATGACTATCACCCTATAGCAGTGATGGCTAACCTTTTTTGGCTCGCGTGCCAAAAGCGGGGTGAGTGCAGGGGGGTCATGCATGGGCGTGCCACACCCATAATGCTATGTGCGTAACCCCCTGCTTTTGGCGTGTTTTTTTTTTGCCGTCCCCAGGCTCCAGAGGCTTTCTAGGAACCTGGGGAGGGTGAAAACAGCCCCCCCCATCTTCAGAGGCTTCAGGAGCTTCCCTGAAGCCTCCAGAGGGTGAAAAACACCCTCAAAAGAAGGCCTAAATCAGCTGGCCAGCACACACATGCATGCTGGAGTTGACACGGCAACGCTTTGCGTGCCCTAAGAAATGGTTCTGCGTGCCACCTGTGGCACCCGTGCCATAGGTTCGCCATCACTGCCCTATAGAGTCGGGAACAATTAGCAGATATGTGCAAGGGGAACCTTTACCTTTACCTTACTGCAGGCTACTTCTGCTGACTGCCAACTGCCTGCAATTTGTCAGTTCAAATCTCACCAGGCTCAAGGTTGACTCACCCTTCCATCCTTCCGAGGTGATTAAAATGAGAATCCAGATTGTTGGGGGCAATAGGCTGACTCTATAAACTGCTTAGAGAGGCCGGTAAAAGCACTGTGAAGTGGTATATAAGTGCTAGTGCTAGTGCTATTTCACTCCAAGCTGCTTCTGAGTGTGCTTTCCTGAAACCTTTGTTGAAACATCACCTTGAAAATTTATGATAATTAGTCTAACTTTATTTCCTCTTTAGATTGGACTAAAAAAATGAAAATGTATTCTTCCTACAATTCTAACCTGCCAATCTGCAGGTAATAATCAGCATACTTGGGCATGATGACCATGTTTTGGTGAAAAATGTGACAGTGGATTAAAAAAAACTTTTCAGTCAGGGATTCTTGAAAAATGAATTAGTCAGAAATTAAGGAATACAAAATTGTGTATTTATATGTGGAACTCTCTAGGTCCGTGATGGTGAACCTATGGCATGCACGCGGAGCCATTTGTTAGGGCATGCGAGGTGTTGCCCTGTCAGCTCCAGCACGTATGCACATGCTGGCCAGCTGAATTCGGCCTTCATTTTTGGCCATTTTTGGTCCTCCGTAGGCTTCCCTGAAGCCTCCAGAGGGCGAAAAACAACCCAACACACAAACTGGAAGTTCAGGAATTGTTAGCAACTCTGGGTTCAGAACCAGTGTTACAACTCTGGTCCCGTAACCAGTGTTAGGGGTAACAAACACCCCTGTTTGAAAATGAATGCAGAATAGTGTAATACGCCGCACAGTAAAGAGATAAGTTGCTTTAACCACACACAAACTCTAAAACAGTCATAGTAAGAAAATAAATAGTCTTTACTTTGTAGCAACTAAAATACTTCTTCCGACCAGAGATTGTAACTTCTCAAACAATAACAGTGCTTCACCAAACACAAAGTTATCTTACAGTGATGCAAAACAAATACTTTTTCTCTCTTCAGCTTCAACTCCTCCAGCGGCAATCAGTAAACACAGGACTTAGTGGTCGAACAAGGGAACGGACTGTGTTCCTGAGCTCCCTTTATGGTAGAGCTGAGAAGCACAGCCAATCAGAATTTAACACAGTTCTTAACTCCTTAAGAACATAGGCTCATATATATTGTCAACCCAATATAAGGCTGAATATCCTAACAGGAATGGACTTCCATTTTGAGTGTTGGGCTGTTTTTCTCCCTTCATAGGCTTCAGGGAAGCCTCCTGAAGCCTCCGGAGAGCAAAAAAAGGCCCTACGGGCAAACTGGAAATCCGTTCCTGAACTTCTGGTTTACCTGTAGTGCTGTTTTTCGCCCTTCCCAGGATCCTAGAATGCCTCTGGAGCCTTGGGAGGATGAAAAACAGGTCCATTGCAGGCCAAAAGTGGGGGAAGAGGGCGGGGTCTGTGCTCACATAGTATTATGGGTGTGGCCACGCCCATGCATGATCCCCTTGCACTCCCCTTGCTTTTGCCCCACGATGGGAAAAAGGTTAGCCATCACTGCTCTAGGTAAAGAAACATTATTAAGATATTATCAGAGGCTCTCGTTCCCTGAACAAACTCATTTCCTTATCAATTCCTATTTCTTAACAAGATCTGTTTATGGGAACTATTGTATTGCCTCAACATGGGATTTATCTATTTTGTATGCTGATTAGGAAGTTTTTACATTGTGAAGCAATAGGCAGGAGAGGATTGTCTACTTTCTATTCATCAGCATTTATCTCTTATAAATGATCACCTTCCCATCGGTCTTAAATTTTTCTTTCCAGTGCAAAGTCAGATTAGACGGCCTGAAAGAGTCAGTGAGTATATCTGGAGGACAGCAGTGGTGATCAGATATTTGTTAATACTTAATTCTTCTGCGCCATGATAAGGTACATCTGTACCATCTTTTGTCTTATTTTATGATGACATTTATTTGGCAATGTGGAACTGCCCACTGCGAGACATTTATCAGTTGCCAAAGAATATTGCAGAATGCTGCTGCATATTTGAAATATTGCCAGTATGGATTCTACAAGATAGATTCATTTTTTCCCCTTTGCAGATGTGATTCATCACTGAAAACTGTGCTGATCTGACACACGTCCATCATTTATTTGGAATATTAGCTGGAACTGAATGGATAGAGCATTTAGGAAATATATTCTCTTCCGTTGACATTAGGGAAGTGTGTCAGTGTGGAAATATATCTGCATCATCATGCTTGAAAACAATTAAGTACTAAGTTACACATCAATGGCACATTGCCTCATTAAGTGTATAAATAAATCATAGATTAAATGCTGGAAATTTAATACATTGTTCTTTTGTTTGCATTTACAGATATCAGCATAATACAAGGAAATGATGTGCAAGGAGTGTGGAATGAAGGAATTAACAAGATTAATTTGAATTAGAGATGAGAATGACAATGCAGATTACTTGGAATGAGAAATATAGAGGGTAATTCATAAATATATAGAACTGAGTCCTGATCTTGGGGAAAGATAGGAGCATAATCAATTCTTTCCAGGCATCTCCTCCACTGAGACTGATGGAAATAAAAGCAGCACAAATAACTAAACATATAGCACCATGATGGCAAACCTGTGGCACGCGGAACCATTTCTTAGGGCACGCGAGGCGTTGCCCTGTCAGCTTCAGCGCGCTTGTGTGCGCTGGCCAGTTGATTTAGGCCTTCTTTTGAGGCCGTTTTTCGCCTTCTGGAGGTTTCAGGGAAGCTCCTGAACCCTCTGGAGGTGGGGGGAGGAGGCTGTTTCCACCCTCCCCAGGCTCCTAGAAAGCCTCTGGAGCCTGGGGAGGGCAAAAAAAAAAGCGTGCCAAAAGCAGGGGGTCACGCACATAGCATTATGGGTGTGGCACACCCATACTTGACCCCCCTGCGCTCCCTCCGCTTTTGGCACACGAGCCATAAAGGTTAGCCATCACTGATATAGCATCTGGCAGGCTGAGCTTCCACAATTAGGTGAAAAAAACAACTTTGGCCATAGATATTATTACTGAAACAGAATGAATGTTCTTATAGATAGAAGCTGAAAATTCACTTACTATTCCAAAGATAATGAGCATTATTGGAAGACATTTCCTTGCCCTATTTCTCTTATTATTTATTTATTTATTACTAGCTATACCCGGCCACGCGTTGCTGTGGCCCAGTCTGGTTAAATGGCCAACCAATCTGTGTGTAGATCTACACCTGCACACACACACAACCACCATATAAGCCCCAACCTACCTACCTACCTACTGTATTTCTCCCTCTCTATCTATCTATCTTTCTACCTACCTACCTACTGTATTTCTTTCTTTCTCCCTCTACCTACCTACCTACCTACTGTATTTCCCCCTCTCTATCCCTCTACCTACCTACCTACTGTATTTCTCCCTCTTTCTCTATTCCTCTACCTACCTACCGTATTTCTCGCTATCTATCTATACACCTACCTACCTACCTATGGTATTTCTCCCTCTCTGTCTATCCCTCTACTTACCTACCTATTGTATTTCTTGCTTTCTCCCTCTACCTACCTACCTACCTACCTATTGTATTTCTCCCTCTCTATATATCCCTCTACCTACCTACCTACCGTATTTCTCGCTATCTATCTATACACCTACCTACCTACCTATGGTATTTCTCCCTCTCTGCCTATCCCTCTACTTACCTACCTATTGTATTTCTTGCTTTCTCCCTCTACCTACCTACCTACCTACCTACCTACCTACCTACCTACCTACTTACCTACCTACCTACTGTATTTCTCCCTCTCTATCTATCCCCCTATCTACCTACCTGCCTACCTACTGTATTTCTCCCTCTCTGTCTATCCCTCTACCTACCTACTGTTTTTTTATTTCTCCCTCTATCTACCTACCTACCTACTGTATTTCCCCCTCTCTATCCCTCTACCTACCTGCCTACCTACCGTATTTCTCACTATCTATCTATACACCTACCTACCTACAGTATTTCTCCCTGTCTATCCCTCTACTTACCTACCTATTGTATTTCTTGCTTTCTCCCTCTACCTACCTACCTACCTACTGTATTTCTCCCTCTCTATCTATCCCTCTACCTACCTATCTACTGTATTTCTCCCTATCTATCTATCTATCTATCTATCTATCTATCTATCTATCTATCTATCTATCTATCTATCCATCCACCCACCCACCCACCCACCCACCCACCCACCCACCCACCCACCCACCCACCTACCTACTATATTTCTTCCTGTCTCCCTCTACCTACCTACCTACCTACCTACCTACCTACCTACCTACCTACCTACTGTCTCTTTCTTTCTTTCTTTCTTTCTTTCTTTCTTTCTTTCTTTCTTTCTTTCTTTCTTTCTTTCTTTCTTTCTTTCTTTCTTTCTCTTTCTTTCTTTCTTTGTATCTATCTATCTATCTATCTATCTATCTATCTATCTATCTATCTATCTATCTATCATCTATCCATTCATCCACCCACCCACCCACCCACCCACCCGCCCGCCCACCTACCTACCTACCTACCTACCTACCTACCTACCTACCTTATTTCTCCCTCTCTATCTATCCCTTGGGGGTCATCTAGTCCAACTCCCTGCTAGGCAGGAAGCCCTATACCCATGATGGCGAACCTATGGCACGGGTGCCACAGGTGGCACACGGAACCATTTTTAAGGGCACGCAAGGCATTGCCCTGTCAGCTTCAGTTTGTATGTGTGCCCTGGCCAGCTGATTTAGGCCTTCTTTTGAGGCCATTTTTTGCCCTCTGGAGGTGGGGGAAGGCTGTTTTCACCCTCCCCAGGCTCCTATACACACTCTGGAGCCTGGGGATGACGTAAAAAGCATGCCAAATTCAGGGGGTCATGCACATAGCATTATGGATGTGGCACACCTGTGCACATCGCCCCTGAACTCCCCCTGCTATTGGCACGTGAGCCAAAAAAGGTTAGCCATCACTGCCCTATACCATTTCAGACTAATGGCTATCCAACATCTTCTTGAAGACTTCCAGTGTTGGGGCATTCACAACTTCTGGAGGCAAGCTGTTCCACTGATTAATTGTTCTAACTGTCAGGAAATTTCTCCTCAGTTCTAAGTTGCTTCTCTCCTTGATTAGTTTCCAGCCATTGCTTCTTGTTCTGCCCTCAGGTGCTTTGGAGAATAGTTTGACTCCCTCTTCTTTGTGGCAACCTCTGAGATATTGGAAGGCTGCTATCCTGTCTCCCCTAGTCCCTCTTTTATTAAACTGTATTTCTCCCTGTCTCTCTATTCCCCTATCTACCTACCTACTGTAATACAATAATACAATAGCAGAGTTGGAAGGGACCTTGGAGGTCATCTAGTCCAACCCCGCTGCTCAAGCAGGAGACCCTATATACCATGTCAGACAAATGGTTTTCCAGTCTCTTCTTAAAAACACATCCAGTGTTGGGCCACCCATAACTTCTGGTGGCAAGCTATTCCACTGGTTAATTGTTCTAACTGTCAGGAAATTTCTCCTCAGTTCTAAGTTGCTTCTCTCCTTGATTAGTTTCCAGCCATTACTTCTTGTTCTGCCCTCAGGTGCCTTGGAGAATAGCTTGACTCCCTCTTCTTTGGGGCAACCCCTGAGATATCGGAAGGCTGCTATCATGTCTCCCCTAGTCCCTCTTTTATTAAACTGTATTTGCTGTCAGATGGGTGATTCTTTGTTAACAGTTTGATTCAGTTCGTATTCAACAGTTTAAAGCAGCTGCCTGCCTCCATGTTTTTACTTCAGAGAACAGTCTTGAGCAATATTTCTCCCCCCCCTCTCTGGGCCACCTGGGAGTTTGCTATCCCAGTGCCTTTTTGGCCCCAAGAGGCCGCCATATGAGGCCTCTTCCAACACTGACAGTTGAAAAGCAGCCTGATGGGCGTGGCTACAGGGAAGTTAAAACACATTTCAGTGGGTACATTTCTTTGTGTGTAATTTGCACATGACACACGCGTGCTAGGCACAAAATGAGTAGCTATTCTATTATCGGAAGTCCTTAGCTACATTGTGTGAACGTTTGGTGTAAATCGGCCCAGTAGTTTTTGAGATTAGTGGATTCGTACAAACTATTTTACATTTTTATTTATATAGATATGTATTATATTTATGTATTATATTTATGTATTATATGTATTCATTTATTATTATTATTTATTATTATGCTCATTTTACCATAGGGTAATTCTGGGCGGCTTACAGTTACATCTTAGTTAAAATAAAAATGTTAAAATCAAACCTTAAAGCTAAAGACCCATGGGGAGGGTGGAGTGGGGGGGAAAGTGGGATCAACCACCTCCATTGTGCTGTTTCCTCACTGGGGCGCAGCCAAATCTCTATGCCCTTACAAAAACCTAGGAGGATTGGAGTTAGGGTCCTTCTGGACCCTGTTACCCAGAATAATTGAGCTGACGGGATCCACAGCATGTCTCCTTGGCTGACGTAAGTGGTACGGGCCAATTCCAATGGGGTGAGATCAGTGGTGGGTTCTTATAGGTTCGGACTGGTTTGGCTGAACTGGTAGTGGTTTGGTGGCCTGGGTCACTGGAACCAGGAGCGAACCAGGCCTGCCACACCCCCAAATCAGTTCTCTTGGCTGCACAATAGGCGTCACCATCTTGTTTTTCACTTCTGTGCATGCGCAGAACAAGGTGTTAGTTACCATCTTTAAAGCGCTCCATGGCACGGGTCCTGGTTACTTGACAGACCGCCTCATACCACATTCCTCCCTTCGACCTGTCCGCTCCCACAGAGCTGGCCTTCTCAGGGTACCGTCAGCCGGTCAATGCCGACTGGCGACTCCCAGGGGACGAGCCTTCTCTGTGGCGGGTCCGACACTCGGGAACGACCTTCCCCCCGATATCCGTACCATCACGGATCTACGCCTCTTCCGTTGGATGGTAAAAACACATTTCTTTCATCTAGCTGGCCTGACATAGATTAGGGAATATTTTAATTCGATATTTATTGGTTTTAATTATTTATTCAAATTTTAGCACAGATTTAATAATTTAATTGTTTTTTATATTTTGTATATTGTGGGGTTTTTATCTTTCTGTGCACCGCCCTGAGTCCCTTTCAGGTGAAATAGGGCGGTATATAAATCGAATAAATAAAAATAAATAAATAAATAAATAAATCTTTATTGCATTCTGCATGTGCACACCGCGCGCCCATGAGCAAACTGGTAGTAGTGCCTGCCAGAACCCACCCCTGGGTGAGATGAACCCTCAAATAACCTGGAGCCATGCCCATGAAGAGCTTTAAAAGTGATCACTAACACCTTGAATCGCCGCCCTGGGTCCGTTTGGAGAAGGGCGGGATATAAATTTAATAAAATAAATAAATAAAAATTAATTGTTTGCCTCCCACTGAAACAACTGAAAATCCAATTTTATACTCTTCTAGGGACAATATAATATACTCTCCCCTCTTCAGTGGGTCTAGGGAAAAAGAGGCCTTGGAGCCTGTAAATCCAAAGCTTCTGCCTAGCAGTATTGTTCCATATTGTTCTCCAAGCTAATTGCCATCGACAGGCCTGACTTCCTTCAATCTATCTATGCCCCAGGAGTGGGTTCCGGCTGCTGCTACTGATGGTTTTCTTAGGGATGTGTTGTGGGCGTGCTTGATGCGCACTACACATGCATGCACAGTACTAAAATGCTTCTGTGCATGGGCAGCAAAAAACAAGATAAGTGGTTTGGGGACGTGGCAGACCAAGTTACTACCTACTCGGCAGAATCGGGCCGAACCAGTAGGAACCCACCTCTGCTATGCCCCGTTTATAACCATCTAGGTGTGCAGTTCCAACATCTATGAAATATTTGCTAGTCAGAAACTCAGCTTAAGAGAGTCATTCATAATTTTATAAATATGTTGTATCTTATAACATGGCTGATCTTCATGTGTAGTTATTTACTCAGATACTTAAGAAGATGATGTAAGGTTTTTGTTTTTTTGTTGGTCTCTCTCACACATTCATTAACCTGATCAGATTCAGCTGTATAGGCTACTCATAGAGCTGTATAATGAGTAGTCAACAGAGGAAGTTTCAGTAAGAAAACCTGCCCTGAATCTCAAATATATCATGTCTAAGTTAAATTAAATTACAATTCTATATTAGCTTCATGATTCTCTTTTGGTAAACCCCACTAGAATTAAGAACTGAAGAAAGCTTCACAACTACATGCCTTCATAAGTATTGTGGGTGCTACTTCCTTTAGGTCAAATTTCTTAGGTCTAAAAAAGAAAGATCTCACACAAATGGTTCACTCACTTCTGGTGCTATGAAGACATAGAGGAGAATATGAATGTAATTATGAATACGGTTAGTTATAGGTAAAGGTTCCCCTCACACATATGTGCTAGTCCTTCCTGACTCTAGGGGGTGGTTCTCATCTCCATTTCAAAGCCAAGGAGCCAGTGCTGTCCAAAGACGTCCCTGTGGTCATGTGGCCAGCATGACTAAATGCCGAAGGCGCATGGAGCACTGTTACCTTCCCACCAAAGGTGGTCCCTATTTTTCTACTTGCATTTTTTTACATGTTTTTGAACTGTTAGGTTGGCAGAAGTGCTAGGTTGGCAGAAGGTTACAGAAGGTTCTTAGTTTTATAGCCACTGCTTAAATCGCTTCTAATCCAATGCAGAGTCTCATCATCTCCCTTCTGGGCTTGGCTAGTTTTAAGCAAAATGACATCCAAACAAGCCTATTAATGATTCAGAGAAAGGATTGTGACCAGAAATCTTTGAAAACAACATAATCAGAACCCCCCCCCCCCAAATACAGAGAGAGTCTCCCTTTCACAGAATGATCTTGCCAAAAAGACCATCTATAGTTAATAAGGGGATAGGAAATAGGATACCCGAACCTAATCTGGTCATCTCCAGATTCTTGGACTTCAATTTCCTCAAGTTCCAGCCAGAACAATAATTAAAAATTCCCACTGTGGGATTTTGCCAATTAAAATCTAACAGATTTGGTGAACACCAGGCTTGGAGGCTGAAATACAAGAGAAGTACAGATGGAATTCATAAATAATGTGGCAAAGGAACATCCTGGGTTTCCTAATATAATTTAGGACAATGATTATTCAGACAGAAAATCCTGCTACTCTCATATAATCTCCTGGGAAAAAAAATCTGTGTCCAAATTTATGCAGTGCAATCATATGACTTGGTGTTGTTATATGGTCACCATTCAAATTACTCTGAGTGAATCAACAAACTGCACCGTAGGGTAAACATGATGTATTTTTGATAACGTATTTTAAGAGTTAGATACATTTAATTAATTCCTTCTCTTGTAGGACTATCAAAGTTAGACTAAAAAAAATCTGGATGACGAGGAGGTGGCCCCACAGAATTAGACCTTCCTGCCTCTCTCTGCTCCATATAATTGTTCTTCAGCTTTGGCAGCTCAGAGGTAGTCCAAGAGTCTTATTCTTGTGAAGACACATGGTGAACGTTGAAATCTTGATCCGTAATATATTTTCCTTTCATTCTTTGACAATTAATACAAAGGCTAGGCAAAGACTTAATAGCAGAGTAAGATCCACCAGCAAGAAAGAGGCCCTGATCCTCCTATATATAGTCAGACTCCATTTGAATACTCTGTCCTGTTCTGGAGACCTCACTTAAAAAAAGCTATTGCTAAGACTGAGCGGGTTCAGAGATGTGCAACAAAAATGGTGCATGGTCTGAGGGACAAAATATGTAGGAGTAATTGGAGCAGGGGTGAGATTGCGCAGCTTTGGACAAGTTCTATAGAACTGTGACGGTGATTATGTGCAGTTCAGAGAACAACACTGACTGACCCCTTTTTGCACCTTGGCCACCTAGAGCCACACCTGAAGCATAGCTGCTCCTGCTCCCTGGTTCCTTTGCTTGCCTCAACCACGTGGCCCAGATGATCTCTGCCTGATGAGTCTTCCCTCGCTTCTTGCCCAGCCTGCGTTTTTTTCCCTCTTCAGCAGCAGGGTCTGCACTGTCCACAGGAATAATTCCTGAATCCTGCCCCGACGCAATGAATTCCGGCAGGCTGGATATGGGTATGAAGGCCCTGGCTCCACAGTGCTTTTTCGCTGGCCACACCCACTGTCACATGACCCCCCCCCCACCAAGCCACACCCACCAAGCCATGCCCACAGAACCTATAGGGAAAATTTTTGAATTTCATCCCTGGATAACATGACTGAAATATTTAAATAATTCAAGGAGGGAATAAGCTTCTAGAAGGCAGAATTTTCAACATTAAGCAAAAGAATGGGACTTTGAGAGGATATCAACAACTCTGTTTAGCTTCATAATTAGGCATCTCAAGAAGATGGGGGGGAGGGGGAACTAATGATGACACCATTTGACATGATATGACATCGTTATGTAAGCAGTATGCTTTGCATACTTGCATCAAACATCATGATGTAACTTGTCTGATGTCGTAATCTATGCATTGCCATTTTGTAATGAGTGCCTCTGTATGATAACTAAACTGTACTAATGATATCCAGTTAATTTTATTACTCCCTATATAGTCACTTAGTAAAGTATAAATTCTCCCATAGTAAAAATTGTACTTTCCTAGCAAAGTTTAGAAGGCCTTGAGGGACTACGTCCAAACTCTGAAGCACCAGAGTTGGTGCTCAACTGTAATGGCTCTTACTTTGATTGGTAAGAATCTCAGAATAAGATATGTTGAGTGATTATATTTTTGTCAACCTTGGGCATATATTTATGGTTTATGGAATTTGTAAAATATTCATTTTGCTATCAAATATGGTCTCAAACTTTTCCCTGCCAAACTAAGTGGTCTTTCCACTTTATCTTCATAGTCAGCCCCCAGGTAATTGCTAAAAGTGGGAGGCTTTGGTGCAAGAAAATAAGCTGACAGCAATATTCTCCGGACCATCACCGACCTCCGCCTCTTCCGCCAATGTCTAAAGACATACTTTTTTCATCAAGCTGGCCTAGCCTAACCTCCCATGGGGACTGTAGAAAAGTTTTAAATTGGGTTTTAATTAATAATTGGTTTTAGCACAGGTTTGGGATTTAATATATATTTTAAATTATTTATGTTCTATTTTTGTATGTTTTTTAAATTTCCTGTGCGCCGCCCTGGGTCCTTTGCGGAGAAGGGCGGGATATAAATGTAATAAAATAAATAAATAAATAAATAAATAATCCAGAAAACTCTATTTAAAAAGAATTGGTTGTGACTTTTGTTACATTTCATGCCATTTTATAATCTGAAAATAGTGTCATGTATTGTTGGGGGGAAAATAGGAGAAGGAATAGTGGTGGGTTCTGGATACTGTTGCAACTGGTACAGTGCAATGGGGCCAAGCGGCCACCACATGAACGCACACAGCCCACGTGCATACATGCGCAGTGCGTGCATGTGTACTTACAGCCTGCGACACCTCCGTGATGCTCCAGCTACTTGGAGTGTCGCGCAGGCGCCCTATGCTCCATGTGAATGCACAGAAGCCAAAAACCTCAAATTTTGGAGCACTGGCGGGTGGGCCCTCCAGAGCACTGTACCAGAATGGTAGCTGGTTGTAACCCACCACTGAGAAGAAATGACTATTAGAATATTAGGTATGTTTGCCAAGAATAATATAGGCAGGATAAGAATAAATACTGTAAAACATATATAAAACTTCACTGTAACACTCTTGATTGGCAGATCCAGCATATATATATGAGATAACATGGATGGTCAAGTATTAAGCAAAATGATCAGACATTCAGAAATAATTTTCTCATGAGCAATAGTTATATATGTTTGTATATGTATGTGTGTCATTACAACATGAGCAGTAGGAACTGGATTTTCATCAAAAATGCATTTCAAATGTTTATACTTGAATTTGAATCATGGTTTCAGAGAGCCCTCACCCTTTTCTACTCAGTACAGCACTGCTGTCTCTGTAGCCAAGTTATTAAACTAGCTGCTCATCTTTAAAATGTCAAATTTGTCAGCTAAGCAGAAGAAGCCTAAGATCTTGACTTAAGTTAAATGTTACTAAAATCATTTTTAGCAGCGTATCCATGAAAATTTCAGCGTGACAAAAAGAGAGACAAACTTTGTATCAGGTACATCATATTTCAATGACCCGCTAACATTTATTTTGCAGGAAAAAAAGAATGACCAATTTGCATCTGATGTTCCTGATATATGAGCCTGGATGGGGAGGAACGGGCTCCGACTTAACCCGTCCAAGACCGAGTGGCTGCCGTTTCCGGCACCACGACATAGCCAGTTGGTTCCATCTCTGGCTATTGGGGGCGAAACATTGGCTCCTGCAGAAAGGGCGCGCAACTTGGGTGTTTTCCTGGACTCTCGGCTGTCCTTGGATGACCAGGTGATGGCCGTAGCCAGGGGGGCCTTCTATCAGATATACCTGACATGCCAGTTGCGCCCTTTTCTGGATCGTGGCGCCTTACACACAGTCACTCAAGCTCTCATCGCCTCCCGCCTGGACTACTGCAATGCTCTCTACATGGGGCTCCCCTTGAGGTGCACCCGGAGACTTCAGTTAGTGCAGAATGCGGCTGCGCGGGGGATTTTGGGAGTCTTTAGACACTCCCATATAACACCTCTCCTGCGCGAGCTGCACTGGCTGCCTGTGGCCTTCCCGGTGCATTTCAAGGTCCTAGTGACCATCTTTAAAGTGCTCCATGGCATAGGACCTGGCTACTTGCAGGACCGCCTCCTGCCACATACCTCCACTCGACCTGTCCGCTCCCACAGGGTGGGACTCCTTATGGTGCCATCCGCCAAACAATGCCGGCTGGCGACTCCCTGGGGAAGAGCCCCTCTGTGGCAGGTCCAGCCTTCTGGAACGACTTGCCCCCGACCTCCGCACAATCATGGACCTTCGCCTCTTCCGTTGAACACTAAAAACATATCTCTTCCATGCGGCCGGCCTGACATAGTTGTTTATATTATTGAATTTTAGCTGGGTTTTCAATTAAATTTTAGCATGGGCCAAATTTATTTAATCCAATTTTAAATTTATTTGATTGTCTGTATATTTATATTTTATTTTCTTATTCCTGTGCACCGCCCTGAGTCCCACTTGGGAGAGAGGGCGGTATAAAAGTACGAAAAATAATAAAAATAATAAAATATTATATATGGGCTATATTTCTTGGTTTGTTTTCGATCTTTCAAGTGTCTGTTGATTCATGCTGATTACCTGTGGAAGCCCCTGAAATTTTCCTGGAAAGATTTTGTAAATTATTTTCCATTGCCTCCTTCATACAGGGTAAGAGAAGGACTGGACCAAGGCCATCCAACTAGCTTTGTGCCTAAGTGGGCACATGAACTCACAGTCTTTTGGTTTTTAACCTGATGGCTTAACACAACATCAGCCTGTCTCTGCATGTTTAATTCTGTTTAGTTTTGTTAGTTATTCCCAAGTAGAAAAGCTAATCTAGATAATAAATAAACAAATAGTCAAGGTAATGCTACATGAAAAGCATTCACAAAACTAGATAGGCCTACTTAATTTTTTCCAGTTGAAGAGTCTAGTATGCATACCCTTCTTGAGTTCCCCATATTAACTGATTTTCATGGATCCACTGTCTTCTGCAGTCCCAATTCTCTTATATCAATGTTCCTCAACTTGAAAATGGGTGGCCTTCAACTTCCAGAATTGAAGGCCACCCACCTTCATAATAATAATAATAATAATAATAATAAAGTTGCATTTATTGACCACAGGGACTCGGGGCGGTGCACAGGGAAATTAAAAAACGAAAAATATACAAAATACATACAAATTAAAACGAATTAAACTCAATCAATCCTGTGCTAAAATCCCCTTAACTAAAAACATCCAATAAATATAGTATACATTTAAAAACCCATAGACAGAGAGACTACCCTAGGCCGGCCAGGCGGAAAAGATGAGTCTTCAATTTCAGGCGGAAGGAGCGGAGGTCCGTGGTCGTTCTAATATCGGGGGGAAGGTCGTTCCAGAGGGCCGGGCCTGCCACAGAGAGAGCCCCTCCCCTGGGCGTCGCCCGCTGACAAAGTCTAGTGGACGGCACCCGGAGCAGTCCCTCTCTGTGGGAGCGAATCGGCCGTGAGGATGTATGAGGCAGGATCCGATCCCGCAGGTAGCTAGGTCCCGAGCCATGGAGCGCTTTAAAGATGATGATTAATACCTTGAAGCGCACCCGGAAGACGACAGGTAGCCAGTGCAGCTCGCGCAAGAGCGGTGTAACGTGGGTGAACCTGATGGTTCCCATAATTGCCACGGTTCATGTTGCCACGGTTGAGAAACAATGTCTTAGACTGTTTCACTCACATTGACCAAACAGTTGAAGAAGACTAGGAGGGCCATTTCCCACCATAAACCATTCACCAACCTCCCAAAATCTCATTGGGCCACCATTCCTTTCCAGTTATTCAGCAAAATAACTAGAAAATCAAAAGTTTTCAATTTTGATCGCTTAAGGTGATTTTTTTTGTGGCATTTTTACGAAGCTCAGATTCAGAGAAATTGTAGGCACTGTACATTTATTGCTTCTCTCCAAAACTGCTGTTCTCCAATCAGTCATCAAATGCATGTTGAGACAGAAAAGTGCTAGCTGTGCTTCTGAAATTGACAATGTTCCACTAATGAAAATGGGGAAACTTATCACCCAAATGTTTCGTTCCACATGTTATGCAAAAGGCCATATACATATCCTGTCAAGAAGAAACAAGATGCCATTAAAGCCAGGGACAAAAACAAATTGATAAATGGGACCTGGGGTGATTTGTTCATTTTGTTCAGAGCATTTAAAAATCTATAGCAAAGCCAGAGTCAGAACAGTGGAGAGGGTTATGGCCCAAGATCCTGCATTATTAAAGTAGTAACTGAATATGAGTTCATTTTAAGCATAATTGGGATATTAAAAAAATCTCTTCATCATAGAGACGGGAAAAAAAACCCAAAAGAGAAAAAGAAAATTAATAAACAAATGGGAAAAAAGGTAACATTGAAAAAAAATTTTTGTGATCCCTATTTATATGATTCATGCATATTTTGTAGAATTCACACTTTAGAGCTCTTCAGTACTGATCAAATGTTATTGATCAAATATTTAAATATTTGCAGTAGAAATCTGGATTGCCCACAACAGTGTAATGGCATAATATTTTATTATCGTTAGGGACATCTAAAATTCTTGAATTGTTCTCAACATTGAAATGCATTTTTAAAACAGATTATTAAAGACTATTTAATAATAGATAATAAACAACAACAGATTATTATCAACTACTTGCAAGGTTTCAAATAAACAAGATTTTACAATGGAAAGACAGTACCATCCTGGATTTACAGTTTTGGATGGATTAAACATGTTAACTCTCTCTGTATAAAACTTGTTCTTTATTGACAAAATGAAAAGACCGATCAATATTACTCTGCATGGTCAAGGTTTAATGCTGTCTGTATTGGAAAATAGTGACTTGGAGTGGAACTAGATGCTTTAGGGGATGATTTAATGCCAGTGTAGTCATGCCTCTTCCTTTACAAAAGACAAGCTCTATTGGCAGGTTTACTAGAGAAGAATCTTCCATTTGCAGCATCTTGTTTTGAAGGGTAGGGAATCTGGCGCCCTCCAGATATTGAACTATGACCCCTGTTAACTCTACCTAGCATGGTCAATAGTGAGGCTCTACTGGCTGCAATTCAAAACTGCAAAGGTTATAAACATCTCCATCCAAATACAATTTAATGATAAAGAGATTCTGAAGTTGTCTCTAAAGAGGACTTCCAAGAATGCCATCGACAGGCAAGAAAACAAGCTAAAGGATCACAGAAGAAATCTACCTAGAGTTGCCAATCAAGGCTCACATTAGCCTACTTCTGACATATTATACAAGGACCTAGCTTTCAGGAAAAGATTCTCAAACTGGGAAAGGTGGAAGGAAGGAGGAGAAGATAACAACTGGCATCAAGGTGGATAGATTAAGTTATACTGTTGGAAAACCTAAAGACCAGGTTAGGAACAGATTGTCATGAAGAAAATTTACCTAACTATAAATGAGCAGATAGGCAAGTCATCTAGCTAGTCTTCTCCTTTGTGGCAAGACACAATGTGCTTTAAATGAATAGTAATTTTTAAATTTATGAATGAATACAATCTACATATGCACATGAGCCTAATGCTGGGAAAGATTGAGGGAAAAGAAGAAGGGGACATCAGAGAATGAGGTGGCTGGGTGGAGTCACAAAAGCAGTAGGTGTGAGCTTAAATGGACTCCAGAGGATGACAGAAGACAAGAAGGCCTGGAGGAACGTTGTCCATGGGGGTATGTTGAGCTGGACACAACTTCACAACTAACAACAACAAAATTATTACTTCCTATAAAACATAACATTTGCTGCTAAATATTTAAAAACCAGTTTTGCCACCTCTATTTCAATCACTGATTAGTGCACCCTAGATGACCTCAGCTGTCAGCTGGGTGACAACATTCCAGAATTAACAATTGGCTCTAGTGAGCTGATGTGAGCCAGATTCAGCACATCACTGCACAAGGCACTATATCTTCCTTTCTTGGGAAATAAGTAGCAAATCAAAATGGAAGATATGACAATATCTGACTGCATGACTTGCCTCTACTAGCAGCAACCACTAAAACATACCAAGAACACATTGTATATTATAATAGGTTACAGCCAAGAGGAGAAAAGAGAACTCCATGGCATTCTTAGAACATCAAGCTCTAGACTCCTGTTATCACATTCAATGCAGAAAGGTCTACTAAATGAGACTAAACTTAAGAGATTTAGGACTTTAATCAGGAAATCATCACACAAGGTTGTACTGGAATGCACCATGAAATTAGTCAGTTATGCTTCATAAAATTTGTATCACCTGGTATTTCCAATTCCAAATGCATTAGAAAACATTTATATTTAAGTGCCTACCAATATAACTTAAATCCTGAAAACTTCATTAAAGTTTTTTTTAAAGTGAAGATACTACATAACATGACAGCCAGAAAATAAATGAGGCAATAAAGAAATGAAACATAGGCAATGTCAATACAGTATTCTATTTGTCTTAAATCAAGTTTTACTATTTGCATGAAAAGTGGTACAGCGAGATGGATGGAAAAAAAAAAACACCAATGGTTTTGAATGATAAAAGGCTGGGAAGATGCATAAATTATTGTTGCTACTAATAAGACACTTTCTTACTGCCTAGGGCTCTTCCTGCCCATTCTGATCACTGAGAGGGCTTGCTGAACAACCCAACCTTAAATGAAGTAAGAAGTGTGTGGATTAGAGGATATGTCTTTTCTGCAGCTGCTCCTACATTGTGGAACATGTTCCCATTGGAGAACTACATGGTACCCATTCTTCTGACCTTCCAGAAGATGCTGTAAGACCATTATGGTGTGGGTCTCTGACAATTCACCATGGCGAACTCGCCATGGCCAACTTGCTGCAGGACAAATCACTGCGGGATAAGAGTTACACTAATATCTTAGAAATGGTGGAATACAATAATTAAAGAAAGGATCAAAAGGAGAGACAAAATGAAATGTGAATGGCAAAAATTAAAATATTTTTCTTTATTTTAAATAAACTAAATGAAATTGTTAAATTGTCCTGCAGCGAGTTGTCCTATGGTGAGTTGGCTGTGGTGAGTTGGCTATCGGAAGTTGGCCATGGTGAGTTGGCCAGGTAGGGTGGTTGCAGCAAGTTGGTTGTAGCAAGTTGTCCCATTCTCTATTTTTCAGTGAGTTTCGGCCAGGAATGAAAATTTGAGCAGCCATCCATCTGTTATCTCATGACCTTATTTTTATAATATTTTGTACACCACATACAGCCTAAAGATAGTTTATAAATATTGTAAAATCCATTAATAATTGCTAAGCAAAAAAGCTGAAGTTTTACAGTACCTTTCTCTTAGCTTTCAACTGCTCATGGTATTTGTCAGAAGTATCACCTGGGATCTCTCCACCCCACAGCGTGATTCCAACAATTGTATAAGTGATGCCCATGACAAGCAGCGGGAAACAATAGACTAATGCAATCACAATGATGTGATACCTAGAAGAGAAGAATATGAGCCTGACACCAAAAACATGTCTTTAAAAAAATGCTGTCATTAGAGCTCTTAAAAGCAACCAGCATTCCTCATGAATATAATATCAGAACTTGCAACAGTACAAAATCAGTAGGGAACATTTCAAATAGTATTGATTTCAATACAGCTATCATTAACTAAAATAATTACAAAGATTGATTTCATTACAAAAGACTGGAATTAAGAATTTCAAAGATGTAATGTCTCATAAATTCACACATAGACCATGATTTGCTATAATATGCAAACCAGCTCCCCGGTGCAATGCAAGGCTGTGTCATAGCTACTACTTTGTTAATACTTCTATTCTATTCTATACTCTATTCTGGCACGCTACTCCTTTCCCCTCCACATAACCCATTTGGACACACAAATGCAGTCACCTCTATAGCACAATATTCCATGCATCTGATGAACTGTCATATGCTACATTATCAGTTATACAGTAACAGACTGACTCCTATTTAAAGTGATAAAGAACTCTATAAGAGTTTTCACAGATGGAAAAGCAAAGCCATGTATCACTTCTCCAAGTCTTCATGGTTCCGTATTGGGAAAGGCTAATTTAAGAATCTGATTTGGAAAGATCTTATTTCACAACATCTGAGATTTGCAATCTACTTCTTCCAGAGATGGGTTGCTCCTGGTTCGGCTGAAGAGGTAGTGATATTTTTGCTTGGGTCACAGAACCGGCAGCAACCCAGGCTGGCCACATCCCCGAACTGGTTCTCCGGTGTCTTCTGTTGTTGCTGGCATGTTTCTTCACATGCACAGAACAATTTTTAGTCAAATGTGCATGCGTGAGCAACGCATGGCCGGTGCACGCACATGGCAGAGAACCGATAGTAACTGGTTCAGGAACTTCTTCCACTATCACAATGAAGTGCAACTATGAATATGATGGACTTGGATGATGCTTTCAGTCCTCTCCAAGCTGTCATCTTTAGTTTGAACTGCTAGGACAGGTATCATATTTCTATGCTTTTGTAGGGCAAAAGAAGCGTGCCAAAATACACAACTATTTAAATATTGGCTTACGTAAAACGTTGTTTCATACCACCTGGCCAGGAAACATAGCACAGAATTCGTCCTGGCACCACTTGAGTCTTAGCAAAGAGACACTGAGGAAACGCAAGGAGGAAGGCTAGAATCCATATACTTGCAATCACTACTTTTGTAGCAGTGGCAGACAGCCTGGGCTTCAAAGGATCAATAATGGCCATGTATCTGTTAAAACAAACAAACAAACAACCAGTGAACAGCAAGAAATTATTACAGAAGTATAGAAGTATAGATAGTAGCAGAATGAAGTGGCTGGATGGAGTCACCGAATCAGTAGGTGTGAGCTTAAATGAATTCCAGAGGATGGTAGAGGACAGGAAGGCCTGGAGGAACATTGTCCATGGGGTTGCAATGGGTCGGACACGACTTCACAACTAACAACAACAACAAATAGATAATAGGAAATTGTAACTTGAGGGCTGCTGCTTTGTGCTGAATCACAATAGGCTTCTTCAACGTGACCTTTGCAAAATGCCACATTGCAATTCTCTGCATGAGTTCGATTCCAAAAAAAGGTGATTCTCTGATTATGTGTCTCATGATAATCTCTGACAATGTCTCCAATCAATGGGCTTAGCTGAAGGCTGCCATTCACAAGACAATAGTGACTTTTCTGTATGAGTGAAGCCTATGGAAATTCACTAATGCTATATTTCAATATAAAGAGTGGTTCCTTTGAACTTCTTTTTTGGTTCATCTGTTTTCTTTTTAATAATTCCCTTTCAAAATTCAAAATTCCCTTACTTTTTTATTTAAAAGAGTTATACGGCTGCCCATCTTGTAAAACACAACTCTGGATGGCTCACAGTAATAATAACACCAAAACCATGGAAACCAAGAAAATCAGGTAGCTGACCTAACCATCTCTACATGGGGCTCCCCTTGAGGTGCACCCGAAGACTTCAGCTTGTCCAGAATGCAGCCGCGCAGGCAGTTATGGGAACTTCTAGATTTTCCCATGTAACACCACTCCTGCACGAGCTGCATTGGCTGCCTGTCGTCTTTCGGGTGCGCTTCAAGGTGTTGGTCATCATCTTCAAAGCGCTTCATGGCACGGGACCTAGCTATCTGCGGGATCGCATCCTGCCCCATACATCCCTGCGGCCGATCCGCTCCCACAGAGAGGGACTTCTCCGGGTGCCGTCCACCAGGCTATGCCAGCGGGCGACGCCCAGGGGAAGGGCCTTTTCTGTGGCGGGCCCGACCCTCTGGAACGACCTTCCCCCCGAAATCAGAACAACCATGGACCTCCGTTCCTTCCGTCAAAAATTAAAAACACATTTCTTTTGCTTGGCCGGCTTGGGATAACGTAACTGTTTTTAGGGTTTTTTAGGGGTTTGTCTTAGTTTTAACATGGAATTTTAGCGCAGGGTTTAGTTTAATTATTTTTTAATACTGTATTGTTTGTGGTTTTATATGTACTTTTAATTTCCCTGTGCCCCGCCTCGAGTCCCTTTGGGGAGAGAGAGCGGGTTATAAATTAAATTATTTATTTTATTTTATTTATCTCCAATTTGACAATCCATACAATTCTTATCATGTACTAGGCACTTTGGGGGAAAGACAGATCTTCACAGCTTTCTGGAAGGCTAAAAGTGGGGTCAGATCTCAGGGGGAATGTAGATCCACTGTGGAGATCCTACTACAGAAAGCCATGCTTCCTGGATTCCATTTAAGATGGCAGCACTTAAGGCAGGGGTGTTAAATTCGTTTTCATTGAGGGCCACATCAGGGTTGTGTTGGACCTAGGAGGGATGTGGTCAATGTGGCCAGGGTGGACATGGCCAGCTCGATGTCACTCATGTCAGGGACACCTGTGGTGGCCCAAATACTCTGCCAGCAAAAATGGGCTCCTGAGCTCTGTTTTCGGCTGCAAGAGCCTCCTGCAACCCTTCTGCCAACAAAAATGGAGGTTGGGTGGCTCTTGTGAGCTCCGTTTTCAGTTGTGATGGTCTCCTGCAACCCTCTGCACACAGCCCTCCTGAGCTCTGTTTTTGCTGGAAGAAGCACCACGGGCCGGTTCTTTGCTGTTTCCAGGGCAGACTTGCGGGCCTGATGTAAGCACCCCAGGGGCTGGATCCAGCCCCCACGGGCCTTGATTTTGACATGCCTGACTTAAAGGATGTGACCAGTGGTGGGTTTCGATTCATTTCACTTCTGCGCATGTATGTACGGGGTAGGAGGAGCCTCCCACTGCTGCCACTACCGGTTCGCCCAATCCAGGCCAAACAGGCCAAACCCCACCTCTGGATGGAACCTGGAAAATGGCTACCCTTTCCATCTAAATTGCTGTTGTTAATCTTCTGTAATTAGTTATTAATCTAATTCAAGGTACTGGCTTGACCTTTAAGGAGTACCTGAATTTTACTTCATTCCAGATATACTTTATAATCCTCCTTAGGAGTTCTGCTGTGAGTAGGTCTGAGAAGGGAGATGGATATATGATTACCATAATGGGAAAGAGACTTTTTAGTGATGGTATCCAACTTATGAAAATCATATCCCCAGAGTGACTTCTCTGATGTTCCATTAATATATGTTCCGTTAACATACCAATCATTACTATTTTTATTTTCCAAGGCTTGCAAACATATGCACATTTTAACTAACTTAATTATATATATATATATATATATATATATATATATATATATATATATATATATATATATATATATATATATATATATATATATATATATATATATATATATATATATATATATATATATATATATATGTGTGTGTGTAGATTTTGGTTTATTCGGGTCTTTTCCCGTGTAAAATTAAAGGTGTTTTTGCAACGTTTCGATGGGATCACCCCCATCATCATCAGGCTTTGGCTTCTGCCTTTTGCAAATGAACTGCATTTGAAATGGCAGTTTTTCTGTAAGTTATATATATATAACTATATATATATAGCAATGCTGCATACCTTATTTACTGTTTTACTTGCTAAATCCAATATTTTTAATGGTTGCTAGATAGATTTTTAAAATAATAATAATTATAAATCTTTAAAGGGACAGCGTATCTACCCAGATATTAATATTGTAAAATGTGAGCAAAAAAAGAAACAACATTGTATTTTAAGCTGCCTTCATTATACTAATGTATGTGGAAGGCAGGAAATAAATTTGAGGAAAACATAAACAAATCTTAGTTCTAATTCTTTCTCCATTCTTTCTTTGTTGCATTGGATTACTTCATCATTGTTGTCCAAGGCTTGAAACATAAATCTATAAAAATTAAGAGGAACTCTACTTTCTCCATATACATATACATATGCATCTTCTCATTTACCAGTAAAAGCCTCTTCAAAGGCCTTGGTTTGCATGGTCAGACTGGGGTTCTTGCCAAGGGTGGGCTGCTGCTGGTGTTACTGCTGGTTCACTTTGCGCGCGCACCTACTGCATGTTGCTTGCACATGCGCAGTTGCCTGTACATTGTTCTGCGCATGCACAGAACATTATAAAATGACTAAGAAACATGCTGGCAATGGCATGGGCAACCTGGAGCCAGTTTGGGGGCATGTCCAGCCTGCCCTCCTTACTGGTTCGGCGACCCAGTCCCAATTTCCACTACTGGTTTACCTGAACCGGTGTGAACCGGTAGCAACCCACCTCTGGTTCTTGCTCTCCTATACTGCTCCAACCCTCTCTGTTTGGGAATTTTAAATGCCAAACATTGTCGGAAAGACCACACTGCAAGGGTCTTCATAGGAGTATATTCCTAGTGTTGGGTAGGCAATATATATAAGCCATGATAACAAATGGTCTTTGTTACTTTAAATGTTTGAGTATAATTAGCAGCTGTAATTATCTCAGCAATAAGAGGAAGCCAGGAGTGCTGCTCTCTCTCTGCTCGCTGTGACTGACTGATTGACTGACTGACTGACTGAACAAGGAAGAATCGTGGATTGCAACTGTAAGCAATTGTTTGTGAGTTAAGGACTGTATTTGATTCAATATCTACTATCACTGCTTGTGAAGCAGTAGCTTATTTTACATCACAAGTAAAGTTACTTGTTTTTACTAGCAGTGTCTGAGACTCTATCCGTGTGTCTACTAGCAACATTTCTCTAGCTGCACATTCTACTACACAACTTTCTGTCTCCTAAAGGAGATATCCCCAACAGCTCGGTGCTTACCAACATCTAAGATTTATACGGAATCTATTCTAGATCATCCCAATTCCTCTTCCTGTTGCTCCATTTACAAAGGCAATCTAGTCTATTCTTATAATCCAATAGCTCCTGGCAAGAGAGGGTACATCACTGAATATTCACATCTGATTATTCTTTAAAGATAAAGGTTTCCCTTGCACATATGCGCTAGTTGTTCCTGACTCTAGAAGGTGGTGTTCATCTCCATTTCAAAGCCGAAGAGCCCACACTGTCTGAAGACGTCTCCATGGCCATGTGGCAGGCATGAATAAACACCTAAGGTGCATGGAATGCTGTTACCTTCCCACCAAAGGTGGTCCCTATTTTTCTACTTGCATTTTTACATGCTTTTGAACTGCTAGGTTGGCAGAAGCTGAGACAAGTAATGGGAGCTCACTCTGTTACATGGAACTAGGGATTCGAACCACTGAACTGCCAGCCTTTCTGATTGACCAGATCAGCATCTTAGCCACTGAGAATTTAATTCAGACGCAGTGAGTAGGAAAGTGAGAGGTCTTAGAAGATATCACATCTCGGGTTGGACCTCAGAAAGATCTTTCCAACTATGCAAGCTGTTAGTCCATTGAACAAGGGAAGCCTGAGGTGATGAGTTCTCCTTCACTAAAGATCTTCAAACAGAGACTGGATGGTCAAAGCGTATCATACACTGAGCAGGTTCAATTCAGATGACCAGCAATGTCCTTTCTGATTCTTCTTTTTTCTATGAATAATAAAATACTTTTAGGGAATCAATTTTCAGGGTTCATGAAAACAGCATTCATGAGCCCCAAGACACTTCTATGTTTCCAAATTTAACCATGGTCTTAAAATTAAAATAGATGCCAAGGATTTTTAAAGTACCCAAAACTCAAATTGAGCAGCCTCATGATTAATTTTTGGAATGATTACATCATGGCTGTTTGGTGACCAATTTGATGGTGGCATTTGAGAACCCACAAAGTAGGTAACCTCTGACCTGGGAAATATATTATTTATAAGGACCTCTAGGAATGCTGAGAGCATCGTTTGTGTTTATGGGACAGACTTCCATCTGAATTGAAAAGTTAAAAAATGAAAGATAATTTGCCTCAGAAAGGTAAACTGTACAAAAGGGTAATTCTGGGGGGGGAAATTGCCTTAAATTGCGTGGCTCTTTTCTCAAAAGCAATATTTGCTATATCAATAACTCCCTAGATTATTCAAATAAAGAATAGGATGTTTTTAGCCATTTTTCAAAGACACAGTTGCTGAAGATTAATTTTGTGAATTCAATGTTTTCCTGATCTAGTTTGCTATGTCTGCTTTAAAAATATGACATCTGAGTTCATTCCTGGTCAGATTCACTAGACAAGCAAAAATTCAGAATGATTTTGAGAAATTATGTACATTTTTGTACTATTATTAGAGTAACTTTCATAACTTTTTCCTTCTCAGGAAAAACTCTCCTAAGATAGAAATGGTAATGTTAACATTCACAGTCTCCAGAATTTTCCCAATCCTTTTCATTCTAAAAACATCTTTATTATATTCATAAAGATTTACTTTTTTTTCTGTTTTAGCTGCTGCCTTCATTTCTATGGGCGATAAAATTTGCCAATAAAAACTGAATCTATACTTAGATGATATATGACTCTGTTAGTGGCTGCTTTATATGGATAAACTAAAGCTACCTTATAAATATACATGGGGATAAAGAGAGTTCATAAAATGGCAATCAATTATGTATTTTTTGAAGGCACCTGCTTGAGTATACAATGTAACAAACATTGCATAATTATTGTCAGGAATTGAACTAGGTGAGGCAGGAACCAATGGTTCCCAGGCTCGGGAAAACTAGTCTTGGTCAGCATAACGTGTCTCCCATGGATATGAAGAGAATTGCCAAATATACAGTGGCTTGGGATGCGATGGCTCGGTGGCTAAGACGCTGGGCTCGTCAATCCGAAAGGTCAGCAGTTCGGCGATTTGAATCCCTAGCGTCATATAACAGAACGAGCCCCCTTTATCTGTCCCAGCTTCTGCCAACCTAGCAATTTGAAAGCATGTAAAAATGAAAGAAGAAAAACAGGAACCATCTCTGGTGGGAAGGTAACAGCGCTTTGTGAGCCTTTGGCATTTAGTCATGCTGGACACATGACCTCCTGCCCCATACATCCCTCAGACCGATACGCTCCCACAGAGAGGGCCTTCTCAGGGTACCGTCGGCCGGACAATGCCGACTGGCGACACCCAGGGGAAGAGCCTTCTCTGTGGCGGGCCCAGCCCTTTGGAATGACCTACCCCCTGAACTTCGCACCATCTCCGACCTCCGCCTCTTCCGCAAGTGTCTAAAGACACATTTGTTCCATCTAGTCGGCCTAGCGTAACCTCCATAACTGACTTTTAGATAGTTTTAAATTTGGGGATTTTAATTTGGTTTTTAGCGCAGGATTTTATTGAATAAGTTTTTTAAATTTTATACGGTTTTTGTATGTATTTTTAATATTCCTGTGCGCCGCCCTGGGTCCGTTTGGAGAAGGGCGGGGTATAAATTTAATAAATGAAATGAATGAAAATGAAATGAAATGACCACGGAAACGTCTTCAGACAGTGCTTGCTTTTCGGCTTTGAAATGGAGATGAGCCTTTTGTGACTGCCTAACTTTATTTTTTCTATTAACAAAGGAGTTGAAACTTTTCTTGGCCTGGGCAAGTTAAATCTTTTATCAATAGGTGTAGTCATATCAGAACAAAATACCTCTTGGGCCTACAAAATAATGCTTCAGAAATTAAAAGTTAGGGTTTGAGTATGCATGAAATGCTATCATCTTCGCTATTGGCTCAGAACCTGGAGCGCACATGTGCAGGGCGCTTCTGCGCATGCGCAGAGCATCCTTGATTATGTCTGAGTGGGTGGGCAGAGCCTCCTGCCACCGCCACTACCGGTTTGCCTGAACCAGGGTGAACCGGCAGAATATCACTTCTGGTTTGAGAAGAGAGATAAAACTTTATCCCCAAATCATGTCCTTGCCAATTTTCTAGGAAAAAGGCATTCTTATTTCAACAGTTTTAATATTTCTTCAATTTCCTCCTGACTGTTGTTACACTAGGTAGCTCTTATGAGGTTTCATGGTTATAAGTATATTACACTCCATTGGACGGTGAAAAAGCCACACATTCTACAGACTGTTTTCCCCAGTCTAATGTTACATTCAGCCGTGCTTGAGCTAAATATTGTTTGTACTAGTAACACTTTCAAAAGTCAAGAATCCTCATGCTTTTTGTGTGTGTATCAGTTTAGCTTTATCAGGTGTATGGAGGCAAAGGGATGCTAAATCGTATTAAGAATATCAAAGAATCTCATTTCCAGAATAATTATATCTTTGCAAATAAGAGCATTTGACTATTGAAAAAGTCAGAAAATCCATCATCATGTTTGCTCTTCCTTTCTGAGAAAGGAATTTAACAGACAATCAGTTTTAAAGAGGGAGGTGGGGTGGCTAGAAAGAAAGTAAAGCAGATTGTAGCATTAGAAATTATAAACCTAGGAAAAAGTGCAGACGCAGCACAGGCATTGTTGCACTGAGCAGTTAATTAACAATGTTGATATGATCAGAAATACTAGCCTGAATTCAATCCATGAGAAATTAGATCCATTTGTTAGTATAAGAGTGAGCTATCAGACCTCGATTGCAAAAGGCTGAATAATCCCTCCCTCCCTCCCTCCCTCCCTCCCTCCCTCCCTCCCTCCCTCTCTCTCTCTATATATATATGTGTGTGTGTGTGACGTTTTTGAGCTGATCATAAAAAAATTACACAATGGAATTCATGGCTTTCTGTCTAGATGGTCTCTGGTGATGAGCCGAAAGGCAGAAAAGGAAACAGTATGTCTCCTCCCTTAATTGGGACCTAACAGGGTGTTGTGGAAACACCCTATATACACAATATATATATTTGTGTCGCAACACCCTGTTAATTCCCAATCTCCTTTTCTGCCTTTCGGCTCATCACCAGAGACCATCTAGATCTATACTAGTCTCCCTGACTTATTTATTGATCAGCTCATGAACCTTCCTCACTTTTGCCAAGTATGTCGTTTGGTTACAAGCTTTTGTGCATCAATATTTACAATTACATATAGGTTGAGTAATCTTAGATGGTAACAAAGAGATACACAAAATTCCAATTATTTGCCTCCCTGTATTAGTTCTCTACACTTCTGCAGCTCAGAATAGTTGGCTAATTTAAGATACATAATATTTTTTCTTCAAATAAATCCATCGTCTGTTGAAATGTTCTACACCGTATTCCAAGTTTTAAATTTATACATTTCTTAGAAGAACCTCATAATAGTTAACTTGCTTAAGAGAGAACAGATGCTACCCGCATTGACCTGATGAGCGGTATCTCCAGTTAGATGAAGAATGACTTGCGTAACTAAAGTTTGTCAGATTTATGATTATAATGAATTGTCTGTTTTCACCTAAACTCTTATCTTTCAAACTGCCATCTCCTATACCTAAAGGACAATAACTAATGACATAATAAGATGCTACCAAATAGCGATACAGTAAGACAATGAAGTACATTCTATTAAGTTTAGTCACTTAATAGTGGTAGTTCCTTGAAGGCTCCCTCCTGTGGCCCAGCCATGGCTATGGGTAACCGATCTGAAGCATGACAGTGTACCTAATGCTGTATTTTTCGATTGTGTTCTTATCCCTGATTTCACCATACCAGTGGTGGGTTCCTCTCCCCGTCGCTACCAGTACATTGCACATGGGGACGGGTGTCCTGATTGCACACGCGTGCTCTGCATGCATGCACACCCACTGCCCCTGCGACAGCCAGCTGTTTGTCGGGGTTGCGCAGGTGCCGCATGCTGTGTGCAAATGCGCAATTGGCCGGTTGCTTTAAAAACAGATATGGAAGGTGGGTGGGTGAGTGAACCAATGAGCTGCTGCTCCAGGCTACTACTGGTACCAGGACGTACTGGCCAGAACCCATCACTGCACCATGCTATTTCTCCCTATTGCTGTATTGTCTACTAAAATCCTAGGGTCTGCAGCAGCTCGTCCTCCAACTTCCATTAACTTCCTAAGCTTGGCATGGCTTAACAAACTCAAATGAATTATACATATCTAGTCATATATGCCTTATTTTCTCACAAGCATTCCTACCTCCATATTTATTCAGAAGAAATTGCATATCTCACAGTCTGAAAGTATGTCCCACAGATGCCTGGCTCTGGAAGATTTGGAGTGCTGTGATTGGATCTAGTGACTTTGTCAACAGCTATGTAATTTTACAACTGATTTTGCTTGCTGCTCCCCCTTATCCTTTTATATGTGTGTACATGCAAAATCCACTTTTACTTCCCTTAGGGCAGGGGTCTGCAAAGTCGGCTCTTTTAAGACTGGTGGACTTCAACTCCCAGAGTTCCCCAGCCAGCATAGCTGGCTGGGGAATTCTGGGAGTTGAAGTCCACCAGTCTTAAAAGAGCCGACTTTGCAGACCTCTGCCTTAGGGGAATATTTCTAGGATTTTAGTTTAATTTGTACTCTTCTAAATATGTACTATCCATTACAAGAAATAGGGCAAGCCACATGTTCAAAATTATAGCGTAACCCTGCTTCCTGTCCATCGGGTCACAATGGGTGGGGCATGACTTCGCAACTAACAACAACAATACACACATTTGCAAAGGACATGGTACCTGGGAATTTTCGGAGTTGTGCTCTCAACTAGACTGCATGGAATCAGGAAAAGTCTGTGAGTAAAGCATCTGTTTGAAGCTTAAGCCAAAGGTTACTTACCGGAAGGCAACATTTTGCTTTTCCCAGGCAACTAAACCATCAACAATGCAATAAACTTCAATTTTCTTCCCCAGAGGTACTTTAATACGCATCAAAATGATTATGTGTGAAGTATTATAGAACAACAAAGTGGGCTGCAGATTTCTGCCCTGGTGAATTTTATTTGAAGAGCATTTGAGATGAATTATTGAAGAAGCATTTCCTTTGATTAGACAACTCACAACTGGGACGTGTTTTAATTGAAGAGATTCTCATTCCAATGTTCTATGCATGAAGCATTAAATATATTTTCCTTTATCTTTTAAATTCCCTCCCTTTTTGATTCTAGCAGTCAGTGGCCCATTCAGTTTTACTATTTGTAAAAAAACAAATGTTAACTCGTTCTCGTTACTGTAAAGATCAGCAAAAGAGACACCCATGATATGCATTGAGTACCCTGGAGGCATATAAAATTAATTACCCATAAAATGATTTCTCATGAACAAAACAATTGCAAGGATCTCAAGGGGGGCTATTAAAAAGAGAAAGAACTAATCTTCTTCAGCACCCATGTCTTTGAACACTTCACTTTAAAAAGTATGAATGCTCTTCTGTCCAAATTCAGGAAAAACCATCAACTTAGGCTTCCCACAGCTTTAGTAATGTAAACATCAGGGACTTTAGCAAATTTTAGTCTTTCAAAATCTACCCATAACTATCTATGTACAACTTGCAAGGAATAGAGAACTACAAGGAAGAGAGGAAAATATATCACAGTTGGAAGGCTTGAATGCCATTTTAAATATAATGCACATAAACCAGATGTAGGAAAAAAGAACTCAACTCAAAAGAGCTTCCATAGCCATCCACAGGATCATATTTTTTTTAATGTATAGTTAGTACTCTAATGAGATTTATACTGCATGGCAACTGAAGCAGAAAAGTTCCATTCTCCCGATCTTTTCATTAAACAAATTGAAATATACAAACATATATCAACGATGTATCAAAACTGGATTCCAACACCGCCATCTTATGTTAGCCAAGAATATATGACTTGGATCATAGCCAGCAATGTTTCTTGACATTGGCCAACTGATGGTTTAGAGAAGGAAAAGCAAGACAGAAGGACTACAATTTCTTAGAATAGCTGCTAGCTATGGTAACTCAGACTCATGTTGCCTATAAACATGATGACTAAAAAACTATCACAATGAATAAACATCAATGGCCTTATTTTCCATTCTTTATTTTTTTATAATTACTTCTATAAAGCCATATCATTCTTGGGCATTGCCACATATTGTGGCAAGGAAATATATCAGCTATAGCTACACAAGATGGTGACAAATCCAAATTTTCATGGTTTACTAGCGATGGCATACTAAATCAGAAATCTGATTGCAATTCTATCCCTCATAGCTACTTGTTAATTACTGCCAAAATGAAAGATAAGACAGATTTCTTTCTCTGCTATTGTCACCAGCTGAGCAATGTCACAAGATTGATACTGTGGACTTTGTTTTAGGAGATCAAGAGCAACGACATCAAGTCACATCTTCACAGAGCATCAGTGATGCATAAAATCTAAGGAAGTGAAGAGACACTAATGTGATGTTTCCCAAATCAACTTTCATGCATGCGTTTGAATCCTTAAACTGTGCTATTCAGCTATAGATGCAATACTCCATGGAGCCTGGCCAATCCAGAACTTTTTAAAGTAGAAATTGGAAGACTGAGTTGCATTTTCAGCAGTTGTCTCCTGACTTTATACTGATGTCAGCTTTGAAATGAATGCAGAAAGAGAAATTGTCTGATGGACACTTATGAAAGTCAAAAAACGTCTGATGACATTAGCAAAATATTGAAGTGCACGTAGTGTGCCACAACGAGGATTTGAAGGTAGAAAATATGGCATGGAGCCCCCATAAGAATGTATGTAGCACAGGCCTATACATTCTTCAGCCCAACACATATATTCCTGTAATTGTGCGGCAGATAATCATGATAATCAGTTGCACGTGGGTGCTAGATACACACCATAATATACTCTGATACTTCTTTTCACCTCTGAATCAGAAGTCCAAGTAATGGAGTGAACGAAAGAACGGATGAACACACACACACACACACACACACACACATGAAAAAAGGGACCTGGTGGCTCAGATGCTGAGCTTGTTGATCAGAAAGTTTGGCAGTTCGAATCCCTAGCACCACGTAACAAAGTGAGCTCCCATTACTTATCCCAGCTTCAGCCAATCTAGCAGTTTGAAAGCATGTAAATATGCAAGTAGAAAAATAGGGATCACCTTTGGTGGGAAGGTAACCATGTTCCATGTGCCTTGGGCGTATTGAGTTCAAAAACCTGTGCCCATAATCTTTCAAGTGCCATTCTGCACTTGGCTAACCATAATGGACTTAACTATTTCTAAACCGTTACCAAATGTTTCAGACCTAAATTCCTCAATCTCCTCCTACGTGGCACAGAGACTCGTCACATTCATGACCTAACTTCTATTGGAGCTGACATCCAGCTGATCAGGAGGAAATGGGGATTTTGCAGTAACCTTCCCCTGGAGTGGGGTGGTAATGATTTTGCTCTGAATGTCCTGCTGAGATTGAAATCCAAGGATTATCTCTTTGCATATTGACTTGCTGCTTTGCTGGAATGATGCACTGGTCTAAATTACAGTGTAATTTTTCTGGGCAGCATCCTCACCTGATTGATTTCTGCAGCATGTTTTCATATTCTTATAGAAGACAGATTGTGGCAGACTTAAATATTTAAAGATGTTCACTTCATTATTTGGTACCACTTAGTTCCAAGAGACGCTTGTCTGCACTGGAACAATGAATCCTTCACCCAGACATTTGATATGGTTTCACTAAAGCCCCTTCCCACTTTGTGCATGTGCTGTTATTGCAGTACAATTGTTTATCTCATGCTAACTATTTAGCAATTATCTTTTGAAACACAGGGGAGCTTTCCCCCTTGCCCAGTAATGACAAACCTTTGGGGCACCAAGTGCTGAAAAGATCACGTGGAAATGTTGCACTCTCATCAGGGCAGCACTCCGGAAAAGCCGAACTTCCAGGTTCTAGTGCTCATGGCTGCCCAACAATCAGCTGGTCAGTGTGCAAGCGCTGGCTAGTTTTTGGCACCGCTGTGCATGCAAAGGGATCTTACTCTGGAAAAGCCAACCTTCTGGGTTCTATCACGCATGCACGCTCGACGATCAGCTGGCTGGCATACATGCGCAGGCCAGTTTTCGGCACTGCTGTGTATGTGAAGGGATGGTGCTCCGAAAAAGCCAAACTCCCAGGTTCTGGCGTGCACGCACACCCGTCAATCAGCTGGCCAGTGCACTTGCGCAGGCTGGTTTTTGGCATTGCCGTGCATGTGAAGGACAACTGATCATCGCACATGCATGCGTAGCAGGAACCTGGAAGAGAGGCAAGGCTGTGCATGCTGGGCAACATGGCTTCATATGTCACTTTGAGCACATGTGCCATAGGTTCGCCATCATGGTCCTTGCCTGTTAGAGCGTCTTGCCAACTTTTCTGGAGGAAAGAACCTTTCATAATATTCCTGTGTAAGACTAACTTTGTTCTTGTCTGCTGGAGGAAAGGGAATTTCTTGTGTGCTCTTGCAATGCCCCTTGTGCACTGTTTAGCAAACTGAATTAATCATGCATCTCCATCTACAGTCATGTTAACTCATGGGAGGAGATTATTACAGTGGCGTAGCGTGGGTTGTCAGCACCCGGGGCAAGGCAAGTAATTTGTGCCCCCTAACCCCTGGATTTTAGCACTCGAGTCTCTTCCACTCCATCGCCCGCCACAGGGCCCCCGCCCGCCGCCGCCCCCTCCTCGGCAGCGGCTGTGGCACCCGGCGGCGAGGCAACCCCTTCGCTCATCCTTCTCGGTGCCTTTCTAGCCCTCCCCCGGGGGAAGCAGCGGCATCGAGGACGGGGAGGGCGCAGCATGCGGAGCGGCGGGGAAGCGAGAAACGGGAAGGGGGGAGAGGAGGGGTGCAGGAAGATCCGACGGCAGCGGGGTAGGGGAGGCAGCCGCAGCCGGCAGGTACCCGAAAGAGCTGGCCTCCCTTCGATCCGGAGAGCGCGACGCCTCTCCCGCCCTGTCAGCTACATCTCAGCGCATTCACAAGACCGCTGCTGAATCAGCTGGAACGCGCGAGCTCTCCCCACCTTCTGCCCGCCGAGCTCTCTTCCTTTTCCCTGCGATTTCCCGCCCCCTCCCGGTTTCCTGGATTCCGGATCCCCCCTCCCCCGCCCGAGAAATAATACTAATAAAAATATGAAAAATCCCCTAAGATCCTTTCCCCAAGGAAGAAGACGGGGCGACGGGGAGAAAACGCCTCCTCTTGCAGCCGCTCTTGCTTCGGGCGACGCTTCTCCGGTCCCCGCGGCGGTGGCCACATTCCCCGGCTGCCGCTGTTCCTGCCTTACTCAATCCCCTTTCCCGAAGCGACGGGGAGCTGCGAGTGCGAGCACGCCCCCCCAGATGTTGCGCCCGGTGCGGCCCGCACCCCCTGCACCCCCCACGCTACGCCACTGGATTATTAGCTTCCTCGTCACTGACAAATCACCAGGTATTTCCAGAGGGATCATACAATGTGTTGTAATTGCCGCAACGGTTAGACATTTAACTGTCTAGCAATTTTGTTAATTTGCATGTTTTTTTAAAAAAAAATTGATTTGCCCGTCTATGTACGTTTTATTTATTATTCTTTAGCTATGTTAATAAGAACATCTCTCTCTTTCTCTGGTTCATATGCTTTGCTCTTTTACCATAAAATCAATTAAAATAAAGTTGCTAGAAAATTAGTGTTCTTGCTACAACCTGCAGCAGTGGTCGTTCCTGTTCACTTCCATGCATTACAGCTCAAGCAAAGCAATAATTTGGAAGAACTGCTGTATTTTACATTGACTAGCAATATTTATTCTCTTTATCCTCTTGAAATGAACTCTTTAAATCTCTGCCCCTTTACTATTGGAAACAAAATAATGTGATTCAGACTTTTATCTTCCTGCTCTGTGAAATACACTATTATTATAGAAATATTTTATCCTGCCCTGTCACATGAAAAAAATAAAAACAGCATTTGTGATGGACGTGGTTGAACATAAATCCCATTATTTTTAAAGCGAGCAATAAAAGAGGGCAGCTAAGAAAACCAATTACAACATCAAAACTTGGTTTTAAAAACTTACCTGAATTTGAAAAGTTTACTAGCTAGGCAGAAAGCTAGGCTGAAAGAACTGGAGGGGCCAGAAGTAAGAATTTCATAACTTAGAGGCTTGAAAGTAGTTATAGTAAGATATTCTACTGTAACCAGCCTTGGAGATTTTAACAGAAATCACCTTGAATTATAAAGGTCAAGGTTTCTCCTGTCCAGTCATGTCCAACCTTAGGGGTTGATACCAGTGGTTGGATTCAAAAATTTTTTTACGACTAGTTCTGTCGGTGTGGCTTGGTGGGTGTGGTGTGGCTTGGTGGGTGTGGCAGGGGTATGATACTGTGAAAATTTCCATTTCCACCCCACTCCAGGGGAAGGTTACTGAAAAATCCCCATTTCCTCCTGATCAGAAGGGTGTCAGGCCTGCAGGCATATTCAGGAGGCAGAGAATAGATGGGATCAGGGCCAGTTAGAGGTGATATTTACTGGTTCTCTGAACTATTCAAAATTTCTACTACCAGTTCTCCAGAACTGGTCAGAACCTGCTGAATACCACCTCTGGTTGGTACTCATCTTTATTTCTTAGTCAAGAGAATCTGCATTGTCGGAAGACACTTCTGCGATGATGGTGCCAGGATGACTTGAATTATACCCTAAAAGAAATTGGTAACCAGTACAACTATTTTCATCATATCCTCATGTATGGAAGCATCAGCTAACTTTCTGTTCAGTCTGGACCAACTACATGCAGCCTGTTAGAAAATGTATAACAATAATAACTCAAGTCTAAAAGAAACGTGCCCCCAAGACTAAATAGAAGCAGAGTCTGTTATGTGGCACATGGCCAAAACTGGACAAAATCTATCTGGCCAGTTACAAACTCAGTGATAAAGAAACAATTATTGGGGATCAATAAGCTGTGATGTTTGATTCTAAAGGTAAATGCTACCTCATCCAAAAATCTTCATATCCTGGAAAACTTGTCGTTGCCTAGATTAAGTTAGAATTTGTCTGCATTAAACTTCAATTTGCCCTCATTAAGCTGTAATTACAACCAGTAGTAATTCAGAATAGAAACAGACTCTGTAGAATGTGATGGAAAGTAGAGAGTGTTCTGTAGCTTGCATGCCAGTTACAGCTCAATCCAGAGCTGCAGCCGATGTCTTCAAGTGTTTTTGTGTAATTTTAGGAACTGCTGTGGAGGGAGTTCTTTTACCAGCCTGTGTGTTTTGTGCAGTGTGTCAGAATTAATTTTGCAGTGTTGGTGCCGAAGGAAACAGCTAGTAAAAGCTGGCATGTGTCACTTAACATCCACCTTGTTTAGCAATAGGCATTCTGGTCCCCATTAAGATCATAAGGCTTACTAAGTACTTACTAAGATGCTAAGAATTGACCATTAAGTATCTTTTTTTTAAAAAAGAATTTTATTGGTTTTTAAAGTTTTTACAGGGAAAAAGGTGCAAGGTGAAATAACATTTTGGCATCTTCCCTGCCGTTGGTGATGTCCCTCCCAAAAAACTTCATGAATATACAATTAAAAAAAAAAAGGATAAGCACATAGAAAAATTACATCTTATAATCCATGCAATCAATCATTTTTTCCTTTGCCATTTTCTCATGTATCAACAATTACAATAAGCTTTCAAATAAAATCATTTTTGAGATCTGAGTCTTTTCGCAATTGACTCTTCCCTCCTGTCTCCAGGCGGGGCCATCGCTCCCTCTGTTCCCCCATCTTCACCTCCCAAGTGGGAGGAATGTACCATTAAGTATCTTTGTTGTAGGCCATCAAAGGTGGCCTTGGCAAAGATCCTTCATTTAAATAAAAGAATTATCTTAAAAGAATAACAAGAGTTTGAAGGGACCTTGGAGATTTTTTAATCCAACCCCTGCTCAGAAATCCTATACTATTTCAGACAAATGGTTGTCCAATATCTTCTTAAAAACCTCCAGTGTTAGACCACCCACAACTTTTGGAGGGAAATTGTTCCACTGATTAATTGTTCCCAATGTTAGGAAATTCTCCTTAGTTTTAGGTTGGCTCTCTCCTTGATTAGTTTCCATCCATTGCTTCTTGTTCAGCCTTCAGGTGCTTTGGAGAATAGGTTGATCCCCTCGTCTTTCCGGCAGCCCCTTAGATATTGGAACACTGCTATCACGTCTCCCCTAGTCTTTCTTTTCATTAAACTAGACATAACCAATTTTTCTAACTGCTCTTCATATGTTTTATCCTCTAGTCGCCTATTCATCTTTGTTGCTCTTCTCTGCACTCTTTCTAGAGTCTCCACATTTTTTTTATATGAACAGCTATAAGAAAACATCTATAAGAATATCTGTAGGAAAACAACCAAGCTCAGAGAGCACCAAGGATCGATATAATACTATTTCTGAGGTCACTATCCAGAGCCAGCAATACAATGTATGCAAAAGACTTACTCCATTCTAGCTGGAAAGCTTTACTGTCTCCATAATAAAAGAACATTTTTTCATGTATAATGCATAATCCTGACCATACACAAAACACTCTTAAAAATAAAAATGAAGTAAGTATATATTACAATGAGGAAGACCGGAAGAGAAATGCATTATTAAATGGCAACATTCGCCCTGGAAGTTACATTAATGTTTTTTTAAGCCTTTAAGAATTACTCCTGAAAGTTGGGGACAGTCTTCCATAATTTCTGATTTTCTGGCCCCAGGCTGGAAATTGTTCTCAGTACTTTGGCTTACAGAATATGCTTAAAAGTTAAACCTGCGTAACAGCAATCTTGTGTTTGCTGAATGGCACTGGGAATATTTGTCTTGCACTAGTAGGACTGTAATACATTTCTATCATTATTTGACAGTAGCACAAATCAAAAGAGGTCCAAAACATTTCAGAATTGCTGAAATTCAAAACTTGTTCAGAAAGATGAAATCATACACAGAAGAATTTTTTTCACATCTATCGGAGTATCTCCAAATGTTGTCATTTGGGAACATTATAATGAAAGAGTGACTCTACAAGAAAAATTGATGTTTCATAAATTAGCTGCTGTGCTGGAAAATCCAGATTAAAAATATGCCCATTTCACAAAAAGCTGGTGTAACTTTAACTTTAACGTTAATCGGATTTTTATACTGCCCTATCTCCCGAAAGGGACTTTTAATGTGTACCCACATTAAAAATAACTTACTCAGGAACATGAATCCAAAGCAAAAGTGGACTCCGGATGTCAAATCACAAAACTGCCCCTTTATACATTTTTCTAATTGAAGATAACTCCTAAAAATATGTCCTTGTTCCTTGGCTTTCTTCTATGCTATCTCCCCGAGCCACAAAGATTTACTTAGATCACTCTCCTTCTGAAACGTTAAACAATACACACTATTTTTATATCTATATGTGTGTGTGTGTATACACATACATACATATATACATACATACTTGTGTCACAACACCCTGGTAAGCTCCAAATACGAGACGGAGCAGAATTGCTTCCGTTTTCTGTCTTTCGGCTCACCACAGGAGATCATCCAGGCAGAAAGTTATTTTTCATTGCCTTTTGTTACACACACACATCTCTATCTATCTATCTATCTATCTATCTATCTATCTATCTATCTATCTATCTATCTATCTATCTATCTATCTATCTATCTATCATCGTCTGTCTGTCTGTCTGTTTTATCAAAGCACTTGGTATGCCCAAATATGGGAGGGAGCATGATGCTTTCCTTTTGCCTTTCATCCCCACTCCAGGAACCTTCCAGGCAGAAAAACCATTTTTGTGTAGCCTTTTTGCTGATAAATAAATAAACAAGGGAGACTAGTATAGATCTATTTCAAGCTATTTAGCTCTCATCAGCTAACCATACCCTTTCTGGGATTTGAACCGGGACTGTTTTTACATATTAGGCAGTTATATTAACCTCTAAGCCACAAGCTCTCCTCCATTATCATTTATTTATCAGCAAAGATGCAGCACATACACATGTCCTGATTGTGTCCTTTTAAAAATGTTTTTATTTGTGAGTCCCCAGAATACAAATTTAATTATAAATGCAATAACATCTTTCAACTTGAACTGCTTTCTGTTCTCCTTTAAAGCTGCACTCAAACATGTTCTGAATTTGGATAGCAATGGACTCTCTTTTCCTTCCCTCATCTCTTCCCTTGTCTAACATAATTTTGTGACTCCCAACTGGCTCCCCTGATTCTTCTTTCCTTGACTATAACTGGTAGCCAGAAGTAGACAAGAGAGAAGAAGGAAGGATGGGTTGGTTGAATCATAAGAACTGTTGCTTTGGTATTTTTTAGCCAGGGATTATCAGCAAGTGACGAGAGAAATAAAAAGAAGCTGGTTAAAGTCATCTGTCTCAGAGAAAGCATTTAAAAATATGTAAAATGAGAGCACACTATCTTAATTTTATTTTTAATGGTAGTTTTTTATTTTAAAAAAAACAGTAATTGGAAAATGTGCTTGAGGTGTCAAAACATTTTAAGCTCACTATAAAGAATTACATATAAATATATATATATATCAAAGGGAGGGGGAGAAAGATAGCATGACAATGGAGAAATATATGCAATTAGTCTGCTTTGCACCCAAGTTATGAAAATAGAATACCAAAATCTTCCCTCCAGCAAAGTCAAAGCAAGTGAAAAGAAGATTCACTCCTTAGATGAAGTATCCAAAGAGTTTCATGGGAAAAAATGAATTTCAAAATAAGTTTAGCAAGTTATTTTCCCTATCAGTCGGCTTTCCGACTTTCACTTGCAAAATATTTTGAAAGCCTCAGTCACCAGACATTGGTCAGCCTCTGACTGGTCAAAATTTTTTACTTTGAAGCGATGGACCAACCAACTGAACTCAGTTCAATAGATGCATACCCAAACAATGAAAAAATTCAGAATCCAGGAATTTAATCAGGAGACTGAATGGATCTCATCATTCTATCACAAGCCCAACTTCATGATCACCTGACGTATAACTTGTAAGCCGGAGAACAAAATTGTTGTTCCATAGGCTAAACAACTATGTGCAGATAAGAACAATATTCTGATCCACTGCATACCATCATATATAGGCAGTCTCTGAGAATTGGAAGAGAGAGAGAAAGAGAGAGGGAGGGAGGGAGACACACACACACACACACACACACAGAGGAAAAGAATAGGAGAGAGAGAGAGAAAGAGAGGGAGGGAGAGAGAAGAGAATGAGAGAGAGAGAGAAAGAGAGGGAGGGAGAGAGAAGAGAATGAGAGAGAGAGAGAAAGAGAGGGAGGGAGAGAGAGACAGAGAGAGAGAGAAAGGGAGGGAGGAGAGAATGAAAGAGGGGGGAGAGAGAGACAAAGAGAGATAATGAAAGAGAGGGGGGAGGGAGGGGGGAGGAGAGAATATGAGAGAGAGAGAGAAAGAGAGGGTGGGAGAGAGACAGAGAGAGGGAGGGAGGAGAGAATGAAAGAGGAGGGAGGGAGGAGACAGAGAGAGAAAATGAGAGAGGGGGGAGGGAGGGAGGAGGAGAGAATGAGAGAGAGAGAGTGAGAGAAAGAGAGGGAGGGGAGAGAAAGAGATAATGAAAGAGAGAGAGAGAGAGAGAGGGAGAGAGAATTATTTTAGTCAAAGGGGAATTTTAACCAGAGCTTCCCCTCCCTAGTGGTTGGGAGGACAATGAAAAAAAAAAGAGAGATAGCCAATCAATAAAAATGTATTAGTGGAGACAACAATCAATATTAATGCTAAAGTTGAGCACTGAAAACATTTGAATTTTTCTTCCTCCTTCCTTACTCTGCACAGAGCTGGAATAAAGAATTTCAAGAGGCTATGGGTACAGGTTTCCACGCGTATTACAGAAATGTAATTTCTTTTACATTTTTAAGATATTTTATTTTTATACGCTTCTATGAACTTGGGGGAAATTGAGGGCTCTTTGGCACAAGTAAATCAAGCAGCCAAGGATGTACAGATTTATAGATGTGCAGATTTTAAACATCACCTATCATTAAGAACAACTGATTCTCTTGCTACCAAGATAAGGGATAAAAAAGAGGAAATATCATTAATAAAGACATCAGTTTGGGTTTTTCCAGCAAACAATATGCTGAGTTCTGAGAATATTGTTTTGATCCATTAAAAACACTCCCTATTTTAACACCAATCAGTGGCAATGTAGCAGAACAAACCAGTCCGTTTGTAAGCTTAATGGACCATATGACATTGCATCTGCATAGAAAATAAAATTATTCCTGGATAAACACCATATCTCTCAGCATGATTGCAGAATAATTAACTTGATGAAGCATGCTTCATAATCCTTTCCGTTATTCTGATGGAGTAAGCTTTGAGAGGTGATTACAGAAATATAGCAGAATCAGCTAAATGTTTGAAAGACACAACATTCATCTTAGCATCAAACAAGGATCTACATTCAACCTTCTTCACTGGCAGCTATTGCCAATCAGGTGGCTGAAGGGAATGTACTGCTGAACTGACTTGCAGAGAGTCATCACGTAGACCCCACAGCTGGGACCTGCAACTTGTCGTTAAGTGAAGTGGTGACCAAGTGAATCTGTGACTCTGCTTATGACTTTACTTCAGCTTTCCTTTGCTTTACAGACCTGTGAAAGTCGTACAGTAAATGCAAAAATTGGCCAATTATTATTACATCACTGTCATCAGTTACTAAACGAGGCAGTTGCTAAATGCGGGCTGTCTGTATTTGCTCATCATTTGTTCACCACTTATAGGCCAAAGTGACGCAATTGACACTTTTCCTTCAGCTATAGCAGAGGTGTCAAACTCAATTTCATTGAGGGCCGCATCAGGGTTGTCTTTGACCTTGGGGGACCAGGGTGGGCGTGGCCAGGGTGGGTAGATGGGAAGAAACCTGTGGTGGCCTAAATACTCTGCCAGCAAAAATGGATTCCTGAGCTCCATTTTCACTGGCAGAGGCACTGTGGGCCAGTCCTTCACTGTTTGCAAGGTGGCCCTGCAGGCCAGATCTAAGCACTCTGCGGGCCGGATCTGGCCCGCAGGCCTTAAGTTTGACACCCCTGAGCTATAGTGATGATGCAGAACACATTTTTGCCTGAGGAAAATTCCTACTTCAATTTCGGCCATCACCAATATGAGGTGGCTCAGAGGGAAGGCATGGGAAAGACCATTCCAAGAAAACACGAATGAACAGTTGCTGCCACAAATATACTGAATTTCTTACGTGTGTAAAATCTCTGACTGCTTCACCTAAAACATTTATTATAACAAGCAACAAAAACTGTATCTCTAACCTGCATATCTCCAAGACACCATCCAACCACAACCAAAACTAACGAATGGTGAATGTTAATGTCAAAATGCCCCCAAAGCAACAAAATTTATATACACCCTGATATATATATCTACACACACACATGGCCTGTTTTCCCGAAAATAAGACCTCCCTGGATAATAAGCCCAATCGGGCTTTTGAGGGCATGCAGTAAAATAATCTGTTGTCTGAAAATAAGCCTTCCTGAAAATATTGCAACACAGCAGCAGCCATGAGGTGACTACACTCCTGCACCTCAAAAATAATAAGACCTCCCTGAAAATAAGGCCAAGCGCTTATTTTGGAGGGTGAAAAGAAAATAAGACCCTGTCTTATTTTCAGGAAAACACCACACACACACACACAAAAACAACCCTTATACAGTGATGAAATCCTCAATCTATACAACCAACTCTCCCTGCCAGCTAGAAATATTTATAGCAAAACAGCCCCATCACCTTAATTTACTAACCATTCTGAACACCTGCTCATAACCAGTCTGTCTTATTAAATAAGTTTTTAAATCTTTCTCAAATGCATCAAGAGTTATGAAGCCAGATTAGGTCAGGAAGGGAATTCAGTTGATCTAAAATTGACCCTACCATTAGACAATGGTTGGGTCAATTCGATTCTTAAGCAGAACATGCTATAAAAAGGGATATGACAATGATGTTACAGAATAGAAGAATATATATAACAGAAAAGCTAACTTGCAGTCTCTACCCACTACCAACCAAAAGTCATTCTAGCTTCTTTCTGGATGTAGAAATCAGGGTGGACAACAATTTTTTTGTGCTTGACTTCAAAATCTCTTGCATTGGTTGAGCTAATAACTATTACAAAGTATTTATTATGTTTGCTTTCAACTTTCCTTTAAACCAAAAACAAGGCAATGTGAGGTTTGCAAGTTATTTAGCATCCCAGCATTGACTGCAGCTATTTTTGCTTGACTTCAGCAAGGGAGTATAAGCATATCTTGTGTTTTTAATCCAGAATCTTAAATTACGCAACTATTGTTATTGCATCAGTATTAAAAAGTGAGCAATTGGTCAAGAGTCTTCTCTGACAAGCTTCTTTCATCCTGGAACTCAAAGTGGCATACAAGGGATAGAAATATGTCTTGGTATAAAAATCTGGGACAGCTCAAGAACATCATTTTAATATATTTTATTATAATGTGTCTTTGTTCCATCTCACAGCTCAATGGAATCTTCTTGTCTTGCGGGTGAACATTAGACAGACCTATTCTACTACTTTTAAAAACTGAATAATGGAATATATTTAATACTGGATCTTTTTATCATTTCTCACACTCTGAGATTATGTAATCAAAATTGCGTTTGTTGTCTTGTCACTTCATCTGTAATGTTCTCCAGGTCTTCAGCATTCCAGTTTAACTCCAGTTACTCTTTATTATTTAAAAACAGGAAAAGAAACCCTCCACAACATGAAATTAATATATCTGTGTGTAGATGGATGGATGGATGGAGATAGATAGATAGATAGATAGATGAATACATAGATGAATGGATAGATGGATGGATGGATAGATAGATAGATGTATAAATAGATGGATAGATAGATGGATGGACAGACAGATGTAATCCTCCACAACATGAAATGAATCTCTCTGTGTGTAGATAGATAGATAGATAGATAGATAGATAGATGGATGGATGGATGGATGGATGGATGGATGGATGGATACGGTAGATATATATAATGTTAAAATAGACATTTATTTGCAAATAATGTGTTATTTTTAGATTAAATTTTAAGGGAATTACAAGTGAGTTTTTGGTTATTTCTCCCTCTTTCTAGCCACCAAACTGATACAAATGATTAATTCAGAGCAGTATCAGCAGGCAGTGAGGCTAGCAATCACCATGCATTTATTTGAAAGAAAAACATATGCCACAGTATTACTGGGTATTATTTCAACTCCCATAAAGTGGCTTCAGAAGATATAGGTGTGCAAATATATTATGGCTTTGCATCTCCCAAGGGAAGTGAGTCATTCACGGGATATCTTTTAGACTGCTGTATGGCGTTCCAAAGAGGGGCTAATTTTCAGCATTTCAAAGTATTTTTCAGAATCAAATCCAAAGCACTGCAGAGTCCTAATCATCATTACCAAGTGAAACAAACAAACAAACAAACAAAACTAAGCTACTTTTGAGAACTTGAGAATACCTGTGGGAAACCCAGTCATACATGTCTATGCCTGTCTAGCTTCCCCGTTAAAGTATAGAATTAAGTTAAAAGTACATTAATAAAATAATAGAATAATGTTAGAAGTACGAATATATATATTTGTTCCACAACACCCTGTTAGGGCCCCAAATAAGGGAGGAGACATACTGTTTCCTTTTCTGCCTTTTGGCTCATCACCAGAGACCATCTAGACAGAAAGCCATGAGTTCCGTTGTGTAATTTTTGTATATGTGTGTTATGTTTTTGAGCTGATCAATAAATAAGCTGACTTATTTATTGATCAGCTCAAAAACGTAACATATATGTGTGTGTGTTAACACAACAATGTTAATATGATGATTGAAAGATGTTATAGATGGAAAAAACAATAAAAATATTTTTAAAAAAGAAGTTCATTTTAGAAATAGAAGTATTTCTTCATATCAAGGATAACAGAACTTCCTGAATCATGATGTTTACTGCCCTTTTGCTTTAGATTGAAAAGGAAATACTAGGCACAAATGAAAAAGATGTAATATGTGAGTGGCTACCAAGAACCACAATCTCCTTCAGTCCTTCCTCAACTCCTCAAACCAGGATCCAAGCTTACTTCCTTTTACCAGCACAACAGTCCTGAGAGGTAGTTTTAGGCAATGAGATCTCTCATTTCCCAGAGAAAACCATAGGCATTGTTATACAGTAGTTCTAGCCTGATCCGCTATCTGCAATCCTCATTTATGCCTTTGCAAGAGAACAATGCTCGCCCCTTGGAATATAAGGAAAGCATCTCATTTATTACTTAGATATAATTACAATATGTTTAACTTCAATTAAAACAAGGGACTATATTATTCTGTTTGCAATTTGCATAAACACTAGGATGGTGTTACAAGCAGTTATAGGAGGGAGGGGAGGAACCACTAATTCAGCAGATCTCCAAAGTGGGGTAAATGGGAGAAAGACAGAAATTAGAACCGTGGTAGAAAAAAACGTACATAGAAAGCTTTAGAAGCTTTTTAAAATTCATTTTAAATCAACAATGCCCCCTCTATAGTGTCAAGTGGGTGGATTCCAGCTCTGCTAAGAAATATGACATTGACAAGAGGGAAATTTGAATGGCTTCGTTTTCTAGAACTGGTGAACTGGTCGGTGCTTATGGATACTTCAACAGCAAGTGAGGACTAGTCGGTCCGGAGAAAAGGTGCTGAAAAGGCTCCGGTTGGAAGGAGAAGAGGCTGAACATACTTGCATAGCTTGAAGAAGATCTGATGGACCAACTGTAAAATAGAGCCTTCTAGGACGGGGAGGGAGGGGGGACATCTGAATTAGAGCTTCCTAAGAGGGGAGGGGGAGTTTCGCCTCTTCGCACCTCTTCATGCTCCCACGTGGCCAACCGCAAAAACCAGCTGTCCTCCCGACGAATCGACCAGAAAGGTCGGCAGTTCGGCGGTTCGAATCCCCAGTACAGCTCTCCTACGTGAGCAGGGGGTTGGAATAGATGACCTCCAAGATCCCTTGCAACCCTGTTACTGTTTATTGAACGCATTCAGGTTTTTTTTCCCTAAGCTTTGGGGCGCCAAGGTTGCTGCCTGAAGAAAGTCAGAGAGAGGGGGCGGCGTGATGCCAGCACCCCCCATCCAAGCCAGTGCGCGGACCGTGGGTCATCCCGACTCTCCCCCCGCCGCCCCGCTCTCACCTGTCCACCGCGATGACCGTCATGGAGTAGATGCTGGCGAAGACGGCGGTGATGGGGAAGAAGTTCTGGAAGCGGCAGTAAGCCTCGCCGAAGTACCAGTCGCCGTGGAGCGCGTAGATAAAGTTGACCAGGGTGTTGAAGGCGGCCATCGAGGCGTCGGAGAAGGCCAGGTTGACCAGAAAGGAGTTGGTCACCGTCCGCATCCGCTTGTGGGCCAGGATGATCCAGATGACCACCAGGTTGCCGAAGACGGCCACAGCCACCACCACGCCGTAAGCCAAGGACCAGAGCGCCAGGCACCACGCCGGCTGCACGAACTGGTTGGAAAAGTTGGCCCGCGGCGGGGGCGGCGGCGACGACCAGTTACTCCCCGCTGGGGCGGCCAGGCTCTCGTTCCAGCCGCCCAGCTCGGCGCCACTCCAGTTGACCGGGGGGATGGAAGTCATTCTGGCTCCGAGGGACGGCCGGCTTCCCCCCACCTCCCGAGTCCCGACCCAGGAAACCCGGCCAAGCGTCTGCTTGGGAAGTCCGAGGGTTTTCCCCCCTCCCCCCGGGTGGGCGCCGCTGCGGTTGCTCTTGCCCGGAATGCCGGTGGGAGAAAGGGGCGAGTGGCCGTCGAAGCCTCTTATATAGCCTGGCGGAATCCGGAGTTGAGGACGATCGCCTCCATAGGCTGGCTGGGGCGGCTTCTCCCCTCCCTCCTTCGTTGGGTCCCTCCCCTTGGCTGGCTTTGGCGCTTGGAGCCCGGGCGTCTCTTCGAGGAAACCCCACCAAAAAAACGCTTTCCGGGGGAGGGAGGGGGGGGTCCTTTGACTGAAGCCCCTGCGGGAAGCCCCTCTTTCCCACCGCCGGCGCAACGTAGCTTCTCCCCTCCTCTCCCACCTTTCGCTCACCTGAACTCTCCCGCGACTCTTAAAAGCTCCTCGTCCGGACCCCGGTGCGCTCCTGCCCCCCCCCCCCCCCCCGCCGGCAAGGATCCAGGGAGGCAAGATTAGCTAACCGCCCAAGATGTTCCCGAATTCCCCCTAAAAATACTCACACTTCACAGAGTGAACGTGGATTCTGGTCAAATGCATTCTTCAAATAGATGAGTAAACACCTGGTTGGTACCTGCATGGGAAATTTGGGCTAGAGAACGAATACAAACTGCCCCTCTTCCCTCTAGAAGCCAATCCATGAATGGTCCAAGAGTCCTGTAGGACTTGAAGGAGATTTTATTTTACAGACGTCTGATCATTCCAAGACAGATTTCCTCCTCCAGAAGTTCTCTCATGCTCTGTTCAATGGAATTCACGCTCAAGTAAGTTTTCCACTTACAGTTCCTCTGCTTTTCTCAAACATGTTGTTTAATTCTCCCGAATAACAGCTTCGCTTTTTTTTTTTGTTCTTCTAAAATGTGTCCTATAAAAACCAATGGGGGAACCTCCTACTACACTCTCCTAAAATGCCTTTAAATTCAAGGTAGAAGTCATCCCTGTGATAGGGATAAAACGGCAGCTGTGATATTCCTTGGGACAGGCAAAAGCTAAGTTAGGAATTCCAGCAGAATTTCTTAAGGAAGAAGGAAAGCTCCAAGCTTTTGCCATCCAAGTTCTGGCTTATTAGATGTTTAATGGATGACACATTTCACCCTTCTCACCCTCAGTTCCTCGGCTAATCATTGGGAAATCAAATGTCAGTGAATATTTGCTTCAGTGTCTAAGGTTATCTCTTATTTCTCATGAAAGTATTACAAAGAGGGGCAAGAACAGCTTTTTTTTAAATCTCTCCCATGTTTAAATTTGTATGTAAGTATCAACAAGCGAAGCTTTTCAGAGCAAAAAAGTAATAAATCATTAATAGAACAGGCGCTGTGCAGCCATTTGACATGTATGAAATTCTAAAATCTCACCGAAATTCAAAACCCAGGCTGATTTGTCTCTGTGAAGAGCACAGAGAACTTTTGTTCCCCAAATTAGAAAGGTGGATTGGTGGCTCTTCGGATATTGCTAAACAAAATTTCAGGATCTCTTAATAACGGTCATGTTGGCTTAGCCTTAGGCAAATTGGAAATGTAGTTCAACACTATTTTTTTGCTCTGCTCTAAAACAGAATACTGTAAGTCTATATCAGGGGTGTCAAACTAATGTCATCATGGCGGCATCATGTGATGTATCGGGACTTCCCCCTTCACTAAACCGGGCATGGGCATGGCCAGCATGTGACGCATCGGCCTGCGGGCCAGGTGTTTGACAGCCCTGGTCTATATCATCCTCTACTTGATCACTTTTAAAGAGAGATAGTCATGCCTCATCTTAATCTTCCCTATGTTAAATGTAGTCTGTTCTTTTACCTTTTACGCCTAGGGCAGGGAAGCAAGCTTAAGCCCTACAGTATATTTTCCCATCATCTTCACATCTACTGTGTTCACATAACACACACATACGTGATTCATTTATCCATATTTACTTAACCAAACCAAGAATCTCCATTCACAGAACACACTAAGTCATAAACAAATTGCATTTACTGGGTTTGCATAGCACATGGACATATATACCAGTTCCCTGTAGGTTAGCTTAGTGCAGGGGTGGGCAAACTTTGCAACTTTAAGTCTGAAGGACTTCAGCTCCCAAAATTCTCCAGCCAGCAAAGCTGGCTGGAGAACTCTGGGAGCTGAAGTCCTTCAGACTTAAAGTTGCAAAGTTTGCCCACCCCTGGCTTAGTGTATTATGGAAATAGTTTAGCATATTATAGAGATTAGAGAAATAGCACCAGCTAAGCTTCTACTCCTTTACTCTCAGACCTTTTAAGGATCTTTGCCTTTTTTAATTTAACAACAAAACCCACAACTTTTTAGACGTTGTGTTTTGATTTTTCTCATATTATCATGCGTTACTTTTGATGCTACTTGACAAGTAGAAAGGCATTATATATTTAAATGATTGGCAATTGGCATCTGCAGACATAGAATTTGTTCAAAAGTTGGCTGTCTCAGTTGGCAGCTGAAATATTTCAAGTAATAAGGGAAATAGCACTTTTCAAGATGCAGCGTTAATTTGAGCAGTAATGAGAGAAGGGTGGCTACCAATTATAAGACAAATACTAATTAGAAGGCGTTTCAAACTAATCAGTAATTAACTGCGGCCATCAAGATGAGCAGATTGGCTTGCTTTCTGTGACTGGACTGGCTAAATGTACTTCACAATCATATCACTCAAGTAATTTCTATAATGGGTTGGGCCTCGATATGGAATGGTTCTACTCTTCTGTTAAAGCTAATTACAATAATTCATTATAATTATAAATATTATAATGATATAGTAAATAGATATGCAGTGATTGTATCTATAACTATCAATAAAACTCAAACAGCTGGTTTGACAATAGTGCAGAGGTTCAATAATCTAATGTAGCCATTTAAGAACAGCAAGGAAAAAGAACATGAAACAAATCACAGCAGCACAAAAACTCCCCACCACCTTTCTCAATTAATATCCTTGCAACTCTTTAAATTATTGTCCCTTTCTGGGTCTGTGCATGCGTATGCAATGAATGTCTACAGCTAACTTACTAATGTTAAGTGATTGACACATGTTCCACCATTCTTGGCAAGTTTTCCTTCCAGCTCTCATTAGCTCTTTCCTCCCCCTCCATTCTAGAAGACTGGACCAAATCCAAAGGAGAAGCAAAGTAATTTAAGGCAATTTGTTTGGTGTCTCAGGGCAAAAATAAAGCCAAGCCAATCTGGGTCTGGCTGGAACTTGGCCTGTCAGAGATATCTGGTCTAGATTTACATCTCTGCAGCTTAGGAAAACTCCTGTCTTGAACAACTGAGATAGACTGCAGCAATGAGCACAGTATTGGATTTCAATAAGTGACAAATGCTTTTTCAAGCTAGGGTCTGCGTGGCAATCAGGGAAACAGGGCTAAATCAATGCCAGCATTGTAGGGGTGGATTGTGATAAAGACCGCTGCAAAGCCTCTGCTCATTCTGATTTAGGAAAATCTCACAAACAATTCTTCTGGAAGTTAGCATTTTTAGCTTGCTGTGCTAATTCTTTTTCTTTGTCCTTTCTTTCCCTCCTCATTCTGTACCTTAGCTAGTATCTTACAACTCTTTTGCTGGCTATGAATTGTGATGTTTTCTCTTATATAATTCTATACTACTTTTGCCTTTTATAGTTATAGCTATATTGCTAATTGTCCCAGATAAGTACTCAATTTTATATTCTTACATGGTGGATATTCATATATTCAAGTCCCAAATCAGGAAGTTAGACAAATCAGGAAGTTAGTTTTTCCTTCCAAAATTATCTTCCTTTGGCTTCATAGACTTCCATCAGTTTAAAAGGGCCACAAAAGTTCTCCAGACAATTTTGAAAATGAATCAAAACGAGAGAGAGAGAGAAAGAGGGAGACAGAGAGAGAGGAAGGGAGAGAAGGGAGGGAGAGGAGGGAGGGAGGGAGGGGGGGGGGGAGAGAGAGAGAGAGAGAGAGAGAGAGAGAGAGAGAGAGAGACTATTTTTCAAAAACCACTGATTTTGATTTATATTGATTAGTAGGTGGCAACATGAGGTTAGATTTATCCTGTATAATGGGATTCATTATACAGATAGATCTTTCTATGGATTTTAAACCCTCTACCAAAAATTAAACTCAGGGGCCATTTTATACGTGGGTCATTTATTAGATTTGATTTTAACATTAAAATTTGCCTGAAATTTTCCTTGGTTCAGTCCAGGATGTCTTGGATCACTTCTTAATTTCTAGGTCAGGTTCCTAAGTGAATCTTATCGGTAATAACCATGTTTCAAAATCCAGGGCCTGATTTATAGAGCTACAAGTTTCTAATTGCTCTTGAGGTGGTGTTTGCTATTTTATACCATTTACTCCATTCTACATTGCCAAATTCCAAGGCAGAGCTAAAAGAAAAGAAAAGGAAAAGAAAAAGTTGGGTAAATAAAGACCTCCCACAGACTCTTAGTTTTACTACACAGTTTCTATGGCTCAGAAACAGGAAAGGTTTAGTGCAGGAATGTCAAACTCAATTTCATTGAGGGTTGCATCAAGGTTGTATTTGAATTTGGTGGGCCTGGGTGGGCATGGCCTGGGTGGGTGTGGCCAGCTTGATGTCACACTTGTCGGGTGCACCTGTGATGGCCTGAGTACTCTGCCAGTGAAAATGGGCTCCCAAGCTCCATTTTTGGCTGGGACAGCCTCCTGCAACCCTCTGCCAGTGAAAACAGAGCTCGCAAGGGCCACACGCGCCCCTCCTGAGATCCGCTTTCACCGGCAAAGGCACTGTGGACTGGTCCTTCGCTGTTTCCAGGGCAGCTCCATGGGCCAGATCTAAACACTCAACGGGCCTTGAGTTTGATACTCCTAATTTAGTGGATTGAGAATGATTTGGATTCCAATTTAGATTTAGATTTTAGATTTTATTAAACTTATATACCGCAGCCCTCTCCCATAAGAGACTCGGGGCGGTGCACAGGAGAATAAAAATATGGATACAAACATATATACAAGAATAAATACGTCGCAAGTAGTCAATATAAAATCCTATTAAATAAACAACATCCTGTGCTAAAATTAATTTAAAACCCTCTTATTAAAACTATAAATTAATTTAAAATCAGTCGGTAAAATAGTCTCGGAAATTAATCTCAGAGCTCACTGAATGATTGGGGGCGGGTGGGGGGGGCTGTCATTATCTCAGTCTATCCATCAACTATCAACATTATCCATTATCTATCAACTTTTTAGGATTGTCACTGAGTGTCTAAAAAAGAGATGATCCCTAGGCTACACAATAGCTTGAGTTCCAGAAGGAAAACCATAATATAAATGTAACTTAGTATCAATTTGGGCAAAATGATTTATAATTAAGAACTACGTAATTGTTTCCAGGAAATTCCTAAATGTATGCAAGGGCAGTATAATTCTTCTTAGGTGCATGGCTCAAATGAGTATGTTGCATGGAAAAGTAACCTGCCATCTTCCCACTCTCTTCAAAGCAAAGGATAAGGGCAAAGCATTCAATGAACGAATAGTAAGCCGAAACAGATAAATAAGAAGATTTGAAGGATCTATCCCCAATTTAAGCCATTCATTTGCCATTTTGGACTGGCTTGCCTTTGACAATATTCCAAGCATTTGTCCTGCCAAATCACCTATTTATGGTTCAGTTTTGCTCATGTAAGCTGCTTTAAATCCCTTGTCTTCTATCCTCTGGCCAAATGACAGGCTAGGGAATTTGAAATATGATCTCTCTCTTGGCAGGAGAATTGATTGATGAAAAAATTCTCACACATTTGGGGATGTTTTTGCCCTGCTACACTTTCAGAATTGGCTTATCTACTTTATTCACAAATGTTCCTATGAGACCTTATTTGTTATCGCACCTTATTTGTGTGAAATTATTCTCTTGAGCTTGTTAGCTCTAACTTGCTTCCCACTGTGGAGCTGTTCTCCTAAAACAGCAAGATGTCATGGATGCTATTTTCCCCAGGTTTTTCTTTTTCTTTTTTTTGCATGTGTATTTTTTAAAGCTCTTCTCATAATGCTTGAACAACTGTGATGCATGTGAAACAGCCTGATGAAAAGAAAGAGAACATGTCAGGGCATTCATTATAATCACAGCAACCCATACAGTTAACCTGAGAAATGAATTAATCAGTTCCATTGTAGCTTGTTTTCCTTTGCTCTTGCCTTGGAATAGGGTAAAAAGCCTTGGCTGAAAGTAAGCCACAATAAATTCTGAAAAATGATGGGAAAGGTTCTTATCATTCTGTATTGGAAAATCTTCGCACATATGTGCTAGTTGTTCCCGACTCTAGGGGGCGGTGCTCATCTCAGTTTCAAAGCTGAAAAGCCAGTGCTGTCTGAAGACATCTCCATAGTCATGTGGCTGGCATGACTAAATGCCAAGGGTGCACGAAACACTGTTACCTTCCCACCAAAGTGGTTCCTATTTTTCTACTTGAATTTTTACGTGCTTTCGAACTACTAGGTTGGCAGAAGTTGCGACAAGTAACGGGAGCTCACTCTGTTACACAGCACTAGGGATTTGAACAGCCGAGCTGCTGACCTTTCTGGGCAACAAGCTCAGCATCTTAGCCACTGAGCCACCCCGTCCCGTGAACACAGTACTAGGTTTTAAAATAGGCATGCCCCATTTAATCAACAAAGCAAATAAATCCTATGTAGAACATCCCATCCTGTCATTTGTGACCAATAGCCCCCAAGGGCATCTGCAAAGGAAGTCAAAATGGTTGGTGTGATTTGGTAGCTGAAGCCTCACCTCTTATCATGCATCACAAATGTAGCATAAAAAGGAGCAGGACTTAATTGTCTGGTTCAACCTGCCATTTTGATCTTGTTGACCACTTTGTGGATGCTCCTGGAGGCCCCACTCAATTCTTGCCCCTTGGCTGCTGCAAAACCTCACACATGACACATGACCAATAAAAGGTTGCCCAGATTTTTCCATAAAGCAAAGGCAGCTTTCTGATTTCTGCAGATAATCATTCAAGAACTGCTTTTCATCAGTAAGTTAACCAAACTCAGCATGACCGGAGCCAAAGATTAAAGTATTCAGTTGCTTCCTCCCTGCTACACCTTTGTTTCTGTTACTTTTCTTTCACGTTTTGACATTATCTTGCATCCTTTCCCCTCTTACTCTTTTTCCTCCTGCCCAGTGAGAAAATGAGAACGGCATCTGTTGTTTTTGTAGGAAACTGTAAGGAGCATCTGCAGTGGGTTTGAGAAGTTAAGAGAACCGCTTGCAATACTGAGCTACTTCTCATTGGAAACATGAGTTGTTGGACAAGAGGCTCCAACAAAAGTCAACTTTTGTGTTGAGGAAAAAAAAAACACCTTAGAGTGGAAAACTATACTAGAATTGGTTGGTGGAGCCTCAGTTACAATTTCATCCCTGATGTGCAATTTTTATCTAGGTAGCAGGAAAAAAAACAAGTTTTGCAGACTCTTGTTGAGTGTAAGAAACTGTTGTGAAATCTACTTACAAATTATAGCCCTTTGTTTCTTCTTTGAATACTCTTCATAAGTTTTTGGCTGTAGAAGTAAGTGGTCAATATTTGGTAACTGTTTATATTGTAGACAATTGAATACTAAGAATAGTATTGTATACTATTTCTACAATCTTAATATTTAATATAATCAAAGCTGGACAGAGAATGCTTTGTCCCAGGAACTTCTTTTCAGTCAAGCTACTTATCAGAATTAGTAAACCCTTCATAATTTTTTCTTTGTTCTGCTCGGTTTAAGGGAAAGATGTTTTGCCAAGATTAAGCCCTAATTTTTTTCCCTCCAGAATTGTGTCCAGTTTTCCACAGCTGCCGTTTTTGCCCTTAAAGTTGACTGAAAAGAATCCATCTCTGCTAGAGCATTACTAGGGTTACAAATTGTGCACTTTTATTTTATGACTCTTTCATCATAACATAAAAATCTGGTAATAACTGTTATTAAAACATTTTTGATTAGAACGGAAGCTGTGAATTTATTACAGGAAATGGAAGAGACCAGAGGGGTCTGAAATAAAATGGGATTTGATCTATGTTCTAGGCCAGTGGTTGGCAAACCGCAGCTCGCGAGCCACAAGCGGCTCTTTGGCCCCTCGGGTGCGGCTCTTCCTCTCTCCCTCCTTCCCCCCCCCCGGAGGCAGCGGAGGGCCCAGCATGTCGGCTGGGGGGGTCCTGCGGCTGCCTCCTCTTGGAGCGAGCGGGCGGGTGGAGCGCTTGGGGCTGAGGCTGCCTGGGCAGCGCCGGGGCCGTCTAGGCGCCACGCGCCCGTCTCCCTCCCAGCCCTGTGTGGCGGGCAGTCTGGAGGGCACGCCTCGGTGGCCATTGGAGGGAGCTGGTGGAAACGTTCCCAGCTGTCCTGCCCGATGCGCTCGGACGGCGGCAACTGCGTGTCACAGGGCTTGGGGGCAGCAGCAGCAGCAGCAGCAACAACAGCTGCCTGCAGAAACAGCCGAGGTGCGCTTTCCGGGGCTTGTCGCCATGCGGGGCTGGGGGGAGGTGGGTGTGCGGTGCCCGGATAGCCCCGGCAGTGCTTGGGTGGCTGCGGCCTCGGGTGCCGCAGGGCTCGGGGGCAGCAGCAGCAGCAGCAGCAACAACAGCCGCCTGCAGAAGCAGACGAGTTGCGCTTTCTGGAGCTTGCCGCCGTGCGGGGCTGGGGGGAGGTGGGCATGCGGTGCCCGGATAGCCCCAGCGGTGCTTGGGTGGCTGCGGCCTCGGGTGCCGCACACCCACCTCCCTCGCTGCGGGAGGAGGCAGCCGTGGCCTCCCCGGCTGGCGTGCCGGGCTTTCCACTGCTTCCGGGGGAGTGGGGGAAGGGAGGGAGAGAGGAAGGGAGAGACTGACATACAGAGAGAGACAGAGGGGGAGGGAGGAAGAGACAAACAGAGAGAGACACAGAGAGAGAGGGAGGGAGAGAGGGATTCAGAGAGAGAGAGAGACACACACACAGACACACACACACACACACAGAATGACAGATGGGTGGAGGGAGGAGAGAGAGACAGATAAAGAGAGAGATAGCCAGAGAGCGACAAAAAGAAAAAGAGAGAAAGAGAAAGAAAAATAGAAAGAAAAAGAAAGTGGGAGAGAGAGAGATAAAGAGAGAAAGAAAGAAAGAAAGAATTAAAGAATTTTTGGTTGCTAAGCAGGACCATCGTTAAGTGAGTTTCACCACATTTTCCAAGTTGGTCACGCCCACCCGGTCACATGACCGCTGAGCCACTCCCACAAAACAGGCCACACCTTTTGGCTCTCAAAAGAAATTTCAATCATGGTACTGTTGATATTTGGCTCTCTTGACTAATAGGTTTGCCCACCACTGTTCTAGGCTATATTAGAAAGAACTTTGTACTTCAAACAGAAAAGAAATATTGGGTGTCAGATAAGCCATCCCACTGCAATACTCTATGTCACCAGAATGTTATGTTTAGAAACAGTGTTGTTTCTGCCATCCATTTTAATCCCATAATAAGCCATTCTTCATCTATTGACTTTGTTTACTTGCATAACAGGAGAGTAGTCAAGAACACCATTAAAAATGAATCAGTGCCTTCCACCTTCCAAATTTGCTGAAGCCAAGAGCTATTGGATTTCTCTTCACCAATCCAGTATCCTTGGTGGATAATAGTTCACTTCAACCTGGCCAATCACAGTGATGTTAACTGGAGGATAATGGGGAATAGTCATCAGACATCTCAGATTAAGGAAGACAGCAATGAGCTGTTGCTTTGACTATGACATGACAAATTTATTGATGAGCTTCCATAAAGAAGTTACATTTTATGTAAAATCTGTATTCTATTTTATATTTTATATTAGGTCTATATAGGGATTTTTATTTTTTAGATACATTTTAATAATGTCTTCCACTGATTATGTATTTAATGGTTTTAATATTTTTTATTACTTTAATTTTTGTTAGTATGATTTTCCTTACTTCTTTTTGTAATTTTAGAAAACATATATATGGGTGAAATGGGCGGCTATATAAATTGAATGAATAGATGGATGAATGAACTATAAGACATCTTCAAAAAGCAAAATACATTATTCCTGATAGTTGAATTAAAAGAAACACACTGACTGCCAGATATCAATAATACTTGGTGGATGGAGAACAAGTCATTCAGTTTTTATGTTTAGCATGAAGTCGGCTAACAGTTTTATTGGACTGAATTAAAATATCTGCTTGTGGACCACAAGTGGAAATAATAAAATATATCATCATTATTATTTCTGTAACTCTCTGAGTATGCATGGTATGTTATAAAATAAAAGGAGTCAGATCCTTTCCCTCAATAAGATTATGCACTAAAACTTGATTTGATTAAACAACAGAGAAAAATAAGGCAGGAGAAGAATGTGTGATTATTACTCATATTTTTAGGTTAAGTTGTAGAGAGACATTTTGACATTATTTCTAAAAAAATCAAAGGACCCAATCAAAAATTTAAAGGGAATAAATTCATAGTTAGGAATAAAAGCTACCTTGCACTGAAAGCTCTTTCATTCTGCAACAGTTCTCCATCTATTATGTTCAGGAACTGAGCCAATTCATCTCTAGCCTTGCCCTAGTATAGGGGTCTGCAAAGTTGGCTCTTTGAAGACTGGTGGACTTCAACTCCCAGAATTCCCCAGCCAACCATGCTGGCTGGGGAATACTGTGAGTTGAAGTCCACCAGTCTTCAAAGAGCCAACTTTGCAGACCCCTGCCCTAGTATATGTGAAGGTGGAGTTAAGTTAGGGTTGTTTGTTTTTTGAAACGTGCAGCTATGTTGTTCTTGTGGATAGTTCTCACAACAATATTTCCCAAAGGTAACTGGACTTTCCCTTGAAGATGTTTCACATCTCATCCAAGAAGCTTCTTCATTTCTGACTGAAAAATTGAGACAACCATGATCCTGGATGACTGAGAATATCCATAAACATTGTGGATAGTTCAATTACACATTGAAAATAATTCTTGCTTACCTCATGAAAATATTGGCACTCAGTGTATTTGGCTGGTGAAGAGATTTATTTAATTTGCATTAAAAATGGCAGGTGTTTTCAGGATTGTATAAATGTTAGTCTAGGCAATTAAAATTCTACAAAGCAGTTATGCACAGTACAAACCTCTACCTTGTTTTCTTATTATGTTTCACTTATTCTATTACTGTCAATTACAGGAAAAGGGCAAGTGGCAGTCCAGTATATTGAAGGTCTTTCAAGAGTTACAAAACTCACTCTGTGATCTATGTGTGTTTTGCAGTTGTAACTTGTCTTTCTAACACTTTCAAGTGCAAATTCACTTGAAGGATTGGAAACTTTTTTTTAATCAGTGAAGAAACCGAATTATGCTGCTATCACTGCCACTAAAAAAATAGGCTGTTTGTGTAAACATTGCACATACACCCCGGCTAGGCTGTGTTTATCTTATCAGACCATATTTCCAATCTGTATCTTTTTTTATATGAAATAAAGACTTCACTCTACAAAAGAGAAACATCTAATTATACAGATGCTATAACCAGCATGCTGATTTCATGGTGACTGCTCCAGATAAAGAAGAGGAAGACTAGGTTTATTAGTTCCAAATCTGGCAAATAAAATTAAAAAAGAAATACCAAGAGGCATCAGCACTTACTGATGCTGAAAAAAAGGCAATAGTGCTTATTTATTTTATGCATTCCTCAAGCCTGAGGTTCCTTTTGCTTCTAAACAATGTAACATCGGCTTTGTTGTATGGTTAGCAGTCTGAAAAATGGCAAAGCTATTGAAATTCTCTGACTGTCCCCACACAGCAAGATATTCTCAGCAGAGAGTGGCAAGTCATCAACATCAGTGTAACGTCTTGTGTTGCCATCTGCACAGCAATCATTTTATAGTTGCTAGTTACTTTAACACTTCTTAATCAGGTATCTTAAATTCCACTCAAATCCGTATACCCCAGATCAGCACAAGAAATCTGAGCAGCCTAATCAGCCTCTAGGACTGATCCTTTCATTCAGTAGTGGGTCGTTCCCACTGAGCTAATCTGGCAATGGGCAGGCCCAAGCCCAAAGGTGGGTTGAGTAATCCGTACTCCTTCACTTTTAGTTTCACTGTTTTAGTCGTTCCCTTCTCTTTATTTCCTTTTGATAATGTCTTTCAGCCTAGCAACAATATAAATTATGAAAATGCCATTGATAAAACCAGCCGGAGAATGATATACAGAGAGTGTGTCTTAAAAACATTTGCTAAAAAGTCCATCTGGCTTCCCCTTGGGGAAAATTTCCAGAGCCTCGGTGTATCCTAATGTAATTATAAGTAGACAGAATCTGCTTAAGTCTCGGTGGCAATAGGAGGAAGGGTGGGAAAGCAAAGAGAAAGTATAATATAGAGCCGTGATGCTGAACTTATGGCACTCGTGCCACAGGTGGCACACAGAGGCCTCTCTGCTGGCACACAAACACCAGCTGAGCTCCACCAAGCATGCCAGCCAGCTGATTTTCGGCTCTCTGCAAAACACTATACAAGCCATATATATATCCACCAGGAAGTGCCTCACGGGAGCAGATAGCGGTAAATCCTAGAGAGGCAGGAAATGCATCACTGAACAATGGAGATGAATGCTAGAGAGGAATAATAATAATAATAATAATAATCATCATCATCATCATCATCATCATCATCATCATCATCTTTATTGTCATTGTAAAAATTACAATGAAATTGGTTTTAACTTCACTGGTGCAAAATTATAACAGAAACAAAAAAGAGAGAAAAGAAAAAAGAAAAACTAGCATGTGCATGGAGTGATTGCGGTTGAATTTAAAAGTCTCACAGCCCATGGATAGAAGCTACCTTTAAACCTGTTCGTTCGGCTGGCTATACTTTGATATCTTCTGCCTGATGGTAGAAGGGCAAAGAGATACCAACCAGGGTGTGAATCATCTTTGAGAATCTTCCTAGCTCTGCTAAAGCAGCGAGATCTGGCGATGTTATCCAGTGATGTCAGAGGGCAACCGATGGTTTCTTGTGCCGAATTGATCACTCTCTGTAGTGCCTTCCTCTCCGCAACTGTTAAACCAGCATACCACACTGTGATACAATATGTGAGGACACTTTCTATGATGGACCGATAGAAAGAGGTCATCAGCCGTTGTTCCACCTGATTTTTCCACAGGACTCTAAGGAAATGAAGTCTCTGTTGAGCTTTTCCAATCACCAGAGACGTGTTGTTTTTCCAGGTGAGATCTTGGCTAATAAGCACTCCTAAGAATTTAAAAGAGGAAACCCTCTCCACACAGCCCCCCCTCGATATACAGTGGGGCAGGTTCCTCTCTGTGCCTCCGGAAATCTAGCACCATCTCCTTTGTCTTGCTAGTATTTAGATGTAAGTTGTTTCTTGAGCACCATGCGGATACCTTCTGGACTTCTTCCCTGTATGCTGATTCGTCCCCTCCAGTTATGAGACCCACCACCGTTGTGTCATCTGCAAACTTTATTATGATGTTGGATGGATCAGAGGATATGCAGTCATATGTATACAGTGAGTAGAGGTAGGGACTGAGCACACAGCCCTGAGGGGAGCCTGTGCTGAGCTTCAGTGTGGAAGATGTAAAGGACCCAACCCTTACTGTTTGTGGACGATCGGTCAGGAAGTCTTTGATCCATTCACAAGTAAGGGGAGGGAAATTCAGGTCAGTCAACTTTTCAATGAGAATGCCTGGTAGGATGGTGTTAAAGGCCGAGCTATAATCTATAAAAAGCATTCTGACATAATTCCCAGATTTCTCAAGGTGGCTCAGTGCGATATGGAGAGCAGTGGTGATGGCATCCCCTGTCGACCTATTGTTTCTATACGCAAACTGGTGTTGATCAAAACTTGGTGGAAGACAGGACCTGAGGTGTTGTAGGACCAGTCTCTCAAAGCACTTCATCACTATAGACGTCAGTGCAATGGGTCTATAGCAGGGGTCCCCAACCCCCGGTCCGCGGACCGGTGCCGGTCCGCGGCTTCATAGGAACCGGGCCGCAGGGCCAGCGAGGAGGAGAGAGCAGCCCCCTGAGCAGAGGATAGCCGACCGCGCCTCCACCAGCTCCTTCCAACGGCCCAATGCACTTTCCGGGGCTTCCGGGAGGAGCCGGTATGTCGGCTGGGGAGGTTATCCCGCAGCGGGCGGGCGAAGGACTCAAGCTGCGGCTACCTTAAGGTGCCGCCAAAGCCATCCGGGCGCCACACGCCCACCTCCCTTCCAGCCCCGTGAGGTGCCCGGACGGAGCTCGGGTCCTTCGCCCGCCCGCTGCAGGATAACCTCGGCAGCCAACATGCTGACTCCTCTGCTGCTTCCCCGGGGGGAGGGAGGGAGAGAATGACAGACACACAGAGGCAGACTTAGAGCGACAGAAAGAGAGAGAGGGGGAAACAGACACACACACACACACACACACACACACATACAGAGTGACAGAGATGGGTGGAGGGAGGAGAGAGACAGATACAGAGAGAGAGAGACAAAAAACAGAGAAAGAGAAAGAAAGAAAAATAGAAAAAGAAAGATAAAGGGAGGGTGGGAGGGAGGGAGTGAAGGAAAGAAGGGGGAGGGGAGGAAGGGAGGGGTGAAAGAAGGAAGGAAGGAAAGAAAGAAAGAAAAAGAAAGGGGAAAAGGATAGGAGGGAGGGAAGGAAAGAAGGGAGGAAGGGCAGGGAGGCAATGGAAGGAAGGAAAGGAAAGGAAAGGAAAGGAAAGGAAAGGAAAGGCAGAAATATATTTTCCTATTTCCTTCCACCTCAAGCTACCTGTTTGGTTAACCAGGTTAAAGATCTATTTTTCTCCCAGTGGTCATTTCAAAGGAATCACATCCTCTGAGTCATTTCCTGGATTCAAACCAGCATCCCAAAGAGTCATGGGCTGCCTTTATATATACCGAATGCCCATAAATCCATTTTTACCATCTTCAGAAGACCAAAGACCAGCCAGAAATGGAAGAAAGAAAGAAAGAAAGAATTTATGACCACAATTGAGCCCAAAATTTTGGTTGCCAAGCAAGACTGTTAAGTGAGTTTCACCACATTTTCCAAGTTGGCCCCGCCCACCGGGTCACATGACAAAACAAAACAGGCCACACCTTTTGGCTCTCAAAAGAAATTTCAGTAGTGGTACTGTTGATATTTGGCTCTATTGACTAATAAGTTTGCTCACCACTGCCCTAGACGGCCAAGTGAGCCGACTCCCCCCCCCTGCATGCGCATGCGCCACCTGTTCCCCCTCCCCCCTCGTCCTCTAGGCCAGCCGGTCCGCAGAATTTTCTTTAAAATGAAACCGGTCCCTGGTGCAAAAAAGGTTGGGGACCCCTGGTCTATAGTCATTCAAGCTTTTTATGGCTGCTGTCTTTGGAACTGGGATAATGGTGGCTGCTTTCAAGCATGATGGGACTCTAGCCTGTTTCAGGAATAAAGTTGCATACAAGGCTGACATAGCTCCTGTAACAGCGTAGGCATGCTGGGGGGGGGGCGTGGGGAGGTGTGCCCCCCTGAGCCCCATTTTTTGTCCCAAGACAAAAAGAGGCTTTAGGGAGGCCTGCTAGGCCCAAAATGGGGCGCGGGTGGTGGTGGTCATATGCGCATGCACATGGGGTTATGGTGGTTGCGTGGGGCATGCACATTGTATAATGAGTGTGGGCATGTGCATGTTTTTGGCACGTAAGGACAAAAAGGTTAGACATCACTGATATAGAGATTTAAGAGGGAACAATCCTGAAATTGAAATCTGGTATTGAATAGGACCTGGCCAGAAAATTTTGCTTTCCCTGCATGGGTGGGAAAAATAAGAAGCAGGCAAATGACTTACTAGGTTTTGCAGGGGTCATAACCCTTAATGAGCATTACCCTGGCCCTATTGCCAGCTCATTGCAACTGGCCAGAATTTCTGAGGTTGAGTTAAAAAGCAGGCTGAAGTAGCACAAGAAGCAATTTAGGCTGCAGTGTGTAAGTAATTAAGCTTATATTGTAGTAATTTCTAAAACACATGAAGTCATACTCATTGTGCTAATTATAAACCTATTTCATGAATACATATGGATGTTAAAATATCTGGAATTTTTGCTAAGAGATTCAAAAAGACATTGGTAAGGCCTGGTGATTTTTGTCCGGCAAGGTTCATCTATCGTGATGACTAAACATTTGAAGCCATTAATTAAGAATTTAGCTTCAAATATGCTAAGATGAATATCGTTAGGATATTTGATTAGATGCAGAGAGATTTGATTGAAGAATTATTAGCAATGTCTCTTTTTTATTCTTTCCAAATCATCTTGTTTTGACTTCAGGAATTCTTAAAGCAGAATGGAATTTTCTATTCAAATCCACACGAGGAATAATGAGACTAATTTTAATGACCAATTTTCCTTGGAGCAAATAGTTTTGCAGATGGCTAGGTCCCAGGACAGAGAATTTTTAACTTTTTAGTAGCATCATGAATCACACTAGAAACATACTGTCTGTCAATGCAGCTCCTGTATTACTTGCATTACTCAGTGACAACGCTACATTGTTCTTCCAAATTACATGGAATTTGTTCTTAGATTAAAAAAATGCATTTGTAATAAATCACATGAATACCGGGTATTTAGACAGTTTGGCTTCCAATGAATATTGATGAAAAATTTGAGCATGACTTTTTAAGAGATATTAATATAACTAAGCAGGAATATGACTTTTATAAGGACATGTTTTTGACATTTCCAATGGACTAAAACTGTGCCTGCCTACTTAATAATATCTATACATTTATACATCACAGAATAACCTCAACAATATATGGCAGTACCTTAATTTATATTCAGTTATGTTTGTAAGTGACTAGATTTCTCATGAATCTTAAAGCGACTGTTTTTTAAGAAAAAAATGAAGTGTTTTTTTCTGTTATCTTGGAGAACTTTGCCATTGAAGGAAAAGTGAAGGAGATGTGCATTTCCTCCCTTGTCTCTTAGATTTATTTTTGTTCATTTATTCGTTGTACAATGTATCTTGGGGAGGGGGCTAATTTGAGATTAAATATTATTAAAAGACACCAGAACTTCAGAAATGAAATCACGCTGTTCTTGAAGCCAATTTTATTTAATCTGCTAATTCCTAAAGGTAGGCTACTCCAGATTCTGGCAAATGTCCAAAGGAAAAACCAAAATTTCAATGTCTTACAAAAGATTGTCAGGATTGGGATCATTCTGATGTCAGGGGTTATTTTGTTCCAGAGGCGAGGTATAGAGACAGAAAGGGCCCAGGCAGAAATATTCAGTGATAGACAGTCGTACTAGTAACCTTGTGCCATGATGTGATTTGTTCAGAGAAAAATGTGCTCAAGATAGGTCAGGCAATTCAGTGAGACCCTGCGCTAGTAGTAGATTTCAGACATAGTTTTACAAAGGGAGAACCTTGCTGCTAATTAAATGTTATCTCAACAGAGCACAAAGGAGGGGGAAGATTAAAGTCTGTATTTCTGGTGTCCCAGTCTCCAGAGAATTACTGCATTAGATGTAGGAGTTGAAAAGGGATGCTACTAACACCTAAAATGTTTATACAGAAGGATTTAACACACTCACTTCCCATATTAGCACTCCATTAAAATAAATGATTAGGCAAAGATCTTGAACTAAACTATCTGTGAAAATGAAGATCTGGGTAATGATGCAGAAGTAGTATCTCTTCTACAGTAATAGCAACATCATTCGTAGCTGGAAGCAGAAGCAAGCAATTGTAAATCAAGTGTTGAAACTTGCAGCTCCTGATCAAATGCTTATTTCAAATCTGTTTACTTCTTAAATGTTGGACAACATTAGTCTTTTAACAGGGTTACTTATTATAGAAGTGTGTTGGATCTAGTCTTAAATCTACTACTTTCAAAGACTTGGGCCATGTACTATATCAGCTGCGGTTGAATAATAGGGTTATCTTTCAGGAGCAGTGGGATTCAAAACAAAATAAAATATAACATGGTAAGTTGGTGGCTGGATTCCCATCAGTGCTAGTTATAGCTAGTTATAGATTTTAATTTCTTTGTTGGGTGTGTTTTAACTAAAGTTAGCATTACCGGGATGAAATGGGCAGCCATGTAGATTGAACACAATAAATAAATATATGAACCACAAACTCTCCAAATCATTTTAGCTGATGTGCTTCACATACTGAACTAAGAAGAGAAGAAGGTGAAGGAATCTGTGGAATTCCGTAGTCGAGGGAGATTTTTCCAGAGAGTACAAGATTTCAACCTAAACACTCATGAATTATATGGTTGCACACTTTCTGCTGGTAGATATTGCTTCCGAAAACAATGGATTTAACAATCTGACATAATTGCTTAAATTGTCTGCATAGATTATCTGGCCCATTCAAGCCCATAGGTTAAATGAAACTTGAAGCAGGCAACCAGAGAAAGCTAATTGAGAGAAATAGGCAAGCATTGGCTGTATATTTTGGTGAAAAAGATATCAGTGTTAAATTTCCAGTACAGTGATTAGTGGTGAGTTTCTATTATTTTTACTACCAGTTTACTCGTGTACACACGTGTAACACTTCTGTGCAGAAGAATCCAGGCAGGTGGGTGGAGCTTCCCGCCACCGCTACTGCTGACTTGTCTGATCTAGGCCGAACTGGCATCAACCCGCCTCTGACAGTGATACTAGGATTTCAGTGAAGAAAGCTTTACTCTATGACAGGGGTGTCAAATTCAAAGCCTGGGGGCCGGATCTGGGCCGCAAGGTACTTAGATCTGGCCGCCCTGGAAACAGCGATGGACCAGCCTGTGGGGCTTCTGCCAATAAAAACAGAGCTCTGGAGGGCTGTGGCAGCTGAAAATGGAGCTCGGGAGCCCATTTTTGCTGGCAGACGCTTGGGCCACCACAGGTGCTCCCAATGTGAGTGATATTGAGCTGACCATGCCGCCTGGCCATGCCCCAATGCCCCCAGGTCAAACAAAACCCTGATGTGGCCCTCAATGAAATTGAGTTTGACACCCCTGCTGTATGACATTCTTCAAACAAAGGGAGGTGATAAGACAATATGGCACAACCAACCATGATGGGTCAAGGAAAGAGCCTTGACTAAGGCTTTATAAACTAGATTATATTCAAAGGCATTAAATTCTCCATTCCTAAACTAAATTAAATGGCAGTCAGGTTTATCTCAGCCAAAACCTGGAACAACCAAGGCGATCTGAGTTTCAATTCAGCTGGGCCACAGGTCACATGTCAGGCTGTATTTTCAAACCCCAACTTGTTCTAAAGAAAACCCATTTCTCTTTGAGCTTACAATATAGAGGTAACGCTGATGGAAACCATGAATTGAAATTCTTAATGGAATAATAAAGTGAAAGAAAATGCCAGTGAGGAAAAAAAGTCATTTATAAGAATGATTGCTGCAAAAAAAAAAAAAAAAAAGGAAAACCAGAGAAAGAAATTGCCCAACATATAGAGAAACAAACCAATAATTGTGCAACATATTGCCAAAGAGAGAAAAGAATGGTTTAGCATACCAGAAAAATGGTAAAATATAATTTGTTTATGGTGTGGCTAGAAACTTGTTTATATATGAAGATTGCATCTGTGCCTGATATCTGGAAGAATTCTACAATTGTCCATGAATACAAAGGGTAAAATAATATATGCACATAATATATGCACATGGCCTGTGCATGGTGGAATTTATTTTCTAGATGTGCCCAAGATAGTGTTGAGCAGAATTCTGATTGAAAGGCTATGAAAGATGACAGTGAGTAAAATCTGAGAAGTTTCATGCAGCTTTATGTCAGACAGGGAACCTTCAGATTGGCTTGTAAGGAGATCATTGAGAAATGGATAAATGCAAGAAAGAGAGTTGATTATCCTGCTCTTGATAAGGACAAAGCATCTATATTCAAGTAAATACATTTGAATGATGGGACATTTTGCAGGAATATGTGGAGATGATTACTATCCAAGTTTTAACCAGGACCAATCATGCTTAGTTTCCAAGGTTGGTTAGGTGGCTAGCAGATGAGACAGAACAAAGCCTTAGAGGAGAAGCTATGCTTCCAGTATTTTAGGCAAGCTGTTCTAGTACTTCTCTTCCAACAGAGCTAACAAGCAGATAAATTAAAGGTACTGCTAATTGGAGGGTCATACTGTGTAGCTTTTATTACAGAACATTCACACACTGTGCAACCTTTAATAATAATGTTATTGATTTTCCCTTTGTCTCTGATTGAATCACCAACACAAAGTCCAGGAATTTAGTTATTGCAAGAGCCTACAGGAGAATTTGTAATTTGAAATCTTCAGCTTTCCAATTACAGAAGTTCCAGTAATCCTTTTCTATCTGTGTGTCTCACTTTCCCCTCTCCTTCTCCTCTCTCTTTCTGTTCCATATATTCCTGAGGCCTAATGCCAGACTTAGGACATTACACATTATTTTACAAGATCAGCAACATTATTTACTTCAGTTCCTTGAAGACTTTCAGGTGGTGGCCACGAGCTGTAGCAATATATTTATTTAGAACTTCAGTAATTTTTAGCACATGATTTTGTGATACTCCCTTTTGCTATCAATGCTTAGACCTAATCTCTAAACCACCTGTATCTGTATTTATCTGAGACTTCCATGGTGAAGGCAGATGCAAATCACTCATTACTTTATTCACTATCTCTACATCCTCTGTGAACTAACAGATTAAGAGTTGGAAGAGACCTTGTAGGTCATCTAGTCCAATCCCCCTGCCCAAGCAGGAGACCCTACACCATTTCAGACAGATGGCAGTCCATTCTCCTCTTGAAAGCCTCCAGTGATGAAGCTCCCAGAACTTCTGAAGGCAAATTTTGTTCCATTCATTGATTGTTCTCACTGTCAGAAAATTTCTCCTTATTTCTAGGTTGAATCTCTTTTCCTTTCATTCACTTATCAATTCCTGGTCCAGCAACTCACTGGTCAGTTTCTACTTTTAATGTAGTTGAATAATGCTTATAGCTGGTTTTTATATTTCTAGCCAAGTGTTCTTCAAACACTTTTTTTGTCTCCCTTATTACTGTCTTATGTAACTTGGCCTGTGCTTATGCTTACTTCAAAGTTTGGGAAGACTTTAGATTCACTGAAAGAGCTCTTCTTATGTTTTACAACCAGCTTGATAGCATTTGTCAACCACATGGATCTCCTCTTGTATTCCTGCCCTCCCTCCCTTTTCTGCACTGAGATATACCTGCCCAAGCTTCCAAGGCTGTGGTTTTAATTAGCTTCCATGTAGGTAGAAGTAATTGGATCTTGTTAATTTTTCCCTAACCTTCCTATTTTGAAAAAAAAAAAATGTCTCAATCTGTGGGAGATTTCCTCTCCTGAAATCTAGGATTTCAGTATTAGACTTCTTTGGCCACTGATTCATTTGCAATTTTCAAAATTAATATGCAATTGAGACCAGATCTTTCATTGATGGACAAACAGTTGGAAAAAAGTTATGGAACGTAGTTTTTGTGCATATTAGCTGCATCAAGATTGCTGCATGTCCAAAGATAGAAGATTTGGCTTTATCCACAAAGGAGGAATGGTTGGTGAAGATAACAGAATTTGCTGTGATGGCTAAACTGACTTTTTTGACCAGAAAAAAACAATAGTATCTATGTTTGTTGATGGCTGGCTAGACTTTTTTTTTTTTGGCCAATAGCAAAGGGAGAAGTGAGTTCAAAACCCAGACTGGCTTGTATGTGAACTTTACCAGCAGCTTCAGATTAAATCTCACCCTAAACCATGATTGTTCAATCTAAATCTATTTTATTTCCATAATTCGCTTGACTTGAAAGACAAGACCTGAAATATGTTTTATTTATTTATTAATCCAATTTATACCCCGCCCTTCTCCTAAAAAAGGACCCATTTAAAAATTGAAGTAACCACCACATGTTAAGCTATAACATTGTAATCACCAGAACTTTAAAATATATTGCTCACTTAGCTTTCGTTAGCCACTGTTAACATCGGCAGAGTGTAAAAACCATTAAAGAGATATCTGCCTTTATACACTATTAATCAATTTGGCCATTGTGTGCATGATAGGCCCATCGACCCGCCTCCCACCTGTAATTAGCTTTGCTGACGATGTTATCAGTGGCTAATGAAAGCTAAGTGAGCAATATATTTTAAAGTTCAGGAGATCGCAATGTTTGTTTCTTCTTTTATAACTACACCTGGAACTCATATTTTTAGGATAATTCAGAATATGTATGTATGTATCCGTGCGGATCTGGATGGGAAGTAACGGACTCAGGCTCAACCCGACCAAGACCGAGTGGCTGTGGTTTCCGGCTGCCCGATTCAACCAGCTGACTCCATCGCTGGCCATAGGGGGCGAACATCTTGCCCCTGTGGATGGGGCGCGCAACTTGGGTGTCCTCTTGAAAGCCTCCATGGAAGATCAAGTGACAGCCGTGGCCAGGAGGGCGTTTTACCAGGTTCGCCTGGTACGCCAGTTGCGCCCCCTATTGGATCGGGACGCCCTTCGCACAGTCACTCATGCTCTCGTGACATCCCGACTGGATTATTGCAACTCTCTCTACATGGGGCTCCCCTTGAGGTGTACCCGGAGGCTTCAGTTGGTCCAGAACGCAGCCGCGCGAGCAATTATGGGCACCTCTAGGTTTGCCCACGTAACACCGCTCTTGCGCGAGCTGCACTGGCTACCTGTCGTCTTCCGGGTGCGCTTCAAGGTGTTAATTACCATCTTCAAAGCGCTCCATGGCTCGGGACCTAGCTACCTGCGGGATCGGATCCTGCCCCATACATCCTCACGGCCGATTCGCTCCCACAGAGAGGGACTTCTCCGGGTGCCGTCCACTAGACTTTGTCAGCGGGCGACGCCCAGGGGAAGGGCCTTCTCTGTGGCGGGCCCAGCCCTCTGGAACGACCTTCCCCCCGATATCAGGACAACTACGGACCTCCGCTCCTTCCGCTTAAAATTAAAGACACACTTTTTTCGCCTGGCCGGCCTTGGGTAGTCTCTTTTTAGGTTAGGGGTTTTAGGGGAAATTTTTAGTTTAGTTTATGGGTTTTAGCGCAGGATCAATTTAATCCATTTTTAATTTTGTATTTTGTATTTTGTCTGTGGTCTTATTTGTATTTTTAATTGCCTGTGCCCCGCCTCGAGTCCCCTTGGGGAGAGAGAGCGGGATATAAAATTAAATTATTATTATTATTATTATTATTATTATTATTATTATTATTATTATTATTATTATTATTATTATTATTATTATTATTATTATTATTATTATGTATGTACATACGTACATATGTAATTTTTTTTAAACCATGAATGGCCTATAGTTTAACGTTCAGAAAAGAGGAAAAAAGAAAGGCCAGATATTAAAATGTGTGTGCCAATATCTTGGGATATTATCTGAATAAGCCATTTAAAATAAAAACATATCATGAACCTTTAAGAATGTGAACGACCTGCACAATGTCATCAAGAAGAAATAAACAACGTGATGTGAAAATGAAATTCAGCAACAACCTTGTGGAAATAGTAGATATTTTTATTGATGTGTGATTATAAAAGAAAGTGTTGCAAAGTGCATTTTACTATTTCTTCTGACAATTGATCTGCTGATTAAATCTATGCAATCTTTTCTGTATTTTGTGTCAGAAAGTCATTGGCTTTTGACTTAATAATAATAATAGTTGAATTTATTGACCGCTCCCTCTCCCCACAGGGACCTCTCCAGATGATGAAATCTATGAGCTCTATAAAATCCAGTATTCGATGAATTACCAATAAACACAGATCCTGAATAAATGGATGGATGGATGAGTGAATGGATGGATGCAGGGATTCATTGACGCCTAATAACTATGGGTTGATTGCAGTTTAAAAAGTGAAATGAAGAGACAGATGATATGCACTCAGAAAGGAAAAATAATACAGAACAAACAGAAAAGCTTACAAGGACTTGCCAATCCTTACCCCAAGGCCTGGGAGAATAGTCAACATTTCAATATCTTTGAAATGTCATCAGGGTGGGAACTATGCAGATCCTGACTAGTATGCTATTCTGGAAGGATGCTAGGAAAGAGAAGATGCACATCTGGGGTTCCAATAGGCAACAATGATTAATTGAGGGTACCTGAAGTACATCTACTTTGCCAGAATTTATCTGATGGGCAGAAAGTGTTGGAGATAAGCATCCCCAGAAATAAACCGTCTCTATGCCATGAAGTACAAGGGACGCGGAGGCTCAGTGGCTAAGACACTGAGCTTGTCGATTAGAAGATTGGCAGTTCAGTAATTTGAACCCCTAGCACAGCGTAACAGAGTGAGCTCCTGTTACTTTTCCCAGCTTCTGCCAACCTTGCAGTTCGAAAGCACATAAAAACACAAGTAGAAAAATAGGAACCATTTTAGTGGGAAGGTAACAGCGTTCCATGCGCTTTCGGTATTTAGTCATGGCAGCCACATGACCACAGAGACGTCTTTGGACAGTGCTGGCTTTTCGGTTTGGAAACAGAGATGAGCACCGCCCCCTAGAGCCAGAAATGACCAGCACATATGTGTATAGGAACCTTTGCCTTTACCTTTATGCCATGAAGTCCTTTACAGAGGAAAAACAGCAACTACAGAAGTTCTGGCTAATGTTTTGTCTGGGCTTTTGACTTCAGAGCCCCTGTTTCAAATGCACACCCAAATCTGCTCGGCTGTCTCAAGTGAACAAGTACTCCTTCTGCAACAGTCAATTACTGTTCAATTGTCACGTCTCCCTCACAAGATTTTCAATAGACAGGTAGTGTTTATGCACATAAAAGCTCCAAATGCTCCTATGATGAGGATTGTATCAAAGCTAAAAAGGCTCTCTTAAAAGAATTAACTCCTTTTGTCAGGAAAATTCTTTGAGTGCTTCTCAATTACCTGACACGCAGGAAAAAATTATAAAGACCCTTTGAAGATAAAGAAAAGACCGGATGTAAGAGAGAAGTGGAGGAATTTAATTTCAGCAGAAAAACTTAAGGACTTCTTATGGATCTCCAAATTTAAGGTGTCATATCCAATATTTACCTTATTTTTCCAAAAAGATTCATTCTTCTATTTATTATCCATTAGGATTCAGAATTTTTGCAAGGCTTATGCTTTGGCAAAGCTGGATGCCTTGCTCTTAGTAATCCTTTTTTTGGACAATTTAAGGGTACTGCTATGTATTTTCTGGTATGTTCATGTGGTGATGATTCAATAGAAACTATGTGCCACATCAGGGGTGTCAAACTCAAGTCCTGTGGCCTGGATTCGGCCCACAGGGTACTTAAATCTGGCCCTTGCAGCTGGCCTGGAAATAGCAAAGGACTGGCCCACGGTGCCTCTAGCAGCCAAAATGGGGCATGGGGGTCCGCATGTGACTCCCACACCCCATTTCAACCAGCAGAGTGCTGCAGGAGGCCACCCCCACCCCCGGTCAGTCCATGGGGAGCTACAATGCTGAACTGGCTCTTGAAGATATCCAATTTGACACCCCCGTGTTATGTGTTGGTCCCTCCTTATATAAGGACTCTAGACATTTTTATATTTATATTATCTTCAAAACTTTTCTGGGCAGGGTGTATGATTTCCATTTTATGTTACTTCTCTCAGACAAGGACTCAAAAACGTCTTCCCAAGTCAACCACTTTTGTGCCACTATCTGTATAATATGCCACACCATCAATTAAGTTGTGAACTTCTTATAATACTATTTTTATTCTGATTTATTTCATTATCTATTCTTAATTATTTTTAGATTCTATTACAGTTAATTAGTTTTCTGTATTACACATAGAATTATGTAACAGTTATACCATTATTTTATTGTGTCTGGCCTTAGGCCTGTAATCAAATGATTTAATTTGATTTTGAGCACCTTGAAGCACACTGGAAGCCAGCTGCCAAGCAGTGCAGTTTGCAGAGAACCTCTAGCTAAGATTCTGTGCAGTTCGGAGAAACCCCCCCCCCCAATCCCACTCCTGGCTGGCCCTGCCCACCCTTCCCCTTCCAGGAGTCCCCACACAACCCGTTTTGGATGCAGATAATTGCAAGATGCATACGGAGGCTTGGGGGTGGGGTGGGGTGAAAAATGGGCCTACTGGAAGTTCAGGAAGGCTGGAAACAAGCCTGAGGGCCTCCAGAGCCTGGGAAGGCCATTTTCACCCTCCCGAAGGCTTGAGAAAAGCCTCCAGAGCCTGGGGAGGGCAACCCCCCCCACCATGGTACAGGAGGCTAACTAGGCCACGCCTACCATGGCCATGCCCAACCGGCAACCAGGCAGAGAATCCCTTGTTAGGAGTATAATCCTAATGTTGGGTAGGCAATATATATAAGCCATGATAACAAATGGTCTTTATTACTTTAAATGTTTGAATGTAATTAGCAGCTGTAATTAACTCAGCAATAAAAGGAAGCCAGGAGAGCTCTCTCGCTCTCTGCTCGCTGACTGACTGACTGATTGACTGAACAAGGAAGAATCGTGGATTGCAACTGTAAGCAATTGTTTGTGAGTGAAGGACTGTATTTGATTCAATATCCACTATCACTGCTTGTGAAGCAGTAGTTTATTTTGCATCACAAGTAAAGCTACTTGTTTTTACTATCAGTGTCTGAGACTCTATCAGTGTGTCTACTAGCAACGTTTCTCTAGCTGCGCATTCTGCTGCACAACTTTCTGTCTCCTAAAGGAGATATCCCCAACACCCCTTCCTAAAATTTTTGAAGCCTACCCCTTTGTGAATGCCCTCTTAGTCATAGCTGCTACCTATTCTTCAAGCAGGAACTGTGAACCGATGAAGACCTCAAGATTGCCCACTGTCTCAAATGGGAAAGCACTGCCCCGTCCAAGAGTAAAGGTGGAGAAATCACAGGACCTAGGGATTCTAAACAATCCCAGTCCCTTGGTCTTGTCCAGATTGATCCTGAGTCTGTTCCTTTGTGGTCAGACCCACACAGCTGCTAAACATCACTTGGATGACTTACAATCAATATACACTATTGGTATGATAAGTATACTGACAACAGCAGACCCAAACTGATGGATGACTTCAACTAGTGGTTTCGTATAAATGTTAAACATTAGACAAGAGAACAAATGAAGGGCCATGGGCTCAATCTTTCATCCTCTTGAACACCAACCGAAAGCAACCACAAAGAATGGAAAAGAACTATTGTTAGATGATGCTCCTTTCTGCACCCACCAGGAGAATAGAAACTGTTATGCAATTGTGCCACAAGTCAAGTGTGATGTGGCTTTCCAGCTCTAGAATTGCTGCTTCTTTCTGTTACCTCAGGAAAATGTCTTCCCCAGAGATGATGATCCTTTTCTGGGGGGAAAAATCCACCTGGTTCCTAGCCAAGGCAACTACAGAGGATGCCTGTATCTTCCTTGGATGAAAGTTCTAATATTTACTGGAGAAGAAATTATATTTTGTCAAACAGATGAAATATGGTCCAAGACACTCAAAGAAACTATAATATTGTCCAGAGATGGCTGTCAAAATGTAATTATATATCAGCTGTTATTACATTCTAGCATGTTACAAGTAAGACCTACCAGTGTAATTAGGTCTAGTATTCTAGGAAAAGGAATAGTAGTACAATTACTTGGAACAAATGTATAGCTTTGAATTATAGTAGCAGAGGAACTTTCTGATAAATAATGGCTAGACTTAAGTCATAAAGTTCGCTCAAGGGTTTCTGAAAGATAAGAATTCTATGCACAAGTCTGATAGTGTTTTGGACAGCCGCTGTGATTAGATCCTCTGAAGATGTCTGATTATTATTTCTGTGGGCAAATCTTCTGAGGGGGTCTGAATAAATCTCCTGAGAGGTCCTTGAGGTTATCGTATAGGAGGACTTTTTAAAAGTTTTTTGTACTCAACATTTAGAGAACAGATATACATGTACAAGATAGAACATGGGAGAGAAGTTTAACATGAAGAAAGTAACACCCATTTCCTATCAGATTCCCATTACTAATTCAAAAACTGCTTCCACCCGGACCAGCAGAGAAGTTAGTAACAATTAGTAACAAATGTGCACTTGTGCTCTTTACAGTGCTAATAAACTATATATAAAGTTATGCTCTGTATCTATTTTCTCTTGCAAGGTAATTCACACAAAAAACACCACAATGAATACTAACTCAAATTTTATTTTAAGGTTACATTAACAGAATCTTGCAAGACTGAATGTATTTCTACTCTTGTTTCTTTTCAGTCTCCAGAAATCAGGGATGGTCCTTTCTGAAAAATTTCCTATGCCATCCCCCCATCTGAGAAATCTTGAACATACTGGTGTCCAGTCTGTAGCTCTTCCTCCTGTCTCCCAAAATTATTCCCACATAACATTATAATAAAAAAAAAGTGTTCTCAATATAGCAATGGATTCTTTTACCAATTTAACAACAGAGCACATGTTTTCTTCAACACTGACATTGACAAAGAGATTATAGATTAGCGTTGTAGCAAAACAAAATAGAGACTATCCTCTTTCTCCCAAGGTCTGTGGACATGACTTGAGGAAAGTCCAATTCCCTGTTCTGCATAATCCCATCAGAATCAGAAAATACCATTTTGCCTTTAGACCATACTTCAGTGACACAGTCAGATCAAAAGAGAATAAACCCCACATACCACTCACACACTATAACCCAATAGGCAGTCATAACAAGGAAACTTCAACACAGTAACATCACAGATATTTCATTCCTAATCAAGGGGATGTTCCTGATTATCTTAGCATCTATCACCAATTGTTTTCCCCAGTTTCTTCTGCAAATGTAGCTTTTCTTTTACAACAGAAATATATCCCATTTACATTAGGGACTCTGCCCAGCTTCCCCCAAATTTGCTAAAGAATCAGAGCCCCAGGATTTCCATCCACAGTCTTCAGTTCTTATCAAAGTCTTCACTTTTTCATTATTCTGTTCATTTTTCTTGTAAAGCCCTGCCACAGTTGAATAAACTGTTGGCTATTTTCCCCCAGCGTTGTGTATCTTTCTTCTGAAATTTTCCACAACATAATAAAGACAGTATAATATACTGCTATGTAAAAGCTGATTCATGGAGGAAATCTATTTATGTGGTCCCTAAGAAATGACACTGAGTTGATAGCACATAATCAGTCAATCAATAAAAGCAGTTAATACTGAGTCTACACAGTAGATGCCCTTCTACATCCAGTCTTCCCTGATACGAAGAGAAAAGTTTTGGAGGAAATGATACTTAATTTGTAGCGCAACTGATCAATATGACTTGAATTAATTTATATCTCAAACTGTCAGGCAATATGCCAGTGCTTGGCAGTAAATCATGGCTATTCAGGCATTCCACCCCTTACTTTGAGGTGGATTATTTTATAAGATCCTCAAATATTACTTTGCTACACTAGATAGTTCATTTCAGAGCGATATGAAGCTTATAATACAATTGCTGATTGCATGTAGAACAATGTTTCTCAACCGTGGCAACTTGAAGATGTCTGGACTTTAACTCCCAGAATTAAGTGGTCATAAGTGTGAGGAACAATTGTAAGTCACAATTTTTAATGTCATTGTAACTTTGAACTGTCACTAAACAACTGATTGTAAAGTAAGGACTACCTGTACACTTTCACAGAGTCCTATTGATACGATTCAAGGCAGCAGCAGCAGGTGTTCCTCTGTTTTACTTCCATTTAAACAAAATCAATAGCTTGAAAGCTCCTCTGCTCTAGGATAAACCTGGATTTTTCAAAGGATGTTGGCATCAAGCGACGTCTACTTCCATATGAATCAATGGACAAGTTTAAGTCATTATGAGAATATTGGAGAATACATAAGAAAACATCAAAGTCATATAAAAACAGATCCGACTAAAACACTTAAATACAGCCTTATTTTCAACATAACCACAGACCAAGGAATTGTTCAAGAAAGCATTCGCAATCTGGTTGTCCTATCCGAGAATTTCCCTTCCCTTGTTACCATATTTCACAATCATCTGCAAAAGGACAGAAATATGAACAAAGTATCTGGTGAAAATGCTTGTGGAAAGATGTAATTCCATGTTTGCGTTAATGTCAAGTATGAAGAGCTTCAAAACCAGAGGCGAAATGAGTTGAAACAGCAATTTTCAGGCTACAGAGAACCATTATGGAATTATATCACAGCTGACTCCTAAAACCATCAAGCGTCTGACCATATGGCTTGGAAAAGCCAGATGAAATGGTCAAGTCTAAAAATTGAAGCAGAATGTGAAAGTTCTAGATCAATGTTTCTCAACCTTGGCAACTTGAAGATGTCCGGACTTCAACTCCCATAATTCCCCAGCCAGGGTCACATGAACAAAATTCAGGCCCATGGCAATTGCCATGTATTTGTGACAGTTGCAATGTCCTGGAGTCATGTGGTTGCCTTTTGCAACCTTCAGCCCTTGTCCATACAGTTTTATACATACGGTTATAAACCAAAACCCAAAATTAGTTTGGGGGTTCATTCTAATCTACTATGAACTTGATACTTTGATAACAAACTATTTTCAACATTCTAATCGTAAATTGAAAATCTGTTTCTATAACAGTTTGATATACTGCTTGGTATTATTGATTGGGTCTTTCTGTACATCCTTGCCTCTTCTGGAATAATACAGACCTGGACAATCTATGCAGTGGTGGGATTCAAAAAAAATACTACCAGTTCTGTGGGTATTGCTTTGAGGGCATGGCTTTGTGGGCGTGGTAGGGGAAGGATACTGCAAAATTCCCACTCCCTCCCCCACCCCCCTAACCTGCTTTCCAGGTCTGTTCTCCTGTTCAGGGCAACAAAATAAGAGCAGAAGTGGGGCCCACCTATTTGCTGGTTCTCTGAACTACTCAAAATGTTTTCTACCAGTTCTCCAGAACCTGTCAGAATTGGCTGAATACCACCTCTGATTCTACGGCACATGGGCCACATCTGACCTTTCAGCTCTCCTCATTTGGCCTAGATGGCAGCAGCCCTATTAGTTTGGCCTTCCACAACAGTCCTAGTTTCACATTGGCTCCTTGGAAAAAATTGCCCATTCCTGAAATAATAAATGAGAAGTTACAAACAGGTCCAATGGAAGAAAAGGATAGCAAACAGGTATACATCAAGGCCCTTTGCATTCCTCTCTGCAGTCCTGAAGTCAGAACAGAGGATGTGTTGGTTTGTATTCAGTATGCAGTAGCTGAAAGTTACTTGCATAGCTCAGTCTTCCATGGCTGACAGAGAAACTAATCCATTTTAACTATTGAAATATTATGAATATAAAACAATTCTGTAATTTCTGTAATTTAACAGAGAAAGGTATGTATTTATACACTGGTTATTTCTTTGAAAACCTTCCTAAGAAAGACTGTAGTCTTAGATATTTACACCTTTACTTGGGTGGAGTATAAAGATAAGCAAGTTATATATTGCGAGCTACCAATGAAGTTATAAAAGAAGCATATGGAGCCAGAAACATATCTGACCACCTGCTGTGTAATGCTATGATTTAAAAATGTTGTCATTTGCCACTTCCAAACCAGCCTAAATTTTGAGACAGGATGTATTAACTTTGTTGATAATTATCAAACTGAATCATTTGACCACAGTTTCAATTCTCAATTATCTAACTTTAGAATCATCATTAAGCCTTGCTTGATTATCTTAATTGCATAATAAAATATACTTCTCCATAGGGGAAAAAAGAATTCTCAAATGACAATGTGAATTGAAAGGGGGAAAAACCCATCTATTGTTCACTTTAGACATTCAGGAAGTTTCTAAGCTGCTGAAAGTTAAGTGGTGGAAAAGTCACATATGCCCAATATATGATTCAAAGAGAAATATTAGATACTAGAATATCTTTCATTTATTTCAAACCTGATTGTATTTTTAATACTGTGCTGTTTGTTTATCCTTAGGAAAATGTATATAAAATTAAAGGAGGGGAGAAATGAACATTTAATATCACACATATATCTGATGTGAAGGAGCAAAGGAGACAACATATTTAACCATTGCTTGCTTTTACAAAATGCTAATGACCATTAATCCTAATTTACTATTAACCATTAATTCCTGCCATGCCTGCAGAAGACAACAAAAATAAACAATGCCTGAAATCAAACACCATCAGTAGATTGTTGTTGTTCCCTCCCTTACAAATTTTTAATATATGCACTGACATCCTGAAAGATGCCATGAATATACAATGCAGCATCTACAGCCCAATCCAATATACATTCTGCTATTTTGAATATACTGATATCTGTTGATATACTTTGGCCACCTAATGAGAAGGAAGGACTCACTGGAGGAGAAGAGCCTGATGCTGGGAAAGACTGAGGGCAAAAGAAGAAGGAGACAACAGAGAATGAGGTGGCTGGATGGAGTCATCGAAGCAATAGGCGTGAGTTTAAATGGACTCCAGAGGATGGTAGAGGACAGGAAGGCCTGGAGGAACATTATTGATGGGGTCGCAATGGGTCGCAATTAACAATTCAGGATGATGGTTCCTTTACAGTTTCTGTCACTTACACATACGTGATTAGCAACAGCCACATTACATAGCAGAACCAGAAAAAATGACTCCTAACACTGTTTCAGGATTATTCAGCATTCATGAGTAAATTATAATCAGCGAAGCAGCTTCTGGGGATTTTATTTTAGAATAAGCTACAAGAGCTGTGAGGATCTGAGAAATTTATGGGACTGAATAGCCCTTTTGAATTCTTATTTTCTCCAGATCAGAGGATGCTGATCCAGATTGAGATTACTGTGCTTTCAAAATAGGTCTTTTGCCCCTTGGCCCTGTAAGATTTCCAGATTGTCATAGAGATAGAGAGCAGTACATGGTATACTATTATTAAAATCTATTTTGGAGCAGACTTGAATTGTGGCAGTTTTTGAAGGGTTTAACATGAAGTTTGAAAAAATTGTACCTGCTCCAAAATGATATGGCAGTGAAAGATGCATTGCACAACAACTTGGGTTGACTTGAGTTTATTGGTTATTCAGCTTTTGCATAGGCTAAAAAAAATCTTCCAAATTCATTTGTCAGGAGCTATCCCAGGAGTCTGCTTTTACTGTATGTCATTGCTTTCCCAGTGAGAAAATGCAGCGTTGTTTTCTCCTAAACATTTAGACATTTTCTACAACTTCTTTCTTGCTGAAGGCAAATAAAAAAAGCAGCAGCTTGGTTAGCTTGTAAACTCTCTGAGTGCAAGCCTTAATTGTTGGCATAAAGACAGTATTCATTCCGGTTCCAGCTCCAAAAGTTGGTGGCTGAGAAGCAATAAATGCTACAAAGTTAACTCTCACAATTTATTCGCCTAGATTAGTAAATCTGAAGATAGATGTTTTATTTGCAATGGAATGTTACACTACCCTGTGTATTAAGAGAATTCTCAGACATTGCCATAAGGCAGTGGTTCTCAGTGGCCTTTGCTTCACCTTGAACCCCCTTTTATGGCCACAGACCCCTAAGACTTAAGATTTAAATCATAACATTTCTTCAAGGCTTTGTGGACCCCCTGTGACCACATCGTGGCCCCACAGAGTTCTACGGACCACAGATTGAGAACCACTGCCATAAGGATTTTATTTTTTTTTACTCCCAAGGAAGGAGAACAATATGGTCTACCATTAGATAAAGCGAAATAATTGCTTCAGGCAACAGGGGTAGTGTATGCTAACAGCAAGTTACTGGAAGAGAGAATTGTATGCCATGTGGCTTCCCTTTATTCCCAAAGCTAACCTGCAGTCTTCAAGTTCTGTGAAAGATGCCATGCCACCGTCTGTGTTGAAAAATAAATAACTAAAGTGCAAGTTCAGTTAGCTTTTTAAAAGACCAGGAATAAGTTACTTGCCAACAATCTTGAGATGGCCAAGGAAAACAATAGCTCATCACACTTCATGTTATTATAGCACTTTTATAACTGAAGGGGTTTTAACAAGGCGCCTGTGCTATCATTAAATGCTGCTTCAGGAGGAAATAAGATAGTATACAGAATCTTCTGCAGCTTTGTCACTCCTGATTTTTTAGCATTATCAGTCCCAGAATTTTCATTGATGATGCTTGATGGGAATTTTGTGAGTTGTTATTCAACACATCTGAAGGTTACTAGACCGAGGAAGACTGGCCTAAGGGTGCTTTCATACTGTTTAAGAGATATAGCACTTACAACTTTCTGAGATTTATTATCTTGGTCATAAATCAGTGAACACAGTAGTGGGGAAAGAAATAATGTTCCAACGGAGAGAAATAAATTAGGAAGAGGTGTGTATGTAGTTAAAGTCGGTGTTCTTGCCTGGAGTCTTAGCTCAGCATCATAATAAATTTGATGAGAATTGCCAAACAATTACAAGAAAGCTTGTTATTGTTCAGCTGGTGAGTTCCAAAAGCCCCTTTTAATGTCAAAAAACCTAATATCCAGCTATAGAGGAGTAAGAGAAACTAGGAATATGAAGCTAAAGGATTATACATCAAGTAGAGTAGGATTGCCAAATTGGCAGCCAACGGGTTGGATGGAAACTTGAGGGAATGGTGATTTGTAACCAGAGTAATTAGAGGATTTAACACTCTTTCTTCAAAGTAGCTAATTATCTCAGCTCTTTTAAATAGACCACATGTTCTTGGATTTGACACTTGCCCAAGTCAAAGCCTGAATCCTTATCAAAGTCAGCACTCATCCATTCTGAGTCTGAATTATTAATTTTAGGAATTGCTTAAGGACTGACCATCACTGAGGGGAGGAGCCAGCGTCACGTCGATATAACGTGAGGTCTTGATGATCCAAGATCTCCGTTGACACTTTTGCCGCTGATCGGTACATTTGGACCTAAACCATCTTGGAGGGATGGCGACAAGGAAGATGAAGCCTTGCTGGTCACAGGGACACCGCTAAGTCCCTGTTTAACCCAAGGGGAGCACTTCTATTAGGTGGCAAACAGGCAGCCCCAGGCTGACAAAGATGGGGCAGCTCCGGAAGGAAGCTGAAAGGGAACGTGAGTCCATCTGGAAAGTTATTTTTTCTTTTTGAGATACTTTGCCCAAAGAAACTTTTTTTTAAAGTAAAACTAAATTCTTTAAGCAAAAGAAATAAGCAGCAGAATTAACCTGCTTTGGACTGATCTGAAAAGGTTTTTTTCTTTTTCCTTGTAATTGTGGATTGAAACACCTGTAATGGGTTTTTTTTTCTCTCCTCTTAAAGCAAATGGATTATTTCTTCTTCTTCTGTTTTTTGTTACTTTAGTTTTTGAGTCTTGGACTAAAGCCCTAGTTTTACTTTTATAATTCTTCTTATGACCTGCTACTAAAATTCCAATAAGAACTTTTTTTTTTCTATAACGAAGAGAGACATATTAGAAAGTGAAAAGTAGCAACACTGCCACTGGCAGGTCAGAGGCTGGACCTTTTGAGACAATGTATTTTTTTTTCCTTTGGAGATTGTTGATTATTCGGATGAAGGGTTTACAACTTGTTTATAGAAACTGATAAAGACTCAAGGGCATGAATTGTTTTTTACAAGTGCTCTTTGATAATTATCTAGGCAAAGGAAGGAAAAAGGGGAAAAATACAAAATCATTTTCCCTTGAAGAGTACAACAGAACTTGTGATTTAAGTTAATTTAAAATGAAAAGATAAAATAGGCCTGAGACCAGAGTGGCAGTGGTTATTGATTTTCTTTATTCCTTTTTTCTTTTTTTTGGAAACATGGATCAATATCTGGATGAGGATACTTTAGAATATCAAAAAAATTTGGCTGGAATTTTAAATCTTTTGGAAGGATACAGAAAAACTAATAAGAAATTGGAAAAACTGGTGTTTATTACAACAAAATATGAGGAGATTGGGGGCCCAAAAATTAAAGAGAAGGAAGAAAATGTAGAAGATAAAGAGATACCCCCTTCAGTTGAAGATAAAGATAAGACAAGAGGATTTTACTAATGGATCAAATGTGGGAAAAAGGAGAAAGAAGGGTACCTTGAAAAGGGAATCTGAAGATTTGAGCTCCATCTTGGTCTTCAAGAAGAAGAGGGGGAAAAAGAATTGATGATAGATGTAAGAAGAAGAGATATTCTTCCAGAAGCACGCCTGATAATCAAAGATAAACAACTTTTAATAATAGGAGGACAACGCTACCACTTGAGAGTTGTTCTGAACACTAAAGTGGAGAGAAGAGTTTACAAGAACCTTACACAGGAGAACAAAAAAAGATAAACCACAAATGGCAAGAGAGATAAGACTATTTCCTTATTGGAAAGATACTGGTTGATAATGAAAGCTGACAATAAAAGATTAGCCAATTCTTGGTGATCAATAAGTAGAAATTTAATAACTTTTAGATTGTTTTAGATTGTTATTGAAGGTTTATTAGTTAACAAATATTTAGCTATAATAAGAGTAATGAAATAATAATGAATATAAATTAATGATATATGATATATATGATATAGATATGATATGATATGACCATCTTCAAAGCACTCCATGGCTCGGGACCTAGCTATATGCAAGACCGCCTCCTGCCCCATACATCCCTGGGACCGACACGCTCCCACAGAGAGGGCCTCCTCAGGGTGCTGTCGGTCGGGCAATGTCGACTGGCGGCACTCAGGGGGAGAGCCTTCTCTGTGGCAGGACCAGCCCTTTGGAACGACCTGCCCCCTGAAATCCGTACCATTCCTGACCTCCGCCTCTTCCGCAAATGTCTTAAGACTCACCTCTTCCAACTAGCCGGGCTTGCGTAACCCCAGCACCGCCAGTTGTAAATGGGGATTTTAAAATGGTCACAACACAGGCACCTAATATCTCTGTATTTATGTTTATTGATGTAATTCTTTGTTCGCCGCCCCGAGTCCCTTTGTGGTGAGATGGGAGCGGGTTATAAATGTGAAAAATAAATAAATAAATAAATATATGATATGATATATCTATATCTATATCCATGTCTGTCTGTCTGTCTGTCTATCTATCTATCTATCTATCTATCTATCTATCTATCTATCTATCTATCTATCTATCTATCTATCTATCTATCTATCTATCATCTATCTATCTATCTATCTATCTATCTATCTATCTATCTATCTATCTATCTATCTATCTATCTAATTGTTTCCACAACACCCTGCTAGGGCCCCAATTAAGGGAGGAAGCACACTGTTTCCTTTTCTGCCTTTCGGCTCATCACCAGAGACCATCTAGACAGAAAGCCAAGAATTCCGTTGTGTAATTTTTTTTATATGTGTGTTACGTTTTTGAGCTGATCAATAAATAAGTCAGGAAGACTAGGATAGATCTATTTCGAGCTTATTAGCTCTCATCAGCTAGCCATACCCTTACTGGGATTCGAACTGGGGCTGTATTACATGCCAGGCGAGAGCCTTGCCATTAAGCCAGCTAGGTTCTGTTCTTGTCAGCTGAGACAGGAAGATAGTTATATATAATTGTTTCCACAACACCCTGTTAGGGCACCAATTAAGGGAGGAAGCACACTGCTTTTCCTTTTCTGCCTTTCGGCTCATCACCAGAGACCATCTGGACAAAAAGCTACGAGTTCTGTTGTGTAATTTTTTAATATGTGTGTTACATTTTTGAGCTGATCAATAAATAAGTCAGGGAGACTAGTATAGATCTATTTTGAGCTTTTTAGCTCTCATCAGCTTGCCATATCCTTACTGGGATTTGTAGTATGTTTCCTCCCTTAATTGGGGCTTAACAGGGTGTTGTGACACAAGTATATACTTATCCTCCTGTCTCAGCTGATCAGGAAGAGAATCTGGTGGCCTAATGGCTAAGGCTCTTGCCCCGGTTCAAATCCCAGTAAGGGTATGGCTAGCTGATGAGAGCTAAAAAGCTCGAAATAGATCTATACTAGTCTTCCTGACTTATTTATTGATCAGCTCAAAAACGTAACACACACACACACACACACACACACACACACACACACATTTGTTTTTGTAGATTTTCACGGGTGTAGATATACTGGTCTTGTTGTATTCAGCTGTTTTCCCGTGTAAGCATGAGATTGTTTATGCAATTTTTCAGCAAGATCTCACTTGCCATCTTCAGTCTTTGGATATATAGCTAACTAGTAAAAGAAGTTAGAGATAAACGGTAAATAGTGATTTTGGAAAAGACGAAAACAAGTTAACAAATTTTCATTTTCATTCATTTCAGTTAGAATTCATTATAGGTGCAATACAATTTAAAGTGGAATTAGGTTGGACATAAATAGTAAAATATTTTTAGTTAACTATTAAGGAAATATTAATGGATATTGTTCAATAATACTTTAAAAAGGGAGGGATTAGAAATAGTATTAATTGATTTTTATATAGAACACGTTTCTAAGCTGCAATGTTATTGGAGGCTCTTTGAAATAGTCAACGAATGCCATTATGTGGTTATGCCTATAAGTGAGAACTATCTGAGAAAAAAGCACGTTTAAATAATTGTGGTCAAAGGAGAACTTTGGTATAATGATTAAAATATACAATGAATTTCTGATTTAAAGTGTATAATTTAATATGATTTATTAGTCATGATGTACATGTAACCAATCAACATGCTTTCTACAGGATGTAATGAAGGATGATCTTTTTTTCTGTATTTTTGTTTAATTAAAGATAAAAAAAACTTTATTTAAAAAATAACAAAGGACTGACCATCACTGTCCCAATTATAAGATGACAATGCACCAGGTTCTCCCCACTTTTCTCTCCAGCTTCACAGTCTGAAATGGCTATAATAGCTTTGCAATTCATGACTCTGAATTGAATCCCTAGCATTTTTTTTTAAAATTGCCAGGTAGCTTCTGGTGGCTGAAACTCCTACAGTCTTATAACACTTTCTTTGAGTTATATTATTTGCTTTGCTTTAGATACAGAGAGATGCTCTGGTCCTTGCACTATTTCAGCCAAGTTGAATCCATGGGTTATCTGCAGAAAAAGCCTGCTAGTGATCTTTAAGAAATCTGATTTTATGACTATTGGATTATGATCATAAGATTTTCTGGGGAGCTGTTCTTTGATTTGTCAGAAAGACATATGAACTCAATTGCGCATCTAAAAGTCAACACAGAGATATGCTTTAAAGATATATTTGCCATTCTTTAGAAATCATCTCCCTTTTTTGAAGGTTTTGTTTCATTCAGCATATAATTTTAGCATAAATGTCACCTATATTTTTATATTTTAAAAAATCAAAGGGAGAAAGTTAAATGAATAATTAGCAAGGATGAGGAATGCCATTATTTTGGGTATTTCTATTTTCCATTTTCAAGACATAGATTTCCAAATATTCTTGCTTTTCCTTATTTTCCTCATCTTTGCTTCCTTATCTTATCTTGTATTTTGTGAATTTCTTTCCCACCTGAATGGTTTCACCATTAACTATCAATGGTTTTGTCAGGAACATGCAGTATATAAATATTCATTAATTATGGATACTGCAACTTTCTCCAGTCTACAGATGGAGAAAAACATAACATGTCCCCACCTCGTTAAAAAAAAGATATAAGTAACTCTCCTCTACTTCCCAAATGGTATTGCTTGACTGCCAAGGAAATGTGTGTATAGTATACTTGAAAAGCAACTTATTAAGATGGTGGCGCATTAACTTGAATTGATTGAGAAATGGAGTAAATGGGGTTAAATTGCTGTTCCGTGTCTTGTGTTAAAGTAACAATCTTAAAGATATAATTTAAAGTTTAAATATTCTTTGTCTACCATCCCTTAGAATTTGCTTTAAAAACTATATCCAGGACAGCTTTATTTCTTTAGGGCACCAATTACATTCTTTGCCTATTTAAAAGCAATTGCTTCTGATTTTGAGCTAATGAATATTTTGTTGCTGTTGCTTTTAATGTGCATTTATTTTGGAAACAAATAAAAAGCATTGCAGCAGAATATATAGAAAGAGAACATATAAAAGTGAAATAGTTACTATATATATATATATATATATATATATATATATATATATATGTAGATTTTGGTTTATTCGGGTCTTTTCCCGTGTAAAATTAAAGGTGTTTTTGCAACGTTTCGATGGGATCACCCCCATCATCATCAGGCTTTGGCTTCTGCCTTTTGCAAATGAACTGCATTTGAAATGGCAGTTTTTCTGTAAGTGGAGGTGGGAGGGGTTGGAATGTTGGCTCTGCTACTTTTAAACCGATTGGTTGGCTGATTTGCCACATCCTGATTGGTAGCTGGAGTTTGTTGAGAGTGATTGATGATGGTGTCAGTGTTTGTGGCCGGGACTTGTTTAGTGGCTGGGACTCGTTTAGTGGCCAGGGTTTGTTTAGTGGCCGGGACTCGTTTAGTGGCCAGAGCTGGTTTCCAGATGTCTGGCAGGCGGGAGGCATCATCGCGTCTGTTCATATTTTGGGGATGTTTTTCTATTTCAATAGCTTCCATAATCATTCTCCTGTTGGAGTGTTCAGTCCTGGAGAGCAATTTGGTTTTTTCAAAGTCAATTTGATGACCTGTTGCTTGGAAGTGCTGGAAGAGGGAGGAAGTATTTACTTGTCTTTTAACAGAATTCTTATGCTCTGAGATACGTGCACTAATTCTCCTATTAGTTTGTCCAATGTATGTGGACGAGCAGACTTTGCATGGTATTTCATAGACTCCTTGGTTTTCTAGCTGGATTTTGTCTTTGGGGTTCCTTAAAATGTTGGCAATTTTTTGGTTAGTGTCGAAGGATGTCTTTATATTGTGTTTGTGGAGAATTTTGCTGATTTTATCAGTGGTACCTTTAATATAGGGGAGGAGAGCGATGCCATTGTCTTGTTCTGTGTTTTGGATCTTGGGGGGTGTCTGCTTTTGGATTAGTTTGGTGATTGTGTTTCTTTGGAAACCATTAGAGATTAATATCTTTGTGAGGGTTTGTAATTCATTTTTCAGGTGGTCTTTGTCAGCTAGGCGTTTGGTTCTGGAGATGAGGGTCTTGGCTACAGAGTTGATCTGTGCAGGGTGGTGATGTGATTGTGCGTTTAGGTAGCGGTTTGTGTGTGTTTTTTTCCGGTAGATGGTGTGTCCTAGGGAGCCATTGGGTTTTTTGTAGATTAGGACATCCAGAAAGGGAAGTTGGTTGTTATCTTCTATTTCCATAGTGAATTGTATTTTGGGGTGTAGGCTGTTGAGGTGTGTGAGGAAGTTGTGTAGTTTTTCTTTTCCGTGTGGCCAAATTACAAAAGTGTCATCCACATATCTAAGCCAGAGTTTGGGTTTGTGTTCCGATTTATCTAGGGCATTCGTTTCAAAGTGTTCCATGAAAAGGTTTGCGATGACATGAAAAGATTCCTATTAGACCAAACCAATAAAGATCTATTCACTCTTCACCTCAAACTTAGCAACAAAATACACCCAGCACTCTGGGACAAGCTAAAACAACTAGCCTTCTGGATGGCCGAAACAGAAACCTCTCACAAAACAGAAAAACACACCAACAAAATCCGCAAACTTGAAAAATACCAGAAACCCAACCCCCTTCCTAAACAATTCATTAAAAAAACAGTACATAATATATCAAACAGGACCCTCACCATAGCAGAAACCAAGGTCCTTTCCAAAGGATTTAACTTTGCTGTCACCCCCAAACACATCCCCACAGAAAACATAATATGTGGAGTTGAAGCTTCACTCACCAAAATCAATGCAGATGAAGCCAACAAAATCAGACTCGAAGTTACCAATATCCTATGCTCCAATAAGCCACCCAAAAGCAATTTAGAGAAAGAAGAAATAAGAGCACTCATCAACTTGAAGAAAGACAACAACATAATTATTCTCCCAGCAGACAAAGGCAACACCACAGTGGTAATGAATACATCTGACTACCAGGCTAAGCTATCCAACCTACTCCAAGACCCTGCTTACAAACTTCTAAACACAGATCCTACCACCTACCTGGAAAAAACCACCAAATCCAAAATAAAAGCCTCTCCCATCAGCAAAGAAATCCAGCAAAAAATCATCCCCAGAGAAAAATCATCCAGATGCCCCAAGCTCTATGGCCTCCCCAAGATACACAAAGAAGGAACACCACTCAGGCCCATAGTCAGCTCCATAGGCTCACCTCTACAAAATCTAGCCAAGTTTCTTGCAAAAAAATTACAACCCTATGCAGAATCTATCAAATCACATGTACTAAACTCATTCCAGTTCGTAGAGATGATCCAGAAACAAAATCTACAGCCCAGCGATCTACTCGTGAGTTTTGATGTCGTATCCCTCTTCACCCAAGTGCCTATAAAAGAAACCTTGACAGCTATCCAGAAGAAATACAACCACCCCAAATACATCCTGGATCTAACCAACCACTGTCTAACTAACACATACTTCATTCACAATGGACAAAGGTACAAACAAATAGAAGGAGCGCCTATGGGGTCACCACTCTCACCAGTCATCGCAAACCTTTTCATGGAACACTTTGAAACGAATGCCCTAGATAAATCGGAACACAAACCCAAACTCTGGCTTAGATATGTGGATGACACTTTTGTAATTTGGCCACACGGAAAAGAAAAACTACACAACTTCCTCACACACCTCAACAGCCTACACCCCAAAATACAATTCACTATGGAAATAGAAGATAACAACCAACTTCCCTTTCTGGATGTCCTAATCTACAAAAAACCCAGGACACACCATCTACCGGAAAAAAACACACACAAACCGCTACCTAAACGCACAATCACATCACCACCCTGCACAGATCAACTCTGTAGCCAAGACCCTCATCTCCAGAACCAAACGCCTAGCTGACAAAGACCACCTGAAAAATGAATTACAAACCCTCACAAAGATATTAATCTCTAATGGTTTCCAAAGAAACACAATCACCAAACTAATCCAAAAGCAGACACCCCCCAAGATCCAAAACACAGAACAAGACAATGGCATCGCTCTCCTCCCCTATATTAAAGGTACCACTGATAAAATCAGCAAAATTCTCCACAAACACAATATAAAGACATCCTTCGACACTAACCAAAAAATTGCCAACATTTTAAGGAACCCCAAAGACAAAATCCAGCTAGAAAACCAAGGAGTCTATGAAATACCATGCAAAGTCTGCTCGTCCACATACATTGGACAAACTAATAGGAGAATTAGTGCACGTATCTCAGAGCATAAGAATTCTGTTAAAAGACAAGTAAATACTTCCTCCCTCTTCCAGCACTTCCAAGCAACAGGTCATCAAATTGACTTTGAAAAAACCAAATTGCTCTCCAGGACTGAACACTCCAACAGGAGAATGATTATGGAAGCTATTGAAATAGAAAAACATCCCCAAAATATGAACAGACGCGATGATGCCTCCCGCCTGCCAGACATCTGGAAACCAGCTCTGGCCACTAAACGAGTCCCGGCCACTAAACAAACCCTGGCCACTAAACGAGTCCCAGCCACTAAACAAGTCCCGGCCACAAACACTGACACCATCATCAATCACTCTCAACAAACTCCAGCTACCAGTCAGGATGTGGCAAATCAGCCAACCAATCGGTTTAAAAGTAGCAGAGCCAACATTCCAACCCCTCCCACCTCCACTTACAGAAAAACTGCCATTTCAAATGCAGTTCATTTGCAAAAGGCAGAAGCCAAAGCCTGATGATGATGGGGGTGATCCCATCGAAACGTTGCAAAAACACCTTTAATTTTACACGGGAAAAGACCCGAATAAACCAAAATCTACATACCTATACCTGTGAAAACCTACGAAAACAAATATATATATATATATATATTTGTTTTCGTAGGTTTTACTTAACTGCAATTTATGATGAAAAAGATGGAATCAAAGATAATAAAAGAAATAATGCATGGTTCTCATATATTTGTATTTGCTTTTCCTTTTCAAAGTTATTGCAAACACAAAGCAAAGAAAAAGGAATGAATTCTAATGGACAATTTTAGAGATGCTAGTGTTTCTGTAGAAATTGATGTTAAAAAAACCCCTGATAGTTAATCTGATTGTGCTTGAGATATTCAAAACACCAAATTTGATTTCCCTTTAATTTACATCTTCCATATTTGTTTTCTAGTGTCCTTGGTTTGGGCACAATTTCAGCCATATTGGTTACAGGTATCCATCATCTGATACAGATATCCTGCTTTTAATTAAATTGTCACAATATGAATTTTATAATACTAGCATGTTATGGAATTTGGAGTTCTCCTATTTGAGTTTATTATACGGGCCTCAAATGCAAAACATCTGTTTTCCATGTTGACTGAGTTATCTCAATCACATTGAAAATGTTTTGCGATTAAAGCTGGGTTTTCAATTCAAAACAAAGCTGTTTAGACTCAAAATTTCCATAGCATTTGAGACAGGCATTTTTGAAAATGAAACAATTTTCACTGTCAGAATAACTGTAAGGTTTTAAATTTGAAATGTTTTTCAGTCCCCAATGTCATAACATTCTTCCTTCCTTTAATTAATATTTAGATTATTCATAAAATATTAAAACTACGCCAAACAATAACTGTGCTTCTACATTTAATTAGCCTACATAATCCTTCCTTCTGCTATCATTTCTCTCTCCTTTTGTGGACAGGAGCAACATGCTCAATTCAAATACAGCAGTAATTTAAATACTACAATTTCTGTATGTGGCTGAAAGGATGATGACCCTGAATTTATGACCCAACCAGGGGTGGGCTCCTGCCAGTTCTAACCTCTTCTATAGAAGAGGTTCCACAAATCTACAGTGCCGCTTAGAACCGGTTCCAGTTCCCTCCTCCCGCCCGTCCCCACTTGGATGGGCGTGGCCTGTGCATGATGCATCCATCCCGCAGGCCACCAGTTTGATATCCCTGCAGTCTAAACTATTTACTTTTCTCAATTTAATGTAATAAATATTAATAACCTTTATTTATTAATATTAATAAATAAATAACCTTAAGATGTCTACCGTGAACCTTATGCATTTCTTAAGAAGTCCCTCACGGGGCGTGCATAAGCGCACCAGCTGCCTACCGTTCTACTGTGTCCATTTATATGTACTCTTTGTATCTGTTTATGGCTATGTGTTGCTTATTTATATCCATTTATTTGTGCCATTTGTATCTGTTTATGGCTATGTGTTGCTTATTTATATCCATTTATTTGTGCCATTTTTTCATGTGTTTTCATACTTGTTTCCTTGTACTTGTTGACAAATAAATAAATAAATAAAATAAGTAATAATACAATACATACAAAAAAAATCCAAGCTAGTAAGATATGTTGGTAATAAAGTAGGGTTCAACATGGCAAAGTTATGAAAATATAAATATGAAAACATGAATATGAAAACATGAATATAAACTATGAGATGAGAAAGGTTGGATCAAAGCTTATCATTTGACTCCTGGTAAATAGATACGATTTTTATGCTGAGGTGCATAAACCTCTCCATTATCAGAAGGAAGAGAGAAAACACAAGGGGCTTCTGTGTATGTGCTTGGTCCTCTGCCCACGTCTATGCAGGTTGCCTTTAAGGACACCAACTTCTTCTGAGCCCTTTATGTGAAGCAGCTCTTCTTTTAAGCACACCAGCAAAGCTCCTCTTTTGAAAGGGCATTTTGCTTACAAGCTTAGAATCAATACAATCCATGCAGGAATTGCTTTATATGAATGGATTTCCCACTGGAAAGGCAGCCATGCGGTTTTTCTTCACCATGGTAACTAATGCTGCAAATGTGAAATGGGACTTGCTGTTCCAAAGTATGAATGAGGCTTGTAGATAGCAACTTGAGACTTATCTATTGTGTTTACCATAGCATGTTATGAAATGGTAAATGCTTAATTTCCCTTATAACTAATACCAGAACATTTTCATTTTCCCATCAGTCTCATAGAAAATGTGTAAATAAATAACAGTATATAATGATAGGCATTTCTTATATGATATATATTTATGTATGTATGCATATAAACATAATGTAGGGATGCTGTGGCTCAGTGGCTAAGACACTGAGCTTGTCGATCAGAAAGGTTGGCAGTTCGGTGGTTCAAATCCCTAGTGCCATGTAACAGAGTGAGCTCCCGTTACTTGTCCCAGCTTCTGTCAACCTAGCAGTTCAAAAGCATGTAAAAATGCAAGTAGAAAAATAGGGGCCACCTTTGATAGGAAGGTAACAGCATTCCATGCGCCTTCAGCATTTAGTCATGCTGGCCACATGATCACCAAGATGTCTTTGGACAGCGCTGGCTCTTCAGCTTTGAAATGGAGATGAGCATTGCCCCTTAGAGTCAGGAACGGCTACCTTTACCTTTATAAACACAATGTACATAAATTATTTATGTTTGTAGATATCTCTTTACAATAGATATAGCTATAGATTATATAGATCAGCGGGTCTCAACCTTCCTAATGTCTCGACCCTTTAATATAGTTCCTCATGTTGTGGTGATCCCCAACCATAAAATTATTTTATGTTTTCAGTATTTTTTCCAAAATATGTGTTTTCCAATGGTTTTAGGTGACCCCTGTGAAAGGGTTGTTCAACATCCAAAGGGGTCCCGACCCACAGGTTGAGAACCACTGATATAGATATATGGTTTTGCTATAATGCAAAAATAGATACTGTAAATAAATGGGTAAATTGTTAATTACAGAAAAGCAAGTATTTAAACTATTTATAAGGGTATACAAGTTTGGTAAGTATCATAGTGTCATTTACTTAGCTTCTTGATGGTTAATTTGTTAGTTATAGAATATATAGCTAACATCTGTTATGCACTTAAATTATTGACTAAATAATATTGACTAAAGAATCAATAATTAAATTATTGATTCTTAATAAACAAGAACAGACTGCATTGTCCTGCTGATGGTAATAGAAAGGGTATCTTTTCACAAGAGGGTATTGCCTGCAGCATTGGGTATATCAGTGGCCCATACCAGTGTTCAGGAATTCTTCTCACAGCCTAATCACTTCTTAATAGTATCACGTTTCCTTGCAGACTGTAAGGCAGCCTTATCATAAGTCCCATGAGCATTTTTAGAAAGTAGATATGGCAGAATGCCTGCAATACAATGCTTTCTCTGGTACAGTCTCCCTTCATGTCCACAAAAGAAATATTTATTGGGTAGCTGACCATCATTATAGCCTCTTGTCCAAGAATACTCCCAAGAAAGGGATATGCTAGTAGGCAGAAAATCCCATAAATAATTCTTCCATCCGCTTTCAGTAAAAAATACAACAAAAATAATTATTTCTGCTCTCTCGGACTTGCTTACCTTGATGTCTGGTTCTGATTTGTGCTGCTCAATGTAATACTGATTGCAAAAATGTGATTCCTTAGGGGCAGAAATAGAATTTCAGATTCTATGGGATACACATTTCACCTTTAGTAGAAATGTAAGAATAACTGGTATTACACTTGAGAAGAGTATGGAATAGGTGAGCTTTAAATTATGGTTTTTGCATTAATTTTTCTTTTAGTAATGATGGATTTTACATAGTATACATTTGCTTCATTCGTACAAGTCATTTGGTAGTGTATAAGTATGCGTTCTCAAAAGATTCTTCAATGTTCAGATTTTTTTAAAAATAACAATTACAAATGCTGTGTCTTTTCTAGTTTTAGTAATATTTTTCTAATGGCATCTCCCTGTGGCAGTTAAAGCTTAAGTAACTGTGGACTGTAAGGAATTGACCATCTGAGCAACAACAGTCAAAAAGTCATTAAAAAAACCTACTGTATATTGAGATCTAAATAATCATTTTTTCAAGGGTATTTTTTTCTTTGATAAGAACAATACAATATTTGGATTTTATTTGCTCTAACAGATCTGAGACATCTTTCACAGCACCATTTCCCCCCCCACAAAACTTTACATTATAGCTTGTCCTTGAATTTTTCACGGAAGGGCAAAAAAGATGATTAGGGGACTGAACATTAAAACATATGAAGATGATGTTAAACACAAGATTGCAGTTTAACTTTTAAGCATATTCTGTAACCCAAAATACTGAGAACAATTTCCCATGGGTTTTTTTATATAAATATAGCTACCGGTAAATGAAAACATCACCAAATGCACTGGCACTGAAGAGCTTTTTTTGAGATATTTAACAACACAGATGGAAGTGCCATAGGCCATAAAAATAACAAGTACGAAAAAAGAACTTAAATTACACTGCTTCTATGCTTGTTGTTATAGGTGCCCAAGTCTGATCAGGGGTCTTTAAACACAACTTTCACTGACAATTTCCCAGATTGACAGAGGGCTGGATCAGTCTATTTGCAGCTTTGGGCATTTTCACCTTTTTCTAATTTTATCTTTGCAAAGTCCTATTTCTTTTATTTTATTAAATAGAAGGAATTTATAACTACATCGTCCCTGAAAAATACATGATGAATAGTCTGAGGGCTGTTTTTACATATCTATCTATTTTCTTTTGCAGATCTCTTTGAACGCTTGGATAGGATGGAATTGCATGCATTAACCATATTATGCATTTTATGAATAAATTTATGAGTTTGGGGATTTTTATTAAAAAAATGAAAGCATATAGAATTCTTATCTATCTCCATTACTACCTTTTTGCTAAATTCTTCAATTATTGAAGAATTCCAGCTTCATTTGTCATAATTCTGATTTGTTTCAATAGGGATCAAGAGAAGGATAATGGTCCTACCTTAGTTATAAGGACCCCCAGAGAAGATGGAAGAATTCAAATAAGAATGAATTCCAAAACAGAAGAACATATTACTGTATAAAGAAAAGACAGGTCTGACCTTCATGCTACAAGATACCAATATGACTTTTAGGACTTTGGGTAGATCATCAGGGAGTGAGAACCTTTCAACAAAGTTCTTGTCCTCTCACATAACATTTTCCTGCCCCTGAACAGAAATGCTCTGAAGTCTGCTACCAGTTCGCTTCGTGTGTGTGCTTCATGCACATGCGCAGCGCAGGCACTACCATGCAGCACTGAAAAAGGAGGATTAAGAAGCCTTTTCTAAGTCTGTAAAGGTAAGTAAAACAGCGAGGGTGGGGAAACAGCTATGCTGCGTGATTTAGATGCTAGGAAGCAGGATTTACTGCTTTCTAGCAAATATTAATCACACAGCACAGCTGATTGTTGCACAGCTGATAGTCAGAGTTACCGGTTTGCCTGAACCGGTAGTAAAAAAAATGCTACTGGACAATCAGCTGTGCAACGATCAGCTGTGCCCTGCAATTTCTAATTGCACAGCAAAGTTGATTGTAACGCAGCTGATCATCTGAACTACCAGTTCACCCAAACTGGTAGTAAAAAAATGCTACCAGGTGATCAGCTGTGCCCTGCAATGTCTAATCGCGCAGCAAAGCTGATTGTCGCACAGCTGATCATCAGAATTACCGGTTCGCCCAAACTAGTAGTAAAAACATGCTACCAGACAATCAGCTGTGTGATGATCAGCTGTGCCATGCAATTTCTAATCACATGGCAAAGCTGATTATCAGAACTACTGGTTCGGGCAAACTGGTAGCATTTTTTTAACCACCAGTTCAGGCGAACCGGTAGCATTTTTTACCACTGGTTCAGGTGAACTGGTCCAAACCAGTAGCATTTCTGAATCTCTGCTCCTGAATATGTTCTTTTTGAACCCCATTCCCTAAATGTGGGTGCTTAAAAATTCAGGTGCACTACTAGTCATATTTTAATTGTTTTTTTTAATAAAACCATTGGTAAGTTTGAAGACTAATTTTCTATCACCTTCCTTTACATTGATGAAGTAAAGGTATTCCAAGGTGTTCAGTTTATCCGGTCTGAGTGCAACATGTCCCAAAGGTGCTATTTTGGACTTTCTTGTTTTTTCTTTGAAGACATTTTGCTTCTCATCCAAGAAGCTTCTTCAGCTCCTTCCATTCCCCACTATCCTGTCAGAGCTGAAGAAGCTTCTTGGATGAGAAGCGAAATGTCTTCAAAGAAAAAACAGGTAAAGTCCAGTTGCCTCCTGAAAAAAGCACCTTTGGGACAGCCATGACCTGAATGACTGAGAATCTCTACAGACTATGACCTCAACAGTTTTTAGTTTACGTGAAAGGTGGGTGGGTGGGTCTAACATAATACTGATCCTGCAATGTACTCAGATTTCAGGATCTCTGGCAAAAGGTCAGTGGCATCACAGATTCTCATAAAAGTGGTGAATTTTTAGATTAAATTCTATGATGATGGATTGAAGTAACTGAATTAACTCAGTTGTAACAAGAAGAGGCAATCAAGAGTTGATATGATAGCTTCTTCAAATATTAAAACAGCAAAACAAGACAACCTGATGTTATAAGTAGCTTAATGACAGACCTGACTTCCTCTGAGGTTGATAGATTATTCCTTATTATGGGATGTAAACCAGAAATTGAACATTCATAGAGAAATGTAAATTACTATTTTTAAAAGGAGAACATGATCCCTTTGTAGCAATTCTTGCTGTACTAAAGAGTAATACAAGATATTTCCCTTTGTATTTCAAAACACATTTTACCTTAAGAATCTAATGTAACCCTGTTTCTAGAGAATGGGGAGAAAATTATTTTGAGTATTTACAAACTGTACAGATGTTTTGTCAAATAAAGGCTAGGAAATTATCATTCTTTGCAAATATTTTTGGGAATGTTAGAATGCATTGTCTATGGAGATTCTCAGTCATCCAGGACATGCTTGTCCCCAAAGGTTCCCTTATTAAAAGGCAACTAAAGTTTGCTTTTACTGAAGACACTTTGCTTTTAATCCAAGAAGCTTCTCCAGTTCTGACTGAATGATGGAGGATGGAAGGATTTATATTCCTAGTAGTCATGTGGTCCTTATTACTCATTCTCAGGGTCATTGAGGCCATTTGGAGGTTTAGCTCTGCCTCCATGATCACCTGAGTGGTGCAAATGGGTGTGGAGCTTTCTTGGAACTGCTGAAAGGACTGTGTTGTAAACAGGAGACTGGTGTTGTTGTATCCTTCTCCCTGTTCAATCTTAATGCAGACAGCCTCTTTGATGCTTCTTTCAAACCAGCAGTCCTCTCGGTTTAGAATGTGGACATTGCTGTTTTCCAAAGAGTAGCCTTTGTCTTTCAAAAGCAGACGGACTGCTGAATCTTGTCCGGATGGGTTTATTCGCCTATGTTGTGCCCTGTGTTTGTGAAGTGGTTGTTTTGTTTCTCCAGTTTACAGATCTGCACATGTTCCATTGCATTGTACTGCATATATCTCATTGCTGAGTGTGTATCTGGGTTTTTTGTCCTTGGAGTGGACAATCTTTGCCTTAGTGTATTTTTGGGTTTAAACTGTGCATGTATATTGTGTTGTTTATTTTATTTATTTCCAATTTATACCCTGCCCTTCTCCTAAAAGGACTCAGGGTGGTGCACAGGCTATTGAAAATACTCTTGAGCTTTTCAGATATTCCTACAATGTACCGAATTACAATGTTGCTTTATTTGTTGTTCTTTTCTTTGTTTTTTATGAAGGAACTTCTGCTGTGTCTTTTTAAAAATTATTATTATTATTTTATTTGATGAAGACCCAGGTGGGATAGCCACAAGTTCTGAAGGCTTCCTAGATGTGCCCCCCCCCCGCCATCTTTTCTGTTAAGCAAACTTTCAGCCCAGTGGTGTAGGTTCTGTTCACTCACCTTTTGTGCTCCAGTGGATGGTGAGAATCAAAATGGAGATATATGTTAGCAACTCTGGGTTCAGAACCAGTGTCACAACTTTGGTCCCTTAACCAGTGTTAGCAAATAAATGCGGAATAGTGTAATTCACCGGACAGTAAAGAGATACGTTGTTGAAACCACAAACAAACTCTAAAACAGTGATAGTAAGAAAATAAATAGTCTTTACTTTGTAGCAACTAAAATGCTTCTTCCGACTAACTTCTCAAACACAATAACAGTCCAACACCAAACAGTCAGTTATCTCACAGTGATGCAAAACAATACTCCTTCTTCTTCACAGCTCCAGCTCCTCAGCACAGGGAATCGAAAAGGGAATTGACTGTGTTCCTGCCTTGCTTATATGGTAAAGCTGAGACTCACAGCCAATCAGAATTCAAAGACAGTTCTTAAAGCTATATAAGTTCTTAATAACATAGGCTCATATATATTGCCAACCCAATATATGGCTGAATATCCTAACAATATTGAACTGCGTATGGAGGTTTTCTATAAACTTCAGTGTTGAGGCTTCTGCTCATTTTTTTTAATTCTGAGATTTCATAAACATTGTACTGTTCTTATAATTAGTTATTCCACATAGCAAATTCAAATGCAATAAATATTGTGCCAAAGTGTGATTGATATGAATATGCTTTGTTAGTTTATGTCTTCTGCTGCAGAATCACCCAATTATTTCTTTATAAAACACTTTTCTAATGTGCATAGGGTTTTGTTATTGTTGTTATCCTCTGTAATTTTGTAATTATCCACATCTTTTACAGAATATAATTAGCCACTCTAAGAAATGCATTCATTTCTTAAATAATCGTTAAAGTTACTTCTATGAGAAAATAGTTGATCACATTGTTGCAGGAAATCACTATCCAGCTTCCATTGACAATATAAAGTCTTTCCTCATTCCAACTACAGTATCATGATGATGGTTGAATGATTAATCCAGAAAATCTTGTTGGCATTTTAGAGAAACCATCAGCAGCAGACTAGATGAATCAACTAAAAAGATTTATATTTAATATAATAAAGTTGTGTAACACTGTGTGGCAATGACCTTTGAAGACTGGACAAAGAGAAGCTACCTAGGGAACAGTCATATTAAGACAGAGCATTGCCCAGAGGCACAGGAGGAAGCCTATCTAGGTTATCAGGCTATAAAAGTAACAAAGGGAGGATTGTACTTTCAAACATGCAACATTCTGTTAATATAGCTTTCAATTGATTTATCTTCCCATATTTCATGTCTGATAAGATTTACATTAATCTTAACAAGCCTAGAACTGAAGAAGCATTCAACTTTTAGTTGCTTCCACAAGCTCTTGATGTCATCTATCTATCTATCTATCTATCTATCTATCTATCTATCTATCTATCTATCTATCTATCTATCTATCTATCTATCTATCTATCTATCTATCTATCTATCTATCTATCTATCTATCTATCTATCTATCTATCTATCTATCTGGCTGGCTGGCTGGCTGGCTGGCTGGCTGGCTGGCTGGCTGGCTGGCTGGCTGGCTGGCTGGCTGGCTGGCTGGCTGGCTGGCTGGCTGGCTGGCTGGCTGGCTGGCTGGCTGGCTGGCTGGCTGGCTGGCTGGCTGGCTGGCTGGCTGGCTGGCTAGCTAGCTAATCATCTAAAAGGCAAGTACTACTCACTCATCACAAAATCTCCAGAACCATAAAGCCTACAAACTTGGAATTTGGTACATATGTTCCTCTTGGCTTCTAGATGCTCACTACGAAAGGATTTTTCAAAATGACAATCAAATAATTAGTATTTCTTATACAGTAATTAACATGCTCTGATGCCAAGGAGTTCTACTCCCCCTCCCCACCTGAAAAGAACTCTGTTCCAATTGCCAGTTGCGTCACATTTCATTACCTCAGTTCAAACTGCCAGACATTTTACTCCTTCGCTCAGGAGCAGTCTGGGGCTTCTTACAGTACTAAACATCGGTACCTAACCAAAATGTCTATGCTTTCCACTTATGGAACTGCTTCCGGACTCATGGCGGTGGGAGCAATATTCCCTTATGTGTTTCAATCTCTGACTACCATTGAGCCAGTGGTGGGTTCTGGATCCCGTTCCAACTGGTACGGTTGGAACCGCCCCAGCGGCATCCACATGAATGTGCACAGCGTGTGCACACACACAGAGAGCATGCACATGCATCTTAGTGCCTCTGCGAACCTCCGTGATGCTCCAGCTGTTCAGTGGAGCATCGCGCAGGCGCTATATGCACCATGCACATGCAAGGAAGCGCCAAAGACTTTAAAGACTGGTAAGAAGCTTGGGCGGGCAGGTGGGCTCTCTGCAGCACCATACCGTAATGGTATCCAGTGCTCTGGGCAGGCTCTGGTATGCCCGTCCTGGGGCGTACTGCCTGCAACCCACCACTGCATTGAGTCAACTGATTGTGAACTGAATTTCTCCTCTGTAGTCTGATCACATAGTTTTCTTGCAAAGCACGGGTATCTACTACTAGTTTCTAATAAAGTGCATGCATTTTCTTTAATACTCGCAAAAACTAGCAGATGTGTTAAGTTTCATGCTACTTTGGTAAAATAGGAATGTTTGTGTTAAATGGGACTGACTGACTATTTTTACATTTGCAAGCCAGAGCAACACCCATCTAAATGTATGGTATGTGATGTCTACCCTACCAAGTGGTGCTGTAGAACTTTATGGATATGTCTTTTTAGCAGCTGCTCCCTGGAATTCTAAAAAGGAACTGCCAACGAATGAATTTAAGTTTTTCCACCTGCAGAACACATACTTCTCGTTGCAAAGCTCCTCACAGGGCTTTAGACAAGTTATAATCTTCACTCCAGCATTTTCTTTTTCTGGAAGGTACTGTGGCTCTCAAATGCACTCTGATTGATGATGCTATTTCAGAACAACTGGTGGAAATCAGAAGAGCTAAATTGCCTACCATTGAGACAATCTTTAATAGAAGTGCATTAAAAATAACAATTATTTCAATGGAAACAATGACACAAACTGCAGGACCATGAACTGTGGTAAACAGTTCATATGCAGCAACCTGAACAAATTATATAGAAATAAAAAATGGAATGAAGAGCAAGTAAAAAATACACAAGGTATTGGTCCAGAAATATTAGTAATTTGAACAATCGGTTTCAGGCAATAAATATTTAGGCATATGATTAAATAGTTTAGAAATTACAGGTTGGATGAAACCTGGATGTCTTCCAGACCAATCTTTTTAACTAATGCAGGATTTTCAGTACAAAATGAAATTATGTCATCCTTGAGAAATGACTAGCCAGCTTCTGCTCAGCTGGATGCACCAGTCAAGGTACATCTTGTGCAAGGTAGTCTGTCATAATCACTTATAAGATAGATGATTTTTGATTGTTTATTAATTTGTCTCTTTATTTTTGGAAATGATTATTTCTCAGAATTAAGGTGAGGTATAAAGCACCTCTTGCTCTATTTTTCTCCTCAATAATAAATCTGTTACAGGGATGAGGCAAAGATATCCAAAGGTAAGCTGGGTGATCAATAGAACTACATGAGACGAGATTTATTTTTTCATGGTTCCCTTCTGTGCACACCTTCTTCGCTGACAAGCTGCAGCCAATCACTTGACAGTGTGTGGCTACTTCATAATGTGTCATTACTTTTTAAGATTTTCCTCTCCATATCTGTCACCCATTCTTCTTTCAGGAGTCCTTGTGGAGAGGGGGCTGCTACGAGTTTGCCCGGGTTCGGGAGAACCTGTAGCTAATGTTATGCCTGGTTTGGAGAACCTCCAAATCCCATTCCTGGCTAGCCCTGCTCACCACGCCCTGCCGCTGCCACCCCACCACGCCCCTCCCAGGAGTCTCCACATAGCCCATTTTGGATGCGAGGTAAGTGCAGGGACCACGTGGTGGCTCAGGGAGGGGGAAAAACAGACCTCCTGGAAGGCCTCCAGAGCCCGAGGGAGGCAGTTTTCACCCTCCCAGAGACTTGAGGAAAGCCACCGGAGCCTGGGGAAGGTGAAAACAGCTCTCGCACCATGGTGCAGGAGGCCGACTAGACCACGCCCACCATGGCCATGTTCACCCTGCAACCAAGCAGAGAACCTGTTGCTGAAATTTTTGAAGCCCAACCCTGTTTCAGGACTATGTCCTATCACAATCTAACATAAAATCCATTCTTTAGTTCCATATCAACAAGGTGAGTACAAATTATGCTTTGATATCTGCAACAAGCCATGACTGCCTGCTGATGGCAGGGAGTAAAGAAGAATCTGAGCTATTCTGAAGGTCATGCCCATTCCATATTCTTTCCTGTGTTATGTTGTGTTTCATTTTATTTTATGTTATTTTTTTCCATCTTTCATCTCAAATTGTCACATTTCTGACAAGGAAGATAAGGAAGGGCCAATGGAAAGGCCTTTTCCCAGCCTAACTGCCATATGGAAATAAGTTTGGAGACAGTCTTCAACCTGCTGTGTTACAGTATTCTATCAAAAATATCACCTATGTCTACTGCAGTTGATCTTGAAAGCAATTTTATTCTGTAATATATGGAAAATACAACTACACATCTCCAATAAAATATTATATAAATGTGGTGCCAAAACTAAGAAGATTCCAGCCTTGGGTAATAATCAACCCAGACAATAATCAACCCAGACAGTATGAAGCATTAGTCTTGGACTAAGTCTATGAAAATACTTTAATTTAGCTTTGTGACTTATAGGGAATTTAGAGCAGTGTGTGTAACCACTATCCCATACTAGTTACCTGAGATATTATTTCCTTTTAAAGTCACAGAATTGGAACTTCAAAAATATATTTGTGAAGTTTGTAACTTTAAATTAATTCTAGTGCTTGAAAATGTATTTTTCTACTAAATAATAAGGCTTGGGGAGAAAAGTGGGTGCCTTTAGGGTGGAATTCGCCATGTCAAAAATGACAACACATTGACAAATCTGCATCTTTTGTACAGAGAAGCTGCTAATTTTGGATGCAGTTTTAAAATGCAATTAATTCTTTGTATCCAATTAATAGCAGCTGGAACACCCAGAGTCTTCCAACCCTGCAATTTATAATGCGCAATGATTTAGTTCATCTGTAATTGCCCAAATCCTGAAAAGTATACCAGAATGCAAATGAATCGATGAAATCTGAAACAATGTTACTGTATAGAACTCAACTGATATATAAAACTCTACAGCACTCTACAAGCCTCCTAAAATGGGCCCGTTTTCACAAAAAGGCTGTTTTTTGCTCGTTTTTGCCCCCCCCATCCAGGAGCACTTTGCAGGCCTCTCAAACTCTCTGCATGCCCCATTTTTCACAAAAGGGTTTGAGAGGTCTGCAGAGTGCAAAAACTATTTTTTTTAAATTTACCTCTTCAAAATCATGGTGCGTCTTATACTCCGGTGCATCTTATACTCTGAAAAATATGCTATTCAATACATAACAAAAGCTAAACTGACTTTCTCATCTCCAGTATATTGCTCTGTTTGGTTAAGCTTTTTTTTGCATCTCTTTCATTCCCCACAGTGGCAACTCCGCTCATTATAGCAACAACAGGCTGAATTCTGGGAAGTATTGCTTCCCCGAACCTGATGGTCACCAGAATACAGATTTCTGATTTTGAACCAAATAAAGCTGCTCAGAGGAAATTCAATGAAATAAGGGAACAAAAAAGTATACAATTTCTTCCCAAAGTGGGAAGCTTAAAATAATTTCTGACTCTTCAGAAGGCTCTCTCCATGGTCACTGTAACTTATACCTTCAGATGAGGATCATGCTGTTCACTTCCTATCTAACTCCTCATGCTCCTGAAATATGCCACCTGTGACTCCTGTTATATGGGGGATATAGAGAGACTTGGCATTCTGAATCTTCAATGTGATACTATAATGTCTCTCAGAAGCTGTATGTATGTTTTTCTTTGCCACAGGAAAGAAATAAGAACATTGGTGACAAAGTCACAAAAAGGGTGGAACTATTGGATGTTACTGTTATTTGAGGTTTGGGGTAGAGCTTAGGAGCTATTGTGATGCCGAACCACATAGAACTTATTTGGCTGGGTACCTACTGAAAAATTGTATACCCATGAAGGTTTGTGTTATTTTCCAGGGATATTTTAGAATTTTAATTTTGAAGATTGGAACAAGGATAGAATCATTTTGAACTTTACTTCTACTTAGCCTGTTTTTTTTTGTTTTTACAGAAAAATTGTGAAAAACTGTGTCTCTGATTTGCAGCTTTTACTGTGAAAGGGGACTCTAGGAGCTACAGAAAAAGCCCCTGCTATCATGTAGCTCAATTCTAATTTTGGTAAAAAAGCTCCAAGTTCTTAGATATTCACTCTTTAGTCTGGACTGCTGTCGATTCATGCATACTGCTGCTTTTGAAATCATAATCATGCTGAGTTATAATTGTAAAATAAAGTCTCTTTTGAATAGAATTTGATTTCGTCTGATTTCAGGGACATATTCATGGTTTGTTTTAGACAAAAGTACTTAATGTTTTTTCTATGCATTCTCCCAGGAGAAGTCTATACACTATTCCTGGGATTTCTTAGTGGTCTCCCTTCCAAACACTAATCATTACTTAGCTTTCTGAGATGTCAGGATTAAGTAGATTTATCTCAGTGGTGGGTTGCAGGTGGTACGCCCCGGTACAGGAGCCTGCCCGGAGCATCGGGTACCATTCCGTTCTGGTGCTCTGGAGGGCCCACCCGCCCACCTGCGCTCTTTACCTGTCTTTAAAGTCTTTGTCGTTTCTGCGCACGGCGCGTACAGTGCCTACACGATGCTCCGCCGAGCAGCTGAAGCGTTGTGGAGGCTCGCGGAGGTGTCGTTGGCTGGTAAGGATCTGGAACCCACCACTAGTTTATTTGAGCTGAATTAGTACTGCCTTTCCCCTCTACTGACAGCACAATGCCAATTATAAAGCATGGTCTTGTATATAGGAATAGATGTACCAATTACATGCATAGGAAAAATTATTTTTTCAGAACTTCTCTCACTTCCCTACTTTTTTCTCATAAATCTTTCATTTATTCAGCTATGTCCCCCCCCCCCCTTCTAAAATTGGCTTCCAATAAATCTCAACATTTCATGGTAATACAGCATAGTAGCTCACTTTAATTTCCTGTCGGAATAAACTTCATTCTTATCCCAGATTGAATGGAGACTCCTTCTGCTCATCTTTCGTTGCTCAGAATTTATGCTAAAACCTCTCTCGTTCCTCTGTGAATGATATATATTCAAACAAGTGGTATTTGAAAACTATCTTTAAAAAAGTATCTTTCTGTGAAATTCAGAAGAAGGACTAATAACAGGGGATTGTGCATATCAAAGGATTTTGCTGAGGGATCTGTGCGAAAGAAAAAAAGATATTAGGTGAAGTTGTAGACCAAAATTCTGCACATCAAGGAGAATCATGAACAAAAACTGATGTATTTCTAAGACAATGATAGAGCAGAATACCACCAAACTAATGTGAATAATATATTTGTTATGCGGATGGTAAAATGGACTATTTATATTGATCTGCTGCTCATCTTGGCTGTTGACTGTTGAAAAAGGAACAGCATCTGGAGATGGATAACAAAGACCTTTTAATGTTACCTGTCAAATTTACATGTAGACTATTTCTCTGAATCTCTACAGCAGAACAAGGAAGACAAACTTTCCATCACATTTTCAAAGGTATAACACAGTGGTAGTCAACCTGGTCCCTACCACCCCGTAGTGGGCGCTCCAGCTTTCTTGGTGGGCGGTAGGGGTTTTGTCCAATACTGAAGTGCTTTCCTTTTTTTATATTTAATTGACTTCCCTACTTTATAAATCACCATTACTGTGGAACCGGTGGGTGGTTAGAAAATGTTACTTCTAACAGAGATACAAAAGTGGGCGGTAGGTATAAAAAGGTTGATTACCCCTGGTATAACACAATGATACTATTTCTGAAGGAGCCTGGGTGGGAGGAGTTTTTTCTTGACATGATGATAGTGGAAGTAAAAAATGAACATCCACATACATGCAGCTTGGCTGTCTTGTAACTAGAAATGCCATCCTCCATCCTCCTGATGTCTCCAAAATTATTTTCTCTCTTGACATAATTTCTAAAGCAAATTCTTTTATTATAAACCAAATGGGAACTAATTGAAAGAAATACACCTGCCTTTTTCTGCCCAGTATTATTATAAGTTGAAAGCACAAACCCAAGTTAAACTGGGAGTAGCTGTCAATGCAGTTGCAAGTGTGTTCATAGCTGACTGAACTGGTTTCACAATCAACTGCAGATCCAGACAAAGAAAAAAGAAAAGTGGATGATGGGAGACAGGAGAATGCACAGCAGAGAAGGAGGCAAGTATTGCAAATTTACCTACAAGTGAAAATGGCTACCTAAAGAAACTGAAAATAGATTGGAATTATGGTGTGTATGTATGTAATTGATTTATGACAACATAGCTATCTAATCAATCTGACAGTAAAACAAAGTAGAACCAAAATATAAATAACACTTATTTGACTGGATATTTTTTTATTTTATTAAAGTAGTGCAGCCACCATAATTGTGGCAGGAAATAAATGGCTCTTAATGTCTTCCTTCACTGATTTCAAGTTTAGGTAAATTCGAATAGTTGGGCTCTGGAGTAATCAAGTCAATCTAATGAGTAAGACTAATTATTATAACTAAATTTCATCTGGTAGATATTCATCTCAGTTAATTAAAATATAACTATTGGGGATTCCACCAGATAATATATTCTCATTCATTCTCATTCTCTCTCTCTCTCTCTCTCTCTCTTTCTCTCCCTCCCTACCTCCATATCTCCCTTCTTGTTGTTACAATATGAACTGGTTGCAGTTATTATTAGATTTATATATGTGTGTGTGTGCATGTACATATATGTATGTATGTGTATACATATATGTAGCTTCTCCCAGGCTCTCAGAAGGGTTAAATATGTTTTGATATATTAAAAACTTAGTTAGTTCAGAAAAACATAGTTCTTTGAATCTTTTAGACTTCTCAACAGCTGGTTGTGTGGGTGGAGTTTGGTATTGTCATTTTTGATATTTTATTTAATGCAAAAGATTAATAAATTTGAAGGCACTTTAGTTCATATGCTTCACTGAACTCTTTTAGTTAGTATCATTGCTAACTTTTATTTATTTATTTATTTATTTGTTGGATTTATATAACCGCACCCTCTCCCCAAAGGGACCCGGGGCGGTGCACAGGAAATTAAAACACACAATATCACAAATATAAATAATTAATACCAAATTAAATCAATTGTCCCTGTGCTAAAATTTAAAAATGTTAAAACATGACCCCATCTAAAACCCAATTAAAACAATTTATGGTACAGACTGTAGGCTAGGTCAGTGGTCGGCAAACCGCGGCTCGCGAGCCGCACGCGGCTCTTTGGCCCCTTGATGGAACAAGAACTATTTGAACTAGGGCTCTTGGAATAAAATTAAGGTTTAAAGTGAGGTTTTGTTACTAAATTATACTCCAAAAGTCTGGAATTGAAAGAGCGTTGAAAATATTATTCTTGGAGTATTGCCAAAAAGATGGTTGTGTATTTCTGGAAGGACATGTAGGTCTGAAGATTTCCTGCTGGTTTCCCCACTGACTTTGCTTGTAGAAAGCCCCCACTGAAGGTCATCAATGGTGATCCTATGACTATGGGAAGTTACAGTCATCCTAACTCTGAGCCAGTTACCAGCACCCAGATCACAATCACATGGCCTCAGAGACACTGCAAGGGCTATATAACACACACATACACATGCATGTGTGTGTGTGTGTGTGTATTTATCAAACTTGCACTTTTCTTCTAAAAAGTTCCCATGGAAAGATTTTGCTTCAGATGTTTCTCCTTAGGATTTAATTGATGCATGAAGTGCAGATTATTGTGAAATGAAAGAAGTGACATTCAGCAAACTGCCACTCACCCATCTTTTAATTAAAAGAATGTTTATGCGATAGTTTTCACTTTCCCCCCTAACTAATCCTTCAAATACTGGTCTGGAGGTATCAGGCTTTTGAGAAGAAGCACAAACTATGACTATTAACTCCTCATCTATTGTAAGGATATAGGAGCAGAATATTGGAAGTCTGAAAATACCTCTCTCCTCCTTTACTTTTAATTTCCAGTAAATTTAGGGAGGGTCCCTTGTGAGATGCTTTTCATATTCCCTTTGCTTTTGTGATCTGTGAGACCTTTTTCGTGAGAGATATTTAGACCACGTCTTTTCTTCCTGTCTCCCAAGGTCATTCCCACATGCCATTACAAGAGGTTTTTGAAGTGTCATTCATTCTTTTTGAAAAGCTAAGAAAAGAAAGCACCATGAACCCATTTGTTTTCCATTCTACTGATCAATAATAGAGTTTAAAAAAAACCCTAAACAAATAAAACAAACAAGCAAACAAAAACAGACAAAACGCCCAGAACTCAATCATGGTTCTTCTTCTCAAGCAACCACAGCTCCTGAAATCTCATCACATAAAAAAAGAAAAGTAAAATAAATAGCTAAATCCTCCTCTCTTTTTTAAAAATTATATGCCGTATGCATTTTTCCTGGGCTATATTTTTATGAATAAGTTCATAAAATTGACTAACATCGATTAGAAGAATTAGGTTGGGTACATTGACAAGGTTGAACAAAGTAGTCGTCGTCTTCTTCTTCTTCTTCTTCTTCTTCTTCTTCTTCTTCTTCTTCTTCTTCTTCTTCTTCTTCTTCTTCTTTTCTTCTTCTTCTTCTTCCTTCTCTTCCTCCTCCTCTTCCTCCTTCCTATTCTTCCTCTCCTTCTTCCTCCTCCCCGCTTATGCATAAATACATTTTGCCATATGAGGACTTTCATCAGATGATCTTCATATCTATTCTGCTCTCTAAGGGCTAATGATTGATAGGCAACTTCAAAGTCTATGCAGTTCTCTATTTTTAATCCTTTCTTTAGAAACATTGGTGAACTATAACAACAAAGCTATGATAAAGTACAACCAAAACATAAATATATATTAAAATCAGCAAATAAGATTCAGAATAGCAATTAACAAGTGAGGTATGAAGAAATTAAAACTGTATCCATACATTGTTGACTTTAACTAGCTAAGTTCTTCAACCTATTATTAAATCTAGCCATACAAACCATCTATTTCTCCATCTTCTTAGTCTTGGTGCAATATATTATTTCAGCAGATATTTTGTAATATAGAACATGGCTGTCAAGCTCATGATCCATGGGCCAGATGCGTCATGGGCTGGCCATGCCCACACCCAGTTTAGTAAAGGGGGAGGAAGTCCTGATATGTCACATGACACTCCTGTGATGCTGCAAGTTTGACACCCCTGATATAGAAGAAAGCAGCAATTGGAACAAGAGGTGAAATCACTGTATCAGTTAAGATGAAAGTGCTTCCCATTCATTGTATTCCTTTTTTAAAATGACAATCTCAAGTATTTCATTTCTGTTTCATTTCAGCACAATCGTGTGTCTCAAGCAGATTCTGTTCAAAAACACATTAATCTTCACAATGAGACTTTATGGCTTGTAAATTTTTAACTGCAGATAAATTGTTTATATTTTTCTGTATAGTAGCCATTGATTTGAGCAATCCAACTTTACAACAGAAAAGAGGCATTTGAAAGACCAAACCGAGCTGCAACCCCACCACCACCACATTCTCACAGGAAAAAAAAGTTAGTGCTGGAGATAGCAATTAATTTGAATGTTAAAAAGGGGGAAACCTTTCTAAAATAGAAAATGTTCTTCTCAATTATACCACAGACATCTCAATCAGATGCCCATGAAAAGTACAAAACATAAAAATAACATAACAGTAAAAGCTGTTCATAAATGGGCAATATGATATTTCCAGACCGATGTTTATCATATGATAAATCACTGTTATCACTTAATTTGAGCTTTTCAGCTTTTGTTAGATTTTAAACTGCATTGAATCATCACTACCATCATCATCATGGGCAGTATATGGACTGAGAAATGAATTAAAATAAGAATAATACCCCCTGTGATGATTGATCTTTAGGAATAATTATGCCTGATAACTTTATTCTCCATCAGTTTGTTATATGTAATTTAATCATGGTCACTATCATCACATAGCCCGAAACCTAATTAATTTAATGATCCATTTCTTTTTTCAGTCTAAAATATCTCATTGTTCATCTTCATTGGATATACTTCGTTTTAACATCAAAGCTATGATAGATATGCTTGTTTATTTATTTATGAAGAATGCTAGGATGGCTAAGCAGGCATAGAGGATTACCTTAAATTTAAGTGACAGTTCCTATTCTATGGAACTATTACTTTATTCATTGTCTGTGATACATTTAATATGAATGCAGGCTTTAATGTTTTTCCCATGATGAGATTATATCATACAGCAATTTTCCAGAATGAATGATAAACCTTTGAGTATAATTTGCAGTGTGTTGGGTAATCATGCTAATTTATTTTTAGGTAACATTGAAACATTACAGCATGATATATATTTTTGAAAAAAGTTTACCGTTGAGTCATATCAAGTAACTACTTCAAATACAGATAGCCATGCATCTCAGTAATGTTGTCAAACAGAAAAAAGAGACTCATTGTTAAGAATCTCATGAGATTCAAACATTAAAATTGTATTTCAAAACTAGCTGGACATTTGTACAATACACAGACCTACACATTTGTAGGATTTCAAGACCAGCTGAGCAAATTAGAGTCAGAGTATTTGGGGCAGAAAGCTAGATTCTCAGATCTCTTGGGCGCATGTTCTTCCAGAGAGAAAAAAGAAGGCATAAATAAAGTGGTTTAACTGAATTGCTTTTAAATCTGAAGCAATAATTTCTTAGACACTAGAGCTTTAATTTTGAATAGAGAAGAGCTTCATAAGGATATCCATCCTTAGTTATGCATTATCTAAGACAAGAAGATGCAAATACTTGTAAAAGCTAATATGACTAGGATGAACTGGGCATGAGGACCAATACCTAAGGGTGAAACACTTCCTGATTGCAATCCCAATTAGCATTTACATGAGAAAACAGTATGGGGGATTCAGACAGGAGAACAGATCTGTACACTCCAGGCAAGATTACAAAAGGAAATGAAACTTTGACATAGTTAGATCTCTCTAATATTCAGGCTTGCTAGGATTTTAAAAGATAACTTAGGGGCATTTAAATGGAAAGCAGGATATCTAAGCCATGAAGTCCATCATGGGCTGTTGCTCCATAATATTGTGATGCATGAATTTGTTTATAATTTCAGTGTTTATGGATGTATACAGCACTGTTCTATTTCTTATGTGATCCTTGTGTGGTTGATATTAGGCATTAAAGGAGAATGATAAAGCTGCTTTCAGGGCAGAAACAGCAGCAAAGAGAAAAAAGAGTTACAAACAAGTTTAATCTTGCAAATATTTCCTGATGAATATATAAGTAATTCTCTTAGCGCAATACTCTTACCTTACACTCTATGACTCCAATGCTTAACCTTGGATATATTCAAACCAAAAATTCTTTTTAGCTGCAAAGTACATTGGAGGATGTAAGCACCCATAAATTAAAGGCAAACAAAGCCACAGTTGTTGTTGTTGTCATGATAACTTTCCTCATAGTTAGATTCTGAAGTAGCTGATGGATTTTCAACTGAGTCAAGAAATGTATTTAATAATTTTTAGAAAGAGATTTAGCATTAAGAGAATGAGTTATCATCTGGAGTTTCCTTTAGCAGACAAAGTCATGTTTGTAGATTTAATTGAATGTCCTCTCTGCTTTATCCAATAGCCATGACAACCTTTTCTTCACTTCTCTTGTAGTCAGATGTTGATAGCAACCCTTATTGTAAAGCACAGCTATTTTTTTTTATCATGAGTTATTTGTGCCTTACTTCTGCCTCTGAAAAAGACAAAACTCTTACCCTTGTATCCTAGCAAATGATATTCTTTGGTTGGATGATATACCATAAGTAACTGCTTGTTTTTGCACAAGAAATACTCTAATCAGGTGATTCATAGACTTGTAGAAGGCAAGGGAATGGTATTTCTTCTAGACATACCAATGCAGCATTGTTGCTACTTTACCATGCTGTTGTTTGTAATCAGTCTGGGCAATCTTCTTGCAGCAACTAACGAGGTAAGTGCACTGTTTTTTCAGCCTGTCTGCAGAGGCAGCATTTGCTATCTACTGCTATCTTCTCAATTCTCGCTTTGCATGCATTTGATCTTAAGGCTTGGTCTTGTGCAGCCAGAATTAGCCCCATTGTCTTTTCCTTCATTTTTTCTGCTCATAACCATTGCCACGTTTCATTGTTATCTCCTTGTTATTTTACTATTATTGGCTACACAACTTCAGTTGACTCTGGGCATATATTTATGAACAGGCAGCCCTTATTACTATCATGGTAGTCACTTTGTAAGGGTGAGGATGACTTGTCTATCATTCCCAGCAGACTGCTTATCATTTTCTTACAGTAAAAGCACAATTGGGCCATTCTTTACATAACATAAATGGCCCAGCTATTCCATGTTCCAATCACCTACTGTTGGGGGATATCTCCGTTGGGAGACAGAAAGTTGTGCAGCAGAATGTGCAGCTAGAGAAACGTTGCTGGTATTCACACAAATAGTAACCCAGACACTGTTAGTAAAAACCAATTAGCTTTACTGGTGTTGTAAAACTAAACTACTGCTTCACAAGCAGTGATGGTTGGTAGTTAGTCAAAACAAAGTCCTTAACAAACTAACAATTGCTTACAGTCAGCAATCCACAATTCTTCCTTCTTCAAACACAGTCAGTCACGGCAAATGAGCAGATAGCAAAACAGTAGAGAGATCAAGACGATCCGGCAGAGAGAGAGATTGCGTTCTGCTGACTTCTTCTTATAGTCTCCAATTACAGTCTCTAATTGCATTCCAACAGTCTTAAAGCCACAATGACCATTTGTCATCATGGTATTATATATTGACTACCCAACACTAGGAGTACACTCCTAACATTCTCCCCTTCGGGTAGCCAATATATAATTTACAATTTTAATCTGTATCTGTCACACATTTCTTTATGCTTAATAGTACCCTGAGCCTTTGTGAATGGTTGGCTATATTGTCTTCTGACATACAGTATTCCAGTGTCACTAACTTATTCATAATACTCTCCCTTACGTTCAGATAATGTACATCTGTTATCTACCTTATCTTTATCTAGGTCTCTCATGCATCATGCAGTTTTAAAGTTCTGCCCTATTTCCTCCCTAACTTTCCTTCCCCTTGGGGTGATTTTTTACAATGGTAGATGAGGATTGGGAGACAGGAGGAAGAGCCACAGCCTAGAGAAAGTTCATGCAAAAGATATCTCAGTCCATAGAAGGAATGGGGGCACGGAAAGTGTCTCAGAGGGACTCTCTTTTCTTAGTTCTCTGGAAAATAAAAGTAAGGAAGGGGAGGGAGTGCTTTCAAAGTTACAAGGTTCTGTTGTCATAACCTTACATTAAATATAGCTGTGATCCTTATGGTTGTGCCTCTTGTCTTAACTATCTCAGAAGGCTGACATTTCTCAACCAGCTTTTTGATTGTTCTCGCAGGTATGACCGCCCACATCAATTAGAAGGAAGGGAAAAGCATCTGATTGGCTGAGGCACACCAGCCCTCAGCAGGAGAAATACTGTTCACTGACTGGGCAGCCTTCTGTCAGCTTTCGTATAAATAGCTGTCAGACAACAGCATGAGTTAGCTGTCATTGTTAGCATTAAATAATAAAGAGTTGTGTTAATCTGCACCCATTGCCTCAGCATATGTTATCGTCACCTCAAAATATAAAATTCAGGGCGATGTTGGAGTATTCCCTCTTTGAGGACTTCAGGTAGCACTCTCTTCCACTGCCCATTATGTCCACAAGTATCTTTTCCATAGGAACCAGTTCCTGTTGTGCAAAACTAATACATCCCTGTCCTGACCCTAAATGACAGGAACTGCTGATCATTTCTTGAAAATTATGTATGGAAAATGTTTACTGTGGCCATGCCTTCCTCTGGATTTATGGCCTTTGACTGCTTTACAAGCCTCTGGGGAAATCCTGAACCACAAAATCATGGCCAGCACATTGATATCACTCCAGCCCAGCCTTATTTATTCCTGACGGATTGGCGAGATGAACGCCCATCAGATTAGTCATACAATTGAGAATTACAGACTTGCTTTAAATAATTTCATGTATAAGGATAAGCGATTTTTTAATATATGAAAATCATGGTATCTGGAATGAACTTTTAGGGAACATTCTACAGTGCTTGAAATCAAAGATTAAAAATAGCGCTGTAACTGACAACCCACAATTACTAGCAACACTCAGTGAACAGAAATGAAATCAATTCCTGTCTTGATGAAAGTCCACAACAGTTGAAATTTCTTCTGATTATTTTTTATTTCCAATTATAAAGTTTAACAAGAAAATGCATACATAATTGCAACAGATACACATATACTAGTATTGTTCAACTATCTAATGGGAATAAATCCTCTTCGACTACATCAATTCCAAAACTGAATAAATTCAGTTTCGGGAATCGACATAAGCTTGTAATTCAGTTTTCTCAAAAACATGTAATTGAATTATTCCCTCTGCTACTTCACAGTTTATTAGTCTGTGCAGCCTGCCCAAGTTTTCAATGAACACCTTTTACAATATGTATGTATATATCTTTGCATGTACATACAGCATGTCCCAACGGCAGTGAACCGAAGTAATTTCTGATCATTATTTATTTGTTCATTGTTGGCTAAGCCCAAGAATGATGTAGAACAATCCAGTCAGATTTCATTTTTTGATTTACTTACACACAATAGAATATTGTCAGACTAAAATCTCTCTACTCTTATCATAACAGGCATATCCCTGGGAGTTTCAAACTTGCAAAAACATCACCATGACTCTTTATCGAGTTGACATAGAGAAGTGTGAATTCCAAACATTCCTGTGGTCAGTGGCAAATTCCAAGCTGGCCTGTAATACGCATGGATAGATTAAATTATGCTGCTAATTGGCTAACATGATTTATTACCAGGCAGAGGGGAGGGGGATACAGGGGTAAAGTGCAGACCCCATTAAATGAATTGCAGTTTTAGCTGCAATGAAGAAACACCAGGATGTTAATTCTAATAACTGATTGGATTTCTTTGGAACCTTGTCTTGAGGCTCGTAAATTTGTTAGGTTTTCTTCTGGGATCTTCACAGACAGCTAAAACTGCAATTCATTTAATGGTGTCTGCACTTAACCCTGAATCCCCCTCCTCTCTGTCTGATAATAAATCACATTAGCCAATTAGCAGCGTAATTGAATCTATCCATGTGCATTACAGGCCAGCTTGGAATTTTCCACTGACCACAGGAATGTTTGGAATTCACACTTCTCTATGTCAACTTGATAAAGAGTCATGGTGATGTTTTTGCAAGTTGACAGTGAGATTATAGAATCTCCCTGTCAACTTGCAAAAACAAGTTACTTGTACAAGCTACTTTAAATTTCTCCCCCCATCTCCTATTTACCTCTAAGCTGTACTTCCTTCCTCTTATTCCACGTGCTCCTCCTTCCTGTGAATCTGCTGTTTCACTGTAGTCCATCGCATCAACTCTTCCTCTATAGATATCAACTTTTACATCCATCCATTAGTTTAAAGAGGGGCCTTTAGGAATGCTTGCCCTAAATTCCAGTACTTTAGATTCATAGGTGTTGTAGCTCATGGCTTCAACATTCCAGTCATAATAGGGCTTATGATCATGTCTTGCTAACCATTTTGAAAGTATTTGACTTTAGCTGTACAAGTTTCAAAATAATGTTTCCTTCTTCTCTACAATACAAGCCTTGCTATGTGAATAATATAGGAACCTTTGCTTGATGATGTTGGCGATTAGTGAACAAAGCCTAACTTGGATTAGCTACTTGAAGCCACTATAATCTGCCCACCGCCCACACCCTCCCTAAAAGGGCACTCTCCTGGGCACTATTCCCCAAGGTCATTTTGGCTTGTATTATACAAGATACAGCAGGGGTCCCCAACCCCCAGGCCGCGGACCGGTGCCGGTCCGTGGCTTGATAGGAACCGGGCCGCAGGGCCAGAAAGGAGGAGGAGGTAGCAGCCCCCTGGGCAGAGCGCGCACCGGATGCGGGAGAGCACAGGCATGGCTGTTTGTGCCATTGGAGGCCCTAGAGAGCCGACTCCCCCCTGCGTGCGCATGCGCATGCGTGGCCGTTCATGCCATTGGAGGCCCTAGAGGGCCGAATGAGCCGACTCTCCCCCCCCCCGCATGCACATGCGCTGCCTGTTCCCCCTCCCCCCCGCTCCTCCACTACGCCAGCCAGTCCGCAGAATTTTCTTTAAAATGAAACCGGTCCCTGGTGCAAAAAAGGTTGGGGACCCCTGAGATACAGGACATCTAGTTTCCACAGAGGCATCTGCCTTGCACCTTTGAAGATGCCATTCCGGTATTGTATCTCTAAGTGTCCCAAAGGTGCTTTTTCCAGAGGCAACTGGATTTTCTTGTTTTTCTTTGAAGATGTTTCACTTCTCATCCAAGAAGCTTCTTCAGCTCTGAAAAGAAAAACCAGAAAGTCCAGTTGCCTCTTGAAAAAAGCACCTTTGGGACAATAATGACCTGGATGCCTGAGAATCTCCGTAGACATGTCTCTAAGTGGTTTTACTGCTTTTTTAAAATTAGGCTTTTATAATATGTGTTTTGTGGTCCTTGTAAGACTTTTGGCCCACCTGTGAACAAAAAGGCTGCTGCTGGCACAATGTTTGGCCATTATATGTACAGTTTCTATTATTGTCACGGTGGACTAAGATTCAGAGTCAGATACACATATACCCTAAAGCAAAAGAGCAGCCAGCTCCAGTATCACCAGATGGACTGCTGTCTCCGCTGCAGAAGAGGTGGGTCAAAACAGCAAATAGCAGAAACTGCTGCCATCACGCTCTGAAGATAAGGATGCAAAATTATCACCTCCAAATGCAAGAGTTTAAGGGGCTGAAAAAAGAGCAAAGACATTCTGTAAGACTGCTCATGTGGAAGGAGTCTTGCCCTGCTAAATGAGCTGCATCAGGACTGCATCGGATCCTGCCTCACACATCCTCACGGCTGATTCGCTCCCACAGAGAGGGACTTCTCCGGGTGCCGTCCACTAGACTTTGTCAGCGGGCGACGCCCAGGGGAAGGGCTCTCTCTGTGGCGGGCCCGGCCCTCTGGAACGACCTTCCCCCCGATATTAGAACGACCACGGACCTATTGAAGACTCATCTTTTCCGCCTGGCCGGCCTAGGGTAGTCTCTCTCTCTATGGGTTTTTTAAATGTATATCTATATTTAGTGGGGATTTTTAGTTAATGGGATTTTAGCACAGGAATTAATTTAATCTGTTTTAAATTGGTATGTATTTTGTATATTTATTGTTTTTATTCTCCCTGTGCACCGCCCCGAGTCCCTGTGGGGAGAGGGAGCGGTCAATAAATTCAACTATTATTAATCTATTAAAATAGAACAGCAAACCCAGGCTCTATTAATGACAAACACATGTTAACTCCTACTCCATACAACTTGACTAACCTCACAACCCCGAATTTGAACATGGAGCATCCGATAAATCTGCTACATGCTCTGATCCTTAGATTCCACCTGGCTAACTTTCCTGTGTGCTGTTTTGATTTGAAGCTCTAGTAAGGCAAACTTCTTCATATACTGCAAGGATGTGTATTTTCAAGCCTCATTTAGTATAGAGAACAAAGCCACCCCTTTGTGTATGTTTTCTTGGCCTGGCACGCGACAGTTATTGGTTTGGGAGCAGCACTATTTTGCCTTCTACGGTGCTTGAATGCTCCTTGGACTAGTTCTGGATGCTGCTGGCCACAGTCCCTCATAAGCACTTGTTGAATTGGGCTATTTGGGAAATGGAAGGATGCTGACAAGAATTCTGCCTATGTCCTTTTTTTTATGCCTGAGTAACTATCAGTATTGCTGAAGGATGGGATAAAGCCGACGGGAGGCTGCCATCTTGTCTCTCTCTGCATCTGTCCTCTGCTTCAGCCTGTCAGCCTGATGCTTTGTGCCCATGGGTGTAATGCACTTCCAGAAGAGTGATAGACCATATTTCAAATCACTTGAATGACAGGCCAGAGATATGAAAAAGTTCACTAGTGACCTGTCATTCTGTCAAGTGGAAAAATGGTCAAACGCCTCCACCTCAGGCACTCACACATACTGTAGTTAGCCAAGCTAGCCCCATCACATGTAAAAGGCAGTATGTGTTTCTCACAGTTTACACTAGATAGGTGAGGCAATACAGCCACAAAAAGCCAAAGTAAGGTGAAGAGTAATTGCCAATCTCATCACTGAGGCAGAGTGAAATTTGATTATCAGGCTAGCCCAATTTAAACTGGTTTACTTTCTGCTGATTCAAGGACTGTAAGAATGCATTTCAATGTGGAAAACCCTGCAGAATGAACATTTATAACAATGATTTTACACCTCGTTATCTCTAGTGCCAACAAAATGATTAAGTGAAAAAAAATATTATACCTTCACTGGCAGCCTTGCAGCCACTTATGAGTTAGCAATTATTTATTATCCTACAGGTTTTCATGGACCACTGCTCTGATCATTAGTATCAGGATGTTAAGATCGATAAGGAAAAAAATAGTAACATCAGAGAGAAATGAAATGTAGAAATTATAGACAATGTAATGTAGAAATTAGAGCCTCTTTGGCAATAGACAACGATAATCCTTGCCTTCTGTTTAAATTTGACATTCAGACAAATCAATCATCAATAGAACAGAGAAAACCATATTTACATGCCATTCAAAGGGGACAACAAGAAACCTAGGAAGGAAACAATACTAGATATATCCCCTCCAGCAGCCAACGCTCAGATAAACATGGATTAACAGAATCTGGCAGAAAACAATTTCTAATCAAGGAACCACCAAGGAAGAAGCCACACCTTCAGCAAAATTGGTAGGACAAGCTACTGCATGTAATCAGGGAGCAACCCCACACCACTTGCACTGATGAGGTTACCTAGTTAGTAATGAAATGTCTCAAAGAAGCCACCGAGCTTAGAGAGTACCAAAAACCCCACACCTAGAAACTAATTTCCCAGCCTCATTTATACTGAATTCATTAAGATGGAGTTTCTTTTTGAGATTTAAAATACTTCTTCTGAGATTTCTTCCTGTTTGGGCTAAATTGCCAATTATGAGCTGAGCTGTCAACTGACTTGCCTGCTATGTTTTGGTGGATTAAGCCTGTCTTCTCTTCCATCCCTTTCTCAATCTCCCAACAAACTTTTCCCTTTAATGGGCTCCCTACTCATCAGCTATCAAAGCAAAAAACTTTCTGATTGGTTAGGTACAGATTTCCCACTGTGCCTGGAAACAGCAGCTGCCCATCATATATATTTATACATACATATATATGTGTGTGTGTGTGTGTGTTACGTTTTTGAGCTGATCAATAAATAAAATCAGCTCAAAAACGTAACACACATATTAAGAAAAGTACACAAATTACATAACGGAACTCATAGCTTTCTGTCTAGATGGTCTCTGGTGATGAGCCGAAAGGCAGAAAAGGAGAGCAGTATGCTTCCTCCCTTAATTGGGGCTTAACAGGGTGTTGTGAAACAAGTATGTATATATATATAATCTCACGAAAATATATATATATATATATGTTTTTGTAGATTTTCACGGGTGTAGGTATGCTGGTCTTGTTGTATTCGGGTGTTTTCCCATGTAAGCATGAGATTGGAAACCAGCACTGACCAACAGATGAGCCCCACCCTCCACCCAAGCCGTTGAAATTCAAAATAAGGAGAAACATACAAATTTATTTATTTTTATTTTTATTTTATTAAATTTATACCCCGCCCTTCTCCAAACGGACCCAGGGCGGCGCACGGGAATATTAAAATACATACAAAACCACATAAAAAAATTAAAAAACTTATTTGATAAAGATCCTGCGCTAAAACCAAATTAAAATCCCCAAAATTTAAAACTGTCTAAAAGTCATTATGGAGGTTACACTAGGCCGGCCAGATGGAACAAATGTGTCTTTAGGCACTTGCGGAAGAGGCGGAGGTCAGAGATGGTGCGAAGTTCAGGGGGTAAGTCGTTCCAAAGGGCTGGGTCCGCCACAGAGAAGGCTCTTCCCCTGGGTGTCGCCAGTCGGCATTGGCCCTCTCTGTGGGAGCGTATCGGTCTTAGGGATGTATGGGGCAGGAGACGGTCTCACATTTAACTAGGTCCCGAGCCATGGAGCGCTTTGAAGATGGTCGTCAGAACCTTGAAGCGCACCCGAAAGACCACAGGAAGCCAGTGCAGCTCGCGCAGGATTGGTGTTATATGGGAGTGTCTGGGCGCTCCCATAATCACCCGCGTGGCTGCATTCTGGACTAACTGCAGCTTTCGAGTGCACCTCAAGGGAAGCCCCATGTAGAGAGCATTACAGTAGTCAAGTCGAGAGGTGACGAGTGCTTGAGTGACTGTGCGTAAGGCATCCCGGACCAGTAAGGGGCGCAATTGGTGCATCAGGCGTACCTGATGGAACGCCCCCCTGGCCACGGCCGCCACATGGTCCTCCATGGACAGCCGGGAATCCAGGACGACACCCAAATTGCGCGCCCTCTCCACGGGGACCGGTGTTTCGCCCCCAATGGCCAGAGTTGGAGTAATCTGGCTGAACCGGGGTGCCGGAAGCCATAGCCACTCAGTCTTGGACGGGTTGAGCCTGAGTTTGTTACTACCCATCCAGATCCGTATGGCCTCCAAACACCGGGACATCACCTCGGCGGCATCGTTGGGGTGGTCTGGGGTGGATATGTACAGCTGAGTGTCATCAGCGTACAGATGGTACTCCACCCCAAAACCACGGATGATCTCGCCCAGCGGCTTCATATATGTGTTGAATAGTAGGGGCGAGAGGACCGACCCCTGAGGAACCCCACATACAAGGGGTCTCGAGGCCGACCTCTGCCCCCCTGCCAACACATATTGCGACCGACCAGAGAGGTAGGACGAGAACCACCGCAGAATGGTGCCTCCCAGCCCCAACCCCCCCAGTTGGCGCAATAGGATACCATGGCCGATGGTATCAAAAGCCGCTGAGAGGTCTAATAGGACTAGGATAGAGGAATGTCCTCTATCCCGCACCCTCCAGAGATCATCAACCAACGCGACCAATGCCGTCTCGGTGCTGTGCCCGGGTCGGAAGCCGGACTGGCGCGGGTCTAGATAATCAACTTCCTCCAAGTGTCGCGGAAACTGTTGAGCCACCACACTCTCTACAACCTTCACTAAAAAGTGAAGGTTGGAGACGGGACGATAGTTCTCTAATAATGCTGGATCCAGGGATGGCTTCTTGAGGAGGGGCCTTACTACCGCCTCTTTCAAGGCGGCAGGCAAGGATCCCTCACTCAAAGATGCGTTGACAATGCCCTGGAGCCAGCCTCGTGTCGTCTCCCAGGATGCCAGTACAAGCCAGGAGGGACACGGATCCAATAAACATGTGGTAGCCCTAAGTCTCTTTGACAACTTGTCCATATCCTCGGTAGTAACAAAGTCAAACTCCTCCCAAGATGGTGTCTCAAGACCAGCCTCGGACCGTCCGATTGGACCACTGTCGATGGAAGGTAGCTCATTCCGAATCCGAGTGATTTTCTCCTGCAGATAAATCCCAAATTCCTCTGCTCGACCCTGTAGAGGGGCTTCCCGTGGCTTCTGTTGAAGGAGGGAGCGGGTCACCCCGAACAGGGCGGCAGGGTGGTTATCTGCGGATGCAATAAGGGTGGCACAATACTCGCGTTTGGCCACCCTTATCGCCACTAAGTAAGTCCTAATATAGGTTCTAACTAGTGTTCGGTCGGCTTCGGAGTGAGAAGATCTCCATCTGCTCTCTAGGCGTCTCTTGTGGCATTTCATCTCCCTAAGCTCCTCGGTGAACCAAGGAGCCTGGGTGGTTCGTCGCCGCAAGAGAGGCCTCAAGGGCGTGACTCGGTCCAGGGCCCCCGTGGCCACACTTAACCATGCGGCCACTAGGTCCTCAGTCGAGTCGCGGGGCAAGTCCTCAGGAATTGGCCCAAGCTCCCTCTGGAACTTTACCGGGTCCATCAGGAGCCTGGGGCGGAACCATATAGGAATGTCAGGCTCCGCCTCCCCGCGGTGAGGTGCGGTGATCAGAAAGTCCAGCTGAAGGAGAGCGTGATCTGTCCATGACAGGGGTGTGATGGCTAAATCCCCTATTCCCAGATCACGACTCCACTGTCCCGAGACGAAGATTAAGTCCAGGGTATGTCCACCCTCGTGGGTAGGGCCTACAACTACCTGGGTCAGGTCCATGGCTGTCATGGAAGCCATGAACTCCCGAGCTGCACCAGAGGTTTCGCCTACTGATGGCAGGTTGAAGTCCCCCATGACCAGTAGTCTGGGGGTCTCAACCGCCGCCTTGGCTATCACCTCTAGGAGCTCGGGCAGGGCTGTTGTTGCATAGCGAGGAGCCAGGTATACAACTAACATGCTCATCTGCCTCCCTAGGCCCCACTTCACGAGGACGGACTCACACCCGGTCGTCTGAGGGATCGTGGTCTCCTTCGGCTCAAGACCTTCCCTAACCATAATCGCCACCCCCCACCCCTCCCTAGGGCCCTAGGCTGATGGAAGGCTCGGTAGCCTGGTGGGTACATTTCTACGAGGGGTAATCCTCCCTCGTGGCCCAACCAGGTTTCCGTTATACCCACCAGGTCCGGGTCCCCCTCTGACACAAGGTCATGGATGAGGGGGGCTTTTTGTACCATGGACCTGGCGTTGCATAGCATCAGCCTAGGGCTCCGGGTCTGTGGTTCTTGCCCACCTAGTCTGCGATGGGAGCATGGGGGGTTGGAGCGCGTGACCGCCTGTAACCAGCGGCCACGGTCCTCCAACCGGTAATGTCCATCCCATCTCCCACCGCCCCTGCCCCTCCCCAAGACCGAACTGATGGAAAATACCTCAGTGGAAACGACCCCCCCTTCCCCCTCCTCCATTTCTCTACTTCCGCTGGCCGGCCTTATAATTTGACGTCCCCCCGCCAAGACCAATCAGCATCAACCTACCAATCATTATACAACTGCACAGCCAATCAACCCACTCACAACAACAGAGTTAGCACTCTGCCCCCCCCCCCAAGATTTACGGAAGGGCGGCACCTTCGTAGCAACAGTCCAAAGCCTGAGGATGGCAAGTGAGATCTTGCCGAAACTTTGCAAAAACAATCTCATGCTTTGAATGTTGTACATTCAAAGTTTTTCCAGAACATGCATTTTTATACAACCCATTCTCACCTTACAGTGTGTAATAACTTTAGGGATCTTTCCCCTCATCCAAACATCACCACTGAAAGCAAGCCAGATTCTTCACCAGTACAAACATCTTTAAAAAGCCTCTTAAGAAATTATGGGAAAAGCAACCACAAATAGAAAGATATATAATTATGTATGTAGCAACTTCAACAAAGCATTTATCCTGCTGATAACGATCTGTAATTAGTCATTTCCATCCTTCTTTTAACAGGGTCTGGCTTTTCCCTACAATGATATTGTCATAACAATAGAGGTATTAGAAAGCAAAGGAAAGTAGTCATTAGCATCAGATTGGAACGTGTCTTTTTAAAAATTTTGGATGTTTCTTTTGTAAGAAAGATTAGAGATCAGGCTGTCTGGGGCTTTTGCTTCACTGCCATTTTTCTTTTTTAATTAAACTATCTGCACCTAGACTTTCAGAAATACTAGATCCATTTCTGTATGAATGAATTTTAAAAAAGAAGAGAGGTAATTTCCAAGATTAGCTGCAGATTGTTACTGTTGGGGAGTCAGATTGCAACCCTTTCCTTAATTTATCCTCCCTTCAGAGACTGGAAACCATGCATAGTTGCAAGTATGGCGAGATGTTTTCCAGCCCTCAGAGTGGGTTTAGAAGTTTATAATTAATGGGCTGCATAAGAATGGATCTCTGGAGAAATTTCTAGGTGGAAGAAAAGGGAAGCAGCAGCAAGGTGGATGGACTCAGTTACAATGGTAATCAGGGCACTGATGGAATGGCTAAAGAACCAGGTTAGGGACAGATCACCATGGAGAAAATCGATGTGGTTGCTAAGACAGCTATGATGCTCAATAAAAAAAAGCAACAAGGTTGGAACTGACTTCTCGTGATGGATTAAATTCTTGGGTTGAGAGGTGAAAGTTTCTAGGTAGTTGGCATCTGGTAGACTTTATAGCTGCTGGAGAAAAGAGGCGGGGGAAAGCATCTGGACTAGCTATATAGAGATTTTAAACTATTTATTTCCTAGAATGAAATGCAAAAAGCTTTACAAAGGAGTCATATAAATGCAAATATATTGTAATATTTTTGTGGTTAAGTTTGTTCACTGTGTATGTGCGTACACAATCTTTTCCTTTGAATAAAAGCCATTCTGTGCAAATTAAAAACAAGTGTTTCTAATCCCAAGCTAAATGATTCAGTGAGGGCTATCCCTCTTAGTGCCACACATTGGCAAGACCTAATAATCAGGTTTTCCAAATTAAATTTCATCTCTGAATGTTAAACGGTTTTTCTGATTTCTCCAGAATAATTGCTTGCTCAAATTTCTTCAAAGGATGAAGCTGCTAACTCAGGGTGGCATCTCTGAAGAGTTCTGGCTGGTACCTGGCTGGGAAAAAGGAGTGCTAACCAAGAAAAAGGAATACATGACTCAGGACAAGTTTTACTCCATTTCACTATTCAACAGACAGAAGTCTTTGCAAGATCAAAAAATCGTCTTCAAGGAATGGACTCAAAAGGATGTAACAGTCCATAATTCTCAAAGAAGCTTTGAAGCCTATGAGTGAATTTGGGTACTTTAAGAAGCAAGTAAATAAGATGTCTTTTCCCCAATCACCTTGACAAACAATTTAGGAATGCCTCTATTCTTGAGTTAAAATGAATTTAGATTCATTTAGTTGGAAGTAAAATGGAAATTATGAAAACAGACATCACTTTTCTTTATACGTAATTGAAATTATATGTGACAGTTTGATCATACACTCAGGGTTGATTAATAGGCAATCGCCTTTTATAACCCCTGCAGAGAACAAAAACAACAATAAACCTCTGAATTGTAACTTGGTATATTTTCATAGCATTATCTGGAATGAATTTACCAGCGCTATTACACCAGGAAAGCATCAAAGTCTCAAATGAAGTGTAACTCGCAATTTATATTGTCCATGTAATTTTTTAAGATATCAAAGCCAAAATTTGTTTTTAAATCACTAGCTGCCAAGAGAAAAAGACATTGCATATTTGCTAATACTGAACTCTTGCGGAAACAAGTCCTATTGAGGGCATATTGCTCAAAATGTGTCTGTGCCAGTAACATTTTTATGATGGATAATAGCTTTCTGCTTTTACAATATGTTAGGAAATCTGTGATTCAAAATATACTTGGTATGAGTGCCAAGTATATCTTGTGCAGAAGGAATATGGTTTTTTTAATGAAAAATATTTTATGTACAATCTATTTTCCTGAGCAACAACCTATTTCGGTAATACCACATAGACACAGTTTTGAATCTTTTGATGACTAACAAATTATAGGAATTCTGTAGTTGTAACTCACCTTCCATAAAAATGGGCATTCCTTCTTCACCTAGATATGCACATTTTTTGTTTGGACATGGGTCTTACAACAACTCTACCTTTTATGAAGAGCACAGCCCATAAAACCAACCTCAAGTACAGTATGCGTGCAGGGGTGGTGACAAAATTGTTGGGGTAATAAAGGCAGAATCTCAATTGGCATCCTTCAGTCTCAAAAGACTATGGTATCATGCTCTGGAAAGAAGTCCTAACACAGCATCTGGTAAGGCTAAAAAGTCCAATTCAGGAGTAGCAATCGCTTCCACACTGAGGGCAGATACCTTCTGTCTCCTGCCCAGCCCCCAGATTTTACTGGTTTCAGGTCTGCCTCTTTGCTTCAGCCTGCCGAACAAGTGTCTCTTTGGATTGGAGAAGGCCATGCTAAGTCTTTAGCCTCCAAGCTGAATAATCAGAGGTCAAGGTTTCCCAGCTGTTAATGTCCAATCCCAAGGCCTTTAGATCCCTCTTGCAGATATTCTTATATCTCAGCTGTGGTCTCCCTCTGGGGCGCTTTCCCTGCACTAGTTCTCCATACAGGAGATCTTTCGGAATCCGACCATCAGCCATTCTCACAACATGCCCAAGCCAGCGTAGACATCACTGTTTCAACAGTGTATACATGCTAGAGATTCCAGCACATTCCAAGACTGCATTATTTGGAACTTTGTCATGCCAGGTGATGCCAGAAAGGCAGAACACAAAGAAATAAAATGAATAAATAATGGTAACAATAATAATGATAATGACGATAGTAATAGGCGCCTTGGGTGCAATCCCCAAAAACTGGAGCACCACACAGTGGCGTAGCGTGGGTTGTCAGCACCTGGGGCAAGGCAAGTAATTTGCGCCCCCTAACCCGTGGATTTTAGCACTCGGGGGAGGCAGCTCTTCTTGTGGTGTCGAGCCCACGCACCTCCTGCGAGGATCCGGCGGGCGGCCGCTGCCCAAAGGGCTCGGCCATCCGGGTCCGACACTCGTTGCCTCGCCTTGGGGAGAAGCGGGCGCCCTTTGCGTGGTGCGGGCCTGGGACACCCGACGCTCCTTTCTACGGAGGGCGACGGCCCGAAAGCCGGGGCAAGAGGGTCTTCCCGGGCCGCCGCGGGGCCCAGGTCGCCGCTCCTCTGGCTGGCTCGGAATGGAGGAGTCTTCCAGGGTCTCCGCACGGCCATTGCTTCGAAAGACCTGCGCCTTTAAGTCTTGCCTGGCCCCCTCGGGTGGCGCTGGCAGGTGCGAGGAGCCGGCGCTGGCCTCAGCCGGGGGATGGCCCGGGAGGGTTTGGCCCCTACTGGCCGCTGTTCGCTCCCCGACTCTCGCCGGCCCAGGAGCGCCCAGGCGCCGGCGCCGCCAACTCCAGAGACCCGCGGAGGAGAGCTTCCGAGTCGGGTCTCTGGAGCGCGCCCCCCCAGATGTTGCGCCCGGTGCGGCCGGCCCCCTCTGCACCCCCCACGCTACGCCTCTGGCACCACATGAACACCATCAGCAAAATCATCACCGGTCAATTGCAAAAGTAGCTTTACTTGGAATCATTTACATCCTGCAATGATATCTTTAATATTATTGAACAACATCTCCCTATCCCAGGTCCTTCAATAGGTGAAGAAAAATGTCAAATCTAATCTAAACATCTGGCTGACTATGCAACCAACAATAATAATGATATTATTAAACAACATCTGCCTACCCCAGGTCCTTCGAATGTCTCAATAGGTAGGCAAAACATCAAATTCAGTCTGAACCTCTGGCTGACTATAGCAAGCATAACAACAACAACATGTCTGACATCACTATTATGAAAAAGAAAACAGTCTGGGTCAACTAGAAAAAATAATGAAATACCGCAATCTGCAAATTGAAGTTGAGTGATTGTGGAAGAAGAAATCAATGGTTGTACCAATAGTAATAGGAGCCCTTGGAGTAATACTCAAAGGATTGCCTTAGATCCTTGGAAATATGTATTAGACCTCAATATTCTGTAAAAAAAAACCAACCCACCTTATTTGGAATAGCCTATATATACGGACCAGTGGTGGGTTTCAATTTTTTTTACTACTGGTTTGTTTGTGCACGCATACACTGCTTCTGTGCAGAAGCATCCAGGCGGATGGACGGAGTCTCCTGCCACCACTACTACTGGTTTGCCCAATCCAGGCCGAACTGGGAGCAACCCCCCTCTGATACGGACATTACCTTAATTGCTCTTAGGTCCTTGGTTAGGATTAGAACTGTTACATTTTCCCCAATTCCACACTAGGAAACGAATTGAAGATTATAATAACAACAATAATAAATCTATATGCTGCCTGGCTCCCAGCAGCTTACAATGATTAAAACATTTAAAAAGCCACAATACAGAAAATATGAAAGAAAAATAAGACAAGGCACAACAATGGCAGAGGAAAACAGGAAGGACGTAAGGGGCATCAATTGTCATCTCCAAAGACTGGATGAAGAGTCAGGTCTTTAGAGCTGCATTCAGAAGGATGAGGATGTCTCTAACACAGTAGGATTCAAGATGGAACACATAAGTAAGCCAAAACCAAGCACTACCCAGACAATGGAAACATTGTCCATCTGGAAAGCATATTGAAGCAAAACAAGCATCAGAAAGCCTGTGGAGCAACCAGCTGGTCAGTGTTTTAAAACCTGGCTGTAGTGAGCTGCAGAGTGGAAAGCCTGACTGGATTCAAGAGATGGGATAACTCACTGTATGCAAGAGTTTATTTTATGGATTTAAAAGGACAAAATGGAAGCCATTTGCTTGGATGGGCCATTGGAACCCTTGGTTGCCCTATTACAGAACCTAGGAAAAAGAAATCATTATGGAATCCTAAAAGAGGCAGTTTAGCTTCTACTTCTTTTGTCAAGTGTAGAGTGTAAGCTGCAAGCCAAATGGAAACCTTCCTATAGCGTCCTAAAAAGTCTAATTTGTTTTAATCGGGATTTTAAGGAGAAATAGTTTTAAGATTTTAGCACAGGGCGATAGTTATTTAATTTGGGTTTTAAATATTTATAATTGTTATGTTTATATGTTTTTTAATTTCCTGTGCACCGCCCCGAGTCCCTTCAGGGAGAGGGTGCGGTTTATAAATTTTAGTAGTAGTAATAATAATAATAATAATAATAATAATAATAATAATAATAATAATAATAATAATAATAATAATAATAATAATAATAATAATAATAATAATAATAAAAAGGACACAGTATGTTTATCAGTGGAAATTGAGAGAGAATGGGAAGTAATATTTGGCAGCCTAGTAACAAAAGCCTGTGAGTCATCTGCGGGATCGGATCCTGCCCCATACATCCTCACGGCCGATTCGCTCCCACAGAGAGGGACTTCTCCAGGTGCCGTCCACTAGACTTTGTCAACGGGCGACGCCCAGGGGAAGGGCCTTCTCTGTGGCGGGCCCAGCCCTCTGGAACGACCTTCCCCCCGACATTAGAACAACCACGGACCTCCGCTCCTTCCGCCAAAAATTAAAAACACACTTTTTCTGCTTGGCCGGCCTAGGGTAGTCTCTTCCTTTGGGGTTTTTTAGGGAACATTAGTTTTTAATGGGGATTTTAGCGCAGGGATAATTAGTTTAATTTATTTTTATTTTACTGTATTATTGATGTATTTTGTGTTTTTAGTTTTTCCCTGTGCACCGCTCCGAGTCCCTCTGGGGAGAGGACGCGGTATATAAAATAAAAATATTATTATTATTATTATTATTTCCAGGAAGATGAAATTCGGAATGCTAGGGATTGGAAACAATCTAATATCTATGGAGATTGTCAATCATCCAGGTCATGGTTGTTTCAAAAGTGCTTTTCAGAACTGAAGAAGCTTCTTGGAGGAGAAGTGAAACATTTTGAAAGAAATAAGAAGAAAAGAAAGTCCAGTTGCCTTTTGGAAAAGCACTTTTGGGAAATGATCCAATATTTTGTTGCCTTAAAAAAGTGAAAAGGGAGAAAAGCCTGAAGGCGGCAGGAGTTAACAGACTCTCATTGGTAACAAGAGCCAAAGAAACTGTCAAGAGATACCATAACCTCAAGATACCATATGTAGTAAATGCAAAACTAAAGAAAACATAGACAAAATAAAATATCCCCAAGAGGGGATAGGAATACAGAATTAAATTTAAAATAATAGATTACAGAAATATCGAAATAGGCATTCATAAATAAGAAGCAATGTCCTACTTTCCAATTCCAGAACCTGGAAAGCTTTGCATTTTTATAGTAAATCACTTCTGATGGGGCAACATCAACCAACTCTTGTGTCTAGGGTCCACATCAAGAAAGGCCATTGTGGAAATTTCCATACTGAAAATAAAAGAAGGCATATGCAATTAAGAACAGCTGAATCCAATAAGCATGCTTAAACAGATATGATTTATTCTCAGCATGAAGTGTGATTTGATTCTGTTATTAGACTTTAGATGGAATCTGTGCTTTGTTTCTTATTTATCCTGTTATTTATTACATTATATTCTTGCATGATTTATCAGAGGCGTATTCATAAATGAAGTTTAGAATCCATAAATTCCTTTAGTTGAATTCACTGCTTTATTAGCGGCATCTATTTCAATTTTAAGTTTCATTTTTAAAAGTTTATTCTTACATTATTCTAACTCATCACTTCATGTTTTCTATTCTTATTTTTTAAATTAAAAATCTTTATATGTAGGCTTTATTTTTTATTATTAATCTTATCAGTGTGGCCTAAAGAACTATAGTTATATTTACTTCACAATGTGATTTGTGTAGATTAATAACCATTATAAGGATAAATGATGATAGTGAATGTAGATGGAAGGACAGCTTAAATATAGTTAAATTTCACTGCTATAATATGAAAACTCAGCTCACTCATTTTCATTCCCTCTTCCAGTGCAAATTACAGTCATTTGTAATTCTTTTCAAGCAAACAAAATGGGAAACTATCCTCTGTCTTAATTCCCATCATCAAGAGGTTGCTTCTAAATTACTTAGTTATGTGTGGCCTGCCAACCTCTAATCTAACAATAGCAAGGCAACAATTTATTCATGCTGTCATAAGTATATTCCATGAATTATATTGTAATCCTTTTGCCGTAATGTAATATAACACTACTATAACCCCACATTACATATGTATATGTGAATGAACACATTTGTGAATTGATTGGGAAATGCAGAGCTGATATGGTATTATTCACCAGAAATTGAGCTTGAATGAAATAAGATTTCTCCATTGTATACTATTAGTTTAGAAAAGTATCTTAACTTCATACAGGAAATTTTTGACGATGGTTCAGAATGCTTGGCCAGACCGACTTTACAAAAAGTACCAATTTTCTTGGCATTACATAATATATTTTGATAATTGATTATATTCTTACAGCTATTGTAAAGTATGAAAAAAGGAAAACAAAATGCAGTGCTTATTCATCTTTCTTTCTGTCAGTTTATTCCTTCCAGGGGAGGGTTGCCAATTTTTAAAATACCACTCGCGCAACACTTCTGCGCTAAAGCATCTGGGCGGATGGAGTGGAGGAAGCCTCTCGCTACCGCTACTACTGGTTTGGCTGATCCAGGCCGAACCGGAAGCAACCCACCTCTGATTCCTTCAGAATGTATCTTTGCTCAGCTCTGAAAAATGTCTCTGCCCATTATATTGAAAAATGACATGGTGCCTTGAATAAGTCATGGTGACTTGAATGGAAATTTGCTTTCATATAAGTGTGCTTCCCAATTGATTTTAGTTTCATTTAGTTCTTCAATGAAACTACAAATGAAATTTCTTTTGTTTTACCTGCAGGACATTATGATGTATTCCTATTGGTAGTTGGGTAGGAGGCAGAACAAACAAAACTATAAACATTCAAGAAGCATTCAGAGTGCTTAAAATATATTTAATTATCTAATGTGAGGGTCTAAATCAGTATTCCTCAACTTTGACAAGTTTAGGATGTATGGACTTCAGCTTCCAGAATTTGTCAGCATGCTGAGGAATTTATGATTGTAAGCCACCCAGAATTACACTGAGGTCAAATAGTGGGCCAATTTTTTAAATAAACAAACAAACAAACAAATAAATAAATAAATAACCATCTTAAACTTGCCAAGGATGAAAACCTTTAGTCTGAACCCAAAGCAACTTGGGTTGTATGTCAGATTTAAAGGCTTTAAAAAATGGCCCTATTTTGAGAAACACACAGGTACTTTTCACTCGGAGCCAATCAAAATGGGAACAAAAACCTGCTCTTTCAAGCTGGCCATCTCTGTTGACTTTCCCAAGATAAGAAAAGTAGAAGATTATTTTGGGGAAGAAGAAAAAATATGTTTTGAAGGATCCATCAAGTTTCTAGAAACTTGAGGGACAAGGCATAATTTCCCCAAATGATTTATTTATTTATTGCTTTTATATGCCTGTTCACCTCAGAGAATGTCACCCTGGATGGCATTTTAAAAAGTCATCCACAAACAAGTATAAAAGAAAAACAATTACCATTAAAGCCAACTATGGTAATATAATATAATGATGAGCAGAATTAAAATTTATTATAACTTGGCATTTTACTTTTTTGCATTAGGTCCACTTACTGTGGACTTTACAACACATCCACAAATGCCTCTATTCTGGTTGAAATAATTGTTCAGTGTAATGCTGAAACAACAACTCTTTGCTTTTGTCTTAATTGGATGAAATTGACTAGAATTTTGTCAGATTTTCCCATTAGTTCACCTGGCAGAAAGAACTGTAACAATAAAGCTGGCTTTATTATTATTATTTTCTTCTCCAGTTTTCCAAAGAAATGTTCACAAAAGGCAAAAAAACAGGTGCATACTTTCTCGGCCTGGATGGGAAGGAAAAAGGAATCCACTGATTAGGGGTTCTGTTAGCCACTGCTATACTAAACGCCAAGCTGTGATCAAAACGGAGAAGGCAGTTAAAATAGATTGATTAAACTAGCTTCATTTTTACCCAATGTATACAAGAAAGTCAAGCAGTTGAAAATTGCTGGGTGGTAAAGCCCCAACAACCATAAATATAGTAGTTTCCCCATGACTTAACGACCCTGGTCCTAACTTAACAACTTAAGTGATTCACTTACTACTTATAACACTTGAAAAATGTGAAAATTAAATTAAATTAAATTAAATTAACAACGGTGGCAAGAAAGGTCGTAAAATGGGGCAAAACTCAATTAACAGCTTTCTTGCTTAGCAACAGAAATGTTGGACTAAATTGTGGTTGTAAATCAAGGACTATTTGTATGATACCTGCTTAATGCACTTGGAGTCCTTTTCTTCAGAGTATATCCTCCGAAAATTGACTTCGATATTTTGCCATTAAGTCCTTCTTGTTAAGCAGTATTTGTTTAAATTGGAGATATATGCTATCTATTTTTTTAACTCTTATATAAACACTAGAAAGGTGAGAACTGCATATTCCCAATGATTGTTTCTTTAACAAGAAAAACAAATGAAAAATTTATCTTCCAAGTGACCAAGAAAAAATAGTCTCCCCCCCCCCCCCCCAGACAAGATAATAAAATACTTTTATATACTGGAAAGCTCTTAGATATGTAAGAATCTGATTTGACTCTAGATAAACAGGACAAAATTGCTGTAATGCAAGCAGTAGGAAATCCTCCAAGCACAAAGTAGTAGTATCTTTATCTTTAATTGGATTTTGATACCGCCCTATCTCCCAAAAGGGAGGGAAAAAAGAAAGAGAGGAAGACAGAGTGAGTGAGTGAGTGGATAGAGAGAGAGAAGGCAGGAGTGGGGAGAGAAACAGACAGAGTGAGACAGAGAGAGAGGGAGGGAGGGAGGAAGGAAGGGAATATATATAAAGAGAGAAGGCGGGAGGAGGGGAGAGAAAGAGACAGAGAGAGGGAGGAAGGAAGGGAGTATATATAAAGAGAGAAGGTGGGGGGAGGGGGAGAGAGACAGAGTGAGAAAGAGAGAGAGGGTGGGAGAGAGGGAGGGGGAGGGAGGGAGAGGGTTGAGAGGGAGGCAGGGGGAGAAAGGGAGGGAGAGAGAGAGGGAGGGAGGGAGAAAGGAAGGAAGGAAGGGGAGGAGTATGCATGCATTGTTTTTATCAGGTCAGCAAGGAGGTGCAAGAAGAAAATCAATGTATTGTGACAGTCCTTTTTTCAAAGAATAATTTGTTGAGACAGTATTATGCTTATAGGCAAATCATTTTTTAACTTATGCAGAGATAAAAATAGCAATAACTTTTTTTAAAAAATCACATTAGCCTATCATGTTTACACAGACAAAAATACAGTGGTACCTCTGTTCACAAACGCCTCTGTTCACGACCAATTCGGATTACGACCAAACATTTCCCAAAAAATGTGCCCCGGTTCACGAACACCGTTTCGGTTCACGAACGGAAAAGTTCGTAAAAATACGCTCCGCTTCACGAACTCCGCCTTGCTTCACGAACTCCGCCTCGCTTCACGAACTCCGCCCTCGCATCACGAACAGAAAAGTTCGTAAAAATGCTCGGATTCACGAACCCCGCCTCGCTTCACGAACCGGAGCCGCGGACATTTTAAAAACAAGGTCAGAATGGATTAACCGGATTTACATTGAACCCTATGGGAAACTGTGCCTCTGTTCACGACCAATTCTGTTCGCGAACAGAGTCAGTTCAAGAATCACGACCAAAAAACAAGGTCGGAACGGATTAACCGGATTTACATTGAACCCTATGGGAAATTGTGCCTCGCTTCACGACCAATTCGGATCGCGAACAGAGTCAGTTCACGAATTAAGTTCGTGAACCGAGGTACCACTGTACAGCTTGTTGCTGAAACTTGGAATTGAAGATTATTTGGAAACATCCCCCCTCCCCCAAATTAGGAAAGAGACTTGACCTTGTATCATTTTCCTTTATGGAGTTATTAACCAATTAGAACTGATTGATTATGATGTCACTTGACAACTACATAACCCTTAATTATCTAAGGTTATGGAGGTTGTGAAGTGTTTTTTTTTTACAAATTGAAATATCATCCAATTAAGAATGGAGGCAATATTTTGAAACATTCAAACATGTGTTTTCACACTGACAGTGTTCTGCAAAGAAAACCGACAATTGTGTGATCTGTTCCAAAGTAGTATACTGACCTCACAAATCTAATAGGTCTCAGGACCAACTCAAATGCACAATTTCCACATCAGGATCATCAATATCTATGAAAGTTTGCTTATTGTACTTTGGGTTCTAAATACCCCAGCTTGACAAAAAAATACTGTCCTGGTGTTAGCAATCAAGTTAAAATAAAACAGGTTTACAATTAAAGAAGCAAGCAATGGAATTGTGTGCACTGCCATAAAAATAGCTAAACCTTGACATACAATTGTTCATCTGCATCCTGAGACTATAGATTTACGTTCATTATATAAGATGTTTTCATCTTACATTTACACTAAAGATTTTCTGGTGATTGAATGTCAGATATATGTAAAATGAGTAACTCATATTCTTTAATTCATATCCCTTCTCTCACGTCCCACTCTGCTTTCAGAGTTAGGAAATAAAATCGTATTTTCCAATTTCCTTCTTGGAAATGGTATTTTTCTGTTCACAATTCAAATACTTTGTGGGTGGAAGAGTCAGATCTGAAGCATGCTCTCACATACCGTTTGTTCTAATTCAGGGTTGTTGTTATTTTGTGCAATTGTTTTGTGCTATAAACAAGGAATATTTAGAGGGTTAGTAATGGGATGCTTTTCTTTCAAGATGAAAAGGGATGACTCATAGATGACTTCATCAAATCTCAGCCACTATTTATCATCCATAACTTTAAAACAAAATCATGGATAATCAATCAATAGCCAATCAATAGCTCAATCTGACAGCAAGCAATAGTCAAGAGAATAGGTTAATATCCTGAAATGAAAATGCATTAAGTGATTAATTAAAAAAATCAGAAGCTGAATTTACTTTTCAGATTCATTGCCTTGAATATTGGGGAAGCAGGGGAAGCAGTCTACAGTAGCCCATTCAAGGAAAAGGCAAATAGGTTGCAATAAATATATGATTTTGTAGATATGGTACTTTCTCATGAATATGCCATTGTTTTCTCTCAGTATTACTACTTAGCTTATTCTGTGGAAGCAACAGTTTTCTTCTCCAATTACAATATTTTTTCCACTTGAGAAACCTAATAGTGTCTTTATCTCTTCTGCAGAAAGGATTCTCTTTCTAGGGATCCCTAATGAATTTCATGTCATTTAAAAAGGAATACAGTCAAATGCCCAGGAGGCACATTATGAGTTGGTCTAAAATGCTGATCTTTGGGCAGCCCCATCCTATTTCCTAATATCCTGATGATTATGAAATCCAGTTAGGGAGGAAAGCAATCACAAGTCAAATATAGCCCAAATTCATCAAGAATTCAGGCTTTACCCATACCTAAATTAAATCCCTCTCCAGGCATTTAATAAGATGCTCAAACTCATTTGTTGTAAGACATTCTTACTTTAGGAATTACAAGTGAGACAGAAGAGGAACAAAGGTATGCTATGTGTGTTACCGATGCCATCAGTGTTCCTGCGTTTGCTATCCTATTCTTTCTATTTTTCTTCCTTCCCCTCCCTCTCCTACCTATCTGGTTCATGAGGAAGAGGCCAGTGGTGTTATAGAGCATTACCAGCATTCTCCTGTCATATCAGACATTAGGGCTGTGTGTACTTTGAAAATGATTTGAAAGAAGTGCTTCTGAACTTGAGCATTTCTATGTTGTCCATTAAAGAAGCCGCGCCTATGCTGAGATTTCCAATGGAAAAAGACATGGCTATTTTAATGAGTAGCCTAAGTTCTGAAATACTTTTGTATCACGTTCATGTTGTACATAGGCTTTTTGGTGGTTGGATGAGATGTGAGAAAATGGAATGCAACTTGCTTTTCTCCAAACTGTCACTTTTTTTTAACCTTCCTAGTCCTTAAAGAAGGACTAGAATCCATTATCTCATTGTTTCTAGGCCAGCATCTTAATCACTACACCAAGTTGGTTCTTTTATAGGATTATGGTTTATGATAGGTTTTGCAGAAATGACTTGCCATTGTTTTCTTCCATGGACTAAGAGAGGGACTGGCCTACAGAAATGCATCTGGTTTTGTCCTAAGGTGGGACTAGAACTCACAGTCTCTCGGTTACTAATCATGTGCTTTAACCACTATCAACTGGCTCTCCATGGAAGGTAGATAAGCCATCAAATAAATTGATCCTATGCTAGTTCTCTCCCCCCCCTCTTTGGAGTTAATGTTGAAAGCAATACAGTAATGGTCTGGTATGATTAGGTAGATCGATGGTTTTGTACTTGCAGTCAAGGCCAAAGCAAAATGACTGATTCAAAATCATCCAGCCAGCATCTGTGCCTAAGGGAAAATTGAGGACTACAACCTGAATTTCCCTACTTCTATTCCATCAGCTGGACAGACATAATATAAAAGAAACCATTCATGCAGACCACGTGGCTATAAAGAACGAGGGTTTTTTTCAAATTTTCTTTCAAGTTTCAGGTTGGAGAAAAATCTTTCCTTAAATGAAATTCTATTTTAAGAATGAAGTTCCAGTCTCAGAAAGAAAAGCAGTTTTGATATCTATTCTTCAGCAGGTTCTCTTACTATGGCTTATTAAGGAAAAGTATATTTCCTCAAAAGATATCCTCGCTATAAACTTACTAGTGTCAAATGAAAGCAAACTAATTAACATTATAAAATGAAATGTTCCATATCATAATGAACCACCTGTCTGGACATTCAACAGCCTAGCCAGGTTTTCTTTTCTTTTCTTTTTTACAGAAAACAAAGATTAGGCTAGTATGGTGATAAACTGCAGAAGATATTTGTGATATTCATAGAATGTGAACGTTTTATCGTACAGAATCAAACAGTAACGTGTGCAGTTCAATATATTCTAGTTTCCATTAATTAAAGAAGCTGCATTCAATTAAGATTAGGATCATAGTTTGCTGGGAATGAAGATTTAATCTTTTTTCCACCATCTGTGATAAACCTACCCACTATTCAGCAGGTACTGATAATAAAAAGCATCCTGTTATGTCATAGTGGAAAGAATTACAACACACTCAGGTCCAAACACAATTATTCTTTACAGTCAAACTGGCAAGACTGCTGACCAAAACTTTGTAGAACAGCAACAGTCCTTTCAAAACAACATGGGCCAAAAGTTATTACTCTATTACCAACAAAGTAATGCTCCTAGTGTGTATAACAGGTCCCTTTATGTATAACAAATTTGGGTCACTGAAGATTAAGGGCAGATCCAGACTTTCTGCTTGCTCCATTGCTAATATGGGCCACCCATTGCTTCTTCAGGCATGAACAGATGATGTCCTTTCCTCCTTCTCCCAACTCAGTGGAAATGCATCCAGTGCCAACTTCAAAACGGCTGTTTTCTAACCTAAACCATCTTAAGCTTTTCAGAACAGATGGTCTCTAGTGCTTCACTCCATTCTGAAAGGAGCCCAATTTCACATGGCTACAATGCCCAGCATCATCTCTTTCCTCCATGGCCTGGTCATTGCCCTGGGCTGCTATTTCATCTTGAACTACTGAGCTGCTATGTTCTCTGCTAGTTGGCATCTGTCATTTTTTAATTACTTTTCAGGGGATCCAATGATGGCCCATTAAGTTGATGAATCTTCCTTGCTAGTGGTTCTTTCTATCCCTTCTAGAAACTTCTTGCATGAAGAACAGTTGCAGGAACTGGGCAGTGGTGGGTTCCTACTTGTTATGACTGGTTTGGCTGAACCAGTAGTGGTTTGGTGGCTTGGGTCGTTGGAACCGGCAGCGACCCAGGTCTGCCATGTCCCTGAACTGGTTCTCCAGTTGGCGCCTATGGGGTGCCATCTTGTTTTTTGCTTCGCAGTGCGTATGCACATGGTGCACCCATGAGCGAACCATCAGTAATGACTGCCAGAACCCACCCCTGGAACTAGGTATGTCTAGTCTAAGGAAAAGAAGTACTAAGAGTGATATATTCCAATATCAAAGGGAGTGTCACAAAGATGAAGAGGTCAACCTATTCTCCAAAGCGCTTGAAGACAAGACAAGAAGCAATGGGTGGAAACTAATCAAGGAGAGAACCAACCTAGGAATAAGGAGAAATTTCCTGACAGCTAGCCCAATCAATCATTGGAACAACTTGCCTTCAGAAGTTGTAGGTGTTCCATCACTAGAGGTTTTTAAGAAGAGATTGGACAGCCATTTGTCTTAAATGGCATAGGGTTTCCTGCTTGAGTTAGAGGGCTGGACTAGAAGACTCCAAGAAATAGCAATAGCACTTAGAGTTATATATTGCTTCATTGTACTTTACAGCCCTCTTTAACTGCTTTACAGACTCGGCATATTGTCCTCAATAATCTGGACCCAGCCTCAGAAGAATGGAAGGCTGAGTCAACCTTGAGCCATTCAGAAACAAACAAACTCTTGTTGTGAACAATGAATTAGCCTTTAATGCATTCTAACCACTCTGCTACCACGGCTCAGTTGGAAGTCTGAATGAAGCATGTTCTTTTTTACTTTTCTACACCTTGTCCAGTTTTGGAAACCTTCCTCTCCTCCTTTTTTTTTCCTTTTTCAGAATTCTCAAGTTGCAATATAGTAAATAAAACCCCAAAGTTTCAGTTGATGCTGCTTTGCTTCAGCTATGAAACTAAATCATCAGTTCTTTCATCCTACAAAGTTTTTATAGGTCTACAGTGGAACATAGGAATGAAAGAAAACTTTTAACTCTTTATCACTGCAACACAGCAACAGTAATACAATAGCTGGGGGAAAATCCCAAAATCTTATATTATGTGTGTGTGTGTGTGTGTGTGTGTGTGTGATTCTTACATGGGAAAACACCCGAATACAACAAAACCAGCATACCTACACCCATGAAAATCTATGAAAACAAACACACACATGTATGTATGTATGTATGTATGTACATACTGTGTATACATATACATATACATATACATATGACTGTGTGCATGTATGTTCCAGCATAACTCTGGAACGCCTCAAGCAATTTCAACCAAACTTGGTGCAGAGATGACTTACTGTGGGGGTAAGACAGCCCTAACATCCCTTGGGGTGTGTTTTCTGTTAAGATATAGCCTGTTGTGACTTAAAATGACTTCTACTGTACAGCACAGTGGAGTTATCAGTGGAGTACAGGCTTCACGGTACTCCATAAGTCACCTTCCACTTCCCGTCCAGAATACAGCCTTTCATTTATATAAGTACCTGGGCATTTTGCCTAATGAGACACTGAATATGTTTTTTCTTAAATGACATGCATTAAATGAATACATAGAAAGTAATTAATTAACATCGATAGAATAATTAAGTTCAATAGCTTGCAGTCTTTTGCCTTTGTTCTTTCAAACACACTATTAGAATTGCAATTGATCACAGACTGAATACAGATCTGCAGTGTGATATGACTATAAATGAGGCAGATACAATTTTAGACTGCAGCAAGAGAGTTTCCAAATCACAGGAACATTTATTTCCTGTCTATTGTGCATTGGTTAGACTCCCATTGCAAAGACTGTGTTGAGACAATAATTTTCAAAAGATTCAAACAACTGAATAGGCTAAAAGTAGAGCAATGAGGATGATTGTCTGGAAATTAACTTCTGTGAAAAAGATGAGTTCTGAATTTGTAGTCCTGAAAAGAGAAGAATGAGGGGAATATACTAGCTCTCTTCAACTAAGTACAGTGATTTCAACAGAAGGAAGCCAAGGTTTGTTTTGTATCATCCCAGATTGGAAGCAAAGAAACAGTGGCTTTAATTACAGGAAGAACAAATCCTGTTGAATGTTAGGAAGAACTTATTTAATGGTAAAAAAAAGTGATAGAATAAATTTCCTAGAGATGGTAGGCTGCCCTTCATTGGATGTGTTTAAGCAGAAGAAGGATCACTATCTGAAAGACTTCCTGCACTGATTTGGTAATTCAACACAGGGACCTAAATGGCTCCTTCCTGTCACACCAAACCCAGGGATGAGACAGTGAGATCCAATCAAGTCTAATCTTTTATTTGCTTACACCTAATGGACAGAATCTTGCCAGACTAAAGCTACAATCTTCTAATCAAATACTGTAGGTATACCCTGAGAGATTTCAGAGTGCAAGAACTCTGAAGCTCTTCCCCCTTCCCCATTTACAATTCTCTGGGTGGTTTACAATGTCAACATATTGACCCAAAAGTCTGGGTTTTCATTTTTCTGACCTCGAACAGCTGGAAGGCTGAGTTAACCTTGAGCTCCATCAGAATCGAACTCAGGCTGTGGTCAGAGTTTTCCTGCAATACTGCATTCTAACCACTGCACCACGAGGGCACTATGCAGTCTCTAAATTTGGGACTCTCTTTACTGCTTCCTCCCTGAGGAACCACCATGCGGTCAAGACTCCACTCTACTGCACCTCCAACTGCACATTCCATTTCCATCTAATATAATTCAACGATTCTGTGTTTTTGTGATTTCCAGTGAGTTCAAATTCTTGTATCCACCCTTTGAGCGAACAAAAAAATTGTGAGAGATGGGGGAAAGAACTGAAATATTTGGGCTCCTTTTAGTTGGTGATTTCATTAAATATGACAGCTCAATGCCAGCCTTCCCCAATCTACTACCTCCAAAATATGTTGTATAACAATCCCATTTTCCCCATTCAACATTGGGAAAGGTTGACCTACATTATTATTAGTTGCGATTAATACTTTGTCGAGCACTTTTTTCTCCCTTTCATGAAAATATAGGCACCCTCCAGTCCAATATTGTTATTTTACCCTTCAGTATAAATAGTTGCACAAGAATGATGCTTCAGAAAATATCTAAGGGATTTATAAAATGTGGTTGGAAAGAACTTCTAATGGTTTCTTGAAGGTCAAAGCAAACTATGGGAAAAAACTCTGAAGAGACATCCAGTGAAGGTCAAGTATTTAAAATACTTGTTATATGCCACTACCTTTTGTTATTTTAAAGAAAAGAGATTTGAAGATTATCAAGGCTATTGAAATTACAAAAGGGAGATACTGTATTAATTAACAGTGCAGCCATACAAGAATAATTTCATCAATATTGTTTAATTTGTATAAAGGAAGTGACATCTAGAGAAAATTAATATCTAAAGAAACAAAATTTACCAAGGATTTCATTGACCTAGACAAAGGACCTATAACAACAGGGGAAGTTTCTGAAGTTATAAAAATATGATAAGAAAACACGCCAGATGGATTATCAGGTTTTTATTATAAATGTTTTGAGGATGAACTTTTATAATCTTTACAAAATACAATTAGTTTCACAGGGAGGAAATACAATACAATACAATAGCAGAGTTGGAAGGGACCTTGTAGGTCTTCTAGTCCAACCCCCTGCGTGGGCAGGAACCCTATACCATTTCAGACAAATGGCTATCTAACATCTTTTTAAAGGCTTCCAGGGTTGGGGCATTCACAACTTCTGGAGGCAAGCTGTTCCAGAGGTTAATTGTTCTAACTGTCAGGAAATTTCTCCTTAGTTCCAAGTTGCTTCTCTCCTTGATCAGTTTCCACCCATTGCTTCTTGTCCTGCCCCCAGGTGCCTTGGAGAATAGTTTGGCTCCCTCTTCTTTGTGGCACCCTCTGAGATATCGGAACACTGCTATCATGTCTCCCCTGGTCCTTCTCTTCATCAAACTAGACATACCCAGCTCCTGCAGCCAGTCTTCATATGTTTTAGTCTCCAGTTCCCTAATCATCTTGGTTGCTCTTCTCTGCACTCTTTCCAGAGTCTCCATGTCTTTTCTACATCGTGGCGACCAAAACTGTATGCAGTATTCCAAGTGTGGCCTTACCAAGGCACTATACAGTGGCATTAACACTTCACGTGATCTAGATTCTATCCCTCTGTTTATGCAGCCTAGAACTGTGTTGGCTTTTTTGGCAGCTGCTGCACACTGCTGGCTCATATTCAAATGGTTGTCCACTAGGATTCCTAGATCCCTCTCACAGTTGCTACTATTGAGCAAAGTACCACCTATACTGTACTTGTGCATTTTGTTTTTCTTGCCTATATGTAGGACCTTACTTTTTTCACAATTGAATTTCATTTTATTAGATAGTGCCCAATGTTCAAGTTTGTCTAGATCCTTCTGTATCTTAAGCCTATCTTCTGGAGTGTTGGCTATTCCTGCCAGCTTGGTGTCGTCTGCAAATTTGATGAGTTCCCCATTTATCCCCTCATCCAAATCGTTGATGAAGATGTTAAATATGTCAGAGAGATGGAAAGAGGCCAATATAGTAGAATCTCTGGTCACGAATCAAATTGGGTTCCGACCAAAAAATGCACATTTTTTGGGTTGGCTGTTTTTCCCTTCCGTGCCATTTTTTTAATGTGCCAAATTTCCAAAATTATGTTCAGGTCACAACCAAATCAGGTTGTGACCAAAGTTATGGAACAAATTATGGTCATGACCAGAGGTACTACTGTATATCATTAATACCCAAAGGGAGTGGGCAAGATATAATAAGAAACTATAGCCAATATAATTGAATAAGAACTGTAAGTTGTTTGTATTGATCCCCACCTGGATTCTGTATCCTGTAATGCACAGAGATCTACATCAGTCATTCAAAATTACTATATTTTCAGGGGAACAGAATTTATCCCTGATGTAATTAAGTTGTTGGCAGCTAACCATATAACATCATGATTAATGTAGAAAGAATTAAAACAAATTTATTAAAAAGCATTTTCTAGGTTACCTGCTGTGCTTCAAATGCAGTATTTTGATGGGAAGCTGGAGTCAGTAAACTTGAATCCAATCTCTGGAAAAAGATCTTTACTACTGGTTAAAACTACACTACTGTCCTATTGAACTGACCTATCTATAATTGGTAGACAACTTCAAATCTTGGGAACGTAAAGGTTCCCCTCGTACATGTGTGCTAGTAATTTCAGGCTCTAGGGGGCGGTGCTCATCTCCATTTCAAAGCTGAAGAGCCAGAACTGTCTGAAGACGTCTCCATGGTCATGTGGTCGGCATGACTAAATGCCGAAGGAGCAGGGAACAGTTACCTTCCCACCAAAGTGGTTCCTATTTTTCTACTTGCATTTTCACATGCTTTCAAACTGCTAGGTTGGCAGAAACTGGGACAAGTAATGGGAGCTCACTCTGTTTTGCAGCGCTAGGGATTTGAACCGTCAAACTGCTGAACTTTCTGATCTACAAGCTCAGTGTGTTAGCCACTGAGCCACCTTAATCTTAATCTTGGGTCTTAATCTTGGGAAACAGCTGTTCAAAAGGAACCGAGCCAATATGACTTTTCAGTAATACCATTTAAGTCTTAGTACCAGACCAAGCTAGATCAATATTAAGGCAGAAGACCTTATAGAAGGAAAACAGAAATTACTGTTTTTTTTCTCACAATATGATAAATTGGTAAAAAACCAGATATTAGTACTTAGACCAGTTTCATATTTATAGTATATCAGATTAAAATCCCCAAATTCATGTAAAGAAGCCTTATCTTTAGACTGATTTAAGTATCCCCATAGCAGTTGTGAAAAGGAAATATATAAAAATCCCATATGAAATTTGATACTGTCTCTGTGATATGAATGTCATAGAAGCCATGCTCATGTTCAGGGACATTTGCCACCAGTTGAGGCTCATCCATTTTTACATATTTTCAGGACACTCCCATAATTTTTATTTGCATTATTTATTAGACAACCAGCATGCATCTATTTCTCTGAAAGTAGCTAATTTCAACTACATTATGTGTAAGCTTCGCCCACAAAGGATTGCCAACAATCTGTGTTGCTAGAGTTTAACTTTGCTTTGTTTGTTTTCTTGAATTTATTTTTATTGGTGAACAATTGAAATAAAGTTTCTCTCTGTCTTTCACCATGATCCTAGGTGACAGACTGAAAGCAGTTTAATGAGAATTTATTCATGAGGTTCAACTTGGGATTTTACCTAAAGACAGTTAAAGGTCAGAGTTAGAAATGTGTTGATCATTTTAGATGCAGAGAAGGCCTTTGACAATTTGAACTGGGATTTCTTATTCAAAGATTTTCAGAGATATGAATTATAGAAGAAACTTTACAAAATGGGTAAGACTGATTTACACTTCACAGAAAACACAAGTAATTGTTAGTGGAATCTGATAAAACCCTGTGAGATTCAAAAGGGAACAGAACAGGGATGTCAACTGTCCCTTCTCTTGTTTATTTTCGTTCTTGAAATACTGAATAGAGATATAAGAGAAGGTAAGAGTATTGTGAAATATTTAAAAAGAAGCTTACAAGTTAAGGGTTTTTACAGATGACTTGGTGTTAGTTATGGAAGATCCTTTAAAGAGAATTGAAATATTAATGATCAAATTAAAAACAATTTGGTGCATTAGCAGGTTTCAAAATTAATAAACAGAAATGGAAAAAGAAAAAAAACCTTTTTGGTAAGAATTTCTCCTTTTTAAGAGATCAAACAATACCCTTTTGAGCCATTCTTACTATTAAGAAGTTTTTCAGGTGTCAAATATGCTACTTTGTAATTTAAACCCATTTTCTGGTCTAATCTTCTGGTCTAATCTTCATCCTGAAGATGAAACTCAAATACTTTGGCCATCTAATGAGAAGGAAGGACTCACTGGAGAAGAGCCTAATGCTGAGAAAGATTGAGGGCAAAAGAAGAAGGGGACGACAGAGAATGAGGCGGCTGGATGGAGTCACTGAAACAGTAGGCATGAGCTTAAATGGACTCCATGGGGTTGTGATGGGTTGGACACGACTTTGCAACTAATAACAACAACAACTTCTGTAAAACAACAAACAAGTCTACCCCCATCCTTTACATAATATTCTTTCAATAGCCAAAGACACTCATTATGCTTTCCCATAGCCATCTCTCTTACAGGCTAAACAATGAATTCAATCTTTCCTTGTAAGTTTTTTATTATTTCTAGAGTCCTTATGATCTTGGTTTCTGTCCTCTGAAATTGTTCTTCTTTTGAAAAAGTGGTGCTTGGAACTAGGTACAATATTCTAACTGTGATCTGACCAACTCAGAAGAGAAAGGAAAAAGTGTCTGTTTCTTTTTTTGATGCTATGCTTCTCAACATTTGGCTCATGTTCAATTAGTGATCCAACAAGATAGCCGTAGCACAACCACTTGTCCTGCCTGCCTGACCTTCTCCATTCTATACTTTTGCCTCCCACAGGAAGGTTTTTATGCTTGTCCTTATGAAAACATTTCGATGCTTTCTACTCATTATTTCAACTAGTCAAGATGCTTTCGAATCTGGATAGTCTTCTAAGGACCATTTTATTCCCCCTATTTTAGCCTCATCTGAAAATTTGATCATTAAATTCTCTTTTGTTAAATTTGACCTGGATGAGGATTCATCCAGGTCAAATTTATTGAACAGCATAAGACTTATAACCGAATCCCATGGTTTTGTAAATCCTTCCACTAAAGTAATACAGGAGTATTCTAATGGAGTATATTTTTGAAGACTTTTTTTGTTAAACTGGATACCCACTAATATTTATTTAATATTTTTATTTTATTTATTTATTTTATTTACATTTATATCCCGCCCTTCTCCGCAGAGGACCCAGGGCGGCATTTTAATGTCTGGATAATGTCTAGCCTAATCTTTATTGCCCTGCTTATAGAAACTGCCTCCCCGGTTAACCCTTATTACATTGTAAAGGCTAAGGCAAAGTGCCTATCGACGTGAGTGATGTTCAGCCAGTTAAGTCCAACCCTGTCCATTGGGGGCGAACAACTGGCCCCCATGGAGAGGGCGCGCAACTTGGGTGTCCTCCTGGATTCCCGGCTGTCCATGGAGGACCATGTGGCGGCCGTGGCCAGGGGGGCGTTCTATCAGTCACATGACCACTGAGCCCCACCTACCCAGTGTCAAGCTCCCAATGAGAAACTTCAAATGATTCATGGCCTCATGTAAAAGTTCAAAGCAATGTCCGTTTATTGAATATAACATCATGGCGATCCTCGGTTGTTGCCAGGTCTGGCAATAATTGGATGGCTTCTGCACTTTAACCCCTTATGCCCCCTCCCCTCTGCTTGTCATAAATTACGTTCTCCAATTAGAATTGAAAATAATTACATGCACGCGCAGTCACAGGTTGTCCTGAGATTCCTTTCCTGCCACAGGAATGTCAAGAATTTTCAGTTCGTTAAGGCAAACAGATAAAATCCATGGCAACATCGGGATGTTGACATCCGGCTCCCCTTACTTCTCGAAAGCAACCTATGGGAAACAAAACAATCTGAATGCAGGTGTATGACTTATGCGTCCCCCTCCCCCCTGTTTATCTGCCTGTTTCTTGTAGGTTTGTGTCGCTTTGTCTAGAGCTTTCTTGACATTTTCCCAAGCTGCTGTTGGTGGCTCAACAGTTTCCCCGACATCTGGAGGAAGTTGATTATCTAGACCCGCGGCAGTCCGGCTTCCGGCCCGGTCACAGCACCGAGATGGCATTGGTCGCGTTGGTTGATGATCTCTGGAGGGCACGGGATAGAGGTTGTTCCTCTATCCTTGTCCTATTAGACCTCTCAGCGGCTTTTGATACCATCGACCATGGTATCTTATTGCACCGATTGGGGGGGTTGGGGCTGGGAGGCACCGTTCTAGGGTGGTTCTCGTCCTACCTCTCTGGTCGGTCGCAATGGGTGTTGGCAGGAGGGCAGAGGTCGTCCCCGAGGCCCCTCACATGTGGGGTCCCTCAGGGGTCGGTCCTCTCTTCCCTTCTGTTCAACACCTACATGAAGCCGCTGGGTGAGATCATCCGTGGTTTTGGGGTGGAATACCATCTGTACGCTGACGACACTCAGTTGTACATATCCACCCCAAACCACCCCAATGATGCCGTCGAGGTGCTGTCCCGGTGTCTAGAGGCCGCACGGATCTGGATGGGTAGTAACAAACTCAAACTCAACCCGTCCAAGACCGAGTGGCTGTGGTTTCCGGCACCCCGGTTCAGCCAGTTAAGTCCAACCCTGGCCATTGGGGGCGAACAACTGGCCCCCATGGAGAGGGTGCGCAACTTGGATGTCCTCCTGGATTCCCGGCTGTCCATGGAGGACCATGTGGCGGCCGTGGCCAGGGGGGCGTTCTATCAGGTATGCCTGATACACCAGTTGCGCCCCTTACTGGACCGGGGAGCCCTTCGCACAGTCACTCAAGCGCTTGTGACATCCCGGCTGGATTACTGTAACGCTTTCTACATGGGGCTCCCCTTGAGGTGCACTCGAAAGCTACAGTTAGTACAGAATGCGGCCGTGCGGGTGATTATGGGTGCCTCAAGGCAAACCACGTAACACCTCTCCTGCGCGAGCTGCACTGGCTGCCTGTGGCCTTTCGAGTGCGCTTCAAGGTGTTGACAACCATTTTTAAATCGCTCCATGGCTCGGGGCCTAGCTATATACGAGACCGCCTCCTGCCCCATACATCCCTTCGTCCGATCCGCTCCCACAGAGAGGGCCTTCTCCGGGTGCCGTCAGCGGGGCAATGCCGGTTGGCGACACCCAGGGGAAGGGCCTTCTCTGTGGCGGGCCCGGCCCTCTGGAACGACCTACCCCCGACCTCGGACCTCCGCCTCTTCTGCCAACGTCTTAAGACGTATTTATTTCAGCAAGCCGGCCTAGGATAGCCCCCCGTTTCTGACTTTTTAAAAATAAATTATAATTTGGGAAGGTTTTTAACATGGGTTTTAGCACGGGTTAACTAATTTAATATATTTTAATTGATATTTATTGTATTTTGTGGTTTTAATAATGCCTGTGCGCCGCCCTGGGTCCTAACAAGGAGAAGGGCGGGGTATAAATTTAATAAAATAAATAAAATAAATAAATAAAGCATCAACATCCAATCAGTCAAGCTGACTGAGGAGGGGGGGTCTCTTGGATACTCAGGCATTGGGACGAAATCCATGCTGCTCACTACTTTAAACGGCGTGAGTCCTGTGCTGCTGTGAACAGCATTATTGTATGCAACCTCAGCGAAAGATAAAAGGTCTGCCCAATTAGACTGCTGATAGTTCACGTAGCACCTCAGGTACTGCTCTATCATGGCGTTCAGTCTTTCTGCTGCCCCATTAGTGCTCGGATGAAAAGCTGAACTAAGACCCTGAGATGATCCAATGGACCGCAGGAACTCCCTCCAAAATTTAGCCGTGAACTGGACCCCTCTGTTTGAGATGATTCTTCGAGGTACTCCATGCAGTTGGTAGATATGCTTCACAAACAGTTTAGCCAGCTTGTGAGCCGAGGGTAGTCCGCTACAGGGAATGAAGTGTGCCTGCTTGGAGAACAGGTCTATTACAGTCCAAATCACTGTGTTTCCCCCACTTTTTGGCAACTCTACTATAAAGTCCATTGCAATCTCCTCCCATGGCCTCGTTGGTTCTGCCACTGTTTGCAGTAGTCCCGGGGGTTTTCCTGGTCATATTTTCATTGTGGCACAGACTGTGCAACTTTTTACATAGCTATCCACATCTTTCTTCATTCCAGGCCACCAGAATTGCCTCCGGGCTAGGTGTAAAGTCTTTAGGAACCCAAAATGGCCTGCCAATTTGGCGTTGTGGCTCCTCTGGAGAACTAGGATACGTAGAGATTCTGGAACGTAGAGTTTCGTCCCCTTCCAGGCGAGGTCATCCCTCTTCGTCAAGATGTGTTGGTTGTTTTGGAACCAAGGGTCCGTTAGCAGCTCAGTTTTGAGTCTTGTGGTTAGATCGCTTGTGGTTTGACCCCATCGGTCACGGTGTTGCCGCCTGGTGGTTACTTGGGCAGCTGGCTGAGCAGAAGGAATAATGGCATCCACTACGTGCTCCCGTTCGCATTTGTACTGAGGCATGCGGGAGACGGCATCAGCTAGAAAGTTCCTCTGCCCTGGAATGTGCTTTAGTATGAAGTTGAAATGGTTGAAGTATTGAGCCCATCGGACTTGTTTGGGTGATAGTTTCCGTGGGGTTCTGAGAGCTTCCAGATTTTTGTGGTCGGTCCAAACTTCAAACGGTTTCTGGCTCCCTTCTAGCAGGTGTCTCCAGGTTAGTAGTGCCCATCGCACTGCAAAAGCCTCCTTTTCCCATGCGGCCCATCGTCTCTCCGTGTCTGTGAGTTTGCGGGAGGTATAGGCACAGGGTTGTAAATTTCCTTGGTTGTTTCTTTGGAGTAGTACTGCTCCTACGGCCATGTCGCTGGTGTCTGCCTGGATCATGAAAGGTTGCTCAGGGTCAGGATGCTTCAATACCGGCTCCTTTGCAAACATTTCTTTCAGTGTTTCGAATGCCTCCTGGCAGGTTAGGCTCCACTGTAGGGGTTGTCCCGGATGAGGTTTCATTCCTGGGCTCCCTGTCTTCAGGAGGCCTGTCAGGGGTTTGGCAATCTTCGCAAAGGAGGGAATGAACTGCCTGTAGAAGTTTGCGAACCCTAGGAAACTTTGTAGCTGTCTGCGAGTGAGAGGGGGTTGCCAGCTTAGGACGGCTTGCACTTTAGCTGGGTCCATCTCTATTCCCTCATTTGACACTCTGTAGCCTAGATAGTCTAGTCGCTCATGGTGGAATTCACATTTTGATAGTTTGACATACAGGTTGGCTACCAGAAGTTTTTCCAGTACTTGGCGAACCAGGGGTATGTGGTCATCGATGGTCTCAGTGTAAATAAGGATGTCATCTCGAAAGACAAGGACCCCCTTGTAGAGGTGCTCATGCAGCACCTCGTTTATTAACTGCATGAACACTGCTGGGGCTCCCTGTAATCCAAAAGGCATCACTTTGAATTGGAAACTTCCTAAAGGGCAGTTGAATGCTGTTTTGCATTCAACTCCTTCCCTGATCCGTATTCGGTAGTATGCTTCTCTGAGGTCTAATTTGGTAAAGACTTTTCCTTTGGCCAAGTGAGACAGCATATCTTTCATGAGCGGAAGCGGGTATAGGTTGTGTACGCACACCACATTTATCCCTCGAAAGTCTACGACCAGGCACATAGTTCCATCTTTTTTCTCTTTGAAAAGGACTGGTGCCGCAATCCGTGGCTTGGCTGGTTCGATGAACCCTCGTGCTAGGTTTTTGTCTATGTATTCACGCATTTCTTGCATCTCTCGAGGCGTCATGGCATACAGCTTGGGTTTGGGTAGTTTTGCCCCAGGGATGATTTCAATGGCACAATCTTTTTCGCGGTGGGGGGGCAGGATGTCGCATTCTGTCTCACTGAACACTTCTGCGAGGTCCTGGTATTCCACTGGAATCAGTTCAGTCTCTGGGGTTTTGTCAGATGTGGTTGCCAGTTGTTCTTGTGGTCTCTCTTGTGGGGCTCCCAATGTGAGTGGTATTTTTGCTTGCTCGTGAGGGAGGGATTGAGGGCCAGGTGATATCCTAAGCCTGCGGGTGCCCCCTTGCCACCAGATGGTCGGTCCCCACTTGTCTAGCCAGGAAAGTCCAAGTATGACTGCCTCTGTCATTTTGGGGGCTATTATGAATCGAATTATTTCCCAGTGATCTGCCAATTCTAGTCTCACTGGTTCAGTTAGGTGAGTGGCATAGGCTCCTCCCATTAGGGAACCGTCAACCTGCTCGAACCAAATCGGGTGGTTCAGTCTTTTCGCTCTGATCCCCAGTTTCTGAACTGTGGTTACGTTGATCAAGCACCTAGTGCAACCTGAGTCTACAAGGGCTTGAAAATCCTCCTGTTTTCCTGTTTTCGGGATTGTGAGGCGTATTGGAAAAAGGAAAAGGTAAATTGATTCGCTCACCATTGGGTCATTTTCTCCCTCGTCCTCACTGTCATAGGGTTCAATTGACTGGTCATCATTGCCTGGGGTTTCACTGCTTTTGCCTGGGAGGGAGGAAACCCCTGCAGCTTGAAGAGCCCTCCTGGATGTGTTGATGGCCCGTCGGGGCCCTCGTTCTTGTCGGGCCCTGGGTGGTAGGTCCAGCCTTGGTTTCGGGACTGGGGTTGGGCATGCAGCTACCATGTGGCCCATTCCCCCACATCTGTAACACCTCACGGAACTTCGAGGGAGGGCTGGTCTCAGGTCTCGCTGTGGTGCCATTTCTTTCTTTTGGCGGGATGGTTTCAGATTAGGTTGACCCCTCTCCTTTGTGTCTGGTTCCTTCCTTGTGTCATTGGCACGTAGCCCACTGTCGACTTTTGTTGCCACTCAGAACCACTCAGAGAGTTGGTTTGGGATGTCACGATATGCAGTTACTTGGGCAATACGTTTATCCAGGTTTATTCTGAAAAAATGCACCAGCAACCGTTCTGGTAGGGGGGGTAGTCTTCCAACTATCCTCCTGAATTCACGGATGTGCTCTTTGATGGGGCAGCCTCTTTGCTTTAGGTTGCTGAGTTCCTCCTCTGCATATGGGTCCTCCTCCCCCTCTTCAAACCTGGCCTCTAGTACTTGGAGGAAGTCATCTATGTCTTGCAATTGGGGCACTCTTCGCTTATGGAGGGCTGCAAGCCATTCTTTTGCTTCCCCCTCGAAACCCTCTGCAATGGCATTCACCATGGTTCTGGGGGATGGGTAGAGGTGCCCATAGCATTCTAAGTGGATATCAGCTGAATCAAGGAATAGAGCTAGTTGGTCTGAATTACCATCAAACTTTCCCCTGAATCGGGGTGGATCGTTTAGTTCCCTCCCTCCTCTGTTTTCCTCCTGGCCCCTGTATGCCCGTGCCTGATATGGCCGGTCATCTTCTTCAGCTCTAGGAGGAGGAGAGGGAGGGAGTTGCCTGCTCTTGGCAGCATGCTTGCTTCTGGGGCTGCGCTCCAGCATGCGTCTCCTCCCTTCAGCAGGATCAGATATGCCTCCTCTCTCTTCCGGATGGCAGGCTGGCCTCTCGTCATGAAGGGTGGCTTGATCAAAATCCTCCCTCAGTTTCTCTGCTGCACCCCCCAGGGATCCCATCTGGGCCCGGGGCCTTCTAGCTTGTTCCCAGTCCCACATCCAGTACTTATCTTTTCTTGCTTCTGTTGCTGGGAAAGGTTTTACAGGCTGGATGTCTGCAGCTCCGCTGTTCAGGGGGGTTGGCTGGCCTCCAGCTGAAATGAGGCTTTCTTCTGCCATGGCCTGATCTCCTCCCTCTTTATCAGGCATTGCCTGGGGGAGCGGGACTCAGGTAGCCCGGAAATCTTGATAGATTTCTTTTAAAAGACCTGGCAGTCTGTCAAGCTCCCAATGAGAAACTTCAAATGATTCATGGCCTCACGTAAAAGTTCAAAGCAATGTCCGTTTATTGAATATAACATCATGGCGAGCCTCGGTTGCTGCCAGGTCTGGCAATAATTGGATGGCTTCTGCACTTTACCCCCTTATGCCCCCTCCCCTCTGCTTGTCATAAATTATGTTCTCCAATTAGAATTGAAAATAATTGCATGCATGCGCAGTCACAGGCTGTCCTGAGATTCCTTTCCTGCCACAGGAATGTCAAGAATTTTCAGTTCGTTAAGGCAAACAGATAAAATCCATGGCAACATCGGGATGTTGACACCCAGGTGGTCATTAGGGAAGAGAACCAGTTGTTAAATTATTTGAATTCCCCCCCCCCCATTGCCTTAACCTTTGGGAGAATGGAACTGCCACAGAGTGATATTTGATAACATTTCTATGTGACCTTACCCCCCACTAATTCACAACCATATAACTGCTACCACCAAAATAATTTTCTAAATCTTTGGAATTGTAATAACCTAATTCTGTGGCATGAGGCAACCCAGTTTTGTGTAATGGTTCAGGCTTGCTCTAAAATGGGAGACTGTGAATTCAAGTCCTGCCTTAGCCATGAAAGGCACCTGGGTGACCAGTCACTCTCTCTCAGCCCAATTCATCTCACAAGTTGTTTTGGGTAGAAACCAGGAGGAGGAAGATGTTTTGGGCATGTTCTCTGTGTCAACTCCTAAAGTTGTCATTCTGAGGAAAGGGAGGAGGGAGTGCATTCCACGCATACTTTTGGCTATAGTCAGATCTCAGATTATTGCAGCAGGCTTGGGAGGGGTGCACCTCATTGGGGAATGTGATTTATGACACAGACTGAGGGGAGAGAAGGAACAGAGATAAAGTCCAGCTATAATTTAAAAAGGCTAAGATCTGACTGCAAAAAGATCTTGCCAAAGATAAATGCTCCTAATAAATGACTAATTTGCTTTTGAAGTTTTGTCTGAGGCTCATGAATTAATTAGGGCATTTTTTTCTGGAAACCTGACACTCTGCCTTGAGTTATTTGCAAAAATAATAAAGATGGGATACAAATGAATAAATAAATAATTTACCATTTGCTGTATTTTTGTATGTTTGTTTTAAAATCCTACATGCAATATATATGTTGCTTTGGGACCTTTTACCTATCATTTCAAATTATTTGGTATTTTTGGTGAATCCAAATTATTTTAACTGTTTCCTTGGCATTTTATAAGCATCCACAACTAAGGTGTACTATATTGTCTCATCTCAGAAGCAAAACTATACCTCCAGCCTTTCAAGTTAAATTATAATTAATGCTTGGTTTGAAGATTGTAAATATTGTAATACACAATTAAATAGTTTTTCTAATTTTATCAACCCCCCCTTCTTTTTTGCAAAGGAATTTCAACTCCAAAGTAAGATTTGGATAAAGTTATAAAAGATATTGACATATCTCCTTTCGCCTCAGTATTATACTGTATATTTTTCTGAACTGCATAATTCAATTGCTTTTGAATTTATACATATTGCCTTACTATCAGCATTCTCATAATGCCAATCTAAAAATATCTCTTTAGTTAGGAAAGAAGTCAATTTAATGAAGTCTACAATGTTCCATAATAATCCTTTTGACTGGGGTGAAGGTAATTTATTCTAGCAATAAGACAACTAAGAATATTCAATGTGAATAAATGTTATACTATGCCAGAGGTTCTCATACTGTGGTATCACTGCCTCCTTAAACTAGGAATAAAACGAATGCATAAAAGCTAATGATTTCATTGAGGTTAGGACCTGCCAAGAAATAAATATACTACGTTTCAATAATTAACTCTAAATCTATTGCAGTACTACGTCTTCTTGTGGGATTTTTGCAGGCAAAAATTGAGGAAAAAGTGCCTGGAGGAGGTTTTGACAGTGTTGCCACTGGAAGGCTAATTGTGCAGCATTTTTTTTTAAATCCAATACTCTCCCCCAAGTTGTTCATGTCTGCCTGGGGAAACCTCACCCCAAATTGAAAAGCCCTTCAGAATAAAACTCAACATGCACGAACTGACTCTAGTGTGCAGTCCCAATAGAAGGAACACTTGCATGTAATACAAAATGCAGGTGTGTTAAATCAATAGGAGACCCCAGAAAGCTGAGGGGGGAAAAATTCCTAGGAAGAAAAAGATGTAAATGTTATAATAAAAATAATTTAAAAAATCAATTATTCATATTCTGAATATTTGATATATTTTTTCTAGCACTTGTAAGAATATAATAAAAAAGCCACATTAAAAAATAATGCACTTGAGTAGCAACTGACAATACTATTTGAAAAACTGGCAATGTTTTTATGTAAGGGAAAGAACTTTTGGCATTCACATTTCTATATGTACGAGACTTTTTGATTTCTTTTCTGCCCTAACAAGATTTGAAACTAACACAGAGAAAAGTGAGCTGATTTAATGCTCATTTACTAATCCTAAAACATAAAATGTGAGGGCTACTCTGAAGACTTAAATTCTTAATTAGACTGAGTGTGATGAAACCACATCTGCATACTTCAAGATTTCTCCTTTTCCCAGTTCCTTACATCAGCAGGGGTGGGCTGCAAGGGTTCAGGAAAACCTCTAGCTAAGATTCTGTGCAGTTTGGAGAACCCCCAAATTCCACTCCTGTCTGGCCCCGCCCACTGCACCCCTCCCAGGAGTCTCCACGGCCCCGTTTTTGGATGCAGGGCATATGCAGAGTCTTAGGGAGGGTGAAAAATGGGCCTACTGGAAGTTCAGGAATGCTGGAAACAGGCCCATGTCTGGCCATTTTTGTCCTCCTGGAGGCTCAAGAAAAGCCTCCAGAGCCCAGGGAGAGCAAAAATAACTCCCACCATAGCGCAGGAGGCTGACTAGGCCACGCCCACCTTGGCCCACCCACCCAGCAACTAGGCAGAGAACCCCTTGTTAAATTTTTTGAAGCCCACCCCTCCTTACATGTAGATAAAAAGACACATGGTTATTTATTTAATCCTCAGGAAATGCAGATTACATGGTCATGTTGATTAAGTCTGTCTTCTTTGTACACCCCATCCATCATTATGACCTGTTGGATGGTTGAATGAGGTCTTCCGATTGGTCTCACTATACCAGTGGGGCTCCAAGAAGATGAACAAATGTGATTATTAAAGGTATGTATTGATTTATGTATTGATTTATTATTAAATGTATATCCCTCCTTTATCTTGTACAAACCAAGTTTGTGTATACAATTCTCCCTCTCTTATTTTACTCACAATCAAACCGCGTGAAGTGGGTGAGCTGAAAGAGACTGCAGACCCATTGTCACCTCTCTGGCTTTTATGGCTAAGAGAGAAGTACAACTCACACTTTCTGGGTTTCCATGACTGTTTTAGGAAATGGGGTCAGACAGATGGACAAAGAAAGCTGATACTTTGAACAATATAGGTAGTCCTTGACTTAAAACACTTACATTTAGTGACCATTCAAAGTTATAACAACACTGTAAAAAATGGCTTTTTCACACTTACGACTGTTGCAGCATTTCCATGGTCACATGATCAAAATTCAGGCACGTGGCAACTGACTTACTTATATTTATGGTGATTGCAGTGTCCTGGGGGTCATGTGTATTCCATTTTGTGATCTTCTGACAAGCAAAGTCAATGGGGAAGCCAGATTCACTTAATGATTGTCTTACTAACTTTAACAACTGCAGGGATTCACTTAACAACAGTGGCAAGAAAGATCATAAAAGGGGGCGAAAGGGTGCCATCTTAGTCTCCCCCACTTTTACAGGTATTACAATCTTTCAAAAGTCAGTGACTTTATTGCTGCTGTTATTATTATTTGTATTATTTGAAGACTTCTTAGCTGCCACACTTTCTAATGGGAAGTCAAATGGGAAGGGTTCTTCTGTGACATCTTCTCTTGACAAAGCAGACCAGGGAGACCGCAGCCTAAGGATGAGAGGATGATACAATGAAGCACAGAGATTGTCAGAGTTGGAAGGGACCTTGGAAGTCTTCTAGTCCAAACCCCCATCCCCAACCCAAGCAGGAGACCCTACACCATTTCTGACAGATGACAGTCCAGTCTATTCTTGAAAGCTTGCAGGGATGAAGTTCCCACAACTTCTAAAGGCAATTTCTGTTCCATGAGTTAATTTTTCTCACTGTCAGAAAAGTTCTCCTTTATTTCTAGGTTGAATCTCTCCTGGTTCAGTTTCCATCCATTATTCCTTGTCTGGCCTTCAGATGCTTTGGAAAACAGCTTGACCCTCTCCTCTATGTGGCAGCCATTCAAATATTGGAAGACTGCTATCAGGTCTCCCCTGATCCTTCTCTGGCCAGCTAATAACTAAATAACAGCCAGAATACTCAATCCACCAATGAAACGTCACCAGGAAACTAATACCCTATTATTCAGAGCCTAGAATAACTGCTGGAATCATTCTGGCATTATCCCTGATGTTCATATTTTATTGATTTCAGAATTTTGTCCCTTAGTAAGAAATTCAAGTATGAGATTCTTCCATACAATGCGGTGGCTCAGTGGTTAAGACGCTGAACTTTTCGATCAGAATGGTCGGCAGTTTGGCGGTTTGAATCTCTAGCACCGCATAATGGAGTGAGCTCCCATTACTTGTCCCAGCTTCTGCCAACCTAGCAGTTCGAAAGCATGCAAAATTGCAAGTAGAAACATAGGGACCACATTTAGTGGGATGTTAACAATATTCTGTGTGCCTTTGGCATTTAGTGATGCTGGTCACATGAACATGGAGACGTCTTCGGATAGTGCTGGTTCCTAGGCTTTAAAATGGAGGTGAGCACTGCCCCCTAGAATCGGGAAAGATTAGCATATTATCTTCAATCAATCAATCAATCAATCAAATGTTTATTTGTATACCGCTCCCTCTCCCCGAAGGGACTCGGGGCGGTGCACAGGGAATATAAAACATAAAAAAATACAACAATATAAATATCTAAAATCAGATTAAATTACATTACCTCTTGCTAAAACCTAAAAACCTAAAACATTAAACCTCCTAAAAACCCAATTAAAAATTTAAATATACAGACTGGAGGTAGGAAAGATAAATTAGGCCAAGCCGGCCTGTTGCAAGAAATACGTTTTGAGCTTTCGGCGGAAGGAGCGGAGGTCCGGAGTTGTTCTGAGGTCGGGGGGTAGGTCGTTCCATAGGATAGGGCCTGCGACAGAGAAGGCCCTTCCTCTGGGAGTCGCCCGCTGGCATTGCCTAGTGGACGGCACCCGGAGAAGTCCCTCTCTGTGCGAGCGAATCGGTCGAAGGGACATATGGGGCAGGATGCGATCTCGCGGATAGCTAGGTCCCGTGCCATGGAGCGCTTTGAAGATGGTAATCAGCACCTTGAAGCGCATCTTTACCTAGAGTTCTTCCTTAGTGAGAATGATTCTTGCGATTGACAGCTGCAGATATCATGGGAAGGGTTTTTTCCCCAGAAGGTCTGAAGTTGGACCACAACAGAATGTACCAAACTAGGTAAGAAATTAATTTTACAATATTAATGTTGTAGAAAAGTATAAGATTAGCTAAAAGTAAGTGGCATCTTTTTGTGTGCATTACAGTATTCCCTGCCAGATATTATATTTTTTATTGAAATTTTAGTCCAGATGCAATGCCCATTAGTGGTGAACAAGAGACTTGGTTGGGAAAGAAATATTAAAAAGCAGATAGAGAGAGAGACCTATTCAGCTAGGAACAGATTTGAATTGCAAATTGGCATTTGCTGTTGCTAAACTGAGAGACATTGTGACTGTACATATATAAACATCTGTCCATTTCCACTATTAGGGTAAATCCCAATAAAACTCTACCTACAATGTACATTTCAAATCTACAATTGCAGTTTCTGTCACTGCATATGTTATTCTAAGCAAACTGCTAGGGAAAATGAGGCAATTCACAGATAAATTCTACTGGAGAATGTAGAATATGTATGAACATGTAGAATGGTTTAGTTGAAATGTTAGCACCGAGGAGCCTGGATGTGTGATATTACAAATGCCGAATAACTAGAAGCAATTTTAAAATAATTCAGGTTCAGCTGGAGAATAAAATTTAATTGTCTTAATATAATGTACTGCCAGGAACTTTTCAATCTGCATTTTATTTCAAATGTAAATAAAGATTTCTTTGAGTTTTGAGTTCAGTTTCTGGTGACTATATGAAAACCTCTACATAATTTTCTTGAGAATAATAGAGAAATGGCTTTACATTGTTTTCTAGTAGGATATTTTCCCAATTTCCTAACCCATTCTACAGCCCTGGGAAGTTCCTTCCATTTCCCAACCAAGCAGTTAGTTGATCTCAATCGTGTTTAGCTTTAATTGAGGTAATTAAAGACTGAAAATCTCCGCAGAGCAGGGTTAAAAAAAATTGTCCCGCTAATCTTTGGTAGTGAAATATCTGTGCAAATCTTAATCTAGCATGATAATGATGTAAAGGACTAGGGGGACATGATAGCAGTGTTCCAATATCTAAGGGGTTGCTACGAAGAAGAGATAGTCAACCTATTCTCCAAAGCACCTGAAGGCAGGAAAAGAAGCAATGGATGGAAATTAATCAAAGAGAGAAGCAACTCAGAACTAAGGAGAAATTTCCTGAAAGTTACAACAATTAGTCAGTGGAACAACTTGCTTCCAGAAGTTGTGAATGCTCTAACACTGGAAGTTTTTAAGAAGAGATTGGACAACCATTTATCTGAAATGGTATAGGGCAGTGATGGCGAACCTATGGCACGGGTGCCATGGGTGGCACGCGGAACCATTTCTTAGAGCACACAAGGTGTTGCCCTGTCAGCTCCAGTGCGCATGTGTGCGCTAGCCAGCTGATTTAGGCCTTCTTTTGAGGCTGGTTTTCGCCCTCTGGAGGCTTCAGGGAAGCTCCTGAAGCCTCTGGAGGTGGGAAGGGGAGGCTGTTTTCACCCTCCCCAGCCTCCTAAAAAGCCTCTGGAGCCTGGGGAGGGTGAAAAAAGCATGCCAAAAGCAGGGGGTCACGCACATAGCATTATGGGTGTGGCACACCCATGCACAACCCCCCTGCGCTCCCCCCACTTTTGGCACGTGAGCCAAAAAAGGTTAGCCATCACTGGTATAGGGCCATGATGAGAACCTATGGCAAGCGTGCCACAGGTGGCATGCAGAGCCATATCTGACGGCACGCAAGCCATCAGCTCCAGCACACATGCGTGCACCAGCCAGCTGATTTTTGGCCTTCTGGAGGTTTGGGGGAGGTTGTTCTTGCTCCCTCCATGCTTCAGGAAAGACTCTGGAGCCTGGGGAGGGTGAAAATGACCTCCCCCGGCCCCCCAGAGACTCTCTGGAAGCCGGAAATGGATCTTTTCCAAACTTCTGGTAGGCCCGTTGGACCTGTTTATCCCCCTCCACTGGCTCTGGAGGCTTTCCTGGAGCCTGGGGAGGGCGAAAATGGCCTCCCCTGTAGGAAATACCAAGCTCAGCTTGGAGGTGAGCAGTGTGGCATATGGGCGGGGGGGAGCATGGAGGGTTGTGCGTGCTTGAGTGTGCGTGTGACTTTGCATTATGAGTGCCAGCACGCGCACACTATTGCATGCATGCACTTGTATTTTTGGCACACAACCCCAAAAAGGTTAGCCATCAATGGTATAGGGCAGGGGTCTGCAAAGTTGGCTCTTTTAAGACTGGTGGACTTCAACTCCCAGAATTCCCCAGCCAGCATTTTGGGAGTTGAAGTCCACCAGTCTTAAAAGAGCCAACTTTGCAGACCCCTGGTATAGGGCTTCCTGCCTAAGCAGGAGGTTGGACAAAAAGACCTCCAAGGTAGCTATTCTGTTTTTCTTATGGAATTGATGACAGATGACACTCACATGTGTTGAGTGTTGAATTGCAATGAAGGGGGTTCCATGATCCCCAAGTGCATAAGGTGAGGCAACATAAACTTGGGCTTCATATATGCCCACACAGCTTGGTAGGCATATATATTAGATGTGGTTCTTCAGGCATATCTAACATGAGATACAGTGGGATTGTTATTTTAAGTGGCATATCAGGTGATTAGTGGTCTTTTCTCTTTGACATCCACTACCTTGACTGGTTCTACCAGGCTTTCTATATTGGCTAGCAGCTGACACCCTCCCAATTGGCACAATCAAATGCCTTGGTCAGAGGACACATGGCTTTATGCCTTCTTCAAAAGCTCCACTAACAAATGGTACAAAGGGAAAAGGAAGCAATACTATTAAAGCTGAATATCATTATCTGAAAAATATTTCAGAAGTGGAAATGTGTTTCGTTGTATATTTATAGTAGTTGATAACCCAGCGTTGCCTGGGTATTTATTTATCCTAATCCTGTATTAGACAGGAAAAGCCCTGATTTTGGTGACAATTAAATTAGCTACAAAGGTTTTCCCTATGCCCCCAAGTAGCATCAAGAAAAGTGATAGCACCTTAATTTCTAATGTTGGATTTCCCCCTTACCAGAGGGAGCCCCCTTGTGGAGTACTGTTACCATGGCCACTGCACTTTGCTGTACAGTAGAAGTCATTTTATGGCAGTATGGTAAAAGCCATTGTAAGGCACAACAGGCTGTATCTTAACAGAACATACACCAATGGGTGTTAGGGGTGTCTTCCCCCCCCCCCCCCAGTATTTTTTTCCAAAGAGTAAGTCATCTGTGTACCAAGTTTGGTTGAAATTGTTTGAGGCATTCCAGAGTTATGCTGGAACACACACACATACACACACACACAGCTGTTTATATAGCTAGATCGATAGATTACACCTGCCAATGCAGACAAAGGAGACACAATGTAAAATATTTAATTATGATTGGTAACTCGAAGAGACAAAAAGAAAATCTCATTTGAGAGGAATTTCTATTCTGTTCAGAAACATTTTCCCAGTGTCTTGAAGTTAGTAGGCTGCATATAACCACAAAACTTAATTCGTGGTTCCTTTACAGACATATTTCTGCATTATAAATCCTATTACCGATGGTGAAAGAAATCATTTGACAAACTTGCACGAAAAAAAGAGCACAGGGTATTGTGCATCTTTTCTACTCCGTTGCTTTTCATATAGAACTTCTTTACTGCCGATGCTATGCTAAACATAAAAGAGCAAATAATGAATATTTTTTGCCAACTACAAAGCCTTCTGAAAGAAAAGATTTCATAATTTATGGTTACATCCAAATCCAAATTTTCAAGATAATGATCTATCATTAGCAGGAAAATGGAATATACAATTACCACGGAACCTAAAGCATTGCATTTGTGAACTGTCAAATCTTGCAATCTGATAGACATGATACAGACTATATAGGAGAGAATAATTAATCTCTTGTTTGCTTGATTGATAGATCAGCATAGCATTGTTCTTTGAAGTTTCGAAAAGTAAAGCTATAGAATTACATTTTAAAAAGTAACTACCAAAATAATTGCAGGCAAAATATTGTCACTAGTACTGCATTAAAAAAAACAAAAAACAGGTTTTTGCCATTATTCTATCAAACAGCCTTGATACTTCACTTGACAGAGCAATAAAAATTAAGGTTTCTGAAATGAGCTCCTGAAACTTGGGGACGTTATACGGCAGAAAGAGATTTTTCAGTGTCTCTTAGCTATGAGTCACTTAGACAGGGGGAGATAACCTTTTAGCATAAGCATGACTGTAATCTATACGTGGTGATGGATAGCAGTATAAAGACAGGCATGCACAGAGAAAGACTTTTAAATATTGAGCATTAAATTTAAAAAACCCAAAATAAGTATGATTTGGGTTTTTTTTAAGGTATATAATTAATTTTCTGGAGCAAAATACACCACTAAATTTTGGCAATAAACAAACACCAATTTTCAGTCTGATTTTATGCAGATGATAACCCGAGAGTTATTTATTTATTTATTCTTCTTGTGCCATATCCATCATTGTATGTTGGCGATCATGTTGGCAATTCTATTTTTGTCAACAGCTGCATGAAAAAGTGTTGGTGAGCTTTGTCCAAACCAGCCCCATAGGTTTTGAAGCCATGATGTTATTCTTCTGCCTGGACTTCGTTTGCCTTCAATCTTTCCCTGGAGGATTAAGTGAAGGATGCCGTATTTTTCTAGGTGTCGCATCACATGTCTAAAATACTCTAGCTTTTTAATGGTTTTGATGATTTCCCTTTGCTTTCCCGGGTGGCTTATCACCTCCTCATTTGTGATTTTGTCAACCCAGCTTATACGTAACAGCCGCCTGTAAATTCACATTTCAAATGCTTCTAGTTTCTTCAAGTGGTTTTCTGTCAAGAGACCAACTCTCTACTCCGTAGAGCAGGATAGAAAAGATGTAACATCTGACAAGCCTGATTTTCAGACTTAGGCTTATGTCGTGACTGCAGAAGACATTCATTCATTCGTTTGTTCGTTCATTTGTTTGTTAGATTTCTAAAACCATCCCAGAAAATCTAAGATGATCCACGTAGCATGCAAGGGGTCCATATCTATTCTAGTCCAAAGACTAGGAAAAGATCCAGAATTTAATGTCATCCCCCTGGGATAAATTTATGGACCTCAACTTAATCATTGTTAGATGAAAGATGTCAAATATTGGGGGGGGGGAGCAGGAAGGTCAAGAAATAGGGCTATTATAAAAGGCTTATTGAAGGAAACTATTTGTTCTGAAACAGCCACTGAGAGAAAGAAAAGCAACTGGGTCAGAGGTGGTTTGCTGCTGGTTTGGCCCGGATTGGTCAAACCGATAGTAGCGGTGGCAGGAGGTTCTGCCCACCCACCCGGACACTTCTATGCATGCGCAGAAGCGTCCAAACCGGTAGTAAAAAGATTAGCAACCTACCTCTGAACTGGGTGCTTGTTCTTGGCAGAAAACAAACATGTTGTGTTGGCAGAAGAGGACCAAGGAACTCCTACTGATGAAATCCAGGAGAAAAGCCTTCTTCTGTAGCGGTGGCTCCAGCGCTGGAATATAGCGTGGTGAGTAAGGTTTACCCTTCCACAAGGGCCAGAAAATTTGCCTCTGCTGGTTGGCCTGGGGAAGGACATTATTGGAGGTGGCTGACCATACCTCCCACCTGCACTTCCTGCTCCGCCTCTGCTCATTTTTTTACTTATTGTACTTCTATTGTTTACTTTTATTGTCTTATCTTTTACTATTGTTATTATTAGAGTTTTGTTGCAGCGGCACATCCAGCAAGTATACACAAGTAAGTGAAGGTCTGCAGGATTCAACTATATATAAGAAACTTTTTCATATACAATACCATACCCGGATGTCCATGGAGGATCATGTGATGGCCGTGGCCAGGGGGGCTTTTTATCAGGCTCGCCTGATACGCCAGTTGCGCCCCCTACTGGACCGGGACGCCTTGCGCACAGTCACTCAAGCACTCGAGACAGCCCGTCTAGACTACTGTAATGCTCTCTATATGGGGCTCCCCTTGAGGTGCACCCGGAGACTACAGTTAGTGCAGAATGCGGCCGCGCGGGGGATCTTGGGAGCCTCTCGGCATTCCCACGTAACATCTCTCCTGCGCGAGCTGCACTGGCTGCCTGTGGCTTTTCGGGTGCGCTTCAAGGTGTTGATAACCATCTTTAAAACGCTCCATGGCACAGGGCCTAGTTATCTGCGGTACCGTATCCTGCCTCATACATCCCTTCGGCCGATTCGCTCCCACAGAGAGGGTCTTCTCCGGGTGCCGTCCGCTGGACAATGCTGGCTGGCGACTCCTAGGGGAAGGGCCTTCTCTGTGGCGGGCCCAGCCCTCTGGAACAACTTACCCCCCGAACTTAAGACCATCATGGACCTCCGCTCCTTCCGCAAACACCTGAAGACATATCTCTTCCATTTAGCCGGTCTGGCCTAGTCCCCCGTAACCACTGGGAGTCTGAGTCTAAATTGTTTGAAATTGGATTTTAATGGGTTAGTAGGTTTTAGGTTATTTTTTAGCACAGGGTATCAATTTAATATGTTTTTAATAGGTAGTCTTATTTATTATAGTCTTGGTATGATTTGTATTTTTGTATTCTGGTTTTAATTACTGTGCACCGCCCTGAGTCCCCCTGGGGAGAGAGGTGCGGTTATACAAATCGAATAAAATAAATAAATAAATAAAATAAATAAATACAGCAGAATTCAGGATACAATATTAGGAACACAGAAACAATATACAAAGAAGCAAGTCACTATAGAGTAGAGAGATACAGAGGCCTATATTGTACAGAAGCTGCAAAGTTTACAGAGGCCAAACCAACTCTTATATATACAGTAGTTCAACAAATCTCAGCCCTACTCAGATTCCAAACTGTCTCTTATGACCCCATACAAACAAATACTACGTTTCAGTTTCCAAACAGTTCCCATTGGCTGACCTGTTGCCATGTCTATTCCAGTCTATGAAAACTCATACTATGACAATTATTTTTACATGTGTATCATTTTTAAAAAATTTATTGTTGTAAGCTGCCCAGAGAAACCCCGCAGTGAGATCGCTGGCAAATAAATTTAACACACAAACAAACAAACAAATAAGTCAGAGCATTAAAGAAGAGAAAATCCACCAATTAGGACCATAATAGCTCTGTTTAGACAGCATACCTGGATCTGGATGGGAAGTAACGGACTTAGGCTCAACCCGACCAAGACCGAGTGGCTGTGGTTTCCGACTGCCCAATTCAACCAGCTTTCTCCAACGCTGGCCATAGGGGGCGAACATCTTGCCCCTGTGGATGGGGCGCGCAATTTGGGTGTCCTCCTGGATACCCGGCTGTCTATGGAAGAGCAAGTGACAGCCGTGGCCAGGAGGGCGTTTTACCAGGTTCGCCTGGTTCGCCAATTGCGCCCCCTATTGGATCGGGACGCCCTTCGCACAGTCACTCATGCCCTCGTGACATCCCGACTGGACTATTGTAACTCTCTCTACATGGGGCTCCCCTTGAGGTGCACCCGGAGGCTTCAGTTAGTTCAGAATGCAGCCGCGCGAGCAATTATGGGGACCACCAGGTTTGCCCACGTTACACCGCTCTTGCGCGAGCTGCACTGGCTACCTGTCGTCTTCCGGGTGCGCTTCAAGGTGTTAATTATCATCTTCAAAGCGCTCCATGGCTCGGGACCTAGCTATCTGCGAGATCGGATCCTGCCCCACACATCCTCACGACCGATTCGCTCCCACAGAGAGGGGCTTCTCCGGGTGCCGTCCACTAGACTTTGTCAGCGGGCGACGCCCAGGGGAAGGGCGCTCTCTGTGGCGGGCCCGGCCCTCTGGAACGACCTTCCCCCTGATATTAGAACGACCACTGACCTCCGCTCCTTCCGTGTAAAATTGAAGACCTATCTCTTTCGACTGGCCGGCCTTGAATAGTTCTCTCTGTCTATTGACTCCAAATATTTTAATGGGTTCTTAATCTTATATTTTTAGCACGGGTAATACTATTTAATTCTATTTTAATGTATGTATGTTGTATTTATTGTATATTGTTTTTAGCTTTGCCTGTGCACCGCCCCGGGTCCCTGTGGGGAGAGGGTGCGGTTAATAAATTTCAATTTCAATTTCAATTTCAATACCTGGGCAGCATCAGTGCCAAAGTTGAAGAAACAAATGAAATCTCTACAAGGATCCTACTTTCACCAAATGAAACATAACATGCAAATTATATTTCACTCAAAATGAGTGACATTTTTAAACTGAGTGATGAAAAACAGTTATATTATTTCAAGTGAACCAGCTGGTAGAACTGGGTTATAGTGATTGAGCACTCACTGATTTTCAGTGTGGCTTCCATTAGCGGTTTCACTTATTTTTTTTCTTATCACTAGTGAAATTGCATTATGACTTGTTTGAAGAAATATTACTAGCTTTAATGGTGGCATGCTTTAAATATTCTAAGGAAAAGATTTATTTGCATATTTTTTCAACTCCAACTGTTTATGGTTATCCTGCATCTGCTCAGTTATAAGGCAGAAGCATTTGGAAATCAGGCTTGGTCCATAGATGGATTACACAAACCCATAATGATTCTCCTGGGGATGGTATTTCTTTGCTAGAATAGAAACTGAATCTTGATTGCTGAAACTAGAGAAGATTCCTTCTAGACAACTAGGTTACCTTTATATGACACTTTCAAGACCGTCACTATCAGGGCTGACTAGACAGCACCCCCTGATTAATTTCTCACTGTGGGGCAAAGATTTGTCACCTTTAAATTGTGAAGATAAAATCTGACACCACAATCTGAAGTCTTGTTTCAACAGAGAGCAATTGATCTACCTCTGCCTTAAGTAATCTTCAGAAAATGAATGGGAATTTTAGCACCCAGCCAGGATTTGTTTTTCCTCAATGGCATTCAAGCTTCCTGCTGATATCAAAGTTGCCATCTCTGTCTAGTTTCTATCAGATTTTAGCTAATCTCACTCTCAAGGATTTCTGATGATGACAGAATCATTTGTCATGGAGTAAAGCTACCCACTCCTGCTGGGTCTAACAGCTTAGCTCAGAAGTTCTTCTTATTAGAAGCATGGTCCCTTATGAGAAGTTCTGATTCTGTTTTTCAGTATCCACCAACTGAATTTATCTTAGAACTTTCCAATTTATGTATCCCAATTTCTTCCCTGTCCTGTCTATGAAACACTTCCTGACTATGAAGTAGAACTTGAGTTGTTTAGATTGTTTTGTTGAGGGTAGTAGACAAGAACAGATTCTTGGAATGCTCATATGTTTTTGTGTTATTCTTTTTATTCAAGCCACAGATTGATGAAAGCAGCATCACATTCAAGCTTGCCCTTTTCTGTTTGTTTTATGACCCTGCATACATGTGCAAGAGGGGTGAAGATGGCATTCTGATGAGAAAAACAAGCTCCTGCAAATGCCACTGTCCTAGCCTGTTGTTAACTTTCTGAGTAGTATTGTGTTGAAACTCATTCTCCTACAGGCAATGCTTTAGCATTTACTGTTGTTGTCTAATATCACAACATCACATAAGCCACGATTTACATCAATGTGGTTTTCTTGGCAATGATAAGGAAGGGTTTTGCCATTGAGTTCCTCCAGAATATTTTTGGACCTCCCAATCTGACAATCCTTCCCTGGTATTCCTTTACCCAAGCACTAACTTGGTGAACTTGGTGATTAGCTTGTGGGCACAGACAAAGTGAACTGAAATTGTTTGTTTGGTATTCTTGCTTCACCCCTGTTCTTTCCCTGTTAGAATTCCAATGTGACGCAATTTGGCATTTTTGCAGAAACAAGGAAGCTTTGGATATATGGAGTCAAGGCTGATATCCACAAACCTGCAAACTAGGATTTGCAGCAGTGGTGAAATTCAATTTTTTTTACTACCGGTTCTGTGGGCGTGGCTTGGCAGGCATTGTTTGGCTTGGTGGGCATGGCAGGGGAAGGATACTGCAAAATCTCCATTCCCAAGACATTCCAGGGGAAGGATACTGCAAAATCTCCATTTCCGCCCCACTCTGGGCCCAGCCAGAGGTGGCATTTGCTGGTTCTCTGAACTATTCAAAACTTCTGCTACCAGTTCTCCAGAACCTGACCCTGATTTGTGGTCAGGTATAGTATGTGCCAGCCACCATCTGGCTGACAATCTTCTGCTCCTTCCTAAATCTTGTTTGGGCTTTACCAGGGAGCTTGCTTGCTTTTTCAATGTTACCAAGAAGAGTATAATTTTTTTGATATGTTAGTGATGAACAACCTTCCACCTGCTTCCTGTTTTACAAAAAATGTCAGGATGACATTTTATGAAAGAATGTGAATGTTTCTTTTGTTCAGAAAAAGGAAGATCTTGATTGTTGCTATATAAATATTGTTGGAGAAGCAAGGAGTCATACAATTTATTTGATTTGGGTTCAACTGATGTCATATGAGACCAAACTGGTGCAAATAGGACAGATCCAGGTCTGCATAACTGGCTGCCTACAGGGAACAGTTGTTCGGTTAAAACACAGCAGCAAAGTATAATTTTGCATAATTACTTCCAATGTGATTTCACTAGGCTCTAATGTTGCAGAGAACGCTTCTGAGAGGGGAGGCACAGCTGGAAATCACTCAGCGACTGAATAGCTGGAACCAGCATGGTGGAACACATTTCTTTTCATGCGCGAAGATTTCTGCAGAGTTTATTTTTCTTAGGTTCAGGTTAAGCTGCATTTACAACAAAAAGAGCTGTACCTTTTGCTGGAGCATAGACTTGCCATGGATTTGAACTGAGACGATTCTATCATTTTCGTGTTGTATCTACGTGCTGATTTTGTTCATAATAACGGGATACATTTATTCTATGAATTTCTTGTCTGGAGTAAAAGAACTCTCGTTCCTCTGATGGGATGTGACCTATTCCAGTTCATTTCTGTTCATAGAGTTCCAGAATGTCAGGGTTTAATTATGACATTTTTGGTCTGATACCGCCTTGGTTCATGGTTCTGATATTCCATATAACTAATGTCATACATTTTCTTTACAGCGCTGAACTTTTCTTTAGCCTCTGGCAGTGTCAACATCTGGGTATATTTCAGCTTTAATCTAGTCACTTCATAAATGCCAGTGTTGCATATACTTTCCCTCTGGTCTTCTCAATAGCTTGTTGGATAACATTCAACTTTGGAGTCTCATCTTGCAAGTAGCCTGTTGACACTGCTTGGTTGTTAATATCCATCTGGTTTTCTTGGCAGAAGACTGAAGTGAGTTGCCATTCCCTCTTCCCAGTTGATTATATTTACTCTATGCTGTACATTATACCATTTAATTATTTACATATAATTATAAAGCACAGTGGATAATTATGCATACATCAGAGTCTTTAAGTATTGAATTTTACTATATAATGGCAAAGTAAAGTAAATTTACTTTACAAAGTAAAGATTCACTTTCGCTTCACTATATGGATTCACGCATAAATATTGGAAATAAACAATATATATAATAAAATTACGGACTAGCTCAGGGGTGGGCAAACTTTGCAACTTTAAGTCTGAAAGACTTCAGCTCTCAAAATTCTCCAGCCAGAATTCTGAGAGCTGAAGTCCTTCAGACTGAAAGTTGCAAAATTTGCCCACCCCTGGGCTAGCTTCTTGGAAACGGAAGTATAAAAATTGAAATAAATAAACTCCTTTGTTTTGTATTGAAATTCTTTGATGACATTTTGTCAGATTCTTCTAACGTGGGGTATTATTTAATTCTATTTTAATGTATGTATGTTGTATTTATTGTATATTGTTTTTAGCTTTGCCTGTGCACCGCCCCGGGTCCCTGTGGGGAGAGGGTGCGGTTAATAAATTTCAATTTCAATTTCAATTTCAATTAATTCCATGTGGGGTATTAATTTTATGTTTTATAGAGCATTCTGAAACTCATTATACCAAAGAAGCCATGCATAAATTCAACCACCCTGTAATTTTTTCCCATATATTTTTTTAAAAATAACAAATTTTCCAATAAAAAATTATTTGTACCAAGGAGACATGCATTGGCATCAACAAAAAGTTCTGCAGACATCATTACTGAATATCACATTAAAATTGTCAAGAATTATTAGAATATCAATATAACTCTGCTCGGTGAGAAATGGGGGCTTTTATAAGGTATCATGAAATGCTATTATTCCCATAAATAATAGACACTGTTCAGTTTGATCATTAAATAGATACTATCTTGTGAAATAGCTACATATATTAGTGAAGAAAAGCATCATATAAATAGCAAGGTCCTTAACCACGCGCGTGGGCACACATACACACACACACAATTTCTTTGGGCATTGCAATGATGAAAAAACCTAAATAAACACAAAGAATGGCAGAACTTCCATCATTTTATAAAACAGAGAAAAGCATCAATGAATTTAAAAGCACACAGACTGAATTGGAACAGCAATTATGACACAACAGCCAAGAGGAGATGACGCATTGCAGAAAAGGTTACTGAGTGCATTAAAAATAGTTAAATCGTTAATTTGGAAGGAAGCAGACATCACATTACAACAGAAAAGGACAATGGCTGAGTCCAAATCTTTCTTCTCACTCTCCAGAATATTATTCCCATTAGATTTCTGCCTTTTCTCATTGCTGAGCTGAATGAACTGCTTTCCACACGTTCTGAAGCCATCAAGAAACTGCACCACCATGAAGCTGTCTGTCCCCTTTGCTGATTCTCATCCTCATCTTGTTGCTTCTATTTTGGGTCACTTTCTTTCCAAAGTATCAGTTGACAAAACCTCACCGATCTTATATGCATTGGGGCAATGTGATAAAACAAGTGAAATCTTACTTTTCTATGGACGTTTCTTCCCTTTCCTTCCCTCTCCTCTTCTTTCCACACCTCTCCTCTTCTCCCCTCCCCTCTCCTCTCCATTCCTTTCCTTTTTTCCTTCACTTTCCTTCCCTTTCTTCTCCTTTCCTTTTCCCCCTTCCCTTCCTTTTCTTTCCCTTCCCTCTCCTCTCCTTTTCATGCCTCTCCTCTCCTTTCCCTCCCTTCCCTCTCTGCTCCTCCCCTCCCCTTTCCTCTCCTCCTCTCCCCTCCTCTCCCCTCCCCTGCCCTCCTCTGCCCTCCCCTCCCCTCTCCTCTCCTTTCCTTTCCTTTCTGCATATGGCATCCTGATATTTTCTCATAGGGATGTGTTTTAAGCCAGGAAATCACAAGGATTGTCTGCCATTGTGGAAGAATTAGCAGATTCTGTGTCAATGCCCAGAGGATGCCTGAGTATCAGGGAGGCTTCTTCCTGGTCCCCCAACGATGGAACAACTAAGAGTGACTTATGTGTGCCTCATTTATGCCTGGTGATAAAATGAAGGCATCAGGCGACTTGGGGGGAGGAGGATTTCACCTCTGTTTCAGGTGCCCCTGCCTGTGACAACTTCTCTAGAGGTTACAAGTTGTGGACATCAGGTAATCTGGTCCCTGAAGAACCTATTATTTTTTTTATGACTCTGTTTCACGACCTATCATTCAGTTTTCAGTTCTAAAGCTGCTAATGGGCTATTTCACTTTCCTGGTCTTTGTCCCATTGCTATGCTGGGTTTTCTTCACTCAATACATTTAATGTCTATATTTGTCTGATATTTTAGCTGCCTTACATGTCTTTTGATTTCTCTACTGCATTTACAATACAATACAATACCAGAGTTGGAAGGGACCTTGGAGGTCATCTAGTCCAACTCCCTGCCTAGGCAGGAAGCCCTATACCATTTCAGACAAATGGCTATCCATCTTCTTGAAGACTTGCAGTGTTGGGGCATTCACAACCTCTGGAGGCAAGCTGTTCTACTGATTAATTGTTCTAACTGTCAGGAAATTTCTCCTCAATTCTAAGTTGCTTCTCTCCTTGATTAGTTTCCACCCATTGCTTCTTGTTCTGCCCTCAGATGCTTTGTAGACTAGTTTGACTCCCTCTTCTTTGTGGCAGCCTCTGAGATATTGGAACACTGCTATCATGTCTCCCCTGGTCCTTCTTTTCATTAAACTAGACATACCCAGTTCCTGCAACCGTTCTTCATATGTTTTAGTCTCTAGTCCCTTAATCATCTTTGTTGCTCTTCTCTGCCCACTTTCTAGAGTCTCCACATCTTTTCTACATCGTGGCGACCAAAACTGGATGTTGTATTCCAAGTGTTATAAAGTGGTATTAACACTTCACGTAATCTTGATTCTATCCCTCTATTTATGCAGCCTAGAACTGTGTTGGCTTTTTTGGCAGCTCCTGCACACAGAATGGACACATTTAAAATGGACCCTTTCTAAATGTTGGGGTACATATACTAGTTTGTGCTTCTTCACTTTTTCTACTGTTTCTGAAAACATCTATTAAATTCTAACAAGGAAGAGGTCATCAAATAGTGTTTTATACTCTCTTGAAACTATTTCACATATGGAGTGAATTTTGTCTTCTCTAGCCTGGGATTCTTAACAGAAGGATTACAAACACATTGCCCCAGAGATGCTCTTGAACAATGCAAAAATATAACAAGCTCAAGGTTTGCAAGTTTCCCCTTGATGCTGTCAGACCTGGAAGCCATCTTTTACCTTTTGGATTTCATTCCTGCCACATTTTCTATGTGGGGGAGGGATTATACAGAGTGTGGGTGATAGGTAGCCATAATAACATTCTTTCTCAGAAAGTCAAGGCCGTCTGGCCCTGCAGCTGTGGTGAGATTACTGGGAGGTAACTCCTGGCTTGGATGATATTTGATTGGGTCATGTGATGGACATGTGGGTGATGGGTAGGGACTTGAATTTTCACTTGGGTGGGGAAAACCTGGGAACTTCCAGGTTTGGGTTTCCCCCGATGTGCCAAGATGACATCTCTGATAAAATGGAACTTTGAGGAACTTCAAGCCTCAGAGACTTCTTTCATCAGGGGTGGAACCCTGACAGATATGTTATCAATCAAGGACTTTGTAATATAAGGAAAAGCTTGCAAAATATGACTTTCTATCTGTGAACTAAAGAAGTCCTGTTCCACTTCTTTCTGCATATTTTACTTCTCAGTATGATATACTTTAATTTGGGATTGTCTATTCCACTAAATACTTCACATAATATGCTGAGGTTGGACTGTTACAGGCAAGAGACACTGTTGTAGCCATCTGTTTTTGTTTCAATGAACAGACTTAGTAGACCCATAGTTTTTTCTTTCTTTGACACATGGAACGAAAATCCCTGGGCATACTTCAGTATATACTTGGCAGAGACCCTAAATTTCACACATTTCATTATTGCTTTGCTATTTGGCATCGGTTCAGTGTTTCTGTACTGGGTGTCATTTGGACTATTAATGGCTTGACCAAGCATCATTCTATAAATATAGCATCTATAAATATTTCCCTCCTTCTCCTAAAACACTGTTCTATTTAAAGTTTTAATTCTAGCAATATACACCTTCCTGTTTTCCTTTATGCGACAGAGCTAAGGTGAATGCCTTGCCATAAAAAACATTGGCAGGTATCACTTAATTTTATTAAAAATATAAGAAATAGAAATAGAAAAAGCATAGCAGAAACAACTGCCTTTCACTAAGCCATGCTAGTTTTACCCTTCTATCTATTCCTCTATCATTTTCTGAAACACATGAAACACAAATTTACCTCCTAAGGGAGTACACAATGCCAATGTAAAATATCCCCTAGTTGAGTCCAGTTAATGATTTCCAAGGGTACAACTATGCAGTTGCCTTAGCAAATGTATAGAAGCAGTTTGGCACTGCTTTTTTTTCTGGAATAGTTTTCAACTATCCATATAGACTACAACTCAGTATGACTTGGTGTCTCCCATTCAACCATTAAGTAGCCCAGGCCTCCTTGGTTTCTGAGCCCAGAGAAGACAGGCGATGAAGGACTGCTAACAGTTGGATCTCTAATAGATTAGCAACATTATGTTATGGGTCTCATTATGTTATGGACTTTTCTTTTAGGACAACGTGTGTGTCGGTGTCTATGTTGTATGCATATAATATTTCATTTTTGTATAGTTGATTAATATATGAACAGATTGCCATGAAATACATGTAGAACTTGGAGTGAAGAATATGTTCTTTTTTCATTTCTATCTGCATCTGGCAATCAAAATCCATTTTACTAATGTACCAACAATTAATTAAGATCCAGAGATATTAGTTGGCTTAAAAACACAGGCATTTCTTCTCACTTGATGGAGCACTTATTTATTATTATTTGATATTCATTCATTCATTCATTCATTCATTCTAGAGACTATCCAGCTTCAACATGAATCTTGATGGCTTGCAATTAAAAAAACAAGGAAAAAACAGTAAAGAGGAAATCTGAAGCATCTGCATCAGTAAGGCTCCCCCAAGACTTGGGAGAACAGTAGTGTTTTTAAAGTCTTCCAGAAAGCCATCAAGATGGGAGCAACTCAGATCTCTAGGGGTTATTATTCCAGAGTGCAGGTGCTGTGATTGAAAAAAACTATTCATTAACTTTTAGTAATTTTCTCTGCTGCAATGCCTATCGAAGTAACACTATTTCAGAAGCACAATCACTGCAGATTGCAAAAATCTGCAGAAGGAATGCAGGAAAATGGGAAGTTTGAGAAACCTATCATTTGCAAATCCAAATCTGAACTAAATAATCTCCCAGATTAATTTTATTTGTTTCTTTTGCCTTTGTGTTAGTGTTGAGTCTTGGTAACTGCCTGGACTGCCTGGCAGTTTTCTTTGCAAAATTATGGAAGTGTTTTACCTTTCCCTGTTCCTAGGACTGAAAGAGAAATGACTGATCCAGGGTCATCTAACTGTCTTTTGTGTCTAAATTAGTACATTGCAGCCTAGAGCCTTAACCACTACACCAAACTGGCTGAGATTAATAGTATAGAACAGGGGTCCCAAACTTGCAACTTGAAGACTTGTGGACTTCAACTCCCAGAATTCTCCAGCCAGCAGAGCTGGCTGGAGAATTCTGGGAGTTGAAGTCCACAAGTCTTCAAGTTGCCAAGTTTGGGAACCCCTGGTATAGAAATTAGTTGTCCAAAAATTTACAGACTTCCCAAGTGATTTTTAAAAGCATTTTAGAAGGACATATTTTTAATTGTTTACATATAAACTGTTTATATTTTTCTGTTTAATGTGTTAGAAAATGCATTGATATGCAAATGTACGCAAGACTTTTTTAAAAAAAAATCTTTATATTATGGGTAAAATGAATATATGGAACCTAAGAAATAGACTGCTCCACTCATCCCTTATGGTGAATCTTTATTCCCTGAATAGATGTCAGTGAACTTAAGCTGGGAGCAATCAAGTTCTCTTATTTTTATATGTAGGCATTATAAAGGATGATAAAATATATTATATAAATTGAGACCGCCTTCTGCCCCATACATCCCTTCGTCCGCTCCACTCCCACAGAGAGGGTCTTCTCCGGGTACCGTCTGTTAGATCAGACAAAGGATTCCGACTCAGGCATGGTCAAAACAACAGGAACGTTTATTCACACTATTACAACACACACAAGATTCAACTGGCAAGGTTTCTTCTCTGGCAACCTCTTATATAGAGTTACCAGGCAGGAAACTCCTAGCAATGCAATTGCAACATTGTGACTCCTTTCCAGACAGATTCCAGACAGCTTGTCTCTGTTAATCACTGCAGCTGCTGGCTCAGCTCCAGAATGCGGTGACTCATAGGTTACCAGACGAGCTGTCTGGGACATAGGCTTGGGGACTCAACACTCCTTCCCCCATAGTCAGTGCGCATGTGTCTAGGTTCTCTGTCCAACACAGTACATGCGCACGCGTAGTCGTTCAGATAGGCGGGGCGGTGTCGGGTCCGCCCTGACCGCCTTAGTTCTTGAGGAGGCTCCTCCCTGTGGGACACGGAGCCTTCACCTACGTCATCGCGGCCTGCCCTCGGAGGTGGAGTCGCCGTAGGCGGCAATGGCGACCCTAGCAAGTCCGGGTGAGGGGGCGTGGCGACCGGGCTTGAGATAGTTGGCATTTGCTGGCGAGTATTATTCTGGTAGGGTGGTTCCCCGATGGGCGAGGCCCCCAGCTGAGAGTCAGATTGGGCTGTGAGGTCCTGGCGGTCTCCCCGTGCTGTTCCCGCCGATACGAGGTGTGGACCGGCTAGGGACTCCGGGGTTCCAAACAACTGCTCGGCTTGAGCAGAGAACAACGGCCCAACGGGGGCCAACGGGCAGGAACGGCCTGGCGTGGTGACTGCTGTTTCGGGCAGGCGGCGCCTCAGTTGATCCAGGTGGCGCCGCCACTCGGATCCATCCTGAAGGCCGACTCTGTAAGAACAGGGTCCGGTTACGTCCAAAATGGTTGCGGCAATCCATCGCGGCTCCCCTGAAAAGTTCCTTGCCCAAACCAGGTCCCCAATTTCAAATAAACGAGGAGTGGGAATCTGCAGGTTGCCCCTCTGCAACCCGTCGTAATCGGGGTGCAGTCTGTCCAGAGTGGTCCGCCCATAGAGGTAATTGTGGAACTTCTTAATCCCGGACACTACAGCCAAAGCCTCCTTGTCGATTTGGCTGTAGTTTCTCTCCGTTTGAGACATTGTCCGGGAGTAAAAAGCAATGGGGGCTTCCGAGCCGTCTGGAAAGACGTGGCTAAGGACAGCCCCCAGGCCAAAAGGGGAGGCATCGCACGCAAGCGTCAGAGGAAGCCTGTCATGGTACTGGACTAGTACCGCATCTGACGTGAGCATGGCTTTGACAGCCGCGAACGCGTGTGTTTCGCGGCTGCCCCAGTGCCAGGCCGCGGATCGGTCGAGCAACCGATGCAGCGGCTCGGCTAGCGATGCCTTATGGGGAATAAACGGCGCGTAGAAATTCAAAAGGCCGAGGAATGCCTGCAGCTCCGTTTTGGAGGCAGGAGTGGGGGCCTTTTGGATGGCCTCGACCTTGGAGGGGGTTGGGTGAATTCCTTGGGCGTCAATCATGAAACCCAGGAATTCCACCCTAGGCGCAGCAAACGTACATTTGCTGCGTTTCAACTTTAAACCCGCGCCCCTGAAAAGTCTGAGGACCTTCCGTAACGTTTTGGCGAGTTCTGATATGCTGGAAGCAGCAATCAGGACGTCGTCAAAATACGGTACAACGCCAGGGAGCCCATGGAGCAGTCGCTCCATGAGGCTCTGGAAGATCCCCGGGGCTACGGACACGCCGAATTGGAGACGGCGACAGCGGAAAGCCCCACGGTGGGTCACGATGGTCTGCGCTTCCGCAGCCTCGTCATCCACCAGGAGCTGTTGGTAGGCCTGCGCCATATCCAGTTTCGCGAACACTCGACCTCGTCCCAATGAGTGGAGTAGGTCTTGCACCACCGGAACCGGGTATGGGTTCGCCTGAAGCCCGAGGTTGATCGTCGACTTATAGTCGGCGCAGATCCTCACGGACCCGTCGGGCTTAATGGGGACCACAATTGGGGTCTCCCATTTCGCCTGATCGACGGGTTCGAGCACGCCCTGCGCCACCAATCGATCCAATTCCACTTCAACCTTGGGCTTCAGCGCGAACGGCAGCCTGCGGGCCTTCAAGCGGACTGGAGCAACCTGGGGGTCCAAATTTAGGGAAACTGGAGTGCCTTTGTACGTTCCTAAGCTGCCATCAAAGACGTCGTTGAACTCTCTGATTACTTCGTCTACCGGAGAACTGGCTGGCACGCTGTGTACTCCTTGGACTGACAGTCCCAAGGCTGGAAGCCAGTCCAATCCGATCAAGGCAGCTAGAGGTTTGGCCACTACCAGGATGGGAAGGGATCCGTGGAAGGGGCCGTAGTCTACTCTCACTCTGTGCAGACCTAGAATGGGAATTTGTGAGCCCTGGTAATCTTTCAGGATCGTCGCTGTGGGGCCGAGATCCCGCTTCCTGAGCTTGGGGCAAAGCTTAACTAAATGCGCCCAGGACATGAGTGATCTAGAGGACCCTGAATCTATTTCCATTTTTACCCCCACCCCCTCTAAGCAAACCACTGTTGACAGTCTCCTACTCTCTGCCTGGTCGTAGCTTAGAGCTGGGGGCATCTCCGCCAGCGCGAAGCAGTCGGTCGGCTGTGGCTGGTAGCGTCCTGAACACTTCTGCGACCCTCGTTGTCCTGGTGGAACGGTTCTGGAGGCGGCAGCTGGCGTTGTCGCTGGAGTGGCAGCACGGCACACAGCTGCTAGGTGTCCTTTCCTGCCACATCTGCGGCACACCGATGCCTTGAATGGGCACTCTGGTCTCTGGTGGGCCCCTCCGCAGCCTAGGCAGTTCCCGGACTTCTGCTGCGGTGTGAATGCGCGATTCAGCACGCGCCCAGTCACCCTCATGCAGTCCCCACGGTCTTCCTCCTCCAGCTCATCCAGCGGCGCTATTTCGTCTACCAGACACGCTCGCGGAGTGGGGAAAAGAGGAGGGCGCGCGCGGCCCATGTCGGATGTGGAGATCTCCGACAATTCTGTCGCGCGTGCTTCTTCCACCGCTTGCTCGAGAGTCAGGACAGTTTTTGAAAGCAAGCGGCGCTTTAGGCGGATGTCTCTTACGCCGCATACAAACTGCTCCAGTAGGGATTCCTCCAGGAAGCCAGCAGGGAACTCGCAGGGGATTGCGGTCGCTCTCAATTTCTGCAGGAACTCGGCTACCGACTGTTGCGGCTGTTGCACACATTGCCTGAATGCATAGCGATGCGCTATGCGGGAAGGCGCCGGCGCGTAGTGTGCTCTCAGGCGGCCCAGGAGATCGTCCCACGGCACTTCGTGCACCGCTGCGGGTGCTGCTATGGTTCGGGCGGTAGCAAACAATTCAGGGCCGCCGCACTGGAGGAATAGGCTCAACTTCCTGGCAGGCGCGAGTTCGCCGTAGTCGCTGGCTATCAAGAAGCACTCGAACCGGGCTAAGAAGGAAGCCCATTGTTCCTTCATCGGGTCGAACGGTGCAAACGGAGGCATTGTCGCCGTAGCCATGGTGAGGCTGTGCGTCGCGCTGCGCTCTGTTGTTGAAGTATTCGTTACCCGTTGCGTTCTAAGGCCACGGCCTGAATCCCACCTTCGTCGCCAGTGTTAGATCAGACAAAGGATTCCGACTCAGGCATGGTCAAAACAACAGGAACGTTTATTCACACTATTACAACACACACAAGATTCAACTGGCAAGGTTTCTTCTCTGGCAACCTCTTATATAGAGTTACCAGGCAGGAAACTCCTAGCAATGCAATTGCAACATTGTGACTCCTTTCCAGACAGATTCCAGACAGCTTGTCTCTGTTAATCACTGCAGCTGCTGGCTCAGCTCCAGAATGCGGTGACTCATAGGTTACCAGACGAGCTGTCTGGGACATAGGCTTGGGGACTCAACACCGTCGGCCGGGCAATGCCGGTTGGCGACACCCAGGGGAAGGGCCTTCTCTGTGGTGGGCCTGGCCCTCTGGAACGACCTACCCCCCGAGCTACGCACCACTTCGGACCTCCGCCTCTTCCGCCAACGTCTTAAGACGTATCTATTCCAACAAGCCAGCCTAGCGTAGCCCCCCGTTTCTGACTCTATCTATAAATTTTAATTTTCAGGGTTTTAAATGGGTTTTTTAGCACGGGTTTTAATTTAATTTAATATGTTTTTAATAGTGTATATTGCCTTTTGTTATGGTTTTGATAATGCCTGTGCGCCGCCCTGGGTCCTAACAAGGAGAAGGGCGGGGTATAAATTCGAAAAAATAAAAAAATAAAACAAAATTGAACTTTATGTTATTGACATAATCATAGTGTTAGTTAGTCTCAGCAGGTGGCTATGTGTCCCCTAATTGACAGGAAGTACAAAAGAATACACAGGAAATAAACTTCACAGCTTTCTTTTCATACTTTTACTTCACCAAAGCTTTGTCATGTGTGTGTGTGTGTGTGTGGTGTGAGAGAGAGTGTGTGACTAACAGAAAAGGAACAATACAAAAACATAAAATATCAATAGCAGTTTTCAAGCATAGGCTTCATCTCGAAGGCTGAATGGCACGAATTGCTTTCAAGAAGCTGTGTTTAAAGTGAAGGCGAGATTAACCAGTTGGTTTTGCATTTAGGCTTAGAATGTTTCTCTCATACTTTCCAACTTATATTTTATTTAAAGCCAGTGAATTGCTCTCGGGGGAAGCTTACTCTTTCATTCAAAGAGCCGTTTTATAGTTTATAGGAGTTGGCACGAAAAAACCCCCAGCAACTATCCATCTGTTTGGCTGTGCTGGATGCAAACAATCCAGCCAGTCACATAACATGTGCAGGAGTGTGTAATGTGTGTGTGTGGTGTGAGAGAGAGAGAGAAATGCATACATACGCAGAAGAGAGATATAAAGAAAAGAAAGAAATTGTGTTTTTTTTATTGTTGACAAATGTCTGTATTAGTAGGATGGCTCTTACAATTTACATTTCTGCAAATTGAAATTTTCTACCCTGTTTGAGGACAGAAAAATTGGAGGGACATCCCCCCCCCCCCAATTAGAGAGGTTGTGGAAATTCTCCAATTGTCTCTGATAAGCATGGGAATAATTTGCTAGTCACTGATTTTTTTTAAATTTCCTAAAGGTTTGTCCAGTTGTTGTCCCTGCAAAGAGTGGGGATGATATCCATATGGAATATCTGTCTCCCTTTTATATCCCACCATGAGGCTACTACCATTCCAGAGCATTTGGAAATGGTGCTCACCACAGCATTACTCTCTCTAGTTTAGGGGTCTTCAACCTTGGCAATTTTAGGACTTGTGGACTTCAACTCCCAGAATTCCTCAGCCAGCTTTGCTGGCTGGGGAATTCTGGGAGTTGAAGTCCACCAGTCTTCAAAGAGCCAACTTTGCAGACCCCTGCCTTAGCAGGATCACTGAATGCTATGATGGAAAACAAATGATGCTTTGAGCACTAATATTTCTCAAATACGATGTGCCTCATATACCGTTCTCATTAAAACTGTCCCTTTGATTATTTTCTTGACCATTTGTTCTCTTTCTCTCTTTTGGGAAATTATTTTTTTTATTAAAGAATTATTTTTTGCAAAGTAAAAGCAGTGCAATTTTTTTAAAGAAAGAAAGCAAAGTAAAAGAAGAGAGTTAAAAAGATGGACACGAAAGAAAAATGACAAAAAGAAAAAAGAAAGGTAAAAAGAAGTGGCTTCCAATCTTTTTCATGCAAGTTATAAATGCATTTATATTTTATGTTCTCGCTAAAGTTATATCATGGCTCACTTCTTTCCACATTATACCCTTTCTAATCATTAAGCCCATAAATCACAATTTCCTCTTTTTCTGTTTTCAGCAAAATGGCCATATTGCCCGCCATTTTTTAAACCTTTTTTATTTTTCTTTCTTTCTTTTTGGTCTTTTTTCTATCACGCACCCACCTGTTCATATGCTTAAAATATATATTCATTCAGCACTGAATCTGCTCTGGTAACGATCTGCTTGCTTTTGCTTAAAATCTTGTTTTTACTGGAGAAGCTTGTTGACCTTGCCTTTGAGTATAGACCAGTGATGGCTAACCTTTTTGTTGTTGGGTGCCAAAAATGTGAGGGCATGCATGTGACAGCGTGCGTTTGTGCCGGCACCCATAATGCAAAGCACACCCCCACGTGCGCATGCGCACATAACCCACATACACATGCTCCCCCCACATGCGCGATGCACTGCTCGCCTCCAAGCTGAGTTTGGTATTTCCTTTGGGAGGGTGGGGGAGGCCTTTTTCACCCTCCCCAGGCTCCGGGAAAGCCTCCAGAGCCTGAGGAGGGTGAAAAATGGGCCCAACAGGTCTGGTTTTGACCTCCCCAGGCTCCAGAGGCTTTCCTGAAGCCAGGGAAGGGTGAAAATAGCATCCTCCAGCCCTCTGGAAGGCCGAAAATCTGCTGGCCAGCACACACATGCATGCTGGAGCTGATGGCTTGCGTGCAGGCAGATATGGCTCTGTGTCATGGGTATAGACTCAGAGAAGGATTAATTTGGCATGCATTGTTTCTGGGCAATTTTCCTCTGTAGAGTGGTTCATTTTGTCCTGGAAGAATGAGGTACCTTGCAGAGATTCCTTACTTAATTTCAGTGAAGAATCTTGATAGCACCAATCTGTTTAAATCCATCATAACATCAGTGGCTGACAGTTGAGTGACCTGGGATTATGAGAACATTATAAATATCTTCATAAATGAAGGAGCAGCTCTCCCCAAAGAAGTACTCTGGTCTCTATCCCAGTGAATAAAATATACCAACAAGCCAAGTATCTACTAAATATAAGTATCCTTCTCTTCAAACTCCTCTTCTCCATCCACTGAGGTGGTGAAAACCCCAAGATGCACTGAGATGCACAATGGAAAACTAGATGACTCTTAACTGTAGCAGGATGTTTTAAGCAAAAGGATTGATCTGCACCAAAATGAGGAATGATCCAATAAATGACCCGAAAGACCAGCTTGATTTAAAATGTAGTCTTCTGTTTGGTTAGAGTGAAATGTACAGTTGAAATGTACAGTCTGGAAACTCTAAACTGAACCGAAGCAAAACCATTTACGAAGCCAAATCTGAAGCATCTGTTTAGACCAGGAGTATCAAACTCACATTGTCACAGTGGCATCACCCCCTTTCGCTAAACTAGGTATTGGCATGGCCAGCGTGTGACGCATCCAGCCTGTGGACCAGGAGTTTGACAGCCTTGGTTTAGACCAGGGATCTCCAACCATTGCAACTTTAAGTCCGAAGGACTTCAGCTCCTAGACTTCTCCAGCCAGCAAAGCTGGCTGGAAAAGTCTGGGAGCTGAAGTCTTTCGGACTTAAAGTTGCAAAGGTTGGAGACCCCTGGTTTAGACCATAAAGAGGTAGATGGCAACAAGCAAACAGGCTAAGAGGTGAACACCAGGTCAAGATGAACATTTGAACTTCGAGATACTAGGTGATGTTTTGTCTTGGTGTGCCAAGTAACTTGGGTAATCAACCTTCCGGGCAGAACTGTATAAAATGCCAAACGTGGAACTTTTTAAAATGATCTTGCAGTACAGATAATCCTAGACTTACAATCATTTGTTATGTAACCATTTGATCTTACAGTAGCACTGAAAAAAATGACTTACAATTAATCATCGCTGTTAGCAACTCTGGGTTCAGAACCAGTGTCACAACTCTGGTCCCTTAACCAGTGTTAGCAAATAAATGCGGAATAGTGTAATTCACCGGATAGTAAAGAGATACGTTGCTGTAACCACAAACTCTAAAACAGTGATAGTAAGAAAATAAATAGTCTTTGCTTTGTAGCAACTAAAATGCTTCTTCCGACTAACTTCTCAAATAATAACAGTCCTTCACCAGAGTTATCTTACAGTGATGCAAAACAAATACTCCTCCTTCTTCACAGCTTCAACTCCTCAGCACAGGGAATCGAAAAGGACAAGAAATCAAATGGAATCGAAAAGGGAACGGACTGTGATTCTGAGCTTGCTTTATGGTAGAGCTCAGACTCACAGCCAATCAGAATTCAAACACAGTTCTTAAAGCAACATGTACTCTTTAAGAACATATACTCATATATATTGTCAACCCAATATAAGGCTGAATATCCTAACAATTGCATTATGATAATCCAGCATCCCATGGTCAGAATTTGATCGCTTGACAGCCACGTGTATTTATGATGGTTGCAACACCTCAATTCATGCAATTACCATTTCAGACCTTCCCAGTCAACCTCTGACAAGCAAAGCCAATAAGGAAAGCTGGATTCACTTAACAACCAGATCTGGACTCCTTCAACACTTAAAAACAATAACAACCACCTTGCTTGGCAGTGAAGTTCTGGTTGCAATTGTGGCCATAAGAGCTATCTGTATATCTATATTGTTAATTTCTTCTTTTTTGTGTGATATATTATGAATTTCTAATTCTGGGACAAATGAAGACTTACCTGAGGTTTTTAGAAATAATGTGTCCTGTGTTTATCTGATGAGTTTTACCCATAGCTAAAAATGAAGAAATAACATCTTGAAATAATAACAGCTTTGTCAATGGTGTATTTCTTCAGATCGACGCACATACTGAATTAGCTCTTTTATCTGTTCAGCTGTTTAATATGCCCTTAATTAGGAGATGAAATATTAACAAGAAGCAAAGAAACAAATCAGTTTTATTCCTATCTTTAGAACTTTGATTGTTCCCAACCTCAACAATCCTAATAATTGCTGCACCTGTCTTCGAAGCATCCTATCCCATAAAAATAGAGCCAATAACTCATGATGAAAAAGTATTCTTAATGCTTTCCCTCCACAACCTAACATGACTCTTTCTCCTTAACTTAAATTGTGAGCTGCCATCTGCAATTGTTACTACTATACTTTTTAGGAAACTCAACTCTGACCTGAATCTATCACGGACAATAAAATGGCTGAATTTCCTCCCTTGAGGGAAGGAACAAGAAATAAAAATGTGATACAGCTTGGGAAGGATTTGAGGATATTTGAATCTAGGGCTTTAATGAACAGGATAAACAATCCAAACACAGTTGGAATAGATCTTTTCCCTGTAGTGACTAACTTCACACATCAATGAAGTTATAGAATGTCCATCTTTATTACAGTTACTTGTGCATATTGATGGTTGGATAACTCTGGTAAACCATTCATCCTGATGTTGGGTTGACAATATATATAAGCCAGTATTCTTAAAGAGTATATGTAGCTTTAAGAACAATGTTGAATTCTGATTGGCTGTGCTTCTCAGCTCTACCATATAAGGAAGCTCAGAAACACAGTCCATCCCCTTTTCGATTCCCTTTGATTCCTGTTCTTACTGTTTGCCACTGAGTAGCTGAATATTGGAGACTGAAGAAAAGAAGAAGTATTTGTTTTGCATCACTGTAAGATACCTCTGTGTTTTGGTGAAGGACTGTTATTGTTTTAAGAAGTTAGTATCACTGGTCAGAAGAAGTATTTTTGTTGCTACAAAGTAAAGACTATTTATTTTCTTACTATCACTGTTTTAGAGTTTGTGTGTTGTTAAAGCAACGTATCTCTTTACTGTCCAGTGTATTACACTATTCTGCATTTACTTTCAAACGGGGTGTTTGTTACCCCTAACACTGGTTAAGGGACCAGAGTTGTAACACTGGTTCTGAACCCAGAGATGCTAACAACCATGTAAATAACTAGTGGGGAAATGATCTTGATTTATTGCATTCTAAACTGAGAGTGATAGAGAGACAGAGGCATACAAAGGGAGGGATTCAAACTAGGAATGAGGAGCGTGCTAATTAAGCAATTGGTAAGAGAGGAGCACTTCAGGATTCACATATATTTCTAGGGATATCGACCTTAATTGGAATGACAATTATTTCCTGAAATATTTTCATGAGCAAACTTGCAGTCTCCTTTTTTTCACCCAAAACATTTTTTTATTTTTTCATTTTCATAACATATAATCACATGTGTACTATTACATAGTCAACATACGTATTGTATTATTAAATGTTTACATCAATTCATCTTACCATCAACTCCCAAAAACAATTATTGGCTCTTCTGCTCTTCATACACTATAATTGTACCTTATCCATCACTTTCTTCTCCTTCTCTCCTCCCCCTCCCTACCTCCTTTCTTCCCTCTGTCATCCTTCCCTTCTCAACTTCCCCTTCCTCTCTCCTTCTCCTTTCTCCCCTTTCCACTCCTCATTTCTCTCCTCCTCTTCTCCCCTCCCTTGCCCTCTCTCCTACCCCTCTCTTCTTCCCTTACCCCTCTACTTCTCACTCTTCATCTCCTTTTACTTGGTGTATTTCAGCTTCTGAGAGAGCTCCATTTTATGTTGATGGTATTTCCTTTTCAGTATACACATTTAATTTTAACATGTATTATCCTCCTTTAAAAAAAAAACAAAACAGGGACTTCCGGTTCCGGCTCCAGCGGCGACGGGCGAGCCTAGGGTTCGTCCGCCGCTTTGTTTCTTTTCCTGCCCCCCCACGGGGGCGAGACGCCCCGTTTTTGGGGGTCTCCCGTAAAGCCGGCTTGCCTGGGTCGCCCTCCCCAGCGGCAGCGGGGAGGCGACCATTGTCTTCGGCTTAGGTGGAGGAGGACATGCTGCGGGGGGTTTCCCCTTCGCCAACGGTGACGGCATCGCTTTGAGAATATGGAGAGAGCTGGCTGCCTGAGTCGGGAGGCTTCCCGGGGCTTCGGCTGCAAGGGGGAAAGTGAGTGATTTTAAACATTTTTTTTTGCTGTCAGCCTGGGCTGAAAGAGCTTGGAGGGGGGTGCTTGCTTGTTAAAAAACCCCTCGGACTCAAAGCGGCACTTGAAAATGGATCCTCGTTGCGAGGAAGCGGATATCTTTAATCCGGACTGTTTGAAACAAGGGAAAGTGGTCTGCGGTTTGTCTTGCAACAAAGAATCTAGGTCTGGCTGATTTGAAACAATTTTTTTTTACCACTCTCTCCTTCTGGCTCTGAGTCTGGGCGGTGGAAGATGGCTTCTCTTTGTCCCTGAATGACTATTTTACTTATGGAAAATTTAATACAATAATACAATAGCAGAGTTGGAAGGGACCTTGTAGGTCTTCTAGTCCAACCCCCTGCATGGGCAGGAACCTTATACCATTTCAGACAAATGGCTGTCTAACATCTTTTTAAAGACTTCCAGGGTTGGGGCATTCACAACTGCTGGAGGCAAGCTGTTCCAGAGGTTAATTGTTCTTACTGTTAGGAAATTTCTCCTTAGTTCTAAGTTGCTTCTCTCCTTGGTTAGTTTCCACCCATTGCTCCTTGTCCTGCCCCCAGGTGCCTTGGAGAAAAGTTTGACTCCCTCTTCTTTGTGGCACCCTCTGAGATATCGGAACACTGCTATCGTGTCTCCCCTGGTCCTTCTCTTCATCAAACTAGACATACCCAGCTCCTGCAGCCGTTCTTCATATGTCTTAGTCTCCAGTCCTCTAATCATCTTGGTTGCTCTTCTTTGCACTCTTTCCAGAGCCTCCACGTCTTTTCTACATCGTGGCGACCAAAACTGTATGCAGTATTCCAAGTGTGGCCTTACCAAGGCACTATACAGTGGCATTAACACTTCACGCGATCTAGATTCTATCCCTCTGTTGATGCAGCCTAGAACTGTGTTGGCTTTTTTGGCAGCTGCTGCACACTGCTGGCTCATATTTAAATGGTTGTCCACTAGGATTCCGAGATCCCTCTCACAGTTGCTACTATTGAGCAAGGTACCACCTATACTGTACTTGTGCATTTGGTTTTTCTTGCCTATATGTAGGACCTTACTTTTTTCACAATTGAATTTCATTTTATTAGACAGTGCCCAATGTTCAAGTTTGTCTAGATCCTTCTGTATCTTAAGCCTATCTTCTGGAGTGTTGGCTATTCCTGCCAGCTTGGTGTCGTCTGCGAATTTGATGAGTTCCCCATTTATCCCCTCATCCAAATCGTTGATGAAGATGTTAAAGAGTACTGGGCCTAAAACAGAGCCTTGGGGGACTCCACTGCATACTTCCTTCCATGTAGATGCAGTTCCATTGAGGACTACACGTTGAGTGCGGTTGGTCAGCCAGTTACGAATCCATTTGGTGGTGCTGCTGTCTAACCCACAATTTTCTACTTTATCTAATAGTAGGTTATGGTCTACTTTATCAAATGCCTTACTGAAGTCCAGGTAAATTATATCAACAGCATTCCTCTGGTCCACTGATTTTGTTACTTTGTCAAAGAATGCAATTAGATTCGTCTGGCATGATCTGTTTTTGACAAACCCATGTTGGCTTTTGGCTATTACTTTGTTTGCTTCTAGGTGTTCACTTATTTGTTGTTTAATTATCTTTTCCAGAATCTTTCCTGGTATTGAGGTCAGGCTGATGGGTCTATAGTTTCCTGGATCTGTTTTTTTTCCTTTTTTGAAGATGGGAACCACATCTGCTCTTTTCCAGTCTTCTGGCAGTTCCCCGGTGCTCCAGGATCTCTGAAAGATATAGTTCAGTGGTTCTGAGATCTCGTCTGCCAGTTCCTTCAGAACCCTGGGGTGTAATCCATCCGGTCCTGGTGATTTGAACTCGTCCAGGGCAGACAGGTGCTCACTTACCATTTTCTTCCCTATTTCAACTTGTGTTCCTAATCTGATATTTGTGGTGCTGTTTTTGATTGATTGGACTGTTTTATCCCTTTGTGTAAAGACAGATGCAAAAAAAGAGTTAAATAGTTCTGCTTTCTCCCTGTTGCTTATCATCTTCTTGCCATTTTCTCCCAGCAGTGGACCAATTGTTTCCTTAACTTTTTTCTTATTTTTAACATGTTGGAAGAAGCTTTTTTTGTTATTTTTTACTTTTTTGGCAAGCCTTTCTTCATTGTGAGCCTTAGCTTTCCTCACTTCATCTTTACAGGCTCGGGCTATTTGCTGATATTTTGCCTTGGTTATTTCCCCCTTTTTCCACTTTTTATATTTATCCTTTTTGTCTTTCAATTTGTCAGAGAGTTCTTTATGCAGCCATGCTGGTTTCTTTTGGGAACTGTTATTTTTCTTCTTCATTGGTATTGCGCTGGACTGGGCTTTTATAATCTCATTTTTCAAAATTTCCCAAGCTTCTTGAGTTGTTTTCCCCTTGAGGATTCTCATCCATGGAATCCTTCCCAAGCTCTCTCTGAGTTTATTGAAATTAGCTCTCTTGAAGTCTAAGACTCTAGTTTGACTTTGTTCAACTACTTTTGTTTGCATAATGTTGAATTCCAGTATTTCATGATCGCTTGCCCCCAAAGTTCCTGTAGCTTCTACACCTTCTATCATTTCCTCTCTGTTAGTGAGAATTAAGTCCAATATTGCTGATCCCCTTGTTCCCTTCTCTACCTTTTGGGAAACAAAGTTGTCTGCTAGGTTTGTTAGGAACCTGTTGGATCTTCCACTTGGTGCAGAGTTTGTTTCCCAATTGATGTCAGGGTAGTTAAAATCTCCCATTACTATTGCAGTGTGCTTCCTACATACCTTAGTTAGCTGGTTAGCAAAAAGTACATCCACTTCCTCTGCTTGGTTGGGTGGCCTGTAGTATAGACCTATGACAATATCATTCCCCCCCCCAACCTTTAATATTGACCCAAATACATTCAAGTATTTCCAGCATCGCTTTGTGATGTGGACTTCCTCTTGTTATTAAAGAAGAATTTTTTTGAATTATGTGATTTCTTTTCTGGAGTGCCTTCGCTATTATAATTATTGATCTGGAAAACTGTTTCTCTTTTGGTTCCTGAACTTTTTACAATCCTGATTTGAACTTCTAGCTCCTGATTTGCCTCAACGGCCCCACCCAAAAAACGCCATTTTAGTGGCATTGACTTTAACAGCTAATTATGGCACAAAAATCAGAACTGGCAGGCTTAGAACTAAGGATGGCTTCTCTTGAATCAGTTATACAAACTTTGGTGCAAGAAATCAAGGCCCAGAGAGAAGAAAACATTAACTTTAAAAAGGAGCTACTGGATACACGGAAACAAGTGCTGGAGAACACACAGAAGAATGAAGAGTTGGAAGGGGGCTGGCTGGGGCTAAGGAAGAGATTAAAAATGTTACTAATGAGGTTGTAGAAATAAATGGGCATGTGTCTAGGATTGATATGGAAAGGATGACATATTTTTTGAGATTTCAGAACGTTTCTGAGGAATCTGGTGAATGTCTCCCTGAACTCATGAGCACAATTATAGCAGATTATTTACATAAACCTAAGGATGAGATCAGAGGGGACATTGACCTAGCCTACAGAATAAACTCTGCATATGCCAGGATAAATGAAGTACCCAGAGAGATACATGTTAAATTTGTTAGAAGGTCAACCAGAGAGGAAATCTTGAAGGTGCAAAGAGGAGGACCGTTAATTTACCAACAAAAGGAGGTTGCCATCTTGAAGCAGATCCCAAGAAAGATTAGAGAAGCGAGAAGGAAATTTTCCTTCTTGTCTAAAACATTGTTTGATCACGGGACCTGGTTCAAGTGGGTGATGCCCGAAGGGATGCTGGTGTTCTGGGAAGGAGGAAGAGTGAGGATTAAAACAGTTGCTGAGGCTGAAGCCTTTCTTAAAAAACATTCCTTTGTCCTGGGGGAAGATCCAGGGGGGGCAGGGGGGGCCACGGCCCCGCCCGCTGGGGGCCTGGAAGGAGGGATAGAAGACACAATTGCCAAGAGACTTAGATCTAAAAAATAACTTTGCTTTGATTTTTTGAGTAATATTGTATAACATGTGTATCTGGATTTTTGCAAATGACTGACAGCATAGAATTGAGAACTTAGAAATATGTACTTGTTTTCACTTTGTAGTATTATGAAAAATGTTTTTTGTTAATGATTTATTATGAAGCTCCGGTAGGGTCGACGACTTCGACGCGAAAGCTCTCAAAATTTCTTTGTATCTCTTACCCTACCCTATTGAAAAACTGTAAAAAACCAATAAAACTTTTTCAATAAAAAAAAAAAAAAACAGGACAAAAAAGTATCCATATATAGTCATTGTGCTTTTAACACACACTCCCCACTGCCTAATTTTGGCCGAGATGTAGACCTGGTTACAATTCCAAGCTATTCTCATTGTTATCTTTATAGAATTATACATCCTTACACACCCCCAATTTGTGGTTTTGACTTTAAATCTCAATAGTTTCCCATTATAGGTATATTTCATGTTCCCTCTCCATTTTTCTATATCTTGGATTAGATTACCCTTAATTGTCTATACATGGCAATCCTCGCTGTTCAATGTTCATTACAATTCCCTTAATCTATTATATAGAATAACAAGCGGTAAACATCTCACTTTATTCATCGTCTTGCAGTCTCCTTGTGTGTGGCAGGATTTTGGAGACATGTGGATGACCCTTGGTCCAGACAGTTTCGAAGAGCTTGTCCAAGCACCGGCTCTTCATCGATTACCACTGTCACTGGCTCCATGTTCTCTGAAGCTGTTTTCAGTCAGCGATTTCTTCCTCCAGAGGCCTCTTTATCAATATTCTATTCTTGAAAGTGAGTATCATCCATTGCAGAGTCAACATAATTTTCTTTCAGCCATACCGCTGTGCTACCTAGATGGAAAGTTGGCCACTTGGTTTGTAAGCAGGCTAAAAGGTCTGTATGTGAGCAGAAAATAATCCAGTGCCCTATATCAGGGGTCTCCAACCTTTGCAACTTTAAGTCTTAAACTTTAAATCTTAAAACCCCCACAGCTTCCAGCTTAAACTGTCTACTGTGGACAGTTGGCAAACACAGGCAAACAATTGATACAAACTCAAAGTAAACCACTCCAAACTCGATTGCAGAAAATAGAACTTCAGCAACAGAATGGTCTACCTGGAATGCTCTACCTGACTCTGTTGTTACATCCTCAAACCCCCCACAGCTTCAACCTTAAACTGTCTACTGTGGACCTCACCCCATTTCTAAGAGGCCTTTAAAGGGGGTGTGCATAAGCGCACCAGCGTGCCGTCCTACTGTCCCCATTTATTTGTATTCATTTTCTTCGTTCATGTCCATGTTCATATTCATACCTACTATCTTGTACATGTTTGACAAGCTAATAAATAAATAAATAAATAGATAAATAAATAAATAATGAAAAAAGAAATAAGGAAAAAGGGGAAAAAACCCACAAGAAAATGGCTTTTATGGTACACTGATTTATTATCTGTTCACCACAGCAACTTAATTGGTGGTTCTTTTGTGAAAAATTGGGACTTCTTTATGAAAAACAATGAATACAATACTATTCACTAAGCAGTTAGTCATGGATGTGAGGAGAGATTTCTTAGAACTATAGACAAAAACAAACAAACCACCCCAAGCAATAAGCCAAACTCAAGATAAACAAAGCTATGAATAAGATGCTGTTTACAGTTCAAAATAAATAACAACCAAGATTAACCAAGAAGTCTTATCCTTCTACAGTTTAACAAGCATCTCATTCATCTGAACAAAATTATTTCAATGTCTATATATAATTTTCCGTATAACTGTATTATCTTTTATAGTTTCTTTGATTAAGGCTTCATCAAAACAAATTAGCTGAGTAAATTATAATTTAGGATCTCTGAGCTTTTTTCTCATCTAAGCCTACAGTAGTTTCTAAGAACCCAGAAGAGCTTTAGTTTGATTACTTGTTACCAGGCAATTAAAATTTGTCTGAAGTCTTTGACTTTAAAATGTGATCATTTCAGTCAGCTTTCTATTCATAATTCTAAATTATAGCTCAGAGAATAGAGGTCATTTGCCAAAAAAGAATACTGTGGAAACTTTCCTGAGACTCTTCTTCAAGCTAGACTCTTCTTCGAGCTTCACTTAGTAATAAAGTGACTGTGTCATAGCTATCTTCACATACACAAAGGGCTGGGATTAAAAAAAAAAAATCAAGGTGGCCAATCATGACCACTTGTTTGAATGCCCCCTTCCTTTATTATAAGCCCCATGTTGTTAACTTTGATGCTTTATTTTTTAACGATATCAAGTAGATATGATGACGATGATTAACCATCACATAGCCAGATGTTCAGACTGGGTTTGGCATTTTTGTCTACCTATTGAGTCCTTACCAAGGACCTACATGTTTGATGGTGTTATAGATATCGCAGGATGGAAGCAATTCCAAGTAAATCCTCCTCCTGAAATTGACTGATGGCAAATTTGTCAATGCCTGTGGTATTCAAGCGATGCTCCAGTTGTTTTGGGACTGCACCCAAGGTGCCTATTACTATTGGTCCTACCCTTCCTTGCTTTTGCAATAGTCATTCTATTTCTATTTGTAGGTCTTTGTATTTTGTAATCTTCTCCAGTTCTTTCTCTTCTATTCTGCTTTCCCCAGGCACTGCCACATCCACTATCCAATAATAATAATAATAATAATAATAATAATAATAATAATAATAATAATAATAATAATAATAATAATAATAATAATAATAATAATAATAATAATAATGCCACCAGATATCATGGTTGTAGAGGGCCGAAGTGTACAGTTTATAGATATCGCTGTTCCTGGAGATGTCAGAGTCGAAGAAAAAGAACTAGAAAAAATAATGAAATATCGCGACCTGGCCATCGAAACTACACGGCTATGGATGAAGCATGTCGCAGTGACACCCATTGTCATCGGGGCACTTGGCACCATGTCCAAGAATTTTACTAAATATCTCAGCAAATTGCAGCTTCCTGCAATAACACCAGCGGAACTGCAAAAAACTGCGCTACTTGGAACATCTTACATTCTAAGAAGATACTTGGTTGATACCTAGGATGCTGGCAGCAAACTGTATCAACCATTAGCACCAGTCAATAGTATTTGCAATGCATTTTTAAATGTTCAGTGGGCTGAGTTTCATGTTTTATGAATAAAGTAAATCATCATCATCATCATCATCATAATCATCAACAACAACATTACCATCACCATCACCATCATTACCACCACCACCACCTTGGATGCAGTCACAAAACAACTGGAGCACCACTTGAACACCAAAGGCATTCATTTGCCACCAGTCAATTGCAGAAGGCAGCTTTACTTGGAACTGCTTCCATCCTGCAACAATATCTGTAACACCATCAAACATCCAGATTTGCCTATCCCAGCTCCTTGGAAAGAACTTGATAGGTAGACAAAAATGCCAAATCCAGTCTGAACATCTGGCTGACTGTGTGATTAATAATAATAATAATAATAATAATAATAATAATAATAATAATAATAATAATAATAATAACAACAACAACAACAACAACAACAAAAATAACAACAACAATAACAACAACAATAACCATAACCATAACCACCACCACCACCATCATCATCATCATCATCATCATATGGGAAAATAAAGTGGAAAAGGTCACCGAAAATGAGATGGTGAAGATCTTGGGGAACTTTCGAAAACAGACTGATCATCATTTGGAACACAACACGCCAGATATCATGGTTGTCAAAGGCCGAAGAGTACAGTTTATTGATATTGCTGTTCCTGGAGATGCCAGAATTGAAGAAAAAGAACTGGAAAATATCATGAAATATCGCACCCTGTCCATCGAAACTACACGGCTATGGATGAATCATGTAACAGGGATATCCATTGTCATTGGGGCACTTGGTACAATGTCCAAGAATTTTACAAAAGACATCAAGAAATTGCAGCTTCCTACAATAACACCAGCGGAAATGCAAAAAAACTGCGCTGCTCAAAACCTCACATATTTTAAGAAGATACTTGGTTGATACCTAGGACACTGGCAGCAATCTGTATCAACCATTAGCACCAGTCAATGGTATTTGTGATGTATTTTTGAATGTTCAGTTGCCTTGAGTTTCATGCTTAATGAATAAAGTATATAATAATAATATGCTCATACACATGCATGCTTGTACCCTCTCCTCCTGGCCTCCCTGAGCTTGTACCACACTGCATCACCCTCTAAACTCACGTTCAGTCTCTACCAGCTCTCTTGAGAAACCATTGTGTTCCTTACTTGGGATGTGCACTGCTTCCTACTTAACGAACTGCATGTCATTAAGTTATGATGGCAGCTGGGACTGCTTGGATTGCTGTCCCTAAACAATGCAATTATGTGACACCACACTTTACAGCTGCGTTACCTATGACAGAAATTCTGGTCCAAGCTTTGATCGAACGTTGAGGACTACCTGTTGTCTTCATTTCCTAACTCAGTAGATTTTGGAGAAAAAACTTAGGTGATGTTCCTAATCAAAATATTGTAGGTATTAAATTTGCACCCCCTGTTACAGGGGAGAAGGCAATTTAATAGAGGTCACAGCCCTTTCTGCTTCACTGAGTAGTCTTACCAACTTAGCAATCCTTGGAGTAAAACTTCTGTCTCTCATGCATATATACATGCGCATAGCTTCTTGGCGGGAATTAAAAACTCCTTTTCGACAGGAAGCTGTCAAAAGCTGCTTCCTCCACAAGTTCTGATCTGTCCCAGTTAGAAAAAGTAGCTAGTATTTTTTCTGCCAGCAGGTGACGTTTGCTGGAAGGCAAAAAATAAAGACTAGTCCATCAATTACTTTCCCCCCCACTTGTTTCACATTAGCTCTTGTATACTCCGTGCTTTTCTACCGAATGAAGGATTGGAATAAAGCATTACCATGGCTGTGAGGAAGTGCACTTGTCGTGTGCATAGTGCGTTGCCGATCTGGTTTGAGATTCAATTATTACATAATTGAAGAACTCTGTTAAAGTTTTACACAATGCTAATTCAAGAGCGAGGTTGGTTATTTTTATTTGTAACCTGTCCTTTCCTTTGAGGATGAATGACAATGCCACAAGGAATGATAACTACTGATCGGGTGATGTATGGATGCAGGAAATATTTTCACAATATGCCTTTAACGTATTAAGCATCGGATTGTTTAATGGCATGCATTATAAAGATGTTCACCTGGAAGTTTGTAATTTAATAATGTTGTTTTAGGCAGGGTTACCGTTCAGTATATTCATATATGCTGGGGGTTCGGGAGACCCTCTAGCTAACATTCTTTGCAGTTCGGAGAACCCCCAAATTCCACTCCTGGTTGGCCCCCCACCCCACCCCTCTCAGGAGTCCCCATGCGGCCCGTTTTGGATGCAGGTAAATGCAGGGTGCGTACGGAGGCTCGGGAAGAAGGGAAAAAAATAACGGGCCTACCAGAAGTTTGGGAAGGCCAGAAATGGGCCTGTTTTCAGCCTCCAGAGGGCCTCTGGAGCCTGGGGAGGCAGTTTTCGTCCTACCGGAGGCTCAACTTAAGCCTCCGGAGCCCAGGCAGGGCAAAATTGCAACCCCCCCACCATTGGGCACTTGGCTGACTAGGCCATGCCCACTATGGCCACATCCACTCAGCAACTGGGCAGAGTAGCTTGCTAAATTTTTTGAAGCCCACCCCTGAGTATATTAGTTTTTGTTGCCCAAAAAACAATAAATGTTTGTCCATCAATTATATTTTCTGGACTATAGATAACAATAAATTATTCAGTAGAACTGAAAGCATCATGGCTTTGACTGTTGCCCAGACTGATATGTTACTTTCATATCAATATAGCACATATTTGGTTCAGAAAGTAAATTTTAATGAAAAGGAACTTACACGCGGATGCGTCATAGCAGGCTTCAATTTTCCAGTTTGATACCTCCCTCTGAATAGCTATTCCCAGTCCAGTAAACCAAAAATAGACAACGGAAATTGTTCTAGGATTATGTCATGTGCCAATCATTTGCCAAATCCCCCTCTATACCAGGGAGATTTAATTTTTTTCCGGGCTGCAGTCTTTTTTTTTTACAAAAAATAAATTCGAGAACGCAGCTCAAAAGGCAAAGCTCTAGTGATCAAAAATGGGTTGCATTTGAATATATCCCTTTATTTTCTCCTTAGTTTTTTTTTTTAGAGAACCTCATAAAATTCTGGCAGGACCCGATGATCCACAGAACACAAACTCGGGAAAAAAATCAGTTAATGCTGCTAAGTAAACAAACTGCCCAAGTTTTAATGTTAGGTTCTTCATACTTTATATTCATCAATTAAACTTGATTATACTGAGGTTCATGGCTGTCCAAGTGGAGCTATCACCATTTTCAGAGCCCACTTTAAATAATGAAGAAAATGATATAAAAGCACTTCTGACTGCTACTTCAGGTTCCATCATAACATAATAGCCTGTGCCTTATTTTATCAAAAGGTTTGCTGTTAGGTAGTCTGCTGCTTGTTATTCCGCCACAGCAAATGAAAATAACAATCTCAGATTGTCTGTTCCTGTCAATACGATTATTTCATTGACCATTTAGACAAATTTTCTTGATAGCATTACAAAAGTATCTTTTCCCTGTCATGGAATCCAGTCCATGACCATAATAACAATTTGGATTCATAGGATTGATTGGTTTGATTGATTCCAGTTAATTCTCCTACAAAGCAAGGACTTGTTTCTCATATCCCCTCTCTGAAAATTGTGATGATTACTCACAGCAGACAGAGTTTATTCAGTTTACTGAGAACCTGAAATTATTGTTGTTCTCAATACAAATCTCTATTCAATTAAGAGTCAAATAAAATGAAATCTTCATAACTCTGAATTTATGAGCATTTATTTATACTTCCGCCGAACTTTGAAGACGCTTTTCTTCCATCTCGCCGGCCTGGCCTAATCCACACCATTAAGTTATAAGACTGAAGTTTCAATTGTTTTAATTCGGCTTTTAAGGGTAAAGTTTTAGGATTTTAATGGCTTTAGGATTTTTAGCACAGGGTATTGGGGTTTAATTTATTTTTAGTATTATTTATTGTCACGTTTGTCTTTTTATTCTATTTTAACTTCCTGTGCACCGCCCTGGGTCCTCTGTGGAGAAGGGCAGGATATAAATTTAAATAAATAAATAAATAAATACTAAATAAATAAATAAATAAATAAATAAGTTTGTTTGTTTATTTGTCCAACATGTACTGGATAGCAGGTGTACGTATGAACATGGACATGAACCAAAGAAATGAATACAAGTAAAGGGGGACAGTAGGACAGGGACGGTAGGTACGCTAGTGTGCTTATGCACACCCCCTTTTACAGACCTCTTAGGGATGGGGTGAGGTCCATGGTAGACAGTTAAAGGTTGACGCTGTGAGGTTTTGAGGATGTAACAATGGAGTCGGATAGCGCATTCCAGGCATTGACCGCTCTGTTGCTGAAATCAACAGAGCTGACTTTCTGCAATCGAGTTTGGAACGGTTTACTTTGAGTTCGTATCAATTGTTTGCCTGTGTATTATTGAGGTTGAAGCCGAAGTAGTCGTTGACAGGTAGGATGTTGTAGCAGACATTTTTGTGTGCTATGCTTAGGTCTGGCTGCAGGTGGCGTAGTTCCAGATTGTCCAAGCCCAAAATTTCAAACCTGGTGGCATAAGGGATTCTATTGTGAGCAGAGGAGTGGAGGACTCTTCTTGTGAAATACCTCTGGACCTGCTATTAATGTCTGATATACAGTGTGGATTTCTGCAGACAAGCTATATTCAACATTGGTCTGACCAAGGTTTTGTACAGCTGCAATCCATTGACTTAAGTAATTTAAAGCAGGGGTCCCCAACCTTTGCAACTTTAAGTCTGAAGGACTTCAGCTCCTAGACCTCTCCAGCCAAATGCTTCTTGTCCTGCCTTCAGATGGTTTGGATAATAGATTGACCCATTCTTCTTTGTGGCTTCCCCTTAGATATTGGAGCACTGCTGTCATGTCATCCCTGGTCCTTCTTTTCATTAAATTGTGATTGGCCATTTTATGATATAGGGCAGGGGTCTCCAACCTTTGCAACTTTAAGTCTGAAGGACTTCAGCTCCCAGAATTCTGGGAACTGAAGCCCTTCAGACTTAAGGTTGCAAAGGTTGGGGACCCCTGATTTAAAGCATTGTTATTTAATTACAAAGAACACAAACCTACTCACGATAATTAATTGATAAGTGAAAAGCTGAGGACTGCAAAAAGTCTGAGCATCGCTGTGGCAATAGCCCAAGAGCGTTTTGATGGGTCTCATCATGGCTCAGTTTGAGGCAGATATGAAAGACTTTCTGAATTGCTTTGCTTTTCATGGTTTATAATTATTTGCAGAACTATTTATATTACAGTAATCCAGACAAGTTCATATGTCACCATCAGCAGATATTACATACCTAGGAATGGTTCTATTGCTAAAGAGTCTCAGCTAGGTAAATGCACTCTGTGTCCTACCGAGACTTCAGCAGTTGTTAAATTGCTGTAATTTGGCAACTTGCTACTAATTACTGTGGTGATATTTTTGCTGCCCCAAGTTCTCAACAATAATGTTTGGGAGCCGATTTGCACCAAGTTGTAGGTTACCTGCAAGATCCATTCTGGGTCACTCCCTAGGAGAGGTTTAGTCTCCCAAGCTTTCAGACTCGTGCTAAAGCCCATCCTCATGGAACTTCTCGCTCACCAGAATGTAGAATATAGAATAACAGAGTTGGAAGGGACGTTGGAGGTCTTCTAGTCCAACCCCTTGCTTAGGCAGAAAACCATACACTACTTCAGACAAATGGTTATCCGACATCTTCTTAAAAACTTGGAACATTCACAACTTCTGGAGGCAAGTTATTCCACTGATTGATTGTTCTGTCAGGAAATTTCTCCTTAGTTCTAGATTGCTTCTCTCCTTGATTAGTTTCCACCCATTGCCTCTTCTCCTGCCTTCAGGTGCTTTGGAGCATAGCTTGATGCCTTTTTCTTTTTGGCAACCCCTCAGATATCGGAACACTGCTTTTTTACATCATGGTGACCAAAATGTGTAAGAGAAATTCCCTGAAGATGGGCTCCAGCACAAATCTGAAAGCTCAGAAAAGTAAACCACTGATCCCGGTGACCGACACAGATTGGATTCTGCAACATGATCCTGGGACACATATATTCGCCTTCTTTTGTGTAGGTTACTTACCTGTCCCACAGACCAATGTTTCTCATTTTCAGCAACTTTAAGATTTGGGGATTTCAACTCCCATGCTGGTTAGGGAATTCTGGGAGTAGACGTCTACCCATCTTAAAGTTTCTGAGGTGGAAAAACAGACATAGACCAAGAACTACAACTCTGAACAGAATTAGGCTGATCTGCATGTACCTTTTTCAATTTCCACTTTCGTGCCTGCTGCTGAGTGACGCAGGCTGTTTTGCCTTATTCTCAGTATCTCCTTTTTAGCCTTTATCTGAGTACTGCCACTGCTGTGGCATAATTAGTGAAAAAGCACTTTTCTGCCCCTTCTCCACTGGATTGATGGGATCTTGGCAGAAGCTTTACAACAAATGATGAAGTGTTTTTGAGCTCAGTTTTGAGGAAATTAGTTACAAAGCATCTGTGCAAAACAGAATAAACATTAATGGTATAAAACACAGATCCAAAGACTTAAAATATTATTTATCTGCCTTTCCATTCTTATATAGCAAATTTGTATATATGCATACACATGTTCATTACAAACAAAATCTTTCTGCCATTTGTGATTTATAAGAAAACCATCATTTCTCTGAAATTTATCTTAGAAATCAGTGATCCATTAGATGCATATTTTTGTGTGGATAAAATATTCAATAGGGAATATTTTCCCCAAAATTATAATGCAATAATGTGCCCAAATTCGTTATTTAACTTGTTGACATTAGTAGACTTCTAAAACAGTTATTGAAGACAGTCTCTTTGTGTTTAAATTAATGCGTTTTGCAAAGAAAACATAGATGAGATGAAATATTGTACTTCACCAAGGTCATGGTGATACAAGAGATCCAGCATTAACGCCACCACTAAGTACAGTAAACACATAATAAGTAGGATGCAAGATTTCTCCAAAATCTGTGTCTGACATAAGCAGTGAAATTAACTGAACATATAGTCCACTTGAAATTGCTGTTACATTGAGGTGACGAAATGGAATCCACTTCATTCCTTCTTTCTTCCACTCTTACTGCAGACTAATTTCTTTCTGGCAAAAATCCATTTGGCAATTGCCAGAGGCTTTTAGATGGAGCATCTCAATAGGCGTATAATTAAGGCTGATGTGTCTATTACCTACTTAATGATAGAATGCCTTGAATCAGTGGTATGTTACTGCTTGACTTAGCTATTAGAATATTTCAACAGCCAAGACAGAAAGAAGCAGTTAGCAATTAGCCTATTTCAAGTATGTGTTTTAGAAAATACCATAAGAAATAATTGGGTAGGAAAGATTAATTTCTGGCTCCCATTTAAAGGATGCCTTCAGTCATAGGTAAAACATACAGCAAACTCATCAGTCAGTAGGGCTTCCAATTATTGCCTGTGTTGGCTTCTTTGATTGTTGTGTATCTTTTTTGGATAGTCAAGTCATTCAGTGACAGCTACATGTGTTTTTGTTGAACCCTAACCCTGACATGGTGGCTCAGTGGCTAAGACGCTGAGTTTGTCGATCAGAAGGTCAGCAGTTCAGCAATTCGAATCCCTAGTGCTGTGTAATGGAGTGAGCCCATCCCTGCTGCCTCTCAGCTGATCTTCTGCCTCTCAGCTGATCTTCTTTTGTTGCCTTCAACAGGAGAATGGAGATGGAAAGCAGGTTAGTGGGGTGGGGAGGGAATGGGGATTTTGCAGTATCCTTCCCCTGCCACACCCACAAAGCCACGCCCACAGAACCAGTATCCCACCACTGTACCAAGGTACCACCACACATGGAAATGAATGGCAAAGGACAATTACCATATTTATTCGAGTATAACGCGCAAAATTTTCTACCAAAAAAAGAAATCAAAGTTTGGGTGCGCGTTATAAACGAGGGCCGGTCCATTGAGGGCGCAGGCGAATTGTGAGTTCACACTGCGCCTTTTCCAGGCTGCAGCCGCTCACTGTATGCGAGGGCGAAGAGAGAAAAAACGTTTTTTTTATACCGATTTTTAATCGAAAATTAGGGGTGCGCGTTATACACGTGTGCGCGTTATACTCGAATAAATACGGTAATTTTACATGACTTGGGTTTGGTTCTTGGATGGTTTCAGAATAAGGAAGAAAATATTACTTTAATACTCTTACAGCTAAAGTGACCTATCTCTCTGTCACTCATCGTCTGCAGATAAGGAAAGGGGCAGTATGGAGATGTGGTAGAAAAGATAGCTGGTTAGATCTCTTCATGGCAGTTATGCATTCAGAGATAGCATAGAAATGGAATTGCCAGCCATGTCATCATTCTGATTTGCAGAAATTTATCTGGAGGAAGGAGAGATCTTGGAATCATGCACTTCTACTCTAGAAGAGCTGCTCCTTGCAAGGAAACTGCAGGAATTTGGTTTCTTGTGGTCAGTCATAGTTTGCGTAGTTGGGAGCTGATTAAAACTTGTGGTAAATGGCTGTGTAGCCTTCACCAACATTTGACCGGCAAAATCCTCACCTCCTTAATCACTTTACAATTTAATTGCTTTGCAACCCAATAAAGATATTCCAAATGCCAGTGAAAATTAGACTCTCAGTAAATGTCTTATTTTTGAAATTAAAAAAGAGGGGAAAAGAGCTATTTTAAAGGATTTTAAGTTCAAAGCTTAACAAGATCACGATCTAAGAAAGTTTTAAATGGACAGATGGGATAGCAATTTAAAAAAAAACAAGGGGATGAAAGTGCCTTTTCTGATGAAAAAAAGTAAAATTAGAACCACAGAATCACAGGGCTGGAAGGGACCTTGGAGGTCTTCAAGTCCAACCCCCTGCCCAAGGCAGAAGACTTTATTGCATCACAAACAAATGGCTGTCCAATCTTTTCTTGAAGACCTCCATCCATTACTATCAGGAAATTTCTCATTAGTTCCAGACTGGATTTCTCTTTAACTAGTTTACACCCATTACTTGTCCTGCCCTCAAGTGCTTTGGGGAATAAATAGACCTCCTCCTGATGACAGTCCCTCAAGTACCAACATTTTATTTTATTTTATTTATTTTTATTTGTTTGTTTTGTCAAGTGTGTATAGGATAATAGATATAATTGTTTTCGTAGATTTCATAATAGATATAAGTATATACAAGATTATGAGTACATGAGATGGATACGAATAAATGGGGCTGTTAGGACAGGGACGGTAGGTATGTTGGTGGGCTTATGCACACCCCTTACAGACCTCTTAGGAATGGGGTGAGGTCAACCGTAGACAGTCTGGGGTTAAAGTTGTGGGGGTATGGGAAAGAAGCCACTGAGTCCGGTAACACATTCCAGGCATTTATCACTCTGTTGCTGAAATCATATTTTCTGCAATCGAGTTTTGTATGGTTTACCTTAAGTTTGTATCTATTGTATGCTTGTGTATTGTTGTGATTGAAGCTGAAGTAGTCATTGACAGGTAGAACATTGTAGTAGATAATTTTATGTACTACACTTAGGTCAGACCAAAGGCAGCAGCATAATTCTAAATTGTCTAAGCCCAAAATTTCAAATCTGGTGGCATAAGGTATTCTTTTGCAAACAGTGGACTGGAGGACTCTTCTTATGAAATATCTCTGGACTCGCTCAATTGTATTAATGTCCTATATGCAGTGCAGGTTCCAGACAGATGAGCTATATTCGAGAATTGGTCTAGCAAATATTTTGTATGCTCTGGTTAGTAGTACAGTGTTACTAGAGAAGAAGCTACGCAGGATGAGGTTTTTTATTCCGAAACCGTCCAAGAACTGATTGAAGTCATATAAAATATGTTGGCCTTTGCCATTTGTTTCCATGTATAGTAGGACCTTGCTGGAAATCAGATGACTAAATTAACGTTAATTAGTTTAATGGACCAGTTCTTCATGAGAATGTGAATTTTTAAGGACAATAATAATGTATGGGTTCTACAAAACAAGCCTGTATTATCTCTTAAGAAGAGAAGGAGAAAAAAAATAGCAAGAGGCCAAAAATGGAGACTGCAGAGAGAGAGAGAGAGAGAGAGAGAGAGAGAGAGAGAGAGAGAGAGAGAGAGAGAGAGAGAGAGAGAGAGAGAGAGAGAGAGAGAGAGAGACAGAGACAGAGACAGAGAGAGACAGAGAGAGAGAGACAGAGAGAGAGAGACAGAGAGAGAGACAGAGACAGAGACAGAGACAGAGAGAGAGACAGAGAGAGAGACAGAGAGAGAGAAATGGAAGGATGGAATTTACAATGCTAATTTCCCCTCTTAAGAAAGAAGAAGCCATTGGACAAGAGTCTCCAGTTTTGGCTAGCTCCATTCTTACTGTAGGTGGAGGTGTGATCCTTATGTTATCACTGTTTGAACATCTGGCAGTGTCCTAATGGCCAAGAGAAGATTGGGTGGCTAAATTGGCCCATTATTTGACAGGAAACACTTTATAGGTATTCCTGCTCAAGTAGTGATGGATTGCAAAAAAGTAAAGGAGATTATGGAATTCTTTACAATTATAAAATTACAAAATACATTTATAGACAAAGATTCTGGGAATATTAAGACCAGGAACAGGAAGAACTAAGAAAACTTTGGGCAAAAGCTGGAGGAAATTGTGAATGAAATTGTTTTGGAACAACTCTTTACTTTTTTTATTAGATTTCTATCCCGCCCTATCTCCCGAAGTGGGACTCAAGAGTCCTGCCTTGTCAAGTTTGATTTTGGATGCAATAGCATCATCCAGATGTAGGTAGGCAGTGACATTATTTGAAGATTATCTTACATCTAGAAGACGTGAGGAATCTGGAAGGGGACATGGAGAAGTTGGAAAAGGGAAGGAAAAAAAGGATAGATTGAAAAAAGGAGATATACAAGGAAAGACAACCACTTTCTAATCTAATGGAGATTAAGATTAAGCCAGGGAAGATAATTTCTGTTATTTATGTGGCAGATAGGATACTTAGCTAAGGTTTTTTTAAATCACCAGAGGAAAGGACCTTTGTCTGCTACATTGAAACTGCACCATCTATAAAAAGAGTTTCCCAATCTAACTGTGAAATTGTGGTTTTCTTCTACTGATTTCAAAATAGGCTAACTGTAATGCTAGGTATCAAGGGACGTAGTGGCTCAGTGGCTAAGACGCTTTGTTGATCAGAAAGGTTGGCGGTTCAACAGGTCGAATCCCTAGCGCCGCGTAACGGACTGAGTTCCCGTTACTTGTCCCAGCTTCTACCAACCTAGCACTTCAAAAGCATGTAAAAATGCAAGGAGAAAAATAGGGACTACCTTTGGTGGGAAGGTTCCATGCACTTTTGGCATTTAGTCATGCCAGCCGCATGACCACAGAAACGTTTTCAGACAGCACTGGCTCTTTGGCTTGGAAATGAAGATGAGCCAGGAACCTAGAGTCAGGAAGGACCAGCACATATATGCGAGTGGAACCTTTACCTTTACCTAATGCTAGGTGTATTTTCAACCCAATTGGACTTCTCCATTTATTTTGCCAAACAACAAAAATCAAGTACGGTAGATTATTCAAACTGGGATGGCTACTATTCACAAAAAGCCCTCCTGGTCCTGACAGTAGTTTCCTTTTCTTCCAGTTATCATAGTACACTTAGTCTAAATCCTAGGTGGATTTCTATCCCTACTTTTATATTCTGCTTGTTTGGAAAAATGAGTATAAAATCCTATTTGAATGCAAATCCACCTAGGGATAGGGTTAATCTAGTGTGCAATTGGGCGGGGGGGGGGCTTCAACCTGTTAGATTCACAGACTGTTTATGTTAGAATATTCATAACTGGAAGAGACATGGTAACAAGGTCAGCCAATGAATAGGCAACTAAATCACCCAACGGGAACTTAAACAGATCTGAATGTGTGCTGAGAATCGAAACTGAAACTGACTCTGTCTGCCCTGAACTGAAAACTCCTCTCTGCTTTACTGCTCCCTGTGTTTGCTTGTAACTACTACTATGTTGGAGAAAACCTATATTGGTATTGTACATTTATCTTCATGTGTTAATATGTCTATAAAGAACTTAATGAATCCAGCTGAATCAGTTATCTGTGTGTGCTTCCTGGAAATGATTTTCTGCAACAAACTCTGACAGTTTATACTCCTCCCTTTACATTCCACTTAATTTTCATCACTTGGCAAAATGAATGGAGAAATTCTATTGGGTTAGGCTTAAGCTATGTTGACATCAGAGGCGTAGCGTGGGAGGTGCAGGGGGGGGGCGGCTGCACCGGGCGCAACATCTGGGGGGGCGCGCTCCAGAGACCCGACTCGGAAGCTCTCCTCCGCGGGTCTCTGGAGTTGGCGGCGGCGGCGCCTGGGTGCTCCTGGGCCGGCGAGAGTCGGGGAGCGAACAGCGGCCAGTAGGGGCCAAACCCTCCCGGGCCATCCCCCGGCTGAGGCCAGCGCCAGCTCCTCGCACCCGCCAGCGCCACCCGAGGGGGCCAGGCGAGACTTAAAGGCGCAGGTCTTTCGAAGCAACGGCCGTGCGGAGACCCTGGAAGACTCCTCCGTTCCGAGCCAGCCAGAGGAGCGGTGACCTGGGCCCCGCGGCGGCCCGGGAAGACCCTCTTGCCCCGGCTTTCGGGCCATCGCCCTCCGTAGAAAGGAGCGTCGGGTGTCCCAGGCCCGCACCACGCAAAGGGCGCCCACTTCTCCCCAAGGCGAGGCAACGAGTGTCGGACCCGGATGGCCGAGCCCTTTGGGCAGCGGCTGCCCGCCGGATCCTCGCGGGAGGTGCGTGGGCTCGACACCACAAGAAGAGCTGCCTCCCCCGAGTGCTAAAATCCACGGGTTAGGGGGCGCAAATTACTTGCCTTGCCCCGGGTGCTGACAACCCACGCTACGCCACTGGTTGACATTAAAGTCTGAAAAAAACAAATTCTTAGTTAGATTTTGGGAAGTTGTTTATAGAAGTAGACCTTCCTTGTTTACAATCTGCCTCATTTTCACTGCTTGGCAAAATGAATGACTCCCTCACTGAACAAAGATAATTTGGTAGTGATAGGATGCCTATGGTGCACTAGAAGGCAGGGCACAGAAGGATTAGACACATTTGTGCTCAGGAAAATGATAGTTTTGAGGACAGTTGGCAACAGCTTTATATGGCTGCGTGGAGCATTATTTGGACTTTTTGATTCAATAAAAATTTGTCTGTAGATGAAGCAACTTTTGGAAGAAAACCATCTAATTGAATTGCAGCTCTGCTTTATGGATACCAACCAGAATTTTTCTTCCTTTTCAATCCAGGCACGAAACGTGGCTTCTTGGATTATTATTATTTTTTATTGACTTGAAGTAGCTAGCTATATCAAACTGCAGTGTTCCACGCAGGGGACTAAATGACTTAATTTTCCAAATTGAGATACTACCTTGAATTGTATCACCGCGTTAGTCCAGACAAAAGCAACATCTTGAGGCAGACCAGAAGTGCTTTACGGGGACCTGCTATATTCAGGAAAATTACCACTTCCATCCTCTCAAAAATCCACAAGTGCCACTAGTACCTTCCATCCTGTGTGGTGAACAGCCTTTAATAGTCATGGTTGATATAATTGACAAGTCGGTCAGAATCCCTAACTTTAATGAAGGGATAACAAGGCACATTCTGTGACATTTCTGATTTGGGTCAATTCTTTAAAGCGTAACAGCTTCCAGCTTTTACAGTGTGGAGTCATTCACCATCTAATATTATAATGTCCCAATTTCAGATTTGCATTTGTACCTGAAACGATGATTAAATTATGTAAAAAAGTTATATTTTTATGCCATTAAATGACATTCTAATGACAGACTTTATGTCAAGCTCTTATTATTTCTTTTCCACCCAGGTACAAGGAATATCAAGGTGTATGCACTTATAGATGACCTGAACGTTGCTGACACCATGTGGACAATACTGGAAATGTCATCCGAATGATAATTTATCAGGGCTATAATAGCGCAGATCCTGTATTTTGCTTTTCAAGCTCCAGATACATGATTGAAAGTGAGGTTATGACAGCTATTGGCTAGAATATGAAAAGGTGATGTATTGCCTAATATATCTAAACTGTATACAAGAAATTTCCATAAATTTTCTTGCAAGAAGTTAGTGGACCATCTTTTCAACAACATTTGGAGAATCAAATGATTTGAAAAATCATTGAAGCTCTACAAACATTTTCAGGGATGTACCATATTTTTCAGAATATAAGTATAAGGCGCGCCTAGCTGGAGAGGAAAACAAGGGGGGGAAATCTGCTTCTGCCTCCCAACAATTTGCCTCCTTGCAACAAACAGCAAAAAGTACAGACAATATACACTGTTTGTAGTGTTACATTTCAGACTATACTTGCACAGATATGGTTAAAATTGATGTGCTTTTTGGAAGTATAGTTATTGTCTGCTATTTAAAAGAAGATACAATAGCACTGGGCCTCTTCAGATCAAGCATTTATTTTAAAAAGTGTCTTCATTTTGTTAAGCTTTCTAGAACAAGCAGTCTTTAAAAAAGACTAAAAAAGACAAGCAGTCTTTAAAAAATAAGTCTAATAATTTGAACATTCTATAGGCTTTTATAGTTATCGACTTACCTTCTTGCAGCAAACAGCCTGATTAGCACAAGGGAAAAAAATCTGCCTCTGCCTCCCAGCAATTTGCCTCCTGGAGCAAACAGCAAGTTTCACTTTCAGTTTAAGTGAGCCTCCGATCATCAGCTGTTTCAGGCTGTATTGATTGCTATAGCCTATTGCAGCCTCTGCAAGCCCCATTTTCCCTGTTTACTGCAAGGAGGTAAATTGCTGGGCGGCAGAGGTCAAAAGGTGGGGGGCGGTGGTTGGGTGGGGCTAAGTATAAGACAGACGCAAATTTTCACCCTCTTAGGGGGTGGGAAAGGTGCGTCTTATACTCCGAAAAATATGGTATTCTATTTCTCCCTGCCAAATTAATGAATTTATCCCAGACAATTTTTTTTCTAGGTTATACATTTGTAATAACATTTTCTTAATAGAAGCATGTGATATTCCATCAGAATATTGAAATGTTAACTGCCGTTCCTTAAGTTTTTCTCAGTTACTATGATCTCAGCCATTCTGAATATCTTATTGATACAATCTTTAACATGCCTTAGATGTAATTTCCATGAAGCTCAATGGGGTTACTCCTAACTAAATTGGTATATACTTTTAGCTCTAATCAATCATTTCAAAATAATTAGAAATTAACTCTAATAGTGAGCCTAGATACGATATCATAAGCAGTTCCTGTGTCAAAAGTTTCAGTTTATCAATTTTGCAAAGATTTGTATTTTCTATTGTAGGAAGTTAGCACCCATCCCTCTCCTAGAAAAATGAAACATTTTAGGAAATATTAAAAGGGCAAAATATTTCCCCTAAAAGGGAGACAGAAACTCAAACCCCCCACACCTTTGCCAATGGGACATTAAAGCTTGAGCCAGATCTACCTCCTTCAGGCAGAACTATAATAGGAATTTCCCAAAGCCCTTTCATTACATCATCACCCAACAAGAGTCAACCAAGCCTGGGACTCAGGACAGCCTACAGAGTTGCCCCTGCATGGCCCCATGGGAGTCTGACAACCAATCAGAATACAAGCTCAAATTCAAAATCCCAGAGATGGCATAAAACATAGGCACTCCCAGCATCTCTTCCCTGTTTTGCCCAGGACCTCAAACCATGTGATCCTGTTCATCATTAAACCACCTTTCCAAAGAGCCACCATTGTTTCCAGTGTCTTTCTCCCAACTTGGAACTGAACCTAGATGGACATTTCTTCCAACTCTAGATTTTCTTGTTCCCTAGATTCCATACTGCTCTTCATTTATTGTTCTAGACAGAGCATTCACCTCTGCTTTTCTTAGGGCAACTCAAAATTTGCATTTGTTAACCTGATATTTTTTGATAGGACTGGTATACTCTTTTCCAGTCTGATATCCCCCAGATATATTCAATTACAAGTCATAATATATCTGGACAATAGAACCATTGAGCTACACTGGCACAGGGTATTAGCATGCTCTTTTTTTAAAGGTAAATTTAATTTAATTGGTTTATATAAACATTGCACTTGAATGAATGAAAAGTTTAGCATAGTCAAAGGACTCAAGAATAAACATAACAACAAAGAAAGAAAATACAAAAAATTTTGTATTCTGTGCAGAAACAATCATTCATTTAAAAAAGCCCATAGTTGCTCCCAACAGAGACACGTTATTCCTAAACTCAGATAAGGGAACATTTGTAGATTTGTGGGTTATAAACCTAGTTGAAAAATCAATAAAACAGAAATAAAGGTTTCCCCCCTAAATTATGGTTATTTAGTAAATATGTAACATTTAAATCTTGGCTGCTTTTCTTTCTTTGGTAGTTCCTTTCCCCTTAATTATTTTCAATTTATATTCATTGCTTTAGATCCAAACTTAATCATGCACTTGGAAATCAATGGGACAAATTACTGATAGCACAATTTAATTTCCCATGAAATCATTGCAGGCAGTGTTCCATTTTTCTGCTTCCTTAATGTTCTCAGCCTATAATTGATCAGAATGAAGATGAAATTACAGAGTTGTTCATTTATAGTGAGGCAGCATCCTCTAGTGGAAAACAGAAAAAGCATAAAGAAAATAATTTTACATTACTGTACAGTTGGAATCATACAACATGCTCAAATTAGTAACATGCTCAATTCTAAGTAAAATTAACCCATTTTCTGAGTGCACCCAGGACATGGAACTATAACTAATTAAAGGGTCTAGATTCGCTAAGGTACAAAAAAGCACACCTGTGTTAAAACTGAATTTACCAACTTATATGAATGCAACCTCTAATCCATTACCTGATCTGGTTAGTTAGGGCATGTATATTTCCACTTAGATGTTGGCCAACCATTTAATCAACCTTCTTTTTCTCTGTATCACTTGTATACTTGATTTCTCCTCCTTCCCATTTCTCCTTGGTAATGCAATATTTAGCTTTGTATTTTCTATACTGAATGTTGAACACTGATATATAAGACCAGCAGGATCTGCAAAACCTGATTTGAACTACGTGAAACATTGGCTAGATGTATTCTAACATTTTTCATAGTCCTGTTTGCAGAGACCCTGATGCAACAGTCCTCACAGGGGTGGGCTGCTGTGGATTCACCCGGGTTTGGGAGAACCCATAGCTAATGTTATGACCAGGTCAGAGAACCTTCAAATCCCATACCTGGCTGGCCCGCCCACCCCACCCCTCCCAGGAATCTCCATGTGGCCCATTTTGGATGTGAGGTGTGCAGGACCTGCACAGTGGCTCAGGTAGAGGGGAAATGGGACTCCTGGAAGTTCCAGAAGGCTGGAAACAGGCCCATTTCCAGCCAGAGAGAAACAGTTTTCGCTGTCCCAGAAGCTTGAGGAAAGCCTCCGGAGCCTGGGGAAGGCAAAAACGCCCCCCCCCAATGCAGGAGGCCAACTAGGCCACCCCCACCATGGCCACACACCCCAGCAACTGGGCAGAGAACCCATTGCTGAAATTTGTGAAGCCCACCCCTGAGTCCTCACTTTTACTGTTAGGAAGGCCCAACTATAATAAACCACTGCTGACCACCTTTATGATTTCACCTTTTGACACTGATAAAATGAAGTCCGTATATACAGCCCATGAAGATATCGGGAAACCTTTTGTGACAATTAATTTTATTAAACAAAATTTGCCTATCCCAGCTCCTTGGGAAGAACTCAGGAGGTGGACAAATATGCCAAATGCAATCTAAACATCTGACTGTGTGACCAACTTTAAAAATATAACTCTGACTTTCTGTGAACATCGTGGCAAGATGACATCTTGCTGGTTTTCCCTGGAAAGCAAGACAGGTTGCCTGTCGGGGGGAATCATCACTGGATGCTGTATCTGAGGTGCTGTAATCTCTTTGAAACAATGGATAGTTGAGATCACCTGTGTAACTCTGGACAGCCACTCCTTGTTAGTAGACTGCAGAAACTGCTGTTTTTATAATGAGCTTATGAATGGAACAGCCGGGAGTTGGGATTATATCAAGAACAGACTCCTAAGGCCTTTTAATCTTTGCAGACATTAAGTTCAATTGATCCTTGTACCTTAATCACTTTTGGAGATTTGGTTTATATTGCATATTAGAAAGATTAAGACCATTGGGATTAGCAAAGTTTTACTGAATTCACTGGGTGAGTTTCCGTTCTCTTAGAAAGATACGTACATTTGATTTAAAAAGTTTTTAAAAATATATAATTTTTGTAAGCATAAGCATCATGGTTCTTGTTTGCATGACATGCTTAAGTGCTGTGGTCTTCAACCTTTCCAGCTTTGTGGACTCGGAAACAGGGGGAAAGGGGATGGTTCTGCACAACTCAGTGGTGGGATTCAACATTTTTTACTACCAGTTCTGTGGGTGTGGCTTGGTGGGCATGGCACGGGAAGGATACTGCAAAATCCCCATTCCCTCCCGATCAGCTGGGACTTGGGAGGCAGAGAAGAGTTGGGGGTGGGGCCAGTCAGAGATGGTACTCCAAACTATTCAAAATGTCCGCTACCGGTGCTCCAGAACTGGTCAGAACCTGCTGAATCTCACTTCTGGTGCAAGAGGATCTGTTTTGGAATCAGTGCTTTTTGATTTGTTCAAAATCATCTTGACAAAGATAAGCAATGATCTGGCTAGATCTGCAGGTGATGCCAAACTATTCAGAATACTAAAAATTAATTATGAACAGCAGAATACATTGTAAAGGACAATGGAAGAGTCCTGTCAAATAGTGTTTTGTCTTTTTAATCTATTTAAATTTTTACAAAAATACTTTGTGTGTATTTCTCTGGGGTTTTAATAGCTCTGGTACCATTAAGAAACACATCATTAAGAGCAGCTCTGAAGACCCAAAATAGCATTCACAAATGTTACTGAGGCTAACATCTCTTTGGGATATCTGATGAGATAACTGACTGAATTTTGGCATCCATACAACACACTGACCTTCTTCTTGATCCACTTAAGCGAGGGCCCCCAGCCCCGGGCCCTGGCCCACTACCAGGCCGTGGCCCGTTCAGAACAGGGCCATGGAAGTGGTAGGCAAGCGCCAGCTCTGCAGAACTGGAAAGGTTGGAGACCACTGTCCTTAAGCATGTCGTGCAAACAAGAACCATGATGCTTATACCTACAAAATATGAGTCAAAGGGGTGCCTATTTTAAAGAAATAAAACACTATAAATATCCAATTACTTTCGTTCAGGGAATGAATAATTTTGGTGTTCATTTTGGTATTTGCACATTAATTTATTAATGTCTCATTTTTCTTTCACTGCCTTGCTGACCCTGGGAAAGGAAGGGAGACAGACAGACAGACAGACAGACAGACAGACATGTAACTAAGTTACATACTGTTGTGGCCCTTCAGTGGCCAGTGGAGCTGGCAGCAGATTCAGACAGTGAGGAGGTTGGGGAGGAACATGTGCCAGTCCTGGAGTCTGGGGAAGGCTCTGATGAGGACTCTGTGTCAGAGGCAGAGAGCACACCAGAGCCGTAAGCCAGTTATCAGCTGCCTTCAGAGTCAGACATCAGTGAGGCAGATGAACAGCTGGAGACTGTTCCCAGTGTATGCATGAGCAGAGTTGCCAGATGTAGGGAACAGCTAAAGAACAGCAGTCAACTTGGGAGTAAGGTCACAGGTGGATGATAAATGGATCCTCCCAGAGGAAATAAAAGAGGAGCGAAAGGGTAGTAGACTTTGCAGAAGACAATTAGTTTGCTTAATTGGTTCGTGACTCTCTGAGGCTCCTTGCCAAGTTTTGCAAATATTGGCCTGTCAGCTCTCCAAGCCCGATAAGTTCTGTGATAATAAATCCTCCTTTGAAAGACTTTGTTGGATATGAATGAGCAGAATTCACAGTAAACTAATAAAAGGGGTTTTTGTCAGGACCATGCTCTTGGGAAGCCTAGGTCAGAACAAATACCCACATTTCTGTGTAATTTAGTACACTGTCCACTCATATTTACATATTTAACACATATTTAAGTGGGACAAATCCATGTCAGGGTTTACTGCAAGTTTTATGAATGTTGTGTTCTAGATTGCCGTGTTTTTTGGAGGATAAGATGCACCAAGATTTTGAAGAGGCAAATTAAAAAAAAAGTTTTTGCATTCTGCAGACCTCCAAATGGCCCATTTTCTGTGAAAATGAACCCGTTTTTTTTTCAAGGGCATGAATATCCTTTAGGACAGGGGTCTCCAACCTTTGCAACTTTAAGGCTGAAGGACTTCAGTTCCCAGACTTCTCCAGCCAGCTTTGCTGGCTGGAGAATTCTGGGAGCTGAAGTCCTTCAGACTTAAAGTTGCAAAGGTTGGAGACCCCTGCTTTAGGAGGCTTGTAGAGTGCTCCTGGGGGTAGGAGGGGTGGGCAAAAAACAAGCAAAACATAGGCCGTTTTTCATGAAAGTGGGCCCATTCCCCCCCTCCCCCCCAAACTGGCATACATAGCCTTTAGGAGGCTTATAGAGTGTTCCTGGGGCATGGGGAGGACAAAACTGACCAAAAAATGGACCATTGTTTGCTCATTTCAGCCCTCCCCAGCCTCCAGGAACAATCTGAAAGCCACCTAAAGATTATGCATGTCCATTTTGGTGAAGGGAGCAGGGTTTCTGGAGGCAACAAAATGCTGTATTCAGTGTATAAAATGCATCCAGATTTTCAGTCTCTTTTTGAAAGAAAAAGATGCGTCTTATACTCCGAAAAATATGGTATATATTACTCTTTTCCTGGGGAGAAACTACAACTAATACTTCTGGCAGAGTTCTTGCTTTAATCATTGTCATACATTCAAATGGCTAACTTTCCGTGCAGAGGGATGGGGAGACTAATGGCTTTGACTTCCTCTATGGTAGGAAAATGGAGAATAGGAAACACGCTCACCAAAGAGGAGTCTGAAGGGCAAAGAAGGGTAGTATGAAGCTCAGTTTCCCCTTTGCCACCCACTGATGTCCCAGTGGTATTAACATAAATGTCTGTCTGTGAATTTCCTCATCTTGGTGATTGTTCCTGTGACAGGACCGCAAGCCACGTTACTCCAACCCTCCTAAACAAAGCGCTAATCACAGCATGCCAACCTTTCCAACTGCTGGGCTGAATAAAAGAGAGTGATTTCTCATTTGATCCGCATCTTGCTACCAGGGCAGCACTCCCTGTCGAATGCCACCAGGAGACAAAAGTTTTCTCTCTCACACAGTTTTATGGAAGAGACAAGAAATTAGGAGATGGGACCCAAACATCAGCAAAAGGCAATGGAAGAAAGAAAAAGCTTCTTCCAACATGTTAAAAACAAGAAAAAAGTTAAGGAAACAATTGGTCTACTGCTGGGAGAAAATGGCAAGAAGATGATAAGCAACAGGGAGAAAGCAGAACTATTTAACTCTTTTTTTGCATCTGTCTTTACACAAAGGGATAAAACAGTCCAACCAATCAAAAACAGCACCACAAAAATCAGATTAGGAACACAAGTTGAAATAGGGAAGAAAATGGTAAGTGAGCATCTGTCTGCCCTGGACGAGTTCAAATCGGATGGATTACACCCCAGGGTTCTGAAGGAACTGGCAGACGAGATCTCAGAACCACTGAACTATATCTTTCAGAGATCCTGGAGCACCGGGGAACTGCCAGAAGACTGGAAAAGAGCTGATGTGGTTCCCATCTTCAAAAAAGGAAAAAAAATAGATCCAGGAAACTATAGACCCATCAGCCTGACCTCAATACCAGGAAAGATTCTGGAAAAGATAATTAAGCAACAAATAAGTGAACACCTAGAAGCAAACAAAGTAATAGCCAAAAGCCAACATGGGTTTGTCAAAAACAGATCATGCCAGACTAATCTAATTCTTTGACAAAGTGACAAAATTAGTGGACCAGAGGAATGCTGTAGATATAATTTACTTGGACTTCAGTAAGGCATTTGATAAAGTAGGCCATAACCTACTATTAGATAAAGTAGAAAAATGTGGGTTAGACAGCATCACCACCAAATGGATTCGCAACTGGCTGACCAACCACACTCAACGTGTAGTCCTCAATGGAACTGCATCTACATGGAAGGAAGTATGCAGTGGAGTCCCCCAAGGCTCTGTTTTAGGCCCAGTACTCTTCAACATCTTCAACAATGATTTGGATGAGGGGATAAATGGGGAACTCATCAAATTTGCAGACGACACCAAGCTGGCAGGAATAGCCAACACTCCAGAAGATAGGCTTAAGATATAGAAGGATCTTGACAAACTTGAACATTGGGCACTATCTAATAAAATGAAATTCAATTGTGAAAAAAGTAAGGTTCTACATTTAGGCAAGAAAAACAAAATGCACAGGTACAGTGTAGGTGGCACCTTGCTCAATAGTAGCAACTGTGAGAGGGATCTTGGAATCCTAGTGGACAACCATTTAAATATGAGCCAGCAGTGTGCAGCAGCTGCCAAAAAAGCCAACACCAGTTCTAGGCTGCATAAACAGAAGGATAGAATCTAGATCACGTGAAGTGTTAATGCCACTGTATAGTGCCTTGGTAAGGCCACACTTGGAATACTGCACACAGTTTTGGTCGTCACGATGTAGAAAAGACGTGGAGACTCTGGAAAGAGTGCAGAGAAGAGCAACCAAGATGATTAGGGGACTGGAGACTAAAACATATGAAGAATGGTTGCAGGAGCTGGGTATGTCTAGTTTGATGAAGAGAAGGACCAGGGGAGACATGATAGCAGTGTTCGGATATCTCAGAGGGTGCCACAAAGAAGAGGGAGTCAAATTATTCTCCAAGGCACCTGGGGGCAGGACAAGAAGCAATGGGTGGAAACTAATCAAGGAGAGAAGCAACTTAGAACTAAGGAGAAATTTCCTGACAGTTAGAACAATTAACCTCTGGAACAGCTTGCCTCCAGAAGTTGTGAATGCCCCAACCCTGGAAGTCTTTAAAAAGATGTTAGATAGACATTTTTCTGAAATGGTATAAGGTTCCTGCCCATGCAGGGGGTTGGACTAGAAGACCTACAAGGTCCCTTCCAACTCTGCTATTGTATTGTATTGTATAAGAGAGGAAGGAAATCCTCTATCCACCCAAGGAAGAAAATCAGGAGAAAATTGGGCACAAAATTAAAGTACACAAAAGTATTTAGTATGCATGTTGTCCGAATTCAGAATAAAGATTTTAATACCTCTGAAAGGAAAATGAATATACGGTTTCAATGGGGCAGTAGAGGGAGCCCGATCCTAGCTGTTTGCTATAAAATGAGGTTTTCCCTCACCAGCAATAGATGCAATTAGTTCCTAGTTTGCCTTATCTAATTCTTCAAGTTGCAGAAGCCAGTGGTTTGTAGAGAACTTAATTCAATTTAGTACCACAATGGCAAATAAATAGCACGCAGAGCCATCATGTGCTGGAAATAGCACGCAGAGCCATCTCTCCGGGCACATCGTCGGCCATCGCTCTTCCAGGTTCTGGTATGCACATGCGCATTGGCCAGCTGATCTTTGTGTGCATGGGAGTGCCGGAAACCAGAAGAGCACAGTTTCTGGCACGCGCATGTGCCCAAGCCAGCTGGTCTTTGCATGCGTATGCATGCCATAAACCGGAAGACCATGTGACTGGTGTGCATGCACATGTCAGAAACCGGAAGCTCAGCTTCCCAGTGTGTGCATGCTCTTCCGGTTTCTGGTGCTCCCACGTATGCGGGTCGAGGAGCTGCTCTTTTGGTTTTCAGTGCTCCCCCACAAATCCATTTCAGCACTTGGTACCAAAAAGGTTCGCCAGCACTGATCTAGTATATAGAGAAAGTTATCATTGCTGGGCTAGAACAAGAAATCGAGACAACTGTGACCCATTGGATCATTTTAGAGATAGTTCCTTACCTAAACAGAGAAAAAGAATGATCACTGACAGACAAAATCAGTGGGAATTGGAGCGACTGATTCTGACTTCCTGCTAGCTTCTCCACTGATTTTCCTTGTGGAAAACTAGCACCAAGCATTGGAAATGATCATCATGGCAACATGACTGAATGTAGCAGCATCCCAGGGGCTACAACGTTGTCAAATTTCAACCCCTTGGGAGTAATAGGTCCCAGATTTTGGACACATTCTTACATTCAAGTTAGTGTATTTGAGATACCTTGATTTTTTTAAAAAAATGTTGCCTTATGATGCACCATTTCACCCAATTGAAGGTTATAGATAAAAGAGTTTTTGTATTATATAGATGGATCCAAATGAATTGAAAATGATTACCTATTCAGTATGTGTTGAGAGTAGTTAAGCAGAGCAATGAAAGTCACAAAGATGTGAGGATAACTTCTTCCTATTTAACATCCTCCAACAACAGATATATTTTATATTCACAAAACATGTGGGATTATGACAAATTAAACCATAATTAACTGAAATAACCCCAGTGGTTGGGTGTGCTTAATATATTGGATCCTAAACAAATTACAACGGTGCGGTTTACTATACCAACCTGCCCACCAAACCTAAGTGTAGCACAACAAAATATCTGATATTGAATGGTACAGATGTTATGATTGGTGATCTTCATTTGAACACAAGTTGCATGTAGAAGGAAACTGATAATTGTCCTGCTAAAAACCACTGCCAAGAGTCACTGACCCACCATTTTTTGACCTTTAGCTGGGATTTAAACTTAACAATGCTACTGATCACTGATAACCTTTATATTTCCTAACTTTCTCCACTAGCTTTTCCAACATAAATAATTTCCAAAGGCACAGACTTCCAAAATTGACTGCAAAGGCCAAGTTGGTTGGGGAATTATGAGAGGTGACACTGACATATCTGGAGACAAAATAAGTTGGTGGAGTTGGATAAGTTGGTATCTGGAGTTGGACTAGATGGAGGTCATCTAGTCCAACTCCCTGCCTAGGCAGGGAGTTGGACTAGGTGACCTCCAAGGTCCCTTCCAACTCTGCTATTGTATTAAGAGACCAGGACTGGGAAAAAGATGCGGTAACCTTTTCTGTTATTGAACTCATCAGATTACATATACACTTATTTTGTCTCCTGAATTACCCACTATTACTCTTCATTGTGTGACACGGTGGCTCAGTGGCTAAGAAGATGAGCTTGTTGATCAGAAGGTCAGTAGTTCAAATCCCTAGCGCCGCGTAATGGACCGAGCTCCCATTACTTGTCCCAGCTTCTGCCAACCTAGCAGTTCAAAATCATGTAAAAATGCAAGTAGAAAAATAGGGACCACCTTTGGTGGGAAGTTAACAGCACTCCCTACACCTTTGCCATTTAGTCATACCGGCCACAGGACCACAGAGACGTCTTCGGACAGCACTGGCTCTTCGGCTTTGAAATGGAGATGAGTACCGTCCCCTAGAGTCAGGAACAACTAGCACACATGTGCACGGGAACCTTTACCTTTACTCTTTATTGCAACACAATAGCTTTTAATGCCATAATTAAGAAAGATTTATTTCTGTTTATCTTCTTTCTCCAGATTATGCACAATTTCCAAACTTCTACGTTTTATGGTTAGGGTTTTTTTGTGTGGACTTTGATATGGGCGCATTGTACATTTAACACACATTATGAGAAAGGATTGCTGAAGCAAAGGAAGACCAGTGGCATGCCTTTGAATAGGCAAGGTTACTTGATTAATTTAGGCAGTGGAATAAATACACTCCAATTTCTCTCTCTCTATTAATTAAACTTAATAGAAGTGGAGTGCTGGAGGAAAAGGGCATACATATACCCGCAATCTGCACGTTAATGTTGGAAGAAATGTCTTTCTGGGTTCAGTTCCAAGTGGGGAAAAAGACACTGGAGACATGGAGGCTGCTTGAAAAGATGGTTTAATGGTGGCTTGAGGTCCTGAACAGAAAAGGTGATCCCATGCTTTTAGATGTTGGGTGAAGAAGAAAGAGAAGGGCTGTTTGGCCGCACCTCTCTGTTTCCTGTTCCTGTGTAAGAAATGTATTCTGATTGGTTGTCAGACTCCCATGGGGCCAAGTTTGAGTTTCCAGATGCCATGGGGTGAGTTTCTGTGGAAGGCTAATCCTTCCTTTATTATGTAAAGTAGACTAACTCAGGCTTTAATGGCTCATCGACAAAGTGGGGGGGGGCAGGAAGGTGCAGGGAGCTACTCTGCCTTTAAAATATGTTTCTCCCTTTTCACATCCAGGGAAATATAATATTCTGCCTTTTCAATATTTACTAGGATATTTCCTTTTTCTAGCAGAGGGGTGGGTGCTAACTTCCTACACTAATTTATACTGCAGGTGCCAATTCCGAAATGTCCTTATTCCTTTAAGGAGAAAACATCACGCGTGGCGCAAAACTAAACAATTCTGATCTCCTGTGTAAGCCGCGCACATCTTCAGCGGTTCCTCCAGCGCCACCCAAGGCTTAACGTTTATCTTTCTCACGCGTTCCCCGGGCGCTTGGCAATTTCCAAACGGCAAACCGCCCGCAAAGGAGAAGGGCAGAGATTAGAGACCAAATCTATCCCCCTCTTCAAAAACGGGCGACGTAAAACGATCGCCCTGTAGCAATGGCGTCAGCTCAGATGCAGTGCGGAAAAAATCGGGAGCTTTTCATGCATTATTGACGTGCCAACGGGCGAATCTCTCCCTCTTCGAGGCTGCTCTCCCCCTCCCCCTCTCCTCCCTCCCTCCCTTTCGCGTCCTCGTCCCCATCTCCAGCCGACGCGCAGCCTCTCCCGGCGCTGCCTTTGATTGAACTTTTATTCACGCATCCATCTTGTTTCCTCGCAGCAGGAGATTGGACCGGAAAGACACGTCGCCCCAGCGTGGTTTGGGGGGGGGGGGGATGCTTAGTTCATACCCGCTTTCAACGCGCGGCGGCGGGGCGGGGATCGCTGGCTCGAGAGACAATGAAGCCTTTCGGAGGACGGGCGCAGACGGCGGGGGGGGGGGGGAGGGGGGGGAAGAGAGCATCCCTTGGACGCGGCGGCGGTGGTCCAGGAGGTGGCGGCCGTGCTCGCTGGCTGGTTCTCTGCCGGCGACTCCGCCAGTTTAAGAGACGGCTGAGCTATATCCTGCGTTACAGCCTTGCCAGGAGTCCAGAAGGAGAGAGAGAGAGAGAAATTAAAAAGGCTGGAAGATCAATAGCCCACAGGAGGAATTCTGCCCAGGTTTCTTAAGTCGTTAATAATGGCAGATATTCCACGGAAGGAGACTTTCATAATCTCCCTCACAGCTGTCAAAAAAATATATATACATCCCCCCTCCCCCCACACACACACAATGGTTTATGGCTGACAGTGAAAAATACCGATCAATTTTGATCGTTTCAAATACCGAACCTTGCTTTGATGACCATGGGTAGGGTTGGGGGGGGGCAATTGTCTCCATTCCTCTCCCTCCCCTCTCCGTCCAAAAGGCTTCCTTTGACCCCAAAGTGCATAACGAGAGCTCTTTCTTTAAGTCCAGGTTGTTGCTCTTTAAAAAAAAGGCCAACAAGATGCTTCTGGAAACCTCACTGCAAGAGGGAACAATGGCCCCTCCGCTGCTCCTTCTCTCCAGCTGTCCCTGCTTGGGTGGGTTCCTCCTCCATCAATCTCTCTGTCCTTTGTGAGCCCTCAAAGCAAGTGGCCATCAATGCTCTTGTTGTACTCAGCCTCTACAAAGCAGGGTTTTTTTTGTTTTTTTGTTTTGCTGTGGAAAAAAAAACACCCCGCTCTATTCAAACCAAGGAATCATGGGACATAATATACTTATCTGGATTCTCTAAAGTGGAATGAAGAGAAGTGAAATTATAGTTACCGTTTTAATATGAGAAACAGAACCAGGAAAAAACACACGTTTGGCTACACTAGTAACTCACATTCTTTTTTTAAATTGCATTTTGTGTATCCGTGCTAGCTACCTCAAAAGAGTTGGTTTCTAGCCAGGGGTTAATGGGGATGGGGGTGAAGAACTTTGAGAGCTGAACTACAAAACAGGGAACCCCTTTACTCATTAAGGTAAAGGTTTCCCTGCACATGTGTGCTAGTCGTTCCCGACTCTAGGGGGTGATGCTCATCTCCGTTTCAAAGCCAAAGAGCCAGCGCTGTCCGAAAACGTCTCTGTGGTCATGTGGCTGGCATGACTAACTGCCGAAGGTGCACAGAATGCGGTTATCTTCCCACCAAAGGTGGTCCCTATTTTTCTACTTGCATTTTCGATGTGCTTTCGAACTGTTAGGTTGGCAGAAGCTGGGACAAGTAACAGGAGCTCACTCCGTTACACGACGCCAGGGATTTGAACTGTTGAACTGCCAACCTTTCTGATCGACAAGCTCAGCGTCTTAGCCACTGAGCTACCACGTCCCTTGATACCTAGCATTACAGTTAGCCTATTTTGAAATCAGTAGAAGAAAACCAGAATTTCACAGTTAGATTGGGAGACCCTTTTTATAGATGATATGGAAGCTCTAAAATGCATATTATAAACCCTATTTACCCTTTTCCCATATTATAAATTGTAAAATCAATAAAAATTCTTTTTCAAAAAAAAAAAAAAAAAGCTCAGCGTCTTAGCCACTGAACTACCTCTACTCATTAGTTTGGAGCAAAGTTTAGTCATGCCTACTCTAGTGGTGGGTTGCAGGGGATACATCCCAGTACGGGCGTACCGCTGCCTGCCGGGAGCACCAGGTACCGTTCCGGTATGGTGCTCTGGAGGGCCCAACCGCCATCCTTACCTGTATTTGAGCACATATGCAGTGTATGGCATCTGTGCGAAGCTACGCCGAGCAGCTGGAGGATTGTGGAGGCACCATGGAGTGATGCAGGAGGTAAGGACGCATATGTGCACTGTGTACACGCGCTGCAAATGCGCTGTGTGCATTTGTGTGGTGGCTGCTGGGCCCCATTGCACCGGACCGATTGCAACAGGATCTGGAACCCACCAATGGCCTACTCCAATGAGGTTATTGAATTATTCATTCATTATTCAATAATGAGATATTCAATGAGATAAGCAGTTATAAGGCATTTATGCCTCACTCTGCCAAAATAATGAAGCCAAAGCTTTATATTCCCAGTGATGTGGGATGGAGGGTATTGTAAGATGTTGCAATTACTTGTGAAAAAATGACTTTAGCTGTTGATTTTCACACCCACACCCATTGCAACATCATGGCTGTGTTCACACAACAGGTTTGACCAGATTAATTACCAACCTAATTGCTGCATTTGTGAAACTATTACTGAGCTTTTTATAGGCAAACCAAATTTAGTCGTTAATGGCTCAGCATAAAGTGTAAATCGAGGAGATAAATTAATTTAAAAAGTAAACTAAATGCACTGTACAAAGGCAGCTAATATCGTCCCACCGTACAAGGTTTGTGTTCTGTTTTGAAAATCCTAATATTCTGTTTAAATCTGAAGTAGAATTATTGCTATTAATCAAGGAATAAGTGCATTGTTCTTCAAGTCAGAAAGCTCACGTCTGCCGCTTTCGGGGTCAAAATGAAATTGATTTATACTCTTTTGGGTTATTATAAGTCCAAATTACAGCATGCTCAATAAAGACAATTCTAAATTTGCAATCAGTCCCTTTGCAATCATTAAAAATTAGATAGAGACCCCAAAAGTCTTTTTAGACCATATTCTAAAATTCCAACAGATGTTCCCTCTGAAGTCATGTGACTGTATTTTGGGTGCTCAGAAAAAACCTGCATTTGTAATATCCAGCTGTCACATGACTTATTTACACCTGTTTTACCAAAAATATATTTACTTCCTCCCCCCCCCCCCCCAAAGCATCCCATAGCAAACAATGGGTTCTCTTAATGAACTCTACAAGATTAGGTTAAAAAAAATCAGTTCAGGACTACTTTATAACTGTCATAACTAAATACATAAAGGCCAGGCTCCATTACAATTGTAAATCAAGACTTAATTATATAGAAAACAGATTGCATTCAATAGTGCCATGTGTCTACTGCCTACAGGTTTCTGTGTTGTGCAAGTCCAACTGATTTTGGAATAGTCAATACACCACGGACAAACTGGACACAACTAACATGAATTTGGGCAAATTCTGGGAGACAGTGGACGACAGTGATGAGTGCTGGCATGCTGTGGTCCATGGGGTTGCACAGGGTTGGGCATGAGTAAGCGACCGAACAATAGCAATAGCACTTAGACTTATATACCACTTTACGGTGCTTTACAGCCATCTCTAAGCAGTTTACAGAGTCAGCATATTGCCCCCAACAATTTGGGTCCTCATTTTACCCACCTTGGAAAGATGGAAGGCTGAATCAACCTGGAGCCTGGGGAGATTTGAACTGTCAAATTGCAGTCAGTCAGCAGAAGTAGTCTGCAACTGCAGCACTGCACTCTAACCACTGTACCACCATGGCTCAATAACAACAAAATAAATGGAATAGCACAAATTGTGAGTCAAGTCATATATTCTTATCTTGCTCACTTGTTTCCTTTCCAAAAACGTACCTTGCCCATTCCAGTTCTAAGAAAGAGAATTGGTGTCATAGGTTCTTGAGATAAGGCAGAATATATATCCAGTATATCTATGAAGAAGAGCTGAAGACAACCACATAGTTTGGCTGACCCCTGCAGCTATCACTCAGACTCTGGGGCTGGATTTATCAATATCAATATCTGGTCATACTTTTTTGACAATCAGTGCAATTAATCAATGGAAGAACTTGCCTCCTGGGATTGTGGAGGTTTCCAAAAATAGACAACCATTTGACTTGGAAGATATAAGCCTTGAGCAAGGGTTGGACTAGAAGTCCTTTTGAGGTCCTTTCCAGCCCTATGATTCTATACTCCTGGGGAGCAACGTTGCCCCGTTTCTCCTATAGTGTTGGGCTATTGTGTTTTAGCACAGAACTCAGGCCATTCATTCTCTGAGATAACCACATTAAGGGTTGCTGTGCACATGTGCTTTCTCCGTTTATTGCTTGCTTGCTGCATGTTTCCTGGGTAGGCAGGGCATGAAATTGGCCTTCAGAGATTTCCTCTTGGGTTTATTCCAGGTTGTGCTCATCTCCATTCAAGCATAGGGAATGCTGGCAGTCCAGCTCTAGGCAAATGGCTTCAGGTCTTAAGATTTGATATTTTGAAGCATTTGCATCTGGAAATGGGACCTAATCTGGCCGTGGAGATTTTATGTTAGTCTTGCATATCATTGAAGGAAAACAAATCTTGCACACCTCAGAATTTCCCACACCTTTGTTCTAGTAAGGTAGGAATGAAAAGCACAGTGAAAGAGATGAGTGTTTATTCTTTGCAATTTTTTAAATAAACCCAAACTTCTCCTAATACTTGCAAGATTTGCCTGCAAGTATTAGCTAAGGACCCCTTCATGGATTACTGCCTTGTTGTGGTGAAGGGGCTTGGGTAGCTCAACGAAGCTATGGGCTATGCCATGCAGAGCCACCCAAGACAGACAGATCATAGCAGAGAGCTCTGACAAAACATGATCCACTGGAGAAGGAAATGGCAACCCAGTCCAGTATCGTTGCCATGAAAACCCCATGGACAGTACTAAAAGGCAAAAGAAGGCCTGGAAGAACGTCCATGGGATTGCGATGGGTTGGACATGACTTCGCAACTACCATATTTTTCGGAGTATAAGACGCACCTTTTTCCCTCAAAAAAGAGGCTGAAAATCTGGGTTCGTCTTACACACTGAATACAGCATTTTTTGCTGTATTTGGTGAAGGGGAAACTCCGCCCCCTTCACCAAAATGGCCGTGCATAGCTTTTAGGAGGCTTCCAGAGAGCTCCTGGGGGCTGGGGGAGGGCAGAAATGAGTGAAAATGGCCTATTTTTGCCCCTCCCCCACTCCCCAGCAGCACTCTACATTTTGCTCATTTTGCCCTCCCCCCCAAGGAGCACTCTACAAGCCTCCTAAGGGCTATTCATGCCCTTTTTTGGAAATAAATGGGCCCGTTTTAATGAAAAACGGGCCATTTTTGGGAGGTTTGCAGAGTGCAAAAACTTTTTTTTTTAAATTTCCTTTTCAAAACCTTGCTGTGTCTTATACTCTGGTGCGCCTTATATTCCGAAAAATATGGTAACAAAAACAACAAATTAGCTAAGGACAATTCCACAGCTTACTATTCTCCTCAACTAGGTCTAAATTTCAATGACCATCATAACTCCATTCCAACATACTATGTTGGGAAGGCTTCCAAAGTATTATGGAGATGGTAAACCCAGTGTATTTATCTATTGAATTTCTATCCTAATTTTAGGTTTTGCAACCCGAAAGAAGTACATGACGACCCTTCCTCCCATTTTCCTCACCACAGCTTCAGGTAGTCCTCAACATAGGATTGAGCCAAATTTTCTATTTCTAAGAAAGACGGTTGTTAAGTGTGTTTTGTGTCATTTTACGACCTTTCTTGCCACAGCTGTTAAGTGAATCATTGCAGTTGTTAAGCTAGCAACACAGATGTTAAATGAATCTGGCTTCCGCATTGACTTTGATTGTCAGAAGATCACAAAAGGTGATCCCATGACTCCAGGACATTGCAACCGTCATAAATATGAACCAGTTGCTGAGCATCTAAATTTTGATCACGTGACCATGGGAGTGATGCAATTGTCCTAAGTGTGAAAAACAATCACAAGTCACTTTTTTCAGTACTGTTGTAACTTCAAACAGTCGCTAAATGAATGGTTGTAAGTCGAGGACTACCTGTACCTTGTAAAGTGGGCTGAACTGAGAGTGACTGGCCCAAAATCACCCAGTTGGTTTCCCTATGGAAGGGAAAGCAATGGTGCATGGTCTCCTGGTTTCTAGTCCATTGTATCAAATTAGGTCCTCAAAAATTATACCCTCAAAAATTATACCCATAGGTAACCATATAAATATGTTCTCCAGACCTTGGAAAAATTCCCAGGACAATCCTAGATAGAGCTACAGTAATCCCTCGTTTTTCGCGGTTAATGGGGACCAGAACCTTCCGCGAAAACTGAAAAACCGCGAAGTAGGATTCGCACTGGAAACTTGAGTTGGTGGACATCAATTAAAGCAAGCACTAGGGGGCGCTTGCCTCCTACCGATGCATTTTTTTCTGTATTTTTGAAAAACCCGCGAAGCACTGAAGCCGCGAAACATGAAGACGCGGAAAACGAGGGATCACTGTAGATATTCAGAGGATACATTAGGAAAGCAGGACAACTAGATCAGTGGCTAAGGTTGTACATTCTGCAAAGCCCTAATGAGTTTGTTTTTGTTTGTTTTGACTATTGTTTATTTGAAATATGTTATGCAGGAATCAGACCACCATTGCATGTTCCAAACCCCCACGCTATATCAAAACAAACCATGACTTAGACGTTAACTGTTGTTTTTTTCTCTTTTATTCCATTTGTATGCAATGCTGAACCAAAGCAAAGTGTGCAGGTGGCTTTGCATAGCATGACAAGCTAAATGTGGTGAGCTTCTTTGAGCTTCAGTGTGTTGCATGCATGCAGCCAGCGTGTGATACATGAACCCAGGCAATATGTGTGCCTTTGTTTCCAAAGGAGACGACATCATTGATTGCAGCTTGTTCTCAAAAGAATAAAGAAATTATGCCTTAACACTCAGTTTGGGAAAAATCATTTCATAACTTGAAAATGCTCAGATGAAGTTGTCTTGAACTCTATTGTTCACAAGGATGCCTGGCTGAGTTTTATACTTTAATCCAAAAACTTTTATTTATCCTTTAACCATTTCCTCCTCAGTTTTACATAGGATGCACCTTTAGAAACTTGGAAATAGATTCAGGGGGTCATGATTGGTAAAAGTCAGAGCACTTGACTTTAGTTCTCTATGGTCGTGTATCAGGGTTCCGACGGATGCCCTAATTAAACCATGAGCCTCAAGCCAAGCTTCAAAAGAGATTCAGTTATTTATTAGGAGCTTCATGTCGGCAGTTCCCAAGTGAAGCCCGCTCTGACCCCACATAATTTACGGCCCCATTCATGACCCTGTTCCCCCCTCCCCTCAGGGTGTGTCATCAATCACATTCACCAACAGGGCAATTTTGTGGGTTGTATAGATCATTTCTGTCTGGCCACTGTAAGTAACCCTGGGATATAGCCTTGAGAGAGATAAGCCTGGAATGTGCATCTGCCTTTTGCTGCCATACAGATTCATTGGTTTCCCCCTTTCCTAGGGCAACTCAAGAGCAGGTCAGGGATGCTTCGTTACATAGGATGCACCTTTAGGAACTTGGAAACATATTCAAGGGGTCACGACTGGTAAAAGTCAGAGCACTTGACTTTAGTTCTCCATGACTGTGTATATATGTGTGTGTGTGTGTGTGTGTGTGTTAGGTTTTTTTGAGCTGATCAATAAATAAATCAGGGAGACTAGGATAGATCTATTTCGAGCTTTTTAGCTCTCATCAGCTAGCCATACCCTTACTGGGTTTTGAACCGGGGCTGTATTACATGTTATGCAGAAGCCTTAGCCACTTAAGCCACCAGGTTCTCTTCCTGATCAGCTGAGACAGGAGGATAAGTATGTGGTTGTGTCACAACACTCTGTTAAGCCCCAATTAAGGGAGGAAGCATACTGCTTTCCTTTTCTGCCTTTCGGCTCATCACCAGAGACCATCTAGACAGAAAGCTATGAGTTCCGTTGTGTACTTTCTCTCATAGCTTTCTGTCTAGATGGTTTCTGGTGATGAGCCGAAAGGCAGAAAAGGAAAGCAGTATGCTTCCTCCCTTAATTGGGGCTTAACAGGGTGTTGTGACACATCTATCTATCTATCTATCTATCTATCTATCTATCTATCTATCTATCTATCTATCTATCTATCTATCTATCTATCTATCTATCTATCTATCTATCTATCTATCTATCTATCTACCTACCTACCTACCTACCTACCTACCTACCTACCTACCTACCTACCTACCTACCTACCTACCTACCAGGATTCACTACAATACTGGCTCAGCAGATATTCTGACTCTGAACAATTCATTGTGTGAAACCATAGAAACTAACCTAAGTTAAAACTATTCAGACTTCACATGTTATGCAAATGCAGGTGCTGAATCTTCGCTAGCCATGCTTGCATGAACTAAGCATATTCCGATCTGTGTGTTATATGGAGATTTTTTTTTTAAACCAACCTCTTTTGTCAGTGCTGAAAATTGATCTGGCAAGAAGAGAGTGATAGGATAACAGCTTTCCTATGCAGCTGTTATTCCCCTTGTCCTTCACAACAATGTTGGAAGATATTATCTTGGGATTCAAATGCAAGAGCGTGTAGCATGTACGTACTTACACCTCTATATATTTAGACGATGCCATGTGCAATACTATTTGTGTCCTTTGTTATTTTTCTCACCTTGCTGTAACCAAGGTGACCTTCCAGAGCCTCTTAAGGAAATGACTATGATTAGAAAGTGCTAGAAAAGGTAGTAGCAGGCCTGCCCTCCGATACCATGAAAATAACAAGGAAATCTAATTGGACTGAATAGGACTGAACATCTTCATAGCCAATTATAAAATAAAGGAAAATTACATGATGATTGGCATCATAATGGCCAGTGCTGAAATGCGATGACATATCAATATGATGTAGTTCTCTATTAGGAAGGATAAATCAAAGGTTATTCATTTGTGTTTGATTTATGCCTCGGAAATGTTGCCATGGGAAATAAAGAGTAAAATCTCTTCTTGGCGGCATAAAAAGCCCACGAGAGCCCTCTTCTGCTGGCATGTGAGAATTATAGACTTTACAATTCCCCTCCCCTACCACTAGATTTCCCTGACGTGTTATCATCTGCTTCATTTTTAATCTTCCTTCCTCTTGGCTCAATCTAGACACTGTTTAATATCTCTACTTGTACAAACAGAACGTACTACAGACGATGGCTTTACTGAAGGCGCTGCTCAGAGTCCTCCTGTTTTGATTGAAAAGACCTTTGCCAAGCACAATGGGAGCTATTTGACACTTTTGACCCTTACCAAAATATCTGAAGTTCCTTACCTTTGATTCAGGGGTGGGTTCCGGGTGGTACTGCCCAGTATGGGCGTACCAGTGGCAGCTGGGAGCAGCATCCACTGTACTGGAATGGTGGCTCATTGGATCCATCCTCCTGCCCATGTTCCTTACCGCTTTTTGAGGGAAACGGGCCAATTGCACACGTTCACACAGCGTACGGGGCCTACGCAACCTCTGCTGAGCAGCTGGAGAGTCGCAGGGTGGTGGCGTGTGCATGCGTATGCAGCGTGCGTACCCGAGGTAGATGCCAGACCCCGTCAGAGCGTACCAGTTGTGACGGGATCTGGAACCCACCACTGCTTTGATTGGAAGAAAGAAAGAGTAAAGACAGCATTCTCTTTTCCCGCCAGATAGAGGGTGCTCTTCCTTGTTTTCTACAAGGTAAATGAGGAGGAAACAACAGTACCATGCAGGTAGTCCTCGACATATAACCACAATTCGAATTGATCATACTCCTAAACCATAGATTTAGATCTCTATAATGGTTAGATGGTACGGTTGACAGAATGGTCCTTGCCATCGATTTCGCCTGTTGTCTCCCACCCTTCAGTGGGGCCCGGCTGTACATCCACATGTGATTTGTTTATCTTGTCTTTTGGTCTATGACTGCAATAAAGTTTATTATTATTATTAACCACAATCACAATTTCTGTTGCAAAATAAGACAGTTATTAAGTGAGTCAGGCACCAAGGTTATGTCCTTTTCCCCCACAATGGATGAACAAATCATTTCAGTTGTAAAATGAATTATGTGGTTGTTAAGCGAATCTGGCCTCCCCCCCCTTTGACTTTGCTCATCTGAAGCCAGCTGGGAAAGTTGCAAACGACAATCACACGACAGTCACTTTTTTTCCCAATATACCATATTTTTCGGAGTATAAGACGCACTGGACTATAAGATGCACCAAGTTTTTGAAGTGGCAAATTAAAAAAAAGTTTTTGCACTCTGCAGATGTCCCCAAAACGGTCCAGTTTTCATGAAAACAGGCCCGTTTTTTGTCAAAACAAAAGGCCATGCATAGGCTTTAGGAGGCTTGTAGAATCTCCTGGGGACTAGGGCAAAAATGAGCAAAAAATGACCCGGTTTTCGCTCATTTTTTTGTCCTCCCCAGCCCCCAGGATCATTGTGGAAGCCTCCTAAAGGCTATGCATGGCCATTTTTGCAAAGGGGGTGGGGTTTTGAGAGGCTAAAAATGCTGTATTCGGTGTATAAGATGCACCCAGATTTTCACCCACTTTTTGGGGGGGGAAGGTGCGTCTTATACTCCCGCTCAAACAGTACCATGGTTCATGTAATGTGGCCAATCAGATATATTTGAGGAACTTGCAAGTGTGGAAAGGAGGGTGATATCCTTCCCGGTTGGTATGTAAAACATGTTGCCTGGGATTCGGCAACAGGTAAACACAAAGCCACTGATCAACTAGTCCACCATGCAACTGTTTAGTTCATTTTGGAAAGCGTTCAAATGGTTGGCCATGACCACCTCTCAATCCATAGCTCAATCCATAGATTAACTCTGTGGCATAGAGCAAACCATGGGTAACCTCATGCAGCGGCAGAAGTTTCTACTCAGGTGGACGAAACCTTCCTGTCTACTTAGAAGCAGCGCAAGAAGAATGATAATGGCACCTGACACACAAAGTCTTACCACTCAATAAGACAAGGAGATTCATGTAAACGGTGCTGTCAGTGACACTTAAATCTTTTACAATCAGCACAGTACATTACATCTTAGAATAGTAGACAACAGCTGGCAGGCTTGGAGTTATTCTAGTTGGACCCATTGTATCTGTGTCTCCTGTTACTCATGGTTAATGTGGCTATTCCAACAGCAGCTCAAGAACCAAAACTTGGTGGCTAGGCAGATGATATAAACACAGTTCAGATAATTAACAATTCATACAACTTTCCCACTTCCAGAGGCTTCTTTTCCCCCCTCTCACTTCATGCTAATTTTTAGCAGTGCCAAAATAAACCAGACTACTGTATTTTTCAGAGTATAGGTCACACCTCCCCCCCCCCCACAAAAGAGGGTGAAAATCTGGGTGTGTCTTATACACTGAACATAGCATTTTTGGCCTCCTGAAACTTCACTCTGCACATCCTGTTTTTCGCAAAAGTGGACGTGCAGAGGATTTGGAAGGCATGCAAAGTGCTCCCGGGGTCTGGGGAAGGCAAAAACGAGCAAGAAATGGCACTGGTTTTGCCCTCCCAAGCCCCCAGGAGCACGCTGCAGGCCTTCCAAACTCTCTGCACCAGTGGTGGATTCCTACTAGTTCAGACTGGTTTGGCAGAACTGGTAGTGGTTTGGAGGCCTGGGTCACGGGAACTGGCAGCAATCCAGGCCTGCTACACTCTGAACTGGTTATCTGGGCAGTGCCATAGGCACTGCAGTCTTGTTTTTTGCTTGTGCGCATGCACAGAGAAATTTTTATTGCTCTGTGCATGTGTGCCAGTGGTGGGTTATAGGCAGTACGCCCCAGAATGGGTGTACCGGTGCCTGCCAGGAGCAATGGGTACCATTCCAGTACGGTGCTCCGGAGGGCCCACCAACCCACCCACCCTCCTTACCTGTATTTGAGCTCTTCGGCGCTTCTGTGCACGGAGCATATGGCACCTGCTGGAGGCACCTGCACGATGCTCTGCTGAGCAGCTGGAGCATTGTGGAAGTGTGCGGAGCATCCCAGGAGGTAAGGACGCATTCACATGCTGCACACGTTCATATGGTGGACGCCGGGCCCCATTGTACCATACTGGTTGCAATGGGATCCGGAACCCACCACTGATGTGCCTGCAGCATGCATCAAGCATGTGTGGTGCATCCATGAGCGAAACAGCAGTAGAGACTAACGGATCCCACCACTGCTCTGCCCTCCCTGTTTTCATGAAAAACAGGCCATTTTTTGCTCATTTCCTGCCCTCCCCAGCCCTCAGGAGCACTTTGCAGCAGGGGTTGGTTCTAGCAGAGACTACTGCTGGTTCACTCAGGGATGTGCCATGTATGTGCGCACGCTTGATGCACGCTGTGTGCGCATGTACTGTATGGCTAAAATTACTCTGTGTATGTGCAGAAGCAAAAATCGAGATGGTGACCCCTATGGCACCACCAGGAGAACCATTTCAGTGGCATGCCCAGCTCGCTGTCGGTTCCAACAACCCAGGCCACCAAATTACTACCGGTTCAGTCAAACCGGTGCAAACCAGTAGGAACCCACTACTGCTTTCATGCCTCTCAAATTCGCTGCATGCCCCTTTTTCACAAAAAACAGGGCATATAGTGGGTTTGGGAGATCTGCAGAGTGCTCCTGGGGGCCAAGAAGAGCAAAAACATTTTTTTAAAATTTTATAAGTTTTAAATCTTGGTTTGCCTTATATTCCGGTGCATCTCATAGTCCGAAAATACAGTAATCACATTTGATTGAGGGATATGGTGGTTTAGTGGCTAAGACACTGAGCTTGTCGATCAGAAAGATCGGCAGTTGGCGATTTGAATCCCTAGTGCTGCATAACGGAGTCCCAGCTTCTGCCAACCTAGCAGTTTGAAAGTACATAAAAAATGCAAATAGAAAAATAGGAACCACCTTTGGTGGGAAGGTAACAACGTTCCGTGCACCTCCAGCATTTAGTCATGCCAACCACATGACCACGGAGACATCTTCGGACAGCGCTGGGTCTTCGGCTTTGAAACGGAGATGAACACCGCCCCCCTAGAGTCAGGAACGACTAGCACATATGTGCGAGAGGAACCTTTACCTTTAATCACATTTGTATCCCCCAATTCTAGGTGTGGAGCTAAATATGCATTGGCTTATTGTTGCTTAGTTAGAGCTGATAAGCAGTCTGTGCTGAACAAGGTGAGAATGGCAGGCACACGGCTCCAACTCTCTTGAGTGCAATGAAAATCAACTTGAGCCATCAAAAAAAAAAAAGGATAACTGCTACATTCTGAGAGCGCAGTGAGGATTAACCCCACGATCTTATTAGGAATATTTCACAAATATCTGATGAAGTGGGAATTTATTTTCTTTTCCTCCCACAAGAGTGACGCATGGTATTTTGATGGGTTTGTAACTCTATTATAACAGGGTGAAACAGAGCAGGGTATGCTTTGCCAAATCCTGTAGGAATGCAGTAGTATAAAGGAAACTATTTTTTGCAGGAAGCGCTGGTGCAAATTAAATCTTTTATCTCTCACGTGTCTTTTATGAAGAAGATTTACCTAGAGCAACAATAGCATTAGCAATATCATTTAGGCTTACATACCACCCAGGGTGCTTTACACAACTCTGGGTGGTTTACGATGGGAGCATTATTTGCATGTTGCCCCCAATAATCTGCATCCCCATTTTACTGACCTTGGAAGAATGGAAGGGCTGAGTCAACCTTGAGCCCTGTTAGGTTGACAATACATAAAATCATCTGTAGTCCCAGCAAATGTCATATTTTAAAAAACAAAACCCTTTCCCCTCCAAATCAGTTGTTTCAGTTTTGTAGGCACCTGCAAGCTCCATGGCACACTTCAACAATTCTCACTGCATTCAATGAGTTTTGTTCTTCTGTTACTGTCTATGTTTCATGCCCTCAAGTCAAGTTCAATTCCTACTGATTGTGTCTTTGCAATTTTCTTGGCAATAAAATAGGCTTGGTTTGCCATTGTTGTGTTTTTCTTACTTTTCCCATCTAGCCAACAGCCAGGGTCCCCATCCAAGTATTAACCAGAGTATTCTGATTATTCAACCAAGTATGGCCAATGGTTGCTAAGATAGCCTATATAGGTAAATGCTAATACAAGATGCTCAAAATGGAGCCAGTGTTAGATGAATATTAAATAGAACTTGGCTTTTCTTTAATAATATGTTTGTTTACTAGTAATCACATTCTTGGAGGAACGCGGTGGCTGAGTGGCTAAAATGCTGAGCTTCTCGATCAGAAAGGTTGGCGGTTAGAATCCCCAGGGCTGCATAATGAAGTGAGCTCCCATTACTTGTCCCAGCTTCTGCCAACCTAGCAGTTTGAAAGTATGTAAAAATGCAAGTAGAAAAATGGGGACCACCTTTGGTGGGAAGGTAACAGTATTCTGTGCACCTTTGGCGTTTAGTCATGCTGGCCACATGACCATGGAGATGTCTTCAGAGAGTGCTGGCTCTTCAGCTTTAAAATGGAGATAAGCACCGCCCCCTAGAGTCGGGAATGACTAGCACATATGTGCTAGGGGAACCTTAATCATATTCTAATTGTCTAAAATAATTTGTTTAAAAACTTCAGTTTGAGTAACTGATCCCAAAATTTAGACTATGGTCTTCTGCCTTGTGAGAAAAGACTGAGCAACTTGATCTCGATATATGCCCGACTGTATGATCAGCAGGGAGAATACATCTGCTATTTGGATTACATTCAAGCTTCAGTAGCTTAATTTATATGATACTTGGGTTTCTGGAGACCTTAGCTGCACTGACATTTTCATTGATTATGTAAACGGGACTTTTCCAGAGAAGGAAAAAAAATAGTCAAATCCTGCTGGTGCTTGGACAGATCTGTCTTACTTTCACTAACAACATAACATATTATATTACAGATAATATTCGAGTTACAACAATTCATTTAGTGACCATTCAAAGTTATAACAGCACTGAATAAAGTGGCATGATTATTTTTCACATGCAATCTTTGCAGCATCCCCACGGTCATGTGATCAAAATTCAGAAGCTTAGCATTGGGTTCATATTTATGACCGTTGCAGTGTCCCGAGGTCATGTGATCACCTTTTGCAACCTTCTCACCAGCAAAGCCACTGGGGAAGCCTGATTCACTTAACAACAGATTACTAACTTAACAAGGGCAGCAATTCACTTAACAACTGTGGCAAGAAGGGTTGTAAAATGGGGCAAAACTCACTTAACAAAATGTCTCACTTAGGAACAGAAACGTTGGGCTCAGTTGTGGTCATAAGTCAAGGACTACCTGTATTCACAACATGGATGAGGAAATATTCTTTTTGGTATCCATTAATCTATTGTTGATGTCACTGGAAATACGTGGCAGGGAATAATTATTCCCTAAATTGCTTAAAATGTTTAATAAATAACCAAAGTAATGGGGGAAGATGGTTTCATTTGTGATGCTATGGAAGCCAGCCAATAGGTTCCTCTGGAAGAGGACTCAACTCCTCTGCTCCTAATAAAATTCTGTATACCACCAAGCTTGGAATTTTAGGCCTGGATAACCTTGAACTACACCATCTACATTCCGACCTGAGCTTAGTGCACAAAATAATCTGCCATAACGTCCTACCTGTTAATGACTGCTTTTACTTCAACTGCAATAACACAAGGGCTATCAAGGGATACAAACTAAATGTAATCCACTCTAATCTTGATTGCAAGAAAAATTATTTAAGCAATAGAATAGTAAATGTGTGGAACACCCTACCCGATTCTGTTACTAGTTCCTCTAACCTCCTTACCTTTTACCTTAAGCTGTCTACCGTGTACTTTACACATTTCTTATGAGGTCCCTAAGGGGGCGTGCATAAGTGCACCAGTGTGCTTAGTCTACCATCCCTGTTCTACTGTCCCCATTTATATGTACTCTTTTTATGTGTTTATGGTTATGTTTTACCTACTTAACAGATTAACAGAGTTGGAAGGTACCTTGCAGGTCATCTAGTCCAACCCCCTGCCCAAGTAGGAGACCCTACATCTGCCTCTACCTAGGATTGAACTCACGACCTCCTGATTGGGAGGTGAGAGCTCCACCTCTAGGCCACAGCATTTGTGCCATTTTTCCATGTGTTTTCATACTTGTTTCTTTGTACTTGTTGGCAAACAAACAAACAAACAAACAAACAATCAAATAAATAAATAAAATGACTGCGATCCCAGCACTCCCAATCCTATGGGTCATTAAGCAGATGGAACTCAATGTGAGTATCAAGGAGATGCCTCAGGAGTAGCCATGGGAAACTCTGCTCGGGATCTGAAAATCTTCCCCGCCAAAAATCTAGCAGTCCCTCAGCGGAGAGTCCCTCATGCGTGGTCTGCACCAGGCCTTCCCCACCCCCTGAAGCACCGGGCACTCCATTCCTTGCCATGCTGCCTCTCCATTCTCTTCTTGGATTTTGGCTTCCTCTCCTCTCTGGGGGCTGCTCTTCAGGATTTGAGTTCTATTTCTGCAGCCCTTTAAGGGAGATCGGATTCCCCTCCGTGCACAGAAGGGAACTCCTTCAACAAGGTGCAGGGATGGAGCTCAAATCTTCGGGAATTGAACTCTGATTCTGCACCCCACCAAAGGCGTTCAGCTCCCCTTGGCAGGCAACTCTTTCAGCCAGCCGTCAGACACGAGAGAGAATCATCTTGGCAAGAGGTAGCAGCTTGCAATCTTCCCTGCTGACTACCATATTCATTTTCTGGGAAGCCAGCAGAGACATTTGCAAAGGGCAATCATGTCATTGCAGGGTGCCTGGCAACTAGTTGTGAGTGCCAACAGGTTGTCAAGCACCCAGATCGCGATCATGTGGCTGCAGAGTGGTAGTGCAGTGTTTAAAGATGTCTAGAAGTTTGTTCTGACCCAGCTCCTCAAACTGTCTGAAGTTAACTCAAAGATTCCAGCCCCGGCAAAAAGTTTCTCTCTCACCTCAGGCTAAAAATCTGTCTGGCAGGGTGTTATCTACCACACCTATTCATCTCCACCCCCTGCCTTTTATCTCTAGAGCTAGGGTGTGGCTTCGCTAGCAGCGGTGGCTCTTCCTTCCCAAGGATCGGCCCATTGATTTCCACTGCTCTCCTCTCCTCTGCCTTCTGCGCGTCAAGCACTGGAGCCAGCTGTTCCTCTTCTTCCTTATCAGCCACCTCCAGACTTGGGGGCTGTTGACTCTCCATTTGAGGGCTGACAGACTGCCCAGGCTCCGCCTCTGTCTCTCTCTCTCTGCCAGCTCCATTCCGTCTTCCCCCTTGGAGCTCTCAGGCTGCCTTCATGCTGACCCTGATTCCCACACCACCACCATCACCACCACCACCACCTCCTCCTCCTCCTCCTCCAATTGAGGTGCTGGAGGGGCTGGCAGTCGACAAGCCACAACACAGTGCTTTAGGTTCTGTATAGCACTCTTTCCAAGGTTGTTTTGCACTTTTGACCATTGCTAAATGAGCAGTCATAAGTCAAGGACTATCTGTACTGAAATTGTGGTTCTGTGCAAATATAGAAGAAAAAATCAGAAGGGGAAAAGATAAAGTTTACCTCTAAACCACCACAACCATGTCTACCAGATCGCCTTTGCCATAAGCATCTCAAATGTATATAGTCCTGTTTTGACATTTGCATCTAGGCAAATAAGATATACAGTATAAAGTGTTTATGCAAATCTATATTCTATTCATACTGTAGATTTTGGTGATGCTTAAGTGAGGTGTGTATGTGCGCGCTTGTTTGTGTGTCTTCAAGCTAGTCTCAAATCCTGGCAATTAACACGTTCAAGTCCATGCAGTTTTCTTGGCAACACTTGTCAGAAATTGCTTCCTTTGGGCTTCTTCCTACGATCGAGAGCAGGGATGAAATGCTACTGGTTCAGACCAGTTCACCTGAACCAGTAGTAAAAAAAAATGCTACCGGTTCGTCTGAACCAGTAGTAAAAAAAATGCTACAAGTTCAGGAGAACCAGTAGTTCCCATGATCAGCTGTGCCACAATCAGCTGTGCCGCATGATTAGAAATTGCATGGCACAGCTGATTGTGGCACAGCTGATCATCAAACCTACCAGTTTGCCCAAATCTGTAACATATTTTTGCTACTGACTGGGGCTCATGCGTGCACGAAGTGAACCAGTAGCGAACTGAACCGGTAGAGACTTCAGAGCATTTCACCCCTGATCGAGAGGTAGCTTCATGCCTAAGGCAGGGCTAGAATGCCTAGACTGCCAGTTATGCAAACATCACTTTGAGTTCAATGTTCAATCTTCACCAAAAGCCTCAGCCCTAAGCACTGATAAACAAAAGCAAGTGAAGATTTATAAGGAACCAGTAGATATCCTGAGTCCTGTTTTAAAAACTGCACGTGAAAATTTATTTATTTAATTAACCAAGTTAACTTCAAAAGATAAAATGTTCTTCCTTTGCAATTTCTGGATGCAAATAAGGTTTTGAGAGTAGCAGGAGGAGAAAAGTTTTAAAATATCCTTATTCTGACACATTAATAAATGTTTGTTTAAAGAGTTAATCACAATGCTTTTAAAATGAATTTAAGGAAAAACAAGACAAAATGTAATATAATCTGCTTTATTCCTCATGGAAGTGAGCCAAGAAATGCCTGATATGTGACACCTCAGTCTGATTTCACAGCAGGGTCTTTAATTGAAGTTCTAACTATCCCATTTATTACAAAGATCACTCAGAAGAAAACTTATAAAAATATATAGATTAATCATGGTCATTAAACCTGAGGCAAAGCACAGAGCACATTTCCTTCAAAGTGATTTAGTGGAAATGTTCTAACCAAAGTTTTCATTTAAAAAAAGGGAGAGGAAAATTCCTGTAAAAAGTATTTCGTTAAATTTTTCCTACCACAATCATTCAAAATGGTTTTTCTCATCTGACCACTTATAAAACCTTTTAAAATGATGATGCTTGTTGATATGAGTGGAAAAGTTTGCATAAATATTTATACTGTATAAATTCTATGTGCACTAATTATGCATTATGTCTTCCTATATTTTTTCAAGTCTGTGGATTTTTTTCAAGCTTTTTTTCCAATAAAATGCATTTATTGTATATTTTTTGAATATGTATATTTCATGCATCTCTCTCTCTCTCTCTCTCTCTCTCTCTCTCTCTCTCTCTAACTCTCTCTCTCTCTCTCTCTCTCTCTCTAACTCTCTTTCTCTCTCTCTCTCTCTCTCTCTCTTTCTCTCTTTCTCTCTCTCTCTCTCTCTGTATGTATGTGTGTGTGTGTTTGTTTGTTTGTGTGTGTGTGTGTGTGTTTGAGTATCTGAACCATATTGTTGGATTTTTGATGTGTGTGCATTTCTTAATTTCATCAGGTTTGAATTATCTGATCTTCTCAAGAGTCTTTAGCCATGCCTTTTATTTCCTCTTACCTCCATTTATAGAATAACTAATTCTCAGTCTTTTACGAATAGTCATATTCAGGGGGGGAAATCACACACTTAAAACTTAAATAATCAAAACAAGAATGTAAAAATAAGCTTGCATTATTAAAGTGATAAAAGCTTGTAGAGAAAAATCACTTTTAATGTTGGCTATTACAGTATATAATTAGTAAAAATAAAATCACATATATTTCCTTGTGATACAGTTACAGAATTTTGGGTGCAAATCAGGGAATTGCATTTCAACATCCAGATGTTAAAGAACCATTTCCAACAGCCCCAGCATGGTCAACAGAATAAAGCTGGACTTCATCACTCAACAACATCTGGATATTAGAGTCTGTTGTTGTTAGTTGCGAAGTTGTGTCCAACCCATCGCAACCCCATGGACAACGTTCCTCCAGGCCTTCCTGTCCTCTATTATCCTGTGGAGTCCATTTAAGCTCACACCTACTCCATCCAGCCACCTCATTCTCTGCGGTCCCCTTCTTCTTTTGCCTTTAATCTTTCCCAGCATTAGGCTCTTCTCCAGTGAGTCCTTCCTTCTCATTAGGTGGCCAAAGTATTTGACTTTCATCTTCAGGATCTGGACTTTTAAAGAGCAGTCAAAGTTGATCTCCTCTAGGACTGATCAGTTTGATAACCTTGCAGTCTAAGGGACTGGCAGGAGTCTTCTCCAGCACCATAGTTCAAAGGCTTCAGTTCTTTGGCGCTCAGCCTTTCTTATGGTCCAACTTTCACAGCCATATATTGCAAGTGGGAAACCATAGCCTTGACTATACACACTTTTGTTGGCAGGGTGATGTCTCTGCTTTTTAGTATGCTGTCTAGATTTGTCATAGCGTTCCTCCCCAGGAGCAAGTGTCTTTTATTTTATTTTATTTATTTATTTTATTCAATTTATATCCCGCCCTTCTCCAAAAGGACCCAGGGCCAAAGTCCCCACCTGTGGTGATCTTGGAGCCCAGAAAAATAAAATCTGTCACTACCTCCATTTCTTCCCCATCTATTTGCCAGGAATTGAGAGGGCCATGATCTTAGTTTTCTTAATGTTGAGTTTCAAGCCAATTTTTGCACTCCGTAACTCCCCACAAAATTCATACTGTCTAATAACGTGAAATATTTTACTTGCTTTAAGCAAGTAAGGCCAACCTATACTATTGGTTCCCATCAGACTTCTTCCTCAGTGTTCTTCCCTAGTCCACCTTTGCATCCTTAATGAACAATGAGGTTTATGGAACTAAACCTTAGAGGTTATTTTGAGGAAGGACACAAATACTGGGAAATCTACAAAAGGGGGTCGGTCAGTGGCCATATTAATGAGAACATGGTTCCTGAAAGTAACATTGGAGGATCAGTGGCAGTAACAAGTCTATAGAAAAGCAGCAGTAATGCCTGAATCCAGAAGCTTGGTGTGAATCCAGTTCTGCTCATGCTTTAAATTGATGCCTTCAAGTCAGTTTTGACTCCTGGGCCCTGCCTGAAAATATCCCTGCAATTCCCTTGACAATATTTTTGGAAGTGTCTTTCCATGTCCTTCTTTCCAGGGCTGAGAGAAAGTCACCCAACTGGCTTTGAGCAAAGGCAGGGCTTGAACTAGTCTAGCATCTAGTCTGATGGGTTGACCATTGTACCAATCTGGCTCCACTACATTAAACTGCACTAGCATGATAGATAAGGTGGCTCATTGCCACCAAGCAGAAAAGAAGCGAAAGAAAAGCTCTCAATGTTGATAGTTGGTTTGAACTGAGAAGAAACCATGGACAGCTCATTTTGGAATTTAACATTTGTCCAATAATAGTTTTGTGTGTTAAAGTAATAGTGTCAAGGTACTGACTGATGAATCCAACCAAGCCAGCACTCTGAGACGATCAGATCTCTTTAAGAACTATTTTATTGAATACATCATTTCAGCACGCATGAAAGCAAAACCAACTCTAACTATTTCCCGCAGTTTTCATATAATGACAGAATAGACATTGCCTATTGACTCCTTGTCACAGGCTTGTGACTCCTTGTCACAGGTCACATTGTCCAATTAGGCGTTCTGGTGTCTCCCAGGTAACTCCTTCAAGTGTCTGGCCAGCGTCTGTTAAAATGACCTTGGTTCCAGTAGTTGGATTCAAATAATTTAACATCCGGTTCTCTGCCCTAATGACCAGCTGGGTAGGCTGGGTTCGATGGTCATGTGACTGGGTGGGTGTTGCCAACTCACTGTCACTCAGGTCAATGGGCACTTTGCCCTACCTGTTACAATGTAATAAGAGTTAACCAGAGAAGCAGTTTCTGTAAGCAGGGCCATAAAGATTAGGCTAGAAACAACACCAGAATGTTTCCTTCCTGCCTTCCTTACAGGATTAGCCCTGCAAAGTGGGAAAAAACAAAATGAGATTTTTTCCAACAACCGGTTTTCCAAACTGCTTAGAAAGTTAACAACCGGTTCTCCTGAGTAGGTGCGAACTGGCTGAAACCCACCACTGCTTGGTTCCCACGGGACAGTTAGTTGCTGTTGTCTGGCCTAACATTCCAAACCTCTCCCTCCCCACATACTGTTTGACAAGCTGAGAAATGAAAAGATGGCTGCAGCTGTATTGGTCCGTTTTGAAGTTGACGAATAGTTTGATAAACTTGACTCCATCATGTAGGTGGGCCCAGCTATCAGGCCTTTCCAACCTAAACACAAACCTGAGATTTCCTGTTTGGCTCTGGAAGGAATAAATCTTCAATAAAACAAGCTGTCACTTGTTGCTTCTCTCTGTCCTTCTCCTGCCCCACGAAGGATGAAACTGCTGCATCAGGAAGATATTCTTCACAAAGGACTGAGATGAACAGAAAGTTAAAAAAAAAGGTGGACTATCAGCTGAAGAGCATTGGGCTACCTTGCTAAAAGACACATCTGTTATATGTTGTTCAGGGAGAAAAGCAGCAGGAGGAAGGATTGAGAGAAGCGAACAGGTGACAATTGGTTTCACTGGAAACTGCAGATTTATCTCACTACATAGATCAGTGGTGTCAAACTCATGGTCCCCGGGCCAGATGCGCCACGTGCTAGCCACCCCCATGCTAAGTCATGCTACGTCATGTGACAACAATGTGATCACGCGGGTTTGACACTCCTAACCTAGATGTTCTTTAGATATGTCTCCTTTTTTAAAATCAACACAATCTGTCAACCAAGAAAGATCCTAGGCCCATGATGGCGAATCTATGGCATGCGTGCCAGAGTGGCATGCAGCGTCCTCTCTCATGGCACATGAGCCATCGCCCCAGTTCATCTCCGCCATGCATGTGCGTATGCCTCCTGCTGGCCAGCTGGTCTTTGGGTCTCTGCCATGCATGCATAGGGATGGTGTGTGTGTGTGTGGGCATACTCGCATGCACAAGGGGCAGGGAGATGGTAGTGGGGTGTGCGTGCATGTGCAGGGAATAGGGTGTGTCCAGGGCAGGTGCACATTTGCAGGGGGGCTGGGCACATGCAAGAACACATGTGTGCATGCATAGGGGGCAGGGCACATGCACAGGAGATGCATGCGGGGGATGCGCATGCATGCACATGCTTTCGGCACTTGGTCCGGAAAAGGTTCACCATCTCTGCCCTATGCGGATATGCTGTTCATCTCATATTTGAGGTCAGGATGTAGAATCCACTTTTGTCTTCCAAAAGGTTTTTGAGTCTGAAGCTGTCAGAATCCTTGACCTTGGCTAAGTACTTTGCTGTGTGTGAAATAGTGGCAGCCTGCCCTTTCAAGGTTGCTTAATTATTTTTCTTTTGTGACTTGCTGTGCCATTCAGGTTATACTTAGCAACAGAGGGAAAGGAAACAAGACTTCACAGCAGATTGTATTACCAATTAATTGAACGTCCTGTGAAATAAACATTGTGGCTCGGATGGGATTAGAACGTGAGGTGAGTCACAAGTTTGCCTAATTGTTGTTGTTAAGGAGGGGGAAGAGAAATGCAAAAAGCAAAAAAAAACTGTCATTGTGTGGCATAAGCATGGATAAGGGGGCAAACGGGTATTCCACAGTTTGGAACATAGACAGAGTGATCTTCCTATCTGCATACATCCCCAGGAGTTATCCGCAAATACATTTTTATCTCTAGATCTACCTATGATCATATTGTTCATTTCTTGGATATCTCCTTCTCTCTCCTTCTCTCTCCTTCTCTTATTCTCAGGCTACAGCAGCCATCCTAATATTACTTCTCAATGGGAAGCTGAAATCAGAGTGCTTCTATGGGTACTACTATCTTTTTTTAAACTACATTCCCCCCCATGACTTCCATTTTGAAAATGCCCAGTGGGAGAAAGTCCCTCACGATGACTTCCCTTGGGATTTAATGAGCACATAGGAAGCCAGCAATATTGCAGAGGGAATTGTATAATGGAAAATAAGACGTTCAGTAACGCTCCTCAGCCAGAATACCATATTTCTCTCATGAGAATGCTAGGCAAGTTATCTTCTTCCTTTCAGAGAGAGAGGGGGGGAGGGAATTCCTCAAACAGAATAAGAATTGCTAGGGTAAAATGTAGAGGATTTTGTGTTCTTGCTTTGCATAGCACTAGCTCAAAAATAACAGTTGTCAGGGATCCAAATAGCATCCAAAAGTAAACCAGAATCCAAGGCAAAGTATTGCTCAAAGTTCCAATTTATTAAGAGAGCCATATTGGCACATCTGGGAAAACCCGAATCTGAAAGCTTCCCAGATTTCCACATTTAGTTGAAAGTTCAAGATCTTGCCCCTATAACCACAAATCCATCACATGGTCCAATCTTCCACTGCAATGCTAGCAGTTCCACCCATCCCATTCCGATCAGGTGCAGAGGTGCAAAGACAAAGGATGACCTTGGATTCTAGAAACGAATTTTGTTATGGCTACATCGCATCTCACTCCTACAATCCCCCCTCCCCTTTTCCCACACTAAAAAATGCATAGTAGAATAATAGAAAGTATGGCAGGCCAAAGATCAGAAAGAAAAGATGGCTGCAGGCCTCACACCAGTTTGTTTGTTTTTTAATCTTGAGGCAAAGTACAGGATACCTCTTTTCCATTGAAAAGACAAAGGACCCTACCTGGAACATGAAATCCCATTTCTCCTGTTAGAAGCCACAGCCTGTGGCCCTCTTTTACACCAATCCCCTCCTCTCCTCCCAAAAATGCAGCCAGGGGAACAACTTATCTTTCATCCTGGGCCTCCAGAGAATTCCACTCCCATTCTGTTCTTATGAGCTCCGTAAAAAAGGAACAACAACGACAACAACAATAACAAAACCAATTCAGCCACCTTTCACCATTTAATGGTGAAACGCCATTAAGCAGAAGGGGATAGAGGAGGATCTCATTATGACATGGACGATTGTGATCACCAATCAAAATGACGCTTGTAATCAAACCACCAATAGTCAAGGGATGTAGAAGGTATGATGACTAAACCTTATTTTGCTGTATCTGTATCACCTGGTGAATTATTTTGTGGTACAACAAATATTATTGACCGGCTCTGATGGTTGATAAGGGTTGCTGCTAGCATCTTGGCTATTGACTAAGTACCTTCTTAAGATGTACAATGTTCCGAGTAGCACTTTTTTTTTTTTTTGCAATTCTGCAGGTATTATTGCAAGAAGCTGCAATTTATTGATGTATTTTGTAAAATTCTTGGACATGGTACCAAATGCCCCGATGACAATGGAAGAAGAAGAGGAGGAGGAGGAGGAGGCCTACCCCACACATCCCTTCGGCCGATTCGCTCCCACAGAGAGGGACTTCTCCGGGTGCTGTCCACTAGGCAATGCCAGCGGGTGACGCCCAGGGGAAGGGCCTTCTCTGTGGCGGGCCCTACCCTCTGGAACGACCTACTCCCCGAACTTAGATCTACCACGGACCTCCGCTCCTTCCGCCAGCAACTAAAAACCTATTTTTTCCAACAGGCCGGCCTGGCCTAACCTACCGTACCTAGCCTTAGTTTTAGCAGAGAAATTCGTACATTGGTTTGATGAATTAGTTTTAATGGGGTAGATTTTAGCACAGGGTGTTAATTTAATATAGTTTTAAGTATTTATGTATTTATTCTGTGATATATTATGTTTTTATATTTCCTGTGCACCGCCCCGAGTCCCTTCGGGGAGAGGGGACGGTTAATAAGTCGAAATAATAATAATAATAATAATAATAATAATAATAATAATAATAATGATGATGATGATGATGAGGATGATGAGGAGGAGGAGGAGGAGGAGGAGGAGGAGGAGGAGGAGGAGGAGGAGGAGGGGGAGGAGGAGGAGGAGGAGGAGGAGGAAAAAATGAACAAGTGACAACTTGTTTTATTGAAGGTTTGTCTAGACCAGGGGTCTGCAAAGTTGGCTCTTTTAAGACGGGTGGACTTCAACTCCCAGAATTCCTCAGCCAGCTATGTTGGCTGGGGGATTCTGGGAGTTGAATTCCATTCGTCTTAAAAGAGCCAACTTTGCAGACCCCTGGTCTAGTAGGCAGGTTGAATGTGTCCCTTTCTCTACTAAGAAGCAGTTCTAACTGACTTTGCAAATGTATGTCACTTTGTTCAGTTCACTTTTTAAAATTACCACAACAAAGTCCTGGACTTTATTATCCATAGAATGGAAAGAAATTTAGATTTTATTCTAGAAACATGAACATAGGCTATTTTTAATGAAATGGCAGCTCCAGCGTCTGTGCACACATAGACATGCATGCAAGTGGCATTAATAATTTATATTGAAGGTACCGATATATAAAAAGAGAATGTACTGAAGTATCATTTATCAAGATGATCAGAAACTTCTTTAAAGAATTCGGATATTAAGAATGTATTTCGGTAGGGATTCACGCTGGCATAGTAACAGTTTTGGTAATACTTATAGTGAATAGAAAGAAATAAAAGTGTTGATGTTTTAATGGATGAATAAGATTTGCTAGGACTTCAAAAACATGTTCAAGCATGCATTCCAAGATAAAAATGTATTTCTACCCAATCTGTAATGAGATATTTGATTCTATGATTTTATGAAAAGAAGGTTTTATTCATAAAACAAACACACAACTTGTGAAACCCAGTAAAATCATAGGAAGAATTCAATGTTGACCTACTTATTGGTTTAGAAAGCTTTTAACTGCATTTATAAGGAAAATAATATGATAAAGATTCAAACAGATTTTGAATTTGTTCTAATATATACATTTAGATAATATAAATTTATTATATTTCACAAATACGTAATATCCACAAGCTATCGTCCAATATTCTATCCGAAACCGAACAAAGTACAAATGGCAATGTAAGAACCAAGAATTTATACATTTGTGGCCCAAAATTTAATCACTAATTTGGCTTTTTTTCTTTGTTGGATTACCATGTTTCCCCCAAAATAAGACAAGGTCTTATTTTCTTTTGACCCATGAAAGAAGCACTTGGCCTTATTTTGGGGGAGGTCTTATTACTTTTGATGTGCAGGAGGTGGTGAATGTGGCCACCTCATGGCTGCTGCTGTGTTGCAATATTTTTGGAGGGTTTATTTTTTGGGGGGGGCTTATTTTAGCACATGCGCTCAAAAGCCTGATTGGGCTTATTATCCATGGAGGTATTATTTTCAGAGAAACAGGATATTCTTCCCAAATTCCCAGTGAGCTTCATTACAGAAGGATGGATAGCTCGCATTCCTGACAAATATAGCCAAATCTGAGAAAGCACATTTGCTTTTCGTGGAAGGCAATATGTGTTGTGTTTCCAGCATTTGTTCTTTCGCCTTGTTCTTTCCCAAATTCATACTTGAACAAAGTTGCTCCATCAGATATTTTCAACTCGTGCGCTTAGATTGCAAGAGATAAAGAGATAAAAACACAGCTAGAATTGGAAGACGATAAGCAAGTACAAATACCTACTTTTCATAACAGTTGAGACAACTGAGTACCTGGAAGTGAATCTAAAGACTGAAGGGAGAGTTTGAATAAAAGGCATTATTGATTGATGGCAGAAAGCATCTGCAGGCCAGCTACGATCCCCCACCCCACCCACAATGGAACGAAACCATTCTGAAATCCCTCTTCCAATTGAGTGGGGATCCATTTCAAACTATTGTAGCCATGTAGGCATAACTTGCTTTGCAGACTGTTGTGAATCCTTTAGTTTCTCTCCCACAGAGGTACCCACTTCAACATACACTTATACACTTATTTTAATTAGGAATCTGGATTGCCAATTCACCACTTGCCACCAGATGGCCTAACTATTCCATTGTTCTCAAGAACAAAGTAGACCAGTCAAGGTGGGGAAGAGCACTAATAACTTTTCAGGATCGCATATATTTTGCATTGTCGCATCATACAGATATTATTCACCGAGTTAAACAGATGAGGGAGAAGGATCCATTCTTAACTGACCGTATGCTTTTCTTTTGTGACATGATGCTGACAAAATAACTATATATGGAAGACGTCGTTTGAAAAGCATTTCTCAAAAACTTCTTTTAAAAAAAAAAAGGTACATTCAGAAAAAGTTCACCGTAAACAATTTGCTGGAAACCCAAAACTGATCTGAAAATGTAAACAATGGATTGCTTGGATGATGAGCACGAGAAACACATGGCAACCAATAAAACTGATCTTCCTTCCTCATTTCTGAAAACACCTACAGTTTGTTTCCTTTTCAGATTCTTGAGTCAATAAGTAGAAGCCGATGATTAGGAGGAGCAAATCCTGATATTGCAAGAGAGAATGATCCATTAGAACTGGACATAGCCATCAAGTTATCAACTTTTCTTCCCTTTTCAATAATTGGGAAAGAGTGATGAAAGTCCTGTTGCAAAGACTTTGATTTTCTGACACATTTGTTTGGAAGTATTGTGGCCCATTGGCCGCCAGCCTCTCCAGCTCCCCAATCAGAAGAGGAGGCGTGGGAGTCAGTGTCAGCATCAAGGCAACCTGGGAGCTCTGAGAGGAAAGAGGGAATGGAGCTGGTAGAGAGAGAGAGAGAGAGAGGCAGAAACAGAGGCAGAGCCGTCTATCAGCCCTCAGGTGGAGAGTCAATAGCCCCCAGGTCTGGAGGTGACTGATGAGGAAGAGGAGGAACAGCTGGCTCCAATGCACGACTCGCAGATGCACAGAACGCAGAGGAGAGGAGAGCAATTGAAATCTGTGGGTTGTTCCTTGGGAAGGAAGAGCCACGGCTGCTAAGGAAGCCACACCCTAGCTCTGGGGATGAATGAAAAGGCAGGTGGTGGTGGTGGTGGTGGTGGTGAGATGAATTAATAGATGTGGCAGACAACTATTCATTTTCTGGCTGGACAGCCTTGTTAACCTGTGTTGAGAGAGAAACTTTTTGCTGGGGCTGTCAGCACTCCTAATTAAAGGAATCGTTGAGTTCACTTCAGAGGGTTTGCTGTGTTTGGGGAGTCGGGTCAGAACAGGAAGGCATGCCTCTAAACACAACAACGGCCAAAAAAATGCCTTAATAGGGATTAACAATAATTCTGTTATGGTGGAAGTTAATTGCACCTTTGACTTCAGGGATCCCCGACCTCCGGGCTATGGCCCACTACAGGCCCATGGCCTGTTCAAAACCGGACTGCAGGAGAGATGGACAAACACATGCGCATGAAGATCCACCTGCATGAGCAAAGAGTGCTTGTGCTCATGCGAATGGAGCTTTGCATACGAGTGCAGGCACCCTCTGCTTGTGCATGATCAGAGGGTGTGTGCACCCACTGCTCACACTCACTCAAATGCTGCCCCCTCATGCCGTCCTGGGCTACCAAGCTAGAAAGTTTGGAGGCCATTGTTTAACTTCATCTGAGCCACAAAGTAACTCCAAAAAAATCTACCTAAAGGTCTTAAAGGTTCCCCTCACATGACCTCAGGACACTGCAACGGTCATAAATATGAACCCAATGCCAAGCTTCTGAATTTTGATCACATGACCGTGGGGATGCTGCAAAGATTGCAACTGTGAAAAATAATCATGCCACTTTATTCAGTGCTGTTATAACTTTGAATGGTCACTAAATGAATTGTTGTAACTCGAATATTATCTGTAATATAATATGTTATGTTGTTAGTAAAAGTAAGACAGATCTGTCCAAGCACCAGCAGGATTTGGCTATTTTTTTTCCTTCTCTGGAAAAGTCCCAAGTTTACATAATCAATGAAAATGTCAGTGCAGCTAAGGTCTCCAGAAACCCAAGTATCATATAAATTAAGCTACTGAAGCTTGAATGTAATCCAAATAGCAGATGTATTCTCCCTGCTGATCATACAGTCGGGCATATATCGAGATCAAGTTGCTCAGCCTTTTCTCACAAGTCAGAAGACCATAGTCTAAATTTTGGAATCAGTTACTCAAACTGAAGTTTTTAAACAAATTATTTTAGACAATTAGAATATGATTATGGTAAAGGTTCCCCTAACACATATGTGCTAGTCGTTCCCGACTCTAGGGGGCAGTGCTCATCTCTGTTTCAAAGCCGAAGAGCCAGCACTGTCCGAAGACGTTCTCCGTGGTCATGTGGCCGGCATGACTAAATGCATACAGAACAATATTATCTTCCCACCAAAGGTGATCCCTATTTTTCTGCTTGCATTTTTTACGTGCTTTCAAACTGCTAGGTTGGCAGAAGCTGGGACAAATAATGGGAGCTCACTCTGTTACGTGGTGCTAATGATTCAAACTGCCGACCTTTCTGATTGACAAGCTCAACGTCTTAGCAACTGAGCCACCGCCTCCCGATTACCTACACCATGTCCCAATCTACCTACACTTCCATTTTTTTTCCAGAGGGGAAAAGGTCTGTGGCACTGTACCTGGAGTCACTATCTCGACTTTATGAGATGGCAACACCCTGGTTAAAATCTCAGAATGCTTGTAACATCACTGGGATCTTCTAAGTAGACAAGCTTTCCTCCCAGTAATTGCATGGATAAATGACCATTTAAGGTGGAAGGAAGCTTGGCCCTTCATCCTGAAAGAGCCCAACAGTCTGTGAACATCTCAGGCGTTTAGCAGTTAAGAGGCAAAAGCCATTATGTAAAATGTAAGAAGTAAATGTAACCTTAATCTGCCCTTGGTCCAATCTTTAGAATGTTCATGAGGATTTTTAATTAAAGATCAGAACAAATATTTGCCAGATCTGAAAATCTGTCCCCCAGTCAATTAGAGCACAACAGCTACACTTTGCTCTGCTAATCTCTGTTCTTGCCATCATTGCCTGCTTTTTCTAGTTTGTGGCTTCCTCGTTTAGTGGAGGAAGATGGTCTCTTTTCATTGGATCCTGCAAGCTCATAAAATACCCTTGCATCAATCTCCTCTCCTTGCTTTCTCAAAGAATATAGCATGCCAGATATGTGAACGGGCAAAGAAGGACATGGACAATTGGAAAGAAGGGCAAATGGAGGAAAAAGGAAGACTCACATGCACTTTCTTTCTTTTCTTTTTTTAAAAAAATATATTTTTATTTGACACTTTCCAAACATTAAAATCATAATTACCCTTTTACCCCTTTCTATTATCGGTATTTCTTTTTCCTGATTTTGGGTTTTCCATTTTCCATTCTATTATCTTATACATATTCTTCCTTGTTTCATACTTTCTCATTTTTACAATATATACCTCTATATGTATCTCTATTGCTTTCTAAGTATATGACATCTCTTTTCATTGTGTTTGCTATGTGTTCCTTATGCATTAATTTTACATCTCTTTTCGAGCCAGTTATACCACCTGTTCCATATCTTGTAGTACTCGGTTTCCTCTCTATCTCTTAGTTCCATCGTTAGTTTGTCCATTTCTGAGCATTCTAGCACCTTTTTTATGATTTCTGCATTTGAGGGAATGGTTTTTTGTTTCCAACTTTGGGCAAATGAAATTCTGGCAGCAGTGATTACATGAAGCATTATATATTGGATGTACTTAGTAATATTTTTTTATTATTATTCCTAGAAAAAAACAGCTCAAGGTTCATGTCAATTTTTTGTTCTATTATTTCTTCTAACCATTTTTGAATTTTTGTCCAGAATTCTTTGGCTTTCGGACATGTCCACCACATATGATAGAAGGTCCTCTGTTGGTGGTTACATTTCCAACAGTTTGGAGATCTATTTGGGAACATTTTGGCCAATCTCGCCAGGGGTAAATGCCAACTATAAAACATTTTGTAGATCTTTTCCTTATAGGATGCCGACATTGTCAATTTATAATTCCCCCCCCATAATTTTTCCCAGTGCTCCAATTCAATATTGTATCTGAAGTTTTTAGCCCAAATTATCATTGCTTCCTTCACAGTTTCCTCGACCGTTTTGAATTTTAAGAGACAATTGTATGTTTTTGTAATCATTTTTTCTTCTGTTCCTGTTACTATTTTGTCCAATTCTTGCACTTTCTTTTTTATTGTCACATTCGTGTATGAAGAATTACTATATAATGTAGAGAAGAGAAGGGTAACCTATTTTCCTAAGCACCAGAAAGCAAGACAAGAAACAACGGATGGAAACTAATCCAGGAAAGAAGCAATCTAGAACTAAAGAGAAATTTCCTAATAGTTACAACAATTAATCTGTGGAATGACTTGCCTCCAGAAGCTGTGGGTGCTCCATCACTGGAGGCTTTCAAAACTCTTCAACATCTTCATCAATGATTTGGATGAGGGGATAAATGGGAAACTCATCAAATTTGCAGACACCAAGCTGGCAGGAATAGCCAACACTCCAGAAGATAGGCTTAAGATACAGAAGGATCTTGACAAACTTAAACATTGGGCACTATCTAACAAAATGAAATTCAATGTTGAAAAAAGTAAGGTTCTACATTTAGGCAAGAAAAACAAAATGCACAGGTACAGTATAGGTGGTACCTTGCTCAATAGTAGCAACTGCGAGAGGGATCTTGGAATCCTAGTGGACAACCATTTAAATACAAGCCAGCAGTGTGCAGCAGCTGCCAAAAAAGCCAACACTAGGCTGCATAAATAGAGGGATAGAATCAAGATCACGTGAAGTGTTAATACCACTTTATAATGCCTTGGTAAGGCCACACTTGGAATACTGCATACAGTTTTGGTTGCCACGATGTAGAAAAGACGTGGAGACTCTGGAAAGAGTGCAGAGAAGAGCAACCAAGAAGATTAGGGGACTGGAGGCTAAAACATATGAAGAGCGGTTGCAGGAACTGAGTATATCTAGTTTAATGAAAAGAAGGATCAGGGGAGACATGATAGCAGTGTTCCGATATCTCAGGGGTTGCCACAAAGAAGAGGGAGTCAAACTATTCTCCAAGGCAACTGAGGGTAGGACAAGAAGCAATGGGTGGAAACTAATCAAGGAGAGAAGCCACTTAGAACTACGGAAAAATTTCCTGACAGTTAGAACAATTAACCAGTGGAACAGCTTGCCTCCAGAAGTTGTGAATGCCCCAACCCTGGAAGTCTTTAAGAAGATGTTGGATAGCCATTTGTCTGAAATGGTATAAGGTGTCCTGCCTACGCAGGGGGTTGGACTAGAAGACCTACAAGGTCCCTTCCAACTGTGCTATTGTATTGTATTGTATTGAGACTGGATATCCACATGTCTGGAATGGTATGGGATCTCCTGCTTGAGCAGAAGAAGACCTTCAAGGTCTCTTCCAACTCTGTTATTCTGTTACTTTTTACAGGTTTTGAAATTTATACATATAGGATGCTAGATAAACTGTTTTGGGGAACATAAACATTAAAACTTAAAACAACACAAACCAGGCTTTTCAATGGCAGGGTTATGCTTGAGACAGCAGAGAAGCAAAAGCCTTCAGCATGTAACTAAGGTATTGTCAATTTCAGGAACTAGCTAGCCCAAGCCCTTGGAGTGTATTAATCTATTAATTAGGGTCACAGAGCAGAGCTTGTTAACTTGCGGTTAGCACTTGTTAGGGAAGCACTGTGCCACAGAGAAAAGCTGCCCCAGAAGAGATGTTTAGAAAGCCACATAATATTTGAAATTATAAAACTATGTCTGTTGGATGGAGGATGGAAAGTATGATATGAGGATGAAAAAGAAGACATGCTGTTCTTTTGTTGGTTTTACTGTCACCCTCAAGTAGTGTAATGTAAAAGATGCTCTAGATTACACCTGTCACTTTTCTCTGGAAGAACCATTGGCATAGATATAAGAAAATACATTTCTTTATTAATATGAATGGTGAAGGAAAGGTAAGGCCGGCTAAAAAGGCGTGTGCCCTCCGAACCATACCGACAGCCTCCAAATCCAATGGCGATGCCGTTTTTGCTCTGCAAATTCATGAGAAGCTAACCTTAACCTTAAGTGAAATTTTCTCGAATGGGATTTTCCCATATATTTTGCTAGGAAATGTACATAAACCCTCCTAACCATACCGACAGACTCCGAATTCAATTTGCTCTGCGAATACATGGAGCGCTAACCTTAAACCTAAGTGGAATTTTCCCCAATGGGATTTCCCCATGTATTTTGCCAGGAAATATATAAGAAATATAGATTGGGGAGGCTCGAAAAATTTACAGCGTTCTGATACCAAGGGGCTCACATTCTGGATCCAGGTGACTCTGAGGTTCACATGAGTATCAACTCTCAGAGTGCTAACAACCAGGCCTCTGCAAATAATATAAACTTCCCTTTCTTCACCATTCAATTAGGGAACTGAAACATTTTCTTGAATGACAAACAAGATGTTTTCCAATAAAAAAAGTGATTAAAGTCCAGTTGCTTTTGGAAAAATCATCACTCTGAATCTGCATTCTCCCCTCCAAATGTTAACCAAGTCTGATCATGTTTAACTTTCCAAGATCATTATATAATTGAATAACAATCAATGCATGCTTTAAAGTTCTAACAATACGCAGCTGGTAATGAAACATCTGCGAGAAAACAACCAAGTTCAGAGAGCAACAAGGATCTCACAGTTCAACACTGGGTTACAGATGATGATGATGACATTAACAGAGTTGGAAGGTACCTTGGAGGTCATCTAGTCCAACCCCCTGCTCACGTGGGAGAGCTGTACTAGGGATTCGAATGGCCGATCTTTCTGATGGACAAGCTCAGTGTCTTAGCCACTGAGCTACCTAGTCAGATAATCTCTTCCATCTGATAATATTAAAATGGAATGAGCAAGTCAACTGCAGAACGTTTTTAGACAAATATTAGTGTTACAGTTAATCCTCAACTTACAACCGTTCATTTAGTGGACATTTGAAGTTACAATGTCAATGAAAATAATGACTTATGACCATTTTCCTCACTTAAGACTGTTAGCAGCATGATCAAAATTCAAGCTTTTAGCAATTGACTCATACTTATGACAGTTGCAGTGTTCTGGGATCATGTGATCCCCTTTTGTGACCGTCTGACAACCAGGTCATTGGAATCATGTTCCTTACTTAACAACTGCAGTGATTCATTTAACAACTGTGGCAAGAAAGGTCGTAAGATTGGATCAAATTCACTTAACAACCATCTTGCTTAGCAACAGAAATTTTGGGCTCCATTCTGGTCCTAAGTTGAAGGCTGCCTGTACCACTCTCCCTTCCCAGAAAATCCTGGGATTTCCAAGAGAACTAAAAGTGTTCTTTTTCCTTTTTATAAAGTTTTTTATTAGATAAACATTAAAACATTAAAACATTGGACATAGCTCAATATTTCTGGCATAAACATTTAGTGTTGAATATAGTGATTAGATTGTATGACAATTATATTTTATTACATAGGTGTAAGTTTCCCGTTACATCTCTCTTTCCTTTAAAAATGAGGTGTGGCTTAGTGGCTAAGATGCTGAGCTTGTTGATCAGAAAGGTTGGCAGTTTGGCGGTTCAAATCCCTAGCACCACATAACGACTCTCCCCAGCTCCATTTTCACTGGCAGACAGCTGCAGGAGGCCATCACAGCCAAAAACAGAGCTCGGGAAGGCCATGTGCGACTCTCCCCAGCTCCGTTTTTACTGGCAGATCTCTGCAGGAGGCCATCACAGCCGAAAACAGAGCTTGGAAGGGCCATATATTGCTCTCCCCCCAGCTCCATTTTCACTGGCAGACAGCTGCAGGAGGCCATCACAGCCAAAAACAGAGCTCGGGAAGGCCATGTGCGACTCTCCCCAGCTCCGTTTTTACTGGCAGATCTCTGCAGGAGGCCATCACAGCCAAAAACAGAGCTCGGGAAAGCCACATGTGACCTTCCCCAGCTCCATTTTCACTGGCAGAGGCACTGCAGGCCGGTCCTTCACTATTTCCAGGATGGCCTCAGGGGCCAGATTTAAGCAGCCTGCACCTCCTCTGGCATTACAATTAAATTGGTTGGAAAACAACTAGCGTTACTGAAGCTGTTTGCAGGATATTATTATATTGTAAAATATTTGCGTGTATACCTATGTGTATATAAACAAAATCACAATAACTGAAAGCTTATCAAGAAACAAACAATCTAAAGGATAAATGAGACTAATGGAGTTTATGCATTAATGAAGCAAAATCAGTTGTCAGAATGTTAATTAAATTATACAAATTGTTGTGTCAAGATCACTCTCCAAGGCTGTGAGCCCAATATCAAGGCACAAACTAAATTGTGTGGCTGCATTTTTATTTAAACTCTGGTAATAGGTAAGGGGCGAGGCAGCTCAGTGGCTAAGACGCTGAGCTTGTCAATCAGAAAGGTCAGCAGTTCGGCAGTTCAAATCCCTAGCGCTGCGTAACAGAGTGAGTTCCCGTTACTTGTCCCAGCTTCTGCCAACCTAGCAGTTTGAAAGCAGGTAAAAATGCAAGTAGAAAAATAGGAAACAACTTTGGTGGGAAGGTAACAGCGTTCCATGTGCCTTCGGCATTTAGTCATGTTGCTGTTAAATCCTCAGACTTACGACCGTGCCAGTAAGTCTGGTGAACTTTAAGCTACCGCATTCCTGAATGGAGCAAACAGCCGCGTCTGATTGGCTAAGACGCGGCTGGCCGGATTCTGTCTAGTTAACTGAAACAATGTTGCAGTTGCCTTGCTGAAGGTTTCCCGCCTGAAAGCTGTATATAAACTGCTGTCAGGCGGGAGAGTTTTGCCTGTAATGATTCTTGTATACTTATAGATAGTTGTTTAATAAATGTTGCTGTTTGGCTATGCCTGAGTCGGAATCCTTCTTCAAACTTAACAGTTGCCACATGACCACGGAGGCGTCTTCGGACTGCACTGGCTCTTTGAAACAGAGATGAGCACCAGCCCCTAGAGTCAGGAACGACTAGCACATATGTGGGAGGGGAACCTTTACCTTAATAATTTCAGACTTCTGTCATTGCTCTACTTGACAAACATAATAGTAGCCCGTATAGGTCCATATCTAATGAACAAATAGTGCATGTAGCAATTCCTTTGATAAAGCATATTTTATCCTCATGTGTTTCCCAAAACTTTCCTATTTGATTTTTTTTTTAAAAAAAAGCTTTAAGTACCTTGAAAAATGGTAAACTATAACAGGGGTCTCCAACCTTTGCAACTTTAAGTCTGAAGGACTTCAGCTCCCAGACTTCTCCAGCCAGCTTTGCTGGCTGGAGAAGTCTGGGAACTGAAGTCCTTCAGACTTAAAGTTGCAAAGGTTGGAGACCCCTGAACTATAGGATATTGGAAGATTGCAGAGGCTTGGATTCAGATCCTTGCAACAGAATTGAAGGTGTAACTCATGGTCAGTCTTACTATTTGTCAGCAAGCTGCCTTAGGTAGCTGAGCTTGGACATTCATAAAACAGTAGCATTAGTAGTTTTTTCCCCCCTGTGGAACAGAGTGAAGATATTCTGCTTCAAGTGCCCAAAATAAAATGATAGAGGTTCGCCTTGATTTATGGGATGCTGTTTCTCCTCTGTTTTAGGCAGCAATATACCTGGTTACCCAGGGGTGGGATTCAAATAATCTAACAACCGGTTCTCTGTCCTAATGATCTCTTCCAACAACCAGTTCACCAAACTGCTCAGAAAGTTAACAACCGGTTCTCCTAAAGTGGTGCGAACTGGCTTAATCCCACTATTGTGGTTACCCATGGAGAGATGCAGTTGATATCAGTGATGTTGGTTAGCTAATGAGAGAAACTTGAATCCATAGCTGCATTTGCTCCTGTTAAGTCTCGTTGTCTCTTGCTTCTTTTTTCAACCATAACATGTGTTCCTGCTTCTCTTGCTTATAAATCTCCATTTCTATTTGCATCGTAGTGATCAACACTTCATGAAAGAAAGATGACTAGATGACTTATGGACAACGAACATCAAATGGAAAGATGCCAAAGACATTGCCATGGAAAGAATTCATGGGAAGAAATTTGCTGCCTATGTGGTCCACAAATTTGCTGCCTATGTGGTCCAAATTGCGCGCCCCTGTGGATGGGGCGCGCAATTTGGGTGTCCTCCTGGATACCTGGCTGTCTATGGAAGAGCAAGTGACAGCCGTGGCCAGGAGGGCGTTTTACCAGGTTCGCCTGGTACGCCAACTGCGCCCCCAATTGGATCGGGACGCCCTTCGCACAGTCACTCATGCCCTCGTGATATCCCGACTGGACTACTGTAACTCTCTCTACATGGGGCTCCCCTTGAGGTGCACCCGGAGGCTTCAGTTAGTTCAGAATGCAGCCGCGCGAGCAATTATGGGGACCACCAGGTTTACCCACGTTACACCGCTCTTGCGCGAGCTGCACTGGCTACCTGTCGTCTTCCGGGTGCGCTTCAAGGTGTTAATTATCATCTTCAAAGCGCTCCATGGCTCGGGACCTAGCTATCTGCGAGATCGGATCCTGCCCCATACATCCTCACGACCGATTCGCTCCCACAGAGAGGGACTTCTCCGGGTGCCATCCACTAGACTTTGTCAGCGGGCGACGCCCAGGGGAAGGGCTCTCTCTGTGGCGGGCCCGGCCCTCTGGAACGACCTTCCCCCTGATATCAGAACGACCACTGACCTCCGCTCCTTCCGTACGAAATTGAAGACCTATTTCTTTCGACTGGCCGGCCTTGAATAATTCTCTCTGTCTATTGATTCCAAATGTATTTTAATGGGTTCTTAATCAGTTTTAGCATGGGTAACACTGTTTAATTATGTTTTAAGTATGTATTTTGTATTTATTCTATATTGTTTTTAGTTTCTCCTGTGCACCGCCCCGGGTCCCTGTGGGGAGAGGGTGCGGTTAATAAATCCGAATTTGATGGTTGATGGTTGACATGAAAGGAAATGATGATGGTGATGATGATGATGATGATATTTGGAACTATCTTTCTGGAACTATCACAATTTCTGGAGGTAATCAATAGTGTGGGGGAGGGGAGAGGGAGAGACATAAAAATCACAGGCTGCCACTTCCAGGTGATCAGAAGGAATCAGAATCACTTCCCTTACCAGAACCTGGGAGATAGTGATAAAGGTCCCAATTCACAGACAGGATTGTAAATTTGCTGACTGGTTAGCAAGTGCTAGTACACACCGATTACATCAACAAAGCTGGGTAGCTAGTCACATCCCCCTGATTTTAATTGCATGACTACTCGTATGAATCAACCTTATAATTTATCATTCTCTTTTTCTTCCCTTGTGTGTTCAATTACACAACACACATGAATTATAGGATCCAATCTGGGTCAGGGCCAGAAGTTTAGTCTTCCAAACTTTCAGATGTGTGCTGGAGCCCATCCTCAGGGAGCGTTCTGCTTCTGCAGAATTTCTCCAGCATGAGTCCAAAAGCTCAGAAGACCAACTCAGATTGGATCCTGCAACATTGTCCAGACATGTATATTTGCCTTCATTCAGGATATAAATCATACCTTGTTATTTCCCCCTTACAAGAGTAATTCTAGATCTATTTCCATCTTCCAATCTCTATTTCTTTTTCTCCTTGGGATTCATCTTTAGAAACAATAGTGGAATGGAACTGAGTCCTCATTCCAAAAAAAGTAGTAAAGTCTTTAGGTCTTGTCTCTGATTTCCAGAATAAAACTAGAAAATTAATCATACAATATTATATTTTTACTCATTGCTGTAGGCTCAATGTTCACTGAGGCTTTGAGGATTATAATTCCATTGTGAGATCTTTAGTTGTTGTTTCAAAATTTTCTGTTTGCAAAAAAAGAAACCAAAGGTAGATAGAGAAATACAAATATATAGATCATGTAGATCTGAATATTTAATGAAGTCTTCTAATAAGCCCAACTGCCCCCACCAATATCACCCAAATGAGGTTGGTTTTCTTGCAACATGAATATATTCATGATCAACATCTGAAGGAAGAAAATCTATGGACTCATATGTTTGAGTTCCCAAGTGGGCTGACACTATCAGGGCTCTCCACCACATAAAGGGTTCCGAAGATTCACACATAGCAAGCAAGGAAGTGATATTGGAATTAATGCTCTGGATTCATGGGATATGAACGTGACAAGAGAATATAGGAACTAAATGCTATTTCTAAAAGTAGCCCTACTTCTCCTCTCAAGAGGTAGGCATTTGCAATGAGAGGCAATGAAAATATAGAGGCAACAGATGTTTAAACCAGAATTATTCTTGTTGGGGATTCTACCAGAAACCTATAGTAAAGAAAATGTATATTTGATTATTCATGTAATAACTGCAGCTAGAATTGTATTTGCACAAAATTGGAAAAACGAAGAGATCCCTACAGATGAGAACATGATTAAGAAAATATTAGAATGTGCAGAAATGAATAGATTAACACTTGGAATTAAAGAAAAGGAAGAATCTGACTATTATAGTATATGGGAGTTATTTTATCAATGGTTAGAGAATAAATATGAAAATTAGAAATGAAAGCAAGGCTTGAAATAGGGAAATTGTATTAATAAAGTTAAATAAGTTAAGAAGGGGATTGTTATAATAATATGTTATGAATTAGTATCAACTTAAGAATAGATAAAATAATGAATATGGCTGTAATTTTAATTCTTATTGCACAAAATATTTGTACCCAGGTGACATACTGTTTAATGGAAGATGGTAAGTTTGTATTAAAAATAAATAAATAAAAAGAAACAAAGAAAATATAGAAGCAACAGCATTTTAAACCACAATGTTAATGCAACAGCAACAACATGGATCATAAGATAGAAAAAAAAAACCTCTAGCCATAAGCATTCCATTTTCCAGTTAGCATGTTGCTGTCATGTACAAATTATGCAACTAAAAACTTCAAGGGAATTAACAACAAGTAAGAGACAAGGGTTTTAAGTTCTGAATTACATTTTGTCCCCATTTGAAATTATTATTTTGTTGTTGTTGTAGACACCTATCATAAGCCATGTAAAGGGGGGGAAATAGGAATTAAAAAGTAGCTAAGTGTTGCAGAAGTGTCTGTTATCTCATCTGAAGATTAACTAAGGAAGAACAAAGAACACAATAGTCGATTCTTCACAGTAACACCAGCTTGCCTCTCAGTGGTCCCTGTTCCTCTCTTTATAAGATTTTATTAATTGCAACGGTTCCAAAAGCATGTGGGTCTACAAGCAACTCTGAGCTCCAGATGGATTTCGCTGCGGAATGAGAACAAATTGAAAGAAAACACTTTGTTTCAAATAAAGCCCATCTATTGGACGCTGACAGTTTGGAGAGAAAAATAAATAAATCACCAGGCTTTTTACACTGCACATCAGAAGTCTGTTAGGACAATTACACGAGGAGGAAACTAGCAGCTGTAATAGCACTATAGCTAGTGAATATGCCTGGCACTATTATTACCATTCCTGTATTCCTATTTTCTTTAATTTAATTTATTTTAAAAAAATTTACAACAAAGAAAAAATGATGAATCCACAATTGTATGCACAAGATCAGATTGGACAATATGGCACTAGGTGTCCTGCTTGTGGTGATATGATTGACATAAGAATAAGATTGATCCATAGTACTTTTACATTTGTTTCCTGGTAGCTCACTTCCTTATCCATGGCCAACAATATTAGGATACAATATACCCACAAGACTGCATAACACAACAGGTGGACATGTGAAATTGACTAACTTCCACTTCCTCAGCCAATATCCAAACCAAATTGCAATTATACTTTGACATTTGCACATTTCTAAAGGTTATGATGGCTTTCTACAAACAAAAAAGGCATAAAAGGATGAGTATACGGTATTAGAGGAAAGTGGCAAATTGTATATGCTTATGAAAGCAATGGATGGAAACCTATCAAGGAGAAAAGCAATTTAGAACTAAGGAGAAATTTCCTGACAGTTAGAACAATTAATCAGTTGAACAACTTGCCTCCAGAAGTTGTAAATGCTCCAACACTGGAAGTCTTTAAGAAGATGTTGGCTAGCCATTTGTCTGAAGTGGTGTAGGGTTTCCGGCCTAAGTAGGGGGTTGAACTAGAAGACCTGCAAGGTCCCTTCCAACTCTGCTATTCTATTCTATTCTATTCTATTCTATTCTATTCTATTCTATTCTATTCTATTCTATTCTAAATGGGAAGAACATAGAAAACAAACTATATTGGGATCAACTATTCAAGAAAAGTTGTATCTTTGAGGTAAGCATGAAAATGCACATAAATTATTTTTATTTATTCATGCCAGTTTAACGAAGATTGCAAATGGATAAAAGAGATTAATATTAATCTTAGATTAAGAGAAAACTGGAAACTAGGTATCCTGAGGATAACAATATAAACAGGCAATTTCATGTCTATTTATTCAGTGCCATGAAAATCCTGTGGCAAATATTTGAAGCAAGGCTGAATTATATCATATTGGATCATACCAAGTAAAGTACAGTTCTGTTTATATTAATTAGCTTATCCTATATGTATGATCATTATTTATCTTCCTATCCTAAACATTCATAAACTTTTCTGTATTCTCCTTGTTTCTTACGTAATATGTAATCAGTTTCAACCCCAACTTAATTTATAACATTGTTCTGATTAATTTTAAGTTTTACTATTAAGCATTGATTCCCATTTGTTACAGAGATTCATGATTATATTATGTTAAAGCTTATACAATTTATCTTTTATATTGTACAACATTAAATTTTCTGTGAACCAGACAATGTGACTTTACTACACTGGAGATAAAATAAGGTATAAGATACATCCATTATTTATTTATTAAATTTTATGCTACTCATCTCCCTTGGAAGGTGACTGAGTGACTCTATTAAGGGGAAAGCTCTGGAAATGTGTTCAAATCAGACCTTTCTACCACCTACAAAGAGCATCAAAAGAAAGATACTCCTCAATTTACAACATTTTGTTTAGTGATTGTTTGAAGTTACAATTGGCACCGAAAAAAGTGACTTATGTCCGTTCTTCACACTAACCACCATTGCAGCATCCCCATGGACACAGGATCAGAATTTGGATTCTTGGCAACTTGTTCAAGTTTATGACGGTTGCAATGCCCCAGAGTTATGGGATCCCCTTTTGCAACATTCTGACCAGTAAAGTTAATGCAGAAGCCAGATTCATTTGAAAACTATGTTATTAACTTAACAACTGCAGTGATTAACTGTGGCAAGAAAGATAATAAAATGCAGCAAAATTCACTCAACAGTCTCGCTTAGCAACAGACATTATGGGCTCAATTGTGGTCATCAGTCGAGCACTACCTATACACTGGGGTAAAAATGCATCAAAATTTCTCCAAAATCTGCCTTGAAATGTAAAATAAATTTTCTTTGGCTAAAACTTGGAGAAAGTGAAACTAGAAAAAAAAATCTTGCTTGAATAATTTCAGAAAGAAAAGTTAGGTGTCGGGGTAAGGAAAGGAAATTGCACATTCATTCAAGTATGATTTTCCTTTTCTTTAATATAGCCCAGGGGTCTCCAACCTTTGCAACTTTAAGTCTGAAGGACTTCAGCTCCCAGACTTCTCCAGCCAGCAAAGCTAAAGCTGGCTGGAGAAGTCTGGGAGCCGAAGTCCTTCAGACTTAAAGTTGCAAAGGTTGGAGACCCCTGATATAGCCTGCTTGTGTTTTGACCTAGGCTTCCTAAAAGCATGAAGCAACTCCTTGTTCCAACAAAAACCCCTTTTATTAATTTCCTGTGAATTCTGCTCATTCATATCCAGCAAGGGAAGATTTACAGTCACAGACCTTATCTGGCTTGGAGAGCTGACAGGCCAATATCTGCAAAACTTGGCAAAGAGTCTCAGAAAGTCACGAACCAATTAAACAAACTAATTATCTCCTGCAAACTCCACTCCCCTTTTGCTCTTTTATTTCCTCTGGGAGGGCCATTCAGTGCCCACCTGTGGCCTTACTCCCAAATTGACCCCTGTTTTTTAGCTGTTCCCTGCATCTGGCAACTTTATTATTATTATTATTATTATTATTATTATTATTATTATTATTATTATTATTATTATTATTATTATTATTATTATTATTATTATTATTATTATTATTATTATTATTCACATTTGTAACCCGCACCCATCTCAACACAAAGGGACTCGGGGCGGCGAACAGAGATTTAAAATAAATATACCTAAATACAAAATATTACTAAATAATAATTAAATTAAATCAGGACCCTGCTTAAAATAAATTTAAAAACCATAAATTAAAACTTTGATTTGTTATAAGACAGTAGGGTGCGGAGTAGTTCATGCTAGGCCGGCCAGATGAAAATAGTAAGTTTTTAAGTGCCGGCGGAACAAGCGGAGGTCCGAAATGGTACGGAGATCAGGAGGTAGGCCGTTCCAGAGGGTTGGGCCCACCACAGAGAAGGCCCTTCCCCTGGGAGCCGCCAACCGGCATTGCCCGGTCGACGGCACCCAGAGAAGACCCTCTCCCTGGGAGCGAGTCGGTCGTAGGGATGTATGCGTGCATACACTGGGAACAGGCTCCAGCTGTTTGTCTGCCTCACTGATGTCTGACTCTGAAGGCAGTTGATAACTGGCATACAGCTCTGGCCCCCTATCTGCCTCTGACACAGAGTCCTCATGATCAGAGCCTTCCCCAGACTCCAGGACTGGCCCATGTTCCTCCCCAACCTCCTCACTGTCCGAATCTGCTGCTAGTTCCACTGGCAGGTTACCACAGTTTGTATGAAATCCATTACATAGCTTAATTACTACAATAATCCTTTTTGAAAAGGCACCTGGACTTCCGGTATCCGGCTCCAGCGGAGACGGGCGAGCCTAGGGCTCGCTCGCCGCTTTGTTGCCTTTTCTGCCCCCCCAGGGGGGCGAAACTCTCCGGTTACCGGAGGTTTCCCGCAGGGTCGGCTCAGAGGGAGCGGCCCTCGTCACGGCGGTGGGGAGGGCGCTCCTCTCTGCGACCTAGGAGGAGAGGAACATGCTAGCGGGGGTTTTTTCCTTCCCCAACGGCTGTCGGTGCCATTCGCTTTAATGGAGAGGGCTGAACGGAGAGATCGGGCGGATCGCCGAGGCTTCAGCTGCGAGAGAGAGTGAGTTTAAAAGAACACCTTTTTTTCCTTGCTGCCAGCCAGGCTGAACGGACTGGGAGGGGGGTGTTTAATTTTAAAAAACCCCCCCTCGGATTTAAGCGGCACGTTAAAATGGCTTCTCTGCAAAGAGAAAGCGGAAACTTTCACTCCGGACGGTCTTTAACAAGGGAAAGTGGATTGTGACTTTCTGCAACATTGTTTCTAGGTCTGGCTGAGCTTAAAAAATTTCTTTTTTTTTGCTACTCTCTCCCTCTGGCTGCGAGATAGGCGGTGGAAGTGGCTTCACTTTGTCCCTTGCCTGACTATTTCAACTAAGGAAAATTTCCAGCGTCTCTTTGAAAGCAGGACTCTCTCTGGATTTTTGAAATTTTTTTTCTTTTGATGGATTTGTGACTTCTTCTCTGGAATACCTTCGTTATTATTATTTGCTGATTTGGGAAATTGTGTCTCTTTTGGTTTCTGAATTGTTTGCAACTTCACAGCCCTGAACTGAACTGAGCTCCTGGTCTGTCCCACCAGCCCCACCCGGAAAACGCCATCTTGGTGGCAGTGACTCTAACTTTTAACCATGGCACAAGAAGCAGCACTTGTAAATTTGGAACAAAGGATGGCTTCTCTTGAAACTTCTATGCAAACTTTGATATTAGAAATAAAGGCCCAGAGGGCTGAAAATAGTACTTTTAAAAAGGAACTATTGGATACCCGGAAGCAAGTGTTGGAGAATACACAGAAGAATGAAGAATTGGAAGGAGGGCTGGAGGGGGCTAAGGGAGAGATTAAAAATGTTTCTAATGAGGTGGGGGAAATAAATGGGCATGTGTCTAGGATAGATATGGAAAGAATGACATATTTTTTGAGATTTCAGAATGTTCTTGAGGAATCTGGTGAATGCCTACCTGATCTTATGAGTACAATTTTAGCAGACTATTTACAAAAACCTAAGGATGAGATCAGGGGGGACATTGACCTAGCCTATAGAATTAATTCTGCATATGCCAGGATGAATGAAGTGCCTAGAGAGATACATGTGAAATTTGTTAGAAGGTCAACCAGAGAGGAAATCCTGAAATTGCAGAGAGAAAGTCCATTAATTTACCAACTAAAAACGGTCACTATCTTGAAGCAGATTCCTAGAAAGATTCGAGATGCAAGACGGAAATTTTCCTTCTTGTCTAAAACATTGTTTGATCACGGGATTTGGTTCAAGTGGGTGACACTCGAAGGGATGCTGGTGTTCTGGGAAGGAGGAAGAGTGAGGATTAAAACAGTTGCTGAGGCGGAAGCCTTTCTTAAAAAACATTCCTCTGCCCTGGGGGAAGATCCAGGGGGGACGGAGGGGGTCACGGCCCCGCCCGTGGGGGGCCAGGGGGGAGAGAAAGAAGATACAATAGCCAAAAGACTTAGATCAAAAAAATAACTTTGCCTTGATTTTTCTTGAACAATTTTGTATAATATTTCTATCCGGACTTTTTGTAAATGTCTGACAGCATGGAAGGGAGAATTTAGGTAAATGTACTTGCTTTCATCTTGTAGTGGTATGGAAAATGTTTTCTATGTTAACTTTTTTTCTATGTGTATTTTGAGGTCTCGGAAGGTCCAACGACTCTGACGTGAATGCTCTCAAAATTTCTTTCTAACCATTACCCTATCCTGTTAAAAAATGTAAAACCAATAAAACTTTTTCAATAAAAAAAAAAAAAAAGAAAAGGCACCTGGACTTTCTTCGTTTTTCCTCGAAGACGTTTCACTTCTCATTCATTGAAGTTTCTTCAATTCTGACTGATAATTATTTATTCCGTTATTCAATCCAGAATAAGAACCTTAGAGATTTGGAGAACTGGGCCAAGCCATTTAAGCCATTAAGTCTAACCCTCTTCTGAGTGCATGGACCTGTATGTATTTATTCACATTTATTTATTTATCAAATTTATATAGCTGTTCATCTCACTAGAGACAACTCTGGGTGGCACACAAATTTAAGCATCCCAGACAGAGGGTCGTCTAACATCCCTTACATCCCTTCGGCCGATTTGCTCTCACAGAGAGGGACTTCTCCGGGTGCCGTCCACTAGGCAATGCCAGTGGGCGACGCCCAGGGGAAGGGCCTTCTCTGTGATGGGCCCGACCCTTTGGAACGACCTACCCCCCCGATATTAGAACTACTACGGACCTCCGCTCCTTCCGCCAAAAAGTTAAGACCTATTTGTTCCATCAGGCCGGCTTGGCCTAATTTATGCTCCTCGCCCCAGTCTGTAATTCAAATTGTTTTATTTGGTCTTATGGGATATAGTTTTTAATGTTTTATAAATTTTAGTACAGGGTTATTTAATTCGATTTTAATTATGTATGTATTGTTATGTTTTTAGATGTTTTTAATTTTCCTGTACACCGCCCTGAGTCCCTTCGGGGAGAGGGGGCGGTTTAGAAATTTAATAAATTATTATTATTATTATTAACTTCTATTAGAACCGATCCAATGAAGCGAAGCCCATCACTGCTCTGGTTAATTGATTCTCTGATCAAACTACTTTTATCTTTAGGAGATTTTTGTTAACATTTAATCAGAATCTCCCTTCCTGTAACTTAATTCCATTATTCCATTTTCTGCACTCTGGAATGACAGAGAATAGGTCCTAACCTTCTTCTGCATAACCTCATTACAGGTAAAAAGTGCTGCCATATCCTTCTTGGTTACTCTTCTCAAGATTGCACATTTATCGTTTTACATCTTGTTTTATATCTGCATAGTACTGTATTTATTAGTTATGGTACCTTGCATGCTAAAAATACACAACTCCATCAATTGCTCTTAACAAGGTTTTATTTCTAGGGCCCTAAACATCCTCACTGCTTTTTCTCAACCTATTCCAATGGTGCTTAAATCCTTCTTAAAGCTTGGTGCCTAAAAACTGGACATGATTTGATCTAACCCAGTGGTTCCCAACATGGGGTCCACGCCCCACAGGGGGGGCAATTTGATTTTTAAGGGGGGCAATTTGAACCTTGTTTAAACCAAGTTAATGGCCTTTTAGGCTTCCTCTACACAAATAGAGTTCACTTTTTGAGTAAAGTAAGAATTATATGTCACAGAGAGACATCAGGATTTTAAAGATGCTTAGGTGGGGCATGGCCAAAAAAAGGGTTGGAACCACTGGTCTAACCAAAGCAGAATGACATGGAGTGTACCAGTGGTGGGTTTCTGCAGGCTCGCACCTACTCACAAGAGCCGGTTGGTGAAATTTAGAGAACCGGTGTGATGATAAATTCTTCAAGAAAGAATTTATCATCACAATTGAGTCCAAAATTTTGGTTGCTAAGCAAGAGCGTTGTTAAATGAGTTTCACCACATTTTAAAAGGTGGCCACTCCCACCCTGTCACATGACTGCCAAGCCACACCCACAAAATAGGCCACATCTACAGAGTAGGTTCTAAAAATTTTTGAAACCCACCACTGGAGTGTACCAGGGGTACACTCCATGTTGATTCACTCAGGGAGGTGCAGACGTGTGCATTTGATGCATGCTGTGTGCACAAGTGCAGTACAACTAAAATTGCTATGTGCAGAGGCAAAAAAACAAGATGGCAGCACCTAAGGTGCTGTTGGGAGAACTGGTTCAAGGGTGTGGCAGGCCCAGGTCACTGCCTGTTCCAGTGACCAGGCCATCAAGCTACTACCAGTTCAGCCGAACCAGTCCAAACCGGTAGGAACCCACCACTGGAGTGTACTTTCCTTAACTTGGGAGTTTTTTGAAGTGTGACAAAGAAGGGGAACTTCATGTGGCAGTCTGTTCTACTGGCTGATAGCTGAGCTAGTGAGGAGGTTTCTCCAGATGTTGGACTGAGCCTAATTCTTTGTAGTTTCAATCCACTGGTTTTAATTATGCACCCTGGGGCAATAAAAAAGAATTCTACTTCTTCTAAGTGACATCTCTTCCAATATTTGAAGACTATGATCTTATTTCCCATAGTTAATACTTCTGTAAGCTAAAAATACTCAGGTTTTAACTGTTTCTCATGGGGTTGGTTTCCTGACTCTTCATTTTCTTAATGACCTCCTCTGAATTATTCTTAAATTATTATTCTTTGCTTTGAATTGTGGTGCCCAGAACTAGATGCAGAATTCCAATTGGGGACTGACCAGGGCAGAATAGAATGGAACAATTTCTATTTTTTATATTAGGTAGCATTTAGTAATTTAGGTAAGAGCGAATAGACTGATAAGGAGATAAATAAGGGGTATAATGTGAACAGAGAGGATAACATCTGGCTTGTTTGGAATTACTAGAGTGGTGTATAGTGGAAGTCAGGGGGGGGAGTGGGAGGTGGGGGAGGGTTAGGGTGGTTAGGGGAAGGAAATAGATTTGCATAATTAGTTTAGAAGATGGGGTTAATCGGATAATGTTATTCTGTGAGAAATTTATATTATGTTGGCGGGGAAGAGGGGGGGGTACAGCATGTGTATTCGATTTATATTGTATATAAGGGGGGGAAGGGGAAAAATTTGTTTGTGTAAAACTTTTTCAATTAAAAAAAAAAGAATGGAACAATTTCTTGATCTGGATTCTAAACTCCTGACTGTACATGCCAAGATTGCATTCACTTTCAAGGGAGCTGCATCACACTAATTGTTAACCGATCGCCAATGCTGATGGTGCGCCTTTAGTAGATTCTTTCTTTAAAACTCCCATCTTGTGTTCTTTTTCCCATTAGTTGCTCCTTCAAATTTTGCTCATGGCATTTTTAGTTTATTATAACTCTCAAACAAATCTAAGGCACATGTTTGATAACTCTCCATTTAAATTCCATTAAAATTAGAAGCTCCATTGCTCTATTTCTTTTGAAAAATGGTATCCTTCAATTATATCAGTTGGAGGCATTTCATCATGACTCTAATGCAGCTATAAAGTCATGCTTACATTTCTATTCTAAGAGATCAACAGCATCGCAATATGTACAAGGGGTGCTATGACATTTCTTATGTTTTTGTTCTTTCAGAATGTTTGTCGAATGGTTTTAGAAGTCTCATTTCAACAAAGCATTCATAGTTTATGCTGAGAACCTTACTGTCATATTTTCATGTCTACTTCCAAAAGAATTCAATTTAAAATTGTTCCTATCAAGTTCACCAGTCCTTTTGAGGTACGGCCCATCCTCTATCAATGGTATGACATATAGATAATTCAGACCCTGTTCTCCATTGGCAAATCTCTCCTAGCAACACCATTTATATATAGCCAGTTGTTGACCTGTAGTATTTGTTCACTTTCTGGTCCTGGTCCATGGTCTGGGAGAATGAACAAGAATACCACCTTGGCTCCCAGGCTTTTGAACTTTCTTTTGAAATTTTCAAAATTGATGATGGGACATACCACCTATCCCTTGTGATACAACACTACCTTCTCCTGTCTACAACACAGTCCTTTCAGCAACCCCAAGAAGAATCCACACTCATTTGTGCTCTGATTCAGGTGACTCTGAGGCTACAAATAAATCCCCAAGTGGCCTCCATGACTCTCAGAAAGCTAAAACAACTGACCTCCAGAGTGCTAACAACCAGACGACTGCAAATAATATGCATCTTTCTATTTCCCGTCATTCAGTCAGAACTAGGGATGGGCTTCAAAATTTTTAGCAAGGGGTTCTCTGCCCAGTTGCTGCATGGGCGTGGCCATGGTGGGCATGGCCTAGTTGGGCTCCTGCACCATGGAGGGCATTTTTGCCCTCCCCAGGCTCTGGCGGCTTTGCTCGAGCTTCTGGGAAGGTGAAAATTTCAAGGTGTTGATCACCATCATTAAAACGCTTCATGGCACAGGACCTAGCTATTTGCGGGATTGTATCCTGCCTCATACATCCCTTCGGCCGATTCGCTCCCACAGAGAGGGACTTCTCTGGGTGCCGTCTGGTAGGCAATGCCAGCGGGTGACGCCCAGGGGAAGGGCCTTCTCTGTGATGGGCCTGACCCTTTGGAACGACCTACCCCCGATATTAGAACCACCACGGACCTCCGCTCCTTCCGCCAAAAAGTAAAGACATATCTGTTCCATCAGGCCGGCCTGGCCTAATTTCTGTTCCTCATACCAGTCTGTAGCTTAAATTGTTTTAATTAGGTTCTAATTGGGATTCAGTTTTAATGTACTATAAATTTTTAGTACAGGGTTATTCGTTTAATTCGGTTTTAAATTATGTATTTATTGCAATGTTTTCTATGTTCTTGAGTTTCCTGTACACCGCCCCGAGTCCCTTCGGGGACAGGGGGCGGTTTAGTAATTAGAATAAATAATAATAATAAATAATAAAAAATGGCCTCCTCAGGCTCTGGAGACCCCTTCCTGAACTTCCAGTAGGCCCATTTTTTTTGCCCTCCCCAAGCCTCCACACACATCCTGCACTTAGGTGCATCCAAAATGGACTGCTGGGGGGGGGGGGCTCCTGGGGGGTGGTGGTAGGGTGGAGTGGGCGAGGCCAGCCAGGACTGGGATTTGGCAGTTCTCCAAATTGCACAAAGTATTAGCTAGAGGTTCTCCCGAACCCCTGCGAACCCCCAGCAACAAAATGTTTTTAAGGAAAAAGCCCAAGAAAGTCCGGTTTCCTTTTAAAAAGCACCTTTAGGACACCGAGATAAATGATTTCTTTTTCTTTAGTTCTTTCCTCAAGCTTTTAGGTAAGGCAAGAGCACGTGAAGAAGAACCTCTTTCCCTTCACCTCTAAAACTGCAAGCCCATGTACTGCAGACCAGGTTGCAGGCCCATCTGACAGCAATCTTTATTGCAAGCCACTGTTCCAAGCAAGGATTCCTTCGTGATGTCCAAATGTTTGCATGCTCACATACGGTACCTGCTCTGAATCGTGCTCAAAGGAAAATAAAGTTGCCCTCGCGTGCTTTCAGCCCTGGATTCAAAGCATTTGAAACAAACAAATCACAAATACGTTGTAGACTCCAACCATATAAAACAAGGCCTGTCTTTCGGGACTTTGGTTTCCTTGGTTACCGCAGAAATTGTCACTATTAGGCATTGGAGCAGTCCTGAATGCTAACACCGTCAAAGAGTTTGGCTTCCTCCCCCCACCCCCTTTTTCTTTCCACTCTCTCCAACCTCTTCTCAATGCTTTCCTCCTATTAGATCACTGAGATTATCCATGGACAACCCAATTATTTCAACAAATCCCATCTTTGTTTCAACTTAATTTCCCCATTCAAAAAAGCAAATCAATGCAGGTGCATCTATTTAGCTTGACCTTTATATTGAGGTTTTTTGAAAGCTGGAGAGATTTCAATATTGGTCCAGATTACAAATATTACAAGTACCAACTCAAGAAATATTTTTTGATTGTTGTATTTGCTTCATTATTCATGTTCCATGCTTGTTTGGGAACATAGCTGGACTAAATCCATCTAAGTAGTTGAAAGGTAGATTTTTAAAAAAAATAAATTAAAAGGCAGTTATAGCAAATACATGTAATGCAGACTTTCTGCTATTGTTGTTTACATCTGAATTGTAGCTTGCCATTCTATCCATCTGGTCTATGGCCAATAATGCTGTTACTATGGCGATAGAAAGGAAATAAATCATTTTCAGAAATTAAGTGGGATGGCTTCTGTACATCTCGGATTTTCTATGGGAAAGGCATTAACCTTTATTTTGAGTTTGTATATACAAACAGATTAAAGAAAAGTTGCAAAACAATTTGAGTTAAATTATTGTGCAAACCCAAATATTCCCTTAAAAGTAGTGTTTATTCTGAACTGAATATAGGTCTGGACCATGTATATATTTACAATTGATGATTCTTCACTAAAAACGAGGGGGAGAATTTCTTCAAATAAATATCCAACTAGAGCATTACATTTTTGAAAATACATTTTAGAAATATTTAGAGGAATATTATGTGTAGTATAAATCTACAAAGACAAATACTTCTAAAATGCAAATTCTTCCTCAAATGCACAATTTAAATAAGTCTAATTTTTTGGATATTTCTAATATCAATACATTTAGATTCAACTTAAATAGCTGAACTATATCTCTATGTACTCTTATACTAGATAGGTAATTGCTTCCAGGCACCATCAAAACTATTCTGGAACCAACTGATTTAGACATCAAGTAGCTCCCAAAGACATCAATTCAGACTTAGCCAATTTATATAATATTCAAGAAATGATTCCCAAATCATCAATTTTATTAATCCTGGTATGGAATATGTAGGTTTATCAATAAATACCAACATATTATCTCAAATAAAATTCCTTTATATTCTTAGCCAAACAAATCAAATCATCTTAACATGACATCTACTCATATCTACTCCCCCCTGAGTCCCTTTTAGGTGAAATACGGCAGTATATAAATCGAAATAATAAATAAATAAATAAATACTCAAGAAATGACAGAATGAGCCTACCACACAATGCTTTAAAAAAAAAAGTGTGGAGAAGATTCCCTTAGTCTTCACATGCTTTTGGAGAAGAGAAAACAACTTTAATCCAGTGTAAACTTCTTGAAAGAAAGAACAGTTTGAATAAATGAATAAAAAACAGGTCCTGCCTTGCTAGTAGACCTTGTTTATTAAATGATAGATTTTTGCTACCTGAAGAGTTGCAATAGAAGTACACCTGCCAAAATAAAACAGAGAAATGATGTCTTCAGTTAAAATAACTTTTAACATCTAGACTGGTTCAGCATTGTAAGGGCTTCAAAATCCATCTAATATACATATATGAATGGAAATATTTAATAACTATTGGTGGTAACAATTGAAAATTAGTACTGGAATATGTTGTATACTCCATGGAATATTAATGGTAATTTGAGCACACAATGCTCAATAATAGCGATGTATTTAGTTATGTTTGATGGATAACCTGTGATTTTAATCCTAATTGTGAGAACTAATGTGTTGAAGTTTAAAGGAGGAATGGAGTCCGACACAGGCAGGTTCAAAAACTGGCTGTTTATTGGCAAAGTTTAACAGCAGTAATACACAACCGCAAGCAAAAGTTAAAAGGTGCGGTAGACAGGGACTTCCCCGCTTGACAGCTATTTAAACAAGAGCTGTCAAGCGGGGAACCAATCAGGAACCTTGGCAACCCAATTCCAGCCAGTCGCATCCGAGCCAATCAGACGCGACTGGCTGTTACCAAGCCTACAAGGGTGAGATCGAGGACTTGCGGCCGGTCGTAAGTCGAGGACCGGTCGCAAGTCGAGGACCTCAACACAATGCACAAAAACTTGTAACCAAACGACATGCTTGATGAAATTGAGGAAAGTATTTTATATGTGTTGTTTTGGTTTTGTTTGTTTTAAAAATAAAAAATTTATTTAATTTTTTTAAAAAAAATATCCATCTAATATTATACAGATTGGTATGTGTTTTTTAAAATAAGACCCCTATAAGTGATTGTTAGAATATAATTGACGTAGTGATCAAGGATATAGAAACAAAGAAATGCAGTAAGGGATTGAGGAATCCAGTACATGAAGATCCGTAGATTATTTGGGTACATCACATATCTATGTATTTAAAGTTACAGTTAACGTAATTTAGTTTTTGATGAATCAAACACATGTTACAGCATTTGTAGACAAAATGCCTCAGATTGGTGAGGTGGTAGGCAATAATATTGAAGATGACCTAGGTCTTATATTTGAATTGATCTGGGATCATTTTGAGTATGCAAAATTGATTGAATTATATGGACTGCCAGTTTGGTTTAGTGATTAAGGAATTAGGCTAGAAAACCAGGATATTGTGAATTCTAGTCCTGTTTTAGGTACAAAGCTCAACTTAGCAGTTTTAGGGAAATAATTCATCCCTGACTTGTGGAAAGTCTGTTCAGTTGTCACTTCTATTCTACAAGTTACATCCCTTCGGCCGATTCGCTCACACAGAGAGGGACTTCTCCGGGTGCCGTCCACCAGGCAATGCCAGTGGGCGACGCCCAGGGGAAGGGCCTTCTCTGTGATGGCCCCGACCCTCTGGAACGACCTACCCCCGGATATTAGAACGACCACGGACCTCCGCGCCTTCTGCCAAAAAGTAAAAACCTATTTGTTCCATCAGGCTGGCTTGGCCTAATTTACGCTTCTCGCCCCAGTCTGTTTTCTCAAACTGTCTATTGGGTTTTAATGGGTAGTAATTTTAATGTTCTTAAATTTTTAGTACAGGATAGTTTAATTCGCTTTTAACTTTGTGTGTATTGTATGTTTTTATATGGTTTTTTAATTTTCCTGTACACCACCCCGAGTCCCTTCGGGGAGAGGGGGCGGTTTATAAATGTAATATATTATGATTATTATTATTATTATTATTATTATTATTATTATTATTATTATTATTATTATTATTATTATTATTATGATGTTGATATTGCCTAGTCATATGCTTAGCTTTTGAGCTCAGGTAAGGTCAACCAGATGCTGCCACCTGTGTAAGGTCACAGCCCTAATTTTTTAGATGGATCCAATTGATTTGTGGTTGGTTTCTGTAGGCAAAATGAGTGGATACACCATTTTGTTTTGGGGCTCAGTTACTAGGAGTATCCAGCTGGGGCTCAGTTACCAGCTGGCATTCTCCTTCACTTTTTCTTTCTATACCTAGGTTTCCCTTTCCTTTTCTCTCCTATTATATCCCAAGGCTTAGGCCTGACGAGGGGACGAGGGGAGAAAGGAATTAAGGAAGAGATTGCTTCTTTCCAGTCTTTCTCATTAGTTAGATTCCTCTCTTTGTGCTAAACCAGAAGACCCACTTTCAGTAAAACAAAGGGGACATGCATCAAATTCATACTGCAGAAAGCAATGCCTCCCACATTGCTATTTTATCTCTTCCTCTCACAGCCTCAGGAGATGGATCGGTCCGTATGGGGATGGGGAAAGAATTCATTGTGTTGAATTCATTGCCTTGCTGGCAAGCAAAAAAAGAAGAAAAGGCAATGCTTGTTTCCCCACCTTTTGTGATTAATTCAGGCAACTGGATGCCTTCTACTTACAAAGTAATCATATTTTTTGCAATTTATGAGTGAACCAGAATTATATGGATGCAATGAATTAGATAGGATGAAGTTGCAGGCCAGAAAATAAGCATGCAACTCCCAGTCGGTCCTTTACCACTGTGCTTTTATTAAGCGATGACATATCAAATCAAGTCAATCTTTTTTTTTTTTTACAATCATAGACCAGCATAAGGAGAGTGGGGTACAATGATTAAAAAGCATAGAAGAAAGATCAGAGTTTTAAAATAAAAATTATGAACACCTAGAAAATATTTGAAAACATATTAAAACAGATAGTTGTCAACCCTGAAACAGATACTGGTAGTTGTCAACACTAAATGGCCTAGGTCAGGGGTCTGCAAAGTCGGCTCTTTTAAGACTGGTGGACTTCAACTCCCAGAGTTCCCCAGCCAGCTGGCTGGGGAACTCTGGGAGTTGAAGTCCACCAGTCTTAAAAGAGCCGACTTTGCAGACCCCTGACCTAGGCCATTTTGAGATTTCAGAGCTGACACACTAGCGAAGAGGGATAGGGAGGGGGAATAGTTGGGGTTGGTAACCAAAACAAAACATTGTGGGAACCAGGGACATTCCTCCAGGTGCTTGGAAGGAGGAGTCAACTAGCAACTGGATAGCATTCTGATTGGACCATGTGACTGATTGTTTTGAGAAAGTGACAAACTTTTACTTTTAACCAGGTGAAAACCATGGGAATATTCAGAGTCGGTTTTCACCAGCTTGTGCCAATATGACATATCCAATACACCTATTCTTTGAGGAATTTGCTTGCCTCACAGTTTTGTTCGCTCTGGGTATGTTACTTGGAATCCTGACAATAGTATATACAAAGCATATTAAATCAGATTCTATATTAAAGAAAAAAACCCAAGAATCTAAAAAAAATCTAAAAGGTGGGATAGAGATAGTGTAGGAAAAGTTTGTGTTCCAGTGTTGTCGTCCAGAATGTTTGGGGGAGTAAACATTCATTTTGTGGAGATGTTTCACCATGAAGTTGATATACAAATTGAATAAGAGTGCGTCCAATATGCAGCCTTGCTTGATGCCTTTCTCAGTTTCAGTGATCCTGAGTGAGATGATCTTACTGTAAATGAGGTCCCTTCATGCAGCATACATATTATTTATTTATTATTTATTTTATTTTATTAAATTTATAGACCGCCCCCTCTCCCCCATGGGGACTCGGGGTGGTGCACAGGAAATTAAAAATCCAATAAATACAACAATATACAAAATACAAAATATTAAAACCGAATTAAATTACCCCTGTGCTAAAATCAATATTAAAACCCCTAAAACCCTAACAATTACCCCTTAAAATTCTGATTAAACAATTTTTTTCTGCAGCTGGTATATAAAAAATTAGGCCAGGCCAGCCTGATGGAAGAAGTAAGTCTTTAACTTCTGGCGGAAGGAGCGGAGGTCCGTCGTTGTTGTGATTTTGGGGGGTAGGTCATTCCAGAGGGTTGGGCCCACCACAGAAAAGGCCCTTCCCCTGGGCGTCGCCCGCTGGCATTGCCTAGTGGACGGCACCCAAAGAAGTCCCTCTCTGTGGGAGCGAATTGGCCGAAGGGATGTATGGGGCAGGATGCGATCCTGCAGATAACTAAGTCCCGTGCCATGGAGCGCTTTAAAGGTGGTAACCAACATCTTGAAGCACACCCGAAAGGCCACATATATTAGATGAAGAAGACATCTTTCAGCTAAGGAAACCTTCAGTTTCCCCCAATTTAGCTCAGGATATGGAATCAAATGCTGTTTTGAACTTTATGAAAGCAGAATAAGCCATGTTGTTGCAAACCATCCAGAGTCACTTGCTATAGTGTAGAATATGAGTAGTCTATAAATTAGATGGATAGATAGATAGATAGATAGATAGATAGATAGATAGATAGATAGATAGATAGATAGATGATAGATAGATAGATAGATAGAAAGATAGATAGATAGATGATAGATAGATAGATAGATAGATAGATAGATAGATAGATAGATAGATAGATAGATAGATAGATAGATGATAGATAGATAGATAGATAGATAGATAGATAGATAGATAGATAGATAGATAGATAGATAGATAGATAGATAGATAGATAGATAGATAGATAGATAGATAGATAGATAGATACGGTAGATGATAGATAGATAATAAAGGAGATTATATTTCTGGAGGGGTGTTTTTCAAAGAGATGATGCCACTGGACTATGGTTGATTGACTTTCCTTAAAACCAGTTTGCTCCTGGAATTTTTATTGTAGACATGTGTAGAGTTTGCTGATTATGTGGAGGAGACTGGTTGGTCCATAATGATCAGGATCATTCTTCTTTTCCTTTTTTTTAAATACATATAGAGGCAATGATTACAAGGTCCCAATCCTTGGGAACTTAGCCATAAGTGTTGATGCAAGTAAAGAGTAAGGGCGAATGGGGGCCCAGAAGCCTAAGTTGTTTTTAATAGGACAAGAAAAAAACTACACCAACAGATTTACCTGTCCTTATTTCAACATTTTTGCCATTTAAACTTGAACATATTAATCTTGTTCTGACACACACCACAATTTTTTCGCATTTCCTCTTTGAAAACTGGAATGGCATCGTTATTATGGCATAAATTAAAATGCCAGCATCTCCTATCAATACAATACAATACAATAGCAGAGTTGGAAGGGACCTTCTAGGTCTTCTAGTCCAACCCCCTGCGTGGGCAGGAACCTTATACCATTTCAGACAAATGGCTATCTAACATCTTTTTAAAGGCTTCCAGGGTTGGGGCATTCAGAACTTCTGGAGGCAAGCTGTTCCAGAGGTTAATTGTTCTAACTGTCAGGAAATTTCTCCTCAGTTCTAAGTTGCTTCTCTCCTTGATTAGTTTCCACCCATTGCTTCTTGTCCTGCCCCCAGGTGCCTTGGAGAATAGTTTGGCTCCCTCTTCTTTGTGGCACCCTCTGAGATATCGGAACACTGCTATCATGTCTCTCCTGGTCCTTCTCCTATCAAATGTAGCAAAGCCATAGAACAGGGTAACTACAAGGTATTTCATTATTAAGTACCTAAGTCTTATTACCCATACATTTAGCAATATTCTCATTATCTTTGAAAAGAAAAAAGACAAGAACGTTTTGTCCAAATGGTTTATATCCAAATGTCTATATTCCACCTGGTGCAGGTGTTGGCATGGTGCGCAAACCAATTTCATTGTAATTTTATTACAATATTATTACAATGACAATGAAGATTATTATTATTATTATTATTATTATTATTATTATTATTATTATTATTATTATTATTATTATTATTATTATTATTATTATTATTATTATTATTATTATTCTGAACCCATATGGAATCTTGTGAGTGCACACTAAACCTACTTCTGGTCAGCTTCCCATTTGACATTCAAGCTAATTGAAATGTATCAGAAAGTACCTGCCTTTCCTTCTGTCAGGGAAACATCTAGCCTCAATCCTTCACTAAACATGTTAAATCCGATTCCTTTCACTGGGCTTTTGATCCAAGATCACTGGCTGAATATCTCTCTTGACTTTTTTTTTGTATTATTCTTGCTTTTCTTTGTTCATATCTTCTGCTTTTATTGCTCATTTGGATTTAGGCTGATGCTCTGTTTAATATTATACACAGTCGACTCCTTTGACATTGGGAGAGATTGTACATACTGTAAACAAAATAAATACATACCTAGTGCAGTTTTAAAATCCAAAATAAGTTTTGCTTTCCCAGCTTCTTGCACCTGCTTTTGTTTGTCATTTGTGACATTTTGCTGGCTGGAAAAACAAATGAAAACTAAAGGTGAATCATCTCTCTTGGAGAAAAATGACTTTTATTTATCTTGAGGTAATTCTTACCACAAACAAATAAACAATGCTTAAATCTTTGATCACTTTATCAAACATTGGCTTTTTGTTTTGTTTTAAGCCTCATTAGAGGACCGTGAATACTAGAGCAAATTAGAGGGGAATATTTTTGTATTTGTGAAACTTCTTAAACTACACAGTAAAGCAATTACTGCACAAGATTATAAAGTCTTAACACCCATTGGATGAGCGATGATGATGATGATAATGATATTCCCTAGTTAACAGATCATGATATTGTTTGATCCTCTCTCTCTCTCGCTCTCGCTCTCTCTCTCTTTTGTAATTTTAGCACTTTTCCTGCAAAGTGGATTGAGGACCAGATCACACTACACCAGTTTCTTAGAGATGGGAAGTTAGGTACACTTGTATATTAATTCAAAATATTGTCTCTCAAACACTTACTTGGGAGAAATTAAAAATGCTCCAATATTAATGAGAAATGAAATATTGCATAAGCAGAGAAATCAGCTGGAACTTAATGTTATTCTTGCAGGCAACTAAAAGACAGCAATATTGCTTATCCATTTAAAAAGGACAGTTTTGCTTCAGTTTAGCACAATCTTTGCCATGCTGGTATCACCCAGACATTCTGGACTTTTAATTTGCAGAATTCCCAAGAACAACAGCCAACAGTTTAAGCAATGGCCTTCTCCCCATGGCTGAATTGCTGTGTTATTCACTCATCCTTCAGATGGCTGAAAATTAAAATGGCAGGAATTTTGCTGTCTCTTGCTAATTGCTATCTTGCATCAGTGCTGTGCTGTCTGTAGATATACAACACATGACAGGCAAAGTGCTTGGTTGAGTCCTCTACCTTTGTTGTCTTCTTTTTCAGCATATTATCAACCAGTGGAGGAAGAAACCTTCACTAAGCAGGAACAAAGTGGGTGTGGCTACGGGGATTTGCCCATCATTTCTAAATTCCTCTGTTCTGCTCCTCCTCTTACAACCCATTCTGTCAGAACCCAAGTTGAATAACATTTCTAAAACAGGGATATCAAACTCAAGGCCCCCAGCCCAGATTTGTCCCTAAGGGTACTTAGGTTTGGCCCATGTGCTGCCCTGGAAATAGCAAAGGACCAGATCATGGTGTCTCTGCCAGCAAAAATGGAGCTGGGGGGGGGCTGCATGCGGCCCTCCGAAGCTCCACTTTCACTGGCAGTGGGTTGTAGAAAGCCATCGCAGCCGGAAATGGAGCTTGGTAGCCCATTTTCACTGGCAGAGTGCTCACCCCACCACAGACACCCCCAACATGAGTGACGTAGACTGGCCATGTTCACCATGGACACGCCCACCCTGCGGTCAAACCCAACCCTGGCGTGACACTCAATGAAATTGAGTTTGACACCCCGGTTCTAAAACAGGTTTGAAAGAACTTAAATCACAACTACTTTTTAATTTAGGATTTCGTTTCTTCACATATGGTCATGATGTTCTGTTTAGGGACATTAGGGCTGGGGTCAGGTGAGGCTCCATTATATCGCTAGTACATTCAGTCTGTTATACTAGTTCATTGTTGTGTTATTTCACCATAAAACATTTCAGTGTTTTTACTATTTGAAGTTGCAACAAGGAGTTCCATTCAAATTTCACATGCCATTGTGTCCAGGTCTTTAGGGAGACAACAGAGTAAGAGTAGGCTGACCAGGAACAAGGCTGACCAGGAACTGGCATGGAGGAGAAATAGCCAATAAACACCCCCTCTGATCTCAGTCTTCAGAAGTCATATGATTTTGGAAGAGGTAGCGAAACATAGCAGATTTTACATAATTTAAATAAGTGGATTAGGTCAAAACATGATTCTCTCGGTCAACTAAACCGTAATGCATTCAACTTTCTGGATGTGCAACTGGGACATGACTAGATGATTAGTTCTGTGGTTCAGCATGTTGTGAGAAGACAGGCAGATGTATGACTTTGTCGTCATGTTAAAAAGCACAGTTGCATATTCCAAGCATAGTGAGTATTTGGTTGGTAACTGAAGAAGTAGGCAGGGCCCTGACCTTACAAAGTAACCAGACAGACTTAGCATGCTGTACTTTTAAAAATATAATTTAGACACTGAGTAGGGAGACCTTAGAAGCAGTGGAAATAGTTGATAATGGCAACTCATTAAGAGTTATTTCCTGATTATATTTCACAGGAGTGGAACAAACAGATTGTGTGAGGAATTGTATTAAACCTATGAAGAAGGAATGTGGATTACGAAGGTTCTACATTTAGCCCTGACTTTTCATAATGATGGCAAAAACATCACTTAATAGAAAAAAGAACGCTGCGCCAGCTGCTTCTATTGCATGAATCTGGCACAACTGCAACTGAGTTTATTAGACATTTTATAGTCCTGGGAACCAAAGTTAATGGCTTCTTTCCCCCATATGTTGCCTCCACAAGAGCTGGAACTAAGTCAAGCCATTGATTGATGTATAAGATAGCCATGAATAAGGCTAGACTCAATTACTAAAATGAATAATCAGTCGCTCACTGTTTCAGAAAACATGGTAGGTTCATTCCATTTATTTTTGTATTTTACACCTAATGGTGCAGATATCATTCATAATTTATTGTAAGTATTACTGAGATATTACGTGCTGATTAGAATGATTAGAATTGTGTGTATGTGTGTGTATTGTGTGTGTGTGTGTGCATGTGTTGGATGAATCTAACTACTACTGCTTATTTTATACAGGAAAGTTCAAATCCATTCCTTTCCTTCCACCCAAATTATGTAAAAAGCTGAGATCAACTTAACATTGCTCTTATGCAATCAACAAATTAGGATTCTAAGTATGTGCCATATAGGCACCGGTCCCCTTTATCAAAAAACGAGGCAGCCAATCAAGTCAGATTAGCCCCACCTTGAGGCTTTATCGGTGCAGAAAAATGCAGTTCATTGAGATGAATGACTTGTCTTTGTGGGGTGAAGGATCACTGCCTGTTTATATGCCCTTGGGATTTACTGTTATTTATTTATTTTATAGTACATATAAGCCACTCCAACTCTTTACATGATTGTATTGAGGTATTGGCGCCCAGAGGTAGTAGTCTAACATTTTGTAATTTCTGCTGATTATATTAAATGCTCAGATGCTACATTCCCCCCCCCCCCAAATATTTCTAAGTACGTAAAAACAAATGCATCAAATGTTTTAGAAAATATTGAGTTGGGTATAAATAGATGGATTAAAATCCCATTAAATCTCTGAAGCAAATGAATGTTAAAATCAATCTTAAACTAATGTACCTCATCTGATTTATGTCTTGGGGGACATTCCAATCTTAATTCCAAATAAATACTTTCTTCAGATTGACAAATTATATGGAAATTTATTTTGGAAAATAAATGTCAAGGGATTTTATTAGTTAAATTAGGATTAAAATTTAATGATGGTGGCTTTATTTACTTGACTTGAAAAATATCATTGGGCTTACATCTATCAATTATAAATATGTGGAATGAAACTTCAGTAGATTATTATCTTCCATGGAGCTTCCTGAAAATGTTTCATCCCTACTAAAGCCATTGAAAGTTTTTGGGTCAGTTGTAGCAACAGGAGCAGGATAGGATTGGCAACAGAGATAGCAAAGTTCTTGTCAGTGAACAGCTTGCTGAGGATGGGTGAACAACATCTCGATTTATATAGATTTGGGCCTAAAATGGGAGATATTCTGCAATAGACAATAAGGCAATATATAGTTTCAGAGGATCTTTGAAGGATCATTGGTTTGATACAGTAAATACAATAAATAAGTAAATCCTACTGAGGAACAGGGACATGGTGCCTCAGTGGCTAAGATGTTGAGCTTGTCAATCAGAAAGGTCAGCAGTTTTGTGGTTTGAATCCCTAGTACCGTGTAATGAGGTGAGCTCCCATTACTTGTCCCAGCTTTTGCCAACCTACCTGTTTGAAAGCATGTAAAAATGCAAGTAGAAAAATAGGAACAACCTTTGGTGGGAAGGTAACAGCATTCTGTGCACCTTCGGCATTTAGACATGCTGGCCACATGACCATGGAGACATCTTCAGACAGCACTGGCTCTTCGGCTTTGAAATGGAGATGGGCACCGCCCTCTATAGTCAGAAACGACTAGCACATATGTGCAAGGGGAACCTTTATCTTTTACCTTACTGAGGAACAGGTTTCAATTCAACCCTATTTGACTCCTTCCCCCTTGCTCCATCAGTCTCTCCAACATTCATTTACAAATACCCATAAGATTATAATATCAATCATGCTACCTACGTTGGAAACGTAGAACAATTAAATTAATAAAACTTAATAAGCACTTCATTTTTATGTGATTGAATTAGATTTTTAAATTGGTATTGGAGATGACTAGACCATTTGCCCATTTAATGTGCATTATCTCCATTGGGAGATAATTTGCAATCTTGCAAATGTTTGTATAGTCAGAATAAGAGTACACTTATTTTGTCAAGTTTATGGTGGCCAACATAATTTTTCTTTGTTTAAATGGGCAAACACAAATGGCAGGTTAAAAAAATAAAGAATTCTTTACTATGTTTCTTCAATTGTCTATATATCCGTGATTGTCCCAGTATCATCCCAGGAAATGCTAGACAATAAAGCCTTTAAAGTCTTCTCACTGGAGAAGAGCCTGATGCTGGGAAAGATTGAGGGCAAAAGAAGAAGGGGCCGACAGAGAATGAGGTGGTTGGATGAAGTCACCGAAGTAGTAGACGTGAATTTAAATGGACTCCAGAGGATGGTAGAGGACAGGAAGTCCTGAAGGAACACTGTCCATGGATTGGACACAACTTCACAACTAACAACAACAACAAAGTTTTTATTCTTCATAGAATCTTTCAGACTCTGTCAGATCGATGTCCTTGGCCATCTCATATAGTTTAAAAAACAAAGGCAACGTCTCTCCCTATATTTTGGTAGGTACGTATAAATGTGAGCTGGACTTAGTCCTATTATGGATCTACTAACAGTGAAATATATAAAGATGCAAAAATGAGCTGATTAAATCCAATTAATTCACGTGTTTTCCACTGAGGCCATAATTGTTACAAATGGCAATACCATCCTATGTTACGTAATCCATAATCTGCCCAACCTGAAATTAAATTCTGTCCTTTTTTGCTTAAAAAAATTATCAACGGGGACAGGTCATAGGCTTTCAAGTCTTTCAGCTTCCACAGGTTGCATTGTTGGGATATGAGAGGCAGGAATAAGGAGGGAGAAAGCCAAATGCATTTTATTCCTTAAAAGAATGTTTCTGCTTCTTGTATGTGGAGCTTAGTGACCTTTGAGGCTGTGTGAAATTCATTTATTGGGTTTCACATTTAATTAACAGCTTTTGTTTTGTATTTTAATTTTTCCATTATTGAAGCACCTTGCTGCCATGGCAATCAGCTCTATAGAAATTAAATAGAAATAATAAATAAAAGTTCGCAACTGCTTTGACCAAGCCCACACTAATTAGTGTGGAAGACAAATAGACAAATGTGGAAATTATTTCCCCTCCTCCCTTCATCTTCTGGGATTTCCAAATATCTTTGCTATCTCTCCGATATTGGCTCTTCGTTCAAAGGCATTTAAAGGAAAGCAGATGGTGCTAGAAATATCTATCAATAGACAAAAGTATAATAGAGAAATTATACATGTGTGTGTATTCATTCATACACATGCTGAGATTAGCAAACATTATGAGCACAAATATTACAAGCTAATGACTATAAACATGAGGTTACTAGTACGAGTAACTGCAAAATGACTTAGTTTGATACTTTCTATCCAACTTCATCAAGTATAAATGCTAAGGATGAGTCAACCTTAAGCTCTAAGCTGTGGGCACAATTTGCCTGCAATACTGCAGTTTTAACCACTATGTCACCAGGGCCCCTATTCTAACCCCTAAATATACTTTTCTTCCATATTAGAGACAGTAATTGACACTACTTATCTTCTCACTGATAGGTGATTGTTAGAGGGAAATGACATCAGGGAAATCCACCGATTCCTTTCTGTAACTGAGGGATAGAATCAAGATCACGCGAAGTGTTAATATCACTTTATAATGCCTTGGTAAGGCCACACTTGGAATACTGCATTCAGTTTTGGTCGCCACGATGTAGAAAAGATATGGAGCCTCTAGAAAGAGTGCAGAGAAGAGCAACCAAGATGATTAGGGGACTGGAGGCTAAAACATATGAGGAACGGTTGCAGGAACTGGGTATGTCTAGTTTGATGAAAAGAAGGACTAGGGGAGATATGATAGCAGTGTTCCAATATCTCAGAGGCTGCCACAAAGAAGAGGGAGTCAAACTATTCTCCAAAGCACCTGAGGGCAAAACAAGAAGCAATGAGTGGAAACTAATCAAGGAGAGAAGCAACTTAGAACTGAGGAGAAATTTCCTAACAGTTAGAACAGTTAATCAGTGGAACAGCTTGTCTCCAGAAGTTGTGAATGCCCAACCCTGGAAGTCTTTAAGAAGATGCTGGATAGCCATTTGTCTGAAATGGTATAGGGTTTCCTGCCTAGGCGGGGGGTTGGACTAGAAGACCTCCAAGGTCCCATCCAACTCTGCTCTTGTATTGTATTGTAATTATGGCAGCAACAGTCACTGGGCTTGTGAGTGTAGTATAACAAAATAGGATACAGCAGTGAGAGCAACAGAATAGAATTATTAGAATTAGAATTGGAAGGGACCTTGGAGGTGTTTTAGTCAAGCAGAAGAATCTATACCATCTCAGACTGTGACTGTCCTCTTAAAAACCTCCAGTGATGGAACACCCATGATTTCTGGAGGCAAGCTGCTCCACTGGTTAATTGTCCTCACTGTTAGGAAGTTTCTCCTTAATTCCAGGTTGCTTCTCTCTTTGATTGGTTTCCAACCATTATTTCTTGTCTTGTCCTCTGGTGTTTTGGGCAATAATTTGATCCCCTCTTCTTTGTGGCAGCCCCTCAAATACTGGAATACTGCTAACATGTCACCCCTAATTCTTCTTTTCTTTAGACTAGCCAGACCCCAAACCCGCAGCTGTCCTTTGTATGGTTTAGTCTCCAGGCCTTTGATCATCTTAGTTGCTCTTCTCTGAACTTTTTCCAACGTCTCAACATTTTTTTTTGTAGAACGGTGACCAAAACTGGTTGCAGTATTCCAGGTGTGGTCTTACTAGGGTTTTGTAAAGTGACACTAATACTTCATGTGATCTTGACTCTATGCCTCTGTTTATACAACCTAGGATTGTATTAGTTTTTTTGGCCACGGCTGCACATTGCTGGCTCATATTCAAATGATCATCCACTAGGACTCCAAGGTTTTTGAACTAGGTCTCGCCTAATGTGTACTTATACCTTTGATTTTTCCTCTCTAAATGTAAAGCTTTGCTTTTCTCCACATTAAAAATTCATTTTGTTAACAATAATCCACCCAGTGGATTATTGTTAAAAAAAAAAAAAGTAAATTTTATGTGTAGATGTATAATTTGTGGAAAATTATAATAAAAATAATAATTTTAAAAAAATTCATTTTGTTGGATAGGGCCCATTGTTCAATCATTGTTCAAATATGATGCTGCTCATTTTTTCTGCTGGCTCCAAGATTGGGTCTAGCAATTTAATGTGTCTATTTGTCTGTTTCCCATTAGCTACGCTTCCAATTTGATTATTGCAATTTGCACAGGGCAGGGACTTCCCTCCCAAGTATCCAACTGTAACACATGTGAAGGTTCCAACCAAACCAGGAGAAGAAGAGGGAGATATGAGCTAAAACCTGGTCCTCCACTGCCCTGTTTCTGAAAGAAAAACCATGTAGTCATAAACAAGCCATATGATAATGGAAACTTACTGATATGATAATGGAACATATGTTGGTTGGAGCAGAAGAAAAGGAGCAGGTCAATGTACCTTCTTGCTTCTCCTCCTCTTCCTCCTCCTCTTCCTCCTTCTCTTTCTCCTTTTCCTCCTCCTCCTCTTCCTTCTAAGACTGCTCCTAAACACTGGAACGTCTTGTTAAGGATGCCCCAGCTCATTCCTTCTCAGCATCTCTTTAGCAAGCAGGGATATTTTTATTTTGATAAGCCTGTCATGCTGAAGCAGATTTTGGTTGCTAAGTTGAGGGGCAGTGGCTGTTTTTATTTTGTGTTATTAATAAGAATGTTGTTGTAGTTTACATTTCATTTTGCTTGCATTTCACTTCTTTAGCTGACTTGAGAAAGACTGATTACCGGAAAGGCAGGATAAAATTTCAAATAACAAGCAAGTAAAACCACGCGCTTAGAATACAACTAAGTGAAATTCATTTTCATTGAACACCATCTCTTGAAACAACTCTGGAAACCCTTTTTATTTGTAATACGTGGCTTCTCTATTTCTTTCAAGAGTGAACAATGCCTCTTAAAATCTCCGAAAACCTACTTCCCTGAAAGATCTTTCCCTCACACCAGCTGTTACCACCCTGGTGCCTTGCAGATGTGTTTAGTTTCTATAATTCCTAGATAACAGAACCAGAGACCACGATGACTAGAAGCTGATGGGAACTGATCTGCAACACATTTAGAGGGCGTTGCAGTGAGAAAGCATGTATTCAACCAACAAGAATTCATGTAACACTTTTTACTGGGAAATATATAAACCCAAGAGATACAGAACAAAGAAAGAAAAGAACTGAACTCACCATAAGGATCTGGAGAGGGGGACAAAACATGAAATATGTTAGCGGGGTAAACTTTACCTCTCATATACTTGTGTGTGATGTATGATATAATTACAAAAAGGGTATAATGTACCTTTCATCATTTTGGCATCATTACAGTTAGGAATGGATGGAGATATTAATAAAACATGTTCATTTAAAAAAATGAAGGAGCAATATATGCAATGATTAAGATCACGCATTATATAAAGCCATGGTATGTTTAATCGTGTTTGCTTCATGAAGCACAAATAACTAGGTTTGTATCACCTGACTGACACAAAGACTGCAGGGCTTTGGTTCAATTATGGTGTTGGAAGAAATATCCTTCTGGGTTCAGTTCCAAGTGGGGGAAAAGACTCTGGATTCATGGAAGTTGCTTGGAAAGAAGGTTCATTGATGAACAGCCATTACATGGCTTGAGATCCTGGGCAAAAAAGGCACATAGAATGGAGAGAGGGACAAATTTATACCCTCTGTTGGGCTTTGTATTTGAGCTAGTGTTCTGATTGGTTCACACTCCCATGGGGCCATGCAGGAGTAACTTTATAGGTTGTCTTTTGAGTCCCAGGCTTGGTTGAATTTTGCTGGGTGATGATGCAATGAAAGGATTTTGGGATTCCTATTATGGCTCTGCCTGAAGGAGGTAGATCTTTGTTATGTAGGATAGACTGGCCCAGACCTTAATGGCCCATTGACAGGAGGGGGGGTGAGTTTCTGCCTCCCTTTTAGAGGGAAATATTCTTCCCTTTTAATATTTCCTAAAATATGTTATTTTTTTCTAGGAGAAGGGGGAGTGCCAACTTCCTACAACGGGATAGACTAAACCGAAGCAAATAACACTATAATTCAGCAAGATTTGTGAAACCCGCTACTAATTCTTTCAAACTTGATCATAATATCCAGCAGGTAAGGGCAAAGATTGGCCTTTTCTGAAATATCCTTCACTTTCTAACCCAGGTTTTATGAAGATGCCTAAGGGTACTGGATCCAGGAGAGAGATCTCACTATATATTTCCTTCCACAGGCCCATTAAGGACCACATCTTGGCTATAATTGTGAACCCATCTAAAAGTGGGACCATCTATCCCACATTAGTTAATCAAAGAGGAAGGTACAACCTACTTTTACACCTTCTTGAAGCCTAAGTGCATTACACCCACAATATTTCCTCATTTAGTTACATCGTCAAAGAAAGTAGTAAAATTTGTCTAGCATGATCTGTTTTTAGCAAACCCATGCTGGCTTTTGGTAGCGGTTCTATTGGTTTCTAAGTGCTTGCAAGCTTACTGCTTGATTATCCTTCCTGGGATTTCCCCAGCTGCTGTATTGATGTCAAGCTGATTGGCCTGTAGTTTCCCAAGTTCACCTTTTCCCCTAGTGTTAATTATGGAAACAAGGTTGGCTCTTCAATTTTCTTGCATTGTGCTTGGGAGAATTTCTCAAAGATTGCAGTCAATGGCTCTGAGATGATGTCTCCCAGATTCTTTAACATCTGGTCTAGGACAGAGGTTGGCAACCTTAAACACTAAAATTGGACCATTTGAGCCATTTGGACCAATTGGACCATTGAGCCATTTGGACCCATTTCTCACAGAAAAGAAAACACCGGGAGCCACAAAACCCTTCCTATGCCTGACGATTTCCTGAGTGGCCACAAAACTAGTATATGTAGTTGAATTAAACATTCTGTTTTCTTCTGAAACTTTTCTTTTCTTGGGTTTAACCATGGTAGCCTACTGGGGGTTGAAAAGCTCAATAAATCACGTGCCAGCGGGTGTCGCACATTGGTGGTTGCGACACAAATTTTGAGCAACAAGGAGCCACAGCAGAGGGATGAAAGAGCCACATGCAGCTCCAGAGCTGCGGGTTGCTGATCTCTGGTCTAGGAGATTTGAATTCATCCAAAGCAACTACTTGTTTTCTCATCAGTTTTTTTTAATCTATTTTGATTTCCATTTCTTTTCTACTTCACATAATATTGCTTCTGACAATTTGGACTCCGCCCCACTCGTTTTGTGAAAAAAAAAACAGATTCTTCCTGTTTCCTATCACCATTTTGCCATCTTCCCTACCAGTGAACCTCCTTGATTTTTCCCTTGTTTGGGACAGGCTTGTTCAGGAATCCTTTTTGGTTATTTTTGGTTATTTTTGATATTTACAACAAGCCATATCTTTGATATTTACAACAAGCCATATTCATGCTGAGCCATATCTTTCCTGACCCCAGCCTTGCAGATTTAGACCAGGTCCTAATATTCTGCTCTTATTATGTGCCCCTTTTTTCCATTTTTGAAACTTGTCCTTTTTGGTACTCAGAAAGGTCTTGGTGCAACTACACCGGTCTCATCAGAAGTCTCTTTAAAAAAAAAAAAAATTCAGAATTTCCAAACTCTCCTGAACTGTTTTTCTCTCCAGGATCTCCATCTGTGGAATCCTCCTTGCTTTTTCCCTTAGTTGAAATCAAATATCTTGAGATCTAAAACACTAACCTAACCATCTTCACTTCCCTTTGCCTGCAATAAGGCAAATTATAGAATTGCATGGCCTTTTCACCCCCCACCCCAGAGATCCCCACTATTTGACCACTTCTTCCTGTTAGCAAGTATTAAGTCCAACATAGCTGCCCTCTAATTCCTTCCTCTACATTTTGAATGATGAACATGTCTTCAAAACACATACCCAGATGCAGTTTCCTAACAAAATATTTTTTTTTTTGCAAATGTGAGTTTATTGTCAGCAGAGCAAAACGTACAGAATTTAAATGGAAGATAATGATGACAAGCACTGTACCCTATATATTCTTTCAAGGAGTTAGGATACATAATACAGTTTTTATTGTCCTGCCAGCATCTGTGAGCAGAGAACAAAAAAGGCATTTAGTCCTTCAGAATCTGCAATTAAATCTCCCAGGAAACAAGAATCCTACAACTCAGATAGAAAGATGGATGTTATGAGCGGTGAAAGCTGATCAGTCGCTCATTGAGATGGGAATGAATCAATATCATACAAGACGACAGAAGCAGGGCTTGTAAAAAGAGAAGTCAGGAAAATGTGTTCTGAGAAATTCTATTTCACATGATAATGAAGGTCAGGCTTTCTTAAGTTCAACTGGGCCAAAAAATATAACTTAACATATACCTCTGTATTGTTGTCCAGATGGCAAGCAAAAGAATAAATATATTGTACAGTACGATTGAAATGGCTCACAGTGACCTGGTGGCTCAGTGGCTAAGACGGTGAGCTTGTCCATCAGAAAGATCAGCAGTTTGGCGGTTTGAATCCCTAGTGCTGCATAACAGAGAGAGCTCCTGTTACTTGTCCCAGCTTCTGCCAACCTAGCAGTTCGAAAAAATGTGAAAATGCAAGTAGAAAAATAGGACCCATGTTCCGTGCACCTTCAGCCTTTAGTCATGCCCACGGAGACATCTTCAGATAGCGCTGGCTCTGAAATGGAGCTTTGAAACGGAGATGAGCACCAACCCCTATAGTCAGGAACGACTAGTACATATGTGCAAGGGAACCTTACGGTTGAAGATCAACCCACTTTGCTGACTCCAGAATAGAATTTGAGCATTATGAGTGAGAAGCAGCTATGATCACTAATCGAATCCTCCTAACTGAAGTCTGGTTTAGATCCAAATTAGATTTTGAATGGTGACCCAAAGGAGGATAGGAAAAGTTCGCCATATTCACCATGTGTCCAGACTGAGAAGTATTAATCTCGAACACAATGGATGTAAGATAATAGACAATGGTGAGGTTTTGGGCCTCTGGTTTCAGCACCGAGCCTGATAGGATGCACCCAGTGCTTCCAGGATTCATTGTAAACCATATCTGGTACAATTTAATGCTCTTATGCTTAACAGTATAACTATCAGCTGTCTACTGCATCTTATAACTAATGTTCAATTGCTTTTGTTTTTGTTTTAATTTTGTTAGATTGATGTCACCGTTCCTCTAGAACGGTCAAACTCGATTTCCTTGGGGGTCACATCAGGGTTTTGTTTGACTTGGAGGGGCAGAGGCGTGTCTGTGAGGGGGCATGGCCAGCTCAACATCACTCATGTCAGGGGTGCCTGTAGTGGCCCCAAATGGGTCCTGCGGTGCTAGAAAAATGGGTCCTCGGCTTCGTTTTTGCCACACGCGGCTCTGTTTTTGCTGGCAGAGGCTCTGTGGGCTGGTCCTTCACTGTTTCCAGGGTGGCCCCATGGGCCAGATCTAAGCAGCCTTTGGGCCTTGAGTTTGACATCCCTGCTCTAGAAGCTCAAGTAGGATAGCCTTAAGCATGACTACCTTTAGTTTTTGCTCAAAGTTAAATTGAATGGAGAGAGAGTAATTGAGGTAGGCAGAGTTGAGCAATAGTAACGGGCTCAAAGTCATCTATTAAGCTTTTGTGGCTGAAGATTCTTTGATCCTAGCCCAGCCACTATACGATATAAATGCAGCATGTATGCATTTTATTATATTTATTATCCAAAGCTTGCTTCCTAATTACAAAAACATCCAATCATTGACATCGTATTTGAATTCTATAGATTTTATATAACATCTTAAAAAATGTGGTCTTACAGAAATTTAATGTAAAGTAAAACTTCCCGTATAAGTTTTACTGAAAACCTAAAAGAAGGAGATGATGATTTACGAGCTAATGGCCCAGAGAAAGATTGAACTTAAATGTTACAGATTCATCTACATTTACATAGAATTATCCATGCCTTTGTACAGAGCTGAAATGATACATGCAGCTTCAGAGCAGTATTAATCATCACTTTTCAGGACAATAAGTTAATTGTGAGTTGTAGCTAGCACAGGGATAAGATGCTAGGATTGATCCTGCATAAAGTATTGCTGGTTAAGCTTTGTCTTCTCCATTATATGTTCCACTTTAAGGGATAGTTTTTTAAATCTCCATTTCCATGCATTTAAAAAATCTTTTGAAAACCTCAGACTCTTAAACTTCCATCATATGAACATTGCAAGGAGTGCTGGAAAAGAAGACAGCATTCTTTATAGAATCTGATATTATTATAAGCACTCCAGTCAGTAGTGGGATTAATTTTTTTTTTACTACAGGTTCTAGGGGTGAAGCTTGGTGGGCGTGGCTTGGTGGGCGTGGCTTGGTGAGCATGGCAGGGGAAGGATACTGTAAAATCTCCATTCCCACCCCATCTCCATTCCCAGCTCCAGGAGGTGGTCAACGCTTCCCTTAGTGAGGGGTTCTTGCCTGCCTTCCTTAAAGAGGCGATGGTGAGACCCCTCCTGAAGAAGCCCTCTCTGGACCCAGCATTGTTGGTTAATTACCGTCAGATCTCCAACCTTCACGTTTTGGCGAAGGTTGTAGAGAGTGTGGTGGCACAACAGTTTCCCCATCATCTGGAGGAAGTTGATTATCTGGACCCGCGCCAGTCCGGCTTCCGACCCGGGCACAGCACCGAGACGGCATTGGTCGCGTTGGTGGATGATCTCTGGAGGGCCAGAGATGGGGGTTGTTCCTCCATCCTGGTCCTATTAGACCTCTCAGCGGCTTTTGATACCATCGACCATGGTATCCTATTGCATCGGCTGGAGGGGTTGGGGGTGAGGGGCACCGTATTACGGTGGTTCTCCTCCTACCTCTCCGGTCGATCGCAATTTGTGTTGGCACGAGAGCAGAGGTCGACCTCAAGACCCCTCACTTGTGGGGTGCCTCAGGGGTCGGTCCTCTCGCCTCTCCTGTTCAACACATATATGAAGCCGCTGGGCGAGATCATCCGTGGTTTTGGGGTAGAGTACCATCTCTACGCTGATGATACGCAGCTGTATATATCTACCCCAAACCACATCATCCGCCGTAGAGGTGATGTGCCAGTGCCTGGAAGCCGTGCGGGCCTGGATGGGAAGTAACAGACTCAGACTCAACCCGTCCAAGACCGAGTGGCTGTGGTTTCTGGCATCCCGGTACAACCAGTTGACTCCATCACTGGCCATAGGGGGCGAACATCTTACCCCTGTGGATGGGGCACGCAACTTGGCCGTCCTCCTGGATACCCGGCTGTCAATGGAAGATCAAGTGACAGCCGTGGCCAGGAGGGCATTCTACCAGGTTCGCCTGGTACGCCAGTTGCGTCCCCTATTGGATTGGGATGCCCTATGCTCAGTCACTCATGCCCTCGTGATATCCCGACTGGACTACTGCAATTCTCTCTACATGGGGCTCCCCTTGAGGTGCACCCGAAGACTTCAGCTTGTCCAGAATGCAGCCGCGTGAGCAATTATGGGAACCTCGAGGTTTGCCCACGTAACACCGCTCTTGCGCGAGCTGCATTGGCTGCCTGTCGTCTTTCGGGTGCGCTTCAAGGTGTTGGTCATCATCTTTAAAGCGCTCCATGGCACGGGACCTAGCTATCTGTGGGATCGGATTCTGCCCCATACATCCCTGCGGCTGATTCGCTCTCACAGAGAGGGACTTCTCCGGGTGCCGTCCACTAGGCTATGCCAGCGGGCGACGCCCAGGGGAAGGGCCATCTCTGTGGCGGGCCCAACCCTCTGGAACGACCTTCCCCCCAAAATTAGAACAACTACGGACCTCCACTCCTTCCGTCAAAAACTGAAAACACACTTTTTCTGCTTGGCTGGCCTAGGTTAGTCTTCCGTTTATTAATTGGGTTTTTAAGGGGTTTAGTTTTTTAGTATTGTGGGTTTTTAGCGCAGGGATAAATTGTTTAATTTTCTATTTTATCTATCTATATGTATTTTATGTCTCTATTTTTTAATTTCCCTGTGCACCGCTCCGAGTCCCTTTGGGGAGAGGAAGCGGTCTATAAATTAAATATTATTATTATTATTATTCTCCAAACTACTCAAAATTTCCACTACCGGTTCTCCAGACTCCAGTCTTTTAAGACCTTTAAAGATTGTGCTAACATAGTGCCGCTTAAACAGCTTTCAAGGCAAAGTCCACAACCTTTAGGCAATAACTTGGCCAATATTTCTCAAACACGGCAACTTAAGATTTGTAGGCTTCAAATGTCAGAATCCGCCAGCCAACCATGGCAGTTCTGGGAGTTGAAGTCCACATTTTTTAAAGTTGCCAAGTTTGAGAAACACCAGTCTAGGCTATTTCACTCCCTAAACTCCTGATTGGATACAGTGGACAGCCAGCTCTGCCAATGAGAAGATTTTTAAGGGAAGGATTGACAGACACCAAGGAAGGAGGCCAGTAACTCAATAAGAACCTATGATTTGCATGTAGAAAAATGGCACTTCTGCCCCTTCCCTATTAAGAAAGCTTTTTGGGTTGTGTAAGAACAATTGCAGTGGAAGAAGACTGCCCCTTGCAATGAAAACTTGTTCCATTCCCCAGATTAACCCTCTCTACGTGTTCAACATTTATTGCAGCTGCCATAATGTGTTAATATTATGCCATCAGCTGCCGAGACTGTGCTGAGCCCTGCCTATTATCCTTTATCAGCCATGTGGACAGATGGGGCGCATTTGGACTATATGCCTGGAAGCATTACAACAGAATTCCAAATTCCTGAAATTACAGCCCTCTAGGTAGGCCTTTAGTTCTCTGGTTTCTCAGCCCAGCTGCCTGGATTAGTCATATTCTTTTTCTTTCCCCTCCAGTAATAAGCATTTGGTTCACCTTTATGAAAGGATGCAGCTTTTCTTCTCCCTGGAGCAAACCCACATTATTACTAGAGCCACAGCCCTATGATCAGCATTACAGCACTCAGGGTAGTAGATCATCACCGTGCTGTCACATTGGTGATGTATTACGGAAAAAGCCATCCATTAGAAAATGTGTGCAAAGTGCTGAAGCCGTAATGATGTAGCACAGCGAAGACCGATATATAAGGTAGCTTCTATTCTTCCTCTTTCCTGCCCACCCCCACCCCCCTCCACGCCAATAATATGATTGCTGCAATCTGGGACTCATTACCATAAAAGCAGAGACTGGTCAAACACTTTTGCTTTAACCTCAAAGGCATCCCAAAGCTCCAAGATGTAATTGGCTTCCTGGTTTTAAAAGATCCCTCATTAATCCTTATTGCAAAGCTTTAAGTTGGATGCCTGCTTAACTGTTGTTTCTCCTGCCATTCCGTACCAAGGTTTCTTTGATTCTATTTTGTGTGTGTGTGTGTGTGCAACCAAATGTAAAACTAATTTAAACAGGATGGGTTTCCCACCCACCCTCGCCCCCCTGTAAATAAGTATAATGTTTTGAGAAAGCCAGCAGTGCAATGTTATCCATACATATTCATAAAAGGTAAAGGTAAAGCTTTCCCTTGCACATACCCTATATTGCCAAAAGTATTCGCTCACCTGCCTTTACTCGCATATGAATTTAAAGTAAGTGACATCCCATTCCTAATCCATAGGGTTCAATATGACGTCGGTCCACTGTGCACTGTTCTTGAGCTAATCTGAAGGCCACATGAAGTTTGGAGGTCTGTAGCAATTGACTCTGCAGAACGTTGGTGACCTCTTCGCACTACACACCTCAGCATCCGCTGACCCCGCTCCGTCAGTTTACGTGGCCTACCACTTCGTAGCTGAGTTGCTGTCGTTCCCAAACACTTCCACGTTTATAATACAGCTGACAGTTGACTGTGGAATATTTAGGAGCGAGGATTTGTTGCACAGATGGGATCCTATCATAGTCCACGCTGAGCTCCTGAGAGCGACCCATTCTTTCACAAATGTTTGTAACAACAGTCTGCATGCCTAGGTACTTGATTTTATACACCTGTGGCCATGGAAGTGATTGGAACACCTGACTGATTATTTGGATGGGCGAGCAAATACTTTTGGCAATATAGTGAATGTGCTAGTCATTCCCGACTCTAGGGGGCAGTGCTCATCTCCGTTTCAAGGCCGCAAAGCCAGTGCTTTCCAAAGACATCTCTGTGATGATGTGGCTGGCATGACTAAATGCCGAAGGCGCACGGAACACTGTTCTCTTCCCACCAAAGGTGGTTCCTATTTTTCTACTTGTATTTTTACATGCTTTTGATCTGCTACATTGGCAGAAGCTGGGACAAGTAACGGGAGCTCACTCCATTATGCAGCGCTAGGGAATCGAATCGCCGAACTGCCAACCTTTCTGATCGACAAGCTCAGCATCTTAGCCACTGAACCACTGCATCCCTTCACCGTGTTACCTTTACATATCCATACATAGATTCAAACTAGCCAAAGGACCTGGACTTTATGGCTGGCCTTAGAATAAAAAGAATTGAATTCTTTATTGGCCAAGTGTAATTGGACACACAAGGAATTTGTCTTTGGTGAATATGCTCTTAGTGTACATAAAGAAAAATAAAATAGAATACATTCATCAAGAATCATAAGATGCAACATTTAGTGATAGTCATAGGTTACTAATAAGCATTCAAATTATACTAGAAAACAAATAAAATAATGTAAAATTTAAAGATACAAGCAACATGGTTATAGTCATAAGTGGAAAGAGATAGGTACTAGGAAGGAAGATAATAATGATAATAACAATAACAATAACAATAATAACAACAACAACAACAACAACAACAACAATAATAATAATAATAATAATAATAATAATAATAATAATAATAATAATAATAATAATAATAATAATAAATCCACTGGTCATTATGTAAAAAATATGGTTTACCTGTATCCAGAAAGTCATGGGAACACAAAGTAGAAAAGGTTATCGAGAATGAAAGGGTGAAGATCTTGTGGGACTTTCAAATACAAACAGACCATCATTTGGAGCACAACACACCAGATATCACAGTTGTAGAGGGCCGAAGTGTACAGTTCATTGATATCGCTGTTCCTGGAGATTCCAGAGTCGAAGAAAAAGAACTAGAAAAAATCATGAAATATCGCAACCTGGCCATCGAAACCACACGGCTATGGATGAAGCATGTCATAGTGACACCCATTGTCATCGGGGCACTGGGCACCATGTCCAAGAATTTTAATAAATATCTCAGCAAATTGCAGCTTCCTGCAATAACACCAGCGGAACTGCAAAAAACGGCGCTACTTGGCACATGTTATATTCTATGTAGATACTTGGTTGATACCTAGGATGCTGGCAGCAAACTGTATCAACAATTAGCACCAGTCAATAGTATTTGTAATATGCATTTTTAAATGTTCAGTTGGCTGAGTTTCATGTTTTAAGAATAAAGCAAATATAATAATAATAATAATAATAATAATAATAATAATAATAATAATAATAATAATAATAATAATAATACAGTCTTAGTATATAATTTGACAGTGTTGTGGGGATTACTTGTTTGTATTATATTAGTTGTTTATTAGTTGTTTGTGGGGATTAGTAGCAGAATTGGATCTAGTTATCTTTATACACCATGGCTATCAGAACTGCTAAGGAGATCAGAGAGACAACATTATTCCAGAATAAGGTAATAGTAAACCATTTTCATAAAGCAGAGACTATCACTAGCTCAACTGTGGAGTCCTTGGTGCTATCTGGGCTTGGTTGCTTGCAGACATTTCACTGACCAATAGGTAACATGGTTCAATCTGAGTTGGTCACCAGGACCAGAGATTTATTCTTCCAAGCTTTCAAAATTGTTCTGGACCTCATCCTCCATAAGGTTACAATAGGTAACATCATCAGTGCTAGAGAGTGTGGGGTTTTTTTCTCCTAGCTTATATACAGGGAAGAAGCAAACAAGCAGAAAGGAACTTCCAAGGAGAAAACCACCATCCCCTCTCCAAAACCTGACTTATAAGCGCCTTGCAATATAAACACGGAGCAAACATCGCATGTCCACTTGCACTGATATGATCTAATTGGTTATAAAACATCTTCAAGCAAACAATCAAACTCAGAGAGCACTAAGAGCTCCATGTTTCCACAAGATGGCCTAGAAAGCTACATGGATGTCAGAGGTGGTATTTAGCTGGTTCTCTCCAGTTCGGCCAAACCGGTAGCGGTGACTGCGGGAGGTTCTGCCCACCCGCCCCGACACACAGTACTGTGTGCTCACATTTGCGAGCCGGTAAGGAAGGTAAGTGAATCTTACCGCTGATGGATGTGTGCATGCAGTCACTGAGAATCAAACTCACCCATTTTTACCTTTACTTTTATCCAAAAATAAATACCATTGAATTAGCAGGGGTTTCCTCCCCCCGCCCCCACTCCCCAGTTGATCAAGGCTCTGGAGGCTTCCATGAAGCTTGGGGAGGACAAAAGTGGCCTCCTCCGCTACCCAGAAGCTGGAAATAGATCGTTTCCAAACTTCCGGTTGGCCCGTTGGGCCCATTTTTCGCCCTCCCCAGGCTCTGGAGGCTTTCCTGAAGCCTGGGAAGGGTGAAAATAGCCTCCCCTGGTCCTCTGGAAGGCCAAAAATCAGCTGGCCGGCACACACATGCTCACTGGAGCTGATGGCTTATGTGCCAGCAGATATGGCTCCACGTGCCACTTGTGGCATACGTGCCATAGATTCGCCATCAGGGGCATAAGGTCTCCTGCTTGTGTAGGGGTTGAACTAGCAGCCCTTCAAAACTCTTTCCAACTCTGTTATTCTGTTGTGAGCAGAACACTTGATGCAAGTATTGTTTTATGCTCACTTAATGATGGAGAAATTGTGCTCCAACTCAGCAGAGGCGAAAGAGCCACAGGTCAGCTTTCCCCAAGCTGGTATTGGACAATAAACCCCATATGCCAACAGTACAATCTGTGAATAATAAGAGTTTTGCGTCAACAAATTTAGATAACAGCAGATTGGGGACATCAGCAGAGATTCTTCTAAATGTGATATATCAGCCTGACTGAGTCCTTACATAAAGACAATGTATTTATCTTGGTAGCTTATTCTGGCCTGAAGACATGCTGTGGCATTTAATTCATTCAGGTGAAAGAAGGATTAAACAAGATTTACACTATTATAAAAAAGCCTCAGAATGGAAACTGATGTGAAGGGTTAAATAGATGATGGTTCTCCGGGTATGGAAATTCAAAGCTTCCCATCAAGCACATCACAATCAAGTACCAATCATTCAAATCCATGGCAAACCAGAATCTAGCATTTCTAAAATGGTTCTCAAATTTTGCAAAATCTTTTTTTTTTTTTTGCAGTCCTCAACCTATTGTTAAACCAATATTAAATTAAACCAAGGTGGGCTTTAAGCTTCAATGGGGCAGAGAAAGTTGCATTTTTCAGAACTATTTCATCTGATTTCAATTCTAAATGTACTCATTATATGCACTCACACAACCATAGAGAAATCTGTGCATTTATGTCACAAGAGCTAAATTGAAAAGACAGTTGTGTGACCTGTCTCTCTGTGTTTATTGGTGGGAATGACTGACACATAGCTTCTCCCTAGAGAATTGAGTAAGGGAGGGAGAGAATCATCTGGCAGCATAGTGGAAGGAGGAAGAAAATGGCAAAATCATTTTTCATTTGAGTGATCTCTCCATGATTCAGTGTAATCTGAAGCTCACAGACATGTTGCTTTGTACAGCACAATCCTTGTGCCTCGTCCTGTTAGGCAGAAATATTTTCTCTTCTGCCACCAGAAATTAGTGGCTTAGCTATAATATGGCACAAATATACCACTCGTTTGCAAAATATAAATTGCATTATTGGACAAGCGTATGGAAGAGGAGAATAATAATAATAATAATAATAATAATAATTAATAATAATTAATAATAATAATAATAATAATGATAATGATAATGATAATGATAATGATAATGATAATGATAATGATAATGATAATGATAATGATAATAGCAGCAGCAGCATAGCCTCACTATGTGGAGGTTCTAGGTTTGCCGGACTTGAGCATTTTGACTCTACAAAGGGTCACCCTGCTTGGAACAGCTTATATCCTCCGAAGTTACCTTAACAGTTCCTAGGTCCTTGGTTGGGACTCGGACTGTTGAGCTACCAACCGGCCTCAAAGGCTGTGAATCTCACCCAAGATTAACCACAGATAATAATGATAATAATAATAATAATAATAATAACAACAACAACAACAACAACAACAACAACCGTGTTGCTAAATCATTCACTGGAAATTGTGCCAGAAGTTTGGATTTGAGTACAGCAAAAATCATTGGACCATCAGATTGAGAAGGTTTTAGAGAATGAGAAAGTCAAGATCTTGTGGGACTTCAGAATTCAGACTGACAGGCACTTGGCCTACATCACACCTGACATAACAATAGTTGAAAAGAAAAAAGTATGGTTCATTGACATTGCAATACCTGGTGATGCACGAATTGAAGATAAGCAGCAAGAAAAAATCACAAATTACCGGGACTTGCAAATTGAAGTTGAGTGACTGTGGAAAAAGAAATTGCGTGTTTTCATTGGAGCCCTTGGAGCAATACCTAAAGGGCTACCTTGCTATTTGGAAATTCTAAATTTACCAGACTTGAACATTCTGACTCTACAAAAAAACCACCCTACTTGGAACAGCTTACATCCTCCAATGTTACCTTAACAGTTCCTAGGTCCTTGGTTAGGACTCGAGCTGTTGAGCTACCAACCAGCCCCAAAGGTTGTGACTCTCACCCAAGATTAACCACAGAACAACAACAACAGATTTTCAAAGGTAGAACTATGCTGAAAGAGTCTTTTGAAATTTTCTATGATATTGGTGAAATGAAGAAGAAACTTGAACTCTAGCTCAGTTTCTGCTTTGTCTTTTCCTCTCCTGATGTCAGTCTTGCTTTACTATCACTGTGTCATCAACAAATATGGCTAGTCCATTTTGAGTTTACCATATCACCATGATGGCGAACCTATGGCACATGTGCGACAGGTGGCATGCAGAGCCCTCTCTGCGGGCACATGAGCTGTCACCCCAGCTCAGCTTCACTGCGCATGTGCGCACACCTCCTGACATCCAGCTGATTTTCAGGTCTCTGCTGCACATGTGAGGTGCTGGGGTGCATGCGGGAGATGCACACATGCATGTGCAGAAAGGGAAGGGGTCATACACATATACATGGGGGTGGGGGGAGTGCGAGGGATGGAGCACCCCTTCTGTGGCCATGTTTAGTCCTAGGGAGGCTGCAGGGAGGCCTGCTAGGCACAAAATGGGGCAAGGTGAAGTCGCACGCACATGTGCAGGAGGGCGGGGGAGCACAGGGGGGTCACACGTGCAGGCGCAGGTGGGCAGGGTGCATGGGGGGGTTGAATTATGGGTGCGGGCATGGGTGCAACACTGTCGGATGTGTGCACGCTTTTGACACGCGATGACAAAAAGCTTAGGCTTTTTGTTATCATCTTCCAAGGGGGGCAATTCCAACTGATCAATAAGTAATGTGAATTATCTAATCAGGTGGCTAACAAAATTTGTACAGTACTGTTTAGCTAAGGAAAGCCAGCCAGGGATGTACATTCATTTGATTTTGTTGAGTCATGTCCATCGTTTAAAGCAGGGGTCCCCAACCCCCGGGCCGCGGACCGGTGCCGGTCCATGGCTGGATGGGAGCCGGGCCGCAGGGCTAGAGAGGAGGAGGAGGGAGGAGGAGGCAGCCCCCTGAGCTGGAGAACGCAGGCGCGGCTGTTCGCGCCGTTGGAGTGTGCCTCTTCCTCCACCCTCGTCGACGGAGGGATTCCTGGATGCTGCCGGACCGGCCACCGATTCCCTCCCCTGCTGGCATGCCGGCCACTCATTTTCTTCCAGGGACTGCGGAGGCTCTGCAGGCTGGGGAGGGAACTGGCGGGTTGCTCCGGCGGCGCACAGGAGTCCCTCCGTCGACGAGGGTGGAGGAAGAGCCCCCACCATCCTCCTGCGTTCTCCCGTGCGCTTTGCCCAATGGGCTGCCCCCCTCCCTCCTCCTCCTCTCCAGCCCGGCACCTATCCAGCCACGGAGCCTGAACAAGCGAACGAGCGACCAAGCGTGGCAGGCGGGATGAGGAGGCGGGGGGACGGGGGGACGATGACGACGACAGACACACATAGAGAGACAGAGGGAGGGAGGGAGAGAAAGATAGACAGAGACACAGAAGGAGTGATTGAATGAATGCAAGACAGACAGACACACGCGCACACACACACACAGAGTGACAGAAATGGGCGGATGAAGGAGAGACACAAAGAGAGAAAGAAAGAAAAAAGTGGGAGAGAGAAAGACAGACAGAGAGAAAGAGACAGAAAGGAAAGAAAGAGACAGGAAAAGATACAGAAAGAGGGAAAGAGAAAGAAATAGAGAGAAAGGGAAAGAGAGAAAGAAAGAAATAGCGAGAGAAAAAAAGAGAGACAGAGACAAAGTAAGAGAAAGAAAGAGAGAGAGAGAAAGAAAGAAAGAACTTATGACCACAGTTGAGGCCAAAAGTTTGGTTGCTAACCAAGATCATTGTTAAGTGAGTTTCACATTTTCAAAGTTGGCCACGCCCACCCAGTCACATGACTGCTGAGCCCCTCAGCCGGTCCGCAGAATTTTCTTTAAAATGAAACCGGTCCCTGGTGAAAAAAAGGTTGGGGACCCCTGGTTTAAAGGACTAGCCCAGAAACTGGAGAAGGGGAGCCCGGATATTCTCAAACTTGCTTAATAGCTAATTCACAGGTAATCTGATTCATTACAGCTGTTTTACAAAAAAATAATAATGGTAGAAGCAGATGGCTTTTCCTTTCAGAAGTCAAACAGAGTCAGATAGATTCCTTAAGACATCATCTCTTGAAGATTCTACACCTCTGTCTTCCCCTACAGGAGCTTCAGCTCAGGATCTTAAAAGTTCTGTTCATTTTGAGATTCTGTGCCTCTGTTTCTTCTATGGAAGGAACACTTGCCTCCTCATATTTCCTAAGTTTTAAGGCCTGTAAGGTAAATGCTAGCTTGACAGAATTATAATTCCCGCTCAGTAACCAAAACCTAAAAGGAAAGGCATGAAAAGAACACGAGTTTTCTCAGTTTCTCCCATCTACCATAGTTGGAAGGAGACCATCAAGTGAGGGAAAGCACCAACCTTCTCCAGTTTTTGTTTTTCTTCTTCCCTTTTGGGTGGAGAGGACCAGGGGGTCTTGTCTTTAGCAGGTTATGCTGGAGCAGTGCTTTTTCTCCAGTTTCAACAAAGGAAATCAAGTTAAGTAGCAAGTTATGTGTTGCCTTGAAAATTCCTTCTTAGGTTTTGGGGAGGAGAAATTGCCGCTATTTTCCATTCTCCAAAGCCCAAGAAGAACTTTAAATGCAGCATCTGATCAGTGTGTAAGTGTCTCCTGAATTCTTTGTTCAATGATGTTTTCCTTTCATAAGTCTAGAAGTGGCCACAACTACAATACTTTGTGTATATTTTTATCCTGCTCCTCTTCCCCCACCCCCAAATCTGATCACCACTTATTTTGATTGTCTTCCTGCTGTTAGGAGTTTTATAGCTCAAGGTTCTGTTTTGCTTTACTTTTGCTCTTTGTTGATGGCTTTAGATGATGATCGTTCTATGAATTTAAGCTTTTAAGATTTTCCATTTGACCATTATTACTGTGCTGTGTACATTTTATTTGTTTGTCATGTTTGTGTTGGATAACATTTCAGATCCTTTTAACTTGAAAAAGCAGCTCATAAAAACAAAATAAGCATTATGCTAGCCAATCTTCCGTGACAAGCATAAAGGATACTTTTGCACATGCACATATCTCGTCCTCTATTCCTCTTGCATCTTGGTCAACCATGGTAGCAACAGGCTTGTTAAATCAGATGGGTCACTGATTAATTGCAGTTCCTTCAACTGTGCTTAATTCTGGTTTGCAGGATGAGTCCCATATATCACTTTTATTTGTTAACAAGATGCTTCAAGAAAGTTTATTTAGCATATGGCATAGTGCGTATAGTCAAGGCTAGGACTTTCCCAGTTGCAATGTACATGAAAGTTGGACTATAAGAAAGGCTGAGCGCCAAAGAATTGAGGCCTTTGAACTATGGTGTTGGAGAAGACTCCTGCAAGTCCCTTGGACTGCAAGACAATCAAACCGGTCAGTCCTAGAGGAGATCAACCCTGACTGCTCATTAGAAGGCCAGATCCTGAAGATGAAATTCAAATACTTTGGTCACCTAATGAGAAGGAAGGAACCACTGGAGAAGAGCCTAATGCTGGGTATGATTGAGGGCAAAAGAAGAAGGGGATGGCAGCGAGAATGAGGTGGCTGGATGGAGTCACTGAAGCAGTAGGCATGAGCTTAAATGGACTCCAGAGGATGGTACAGGACAGGAAGGCCTGGAAGAACATTGGCCATGGGGTTGCGATGGGTCAGACACAACTTCGCAACTAACAACAACAAATATGGCATATTATCAGTCTATTATTCATAAAATAATCTCCATATATAGCTAAGTATCATGGAACAATGTAATACTCTGTCTGTCTGTCTGTCTATCTATCTATCTATCTATCTATCTATCTATCTATCTATCCATCCATCCATCCATCCATCCATCCATCCATCCATCCATCCATCCATCCATACACACACACACACATACACACATACATTTCATCTAGATTAGTAAAACACAATAAAATATAAATGTAATAAATGTGATTTAAATAAAGTGATTGTTTATTAATGAGAACTTCAGAAAATCCTTTTTTCAAAAAATCCTAATTCTACCTTCCTAACCCTGGCCTCTCCATTTATATTAGTTGGTCTACAACGACCCTAAGCCCAGCTAATAAGGAAAAACAGGACAGCACATTTGAAGTGCATCTGAAGGGCGGGGGGGGGGGGGGGGAATGCAAGACTTCATGTTGTCCTTGTTCACTGTGTTTAGAATAGTCCTAGGCAGAAAAGAGGGAGATATAAGGGGTTCATAAGTCATGTCTCCTCAATAAATGCAAGTATGAAAAAGATAACAACAAACACATACTCTTACAAAGATTGGTATTAATGTGCTTCATATTTTTAAAAAAACCAAAGTAGGAGAGTTGTAAGAAAATCACAGCGTTAGATCAGTTTGCCCTATCCAGAACTATTAAAAGACAAAGACAGGTAAAGAAGACTTACTTGCACACAAATGCACAGGTAATGGTCTCCTTCTTAGTGAAATTCTGTTGGTCAAGAATGTGAAAGTGCCTTTGTATAACTCTCCCACCCATGACTATTTAACCCATGTTGTTTGTGCTTGCAGAGTACAAGACGGCTTGTGTGAGCCCTCTTGACTTCCTTGGTATCTACAGCTTGTTGTCCTGTTGCTAGCTTGGGACTTGTACAAAAACTCTACCCATGTCCTTGGTTTCATTTCCATCAGTCCCATATCATGAAATAGAGTCGATCTTATTATTTAAAAACTGAAGAAAGAAAATAACACTCATACTCAGTGGATATTTACTGAGCATAGAACCTATTTTGTAATTTTGGCTCCGCCACTGAAATCATGTTGTTTTCCACCATATAATCTTAAGAAGCAATGGGACAATTGGCAAGGTATTCAATGTTGATTTCAAGTCAGAACTTATCATAGAGGAGCAGGTGGTCTTAAAGAGAAGTCCCTTGTTCCTAAACTACTTCCAAAGGTGTGTTCTATACCAATCAATATAGCAATAACAATAGCAATAGCACTTAGACTTATATGCTGCTTCACAGTGTTTTCCAGCCCTCTCTAAGCGGTTTACAGAGTCAGCATATTTCCCCCAACAATCTGGGTTCTCATTTTACCCACCTCGGAAGGATGGAAGGCTGAGTCAATCTTGAATATACAACCAATGTAACTGAAAGAAGGCAATATTTTAAATCCCAGGTAAAAGGCTACATTTGGAAATATCAGTTTATTGTGGTAAGAGGCCCATATTCAGTGCATGGTAGTCATTAGGAGACAAAACCCCCAATCTTAGTCACTGCCTGAAGTCATAGCATCCCCATACAGCAGGGATGTCCAAACTTGGGAACTTTAAGACTTGTGGACTTCAACTCCCAGAATTCCCCAGCCAGCTATGCTGGCTGGGGAATTCTGGGAGTTGAAGTCCACAAGTCTTAAAGTTCCCAAGTTTGGACATCCCTGCCATACAGATAAATCAAGGTATAACTACCCATACAAAATAAGACAAATATTACAAATGCCTCTGCTCATCCTGAAAAATAAAGGCACACAAATACCAAACCAGTGGTGGGATTCAGCCAGTCCACATCCATTTGGGAGAAGCAGTTGTTAACTTTCTAAGCAGTTTGGAGAACCAGTTGTTGGAAGAAATATCATTTTGTTTTTTTCTACTTTGCAAAGCTAATCCTGTAAGGAAGGCAGGAAGGAAACATTCTGGTCCTGTTTCTAGCCTCATCTTTATTGCCCTGCTTACAGAAACTGCCTCTCTGGTTATTACATTGTAACAGCTAATGCAAAGTGCCCATCGCTGTGAGTAACGTTGAGTTGGTCATGCCTACCTAGTCACATGACCACCGAGCCCTGCCTACCCAGCTAGTCATTAGGGCAGAGAACCGATTGTTAAGTTATTTAAATCCCACCACCGTACCAAACCTGTTTATTACTTTTTTATGAAACCCAAATTCTGCTAACTGATGGAAAAGCTAGCTTTTGTCATTCACACTTCCTATGGCAGGGCCAGCCATGCTTATGTAAGGAAAAACAATGAAGATGCCCTGCTTCCCTCTACCCTTGTTTTGTACATTTGGAAAATGTGTAGGCTTAAAAAGCACCCCAAGCAAGAGAATGCAAAACAGTTTGGTCTAATCATATCCAGATGCATTAGAACGTCTAACCAATGGGGTCTTTATCTCATCAAAATTAATTATTTTTTAGATCTATAAGACCAGATTTCTTAAAATCCCAGATCTAGGAAATCCTGCAATCCATACAGCAAAGCTGCATACATGACCTGGGTACCTTTGAATAGGAGCTTTGATGGAAATGGCTTTTTTTTGTGTGGAAATGTTTTTTTTTCTGACAAATCAGAGGTTTTCAGGTGGAAAAAAAACCCTGTCACAATGAAAAATAGATAAAATGACAGATTGCATGGCCTGCTTCATCAGATCTCTTATTTACTTAGTATGAAGCCCAAGAGTCGCTACTTTCTATTTGTATTCCAATGGATGGCAAGGTAACCAGGCTTATAAGTTGTACTTTGAATGGTTTGTTCTATTTCCATAAAGCACATTTACTTCAGGTCCATTACCAACAGCACATTGATAAAAGTAATGGTGTTCTTCTTAGCTACAGCTAAGTGCAATATCATAATCATAATACATGGGTTGACAGAACAAAACCTGAATGCAGAGTAAATCCGTGTTGGTTTTTATTTAATTTTACATCCAGCTCTTCCAGCTTCTAGCATTTTACGTGCAATAGAAGGAGAAATGCATTTCCTGGTACTATTGTGTTTACTCTTAAGAGTAATAATTGTCTATGAGGTAACAAAGAGAAGAATTCAATAGGAAAAGAAAAGAGATAGCTTAATGTTATGTTGATTTTTTTACCCAATTTTGTGCTCTCTCTTCCCATCTCTTTATATCTTTATTCTTCTTTCTGCTGTTGTTCATTTATTATATGATGATAACAGGCTGCAAAACTAAAATCACACATGCACACAAAACCCTTTAGATTGTCTAAAAGAAAATATAGCATATATTATATACCATAGTGACAAAAGCATATGCATTATTCTCTAAATTAAACATTACTGAGGTAGAAATTAATGATAGATTTCAGAAAAGGAAAATACCAATCATTTATCTTAATAGCACCGTTATAGCAGAGATGTAAGTGGGGGAAGTGATGAGGCAACACAGCATTAGATGTACAGAATCAATTTTCATCAAGATTGGAAACAAATTGTCTTGGATTTTTTTTTTTTATCAAGAGGGACTGCAGAGGTTACTTTAAAAATATTAATTTATCAAATCCAGGCATACCTTCATTTTCCTCTTAAATGAGTCTAACCTCTCAGAAAATTTTGCACTGTTTTATTCTTGAAATCATTTGTAAATTGAATTTTTGCTACATTGAAAAATTAGGCATATGAATTCTCTGCTGCTTTCATTTTTCCCCCCTTGTGCAATACTTTTGTGCTAAATTATTACTATTGATATTTATCGATGTATATGATTGTTTAAAGCAGGGGTTCCCAAATTTGGCAACTTTAAGACTTGTGGACTTCAACTCCCAGAATTCTCCAGCCAGCTATGCTGAATTCTGGGAGTTGAAGTCCTCAAGTCTTAAAGTTGTCAAGTTTGGGAACCCCTGCTGTAAACAATCACTTAAACTTACAACTTACAGTTTCCATGTCCCAAAGAATTCATAAGTCATATTGCTTGAATCAGGACAACAAAAGATGTAAGCAAATGCAGTAAGAAGATGTTTATTTATTTGATTAAAGTTATATGTCATCCATTTCAATAATAGGATAACTCTGAGAGGCTTTTAAATGGTAAATATATATAAAAACAATTAAAATTAAGAAGAGTTACATAAAAGAATGTTATCAATGTGCTTTATTCACAAAAGGCCTCTATTTGTCTGTCTGTCTGTCTGTCTGTCTGTCTGTCTGTCTGTCTGTCTGTCTGTCTGTCTGTCTGTCTATCATCTATCTTTTATCCACACACACCAGTGGTGGGTTCCGGATTCCGTCGCAACTGGTAAGCTGCGACAGAGTCAGACATCCACCTCGGGCACGTGCGCTGCACACACATGGGCATGCCACCCCCCTGTGACACCCCAGCTGCTCGGCGAGGTTGCGCAGGTGCCATACATTGTGCGTGTGTGCACAATTGGCCCGTTTCCCACCAAAAGAGGTAAGGAATAAGGGCGGGCAGGTGGGCCCACCAAAACACTGTTCTGGTATGGTGGCCACTGCTCCCAGCTGCCACCAGTACGCCCATACCGGGTCATGCTGCCCGGAACCCACCACTGACACACACATACACAAAGCTCATTCACACATATATCTATTATGTGCTGCAACCACTTTTAATCAAGTTCACCTATCGAACACCTGGTGTATTTCATTCTATCTTCTGAGAATTAGCAGGTAACCTCTACAATGATGTAGAACAGGGGTGTCAAGCTGTCAGCCCACAGGCCAGATGTGTCACGCATAGGCCACACCCACCTCAGCTCTGCAAAAGGAAAAAACATCATGATACATGACGTGACAGCAACGTGATTCCACGAGTTGGACACCCATAATGTAGAACTATTTCTATCCTTAGTTGTTGTGGCATATGGTTTTTGTATTGCCTGAAGTACAGCAGGCATGAGCTACCCTTTTCTCCTCAGATGTGTGTATTATCTTTTCCTGAAGACTATTATGATTTGGTTAATGATCAACCTGAAGAGCAGTGAACTTTGGATCCTACCAAAGCCTTGACAGAATTAGTCATAATCACACCAGCTATCTTAGATTGTTAAGGAGAGCTGCAAAAGACATATGGATGGAAAACTCCCTTGGGGCTGCTGCAGTAGCTTAGCACAGAATGCAAATAGGGGCTTCCGACAAGGTTGTTGTGAAATCTTTAGGTTTTTGTGAAAACTTTATGCTTAGTTTTCAGTTGTGTGGTTAATTCTCTTCATCTTCATTTCTACAGCAACAGAACAACATCTGACAACATTTTGGACATCAAATGGGACAGAATATCAAAGTATTCTCCAAGGCAAAGGCCAGGTGTGAAAAAACCTGGTCAAGGGAAGGTCCAACCCTTGTTACAAAGCCATTGTCCATCCCAGGAAGTGATAGTGATGTAGGAACCTCAGATTGTTTGTGTGGGAGGTGCAGTCCTGCATCTATTACTTAGACGACAGTTCCAGCGACCAAGGGAGGATATTGTATACATCACATCCAGGGTCCCTTGATGATTCAGATGATTCAGAATAATATGCCCCACATATTACGCTGCTTTCTCTCCATTGAACATTGGCCCCTGAAAGTAGGGCTGTTCTATACCTAGAGATAATTGGGAAAAAAATACAGCCATGCTACCTGCAGATGCTGGATTCCTGGTGTTTATGATGGACAGAGCAGAGATGGTCTTAGACAGCTGACAACAGTCAGTGATACACATTGCACAATAGACCACCCTATTCTAGGTATGTTACTGTCTACTTTGCCACTCTTTCTGGCTTCAGTGGTTCTATTCTTCATCTCCTTACACAGAATCCTCTATATCTCCTGCAATTAGGAGCTTGATGACACACACTCAGGAATATAATTTTAGCACTATAGCAGTAGCATTTAGACACAAATCACTCATCAATGATTTGGATGACGGAATAAATGGGGAACTCATTAAATTTGCAGATGGCACCAAGCTGACAGGAATAGCCAACACTCCAGAAGATAGGCTTAAGATACAGAAGGATCTTGACAAACTTGAACATTGGGCACTATCTAACAAAATGAAATGCAATGGTGAAAAGAGTAAGGTTCTACATTTAGGCAACAAAAATGAAATGCACAGGTACAGTATAGGTGGTATCTTGCTCAATAGTAGTAACTGTGAAAGGGATCTTGGAGTCCTAGTGGACAACCATTTAAATATGAGTCAGCAGTGTGCAGCAGCTGCCAAAAAAGCCAACACAGTTCTAGGCTGCATAGATACCGTAGATAGAATCAAGATCACGTAAAGTGTTAATACTACTTTATAATGCCTTGGTCAGGCCAAACTTGGAATACTGCATTCGGTTTTGGTCACCACAATGTAGAAAAGATGTGGAGACTCTAGAAAGAGTGCAGAGAAGAGCAACAAAAATGATTAGGGGACTTGAGACTAAAACATATGAAGAACGGTTGCAGGAACTGGGTATGTCTAGTTTAATAAAAAAGAAGGACTAGGGGAGATATGATAGCAGTCTTCCGATATCTCAGAGGCCGCCACAAAGAAGAGGGAGTCAAATTATTCTTCAAGGCACCTGACGGTAGAACAAGAAGCAATGGGTGGAAACTAATCAAGGAGAGAAGCAACTTAGAACTGAGGAGAAATTTCCTGACAGTTAGAAAAATTAATCAGTGGAACAACTTGCCTCCAGAAGTTGTGAATGCCCCAACACTGGAAGTCTTTAAGAAGATGTTGGATAGCTATTTGTCTGAAACGGTATAGGGCTTCCTGCCTGGGCAGGGTGTTGGACTAGAAGACCTCCAAGGTCCTTTCCAACTCTGCTATTGTAATTTGTAATTGTAATCTATATACTGCTTCACAGTGCTTTACAGCCCTCTCTAAGCGGTTCACAGAGTCAGCATATTGCCACCAACAATCTGGCTCCTCATTTTACTGACTTTGGAAGGATGGAAGGCTTGAGCCAGTACTGACTTTGGAAGGATGGAAGGCTTGAGCCAGTACTGACTTTGGAAGGATGGAAGGCTTGAGCCAGTACTGACTTTGGAAGGATGGAAGGCTTGAGCCAGTGAGACCCAAACTGCCAATCAGCAGAAGTAGCCTGCAGTACTGCATTCCAACCACTGTGCTACAGTGGCACTTACTATACTAATAAGCCATAAACAATTCACCATGGCTTCTGCTTTGCTGCTTCTTGTAGAAGTTATTCTCTTTCCAAAGAAGCACTACCTCATGCTCACCTTCTTCCAACTGGAAACAAAATGGTACTAGTTCTGTCTCATGTTGGGTACTAGTTGCACTCAAGGCAGCATGTGCTGTTCAAACTTATAATTGAGCTTCTGCCTAGAGTTGCTGCAGAATAATGTTCCTCTGGATGCAGCTCCCTGATGTGCTGTCACGAGCAATATTGGCTAGCAAAGTAGTCCTTTAATGCTGACAGATGGTAGGTGTGTTCCAAAACTAGGAAGGGCACAATGCATAATAGATTTCTGCCAGTTGATTCAGCTTTCAGTCCACATCACATATGGAGTTCAGGACTGTTTACACAATGCAGTGATCTGCTGATAAATTTACAGAAGGCCCCATGTTTCATTTCACAGCTCCCCGATGAATGCAGCAGAGCACACACATTCTTATTCTGTAAGCTATAGACTTCTGTGATGGTGGCAGAATATAAGTTTTATTAATAAACTAGTAAATTTAGCAGCCACCGCACAAAAAAAAATCTTGCTAAGCCCTTAATGGCTGCTCGTTACCAAGAAATGTAGATTCTGAACGAGTCTTATTAATAGCTTTACTGCAGGGAAAAGAAGATTAGGTTACAGGACTCTGGGCACTGGCTAAGTGCATTTGAACCCCTTTTATTAGTGAATAAGTTATAGTGAGGCTTTCTTGATACTTTTGATTCACTTCCCAACAGCTTCTGGACAAAGTGGAGACATTGCTCCCTATTTCCTGATAAAAGTGGAGGAATGCACAATCTATTCTGCTCCTGAAATAGTTTGCAAAAATCTGTTCCCAGTCCTAAAAAATTCCACTTATTCTTTTGGTTCCTCTTGGAGTACTTTGTAATTCTCTGAACCATAGCAAAAACTGTGTCTGAGAGAGAGGAAAAACTGCTACTTTCAAAGGGGAACAACTAAAGATAACCCTAAGCCAGGGATGTCCAAACTTGGGAACTTTAAGACTTGTGGACTTCAACTCCCAGAATTCCACAGCCAGCTATGCTGGCTGGGGAATTCTAGGAGTTGAAGTCCACAAGTCTTAAAGTTCCCAAGTTTGGACATCCCTGCCCTAAGCTATCTCAGCTGTGAACTGGGGTGAAGGTGAAGGTTGATGAAGTAACATCATGAAGACATGCCATACAAAAATAGTTCCTGGGGATATTTGTGATGCAGTTGGAGAGATAAGAGAATGAGTCCAGGGAAAGCAAAACACAAGCAAAGTTTGCGCATCCTTTGGCCCAGTGATGAAATCCATTTTTTTCTACCAGTTCTGTGGATGTGGCTTGATGGGCGTGGCAGCAGAAGGATACTGCAAAATCTCCATTCCTCCCCCACTCTGGGACCAACCAGAGGTGGTATTTGCCAGTTCTCCAAACTACTCGAAATTTCTGCTACCTGTTCTCCAGAACCTGTCAGAACCTGCTGAATTTCACCCCTGCTTTGGCCACCCTGCAACTAAATAAACGCCATAAGAGCACCCAGCCATTAGGATTTTTCTGAAATTCTCTTCTCCTTTGAAATAAGTTGAAAGTAAACTATTTTTCATCAAAGTGAATGAAGAGTGGCAGGAATAGATGCACGAGGTTGCCTCCGTCTGGCACTAGTTCAAAGGCCCATGTTCAGCACAAAGCCATTATAAGTAGAGAGGTTGTACGAAATGGGGAAGGGAGCAGCGTTAAGCTCCCACTGCCCTTTTCTGTACTGGCTCTTATAACACATATTTACCTAATTGAATGGGGCTAGAACTACATTGCTTTTTTTTTTTTAATCGAATGGAACGATACATCTTTTTGAAATGTAAACACCTTCAGGAATAAATCAATAGGTCAAAGCAATCTGTAATTCTTTCCTACCAACTCTCAAGCATTTAAAATTTATCTTTTTTCCACCCCAAAATCTGTTTAGCTAATGCAAAAATAGGCAGAGAGTCAGATGCAGAAGTTAAGCACGTTCCCTAGGCCTTGTCTATTGACTATAAATAGCAATGAAGTAATTAAAAATAGGTTTTGGTACAGAATTTGAAGGGCAACTAGTAATTCTCCAACTTGAGTAACCAAACTAAAAACAGAATAGACAGTTGAGAACACGGAGCAGTCGATAAAGGAGAAGTCTGGGGAAAAGAAATCTCAGTTAATTCTGTTAATTTTATTTATTTAGCTTAAGTTAGACTTTGTTTCATCACAATCTGGCAATTCTCAGTGGTTCCATGGTGCAAATAAAATTTACCACTAAGTAATTAAATTTAAAAAATCCTCATGTGGTTCAACAACAAATATATATATTTGTTTTCATAGATTTGCACAGGTGTAGGTATGCTGGTCTTGTTATATTCGGGTCTTTTCCCATGTAAGATTGTGGTTGTCTTGGCAACGTTTCAGTGAGGTCTCACTCGCCATCTTCAGGCTGATGTTTTCGGCTTTGTGTTTATGTGAGTTCACACTTGTAACTTGACAGCTTTAAGCAATGCCGGAGTTCCTGAGCCAACATGACTGGAGGAGGAATTCTGGGAGTTGAAGTCAAGTTTGAACACCCCTGGGGTTTTTTTTTCTAAAGGGTTTAGTGCAAGCTTCTTGTAATTTGACAGCTTTGAGACTTGCATGCTTCAAATGCCAGAGTTTCTGAGCCAACATTTTGGTTGCTAAGCAAGAGCATTTTATAAGTTGGCCATGCCCACCCAGTCACATGGCCGGCAAGCCACTCCCACAAAGCAGGCCATACCTACAGAAGAGGTTCTAAAAATTTTTGAAACCCACCATTGGTGTGATGTGATATTTGTCATACTGTACCAGCTAGCCAAATCTTTGAACTGATCCTCCAACCACGATGCTTTATCTTGCTGTTTGAATTTTGGTTAAAATTAATACTAATAAACCTGTTTAGTTTTTGGCAATATCGCTGGCTGCTGATAGGCCATAACAACCAAAGGATGCCAAGTCATCTTTGTCTTCTTTTTTTGATACAGGCAACCAATTTAATTAACTATGTGAAAGCAGTGACTTCAGTAAAACATTAGACAAAGTATTTCTACAAGAGAAAAATGGCAAAATGTGGGTTGGCCTATGCTACTATTGCAGGATGAAGAACTGGTGTAACAATCAAAGAAACTATGTCAGTGGCTCCAAGCCAACTGAAAGGAATATTGTATATATACAATATTTGCATTCTAAAATTGGGTGAGAGTTTGAAGGGAAGAAGTCTAACCTTGGCGTTGGGGAAGATTTATAGAATTCTGCCTCAATAAAAGGGAGGGAAAATAACTATTAATTGTGACCTGTTTTTCTATATTTATATTTATATTAGGCCGTTAATTCATTCAAGACCTCCTCATATGAACCAAGAATACTCCCTGGAGAAAAATATTCCCAAAGGAGTGGATAGCCAGTGGCATGTGAGACAGAAATGCAAGAGTAGCATATGTTTTCTTTCCAAGGGACCAGAAAGGAGATTCATTTTGGGCCCAGGAATATAAAATTGACATTACTCAACCTCTCTTTCTAACTCGTCCTGATGAAGAAAAAGAGGAATTCATTTATGCATATACTAAATTATTCCATTCCCAGACAGTAGAGACAATCACCGAAAACAGTAAGTCTATTTTTAAACACATCTATTAAAATATAATAGAATCCAATGAAGCTGCTAAAAATGGGACACGTGAAAGTCTCAATCCTCTTCCAATTTAAAGATTCCAAGCATAATTTTTATGACTACATTGAGGCAATCTATAAAGTGTGCCATGCATCAAGGGAGAAGGGAAAATTACAAAATTGCATCGAAAAAGTATTGCTTAAAATGGGAAGAACGAGATAGAAGGCAGAAGAGCTTGCCAGGTTCGAGGGAGCCACCAAGGGATTTATTTGGAAGGGGACAATTAATCTTAATTTTTGTTGGTGTTGGATAAGCAAAGTATCATTCCCACTTGTTGCACGTGGTCGCTGTTGTGCCATATTTAACCACTGGTTGCAGTAATTTTAATTTTTAGCTGCCAATCTGATGTTTGCTCATTGGTTACTATGGTAACGAAGGGTGCAGAGCTGTTGGCTATTGATATATTCTATACATTCAAGATAAATATTCTAGAATCTAGAATATTCTGCCTGCTTGCCTGCCTGCCTATCAGCTCTCATTGCAATAGCAGTGGCTTGCTGGCAGGAAACTGTGTAGGGCATGTACAGTTCTAAAACTGCTTAAGATCTGAAAACAAAGTTAAAGTTAAATGCTAAACTTCTAAAAATGTTAAGGTTCTAAATCTACTCCCAAGGTATCATAAAAAGGGGGCAGATTCAAATTCAACAGCACGATATTCCACAATATGGATACCAACCTCACAAAAAAGTGCAGGAATTGATTTTAAACTATCCAGTTGTTGCATTGAGATCATGGAGTATTAGGTAGATGGGAGAGATTTTGCAGGTAATTTAGGCCTTAAATCCTTTTAGGCTTCGTACACTAATAATAATAATAATAATAATAATAATAATAATAATAATAATAATAATAATAATAATAATAATAATAATAATAATAATAATAATAATAATTATTATTATTATTATTATTATTATTATTATTATTATTATTATTATTATTATTATTATTATTATTATTATTATTATTATTATTATTATTATTATTATTATTATTTATTATATTTATAAACCGCCCCCTCTCCCCAAAGGGACTCGGGGCGGTGTACAGGAAAATTAAAAACCATCTAAAAACATACAATACACACAAGTTAAAAACGAATTAAACTACCCTGCACAAAATTTAAAAACCATTAAAATTACCACCCATTAAAACCCAATAAACAATTTGAGAAAACAGACTGGGGCGAGAAGCGTAGATTAGGCCAAGCCGGCCTGATGAAACAAATAGGTTTTTACTTTTTGGCGGAAGGCGCGGAGGTCAGTAATCGTTCTGATATCCGGGGGTAGGTCGTTCCAGAGGGTCAGGCCCATCACAGAGAAGGCCCTTCCCCTGGGCGTCGCCGGCTGGCACTGCCTGGTGGACGGCACCCGGAGAAGTCCCTCTCTGTGTGAGCGAATCGGCCGAAGGGATGTATGGGGCAGGATACGATCCCGCAAATAACTAGGTTATGTGAACATTTTAAATTAAGCCTTGGGAAACTCTACTCGCTGAAAAGATGTATTCAAAGATCTTTCACACAAAAGATCTCCAAAATAATTGCCAGAGTAAAACGTTTAACAGCCCTCATAAGCCAAGCCAATACAGGATCTAAAGGGCAAATAATAGTGTGAACAAGGCCCTTACCTACTTCTTCCGGAGAAAAAACAATTCAAACACACACAATTGCATGGTACCTTGGATACGTTATGCATATTTTGATACCAGGTTCAGTGTGAATCTGAGTGAATTTATTTGTGAAGAACCGTGAAAGTTGCATACAGCAAAGCTCAAATGTTACTAAAGTTGCCAATGGGTTACTTCATTTTCCCAACAACTGCAAAAAATGTCCATTGGTTAATTCTCTATACTACTTTCTGAGGGAAGTGGGCAGTTTCTAAATGTGATAGATAAATAAATAAAAATAAATTACTTTTCCTCTTCTCTCCAATAGCCACAGCCTGGGATTTATGATGGTACTGTGTCCAATGGATTCATCCATAAATTTCTGCCACAGTTATTCAAGCCATCTTGGTCTTATGTTTTATCAGCCACGATACATGGAGCATACACAATGCACAATACATGGAGCATGGTGGCTCTGAAAAAAGGCAGAGAACAATTATCATGTGCCCATAATACTGCTGATTTTTATCGTTGCCTGTACATGCCTATAAAAATCTAAATAATAATAATAATAATAATAATAATAATAATAATAATAATAATAATAATAATAATAATAATGTTCTGTTATCATTCCATATCTCCACTAGATCACCGGTAGGTGAATCATTTGGCTCTAATAAAGCATCCATCAGGTCTGCCTGGCATCTAATCCACTTCATTAGCCCTCAACATAATCAGATTCCCCACCTCACTCCCTGCTGCAGTGAGAAAGTTGCTACATGGCACAACTCTGTAAGTATTCACCTGCCTCCTTACTCCACCCACCTTTTCACTGATTCAATGCATTCTTCATTCTGTCCACAAGTTATGAGGCTCTAGGCTTTATTCCTATTCTTGTAAAAATAGCACCATTGCACTCCAGTAAAGGCTTTGACATCACAGAGACAAGCACACACACACACACACACACACACACACACACACACACGCACACACCTATAGTTTCGGAATTACTGTTGTCATGACAGCAGCTTTATGTTTCAGAGCACAAAGAAGGAAAAGTAGAACAGTCGCTCCGTATGGCCTGCCACCTTGCCAATTTCCATTTCTTCTCCAGCTACCTTGAATGGTAAGACATCTCAGCAGAAGATCTGTTGACTTTTTTTCTCATTTTTCCATGCCATCTACCCTCCCTTCTCTAGGAGAGACTTGACAATTAAAAATTAAATTGTCTTTTGCTACTTTCAAAATATGAACGCATAATCCGTTCCTGTGAAAGTTCTGCTTTCTTCTCAGCTACCTTTATACATTGTATTAAGGATAATTTCAAAATGTTAAAAACTAGGGATAAGGCTAGAAGCAGAGATGGTATTCAAGCAGTTTTGACCGGTTCTGGCAAACTGGTAGAGGAAATTTTGACTAGTTCGGAGAATCGGCAAATTCCACCTCTGGCTGGCTCCACCCCCATCTATTCATTTTTCAAGATGGCGGCGCGCTTAGGCGCAGCGGCTTTGAGCTCCTGGTGTCACAGCAGAGTTAGACAAAAACTAGTCTATACCCACAGAGAGTTATTAAGTCATTATTAACTTATTATTAAAGATAAAGATCTTCTAGTTGACTCAATATTGCCAGCGACTTCCAGCAGTCTCATAATATACTGAGTGACACAGTAAGACTGCCAGGACCTCCATGGAACATTGTTTGGCCTAGGAGGCAGCGAAGGGAACCGGAGCGGAGGTGGGGATGCAGAGCAGGTTTGCTAGTTCGATTATGGAAGCAGCTTCACAGACCAGCATTGCCAAGCATTTCTTAACCAACTCTGGATCTTTTGTCCACAAAACCGATGAACTGGAGCTATGGATGGCAGCGAATGGGCTCATTGGTGACTGCTGTGTGATGATCATCACAGAGACCTGGCTTCATCCACTTATACCGGATGCGTCTGTGGAGCTAACTAGCCGCACCACACACCGCTTTGACAGAGACAACAACTCTGGTGGAAGCAAGGGTGGAGGACTGTGTATTTACACCCATGATAACTGGTGTACTAGTGGTGGAGATGCTTGTGCGCACTGTTCTGCAAATGTGGAATTTCCAACTGTCATTTGTCGGCCATTTTAACTGCCTGGAGAGATTTCTGTTATGGTTGTCACTGCTGTCTGTATTCCACCTGATGCAAATGTTAGCACAATGCTCAAACCAATTTCATTGTAATTTTATTTTATTTTATTACAATAACAAGATTATTATTATTATTATTATTATTATTATTATTATTATTATTATTATTATTATTATTATTATTATTATTATTATTATTATTATTTGCTGCCTCCTGAGTTCCAGCTGATCAGTGTCCCAGCTAATCAGCTGGATCTTCTTCTGTTGCTGGAAAGCAAATTAGTGGGGTGGAGAGGGAATAGAGATTTTACAGTATCCTTCCCCTGGAGTGGGATGGAAATAGAGATTTTACAGTATCCTTCCCCTTAAATGGGTGGAGATTGCCAGAACTGGTCAGAACTTGCTGAATATCACCTCTGCTTCCTCTGGAGTGGGGTGGGAAGGGAATAGAGATTTTACAGTATCCTTTCCCCAGGAGTGGGGAGGGAATGGGGATTTTGTAGTATCTTTCCCCTGCCACGCCCACCAAGCCACAGAATCAGTAGTAAAAATTTTTTGAATCCCACTACTTGCTAGAAGCTGGGAGAAAATTCAGTGTGACCTGCATGTATCCAAGAAATGGTGTTTTTTTTTTAGCTATAATTGTATTGGTTCATGATAATAAAAAAGATACACGAGCCACTTTTGATATAAAGAACACAAGTAAAAAAGAAAACTAGAGGAGATATGCTTTCAAAGCTAAAACAAAGTCCCTAATTATAAATAGGAATATACTGTATATTCACTGCAGATGATGCTACTGCAGTTTGGGACTTCATGGAGTTCTGTATGTCTACATGTGGAATTCCTTATTAATCTGCTAACAAAAGCCAGATTTCTCTCCATAATTGCAGCGTATTGCAGGAGATCTACTTCTATTCTTGCCGTGAAAGACAAGGGATGAAATTAAAATTTATAGGAATTGAAGGAGGAATAAGCAACTTTACGCAGACCACAGAAAAGGAGTATGGAATAATCAGCCCAAGAAAATAAATGCAGGCAATAAAAGGAAAATAAAACGAGACATAATTAATGCTAGTTTACAATTATATCATTCATGTACTTGTTCATCCTTGCTTCCACCATATGCATCCACTATTTTTTGCTCTTCATACTTCTCTCTACTTCTGAGGCTCTCATCAACTGCATCCAATCATCATTTCCCTGGCCTTCCCATTAATTTTGGCCCATTCACTCCTCCTTTACATATTTGCTTAACCATATGATTCTCATTCAATCTATTTGTCCAAATCACCGGAATTTTTTCATACCGCTCACTCATTTTTTTTTTTTATTAAACAATTTTTGTTTTTATTTTTAAACAAACACAAATAAGTATAACAAAAAACAAAAAAACATAAAGTCCATCTTCCATTACAAATTGTAGAAAATGTGTCAGTTGGTTACATACTGTACATCTCTTCCATAGTCATAATCATATCAAATCACATATTTTAGTTCAAATATATTTATATATATTACAATTATTATACCTCAACCTTCATTTGACTATCTTGTTTCCAGCCATTGATAAAATTTATTCCAAATTTCATAAAATTGTTCATTGTCTTGTTCTCTAATTTCAAATGTTAATTTATTCATCTCTGCACATTCCATAATTTTATAGATAATTTCTTGCTCTGATGGTAATTTGTCATTTCTCCAATTTTTAGCAAAGACGATTCTAGCGGCTGTCAAAATATTCACAATTAGGTATCTCAAATTTTTGTCGAATGTTTCTAAATTAAGTCCAAGCAGGAAGAGTTCGGGTTTGAAATCTATTTGTTTTCCTGTTATTTTGCCCAACCATGTGTGGATCATATTCCAATAATTTTGGGCCTCCGAGCAAGTCCACCACATATGGTAGTAAGTACCAGGCGTCTGATGGCATTTCCAGCATTTTTGAGATTTGTTCTTGCTCATTTTTGAGATTCTTGAGGGTGATAGATGCCACCTGTAGAACATCTTGTATAGGTTCTCTTTATAGGCTGTTGACATTGTCATTTTGTAATTCTGTGTCCACAATTTTTGCCACTTATCTAGGTCGATCCCATGCCCGAAGTTTTTCCCCCATATTATCATTGTTTCTTTCACTTGCTCTTCCTGGAGTTTAAACTCTAATAAGTAGGCATAGAGTTTTTAAATTGTTTTTTCATCGACGCCTGTTAATATTTTGTCTAATTCTGTCATTTTGTCATAAACTCCTCCTTTTTTTTTGTCTTCCTTATATCTTGAGTATATTTGTGTGTATGTGTACCAATTAATATCCATTCCTTCTTGTTTTAGTTCCTGAATAGTCTTAAGATCACCCCTTGAGTTTAATAAATCCGAATATCTAATTGTTCGTTCCCTTTTGTGTATTATTGCGTATGTAAATGCTTCCGTAATTGATACCCAGACTGGTATTTTGAGATAATGCAATTTCTTGATCTTCTCCCAATTTACAATCAGAAATTCCCTTACGTAGTGCCTTCTGAAAATGCCATGTTTCCTGCTGGTTCGGTACCATAGAGCTGCGTGCCATCCTGATGGCAAATCATGTCCCTCTAATGTTAATAATCTTGTATTTCTTAGTGTAATCCAGTCTTTAATCCACATCAGATTCGCAGCTTGATGATATAGTTCCCAATCAGGCAATCCCATACCTCCCCTTATTTTGGTATCTTGTAAAATTTTTAATTTTATTCTAGCTTTTTTCCCTTGCCATATGAACTTTAAGACCATTTTCCTTAATTTTTCGAAAAAGTCCTTGCCCAATCTAATTGGGATTGTCTGGAATAAGTATAGTACCTTAGGCAAAATATTCATTTTTATCGTGGCTATTCTCCCTAGTAATGATAGTTGTAAATTCTGCCATCTCGTAAGATCTACTTCTATTTGTTGCATGAGCTTAGAGTAATTCTCCTTTTTAAGGGTGCTGCATCTCGACGTCAAAAGGATTCCTAAATATTTAAGCTTGTTTGTGATTTGAATTTTCAAGATTTCTGTTAATTCTTCTTTCTGTCTTCTTGTCATATTCTTTGTTAAGATTTGTGTCTTGTCTTTATTTATTTTCAGACCTGTTATTTTCCCATATTCCTCAATTTTCCCTATCAGTTTGGACGCGGTTGTAAGTGGTTCTTCGAGGATAAAAACTAGGTCGTCTGCAAAAGCTTGTAATTTATATTGTTCTTTCCTAATTGTCATTCCCTTTATTTCTTTGTCTTCTCTTATCTTTCTATTTAACACTTCTAGCGTTAATACGAAAAGTAAAGGTGATAGTGGGCAACCTTGTCTTGTGCCTCTTTTTATCTGGATGTTATCTGAAAGCTCTCCATTTATTATTATCTTGGCTGTTTGGTTGTGATATATAGTGCTTATAACATGTATAAAGTTTTGACCAAATTCCATTTGTTCTAGCTGCTGCAACATAAACTTCCAATTCACGTTATCAAAGGCTTTTTGTGCATCGAGAAATATCAAAGCCATTTGTTTTTCAGAATGTGCTTCATAATATTCCAACGTATTCAAAATTATTCTCATGTTGTCTTTAATTTGTCTCTTTGGTAAAAATCCATTTTGATCTGGATGTATAAAATTGTTTAAGTATTTTTTGAGCCTTTCTGCTAGTATTGATGCAAATAATTTATAATCCGAGTTTAACAATGAAATTGGTCGGTAATTCTTTACCTGCAGGAGATCTGTTCCTTCCTTTGGTATCAGTGAAATATAGGCTTCTGACCAAGAATTCGGCATTTTGCTACCAGACATAATTTCATTCATCAATTCTAATAAAGGAAAGGATAGTACTTCCTCCAAGGTTTTATAAAACTCTCCTGGGAGGCCATCCGGTCCCGGGGCTTTCCCATTTTTTTGTCTTTTAATAGCTTCAGTTAGTTCCATCATCGTTATCTTTGCATTTAGTATATTTCTGCTATCATCCGCTATAACCGGGAGATTTGCCTCTTGTAAGTAGTTTTTAACATCCTGTTCTAGTGTATTTTCTTTTTCGTATAGTTTCATATAATATTCCTGAGCAATTTTTTTTTTCTCCTCATTTGAGTAATGTATTTGTCCTTGTTCATTTTTTAATTGTGGAATCTTCCTTGTCTCTCTCTCTTTCTTTAGTTTGTATGCCAACCATCTTCCAGGTTTATTTGCGTTTTCAAAATAATTCTGTTTTGCAGATCTTATCTTCTGAGCCAATTCTTCTTTTTCTGAAATATCTATTTTATGTTTAATCAGATCCATCTTCATTCTAATATCTTTTCTCTGTGGTAGTTTCTGTAGTTCTTTTTCCAGTGTTTTATATTCATTCTCTAATCTTTTCTGTAGCCCTCTTTTCTCTTTATTTCTTCTTCTTGTATAATCTATTATTAAACCTCTAGTAACTGCTTTCATTGCATCCCATGCATTCTGAATAGATGTATCTTCTTTTTTGTTTTCTTTAAAGTAACACCTCAGTTCTTTTTCCATTTTACTTGTAAAGTTTTTCTCTTTCAATATTACATTATTTAATGTCCATCTGGATCTAATCTTTGACCCTTTCCACTTGATTATCATTGGATTGTGGTCTGCCCAGGTACTGGCTTCTATTTCCACTTCTTGAACTAGGTCACTTAACTCTGAAGAGAGCCAAATCATGTCTATCCTTGAAAATGATAGGTGTCTATAAGAATAGTACGTGTATTGTTCTTTGTTTGGATTTCTTTCTCTCCATATGTCTTTTAAATTCATTTCATCTGCCATCTTGAAAAAGACTTCGGTAATATTTTTCTTTTTATTTTAGACGTCCTAGTTGCTTTATAATCTCTACTTTGGTTTGGGATTCCATTAAAATCTCCTATCATACAAATGTCCGCATATTCTAACTCCAAAGTCTTTTCATGTAGTTTCTTAAAGAATTCATCCTGTTTCTCATTTGGTGCATAGATTGCTATTAAGAGTATTTTTTTGTTGTTGTCCGTGATTTCAATCATCAAGATCCTTCCATCTTCATCTGCATAGATTTGCTTGGTTGGTATGCTATCTTTAACGTAAATAACCACACCTCTTTTTTTAAGGTCTGCCAATGAGGAAAAAAATTTCCCAAGTTTGGGTTGTATTAATAAGTACGCATCTTTCTTTCGAATATGTGTCTCTTGTAAACAAATAATTTGTGTTTTTATTTTTCCTAGTTTCTGGAATATTTTTTTTCTTTTAACTGGGGAGTTAAGTCCATTTATATTAATTGAGAAAATTGAGTTTTGTTCCATATCTTATGTTTTGTATTGAGGATTTATAGCTCTAGTTGTTCTTATTTCTCTCTGTTCTCTGGTTTCCAGTCCTGGTATAGCCTCATCTTCTGTGGCCACTCCGCCTACTGCACCTTCTAATGGTCCCTCTGATCTTATTAGCAATGAATGCTCTTTCTCCGTCGTTCCATTGACATGTCTTCTGTAAAACTCTTCTGCTTTTTGTATAGTATCTAGTCTATATCTCTGTCCTTCCCATGTAAATATCAAACCTTCCGGTATGAGCCATCTAAACTGGGTTCCTTTTCTTATCAAAAATGTAGATAAAAACTGGTATCCTCTTCTCTTTTCCCTCACTTTTCTTGGGATTTGCTTTAACACTGTGATTTCCTTTGCTCTATATTCCAGTTTTTTGTCTCTTGTTTTCTGTAGTATTCGAAATCTCAGGATCTTTTTGGTGAACCTTACATGTATTTCTCTTGGTAAAGCATTTCTGGTTGCATACCTCGTATTCACTCTGAACGCATCATCTATTCCATCCCGTATTAATTCCTGTGGAGTTTCTAATATCTCTGTTAACATTTCTGATATTATTATAGGGAGGTCCTCATTTTTGTAATCAATCCACATTCATTCAACACCCATTCATTCTTAATCCTGTCTCTTCTTTCTTTACCACATGCACTAATAATAATAATAATAATAATAATAATAATAATAATAATAATAATAATAATAATAATAATAATAATAATAATAATAATAATAATACAATAGCAGAGTTGGAAGGGACCTTGTAGGTCTTCTAGTCCAACCCCCTGCGTGGGCAGGAGCCTTATATCATTTCAGACAAATGGCTATCTAACATCTTTTTAAAGACTTCCAGGGTTGGGGCATTCACAACTTGCCTCTGGAGGCAAGCTGTTCCAGAGGTTAATTGTTCTAACTGTCAGGAAATTTCTCCTTAGTTCTAAATTGCTTCTCTCCTTGATTAGTTTCCACCCATTTCTTCTTGTCCTGCCCCCAGGTGCCTTGGAGAATAGTTTGACTCCCTCTTCTTTGTGGCACCCTCTGAGATATCGGAACACTGCTATCATGTCTCCCCTGGTCCTTCTCTTCATCAAACTAGACATACCCAGCACCTGCAGCCGTTCTTCATATGTTTTAGTCTCCAGTTCCCTAATCATCTTGGTTGCTCTTCTCTGCACTCTTTCCAGAGTTTCCACGTCTTTTCTACATCGTGGCGACCAAAACTGTATGCAGTATTCCAAGTGTAGCCTTACCAAGGCACTTATACAGTGGCATTAACACTTCACGTGATCTAGATTCTATCCCTCTGTTTATGCAGCCTAGAACTGTGTTGGCTTCTTAAGGATCACATTCCCATTTCAACTTAAATTTTTCAGGAGATGCCCAATGCACACTTCCAGATACAAGATGGGCAGAAGTACCCACTTACACACAAGCAATTTACCTTATTTATTTTTGACAAACATTTCACTCCTCCATAATAAATGAGAGGGTCTCACCATATTTTTGCCAGCATTTCCAAGTCTTACATTTTGTGCATTAACTAGCATTTTATACAAGTTCATGAATTTGCTGCAGCTTTTGTGTAACATACCAAATTTGCTAAAGAGGAATAGGCTCCAAATTTAAGGGCAACAAAACTGTAGAATGGCATGTGCCTTCCTTTAGCTGCAGAAATGACTTCATGGAATCTCCCTTGTTTCTGACCTTTGACAAGGAGAATAGCTTGTGTTGTGGCCCACCAGTGTCCAGCGGAGATGGTGGCAGACTCGGAGAGTGAGGAAGTCAGGGAGGAACATGGGCCTGTCCTGGAGTCTGGGGAAGGCTCTGATGAGTGGTCTGCATCAGAGGCAGAGATGGGGCGAGGACGTAGTACGAAGTAGTTATCAGCTACTTTTGGAGTCAGAGATAAGTGGAGCAGAAGAACAGCTGGAGTCTGTTCCCGATGTGCACCTGCACAGAGCTGTCAGGAGAAGGGAACAACTAAGGAAAAGAGGCTGACTTGGGAGTAAAGGCACAAATGGATGCTGAATGGCCACTCCCAAGGGGAATAAATAGGAGCAAAAGGGGAGTGGAGTTTGCAGGAGACAATTAGTTCATTTATTAGTGTGAAGATTTGCTTATCTGAGTTCGTGCCTCAAAGAGACTCTTTGCCAAGTATTTCATTGTACAGCGTTGTGCTTGGAAGCTATCGGCCTGGCAACTATCCAAGACTGATAAAGTCTGTTGTTGCAGTTTAACCTAGAAAGGCTTACTGCTGGGTAACTTTGCTGGATATGAATGTGAGGAATTCACATTGGCCAAATAAAAAGGGGTTTTTGGAGGGAGGACAAGGAGTTTGTTTCGTGATTCTGTTAAGCCAGGGGTGTCCAAACTTGGGAACGTTAAGACTTGTGGACTTCAACTCTATGCTGGCTGGGGAATTCTGGGAGTTGAAGTCCACAAGTCTTAAAGTTCCCAAGTTTGGACGCCCCTGTGTTAAGCCTAGGTCAGAACTGAAATTCATAACTTCCTTGGGGCACAGAGTGTCATATTCGCCCCCTTTCCCTTTCTTTTGCTAAAGAGTGTAAATTCCTCCGGGTAGACATCCATCCTTGGGTATAGAAACATCCCCATCTGTCCTGGCACTACTGTACTACGTAAGCAATCATTATTTTGAGGTTAATGTAAGGAGGTTTCTTAAGATACTTACCTGCCTGACACAATAACAGGATTTTGGGATAGTTTTAAGAAGAAATTATGAACTTGAAGGGAATATGACTCTTTTCTGTGGGGAACCCTCCCCCCCCTCCTTTCAAACACAATGTAACACAAATGTTAATTCTTTCAAGGATAAATGTGAACTGCTGTCAGAATCAGGACTTTAATAAAGATCAGAACGTTTAGGAGGCATTACTCTTAAGCTTTGTTGGGAGGGAGAGAAAGGACCTTTCCTCCTAAGAGTCCCATGTGGTTAATGCGTAGTACAATATAATGGGTCACATTGTTGAAGATTAGGGGGACAAGAAGTTTGCATTCATACAACCGTTTATTTTTGACCTTCATTTCAATGAAAAATGGGGAAAAAAATCCGTTTCCAGATTCCCTGTGGGTGAGCTGAAATACTTCCTTGACTGAAAAGAAATTTTGCCCACTTACACTCAAACATGGTATAAGTATGCCTTGCTATTATATTTTTTCTACTTTGTCCCCATGATATTGCCTTCATCTCATCTTCAATCTATGATAAGCCAACCTTAGGTCACCCTTCGCTATTCTACAGAAATATCTTCCCCTTTAAGACATACAACTTCAAGCAGCAGTTGCAAAGGATGTAAAATCTGATGTGTTTCACCACCCTTTCGCTGGTGACAAAGTCAGATGACCCATAGTGGGTGGGATCATTTCAAGTCAATGGAGGCACATGCCCTCTCTTCTCATCTGTGGCCACCATGACTCCCTTTGTACATTTCCTGACTGCCTCATTTTGAAGAGGGGGGAGGGGCTTGACTGCCTTGAAAGCATCCTCCCTCGACTTCTCTTCCTTGCTTTGCATTTCTCTTGGTTTGGCCTCTCCTGGTAGCTTCTGAATAAAATTGGCACCGAAAGTCTCCCCGTGCATTCCAATCGCCAACTCTATTTATTTTTAATCCAGACAGACTGAGCTAGAAAGGCAATTCCCGTATTTTTCGGGGTATAAGACGCACTGGAGTATAAGACACACAATGATTTTGAAGAGGCAAATTTAAAAAAAAGGGATTTTGCACTCTGCAACTCCTCCCCCCCATGGCATGTTTTTCATGAAAATGCCCCCCGCCTTTTTTTCTTCAAAAAAAGGGGCATGAATAGCCTTTAGGAGGCTTGTAGAGTAATGCTGGGGGGGGGGGGGGATGAGCAAAAAACATACAGTTTTTCACACAAATGGGTCCATTTTTTGTCAAACAAATGGGCATGTGTGTTATATACTGAATACAGCATTTTTTGCCTCCTAAAACCCCACCGCCTTCACCAAAATGTTCATGCAGAGCCTTTAGGAGGCTTATAGAGTCCTCCTAGGAGCTGGGGGGGGGGGAATTGAGCAAAAAACAGCCTGTTTTTTGCTCATTTCTGCCCTTTCCACCCCCCAGGAGCACTCTATAAACTTCCTAAAGGCTCTGCATGACCATTGTGGTGAAGGCGGTGGGGTTTTGGGAGGCAAAAAATGCTGTATTCAGTGTATAACACACAACCAAATTTTCAGCCTCTTTTTTGAGGGAAAAAGGTGCCTCTTATACTCCAAAAAATATGGTAGCTGCATCCTTGGAAGCACAGTTCTTTCAAGGGAATCCTGTTGATTCTCTTAACTTACTAGTACTAATTGATCCAGACAACCGAACTCCAGGGGATTAAATTTAACCCAAGATTGACTTAGTCATGCCGAGGGTTAAGTTGACTCCACTGAATTGACAGAACACTTAAACCTAATAATTGATTACAGATATCTAGTGTGTGTGTGGGGGGGGGGGGTGATTACATTTCTCCTTTTTTGCCCTCCATCACATTGACACAAGCAATGCATCTGTATGTGTATCACCACTATTGTCCAGAAGATATTGTCCCTGTGAGTCACCACTGTTTCTCAAAGCACTTTGGAGAAAGCTTCCCAAAGAGCAGGATGCAGGAGATCCTCACTCCTGTTTGCTTGGCTTATTGATACCTGAGAAGGGAAATTGCTTAGATCTCTGCTAGAAATTTAATCTCCACACAGTGAGTTCCAAGTGGCAGAGAAAATTAAAACAGCAGATGACAGCAGAATTGCTGGGTCCTTATTTACCTACCACTGTTCTCCCTACAATGGGAGCATCTTAAAGTAACAAAGAAATGAGGGAGAAAGTTACAGATAGAACATGGAGGTATGAAAAGGATTAAATATCACTTTATTTGCTACTTTTCCACTCAGAAATTAACACTGTGATCTCCTTGTTGAGTACACATATGCATGGACACATACACAGACAAAAACATCTGCAGATGCTCAGGAATTATTTGCAAACTACTCCCACCCTAATTTTTCCCTGTAAATCAAGTTGTAAAAGGATGAGCAGGTCTTAATTATGGCACATTTGAATGCTGTCTTAATAGCAATTTATTACTGGAGAAATCTCTTGTGCCTGTGCTTCCAAATCCAAGTCCTCATTTAAGACCGAGGATGGAATATCACAAAAGTGAGGGCACTGCTGCTACCCCGAGTTCTTTCTTTTTCTCTTTCTTGACATATCTTTCTCCTTCTGCTACTACTGCCTGTGATGAGTTAGCAATAGTGGTCTCATATCTTACATAGCAAACATTCCCAGAAAAGTGGCATAGATCAGAAACTCCAGGTTTCTTGCAATATTTAGTTGGCCTTTTCTATAATCATAATTCTATCGTCAATCTGCCTGTAGTTTTTTCAGCAGTTTTAGGTTTCCTGTTCATTCCATTTCATTCTCTCCACTTTTCTCCCACTTTTTAAAAAATCTTCTACTTTTTCCCTACTACTTGTCTCTTTCTGAACCTTTCCTCACCTGTTCCTAGCCTTGGTACATGCCCTTCCACTATTACCTTCCCATGTCCTCATAATGGTCTTTTCATTTTGTTTGAAGTGAGATAGGGTTTTGTTTTGTTTTGTTTTCAAAATTCATCTTCATTCTGGAAAAAGGAGATGAAAAAAATCAAGGGAAGACCATGAATCAAGGAAAGTGCTTTTTAATGAAAACAGTCTTATCCTTTCAAATGTTAAAATGTTTTTTCTGAAACAGAAAGAATGAACTAACTTTGATTAAACCTCTGTCCTGCTTAAGTATTCCTCCAGGGAGATCCCTGCTTGATCAGCTCAACTTTATCAATACAACTGATTGTATGTTAATCCATAAACAGTGGCTTTTCCAGCTAATAGGATAAATAAGCTAAGGTCAAAACATGTTTGAAGAACAGTTCTGTTTCTTCTGATCCCTACTGTCCAGGGGTGGTATTCTGCCGGTTCAACCCAGTTCGGGCGAACCAGTAGTGGTGGTGCCAGGAGGCTCCACCCTCCCACCCACCCAGACATCATCATGGATGCTCTGTGCATGCACGGAAGCACTGCGCACAAGCATGCGTGCTCCCAATTATGAACCAGTAGTGAAGATTGGAGCATTTTATGTCTGCTAGCATCATTATTTTTCAGGAATGCTTCTTTATTTTGGTGGGCTAAAACCATGGACTACCTTCATGGTCCAGAAGACATTAGCATAATCTAGCGGTATACAGAGACACTTGGGATTGTGGCTTAAAGGAGAACCTGGACTGCCAATACCGGAAATACTTCTTTCTGTTATTCCTTCTGATTCTTAACTTCAGTGCACAGTGACCTGAAGTCTGTTGGGAGGAGATTTGGGTCTACTCTGCCATGAAGCTCAAACATGGACAGATTGCCACATTAACGGGATGAGGCTACAGGGCCCAGTGCACCTGTAGATTTGTCATGCTCTAGCAGTCCAGTGCTATAATACATGACCTGAACAATGACTCTCATTTCTGGAGAAAAGACCTATCCATCCTTCCCAGAGAATACACCGATCAATGACAACCTCAGGGTCTATCAGTCATATTACATAACAGATGTTAGGTGATGCTGATGACCATCTGCAATAGGGAATTTGCTCTTATATCCACTCTGTCAGAATTGAATCCCTCGAGCATCCCGAGATGTCACCTCCTCTGAGATCTTGGTTATCATATTTATTAGAATTCTGCAATTCACTGACTTGAGACAATTGCACAATAACAGCAGAGAGAAATACAGTTGCCAAGTAGAGAGCTGCTGAACACTTGGTTCAGTTCAGATATGAAGAACCGAGTACTTTTTACACATAGCTTCTCTCCTCCTCTCCTTTTACTCCTTACCAAACTTCCTTTGTTGTAACTTAATAATAGAATGGAAGTTTTTGTTCTTGCTAAGCTGAACTACCATATTTAGGATGCAAACATTTAAAAGCCACTTGATGGCAGCAAACAGTCCAGCTGAAGAAAAAAGTTGGAAATTGCCCCAATACAATACTTTATGCTGCCTTTTACCCTGAGCTCTGAAATAGATCATAGCAGGGGTGAAATCTAGCAGGTTCTGACAGGTTCTGGAGAACCAATAGTGGAAATTTTAAGTAGTTTGGAGAACTGGTAGCGGAAATTTTGAGTAGTTCGGAAAAATGGCAAATGCCACCACTGGCTGGCCCAGAGTTGTATGGGAATGGAGATTTTGCAGTATCCTTCCCCTGCCATGCCCACCAAGCCACACCACACCCACCAAGCCACGCCCACAAAACCGGTAGTAAAACAAATTGAATTTTACCAGACAGCCTTAAGGCTTTTTCATGCCCTAAACTAGAAGAACAATGAAAGCATTTGATGGACAACCTTTGGTTTCAAGTTCCCGTAAAGCTTTTGACTTTAATAATACCAACAGTAATAATAATACTGTAAGGCAAAGAATCCCCTGCACATGTGTGCAAGTCATTTCCGGCTCAAGGGTGCAGTGCTCATCTCCGTTTCTAAACTGAAGAGCCAGCGCTGTCCAAAGATGTCTCTGTGGTCATGTGACTGGCATGACTAAACACAGAAGGTGCATGGAACGCTGTTACCTTCCCACCAAAGGTGGTCCCTCTTTTTCCACTTGCATTTTTTATGTGCTTTTGAACTGTTAGGTTGGCAGAAGCTGGGACAAGTGCCAGTAGTTCACTCCATTACACAGCGCTAGGGATTCGAACCACTGAACTGCTGACCTTCTGATCGATAAGTTCAGCATCTTAGCCACTGAGTCACCGCATGCCCTGTAATAATAAGTATAATCTTTATTGTCATTGTACTTGTTTATAACAAAATTGGTTATAATAATAACAAGCCTTAAAAACAAATGCAGAAAAAGCCAGCAATTGAGAAGACAGCAACAGATAGCAAATGTCATCTCTGCAAAGAAGCTGAGGAAACAGTGGACCTCCTCATTCAGCTGCCGCAAGAAGATCACACAGACTGACTATGGCATGAGTTTAGAGTTTATTGGTTTTTTATACCGCCTACTCCCGAAGGACTCAGGGCGGTGTACAGCCAAAATAAAAACAGATATATAAATATATAAAAACAAATATATAAAAGTTATATATTTGACAAAATAGCAACAATGGTGCATTGAAAGATCTGCAGGAAATACCTGTTACCCTGCAAGTAAGAACTGGTGGGACCACATAAATTGAGAAAGTAATAGAAAATGAAGAAGCTAAAGTAATCTGAGACTTTGGAATTAAAACAGACAAGCACCTGCCACATACCCAGAGGTGGTATTCAGCAGGTACTGACCAGCTCCCAATAGCAGAAATTTTGAATAGTTCAGAGAACCAGTAAATACCACCTCTGACTAGCCCTGCCCTCATCTATTCTCTGCCTCCTGAGTCGCAGCTGATCGGGAGGAAATGGGGATTTTGCAGTAACCTTCCCCTGCCACACCCACCAAGCCATGCCATGCCCACTAAGCCATGCCCACAGAACTGGTAGTAAAAAAAATTTGAATCCCACCATTGCACATAATGTGATTTTAAAAAAGGCAGGAAAGTCTGGATCATGGATGTGGCAGTACCTGAGAATATTCAGAAGAACCTGAGTAATATTCTGGAGAACAGAATAGAATACAAAGAACTGGAGAAGTTAACAAAACACGAAGACCTGCAAATAGAAGTAGAAAGACAGTGGCAAAAGGAAGCAAAGATAATATCAATAGTGAAAGCTGTCTTCAGTGCAATCCAAAAATATCTGGAACATCACTTGAAGATCATCACTGCTAATAAAATCACCACCAGTCCATTGCAAAAAGCTGCTTTCCTTGGAACTGCTTTGGATCCTGCAAAGATATACTTAACATTATTAAACAAGAATTTCTGCCTATCTCAAGAACTCAATTGGTGAATAAAAATGCCATATCCAGTGTAAACCTGGAGCTGATTGTGTGACTAACTGTGATAATTTATTAAACTTATACGTTGCCTGATTCTCTACAACTCTGGGTGGCTCATAATAATCAGAAATCACAATAATGTCAATTTAAAAAAAATTAAAGATAGAAAGCACAATAAAGCCAGGGGCTTCACTCTCTCTTGCTGAAGGCCTAAGTCTTCACAGTTCTTCCTAACAATAAGAGAGTAGCGGGATGGGAAACATCCAGATCTTCGCGGCAACTTTGTTTCTCCTGGTTGACATTGCTAGGTATTATTAGGCAGACCAGCTAGGAAATCAACTCACGGGAAGATAAAAATACTTTTGTGCATAATAGTATAATAATAGAATCTGATTGTGCTGTACCGCCTTCTCCATAGTGTGGGATTCTACTGGTTCAGACTGGTTCGGGCAAACTTGTAGCTCTGAAGATCAGCTGGGAGCGAACCGGTCCTCTCCCATGAGCCAGTGAGCCACTTGCCTGGCCCTGCGCTTTACTTACCTTTATCTTCTCAGCTGAGTCATGCGGCAGAGTGGATTGCTGTACCTCAGCTGTTTTTCTTCCCAAGTAGCTATCCAAAATGTAAGTATTTTGTAAACTGGGTATGCACCTGCAGCGTGCATCCTGGCATGTGCGTGAGCGAAGTGTGTGTGTGTGTGTGCAAAGCATGCGCTCAGCAAACCGGTTGTTGAACTGTTAGGAACCCACCCCTGACCTTCTCCTTAGTTTAGTCAATCAGGATGGAGTCTATCAAATGTGCTTCCAAATGTTACCATATTTTTCAGAGTATAAGACGCATCAAGATTTTGAAGAGACAAATTCTAAGAAAAGTTTTTGCACTCTGCAGACCTCCCAAAAACGGCCCGTTTTTTGTCAAAATAAAAGGGCATGCATAGCCTTGAGGAGGGTTATAGAGTGCTCCTGGGGCGGGGGGGAGGAGAATCAGCAAAAAATGGCCTGTTTTTCGCTCATTTCTGCCCTCCCCAGCCCTCAGGAGCACCCTGAAAGCCTCCTAAAGGCTATGCATGCCCTCTTTTTGGCCATTTTGGTGAAGGGGGTGAGGTTTTGGGAGGCAAAAAATGCTGTATTCAATATATAAGACACACCCAGATTTTCAGCCTCTTTTTTGAGGGAAAAGGGTGCGTCTTAAACTCCAAAAAAGATGGTATATTATTTATCATTTTTCTGGATTTAAATAACATGTTTCAGCCCCTTTTCCCTAGGTAATTTTACCTATCTCCATCCAGGCCACCTTCCTAATTCTCCACAAGCCCCCTCAGACTATGATGGCTAGTCGGGGCCTAGTTATATGCGAGGTCGTCTCCTGCCCCATACATCCCTTCGTCCGATCCGCTCCCACAGAGAGGGCCTTCTCAGGGTGCCGTCAGCCGGGCAATGCCGGTTGGCGACACCCAGGGGAAGGGCCTTCTCTGTGGCGGGCCCTACCCTTTGGAACGAACTGCCCCCGGAATTACGAACTATCTCTGACCTCCGCCTCTTCCGCCAATGTCTAAAGACATACCTTTTCCATCAAGCCGGCCTAGCGTAACCCCCGTTGGGACTATTATTAGACAGTTTTAAATTTGGGGATTTTAAATTGATTTTAGCACAGGGGAAATTTAATAGTTTTTTAAATTTTTAAATTTTATATTTTGTCTATATTTGTATGTTTTAATTTCCTGTGCGCCGCCCTGGGTCCTTTTTGGAGAAGGGCGGGGTATAAATACGAATAAAATAAAAATAAAATAAAAAAATCGGTGGCATTCCTGCCATTTGAGAAACAGGTAAAGACTGCAATGTAATTCCTATTTTATCAGGCCCTACAGATAAAATATAAAGAAACCCCACTACCACCTCATGTTGTTGTACCCCTCAGCCTTCCCTGAAAATGCTAAGGGCAACCCTTGCCCCTCAGAATGCCATCCACCCCTGCATTAAACACTCCACCAAACTAATGAAGTGGCCACAGCCAGGAAATCTGAGATTAGCTAGACTCCCTTTTGCTTTCATGTTCCTGCCTTTTATTTGATGCTGCTCATGTGCCAGCCTGTTTGTGTGGTGATTGATGATCCCCCTCCTGCTGCTGCTGCTGTCAGGGATCTGTAATTTAATTAATGGGCTCCACTGTGTATGTAACATAATTCCTTCAGCACTTACGCACCCAGGGAAGATGCAAGGGCTACAGCTGCAAATGACACCTGCGTGAGGGATGGAGCTGTAAGGAACTCTTTTCTCTCACCTGCCTGGCAGCACCTGCCCACTCCCTGCTTTGGGCCAAATTAGTCTTCACTGAGCTATCTTTTCATTTAGAAAAAGAAAGGATGGAGAAAAATTAAGCTCAGGGAAAGGACAAAGGATACCATATTTTTTTTGGATAGGGCTGCTTTCTCTGATATAAATTAAATATTGTGCCAAGCTTCCAATATCTTTGGTCATATCCTGGCCACTCTGCAGATGAAATCGATCTGGAAATCCCAGGAGAGCAACCATAATATTATGTGATGTGACTCCCTCCTTTTCCCACACAGACAAATTCCTCGGAACAACATGCTACACGGAGTACAATCAGATGGAATCAGAGAGAGGTGGTCTCTCAAATAAACATCCCATGCCGTGTAGGTCTTTAACAATCCAAAACAGTACTTTGAACTGGACATGGAAACAGGGAACCAAAGCAGCTTCCTGAACAGAGATGCAATACATGTAGTTCTAGAGGCAAATCTAGACAGCATACTAAAAAGCAGAGACATCATCCTGCCAACAAAAGTGTGTATAATCAAGACTATGGTTTTTCCGGTTGCAATGTATGGCTGTGAAAGTTGGACTATAAGAAAGGTTGAGCGCCAAAGATTTGAGGCCTTTGAACTCTGGTGCTGGAAAAGACTCCTGCGAGTCCCTTGGACCGGTCAGTCCTAGAAGAGATCAACCTTTACTGCTCTTTAGAAGGCCAGATCCTGAAGGTGAAACTCAAATATTTTGGCCACCTAATGAGAAGGAAGGTGTCAATAAAGATGAGCCTAATGTTGGGAAAGATTGAGGGCAAAAGAAGAACGGGACGACAGAGAATGAGGTGGCTAGATGGAGTCACTAAAGCAGTCGGTGTGAGCTTAAATGGACTCCAGAGGATGGTAGAGAACAAGAAGACCTGGAGGAATGTTGTCCATGGGGTCGCGATGGGTCAGACATGACTTCACAATTAACAACAAGAGACATACATACTATACCAGCTGAAATTTTTGGATACTTCTTCAAGGGCAGCTCCATGTACACTATATTGCAGTAGTCCAATCAGAAGGTAAGTAGGGCATGAGTAACTGTGAGCAGAAGCGCTTGATTTAGGACAATCTAATTCATGGTCATTTGGATTCCATGGAGGGGGAAAGGAAGAGGGGAAAAAAATCTCAGCGTTTGAAATGATCAGACGAATGAACATTTTAATCCAAGAAAATAAAATCAGTTATTAGATATAATCCCCTATTTCTTTTCCAGAATAGAGGCTCTCCATTCCCTTGTGTTTATTAAGAAATTGACTTCAATGAACAAAAAGCAATTGGTGGGGGGGATGCCGACATGGTGAAATGAATTGCTTTGATTAAAGCAAAGACTTTTCTAACTTTTTTTTCTGCATGAAAACCACTTTTGGACTTGGTGTTCTCTTGGTTGTTTTCTTGAAGACATTTCATTACCCAAACTAGGTAACATCATCAGGGTCATTAGGCTAATTTGGGTAATGAAACACCTGCAAGAAAACAACCAAGCCCAGAGAGCATCAAGCAGCCCTCATTTCAACTCTGAGCAACAGATATTCTCCTTTATTGGTACTTTTGGACTTTTTGCTGGAAATTGAAATAAATGCTGCCTTGGTATTAAATTTGATGAATTATTTATGATTATAGTAATATGTATTATTGCATTTTAAGTGATAAGATTAATATACCTTATATATGTAACTATATCCAAGAAAGTTGGAAGTTATCCTTTCTTTCTTTTTCTTTATTCTCTTGCACTTTTCCCTTCTCTGTGTTTTTCTTTTTAATTCACTTTTTTGTTGTTCATATCTTATATTTTGTAGAAAGTTAATAAAGTATTGTTGGAAGAAATGTCCTTCTGGGTTCAGCTCCAAGTGGGGGAAAAGACACAGGAGACATGGAGGAGGCTGCTGGGAAAGATGGTTTAATGGTGGACAGGACCACATGACTTGAGTCCTGAACAGAAAAGGTGATTACAAGCTTCAATGTTGGGTGAAGAAGAAGAAAGAGAAGGAAGAAGGGGCTTGCTGGGTTTTTAAACTCTGTTCAGCCCCACCTATCTGTTTCCTGTTCCTGTGTAAGGAATGTATTCTGATTGGTTGTCATTCCGATGGTGCCATGTAGGGGCAACTCTCTAGGCTGTGTTTTGAGTCCAAGTTGGTTGAGTTCCCAGATGCCACGTGGTGAGTTTTTCTAGAAAGCTAATCCTATCATTGTAATGCAGAATAACCTAGCACAGGGACCCTAGTGGCCCTTTGAGAAAAATGGGGCTATTAAGAGTGAGTCTGTTTCCTGCCTAAAAACATGTTTCTCCTTTTCTTATCCAGGGAAATATAATATTCTGCCTTTTCAATATTTCCTAAGATATTTCATTCTTTTAGGAGAGGGGTGGGTACTAACTTCCTACAGTATATTTTGAAACAATAGTAATGGAAAAAAGCAAGATAGAAAGTGCAAGAACAGAAGAATGTTAGGAAGGATTGAGATAAGCATTATGTCTGTTGGACCTCTCAGAATTCAGCCTGTTCAGCTCTCTTCCACTTGGACCCTGCCTTACTGCAAATGGCTCAGGGTGCCTCTCAGCATGAATCCAAACAAAAAATATACCAAATGCCATAAGGCCATACTCATAATCACATGGTAGAATTGATCAACATGATGAGCATATCCTAGAGAGGCTCCAACTACCTAGACCAGGGGTCTGCAAAGTTGGCTCTTTGAAGACCGGTGGACTTCAACTCCCAGAATTCCCCAGCCAGCATAGCTGGCTGGGGAATTCTGGAAGTTGAAGTGCCCCCGGTCTTCAAAGAGCCAACTTTGCAGACCCCTGACCTAGACCAACATCTGGAAAGACAACCTTGTCTTTAAGGGGACACTCTCAAAGTGGATCCATTGGATTTCAGGGAGAGGCCCCATGACAGAGGTGCTGCAACCAAATCTTCAAAAGCTGTTCCTGCCTGCATCGACATCCCTCCAATCAAGAGATCTGCAGCATTGTATCTTCTTCTTTTAATGACCCCATAATGGAGTTTGGGCAACTGAATAGAGATAGCAGAGTGTTTACTGACCAGTTGCCCTTCCTGTTGTCAATGCCGAGTTTTGTTCAGCAGATATATTCTCATTGTGCCCAGAGACAGAGATATCCGCCTCTACCTAGGATCGAACTCACAGCCTCCTGATTGTGAGGTGCAAACTCCACCTCTAAGCCACCGCACCACTCTGCTATCTTTAGCATTGCATGCTGATGGTAAAATATTGGGAGCTCGCACTGTATTGCTGTCCTGATCCAATTAGGACTTATTCAAAGTGACAGTGATAATTTTGGAGCTATTTAAGTTGGCCAATTTGTTGTTAGCGAAATAAACAAGAATGTCTTCCAAACATCTGAATAAAGGTTGCCGGAAAGCAATCTCAAAAGTATCACTGATGTCTCCCGTTATCCCATCTATTTTTAAAACCAGTCTCTTTTCAAGGTGAAATTGGTCATTTAATAAATGTTTAGGTCTGAGAACAAAAGCCTCTAAAATTTATGATAATATGTGTGAGCTTGTGGATGCAGGCACACTGGAGAGGTCATAATATGAACATCTAGTGGAAGGAGCATTTGCAGCAGGAAGAGGATGCTTCTATCTCACCCTCCTCCTCCTGTCACCCTTTTTACCCAAGCAATTTCCTCTTTAGCATCCTTTTCCCCTAGTATTTTGCTTGTTTTTAGCACTGGAGGGAAAGCATCAATGAGAAAATACTGCGGGGTGTGACAAACTTGTAATTTTGATATGCCTCAAGCTTCTGGTAAATTGACTGCATACTGAGAAGCCTGAATCAATGGAATTAAACTGCTCCACCTCACTCCTCCCAAAACCTTCTCCCATGTAATCCTATTTACGCAAAAACACAACAAATTAAAGCAGGCTGTGCCATTGTAATTCCACCAAGTGTCATTAGGAAGGTAGGCTTCTAAATAGTTTGAATTTGTTGCCTAAACCAAATGCTTCATAGGTAGAGCGTGGGTCTTGATTGCACAAAGCCAATGTCCCGTTTCCCTAAAGAGCCAGGTCTTTACTGATGACCGACATTCACAAATATTGAGAATACGTGCTCAAAAGAAATCATTATCCAAAAGGGAGCTATCTGTAGAGATCAAAGAGGAGACCCAGGTCATCTTGCTCCACTACCTTCTCTGCAGTGAAGATGGGCTGAAACCCAGGAGTTTATTTAAGAAGGTAGTGAGTAACAATGTAGTTAAGTTGATTCTATTATGAGCTCTTGTTTTCTCTTCCCTTGTTTTCCTTCTATTTAATATACTCCTTTTTGTTTCTAGAGGTTTTGGCTTCTTTGGTTTATTATTAACACTTTCCTCAAGAAAGACTGCATAATTACAGAAACAATTCTTGGGTTTCTGGGTTATTTATGTTACGCTTTGCATTTCTGGCCTTTGGACAAGAAGATGGCAATGGCCCCTGTGCCCTTATTTTCTAGAACTGGGCAGAAGACAGGAGTCCTTGATAGATGGACTAAGTACTTCCCAGTTGGACAAACTAGAGTGTGTTAGGAGGTTCAGACTACTAGCAGATGGTAGTCTATCTATCCGATAGCTCTATTGGAGAACCTTGGGAGAAGAAAACAGCCAGCATGGTTTAAAATTATATCGCTTCCTGGTTTGCAATACCTTAACAAAGGTAAGAGATAGTTCATCCCTGGAGATGTATGCAATTTGATTTTTGAATGATCTGTGGGATTTTCCAGAATCTAGAGCCTGCAATATTGTCCATACCCTTGTTGACCTACTGAATAGAAAAATAGAGTAGGCTACTGACACCATTTCCTCTAAGTGCCTTAAAGCTTGGGGTTTTTTTTCTGTTTTTCTGTAAAATCTGAACAATGAAGAAGGTTTGAATATACAATATGCCTTCAAGGCTTCTTGAAATCAACCTGATATGCTTTAGTATATACATCATGCTTACTGCATGGCAAAGAAGGCCTTAAAGAAGATCTTAAAGCCTCTATTATGTGAAGTAGCTGTTCAGCAGAAGTGGTCAAAAGTCCTTTGCTCTAGAAAATCCAATATTGGAGCTCTTCAAGATTTCTTGAAGATTTGTGAGGAGTTTTTATCCCTCATTTGTATGCCGATTTAAACGCAATATTTTGTTACAGATTACAATAAGGAATCCAGTGCCTTATCTATAGTATTTTAGCGGGCCAATTCCAGTTTGTGAGGACAGGTTACTCTTATCCATGTACTGAGAACATCATATTCAGAGGTGGGTTGTTGCCAGTTCGACCTAGATTGGGCAAATCAGTAGTGGTGGCGGTGGGAGGCTCCGCCTACTCACCCAGATGCTTCTGCACATGCACAGAAGCATCACACGATCCCTTGAGCTTGAGCACACGAGTGAACCAGCAGTAAAACAAATAGCAACTCACCACTGATCTTATTGTGTGATTATGAAAAAACATAACTAAATGGCACCAAATATTTCAAATTCAATAACTATAATTAGTCATACACAAGGACATTACCTCAGGGTCCCCTTAGAGCTGGATAACAAACCGAGTAGCCATAGTAGCCAACTATGCTTCTTATTTTAGGAGCTGGATATCAGCAAAACTGACAAATATAAGGAAATGAACAAATAACCAACAAAAGTCCAGTTCAAGGTACTTTATTTTCAGCAATGACAAAAAAGAATAGTTGACTATTTTGATTTTAAAAAAATGACTACTTTTCTCTCTATTTGCAAATTGTTTCTGGACTTTGTGATTTTTAAAAAATGAAAGTTTGGTTTTGGGCTTTACCAATTAGATTGAATTGTTGATATAGAAATGGCTAGCTTATATTATTATTATTATTATGTAAAAATAAAAAGTTGATGCTAGTACCTTTATTTGCACCAAAGAAAGTCTTACCTTTCTTTCCCCCTTCTTTTCTATACTCTTCCCTTCCCTTTTCCTTCCCCTATTTTTCTTACTAATTGTTTTAGTATTTTTGTATTTTCTATTACAAACTAATAAAAAACAAAAAACACCCTCCTCACTACAATAATCCTATCAGGAGTCAAATGGCATTCTATGCTTGTGTTACAGATGTATCTCAGAAGCAAAATGCCGAAGATATCTAAAGTCTGTCTTGCTGTTCAGCTCTATATTTAAGGAAATTGCTTATAATTGCTTCCAACATTTCGGTGGCAATGTAATTCATGGGCACTGACTCTGTCGTGCTAAAAAAAGCTTTGCCTGTCTCTTCAGGTCTTTTGACATCAAGGACTTCCCCCCCCCCCCTAAATCAGGCATTCAGCACTTTTTCCCCAATTTATTTCACTTTGATGATCCAAGAATATATCTAGAATGTATTCTCCCTTACACCAGATTTTTGTGCTGCAGAAAATCACATTCTTTCTTCCACAGGCAGGAGTTTGCTTTGTAATTCTATCTGACTGCTTTACCTTCAGTGATGGAAGGAAGAAAATGCTGGAGGACCAAGGAAATGGATAACAACAGAAGGATGCGCAGCTACATTCCCTAACTTTTTTAGATATAGGCACACAGTCTTATAAAAAAAAGAGTTATTCACCTCCAAATAGAAAGTCAAGGAAGATTTTCGAAGAGGTCGGTCTGGATTTGTTTTCTTCTTTAAAGTTTAGGTGTTTTAAATTTAAAGATTCTACAGACTTTGCAGAACCCAATTTGCTGTTTGACTCAAAGTATACTTTGCCTCTAGGTTGCTGGTAGCACCTGACTATAATTTGCATATATATGGTAAGAAGCTTAGAACGAGAACAGCGCATTAAAATTCGCAAGTGTATGCATCCCGTTATGTATGTTACCATTCGAGATTTGTAGGAAATAATACTATCCACCGAATGTGTTTGATGGAAGTCTGTTTAGACGAACAGCTACTGTAGCAGACAGAAAGAAAGGAGGGGAAATGACTGTAGAGCTAATCCAAAACAAAACTCCTGCACAGATTCAAAAATGATAATAAACACTTCTTCTTGGAGTAATTTCTGCACATGGTTAGAGAAAATTAGTAATTGAGTTGGCTTCTGGCAATAATATTTCAGTCTTTTCAAACGTTCTATCTCTGTTGCTTAAATACTTATTTTATTTATTTATTTTGTCAAACATGTAAGAGATAACAGGTTTAAATATAAACATGGACATGAACACATGAAATGAGTAAAAATAAATGGGGACAGTAGGACAGGGATGATAGGCACACTGGTGCACTTATGCACACTCCCTTAAAGACCTCTTAGGAATGGTGTGAGGTCCACAGTAGACAGTTTGAGGTTGAAGATGTGGGGGTTTATGGTTGTAACAATGGAGTCAGGTAGAGCATTCCAGGCATTGACCACTCTGTTGTTGAAGTCTTATTTTCTGCAATCGAGTTTGGAACGGTTTACTTTGAGTTTGTATCTATTGTTTGCCCGTGTATTATTGCGGTTGAAGCTGAAGTAGTTTTTGACAGGTAGGACATTGTAGCAGACAATTTTGTGTACTATGCTTAGGTCAGAACATAGGCATTGTAGCTCCAGGTTGTCCAAGCCCAAAATTTTGAACCTGGTGGCATAAGGTAATCTATTGTGAGCAGAGGAGCGCTCTTTTCGTGAAATACCTCTGGACCTGTTCAATTGTATTAACGTTCGATATACAGTGTGGATTCCAGGAAGATGAGCTGTATTCAAGGATTGGTCTGGTAAAGGTTTTGTATGCCCTGGTTAGCAGTACAGTATTACCGGAGAAGAAACTTTGCAAAATGAGGTTAACAACTCTTAATGCCGTTTTGGCAATGCTGTTACAGTGAGCTTTGGAGCTTAGATACTATAGCTCTTGCGAATGCTGCTTCTGGTGGCTGGGGACCTGTGGAAGAAAGTGTTGCTGAATATTGAAATCTCCTGGAATGGCACCGGATGAAAATCAACAGCTAGAAATTTTTCCTGAAAGGTGTTCAAAAATAAGCTGTTGCTAACATGGGCAGAACTTTATTTTATTTTATTTTTAATTTTTTTAATGAGAAAAGCAGAAAGAGCAAATGTAAGGGAATACATTTCTTTTTGTTGTCTACCTTTAAGTTATATAGAATGAATGAAAAAAACCAAGACCTCCTTCTCTAAGTCAATTAAATTGTCCTTTATTCATACTTCAGAGAGAATGAAAAAAATAACCACTACAATAAAACATATATTTTTTCCAGAATCTGGACGTGCGATAATCCAATTTACTTGCAACTGGAATTTTACATTAAAGTTAGCATTACGCAGTTCTTGTCCAAGTGGTATGATAAACCAAGCTAGTATCTGGTGAAGGGGAAATGTTTCCTTCTGAAAGCTATGAGCAATTATTATTAATGAAATGGCTTCATAAACTAGCCTTTAAAATGACTAAGCAAAACAATATGTTTATATAATTTTCAATATTGATTCTATCTTTTAAAAGGGCAGTGTGTAAATCTAAAAGCAGTAATTCATAAAATGTTCAGATAGAATAATAAAAGCAACTTTTCCCAGTAATGATTCTTTATACATTTACATAAGTTATATAAATTATTTTGATGTCTACACTCCCACATAAAGTGGGAAAAATAGACTATATTGGGATTGTTTTTTTAAAAAAGATGTCTCAAGCTATAATCTTTTATCACTACACCCTTCCTAAATCAGAATAATAGCTGGAAGCAAAGCAATTCTTTCTAGAACCACTGAATATTTAATTGAAAATGTATGGAAAGATTTTACTGAAAAAAATTCTAAAATAATGGTATTAGAACTTTTAGTAATTACCTTGCAGTGTTCTTAATTAAAAAGGAAATATGCAGCAGAAAAGACATTACCTTCTTAATGCCTTTTATTTTCTCTTTTTGCCTTTACATCATGCAGATCTCCAACAAAATTGCTCTTTTTCAAAACATATATTGATCTCTAGCTGCAAATTCAATGTTTTGGTCATTGCCAGTTGCTTTCATAACTAGTGCCTTGAGTGCCAATGAAAAGACATCATTATTTACTTTGTTTTGTTTTTTTATTTTTTTTTTCTCCTGGGAAAAAAAAAGGGGATGATAGAAACATAGAGATAGTTACAATGTCATATGGATATACAGACATCAAACTTCCAAGAACAACCCATAGTGGGTGAATAAAGAAGCACAAAGTGAAATAAATGTATGTTTGCTGCACTACAAAACAGACAGGTGTATTCAGATATTATTGTATGAATTCTTTACATGTAGGATTTCTAGATTATTTGTTTTGGAGAAAATCATTTATTTCAAATAATCAGGTATCCTATACCTGGGTTTGAATGATCTATTGTTGAGGAAGGATCAATCCAGATGTGATATCAAGCAGGACTTGTTATTTTTCTTGTAAAATTTGTGATGGTTGGATAGTACCTATAGAAAAAACCCACATTTTCCCCTTGAGGGAATATATATGCATCCCGTCTAGACTATTGCAACGCTCTCTACATGGGGCTCCCCTTGAGGTGCAACCGAAGGTTACAGCTAGTACAGAATGCGGCTGCATGGGGGATTATGGGAGCCTCACGGCATTCCCATGTAACACCTCTCCTGCGTGAGCTGCACTGGCTGCCTGTGGCCTTTCGGGTGCGCTTCAAGGTGTTGATAACCATCTTCAAAGCGCTCCATGGCACGGGGCCTAGTTATTTGTGAGACCGTCTCCTACCTCACACATTCCTTTGACCGCTCCGCTCCCATAGAGAGGGTCTTCTCCGGGTGCCGTCAGCCTGACAATGCCCGTTGGCAACCCCCAAGGGAAGGGCCTTCTCCGTGGCGGGCCCAGCCCTCTGGAACGACCTTCCCCCCGAACTCCGGACCACCATGGACCTCCACGTCTTCCACCAGCGTCTGAAGATGCACTTTTTCCACCAAGCCGGCCTAGCCTAGTCCCCGAGACCATCTTATAAGACTGTGTTTTAAATTGATATAGGTTTTAATTAGTGGGATTTTTAGTGATTTTTAGCATAGGGTATTCGAAATTTAATCAGTTTTTATTGTGTTGTATTATTTATGGCGTGTCTATTTATTTATATGTTTATACTTGTTTTAATTTCCTATGCATCGCCCTGAGTCCCTTCGGGGAGATAGGTGCGGTATAAAAGTCAAATAAAATAAAATAAAAATAAAAATATATGTGTTGTGGCCCAGCTGGCTCTGGCTGAGCTGCTGATGGACTCCTCTAGTGAGGAGTCCTATGAGTCTGCTCTGGAGGAGGAGGGCGATCTTGAGAGAGCAAAGAGCCCGGCTGGTCATCAGGAGGCATCTGGGTCTTGGAGTAGTGGGGAGGATCAAGGCCAGTTTGTCCCTGATGCTAGATTGAGAAGGGCTGAAAAAAGGAGGCTTCAATTGCATCAGAAGTGAACTCAAAGGAGTTGAATTAGTCCCAGCTGCCTAATGACTGGCCCCTCCCAAGAGGGTTTAAAAGGTAGTCTTTGCTAAGAAAGTCCTGGCAGAGAACAACGTTGGATTTCTAGGTTCGTGTTTATTCGCGTTGATTTTCAGGTTCGTGTTTAGCCGAATTAGGAAGTTTCATATCTGTTCAGAGTCATTCAGGCAAGCAGCCAAGAGAGTTAGTGGCAGGGAGCCAGTCTTGTGTTAGTCGGAGAAAGGGGGGGGGGGGGTCAGAACATATATGTATCTTTTATTGGATAAGGACATCTGTAAAACACCGATAGATTTTGGGATAGTTGTCTCATCTATCTATCTTGCTGCAAGGCACTGCGGGAAAGCAAGGTTAATAAACAATATGCATTGTAATTTTTTTCTATATCATACTCTGTCTTCCTTTAAAGATGTTACATCAGCTGTAGTTTGATGTGACCCCTGTAGCAATAGGATATTTGAGTTCAAACAGTGACAGCTGTATCACGATGTTAAAAAAATCTTCTTCTTTTTCTCAGTGCAACTCAGCAAGTATTCTTAGGCTCATTTCAGTGGTGAAATTCACATTTTTTAACTACCGGTTCTGTGAGTGTGGCTTGGTGGGCATGGCAGGAGAAGGATACTGCAAAATCTCCATTCCCCTAGCCAGAGGTGGTATTTGCCGGTTCTCTGAACTACTCAAAATTTCAGCTACCGGTTCTCCAGAACCTGTCAGAACCTGATGAATTTCACCCCTGGCTCATTTGGTTTAATATTCCAGGAACAAGTATTCCTTGCAAGTATTTAACACGTATGACATCCACATCTTGTCCCTTTTATAAATCCAGGAAACTTCCGTTTCCTCTACTTATCTAAAAAGAACTTTTTCTCACGTTCCAAGTGAGGGAAATGTAATTTGTTTTTAGATTATAAACCAGGATATCAAATCAGAATGAGGTTCTGATTTATTTCCAGGGAGGTTGAATAATTTTCTGCCATACATTTTTAGCAAAGTCAGCTAATCTATACATCCAGGGCTTATTATTTGTTGTTAGTTGTGAAGTCGTGTCTGACCCATCACAACCCCATGGACGTTCCTCCAGGCCTTCCTGTCTTCTGTCATCCTCTGGGGTCTATTTAAGCTCACACTGACTGCTTAAGTGACTCCACCCAGACACCTCATTCTCTGTCATCCCATTCTTCTTTTGCCCAGCATTAGACTCTTCTCCAGTGAATCCTATTAAACATATATATGAATAGAAACACAATTGTACTTAATTTCTCTTACAGTGATCTTTTTCTCTGTATATACTAGGAAAACAAAATGTATTTTAGGAAAACTGTATAGGAGACTGAATGCAAACTGTTTCATGAACCATATTTTTCGGAGTATAAGACGCACCGGAGTATAAGACGCACCAAGGTTTTGAAAAGGCAGGTTTAAAAAAAAGTTTTAGCACTGTGCAAACCTCCCAAAAATGGCCCGCTTTTAGCAAAAAAAAAAAAGCTTGGATTTCCCCCCCAAAAAAAGGGCATGGCTAGTCTTTAGGAGGCTGATAGAGTGCTCCTTGGGGTGGGGTTGGGGGCAAAATTGAGCAAAAAATAGCCCGTTTTTCGCTCATTTCTCCCCTCTTCAGCTCCCTAGAGCTCTCTGAAAGCCGCCTAAAAGCTATGCATGGCCATTTTAGTGAAGGGGGCGGGGTTTTGGGAGGCAAAAAATGCTGTGTTCAGTGTATAAAATGCACCCAGATTTTCAGCCTCTTCTTTGAGGGAAAAAGATGCATCTTATACTCGAAAAATATGGTAATTTAATGTTTAAACTGTCTAACGAAAGTATGCCTATTTGAAAGTTTGAATTCTGACTGATACAGGCAAATCTGATAGATATTTCTTGACTTTTAGCAGTGATTAGAATAAACACTAGCTTTTATTTCATTCTGCTGGCGAAGCAGATGTTTTCAATTTTCCTGTATGTATAAAGAAAGAGAGGGGAAATACAGAATTAAAGCTTGTCCATAGCATTATGCCTGCATAAGACCACAAAGCGATTGCCTGACGTAGAAAAGGCTCTGAAATGTAGCCACTATTTTAAAATCGGTACCCTACCGTCCCAGATAGCATTCCTGTTTCATGTATTTTTACGCTGATATTTCGTCTGCAATAAATTATGTCTGGGAGCAAAGCCTGCTTACTCCTATTGCTCTTTGAGCTCTCTGGCAAACAGTGCAATTAGGCTAAGTGATTAAATGAAGCCATAAAACAACACATGGGGAAAATAGCATATGCGTCCCCTCACCCAGGACGCTCGGGGAACATTACTCACATTGATGAGAACGCAAAATGCTGGAACAAAAATTTTATATCGCAGAATCTTTTTATTTTTATTTTTTACTGGACCAAACAGAAAGCAAATAATATAGCTTTAAGGGTTCTCCCTGCAGTATCCTGTCTGGAATTAAAAATGGTTTACAGGTCACTTGAATTACTTTTCATTCTCTTCCGTCTTTTGCTTTCATAAGTTTCTGTTGGTAAGGGAGGATGTGATTGACAAGTCCTGGCTTGTGCGGAGGCAACCAAGATGCAGCTTATGGGGAGGAGTGGGGGGGGAGTAAAACCCATCCAGCCAATCCAATTCTATTACTTTGCCTAAATCATTCCTAGAATCTCTCCCTTGCTTGTATTCACTTACAACCCTGCTGCATTTATCAGAAGCCAAACAAACCTTTACTGCAATAGTTTGCTGTTTCTCTTCATTGGGACAGCTGTTCTTTCCATTCCCTGGTCTGAATGGCTTTGTTGCCAAGAAAGCACCTACTCATAAAGACCAAATGACATTTAATTTTTTTTTAATATGCATGAATGGAAATATGCCTTTGTATCTTTCGTATGTGTATTTGTGTGTGTGTGTGTGTGTATACACAAATGCATTGCCCAAGGTTGGATCCATTAGGCATTATGTGGGGCACAATTATGAAAAATAAAATGCAAATAGTATAAAAGTAAAATCTACACACACACACACCAACAAATCACTATGGCAAATCACAAATGGAAACACTATTTATTAATGCTTAGAGAAATAAAAGTTCTCAACTCCAAGTTCCAAATAAGCAATATAAGTGCTTATTTTTGGAGAAACTCAAGGAAAAATGTCTTAGAGCAGCACAAAAACAAGATGTGCAAGTACTATAGTAAGAATTAGCAACTTCACTTTATGATTTATGTCCATGTGTACATTCCTCTTTGTAAGAGAACTATGCTCCCTTTCCCAAAGTGAGGAATATTTTTTTAAAAATACAAGAAGGAAAATTTCCTGCACACACTTATTCCAACTTCCCACTCTGTTTTCTTTTTATGTTATGACTTTGATATTATGAATTAGGAAGGAGGGACTAACATAACTTTATAAATGCCTTCCCTGGGATGCGGTAGCTCAGTGGATAAGACGCTGAGCTTGTCAATAAGAAAGGTCGGCAGTTCGGTGGTTCGAATCCCTAGCGCCTCGTAATGGAGTGAGCTCCCATTACTTGTCCCAGCTTCTGCTCAAAGGCATGTAGTAATGCAAGTAGAAAAATAGGGACCACCTTTGGTGGGAAGATAACAGCATTCCATGTGCCTTTGGCATTTAGTCATGCCAGCCACATGACCGTAGAGATGTCTTTGGACAGCATTGGCTCTTTGGCTTTGAAATGGAGATGAGCACCCCCCCCCCAAGAGTTGGAAACGACTAGCACATATGTGCAAGGGGAACCTTTCAGAGCCGTCTTTACACCATTTTGGGCCCCTGGGCATAGAAATAATGTTGGGCCCCCGGGCAAATGCCCAACAGGCCTATGCGTTAAGACGGCATTGCCGCCGCCGGCAGCTGCGGAGCTTTCCTTGCTCCTCTCGCTCCGACCAGCCCGCCCTGGCTCCCCTCCCGCCCACCGGCTTCCCCTGCCCTGGCGGAGGGAGAACGTGTTCGCCTCTGGGCCGGCAAGATGGCGGCATTGGCGGGGTCCGGGGAGCCTGACCTGGGGGTGGGTGGGGAGCCCCGCGCTCTCTCCCCGGAGGAGATCGCCCACCGGCTGCAGAGCACAAGGCGGGAGCTGAGCAACAGGCGCAAGATTCTGCTGAGGAACCTGCCCGCCGAAAGCAGCAGCCAGGTGGGTGGCGAAGAGGCAGAATCATTTGCCCGGGGGCCCCCTATGATCGTGGGCCCCCGGGCAAATGCCCAACGGGCCTATGCGTTAAGACGGCATTGGAACCTTTACCTTTATAAGTGCCCTGGGGGGGCTTATTTAGACTAAAGATTCAGTGAAGAGGGGAAATCAGTTAAATAAATAATGCCCTGAAGAAGAAGCATATCTTTCCAATAAACAATTCTGAACTGATACAAAATGCATTAATCAATTATACGGGGTCAAATCTGCAAAGAAGGCCACAGAAGGCAAATAAGCAGCATTCAAGTAAAAGGATAACCATTTAAAACAGGGTGAACACTGGTTTCAACCTTAGAGAAGCATTTGACTTAGTGGTAATCTGGAGACCACACTGCACCAAGTACATGGAGCAGAGGGGAAATGCAATGTAAGGTACTGTAATTTAAATTGCATTAATTAAATACAATTCATGTAGTTATTAAACATGTAGATTTAATAAATATTCTTAATTTTATCACACTGAAATCTGATGGAAACTTTCGGAAGGGGCCTGGAGGTCATACAGAAGGTTTTTGGGAGCCTTGGGTTGTTTTGGGACAATTGCAGATCTCTAAAAATTCTAGAAGGGCAGCCTAGAACCAGCGTTTCAGTACCCTGGAGAGCTGACAGCTTGCTCTTAAATCCCACCAGAGTATCCTTTGCTGATGAATGAAAACATAGCTGTTGAGCTACATACATTGTCATCCCTACGAATGTTCATATGGTGCATTGCCTAAAGTTGTGAAAAGTATAAAGCTGTTTGGAAACCCTGCTGTAGCAGACTTAGAATTGGGGCTAGCCACATTTGTTGGCTTCTCTCTTGATGTCAGTACTACTTGTTCCTTGAGATGGAGTCATCATATGGACATAATTGGACCATACTGAAAGTAGTATAAAATGGTTACAGGAGAATCCTAATATTTCACTACAGTCAGATATTCCCAAATCAACCTAGTTGTGGGAGCCTACTTCAACAAATAAAATTATGCAGTTATGCCTTCGTGAATAGGGTAAAACCTCATCATAAAGGGAGCTGAGATACATATTATCCCAGATCCCAAAGTAACATAAACCATTTCTACCATAGCTAGTGGCGTATTGTATACGGTTCTATGTGCATGGAGATATGACATACATTTGATAATATAAATTAAATATTCAGCGCATTGCATAATTAATAATTTAAAGGACCTTTACTAAGAAGATCCTTCACAAGTGCTGGAGGTTTTCCATTGTATTAATTATGTTGAATAGAAATTGTGGATAACACTGATCAAGATGTGATATAAACATCTTTTCTTTGGGGGCTGGATTAAATGCGTGATCATTGACCCTTTCACCATAGGCTATTAATAGAAATAGAATTATATATTATGGAGATATATAATGTCAAACAGCTCTTAAGAAGATTGAATTTATGTAGCCAATAAGCTGCATATGTGCATAACAAAAACAAATTTCATCAACGATCAAGCTGCTGTGGCCTAGAGGTGGAGCGCTTCCCTCACAAGTAGGAGGTTATGAGTTCGATCCTAGGTAGAGGCAGATGTAGAGTCTCTGTTAATCTGTTAAATCTGTTAAACAGTAAAATTATACTTTAGATACAATATACACCAAATTCATGGTGTCAAATTCGTGGTGTCACATTGTCATCACTTGATGTATCATGACTTTTTTCCCCTTCACTAAACCAGGGGTGGATGAGGCCAGTGTGTTTCACATCCCCATATAGACTTTCCAACCAAGTCATCAACAAAGGCTGCTTCAGTCCAACCCCTCCCCAATATATTTAATTAGCACACTTCCTAAAACGTCTGTGCTTCAGACTTTCAAAATCCAGACACACCTGATTTTCATTTCAACAAGAGAAAAAGCTCAGAAAGCATTTGTGTTCAATTAGGACATTGGATATAACTAGCTGGGAAGACTGTGAGCTGGGTGTAAATTAAAACAATGCAGGCAAATCATATGGGGACTGGAGAATTAGCGGGTGATTGCTAAGTGGTTGGGTTTAGAAAGGGAGAGACATCCTGTAGAGCAGGGGTCTCCAACCTTTGCAACTTTAAGTCTGAAGTCCTTCAGACTTAAAGTTGCAAAGGTTGGGGACCCCTGCTGTAGAGGAAATGAGTATGTCCATGTGTGTGTGTTTATGTACTAATTCTTCTTGCTTAGAGTCATAAAGTCCGCACCTCTGATGGAAGTTGTCTGCACAAACATGGCCTGTGTGAAGGAGTAAGATTTGTGTAATCTACCTAGAAGTAGCAGCAGCAAGTGAAAATAGCAGTTTATACATGAATAGGTTTGCGCAGAACCTTTATGTTTGTGGACTGATGATTGAAAGATATTCCTCCCACCACAGTCTAAATTTCAAAGGCTCTACCCTCCATTCTTCATCACACGTATCATTATTAAGGTGATCAACTCAAATGTAGACGCAGAATGTGCATGTCATTTCCTGAGTAAATGCCAGACTTTCTCATTCACACTCTTCTTGGATGGAGGGGGGAGAAATCAGTCAAAAGGAGGAGGTTAGAAGAGTCCAAGGGATGAATGTCCTGTAACTTTCACACCATTCACATGAGTAATGTGAAAAATTAACAAATGGTGAAAGGGGACCTCCCCATTGAAGAGGAATATCCCTGACCCAATTGGTATCTACGTCCATGCAATATCTGTGAGCCAAGTTTATGGAAGTGCTCAGGAGACAGAAATAGAACAGGGGTGTGAAACTCAAGGCCCAGGGGATAAATCCAGCACACGGGGTATGTAGATCTGGCCCACGGGGTTGCCCTTGAAACAGTTAAGGACTGGCCCATGTGCCTCTGCCATGAAAACAGAGATCAGGAAGGTAGAGGGTGGCCCTCCTGAGCTCCATTTTTACTGGCAGTGGGTTGAAGGAGGCCATTGCTGCCAAAAATGGAGCTCAGGAGCCCGCTTTCACTGGCAGAGTGCTTGGGCCTCCACAGGTGACCCCAACATGAGTGATGTTGATCTGGCCACACCTACCCTGATTCCATACAACCCTGTCCCTCCCTGAGGTCAAACACAACCCTGATGCAGCCTTCAATAAAATTGAGTTTGCCACCCCTGGAATGTTCTAACCGAGGCTTCCCAAGAGCATGAAACAAACTTCTTGTCCCAAGAAAAACCCCTTGTATTAATTTCTTGTGAATTCTGCTCATTCACAGCTGGCAAGGTCTTTCAAAGGAGGATTTGCAGTCACAGACCTTATCTGGCTTGGAGAGCTGACAGGTACAAGGAATCTCGGAGAGTCACTAACCAATTAGCAAACTAATTGCCTCCTGCAAACTCCACTCCCCTTTCGCTCCCCTTTTATTTCCTTTGGGAGGGCCATTCATCATCTGGCCTTACTCCCAAGTTGACCCCTGTTCTTTAGTTGTTCCTTTCATCTGGCAACTCTGTGCCTGCACACACTGGGAACAGGCTCCAGCTGTTCATCTGCTTCTCTGATGCCTGACTCTGAAGGCAACTGATAACTGGCATAAGGCCCTGGCCCCCTCCCTGCCTCCATCACAGAGCCCTCATCAGAGCCTTTCCCAGACTCCAGGACTGGCCCATGGTCCTCCTCAACCGCCTCAGTGTCCAAATCTGCTTGGAGCTCTGCTGGCCACTGGGGAGGGGGGCACAACAGGAATAGAAGGATGTGTCCACCGAGACGGAGAGGGAGTAAGGCAAAAGCTTATATTATGAACTTGTTTATATAAAGGAATAACAGTGCCCCTAAGCAATGTATTCCACCCAAACCCACATTCATATCAACCATATACTTTAGCCTTTATTTCAATCAGCAAGCCTTCAGTAACTATCAGGGATAAATGTCCTCATTTCCAGGAACTGGATACTGATTTTGCAATTTCAGTCTCCTAGTAAGCTATTTGTATATTTTAAACCACTTGGCTAAACATTAAAGCATCTATGAAACCACTTTATTAGGTCAAACAGTTTTATTAGTTATTTTTCCTTTAGTCCTGATCGTGACAATAACTTCCCAGACTTTTTGAGGCTAGAGTAGCCCATTATCACCCTAAAGGTGGCTTTGTGTACTCCTTATGAATTCTACTTGTGTTAGTTCTATGCATTTAGTATGAACAAAGGCTTGGTATTTTTTGTATGCATAACCTGATCTGAATCAAATTAAATCTCATCTGAAAAGAATGAGAAAGGCCCATCAAACCAACACCAGGCCAAGATAAATGTTTTGCCTAAGGCAGGGGTCTGCAAAGTCGGCTCTTTTAAGACTGGTGGACTTCAACTCCCAGAATTCCCCAGCCAGCTATGCTGGCTGGGGAACTCTGGGAGTTGAAGTCCACCAGTCTTAAAAGAGCCGACTTTGCAGACCCCTGGCCTAAGGCAAAGGAGATGACACTCCCTCCATCATGATTGGATTGAAGAGGTGAATCTTGCTCTCAGCAATAATGTTTCTTCTGTCAAATTTCAGGCAACATTTTAAGAGACCCAAGGCATGTAGAAAACTCATGGCAGTCCATCAAGTGTTTCCCATTCCTACCCTCAGCAAGTATCCTTTGTTTCCTTTTGGTAGGGGTGGTTTTGCCCCCAGACAGACTTCATCTTCAGTGAAGGAAATCTAGAATTAGAGTATCAGTAGTGGGGCAGGGGGAGTCTTCCAGATCCTCAGTATCAGTTGGATACTTTCATTATAAAATTACTTTTATCATATATGAGCCATGGTGGCACAGTGGCTAGAATGCAGTAGTGCAAGCTACTTTTGCTGATTGCCGGCTGACTGTAATTTGGCAGTTCAAATCTCACCAGGCCTGGTTCAATGACCATGTGCTTGATTGGCCAGCAAACTCGCCTGACCTGAACCCCATCGAGAATCTATGGGGCATTGCCAAGAGAAAGATGAGAGACATGAGACCGAACAATGCAGAAGAGCTGAAGACCGCAATTGAAGCATCCTGGTCTTCCATAACACCTCAGCAGTGCCACAGGCTGATAGCTTCCATGCCATGCCGCATTGAGGCAGTAATTGCTGCAAAAGGGGCCCAAACCAAGTACTGACTACATATGAATGCTTATACTTTTCAGAGGTCTGATATTGTTCTATGTACAATCCTTGTTTTATTGATTGCATGTAATATTCTAATTTTCTGAGATTGTGAATTTGGGGCTTTCAAGAGCTGTACACCATAATCATCACAATTATGACAAACCATGGCTTGAACTTTCTTGCTTTGCATGTAATGAGTCTTATCTCATAGATTAGTTTTACCTTTTAAGTTGCATTACTGAAATAAATGAACTTTTGCACAATATTTTAATTTTTTGAGTTTCACCTGTAGGAGAGAAACGTGCCACTATCTAACATTGATCCTTCTGAATGTGAGGTGAGCATCTTCACCACTAGACCCCCCAGGCCACTCCCAGATCTGATATGTCTAAAGTAACCCCTACTTAATCTCTACCGTTCCTTCCTTCTCACGTGTTTTACTTTTATGGCACCTCTCTTTCATCCTTTCTCTTTTCTATTAGTTTTCATTTTAATTTCTTCCCTGTTTAATATTCTCCTCCTTCACACACACCTGTATATTCTCTTTGAAAACTCCATATGTTATGGAGCTAAAATCTGAGAAGGCAAACAGATGCAGATTTTCTGCACGGATCTTTGCTTTTAAAAAGCTGTAAAACTGTTTTCAGTCTTGGTAGTGGGTAGTATATAAATTGTATAAATAAATATATCATGGAGACTGCCCTGCTAACACAGGCAGATCTTGCCTATAAAAACCCAGACAATTTCAAGATAACTGAAAACTGATACTGAAAACTGATACTGATTTGCTGCCATCTAATGTCCATCCAGAAATCTGGAACTCGGCTGTGTTGCACTTTGCTACAGGGGATAGTGATTTGTGTGTGTGTGTGTGTGTGCATAAATAGAAGAGAAGTTAACCTTTCAAGCACAATCTTGTATAAGATACTTGCATTCAATTTTTTTTTCTGCCTAATCCAATGTTTCTCAACCTTGACAACCTTAAGATGGGTGGACTTCATCCCTCCGTGGATGAAGCCGTGGCCAGGAGGGTGTTTTACCAGGTTCGCCTGGTTCTCCAGTTGCGCCCCCTATTGGATCGGGACGCCCTTCGCACAGTCACTCATGCTCTCGTGACATCGCGACTGGACTATTGTAACTCTCTCTACATGGGGCTTCCCTTGAGGTGCACCCGGAGACTTCAGATGGTTCAGAATGCAGCCGCGCGGGCAATCTTGGGTACTTCCAGATTTGCCCACATAACTCCACTTCTGCGCGAGTTGCACTGGCTGCCTGTGGTCTTCCGGGTGCGCTTCAAGGTATTAGTCATCATTTTTAAAGCGCTCCATGGCTCGGGACCTAGCTATCTGCGGGATCAGATCCTGCCTCATACATCCTCACGGCCGATTCGCTCCCACAGAGAGGGACTTCTCCGGGTGCCATCCACTAGACTTTGTCAGCGTGCGACGCCCAGGGGAAGGGCTCTCTCTGTGGCGGGCCCAGCCCTCTGGAACGACCTTCCCCCCGACATCAGAACAACCACGGACTTCCGCTCCTTCCGTCTGAAATTAAAAACTCATTTTTTCCATTTGGCCGGCCTTGGGTAGCCTCTCTCTACAGGGTCTAGCTGTTTTAATTGGGTATTTTAGCATGTTAAGGGGATTTTAGCACAGGCCCAGATTTAATTTGTTCTTAATTATATTTGTATATTTATTGTATTGTGGTTTTAGTTTTCCCTGTGCACCGCTCCGAGTCCTTACTGGGAGAGGAGCGGTCTATAAATTAAATTATTCTATTCTATTCTATTCCCAGAATTCCCCAGTAGCCATGCTGTCTGGGAAATTCAGGGAGTTGAAGTCCGCACATCTTAAACCTGCCAAGGTTAAGAAACACTGCAATAGATTTAGATTCTTCTTTCCCAAAGAACATTAAACACATGTAAGTAATGTGGTTCTAAATACACTGTAGGCCTCTAACTGAAAATGTTCCCAAAGCTCCTGTAATTGAAGAGAATTTAAAGTCTGGGCCTTAATGATTCATTTAAGGAATTTAAAGAGAAAGGGGAATACATTACTCTGTCCATAGTGGCAATTAATGTGCTCCAAGGAGGATTATTTAAAATAGGAACTACTGTACCAGAACATACTTGAAACCACATGGAAACTTCTGAGTAGATTACCAGCAGCTTCAAGGGAGAGAAGACTCTCTGAGATAAAGCGGCCCAAATTCAAACATTTTTTAAAATTTATTTTCATCATTATTAATTAATAACAAAAAAGGAGCAAAAGACAAAACTAATAAGGATAGTGCTGCATGCATTGTCAAAGAGAAGGGAAAAAAACATAAAAGGGGCAATAAGAAAAAAGGAAAATACATTTTTTACGTATCTGTTTGTTTATTAAATTTACATTCTGTCTATCTCCCCAATAAGGTGACTCTGGGAAGCTTTATAAATGGTAAAAAAAAAATATAGAAAAGCAATTAAAATTTTGAAAACTGTACAAAAAACTAGAACCAAGAGACAGACAGCACAGGGATGAGGTCATCTTTCCCTATCAACCACATCCAGCAGTTAGCTCCCCCCTCATGACAATCCATCCATAATAAGACGTTATTGTAGCAAGAAATTGCATAAATGCATATGTTCATATATGTATATATGTGTGTGTATATGTGAATATACACTCATATACACATAAACACACACGTATGTATATATGTATGCATGCATGTATGTATGTATGTATGTATGTATGTATGTATGTATGTATGTATGTATGTATCACAGGTGGTATTCAGCCATTCTGACTAGTTCTGGCAAACCGATAGCGGAAATTTTGAGTAATTTGGAGAACTGGCAAATACCATGTCTGACTGGCCCCGCTCCCATCTATTCTCTGCCTCCCGAGTCCCTGATTGGAGTCCCAGCTGCAATACAATACAATACAATACAATACAATACAATACAATACAATACAATACAATACAATACAATACAATACAATACAATACAATACAATACAATACAATACAATACAATACAATACAATACAATAGCAGAGTTGGAAGGGACCTTGTAGGTCTTCTAGTCCAACCCCCTGCGTGGGCAGGAACCTTATACCATTTCAGACAAATGGCTATCTAACATCTTTTTAAAGACTTCCAGGGTTGGGGCATTCAGCTGATCGGCTGGATCTTCTTTTGTCGCCCTGCACAGGAGAATGGAGCTGGAAAGCAGGTTAGTGGGGTGAGGAGGGAATGGGGATTTTTACAGTATCCTTTCCCCAGGAAAGGAAGGAAGGGAATGGAGATGTTACAGTATCCTTCCCCTAGAGTGGGGTGGAAATGGAGATTTTGCCGTAACCTTCCTCCAGGAGTGGGGTGGAAATGAGATTTTGCAGTATCCTTCTCCTAGGAGTGTGGAGGGAATGGGAATTTTGCAGCATCATTCCCCTACCATGCCCACCAATCCATGCCCACCAAGCCACATCATGCCCACCAAGCCACGCCCACAGAACTGCTAATATTTTTTTTAATCCCACCACTGGTATGCATGTATATTTATGTACATGCGCGCGCACAAACATGCACACACACACACATACTGTGTTTTGTATAAACGAGGCCCATGTTTCATTACCATGAGTGGCAAGTGGAATCAGGCCTTCAATCCATTGGGTGAAAGGGGATATAAATTTATCTTTCCAATGCTGCAATGTTAGTTTTTTGGTCATAATAAGGGCATGAAGAATCCACTTACATTGTCCAGTTATCAAATTCCATGTATAAGGCGTGACTCAAATTCAAACATGATGTCTAGACCCATTATTTACTTTCATTCTATTTTAAAATTCAATGTTTTTTATTTCCCAGTACAAATTGCAGCTAAGTCAATAAAAAATATTCCTTTGAAACTCAGCTATATGTTAATACATTTTATGTTTCTATCTTGTCCAAATTTGAGATGGAAGCTACATGTTATGCTAAAGCTAATATTTAGGCCTGAGCCCCTCTGCTTTTCTCCAAAAAGTAGCCATGATTGCAGAAAGGATTTTTAAATATAGAATATAGTTGACATTTTATGAAATGAAGTCACAAGCTCCCAAATATTCATAGTGATTGAAATAGAGATGACATAAGAATATAAATGGACAAAGTATAAAGAAGAATGTTAGAAAACATTACCACTTGCAATTATTCATTCATATTTTTTTCTGTTACTTTTTTTTTGGGAGGGGAGGAATGAAACCAGACAAGGCTGTTAAAAGCCCTGCATTTCTGAGAACAAATCAAAGGTGAATCTTTACAAAATGTAGAGCGCCTCTCTGGTCTAGTAGTTAAGGCACCAGGCTAGAAACTGGGAGACTATGAGTTCTAGTCCACCTCAGGTATGAAAGCCATCTGAATGACTTTGGACCAGTCATTCTCTCTTGGCCCAACCCACTTCACAGGCATGTTGTGGGAAGCGGAGGACAAAGATATATTAGGAATGCTCTCTGCCTTAAATTATTTCTAAAAATAATAAAGCTAGGATATAAATAAAATTTCAGTGACTGCTGTCCTATTTGTGGATGAATAATGTAAACCTGAGTTTAAAAAGTAAGGTAAAGGTAAAGATTCCCCTCACACACATGTGCTAGTCGTTCCTGACTCTGGGGCATGGTGCTCATCTCCATTTCAAAGCCGAAGAGCCAGCGCTGTCCGATGATGTTTCTGTGGTCATGGGGCTGGCATGACTAAATGCCGAAGGCGCGTGGAACTTTGTTACCTTCCCACCAAAGTGGTCCCTATTTTTCTATTTGCATTTTTTACATGCTTTCAAACTGCTAGGGTGGCAGAAGCTGGGACAGGTAAAGGGAGCTCACTCCATTACACAGCACTATGGATTCGAACCACCGAACTGCCAACCTTTCTGATCAACAAGCTGGACTGGCGTAGAATTTGAATTTTAGAACAATAGAGCCTCAGCCAAGTTAGATAGGTTTTTTAATGGGATTTTAGCACAGGTTTTCTATTTAATTTCTTTTTAACTTTTGTATATTGTTATTTATTGTATATTTTAATGTCCTGTGCACCGCCCAGAGTCCGTCTCGACGGAGATTGGTGCGGTAAACAAATCGAATAAATAAATAAATAAATAAATAAATAAATAAATAAATAAATAAATAAATAAATAAATAAATAAGCTGAGCATCTTAGCCACTGAGCCATTTTACTTACTTAAAAAGTAAGAAGGCATTTTTCCCTATCTTGACAACCTATGCAATAAAAGATTATTTAATCTATGTTTAATTTCCAAATGTTAAGGGCATACTTTCTCCCCACTTAAATTTGTAAAATCCGAAGAAGCAAAAGTCGTGTATGGACATGGATGAATGCTTTAATGCAAGGATGTAGAGCTAGCATAATCTAACCTTTTAAAATATTGAGCAGAAGACTGATTTTTGCATTCTGTTAAGAGATTCCTAAAGTCTTTCTCACTTCCAGTAATCAGAATGACTGGCTATACAATCATCAGTACATCTGAGGTTATTTTTATTTTCCCTCACAATTTTAAGTCTGATTTTATGTTTCAACATTTTCTATCTAAATTAAATAAGGGGACACTGTAGAAATCGTACATTCCCTTCTGAATTTTGAACCATTTAGTAGCTGTTCTCAAACCATCGCTTCCTAGTTATAATGCAATTTAATATGAGATGAGGGCTTTTTATGGTCTATCTGTATCAAAAATCAAAAACCTCTTATGCCAGGGGTCTGCAAAGTCGGCTCTTTTAAGACTGGTGGACTTCAACTCCCAGAATTCCCCAGCCAGCATAGCTGGCTGGGGAATTCTGGGAGTTGAAGTCCACCAGTCTTAAAAGAGCCGACTTTGCAGACCCCTGTCTTATGCCATTATGAAACAAAAAAAAATGTTTTTGGAGCTTCCTTGCTTATTCTATTATCTATTAGGAATTAGCAATGTCCGCTCAGATTTCCCTATTTCTTATACATCTTGTCAGTCTTTGGAGTATTATTGAGGTCATTATTGCAATATCTTCAGTGTTACTTTATGAAACAAATGGTATTGTTTGGGGTTGTTGGTTTTTTTTTAGCTTTCTTCGGCATTATCCTTGTTTTATTATTGGAATATAATCTGAATAGTTCAGTCCTTTGGCCTGTACCATGTATTGTGCAAAGGAAAGGTAAAGATTCCCCTCGCACATATGTGCTAGTTGTTCCCAAATCAAGGGGGTGGTGCTCATCTCCGTTTCACAGCCAGTGTTGTCTGAAGACATCTCCGTGGTTATGTGGCCAGCATGACTAACCAACGAAGGCGCAAGAAATGCTGTTACCTTCCCACCAAAGGTGGTTCCTATTTTTTTCTACTTGCATTTTTATGTGCTTTTGAACTGCTAGGTTGGCAGAAGCTGGAACGAATAAAGGGAGCTCACTCCATTACGCAGCACTAGGGATTCGAACCACCGAACTTTCTGATCAACAAGCTCAGCCTCTTAGCTGCTGTGTAGCTGTGTAACTGTGTAGCTACTTACAAAAAGCAAGTAACACTTTATTAGTAGCATGTTGTTAGAATTTAAATAAACCCTGCTGATATTTCAACTCCTGAAGCTTTAGTGTTAGATATTTTCTAGAGCCCATTTAACAATCTAGAATGTTTCACTAATGCTTCATGCATACCATCTATTATGTTTTTTTTAAATCAATCAATCCATATATTTGTATCATATATTTTTTACTGGTTAGATGAGTGTGTTTTTCTTATCTGCTGCTTTTTATTTCTCTTATATCTTCTGATGTTTTCAGTATATAAAAACAACTATTTTACTACTTTGGTTTTTTTTTTCCTTTTAAGGGTTCTTTGTGTTGTTTCATCTTCTTTCATCATGATACACATATTTCAGTCTAGAGGTTTGCAGATATTGTTAATCTAATTCATTAACTTGTCCTTTAGTATTGCTGAATAATCATATAGAATATAGTTCGGGTCAATTTTGTCTTGTTCTGATTATTTTGTTTTCTGTTTGTTTTCTTTAAATTGCAGTTTTACAAAACGAACCATAAAAAGCCTGGAATAAATTGCTGCTACTTTAAGAGTTGCTTTAATGGATCACTCTCTCTCTCTCTTTTTTTTTTTTTAAGAGAGAAGCATGTTTCTTCAGATGGTATTAAAGGTGAAAAAACTATGTGGCTTTAATGAGTAGCAGAGAGATGAGTGCTTGATTGAGATCTAAAACATTTCTGAATCATTTTTAAATGTACCCAGCCCTGATAATTATCTTTATCAGTTTTGAGAGGACTATTCTGTGGGAATCTATTTTAGAAGGGCTTTAATTAAAATGTGGTGAACTGTGATACAAACACAGATCTAGGATAGATATGCTCATGGGCACCTGTATAGATGATCAAGTGACGTCATATGCATCTTTATATCATTGCACAACTGGTGCAAAATATGAAATGTGATATAGCTACAATAATACAATAGCAGAGTTGGAAGGGACCTTGGAGGTCATCTAGTCCAACTCCCTGCCTAGGCAGGAAGCCCTATACCGTTTCAGACAAAAGGCTATCCAACATCTTCTTAAAGACTTGCAGTGTTGGGGAAAATCACTTGTGTAACTTTTGTAAAAATGAGTAAAAGTAACATTTTTAGCACTATAAGATGCAGCTAGCTTTTAGGGAGGAAAACAAGAAAAAAAAAATCTACCAGCAATTTGCCTCCTTGCAGAAAACATCAAACAGCCTGGTCAGCTTCAGCACAGCCTGATTTAGCACAAGCAGCTGATTGGCGGTTGAATCAGCCTCCCAGAATACCGCTGATTGGCTGTTCCAGGCTGCAGGAATCACCGCCACCCATTGCCACTGTCCATCGCCGCCACCACCTATCGCTGTCTCCACGTGCCCAATTTGTGGCCTCTGCGCATCCAATTTTTAGCTCATTCCAGGCAGTGGGGATTGCTGCCCCCTGTAATAGGCCAAAAACAGGACATGCAGAAGCGAAAAATGGGGCAGCGGAGGCTGAAAACGGGGCATGCGGAGGCAACGATGGGCGGCAGCTGTGAGGCACAGCAGTGGCAGTGAAGTGCAGCAGCGATCCCTGCAGCATTCTCTCTATAAGATGCACAGACATTTCTGCCCACTTTTGGGGGGGGGGGGAGTGCGTCTTATAACCAAAAATATGGTATGTAGAATAGCATAGCATAGCATAGCATAGCATAGCAGAGCAGAGCAGAGCAGAGCAGAGCAGAGCAGAGCAGAGCATAGCATAGCATAGCATAGCATAGCATAGCATAGCATAGCATAGCATAGCATAGCGAATGCTACAGTTACAGGTGAGAGTTAAAAATAAAACGTTAAAAAATTAAAATAAAACTAAATAGTTTTTTTAATTGTCTAATTTGTCTTACTTGCATAGTGTATTTTGTATCATAATGAACTTCCATATGCTTGTATGTTGCATATCTTCTAAAATAACAAGAGATTAGAAATACTATTAATAGTGCAATTTTATAAATATCTACTCAGATTGAAGGCCTGTTAAATTTAAACTTTCTCACTGCCATGTGATAAATGTGTATTTCTGTTAATGTATAGCAATTATTTCCAGGGTTATCTTCCCTTATTCTTTAAGTGCTATGTTTCTTTTCTTTCTTTCTTTCTTTCTTTCTTTCTTTCTTTCTTTCTTTCTTTCTTTCTTTCTTCTCTGAGGAGGTATAAATGGCACTAAGAATGTCAGAGAAATCTGTCATGGATTTCCTTTCAAATGAAATGGTGTGAACTGCCAAAACAGCATCTGCTATGGCACAAATAGGCATGTCATTCATAAGAGTTCTGTAATGTTGATTCAAAATATTTTCAGCAAAAATAACGGACTGAAAAATTTATATATTTATAAATTTGGAGTGTATATATACACTTGTGCATTTGTGTATACATTTCCTATATATATATATATTAAAGGGTTAAGATAAAAATGCATATTAAGGATTTTTTTAAATAAGATACAGTGCATATTTTTAGGAAATACGATATATAAAAACAACCACACTTCTTTCTGTTTTCATTCTTCTTTTGAATCAGAAGGGTGCAAAACATTCACAGGATACATTAATACAAAATGTGTACTAAAATGTGCATCAAATGTACAAAATATGCATGACTGAATGCAAAAATCTATACTTCAAGCATAATTATATGAAATAATATGATGCATTTAAAATAGGGAGCTCCCTACTACCGTGTTTCCCCCAAAATAAGACAGGGTCTTATTTTCTTTTGATGTAAGCGGTTGGCATTATTTCTGGGGAGGTCTTATTCTTTTTTAGGTGCAGGAGACAGCAAGCGTGGTCACCTCATGGTTGCTACTGTGTTGCAATATTTTCAGGGAGGGCTTATTTTTAGGGGAGGCCTTATTTTAGTCCATGCGCTCAAAAGCCCGATTGGGCTTATTATCTGGGGAGGTCTTATTTTCAGGGAAACAGGGTAGCATCTTAATTTAACAAATTTTCTCATGGATTAACCCTAGGAAAAAAATACTCATTATCTAACCTGGTTATAAGATTGTTACAAGATGAAAATAAGGAATGTACATATGTGTGCCTCTTCTCTGAAAGAAACAAACAGTAGCTAAATTAGTTCTATTTTCCTGCCAGTGTCATCTTGACAAAAGAGGTAATACCATTATTCGAAACCCATCACCACCTCCATCTATGCAGTTGAATCCAGAAAATCCAGAAAATAAACAACTGTCTTATAGGCCGGCAAAGCCAAACGCAACAACTTAAAAAGTGGGCAGGAGGGGACAGGGTTAGCAAACGCAATCTTCAAAATTCAATGGCTGTTTATCACATCATCATAACCACCCTGCCAGTTAATGTTTTGCTCCGATCACCCACCCGCCTCAGGAATGCTGCAAATATTTTTCCCAAAATGTTCCCATCTCTTGTCAACCCATACGCCACATTCAAGTTGACTGGAACCGGCAACGTTAGTATGAAGTTGAACAGAAGATAATAGAGAGCTGTGGCTGTAATAAAAGCCTGCATTCATGTGGAAGAAATTGAATACCCTGCCCGCCGTGTCTACCAAGAGCAAAGGTGGTTTGCGGAAGGCTGTTAGTGTGAAAGCTGAGGGGAGCAACAAAACAGGTGTGAAAGCCAGGGGAAAACTGAGGGGGCATGAGCAGCTGTGGGAAAAGATGAAAGAAGGATATTTAAGTCTAGTCCAGAAGAGAGAGAGAGGGGGGGGGGAGAGAGAGAGACATCTACTGGTCTGTTTATTGCTTCTTCTGGTGGCCTCTTCCCAGTAATTAACGCCAACATTTTCTCTCTCCTCCCCCTCCCCCACTGACAGCTAAGAGCATAATTAGAGCTTAATAAAACATTGAGAAGCCAGCAGTGTGAAAAAGGAGAACGGGATAAACAATAAACAACGTGGCACTGGGGAAGGGCAGCCAGGGAAAGAGGATTCAGGAGCATGATGGCTGAATAATGCCTTCGATAAACTGTGGGCACGCCGGCGCTGTCACGCTCTCGGCAGCCCCAAGAGTGCCAGTAGCGTGGCGCAGACAGACAGCTCGAATTAATCCCGAGAGGAGTGCATGACAGGCGAGTGAAGCAGACAATTAGAACGAAGGAGGAAATTGGAAATGGCAAAGGTGTGAACATATGTCAAATTACAACTAAATGATAAATTACAATTCTGTCATTGAAAGAAGAAGTAATTAAGAAAGATTCTGGCTAGCTTTTTCCGCTATTTCTTTTTTTGCAAGAAAAGGGGTAAAAAGAAAAGAGAATGAAGGTTTTCCTTCTCTGCCTCCCTTCCCTCTCCCCCGCCCAGCTTATTCATTCAGTTATTCTTTCCCCTGGAGACTTGGGCTTTGAATTTATTTGGTGAATTGTTTCTGTCTGTCTCACATGTCACGTCCAGTTCATCCACCTCGCTCCTTGAGGGCTGCATTATTTGTGTGCATTAGAGATAATACCTTCCTTTCCTCTCCCCCTCTCCTCCAGCCTGGCTCCCTGTCCCTTAGCTTGGCAGAACCACTGTGTCACAAACGAACAGGAAGCCGAGGGTGCCCGATAAAATATAAAAAATCTGTGCAGTGCAGGTTATTTTTTTTTTTAAGGGCCTGGCGAAGCCGCTGCACTCTAATTATTTTCAGCAGGCACAGCACAGTCCAGCTGACAATTAGGAAGTCGCTGCTCTATTGCTTGCGGGATTCAGACACCACCTCATAATCATAATCATGTCTTTTTCATTTAGGCAGAAACATGGTTAGGTGGGGTTCCATGGCAGCCAGCTGTAAGCCTCTTAACTAGCAATTTTTTTTTTATAAAAAAAAAAGAAGGACAATTACAGCAACTTGTTGAATGACACCAGCCAAACCTACCTTGGCATTGCAATGTATTGTTAACAGGCTCCAGTTTTGGGGACCACTTAGGCACCTCTGTTGCAGCTGGGTTGTATACTAGCCCTGTGACACCTGCAAGGAGGGTGTCCTTCTTGTTTGAAGAAAACCACTTTGGCAGGTTTCACACCTTGAGAATCTTTTTCCGGCTAAAGCATGGGGAAGGAAGGGGCCGTGTTTAATATTTTAGGAGGCATACCAGAGCGGGGTGAATGAGGGCAATGATGAAAAATGACTTTCATTGCACAAATGTAATGTAAGAGCCAAATCCCCCCCTGAAATTCTTGCCCAGTTCATGCCCTTTTCCAAGCAAATTTATCTTTACAAGTAGGGCAGCAACAGGAGATGCTTCATTAACTCCTGAGCACATTTTTGCCTACAGCTACCCTGGTAAAGGAAGAAGGCAACCAGCTCTGTTTATGGAGACTTGGTTTTATGGATTCTGTGTGGTTTTATGGAGTCTTAGTATGGAAATTGTCGGTTGCTTGAGAAATGCTGGATGTTCCAATGTCTTTTTCATCATTTGCACTAAAGTCATCATCTGCCCTGCTCCCCTCCGGTTATTCTTTCTGACTGGCTAAGTTGTGGTTTGCTTAACAATGGAATAATCACAGCTGGCTGAGTTCATGCAACAAGTCTAGTCATAAATGGAGGGTGCAAAAAGTATAAGCGTTCATGTGGCATATATTTGAGGCTAGGGATGTCGCAACACCCTGTGCACGTACCCATAATGCAATATGTGCGTAAACCCCTGTGCACCCTGTGCATATGTGCGTGACTCCTGTGCTCTCCTGCCCCCCATGCATGCACTTCCCCATGCTGCTCCCACCCCCGCACATTCCCATGCATTCCCATGCCTGTGCATGCACATGTGACCCCCCACATGTGTGTCCTTCCCCTACACACATGTGCACATGTCTCCTGCATGCCCCCACCCCCTGTGCATGTGCAGCAGAGAAAACCAGCTGGCTGGTGGGAGGCATGTGTGCATGCGCAGTGGAGCTGAGCTGGGGCAACGGCTCGCATGCTCACAGAGAAGGCTCTGTGTGACACCTGTGGCACATGCACCATAGGTTCACCATCATGGTTTTAGTCTCTTCAGAGTGGGTAGAAGCAGGACTACACACCAATGTTTCTGTGCTAGGCTACTTTAGGGAAGTCCAGTGAACATAATGGGAGCTTCTAAACCCAGAAGATGGTTTCATGTATGGTACTTAACATGCCATGGAAAAACTGGGGCAGCCTTTCACCTGGTGGAAGTTGTAGATCCTCCCATTCAAAATGCCTGGATCCAGGGAACATGCTAAGAATTGCTTTGTTTTGAGACAAGTTTCATGCTAGTATTTCTGTAAATTTCCTTTGTTCTAACAAACAAAAAAAGACATATATATGTGTGTGTGTGCATGTGTGTGTGTTAGGTTTTTGAGCTGATCAATAAATAAATCAGGGAGACTAGGATAGATCTATTTCAAGCTTTTTAGCTTTCATCAGCTAGCCATACACTTACTGGGATTTCAACTGGGGCTGTATTACATGTTAGGCAGAAGCCTTAGCCACTTAAGCCACCAGGTTCTCTTCCTGATCAGCTGAGACAGGAGGATAAGTATATGGTTATATTATTCCCAGTGACAAGAAGCACAAATATTTGAATTATAGAGCCTCTGACCTGGTCTCAAGCAATTAAGGCTGAATCATACAGTTGGTACACATCTTTGGAATATCATACAGAGAGTTTGGGTATAATTCAGCTAAATTGAGTTCTACTGATTTCTATAGGCAGCATTAATACATTTGTTAACCTTCCTGTGACTTTAAAAAAACACATAAAACATAGAAAATATAGGCTGCTTCAAAATTCAGTCCCGTTGACCCACCATTATAATATTTTTCTTCATATGGACAACATGGAAATAAATTGGTACAATATTTGTAAGAGGTAAAACTATCCCATTAGTACCAGGAAGAGCTTGCCTTCTGTTGTGAGCATGAGGCATGAAGGTTAAAGCCTCCTGAACAAACCCTTGTCATAGTCCAGCTCTGACTTCCCCTCTAAAGCTACAACCTCACAGATTTATGTTTAAAAAAATTATGATCAAGCATTGTGCATGTGCACGCAGAGCTAATTAAGCCCCTAATATCATATCCCCTTAGGCCTTTTCACATTTTGAACAAACCCTGGATATTATTCTAAAACTTAAAATCTAGAGAAATACTGAGCAACAAGACACTCCTTCGAGTTCTCACGAAATTGGTAATTGTCTAATGGGTGAAAGAAGAGATGAGATTCTGCCAAGTGCAAGAAGCATGTTTCTTTCTTCCGCTGAGTAAGATACATGGCTTTATATGCCAGTGTAACAGAATGGATGAGGGAGACACCACTGGTATCGTTCTGAAATAAATCATTTTAGAGCTGTTCTGGTCAGATGCTAAAGTTAAGAGTCTGAACAGCTTAATTAGGAGGCATGTTAAAAGCAAAAGGTGAAAGTTGCATTAATTACAGGAGACATCTCTCTCAGCCAGCCAGGTAGCAACTGTTCTGTGCTGCTAAGGTAACATTATGCCACCCTCTTCATTAATCAAGGGCATTCTGCTATCGTTTGAGCTGGCTGGGCTGATATGCTTCTGCATATGCTATCGTAGCCTGGTTTGACTGTACGTTTCAGGTTGATCGTTTTGGTTTAATTGGAGCTAATTATTGCCATATAAATTAGCAGAGAAGAACACCAGCACGATGCTTAGTGCACATCCTCTAGGCTTTCTCCCGCTGAGCCAGGCAAATCCTACCCAAGACTGCGATGTAATGTGCGATGAACAAGTTTGCGGTATCATCATCATTTTTTCTCCACGGGAGTTCAGAATAGAGGCAATTTCTCCTTTCCAGATGTTTTACATAGGAAAGTTTAAGAATGGTGGGGAGGTGAATTCTTAAACAGTGATTTCCCCCCCCCCCACTGAGCTCAGTTGTGGGACCTCCATATGGGAACTTGGTATCACTTGGGATCAGCTCCAGGACTGTCTGATCAGAAGATTCTCATTCACTTGAGAGTTGTTTTTCTTTTCAGACTTTGGCTTATCTGAAATCAAAGGAAAACTTTTCTTTTGCCACACAGGAATCTGTAAGCTTTTCCCCATCTCTTGAGCTTAAGTGAGCCCTTCCAAGGCTATTCCTCAACCCCCAAGCAACAACCCGATGTCTGGAAGGCGGGGAGGTTCTTTGCTAAAGAGAAGGGGAACAAAAAGATCTCTGCTCTATTCCACCTTGCTCATTTCACCCGTGCTTCTCCGTGCCCTGAAAGACTTTCAAGAAGTGCTCTCCATTTTAAAACTGCATTTTGAAAGTAGAACTCCTGGAGCTTGCTTGCATTGTTCAAGACATTCCTCTTTCAAACACTCAAGCCACTATGGGAGCGTGCAATCGTGGTTAGACGTACAGGAAATTGTACTTGGCTGGCTGCAAAACTGCCAATATGGTATTAATACATGGAATTTAGTAATAATGGAAACCATTACAGCAGCTTGGATGCATATGTAGGCAAGGTAGAACTTAGTGTAATTTCTCTTTTGCATAGAGTGGGGAGAATCAACTTTTGCTTCACCTGTACCTGTAAGAGCTTAGTGGGATAGGAACTAATTAATTCCGGGTTTTGCTTTCTGTTCCTGGAGTAGCCAGAGAGATAGCTACCGTATTTTTCAGAGTATAAGGCGCACCTTTTCCCCCTCAAAAAAAAGGCTGACAATCTGGGTTCGTCTTATACAGTGAATAAGCAGAGTATAGCATTTTGTGTCTCCCGAAACCCCGCCCTCTTCACCAAAATGCCCATGCATAGCTTGTAGAAGGTTTTCAGAGAGCTCTGTTTTTTTGCTCAATTTTGCCCTCCACCCCAGCCCCCAGGAGCACTCTATAAGCTTCCTAATGCTCTTTTTTTTTTTTTACCAAAAAACACACCTGTTTTTTGCTTGTTTTGCCCCCCACCTTCCTCCCCCAGGAACACTCTACAAACCTCCTAAGGGCTATTCATGCCCTTTGGGGGGGGGAGAATGGGCCCATTTTCACAAAAACAGACCATTTTTGGGAAGTTTGCAGAGTGCAAAAACTTTTTTAATTTGCCTCTTCAAAACCTTGGTGCATGTTATACTCCAATGCATCTTATACTCTGAAAAATATGGTAATTGGTTCTTGGTGAACTCAACATATTTCTGCATTTCACAGGTAACTACAGAGAAGACAATTGCACAACCATTTCAAAAATTATGGTCATTGAGAACGAAAACAGAGGTGAGGAATCCCACCTGACCAAAATTCCATCCAAATGCAACATTGGTTTGCGTTCCCTATAACCTACCTACTCCCAAAGATTCCAGTATGTTTTTGTTTATCATTTATCTGTTTACCTTTTTCTCTCTCTACTTTTACGGTAGTTTACAAAGTTTATATAATGCAAGATAAAGTTTTAAAGAATAAATGAACATCCAACATCTCTTTCCAGCAGATACCGACATCAAAACAGACTTCAGTGTTTCCAGCTTTCACTGTTCATTCAAACATGATGGCCTGAAAACAGACCAAATGTATCTACTTTGAATCTGCATACCAAAGTTGCTTGGCCACAATAATTCATGCTCTGTATTTTGTGCCTCCTTGTCTTGTATCTGAGGTTGAGTGACATGAAACAAGGTTTCAAGATTGAATTGACGTATAGATATATGTTTGCTCAATGTTCTTTAAGGATTAAAATCTGGTGACTTCATTCATTCATTCATTTTCTATATGTATCTGAACAATTGGAATTGGAACTCTTATACTTCTAGAGGCATCAGATCAATAAAGGTTGATTTTGGCAGGTGCACCCAATTTATTAGGCTGTTATTAACATAGATAGTTAATTTTTATTTTTTAAATTATTTTATTTATATTTATATCCTGCCCTTCTCCACAGAGGACCCAGGGCGGCGCACAGGAATTTAAAAAACATATAAAACAATAAATACATAATTTAAAAACATATTAAATTAATCTAATCCTATGCTAAAACCAATTTTAAAATTCCCAATTTAAAACTATCTAAAAATAGTCCCCATGGGAGGTTAGGCTAGGCCGGCTTGCTGGAAAAGATGTGTCTTTGGACACTGGCGGAAGAGGCGGAGGTCGGTGATGGTGCGCAATTTAGGGGGTAGGTCGTTCCAAAGGGCAGGGCCCGCCACAGAGAAGGCTCTTCCCCTGGGTGTCGCCAGACGGCATTGCCCAGCCGACGGCACCCTGAGGAGACCCTCTCTGTGGGAGCGGATCGGCCGAAGGGATGTATGGGACAGGAGGCGGTCTCACATATAACTAGGCCCCGAGCCATGGAGCACTTTAAAGATGGTTGTCAAAACCTTGAAGCGCACCCGAAAGACCACAGGAAGCCAGTGCAGCTCACGCAGGGTCGGTGTTATGTGGGAGCATCTAGTAGCTCCTGTAATCACCCGCGTGGCTGCATTCTGGACTAACTGTAGCTTTCGAGTGCACCTCAAGGGAAGCCCCATGTAGAGAGCATTACAGTAGTTGAGCCGGGACGTCACGAGAGCTTGAGTGCCTGTGCGAAGGGCAGCTCGGTCCAGTAAGGGGCGCAATTGGTGCAAGATACATATTGTATTTGCAAATGTTATTAATTGGGCTTACTTTTGGGGTGGAAAAGGTACTTTATGAATCTTGGAATATATGAAATTTTCCCCCTTCTCCTCCTCAGATATATATCCTCTGTGTCCAGGGTAGAGATTTAGTCTTGGAGTTTTCACACAACCTCTGTCATTAAGGTTAAGCTTTACTGGCAAGAGATGCCAATAACTGATAGATGACTGCAGCCGCCAGGAATGTATTAAGCCCCTAACAGACAGCTAAGATGACAAAATGTCACGGAGAAATGCCTGTAGTCATTTAAAATGTCTTTAGGGTGAATCTATGCCTGATTTGTATCCTTCCCACCTACATAGCCCTTTTAATGGGGAAAAAAAACCCAAGAAAGATTATTTTTCCTGCCCTTTCTTTTGCCTATTTTCTTTCCCTGTATCTTTTTTTTTAAGCATATGTCATGGTTGCAATGGTATAATGGCAAATTGTTCTGAAAGCAGCCTTAAGATCTCAAAGACACAATTTTTTGATCAGTCTCCCCTCTGGTCAGATCCTCTTTTCTTCACAATCAATATAAGTAAAAAGTTATAGAAAAGTAAATTAGGACAGGTTGGATTCAAATGTAGGTGCACGCAAATGGTTAGAAGTAGCTACCTGTGTCCACACTACCTGTGACTCCAGATGTCCTTTACAGAGCTGAGTAGAGCAATGATGGTATCCTTTGAAGTATTGCACAATAAATTATGCTCTTGTCCACAGTGAATAATGATGAAGTCTTCCTAAGAAAGCTACAATGGGCAAAATTCTGGGTCTCACACTGTCTACTTTTTGAAGGTAACTTAAAACCAGACACTTCAGCATCATAACCATAATCCCCGGGACACAACATTTAAGAATAAATGTTAATTGGATGTTTATAGAAATAATGATTGATTGCATGAATATAAAATGATATATTTGTATCTCTTTCCACTTTGTAGGGAAATGAAAAATGATTTGTATTATCTTTTTTTTTTTTTTTGTAAGAAGCCTCGGAGGGGGCCGACACCTCCAACATAGATGTCCTCAAAATATCTCTGTAACATCTTATACCTTTTTCCTATTTTTAAAATTTTGTAAAAACCAATAAAACTTTTTTCATAAAAAAAGAATAAATGTTAATTAATATAGTTTAATTTTGAGAAATGTTTTAAGGAATAATCAGATAAAGATTTGTCGTTTACCATGTCTACTATTTTATTGTAGGTTTGCCCCCTCTCAAAATTATGGAGCTCTTTGGATTCTTTAAAAGGTAGAGTAGTATACAAAAAGGTACCATCATGTTGTCTTTGTTATTGTGCCACACGCTTCCTTCTTTTTGCTGTGACATCTAGTAGGATACTGGAACTTCTATGGCTTTTCCCTCAGCATTCTCCAAAAGTTGCCGTCCCTTCTCACATGTATTATGACACACTCGTAGCTAACTCACCCTCCCAAAACAACAGGCAAAGTTGTGAAATGGAAAAATTGAGGTGTAGGAAAAGATGAGAATGCCTGAAGATTGACAAGAGATACCTTCTCAGCACATAGTGAAGGGTGAAGCAAGTATTTATTTTACCTGATTGCTCTGTGGTTTCACATTTCACAAAGGGGTAACTCCACCTCTAGTCTGCCACACCTTTACATCAGTTTATAGTTGCAAAGCAGTTGTATTTTCTTTCCAAGGGTACTTTAAAAAAAACCCATTTATTTCAAAATTAGATTACAACTCGGAATTAATTTTTATAATAATGATGATGATCATACAATTGTACTGCAAATTTTGAAAAAAGGAAAAGCAAAAATCCATGCGGTAACTATGATGTGGGTTATACTTACATTGTGGCGCTGAGAGTGGCCAAACGCCATCATTGTGCCACCCACATAGCATCCGCAGAAAACCGCCCTGCCGCCCTGTTTAGGGTGACCCACTCCCTCCTCCAACAGAGGGTGCGGGAAGCCCCGCTACAGGGTAGAGCAGAGGAATTTGTGACTTTTCTGCAGGAGAAAATCGCTCAGATACAGAACGAGTTAGCCCCCATTGATGGCCCAGTGGGATGCCACGAGACAGATCTTGTTTGGGAGGAGTTTGACTCCGTTACTTCCGAGGATATGGACAGGTTACGTGGGCGACTACGAGCCACCACATGTTTATTGGACCCGTGTCCCTCCTGGCTTGTACTGGCATCCTGGGAGGTGACACGAGGCTGGCTCCAAGAGGTTGTCAACGCATCCTTAAGTGAGGGTTCCTTGCCTGCTTCCCTAAAAGAGGCTATGGTGAGGCCCCTCCTTAAGAAGCCCTCTTTGGATCCAGCTCTTTTAACCAACTATCGTCCAGTCTCCAACCTTCCCTTCTTGGCGAAGGTTGTTGAGAGTGTGGTGGCACAACAGTTTCCCCGTCACCTGGAGGAAGTTGATTATCTAGACCTGCGCCAGTCCGGCTTTCGGCCCGGGCATAGCACCGAGACGGCATTGGTCGTGTTGGTCGATGATCTCTGGAGGGCCAGAGATGGGGGTTGTTCCTCCATCCTGGTCCTATTAGACCTCTCGGCGGCTTTTGATACCATCGACCATGGTATCCTATTGCACCGGCTGGGGGGATTGGGGATGGGAGGCACTGTTTTGCGGTGGTTCTCCTCCTACCTCTCTGGCCAGTCGCAATTTGTGTTGACAGGAGAGCAGAGGTCGACCCCGAGACCCCTCACATGTGGGGTGCCTCAGGGGTCGGTCCTCTCGCCTCTCCTGTTTAACACATATATGAAGCCGCTGGGTGAGATCATCCGTGGTTTTGGGGTAGAGTACCATCTCTACGCTGATGATACTCAGCTGTATATATCTACCCCAAACCACCCCAACGAAGCCGTAGCGGTGATGTGCCAGTGCCTGGAAGCCGTACGGATCTGGATGGGAAGAAACGGACTCAAGCTCAACCCGACCAAGACCGAGTGGCTGTGGTTTCCGGCTGCCCGATTCAACCAGTTGACTCCATCGCTGGCCATTGGGGGCGAACATCTTGCCCCAGTGGATGGGGCGCGCAACTTGGGTGTCCTCCTGGATGCCCGGCTGTCCATGGAAGATCAAGTGACAGCCGTGGCCAGGAGGGCGTTTTACCAGGTTCACCTGGTTCGCCAGTTGCGCCCCCTATTGGATCGGGACGCCCTTCGCACAGTCACTCATGCTCTCGTGACATCCTGACTGGACTATTGTAACTCTCTCTACATGGGGCTCCCCTTGAGGTGCACCCGAAGACTTCAGCTGGTCCAGAATGCAGCCGCGCGAGGAATAATGGGTACCGCAAGGTATACCCATGTAACACCCCTCTTGCGCGAGCTGCACTGGCTACCTGTCGTCTTTCGGGTGCGCTTCAAGGTGTTAGTTCTCATCTTTAAAGCACTCCATGGCTCGGGACCTAGCTATCTGCGGGATCGGATTCTGCCTCATACATCCTCCCGGCCGATTCGCTCCCACAGAGAGGGACTTCTCCAGGTGCCGTCCACTAGACTTTGTCAGCGGGCGACGCCCAGGGGAAGGGCCTTCTCTGTGGAGGGCCCAGCCCTCTGGAATGACCTTCCCCCCCGACATTAGAACAACTACGGACCTCCGCTCCTTCCGTCAGAAATTAAAAACTCATTTTTTCTGCTTGGCCGGCCTAGGTTAGTCTCTACCCAGGGATTAGGGATTGTTAATTTTAAATGGGAATTTTAGTGCAGGGATAGTTAAATTTAATTTGTTTTTAGTGTATTTATGTATATTTTTTATGCTGTTTTAATTTTCTCCCTGTACACCGCTCCGAGTCCCCTAGGGGAGAGGATGCGGTTATACAAATAAATATTCGTATTCGTATTCGTATACTTAACTCGCAGGATTTGGGCTTAATTCATATTAGAATTTATGAAAATGGCATGTTTCATATTGAGTTGTTATTTTTTTTGGTATTTCACATTCAACAATTTCTAAATTTAATTACAATCAGAATCTCCCTGGGGTATACTGTTATAATTTTGCTTTGTATCATTTTATTTATTACAAATAGCACTGGAAGACATTGGCACATATGCATCTTGATTCAACCACGGCATACAAGAAATCTCGATTTCATTGCATATTTTTTGTTTGCATTTTTAAATCTCCCTGTATGTGCACAGGGCACATCAATTGTCTGCAAGAAAGGAAAATAAGACTCAAGCTAAAATTGAACCTAATTCTTTGTGCTCAGCGACTTGAACAAAACCCTAAAATCAAGACATGGAAGAAAAAAGGCTAACATGTTGATGATACCTCGAAATCACAATCTAGTAATTCAGAGCCTTATCATACAAAGGAAAAATAAATGAAACTGAATATTATTATCACCAGAATTATATGAAGGTCTTACATGGACCTTATATTATTTGTAACCATTTCCCCAGTACTATGGAATTTTATAAAATTAAGACTTGTCTGTAACCTTGTTTTACATTCTTCATAAAATAGATGAATGTTTATGTGTAAGTGTTCACCACTTATTGAATAGTCAAGAAAAAGTGGTTTGTTCTTCTATAATCTCTGTAATGTGCACTTGAACTTCAGTATAAGAGCCTAACTTATTGTTACATGAAAATAAACTTATGACCAGGTAAATTTGCATCTTTTAATTGCCAAGTGTCATTTCTTCAGTGTTATCACATATAAAGATATCCTTAAATATTTACAAAATGTGACAGGGTGTGACATAATGTGATATACTGTACATAGACATACATACATAATGTATATGTATATCAGAGGTGGGTTCCTGCCAGTTCTAATCTCTTCTATAAAAGAGGTTCCACAAATCTACAGTGCCCTTTAGAACCGGTTCCAGCTCCCTCCCCCCGCCTGTCCGCACATCATCAAGATGAAAAGCAAGAGGAGGAATTCTGGGAGTTGAAGTCCACAAGTCTTAAAGCTGTCAAGTTTGAACACCCCTGGGGGTTTTTTTTCTAAAGGGTTAGGGGTGCAAGGGTCTTGTAACTAGACAGCTTTAAGACTCACGTGCCAGAGTTCCTGAGCCAACATTTTGGTTGCTAAGCAAGAGCGTTGTTAAGTGAGTTTCACCACATTTTAAAAGTTGGCCATGCCCACCCAGTCACATGGCCAGCAAGCCACTCCTACCTGGTCAAATGGCTGGCAAACCACACCCACAAAGTAGGCCACACCGACAGAAGAGGTTCTAAAAATTTTTGAAACCAACCACTGATGTACATGTTCATATACATACACACACACACACACACACAGATGTGTATGTGTTCTGTCAAAGCACCTGGTGTGCCCAAAATGGGAGAGAGCATATTGCTTCCCTTCTGCTTTGACAGAAAAAAAACCACTTAATCACTCCCCTGGCTCAGCTGATAAAGGAAGGAGAACTTGTGGCTTAGAGGTTAATACAACTGCCTAATATGTAAGCAGCCCAAGTTCAAAGCCCAGCAAGGGTATGGCTAGCTGATGAGAGCTAAATAACTTGAAATAGATCTATACTAGTCTCCTTTCGATTTGTTATCAGCAAAAAGGTGTATGTATGTATGTGTACATATAGCTGCTTTAGAAATTTGTAAAAAGGTTCTACGTTTGCATTTTTGTACACTGTGAAACTGAAGTTAAATCTGATCTTGTGCAGCCCTTTCTAGTTTATGCACTCGTGTATGTGCACATGCATAGGGTATTTTCTATTACAATATTTACCAATTTATGCTAACAAGAGCAGAAAGTGTGTATTGTGTTGTTTCATTAGGTTTTTCAGTTCAGCAATGGCACATTGTTCTTTATTACTGCCATATTTTTGTCCTAAGAAATTTGCCTTCCCAAGGATGACTGTATTCCATTCTAGATCTTAGCCTGAGAAGTGTAATTAAAGTTGATCTAATTAAAAATGAAGGCCAGACAAAAATCTTTAAAGTCAAGTTGGGATAAATGTATTTTTCTCACACCACTCACCTTTAGTTTTGTTCTTTCCACAACATAAACAATTTATAATCCATGTATGCAAAGGGTTGAGCACATCTACCTAGTTGCCGGCCCCATTAAAGACTGGGATTAACTCCTTCTGCAACCTGTTTCCTTCCCTTCCCTTTTGTAGACCATTCTTTAAGAAAGGAACATAGTTACAATGGCGCCCAAATCTATGTGAAATTGCCTCCTGTGTTTAATTCCTTAATAACCCAGGTGTTAAATAAATGCAGAATTACCCGAAAGACATCGGATCTGTTCATTTGAGTTAACTTTTATTAACCTATTTATAATTTCCCACCTTGGAAACTATGCTATCTTTCCCACATTGGGAAATTTAGAAGATTGAAGATCATCTCTGTAAAGAGATCTGTCTTTCTATAAATATGCGGCATGGGCTTAATCGTCATCCCTCAGACCGATACGCTCCCACAGAGAGGGCCTTCTCAGGGTGCCGTCGGCCGGACAATGCCGACTGGCGACACCCAGGGGAAGGGCCTTCTCTGTGGCGGGCCCTGCCCTTTGGAACGACCTTCCCCCGGAACTTCGCACCATCACTGACCTCCGCCTCTTCCGCCAGTGTTTAAAAACACACCTTTTCCATCAAGCCGGCCTAACATAATCTCCGCTGGGACTAATGTAGATAGTTTTAATTGGGGATTTTAATTGGTTTTAGCACAGGGCCGATATTTAATAGGTTTTTAAAAAAAATTGTATTATTTTGTATGTATTTTAAATTCCTGTGCGCCGCCCTGGGTCCTTCTGGAGAAGGGCGGGATATAAATCAAATAAATGAAAATAAATGAAATATGTTTAGTTTGAGATCATGGTCATAAATCACATGAGTGACAGGAGCATATTCAGCTTTGAAATATGCATCCAAAGGGAGGGGGTTCTACTTCGAGATTGCAGGTTCAGATTTCTTTCACACTTCCTGAAAATATGCATAGGATAATGTCACATGATAATTGGGGAGAATCTGGTTCTGACTCAACCAACAAGGCTAATACAGTCACATCTTTCACTGAGCTGTTTCCTCAACCTGTGGGAAAAGCAAGGTACAGAAAAAATGAAATAAATCACCAGAGAGATAGCAATCTCTAACTTAATACAATTTTGTGGTGGCATTGTACACAAATATATTCTATGCACAGTGCACTGGTAGAAGGAGGATTCTTTTAGTTGTCCCATTAAGTACAAATCAAAAATCATTCCCACTGATCAATTAAATTGACCTAAATCAGGGATGTTAAACACAAGACCCGCAGGCCGGATCCGGCCCATGAGGTGCTTAGATCTGGCCCACAGGGTCGGCCTGGAAACAGCAAAGGACCAGCCTGTGGTGCCTCTGCCAGTGAAAATGGAACTCGGAAGGGCTGCATACGCCCCTCCTGAGCTCAGTTTTTGGCTATGACAACCTCCTGCATCCCTCTGCTGGTGAAAATGGCGCTCAGGAGAGCCGCGTGTGGCCCTCCCAAGTTCTGTTTCATTGGCAGAGTGCTCGGGCCACCACAGGCGCCCCCACACTAGTGACATTGAGCTGCCTCCCAAGGTCAAACACATCCCTGATGTGGCCAATGAAATCGACATCTCTGACCTAAATCATCCTTCTGTTGTCAGCTGTTTCCAGGGAGATGCAATCCTCAATGTTGATCTACAACTGTCATGATGAGCACCAATTTGTATCTTTTTTGGAAAATGGAGCCAGTTTTCCTAGTATAAGAGGAAGGCTTCCACCGCTGTGCTGGTCTCAGTCAAGTGTTAAAACCTGCTGTTGTTATAAGAACATTATTCCTCGTTGACGGATGCCTACCATTTTTAGTGAAATGCATGCATTCCAAAAAGGATGCATAGATCATTTGATGGAGCACATTCATTATGGCAAAATGTGTACTTCATCTAATGAAACCAATATATCATCTTGTAAAATAATTATGCATATACATTCCAATAGTCGGTTCTTGTGTTGTTTTTTAGAATAAGGTGAGCAGCAAACCCAGCTGTGCTAGATACTGCAATATGTTAGAAAGGAAACAGAGCCAGGATGACGTCCTCCTCCTCCTCCTCCTCCTCCTCCTCCTCCTCCTCCTCCTCCTCCTCCTCCTCCTCCTCCCCTCCTCCTCCTCCTCCTCCTCCTCCTCCTCCTCCTCCTCCTCCTCCTCCTCCTCCTCCTCCTCCTCCTCCTCCTCCTCCTCCTCCTCCTCCTTCTTCTTCTTCTTCTTCTTCTTCTTCTTCTTCTTCTTCTTCTTCTTCTTCTTCTGCTAAAGATGGCACAATATCTTTTGGTTGCAACTGGAAGGCACAAACAGATGACACTGCCCGCTATTGATTCTCTGCTCACTGTCAAAACGACTTGAGCCAAGATCAAAACTTTCTGAAAATTTCAGGTGACTGAAAGAATAATGAATGAAAGCTTCAGGTGACTGAAAGAATAATGAAATAGTGAAGCATGGGATTTTTCTTTTAAAAAGCTTAGGATAAAATAAGAGGTTAAGGAACAGAGGAATAATATTATTACGTGTTTCTGCCAGGATTTGGACTAGCAACTTTCTACTTACAAGGCAAAAGTTATAACTACTCTACTCGATGCTAAAGGTTGCTCTAAAAGTCATTAGAAAGATGCAAAGCAGTAAAAGAAAAAAAGGATTTCAAAAGAAGTATCTCTGGTGTGGCCACCTATATCTACAGTATAGTTGGATGCTTTAACATTGCAGATATAATTACAATTTGACCTTTTGCATTTATGTACGTATATGCATGTGATCTACCTATCTAATTGATTATGTATTATCAAGTTGTTGACTCTAACAATCACATGGACAGAAAGATGTTCTTCATGATGACCTATGCCTAATCTTGTCTTTCAATGATAAACCCATCACTTCTGTAACTGAATTCCACCCACCTTGCTGCTTTCTTGGAAAAAATCATCTATAGAGTAATTATCCAAACTTGCAATCTAGCCTGAATATCTTGAAAGCTGTTGCGAACTGTTTTAGTCTGAGCTGAATTCTTTTAAATCAGTTCTGTATCAAGCTAATATAGGAGAGGAGCAGTTTAAACAGCAAGCATAGCTACGCCCTAAGTATGCAATGTATATTTGATATAGGTTCGATTGTCATGTGTAGTGGCAGCATAAGAGCCAGTTTAATATAGTTTTTAAGACATCTGGTTCAGTGGTGGGGTTAAAATTTTTTTACTACCGGTTCTGTGGGCGTGGCTTGGTGGGCATGATTTTGTGGGCGTGGCAGGGGAAGGATACTGCAAAATCCCCATTCCCTCCCCACCCCACTAACCTGCTTTCCAGCTCTGTTCTCCTGTGCAGGGCAACAAAAGAAGGTGAGCTGGGAGGCAGCAGGGGCGGGGCCAGCCTATTTGCCAGTTCTCCAAACTACTCAAAATTTCTACTACCAGTTCTCCAGAACCTGTCAGAACTGGCTGAATATTTATTTATTTATGTATTTACTTTATTGTCATTGTACGTATATACACAGTATGTCCATACAACGAAATTCACATAACACCCAGAGACGAGGCCCAACACACATGACAATCCCCAAACACCCACCACCCACCCAAAATTTCCCATTCCTAAACCACCCAAGCATCCACACAACAGACCAAGCAACAGCTCACTGATGGTGGCTCTTTAGTTCAGTGTTGAGTGCAATTATAGCTCTGGGATGAAAAGTATTCAGAAGACACATGGTCCGAGTTTTAATTGTTCTGTATCTTCTGCCAGAAGGTAACAGTCTAAAAAGATTGTAAGCAGGATGGGAAGAGTCTCTGAGAATGTTGTGCAAATACCACCTCTGATCAGGTTAGAAACTGGGAGATGGCAAGTTCTAGTCCTGCCTTCAGTATAAAGACAGCTGGATGACCTTGAGCCAGTCACCCTCTCTCTCAGCTCTAGGAACCAGAAACTGTTTCTGAAAAGCCTTGCCAAAAACCTCGAGACCTGTCTAGAGGTTGCCAGAAGTCAGTACTGACCAAAAAGTACCAAAGGTCCCCTTGGAGACTTTGTCCTTCTGCTTGTCTAATATTCTTTAACAATAAGCTTTAGCTACAGCTACTCAGGGATGAGAAGCATATGTGTTAGGGGCAAGCACAGGGCAAAGTAGACATTCTTCTAATCTGCGGAGTGAACAAACTAAGGTTGGTACATGTCTTCTTGGATAAAAGAATAGAAGGGATCACCCACCTCTCTGTTCATAACTAAAGACCTCCTGATTCACCAAGCAAAACCCATAATATTACCAAGCATGCATGTGCATTTAAAATATGAATTTTAACATCAACATAATTCATGCATACACGCATACAGGCAGAAATAAATTTATAGTGCACGTAATTTGACTTTGACCCATTATACTAAGAACTTAGGTCAGCTTTAGATTGCTGAAAGCTTTGGGGATTGGTGTATATAGATTTTCACAATGGCCCCAAACCAAAGATTTACAAGATTTATTATTTACAATAATATTTGGTATTATTCATAGTATAGCAGTGAATTCATTAGTAACCCAGACACTTGATAAGTACAAAGTATAAAGTAGACGGTTTTTTTCCTACATTTTCTTTTCTTAGTTTGCATTTTTAATTATTTAATTTACTTTTAAAAATATTTAATATTAAAGATGTTTTGTTAATAGGGTATGCACAATTTTTTTTTAAAAGATGCAAGTCCAATCATGTGTTTCCCATGCACAATAGATTGCTGAAATCAGAAAAGCATCAGCACTAATTTTCACTAGGATTTCTAACTGATTAGAGAATAGAAGTTGAATGCAGTTTGTGAAATGACCAAAAATACTTCTGCAATTTTTTGGTTCAAATCTGGGTTTTGAGTTCTAATTCTCTAGTACTAAGAGAACTTAAGTATAATCTTAAGAATTCTGCAGCATAATTAACACAGTTTCAAGTATAACATGGCATGGACACATTCCATGCTTTCTCATATTCTAGTTAGCTGTGCCTATGATCCATTAATCCCGACCCCTGATTTGGCATATCTCTTTCTCGTCTTCCTTTTTACATTTCTATTCCACCAAATTCTCCCAGTCATATTACTTCTTCATTCTGGTTTTAGTCTCTAACCATTCTTAGTCACTGATATTTTAAAATTGCAATTCAACTGTACTCTGAATCTGTGAATTAACTGTCACTTTCTTCAGAATCTTGTAAATTCTATTATTGTTTTTGCTTTTCCAGACAGAGTCGGAAATAGCTGCCATGAATAATAGGGGATGAGAAACGAGTTTTTACAAGCCAAACTGTTACATCAGAATGCCTTTCTAGATCTTCAGGAACACCCATATATCATACAAGATATCCAACAAGAAAATCTGCATCTGGATTTGGACATCAACTTTGATGTCATCATTGTATAGAAAATGGGTCAACTTTTTTCAGCTGGTGGGCTCATTTGAAATATGGAGACCATGTAGTGAATTCTCTCACAAAATGGATGTTGGGGAGAAATTGCCCATTTATAAAATGGCTCCCTGGTGGAGCATTAACTGTGATAAAGTATTGATTTATGAGAATGCTATCTATCATTTCTTCTAGCTTCCTGTTCTTCTGCAAATTTCTCCTGATTAATTGTTTTATTTAGGTAGATAAACACATTTCCAGACTTAACACTGCAGCACAGTAGTTATCATTTATATATTATATTACCCCTTTGGCGCTCAGAGGAATTCTTGGAAATAAAAATGATTCTGGAGGTTGTTTTTGTTCTTTATTTTCAAACTAAAAACATCTCTTTTAATTGTTAAAAAACAGAAGAGGCATGGAAACTGGTGAAGCATTGAAGTGAGTACTGAATAGTCTCATAAACTACATTGGGAATCACAATTATTAGAGTTAACCAATGATAGTGAATTGGGAAAGCGGAGAGGACTTGAAGAAAAATCATGACATCTTCTCAGCCCTTCTCAAAAAATAAGAAAAATGCACACCTTTTCCCCATCTTGATGGGAAAGTAAAATTAGAAATTAACAACTGTAACCAATATTTATCATTAATATTTCTCCTTCTCCTCTTCCTTTTCCTTTTCCTCCTCCCCTTCCCAGAAATTTAAATTCTTACATTGTTAAAAAAAAATTAATGCATTTAAATGTAATTTAATGTTTTATTGGCTAATCTCCAATCAACAATACAGTGAGCACTAATAGTGAATTGTGGTAATTCTGTTGTCAACAGATATTATACTTCTGTACTAATTCACTTTTTTTCTTTTTCCCTTTTGCTTGCTTGTGCACTCTTTTTAAAAAACGAATCATTCTGTTATGAAATAATATTTTTGCAACAGTTTCCCAGATATTCAGGCTTCCTAGGACCCAATTCAATCCTTTCAATCCAATGACCAAGTACATGTATTATTACCTGATCCACTACGTAGTTGAAGGAATCTCATCTTGACTCAGTTTTTTATTCTTCCAGCCTTAAACTCATTTCATTTCTGCACCAGCGTACTAGTTTTTTTCTAAAGAAACCAGTTGAAAGTATATAAGCAGTTTTCTGCACTACTTTTGATATACACTATTGTATCTATGTTTTCTAATCCCCATATTTAGTGCAAATATTTTCCTTGATATAGCACATTTTTGCATTTTATTTTCGTACTCTTCTAATATATGGCTAGTTGTTAAATCTGTTCTTGTTTTGCATTGAGAGACCTGCATCACAAACCTTCAGTGTAACTACTGAGTTACATTTTTGTTAGCCTGCTGGTTTGAAAAGTGAGCATTTGGTGATGTGAACGTAAGCAATTGCTCCCCTATCCCTAATCCCAGCTGCTGAGCTAGAAGCCATTGTGCCATCTCTTGTGTGCTGTATTAGTGATGCTTGAGTACCCCTGAAAACAGGGCAGCCATTCTTTTTTTTTCTAATAAGCTGCCCCAATGATGCAGAGAGTAAAACATCTGGGACTGGAAACTGCAAAAGATAAGAATCTCCTTAACAATTTTTCTCAAAATTGTCCTGATGGGGACAGTTCCTAATCAGGACAGGTGAGGAAACTTCAACTATCTGTGCAGAATTTCTCAAATCACACTCATTCTCAGAGTTAATAGAATAACAGAGTTGGAAGAGACCTTGGAGGTCTTCTAGTCTAACCGTCTGCTCAATCAGGAGACCCTATACAATTTGAGACAAGTGGCTGTCCAGTCTTTTCTTAAAAACCTCCAGTGATGGAGCACCCACAACTTATGAAGGCAAGCTGTCCTACTGGTTAATTGTTCTCGCCCTCTTTTGTCTAGACTACACATATCCAATTCTTACAGCTGTTCGTATATGTTTTAGTCTCCAGTCCCCTAATCATCTTTGTCACTCTTCTCTGCACTCTTTCCAGAATAACAGAGATAATAGAATAACAGAGTTGGAAGAGACTGGGAGGTCTTCTTGTCTAATGGTCTGCTCAAGCAGGAAACTCTATACCATTTTAGACAACTGGTTGTCCAATATTTTCTTTAAAATTTCCAATGTTGGAGCACCCACAACTTCTGGAAGCAAGTCGTTCTACTGATTAATTGTTCTGTAGGAAATTTCTCTTTAGTTCTACATTGGTTCTCTCCTTGATTAGATTCCATCCATAGTTTCTTGTCCTCCCTTCAGAAGCTTTGCAGTATAGGATGACCCTCTCTTCTTTGTGGTAGCTCCTTAGATATTGGAACACTGCTACCATATCACCCCTAGTCCTCTTGTTTTATTAGACTAGAAATACCCAATTCCTGCAACCATTCTTGAAAACTAAACATTCCTGCAACCATTCTTGAAAACTAAAGGTTGCTCTACATGGGATGATGTGAAAGCCTTGTCCACAACCTCTTCTTCACCTGTAAAGGACTTCACAGTTAGTAAGGGGAATAGTTCTTTATCTCAATCCACATAGACTGGCTGGATCCTTAATATATTTGGAGAGGAATTGTTTCTAGCCTCAACCTTTCTTTCTGAAGGTTGTGTTGCAATACCTTTGGTTTCACAGAAATGCAGCTCTTTTTTATGGAAGCTCATTTCATTATTCAGTGAACCCTTTTGCTGACCCTTGGATCCCTCTATATAATTTATGTTTCCTGATATAATTCAACAGCCCCAGCTTCTGATTTATGTGCTTCATTTCTAAATTTGAGCATTTGGTTACAAATGCATGTTTCTCCCCTTGGTGATTTATGTACTTTCACCCAAAATGTATGTTCTCTGCTGCAATATATGCATTCCTATTATGCCTCTGATGACACCTTTCCTGGGAAGAAGGTGAGAGAACCCAGCCTGGGGCCAAGTCCTGAGGTTAATTGCAATCAATTCACCTTCCATGCAATTACACTTTCATCTGCGCTGCCTGTGAAGTGAGCATGCTTAACATGCTATCAGCAGGGAAGCAAATGTGCCTTTTTCTTCCCCCTCCCTGTGAGCCAATAAAGCCAGCTGAGGTATACGATTACATGGGGAGGGGGAGGGAGGATTTTGACTCCCTGCTTTTTAACACGTTCATTGAAAAGGCGCTGAGAATAATTAATTACATCCCCATCAGGCCATTTAGCGCCAGGCTGATTACTGCACAATTTGGGAACAATATCGAAAATAACAGGTAAATAAATACAAAAAGAGAGGTGACATAACCGTTTGACTAAAATGAGCAGCTTGCTGTAAAATAGCAGACATGGGGAAGATCTGCTTGTGTTTTTTTATGGAAGAATTTGGGGAGAAATCTTAGCATCCATTTCCCCACAGGGCTGTTCTATGATGATTTTCCTACTCATCTTTCCTTTCTTTCTTATATTAAATAGTATCCATATTAAGAAAATGTTTCAGGTTCTATTGACTTTGCTTTTGGGGGTGGGGGTGGGGTTGCAGCTGAAAGTGGGGTTTTGCAATGGCTATCTGAGCATTTCCTTATTTTATCCCAAACCTGGATAAGAAATCAGAATTTAATGCAGTGAACAAAAAGTCCACCAAAATTCTCCATCAAGCTTCAGGACAAAGAATTTCACTCCAGAATTTCCAGGCAGTTGGACTCATTATTATTTCAGATATCATTAGTGAAACACCTGCCAAGCACTGGATGAAATAGATGCTTTGCAATTATGAAATGATTATGAATATCTTATTTTTGCAAAAAAAATATTTATAATAATGTTACCAAATGTAAAATCCCATGGAAATCTTCTGAAGGAGGAAGAGGAATATTCCTAAAATAGATGATTTCCCAATTTTTCTTTCTTGCAACTATCATTGCAATCATGTGATGTAGCTTTATGGAATAGACTGAAATATTTCAACATCTATTTGGTCTACTGGAAAATTTCTTGAGAAAGTTTTTTCCCCCCAGTTATATTTCTGAATAGAGAATTATTTTTAAAATATTTGTTTGTTTATCTATCAAATTTATATAGCAGTTCCTCTCACCAAGGGGCATGCACAACCATTGATAAAATGTATAAAAATAGCAACTTGAAATATTAAAAAAACCTATTAATAAATATTCTAAAAGGTCTAAAATTCAATCAAAGTGAAGGGAGAACAAGAGATGACACCTTTAACAATGGAGCCATCTAGATCAGGGGTCTCCAATCTTGACAGCTTTAAGCCTGGCAGACTTCAATTCCCAGAATTCCCCAACCAACAAAGCTGGCTGGGGAATTCTGGGAGTTGAAGTCCTCTAGCCTTAAAGTTGCCAAGGTTGGAGACCCCTGATTTAGATGTCTCTAGTTCCATGAGAATTCCAGGTTTGGTTGCATAACCTGGTCTTGAGAGATTTGTGGAATATTAAAAGGGATGCACCTAATCTAATTTGGGAGGGGGGATGTTCCATAAGGTGTATACAACAGCAGAAAAGGCATGTGTATTGGGTACCACCAAATGTGGATCCATAGTGAATCGTACCTGCAGCATGCCTTCTGATGGGGCAGGCTAATATAAGTGAAGAAATGCAGTCTCTCACATCCAATTCCATGAAAGACTTCAAAGGTTAAAACCAGCACCTTGAATTAGACACAAAAGCAAACTAGCAACCAATCCAGCTTTTGGAACAGTGTTGTAACATGCCTTCTTCTAGGAGCACAAATAAGTGCCTGCATGGCTGAGTTTGGTACGAGTTGAAACTTCTGGATACTCTTCAAAGGCAGCTTCAGATTGACTGCGTTGCAGTAGTTCAATCTAGAGGTTATTAGAGCATGATTGACTGTAGGCAGTGTCTGCTGACCCAAGAATGGGTGCAACAGGTGAACAAGATGAAGCTGAGCAAAGTCCCTCCAAACTACAAATGCCACCTGTTCATCAAGCAGGAGTCATTAGTCTAGAACAGGGGCTGGCAACATGCGGCTCTGGAGCTACATGCGGCTCTTTCATCCCTCTGCTCCATCTCCTTGTCACCAATAGGGCTTTCAGTTAGGACAGGTAGAAGAAAAAGGATGCCATGCTAGGAGAAGACTCTATGGTGGGGGAACTAGACTTCTGGTCTGCAGAGGGAAAAAGATGCCGCACTAGGAGGAGACTCTATGGTGTGGGAACCAGACTTCCAGTCAGCTCCAGAATTGAACTGGGGGCTTCTGGTTAGGCCCTCTGTGGCTCTTTGAGTGTTTAAGGTTGCTTATCCCTGATCTAGAAGGACCCTCTTCCAAAGTGGCATATATGCATATGAAAAATATGCATATATTTTGAAGCATGTGAGAATAGATTAATAAATATAAGTATATTTATTCAAGCAATTAGAATACATTGATAGCTTTGGTAGGGGCTCCAGAAGTCTAATCTAAGGCATTCTATGGTGACCTATGATACTTTGGCCTCAGGTTTACAACCCTGTTTCAGTACATGGTCTAGGCCTAGGTTATCAAGTCTCCACTTTCAAAGTCCCTCTGATATTCTTTTAAAATATTGAACCAATGTGTGTGCCGAAGGAGCTGAAACCTTATGATCAGATCACATGTTAAAAGTTGTCACATAGATCTCATGGTATAGGCTCCCTCTACTTTAGAGATGAAAATATATCAGAACAATTATTACATCTCAATTGAACCATCTTAATGCCACCTTCCTTTCTTCCTGTTCTTACATTTTCAATTTCATCCTATCCATCCCTTCCTCCACCGAGTTCCAATGGAACTCTACACAAATAATTAAATGGGGACGAAACTTCGCGCTATGCTGGGAAATCTGTGTCTGTCTTCCAAAGGCTGTATGTGTTTAAAGAAAAAGCAATTACGGAACGAGACATAGCTGCTTCATTCATTCAAGAATGCAGAATTGTATAGATATTGATTCATATTACTTGTCTGTCTTGATTTTGCCCAATGCTGCAACACTCAGGGACTTAGATGGAGGGAGCACCAGGGAGACAAAGAAAAGTTCATTTTAAATATGATTTGGTAAAGGTAAAGTTTCCCCCGCATATACGTGCTAGTCATTTCCGGCTCTATGGGGCAGTGCTCATCTCCATTTCTAAGCCGAAGAGCCAGCACTGTCCGAAGACATCTCCGTGGTCATGTGGCTGGCATGACTAAATGCCTAAGGCGCACGGAACTCTGTTACCTTCCCACCAAAGTGGTCCCTATTTTTCTACTTGCATTTTTATATGCTTTCCAACGGCTAGGTTGGCAGAAGCTGGGACAAATAACAGGAGGTCATTCTGTTAGGTGGCGCTAGGGATTCGAACCACCAAACTGCCGACCTTCTGATAGGCAAGCTCCTATCAGGGGAAAGGGTTAAAGATATTTCTGTTCTTGAATCTTTCCTCATGCAAATCAGCAGCCTTTATCAATGGATGCAGTGCATTTAGAATCTGGATAATAATCTGAAATAACCTAGAATAACATGCCATTTGAATCTGAGGCGAAGAAGCAGATAATTGAACTCTAATGTATGGGAGAGATTTACTGATAATATATGAATCCACAAGGTCAAAGATAAGAAATTCTTCTGGTTTTTTTTTTTTTTTTAGCTCTGCTAAAAACAAGGGAAATGCACATCTCCTATCAGTAGCTTCCTTCATACAATAAAAATTCAAAAGCTGTTTTACCAGTTTGCTGTCTTTACTTGTCAACACCAGGATACGCGCAGAGGGCAATCCCAGGGTATCTCGGTCACTGATCTTGGTTAGACATTTAGTGCTTTTAACCGGTTGTCTTTTTTCTCAACAACGGCACAATATCCATTAAAGATGATTGGATGTTGTCTGCATAATCCACTTTACTGGAATAATAGACCGCCATAAACGTACCTTAGATTATCGACTGTCTTCCAGCTTGCTTCAATCACTGAGATTGTAAAAACATATGGGACGTTTCTGTGTTGTTAGGTGCAGTGCCTTTTATCGCAGAGGACACAAAGGCAGGAATGTGCAGGTGGTTTCCCATTCAGCTTCTGAGCAGCTCAGGCCTGCTTAGTTTCAACAAGGTGAATCATATAGGCTGAGACCATGCCCATAAAAAGGTGAAGCAAGCTCATCCAGGATGTTTACCCATGCCAGAATATCTGATTGTGTCAATAAGCCCGGTTGCATTAATATGAATACCTTTTACATAAAGCCTTATTGATGGTCATAGCAATAACAATTGCATTTAGACTTAGCTACTGCTTCACAGTGCTTTTTGTTGTTGTTAGTTGCGAAGTTGTGTCCGACCCATTGTGACCCCACAGACAATGTTCCTCCAGGCCTTCCTGTTCTCTAACATCCCCTGGAGCCCATTTAAGCTCACGCCGACTGCTTCGGTGAGTTCATCTAGCCACCTTTTACACTTGTAGATAGATTGGAAGCTCCCTTCACTTACTCCTATCAGAAGGATTTGGTGGCATGTTTTATTCCCAATGCCTTCTGTCCCCCTTCGTCTCCTAATCATCCCTCCCCTTTTCCTTATGTCTGGTAAAATGAATGAATGAATGAATGAATGAATGAATGAATGAATGAATGAATGAATGAATGAATGAATGAATGAATATAGAGCCTTGTCAGTGAAACACCTAGAGGAGAAAGGGAGGGGGGCATTCTCCAAAAGAATGCCCAAGCGAACAAACAGTTAATGCCATAAACATCTCTCTGCTCAGCCCTGCTCTCTTTACATGAAGCTTGGGAAGTATTTTTCTGAACTGCCTGTAAAAAAAAAAAAGGCCATGTAGAGCCAAGGGATTGAGGGAGTTGGACTCCAGGAAGGCCCAAGATTGTTGTGCTTCCCAGAAAGGTTGAGTCCTACTCCCCCACCTGCTTTAATGAGAATGCATTAAGCCTTTTTCTTAACAGCTCTGGTGCTTCCCCCTCCCCCCCCCTTTCCTGCAAAAAAGCCATTGAGCTGCATCTCGTGATGCAGACTGGTGTTTTGGAGTGTGTGAGATATATTTATGTATAATAGGAAGGAGAGATGCCTTTTTAGACAGCGCAGACAGGCTCTCCTTCCTGCACAGCAGGAACTGAAGTGGGTCTACTTCTGCAGAAAGTAAATGCATGTTTGTTGGGCTTTGTCCCTCCTCCCCCACAGCCTTCCCTACCAGTACAATTTCCCCTTTCTTGCTTTTCTTTACAAAAGCACCTCTATAGTCTTTTGGTGGTAGATACCGGCAGCCTCTGGATCTGCAGACCACACACATAACAAATGTGCAAATATAAATCCCCACACAGTTGTTTATGCTCTTGCATTTTATTCCCAGAAACACCGAACTCTACAGCATCCTAAGAAGTAATAGTAGCAATAGTAGTATTGGAAATCATAATATACTATGAAAATTAAACTATTTTTTGTGCTGCTATCTAAAGATGAATATTAAATAGGTGTAATGGATCACCACTCCCCACACCAAACGTGTGGATATGGAAATTTCATGTGACTTCTTATTAAGTAGTCCAGTTTATTCCTTCATTTTATCCTGTAGGAAGTTAAAACCCACTCCTCTCCTAGAAAATGAAATATTTTAGGAAATATTCAAAAGGCAGAATATTTCCCTAAAAAGAAAAGTTGAAACTCAGAGAGGCAGAAACTCTGCCCCCCATATTTGTAACATGGCCATTAAGGCCTAAGCCAGAGAAACATGTTTTTAGGCAGGAAACAGACTCACTCTTAATAGCTCCCCCCACCTTTGTCAATGAGCCTTTAAAGCCTGAGCCAGCCTATTCTACACAACCAAGATCTACTCCTTCTCATTGTCCTTCGTTGCACCACCCACCAAGTTTCAACCAAATTTAGCACACAATCTACAACATTAGCTAAAACACCCCCCCAACCCCGGGAGTCTGACAACCAATCAAAATACTTACACAGGAACAGGGCCCCAGAAAGAGCATAAAACCCAGACTCTCAGATTCTTTATTTATTTATTTTTATTTTAATCACATTTATATCCCGCCCTTCTCCACAAAGGACCCAGGGCGGCGCACAGGAATTTAAAACATACAAAACAATAAATACAAAATTTAAAAACATATTAAATTATAATCCTATGCTAAAATCCAATTTTAAAATCCCCAATTTAAAACTATCTAAAAAATAGTCCCCACAGGAGGTTAGGCTAGGCCGGCTTGCTGAAAAAGATGTGTCTTTAGACACTGGCAGAAGAGGCTGCTTTTTTATGCTCAAGAACTCAAGCCATGTGATCCTGACCACCATTAAACCATCTTTCCAAGCAGCCTCCATGTTTGAACATTTCTTCCAACAATCCATAAAATTATTCAAGACTTCTGTGAACCCCAAAAGCCTCCGTGGTGGCAAGCAAAAAAACAACAACGGGAGGAGGGGGGTCTTTGTTGTACCATTAATGCATAATGCTCTCTACCCTGAGATGGAGATTTATCAAAGTTGGTTGGTATCACCAAAAGTTTTGTTTTGCTTTGCTTGCTGAAGGTAAATCTGACTTTGAATAATAAAGTAAAGCAAAGTAAAGATATAGAGCTAGAAACTATGAGTTCTAGTCCTGCCTTAGGCACAATGCCAGCTGGGTGACCGTGGGCCAGTAATTGACTCTCAGCCCTAGGAAGGAGGCAATAGTAAACCACTTCTGAAAAATGTTGCCAAGAAAACTTCAGGAACTTGTCGAAGCGATTTCAGAGAATTGGACAAGACTGAACAGAAGAGGAAAAGACCTTCCCCCCGATATTAGGACAACCACGGACCTCCGCTCCTTCCGCTTAAAATTAAAGACACACTTTTTTCGCCTGGCCGGCCTTGGGTAGTCTCTTTTTAGGTTAGGGGTTTTTAGGGGTAATTTTTAGTTTAGTATATGGGTTTTAGCGCAGGAATTATTTAATTTATTTTTAATTTTGTAGTTTGTATTTTGTAGTTTGTTCTTTGTATTTTTAAATTGCCTGTGCCCCGCCTCGAGTCCCCTTGGGGAGAGAGAGCGGGTTATAAAAATAAATTATTATTATTATTATTATAAAAAGAAAAAAAATATCTGGCCTTACCAATCATTACCTATGCAATCAAGATCTCCTTATTCTTTAATGTTTGTGTTTTATTAAAGCTGTTCTGGGCAATTTTTAAGCTTGTGTGATTAAAAAAAAACAAAACAGCAACAACATCTACAATTCAATAGAAAAGACAATGAAGTCAAAGTTTGTGAACCCAATAAATACTTTTTTGAGTATTGAAACTAAATGATGTTTTCAATCCTTTTCAACTAAAAATCTAATTTAGTTTGCTTCAATTTTTGTATCGCTATATGCGTTGCTTTTTGTTAACCTTATATGCAAATTCTTGTTATCTACTACAATATTGCTACAGGGCTGCTTCTAGATTTTTCTGCTGCTGATCTTAATCTAAAGAGGAAGTATTTTGAGATCCTGTTTTAATTTCTGGAATAGAGTTGGCAGCTGTCTAAGAAAAGGATAGACAGATTTTGTTTGGATTCCTTCATGAAATGAGGTGCCAAGTGTGGTGTTTTGGCTTTTAATCCCAATAAGAAAGTGTAAAAAGGAAACCGCCCAAATGCAGCCACTTCTATTCAATTGATTTTACCCAAGCTCAAGCAGGGATCAAAAATAAAGAAAAGGTGCAGATCTCAGTGAAAAATATTGCCCATCTCTCTCTCTCTCTCTCTCTCTCTCTCTCTCTCTCTCTCTCTCTCTCTCTCTCTCTCTCTCTCTCTCTCGCTCTCTCTCTCTCCCTCTCCCTCCCTCCCTCCCTCCCTCCCTCTCTCATACACTTCACAGACAAAATCAATACAAGATTTTATGCCACTTAAAGTGAGCCTTCTACCACTACAAGTAATCCTTGATTTACATTCACAATTCAGTCCAAAAATTCTGTTGCTTAGAGGGAGAAATATGTTAAGTGAATTTTGCCCCATTTTATGACATTTCTGGCCTCAGTTGTTAAATGAATCGTTAAGTGAACTTGGCCTCCCCATTGACTTTGCTTTGCAGAGGGTCACAAAAGGTGATCACATGACCTTTGGGCACTGCAACTATCACAACTATGAGCCAATTACCAAGCGTCTGAATTTTGATCACGTGATGATGGGGATGCTGCAACCAGTTGTAAGTGTGAAAAATGGTCACGTCACCTTTTTCAGTGCCATTGTAACTTTAAATGGTCACAAAATGAACTTTTGTAAGTTGAGAACTATCTGTACTATTACCTGTGTACCTCTCTTCCATTTCAATTATATTTTTATTTTGTTGCCTCCTCCTTCTCCACTAGGCATGGTTTTTTGGGCAGATTTCTTCACTATTTTGGGCAGATTTCTTCACTATTTTTTCAAACTAGTGATAGAATCAGCGAGAAGACAGTCTCCAGATTTCCAAAACTCTTTTCCAACTCAAATTGAATGCCCCAGCTTGTATTATGACTATTTTGCTATAACAATCACAAAAGCTGATTAAAAAGTAAGATATGCTTTAAATTGCTTTAAGTCATGCTTCAAACACTTATGTGGTGCATTGCATCACCTGACACAAGGACATTTGGAGTTTGGGACACCAGCCAAACCTTGTTCCTTATGCAGGGGTATCAAAATGGTGGCCCAGGAGGCAGATGCATCACACGCAGGCCACGCCCACCCCAGCTCCGCAAATGGGGAAAAGTCGCAAAACGTCATGTGATGGCAACGTGACACTGCAAGTTTGACATCCGTGAAATAGAGAAAGGGCAGTTGCAGGAAGCATTTTGGAGATCTGACTAGTAACATCTGAGAACACTTTCTTACAAGAGCAAATGCTATTTAACATGAAAGATTTATGGCTGTACCAAAACAACAGCCGAGGCAGCTACTGTGGGAATTTAGACACAGTCCTGGCAGCATATTTGGTGAGATGCAGGTTCTCACCAGTTCTGGAGAACCAGTAGAAGACATTTTGAGTAGTTCGGAGAACCGGTAAATACCACCTCTGGCTGGCCCCGCCCCCATCTATTCTCTGCCTCCTGAGTCCCAGCTGATCGAGAGGAAATGGTGATTTTGCAATAACCTTCCCCTGGAGTTGGGAGGGAATGGAGATTTTACAGTATCCTTCCTCTGTCATCCCCACCAAGCCACGGCCACCAAGCCATGCCACACCGACAGAACTGATAGTAAAATTTTTTTGAATCCCATCACTGGGGAGATGGACTACCTGAGATGCCAACTCATCCTAGAGGTGGCCTTGTCAGAAGGAAGATGCTGTCAAATTGTTGTATAATGAGCAAAGATATATTTCACATCCACACTGATTTTGTGAATAATGTGAAAATCAACCAAAAGCAAAATGAGACTGTAGCAATAATGGTGGGTAGGCATCTAAATGTTAGAAAAAAGCAACGCAATGAAATTAAAAGTTATGTAGAGGAACAGCTGTATTCATCTATGGAAGCTTTTTAAACAAAACCCTCTTAATCATGTGACAGCTCTCAAGATGGCCTTATTAATTACGCTAACCTTATTTATTGATGTTCCTCCCCATTGTAGAAGTAAAGTACTTTTTCTATTCCATTTATTCTCCTAAACTTTTAAATATTTTTAGTTCCTTTTAAAAATATAGAAATTATCCTTGAATAATTACTATTATCATTTTAAATAATGCAAAGCAAATCATTGAATTGTTTTAAGATTCTGTCTGAGATAGGAACAGGAAACAGAAGAAAGGAACTATTTTTAAAAAGGCTCTATCGAAATGGGCATCTACTTCAAAACAATACAATACAGAGCAATTTTATTTCTCCATCCTTAACCCCTAAAAGTCTCTAAGTTTTTTAAAATAAATCAAAGTGCACTTTTGCAACTGAAATACACCAAGGAATTAGATAGCAGCTTAGTTGTTATAAAGATTTGCTGCAGATTTATTGTTATTAATTCACCCCTAAGAATTTAATTTCTCCCTCCTCCTTTTTAACAGAGCAGTGGCACTGCCTGTCTTCTTTGCCTCCCTTCCAACTTCTCATATATTAATATTTCATTTTAATAGACTGGAACAGGTAATTCTTCCTGATATTTTGTTATTTCTTATTGTAGCTTATGATAGGAGTAATAACACAAGCAATTTCATTGTGTGTGTGTGAGAGAGAGAGAAGAGAGAGAGAGAGAGAGAGAACATACATTTTTGTTAATATTTTCTAATTACTTCCACCTAAGAAGTCATCTTCTCAGATAATCATTTAGGATGTGATGTCCTATCTTTTTGCAGATAAAAACACCATGCCAAATAATTTAAAAAATCAATATATCAAAATCCATACCCATCTACTTGTCTCCAGGTAGCCACTTCATCCATGAATTAAATGTCAGATGTTTGGAATTACTGAAAACATATTTTTTATCTTTCTCTCTCCTCTATAACTTTGAAACGTAGAGCTCCTTCTTCCATCTTTCCCAAGAAGAGATATGTCTGAAAATACATTTTCTTGGTTTTCCTAATGCAGGGAAAGTAAAGACCACCATACTCAAATATTTTAATTGACAGGGAGGAAGAGAGCTGGTTATAAGTCTTAAATGGGATTTCTCTTCTTGAAGATCTCAGAGTTCTTATTTTTGTTTGGCTCATTTGTTTAGCTTGTAAAAGTTAACCTTTCCAAGGGCATTATGTCCAGCTTAAATTCCCTTTGTTGCCTGACTGTATTTTATTTGTGCATTAAAGTGTGTCAATTCCTTTTTGGCACTCCTGACATCTCCCAATCTTTACCAGTATCACTTTCAATGACAGAATCGCAACAACTCTTTGTATAATAAAATAGTTTTCAAGAAAACAAACAAATAAGCCGGAGAGGTAATTAAAAATCATTTGTGGTTTGGTTTTTTTTCCCCAGTTATGTTTGTTTATCCCGTGTTCACCACGCAATGCTGGCTACACTAAAGCTTTAAGAAATCTGAAAGGCGTGTGGTTTGAGGGTGGGAAGAGGGCCAAAGGAAGTAAATGGGATTTGAATTTCTAAGCATTAACTAGATTGGTGCATTTTCTCTCCACCCGTCCCTGTCATCTTAATCTTCCCAATGCAAGGAAATCTTTCAGCTAGCTACAATATCTTCATTTCAGATGACGACAACCCCCCCCCAGACACTTCCCTTCCATTTAAAAAGAGGGGGGGAAGCACCCCTCTTGACTTTCCTTGCTTTAGATTAGAACAAGGGGCATTTCCTTCCCCAGCAGCCCACTGAGATGGGGAATTAAAAGTAAAGAGGAGGGGAGAAACAAGGTAGCGAGGATTCTTCTTTCTGCCACCCAGAGAAGGAAGAGCTGAAAGGATTATAAAAGTTTAGATTAAAATGATATAAAATCTACCATTTGGCTCCAGCACTAGTGTCTTGGTCCTCTGGAGCTAATCTGTATGCACCCTGTGACCTTCTCGCAGCGAACCCTGCTAAATATATTATTCCCATGGGGGCTTTCACTGCTGCTTGGTGTCAGAAATCAATATGTATGAGGCGCGTGGATGGGAATTTCTAATAGATCTGCCTGGCCCTGCGCTGCTTTTCAATATCTGCCTTGCACTATTAGTGCCGGCTCGGTGCCTGTGAAATAACCGAGATAATCTTTTAAGGTGCGCTGTTAAGGTGGAACCTAAATGTAGCTGTTTCAATTATCTCCCCCGCGCTCTTCTCACGCACCCGTAGACAGGCAGGCCAGCCCCACTCTCGGCAATTAGAAGGAGGGCTCGCCCGGGAGGGGTCACCTTGGATGCAGCTCGGCTTACTAATCGCCGATCGAGCCATAAATTAATCGATCGATTGGTGGTTTTAAAAGCAATTAGCGTTCAAATATGTTAAGGGCAGCCGCGCTGTAGGATTTGGCTTCCTGAGAAAAAATGGTTTTTTCCCCCCTCTCTCTCTCTCTCCCTCCCCCCCTCTCTTTCTCCCATTCTCTCCCTCTTCCCCCCCCCCCTCTTGTGGGCTTGCTGGAGAAAAGAAACCCACGTTTTAATGAGGGAGGGAACTTCATAAAAGGGAATGTCAAACTGTGGGTGTCAAAGAGTGTGGGAAAAAGATGGGGGAAGGGGTCCCAGTCCCCGGGTGTCAAAAAAAAACAACACACCCCACCCCAAACCCTCCAAGGCTGCCGCGTGAAACTGGAGAACCCATCCATCAGATCTGAGGGAGCGAGCTGCCGTTTTGAGAAATTGCTTCTTTATTACTTATTGTATAAATGTCCTATTTAGGCTTTTTTTTTTTTAAAGGGTGGCACGGGCGATACCTGCTCATCCCGTCCCTTGCTTGGAATATGGAGCGGGGAAGGCAGAGCTATCCAAACGCATTCATTTTTGTCAGAATACAATTATTTCAGCTCGTCAGTTTACAACCTCCTGTCTGCCTGGGTTTGCTCTAACGAAACCAGAATCGTCAATAATGCTCCCAACGGGAGAGGGGGGGAGAGAGAGGAAGAGAGGGGGAGGGGTGAGGGAGGGGGGGGAGAATATCCGATTTTTGCTCCCCCACTCCCCTTTAAGTCCGGAACTATTTGAGGCCTGAAAGGTTGGAGGGGGAAGAAGAGGGAGCGGCGTTGTGCTCTTTTCTTCCCTCGCTGGCTGGCTCCCTTCTCCTCCCTTTTTCTTTTCACTTCAATGCGTAAAGGAAGCTGTTCCAGTTGAATGCACAGAGGTGCGGCATATAAAAGCAATAACTTGGAGGCAGAGAGAGGATCTCTCTCTCTCCCTACCCCCCTTATTGGGAGGAAAGGAGGGAGGCAATCACTAATCCGCGCATACTTTTATCTGGCTTTTGATAAGCAGCAACTCAGCAGCCGAGTTGAAAATCCTTGCTGGAGATGACACGGAGAGCGAGAGAGGGAGGGAGCGAGAGAGAGAGAGAAGAGGAAAGAAGGAGGGAGGGAGGGGGGAGATGGCGCTCGGCTTCGGAATGACTTTTCAGTCAGTCACGTTTGGCTTGGTGTCCTTGTGAGGCTGTCACCCGACCAGAGGTTGATTTGGCACCCCGCCCTACAGATTTCCTCTTTCCCTCCTTCCTTTCCTTTCCTCTCCCACCCCATCTCTTCTCTCTACACACTCCACTTAGCACATCACAATCCACCTGACAACTCTCAGAAAATCCCCTGCCTGCTTGTCTGGCCTTATTTAGTCTCGGTGTGCGCACACTATTAGCCAGGATGTGGCAAGCTAAGGACAAAAGGGCTTGAGGTGAGAAAAGAGCTGAACCTAGATAGAATGAAACAAATTGGAAAGTTTAAGAAACAGAATGCATCGCCTTTCAAATTCCAGTCTCATCAGAGTGATGTTTTAGCTTTGAGGTGGCTTTCCTACTTCACTTCTCAATCCCAAATATTTTTCCTTGAGAAATAAGAACTCACTATTCCAGAAGATGTGTGTATACATGTTAGCTTTTCTTATGATTAGAGTTGGGTTTATATTTGACAGGATGTTACTTCTTGGCTAGGAATTTAAGACCAACTCTTTGTTATCGGTAAATATATGAGAAACAATAATGCATGTTAACCAAACATCTGTGAGAGGAGGTAGAGTTCATCGGCCATTGTTCAGAAAAAGATGTAGTTTTAAATTTGCATTTTAGAACAAACTATTCTGAAACTTGTGTTATAACTGCTGTATATTCTTTACTATCCTCTATGGAACTATGCACATTTGTATGTAAATTTTCTACTTTGGTTCCTGTTGATGAATAAACTGTGAACCTTGTTCTGACTCTTATTTTATCTTTTAAACTTTGGTGTTTGCATACAGACTTTTCATCACCTTTTAAGATTTTTTTAAAAAACCTGGCCAAGTCAAATAAAACCTTTTCTTGTTTCACCTGTATACGTTTTGTTCAAAGTGATGCAGAAATGGGAAAAACTGAGTTTAACATTGGACATTTGAGAAATTAACACAAATTAAAATCCATCCATTCTGATTACCTATTGTGTCTAGAAAATATGTATCTTAACTCTATAATTATCTGATTCAGAATATATGGGTTCCCCCCCCCCCCAGTTCATAACACATGGCTGCATTACTTAAATAAATTAGCATGCATTGAATGTATGGTATCTGTGATCTTTTTTGTCCTCTTTCTGGGTGTTGAATTTGCTCCCCTGGGCAGTGGGAGTGGGGGGTACAATGTCATTCTCTATTTGCCTATCCGGTAATGAGAAATTGTTTCCTAGAATCTCAATATCCTATATGGAAGCAAAGAAGCTTTTTTTCTAATTTCATCCTTCATTATAAAAGATTCCTCTATACCCCTAGAATTTAAAACACTGGTTTCAATCATTAGAATTGTTTTTTCTATTAAAAGTCCATTGCTTTTCTATTAAAAGTCCATTGACCAGATTTGTAAACTTTTCTCCCTCCCTCATGTTTCAATCCATTTCTTCAGTAGTGAATGCCTGTTTCTGAGGAGTATTTGGAGGTAGATACTTGCTTGCTAAGTTCCTGAAAGAGAAATCCGAGCCTAATGAAAGCCAAGACATATAGACAATAATCTGTTAGCTTGGTAACGAATGAAGTGAAGAAATTGGAGAAGATGAGAGTTTAGTCTGTTGAGGTAATGCTCCAACTGGGCCATAAACTTTCCTCATATCCAGCCCAAAGACCAAGAGAACTTTATTCTGTGCCTATCAAACTCATATTTTTCGTATTTCTGCAGTTGAAAGTCAGCAAGAATGTAATCAAAGCTGGTTGATATTTGCTACCATAATTTCCGGTGCCAAATAGTCCAGTAGCATACTGTAATATTAAGATATTTAAATTTAGAAGCTAGAAAAGTGGGGTTGTATAATGAGCCAGTTAGTTGGTTGGTTTGAGATTGCCAGATCCTGCATGATAAAGAATTTGTTCTGTTCCGTTCGATTTCATGAGGCTATCTGTGCTGTGATTGGTTGCTATGGGTGGGGAAGGGGAGTTTCCATTTCCCCCCACCTTTTTCTTCTGTGACCTCTGAATGCTCTGTGATTTACCTCATGATGTAGTGAAATGCCTGGTTATCCTGTTTACTGTATATATAGATATAAAATATATTTATTTATATAAAACTACAAGTTTGTCAGCGTCCCTGACTCCATCTGGACACCTGCTGCGCATTTCCCTGACACCTAAGTTGTTAGTTAGTTCATTTAGAAACTGACATAATCTTGCATACGTGAAACCATTTTGAATTCTGCTTCCAGGTGACTAAGGAAAAACAATGTTATTCTATTGCTGTGCTAAAGGGCAATAATGTGAGCGCCATCCTTTTCATCCTCAAAAGACGTTGAAGTGGAAGGAGACTAGCTTCTGAATCCTAAACTTCGTGCAAATGTTTGGTCACTTTAACTGATTACACTGAGGCTTTGCATGGTTGGCATGCTTTATCCTAAGATTTGTGGTGGTAAAATCGGTTAAGATCTCTCAATGCACCAATCTGGTGGTTGAAAGAATGTTGAGAAAGTTCAGGTGGCCTTTGCCCTCAGGACTTCTATTCTTTCGTTACAAGTGAATCTAGGGATGATTATTCAGCAGCATGCAAGTCGTATGAACTTCAAGTGATCTAAGAAATTGTTTTCTTAGAGATTGAAAATAATGTAAAAGCAACAAACAGAGAGTTCAGAAGCTTCAGCTTCTCAGAGATCCTGTGGGTTTCTGTCTCTATATCTACTTAATTGGGAGTTTATTTATCCAAAATAAGCCTGTGACTGTTCTGTAGCGAAACTGACCTTTTCTTGCCTTTACTGGTTGGGATTTCATGTTTGCACGACACATAGCTTCTCCTTTGACCTACTTATGAAAGTCATGTGAGCAGAACCTATCCTATGAATCTTTTGTTAATCCAAAAGGCATTATTTAATCCAAATAAGAGACATGCAAACACACTCTCTCCTGCTCTCTCCTCCTCTCCCTCTCCGTCCCACCCTCCCCCTCCGCCCCTCCCTCATTAAAAGTGAAAGAGTATGTCTCACAAGACATCACACTGTAATCACAGCAGCTTAGTAAGGCGGATGGCCTGATAGCTGAGATCTTCTAACAGGGTGCTCTTTTCACACAATATTCTGAGATCTTTGACCTCCACTATTCCCTTTGAGGGTCTGCAAATAAAAGGTCAAAACTTTTACCTCCATATCTGAGTAATAGAGCAATTATGTTATAGAATTTGATGTGGGGAAACCAACATTAGTATAGCATAGGTAGTGTAGGAGAAGAGCAGGCTGAACTGGACGGTGGGGTTAAATGTGTCATCAGTTTGGAGTCATCTTGTGTTACCACAAGAGACCCAAGTCCATGAATTCCATTGTCTCTTATCTAGTGCCAATTTAGCTTTGACCATTAGTTGACTAGATTCCTATACAGAGGTAACAATAATAAACTCTTTTGTGATTTCAGCTCAACAAATGCTCCTGGTTATTGTGCCTGACAGATTGCTGTAGGATAACTCCCTGCATCCCCCAGCAGTGGTCATATTTAATAGAATGTAGTTTTAGTTCTATTTAGTTCTAGGGCCCTAGGGAGGGGTGGGGGGGGTGGCGATTATGGTTAGGGAAGGTCTTGAGCCAAAGGAGACCACGATCCCTCAGACGACTGGGTGCGAGTCCGTCCTTGTGAAGTGGGGCCTAGGGTGGCAGTTGGGCGTGTTAGTTGTATACCGGGCTCCTCGCTATACGACAACAGCCCTGCCCGAGCTCCTAGAGGTGATAGGTGAGGCGGCGGTTGAGACCCCCAGACTGCTAGTCATGGGGGACTTTAACCTGCCGTCGCCAGGCGAAATCTCTGGGGTAGCTCGGGAGTTCATGGCTTCCATGACAGCCATGGACCTGACTCAAGTAGTTGTAGGCCCTACCCACGAGGGTGGACACACCCTGGATCTAATCTTCGTCTCGGGACAGTGGAGTAGTGATCTGGGAATAGGGGATCTAGTCATCACACCCCTGTCATGGACAGATCACGCTCTCCTTCAGCTCGACTTTCCGATCGCCGCACCTCACTGCGGGGAGGCGGAACCGGACATTCCTATATGGTTCCGCCCCAGGCTCCTGATGGACCCGATAAGGTTCCAAAGGGAGCTTGGGCCAATTCCTGTGGACTTGCCCCGCGACTCGACTGAGGACCTAGTGGCCGCATGGTTAAGTGCGGCCACGGGGGCCTTGGACCGAGTCGCGCCCTTGCGGCCTCTCTTGCGGTGACGAACCACCTGGGCTCCTTGGTTTACCGAGGGGCTTAGGGAGATGAAGCGCCACAAGAGACGCCTAGAGAGCAGATGGAGATCTTCTCGCTCCGAAGCCGACCGAACACTAGTGAGAGACCATATTAGGACTTACTTAGTGGCGATAAGAGTGGCCAAACGTGAGTATTGTGCCACTCTTATTGCATCCGCAGATAACCGCCCTGCCGCCCTGTTTGGGGTGACCCGCTCCCTCCTTCAACAGAGGCCGCGGGAAGCCCCTTTACAGGGTCGAGCAGAGGAATTTGGGATTTATCTGCAGGAGAAAATCACTCGGATTCGGAACGAGTTACCCTCCATCGACAGTGGTCCAGTCGAGCGGGCCGAGGCTGATCTTGTGACACCATCCTGGGAGGAGTTTGATTTTGTTACCACCGAGGATATGGACAAGTTGTCAAAGAGACTTAGGGCTACCACATGTTTATTGGACCCGTGTCCCTCCTGGCTTGTACTGGCATCCTGGGAGACGACACGAGGCTGGCTCCAGGGCATTGTCAATGCATCTTTGAGTGAGGGGTCCTTGCCTGCCGTCTTGAAAGAGGCGGTAGTAAGGCCCCTCCTCAAGAAGCCGTCCCTGGATCCAGCATTATTAGAGAACTATCGTCCTGTCTCCAACCTCCACTTTCTAGTGAAGGTTGTCGAGAGTGTGGTGGCCCAACAGTTTCCGCGACACTTGGAGGAAGTTGATTATCTAGACCCGCGCCAGTCCAGCTTCCGACCCGGGCACAGCACCGAGACGGCATTGGTCGCGTTGGTTGATGATCTCTGGAGGGTGCGGGATAGAGGATATTCCTCTATCCTAGTCCTATTAGACCTCTCAGCGGCTTTTGATACCATCGACCATAGTATCCTATTGCGCCGACTGGGGGGGTTGGGGCTGGGAGGCACCGTTTTGCGGTGGTTCTCATCCTACCTCTCTGGTCGGTCGCAATATGTGTTGACAGGGGGCAGAGGTCGGCCTCGAGGCCCCTCATATGTGGGGTTCCTCAGGGGTTGGTCCTCTCGCCCCTACTATTCAACACATATATGAAGCCGCTGGGTGAGATCATCCGTGGTTTTGGGGTGGGATATCATCTGTACGCTGATGATACTCAGTTGTACATATCCACCCCAGACCACCCCAACGATGCAGTCGAGGTTATGTCCCGGTGTTTGGAGGCCGTACGGATCTGGATGGGTGGTAACAAACTCAAGCTCAACCCGTCCAAGACTGAGTGGCTGTGGCTTCCGGCGCCCCGGTTCAGCCAGATTATTCCAACACTGGCCATTGGGGGCGAAACACCTGCCCCCGTGGAGAGGGCGCGCAATTTAGGTGTCCTCCTGGATTCCCGGCTGTCTATGGAAGATCATGTGGCAGCCGTGGCCAGGGGGGCGTTCCATCAGGTACTCTTGATGCGCCAATTGCGCCCCTTACTGGACCGGGGTGCCCTACGCACAGTCACTCAAGCACTCGTCACGTCTCGATTCGACTACTGTAATGCTCTCTACATGGGGCTTCCCTTGAGGTGCACCCGAAAGCTGCAGCTAGTCCAGAATGCAGCCGCGCGGGTGATTACGGGAGTGCCTAGACACTCCCACATAACACCTATCCTGCGCGAGCTGCACTGGCTCCCTGTGGTCTTTCGGGTGCGCTTCAAGGTCTTGACGACCATCTTTAAAGCGCTCCATGGCTCGGGGCCTAGTTATATGCGAGACCGCCTCCTGCCCCATACATCCCTCAGACCGATACGCTCCCACAGAGAGGGCCTCCTCAGGGTGCTGTCAGCTGAACAATGCCGACTGGCGACACCCAGGGGAAGAGCCTTCTCTGTGGCTGGGCCAGCCCTCTGGAACGACCTACCCCCTGAACTCCGCACCATCTCTGACCTCCGCCTCTTCCGCAAGTGTCTGAAGACACATTTATTCCATCTAGCCGGCCTAGCGTAACCCCCTGTATTGACCATTAGACAGTTTTAAATTTGGGATTTTAATTCGGTTTTTAGCACAGATTTTACTAGAATAAGTTTTTTAAATTTTATATGTTTTGTATGTATTTTAACATTCCTGTGCGCCGCCCTGGGTCCGTTTGGAGAAGGGCGGGATATAAATTTAATAAAATAAATAAATAGTTCAGAACTTCTGACCTTTTTCTTAAAGTCTTATTTTTTGAGTGTTCTCACTAATTATTGGTTCATTTAATGAAGGTTTATTATTGTTTGACATGAACATTCTCAATAAAATGTCTAAATTATATGAATCTATACAAAAAGGGAAGAAAGGCACCTAATGGCAATTAAGGTAAGACCTTTCTTGAATAATTTTGTTGTCTGAAATGAACCAGAAGATACCTTTTCCTCATTCCTCAGACAGAAACTAGCTAGACTGTCAACTGAATCTCCTTTCCTTCCTCTTATATGCTGCTTCATTTCCATTGATGTTAAGTGTTTTATAAACCATGATAGAACATTGAATAACATGAACATAATAATAATTTCCTTCATGTGTCATCATTCAGACAGCAGAATTTTCAAGCACCTGCAGATTCTTATTTTAACAATAGTGAAGAAATGAATGCTCCATCATCCCTAAGAGAGAAAAATTAGTCTGGATCCAGGGCAGGCTATATAGACTTCACGAGAGCCAGTTTGATATATAAGTTAAAGCTCCAGACTAGAAACTGGGAGTCTAGGAGTTCTAGATCAGGCGTGGCATCCTACCAGTTTAACAACCAGTTTGTTGAGCATGTGCTTGCCTCACGCACGTACCTGACGTGCCGGACGTGTGCTGCACGCACCTGCACAATTCACAGGAAAACAGCTGAGGCATGGCAATCCAATCTACTGCCCTGAACAGCTGGACTAAAAAAACAAGGCAGTCACCAAGATTGGACATGATTGAATGGAAGAGGAAGAAAAGGACTTCATAACTTTCTGCAATAAAGTGAAAGAATAGGGGTCACAACACTGCCATTGCAACTCTATTTTATTTTGGTCCCTGGTAACACCTTTTCTTGTGTTGGGAGAAATATTCATCTGGTTCAGTTCCAACCCAGGAGAAAGACACTGGAAACAAAATGGAAGGTGGAGGCTGATTGGAAAGAAGGTTTAATGATGAAAGCACATGGTTCTCTGCTGCAGCTGAACACATGGATTTGAAAGGGGAGAGGGGTTATACATTATCTTGGGCTTTGAACTTGAACTTCCTGTTCCTGTGCAAGAACATGTATTCTATTGGCTGTTTTCATATTCCTATGGAGTCATGTCTGTCTGAACTCCCAGGCTTGGTTGAAGTTTGCTAGGTGATGCAATGTCCTTAGGAGATTGTGTCATGTGGTGAACTCTGCTGCTAGATGGGTTAATCCTATTATGTCCTGGAGGGCCATGTTTTAATCCCATCTCCCCGACCTGAAAGTCTTTTGTCTTGTAGATAGGATGGCCCAATCTTTCTTAATGGGCATCAAATATCTGCTTGGGGCAGGGAGCTGAAGCTTTGAGATTCTGTCTTCCTTAAGGTTTTTTATTTCTGTTTTAGGGGAAATATTTTATCCTGCCTTTTAAAAATATTTCTCAAAACATTTCATTCTTATAAGAAGGGTTTTCACATCCCTCACTTGGAAATACTAGAGGGATGTGAAAATATCTACAGACCCCTCACATCCTGGACATAAATTGTTTCAACTTCTACCCTCAAAGGGCACTGCACACCGGAACAACTAGACACAAGGACAGTTTTTTCTTGAATGCCATCACTCTGCTTAATAATAATTCCCATAACACTGTCAATAATTTACTAAGACTATATTACTATTAGTCTTCTATTCCTTCCTAGTATCTATCTCTCCCCACTTATGACTATAATCATGTTACTTGTATCTTTCAATTTATATTGTTTTTATCTGTTTCCTAGTACAATTTGATAGCTTATTAGTAACCTTGACTATCACTGTGCCGCGTCTTTTTATTCTTGAAGAATGTATTTTATTCTCTTATGTACACTGAGAGCATATGCATCAAAGACAAATTCCTGTGTGTCCAATTATACTTGGCCAATAAAGAATTCTGTTCTGTTCTGTCCTCTTCTTTATTCTATTCTATTCTATTCTATTCTATTCTATTCTATTGGCCTGGGTTTTGCTGTCATTTCTTTCCCTCTGATGTTACCAAGTGGACTACGTTTACACACTGTTTTTGAAGAAAGAAACCACTTGGCTCTTGATTCCAGCTAAGATAATGAAGAGCAGAGACTTTATGATGCTTTATGATATGGACCCTGGCATAAAACTTCAGTTCTAAATAAGCTTAATGGAAACTGTGCAAATTTCTCTGAGTTCAGCTTTGCAAGTGGACCCCAAGACATATTCTCTCGCTTGCTTTTGTTCAAGTGTGTGTGGTTTGCATGCCTGGCTCATGTTGTTGGCTATCATAATAAACAGCCACGTCATCAGTGCTTCCAGGTGAGGAGAAAGATAATGTGCCCAGCTGGATTCATCCGGTCCTGCAACTGCTCTTATGTTACCTGCTTTCAAACCCTACCCGAGAAAAAGAATAATGGTTTATCTTCTCAACCCTCCTATCCAAAAGTTTACAAAAGGCTTAACGTATCTCATATTTGCTTTAGACAGATTTTGAAATGTCTACCGAAATACAGGTTTTACGTTCTGTGAGATGGTCTTTCTGAAATTACTCTTAGAGGAAACTGCAGGTAGTTACAGATTTCCGACTTGATCCACTTGACACCAGCTTTCATTGCCAATTGAACATTGTGCATTAAGTCTGAAAATATTCCTTTAGCTGCAGAAATCACAAAACTAAAGAATAAAATCTTAAAGCTGGAAGTGACTCCTAAGATCATGTAATTTAATTCCTGGTTTCTGCTTGCAATCATATTTTAAAAGGATCGCCTTCTTAAGAAAAAAAGAGGGATATGTTATTAGTACATATATCCTGTAATTTCATTCTGTAACTCTCTAGATGCATGCAAAGTTTTAAGAATCAGCTTGCTTTAGGCTAATAGTCTGACTTACACAAGCTTGATGCAAGTGAAAAAACTCCTATTCTAGAATTAAGAATCTAAGAGCTTTTGAATTTATATGAAATGGAAATCTAGCACTGATGTGTCTTACTTGCAAAGATTGTTTACATTAGGATATCATGTATTAATCATTGGCCAGAGACATATAACTAAAATTTGCAACTGAGCTGCATCTTTGATTGAATCATATTTATTATAGCAATTAAAACACTCTCAGAACTCACTAGTTCAATGTTTCATAGGATTTATCTCACCCGAAAGTGGTCAGAAACCTTGCACAACAATGGTCCAATTAACCCTTTCCCAAAGCAGATAATAACAGAATCTTGAGACTTTTATTGTTCTGTTACCTCCTCCTCCTTTTTATGGTTCAGTAAAGGGAGGGCATTTACCATACCTCCTTGTAGACTTAAAAATGGCTTCTGCTGCTTTTGCCTAGGCTGTCAACTCATAAAGCATTTGCCTGTCTGACATAGGCAACAGATTCTGCATATCTCTGTCAAGTTTATCTTCCTTGCTCCCTACAAAGGTCTTCTGAACATCCTCTGGGTGGAAGCCATCTCAATTTCATGGGGGACCTCATTGCAGAGGGCAAGTGCTGCTAAAGAGAAGGTGTGCTTCTCAGGTCCAAGAAATAACAATGTTTGAGTGAGACAATCCAGAGTGCACCAACTCTGTAGGTTTTAACAACTAGGCAGAAGCTACAGGAGATGTGGTGATGCCTCAGGTAACCAGGTCTCATGGTACATACAGCTTTATAAGAAATAACTAGCCTTGACTCACACCTACAAATATACCAGCAACCAGTGCAACCCATAAAACATGGGAATTCCAAAGTTTACTCACCACTGCTTTGTTATTATGTTCTGTAGCAGTTGAAGCTTCTGAGTTTTCAAGAATATCCATATGTAGACCACATTGCAAAAATTGAGCCATGAGGAGACAAGAGTTTGAGTAACTGAGGATCACCCAATCTAGGTAGAGGTAAAATTGGCACACCCGATAGAACTGTGCAGAGGGACTCCCTCCAAAAGGTTCTAAGAGAATCAATTGTCCTAGATGAGCCCCAGATTACACACCACTGCTGAATGGGGAAGTGTAACTCCATCTAGAAATAAAAATGGAAGATACTTGAACCTAGGCAGTCCAACAATAATATCAACCTGGGTAGAATTGAGTTGGAGTCAGTTCTTCTCCTTACAGACCTTAATTACAGACCACTCAGTTGAATTTTTACAAAAAGTTCCCTAATGATATTGATATGGAGCAATGATTCTGTATGATTCCCTTTTTGGATTAAACATTGTAATAACCTTAGGTATCCTACAAACATTGGAATATAAAAATAATAAAGCACACCTACAAATCCTGTAGATCTAAAATGCTCTATGCATCTTATCATTTTCAGACACACTTTGTTCAATGGCCATGGGCATTTTCAGTTCAACATCAATTGTGTGATCAATAAATGACAAATAACTGTCCCCCATGTATGACTGAAACTGGAATCTTGACACTCTGAACACCATGCTTTGTGGTAGGGAGTAAGCAATTAAATAGGGGTCTACTTTCCTTTCTGCATACAGCATTTTTAAAATGCCTTTTTAAATATTTTTATTTCAACATCCATTCTGTGAATCCAGGGTCCTATGTTCAGTACTATCCCATTTTTTCCTCCAATATTGCCATACTTAAGCTCTTTGGAAAGAAATAATCTTGCTAAATGACAGAGTACATTCCCTACCATTTAATAGGTCTTCTCAATTAAATCCCTAGCATCTCCAGTAGATGGTCAAATTAGCAAATTATAGCATAGACACCAACTTGACAACCTAATTGCCAGGAAAAACAAAACAGGGCTGAGTAATGTTTTGATGTCTGAGAACCATAATATGCTTTGGGGGAAACCAAGGACCTCAGTGGTTGGGGACAGTATATAAATGTGGTTGATTTTGTTCCCTAATTTGTGTGTGGGAAATGTGTTTGAATTTCTTTGTTTAAATAATTAGAGATTTTAGGGCTTCCTAATTTCAATTTTTGAGGTATGTTACCTCAAAATGCTTTTTCAAGATGTCAGTTGCTGTTGAAAAGGGCATGGCAGAGTTTTCAAAAATGATCAAAGGACCATGTGTAGCCCTGAGGTTGCATGTGCTTGGAGTAGACAAGGCTGGCTTAGATAGAGAATGGTAGTGATCCATCATCAGATAACTTTTGTCTTCATTGGTTTAGCCTCACATTTTATGTATGAATAGTGAGTAGGAATGCATAAGTCAGGCAAGATCTGATTCCAATTTGTGATTAAATCCATGTTTGCAATTCATTTTGAAAGACCTAAGTCAATTGAAATTGCTTCAAGGGTTCAGTTCAATGATATGATTCAATTCTAAGTATTTATCTGATTCAATAAGTGTATGCCTATATGTGCAAAAAAATCCATCTGATCTTTGAAAATACTTGAAAGCTCCTGATCCACTGTGAAGCCTCAAATTGATTTAGAGATATAATTAGAAAACTCATCCTGAAGGAATGATTTGTTTGACACAGCTTCAGATTGAAGGCTAGCAGTTAGAATGCCACAGCATTTGCAACACCTAGCTAGTATTGGGTGATCAAACAAACAAACAAACAAACCTTGACCTTGACCTTGACTAGTGTTTGGGTGAGAGAGTTGCAAGACATTCCAGACAGCGGTGGTATTAACCATTTCAGACCAGTTTAGGCGAACTGGTAACCCCATGATCACTGGACTCCACCCACCTGCCCCCACCCTATCCTGTCCTTTATTTCCTGTTTTATAGCTCATCTCAATCATGCAGCACACCTGATTTCTCCCCCCTCACTGTTCTACTTACCGTTGCTGACTTGGAAGGTAAGCATCCAAGCTTCTAAATGCTCCATTTTCAGTGCAAACGCAAGTGCTTTAGGCACATGTGTGCGCTCACCGAACTGGTTGTTAAATCAGCAGGATCCCAACAGACTGTAGGATGGGACAACTTGCCATGGCCAACTCACCCCAGGACAAGAAGTACACTAGTACTTTTTTAATGGTGAAATAGAATTATTAAAGAAAAGATACTAGAGGAGGGACAAAGTGAAATAAAAATGATAAAAATCAATTCTTTTAAATAATTAAATTGAATTGTTGAATTGTCCTGTGGCAAGCTGGCTGTGGCAAGTTGTCCCATTCCTATATAAAGATGCTCAAGAAGGCAACAGCAAACCATTTTTATATTGTGCTTTGAAAATTTCATAGAAACATCCATGTAGTTGCTTCATCTTCAATTGACTTTTTACTTTTACATATCTATCACCCTATTCTGTTGCAAGGTAAATCACATTATACAAATTGTAGGAAACATGAGAATTAGGGGGCATAATAAATCAAAAGCCAGCATGAGATTTTTTTAAAAACTACACTAACATCTAAGTTACATAAGTACTTTTGCTATCTCCATAGCTCTCTATTTTGCAAACGATCTTTGCAAAAGATCCTTGACATCCTTGAGATGTCAAGTTGACTTGACTTCAAAATGAGGTAAGCCAGTGCTGTTTTCTTTCAGGGTTCTACTGTTCATTTTTATTGAGCAGGTCTTTGGAATCTTCCCTTAGATTGTAGCCTGATGGCACCACTATGTATGCATAGAAAAAGTGACACATCATCCCTCACAGCAATCTATGTGGGGGGTTTTATGTCATCCTCCCCAATATGGATTTTCTTTTCAAAGTAGGGTTATTCTCTCTTGCTTTCTAATATATCATTTTTCAGGGCTATATAGGTGCATCTGGTGGTAAAGGATGATCAGCCTAGAACAGGGGTCTGCAAAGTCGGCTCTTTTAAGACTGGTGGACTTCAACTCCCAGTTCCCCAGCCAGCATAGCTGGCTGGGGAACTCTGGGAGTTGAAGTCCACCAGTCTTAAAAGAGCCGACTTTGCAGACCCCTGGCCTAGAACATTCATAAGGATTGTTAGCTGGTTTGGATAAACAGCAGGGCTTCCAGGCTTGTAAAGAATCTACTTTTGTCTTCATTCATTATAAAATGTTTCTAATAGCAGAGCAGTTGTGTCTTCCTGTTGCCATTTCTATGAGAGGAGTGTTTAATAAGAGGACTTAAACTGGCTCTCAAGGAATAGGGAAGGGTGGGGGGAGAATGGGGGGAAAGAGCATAGAAGCCAAAATTTTCTTCTCCTTTGAATGTTTATATTTCACAAGCCAAACCAGGCAGGCTCAGGCTGAATAATTAATTGTAGCTTTGTTTAACCTCACACATCTGCACTTTTAGAGTGAAATTGTCTGAAATTCCATTCTTGTGAAGGAGCCTTGACTTTTGAGAGGCTGAACAAATATGAAATAAAATAATAAAATGTGGGAATGGCTGTTTAGTAGGTCCATGGCCTGCATTTTGAGGAAATGGAGGCCAATCAAAGAAGATGGCTAGTAATAAGGTCACTTATTACTTAAGCAAAAAAGGAAAGGAAAGAAAGTTGGTTTCATCGTGCTTATTGTTTGACATATCAGGGCAAAGAATACCATTGTTCTAAAATTACATCATGATGTTAGGAATGTTAACTTGGTCCTGGAAGCTTTTCACAAGTTTCTTTATAGTCTCAATTGAGCAGTATTAATATTTTCACAGAAAGTTTAAACAGAAATATAATATCCGTTCAAAGAATTTGCTTGATAAACCAGTATCATATATATTTACCACATGTGTACCAACTGAAGAATTTGTTGTTGTTAGTTGTGAAGTTGTGTCGCGACCCCATGGACAACATTCCTCCAGGCCTTCCTGTTCTCTACCATCCTCTGGAGTCCATTTAAGCTCACGTCTACTGCTTTGGTGACTCCATCCAGCCACCTCATTCCCTTTCTTCTTTGCCCTCAGTCTTTCCCAGCATTAGGCTCTTCTCCAATGAGTCCTTCCTTCTCATTAGGTGGACAAAGTATTTGAGTTTCATCTTCAGGATTTGGCCTTCTAAAGAACAATCAGAGTTGAACTCCTCTAGGACTGACAGGTTTGATTGCCTTGCAGTCCAAGGGACTCGCAGGAGTCTTCTCTAGCACCACAGTTTAAAGGCCTCAATTCTTTGGCGCTCAGCCTTTCTTATGGTCCAACTTTCACAGCCATACATTGCAACTGGGAAAACCAACTGAAGAATAGAGAAATCAAAACACTAGAAGAGTTGTATGATTTTGGTGTGAAGATTTACAGATTATTTTGATAGTCCAGTGTATGTTATAGGATTGTGATAAGCTCACGATACCTGGCATAGAAATCTAGATGGCTTGGAGAATACATCCCATGAAAAGGAGACTAATGCATGCCATCAAAATGGCCACAAAAATACATTTTATCCGAAGAATTAGTACAGAACAGAATTGGTTACAACAGAAAGGAGAAAGCACTATTCATTTGTTCCAAGTAAGCATGCAAAGGACTGAATTTCACATCCTTATTATCAAGGCGAAGTATCTCATTTTACTCCCATTCTGTCTTCTGTTATCCTTTCATACAGAGTTGTGAATATAACTGAATTCACATTAGGACATCTGAAGAACCAAAATGCATTGTTTTATATATACCAAACATTATAATGCAGATACAGTTCAGCAACCATGAAAGCATACGTAAAGACTATTGACATTGCCAATATACGCATCATACTTTCTCTGAGGATTACCTCAATCTAGTGCCATATCTTTGTAGTATATATTACACAGGTGAAATTATAATGATCAATCCCAAACTGCCCACTGACTCCATAATACATGGAAATTTGGTGTCTCTTATCTAAATCTTGGACTTCAATCAGTTCATTTCTACCACCTCCTTCAGCATCCTTCAATTTATACCCTGCTGGGTTTCATGCACGTACATTCAAGATGGGTATGCCCCATTAGTTCCCTAAAATTGCATTCATTTTCATTTTATTCTTTGCTAACACAATAGAAAGTCATAGTGATTGACAGCAAGCACCTAATGTGTGATACGCAGGAACGGAATCACCTATAGAAAGTAACACATGAAAATGTGTATAATTACGTTCCTTCCCATTCCCCTCCTTGGATAGCTATATATAGATGTACAGTAAAATCATACTATTTGGATTCCAATGAAAAATGTTTGTTTGTTTTTTTATTATAGCTATCGGGGCTTTGGGATGTGTTTGTAATTTTTGAAAAAATATCCCCAAAATCTTCAAGTGTTGCTCTTTGGTATGTGTTAGCATTTATCCAGTAAAGAAGGAAGATCTGCTTATTTTTTATGACATGGGAGTTTGGGCAATGTTCCCATTTGACTCTGTGATTTGAATTGGAATAGCCCTGTGTTTAGAATAAAGCAGCAGAACTGGAAGCATATACTAAAGCTTGGATTAATGCTATGAAAATTTAACCCCAAAATGGCAGAGACAATCTCTTATAGCAGGGGTCCCCAACCTTTTTGGCACCAGGGACCGGTTTCATGTTAAAAAAATTCCGCGGACCGGTGGCCATGGCTCGGCTGGCATAGAGGGGGAGCAGGGGGGGAGGGGAACAGGCGGCACATATGCGTGTGGGTGGGGGCTGAGTTGGCTCACTCGCCCCTCTCGGGCCCCCAATGGCACGAGCGGCTGCACCTGCAATCTCCCACCCCTGGTGTGTGCTCTGCCCAGAGGGCTGCCCTCTCCTCCCTCCTTCTCTCCGACCCTTTCAGAGAGTTGCGCCGCTCACTGCGGCCCGGTTCCTATCAAGCCATGGACCGGCACCAGTCCGCGGCCCGGGGGTTGGGGACCCCTGTCTTATAGCACTGTAACCATTTCATAGCACTATTTGACTTACAAACATAATGGACCCTGTCCATGTAACTGACTCAATTTTACAATTTTTTTGCAGTGGTTGTTAAGTGAATCACTGTGGTTATTAAGCAAATCCTTTGTTCACTATGAGGCACAAACACAAATCATGTGGGATGATGCAAACAACTGTATGCATGGTCCAGCTGCAAAGCATTTCAAGTGTGGTTTAGTGTGGCAGCCATCAGAACTGAGTTACAAGTTCCTTTTGGGGGAATCCATTGTAACTTCAAATGGTTGCTATGCTATGGGATCAATAGTAAGTCAAGGACTGTCTGTGTAGTTAAGAAATGAAACCTGGACTCTCATATTGTTATTTTTCTTTCTCACAGATGGACAGATTCAGTGAATTTAGCATTCAAAGCAAGATCCCAAGTTTTTCTACGTATCTTAATTAATTAAAGATATAGGAGCTCATAATTTGTAGAATTGTATTAAGAGCTGCTAATGTTCCACATGAGTTGAGAATATTCTGTTATTTAATAACATGTACCATAACATGTACCATAATATAAACTATACTAAGTCTAGTTTATAGACTTTGATGTACCATAATATAAAGTAGACTTAGTAACCATGTTTTAATAACTGCTATGGTGAGCCATGTATTTTTTTCCAAAATCTGTCTGCAATGCTAAGATATTAATATCAATAAATCAGTATTGATATTGATTTATTCTAAATAGAATATGTTATATAGAGCAGGGGTCTCCAACCTTTGCAACTTTAAGTCTGAAGGACTTCAGCTCCCAGACATCTGGGAGCTGAAGTCCTTCAGACTTAAAGTTGCAAAGGTTGGAGACCCCTGATATAGAGCACTTGTAGAATAAAGATTGCATACTACATTGCTAAGGTCATGTTATAAAAATACAATTGCCTGAATGTAATATATAGTGTCCTGCTTTGCAGGAGTTATTATAAAGCAAGTCGGTTAAATCATTGACAGGTATTACTGAAAGAATTGAAAAGAAAGAAGGAAAGATGTTTCCAGATAAAACTCTTAGTATGTAATTGCTGTATCTTTCTCTCTTCTTAACATACCCACAAACATGGATACATATACCTGCTTGAGTTCAAACAATGGAATTGTGCAACAGCATCTTTTAATTGAGAAGATTAAAAGTCTATCAATTGAAATTAATCATCAGGTGGCATATCCCTTCCACCAAATACTGTTTCCCTTCCCAACAACCATTTATATCACATGGATGACCTCCATAGGGCCCAATTTTGCTAGGATTCATTCCAGTCCTTCCTTCTTATCCAAATAATTATAGTAATAATTGTCTTTTAAGGAAGAGTTATGCATCTAATTAGAATTTGATTAGTTACCAAGTGAGAATTTAACGATGATCACTATCTCTGAGCAAGCATGTGGAACTGTGCAGGATCATGCTATTAATAATTGCTGAGAAGTTCCTTGGAGAAATGCTTCTTAGAAGAAACTGGCTACTGTTTAAATAACATTGAAGCAGCTCAGTTTTTCTTACAATAAATTTGTCTGGGCAGCCACCGAGTTCGTGTGAATCCACAGTGTTTTTCCTGATGTGCGGCTCAAGAATTATATTCCCTTTTTGAGAAAAGATGAGATTACACCGAGAGCCAATCTGGTCTCATGAATAGCATGCAGCACGCAGGGAATATTAGTTCAAATCAAAGGAAAGCTACTTGGGTGGCCTTGAGCTATTCACCATCTGGCTATCCCAATTTCCTTTCCGCTGAATAGAAATAAAGCAGATCTACCCATACAGTTGTAGAGAAAGCCACACACAAAGGTTATAGGGGACTCAGCACACCAGAGCCAGGAATGCCTTCTAAATTATATATGAGACAAAGCTCTATACAGTTAAAATTGCATCCTAAAGCAGTGTTTCTCAATCTTGGCAACTTTAAGGGGTCAGAACCTCAGGTCCCAGAATTCCTAACCTAGGCTAGTTGAGGAATCCCGAGAGTTAAAATCCACATCTCAAAGTTTCCAAGGTTGAAAGGCACCACTCTGAAAAACATTGAAACCTTAGTTCTTGAAAGAGATGTGCATATGTGTCCAAACAGGAAATGTTTCAAAGCGAGAAGCCATCCTCTTATAGATATTATGACAAATAGGGTGGCTCAGGAGGAAATATGAATATGATTGTACATTTAGGATGAAAATATTTTTGATGTTCAACAATAGTGTATTTTCAAATATTTTTTGCTGCACAAAATTCTTATTGCCAATGTGCACAAAATTCTTATTGTCAATGGCATTGTTTTGCCATATGTAACTTGTACGTTTTCCTTTTGGACATGTTGGGAAGATCCCAGAATTTTGACACAGCATGACTAACAGTAATATTGGTTAAAAATAGCAATTCCACACATTCGGAGGGTTTCAGGAAGCCTATTGTAAAACCTGTTTGAATTTTGCCAACAGTGTCCCACTGTTGGCAAAATGTTTAACATATGCTAAAAAGGTTATCTCCCCCCCCCCCAAAAAAATTGAACCATTGCTCATTCCACTCTCTTCTGATAGCCCGTGTTTCCTTCAAATGATTTTAAGGGTTGATTCACACTGGTGAATTGATTCATCATTGGGATAGTGAATTGGAGGCAGTCATTGGATTCAGATGCCTGGTAAGACACTACTTCTTTCTTGTTTTTGTTGGTCTTCTGTTAGTCCTCCAGTATAACAGAGAGGATGAAGTTTCCCACTGGCCCATTTGACAATGCCTAAAGGAGTGACAAATCATAACCCGCTGTGGAATTCAATCTCCTTGGGTTTTCCTACCTTGTGGGATGCTTGGCCGATAGTTTCAGTCATATGGAACACGCAAGGAGGCTTTGATATGACATATGGGGAATGCCTGCCTTGTTATTTCTATCAGAGATGGGTCACAGACATTGAAAGAGATGGTGCTTTTTGTTGTAAGATACTGTAGGAGGAGAATGCTGTTAGTCTGTGGTGGTAATAAATCAGGAATCTGGCAGCACATCTTTTGACTAACACATTTTAATAAAATGCATAAGCTTTCATGAACTGTAATTCACATCATCAAATGTATACAATTGCTAGATTAATGTATGGTTAACACTGAGATGAGCCTGGAGGACAGGAGATTCTCACCCAAGCAAAAGGAGAGTCTCACAAACAACAAGAAACATTAGAACAATCATGTTTATATGGGAACTCAGATATGTCCTATGTCCTCACATTTACTCCAACAGTAGTATTACAGTGTATGCAAGATTAGATGCATATTCACATTCCTCTAATGTGATATATGGCATCATCTGTCAGCAATGTCCCTCTGGATTCTCTGTAGGACAAAGGGGACAAACTTTGTGCAAAAGAATTAATGAACACAAGTTTGACATAAGGACCCAAAACAAGGCCAAAGTAAAATCAGGGCATTTCACCCTCCCAAGAACTCTAAGGCAGATCTCAGGGTGACTGCTTTGAAGAATGTGGGAGTTTAACAGCACCATTAAATGAGAGGTTGATGAACTCAGGTACATCAGAAGATTTCAGGAAACCCAGAAGGTCTCAAGACACTTAACACACTGCACTTGTTAGTTGATCAGGTATGTATAAACTGTTTCACATGTAACCTGCATCTCCATAACCATCTTCCTTTCCCTTACCCTACATCACCCCAATTTAAATTATACACCAGTGTAGCCATTTTATGAATCTGACAAAGTGAGCTGACATTTTTGAAAGCCTATGGCTGGTTAACAAAATATATTAGTAGAAAAAGACGCAACACCCTTCTGATTACTGTGGCAGATTAACCTAAACACAAACCTTCAACGTAAAATCTCAGCAGGGCTAGATATGCACCCCAGGAAGCAATTTGACATTTAAAGCTTGAAAAGAAGTGAGAGGTCCTTGCATCCCAGCGTCCCTGGGGATAACTCCTCCTTGGTAACCAAAGAGCTGATGTAAACCAAATATCGTTGCTGCCAGGATGACAAATGGAGAAGTTGGCATCAAGGTCCTAATGAATGGTAGTCATCGGTAGTTCAAATAAAAATAATCGTTAAGAGCTCTAGCTGGGCAGGAGAAAATGAAATGGGCAATATAATGAAAGATGTTAAAATGAAGTCAAGGGATTATTTGAACAGGATTTTATTTTTATTTTATTTATTTATATTGCCTTTATTATTTTTATAACATTCAAAAGTGAGCGAATAAAACAGGTATAAAATAGATCAAGGAAATATAGCACATGTAAAATGTTGAATGTTTTATGTCTCTAATTTGTAGGTGCTTCTGACACGAATAAAGAAAAGATTATTTTTATAAATAACTCAAGGTAGAACATGCACCTAATACTCCTTCTTCCTCCTATTTTTCCCCCAACAATACCAAGAAGATGAGCTGGGCTGAGTGATCATCCAACTGGCTTTCCTAAGGCAGGACTGGAACTCACAGTCTCTTGATTTCTAGCTTGGTGCCTTAAGCACTAAACCAAACTCCCTCTGATGCAGTCATTAGTTCATTAACTATTTCTAAATGGTTGTATCCTTATGCAAAAAGCTGGAAAGATGGTCAAAGAGAGGGGTGGGTTGCTGCCAGTTTTACTACCAGTTCGCTACTCGTGCGTGTGCACTATTCAATGTAAATTGTTCTTCGCGCATGCACAGAACAATTTACAGTAAACTGTGCATATGCAGTCATTAAAAACCAAAATGGCGGCAGCCCAGCGGTGGTGAGGGAACCGGTTCGGGGGCGTAGCAAGCCTGTGTCGCTGCTGGTTCTATGAACCAGGAGCAATCCACCTCTGGTGAAAGATTAAAAAATTAGAAGTCTTGTCTAATGACCAAGCCTAAGCTACCTCCTTGGGTCCTAGTTACCTGCAACTGTATTTTCCCCATTTTGAGGGAATTTAAGATACAAAATAGCTGTTTTAACCCAACTCCCCAAATCCATCCCTTGCTCCAGAATCAATTTGTCTTGAGACATCATTAGCTACATTTTCTGCAGTTGCCATAAGATTTTAAAAAGTCTGATCCTTAACCATAAGAAAGTTACCCATCTTCCTATAGGGCATGGCAGAACAGATGTTTAGCATATTTTGGATTCAGGCTCATTGTTAGAGCTATCAAGGGATATGCGCTGTGGTGGGGTAGTGGAGAGAATGCTGCATAGCGAGCTAATTCTGCAGACTGCCAGGAGTTTGATTCTCACTAGCTCAAGGTTGACTCAGTCTTCTATCCGTCCAAGGTGGGTAAATTAACGACCCAGATTGTTGGGGACAATATGCTGACTCTATAAAACAACTTAGAGAGGACTGTAAAGCACTATGAAACGGCATACAAGTCAAAGTATATAACTCTATTGCTATTGTTTGTTCCAAGGTGACTTGAGGGTACGTTTTAGGTATATTGTTTTAAGCATATTGTTGGTATTGTGCCCACCCCCTGAAAAAACTGAAATAAAGGTTTTTTATTAGCACTGATAATTTATCTAGATGAAACTGGCATGGGTGTAAAGCATGGGTGTAAAGAAATGTTCCTGACTTGCACCAACCTCTGCAATAAAAATGAAACTTTTCACACTTGTACTTCATGCATCCTATAGTTTTCTTAATGTAGTCTCATCCAACTTGGTATTTTCTAGATATCCTGGAATTGGATCATATGGCTGTGGCAGCGGTGAAATCTATTCATCTTCGCCACCGGTTCGCATGCGCAGAGCATCAAAATGGACGGGATGACATCTGGGCAGGTGGGCGGATATACCCCAAATTGACCCTTCACTTAGATCAGAGGTGTCAAAATAGGTGGTCCACGGACCAGATGTGTCATGCGCAGGCCACACGCACCCCGGCTCCGTGAAGGGAAAAAATGTCACAAAACATCATGTGACAGCGAGCTTGACACCCATGACTTAGATCAAGGACTGTGAAGGAAAAGGTTTTCCTTGCACATATGTGCTAGTCATTCCTGACTCTAGGGGGCAGTGCTTCTCTCCGTTTCAAAGCCAAAGAGCCAGCACTGTCCAAAGACATCTCCGTGGTCATGTGGCTGGCATGACTAAACACCAAAGGCACACGGAAAGTCGCTACCTTCCCACCAAAGTGGTCCCTATTTTTCTACTTGCATTTTTACATGCTTTTGAACTGCTAGGTTGGCAGACGCTGGGACAAGTAACGGGAGCTCACTCCGTTACACGGCACTAGGGATTTGAACTGCTGAACTGCCCACCATCTGATTGACAAGTTTAGTGTCTTAGCCACTGAGCCCCTTATATGAAAGCCATGTGAAATTTATCCATGTAAAATTGGTAATGACTACACTATGGATTTACGAGTGGAAGAACCTGTTTTTTCTACTTCTTGAAATTTACAAGCCAGCAAATGAATAGGACTTTGTACTAGGAACCAATAAAACAGATGCAAAGTGCTAACACTGTTACTGGAATGGTGTCATCATTAACCAATAGTTAAGAGAAAAAAATGCCTATATTTTTCCATTATTTGTCTAAATAGCATTATCAAAAAGAAAGAAAACCAACTATCTGCATATATATTGTGTGATTAATTATATGACAATTTTAGCTTCATGATTCTGGATCAATAAACTCATTATCATTCAAAAATTTGTTTAAAACATTATGCACTTCTAAGAAGTCTTTTGGTGATGCCCCAAAGGTGCTTTTTCAAGAGGCAACTGGACTTTCATGTTTTTTTCTTTGAAGACATTTCGCTTCTCATCCAAGAAGCTTCTTCAGCTGTGACTGGATGGTAGGTAATGAAAGGGTTTATATTAATAAAATCTTCAAAGGAAAAACAAGAAAGTCCAATTGCCTCTTGAAAAAGCACTTTTGGGTCAATCATGACCTGGATGACTGAGAATCTTTTTAGACCTTTAGTTATCCAATTTGGGATGAACACATATCCCTTTGAATGGTGTGGGAGTATGAACAGATTTCCAGAGAAAAAATTGCAGACTGTAGGGACCAGGAGCACTACTCAGATCACCCCGAGGATACAGATAAATCTCCAAGTACTTCAACGACACTCTAAAATGATGAAAATGACTAGCTGTCTGCAAGGAGTACAAATCCTTCTATTCTCCACCATCCAGTTAGAGCTGACGAAGCTTCTTGGATGAGAAGCAAAACATCTTCAAAGAAAAAACAAAAAAGTCCAGATGCCTCCTGAAAAAGCACCTTTGGGACAGTCATGGATGACTTGAGAATCTCTATAGACTTTTGGTGATGCCAAACATTCATCCAGATCCAATAAACAATAAGAACATTATACAAATATTGTACATTGATTTCTTGCATTTTTTGAATTAGATATGAACATTTATTGTGGTGGCCCTCAAAAAAATAGGAAGTTGATTATTTAAGATCCTTACTACAAGTCTGTCCAGTGGAAGAAAAAAGAGATTTTAGAGTACTAAATTCCTTTATTTAACAACACAGAAATATCACAAAAACAACTTTACTGGGCAAATTGAATGTTTTTATACAGTTTTGTACATGCCCCATAAGTGATTTGAAATAAATACACCATTTTCCAAAACTGCTTTTTCATAATTGCACAAGCATACATACACTTTACACAAGATCTATTAGAAAATTTAATAGATTACTGCACAGTTCAGAAATAGGAGAACAGTGTGAATGGTGAATTTTTTTGTGATCTATGTTTCTGTGCACGAGAAAAAAAAGTAAACCTATTTCTCTGTAACTGTGAATATGGAATACTTTCTCACATTCGAGGTGTGTTTTATGCACCAGGAAACAGCAGACCTCAGTGTGAAACTGCCAAATTTAATCGAAACAATATCTGAAACATTTAGCTGTTACACATAACCAACCATTTCAGTATCACTACGCATCCAGCTATGATCAAAGACCCATTGTTGATTTGGCTGGATGTATTTCACCCTAGATTGAATATTCATTTATTTTCCTTCTTAATAATTCATTATAGATAAAGCCAATTTAAAGATTCCTTTTTACGGTTAATTTTATGAGGTATCTAAAGGGATGGAGTGGAGGGAACATAAAAAGAAATTTCTTATAAAAATGACTGTAGTTCATTCTTGTGATGTCAATGGATAATGGTACAGATTTACCTAGGCTATAGTCCAATTTGGCATAACTGATCCTCAGGTATATCCTGTTGACTACATCCTGAGCATATCAATATTGTTAGTCAGACACAGAACTGTTGCACAGATTATGTTATGCTTCCCTTCTCACTTCAGTAGAGTAACAATCTTGGCAATTCCATCACTGGTTCCTGCAGAGTTGTCCCCTTTTCAAAAGTAAAGGAGTACTCTGGCAAAAATATGAAATTTATTATTTAAAATATTTTACCCTGCTTTTCTACCACAAGGTACTGCATTTCATATCATATATTTTTTAAATTATTTACAGCATATCCTATTGAGATCTACTTAGACGTTCCATTGATTTCAATACATTTTACCATCAAGTAATTGCATTCAGGTTTGTAGCTTTAAGGACATTATGTGGTAAACAGAAATAAGATTGAAAACTTTCACTATAATCAACATTGCAAATAATTTGTTATTAAACAGAGAAGAGGAAAAAAATTGAAAACTTATTTCTTTTTTCAAAACGTTAGCAACCAAAACGCTTTAATGCACAATGACATACAAATGCTGTTTCAATGAAATTAATATATATATATATATCAATAAAGCTGCAGAATTCTACTACCCAATTAAATGAAATTTGTGGGAATCGAAGTAATTGTATTTATATTTTTATGCAATTGATATTTTTAACAATTCAGATTTGACATGTAAAAAAAGAATCACAATTACAATATACAGAGTCATCATCTTTCTAAAAATCAAAATGAAAAAAATCCAGAAAAAAACCATACTGACACATGCAACATCTGGATATTAAACAGTTAAGTACATTGCTATGAATCATTGTACACCAAAAGGAACCTAAACTGATATTTTGTCCCTCTCCTTCTCAACAGTAGAAACAAAAATTATTCAAAACAAGGCTAGCTGAACACTGAGGTGGGAAATGATGTTTCCATCATTCACAATATTTTAATTTATTTTGAAAGTGGGGAGGGGAGAATGGCTCTAATATAACTCAATTGCTCAATAATTAGCACATTAAAACCTGAAATGACAAAAAGACAAAAAGGAAAAACAACCATCATGTTGATTCAACTTCAGACTACTTGAAGTCATGAGGTTGCATAATGACGGTATTGGATTTATTGGATTTTATTGGATTTATTTTATTGTATTTATTGTATTATCCTAACGTTTTGGAATGGGGGAAAAAAACCCTCATCTAGGATGATTTAAAACTAAGAAAGGATACTATTTTACCCAAATGGACATCCCTATGAGCATTTTGGAAAGCCTACCTACAGCACAGGAAGACCTGCTGCTGTGGCCTAGAGGTGGAGCTCTCGCCTCCCAATCAGGAGGTTGTGAGTTCAATCCTGGGTAGAGGCAGATGTAGGGTCTCCTGCTTGGGCAGGGGGTTGGACTAGATGACCTGCAAGGTCCCTTCCAACTCTGTTAGTCTGTCTGTCTGTTATATTCTGTATCATGTCAACTACAAATGGAGGGGGAAGCTGATGCTAAATGTAGTCCAAATTCCCTCTTTGGCCAAGAGTAAAAGCTGCATAACTCATGGTTTGTGAGGTGCAGCCAATCTGAAGAGCCAAATTCTTACAGCAGAGGAGACAAAAGCATGGGTCAAGAGAGACATCAGATGCGAATTCTAGGAATTAAAAGCTTTGAGGCTGCATCCTTAAAGCTTCCTGAAGAATAGTGGCCAGACCTTATTAAAGAAAATAACATCAGGAATAAAATAATCATATAATTAATTGATCTTCACAGTAAAAATGAATTATTTTCTGCAGTTATATGGCTAGAACTATCTATCTTCTAAAAGATTTTTTTAAAAAAATCATCCCTTCTAATATCACTCAAACTTGGTTCGATTTTTATTCTGCTAATAATTCCTGCCAGTTCTTGGTCATTCTCCCAATCCTTCACAAATCAGTGGGTACATATTTATTTGCAAGTGTTTGCATATCAAAAGAAAAATAAATAAAGAAAAGGTAAAAACCCTTCTGAAAGTTAAGATATCTTCAGAACATTCTCTCGATCCATTTCCTTGCATTATAAATAACCTTTTCTTTTATATAGTAACAGATCTTCACAGAAACACTGTATTCATTCATTCAAACAATAGAAAACCCAGCTAGGTTTTTCCAAAAAAGGTAAAAAGTGCCATAATAAAAAGAATATGAAACGGCATGGTCTTTGTCTATAAAAAAATAACACGATGTAACTCATAAAAATCAGTGCATCTGAAGAGCATCTTTTGAATATCTAAATTCTGCCGTTTCAGTGGGATTTCTATAGGTGTCTCTTTCTCAGAATTATACTTCATGGGCTTGCTGTATTGGGGTGGGATGGGGAGAATCAGATATTCTCTTACTGTTAGATCACAAATATTTCTATTTTAAGTTAAACAGTCGTAAAAATGACAAAAAACGTATTTGTTGAAAACAAGTCAGAGAGAGGCAAATGATTCATAGTAATGGCCTTTTCTGCTCCTTTTAAATCGTAATACTCTGCTACTGGCCAAAGTACTTTCAAGCTTCCGTCTTTGCTCTGTGACAAAATAAAATGAAATATAACAAACTGCTGAAAGAAAAATGCTATGTAGATGTTTCATCTTATTACTATCTTTGTGTACATTAGAATTATGCATTGAAAATTTCATATTCTGTGACAAGATATTCCACAAGTGGAATAAATTATGCAAACTACTCAGCTTTGCATATATTTGAACCGTGTATTTTTCTAATGGGAATATAGTTTCTGTTTTAAGGATAAAGACTCAATAAGGAACTGCACATAAAGAGAATGGATGTCCAATAAGATTCTGTTTCTGTACTTACAGTTATGGGATTAAAAAAAAATCTTCACCAACGTATTACGTGTTGCAAGTGAGAAAAATCAACAATTATTAAATATGACAGGGCAATTATGAACAAATGAAATACCTAAAACTATGGTGGGGAAAGTTAATGTCAGTAATAAAAAATATAAAAATTATAAATGTGTATTCTCAACAAGTTCTATGTTCTAAGACGCTGGTAAACTGCCAGTCTGTTTTCAATCTCATCTTTCTGGCAATCACAAAAATTAGACAGATTTTTTTTTAAAAAAAATTATAAAAAGAAATTATTTGCCGGCAAATAGAAGCCATGCAATTTCCTTAACACTGTCCTCCTCCTATCACATTTTTTTTCCTGCCAATCAACTACTTTGCAAGCTTAAATTTTGATGAGATGGCTATAGCCATGAAGAAATCTGCACCGAGATTTTTTTTTTTTTACTGTCCCCCATACGTGTGTTATTTCTGAATAGGGTAATAATAAATTAAATGTCTGATCAGGGTAAAGAGAAAAAGATCACAATCTATTTTCAACTTTCAATTCTATTAAAAGTGCTAACATTTGAGAAACAACTTAAAAGACATTCTGAGTTTCATGTCTTTCAGACAGAAGAAAAGAAGTAACCTCACCTACATTTTACAAACTAGTCTAAGAGCTAAATATTATAAACTGAGAAAAATAATTTCAGGTATCTTTTCCCCCTAATAAAAGATCTATAAAGCAACCTCTAGAGCAGAGATGGGGAACGATAGCCCCTTTATAACATGTGGACTTCAACAGCATGGCTGGCTCAGGAATTCTGGGAGTTGAAGTCTACAAGTCATAAAACGGCCACCATTCCCCACCCCTACCTCTGGAGGAAAGTAAATACATTAACTGAGAGATTTTCTGTTCCTCTCAACATATGAAATTGTTTTCATTTTGTGTAACAAACTATTCTGCAGTAGCTCTGCAACATTGAAACTGTATGTCTGCCTATACTTTAAATCAGAAGTGGGCAACTATGGCCCCTTTATGACCTGTAAACTTCAACTCCCAGAATTCCTGAGCCCAGGAGTTGAAGTTCATAGGTTATTAAGGGGTCACAGTTGCCCATCCCTGCTTTAAAGCCTATTTTAAAGGAAGTGCAGTTTACTGACTTTTATTAAACTTTTCTGAATCAATGGGCGAGCATAATTGTTCCTATAAAATAATGCTTATGAAGATTAACTGTTAGTGCCTGTATCTTCCCTGTCATACAATAAGGGTGTCCTGGGAATATCTGAAAGAGACATTATTAAATCTTTTGAACAACTTTGCTCCAGGTAGTACTAGCAGAGTGTATGGTAAGAATACAGCTGTACTGCTGCTGCTGCTGATACTGGACAGCTGGCAACAACAGTAACAATAACCAAAAAAGCGGGGGTAGAAGAGGAAGATTCTTAATGTTTAAATTTATTGCTCCAGATTTAATTTGCAGAAGCACACTGATGTGAACAAAGGGTTAATCTCCATAGTTGGTCAGGTGTGATTGTCTCCTCGTGTCTAAACACACAAAATACAAGCGGCTATCTGTACAGTTTACAGTACCAAAACACATATCATTGGAAAAATGAAGTAGAGATATGGTACTTTGTCAAGATACATTATTTTATAGCAGGGGTTTACCCAAACGTATAATTTTGTTTTTAACAGCCACTTTAAAAATAGACAACAAGTTCACTAGTTATAGCTAAATTACATCAACAAAAGAATTGGTGCACTGAATGTGAGCAAACTGGCCAATTGTCAGGATCCCAGATATGGTGGTCTCCGGATAAGACAGTAGCTCTCAAAAGCTGGTTAATTGCTCTCTTATATGGAATGTTGTCTTACTAAGAGGGCCTTTCAAGAGGAAACTGAATGTCATTAAAGACTTGAGGAACTAATGCCCAGAATGCAGCTGCTAAGAAATGGCAGAAACTTTGTCTAAACAAGATGAAACACAACAGGACATGCTGTCAGACGGTGAATATGATGGGACAGAAAATAAAACAATACTATCTTATGTTCAGGCATTTCAATGGGGGGGGGGGGAGGTTCTGCTTCATGAGATACAGCCTCTTCAAATGTACTGTCTTCCCTCTTACCTGGAGACCACTCTATGTCATGATTTTTTTTTTGTCTTTGAGGAAACCCCTATGCATAAATGAAAATAATATTCTTCAGTGGTAGACTAAGCGATTTCTTAAAACAAGACTTTAGCTTGCCTTTCACTTCAGGCTGCCTTGAAAATAAGATATGCTACTGCTTAAAAGAACCATCGGAATGCTTCAGCGCTGGGAACAGGTGTTCTCTACAAAAAAGAAGCAAGAAAACAAGTTAAGCTTTCTTTCCATTGCATTGTAAAATGTGTTCTTCTGTTTCTATTAATTGTTTTGTTCTTTGGTTTTCTTTTACATGTCAATTGTGCTTTTAATTGTCCCATTTGTATGTAGTATTTCGTGATGATTAATGATTTAAAGAAACAGTCGTTTTAGCAACATATGACTTTTTTTTGAATTTTAAAACATCAACGGGTAAACTATTGGCAATTACAGCATGTGGTAAATATGCATGGAAGAGATCTGTATATTTTACCTGCTGTTAATCTAAAGTTTATCAACTGGAATCAGCCAATAATATCGTGGCCTAAGTGATGCACCAATTATTTATATCAGTCCATGAGTGATAGGCTAAGTTGACCTGAATATTCAGGCACAAATCTATAATAGAATGAGGTAAACACTTTGAACACAAAAAGAAAATGGCACAAATATCTTGCCAACAATAAACAACAAACAATATTTTACAGTTGAATAACATAAAAGTTATGACATATAAACAATCAACATAAGACCACTCTTGAAAGATATGTTTTCCCCAATTTACATTATTATTATTATTCTGAAAATTTTCGGCAATCCATAGAAAATCATCCAAATCTCTAATCCATTTTCCTTCTGGTTTGTAGAACACTTGGGCAAGAAAAATGAGAAAAAGCTCAAGGTGTGATCTTCTGTCCCAAAAGTTCATATCTGAGGTACACAGAACTTACTTTCCCCCATTAATCTATAGGTTCTCCATTGGGGAAGGTACATTGTTATTATAATTCCCAGTCAGTTGAAGGCCATATTGCTAGCATTTGGGGACTATATTATAGTACCCAAGACATCTTGAAGGTGCCAGGTGGAAGGCGGCTGGTTTATAGCAAAAAAAAAAACCTTCTAACTTATTTGATAGGTTTTTATCTTTTCTAACTTTCTTCCAATCCTTCCCCAGAGCCTCCCACCAAATTTTGACCAATACCAGTTTGTCTAAAGGGGGAATAGGTCGACAGACGACGCCATAACTACTGCTTTACATTCCATAGTGTGTCATCTAGGGAAACCTGAAAACTATGTCAGAATGCTTTTCATAGACTACAGCTAGGCCTTTAACACCATTCTGCCAAGCATCGAAAAGCTGACTGACTTGAATTTTCCCTCTTCCATCTATGACTGGATTAAAGACTTTGTAATGGACCGGGCACAAACAGTGAGGACTGGATCTTTCATATCCTCCTCCCTGAAGCTCAGCACTGTCTCTCCTCAGGGCTGTGTGCTCAGTCCATACCTGTACTAATTGATACATATATGATTGTGTATCTTCTGACCCATCCACTGTGATTATCAAGTCTGCAGATGATACCACCGTATTGGGCCTCATTACAGGTGGAGATGAAGTAGCATACAGGGGGGAGGTTCAAAAATTATCCACATGGTGCGCAGAAAACAAAGGAGATGGTGCTGGACTTCTGGAAGAGGGGAGAGAGGAACCTGCCCCACTTTACATTGAGGGGGGCTGTGTGGAGAGAGTCCCCTCCTTCAAATTCCTAGGAGTCCATCTTAGAGAAGATCTCATCTGGAGAAACAACACAACCCAAGTGGCCAGGAAGGCCCAACAGAGACTCCACTTCCTTAGGGTCTAGGGGAAGAACAAGGTGGAACAGCAACTGATGACCTCCTTTTACCGCTTCACATTAGAAAGCGTCCTCACATGGTATGCTGGCTTGACAACCGCAGATAGAAAGACATTACAGAGGGTGATGAGCATGGCACGAAACATCATGGGCTGTCCCCTGACGTACTAGATGATATCGCTAGGACTCGCTCCCTCAGAAAAGTGAGGAAAATCCTCAGGGACGACTCACACCATGGTCAGCCCTTCTTTATTCTCCTACCATCGGGTAGGAGATATAGCTGCATAGCCAGTCATACAAACAGGCTGAAGGACAGCTTTTATCAGTGGGCTATCAGACTTCTGAATGCAACGTAACATCATAAGTGTGTAGTACAATAAACCTGCAGGCTGGCACAACATGCTCACATTGGTGCAATATATTATAATTTAATGTTACAGACATATATGTATATTGTATGCTGTTAGTATGATTTATTGGGTTAGAGGTTTTCTTTCTTTCACTGTGATATGTATTTATGTTGGGGAGGGTGCACTAAGGGAAGCTCAGCCAATCTCAATGTACACATGGTGTGCACTGACAATAAAAATTGAATTGAACTGAAGCAACCTAGCAATGTAGGTTGAACTGATAAAGAGCATCTGGATTCAAGTCCCAGAGAGATTCCGTGACCGAGGGTGTTCCTGGATCTGCCTACTCCTAATCCAACACCTTAGCCACTATATCACTCTGACTTTCTCTTTGTTCATTTGGACTGAACTGTGATTTGACTGCTTGAACTTGTACCAAATCCAAAAGTGGTAGGGGCTTTGGGGCAATTTTTAAGATTCCATTAAATCCAGTTTGTGGAAATCTATCCTTAGCCTGGAGTAATTTTGTATGTCATTGTAGATGTCTTCTGAGGTGAATGATGGGGTGTGATTTGGCTTTCCTTTTGTCCTTTATCTTCTCTATCTCTGAAGGAGGGGCATCTCTCTCTTCTTGACAAGTCTCTCTGCTGGCAGCATTTGGAATCAGCTAGCAAAAAGTGGCTTCGGTTGCCAGAAAGAGTTTAGCTCAGAAGCAACTTTTGCCTCATCCTAAACTCCAAATGGCATCCCTTTTAGTTAGCTGTGTGCTCAAAGATAAACCCTTTGTAAATTGCCTTCCTTTTCTCCTATTGGTTGCCAAGTATTAAGAGGCCCTCACTTGCTATCTATGTGCAGCTTTGTTTCCTCCTGATTGGCTTAACTGCCAATATTATTTTGTACTACAGGATAACTGCTATGTGTAACGATAACTGCTGTGTGCAGAGAGCAAAGCAAAGCTGGCTGAGGAATTCTGGGAGTTGAAGTTCACAAGTCTTAAAGTTGCCCAGGTTGGAGACCCCTGTAATAGAGCAATCAACAGCACCAAAATGGCAGGTGTGACTGGGTGATGGAAGCCCTGCCCATTTTTAACATGGACTGAACAAAGGGCCTGATATAAATGGGCCAGAACTTTGATCTCCTACACTCCTAAGCTATTTTTTTTATTCACACTTTGTGAGTATAAGGATAACAAACAGTACACATACTTTATGTGCAAAAAGACATGCTCTCTTTTATGACCACAGACCGGAGGTGGGTTCCTGCCAGTTTTGACCTCTTCTATAGAAGAGGTTCCACAAATCTATAGTGCCGTTTAGAACCGGTTCCAGCTCCCTCCCCTGCCTGTCCTCACATCATCAAGATGAAGAGCGAGAGGAGGAATTCTGGGAGTTGAAGTCCACAAGTCTTAAAGCTGTCAAGTTTGAACACCCCTGGGTTTTTTTTTCTTCTAAAGGGTTAGGGGTGCAAGGGTCTTGTAACTTGATAGCTTTAAGACTTGCACACTTCAACGCCAGAGTTCCTGAGCCAACATGACTGGAGGAGGAATTCTGGGAGTTGAAGTCCACAAGTCTTAAAGCTATCAAGTTTGAACACCCCTGGTTTTTTTTCCCTAAAGGGTTAGGGGTGCAGGGGTCTTGTAAGTTGACAGCTTTAAGACTTGCATGCTTCAAATGCCAGAGTTTCTGAGCCAATTTTTTGGTTGCTAAGCAAGAGCGTTTTTAAGTTAGTTTCACCACATTTTACAAGTTGGCCTTGCCCACCCAGTCACATGTCTGCCAAGCCACACTCCCACTCGGTCACATGGCCAGCAAGCCAGCAAGCCACTCCCACCCGGTCACATGGCTGGCAAGCCACTCCCACAACGCAGGCCACACCTATAGAAGAGATTCTAAAAAAATTTGAAACCTACCACTTCCGCAGACCAATTTACCCCAGTATTTTTCAGATACGTTTGAGTACAGGCTCCTCAGTTCCTTCTAAAGGAGGAGGAGGGCAATAGAATATTGGTGCTGAATTAAGTGGGACAAGGTATTAGATGGATATTCCTCTGGAATGGAACTACAGTAGAACCTCTGCTTCTGACCATGACCAAATCAGGTTCTGACCAAAAAATTCACTTCTTTTTTTTCATGGCCGATTTCCCCTTCTGCGCCATTTTTTTCTAAGCACCAAATTTCCAAAATTAGGTTCAGGTCATGACTAAATCAGTTTGTGATCAGTTATGGAACAAATTATGGTTGTGATCAGAGGTTTTTGCAGTATAACACAGTACTAGGAAGATGATTACCACCACAATTAAAGACCAACAAAAAGTTGTACACTGTGTTGGGAATTCTGTATCCAGAAGAGTGGGTAAATATTTGTTCTATCTGAGTCATAGACCAAACAGTGGATATAAGTCTGAGGCTGATCTCTCGAATAATTCAATTTCAATAATGTTGCCAATTTGGATAGGGAAGCTGAAGGTTTCTAAATATTGGCAAAATACCTTTCCTGTTTGATCAAGTCAAGATGGTCAGCAACATTTAGAAGATCCAAGATTTCTTGTTCTGTATAAATTCTCATTGGAGAGCTTTGAACTTAACTAGACCTCTTCTATGGTGGGAAGAAACAATTCAACTTTAGCCTCTTGTGTCTCATAATTGCAACTCTAAGTCACCTTATCTAGAAAATACCTTGGAGAAATACCAATCACAACTTTTTGGTGATGAATATGCAGTAATTTGCAACAAAATACTAAACAAGCAGAATAACAATCATATAGTAGACTATTTCCAAAATCTTTGATGATGTTTGTATCAACTTACAAATGAAAACAATTAGGATGCAAAATAATTCCCATTGATTTAAAAAGAGTTTATCAGAATAAATTCATATTAAGATTGCACTATTAGTTAAACTGCTTGTTGAAGACGATAGCCCACAAAAAGTATTTTAATAAGTGTCTTTCCAGTATCTAAGCATGTGTAACATAAACCTTTAATAGAGGTTTCAAAAGCAACATCCCTTTTTGGGTATGTGATGCTTCATTGGTTCACCAGAGAACCAACATCAGAGGATGTTGCCTTAATAAAGCTAATTCCCACATTCGTCTCTACTTCATAAGTCATATTTTATATATTTCCCTCTTTAAAATCAACTGAACCTAAATGTATTTTAAAAAACTGAGGTAGAATTTTGGATTGCTGGGCCCTTTCTTCCCATGCACCCATTCCTTGCGTCTTTCTTCGAAGTACAATTTTCCTCAATGACAAATCAAGATTAAGGTAAAGGTTCCCCTCCCACATATGAGCTAGTCATTCCCAACTCTAGGGAGCGGTGCTCATCTCCATTTCAAAGCCGAAGAGCCAGCGCTGTCCAAAGAAGGCTCCTTGGTCATGCAGTCGACATGACTAAAACCTGAAGGCACACAGAACTTTGTTACTTTCCCACCAATGGTGGCTCCTATTTTTCTACTTGCATTTTTACATGCTTTCGAACTGCTAGGTTGACAGAAGCTGGGACAAGTAACGGGAGCTCACTCCGTCATGTGGCGCTAGTGGTGCGAACAGCGAAACTGCTGACCTTTCTATCGACAAGCTCACCGTCTTAGCCACTGAGCCACCACATCCCTTAAATCAAGATTAGATAGCAGGAAATCATGAAAGAGTATGGAAAAGGGATGGAAAAGTGCTTGAGCCAAAAGTTCTTCAGGCCAGCTTTCTGCAACACAAGTACCCACAAAAGATGAAAATCTCCATTCCAAGGATTCCCCTGTTAGCATGACTATGGTTTATGGTTTATTTAATTTATATACCGCACCCTTTCCCAAAAGGGACTCGGGGCGGTGCACAGGCAATTTAAAAACATATATAAACAACAATATACAAAATATAAAACCAAATTAAATTAATATCCCTGTGCTAAAAATTTAAATATATTAAAACAATATCCCTAAAACCAATTTAAAACATTTTAACTGCAGACTGTGGGCTAGGTGATGTAAGTTAGGCCAGGCCGGCCTATTGGAAAAAATAAGTTTTAAGGTTCTGGCGGAAGGAGCGGAGATCCGTGATCGTTCTCAGTTCGGGGGGTAAGTCGTTCCAGAGAGTTGGGCCCTCCACAGAGAAGGCCCTTCCCCTGGGCGTCGCCCGCTGGCATTGCCTAGTGGACGGCACCCGGAGAAGTCCCTCTCTGTGGGAGCGAATCGGCCGAAGGGATTAATGGGGCAGGATGCGATCCCGAAGATAACTAGGTCTGGGAGTTAAAAGTTCAAATAGTTCTGAATCTGAAGGGTATGCTGGTTGGGGAAGTTTGTAATAGGCTCATGGACATTACATTACCAAAGTATATGTATGTATTATGTCTGAATAAATCTAGGAAATAAAAAAAAAAAGTGTCCACTCCTTAATGCAATGTGCAAAAAACTAATGAACAAGGTTTCTTAAAAAGTTCTTAAAGGATTTATTCTTATTTTTTTGCTTCCAAAATAGAAACAGTTAAATTAGCCTGCTTAGTAAAAAATTTAAGAAATGGAAAAATTCATTCATAATTCTGTATTGTAAGAAACCTTCCAAAGAAACAATTAAAACTTACCAAATATAGAAAAATCTTCTGCCAAGAACATAAACTGGTAGAAGAATATTCTGCCATAAAAAAGTTCCATTTTCTGCTAATATTACTTTGCATATTACAAAGTAACTTTCAGGATAATTCATTTACTGTGTAAACTAAAGGTAAATTAGTTAGTCCAACAAAGTGACTTCCAGTTTGCACATAGGGTCATTTTTAGTCCCCCGGAGCCTTCAGGGAAGCCCCCTGAAGGTCCCTGAAGGCTCCGGGGGGCTTAAACCGGCCCTAAGAGAAAACCGGAAGTCTGTTCCTGAAGTTCTGGTTTGCCCGTAGGGCTGGTTTTTTGCTCTCCAGAGGCTTCAGGGAAGCTCCTGAAGCCTCCAGAGGGCCGGGGGTGGGGTGTGGGAAGCTATTTTTGCCCTCCCCAGGCTCCTATAAAGCCTCTGGTGAAAAATGGCTTAAAAAAAGGCTGAACTCAGCTGGCCAGCGTGGGTATGCGCGCTGGCCAGCTGACAGGGCACACAAGACCCTGACAAATGGCTCCATGTGCCACCTGTGCCATTGGTTCACCATCGCGGAGTTAGACTGTAGTACTGCATTCTAACCACTGTGCCATTATGGCTCTTTTAATGACCAGTGGCCTTTCATGAATAGTGTAGTATTCATAATAAATGTAGATTTACTATTCTGGTTAAATAAAAAGGGGGAAATACCTGAATGAATTACTTTCCAAAGACACTTTCCCCGCCGCCTCTTAATTATATTCTGAACCTCACGATTTTTGGGGGGGTACAAGAGCCATACATGCAAGCCGCTGATGCATGTTCTCTACTTCTGTTCTTTGCTGTTGCGGGTGACAAAATAAAGATGCCTTGCAAAGCTATTTGGACCATGGTATATATATTGCTGCTAGACCATTCATGCAACATTGCAGAGACTGTAAGTTGACTGCTGATAATAAATAAGATATATGAGTCAGTGGTGGGTTTCCATTTTTTTTACTACCAGTTCGCCAGCGCACACGATGAGCACGTGGGCGGAGCCTCCTGCCACCACTACTACTGGTTCACCCAATCTGGGCCAATCTGGGCACAATCCTTCTTTGATATGGGTATATAATTTATCAGGAAGTTGTACATAAAAGGAGACGGCATTCTAAACCATGCAAAGCTATTTTGATGTGTCCAAAGAAAATTCTAAAAGGAAGGGCTCATGGACATAATTACCACATTGCAATAAGCCAGGGGTCTGCAAAGTCGGCTCTTTTAAGACTGGTGGACTTCAACTCCCAGAATTCCCCAGCCAGCTATGCTGGCTGGGGAACTCTGGGAGTTGAAGTCCACCAGTCTTAAAAGAGCCGACTTTGCAGACCCCTGTAATAAGCTATTGAAAATATCTTTTAAAAATTCAATTTTTCTTCCAAAACAGTTTCCCTCTCTTTTTACAATTCTCCATCTACAACATATGCATCAATTTATAAGTAAAAGTCAGACATGACAAACAAAAATATTCCATGGAAACAATTTTTGCTTCCTTTTTTTTTTTTTTTTAAAGACAAGCTTCGCCCATTGGATTCTCTTAGGAACAGAAAAGCCAAAGGACGTCAGTTGCCAAGACTTTTGCATGGTAAATTCTTAGTTTCCCAGCTCTTTTTCTTTTCTTCTTCAACAAACTAGAACCAGCAAGTTGTAGGAACACAGCAGGGCCTGCTAGCTCTTGATAATCCACCCTCAGTTTCAAGCATGCCTAGCAGGGGCTTGGAGATCACAAGTGACAGCTGGAAACTTTTCAGCTACGTTGTCTGCTTAAGCTCTGATGTGTTCTGCTCTACAGAAAGAGCTTCATGAAATCTAGGCTTATTATCAACAAGAGGAATTATAAAAGTAGTATTGTAACATCCCCATTAAGATACATTGTGGTGCCGTACCTAGAATTGCCTTCCATATAGTTGGGGGATTATAAGACTAGAAATACAGTACACACAGAGAGTAAGGTAAAGGTAAAGGTTCCCTTCGCACATGCGTGATAGTCGTTCCTGATTCTAGGGGGCGGTGCTCATCTCTGTTTCAAAGCTGAAGACCCAGTCGAAGATGTCTCCATGATCATGTGGCCGGCATGACTAAACGCCAAAGGTGTACGGAACGCTGTTACCTTCCCACCAAAGGTGGTTCCTATTTTTCTACTTGCTAGGTTGGCAGAAGCTGGAACAAGTAATGGAAACTCACTCCATTATGCGACACTAGGGATTTGAACTGCTGAACGACTGACCTTTCTGATCGATAAGCTCAGCGTCTTCGCCGCTGAGCCACCTGGTACACACAGAGAGTACTAACCTATAAAAGGTTCTATACGATTGAATTTCCATGAACTTTAGCCACGCTAAACCAAAAGGGATGTGTTCTAACAAATCTAATATTCATGCAGCAGCCTAAAGAAAGCTACATTATGACCCAAAAGATCCAGGCAAAAATCTCTTATCCAGTACAAACTTTCAAAGATTGTTAATGTGGAATGTTTTTTTTTTACTGTATACAGATGATCTACGGTGTTTCTAGATGTTAAAATGTCCCCCTGCCCTGTGCCTTCCCATTGTTTCTTCTATCATTTTTTTTTTACCTTAAGAACAATGTCTTGGGGAAAGATGCTCAAAATAGCTGAGAAATGCAAAGTGCTAGGATTTCTGGACATACCCATTAACTCATTGACTAGGTTGGATAAATAAAAACAGACTAGACACACGTGAAACATGGAGGATGCGGTTTCAAACTGGTCTAAAGTTAGGGAGTTGTGGATGAAACTTCATATAGCACGGATACAGCTTTTCCACATAACAGCTGCATCAGAGCACAGCTTAAAATAGCTGCCCTGGTGCATACTGTGACTGTCCTGATTTATTATTTGGCTGCTTGAAAATCGGTTACCATTCTTTATTTTCATCTAGAAACTAGAATCAGTTAGTTAAGAAGTTGAATTCCATGAGTCTCTACAAGGTTACGCTATTCACAGTAATACAAGGGACTTGCTTCTAAGAGAAATAAGGCTAGTATTAAGAATGCTTGTTTTGCAGACTGAATTTTTGCACCCAATTAAATGCATAAAGGCCCTTTTTATTTTAGCAGCATGCACGTACACACACACACACACACAAAATGTGGATCAGGCACACAGCATCTCCAAAACTCTGCAGAGTTTATTATTAATAATAACAAAACTCTTGGTCTTGAAACTGAACATAGCTTTCTTTTCTCAGTTTAAAAGTAGCAACAGTAAAAGTCCAGATTCAGAGGAAAAAGGGGGGTGGGAGCAATGAGGTCATTTAAAGTCAATTCACGCCATCAAATTATTTGATATTTTTTTTCTCCCAGGAAAATGTCAGATTCTAAAAATTGAAAGGAGAAGAAAATCTACCCACTTTGGTGGCTGAGCAAACCAACATGGGATGTGAAGGTGCCCCAGTTTCCTGGTTGTATAAATTTACCAGTCCCCGCTAAGGAATCAAAGACTTGATGAGATTACAGTTAGTTTCTGGCTTCTGGGCTACGCTTGCAGAGGGATCATTATCCTGAGTGACAGGAAAGGAAGACTCCTCTGGAAGTGAGGGGGAGGGAAACCAGGAATAAAATTGGAATTGATCAGCATTGTTTAACGCAGCCTTCCGGGTTCTGCAGGTGCAAATACTAACAAACACCAGGCTCATTCCCCACAGGAAACACAACCATCCCTGTGTTCGTTTACATTGCAAAGTGTGGACGTTCTAGAAAATTTAGCACAATGTGAGGTTGACAATCTTTAAGCCTTTGATTCTGTCAGCTTTCTCCGGACTGCAATCTTCCAGATGTGCTGGGATTGTGATTTGCAGTCCCCTGTCATCCAGAGATGCCAAGTTGAGAAAGATTGCTCTATTTTTCCCCCCCTTTGTTTTTCCATGTTAATGAAAAAGGGCATCTTCCCTGAAGGTGAAAAATCAAAGGAAGCTGTATTGGAACTGCATTCCAACATAGGCTCTAATGTTGGCATAGTGATTTGGGTTCATGCCTTTGTCTACGCCACAATTCAGAGAAAAAGATGCAGTAGTGATACGTCATAATTACCATATATATACTCATGAATAAGCCCCTCTATGGATGAGCTTACCCTTGAAATGTGAACCAAAATACGATGAAAAATGTGCCATGTACAGATAAGCCAACCTGCATTTTTCATGGTATTTTGGTTAAAAATTCAAGGGTCTGCTTATCTGTGGATTGGCTGATCTGCAAAAATATATGGGAAATAAGGGTCCTTTAAAAATATATATTACTGCATATACTTGCAGATAAGCCTATCTATGAATAAGCCAACACCAATTTTGGTGGTGCATTTTGGCACCTAAAATTTTCAGCATATTTGCAAGTATTTATTATTATTTATTCATATAAATAATGTATTTATTTATTTATTTATTTATTCACTTTATTTATATACTGCCCATATCACTATCGAGTGACTTGATATCGGCAAGCATATATGGTGGTGCTATACTTCCTCTCTCTTACTTTGTCAGTTCCATTCAAGTTGATGAGGAACAAAAAACACATCAAAAAGTTATTGAAAGAAGCAGAAGAAAATGTTGGTGAACTCTTCAAGGGTGGAGTCCAAGGGTGAAATGCTACCGGTTTGGGTCGGTTTGCCTAAACATATAGTAAAAAATGCTATTGGTTCACCGAACCGGTAGTAAAAAATACTTTAAAAGGTTTTTTTTAAAAAAAACATTCCGACGATCGCATGTTGCACAGTTGATCTTTGAGACTTTTTTTTCCAACTTTCTAAGCATTTTTTTAACTGCAGGTTCTCTGGAAATGTGGGGGTGGGGAGTCCATTTTTGCTCCCATCAGGCTTCCCTGAGGCCTGTTAGGCCAAAAACAGAGGATGGGAGGGTGCTGAGAAAGCCACACCCACACCACACCCACCAAGCCACACCCACAGAACCAGTAGTAAAAAAAGTAGATTTCACCACTGATGGAGCCTATGATTTCCATATGAATCTGACTTACAGGAGGGTTGAAAGGATGCATGTGAATGACTTGTCTTTCTTGACTTTGATCAGGGCTTGTACCTCTACTTTTTTGACATAAACCCTGTCTGGTACAATCAATAATCCAGCAATCTTCAGTCTTTCTGGTTTCCCATTATTAAATTAATTATCATTTCAATTTTTAGATGAGCAACCAGGAGCAACTAGGTACGGTGGAAACAAAGGAAAAACACAGTACAAAATACCTGTAGATACATAAAGATATTCTAAAGACATGAGAAATGGATAGAAAACAAAACCCTTTCTTTAGGGGAAGAAAACTTTGGGAGTCTAATGAATATAATATAATGGGAGTATAATGAATATAATAACAGCCACAGTAAATGTAATAATAACATAGCATTTTGTTATTTGTGCATCCATGTCATATAACTTGGATTTTTTCCCAAGAACTATTGGAATTACATTTGGTGTTAACATTTTCAAGGCCTAAAGTTCATGATAAAATAAATTCACTGTCAATTATTGGTTTTTAATATGTAATGTTTTTATTTTTAAAATGACAGGAAGACGGTAACTTGATGTGCCCAGGAATATTTTTGGACTGTGCTTGTTTTTTGTGGGATAATGAGGACATGGACATGGACACACTCACAGATATGCACACTCCTTACTAAAGAAAAGGAGAGGCTATTTTGAATGAAATATGCACATTTTAATTTATATCTTTAAAGGTTGTATTATAAATAATTTATACTGAAGTACAATACATCCCACCATATTAAGAAGAATGTAAGTAGACTATTGCACAATCTTTTTAATATGCTGTTCAGATATATAGCAGCCAACCTGTTGTCCTTCAAATGTACTAGGTTCACAGATGCCAGAATTCCCAGTTAACAATTGACTAGACTCTTTTTAAGTTATTATCCCATTATATCTGTGCAACAGTAAAGACTTGGGGAAATGGGGAATTTCTGTATTGACCTAGAACAAATCATAGCATACCAATTCAGGCATGGAACTCTATTATCAAATTACTGTAATTCCTTCTATTTGTTCTATTTAATAATGTCTATAATAGCTGAAGTTATCCTTTACACATTCACACCAACACAACATCTGATGTTCTTCTACATAGGTTTTATTTAAAATAGCATGGTTATTTTGCTACAAGTATAAAGAATGTTTAAAGTTCTCATTTAATATTGTCAAGGATCATAGGGAACTGGCTGCCTATGATTTGTATAAAATAAATGAGATAAGCATAGCTCAAAGGCAGGGTTGTTGTGTAAGTCCATGGAAACTACTAATTACATTTTTTATAAATAAATAGCACCCAGAAAAAGAGCTGTGTATTTCAGATATGCACCGATAATGATAGTACTGTATATGCACAAGTACATACTCAAAAATACCGTATTTATTCGAGTATAACGCGCACACATGTATAACGCGCACCCCCTAATTTTCGATTAAAAATCGGTATAAAATTTTGTTTCACTTTTTCTCGGTTCAGACCAAGCATTGTAAGTGACAAACGTTGTTGAACACTTGCGGCCATGATAAAAACGCACTCTCGTTTATAACGCGCACCCTCGTTTATAACGCGCACCCAAACTTTGAGTTCTTTTTTTGGTAGAAAATTTTGCGCGTTATACTCGAATAAATACGGTAAATGGCAGGAATGCACTACATTGTTCTGATTTCCCATAAATTTATTTCAATCACCTGCATTAAAAATCCCTATATAGCCATGATGGCAAATCTATGGCACACATAAATCTATGGTACAAAGTCATCTCTCCGGACACGTGAGCTGATGCCCGTTCCTCTTCCAAGTTCCCACGTGCTGGCCAGCTGGTCTTCATATGCGTAAGAGCACCGGAAACCAGAAGAGCACCACCTGATGCGCATGCATGCACTGGATGGTTGCTCTTCTGATTTCCGGAATGCTCATGCACACCAGCCAGTGGTCTTCGCATGTGCATGCACCGCCAGAAACCAGAAGACCAGGTGACTGGTGCGCATGTGCATGCCAGAAATCAGAAGATCAGCCACCAGCTGCATGCATGCACACCAGGCGGCTGCTCTTCTGGTTTCTGGCATGCGCCTGTGCGTGCACACTCCCGTTTCAGCACTCAATGCCGAAAAGGTTCGCCAATACTGCTATATAGTATAACACTTCTAGTTTTAGACTAAATATCTTAGAGAAGATCTTTTCACAGATCTTGCTAAATGTGATTTCCCCTCACTTAAATGAATAGGACAGAAAAGGATGCAGGGTATCATATATAATAACTATAGACACACATACACTTTTTAAAATTGAACTGGAGGCAAATATTTAGAAATAGTTTCAAAGTGCTTTTTTCCTATATGGAACAACAAAATGTACAGCAATTCCGATGCATTTAAAGCCGTAATATCTAAGCCTTCATCTGATAACTGCACCCTGAAAAAATAGCCAAAGATATCGGTAAACTGACATCACAACAACAACAAAATCTTCTGCATTTAAAAATCAATTTCCTCATCTAACAAGAAAAAGTGGGTTTTGACTTCTCCCTCAAAGAAATTCTTTTTTAATTTTAAAGAGATAGAATAAAAACAGTGTGGTATAGGAAAACCTAATCCTCACTTACAGCTGAAGAAAAATTTCTGAAATTGGAACACAGATAGCAACATGGTATTAAATAAATCTTAGTGGAATTAATCGTAGCAAATGCATTTTGATGAGCCTGACTACACAAGCCCTGGTGGGACAACACATCTGGAACCTAGTGCTCTTTACACTGGTAGACTTTCACAGCTTATTGTCACAGCCACACCACAACACGATTCAAAGAAATTGCCTTGGGCAACACATTGCAGAGGGGTGTGACTTTTTCAGCGTTCAACCTTATGTTGTTATAAATATGAACAAAACGAGACTGTCAGAGAGCCTCAAAGAGAATAGTGGAGGCCAATGACTCCACAATGATGTGTGAAAAAATGGTATTCTGCATAGCAGATTTCAGCTGCCAGGCCATCCCCTTTACTAAATTGCTGGGATTACAGTGTGATATCTTATGAGACAGAGGGACTTTACTTCTAACATGGGAGAGATAGAATGGCACTTTGCAACTCTCCTCATTTGGATTAAATAATGCCTTTCGGATTCACAAAAGATTCACAGGATAGATTCTGCTCACATGACTTTCATAACGAGGTCAGAGAAGCTATGTGTCACGCAAACATGAAATCCCAGCTGTAAAGGCAAGAAAAGGTCAGTTTTACTCCAAAACAGTCACAGGTTTATTTTGGATAAAAACGCTCTCTTCCAGTTAAACAGATTCCGAGAGAGAAACCGACAGTAGCAACGCTGAAAAACTGGAACATTTTAAGCACTCTTTGTTCTTTTAACATCATTTTCAATGCACACAAACACATATTCCACCAAGAAAAACAAGGAGAAGGGTGGACAAATAAATCTACATCCATTGCAGGATTCTCAACGTTGATCAGACTGGTATACAAATTTTTGGAAATTATCGACTTCTAAGATAAAATGTATTAATTTTACATATTTTGATTAGATGAATTAGAAAATAGGTAATAAAGGGGATGGTTGGCTAAAGTTTTCAAGATACTTCACAATAAAGATGTCTACACAGGCGAGTATATTTGCCTACAAGGAAGGGTCTAATGATCATGACGCTTTGTAACTTCTCGACAAAGTAGGATAGAACAGTGAAAATGGTACCACATGGAAGAGTATAAATCTATCTTCACTTTGAGAACAGCAAGGCAGATGAGTATGAAAAACATGTGGGAAATTGCTTAGGTTCGTGATGGCGAACCTATGTCAAGCGTGCCAGAGGTGGCACAAAGCGCCTTCTCTGTGGACCTGTACCCTATCACCAGCCGCTCTTCTGGTTTCTGGCCAGGCTGGTCTTGGCGGGTACGGGGTGCCGGAAAACAGCCCAAACAACAGTCCCAAAACAGGCATGTGTGCACTAGCCAGCTGATCTTCGGGTTTCCGGCACTCTAGTGCACGCACGAGTCCCTTCGGGGAGAGGGGGCGGTCTAGAAATCTAATAAAATAAATAAAATAAATATCATACACGTTCTAGTTTGAGCACTTGGTGCCAAAAAAGTTTGCCATCACTGACTTAGGTCCTATTAAAGCACTTAATGTAAACATGTCACTGAAAATTAACTTCCTACATTTACATTTAGACTATTTCCCTTTGAACTGTGGTGTAGCAAGCATGGGGAGAGATTTCACCAGGATATCGCAGGCATGGAGAAAAGATACCAAAGGAAATGGAGTCTGTCCATACTTTCTGATTACTGCTGGAATCTCCCCAGGGATGATCCTACTGCAGTTCACAAGAGAAAAACCAAAAAGTGCAGTTTACATCCCAAATAAAGATGGAACCTTGTTGTTTAATCTGATGTTAGAGCATGCCAAGTTATGGAGCATAATCGCACATCCCCCCACCTTTAAAAATTTGAATTATTTTGATGCAATTTTGATCTGAAGCTGTATCTTAGAAACTGAAGCCAATTAATACTCAGGACTTAGTTTTCCTTTCTTAGTAACCCAATTGTGGTAAAATTAAGTTTGTTTCATTTCCGAGGCTTTCTCCTTGTAGACCAGTATTATTGACGCAGCAAAAAGAATACATGATTGTTTGTGGAGACTGAGTTAGGGTTTAATGTTTGTGTTTTGCTGTTGATCATCTGTCACTGTTCTGTTGAGAATCTTATGCTTGGGAATAATGAAAAACTAAAAAATTGGTGTGATCTGGATCCAGCTACAAGGTTTGGAAAAGGCTAGCTAGATACTGTGTCTAACCCTCTTTCACTGCAGATTTCCAAAACGAAATAGCCATGATTTTAAACATATTCATTGAAGGAAAGTTCACCAAACTATTTACTATTACTAATGAAACCACTGTTAGCATTAGTTTGTTAGGCTAAATCATACCTAATAGATAGTAAACAGAGGTGAGTTGCTACCGGTTAGCACCGGTTCAGGCGAACCGGTTGTGGGAATTGCAACTGGGTTGCCGAACCAGTAGGGACAGCAGGCTTGTCACGCCCCTGAACCTGTTCCCCAGTTGCAGCGGCCTGTTTGTTTTTTAGCATTTTTAGTTTAGTTTAGTTTAGTTTATTTACATTTATATCCCGCCCTTCTCCGCAAAGGACCCAGGGTGGCGCACAGGAAATTTAAAAAACATACAGAGTACAAAAATAAATACACAGTTTAAAATATAAATTAAACCGTCTTATCCTATGCTAAAAACCCAATTTTAAAATACCCAATAAAACTATCTAAAACTATCTAACATTTTAAATGTTTTGTGCATGCACGTAAAGCATACGTGCACTGAACCAACAGTAACACCTGCAGCAAACCACCCCGGTAGTAAACCATAATGACATACCAAACGATTAATACATTTAAACTTTCTAATATGCTTCACCCATGCATTAAAAAATGTTGGAGAACAAGTGATTCCCTTCTATACAGAAAATGTGTTACTAACACGATTTCAACAACACAAAAAATGGTGCTACACCTGGATGTCTTCAGATGGATAACATCATAATCAAATATAATATATTTTATATAGATAGATGGAAAAATTGCAAACTGAACTGCAAAACATTGTCATGTGTTGATTGTGGATCAGACCACCTGTTATTAATCACTGGTAGGTATCAGGCTGAAGAATTAGGAAATATCCAATCCTAATGAGTTATAACCTAGCACTCATTCCAGAATATGATCAAATCCAGATGGCAAACAGATACAAAGAATTGGATCCAACAGGATGAGAGCCTGACAAACTGCAGGAAAAGATGATTACCAAAGAAGAAGCCAGGACATTAGTTATCAATGCCACAGAAATAGTGGAAAAACTTCATCTTTACACCGATAGTCTTTGACGTACAATCATTTGTTTAGTGACTGGTCAAAGTTACAACAGCACTGAAAAAAGTGACTTGTGACTGTTGCAGCACCCTCGTGGTCATGTGATCAAAATTCAGACACACATCACTATGCATGTGTTTATGATGTTTGCAATGTCCCAGGGTTATGTGATCACCTCTTGCGACCTTCTGACGACCAAAATCAACAAGGAAGCCAAATTCACTTAGCAACCATGTTACTAACTTAACAACTATAGTGATTCAATTAATAACTATGGCAAGAAAGGTCATAAAATGGGGCAAATTCACTTAACAACAGACTTGCTTAGCATTGGAAAATTGTAAGTCAAGGATCACTTGTAGTTTTAATTCATTATTTCTAGTCTTGCCCTCAGGATCAATAGAGAATATATTCACTCCCTCTTCCATTAAAAAGCCTTCAGATACTTGAACACTATCACCTGATTTTCCCTCAGTAGTTTCTTCTATGGCTAAGCTTACTGCATCCCTCAAAGAGTTTATTTCCAGACTCCCCACTGTAATGGGAGCCCTCCTCTGTGTTGTGGCCCGACAGTGGCCAGAAGAGCTGGCAGCAGATTCGGACAGTGAGGAGGTTGGGGAAGAACATGGGCCATTCCTGGAGTCTGGCGAAGGTTCTGATGAGGGCTCTGTGTCGAAGGCAGAGAGGGGGCCAGAGCCGTATGCCAGCTATCAGCTTCCTTCAGAGTAAGACATCAGTGAGGCAGACGAACAGCTGGAGCCTGTTCCCCGTGTGTTCATGGGCAGAGTTGCCAGAGAAGGGAACAGCTAAAGAACAGGGGTAGACTTGGGAGTAAGGCCTCAGGTGGACGATGACTAACTCTTCCCAGAGGAAATAAAAGAGGAGCAAAAGAGGAGTTTTCAGGAGACAATTAGTTTGCTTAATTGGTTTGTGACTCTAAATCCTCCCTTGAAAGTCTTTGCTGGATGCGAATGAGCAAAATTCACAGTAAATTAATAAAAGGGTTTTTTGTCAGGACAAGGAGTTTGCTTCATGCTCTTGGGAAGCCTCGGTCAGAACACTCTGAAGTTGGTCCACTTTGCCGTTTTTCCTTCTGAACTAAAGTGCCTAGAAATGGACATAACATTTCAAGTGGAATCTGGCCAAGTAAGAATCAGGACTCCTGTTGAAACACCCCACAATAATCCCTGTTTCAGCAGCTGCATCATGTTTAACTTGTGGTCTATAAGAAGATCCAGATCTTTTTTTACATACTAGTGTCAATAATAGGTTTCCCCCCCACTTCTATTCTTGTGCCTGTTTTTTCCTCCACGATACAGAGCTTTACATTCGTTAAATTCCACCCTATTTATTTTGCCCATTAATCATGTTTTGAACCTTCTCTTTCTCCTCTAAAATATTAGCCATGCCTCTCAGCTTTAAAACAGAAACAAGCCAGCCTTCTTTCCTGAAATAAGTTTGCAATTACCAAAGTAGGATTCTCTCTGGAAAATACTCAACTCTTCAACAGCACTTTGCCTTACAAAATATACAGAACAAATACAGGTAGAAAAATGGACCACGAAAGTAAGGGGAATATGTAAAATAGATAGAAGTAAAACTAAATTTGAAAGTTTAGTATCTCAAATTATTAAGGATGAAACTGGGTTAAAAGGACTCGTTAGTAAGATATATAAGATTATAAACTTCGATGGAAATCCACAAATGGTAATGAAAAGGAATTGGGAGGAAGACCTTAAGATTAAAATATTGGATTTGGATTGGAATGAGAATTGGAAGAGTCGGATCATGAGGACTTTGTCTATAAGGATTAAAGAACATAATTTTAAGGTTGTTTGGAAATGGTATTGGACCCCATTAAGATTATCATTGATAGATAAAAAAATGAGTGATAAATGTTGGAGATGTAATACGGAATTGGGAACTTATGAACATATGTGGTATAAATGTGTGAAAATCAAAAAGTTTTGGCAGCAATTAGAAAGAACGATGTGTGAAATGACGAAAAGAATAATAATATTGAGATCAGAAACTATATTGTTATTGATAATTAATGAACCAGAGTTAACAAAACATGAGAAAGAATTGATTAGAATTATGATTATAATGGGTAGAATTGTAATAGCAAGATATTGGAAAATAGAGGTAAATATTAAAATAGAAGAATGGTACTGTGAAATGTGGAAATTAGCCTTAAATGATAAAATGACGTGCGATATTAAATTTAGAGAGGGGGTTTATAAAAAAGATATTTTTTGGAAGACTTGGAAGCCATTTGTGGACTATGCACTTGGAACTTTGGACGTCTCGACGCCTGTACCGAGAGAACGTGGATTTTGGAGATCTTAAAGATAATAGAAGATACTTGAAACCAACTCTTCCTTTTGTTTTGTACAGCACTGGGTGAAATATTGTAAAAGACTATAAAAATTTCAATAAAAAAAAATATATATATACAGAACACTGTAAAAAACTAGGAAATGTGAACGAACTCATTTTGATCCGCATGCTCCTGTTCTTTTGTATCTTACATTGTTTTTTTTAATATAAAATTTGAATTATTTGCCATAAAAATAACACAAGACACAGACCATTTCTCATAAATGCTTTCATGAGGCTTGTTTGCTGTTAATTTTCTAATAGGATTTCTTTAATTGTCCCGTAATATCCTGTGGGCTTATATTGCTCTACTCTTCAGTGTCGTAATCTTCGGTGCCTATTAACATTATTAAGAAATGGTTTCTTCTGTTTGGTGCAGTATTGGCACAATGCGTCATATGATAAGAATGTGGATTACTCGCAAATCTGCATGAAATTAAGATGTCTGGGAAAAAACAATGAACCACTTCCAAGGGATACCTAGCTCCCAGTCTTCATTTACTTAACCATTTTTTTTTATTTTTAAGGTTTTCAGGGAGAGCTAAATTTCAGAGTTCCGATACGAATGCAGAACTTTAATTGCTAAGTGACATTAACACTGTGATGATGCTGATAAATTTTAATATCATAACCTTGGGATTTCAATCTAAACAATAGCCTTATTAATTTATCCAGCTAAGATAATGAACATCTATATGGAGAATAACAAAATGTGTGACACGTCACTGTGCAAACACTGCAAATTACATGTTTCTATTAGACACTGAGTAAAGTCACAGAAATATGCTGTCAGACACAATGCCATATTGTAATCACTGCCGTTTCCTATGGAGGTTGCTGTTAAAATACATATAAACCTCCTGTCATAAAAGAAAGAGCTTGCAGAGATTCATATGATATTAATGATGTAAAGTGGATATGATCAACCTCATTTTTCAAGTCAGTTCCAATAGTGCTGAAAAATAAACACTCTTATCAAATCTTCTACACTAGCTCTCCTCCAACCAGCTGCTCTCAAAATGTGAACAACTTCAACTCCGAAAAGCCATGCTGGATATGAATTCTGGAAGGCTTCACACTGAGGAAAACTGTGAACTGTATCTGACAGAAGCAGGATACATTTAAGGTTATCATACAAACGATCAGATCACAGGAGTAACAACAGAGTGTTTAAATTGGCTATGATATCCTGGTGGTAGCTTTCTGGGGACCAGGCAATCCAGCAGTTCTTGGTCTAATTGCAAAATGGTTTTCCTAGTCAAGAACTTGGGAATTATGTATCCTGGGACAGCCTATGAAATTTTCATACATGTACGTTAGGTCACTGCAATTTTTGGCAACTATACTTCCCAACTCCTCCAAAGATTTTAATCATGAGATTTTATTGGTTGATTTTAACTTATTTACGTTTTAATGTACAGTATATGACTAGATTTTTAGGATTGTAAGCCACCCAGTTACCTTGTGGTAAGATGGGCGGCCAATAAAATCTATGAATGAATGAATGAATGAATGAATGAATGAATGAAATGGTAAAAGGAGGTATCAAGAGTTGAAACAATAATCTGGCAACCACACATTGCTGTAGTTTCCCAGACTGTCCAGAGTTGTCCTTAGAAAACAAAAAAGAAGTATCATTTAGAAATTGAATAGAAGAGACAAGTCAATAGCCTGGATTACACACAATACTAAGGCAGAAATCCTTCAACCATAGGTTACTGAGAGAAAACATAATTGGTGATCTATACACTAAATAAGCAGCATTCTGACTTAACATGATGCATAAAATCTAACATGAAGTACTCCCTTAGTTAAAAAAAATAATTTAGTGTGATCTGGCATCAGAAACAAGACCTTAGTTGAATATTTCATTCTCACTGAAACTAAAGCAGAATTGGGTTGCTATATTTGAACTATAAAAATTCAGAATAAATAGTTTTGAAATCAAAAACTTTGGTATCACAATTAGCTTCCACACACAAGCTCATGTGATCAACCTCTCCTGATTCAATTCACTTTAGCAATCCATCTTAACACTGCATAGTAAGATCAGCTGAAACTCCATTTGCACCTTTACTATAGACTAGAATACCAAACATATCAAAAGATAACCAACAAATACACATCCACAGTAGGACAGAAAACAATTTGGCTGTTATCAGAGCAACATTTTTTAAAAAGCGACTTGCAAAACTGCAACTAAAATTGTACGTAATTCTCGATAGGAATATGACATTGCAAAATGATATCGGTTAATTTTTACAGGTAGTTCTTGACTTACGACCACAACTGAGCCCAGCATTTCTCTTGCTAAGCAAGTGAAGAAAATTTTGCTCCATTTTACAGCCTTTTTTGTCACAGTTGTTAAGTAAATTGCTGTAATTGTAACATTAGTAACCCAGTTGCGAAGTAAATCTGGTTTTTCTCTTGACTCTGCTTGTTAGAAGGTCGCAAAAGGTGAACACATGACTCTGGGATGCTGCAACCATCATAAATATGAACCAGTTGACAGGTGGCCACATTTTGATCATGTGACCACAGGAATGCTGCAACGGTCATTAAATGGGAAAAATGGTCCTCAGTCACTTTTTTCAGAGATGTTGAAACTTCAAATGGCCACTAAATGAATGTGTGTAAGTCGAGGACTACTTTTAGTTTTACAATAGAATTCCACTTGCTTTATGAACAAACCAATGTCTTTCAATGCAAACACGAGACACTTTTTTCTCGATTTCTGCAAGTGTACAGAAACTATAAAAACAAAAAAAGCTCTCAACATTTGCCTATATTATTTTGGAAACCAGTATGATGTATAAATAAATTGCCATTGCAGAGAAGTAATCTGATCTGTCTTGCTTTTCTCCCTTTATATAGCAGCTATTGTGGTGTGCATGCATCATAGGTGCATGTGTGTATATATGTAATTAAACTGGGAAGCAACCACCCCAATAATAGAACTCTTCTCCTTAAAATATTTTTTTCTCCAGTTGCTGTTTGCCATGCAGGGAAAAGCTTATAGGAAACATGTATCCCTAGGAAGTTTCCTTTGGAAGGAAATACTAAATAGCATAGGAGAATCAATATTACTTTTCCTGTGCCATGATCCCAAACTTGGCCTTGTTTCCTTTAGAGATTTCTCTAATCTGTCCCCAAGAAAATTAGATCACAGCTAATTTTCTCTCTGTTCTTTCCTTTCTGCTTCTCTCTCCCACCCACCCTGCCTGACAAATACAAATAAGTGTAAAAACAAACCATCTCATAGAGGAAAATCCAGCTTTCCTAAACAAATTCTCCAAATATACTCTGACTGCAATTCCCAGACTTCCTAAATGGACGGCTGAATTGCTAGCTGAGAATTTGGGGAGATGTAAGTTTTATTCCATGGGACAAAATGTGACACTGTGACATTTATAACGCAAACTCATTAGATACTTGCATGAGATGTACCAGCGGAATGCAATTTGCATTTTGGCATACATTTTTTTTCAATGGGATGGATCTGAAGCTGGAAAAAACTGGACTAACCAACATTTGTTAGCAATATAAATAGGCTCCCATCTTAAGGAGCTCAAATTCAAGGAGATATGGAGAAAGTCAAGTGATTTTGTTTCTTCAAGCACTTAATAATAATATAGTGCTGAAAAGAAAGGCTATTACTATCTAATGTCTCTAAAGTTATCAGATTTGGGGGGTCAGGGTTGGCTCCGCTCCCCGAATACATTACATTATTGTGAACACATGTCATGTAGAATTATTGAATATTCCATTCAACACAAAGGTAGACATGCTCAAAATGAATAGTTCTGTATCCAGCGCAAGCCTCATTAGCTTGAATTTAAGATTAACTTTCTCTCAAGATCAATATCTAAAGGTCGAGTTGCTTCTGTTAACAAAGTCCTACAGCAGGTTGGTTCTATACTTCTGTTTTTATTACCATCTTTCCCCGAAAATAAGACAAGGTCTTATTTTCTTTTGATCCCCGAAATAAGCACTTGGGACTTATTTTCAGGGAGGTCTTATTATTTTTGAGGTGCAGGTAGTGGCGAGCATGTTCACCTCATGGCTGCTGCTGTATTGCAATATTTTTGGGGAGGGCTTATTTTAGCACATGCGCTCAAAAGTCCGATTGGGCTTATTATCCAAGAGCATCTTATTTTCTGGGAAACAGGGTACCATAAGTATAAAGATTTTCCTGTATCGTTAATTCTTTTTATTATTTTACAGACTTTAATGTTTATTGTTTTAAAATAATTTTGTCACAGACTATAAATAACTACATTATCCAAGAACATGCTATGGAAACAAGTTTGATGATGTTTGACATACACACAGTCTTCTTGCACTAATTCCATACTCTGGACGTGCCTGTTCTTGGCTTTCTGTGTCACAAGCTGGATTTATACGGACATATTAATCAGGCACAAAACCAACTTTCCGGAACAGTTTTCAGCAATATAAAGAAACAATGTGGAAAGTATTTGCGCAGCGAAAAATAAAATACCTGAAAAACATATGATTTGGTAATAATGACAGACAAAACATAAAGGAGATGAAAGGGCAAAAATTATATAGATAAAAGAGGCTGATCAGTAAGCATCTCACCATTTTTTTATTACAATAAAGCAGTGATTACTAGAAATTACCAGAAATCAGCATAAATCTATCTGAAACAAATCTTGTTTTTTGAACAAGTAAATCTTTAGTAGATTGGGGGAATGCTTTGGACATAAGTTACTGTGCTCTCAACAAAGTACAATGGTACCTCAACAGATATCATTACTTGGTTCTGGGAGGCGCGATGAGTATTAAAAATGAGTGACAATCAAACCACATGACTTACCACATGATCCTTTATTTCGGCCAGGAAGGACTTCCTGTCTGTCCTTTTTTCTATGTCAGTATCCTTCCCAGCATGGTCGACTTCCTGTCCGCCCTATGGGGCCATCCCTCTCTTCCTTTTGCAATGATCTTCCCAGCATGGCCAACTTATTGTCCATTCTCTGCAACCACCTCCCTTTTCCTTTTGAGGACATCGAGTACCGCACAAACAACAAGTGTCAGGAAATTTTCGTGTCAAAATGTGTCAAGTACCAAATTTGACGAATTTTGAAGCAGTTGAGTACCAAGGTACCACTGCATTTGATAGTTTTTCATGACATTCCGATTAGCAAGCTAATTAATTGTTGGCAGAAGGTGTGGCAATAATTTATAGCATGCATTCCAAAGCAAATTGTGCAAGTTGTTGAATATTTATACCCATCTATACAAACATAGTCATATACCAGTGGAAACCTGGTGAAAACCTACAGTGGAAAACCTTTACACTCACTTGAATCTTTTGTCATTCTGTACTGTGTACAAAAGAAAAAGCCAGACAATATAAAGAGGATAAATGGGTTCTAGTATACTGAAACACCAAATTATATTATATCATTTCTTCCTTAAGATTGCATTTCATGGTCAAACTGGAAGCCAGAACAATTGTTCCCACTGAGTTCTATATGTCTATTTATCTATTTATTTAAAACACATGGGTGAGGGAGAGGAAAAGGATACACACATGTTCAGTTCTTGAGAGTACGTGCGTGATGAGCCATTAGACATCAAGTGCAAGAGGCTTATATTAACATCATTTCACTTCCACTCAAACACAGAGCTGCAAGTCATCAACTTTCCTGTAAGCAAGCACTGACAGATTAAGGAACATCTTGACATGTATGAACTAGGCCCAAGTGGTTCTAAAAATAACCAAGGGGAAAAGTGTAAAAGAAAAGCGTGCAACAGATCTAGATGGCTGGCCAAATCCTGTTATGTTATTGTGTTCCACCGCCAATTTTCCGGTCTCAACAAGGGATGTTTAGAGTTTTTCTTGGCTAAACCAAGCAGATAAATAGCATATTTTAGATGAGTGGGTAGTTGGAATAATTCATGAAGCCAAGAATTCTTATTCTGCTAGAAATACCCTATTCTGCAAAGTTGGCATATTTCAGAAATAAATGAAACTATGTGTTGGTGGTTCAAACTATTAGCTTTAAAAAATGGGATAATTTTCACTATATGAATGTCTCATGAATTTCATATTCAGATTTATTTACTTATCTGTTTTCTACACCACATTTCTACTCCAGCAGGTTTTTAAAGTACAAAAACAGAACATTAAAAAGTTAATATAACCTCAATCCCAAAGAAAGAGATCAGTTTTCGCAGATTTCTCTTTCAAATACAACTCTCCTCCTACAAGCCGGAAAGATTAATCAGACAGCAGAAGTATCTTCAAAGAACACTTTCCTACAGCTCTTAACTGGACTATTTCATAATTGCAATTCTATCTTTAAGAACTCAGGTCCTAAACTACGTAAGGCTTCAAGGTTAATATCGACTCCTTAAATTGACCTTTAATAACTTAGGAACCAGTACAGATATTGCAGGATAATCCTGTAACATTTTCAACAATAGCCCCTAGTAGTACAGTGCAGCAATCAGGATGAAATGCAAAGAAAACCTGGATAACCACTGCCAAATGAATCCTGCTAAAGAAAGGAAATAGATGATACATTAGTTATCGTTGTACATAGTTGCTCTTTACCATAGTCACCACTCTTGAATCCACTGATTCACAAGGAATACTACCAAACCGTGAGAGTGTTCTTCAAAGAGGATGATAATCCCAAAATAGACTGGACATCAATCTCTTCTAATTTCAGAAACTCCTCCCTCATCATATATTCAGGAAACAGGATCCTGCTTCTCTGGAAATGGATAATGAAGCATAATAGAACCGAGTGTCATCAGCAATCTTCTATGCCAGGGGTCTCCAATCCCCAGCCATGGCCCACTATCAGGCTGTGAGCTGTCTGGAATCGAGCTGCAGAAATGGCGGATGAGGCATGCGCCCGCACATCACCACTTGCACGGATTCATCTACACCCCCACCCAGTGATGGCTAACCTTTTTTGGCTCGCGTGCCAAAAGCGGGGGGAGAGCAGGGGGGATCGTGCATAGGTGTGCCACACCCATAATGCTATGTGCGCAACCCCTACTTTTGGCGTGCTTCTTTTGCCCTCTGGAGGCTCCAGAGGCTTTCTCTCCCCCCCCCCCACCTCCAGAGGCTTCTGGAGCTTCTCTGAAGCTTCCAGAGGGCGAAAAACAACCTCAAAAGAAGGCCTAAATCAGCTGGCCAGCACACACATGCACACTGGAGCTGACAGGGCAACGCCTTGCGTGCCCTAAGAAATGATTCCGCGTGCCGCCTGTGGCACCCGTGCCATAGGTTCGCCATCACTGCCCCCACCCATGCCAGTCTGCAAAGTCAGAAAGGTTGGGGAACTCTGTCCTATGCTGATGACTGGTGTGAAATTCAAATGTTTTACTACTGGTTCTGTGGGCATGGCTTGGTGGACGAAGGATACTGCAAACCCTCCATTCCTCCACACTCTGGGGCCAGCCAGAGGTGGTATTTGCCAGTTCTCCATACTACTCAAAATTTCTGCTACCAGTTCGCCAGGACCTGTCAGAGCCTGCTGAATTTCACCCCTGCTGATGACACCCCATTCCAAAACTCAGGTTGATTTCCCTCAGTGAGTTCATGTGGATGTAGGAGAGCTTAGAGCTTAGGCCCAACAGGAAGTACTGTAAAACTGTGGCCCAAGTCCTCTCAAACTCAGCAATTAAGCTGTGTACCTGACCTGATCCTATTGCCTAATCGAAGAACAATTCTTTAAGATGAGGTATTACATGGATTTAAAACATTGATTTAAAGAGCTGTAACCTCTTATTCACTTAAAAAAGTCTTTTAAATATACATCTTCAGAGAAGCTTTTAATTAATTAAAAATCAATTTTTATTTATGAGAATAGAAGGATGGATTCTAAGCTAAATAAATCTTAATATTTTTGTTTTTAATTTGTTTATTGCACTTTAATAATTGTACCAAAATATAATAACAAATAAAAGTGGAATCCTCCAATTTATTATATCAAAGGAGTAGGAAAAAGAGAGAGAATACAGAAGTCTTAGGCTGTCCAGGACTGGTCCATTTAGCAGGAGAACTAATAAACCAGGCTTGTATCTTTTCCCCCACATTTCTTTATCAGAAAGAAGCACTATTTTGGCATCTGAAAAACTTAACAAAACCAGTTCTCCCCTCTCTTTTCTAGATCGTTTCTCTAAACAAAGGATTTAGCCAGGCATAGCCAGCCTCAAATCTACATGAATCCATCTGTCTTGGCTGAACTTCTAGGGCAGCCTTATGTCAATCATTCATTGTTGAACCCACCAGGAGAATGTCTTCCCAAGGCTTCAAAGATCCTGATTGCTCATTTTAAATTTCCCTCCTAGAAACTGTTCCCACCCCCTTAGGAAACTGGTGTGGTGCTTTGTCTTGAGTAAAGACTTAGCCAAATAGATCCCCCTGTAACTATCCTCTATAAATTAATGATCCTGAAAAAAGACTGATAACTGTGCTTAGTTACAGCTATCTCTAAAAGGTAGTATGGCAAACTTGTTTTTATTCAAAGAAACGAATATACCAAATTTAAGATTTTAAAAAAATTGTTTCATAAAGGCTGGATTTAAATTCCTCCATCATATAGTGAGTCTTACTAGTTTATATAAATAGAAAGATGAGGCAAAGGTAAAGGTTCCCCTCACATATATGTGCTAGTCGTTCCCGAATCTAGGGGGCGATGTTCATCTCTGTTTCAAAGCAGAAAAGCCAGCACTGTCCAAAGAGTCTCCGTGGTCATGTGGCTGGCTAAACGCCAAAGGCACACGGAGCGCTGTTACCTACTCACCAAAGGGGGTCCCTATTTTTATACTTTCATTTTTACATGCTTTCGAACTGCTAGATTGGCAGAAGCTGGGACAAGTAATGGGAGCTCACTCTGTTACACAGCGCTTGGGATTCAAGCTGCCGACCTTTCTGATCAACAGGCTCAGTGGCTAAGACCGTGTCCTTATCCTAAATTTTCATTTTTTTATTCCAAGTTCCAGCCATTGGAATTTGCATCACTAAAAACAAACCTAACGCACGCTAAAGAATGTAAATTTTCCTCCTCCTCCTTCAACATGATCAAGTTATCTTGAAGCTTTTATTTTACAGGGGTTAGATCAGGGTGGAAATTTTTACAATAATTATTCTGCCTCTCAGTTGCTTTTCTAATGCATTCTAATCAGACAGGACAGCACTTTCAATCACTAAAAAAGATCTTTCACTTGCTGCAAAATCCAGATACGTAGAATTTAAGTTGTCTAAATTCTCTAAATCAGATGTATTGGTTATAAGAACAGCCAATCTCTTAAACAAAGAAGCCAGGATACACTTTAAATACCATCTCCTTAAAAGATAGGAGTTCTGTGAAAAATGTGATACTCCAGCATGAATGCCCAAGAGTAATGAATATACAAACAAGCAAACACACGTACATACATTTTATCCTGTTTCACCTTAAAAGACATTTATGTTGCAACTGTGCCCTCAGACAGGTGCTGCTCACACCTGAGTGGCCACCTGTTTACTCTGTATTCAGCTGTACAGCAGCTGGTCACGTACACATAGACAAAGAACCTTTATTCACGTTGCCACCGGAATATCAGCTAGCAGCAACGAAATATTTTAATTTTACTAGAAGAGATACGAATCAGCACTTTCAGATGATCCTGATCAAACTAAGCAACCATATACCTAGATTCAGCAGCAGGCAATGTGGGTCCTTGAAGTTACTAAGCTAAATAAAGTTTTTAGATAGAAATTGTAAACAGTTTAACATTAAGATTTGGGATAGGATTTTACTAAGGTTCCTGGCAGGGTAAGAAAAATTTAAACGTTTGTAAATTACATGAAGTTCTATTAAAAACCCTATTTTTAATATAATTAATCTCCCCCCTGCATCTAGATCAATATTAAAGGAGCTCACTTCTGCTTTCTATTAATACATGAGTCATCTTATCAAGTTTGACCCAAAGTTAAACAACCTTCCTAAACAATTCAATACTCACCACTTCTGCTATCAGTGAAAATCACCTTAGTGATGTAACCTGAATGTATAGTACAGGCAGTTCTCATTTACAATACAATACAATACAATAGCAGAGTTGGAAGGGACCTTGTAGGTCTTCTAGTCCAACCCCCTGCGTGGGCAGGAACCTTATACCATTTCAGGCAAATGGCTATCTAAGATCTTCTTAAAGACTTCCAGGGTTGGGGCATTCACAACTTCTGGAGGCAAGCTGTTCCAGAGGTTAATTGTTCTAACTGTCAGTATTCAACTCAGTAGTTAAGTGAAGTGATCTCTAGGTGAAACCATGACTGCGTTTACAATCTTACTTCAGCTTTTCTTTGCTTTCCAAACTTTTGAAGGTTGTAAATACAAGGATTGGTCATTAAGTTACTTTTTGACACTGACAAACAAGGAGTGGGGGAAGAGAAGGCAAGGAACGCTACTGTCAAATCTTTGCCCTGACTACAGTTTCCATATAGAAAAATAATCTACTAATAGCCTAAGGCAGGGGTCTCCAACCTTTGCAACTTTAAGTCTGAAGGACTTCAGCTCCCAGACTTAAATTCTGGGAGCTGAAGTCCTTCAGACTTAAAGTTGCAAAGGTTGGAGACCCCTGGCCTAAGGCACCTTGATATTTTTTTTTCCTTCAAGCAACCTCCCTGACTCTTTAGAAACCACACTTGAGTTTTTAAAGTAATTTGAGAAAAGTCACTGGGATTTATATTGGGTGAAGCGTGCTCAAAATCCTTGTGTAAGCCTTAGCTTTTCAGTCTTGGTTCATATTTGTAATCTCAGTACTAAATTCCCTTGCTTGCCTACTTATTATGCCACTTAGTACTTAAATTTTACTATTCCCCATCATAAAAAGGTGTGCCTGAATTTATTTGAAAACTACAGAAAACAGATCCTGTTATTTAAGATTGCTCCGTTTTCTTTAATCTTCTGTTCTCTAACATGACCCATTCCACATTCCAATATATAAGAGGTAATAATAGCAATTTCCTAATTATGATAAATCATTTCTTTTCTGATTCTAAGTATCTTTTCTCCCTTCCTTTCTTGAGAAAACATTGTATTCTTGAACCAGGCTGTCCCCTTTTCCCTACTGTTTCTTATTCACTCCTAGCTAGTGTGGCTCTTGGTGTACCATAACTTGACTCTATGGAAATTTATCTATGGCAGAAGTCTATTTCCCAGTTAAATCCCACAGGCTCATGTTGTGATTCCACAGTTATCCTCAGCAGCTCAAGCCTCAATTTTGCTGCAAAGATCAAAGTCTTTGGTAATAAAGTTGTGCTCCAAGCATTTTGCCCGTGGATTTTTTATTATCCTTCAGTTCTCCTGCATGCTTTCCAAAATTCATGAGACAGCATCTACAGTATTGCTGTCTTTACAACTGCTATCATTACTCCCTTCTATAATACAGCCCTCTTTTAATTTGTTTAACATTTTTATGTGTCATTTCCTACCTTCTATTGTCCCTATAACAGTGTGTGTGTGGGGGGGGGGGAGGCTTTGTGTGTGTGTGTACATTTATTATCATTGTCATCATCATCATCATCCCAAATACAATACAATACAATAGCAGAGTTGGAAGGAACCTTGTAGGTCTTCTAGTCCAACCCCCTGTGTGGGCAGGAACCTTATACCATTTCAGACAAATGGCTATCTATCCTCTCAAGTGAAGCTCCATTCATAGTCTACCATGTTTGTCACATGTGGATTAATAGGTAGATGTTTTTTGATTTCCTAGTTCAGGGCTGTCAAATTCGTGGCCCGCAGACCGGATGCATCACACGCTGGCCATGCTCATGCCTGGTTTAGTGAAGGGGGGGAAAGTCCCGATACATCACGTAACGCCACCGTGACGATGCGAATTTGACACTCCTGTCCTAGTTTAACTGGACTTCCTAATTTAACTTCCTAGCAAACTGACTAGCACAAAGTCAGCCACATCTCAGTTATCCATGTCCAAGGAAGGACTAGAACCTATATTTCTCTACTCCTATTTCAGTGTTTTAATCATTACATTATCTACACACAGAGAGAGCAAACATTAATCAGACCATATTACAGACAACACATCATTTCTAAAAAGATCACCGCTACGTAAATACACACACATACACATATGTACACATTTTATACACACACACACACACACACACACACACACACACACACAAGGATGGATTCATTGACCAACTGCAGTGAAGTTGATTGACATTCATGTACCCAACAAGTGCTGAGAGTGATAGATTCATCTGTAAACCAGGCTCCCAAACTCTATTCCAAAGTGAAATACTGAGTTGATAATAAGGCTGGCTAATTGAGCAGCATGTGGAAAACATGCTGCCTGACATGCATTTAAATAATCCTTAGAATTTATTCTATAGTAGATTTTCATTTGAGATGAGTTTTTTAGACAAACAGTACATTATAATTGCCTGATATAACATATCAACAGTTTCTCCTGTTTCCCATTATTTCTTACCCACAGTAATTTATTACCAGAAATGCTGAATCCACACACTTCTCCTTCCAATATATATATATCTATATCAAAAAAAACCAGCAACAACCCAGGTGGGGGTGGAGTAGGGATTACTATTCAACAACTTTTTCTTTGAGTATTCTTTCCCCTTAAAAACTGACTTGGTTTCCCTTTCAATGCATCTGGAATATGATTCATATCCCATTTGGAATAACTTCTTTTACTGAAGGAATCTAAACAAAGACAACCTCAGTATATTTATAAAAATGCCTAGATTCAGGGCTGGGCTGCTGGAGATTCACAGCGGTTTGGGAGAATCTCTAGCTAAGATTCTGTGGAGTTCGGAGAACCCCCAAATCCCACTCCTGGCTGATCCCACCCCTCCCAAGAGTCCCCATGCCACTCAGTTTGGATACAGGTAACTGCAGGGCACGTGTGGAGGCATGGGGAAGGCGAATAAGGGGCCTATTTCCAGCCTCCAGAGGGCCTCGGGAGCCTGGAGAGGCCGTCTTCATCCTCCTGGAGGCTCGAGGAAAGCCTCCGGAACCCCGGGAGGGCAAAAACACCCGCCTCACCATGGTTCAGGAAGCAACTAGGCCACGCCACCCAGCAACCAGCTAGAGAGAACCTCTTGCTAAAATTTTTGAAGCCCACCCCTGTCTAGCTTGTATTTCTCCTGAGACAGCAATGATACCTAACGCTTTTCTTTTTTTTAAAAAAAAAACCCAAACCCAATTAAATATTGTTGTGCACTTTTCAATGAGACATTTGTGAGATGCAGTCAGATTGGTCAATGTTACTTTTACAACACGGCAAGCAGTTAAATGGCTATGTAAAACCTGGGAATGGGTAAAGAGAACTTAAATGCCCCATACATCCCTTTGTCCGGTCCGCTCCCACAGAGCGGGCCTTCTCCGGGTGCCGTCAGCTGGGCAATGCCGGCTGGCGACACCCAGGGGAAGAGCCTTCTGGAACGACCTGCCCCCCGACCTTCGCACTACCTCGGACCTCCGCCTCTTCCGCCAATGTCTTAAGACGTACTTATTCCAACAAGCCGGCCTAGGATAGCCCCCCGTTTCTGACTTTTTAAATATAAATTATAATTTGGTAAGGTTTTAATAATGGGTTTTAGCACGGGTTAATTAATTTAATATATTTTAATTGATGTATATTGTATTTTATGGTTTTATATAATGCCTGTGCGCCGCCCTGGGTCCTAACAAGGAGAAGGGCAGGGTATAAATTTGATAAAATAAATAAAAAAAATAAAAAATAAAATAACTGAATGGGAAGAGCAATTCAATATGCTTCCCACATACCTGGTTATGGATTTTTACAGCCTTAAAATAAATTAATCAGAAGCCCATGGATTTCAAGGACAGGAAAATATTTCCCATAATGTTTCAGAGCAGAAGTTAACAAGCCTGCTGGGATCTTTTTAGCCCCTGCAGAGCTACAGCTTCAGGATTATTAAATGGCTGTCATATCTGAAGTATGGCGGAACATAACTCAATAAACAAGAGAAAACATATGATACAGAAGGGGGAGCATCAGATTACCCTGCACAATTTCAGGACAGGTGTTTGCATGACACAGAAACAAAACAGCAATGTGGAGAAAATATAAAATAAAAACAAGAAAATACTAATAAGCATCAGGGGTGGGATTCTACCAGTTCAGCCCAGTTTGGGCATACCGGTAGCTCCGAAGATCAGCTGAGAGTGAACTGGTTTGCTCCAACCTTCAGGTGGGTTATACTCACCTATATTTCCTTGTTTTTTAGCCCAGCTGATAGGTGCGGTAGAGTGGAATGCCGCATCTCAGCTGTATTCTTGTGAACTGTGCATGTGCACACAGCACGTTTCAGGCATGTGCACGAAGTGAACTGGTTGTTGAACCAGTAGGATCACACCCCTGATAAGCATGCATACATTCATTTCAAAGCGGTATACAGTTCATTAGGGGTTTTTTTTAAATTAAAAAAGGGTAACACCCATGTTTACAAATACTAGAAACCAGATTGCTGAAAGGATAAATGAGGATCTAAAATCAGGATACTTCAGAAAGTCTTATATGCTGCACTGGTAGCGACAAAGAATATAATGGGCTGGAAATATGGCCAACTTTGGCCCTATTACTAAGTGCATCTAGTACTTGGCCGTATGCTTGCAAGCCCATTTGTGACATCAAAGGTATTGATGATGACCCTTATGCATCATTATCCCTCTGAATTTCATTGGTTCAACTGCTCTAAAATCACACAATGGAGTCATGGTTTCTTGAGCAGGGTAAGTACTGTAAGATCAAAAACACCATAAGAAAATGAAGATGATCCTCTGTCAAATTTAGCATCAGTTAAAATGCTATTTTTTTTCTTTCAATGGTTTCCATATACTTACTTCCCTATGTCACCTGACATATGTTGAATAATCGTAGAGCCTTTTATTGAAAATGGAGAATGCAAACTCTTTAAAACTGTCCACTAAATGAATTATCTGGATTTTAATAAAAGCTGAAAATTGTTTCCACATTTATATTGGAATCTCCTTCTCATTGCAGATTTTTAAATGATAACTCTTCAAAACCTCTGTGGATTACATTCTCTGAACAAGCAATCTTAAATTATTTAAAAGAGACAGAGAAAGAAAGGTTTATTATTTACAATCAAAAGGGCTGAGATACCTAAAAAGTCCAAGTTATATTTATTGGACTAGGACTTATTGATTCTATGCAGCAGATTTTCCCTACCTGATGTTCTCCAAATCAATTCCAGATGATTTCAGATAATAATAGCTGCAAATGCTATTTGTCTGTAGGACAATAGGTTGTAGATGATTGATATATAAAACTGTCAAACCTACAGCATTTTAAAATTTATGTGTATTTTCACCATCGCATGAAATACTTTAACTGAAGAATAACTATGTCTCCTAAGCAGCAACCAACTTTAATAGGATACTAGATAGCCTGTGACCCATTGGATTATTGTTTCAGACATATACCTCTAAAACTGAACAACATAGACTATGGTTAGGCAAAAAAAATCATCGAGTGGGAACAATTTCCAACTTCTTGTTGGCTTCCCCATTGAATTTTCTTGTAGAAGCTAGCAGCATTGGAAACCCTTCCTTTCTTCCTTTTCCGGTCCTTTCCTTCCTTTCCTTCCTCCCTCATTTCAGAGATATTTACCAGCTCCTAATATGCAAATAATTAAAACTTCCCAATAAGTGGACTTCTGTATAGCTTCGTTAGCACAGAGCTCTACTGCACAACCAGAACATATGCTTTAATCCAGTGGAGGACAGCAGTTGTCCTACACACTACAACTGTACTGCAACATTTTTACTGTGTCTACCCTTATAAATGTATTGAATCCTGGAAACATAGTAATTGGCTAATAAAGATGTTAGAGTGTCCAGAATTCCTAAGACAAAACTATGGTACCTTACATTTGTAAAGCTGCTCCCAAGTCACATGATTTAAGCCACACTGAGCTGTTTAGGCGAATATGTCAAGTGATGTGGGCATCAGAAACATTCATGAGGGTAACAAGTATGACATGATGAATGAGTGCCATGATATCACAATACAAACTTTGCAATTTATATACTTGCATTTGACATATAAGGATGCAACTGTGAAAGATCAGGGCCTGCACCCTGGCATTATCTGTACGTGTTAACATTTTTCTGTCATTGTCACTAGCTTTCGATTCAAATTTGCATTTGATTCAAATCTTTCTGCAGAATCAAAGTTATTTCAACATTCAAGCCCAAAAAGATGTCATGGATCTAATCACATGGATTTATCATATACACAATATATACCATATAGTTGAGTGAGAATAAATGAATAAATGAAGAAGAAAATATATCTCGAAAAGATCCTATCAACTAAGTTTTCTCCTATTACACTAGCCATCCTAAAGCTGATTTTGCCTCGTTGGCAAACATTTAACCAGCTTCTTATAGTTCAGTGTTGCAACATCAAGTTCAGGGTTTAGTATTGAAAAAAATGTGGAATCCTGGAGAACTAGTTGCTTAACCTAGTCTTAAGTAGCAGCTTAGAATTCTTGATGTTGCTTTGAAAAAATGGTGCAGAATATATTGATTTAAATCAGCTAATATTCTAATGCAGAGTACTCATTTTTCCTAGCTACAACATGTTTTCCATGGAGCAAATAATTTCTGAGAATTATTCAACTAGGAAGATTGTGCAGGAAAACAATTCGAATTATTTTACACTGAGAGCCAGTATAATCACAGATTTTATACATGAAATCTAGTTGCATCCTTTCCCTAATCTAGTACTGTACATGGTTTTCTTCTATAAGCACGTTATGGAGGATTCTACATTTGGCATTTTAATCCCATGTGTATACAGTTGCACAACTGACACTATGAGATAAATATTTTTCATTTGAATGTACAATCCAACTAATATAAATTATTAGCATGGCAAAGCTTTAAAAAACAATGAAATCTGTCTTGAATGGTAACTGTGATGCCTGGTCTACTGCCTAAAAAAAACTGCTTATAGGAACAGAATATGGTAAGTCATATATACTGTGGCAATAGCTGTGACTAGGGTTCACAGGGAATGATACATTTGCTCTACCTGTTTGCTATGCTAAAAAGATTACCATAAATAGAATTTGTCTGATTCTAATCATATCCATTTCATAAAAATAAAGGAAGCAAGATCTTTTTAATGAAATTGTTATCATTACGATTGAAAAGAAGGGAACCTACTATAAGTCCTCTTCAGTTATTGTAGTTTATGCATTTAATAACTGTTTATTAGAGGACATTTTCTACCTGATTAAAGTATTATCACAGTAGCATTCTAATGCTTTCTCCCTGTCCACCTCTCTAATTGAAGACTTCATCACTGTTGAAATTGCTTTTGTCTGTACTACTTTAAATTACAGATACATTGGTCACTGCTCCTTCATAAGAAAAATTCTGCAGGTGGGAAACCATCATGCCGGGAGATCAAGGCCAGAATTATTCATCTAGCTTTCTAGTTTTCCTGATCCACAGCAAGTGGGAAAGGAATTATAGTCTTACTAATTGTTACTCTAGAATAGTGATGGTGAACCTTTTTCTTATGGTGTGCCAAAATCGCATGCTCTCTATTGTGTGTGCGCATCCACTATTGCGTGCGAGCATGTGCCCACTCAATCTCCCTGCCCACCTGCGCATGCACACGTGCAGTGGTGGGTTTCAAATTTTTTAGAACCTACTCTGTAGGTGTGGCCTATTTTGTGGGCGTGGCTTGGCAGTCATGTGACAGGGTGGGAGTGGCCACCTTTTAAAATGTGGTGAAACTCATTTAACAACGCTCTTGCTTAGCAACCAAAATTTTGGACTCAATTTTGATGATAAATTCTTTCTTTCTTTCTTTCTTTCTTTCTTTCTTTCTTTCTTTCTTTCTTTTCTTCCTTCCTTTCCTTTCCTTTCCTTGCCTTTGGGTCACTGGCAATGGCGGGCCAGATTTCCTTCCAGGTACACCGGTGGAACCCCCTCTCACCGGTTCTCTAAATTTCACCAACCGGCTCTCGGAGTAGATGCTAGCCTGCAGAAATCCACCACTGCACACGTGACTCCCTCCTCAGGCTCCGGAGGCTTTCCTGAAGCCTGGGGAGGGTAAAAATGGCCTCCCCAACCCCCTGGAAGTTGGAAATGGATCATTTCTGAACTTTCGGTTGGCCCGTTGGAGCCGTTTTTCACCCTCCCCAGGCTTCAGGAAAGCCTGGGGAGGGTGAAAACTACATACCTTGGCCCTCCAGAAGGGCAAATAATCAATTGGCCAGTGCACATGCACACTGAAACTGACGGCTGGCATGCCATCAAATACAGCTCTGCATGCCACCTGTGGCATACGTGCCATAGGTTCGCAACCACAGCTCTTTTTTTGTCCATTGATTTTTGGGCAAGTCAATAAACTCTGAATACTGCTAAATCAAGTTATCTTCTCTTACAGAAGTCTTTTTCACGACATAGGGAAATGAAGTTCAATGAGTATTTGTACTCCTTGAGCTATAAGCTTCATCCTGGTCTAATATCCCATAAACGTATCAGTAGGAATGATACCTATAAAACAGATGGCAACCTAAGGGGCTTAATGAATAAAAACAGAGCTTCTGCCACATTTTAATGAAATTTGGTTATTATACTTCAAAGATTCATAATACAAGATTCATAATAAGTACCGTAGTTATGTCCAATTGAAGAAAACAGGATTGACTCAAATAAATAAACGAATTAGATTAAGTCACCCATGGGGGCGTATGAAACAGGTTTTAGTTCAACATGTACATCTTGGTTTTTCTAGTCAAAGTACTCTTAAGGACACCATTGACCAAATCCAAAGAAGTCAGTGAAAAAATAAACTATGCTAATGGTATTTACAATTCTTACACAACCTGGAAGAAAACTTCTCAACTTATACATCATGATATTTTGGAAGTTGTATTGAAACTTGACCCATAAGGATGATACAAGCTGTATACACATTCTAAAGATTCAAATAATCTCAGTAACAGCTTGTGCATCTATATCTCAGGTTATTTTCTTAGACCATGCTCTTTTAGCACTCGAAACAACACTTCTGTGAATGGGAAGGAGATATCCACTAGTGCAGGGGTTTGCAAAGTTGGCTCTTTTATGACTGGTGAACTTCAACTCTCAGAATTCCCCAGCCAGCTTTGCTGGCTGGGGAATTCTGGGAGTTGAAGTCCATCAGTCTTAAAAGGGCCAACTTTGCAGACCCCTGCACTAGTGGAATACCAACGTAGACCCACAATATCATATTTACTTCTTACATATGAAAGGCAAAAGGCTGTTTCCTAACATTAATCCACTAGTACAAAATCAGATAGATTAAAAACTACACATTTTACATTCAGGTCCATATAGCTACAACTAATTTCCTGAGATTATGGCAATAGTCAGTCGCCTCTGGTAAATATCTAGCAAATTTTACTGGAATTCCTAAGACATTCTTAATATGTCCACCATTCTCATGGAAAACTAAACTTGAATATTAAAAAAATACAATGCATGTCAGTTTTACAATAACCTGGAATGAAACTTTAAAATTGTATGAAATTTTAATATCCTCCCTTCCCCTCCAAGATAGTCAATGAACATAATTCACAAAGTTGCTATAAAACTAGCAGATTCATCTGAAGCTAATCTTACTATTAGTTATATGGAGAGATAACTAAACTGTGAGTATTAACAGGATATGTTAACATGATCGCTTTATCATGGGGAAAATGCAAGAACAGATTGTGCCTAATAATTAATGATAATATTTATCTGCATGGCTCATTAAGATGTCCCTTTTTAAACAGCCGGTTTTGATGTTATTTTATACAATATTTTATATAGCTTGACATATTACATGTTATCATCATTGATGTTGGCTCCTGAGGCTTTTGGACAGGATGATCTGATGTTCTTTTTCAAAGTAATCTTAAAACTTTCTACTCTGCATCTCTGCCACTTACTTTCCCTTTTAACTACTGTTGACCTGTTCAGATAACTTAGTGGACTTGTTTTCACAGGTTGCCATGACCATTTAATTATTAGTTTAACTGTCTAAGTATCAAAAGATGACTGACAAAGAAGCAGACCACTTAGACAGACATTTTAAATTTAGAAATCTAAATTTCAAGGTTATCCGCATCATTTATGAAATTAAATTATATCACCTATGGCAGATTATCATGTATTTTCAAGTAAATGTTGAGAATTTGGAGCAGTTCAGCTATCTATATTTTACTGCAGAGACATGATGTTTCATAGGATGCTAAGAAATTATATTATTTCATTTCAATATTGCAATACGAAAGTTGGGCCTCCTTTTTTCAGGATATTTATACATTACAAATGATTCTCAGATATGTGCCATTAAACAAGTAGTAAAACTAGCAAAAATTGTTACGCACTATTAACTTTTTGGGGTCTTATCTATTGAATCTATTTATTAATTTTTATTATTAGGTATGAAATACTCCCATTCAGTCCCACAAGTTTTAATAGTGATTTGCATATTTATCTCTAGGGATAAAAAAAGAAGCCTGAAATTATTTTTAGAATAATCCTGATTGTGCTTCTACAAAAGAAACTGAAAATAGAAGAAAAAATGATGTTACTAAATTCTTTTTATATTCCAATGACATTTATTTGGGAAATCTTCTGGTATATTATCTCTTGTATAACTGTGATTATTATACCCATATAATTAACATATGTACCACATGCATCAGTATGCAGTCTATTGTTTATTTGATTTTATTTAAGAGTATCATGTATAAACTGAAATATTATAACATGCTCTTCACAGGATAGCTTTCGAAGATGATTCAACTGGTGCTAAATATAGCTGCTCAGGTATTGTTTAGGGTGGGCAGTCAGATCATTTGACATTATTTACCACTGTATCAGTTTCTATTGCATTTCTATGCCCAACTCTAACTAGCAGAGCTAATTTAACCGATTCGGGGTGGGGGTGGGGGTGTTATCTAATGCAAGGGTCTCCAACCTTTGCAACTTTAAGTCTGGCTGGAGAATTCTGGGAGCTGAAGTCCTTCAGACTTAAAGTTGCAAAGATTGGAGACCCCTGACCTAATGGACTGTTCTATTTCTAAGTAGAGAAATCTGGTATGAAGGCCATAACTCCCGTGTGGAAAAATTATTTTAAAGAAATTTCTGCAAAGAAATACAATCCTTCTATTTCCCTCACCACCATTCTGTCAGAATCTATCCTACCACCCACCCCCCTCCCCCCCACCATACAGTCACAACTGTTGAAGCTTCTTGGATGAGAAGTGAAATGTCTTCTCCCTCAAGGAAAAACAGTCTAGCTGCCTTTTGAAAAAAGCATGGACAACTATGACTTGGATGACTGAGAATCTCCAAAGACTTTTTAAGAAGTTTGATTATGTGGCTCTTCACTGCAAACTTTTTGTGTTTACCTTTTCTTTCTCTGTGTTTGTTATCAAACAATGGCATTTACCTGAAATGGGTGAAGGTGCTTTAGGCATGGAGATTTGGGGCTTGGTTTTAACTATTTCACTCTTTTTATCAGCTTTCCTGAGGTTGATGTTCTATAGATGTATTAAAAAAGGTTAAATATAGAGTGGCTTTATGGTAAAATTGCTTAAATTATTTTAAAGTTTTAGTATAATTTATGCAGTTAAATGTACAATAAACATTGCATTGTTGAGGTTAAAAAGTGTCTGGAGACACTTTTAAATAGAGACTCTCTTTAAATGGATACCAAGTTCTCTAAAGATGTTAAAATTCAAAGGGGCATTGCAACAGCTGATCAGCAGAGACCTATAGATCTGTTCTTGTCACTTAATCTATTTGGTCTGATATTGCCAGCTGCCTCACTCAGAAATCTTCAATTCTCCCCACACTTCAGAACATTCAATTAAATGAAATTCTCATGGCTCCATAACATCTGAGTAAAGAGGGCAGAACAAGAAGCAAGGGTGGAAACTAATCAAGGAGAGAAGCAACTTAGAACTGAGGAGAAATTTCCTGACAGTTAGAACAATTAGTCAGTGGAACAGCTTGCCTCCAGAAGTTGTGAATGCCCCAACACTGCAAGTCTTTAAGATGTTGGATAGCCATTTGTCTGAAGTGGTATAGGGTTTCCTGCCTAGGCAGGGGGTTGGACTAGAAGACCTCCAAGGTCCCTTCCAACTCTGCTATTGTATTGTATTTGGGTGAATTTACCAATGAAGTCAACATTTAGGGTGAATAAATCACACTTTTTTTGAAAGAATATCTACTGAAATGGAAGATGTGCATACATTTAGTAAAATCTGAAATAATGCCATCTACCTCTGATTTAAACAGTCATATTGTTATAATATATAAGATATATTGGTGAAAAATGAACACATTGTTAAAAAAAAAACCACATTTACCTCAAGTTACAATAAAATTTGTAGCTAAAAATGCACAACAGAAAACACGGTTTTACTTTGTGACAGATAATAATAGTAACAATAAAAACAAATTTTATGCACTTATTAATCTTCAATAATAAAACCACATTTTGGTGAATCAGATCCCAGAAATGACAGAAATACATGTTCTCTCAATAAAGCTTTTTATCAACTGGAACAAGTTATGGTAAGGTTAAGCATAAGGTTATGGGTACAGGTTAATAACTTAACAATTATATGGTTGTATGTAATGCAATATGAAGAAAAAAACCTAATTTTGAGTATGATGGTTGATTATTTTTCTCAGTATCCAATAGAACAAGAGCCAGAGAGCACACCAAGTTTTTTCTGCTGATTTTCCAGTAGCTATTTTAATCATATTACCAGTCTATTATTCATAAAACAATCTCCCTATATAGCTGAGTATCACGGAACAATGTAATCTACAATTACAGAAAACCAAACGTTGAAAATGTCTCTTTATAACTGATCACTATCCACACAGCTGAGTGGCCTCACATTGTCAACATTATATTTCCAAGGAAAAACAGTCCATTGCCATCCACATAACCTCTTTTAATGTCCTTTTCTTAAGGACGGATTCTATGGCTGCTTCCATTTCTCTTAGTAAACTGAATTGTAGTTATCAGCTCTTCAAGTGTGAAAGTTTTACGGATAATTTATAACTACTAACATTATTTCAACGCACACACAACACCCAGGAATTTCTATTCAGACTTGAAAGCTAAGTACCAATGGATCACTGGAAGATATCTGGAGCATAACACGAAACTACTTCTCAGTATGATTAGAATGAAAAAATAAATTGTAGTATATAACTATTTGGTCATGGTGAAGGCCTTAATAACACTAATGAGGTCCAATGAAAGGGAAACCAAAGGGTAGGACAGTTAAGCTATATTTAATATAGTAGCTCAACAGGAAGACAGTGTTTCGTTCCAGAGATCAGTTTTGAAATATTTAAAACCAAGCCCAGATTGCCTGACTCTCTGCTCCATAGGAGTGGGTTTGGGAAGCAAAAAGCATGAAGATGGATGTTATGTCCTTATGCAAAATTCCCTTTGGTTCTTCACTTCATGAAAGAGGTGATAGTGAGCCATGCCCCTCAGTCTATAATTTACAGAAGGAATTATATTAATGTACACTAATGGGGGGAAAATAAGTACTCTCTCTGGATAAATAATGATTATGCTTTTTTAAACCTACCATAAATCTAAATGAATGTTGTGGATGGGTGTGAATACATAGAGCTGTGTGTGACATCAATCTTTAGTTTGTATATTTTCTACTATTGCCTGCATGCATTGACTTTTTATATTGTTATATTGTTACAGAATACCTTTTTATGGAAAAAAAACCCCAGTGATCTTCTTTGGGTGAGCTTCACATAAGAAAAAAGGAGTGTTCTTAAAAAAAAAAAAAGCTAGTATGCAAGCAACATTTCATTCAAATGTAATTGAGGCATCAAGTAGCTGATTTTTGTTGGCTTGTGACAAGTAGTTGTCAACTTACAACTCCAATTGAGGCCAAAATTTATGTTGCTAAATGAGACAGTTTTTAAGTGAATTTTGCCCCATTTTATAAACTTTTTTTTTAATAAACAACTGTTTATAAATCATTGCAGTTGTTAAGTTAGTAACGTGGTTGTTAAATGAATCTGGCTTTCCCATTGACTTTGCTTGTTATAAGGTTGCAGAAGGTGATCACTTGACCCCGGGGCACTACAGCGATCATAAATGTGAGTCAGTTGCCATATTTTGAGTCAATTTTGATCACATGACCATGGAGATGCTGAAATGGTTGTGTGAAAAATTGTCATATAATAAATTTTTTTCAGTGCCTTTGTAACTTCAAACAGTCACTAAATGAACTGTTGTTAAGTAAAGGACTACCCAGAATAAGAATTGCTTTTACTCTTTTTTAAAGAAAATATTCATATTTGTGAACAGAAACAGAACTGGTTCTGGTTCTGAATTTGTTCAAATCAGGAGCCCCTCTAGACTGTGATGACTTGTTACCAGACTACATGTGGACAGAGACGTCAAGTCACTCCAACTTTCTCTTCCTGTCTGAAACAAGGGAAGCATCAGTTCAGTCATACATGCTCTTCCAATCTTCGACACGCTTCCAATTTATTGCTTTAACATTGGATGTATAGTTCTTTATGTGCCTTGGATAATTGTGCTGTCTTTACTGCTCAATAAAAATGGGTGGAAAAAGAAAAGAAACAATAAGTTGAAAATTCTAATTTCAACAGAATGGCTAAATTTGGACTTCTTTCTAACTTGGAGATGACTGCCGTTATTTAGACTGAAATAGCTTGAAATCTGCAGATTTGTTTTTCAAAATTGGGAAACTGCAGCTCAAGATAGTCTTTCTGTAACATATTCCCCACATTTAACTAAATTATAGCTAATTTAACAGATTCAGTTTTGGAGGTTCACACAAGATGGTGAGCTAGCTATAGACTGTCTATCACTAGCTCAATATCTTGTGTGAACCTCCAAAACTGAACATGAATGTATGCTAAAACTGAAGTTGCTATTTTGTGATGCTACATTACATGAATTACCTATACCTGCACAGATGCTTGTATACAACAAAGAAACAAGTAACTCAAGTGAGGATGTTTTAAAATGTAGTGATATGTATTTTGCTGGCCACAACTGTGGTGCAATTATCTCATACACACACCCAGAAAATGTAAAAGATGCAGAACTTCCTTATCAGGAAAAATGTGCTTACAGACTCATTCATGAATGCTATTTACTCTTACATATATTTCTTTCCCACTGCTTCACCCCTTTATTGTCAGGGAAGTGTCTGTATGTTCATTATCAAAAATTATTTAATCGTGGCATTTTACAGCTATGAGTCTAACTTACTTTTTGAGAAACCGTGGAAGTCAACAGGATTTTAGTATTTGTTTAGACAGGGTTGTATATGTTAGGATGCTTTGCAGAAGACAGATGCACTGATGAAAATGAATTTTGAACTCAAATGAAAGTTCATAAGGATATAGGAGCTATATCGCATCAGACAAAAACTAATCAACTCCATCAATCTATAGGCTGCAGTGGAGGATGGAAAGAGATGATCTAAGGCTAACATGGCATCTCAGCCATAGAAATCAAAGGCACACATGCAGAGAATTATGAGAAGGTTCGGTTTTTTATTCAGATTTTGCCTGCTAACACTATTCCAAAGGTGCTTTTTCAGGAGGCAACAGGCATTTTTTTCTTTTGAAGATGTTTCGCTTCTTGGATGAAAGTCCAGTTGCCTGCTGAAAAAGCATCTTTGGGACAATCATGACTTGGATGACTGAGAATCTCTACAGACTTCCTGCTAATGCTAGTTTTCCTTTAAATGGACATAAGGACAATATTTGTAAAAGGTTGATGAAGGAAGTTTTCTTTGGTAAATATTTCTTCTCTCCTGAATTTTAAGATTCTCAGCAAATACAAGCTTAGAAACTTGCCATTTGCTCAGAAATTATCTGAGTTAACTGCTAAGGTTGAAATCTGGCATCAACTTACTGGAAAGTAAACACTTTGCATAAAACACTAACCCACATTACATTAAGTTATGGTTTAATGACAATCTCATTGTCTGGATTTGTATAATAAACTGAACTATAAACTAACCATATAGCCTTGGTTCATGCAAGCAGCTAATCTAAAATATGCTTGGCTAGTTAGCAGTGCAGTCATGAAAACAGTTCTAGTGTAATTTACTTCTGTATAAAGGTGGCATATATGTTTAGAGCAACACAAGATACCATTTTGTTAGACTGAATAGGGCAGTGAACTTTATCCTATCCAATTAGTTTTCAAGTATATCTTAGTATTTTTAAGAAATCTATCCCTGGTAAACATGCTGAGAACTGCAGGCTTTCCTTGCTTTCCTTGCTTATAACTAGTTAGCAAAATCAAGATTGGTTTTTAAGGAGGAGTATTGAAAAATTGTGCAGGAGAGTACACTTAATGCACCCAGGAACAGAAAAACGTTATCATTTTTAGTTATGGTTTAGTGTTCAAATTCAGCATTTACTGTTTATTGTAAAAATCACAATATACATTCTCGGTAACGTTCTATGAAATAAACAGGAGTGTTTGCAACCAAAAATAACAGGTACATTTATATACAACTGTTTTTTATCAGCTGAAATATAGTCCGTAGAGACTGTTGCATCAATGTGATATTGGATTATCATATATGCACAATAAGCAGCTATGGAAAATATATGTGGAATAAGTTATTAAACTTTCCAAAAGGATAGTTCAATTTTGCAAGGGAAGAAGAAAAAATCAGTATCACTCAAGTGCTTTCCTTTCCCTCCCTATTTTTTTCTAAATGAAATGTTAAACTTAGTAGTAACATTAACACATTAAAAAAAAAAATCCATGTATAAGTTAATTCCTATTAATGACAGTTGCAACTCGTGAGTTGCTAATTTCAGCTTACATCTTAAAGTTCCATAAAGAACTTTATTTCTCAAATCAAACACACTGATCTGATAGGTTCATCTACCTGGTAATACTATAGTTTTAATAATCACAGGGTTTAAATCATTACAAGTCTTTCCTCTCTTTTCTTCCATCTAAAAATAATGCTATTAAACATTTTACATGTTTTTCTTCTTTGACTGCTAAACTAAATACATGAACTGAAAATCCAGAATATCCTTTTTACTTTTTTAAAGTCTACTAAACTTGAAGACCTTTTCTGGTCTATGATACATTGTCAATTCTGAGTTTTTAAAAATAAATGCATATACATTTCAAGCACAAATACTCATATTCTTTATCAGATTGTAAAATATACTACAAAGGGCTATTTTTGGTAAGGATGTATCATTATCCAAAGTATTACTTTTGGTATGCTTGGCTAACTTCTTCACGACCAATTGTTTTCTTGTAATAAATTATCAAAAAAACCCAACCCCCAAATTACCTAGTTCATTTTAGATGAATGTAGGACCATTTTAAGATGTGGAATCAGCTTTAGAAAAGTAAACTCTTCTAATTTTCAAACAAAGCAAAATCTACACAGCAAATAAGGAAGGAAAGGATCCACTCTACTTGCCAAAGTTATTTTAGAACTTAAAAAGTTTCATGACTACTAAAACGTTTGGACTTTCTTTTTTTTTTTTTTAAATGCCCTTCACCATTACTTTCACATTAAGTAAAAATAGTTTACATGTCACCAAACAACACACCTTGAAGTAACAGATAAAAATATAGACCATAGATTCCAATCAATTTACTTGTAATATACAACTTGGGAATGTGTATTTAAAAAAAAAAGAATAGAAGAAATCTTCGTGTAATGATTGTAAAGGGTGGGGGAAAAATCCCCTCGGGAATTGAGCGATTTCGTGGCATTTTTCCCCTTTCCAAATCCCATTTTAGACAAACTTTCCGGGTATTCCTGTCTGTCGAATCCCCCCCCGCCCCCTCCCCCAAAACGCCCCAAGGCCCCGGCCAGGTTTTTTATTTATTTATTGCAGAGGGCCGGCCTCCTCACTCCCCCTCCTCCAAAACCGGGTCCAGACAGCAGTCCAATCCAACCCCACCCCCAGGCTGAGGACGTGTGGCTTATGTTTTGTGCACAGTACTACGGAGAGGCAACCAAGTGGGGGGAGGGCGAGGTGGGGGGGGTCTCTTCCCCTCGCCCCTCACAACCTGAAGGAGGCTTCGGAAAAGGGGTGCTGCATCTTGAAACTAGACAAGAAGCACTGAAGAGGTGGGGGAAGGGGGTTCACGAGGGACGGCGGGAGGCTGGGAAGAAAGAAATCATCTCCTCTGACCTCTAGCGAAGTGCCAGGTTTTTTCTTTAGCTCTTCACATTTCCTAAATTTGCAGATCTGGTGTCCCGTTTTGCGGTTCCTGCAACTGCTGCAGACGCCACAGTTGATGAGCCTCTTGCAGGGCACGCAGACCCCACACCTTTTCCTCTTCTTCTTGGCTGGGTTGCCGCCGCCCCCTCCTCCTCCTCCTCCCGCGCCGCCGCCGCCGCCCCCTCCTCCACCACCGCCGCCCCCGCCTCCTCCTCCTCCGGCGGCTCCCAAGGAGGAGGACGACGAAGAGGCGGAGGAATGGCTCTGCGGGCAGTCTGCCAGATTGGCAATTTGAAACGCGCTGTCTGTGACGGCTGCCGAGGCTGCTGCGGGGGAGTGCAGGGCTGTCATGACGATGACCCCGGGAGGTAATGAGATGCCCCCTAAAGCCGGGATAGCGGAAAAAGTCCCCACGCGCTCGGGGAGATTCATTATCTCTGCTTCGGCGGCGCCGCATTTGAGCTTGTTCATGCAGTCCCCAGCCAAAGGTCTGCAGTGTTCCGGGGCTAAGGTGGAGAGGAAATTATTATTGGCCATTTGCAACGAGGGCTGCTCGGCTGGCGCGCAGCCAGGCTTGCCGAGGCGCTGCGACTCGTTCCGGTGGTGCAAACTCCCGCCGCCGCTCCTGCCGGCGGCGTGCAGGGAAGAGGCGGGCGAGGAAGCCGGCGGCGGCGCGGCGACTGACGAAGCGGCGGCGGCGGCGGCGACGGCAGCTGCTTTCCGGGCCACGCCGCCCGCCGCGGCGGCCGCCGGGTTAGGCCCGCCGACGCCCGCGCCCGCGCCTCCCGCGCCGCTGCCCCACAGCATGGCGGTGGCGGCGGCCGCCGTGGCCGTGTCGCAGTTCCAGGGGGACATGCCGATGCGGGCGGCGGCGGCTGCGGCGGCCGTGGGGAAGATGGGGGTGGTGATGCGCGCGATCTTGGCCGCCTGCGGGAAGGCCCCGCCGTTGGTCTTGTAGAAGGTGGCGAAGGAGCGGTAGCGCTCCATCTCCGAGTTGTAATCCACAAGGCTGTTGAGGGCGCCGTCGGGCAGGTGGTTCTCCTTGGGCAGCCCCGGCGCCTCCGGGTTGGGCCCCGTCTCCACGCACACGTTGGTGTTCATGGTGCCCAAGGGGTGCGGGTGGGCTTGGGGCAGCAGGGTGGGAGGGAAGGGGGAGGAGGAGGAGGAGAGGAAGGGGGGTCCGGGGAGGGCCAGGGGAGGGAAGGGCAGGGCCGGGAGGAGGGCCACTGGAGCCGTCGGGGGGGCGGAGGCGGGGGCTGGGTGGTCGGAGGGAGGGGGGGGAGGGAAGGGGGGGAAGCGGTATCCTCTAATCCTCTTGCGGGGGCATCTCTCCAGATGGCGAAGTCTCAAGCAGCCGGCTCTTCCTTGGCATTCTCAAGCCCGGGCACCGTCGCCACTGGAAATAAAGAGAGTCATTTCGGAAAAAAGGTCTACTACGCCAAAGGGGGAGGGGAGGGGAGGGTGGTGGGAGGAGGAGGAGGAAGGCAGGGGAGAGGGCGGGGGAAACCCGCTGCGTTTGTGTGCTTTTGTTTTGGTTCGGTTTAAAAAAAAAACACAGATCCACAAGACACGCAGAGAAGAGGCGTACATCAGTCATTGCAACTCATTTGCATAACAATCAATAAAGACATGATCCGGCCACCGCAGCCTCCTCCTCCCTCTCCCCTCCTCCCTCCGCGGGCGGGCTACCCTCTCTCGCCCGCTTTTAATAGCTGAGAATAGTGGGGGGGAAGGGGAAGGGCCGACAAATGCCAAGGGAGAAAGGGCAATTGGAGGGCTAAACACATGCAAATGATGGGTTAGCGAGAAGGCTCCAAATCCTCTAACCGGAGGGCATCTTCTGAACCTTAGGGAAGGTGGGAACAAGCCGGGATTGCCGGAGAGAGGAGGAGAAAACTATCAAATAGACTACAGGAAAGGGGGGAAACGAGTATTCTCCAGGGGTTAAAAAATAACAAGAAAGTATGCCACGGCTCCCCTGTGCCCCTCCTGTGCCCCTCCGAGCCTTACCCTCCTCCTCCCCAGTGGGGTATAGCTGCACAGATCCTGGTGTCTTGGAAGCTGGAGAGGTTTGTTAGCTGCCACTTTGTCCTTTGGGGTCTGGATCTCAGCAGAATTGGCTTAAGAGACAGTCTCAAAGGCAGGGCTCTTGGTGAAGGCGATGCCTTTCTGAGCCAGAAATAAGAGCCAGAGTAAAAGGAGGGCCAGAGAATAGACAGGGAAACAATTTCCCAGGGGCCAATCTCAACTAAACCCCAATCTGTTCTAAACAGATCTCCAGTCAAGAAGACTGCAGACAACAAGACTGTCTGTTCTCTGTACAGGTCCATACCTGTGGATGTATATGATGAATATGACGAATAAATGTGTATGTTTATGACACACTTAAACAGGGTCAGCAAAGTTTTGTTACCTTTAACGGTGATTAAATTTTTTTATGGCTTTGTGTGTTGTGTGAACCCAAGCGTTTTGAGTAATTTATGGGTTAATTTATCAGTCAGTTAAGCATGGAACACAGGTTTATGTTCATTTAAAAATATGCATATGCCACCTCATAGAGGCTGTTTTTAAGGTTTTTGAAGGCTGAACATTACCTGTTCAGTGTAATACAATATTCTATAGGCTGGAAGATACTATAGAGTTTATCACTCCCAAGTCATACTTAAAATAATTGTTGGGAGGATTTGAGTTCGCACATCAGGCTGAGTTGCAATATTTAGAAAGTAAAATAAAGCATTAACCCAGTTGAATACTAACTATATATATATCTATACTATACTGTACTGTACAGTACATATACATATATATAAAATCTGATTTTTTTTAATATACCGTAGATATGTTTGTGTATAAAAAACAGGATATTTTTACAGTATTGTAAATTAAATGCAGAGACAGTCCAGAGGGCCTAAAACAGTTTCACACCATTCCTACAGGTGAAAAGTACTTATCAATTATACTAATTACTACCATAATTAGACCAATGAACTATTTCTAGCCCAACCTACCAGCTACAAAAGCACACAGACATCTAGCTGAACCTTATTAAAAACCCACCATTGGGGAAACTAATCAAGAGGAAAGGAAAGGAAAGAAAACACACCTCAGTCTTGTTAGACTAGGAGGTCAGTCTGCACCCTTGAATGCTAAAAGCCTTTAATGAGAACACAGCCACCTTTGCGTTTTCACAGCAGGAAAAAAAAGGGGGGGAGGGGAACCATTGCTCCCTGGAGGGATTTGGTGGCAAATCCTACTATTCCCACACACAAACACGATTGCAGGTCACTATGCATATTAGAATACTTTTTAAAAAAACAACCACTATTTTAAAGGAAACTATAGCAACTATTTAATAGAAGTCGCTTTGTTTGTTAAGGGTAGATAAAGTGCTTGATTGGTAAAAGGTTCTAATTTTAATTGAAAAAGGGGGCAGGCTATGGAGACTGCACGTTCATGCCCTATTTTCCACAGCCTTAAAGTGGCTTTGCTTTCACAAACGCTCTTTCCTACCATTTCAATCTCTTCTCTCCCCAGCAGCCCACCCCCCCACCCCCCCTCCCCCGCCAAATCTCCTTGCAAGGTTTATGGCTACCAGAAACGAGGAGGGGGGGGGGAATAATGGTTCCACCAACCATGTCATTATTGTTTAATCGATGTTATCTCTGGAGCGGGAGAGAGAAGTCTAAAGCGCAGCTATTGATTTTTTTCCCCAATATTAAAACTATAGCCAGATTAAAAAGAAAATTAAAAGCAGCTCCTAATCCGCGTTTTTCTCACTGTTTAAATCAATGTGACTGTTCCTGTTCAATACTGCATTTCTGTTCTGCTACAGACAGAGAGATCAAAGGTCATATTTAACATTCAGGAGGAGGGGCTGGTGCAGATTAATTAATAAATTAATAGAGCAGCGCCTTTTATTGCTGAAGCTTAGCATTCATCTACTTTAACAATCCCAGCGGTCCAAGAGCGGAAAAAGAGAGGGAGCGAAAGAGCGCGCATGAAGGGGGGGAAGGGAGAAGAGAGAAAGGAAGGAAGGAAGAAAGAAAGAACCAAAAACAATCACTTACCAGTCTCTGTATTTTGGGGGGGAACTGGGGGCTTGGATTTGCAGACGTTTAACCCGCCTGTTTGGTCTTTATTTAGTTGCACATCCCTCCCTAACACAAAGGAGAGCGTAAAAAAAAAAAACCACAGAAAAGAAAAATATCCCGAGGTGTCTTTCTTTGGCCGCTCCTCAAATTACAACTTTGGTACTTGTAAACAAACTGTACAGGGCGGCGGTGATGCGGGCTGGGGGGGGGGGGGGGAGGGGATGGGGAGGCTTGGTGGGAAAGAAATAAAGACTCCGATCCACTAAGCAAATACCTGTAAGTGCCTCTTTTTTCTGGTTGCAGAGAAAGGAGGAGGGAAGGGAGGGGGGGATAGGGAAGAGCAGGCACTGAATGTGTGAGTGTGAGAGTGTGTGTGTGTGCGCGCGTGAATGTGTGAGAGCGCTTGGCGGCGGTGCTCGGTGGTCTCTCCCTGCGCGCTGCGCTCCGTCCGTCTCTCCTGTCGCTGTGTGCGATGGAGGGAGGGTGGCAGCCGGGGGGACTCGCTCTCCCCCTTGCTGTTTGTGCGTGCCTGCGTGTGTGTGGTTGCAGGAGGAGGGGAAGGAAACGAGGAGGCGGAGGGGAAGGGGGAGGAGGAGGAGGGGGGGGCGCGAGGAGTGAGAAGGCTCCGCAGCGCCGAGGAGGTGAGGAGGATGCGGGGATGTGGACACCTACTGATGATTGGCTGCAAATCACACCGGGAACAAGAGGCGCGCACGGGCCACTGCTCCTCTTTCCCCTCCACAAATTCCCCTCCCCCTCCTCTCCTCCTCCCCCTCCTCTCTTCTCCTCCCCCTCCCCCTCCTCCGACGCAGCGAGCGGCCACATTTGGCTGCCCCTCCTCTTTCGGCCGGGAGAGGGTGGGGAGATAAAGCTGCCTGGAGGCTCATTTGTAAGGAGCAGCCACTTGCCGCGCACTCCAGCCTCTTGATTCCCCATTCACTTCCCTTCCGTGCGTGCGTGCGGAGAGCGCAAGGGAAGCCGGGGAGGGGAGGGGGAGGAGAAAGGGTGTGCTCTGGGTGGCTGCCGAGGGAAGACTTGGGCGGGAGAGAGGCGAGAACCCCCCTCCGACCCCGGGGAGCGGGGAGGCCCTTGTTGCTCCGCCAAAGGATGCTTTCTGCGAGCGCCCTCTTCGCTTCGCTCCCCGCGCAACTATTTGCTGGGGGGGGGGGCGCCTCCGGGGAGGAGAAGCGGCGCCTCTTCAGCAGACGAGGAGAGGTCGGAGCGCGGAGTCTCCTTCCGCCCACCCACTCACTCACTCCCGCGCGCCTTCTTCCGAAAAGCTCTCCATAATCTCCGAATTCCAGGCGCGGAAAAAAGGAAAGGGAAGCGAGAGAGGAAAAGGAGATTTCCCCGGCGGGCGCTTTGTGCCAGAGGCGTATTGGGAGACTCCCGCGGTGCCTGGCACCCGGAGAGAAGGCAAAGCGCCACCTTAAACGCGAAAGGAGGTTTTTTCTTCTTCTCCTTGCTGGTTTGGCCGCTGCCGTTGACATACAAAGGCTAAACGCTTCAGCCAGCCTGAAATGCAAAGTCGTCTCGCGGCGAGTTATTGGGAAGCGAAAGTTGGGAAGGTGAATAGTGACCCTTGCTAAGACAAAAAGTAGCCAAGTTTATTAGCCAGTAAAGAGCTTATGTTGGTAGTTCAAAGGTGCGTGTTCGTCTCTCCAGACGAGCTTGGCTGTTTTCATGGTTTCACTGAAACTTCCTTTAATTTGGAGAAGGGTTAGGAATATGATGAAACTACAGAGATTTAAGATTTGGGTTTTATTTTATGCCCCCTTTTGAAAGCTGCCTGGCGATGTTTAGATGACCTTGACTTGACAACTGAGGGCTAAGCAAAGTCAGGCCTGCTTAGGAGATGGATGGAGAACTCCAGAAAATATTAAAGACAGTAGCCTAGGAAGGGAGCTGAAAAAGTCTAGAAGGGCAATGGCAAACTTTCTGTATTAGGAAGTCATCAGCAGTCAGATTGAATGCCTAGGAAGCTTTCCCTGAGCTTTAATGCAAATTAAATTAAATTGATATACTAGTCAGTTATTTCTGGGTTTTTTTCAAAAAATTAATAGGGAAGACAAAAACAAACTGATTTCACATTTCATAGACTAATCTTTATATTATGCCTGTAAACTTCAGTTTGGACAAAATTGGAAGATAATAGGGCATACAATGTTGAAGCAAGGTAACTCAAATGGACTTACACACTACATGAACCTGTGACTCCCATGGGAATGAAATTTGGGGAAATGGTGGCTGTTTCAGGACCATCTTCTCTACACTTCACTGAAACCTGCAGGTTGTGTGGCCCCTCCACCTCTCTGTGGCCCCTGCACCTACACAAGTGGCAACAACTTCGCACGGGTGGTTTTTGCAATCAGCTGTGTTATCAGGTCATGTTATGATTTCTGACAAAGGCAATGTGGAAGCCAGCAGGAAATTGGAGGTAACTCCTGTGACCACTTATTATTATTATTATTATTATTATTGCTTGCTCATGGTCTTTCCCTCTGTTTAGATAAGGAAATATCTCAAAAAAGATGAATCGCAGGTTGTCTGGTGTCATTCTAATTTCACTTAAATGTGCAAAGTATCATGCAGTAATAATGCAAATGATAGTTACAGACCATTAGCCATGACTATACACTTAGTAGTAACACTCACGGAATCCATAGGTCAGTGTTAGCTAACCTTTTCGTTGTTGTGTGCCAAAAACGTACGTGCGCACGCTTCCATAACGCAATGTGCGTGTGACTCCCCCCTGCGTGCTCCTCCCCCTGTGCATGTGCACGCAACATGCTACCCCACGCTTCCCCCCCTCCCCCCCACATGCATGCACAAACCGCCCGCCCCGTACCCTGTTTTGGGCCTAGTAGACCTCCCTGCAGCCTTCTGCTCCCCACATGTGCATTTATGCATCTCCCGCATGCTCTCCTGTGCATGCGTGAAAGAGACCCAGAAATCAGCTCACAGGCGGGTGTGGGTGCATGCGCAGTGGAGCTGACCTGGGGCAATGGCTCACCTGCCCACAGAGAGGGCTCTGCGTGCCACAGGTTCGCCATCACGGCGGGAGGGGGGAATGATTCTTTTCCCAGGTTCCCATGGACCTCCATTGTTACTTATTTTAATTCCCAGGTTTCAAGGCAGCTTCCTTCGCTACACGACGATGCTGCTCTTGAGTTGCTAACCCAAAATTATGCTTTTAACCTTTCTCCTCTCATGTAAGATCTTGTTCCTATTCAAGAGTTTAGGCTTTATCTATTTCTTATTCTCTCCTCTTACCTTGAACCTAGAACCTTAGTTACATTTTCCCCCCATAATAGTTTTCCTTTCATTTCTAGATTTCAAGATGAAACTGACCTCTAACGAACATGCCATATACAGATGTAATTTCCCATGTTTGTTGCTCATGCAATTCTCTGCTTCCTTGTTTTCTTCCTCAGATCTCCTTTTCTCATTCGTGTTCTAGCCTCCACTCTTCCATCTTTGTCCTGAAACCCTTCCCCATAACCCCCCTCCCATTAAACCTGCCTTCCCATGCTTGTCATTTCTCACCCCATTCTCTATCATTGTCTCATTATCTTCCTTTCCCAGACACATGCATTTCTCTTGGCCAGGTTTCATTAGGAGAAGTGCAATTCTGCAGACCTTACCGATTACTCTTAAAGTCTACCATGATTACTTAGACTTCGGGTATTTAATGCACTCAAGCTATTTTATTTGCCTTTTGAGATGTTAATCAACAAACAGTCAAAAGGTTGTCCATCCTTTCACTATAAAATACTGAAGTCAGGCAGCAAGGTGGGAAGATAAGTTAGGTACAGTACTCTTAACTTGTGCTTCTCACTATCTCAACTGGTGGATTGATCTTTAAGATCTTACCTTTATTGAGGAAAACATTTTTATGCTCTGTTCTATGTCTCATTTTAGTTCTGCTGTACATTATTTTAATAATAATTTTATTAAACATAACAAGAAGACAAGAATGAATATAAGCTAAGGAAATAAAATAGAAAGTATGGAAAAGAAAAAATATAGTAAAAACAGATATGTAAAGAAATGACTTTCTCCATCGTCATAACAAGGAAAAACAATTTTAGTAACTTCTCATTTCTTAAAATACAACAAATGATCTCTTTTTCCCATATAATAATAATAATAATTTTTATTTCTAACCCGCTCTCTCTCCCCGAAGGGACTCGAGGCGGGGCACAGGAAAATTAAAACAATAAAAACAACAAAATACAAAAATAAGAACAATAAATATAAGATAAAAACAAATTAAACAGTTAATCCTGCGCTAAAATCTCCCAATTAATTACTAAAAATTCACCCTAACTATAAAAGAGACTACCCTAGGCCGGCTAAGCGAAAAAGATGTGTTTTTAATTTTAGGCGGAAGGAGCGGAGGTCCGTGGTTGTTCTAATGTCGGGGGGAAGGTCGTTCCAGAGGGCTGGGCCCGCCACAGAGAAGGCCCTTCCCCTGGGCGTCGCCCGCTGACAGAGTCTAGTGGACGGCACCCGGAGAAGTCCCTCTCTGTGGGAGCGGATCGGCCGTGTAAACAAATCCTTAGAGCCTCATCCTGATTAGCAAAGTCCATTAAGAGTCACCAGAAATAACAACGTATCTATTTTAACCTTGATCAAATAAATAAACTTTATTTTCCTTCCTTTTAACAATCTTGCTCTTTAATCCCTTCAACTAATGTCCTTCAATTTACGTCCTTCAAAATAATGTCCTAGAATTTGATTTCTCTTCACTTTTTCTTTGTAGCTTTTCACAAAATTCTTAAAAGCTTGGTAAGCTCTTAAAAGTACAGGAAAGTTATCCAGGTCACTTGGTTTTGGTTTGTTATTTGTGTATCCTTTTTAATTATTAAGACATCAGCTAGTTTCACTTATATGCAGTGTAACATTTTTTCCATATCCTTATTGTAGCCTGTAATTTTTAAATGCACTTTTCAGATGTCTTCTCTGATATATCTTGTTCTTTTCCTTAATATTTTTTGAACACAGTCTATCTACATTGACAGATGCTTTTAAAATTAACTTGTCGGTTCATTGTTCAAAATATCCTTGCTATGTCTAATGTTAAAAGTACTTTCCTCCATTTTGTACTACTAAGTCAGTTTTAAATGTTCTCTTTTAATTTTAATCTTTAGTTCCTTTTGTATCCTTGTAGTGTCCAGCCTTCAAAGTCTCATTCTATCATGTTTTTGTAAAGAATTCGAAACAAAAAGGATTTTTCCATTGGAAGGATTTTTATATTTAATATCACACTTTTTTTTCAAATCTATCTGAACTCTTAATCCATTTGTAACTATCCAAAATGAACTGTCAGGGTTCCAAATAGCATCCAAAATTAAATCAGAGTCCAAGGCAAAGTATTGCTCAAAGTTCCAATTTATTAAGAGAGCCATGTTGGCACATCTGGGAAAACCCGAATCTGAAAGCTTCCCAGTTTTCCCCACCCAGTTGAAAGTTCAATATCCTGCCCCCACACCCACAAGTCCATCACATGGTCCAAACTTCCACTGCAATGCTAGCAGTTCCACCCATCCCGTTCTGGTCAGGTGCAGAGGTACAAAGACAAAGGATGACCTTAGATTCTAGAAACGAATTTTGTTATGGCTACGTAGCGTCTGACTCCATACAATCCCCCCTCCCATTTCCCCACAATAGAAAATGCATAGTAGAATAATAGAAAATGTGGCAGGCCTAAGATCCAAAAAAAAAGATGGCTGCAGGCCTGACATCAACATTCTAATCACTCTTTTGCTGTTTATTTATTTTTTTAAAAATCTTCTAAAAAAATCTGTTAACTTGCATTTAAAACTTCTTTGGCCAAAGTTTAAAGGAAACACACTTGGTGCTGTAAAACCTATGCATCCAAGGGCTTCTAATACCCGAAAAGCCATTAACAAGCAATTGCAAGAAGTGGTTATAAAAGGAAATAAGCAAAGCCAGTGTCCATAGAGGTGCTAACTGCGATTTGAGTGAAAACGGCTTGCCCTTGAAAGCATTGTCTTGCAGTCCCCTTGCATGAAGCTGCTGTCTGAAATACTTATTGGAGATCTCAAATTCTCTCTATCTGGAGAGGAATTAGGAGGAACCAGCGTTTCATTCTGCTATGGTTGTCAGCTCTGCTTTTAGCAGAGCCACCTTCAGTTGGTCATTTCTTCCCCAGCACTCCACTTCTGCCCTACATTTTGAGTGATTTATTTATTCGTACGTGTTATAGCCCACTTTCCTGCAATTCCAGCTGGCCTGGGCTTTGTTTGCTTTTAATCAGGAGTCAGCAGACCATCATCACCCTGTTGGCAGTCCTCCAGCCTCCTGAAATTATACTACCGAAATTGTGGTTTTTTTTCATCTGTGGTGTTCTCTTTCCCCAAAAAATAGGGGCAGAAATAAAGGCAGGAGGTGCCCAAGAAACAACCCTGAAAGCCCAAGTTATGCCATGAAAGTTTGGCCTCATAAAAGGCAACACCTAGGTGGGTGTTGCCTTTTATGAGGGAGGAAGGTTGGAAATGTAAAGGAGGGACTTTTTATCATTTAGGATAGATGTGTGATAAAGCAAAGAAATATTGGAGTAGGGTTCATATTTTAATAAGAAAATTCTTAAAGTGAATACAAAGAGAAAACCAGACCCTTTTCTTTGAGGACTAAAGGAAAAAGACCTGGGGGGAAAAAGAGGAACTCTGATGTTATATACCGTCTCTTGGAATAAAACCTTTCCCCCCCCAAATAAGAGAGTGAAAATCTGGATGCTTCTTATACACAGAATACAGCATTTTCGGCCTCCCGAAAGCCCACGTCCTTCACAAAAATGGACATGCAGAGGGTTTGGGAGGCCTGCAAAGTGCTTCTGGGGGCTGGGAAGGGCAAAAACGAGCAAAACACGGGCCGTTTTTTCCTCATTTTTGTCCCCCCAGCATCACTTTGCAAGCCGCGGGAGCCGGAGGGCAGAGAACAGGTGCTCCCGCGGCTTGGCGGCTTCAGAATACCCCTAGCTTTTCATGGCTGGAGAGCGGAGTTGTGCGAGCGGCTTTTCTACTCCCTGCTTGTGCGACTCCAAAGCTCATGATGGCCTTTACCTGTAGAGTCAGGGCAGCTCCACTGCTGCTGCTGCCCGCTGTATGGCTTTCTTCTGGCAGTTGCCGCTCTGGGAGCACACTCTATGGTTGTGAACCATAGAGTATACTCCCAGAGCGGCAACTGCCAGAACATCTGTGCTTTGGAAGCCACAGAAAAAGCCATGCGGCAGTGGCGGCAGCAGCAGCGGAAATGCCCTGACTCTACTGGTAAAGGGCATCATGAGCCTGGGAGTCACATGAGTGGGGAGCAGAAAAGCAGCTCGTACAACCCCAAACAAATAAGCCCCCCACATTATAAGACCAAGGCCATATATTGTGTGTTAAAAATATGTAAGACCTGTCTTATTTTCAGAGAAACATGGTAATCTCTAGAAAAAATTGTTTTGAACGAAGCTGGCACAATGAAACAATTCTCCCAGTCACCATTGTCCTGTTAGAACAATAAAGAGTTCTGGAAGTGCCATTGCAACTGTAATATTCCAGATCAAAACCACTGCATTCCCCTTTTTTCTTTATGTGCTCACTGAGGCCTAGTGAGCCTCAGTGAGCACATTTGTATTGCATTTGTATTGCAGGTGCTGTGGATTACTGTGCACTCACAATGCTTTCTCCTTGGGTAAAGCCCTGCAGAGCTACATTTTGAGAAAAGAGCAAATTTACTTGCTATTCTGATTAGCCTAAACCAGTGGTGTCCAAACTTTTTTCAAAGAGGGCCAGATTGGATGAAGTGAACATGGTGGAGGGCCGAACATTTTTCCGAACATTCTTTGAACCATTACAATTAAATGCAAATAAATTATTTTATGCCAAGTTAATTGCAAATGACATACTTTGCATTTCATAACATTAAGATCAACTGACAGTTGAGTTTTCACAATGTATTGAAAATAAATTTAAAAAAAACTTACCTACCTCTTTCTCTCTTTCTCTCTTTCTTCCTCTCCATTTCTCTCGCTCTTTCTCTCTTTCTTTCTCTCTCTCTCTTTTTCTGTCTCTCTTTCTCTCTCTCTCTCTTTCTTTCTCTCTCTCTCTCTTTCTCTCTTTCTTCCTCTCTCTCTCTCTCTTTTTCTCTTTCTTTCTGTCTCTCTCTTTCACTCTTTCTCTCTCTTTCTTCCTCTCTCTCTCTCTCCATTTCTCTCTCTTTCTCTCTCTCTCTCTCTCTTTCTCTTTCTTTCTGTCTCTCTTTCTTTCTCTCTCTTTCGCTCTTTCTTTCTTTCCCTTTTTCTCTCTCTCTTTCTTTATCTCTCTCTTTTTCTCTTTCTTTCTCTCTCTCTCTCTCTTTCTTTCTCTTTCTCTTTCTTTCTTTCTCTCTTTCTCTTTCTCTTTCTCTCTGTCACTGTGTGTGTGTGTGTGTGTCTGTCTGTCTGTCTGTCTCTCACTCACTTAATCAGTCTCTATCTCTCTGTCTCTCCCTCCCTCTCTCTGTCTCTCCCTGTCTCTGTGTGTGTCACTCTCTCTGATTCTCTCCCTCCCTCTCTCTGTATGTCTGTCTCTCCCTCTTTCCCCGTCTGCCTCCGATTCAATCCGATTCCGATTCATTCTCTATCTGTGTCTCTCTCCGTCTCTCTCCCTCCCTCTCTTTCTCTCTGTCTCTGTCTGTCTCTCTGTCTTTCCCTCCCTCCCCTTCTGTCTCTCTCTGTGTCTGTCAGTCACTCCCTCGCCACTCGCAGTGGGCGAGGGAGCAGGCAGGGTGAGCACCCAAGGCTACCGTCATCTTAAGCACCATCGAGGCTGTCGCCCGGCAGGGGCGTCAGGCAGGGAAGCCGGTCGCGGCTCCATCGCGGCTCCCTCCAGCAGCACCACGGCTTACGTTCTGAGGCCGCGCGTCCGTCTTCCCTGCCTGACGCCCCTGCAGGGCGACCTTGTGCGGCGGGAGCTGCACGTTCTGGGGCTGCGTGGCTGGAAGGGAGGTGAACGTGCCAAGCAGACGTTCTGGGGCCACACGTTCACCTCCCTCCCAGCTTCGCAGCCCCAGAACGTGCAGCCATGGAGGCGCGACCGGCTTCCCTGCCTGACGCCCCTGCCGGGCGACAGCCTCGGTGGTGCTTAAGATGACGGTAGCCTTGGGTGCTCACCCCGCCTGCTCCCTCGCCCGCTGCGGGAGGAGGCGTCCGTAACCTCCATCCACCTCCCTCCCAGCCACACAGCCCCAGAGACAGAGGGAGGAAGGGAGGGCCACATTTATACAGAGCAGGGAGGGCTGTTGGAGGGCCGTATTAAACCGACCCCCGGGCCGCAAATGGCCCCCGTGCCGGACTTTGGACATGCCTGGCCTAAACCCATGATGGTGAACCTATGGCACACGTGCCACAGGTGGCACGCAGAGCCCTCTCTGCCGGCATGTGAGCTGTTGCCCAGCTCAACTCCACCGCACATGCGCCTCCCGCAGGCTATCCGGGTTTTGGGTCTGCTGTGTATGCGGGAAACATATGCATGTGTGGCGGAGCAGTCAGGTGCGCATGTGGGGCGGAGTGGTGAGGATTGCCCCCCCCCATGCCCCATTTTTGGCCCAGAAGGTTTCAGAGAGGCCTGCTAGGCCCAAAACAGGCCACGGGCAGGGGCTGTGTGTGTGAGATTTCAGCACTCAATGACAAAAAGGTTAGCCATCACTGGCCTAAACCGTGAAATTGGCCTGTGGGGTGCTTAGATCTGGCCCGTGGTCTGCCCTGGAAACAATGAAGGACTGGCCTGCAGTGTCTACCAGAGAAAATGGAGCTTGGGAGGCCTGCGTGCAGCCCTCCCGAGCTTTGTTTTCAACTGTGATGGCCTCCTACAACCCTCTGCCAGTGAAAACAGAGCTCCATTTTCGGTGGCAAAGCATTCAGGCCAACCGGGCACCCCCCCCCCCCCCATGAATGACGTTGAGATCACCACGTCCACCCTGGCCACACACCCATCCAGCCTCCCCCCCCCAAGCTCAAACACAACTCTGATACAACCCTCAATGAAATTGAGTTTGACACCCCTGCCCTAAACTAACACAAAACACCTGTTATATATAGAAAAGAGGCAAGGCAAGTATTTGCAAATCTACCTGGCTTTGAGGATGTGCAAACATATCAAACTCAAACTTTTATTTCTGATATCAACAAGGTGGAGATCCTGTTTTACACTCAGATGAAGAAGAATGGCTAACTACTTGAAACTGGACATCGAACTGTCTTTTGCAACATCTCTACATAGAATTTTATGCATAATAACAAAGTTTACTTCATGCAAAGACATTGCTGAACTGTATTCTCTCTTGAATCAATTCTATAATACACATTTTTGGCCATTTGGTTCAAAATCAAAACCACGTGGAAGAGAGGGGCTGGGCTGGCTGATCTTGCTAACTGATATTCTCAGCTGGGAGAATTTGTTTGCTTCACATCTGAAATTTCTGTCTGCATTTTGGAACCTTGATCAAGTTTCAGTTCATAGAGGCTGTTAAGCTTCTTTGGGTCTGACCTAGGTAGCAATGCTAGGTAGATCCAAGATTCTGTTATCATATCCTGCAACAATAAAGTAGCATTCTTCAATCCCTATGGTGCCTTTTTTCTTGACGTGGCCTACTTCAAAAATCTTACAACAATCTTGAATGCCTGTCTTAAGTTTTCTGTCTCTTATGAAACAAAATCAAGGCAGGTTATTTGGGGTTTCTTTTTCACACCTCAGCTCAGTGTTTGGACTGTGTCAACTCTTATCCAAGACCGCATCCCTGCCTTTCCCTTTTCACAGCTCTATATATTCCACAGGGTACCCTTACGCAAACATTACTTATTTCCAAAATAACATAGCAAGAGACAGTTGGCTGTGTCTCCATGTCACCCCAGACTAAATCCTGCTGTATTTTGTTTTTGCATTTCAAAAGAGATGTGATTGAGATAAAATTGTTTGTTGCCCTTTGGCTATCCATAAAAACCACACTGCAAATGGCCAGAGCTATTATTGTGAGGATTGCCACATTCCACTGATTAATTGATCAGATTAAGCAAGTGACCTCCTTTTTAACTATGGAAAAAGTTTCTCCCTAATTAATCAGGCAGGTTAATCAGTCTTTCCGGTTATTTCATGAAAGATGTGGAGGGCCAGAAGCACCTTAGAAAAAACACCCTGCGATATAAAAAGGAACGTTCTTCTGGAGATGCACCAACCACGTTGTTAAGTACATTGCCAAACCAAGAAAAGTATCCCTTTTCCTAAGACTACTCCATTCCTCTACTCACAACAGAATAGCTTATGTCACTAGGTTTGAAATTTTGGGCTTGGAGAACCTAGAACTACGCTGCCTTCGGTCTGACCTAAGCGTAGTACACAAAACTATCCACTACAACGTCCTACCCGTCAATGACTGCTTCAGCTTCAACCACAATAATACATGAGCAAACAATGGATACAAACTCAAAATAAACTGCTCCAAACTCAATTGCAGAAAATACAACTTCAGCAACAGAGTGGTAAACGCCTGGAATGCTCTACCTGACTCCGTTGTTACATCCTCAAACCTAAGACTGTCTACTGTTGACCTCACCCCATTCCTTGTAAGGAATGTGCATAAGCGTACCAGCATGCCTACCATCCCTGTCCTACCCTTTCCATTTATTCGTACCCATTTACTGTGTTCATATTTATGTTTATAATAATAATAATATTTAATAATAATAATAATATTTAATATTTGTAAACCGCTCCCTCTCCCCATAGGGACTCGGGGCGGTGCACAGGAAGAATAAAAAACAATAAATATATACAGACATTTCTTTAAAAACAAATTAAACCTATACCTGTGCTAAAATTCCCCATTAAAACTAAGCTAAACTAAAAAAGGATTCCCAATAAAACCCCAGAGACAGAGAGACTATCCTAGGCCGGCCAGACAGAAAAGATGTGTTTTTAATTTAAGACGGAAGGAGCGGAGGTCCGTGGTCGTCCTAATGTCGGGGGGAAGGTCGTTCCAGAGGGCTGGGCCCGCCACAGAGAGAGCCCTTCCCCTGGGTGTCGCCCGCTGACAAAGTCTAGTGGACGGCACCCGGAGAAGTCCCTCTCTGTGGGAGCGAATCGGCCGTGAGGATGTATGAGGCAGGATCCGATCCCGCAGATAGCTAGGTCCTGAGCCATGGAGCGCTTTAAAGATGATAACTAACACCTTGAAGCGCACCCGGAAGACGACAGGCAGCCAGTGCAGCTCGCGCAAGAGCGGTGTTACATAGGTAAACCTTGCGGTTCCCATAATTGCTCGCGCGGCTGCGTTCTGGACTAGCTGAAGTCTCCAGGTGCACCTCAAGAGGAGCCCCATGTAGAGAGAGTTACAATAGTCCAGTCGGGATGTCACGAGCGCATGAGTGACTGTGCGAAGGGCATCCCGATCCAATAGGGGGCGCAACTGGCGAACCAGGCGAACCTGGTAGAACGCCTCCTGGCCACGGCTGTCACTTGATCTTCCATGGACAGCCGGGCATCCAGGAGGACACCCAAATTGCGCGCCCCATCCACAGGGGCAAGATGTTCGCCCCCTATGGCCAGCGATGGAGTGAGCTGGTTGAATCGGGCAGCCGGAAACCACAGCCACTCGGTCTTGGTCGGGTTGAGCCTGAGTCCGTTACTACTACTAGTCCGTTATACTTATACCTGTTATCTTTTACATGTTTGACAAACTAAATAAAATAAATAAAAATAAAATAAAATATGAAAGTGTCTCCTCCGCGATTCAAGGTACTAATGATGACGTTTAAAGCGTTCCATGGCTTAGGCCCAGGGTACTTGCGAGACCACCTACTGCCACTGGTAGCCTCCCATCATCCAGTACGATCCCACAGAGTTGGCCTCCTCAGGGTGCCGTCAGCCAGGCAGTGCTGGCTGGCGACCCCCAGGGGGAGAGCCTTCTCTGTGGGAGCGCCTTCCCTTTGGAATGAGCTGCCCCCAGAGCTTCGCATAATTCCTGACCTCCTGTCCTTCCGACGAGCCCTAAAAAGCTGGCTTTTTCAGCAAGCCGCTCTGGCCGGAACAAAATAGCTTATCAATTTTAATTCCAAATTTAATTTATTTTATATCATAATGTGTAAATTGTTAATTAATTTATTGCTTATTGGATTCTTTATTTAATCTCTTTTTAACTTTTGTAATATGTGTTTCTTGTGTTGTATGCCGCCCTGAGTCCTTTGGGAGAAAGGTGGCATATAAATCCAATAAATCCAATCCAATCCTCTGACAGATGATCATGGACTGCAGGGGTGTCAAACTCATGTCATCACAGTGTCATCACGTGATGTATCAGGACTTTTCCTCCCCTTCACTAAACCGGGCATGGGCGTGGCCAGCATATGACAAATCTGGCCCGGGGGCTGGGAGTTTGACAGCCCTGATCTACTGGGATCCCATAACTGAGTATTCTCAGGAATGGGTCACTTCCTGTGGAAAAGCATAACCGTAATATCCAGATTACTCCCCCTTGCCTGGTTTCCGAAGAACTTTGAAGAAACGACTCTCTGGAAAGCATTGGGATAATGAGAATTGCTTAATACTTGCTGAGCTGAACAAGGAAGGAAATATTTGTTTCTTAGATTATAATATGTTTTAATATTGTTTCTTAAAACAAGCCTCTTGGAGCCAATGGAAAGAGTGGTATTTATTTATAATAAAACAGTGAGGAAAGCGTCTTACAATTAATCAAATATGATTTCTTTAATCAGTTGATAGCTTTGCTGATAAAATCTAGATCTCTGCTTTAGCCCTCCACTCAGTGGTGAAATTCAATTTTTTTTACTACAGTTCTGTGGGTGTGGCTTGGTGGGCGTGGCAGGGGAAGGATACTGCAAAATCTCCATTCCCACTCTACTCTGGGGCCAGCCAGAGGTGGCATTTGCCAGTTATCCGACCTACTCAAAATTTCTGCTACCGATTCTCTAGAACCTGTCAGAACCTGCTGGATTTCACCCCTGTATCTACTCCTCATTCCATCTCATTCTTAATTGTGATTATCTGAGTCAAATATTTTTGACAAACTAAACCAGCTACCAGCTTCGCCCAATATTCTCTTTTTTCTACATTGTCTCCACCTCCTTGTGTAAAGCCAAACGGGATCCATAGGTTTCTTAAAGGAGTAACTAATGTTGAATACGGTAGAACATGTTTTAAATGTTTTGCTTAATGCAAGCCACATGACCAGTCTTTTTCATTATCTGCACAGTGAGATGTTACTTAGGAGCAAATTAGTAATCAACGTACCTCTGTTCTTAGCAGTGGTTGTATAGTCTATTCAGATTCACAACCGTGGAATAACAATTTTGCACAAGAGAGCACGCCAAATAAATTTTATTCTCTAGCTGTGTCATTTAAAAAAAAAAATTACACTGAATTTAATCATTTTTATTTACTTTAAAAGTAGAATTTTACTTTACATTCTCAATGTCCCTTTTCCTTATTCATGGTCCTATGTCCACTTTTAATAAAGTGAGGTTGGTTTTGATTGCTTCTCTCACTCATGATTAATATTCAAGTAAGAACTTTGGAAAAATAGTGCCCTTAGGTTTTATGTGAAGACAGCCTTGTGGCGGCTGAAAGCACTTTAGTTTCTCTGGGTAAAACACCAGATTTCCCCCCTCCCCACACACACACACAATTAACCCTCTTCCCACCTCCATCCCCAACTCTCATTTCTGGCTTTGAATAGCTGTTCTTGTAACATTAAACTAATGCTGAGAACGGCCAGTATTAAGTTAATCCTTTGGAACAATTGTGGACAATGATACAGGAAATGAAGTAGGTAGATGGGAATCACACATGTACAGTTCAGTACATAGAAATATGGTTTGTCTTGCATAAGCTACAAACAGTTTTCACCACACAAAGCCATTCTGCTTACCGCTCATTTAGCGGTTTACCGAGTGTGTAATGACTTGGAAGATCTAGGTGGAAGTTGCAAACTAGTGTGTACCTACTTGGAATTTAATTCTAATATTAACAGTATGAGTCTTCGATTTGTTCATTCCAGAAAACCCTACAACCAACTAGCTAAAACTAGCTAAGGATAGATTACTAACTGAAAACATTAAACTGATGCAGAGAACACCCAGTATTAAGTTCAATAGCAAGGCAACTACAGTAACTGTGAAACACTAAGCAACTAGTCAAGTAAGAGCTGCCCTTAACACATTATTATTGCTATTCTAAACACATTATTCCTTGGTGCCAGAGGAAAAAAATTGCATTTCCCCCACTAGTTGTCATTCAATTTGATGAAAAGCATTTGCTTTCAAAATTCTTCCAAAGAGAGAGAGAGAGAGAGAGAGAGAGAGAGAGAGAGAGAGAGAGAGAGAGAGAGAGAGAGAGAGAGAGAGAGAGAGAGAGAGAGAGAGAGAGAGAGAGAGAGAGAGAGAGAGAGAGAGAAGAGCATTTCAGATAAATTCTTCAGAATGGAATGTGGTCATGCATATATATTTACTTTCAATGTGTGTAGGAGGTGTCAGTGAAGTCCTGTTTTTCCTTTTTCCTGTGGTCTGGAGTCTAACTGGCTTTCCATACTTCAGTTCAAACCTAAGAGGACACCTCAGGCAGGAACTCTCTCATGGATCTTTCTCAGCATCAATGAGATCAGACCACTGTCAGTACTGAAGGGGAACCCTACTCTTGTTGGATGTGTTCTTCTGAAGAACTTCAAAAACAGTACCAATCAGGTATTCAAATCCACACATTCACTGAAGAATTTCAAAAGACCACTTGTGCCAAACTCAACTCACCTCTTCTAGTAGGACACTTGGAAGATCTTCCTGTTAAGAAATAACAGATGAAGGAACACATAGCAACACAAGTTTCCATATTCTTTGCCATGTGCCTTGCTCAGATGACTATGGAACATACAGTAGAACAATCCAAGGGCATGGAGTTAGTAACGAGAGAAGACATGTTGGACCAAGAGAGCTAAAGTCAACTTTCCCAACCAGAATGGACCTACAGACAAAATAATGGAATTCTGAAGAATGTGGGCCTTTATTAATTTAAGACAGGGCTGTCAAACTTGTGACTCATGGGCTGGATGCACTGGCCATGTCCATGCCCAGTTTAGTGAAGGGTGGGGGGAAAGTCATGATACATCATGTGATGACGCCATGAAAACGCAAGTTTAACACCCCTGATTTAAGACAAATGTTCTTTGCACTGCATATGTCAGCCAAATCATTAATGTTTACATTGGAATCAAAATCTAAATAAACCTGAATGGCTTCTTACCATTAACAGCAAGGGCTACAGCCTGCTGTGAACGCGTTCTTCTATTCCCTCAAATGATTATTAATGACAATACTGTTTTTATGGCATTCATTATTGCACTGCTGAGAGGTGCCCTAAGGCAGTGATGTTCAAACTGGCTTTTTGGTGGTCTCACTTTGCAGCCATCAGGAACTATTAGCTGTGCTGTTTGTTCTAATATTTGATCAGAAGTACAAGGTGCTTTATAAGATTTCTCTGTCAACAGTTACTTAGGCCAATTTGGTGTCTGGATCAGTGGTGGGTTTTGGATCCCATCACAACCGGTACAGTGCGATGGGACTGTACGCGCATGTGCACCCCCACCCTGCAACACTCCAGCTGCTTGGTGGAGCATCGCACAGGTGCCATACGCTGCGTGCGCATGCACAAATGGTCCGGTTGGGTTAAATACAGGTAAGGAATGCAGGTAGGTGGGCCCTCCGAAGCACCGTACTGGAGCGATACTGTACTTTACACTGTACCGGGGCGTACCGGCCAGAACCCACCACTGGTCTGGATTCATGTTTCGTATGCAAGATTGAATAATTGTTTCATTTTCCTAAAAGCAGATCTTGGTAGCCAGCTACATATTGAAGGTGACTAAAGAAAAAGCTAATTCAGAGAGATGATTGATATGGGCAGTACATATCTGCCATAAGTTTGGACGATATTATATTGTCACGCTTGGCTCTCCCTGATTTGCCTGTGAGATCCACCTAACGCTACCCCTTGCTACAAAAGAACACAAGCCTCACACCATGAAAGTATACAAACATTGCAAAGTAAAAGAAATCTCAGGACAGTGATGCTTTTCAAAAGTTCCCATGCTGAGAAGATGAAAAAGTAGTTGTTTGGAATCTGGCTCCAGGCCAAGCTGCAGGCTAATTCATACTCTAGATCAAGGGTGTCAAATTGGGTTTCTTTGAGGGCCCGATCAGCATTGTAGTTCTCCATGGGCTGGTGGGGGAAGACGCAGGTCCGTAATTGTACGAAGGTTGGGTGGTAGGCCATTCCAGAGGGCAGGGGCTGCCACAGAGATTGCTCTCACCCTGGGGGCCCACCAGTCGGCATTGTCCGGCAGACGGCACCCTGAGGAGGCCCACCCTGTGAGAGCGGACTGGTCGAAGGGAGGTATGTGGTAGGAGGCGGTCCCGCAAATAACCAGGTCCCATGCCATGGAGCGTTTTGAAGGTAGTTACTAACACCTTGAATCGCACCCGGAAGGCCACAGGCAGCCAGTGCAGCTCGTGCAGGAGAGGTGTTACATGGGAGTATCTTGACACTCCCAAAATCCCCCGCGCGGCTGCATTCTGGACTAGCTGGAGCCTCCGGGTGCACCTCAAGGGGAGCCCCATGTAGAGAGCGTTACAGTAGTAGCAATGAATTTCACCTCAGTGAAGTAACCTAAGCAGTTGAGGAAAAGAAAATTCAACAGATTCAACATTAACAGTATCTATTAGTATCTATATCAGTATCTATAAATCTTAACTTGAGAAGTGTTTTTCTAAAAAGCAAATGGCTATACAATCACAACATTCTAAGCTATTAAGCAATGTTTATTAAAAAGTCAAGCCACGTTTTTATTTGAAGAAAGTGATCGTAGTTTGTTTTGCTAATTCTAGTTTATTTCCTCTCTTTTTAACAATTCTTGCTATGTCAAGGCATTAATAAATTCAAGATTTATTATATTATTATTATAATTACAATTAAATTAAAATTAAAATGCATAGTAGAATAATAGAAAGTGTGGCAGGCCTGACAAAAAGAAAAGATGGCTGCAGGCCTGACAGATCTGTCTCTCTCCCTCTCCCCCCATCTCTCTCACACACAGAGGTTGGATTGGATGCCTCTCTGTCTCTCCCAGGCCCCTGTCCATTTTCCCCTCATCAGCCAGATGAGGTAAAACCTAGGTAAAAAGCCATCCTGGCATGGGCAACTTCAAGGAGCTGGCATGGGACCACTGCAACCCATCCTGCAGAACAAATTGCAAGGGAACTCATAGCCTGGTCACAAGAACTCCCAGCTCTTGGGATGATGGGGAAGAAGCTCTCCAGTTTGCTGGCCTCTCACTCTGGGGCATCTTGGCAACAGGACTGTTTCTCTCCACTCCCCTTTCTTGTTTTGCCCTCTTGATCGGCGCAGGGGGATGTTAACCTACCGCATTTTTCGGAGTATAAGACGCACCGGAGTATAAGACGCACCAAGGTTTTGAAGAGGCAAATTACAAAAAAAAGTAGGTAGGTAGGTAGATAGAGGGAGAGAGAGGGAAAGAAAGAAATAGAAATACATCAGGTAGGTAGATAAAGGGAGAGAGAGAGAGAGAAATAGAGAGAAATACAGTAGGGAGGGAGGGAGGGAGGGAGAGAGAGAGAGTAGGTAGGTAGGTAGGTAGGTAGGTAAAGGGATAGAGAGAGAGAGAAATAGAGAGGGAGAGAGAAATACAGTAGGTAGGTAGGGAGACAGAGTGTCTGTGTAGGTAGGTAGGTAGGTAAGTAGGTAGGTAGATAAAAGGGGAGAGAGAGAAATACAGTAGGTATGTAGGGGGAAAGGGAGAATGTGTGTGTAGGTAGGTAGGTAGAAAGATAGAGAAATAGAAAGATAAAGAAATACAGTAGGTAGGTAGGGAGAGAGAGTGTGTGTAGGTAGGTAGGTGAGAAGGATAGAGAGAGAAATAGAAAGAGAGAGAGAAATACAATAGGTATGTAGGGGGAGAGGGAGAATGTGTGTGTGTACTGTAGGTAGGTAGGTAGGTAGAAGGATGAGAGAGAAATAGAGAGAGAGAAATACAGTAGGTAGGATGGAAGAGAGAGTGTGTGTGTAGGTAGAAAAAGTTAAAGAGCCTTCCAAAAGGTGGGGGGGGGGAGCCTTTGCACTCGGCAAACTTCCAAAACAGCCCATTTCTCCGTGAAAATGAGGCTTTTTTAAAATAAAAAGCATAAGTAGCCTGCCCGGGGGGGGGGGAGGCTTGCAGAGTGCTCCTGGGGGAGTGGTGAAAAATGAGCAAAAAAACTGCCCCCTTTACCCAGGAGCTGCCTCCATAAGGCTTGGCACAGCCAGTTTGGTGAAGGTGGCGGGGTTCCAGGAGGCAAAAAGGGGTTTTTTGCACTTTGCATACTTCTTCCAAATGCTCTTTCTCCGCGAAAACGGGGTCGATTTTCTTCAAATAAAAAGCATGACTAGCCTTGGGGGGGCTTGCAGAATGCTCCTGGCTGGGTGGGGGGGGGCAAAAAACCACCCCATTTATCGTGAAAACGGGCCATTTTGGGGTCAAATAAATTGCATGCATAGTCCTATGGAGGCTTATAGAATGCTGCGGGGAGGGGGAAACGCCCCGTTTGAGGCTAATTTCTGCCCTCCCCAGCCCCCAGGGGCTCTCTGGAAGCCTCCACAAGACTAGGCACAGCCAGTTTGGTGAAGGGGGTGGGGTTCCAGGAGGCAAAAAAATGCTGTATTCGATGTATTCGATTTTCAGCCTCTTTTTAGAGGAAAAAAGGTGCGTCTTATACTCCGAAAAATACAGTAGTTTTGCTGTCCATTACAGCTAGGAATCTCAAATAAAGCCAAGAATGAATGCTCGGTTTGTAGCCAGCCCAGGTGCTATATCTGTCTCTCGAGGAGCCCGGATTAAGTTTCACACACTGCACGCTGAGGCGCCTGGACTCTCAAAGATGGAGGGGAGCTGGAGCTGTAAACAGCCAAGCTAAGTGCTCGAAAGACCCCATCCCATCATTGGGAGTCCGGGTCCCTCAGTGAATGAAACTTCAGTCAGGCTCCTTGACAGACGACAGACAAGCGTTCCTTTTCGGATTTATTGGAGATTTCTAGCAGCAATGGACAGAAAAACTATGACTGACCCCAGCCGCTTACAGTTCCAAGCCAAAGCGGCAGGAAGCAAGAGCTGCCTTGGATGCCATCAGCTGGCACAAATGTACTTTCAGTGATGAAGGCGGAATGCTGCTGCATTGAAAAGGCAAGCGGCACCTTGCTCCTGCACACTAAGGCTTCCGCCATCATTACCGCTGCTTCGGCCTGCCTTCGCTGCCCACCTCTTGCTGCAACAGCACCATTACCTTTAGGGCAGGGGTCCCCAACCTTTGCAACTTTAAGTCTGAAGGACTTCAGCTCCCAGACTTCTCCAGCCAGCTTTGGGGACCCCTGCTTTAGGCAGTTGCAGATCGGGAGGGCCATGTGGCAAGAGAAAAGGCAGTAGTGTGTGCTTCTGCTGCCATGCCAAAGGGCTGCCTCAGGAGCAAGGGAGAATAAAGAGGCCAGCTGGCAAGTTTGAAGTTTCATTTGCTTGTGTATCTCTCCTGCCTCTGCCCTTGCATAAACAGAGGGGTAGAATCAAGATCATGTGAAGTGTTAATACCACTTTATACTGCCCTGGTAAGGCCACACTTGGACTACAGCATTAGGTTTGGTCGCCACTATGTAGAAAAGCTGTGGAGACTCTGGAAAGAGTGCAGAGAAGAGCAACATATGCTAAAACATATGAAGAGCGGTTGCAGGAACTGGGTATGTCTAGTTTAATGAAAAGAAGGAATAGGGGAAACATGATAGCAGTCTTCAGATATCTCAGAGGCTGCCACAAAGAAGAGGGAGTCAAACTGTTCTCCAAGGCACCTGAGGGCAGGACAAGAAGCAATGGGTGGAAACTAATCAAGGAGAGAAGCAACTTAGAACTGAGGAGGGATTTCCTGACAGTTAGAACAATTAATCAGTGGAATAGAAGTTGCCTCCAGAAGTTGTGAATGCCCCAACACTGCAAATCTTTAAGAAGATGTCGGATAGCCATTTGTCTAAAATGGTATAGGACTTCCTGCCTAGGCAGGGGGTTGGACTAGAAGACCTCCAAGGTCCCTTCCAACTCTGCTATTGCATTGTATTGTATTGCAAGTTTCACTGCCTTTTCTCTTTCCGGCTCCCCATGTCTCACAGCCAGCTTTCTTATTTAGGGAGCCACTGTAGTTTTATTTATTTATTTATTTATTTATTTATTTATTTATTTATTTATTTATTTATTTATTTATTTATTTATTTATTTATTTATTTATTTATTTATTTATTTATTTATTTATTTATTTATTTATTTATGTATTTGTATCCCACGCCCATCTCCCACCAAGGGACTCGGGGCGGCGCACAGGAGATTTAAAAACATAGAAATACAAATATGCAAAATACAAAACCTATTAAAACTATATTAAACCCCATCCTGCGCTAAAACCTCATTAAAACCCCCAAAATTAAAACATTTATCACTAAAAGCCAGATCAGAGTCGGGTAGTTCATGCCAGGCCGCCTAGATGAAAAAAGTGCCTTTTTAGGCACTGGCGGAAAAGGCGGAGGTCAGAGATGACTCGGAGTTCGGGGGGTAGGTCGTTCCAGAGGGCTGGGCCCGCCACAGAGAAGGCCCTTCCCCTGGGGGTCGCCAACCGGCATTGCCCGGCCGACGGCACCGGTAGTCTCAATCAGGCTGTGCAGGAAGAGTAAAGGCAGTGAAACTTGCAAGAGTGGAGGTAGGAGAGCAAAGCAAGCTATCCTTTCAGCTGGCAGGTGAAAGGATCGCTTGCTTTGCTCTCCTACCTCCACTCTGCGGTGGCCTTCATAGTGCTTCTGGGATGAGGGGAGTGTGCCACTCAGTCATGGTTTTCTCTTACCTTTGCTATCGGTTTGGAATCAGGACCGTGTGTGTGTGTGCACACTTGCTTTGTTCACGTGCAGCGCTTTTGCGTGTGCGCAGAGCATCCATGATGATGTATGGGCAGGTGGGCGGAGCCTCCGACAGCCACCGCTACAGGTTCGCCTGAACTGGGGCGAACCGGCAAAATACCACTTCTGAAGCCACCACAGCCAGAAATTGTACTCCAAGAGAGATTTAACAAATACATTGTCTTTGTTGATGATGCCCAGCATTTCATTGGCTGCCTTGGCAGCTGTAGTTCCCTACCATTTCTCCTCTTTGAACAGCACTTTGTTGGAAAAGGTCCAAATCTATCCAGATCATTTTGAACCTTAAGCCTGTCTTTGGAGGTGATAGCAACCACTCCATCACTAGTGCAAACTTTGTGCCATTTGCAAAATTGATGAATATACTGCCTATCCTGCCACCTAAGTTAGTTATAATAATGTTGAAGACCATTGAGTTCTGGACAGAACTCTGTAGTATTTCCCTACCTGTGATATCATCATGACTTGTTCAGTACATTTATGTTTATTGCTGTTGCTTTCTCAGTCAATGTAGATTTACACAGCTTTTCAGATGTTCCTTGACCTTTGCTGTCTCAGGCCTGGACAACACGATGTCTCATTGTGGGTCATGGGTAGTAGAGCCCAACAACATCTGAAATTCTTTCTCCCTACTTGTTTGGTTTCGCATCTTCAGCTTGGTGCTTTGTTAGCATTCTGCCATCAAAGACTAGGAAAGAGGGGGCATGGGGTGAACAAATGGGCAATAAACATGTATGGGGATTTGGCTGAAGACAAACTGGTCATAGGAGGAGGGCTTGGATGAAGGCAACAATTTGTAACTTCTCCCCATGGGAAAACCTAGTTCTACCCTGACTTTGCTGCAGCCAGTATCCTTTAGTAAAAGGATCACTTCAATCAAATGGAGTCAAGGGTCTTTCTTTCCTAAGGGACCTACCTGGGGTAGGTCTGACACTACTGATGTTTTTTAAAAGTAGGTTTCATGACTGTTCTGAAGATATTCTTTATTTTTCATGAATACAGTAGATCACAAATAGAAGGGAAAACATAAGCAAAATGGATGAACAGGCATAATGGCAGTTGCATCTTAGTAAAACTTTGCTTGAATTTGGGTTCAACCAAAGGCTTTATGTATAAGCAACAGGGGTTTGATGAACAACATTTCAGGTCAATAAGATCATTATTAACAAGCCATTTACACCTCAGAAAGTTGTGACAGATCCAGAAGATAGAATACCTGGGAGGTGTCAGTCTGCTGCAACAGCTCATGCCAGGCAGATCCATTTTTAAAACTCATCATAGCAGAAATCCAGCAGAGTTGAATCACTTGAGTTCCCATACTTTTCTTGGAAAAACGTATTAGCTAAATTCCCTGAATGGTTGGATATAGAATAGACCCCAGAGAGTGAGCTTATCCCTTGTCCATTTTCACTGTATTTATGATCTTATTGTCTACTTTTTCTCCAAAGAATGTTGTCTCATTACTTCAGGGCAGTCGCATAGTAATTTTATATAAGCCATTGCAAACTGCCCCTATACATGATTCCTCTGTATATAGCTATTCATTAGGAAGGGATATAAAGAGAAATTATCTCGTACGGATCTGGATGGGTAGTAACAAACTCAAGCTCAACCCGTCCAAGACTGAATGGCTGTGGTTTCCGGCACCCCGGTTCAGCCAGATTACTCCAACTCTGGCCATTGGGGGCGAAACACCGGCCCCCGTGGAGAGGGCGCGCAATTTGGGTGTCCTCCTGGATTCCCGGCTGTCCATGGAAGACCATGTGGCGGCCGTGGCCAGGGGGGCGTTTCATCAGGTACGCCTGATGCGCCAATTGCGCCCCTTACTGGACCGGGCTGCCCTTCGCACAGTGACTCAGGCCCTCGTGACATCCCGACTTGACTACTGCAATGCTCTCTACATGGGGCTTCCGTTGAGGTGCACTCGAAAGCTACAGTTAGTGCAGAATGCAGCCGCACGGGTGATTACGGGAGCCTCTAGATGCTCCAATATAACACCGATCCTGCGTGAGCTGCACTGGCTTCCTGTGGTCTTTTGGGTGCGCTTCAAGGTTTTGACGACCATCTTCAAAGCACTCCATGGCTCGGGACCTAGTTACATGCGAGACCGTCTCCTGCCCCATACATCCCTTAGACCGATCCGCTCCCACAGAGAGGGCCTTCTCAGGGTACCGTCGGCCGGACAATGCCGACTGGCGACACCCAGAGGAAGGGCCTTCTCTGTGGCGGGCCCTGCCCTGTGGAACGACCTACCCCCTGAACTCCGCACCATCACCGACCTCCGCCTCTTCCGCCAGTGTTTAAAAACACACTTGTTTCAAGCCGACCTAACATAGCCTCCGCTGTGACTAGAACTAGATAGTTTTAAAATGGGGATTTTAATTGGTTTTAGCGCAGGTCTGAAATATTTAATAGCTTTTTAAATTTTGTATTTTGTATATTTATATGTTATTTTAAATTCCTGTGCGCCGCCCTGGGTCCTTTTGGAGAAGGGCGGGATATAAATCAAATAAAACTCAAAAACTCAAACTCGATCTCTTTTCTAGACCCCTCAAAACACCTGTGAGAGATGGGTTAGTATAGAAACAGTCCAAAATGACTAGTCCAAAATCCTGTGCAAAAATACAAAACAATATTCCTATATGTTTTTTCTTCCAATTCCCACTCACCTCGATGAAAGAGAATTTGTTTGGAAGCTCTGGCAAAAAACAACACTAAGATAGCACTCTTGAACACTTCTAACAGTGGTGGGATTCAAATAATTTAACAACCAGTTCTTTGTCCTAATGACCCACTGGGTAGGCGGGGCTTGGTGGTCATGTGACTGGGTGGGCCTGGCCAACTCAACATTATTCACATTGATGGGCGCTTCGTCTTAGCTGTTACAATGTAATAAGAGTTAAGCTCTCGGAGAGGCAGTTTCTCTAAGCAAGGCAATCAAGATTAGGCTAGAAACAACACCAGAATGTTTCCTTCCTGCCTTCCTTACAGGATTAGCCTTGCAAAACGGGGGAAAAACAAAATGAGATTTCTTCCAACAACCGGTTCTCTGAACTGCTTAGAAAGTTACCAACTGGTTCTCCTGAATAGGTGCAAACTGGCTGAATCCCACCACTGACTTCTAATGACTAAGTTCAGAAACACCACCAAGAAAAAATTGAAAGAAATTGTCCAGTGCCCAAAGAACAAAGTATGATAAAAAGAAGCTCTTTAACGGAGGAAGAAAAAGATTGAAAAATGGCTAGGCAGATTTTGCAGAGCATCAGATCCAAGGGCTTGCAAGCGAATTCATTTCTGCAGAGGGGTTTCATTATCTCTAACCCTAGTGCGATAGGGGCCACAACATTTTGCCTCTGTAGGTCGAAGTTGCCTTGTAATTCTTTTAAAGAACCAAAACCAGAATAATGGGCACCTTAAATACATTTAATTCTTTAGTCAAGGTATTGGCATTGATTGCCCTAGAAAAGTTCTTGCATTTTCCACCCATCTAATATTCTCTCAGGGTCTTTTTGTTATTGATTATAATATCACCTAGGAAACAAGAGTGACATATCAGACAATAATCATATTAAGAATTCTGTGGATCAGATTTTTTTCCCTTTCCATATTTTAGGAGTGATCTCTATGCCAGAAAAATAGGCATCTCTGTCCTGATGCAGAGAACATTAAGCAATTGAATACATTAGCTTTCTCCCCTGGGCAGGGAGGGTGGCTACAACCCCCAGCATTTCCAGCCATCTTGAAACTCAATCTTTTCCTCACTTGCAGCTTTATCAGCAACAGACTTCTTTTTGGTCTTGCCAAAACCACCGTTAAATCAGGGCTAGGAAGCATTCCCAGGGATCACAACTCAGGATTCCATCCAGAAAAAGAAAAGAGTGGAAATATTTTTCAGGATGTTTCTGGAAGACACCTTAAGTGCCGTAAAAAAATAGGGTGAAAATCTGGGTGTGGCTTATACACTGAATACAGCATTTTTGGCCTACCAAAACCCCGCCTCCTTTGCAAAAATGGCCATGCAGAGCAATGGTTCTCAACCTGTGGGTCAGGACCCTTTTGGGGGTCGAACGACCCTTTCCCAGGGGTCACCTAAGACCATCAAAAAACACATATTTTTGATTGTCTTAGGAACCTGAAACACCAATTTTATGGGGTCACCACAACATGAGGAACTGTATTTGTTGAGTCCTCGACCTGCGACCGGTCTCGACTTACGACCGGCTGCGGGTCTTTTGACTCCCGCTCAAACTAGCCCGGCAACAGCCAGTCGCGTCTTAGCGATTGGCTAAGACGCGGCTGGCTGAGCCTGGGTTGCTGGGCGGTTTGGTTGGTTTCCCGCCTGACAGCTACAGTATAAATAGCTGTCAGGCGGGGGATCCCCTGTCTACTGCGCATTCCGGCTTGTGTTAGTTAACTTCTGCGTTTTTTGCTGTTCAGCCAATAAACGGCTATTTGTTGAATCCTACCAGTCTGGACTCCCTCTTTTCGAGCTTTAACACTGGCGACGAGGATGGGTTGTGACATTGGGAAGGTTGAGAACTACTGAAGCAGGGGATTTGGGAGGCTTGCAAAGTGCTCCTGGGGGCTGGGGAGGGCAAAAACGAGCAAAAATTGGACCACTTTTGCTTGTTTTTGCCCCCCCCCCGCCCCCAGGAGCACTCTACAAGCCTCCCAAAGCCTCTGCATGTCCTTTTTTTTTTTTTTTGCAAAAAAATGCCCATTTGGGGGGAAAGCAGGCCATTTCTTGCTCATTTTTGCCTCCCCCCCTCAGTTCCCAGGAGCACTCTATAAGCCTCCCAAAGCTCTGCATGCCCATTTTTTAACCCCCCAAAATGAGGCGTGCAGAGGGTTTGGGAGGCCTGCAGAGTACAAAACGTGTTTTTTAAAAATTACCTCTTCAAAATCATGGTGTGTCTTATACTCCGGTGCATCTTATAGTCCAAAAATACAGTATATCTTCCAAATAGCCCCCAATTCTAGCACTAAAATTCAGTGCAAATTCAGACTGTTTTGGAGGGGGGGGGAACCAGAAATGGGAGAGTTTTGCCTCCTTGGAACCTCTTAATTCCATTTCCATATTTTTTTTAAATTTCAAAACAAAATAAAACAATCTACTGGAAACTGGCCATTTTGCCATCAAATTTGGATAGTATGATTTTGGGACGTTGCTAGTTTTCTTTAAAATAAACAACAATCCGTTGAAGCTGCATCTAATGTTGGTTGCAAATGAAGCAAGCTGTAGACCTTGCTGGGCCAACAGTGAGTAGGATTAATCCTTCTCCCCATTCCAGGTAGGGTTTGCTGCAATCCACCTTTGTCTTTTTTTTACTCTCCTTTCTCTTCCAAGCGAAACCTGCCAGAGGAGAAACAGCTATGTTTTACTGCAAGGTAAATACTGCATGGAATTAAGCTTCTCATTTGTGCCTTGATGCTCCAGGCTGCCCATTTCTAAGTCACTTTGGCTGGCTGACCAATGGAAGGAAGTGCTTGGCTGGGAGACCAGTGATGGAGCATCTCTGTAGCTTTATAATCTTACACAGAGCAGTCCTTTGGTCAGCATTGATTGGTGTTGTTTTCATTTATTTGAAGTACTTCTTCAAGGTCCCTATTAGAGATCTTTCCCCATTTTCTTGCACTTTTTGTTCCTTTTTAATTGGTGAATCCAGGAACTGAATCTGGGACCTTCTGCACAAAAGCATAGCTTTATCATTGAGCTATAGGAGCAAATTAGAAGAGACTAATGTGGTAGCTGCATTCATATTGATGATGGATGAGCTAGCAGTTCTCATAATTACTGAGGAAGCAGCAATGAGGTGCTTGGGGAAATTGCAGCAAAGGGGACTTTCAGAGTTATTATTCCTGAGAAACAGTTGTGGAATATTATACTTCAGTGTTAGTCTTGATAAACAAGAGGAAATAAAAAAGTATTATAGGCTATTCCAACCTTCGCCAATCTGGCCTTCTCCAGATGTTGTTGGGGCTACAGTCCCCAGATTCCTACTTGAGTGGCCAAGCCAAGAACTCTGGAAGTTGCCCTGCCTACAAATTTCATGCACAAGTTTCAAAAAGCACATTTGTTCATCTTGTTGTATCATTTTTACACATTTCGGGAGTGATGGCATTCCCAAATGCCATCACTCTGCTAAACAACTAATTACCCACAACACTGTCACATTACTTACTAAGACTGTTTTACTATTATTACTATTCTTCTTCTCTTCCTTCCTAGTGCCTATCTCTTCCCACTTATGACTATAACCTTGTTGTTTGTATCTTTAAAATTTATATTGTTTTATTTGTTTCCTAGTATAATTTGATTGCTTATTAGTAACCTATGACTATCACTAAGAGTTGAATCTTATGATGAATGTACACTGAGAGCATATGCACCAAAGACAAATTCCTTGTGTGCCCAATCACACTTGGTATTTGGAGGTTCTCAGAACCTGCCATAACATTAGCTACGGGTTCTGCTGACCACGGGCGAACCCGTAGCAGCCCACCCCTGGTGTCAACTCTGAAATTCTAAAAAAAACCCCAACAATTGAGTTGATGGGCTAATGTAATATATCTTTCACTTTTTTTTAACACACGCCAATGGTGGGTTGCAGGCGGTACACCCAGATATGGGCGTACCGGTGCCTGCCCGGAGCACCCACCCACCTGAGGTCTGTCCGCTCAAAGTCCTTACCTGTATTTGAGCTATTCGGCGCTTCCGCGCATGCACACAGAGCGCATGGCACTGAGCAGCTGGGGCGTCTCGGAGGCTTGCGGAGGTGTCGCAAGAGGCAATGATGCATGCACACGCTGCACATGTACATGTAGTGGGCGCCGGGCCCCATTGTAAACGTACTGGTTGCAACGGGATCTGGAACCCACCACTGACACATGCTCACATTCAAACTAATCTCTTGGTGCAAGAAGATAAAAGAGAATCAAAAACTCATAGTGATCTCTTAAACTAGTCAGAAATTGTATAGCAGATGGATATGATCCTTTGTATGGCCTGGATTATTCTGGAAAAGACACCTGAGGACCAAAGTACCATTTTCCCTGGTTTAAAAAAATTAAAATAAATGAAGACCAGTCACATTTGCAGAGAATGAAGTGCAGATGAGGAGAAGATATACCTGTATACCAGGGATGCCAAACCTTTTCGGCACCAAATGCCCAAACCAGAACGTATGTGCATGTGCATGCATGTGTGTGTGCCAGAGCACAAAAAACCCAAAGACCAGCTGCCAGGGGTGTGCATGCCTGCTTTTTGGGCATTTGGGGGGCTGTTTTCAGACTGTTTTTGGGGCCATATTCCAGCTGTTTTTGGGACAAAAACAGCTTGAAAAACGGTCTGAAATTTCCCTGAAAAACAATCCAGAAAACAATCCAGAAAACAGCCAAAAATAGGCCATTTTCCATGTCTTTTTCAGGGAAATTTCAGATCGTTTTTCGAGCTGTTTTTGGCCCAGAAAATGGCTTGGAAAAATGGCTTCAGAGTTGACAAAGACCTCCAAGGACCCTTACAGTTACAGACATATAGTTACATACAACTATATGTCTAAAGTTTCAAGTGGTATCCATTTGTATAATGTGTCTCAGTGACAGATATCTTTCTTCTCCACTGAATCTCCTTCCTGGTATATAAAAGACAAACTTTGTTGTTAGTTGCAAAGTCATGTCCTACCCATTGCGACCCCATGGACAATGTTCCTCCAGGCCTTCCTGTTCTCTACCATCTTGTGGAGTCCATTTAAGATCACACTGACTGCTTTGGTGACTCCATCCAGCTACCTCATTCTTTGCCATCCCCTTCTTCTTTTGCCCTCCATCTTTCCCAGCATTTGGCTCTTCTCCAGTGAGTCCTTCCTTCTCATTAGGTGGACAAAGTATTTGAGTTTCATCTTCAGGATTTGGCCTTCAAAAGAGCAGTCAGGGTTGATCTCCTCTAGGACTGACCGGTTTGATCGTCTTGTAGTCCATGGGACCCGTAAGAGTCTTCTCCAGCACCATAGTTCAAAGGCCTCAATTCTTTGATGCTCAGCCTTTCTTATGGTCCAACCTACACAGCCATACATTGTAACTGGAAAAACCATAGCTTGAGACTATACACACTTTTGTTGGTAGGGTGATGTCTCTGCTTTTTAGTATGCTGTCTAGATTTGCCACAGCATGCCTGCTTTTTGGGCATTTTGGGGGCTGTTTTCAGGCTGTTTTTTGGGTCATATTCCAGCTGTTTCTGGGCCAAAACAGCTTGAAAAACGGTCTGAAATTTCCCTGAAAAACAATCCAGAAAACAATCCAGAAAACAATCCAGAAAACAGCCAAAAATAGGCCATTTTCCATGTCTTTTTCAGGGAAATTTCAGATCGTTTTTCGAGCTGTTTTTGGCCCAGAAAATGGCTTGGAAAACAGCCAAAACCAGGCCACTTTTCAGGGAGTTTCGAAGACTTTTTTCAAGCTGCTTTTGACCCTAAAAACAGCCAGAAAATGGCCTGGAAAAAAAGCCCAGAAAACAGCCTGAAATATGGCCACATGCACACCATAAACCAGAAGAACAGCTGGTAATAGTGCGTGTGCCCACAGAGAGGGCTCTGAGTGCCACCTCTGGCACCTGTGCCATAGGTTCGCCATCACGGCTATATACCTTTCCCTTGTTTCTCAAAATCCCCCTCTGCTACTATTTTGCTGTCTTGGTTTTTTTCTTTTTTTCCACTAGCTACAGAATTTCAACACAATTCCCTCTCTGAGTCTCATATCTGTTATACCATTGCATTGGAATCAAATAAATGCCCCCCTTCCTATTTTGTTTATCATCAACTAATCCTACTGTGAAAAGGTTGGCCCGAATTGATTTTGGGAAATCCTTCTTGTTGCATATGTAAATCCACCAGCAAATTTTCCTAGCATTGAGAATGAGGTATGTTTTAGGGAAAGGCTGTCACAAGTCTGTGAAGGTCCTATTGTTAGTGCTGTGTTGTTTTCTCAGTGTTTTGACCATTCCCCTTCAAAATGATGGAAAAGTAATTGCTTTCAAAAATATTTTCAAGGAAGAAAATCCCAATGACATTCTCTTAGGCATTATTTTATTACTTCAGATTATATCTTTCTATCTGTAGGGCACTCTCATGGGGTTCTTGCACTTACTTTTGCTATGAGATATCTGAAGCATGTGTTCCTTCTTCTTTAATTGAACAATCACCTGTCAAGGAATATGCAGAATCCTCAGCTCAATCCTGGGGAAATCTCACGAGAGAATTTTTTCCATGGGGCTTTTTCAAATTTGGAAGCTAGGATAGACAGGGGTTATGAAGTGCTAGTGAGATGTGCAATGGAGGGGAGGAAATCCACATTTCTCCTTCTTGTATCAATAAGCTCAAACGCCATTAAAGGAAATTGAAAAGCACCAGGAGAATGAAGCTGAAAAACAAAGGAGTCAGTCATTGGGAAGACACTATTGAGAAAACAAGAGGAGAGATTTTGACCCAATATTAATTAAGACCCAATTCTTAGCAGGAAAGAAAATAAGCCCGTAAGACCTGCAAGGAATTCAGTTTTGTTTCCTGAGGAAATAGAGTTAATCTTCCAGACAATAAAAACACAAAACAAATTATATAGAAGCGTCTGAGTCAGTGAATTTATATTTTGTAAAAATTTCAAGAGATTTTCAACTGCTTCAGTGGTGGGATTCAACTTTTTTTACTACTGGTTCTGTGGGTGTGGCTTGGTGGGCGTGGCTTGGTGCGTGGAGCAGGGGAAGGATACTGTAAAATCTCCATTCCCTCCCCAATCCAGGGGAAGGTTACTGCAAAATCTCCATTTCCTCCCGATTAGCTGGGACTCGGGAGGTAGAGAATAGATGGGGCGGGGCCAGTCAGAGGTGGTAATTATCGGTTCTCCGAACTATTCAGAATTTCTGCTACCAATTCTCTAAAACTGGTCAGAACCTGCTGAATGCCACCTCTGAACTGCTTCATTTAAACATGTGGGCCAATACATTTACAATAGAGAAAGAGGCTCTTAGTGATTTAACATAGTTTCCTGCTCAGCCAACCTCCTTATGACACATGTACTACAGATGACTTACTTTTGGGTGGATAGTGTGCAGAAACATTTGACTCTTATCAGGAAATACAGTCAATATGGAATCTGAGAGTAATTATCGGTAATAAGGACAATTTATGATCCACACTGAGCTGAACACAGACATACGCGTGCACACTTGCATATTTACTTCATTTATACTATAACTGTTAGGAGTCTAGTTTTTCACCCGTGAAAGGAGATTTTGATAACAAAATACTTCTTTCCCATTCCATTCAACATTGTTTGACAATGTATATCAATTAATCAATAGGTATGCTTGGTAAGAGAATTTCAATTTTATTTTTAATTCTTTAATTGTACTTGACATGCACGGAAGAAGCTATTGACAGGGCATGTGGGGACCTCCAGTTCCCCCCCATGGCCAATTTTGGCCAGCAGGATGCTGCAGGAGGGCATCTGTCGTGTCTCCTCCTCTCCCACCCACCCCGGCCAGCTGATGGAGGACAACTACAATGCTGATCCAGCCCTCCAAGAAATCCAGTTTGACACCTCCTGGCGTAGGCAGTACCTAGCTCACACATAGTATGTATGAGAGAGAAGTGGGTATCCTAGTGGGCCACCCCCTAAATGTGAGTCAGCAGTTGCTGTAACTGCCAAAAAGGCCAATGCAGTCCTATGCTGCATCAACAGAGGGATAGCATCAAAATCGCATGAAATGACACCGGTAGTACTGTTTTATATTGCATTGGTGAGCCAACACTTGGACTACTGTGTCCAATTCTGGTCACCAAGATATGAAAAAGTTGCTCAGAACCTAGAAAAAGAGATGAGAAGGGGTCTGGAAACTAAACTGAATGATGAATGGTTGAAAGAACTAGGTATCCCTAGCCTAACAAAGAGAAGGTTTGGGGTTATATGACAGCTGTCTTTCAGTACTTGAAGAGCTCTCAACGAGAAGAGGGAACTAATTTATTCTCCAAAGCACCTGAGGGTAGGACACGAAGCAATGGGTGGAAGCTCATCAAAGAGAGAGCCAACCTGGAACTAAGACATTTCCTGGTAGTGAAAACAATTGATCCATGGAATTGCTTGTGTCCCAAATTTGTATATGCTCCATCGCTGGAAGTTTTTAACAGGATATTGAACAACAATTTGTCTGAAATAGTATAAGGTCTTCTGTTTTAGCAGGGGGTTGAACTAAAAGACCATCAGGGTTCCAAGCAACAGACCAAATACAATCAAAACTCCAAGACCAAGGTGCTCCTCAAAGCCCAAATTTATTAGACATTTCATTTTGGCATCTCTGGTGAAAGCCCGACTCTGCAGGTACCAAGGTTTTCCCCACCCAAATTAAATTCAGTTTCTTCCCCCAGTCCACATGTCCATCACATGGCCCATCCAGGTCACAGTCACAACCCAAGCTGGCTTCAGTTCATGACTCCCCCAGCACCTGGTGGGAACATCCTTGATTCCCAGGAGAAATTTTTTTATTTTGGCTACAGGTCTCCAGCTATCTCTACTCCCACTCCTATTCCCATTCCCACAACTCCAACCAGCCTTGCTGTGGCAGCCCCGAAGATGCTCCAAAATGGCTTCAGAGTTGACAAAGACCTCCAAGAACCCTTACAGTCCAACAACTATATGTCTAAAATTTCCATTTGTATAATGTGTCTCAGTGACAGATATCTTTCTTCTCCACTGAATCTCCTTCCTGGTATATAAAAGACAAACTTTGTTATTAGTTGCAAAGTCATGACCTATCCATTGCGACCCCATGGACAATGTTCCTCCAGGCCTTCCTGTTCTCTACCATCTTGTGGAGTCCATTTAAGCTCATACTGACTGCTTTGGTGACTCTGTCCAGCCACCTCATTCTCTGACATCCCCTTCTTCTTTAGCCCTCAATCTAGCCCAGCACTAGGCTCTTCTCCAGTGAGTCCTTCCTTCTCATTAGGTGGACAAAGTATTTGAGTTTCATCTTTAGGATTTGGCCTTCAAAAGAGCAGTCAGGGTTGATCTCCTCTAGGACTGATCGGTTTGATCGTCTTGTAGTCCATGGGACCCGTAAGAGTCTTCTCCAGCACCATAATTCAAAGGCCTCAATTCTTTGACGCTCAGCCTTTCTTATGGTCCAACCTACACAGCCATACATTGTAACTGGAAAAACCATAGCTTGAGACTATACACACTTTTGTTGGTAGGGTGATGTCTCTGCTTTTTAGTACGCTTTGCCATAGCTTTCCTCTCAAGGGCAAACTATACTTATCCAAAAGGATAAGTAATCTGTTCAAGCACACAGCCTCTATTTTGATTACGAATACATATATGGAATTTCTATTGTTTTAACTATGGCTCTAATTTTATATTCTAAAAAGTCTCTACTTGACCCTTCAACATCCACTTCCTAAGTAGAGGTTGCACCTCTTCAAAAGACTCACAATCATTACAAATTGCATCAAATTGCGCTTTTGGAACAATTGTCCATATACCATATAACTATCTCTTGCTGAGATTTAAAAATGATTAAAGGGCAGTGCTCTATAGGTAACTTATGAATGTATTACAGCACCACCAAGGTTTTTCAGCATTTAAAAAAAAAATGAATCTGTTTTAGCGGTACCCGGAGAAAGATATGAACTCTAATGATGGTATCTGATTTTAGAGCTGCAAAATGCCATGCCTACCGGAAGTTTGCTACTCAGTTATTAACAAAAATGTGTTAACATCAGCTTGTCAGTGTAAAACATGTGTTGTGCCTTAAAGACCAGCCTTGCAGAACGAGAATTAGAAGGGTTTTTTCAGACCTATCTATAATTTGGGTTGGTAGTCGTGGTACAGGATCATTTCCTAATTCAGAGGTGGGTAAAATTGGATATTGCTTTTAAAAAAAAATTGTGCTCAAGTTAAAATAAACTTTAATTGCTTAAAACTCTAATCATTTGCTTTCACCTGAAGGTAGTTTACATCCTGCAAAACTCTTGATTTTTACTGTGGATCATATGCTATCTCTATTATTAAAAGTAAAGGTTCCCCAGCACATGTGTGCTAGTCATTTCTGGCTCTAGGGGGCAGTGCTCATCTCCGTTTCTAAACCAAAGAGCCAGTGCTGTCCGAAGACGTTGCTGTGGTCATATGGCTGACATGATTAAACCCCAAAGGTTTCTACTTGCATTTCTTACATGCTTTTGAACTCCTAGGTTGGCAGAAGGTGAGACAAGTAAGGGGAGCTCACTCCATTATGCGGCACTAGGGATTCGAACTGCAGAACTGCTGACCTTTTGATTGACAAGTCTTAGCCACTGAGCCACCATGTCCCCATCATCTCTATTATTAGGCTCATCTTAATACTCACATCAGGTAGGATGACATACAAAGGAAAAAGGCACTCAATTCATATTAAATAAAAGGAGCAAACTTTGTGAAGGGTAGAAAGAAAGAAAAATAGTTAAAAAATAGTATGCTGTTGCAATATTTGTTTCAGCAAGTTACTCAGTTGGAACTATCCATGATTCTTGATTTCCTGCTAAGGACAGGAAATTGCTCCACTTAATTAGGAGCAATTTTCTCAAGACACTTTTTCTTGTATTATACAGGAATATATTCAAGTTGAGTTGAAGAAATCTTCTCATCTAGCAAGATTTTTGCACCCAACTGAGTCACCCTATTAATATGATTTTTTTTAAAATCAAACAGGAAGTGATACAATCAATACATCATTAAATGGATTTTAAAATGTCCTGGACACTAAGATCTATATCATCAAAAAAACTCCTTATTAGCAGATGCCTAAAGAATGATTGGAGACAGCATTGCCAAAAAGGCATGAAGAGTTGTTAACCTCATCTTGCAAAACTTCTTCTCCGGTAATATTGTACTGCAAACCAGGGCACACAAAACCTTTGCTAGACCAATCCTTAAATACAGCTCGTCTGTCTGGAATCCACTCTGTATATCAGACATTAACACAATTGAATGAGTCTAGAGGTATTTCACAAGAAGAGTACTCCACTTCTCTCTTTGCAACAGAATACCTGATGCCACCAGGCTCAAAATTTTGGTCTTAGACAACCTAGAACTTCACCACCTACAGTCTGACTTAAGCGTAGTACACAAAATTATCTACTATAATGTCCTAAATGTCAATGACTACTTCAGCTTCAACTGCAATAATACACCAGCACACAATAGATACAAACTCAAGGTAAACCACACCAAACTCAATTGCAGAAAATACGACTTCAGCAACAGAGTGGTCAATGCCTGGAATGCTCTACCTGACTCTGTTGTTAGATCCTCAAACTCCCATAACTTTAATCTTAAACTGTCTACGGTTGACCTGACCCCATTCCTAAGAGGTCAGTAGGGGTGTGCATAAGTGCACCAGCATTCCTAACGTCCCTGTCCTACTGTCCCCATTTATTTGTACCCATTTCCTGTGTTCTTATTCATGTTTATTCTTTTTCCTGTTATCTTGTACATGAGTGATAAAATAAATAACTTGGAGATATGTCTACTTAAAACTACAAAAGGAGCTTATTTTCCCTTTTGTTAAATGTTTTTATTAGGTAAACATTAAGAAGGTTGGACATACTGCGACATTTCTGGGATAGTCATTTCCATAGAGTTTACAGCAATAACAGTTTATATCCATTACATAGGCATGTGTAGTCAATCAAATTACCTACCCATTAATCCCTTTCATTATGTAGTTACTGTACATATACACATCCAATTCCTACCTATTGCACAATATTAATATCATATTTTCCTGTTCTTAACTTATCTGTGTTTTTCTATCCTGACCTTTTCCCTTCGTTTCTAGCCATCGGAAAGGAGCTTATTTTCATGATGGTGTCCAAATCTCTATATTCTGTTGCTAAGGATGTCTCAGGAATGACCAACATTTTTCCAGAAGTTAAAAACTTTCATTTTACAGAAAAACTTTAAATACTTGTATTTAATTATAAGGTATTTCCTTCTTTTCTTTGTCTATTTTAAATATTTTGACTGCTACTGTAACTTTTCTTCTACCGCTGATTTGATGTTTTAATTTCTGACAGGTTTTATTTTTAAGCAGTCTTTCTCAACATGGTCCTAAACTCATTGAGTTTCCTGAAATTCCCAGGACACCATACTGGAAAAGTTGTATTAACCTGTAAGGATATCGCTAAATTTCACACATATGGTTATTCCTGTTAGGCAACTCATGTTCTTTGAGAACAATGGGTATAAATATGTGAAATAAAGAAATACCGTATTTATTCGAGTATAACGCGCACACGTGTATAACGCGCACCCCCTAATTTTCAATTTTAAATCGGTATAAAATTTTGTTTCACTTTTTCTCGGCTCAGACCAAGCATTGTAAGTGACAAACGTTGTTGAACACGTGCGGCCATGATAAAAATCGTTTATAACGCGCACCCTCGTTTATAACGCGCACCCAAACTTTGAGTTCTTTTTTTGGTAGAAAATTTTGCGCGTTATACTCGAATAAATACGGTATATTATTTGTACATGACTTTCAATCTATAAGGTTTTCTTTACCTTTGGTTGCAATATATGAGTACAGTATTCCTATCCCAACCCATCTACATGAATTAGAAAGAAAAGAAACTACAAATAACAAGGAAGGAAGGGAAGGCGGGGGGGAGGGAGGGAGGAAGGGAGGGAAGAAAAAGAAGGAAGGAAGGAAGGAAGGAAGGAAAGAAAGAAAGAAAGAAAGAAAGAAAGAAAGAAAAAGAAAGAAAGAAAGAAAGAAGGTAGCAATTCTTGTGCTTTGGAAACACATAAGATCCCTTAGTTCTCAGTTCTCAGCTCAACCAAAAAGTATTTGTTAGGAGGTTGGACACATTTATAATTGCTTTCTTGCATGATGATTTCCCCCCCCAGCTGTACGTCATACACTAGAAGTCTAGAATTTCTCGTGGTGTCCAATCTAAGGCCCCTGCTTAACATTTTTAAAATTAGCCAAGCTGAATTAGATATGGCTAACTCTATAATTTGGATGCATAAATGTGTATGTTAAAAACAGATGTACTGTATACAAAATGTTCGTGCTTGGAAAAATTATGTATGAAAGTAGTTACCTATATTCTTGAATTTTTAAACATTGCTTAATGACTACAGAAATGGCTAAGTACAAAGACAACGAAGTGGCTAGAAACTCATCTAGACATCCCTACTTTTATCAGTATTTTCTACTTCCTAATGTTCAACTTTTGAGGCAGGCACTTCCTCCTGTCTAATGGTAGGGTTCATCCCAAATTGTCCCTCTAACTCAGGGGTGTCAAACTCAAGGTATGGGAGCCAGATCCAGCCCAACAGTGAAGAATCAGCCCATGGTGCTTCTGCCAGTGAAAATGGAGCTCAGGAGGGCCCCATGCGGCCCTCCCCAGTTCCGTTTTTACTGGCAGAGGGTTGCAGGAGGATGTGACAGCCGAAAACAGAGCTGGGGAGTCCATTTTCACTGGCAGAGCACTTGGCCCACCACAGGCACCCCCGACACGAGTGACATCAAGCTGGCCACACCCACCCTGCCCCCCCCACCAGGCCAAACACAAACCTGATGTGGCCCTCAATGAAATCGAGTTTGACACCCTGCTCTAACTGGTCTGTTCTTTAAGAAAAAAAAATTAAACTTAAGCAAATTTGACCTCTCTCTTCTTTTCCTGTACTTCTTTTCCTTTTTTTGGACAGAGCTTTGTGCTAAAGAAACACATGCCCAGGTTACTGAATAGTTATCAGATGGGGTATCACAAACGGAACTTTATGAGCATCCAGCACGGGTATTCTTCAGTGTTAACTCAAGGTGGGGCCTGGTAGGTTTCATATGATTGGATAATCATTATGGAAAGTGAAAAGTAGTTAACAACCCAGCAATTTTATTGTGCTGTGCTGGAAATGTTAAGTCAATTGCTGTGTAAAACTGATTGTACTTTCATAAAAGTAACGGCACCATATGTTAACATTATATTTTCTCCGGCAGTAATAATCCTGTAGTTTCATTCCAGGCCATACAAGTAGTAAGTTGTAAGAATTTCCCAAATATGGCTTGTGGGTTCCTTTTATTGTACTATTCTATTTGGCAGGTCTAATGATGACATTCCACTCAGAATTAAACTTTTGCAGTGATTGGCAGAAAACGCTGAAGTAGGAAATGCCCTTTTGTGGAAAAAAAGAATGAAACGGAAATGAAGGAAACAAAGTGCGAGATTTCTTCAGTCTATTAGGAGCAGGCAGCTAGATGAAGAATTTGAAGAGCTATTAAGGGAAAGGCTGAAATGGGTGTGACAAATGAATACAGTCTTACTCAAAGATTGGAAGAGCTTTTGTATTCAGTTTTTTAGGTGTTCTGAATATTGAAAGTCATCCAGAATGTGACCTTAAAAATGTTGATCTTACTGGAGTAGATAATCAAGCAGAATATTAATTTGAACTCTTAGGAACTGACAGGATGCAGAGACCCAGATTAACTGTATCTTAGAACTGCAAAAGGAAATATAAAAGAAGAAAAGCCGAAGAGCCAGCGCTGTCCGAAGACATCTCCGTGATCATGTGGCCAGCATGACTAAACATCAAAGGCACATGGAACTCTGTTACCTTCCCACCAAAGGTCGTCTCTATTTTTCTACTTGCTTTTTTTACATGCTTTCGAACTGCTAGGTTGGCAAAAGCTGGGAAAAGTAACGGGAGCTCACTCTGTTATGCGGCACTAGGGATTTGAACCACCGAACTGCCGACCTTTCTGATCGACAAGTTCAACGTCTTAGCTACTGAGCCTCAAAGAAGAAGTATTTTGCTCCAGATTTATAAAGTTGTAGTGCAATATTGGAAGATGTGGAGAGATCAGTGGTCTATAGCAGGGGTCTCCAACCTTTGCAACTTTAAGTCTGAAGGATGTCAGCTCCCAGAATTCTCCAGCCAGCCAGAATTCTCCAGCCAACTTAAAGTTGCTAAGGTTGGAGACCCCTGGCCTATAGAATCGCAAAGAGTCGGAAATGACTGAATGGATATCATTGTCATCGTCATCATCACCAGTTTGTTCGATAAGGAAGAAAGAAGAGACAGAGAAAGAAATGTGTTTTTATTTAAATTAAAGGTTTTCAGGTAGACATATTTGAAAACTATCCCTCCCTCAAAATCAAAGTTGCTAGGCCAGCACATCCTCTAGGCTTTTGGTACTGCTTTTAATTGGTCTGTGTGTGTGTGTGTGTGTTTGTGTGTGCACAAATGAACATATGCACACATGCATGTAGTGCCTTCAAGTCAACATTACCTTCTGGTAACCGTCTGGCTAGTTCCTGCAGTTTTTTTGGCAGCATTTTCAAAAGTGGTTTGCCATTGCATTCTTCCTAGGGCTGAGAAAGAGTAACTGGCCCAAGATCACCCAACTAGCTTTATATCTGTGGCAGGAGTCACAGTTTAACTACTACACAAAATTGAGTCTTTTCTTAAATGTGTGGTTGATTGTAATAACATTCCCACCCACAATTTAATCATAATAAGACTTAACTGGTTCATGCTACTTAGATTAGGTAGATGAAATTGGAGGATTGCTGTTTTGCACAGCAACAGCATTATTCTCACAAGGAAGTCCTTTTGCGCTAAGCATCAGGATTGGCGTTAGATATTTGGGCAGAAACAAAGCCATATATTGCTAGCACTTTGTCCATCGTACTGTGTGCAGTGTTTCTCAACCTTGGCGACTTTAAGTCCTGTGGACTTCAATTCCCAGAATCCCCTAGCCAGCATAGCTGGCTGGGGGATTCTGGGAGTTTAAGTCCACAGGTCTTAAAGTCACCAAGGTTGAGAAACACTGCTCTAATGAAATCTTAAACAGACCTGAAGATAGATATAAAAGAGCTCCATACTGGTAGACCAGGGAGATTCCAATATCCATGCCGAAGCCTCCTTGATAAGTTCAGCTGAGAATTCCAGGGCTGCTGTGAGACTCTCACCATTCATCAAGAGCCCAGTGCAGGTGCCATGGTTGTATTTTGAATTGGTTTTGCCAAGAGGAAAGAATCTGAAATTAGGTGGAGAAGTTCTGTTGGTCATAGAGCAACCATTTCCTCTTGAGATTTAGATAGATGGGTGGCATACCCTCCTGGAAGGTGTGCAATCTGGAACTTGCATTTGATTCTTGGATTTCTGTGCTGAAGCATCTTCTCTCTGCAAGACAAATGGTCCTGTTGAGGCATTTGTCGGGTCAGAATGGTGAGTTGGAAAGGGCCATGACCAGTTTAGCACTGTGGAACCTGGATGTTTTTGTGTTTTAGAGCATATTTTAATGGTGAATGAAGTCATAAGATTGACAGAATGTAGGGAGCACAAATGTAAAGATAACAAAACAGAAATAAAAGCAGTAATACTTGCTTTATCAGCAATTTCTTTAGATACCACCCACGTGAATCCTTGAGTGGTGAAGGTTTCTTGTAAGACAACTGAGATCATCAGATTAACAGAGTTGGAAGGGACCTTGTAGATCTTCTAATCCAACCTCCCCATGCCCAAGCAGGAGACCCTATGCCATTTCTGACAGATGTCAGTCCAGACTCTTCTTGAAACCTCCCAGGGATAAAGCTTCCACAACTTCTGAAGGCAACTTCTGTTCCACTGGTTGATTGTTCTCACTGTCAGAAAATTTCCCCTTATTTCTAGGTCAAATATCTCCTTGTTAAGTTTCCATCCATTATTCAGATGGTTCACCTGAGTGACCTTTGGGGATTAATTTCCTATGCATTTGAAAAGAAAGTCACTCACATCCATAATAACAATAAATCTAACAATACAGGCAGTGGTGGAATTCAATTTTTTTTACTACCAGTTCTGTGGACGTGGCTTGGTGAGCATGGCAGGGGAAAGATACTGCAAAATCTCCATTCCTTCCCTACTCTGGGACCAGCCAGAGGTGGTATTTGCCAGTTTTCCAAACTACTCAAAATTTCCACTACCGGTTCTCCAGAACCTGTCAGAACCTGCCAAATTTCACCCTTGAGTACAGGATTAGGGTGAAAAAGGCAGTAGAAACTAATACCCAGATGAAGATGGTGGAAAATTTGAGATTATAACCAAGGATTCCTTAGTAGAATAATGTTCAGTGAAGTTGGAAGCCATCTTATTTCCCAACCCTTTGGATTGCATGCCGCACCACTTATGAGATATTGTTGCAAAAACTGCAACAACTGGTGGTTAAGTAGTTAGGGCACCAGAATAGAAAGCATGAGGTTGTGTGTTCAAGTCCCATTTTATCCACAAAAACCAGCTGGGTGACTTTGATCGGTTATTCTCTGTCAGGGTTGTCATTGTGGGGAAAATAGTAGGAGGAAGCTGTGATGGATATGTTTGCCACTTTGGGTTATTTGTAAAAATAATAAAGGCAGGATACAAATAAATAAATATTTTTCTTCTCCTCTGTTCCAGGAAGTTGCTATATGCTTTTAAAACTTACTTTGAAAGATTGGAAAAGGGAGGAAGAAATGATCTCATGGTTTTCATTAGGAGTGATGCTGATGGACATCTACTATTCACTATTCCCAATAATCTCCTGAAAATGTCCAAAATAAGAAGCCGATCCCTCTACAGATAGTTTTTTTTAAAAAACACACATATTTTGCTATGAAAAATTCACAGGGACTCCATGCCAGCATTACAGTTGAAATTGACCTTGTCCAATTAAAATAATTAAATTAAAAATTTGTATATAGCCAAGCAAAGCCTCTGCTGATAGATAATGATATGGCTTGCATAAAGTTCAGGCATTTATTCTAGCACTAAGGGACACAATATTCAGAATATCTCGCTAGCCATTTGCAGAAGAAAAAAGAGAAGGGGAAAAAGAGTAGGAAGAAAGAGGCAACTCTGCTTTAAAACATGTGCACCAATGAAAATGGTGTCACAGATATTTTCTTACAAGCTAACATAGGTTTTGGATTACTGAAAACCTGGCAGCATGAATGATTTACTATAAAGGTAAAGTCTGCAATATACATGCCTCAAAGTCAGAGGTGGGTTTCACATAAGTTTATCACTGGTTCGCTGTGCACCCCACCCACCCATGATCCTTACCGGTATTTGATGTTTTGGGGGGCTTCCGCACAGGCACATGGAGTGCACGGTGCCTGCACAACACTCCGCCGAGCAGCTGGAGCATTGTGGAGGCGTGGCGGAAGGTTGTGGGTGATAGTACCCATGTGCATGCTGCGTGCGTTCATGTGGTGGGTGCCCGGCCCTGTTGCACCATACCAGTTGCGCCAGGATCCACAACCCACCACTGCTGTGCACGCTCGCTTCCACGCATGCGCTTGGCTCACATGTGCGGCTTGCATGCATGCGAGAGGCTTAGAAAACATGGCTAAATAGGATGGCATATTTTTAATAAAAATATAACGCAACTGTGCTATATGATAAATAATAATAATAATATGGGCTGCTTGTGTTCCCACTCCTCTTTTTCAATCTCATTTTCAGTGGCAGAAGGTTGCAGGAGGCCGCCACAGCCAAAGGGCCCGTTTTCGCTGGCAGAGCACTCAGGCCACCACAGGTGCCCCTGACTTAAGTGACGTCGAGCTGGCCATGCCCCCCTGCCCTACCCCACCCCCCATACAGCCCTCAATGAAATCTAGTTTGATGCTCCTGACCTATGCACTAGTTTGGAGCAAAAAGAAGACAGTTTGGGGAACAATTTTTGTTCCTTTTTATGAGGTGAGCTTTAATATAATTAAGGTTCTGAAAATACTGTTATTGTTTTAAAAGTCTCCAAGCCCTTCCCCCCCCCCCCCCAAAACCCCACATCATTCCACTAACGCTACTACCATGGATCTTGGAGCAAAAAATACAATTATAAAGAATATGCAACTCCAAGAAGAAAAGGAGATGTTCCTCCTCTTGCAGTTGACCCAGAACTGCTTTGACATGCTTTAAGAACATGCATTTGAGTCACTTCCACAGATTGGAAAAGTGTCAGCAGTAAATCTTTGCAACAGAACCTGTAAATAGTTATTTTAGAGGTTTTAGGTGAAGATAATTCTATCTGCCACAGCGCCTGAGCTTTTCAGAGATATTGAGAGCAGATGGAAGAAATGAAGGTCCTCAGTAACATCAGCAGTGCTAGTAAGGAGTGGGATTTGCTCTCCGTTTATATTCTAGTAGCTTGTCTTGTCAGTGATGATGGGGGTAAGAGGTTATTTGGTTGGGGTGTTTTCTGTTAGTTTGTTTGGCAATTCCTTGGTGGGGTATTGTTTCCTTCTTGAATGTTGGTGTCAGCTGTCACCTCATGCTTGCTTGTGCTTCACAATTATTCAGTGAGAGATTGCTATGAATGCTAGGGAGGGGGGAAACGAAAGTAAGAGCTGTATCTCCTCGAGACACTGCTTCAAGGTCACTAACATACCACCTGCATACCAAACTGTGCCTGGACTGTCCATTATGAAAACATCTTGACTGAACTTCATTGGTTGCCCAGGGGTGGGTGATGGGAGGTAGCTGGGTGTGTATATGTGTGTGTCAAACTTAGGGATTTTAGCACAAGTTTCTCAGTTCTGACTTTGCATTACTTCAATATGCTTGACTTCTAATAAAACTATAAAGGTAAAGGTTCCCCTGCACATGCGTGCTAGTCATTTCTGGCTCTAGGGGGCGGTGCTCATCTCTGTTTCTAAGCCGAAGAGCCAACGCTGTTCGAAGACCTTTCTGTGGCCATGTGGCCGGCAATGCTCAATGCTAAAGAAGCACACAGCGCTATGATCTTCCCACCAAAGTGGTCCCTATTTTTCCACTTGCATTTTTTTCGTGCTTTCAAACTGCTAGGTTGGCCAAAGCTGGACAAGTAACAGGAGCTCACTCCATGACTCGGCGCTAGGGATTCGAACCGCTGAACTGCCGACCTTCTGAGGAACAAGCTCAGCATTTTAGCCACTAAGCGTAAAACTAAAACTATACCTTTCTTTACAAAAGAGAGACAAGGCCTGTTTGTATATGGGAGTTTAAGCTGTGGCAGGTTTGACAGTTGGTCTGATGTTAATTCTTGGAGTTATTATCAATCTGCTACCCTGGCCTGAGGTCTTGCCAATCCTTCAAACTCATTAAAGAATGATAAATCATAGGATTCCTTGAACAGAAGATTTCCTTGAACAGATTTAAATAATTGTTTAAATAAGCTGTGTTGGTGTGGCTTGCATTAGAAAGACAACCAAGTGAAAAGATCTTGGAAGCACAAAGAAGGGGGGAAACTCTGCACAACTATCGCAAGTTGAACATGCCTTGAATACAAGTACCAATAGATTGGGGGAGGGGGGATTGTTCTCTTTTAGGTTAATGTCTCATGATACATCTGCACGATTGTCCATCTTTCTCCATGATCCAGAACAATTTTGTTGCTGCATCAGGTAAACAGATTTCTCTGTGCTATAGGAAGAACTACAACCATTGAAATTCTGCAGTGTCATGTTTGTGCAAAGATGCATCGCTTCTGAGAGGGGGGGGCGGAGTGACAAACTTTCTGCATAATGATTATAGAAGCTGTAGAAAAGGACATGAGCAACGTGACAGTTGGGATACCAACAGCCCCACAAGAAGAACAAACTAATGTGCTATGAATATTTATCAGGCAGCAAACATTTGTGAGAACTGGATTCCAACCAAAGCAAAACATGTATAGAAAATAACCTGATTTTGCTCATCAGTGCCACAGTAATCCCAAAGCAAAAGCAGCAAAGCAATCTCTGGTATTATGATACAGAGGATCCTCATTTAGTGACCACAATTGGGACCGGAAACGTGGTTGTTCAAGGGTTGCTGAGTGAAACCACAACTGTGCTCATGATCTTATTTTAGCTTTCCTTTGCTTTACAAACTTCAAAGGTCGTATCAGTGACCTTTGGTCATAAGGTTACTTTTTCATCACTGTCATAACTGCAGTCCTTAAACAAGCAGTGCTTAGACAAGGATTACCTGTACACAGAAACTGTTTTGTTTCAACATGAAACACCCATACCCCAAGCACTTAAGTCAATGGTGGATTGCAATTTACTTTACCATCAGTGCACTCATATATGTGTGCGCTCTCTCGCACAATGCTTTTGTGCATGTGCAGAAGCGTCCGGGCGGGTGGGTGGAGCCTCCTGCTGCCACCACTACCAGTTCGCATGATGTGGGGTGAATCGACAGCAACCCACCTCTGACTTAAGTTTTCTGAGCTTCTGCAAGCATTTTGATGCTTGAAATTTGTGGATGGAATAATCAGGCATATAAGATATAACAGCATACTCACTCCATTTCTGGTTCAACCCCTGCTTAGGCAGGAAACCCTACACCACTTCTTCTTAAAAAGTGTTGGAGCATTGACAACTTCTCTGGAAGGAAGTTGTTCACTGATTAATTGTTCTAACTGTCAAGAAATTTTTTCTTAGTTCTAAGTTGCTTCCCTCCTTGATTAATTTCCACCCATTGCTTCTTGTTCTACCCACAGGTGCTTTGGAGAATAGCTTGACTCCCTCTTCGTTGTGGCAGCCCCTGAAATATTGGAACACTGCTATCATGTTTCCCCTAATCCTTGGGCACTATCTAACAAAATGAAATTCAATTGTGAAAAAAGTAAGGTTCTACATTTAGACAAGAAAAACAAAATGCACAGGTACAGTATAGGTGGTACCTTGCTCAATAGTAGCAACTGTGAGGGGGATCTTGGAATCCTAGTGGACAGCCATTTAAATATGAGCCAGCAGTGTGCAGCAGCTACCAAAAAAGCCAACACAGTTCTAGGCTGCATAAACAGAGGGATAGAATCAAGACTACATGAAGTATTAATACCACTTTATAATGCCTTGGTAAGGCCACACGTGGAATACTGCATTCAGTTTTGGTCACCAAGATGTAAAAAAGATGTGGAGACTCTAGAAAGAGTGCAGAGAAGAGCAACAAAGATGATTAGGGGACTGGAGGCTAAAACATATGAGGGATGGTTGCAGGAACTAGGTATGTCTAGTTTAATGAAAAGAAGGACTAGGGGAGAAATGATAGCAGTGTTCAAATATCTCAGGGGTTGCCACAAAGAAGAGGGAGTCAAGCTATTCTCCAAAGCACCTGAGGGCAGAACAAGAAGCAATGGGTGGAAACTAATCAAGGAGAGAAGCAACTTAGAACTAAGGAGTTAATCAGTGGAACAGCTTGCTTCCAGAAGTTGTGAATGCCCCAGTCTTTAAGTCTTTAAGAAGATGTTGGGTAGCCATTTGTCTGAAACCGTATAGGGTTTCTTGCCTAGGCAGGCGGTTGAACTAGAAGACCTCCAAGGTCCCTTCCAACTTTGCTATTGTATTGTATTGATTCTATCCTGTTTATGCAGCCTAGAACTGTGTTGGCTTTTTTGGCAGCTGCTGCACACTGCTGGCTCATATTTAAATGGTTGTCCACTAGGATTCCAAGATCCCTTTCACAGTTTTATTGAGTGAGATACCACCTATGCTGTACCTGTGCATTTTGCTTTTCTTGCCTAAATGTAGAACCTTACTCTTTTCACCATTGAATTTCATTTTGTTCAATAGCGCCCAATGTTCAAGTCTGTCAAGATCCTTCTGTATCTTAAGCTAATATACATAGCTAATGATATATTGTATTGCCAAAAGTTCGCTCACCTGCCTTTACTCGCATATGAATGTACAGTAAGTGACGTCCCATTCCTAATCCATAAGGTTCAATATGATGTCGGTCCACTGCGCACTGTTCTTGAACTAATCTGAAGGCCACATGAAGTTTGGAGGTCTGTAGTGATTGACTCTGCAGAACATTGACAACCTCTTTGCACTTTGCGCCTCAGCATCCGCTGACCCCTCTCCGTCAGTTTACGTGGCCTACCACTTCGTGGCTGAGTTGCTGTCATTCCCAAACACTTTCATGATCTTACAATACAGCTGACAGTTGACTGTGGAATATTTAGGAGCGAGGAAATTTCATGACTGGATTTGTTGCACAGATGGGATCCTATCACAGTCCACGCTGAGCTCTTGAGAGCGACCCATTCTTTCACAAATGTTTGTAAAAACAGTCTGCATGCCTAGGTACTTGATTTGATACACCTGTGGACATGGAAGTGATTGGAACCCCTGATTGATTATTTGGATATGTGAGCAAATACTTTTGGCAGTATAGTGTATATCTGCTACTGTATGAGACTCATATCTTTATTATATTATTTGAAAGTTTATATATGTTTTTTTTAAATCACAGACCTTTAGGTGCAAAGGTCAGTCTGTGTTCTGAAACATGCTCATCTGCGTGCTGAGAGAGAGGGGTCTTAGATGAGCTGTGATTAGTAAGTTCAAGCGCCTTAAATTGTCGGCAATTTTTCCACTACCATCCATCTGGTTTTGTCTCCTTTAAGCCAGGGAGTCACAATATGTGCTTGCCCAGTGTGCAATCCTCTCAATCTCAGGGGATGGCTCCCGAGTGTCCCCAAAAGGGGAAAATAATTAAATGCACGGGAGTAATTATATTAATCGTGATGAATTAAAGTAATTTTCGCAGGAGAGACTCCAGAGCATTCTAATAGAGGCCCAATGATTCCCAGGCACATAAGATGATCTAAAAATAATTATCTAATATATGTGTTGTCTGTCTGTCTGTTTTAAAAAGGCCTGAAAAACTCTGTGAAACCATTTGGTGAAAGAAGTAAAAATGAATTAAATATAGTAAATAAATGTTTGGTTAAACAGAAATCATTTTGCACTGCTTTGAGAACTGAATTCACTGGAAACCTGGCTTTAGCAGAAAGTGGTTCCATGCACAAAAATTGGGATCACCAGGTTGTTGTTGTTTTAAATCATAGCAACTATGATTCACTGGATTGTGTTTCTTGCTCTTCCAGAGGGACCCCACTTAGACCTTAGAACAAGATGAGCAAAGAATTTTAATAATTATGGTGATTCCACACACACACACACCCCAAATAGGCATCCTGGTCTTAGATAGCCGGATCTATTTTTTTTGCTAAGGCAGATCCATTGGTGAATGTCTCTTAATTATTTTAAGCAAACAAATACTACCAAAGGGAATCTGAGTCCTTTCTATGTTTTTTCTTGTTTCTTAAGCAAGTGCCCGGCTAAATTCTCGTGACAGTTCCTACAAACAGTGTCTGAAATGTTGTGATTGATGTTTCTGTCTGCAGTCTTGATGCTTGACCTTTGTCTTCCCTGCTGCTGAATTGTTCTCAAGGTCAAATTCAAAAATTTCATGCATCAGCATGGCAGATGATGTAAACTCCTGCGCACCTGACATCTCACGCATGCACAGCTTAGCCATGGCAAGGATGAGTCAGTGCCAAATATAGAAACAAATAAGAGCTGTCCATAGGAAAGCCGGGAAGGAGAGTGCTGCACACAATGGAAGCACGCTAGAAATTTGAAGCTGTTTTCATCTTAACCTCCTTCATTGCAAAGCATTTAATAATGGGTTTTCTTGTATTTTATAATTTTTTCAATTGAAACCCGCCAAAAAGGAAGTCAAAAATTTCTGTTCTTTCCAAGAGCATGAAGCAAACTCCTTCTCCCGACAAAAAACCCTTTTATTAATTTACTGTGAATTCTGCTCATTCACATCCAGCAAAGTCTTTTGAGGGAGGATTAGACCTTATCTGGCTTAGAAATCTGCCAGGCCGATATCTGCAAAACCCGACAAGGAGTCTCGGAGAGTCATGAACCAATTAAGCAAACTAATTGTCTCCTGTAAACGCCACTCTCCTTTCGTGCCTCTTTTATTTCCTCTGGGAGGGGCCATTCATCATCCACCTGTGGCCTTACTCCCAAGACGACCCCTGTTCTTTAGCTGTTCCGTTCATCTAGCAACTCTGCGCATGCGCACACTGGGAATAAGTTCCAGCGGTTCGTCTGCCTCACTGCTGTCTGACTCTGACAACAGCTAATAACTGGCATATGGCTCTGGCCCCCTCTCTGCCTCCTACTCAGAGCCCTCATCAGAGCCTTCCCCAGACTCCAGGACTGGCCCATGTTCCTCCCCAACCTCCTCACTGTCTGAATCTGCTGCCAGCTTCACTGGCCGCTGGCAGGCCACAATACTTTCTTCCAGTTTACATCCATGTATCATCTGTACTTATTGCCCATTCTCCCCATCCTAATGTGTGCTAACTGTTCTTTCCGTACTAGGCAAATCTTACCCTTTCCATCCTACATCACATACAAACTCCAAAATCATTGAGTGAGACATGATTTCTCTATGGACCTGGTGTCTCTTAAATCAATAAAGAATACAGGATTGGAAAGAGGAAGAAGGGGGCAGGAGAGAGAGAGAGAGAGAAAGAAACCCAGCATTTTCATTTTGTTTGAGAGGGTGAGAGAGGTTTTTATTAACAATCACAGGGGATGGAAGTCTGTCTTCAGAATAATACAGTGTGGTAAGGATATGGGAATGACAGGAGAACTTTATAGTGTGATTTGGAATCCAATATTATACAATGCATATTTAGAAGATCGCTTAACTACTGCATTAAAACGGACATTTGGATGTAATAGATTATAATTCCTATGCAGGGGTGAAATTCAGCAGGTTCTGGAGAACCGGTAGTGGAAATTCTGAGTAGTTTGAAGAACCGGCAAATACCACCTCTGGCTGGCCCCAGAGTGCGGTGGGAATGGGGATTTTGCAGTATCCTTCCCCTGCCAGGCCCACCAAGTCACACCCACAGAACTGGTAGTAAAAAAAAAATCACCACTATTCTGATCTGATTATCCTCAGGCAACTTAAACTTAAGACTCATTCATGGACATCTTAAATTTCAGCTTGAGCTGTTGATGAAAAATGGAAATATGCAAATCTGGTAATTTAGTGGAAGAAGTTTACCCAGCAATTCTAATCTGATCAGGAGTGGAGATCTGAACCAAAGTTAGCACTGCATCTGGAACACTGCTGGAACCAAATAACTACAAGGAGAGAAGGTTGTCAATGTCTCTTCTTTTTTGGAGATCTTGCTCATTCTTTCCTTGTTTCCATTCACTGAACATCAGACCACATGGATAAGATCCCCAGGATAGGGAACTCAAAAAGGAAATATGACTTTTTGGATCCAACCAGTCCAAAGATGCCAGTTCCTAAGAGAGTCTATGCGTAGTCTTTCACCAGCTAGAGCCATCAAGAAAAGCTAGATAGATAGTTTGTAATATCATTTCAGTGGTAACAAAAGTCCTTGACCTTCATGTCTAAGTTTGTTATTGCATTCTTCCCTGCAATTCATCACCTCCTGACTTCTCCAACAGCCTCCCTGCCTTTATCAATTCTTACATCCCCAAAAAACAGAACTATCAACCACCTTCACTTCTCCATAGTCAAGTCACTAGACCAGGGATGTCCAAACTTGGGAACTTTTAAGACTTGTGGACTTCAACTCCCAGAATTCCCCAGCCAGCATAGCTGGCTGGGGAATTCTGGGAGTTGAAGTCCACAAGTCTTAAAGTTCCCAAGTTTGGACATCCCTGGTCTAGACATACAGACTGGCATTGTATTGTCATTTTCTTTATATTCAACTTCAAGTCATATTTTTTGCTTCCTGTTCTTATTTTCACAATAATATTTTCTAAGGCTTTAATTTTAATTAACAGTGGGATGCCGTCTACATATTTCTCAAGATTCAATATTTGCAGCAGCTTTTTGTTCATTGTAAAGATTCTATATAAAAATATAGAATCTAGAAATATAGGGTATGAGCCACGGTGGCGCAGTGGTTAGAGTGTGGTACTGCATCTAGTTCTGCTACCTACCGGCTGCCTGCAATTTGGCAATTCAAATCTCACCAGGCTCAAAGTTGACTCAGCTTTCTATACTTCTGAGGTTGGTAAAATGAGGACTCAAATTATTGGGGGCAATATGCTGACTCTGTAAACTACGTAGAGAGGGCTGTAAAGCACTGTGACGCGGTATATAAGTCTAAGTGCTTTTGCTATTTTAGCATACCTATTTGTTTGTTTCACAAGCTGCTTGATAGCAGTAGCAATTAAACTTATATGCCATTTCATAATGTTTACAACCCTCTCTAAGCTGTTTACATAGTCACCATATTCCCCCAACAATCTGGGTCCTCATTTTACCGACCTTGAAAGGGTGAAAGGCTGAGTCAACCCTGAACTAGTGAGAATTGAACTGCTGGCAGTTGGCAGAGTTAGCCTGACAATACTGCATTCTAACCACTAGGCCACGATGGCTCTATAATCTATGTAATATAATATATTAATATTAATATACTCTATTAATCATGGCTCTATGATCTACCCATATATCCATCATCAATGAAACAAAGGTAAATATTTTGTGTATTTTCTTGCTCTCTACATTACACATCTGATTCCATGTCATTTTACACTGCTAAAGCTTTTCTATTTATTTGGCCTTTCTTTCACCATATATGGTTCTACTCTTTTTCATAAGACTTTTAGCAAAATATTACCAGCATGAGGAATTAATTACAGGTAACCCTCGATTTATGACCACAATTGACCCCAAAATTTATGTTGCTAAGGAATCATTTGTTAAGTGAGTATTGCCCATTTTAAAAACTTTCTTTCCACAATTGTTAAGTGATGCACCACAGTTGTTAGATTAGTAACACAGTTGTTTATTATAGAATATAGAATAACAGATTGGAAGGGACCTTGGAGGTCTTCTAGTCCAACTCCCTGCCTAGGCAGGAAACTCTACACCACTTCAGACAAATGGCTATCCAAATCTTCTTAAAAACTTCCAGTGTTGGAATATTCACAACTTCTGGAGGCAAGTTGTTCCACTGATTATTTGTTCTAACCATCAGGAAATTTCTCCTCAGTTCTAAGTTGCTTCTCTCCTTGATTAGTTTCCACCCATTACTTCTTGTTCTACCCTCAGGTGCCTTGGTGAATAGCTTGACTGCCTCTTCTTTGTGGCAACCCCTGATATATTGGAACACTGCTATCATGTCTCCCCTAGTCCTTCTTTTCATTAAACTAGACATACCCAGTTCCTGTAACCGTTCTTCATATGTTTTAGCCTCCAGTCCCCTAATCATCTTTATTGCTCTTCTCTGCACTCTTTCTAGTGAATCTGGCTTCCCCATTGACCTGGCTTGCCAAAAAGTCACAAAAGGGGATCACATAACTCCGGGTTACTGCAACCGTCATAAATATGAACCAGTTGACAAGCACCCAAAGTTTGATCAAGTGACCAGGGATGCTGCAACGGTCATAAGGGAAAACAGTCAAAAGTCCTTTTTTCAGTGCCGTTCAAACTGTAACTTCAAACTGTCACTAAACAAATGGTTGTAAATCGAAGACTACCTGTATGTTATAATGTATGTCTTCTTTTTCATCTCTCTTCTTCACAATATATGTGTAACGCTTTTGTCATCCATAACCCATACACCTTTGTTTTATTTTTGTTGAAGTAGTCATGTTAGCATTTTAACTGCCTATTCCATTGCAGCTTTAAACAGTTTTTCATCTGTGCCTGCTATTTTTCTGAAAAACAATCTATCTATTGCCATCTCTTGCTTACTCTCTAGAGCAGGTGTCCCCAACCTTTTTTGCACCAGGGACCGGTTTCATTTTAAAGAAAATTCCGCGGACCGGCCAGCGTAGAGGAGAAGTGGGGGGGAGGGGGAACAGGCGGCACATGCGCATGCGGGGGGGGGGTGAGTCGGCTCACTCGCCCCTCTAGGGCCCCCAATGGTTTGAGCGGCCACACCTGTGCTCTCCCGCCCCAGTGCGCGCTCTGCCCAGGGGGCTGCCCCGTCCTCCCTCCTCCTCCTCTCCGGCCCTGCGGCCCGGTTCCTATCAAGCCACAGACCGGCACCGGTCCGCGGACCAGGGGTTGGGGACCCCTGCTCTAGAGCAAATGATTTCTGAATATTTTCTACTGTTTCTATCATTTAATAATCCTATTTATACATGGTTTCAGTATATTCTTTCTCTTTTCCTTGAACCCTCTTCTTTTTCAAATCTCTTCCCCGATTACTTTTTGGTATTCCTACCAGGTCTGTGCAGCAATCTGGGTTTGAAGAGGAAACGTTTATTTGAATGAATGCATGCATGCTGCACTTATGAACGCCCAACGGCAGGTCCTTAAATCAAATGTATCTTTTCTGGGCTTGTTTGATAGCAATTTCTTTAAGGAATTGCCAGTGCGTACAACATGCCTGTTGGTCCAATCCCCTTTTCTCTTTGAATCTGGATCATTTCTCAATCTTAATTCATGCATTAGTAATAGATTTTCTACTTTAAAAGATCATTTTCTCAGTCTTGATTGAGATATTTTTCCTTATGTTGAATATTCTTTCATTGAATTGTCACATATAATTCTTATTGCCCTTACTTCGTTCTCTATCTTTTCTTGATTATCCGTGCTGGCTTGTTCTGAAAATGACTTTGATCTTTTCCTCTTTGAAGTTTTGGGAATATTTTTTTTCCATTGCAGTTTTCACACTTTCTCTTATCTATTCCCAAAGGTCCTCGTATTCTTTTTCATATGTTAAGAGTACTGAAACTGATGTGGGTTCCCCCCCCCCCCATTCCAATTGTATGTCTTCTAGATCAAATCTTTCTGACACACCTCATCTCTTTAAATTTCTAAGTTTAACCTGTATATTTGACACTAACAATTCATGCACAGACCACACCTGGATATGTCCTGGCTAATTAGTTTGTACTCTTCAACGTCTATTCCCTGTTGTGTATCCCAGGGGTCTCCAACCTTGGCAACTTTAAGTCTGAAGGACTTCAGCTCCCAGAATTCTCCAGCCAGCAAAGCTGGCTGGAGATGTCTGGGAGCTGAAGTCCTTCAGACTTAAAATTGCCAAGGTTGGAGACCCCTGGTGTATCCTATTGATTCTGTTCCCTATTATGCAGGGTATAGATTCAATGTTGTCCATTTGGTGATATCAATGTACAGAATATGTAATTAAGTTGTTTAAATATGTGTAGGCATAAATAATTATGTTCATCAAACTTTTATTCATCTATTTCGTATCTTATTATTTCTACACAATTCAAATTTTCATATAGTTCCAAATTCTTCAACTTTTGCATTTGAAACATCTATTGTATTATATTCCTGTCTTAATGTATGCACTAGACGTTTCTTGTAATTTGCCATAGAAGTTGTCAATGTCTCCATCTACTGCATCTAAGTTTTACAAGAAAAATGTGTGTGTGTGTGTGTAGATGTAGGTATGTATGTATAGAGATAGATGATAGATAATGTATAGATGGATGGATGGATGGATGGATGGATGGACAGACGGATGGACAGACAGAAAGACAGACAGACAAAGACAGCTCTACATGGGGCTCCCCTTGAGGTGCACCCGGAGGCTCCAGTTGGTTCAGAATGCGGCCGCGCGGGGGATTCTGGGAGCTTCTCGCTACTCCCACGTAACACCTCTCCTGCGTGAGCTGCACTGGCTACCGGTGGCCTTCTGGGTGCGCTTCAAGGTGCTTGATACCATCTTCAAATCGCTCCATGGCTCGGGGCCTAGCTACTTACGGGACCGTCTTCTGCCACATACCTCCCTACGTCCAATACGCTCCCACAGAGTGGGCCTACTGAGGGTACCAACCGCCGGTCAATGCCGGCTAGCGGTGCCCAGGGGTAGGGCCTTCTCTGTGGCTGGGCCGGCCCTCTGGAACGACCTACCCCCCGAACTTCGCACTATCACGGACCTTCCCCTCTTCCGCCGCTCACTTAAAACATATTTATTTCAACAAGCTGGTCTTGCGTAAACAGTATTGACTCTCATAACATAACTTCTGCCAAATACGTATATGGATTTTAGATTTAGGGAATTTTAGCTTAGGAGGGTTTCTATTTTAATGTTCTTAAATTTTAGTACAGGTAAATTTAATTCGTTTTTAACTTTGTATATATTGTATGTTTTATATGGTTTTTTAATTTTTTCCTGTACACCACCCCGAGTCCCTTTGGGGAGAGGGGGGGGTTTATAAGTCTAATAATTAAATTAAATTAAACAAACATTTCTATAATGTGCACAAAAGGAATGAGATTAAAAAAAGAAACAAATGATAATATTTTTCAAAATATAAGGCTAGATTAGAATAGAATAAATGGGTATTTACAGTACTTATAATCCAGTTTAAAGTTCCACTGGCCAGATTCTCTTCATAGTCACAGGATTATAGTTTGGTTGCTTGGCAACCAGTTTGCATTTACAGCTGTTTGCAGCATCCCATCCCACAACTTTTTTTTTTTTGCTGGAAATTGGCATTTATTTCTGATTTCTGGCAAATAAAATGTCCTTTATGGCCAATGAGTTCAATTAATGACCATGAAAAAAGTAGTACAATCAAGTTGGACATGTGATTACTTGGTTAATGATTGGCAACATTTACAGCCATAGTTCTGGGCTCAATTATGGTCATAAGCTGAGAACCACCTTTGGCATATTACTCAAGAACAGAACCAAATCTAAAGCCTTCTAATTGCAATATACATTTCCAGAATGCTAGTTGTGTTAGTATTCTGCAGCAAAAATAGCAGCCATAAGGTACATGTGCTTCTGATTTGTTTCGTAGCCCATGAAGCACATTTTGATCACAACTACTGAAAGTTAGTAGAACATTTTTCTAATTTTAAAACAGGAAGTATTTTTTAAAAAAGTACTAAAAAGTCAACAAAACGTGTATACATATACATTCTCTGAACTCACTGATGTATGACATGGCCTCGTTCATATTAAATATAGAACCTGGACAATAAACTGTTTTCATCCTTGTCCTAAAAATGAACAAATCTGTGATCACACAGGTTTTCAGGAATCATAATCAAGTTCAACAGATGCATGGTACCAAGACATGGCAAACAATTATTAAATAGCTGAGAATATATCTATTTCTAGCTGTTTTTTGATATCCATGATAAAATGGAAAAATAAGTCTGTTTTTTTGGAGATAGGACTTTAAGGCAACTTAACCATCTCACATAGAGGAGCACATCTGGCTTGTAAATGCTCACCCCGGCAGCCTCCGAAGTATCTATATGCTTCATGCTAACTTTGTAAAAGTTCTGTTCACAATTACCTTTTTCTCACAATGCTGAATATTCTTGGTCGATGTTTCGGGTCTGATCATACTTGATATGGAAGATTTATGTGAATAACAATCTCAGAATCGGCACTACAACATGCAAGGCACGTAAACACGTTTTGCAAGCATCAGTTTTCAGTGCTGAGGGCCCTCCAGTCTCTCCTAAGTGTTTGTTCCAGACCATCAGAAGGTGAGAAGTATGTCAGCCTCTCCTATTCCTGTCTTTCCTTTCGCTGAGAACTTGAGTATCATCGAGATACAAATACTACATCAATTCTAGGGTTCTTTTTATTTTTTCAAAAAGGCACAGCTCCAAATTGTATGTAGTCTCTTTTTTCAGGCTTTTCCATGAAGCAATATGAGATTATACAGAGGCAAGTGTGTTTTCAAGAGCCATCACCTTTGTCAAAACGACAAAAGTAGGGCTCTGTATCTCTTCTACATACATGTGACATCTTGGTGAATTTACAGAAGCGGCAGAGTTTTCATCTTCTTGGCATGACATCTCTTTTATCTTCTGCTCCCTCCTCCCACTGCAGTCACCATTGCCCAAGGAGTTTATTGTTGGAGTTTATTGCTAGAACTTACTACCCACTTCAAAACTGCCAAGCTATTAATAGTTTAATTGTCATGGTGCATCTACCAAGTCAATACAAATCCAAAGATTGAAGTCACTAGTCAGATAAATTGGAGCCTTTAATTCAGTAGTGAAATTCAAATTTTGTTTACTTCTAATTCTGTGGGCATGGCTTGGTGGTTGTGGCAGGGGAAGGATACTGCAAAATCCCCATTCCTTTCCCTCTCCTGGGAAAAGGATATTGCAAAATCTCCATTCCCATCTTACTCTGTGGCCAGCCAGAGGTAGTATTTGCCGGTTCTCTGAACTACTCAAAATGTCCGCTACTGGTTTTCCAGAACCTGCTTAATTTCACCCCTGCTTTAATTCTAGGGGAAGATCCATAGAAAATTGAAGCTTATAAAACCTGGGAAAGAAGAAGAGAGGATGGGAGGCTCAACATACTTGGTGAAAGAATCACATCATGAATCTGTATATCAGTCTAGAAATACAACTGAACCGTATCTATTATTCCAATAGGGGTAGAAAAACCTATGACACTTGTGTTGGGCAGGATTTACTGACTATGATCTATATAACAGATTTTCTAACATTTTGCTGGCAACCGTGGTTGGTATCTTCAAAGGCAAGATGATTGATCAATTATGCAGGCAACTAAGTTAGAAACTGATTCAGTTCTTCTCTTTATATCCAAGTGATTTGACTTCTGATTGGCTTTTTGAGTACAAGTGACCTATGAATCATTTGTACTTTCAGCAGAATAGTAGACTGAAGGAGGACCACAGCAATATAAAGTGAATGGGTGGGTATTTATTTATACTTTTAATAAAATTTGTTGTATCTGCCCATTAGCCTTCAGAGGGATCCTCAAGGTGGCTAACATTCATAAAACTTGAGTACACTCCTTCAAAAAATAGACATGCATCATTAAAAGTAAAGATAAATTAATTAGAAGCAATTTAACTAAGCAACCAAATATCATCACTTCCCCACCACTTTAAGCTTGAATCACTTAGCAAGTCACAATATGAACTTAATATATCTCCTCATCTTTGTTTCTATCTTCATCTTTATCTTTCTTGTTCACTCTAAAGATTACTCTATTATATATGAACAAATTTAACTGTGTATCATTTATATTGAATTGTTAATATGAATTTTTGTTTATGTATGTTTGAACAATGTAATGAGGATTACTCAAATTTGATATACTGTATTTTTCAGAGTATAAGACGCACCTTTTTTCCTCTAAAAAGAGGCTGAAAATCTGGGTGCGTCTTATACATCGAATACAGCATTTTTTTGCCTCCTGGAACCCCGCCCCCTTCACCAAACTGGCTGTACCTAGTCTTATGGAGGCTTCCAGAGAGCTCCTGGGGGCTGGGGAGGGCAGAAATGAGCCTCAAACAGGCCATTTTCCCCTCCCCCAGTCCCCAGCAGCACTCTATAAGCCTCCAGAGGGCTATGCATGCAATTTATTTGACCAAAAAATGGTCCATTTCCCGATAAATGGGCCGGTTTTTTTGCTCATTTTTGACACCCCCAACCCCCCAGGAGCACTCTGCAAGCCCCCCCCCCCAAGACTAGTTATGCTTATTATTTGAAAAAAAATGGCCTCATTTTCACAGAGAAACGGGCTGTTTTGGAGAGGTTTGCCAAGTGCAAAGGCTTCCTCTCCCCTCACCTTTTGGAAGGCTCTTTAACTGTTTCTGTGTCAGAAGAAACAAGGTCTTAAGATTTGTCAGCAATTTCCTTCTCCAGGACATGGATAAATACACCTGGAAACATCAACATACCTACCTACTCTCTCTTTATACCTACCAACCTACTGTATTTCTCTCTATATATATTTCTCTCTATATATATCCCTTTACCTACCTACCTACTCTCTCTCTCCCTACCTACCTACTGTATTTCTCTCTATTTCTCTCTCTCTCTCTCTCTCTCCCTTTATCTACCTACCTACCTACCTACTGTATTTTTCTTTCTTTCTCTCCCTCTCTCTCCCTCTATCTACCTATCTACCTACTTTGTTTTGTAATTTGCCTCTTCAAAACCTTATACTCCGGTGCGTCTTATACTCCGAAAAATACGGTAATAGAGAAATGTTTAGATTGAACAAGAAAGACATAGATGAAGATAGAGATAAAGATGAGTTAGACATTTCTTGTTCATGTATGTTTGAACAATATAATGAGGATTACTTAAATTTGATAAAAGTGAGAGATTACTAATACTGTTATTGTGAATTAGATTGATGTGAATGATACAGAAACAACTCTGTTCACACACTATATGGATGTATATTTTTTTTAAAAAATAATAATAAATATATTTTAAAAAGCTTAATATATGAATGCACCTAACATATGTGCACTTCTCTTTGTGGATAATTATTAGAAATATTAATATTCAGCATTAAGAAAACTTAACTTATACAAGTTGTTTGCAAATTTCCACCTCTCTCAATTAGATGAAACAATAGTTGGGCTAGATCCAAGGCATGATCCTCCAATAGGTGAAGATTAAGTCTTCTTATCTTTCTTCCATCCTCTGGCATTCCACAATGCCATCTGTATTGACTTGTAGCCCTTCTGCTGTTTGTGAATCCTCTCATGGCATCACCCGTGAATGAATTGACTATTTCTATTGAATATTTCTCTCCATTCAGAAAGAGATAAGCATTCAGCAGACTCAGTCTTCCTTAATTATTCTCATCATACTTTTCTGGTAGAAGAAGCGTGAGACTGATCCACCTTTTCAGAGCAGGAGAAAGCTCCAGCTGGCTTTAGGAGTTTTGAAAAGAGAATAATATTTGAAACCTTTGAGAGTTATGAAGCTTTCCTTGCCATGGCAAACTAGGTGGGAAAATAATTATGTATGGATGAAGTTTGATAGCATAAGATATGTCTCTTAAAAACATAAAGGAGGGCAAGGAAATACTGCAAGTGTAGAAGGCAGAAAAAGAGGAAGTTGTTAGTGGTTCTTTACATTATATACATAGACGTATATGATTTTTAATTTAGGTGAACCATAGGATCCTGTTCTCTACCAGCTCTTTTTCACTTTTTTCTGTCAGATTCAGATAAGTAATCAATGTCTAGATTTGCACATCAGTAAAATCATTTGCTTAATCATGGTATGTTGTTTAAAATAGAATTGATTTGGATTGCTCAATCACAAAGTTACAGACTTTACAAGTTGGGTTATTATGGCTCAGCATTTATTATGGCTCAGCATATCACACACACACACACACACAATATCGCTGGATTCACACATCATACTAAGGCATGCTTTGTTTACCCATTATTTATTTATAAATTGCAGCTCCTTAGATTGATGTAAAATGCAACTCAATAATTTATGGTTTAATATAATAGTTAGATTCACACAATATGCTGTCCAAATCAATTGAATTGGACTATGCTTATTTGATTGTATGAATGAATCAATGGCTACATTAGTGAGATTAACAAACTGGAATTTAATCCAAGAGTTACTTGGGGATAACTCCACTGAAGGATTTGTATTGGCATTCAATTATATTCTTACTTAATTTATTGGTTCGCACCTATCCTTGAGTCTGTGTTTCTTTTTGATATTTGAAACGGAGACAGTAAATAAAAAAGCTTCACCAACGTTTTGTTGGTATAGTAATTGCATCTTTCAGAAAAATCACACTAAAGATATTCATGTCTTAATGATATCCAGACTAGGTTGCAGAATCATGGTCTTCAGTTGGCTGTCTTTACAAAATGTTTGATTTAAATATTGTTCCCCCAGTGACCCAAAAATGGAAGTGGGCTCCTTAGAAGCATTATACTGCAATTCTGTTCCATTAAAAAAAAGAAAAACAAATCTATTGCTTATTTCAGGCCTAATCAAAGGTGGAGTTCTAATGCCAAAAGTGACTTCAAGAAACATTTCCTTGTTTGATCTTGTACATTCTGATAAGCATCTGGTGTCCTGTTGTATCTCTTCCTATAGCCATGATGTCAAATCTATGGCATGCATGCCACAGGGGGCATGCAGAGCCCTCTCTGTGGGCATGCCAGCTGTCGACCCAGCCCAGTTGCACCATGCATGCATGCATGCCTCCCGCCAGCCTTCTCTCTTTGGGTCTCTGTCGTGCATGCGTGGGGGCGGGTTATGCGCATGTACATGCATGGAGGGGGTGTATGCGCAGAGGCTGCTCACATTGCATTTGCATGTTTCCCTCCTGCATGGGCCTGGAAAGCCTCCTCACCAGCCTGGAAACTAAAAATAGAAGATGTGACCAGGGCGCATCCGCAGGGGGATGAGGCACATGCACGGGGGGCACTCGCATTGCATTTTTGGATTTCTCACAGGCTTTGGGAACTCTGCACCCCAAAGGTTAGCTATCACTGTCCTACAGTCAATGTGGTTGAAGTTGCAGCTCAGCAATATCTGCCACATCGATGTTCAGCATCCTTGATTAAGGCTCAAATTGACTAGTAGGTATGGTAGAATTACATCTTCTAACTGAGAGGGAACAAGATTAAAATAATTATCTAGAAAATGTAGTTAGAATATTGGCCTCATCTGAGTCCTTCTAAAAATGGGAAAGCACCTCAAAGTAAGGGAGCAGAGGTGTGCTTGGATCCATAATGATTATATTTTGTCCCTGGAGATGTGACCACATGATTGAAAAGTAGATTCTGTTTTTTAATTTGAGGTATCATTGCTGAACATTATGCTATTCTGATTTTCTCTTGATTTGTTTTCTGGGTTTTGATTGTTTTTAATGAAGAATGTTAGTTAAGTACTGTAAAGAAAAGCCAGAAAGACTTAAAGTTCCAAAATGATATTTCAGACAATATCCCTTGAAGATTGGATTGAAGGATTTCTAAATGATTTTCATTAAAGAGATAGATGATGGTGGGTGGGCAGGAGTGAGAGAAATGATTGGCTTCCACTTGAGGTATTCATGCAATTGCCCCAAGTTACCATTCCCACCACCTTCCATTCCATATCACCAATGGTCAGAGATGATGGGAATTGTTGTCCAATAGCACCTTATTGTCCAAGGATCAGAAAGGCTGTCTTAAAAACTGCAAGTATCTGCTAAGAACAGATGTTTAACCATGCCAAAAAAATGGGGGGAGGGAGTAGGCATTGAATTCATTCTTTTTTTAATGCTGAAGTATGGTGAGCATGATAGTTCCAAAGTGAATGGAGAAGTCTGAAGTGCAGAACTGCATATGTGCATAACAGCTTTGACTCCCAGACTGTGCGTTTTTCCTGTCATGTATTCCTGGCCTCATATTATACAATGCATTACTTTAATATTAAATTGACAGTATTGTAAAGTGTGAAGATGGGTGTTAGATGTTTGATTGTTTTTATTTGCACAGGAGCCAATTGGATACTTGAGAACAATTTCTGAATAATGTGCAGTTCGTGTTTTGTCTAAGATCCAGCAGCATCTTCTTTGGAAGATCATTCTCACAAAAAACCCATCAGATTTTACAGATCCTTATGTTCTTCCTATCTATTTTGACGACATTCTTCTTCTTTCTAAGTTCCTGATAGTCAGAAAGTTGAATCGGATTTGATCCAATGTATTTGGTTCTGTCACCACCAGATGGACATTATTACATGCTGAGAGACTTCCCAGTGATCTAACAGACTTTCTCTGCTCTAAAATGTATTGAAGCCATTTGTAATAATCATGGCTGAGGTCCATCCATCCAATTCTGTTGCTACTATCTTCCTTTCCTTTCATTACACTTTTATGTTCAAAGTTTTTTAGAGATTTAGAACAGCCAAAATAAAACTGAACAGCGTTATGTATTATTGTTGTGCAGTGCTTGATTTCTTCTGATTCTTCATGACTTTATGAAAATCATTTCACAAGGGTTGACTGCCAGTAACTGCTCCTTCAAATTTTGTAAGCTCATTGTGTCACCACTGGCAGTATCTAGTATCTTATTTTTCAGCTGCTTTTTCAATTATCTTTATTTTTCCCCAACTATTTACGTCTTTCCAATGACTGTTGCATTTGTTTCATGTGTACAAAATATTTAAACTTTATTATCCATATTTTCTAGTTATTTTATGTGAACAATTTTCTATATGTCTTGTTTTCAAGCAGTGTCTAATGCTTATGGCTGGAGCTATTCCCAAAGAATAGAAAGAGTAGAATAAAGTAGGGTAGGATAGGGTAGGGCAAAAGTAGAACAGAGTGGGGTAGCGTAGCGTAGCATAGCATAGCATAGCATAGCATAGCATAGCATAGCATAGCATAGCATAGCATAGCATAGCATAGCATAGCATAGCATAGCATAGCATAGCATAGCATAGCATAGCATAGCATAGCATAGAATTCTTTATCAGCCAAGTGTTATTGGACACACAAGGAATTTGTCTCCGGTGCATAAGCTTTCAGTGTATATACAAGCAAAAAGTGATAAACCATGATCATAAACATAAGCAATCAACATAAATCATTCTATGATATGAAATAAAACAATTAATATAAATTGTAAGACACAAGCAACAAGTCACAGTCATAAGAAGACAAGGAAATAGGAAAGATGAGAAGAAAAATAGTAATAACAGGTCAAGAGAAGTAAATTTATTTAAAATTATTATGAGCAAAGGAAAGACAAGGATTGGGCTAATCAGATTTGAAATTATATTTTGCTGCTTGCTGTTTAATTTGGATGAAAGAGTATTGTTAATAAATAGAAGGTTACTGGATTTAGATGGTCATGATCTGAGATTTGGATGGCATGGGTATCTATGGTATGATAAAGTTAAGCGGAATTTAATGATTTAAACATCATTATGTTAGATGGGATATTCTGAGTAAGGAATAAAAATATAAACTCAGGTTTTGCTCCAGACTTTATAGATGAGAAATGATATGTAAATGGTTGATCTACCAAGATGTACTAGATTTTCTCAAGGGAACTATAAAATGAAATTAAGAGAAGATTTGATAGCAGAAGGATATTCTTGCTAATGGTTTTCTTATGTAGAATTAAAAAGGAAGGTTTGAAGAGGATAAAATGTTTTATGGTTTTGAACAAAGTAAGACTGAATTTTAAATAGATACTTATGTACCAACTGTGAGCATGTTACTGCTCAAATGTATACACTTTTTCTGAAATATGAGACAAAAAAGTGAATGAGTCAAATGTTTGGCTATAATATACAAATGGACCAATGAAAAATATATGGCTGAAAGAATTGAAATGTACATGATGTTCTAGCCTTAAAGAGAATGTTTATAAAATGATGTATCTTTGGTGTTTGTCACCATACAAATTGTTCAAATCAGTGTTTCTCAACCTTGGCAATTTTAAAATGTGTGGACTTCAATTTTCAGAATTCCTCAGCCAAGGAGTCCACCTATTTTAAATCTGCCAAGGTTAAGAAACACTGGTCTAGAATGTATTGTTGTTGTTAGTTGTGAAGTCGTGTCTGATCCATTGCAACCAATGATGGGATTCAAATAATTTAACAACCAGTTCTCTGCCCTAATGATTTCTTCCAACAACCGGTTCACCAAACTGCTAAGAAAGTTAACAACTGGTTCTGGTGCGAAATGGCTGAATCCCACCACTGATCAGAACCCCATGGACAGTGTTCCTCCATACCTTCCTGTCCTCTACCATCCTCTGGAGTCCATTTAAGCTCATGCCTACTGCTTCAGTGACTCCATCCAGCCACCTGATTCTCTCTGTGGTCCCCTTCTTCTTTTGCCCTCAATCTTTCCCAGCATTAGGCTCTTATCCAGTGAGTCCTTCCTTCTCATTAGGTGGCCAAAGTATTTTAGAATGTATTAAGGAACTTCAAATCTTTGCTGGAAATCTGAGCATTCTGAAGGGACAATTTATCATGTATGGTGGACAAAAAATCCAAAATGTTTTGGATACAAATACATATATTAATAATGGAACTGCAGACAAGGCTGAATTATTATTATTATTATTATTATTAATAATAATAATAATAATAATAATAATAATAATAATAATAATAATAATAATAATAATAATAATAATAATAATAATAATAATAATAATAATAATAATACAACCACCAACCCAATAGTTATATTTATGATCAACTTTAAACATTTTATAGGCTTTTTGCATGAAACAGGAAAAAAGCGCACTTATGATTTGTAATTCTGATGATTAAAAAAAAGGATAATAAAACAAAATGAGAGAGTTTTTTGGAATTATAGAGTGAATTTTGTAAACATACCTATATTTGCTGCAAAGGAAATTGGAAGTTTCTTCCTATTTTTTTCTTTTTGATTCTTCTCTCTTGCTTTTCTTTTTTCTTTCTGTCTTCACTACTTTTACTCTTTACAACTTATGACCATGTGACCACGGAGATGCTACAATGGTCGTAAGTATGAAAAGCAGTCACAAGTCATTTTTTTTCAGTGCCGCTGTAACTTCGAATGGTCCCTAAGTGAACTGTTGTAAATTGAAGACTGTCTGTATTAGTTTGTGCTAGTTTTTATGTGCTTTGTAAAAAACTAATAAGAAAGGAAAAGTATTAGATTAATTTAAGAATTACAAATTTCCAGTATCTAGACTTGAAAAAGAAGACATGTTATCATCATCCCTGCCTTCCCCTATTTTGGTTTGATTGACATTAGGAAAAAAAACCTGGCTGATTCCAGGCTCCTTTTCCATGTTTTCTCTCATTAGGGATTCAGCCGGTTCAGACCGGTTCTGGCAAAGTGGTAGCTCTGACGATCAGCTGAGAGCGAACCGGTTTACTCCGACGATCAGGTGGGCCCGCCTGCTCACCCTTGCGCTATACTGACCTATATTTCCTTTGTTTGAAGCCCATCGGATAGGCACGGGCAGAGCGAATTGCTGCACCTCAGCTGTTTTGCTCACTGGGGTTGCAGTAGAAGGTACGTTTTTGAGCTCTTTTGAAACCCACTGTGCTCAGTGAACCAGTTGTTACACTGGTTGAATCCCACTACCGCTCATTAGATGTTGTGCCAAGAATCAACAAACCACCCTCCTTTGTTTCATCTTTGATTTATTTCTTGCAGTTCTTCTAGCTTGACTGCTATGGTAGCTTTGCCCCATTGTGCAAAATATAATTAGATGCCAGTTACAGTCTGCCATTGTCATTCAGAATTCATGCATCCAATCCCTTCGTTGTGAAACATTTGGGAATATTCCCTGCCATCAGAAAACTTCCCTCTGCAAAGGAAATATATACAGTTCCATAGCGTCTGTTCCATTTTGCTTTGAAGCCAGGATGTGCCGTAATAGTATAAAGCCAGTCACCGTATTCCTTCTATTTATTTAACTTAAATAAATCTCAACTCGAGCACAGCTGCAAAAGTAATCAGTGGGTCTGAGCCTGCTCCTTAGCAAGAAAATATTTTGGTAGCTTTAAGGTGAGTACTATTTAAGATATAAATATTTTCATGTTATTTTAACACTGTGCCATTGCCTCCAGAATGATTTCAGTGTGCTCTTGCCACGGCTGACAAGTGTGAGTTTTAATTTATCTGCTAATTAGCCCAAAGCAGGGGCAGCGTGAAATGCAAGTGATGCTTTAATTTGGTGCTGTGTTACTCTGTGTTTGTGCAAGCATTCTCTTTTCTCACTACTAATGGATTCCTGGCATCAAGGAGGTGTATGCAGACTAAATATATGTGATGCCAGATTCTTTGTAATTCCCTCAACTTTTTATAAAAGTAAAAACAGCTGTTGCAGCCTTAAAAGGGGAAAGGGGAGCCACTTTTCCATGCTGCCCATGCATGATTCTTTAAAACCAGCATCTCACAGTGCTATTCAATTAGCCTTTCTTCTACCCATGACTGATTGCACTGACCAGTGTTTTTTGCTTTGTTTTGGGTGAGGAGGGGGAGAAATCAAAGAAAAGCCATATGAAATATTTATTCTTCTGTAAATTTGTAATCTCTTTTCTTAGGTCTGACTTACGGGACTGGAGGCTAAAACATATAAAGAACGGTTGCTGGAATTGGGTATGTCCAGTTTAATGAAAAGAAGGGTGACATGATAGCAGTGTTCCAATATTTCAAAGAAGAGGGAGACAAGCTATTCTCTAAAGCACCTGAGGGCAGGACAAGAAGCAATGGGTGGAAACTAATCAAGGCGAGAAGCAACCTACAACTAAGAAGAAATTTCCTGACAATTAGAACAATTAATCGTTGGAACAACTTTCCCTCAGAAGCTGTGAATGCTCCAACACTGGAAGTTTTTAAGAAGAGATTGGACAACCATTTGTCTGAAATGGTATTCTATTCTATTCTATTCTATTCTATTCTATTCTATTCTATTCTATTCTATTCTTCCTGTCCCTAAATCAAAGAACTCCAGTGAATATTTTTCCTCCACGAATTTCTGACTATTGTACTCAATGGCACTAACACGAGCACCTATTCCCATGATGGCGAACTTATGGCACGCATGCCACAGGTGGCACGTGGAGCCATTTCTGAGGGCACGCGAGATGTTGCCCTGTCAGCTCCAGCACGCATGCGCACAATGGCCAGCTGATTTTCGGCCTTGATTTTCAGCAGTTTTTTGTCCTCTGGAGGCTTTAGGAAAGCCTCCTGAAGCCTCCAGAGAGCGAAAAACGGACTTACCGGGCCCACCAGAAGTTGGAAAATAGACTGGTTTCTGACTTCCAGAGGGCCTCTGGGAGGGGGGTGTTTTCGCCCTCTCCAGCTTTCAAGAAAGTTATGCATGCATGCGCGGGGCAGCAGAATGGGGTGTCCCACACGTATGCACAGGGGGCATGGCATGGGATTAAATTATGGGGGTGGGCACCCAAGTGCGTGCAATGGTGCGCAAGCGTATGCTTTTGGCACCCGAGGCAAAAAAGGTTTGCCATCACTGACCTATTCTAATGCTAATAGCAGTCTTTGGGTGATTTGGGGGTAGGATTCTCTTTACCCTAACATGATTTTCCCTATGTTTTTTCTTGCCTAGAAGTTATATTTAGAAAGACGCAGATGGACATATTGAGTGTATTTGCATTTTCCATATCTGTTCCTTTAGCTTCAAGGAGTAGTGAATATACTAGTTGAAGTTTCTAATTCCTTTCTCTAATTCTCCAGAAGCGAAGACAGTTGACCAAGTTTACATTATGCTTCAAATACCTAAAAATCTGAATTGCTCAAAAGCAGTTAGAATAATCACCTATAACTGCCTTCCGTTAATTCAGAAATGTTGAGAATAAGAAACAAATAATATTTTTTTCTGTCACTGTACCATTGTGAATTGCCTCAAGTCTTGGAAAAACAAAATCATCACTTTACACCAAAGAAAGCAAATAAAATTTAAAACCCTAGCAGTATGGTATTTTTATGAGGCTGTTGCCAAAAAAGAAGGGGAAATTTATAGAATATTACTCTTTCTCATTTCAAGGCTATGGAGGGGCGATGCAAAGCTGTTAAAGTAACATTTCCTTAAAGGACCTTTTAGGCAACTGATACTTAAGAGAAGTGTGATGAAGAGTACTTTCCAAAAAGGAAACAATACAATACAATACAATACAATACAATACAATACAATACAATACAATACAATACAATACAATACAATACAATACAATACAATACAATAGCAGAGTTGGAAGGGACCTTGTAGGTCTTCTAGTCCAACCCCCTGCGTGGGCAGGAACCTTATACCATTTCAGACAAATGGCTATCTAACATCTTTTTAAAGACTTCCAGGGTTGGGGCATTCACAACTTCTGGAGGCAAGCTGTTCCAGAGGTTAATTGTTCTAACTGTCAGGAAATTTCTCCTTAGTTCTAAGTTGCTTCTCTCCTTGATTAGTTTCCACCCATTGCTTCTCGTCCTGCCCTCAGGTGCCTTGGAGAATAGTTTGACTCCCTCTTCTTTGTGGCACTCTCTGAGATATTGGAACACTGCTATCATGTCTCCCCTGGTCCTTCTCTTCATCAAACTAGATATACCCAGCTTTTATAATACAAAACATTATAAAAGAAAATGCAAGCTAAACTAATTTCAACTGCCCTGCATCTGAATAGAAAATATACTAACTGACCTCTCCAATATTGCTGACATCACGAGGTCATAGTACTTTATAATGGCTTTTAAATTGGAGCACAGTCTTGTGGGAAATTATTAGTTGTATCAGCAAGTAGGATTAGACTAAAATGACTTATACAACACTGTTGTATAAGCTGTTCCCAGCCACGCGTTGCTGTGGCCCAGTCTGGTTAAATGGCCAACCAATCTGTGTGTAGATCTACACCTGCACACACAAACACGTACACACAACCACCGTATAACCCCCACCTACCTACCTATTGTATTTCTCTCTCTCTTCCTCTACCTACCTACATACCTACCGTATTTCTCCCTCTCCCTCTCCCTCCACCTACCTACCTACCTACTTACCTACCTACCTACTGTATTTCTCCCTCAGAGTATTTTATGTCATAAAGGATGACACAATACCTGTGGCCCACTGCTCTCTCTGTATCCATCTAACTACCTTTTTTAAACAATGTTTTACATTTCCATGGCATGTACCTGGCACAGGTGTGACATCTACACAATCTATATATATCATTGGTGCCGTACGTGAAAGGAACGTTGTGTGAAAATGTGGAAGCGATCAGTGCAGTACTTTCGGAGATTAGCAGTTTTGAACAAACTCTTTTTACATTTTTATTTAATAATTTTAATAATAATAATAATTTATTTCTTATAAACCGCACCCTCTCCCCACAGGGACTCGGGGCGGTGCACAGGAGAAATAAGAACAATGGCTATATACATATTTCATTAAAAATAAATTAAATTAATTAACCTGTGCTAAAATACCCATTAAAACTATCTAACTAAAAATCCCCAAAAGACCCTAAAAACAGAGGAGTAGCTATCCCAGGCCGGCAAGGCAGAAAAAGTGTGTTTTCAATTTAAGACGGAAGGAGCGGAGGTCCGTGGTGGTCCTAATATCGGGGGGGAGGTCGTTCCAGAGGGCTGGGCCCGCCACAGAGAGAGCCCTTCCCCTGGGTGTCGCCCGCTGACAAAGTCTAGTGGACGGCACCCGGAGAAGTCCCTCTCTGTGGGAGCGAATCGGTCGTGAGGATGCATGAGGCAGGATCCGATCCCGCAAGTAGCTAGGATCCGATCCCGCAAGTAGCTATTTATATAGATTAGAGTAAAATTTTGAAAGTTAGGATGTACCTAAGGTAAAAGTAATTAGTGATGGATTCCATAAAGTAGAAGTTTCAGGAGGTCTACATCGTTGCAAATCTTTAAGGGGAACCCTGGGTAATCATCTTCTAGGGATGCATTCCTTCCAACTCTATAGTTGTAGATTATCAGCAAAATGTATAGTTGAGATTTAGAAGGCCACTCCCTGATAGTCACTTTTTAAAAGCTCTGTGCAGGAAAGATTAATTTAAATCCCAGGCATGCTAGAATCATGTACTGCCTAGGGAGGCAGTTGGGCGTGTTAGTTGTATACCTGGCTCCTCGCTATACAACAACAGCCCTGCCCGCGCTGCTTGAGGTTATAGCCGGGGTGGCGGTTGAAACCCCCAGACTTGTAGTCATGGGGGATTTTAACCTGCCATCTGCAGGTGAGACCTCTGGTGTAGCTCGGGAGTTCATGGTTTCCATGACAGCCATGGACCTGACTCAGGTAGTTCTAGGCCCTACTCATGAGGGCGGACACACTTTGGATCTCATCTTCGTCTCGGGTCAGTGGAGTAGTGATCTGGGAGTAGGGGATTTAGTCATCACACCCCTGTCATGGACAGATCATGCTCTCCTTCGGCTCGACTTTCCGACCGCCACACCTCACTGTGAGGAGGCGGAACCAAATATCCCTATATGGTTCCGCCCCAGGCTCCTGATGGACCCGTTAAGGTTCCAGAAGGAGCTTGGGCCAATTCCTGCGGACTTGCTCCACGACTCGGCTGAGGACCTAGTGACTGCATGGTTAAGTGCGGCCGCCGGGGCCTTGGACCGAGTCGCGCCCTTGCGGCCTCTCTTGCGGTGACGAACCACCTGGGCCCCTTGGTTTACCGAGGAGCTCAGGGGGATGAAACGCCACAGGAGACGCCTAGAGAGCAGATGGAGATCATCTCGCTCTGAATCCGACCGAACACTAATAAGAGACCACATTAGGACTTATTTAGTGGCAATAAGGCTGGCCAAACGTGAATATTGTGCCACACTTATTGCATCCGCAGAAAACCGCCCTGCCGCCCTGTTTAAGGTAACCCGCTCCCTCCTCCAACAGAGGCCGGGGGAAGCCTCTTTACAGGGTCGAGCAGAGGAATTTGGGATTTATCTGCAGGAGAAAATCGCTCGGATTCGAAGCGAGTTACCCTCCATTGTCAATAGCCCTGTCGAGAGTGCCAAAGCAGCTCTTGAGACACCATTGTGGGAGGAGTTTGACTTTGTTACTATCAAAGATATGGACAAGCTGTCAAAGAGACTCAGGGCCACCACATGTTTATTGGACCCATGTCCCTCCTCGCTTGTACTGGAATCCTAGGAGACGACACGAGGCTGACTTCAGGGCATTGTCAACGCATCTCTGAGTGAGGGGTCCTTATCTACCATTTTGAAAGAGGCAGTGGTGAGGCCCCTCCTCAAGAAGCCGTCCCTGGATCTGGCATTATTAGAAAACTATCGTCCCGTCTCCAACCTCCACTTTCTAGTGAAGGTTGTTGAGAGTGTGGTGGCCCAACAGTTTCCACGACACTTGGATGAAGTTGACTATCTAGATTCGCGCCAGTCCGGCTTCCGACCTGGGCACAGTACCGAGACGGCATTGGTCGCATTGGTCGATGATCTCTGGAGGGCACGAGATAGAGGATTTTCCTCTATCCTAGTCCTATTAGACCTCTCAGCGGCTTTTGATACCATCGACCATGGTATCCTATTACGCCGACTGGGGGGGTTGGGGCTGAGAGGCACCGTTTTACGGTGGTTCTCGTCCTACCTCTCTGGTCGGTCACAATATGTGTTGACGGGGGGGAAGAGGTCAACTTCTAGATCCCTCTTATGTGGGGTCCCTCAAGGGTCGGTCCTCTCGCCCCTGCTATTCAACATATATATGAAGCCGCTGGGTGAGATCATCCGTGGTTTCGGGGTGGGATATCATCTGTACGCTGATGATACCCAGCTGTACATATCCACCCCGGACCACCCCAATGATGCCGTCAAGGTTATGTCCCGGTGCTTGGAGGCTGTACGGATCTGGATGGGTAGTAACAAACTCAGGCTCAACCCGTCCAAGACTGAGTGGCTGTGGCTTCCGGCACCCCGTTTCAGCCAGATTATTCCAATTCTGGCCATTGGGGGCGAAACACCAGCCCCTGTGGAGAAGGCACGCAATCTAGGTGTCCTCCTGGACTCCCGGCTGACTATGGAAGACCAGGTGGCGGCCATGGCCAGGGGGGCATTCCATCAGGTACGCCTGATGCGCCAATTGCGTCCCTTACTGGATCGGGGAGCCTTACGCACAGTCACTCAAGCACTCGTCACATCTCGACTTGACTATTGCAATGCTCTCTACATGGGGCTTCCTTTGAAGTGCACCCGAAGACTACAGTTAGTCCAGAACGCGGCCGCACGGATAATTACGGGAGCGCCTAAACACTCCCATATAACACCTGTCCTACGCGAGCTCCACTGGCTTCCTGTGGTCTTTCGGGTGCGCTTCAAGGTCCTAACAACCATCTTCAAAACGCTCCATGGCTCGGGACCTAGCTATCTGCAAGACCGTCTCCTGCCCCATACATCCCTGGGACCGACACGCTCCCACAGAGAGGGCCTCCTCAGGGTGCCGTCGGTCGGGCAATGTCGACTGGCGGCGCCCAGGGGGAGGGCCTTCTCTGTGGCAGGGCTGGCCCTTTGGAACGACCTGCCCCCTGAAATCCGCACCATTCCTGACCTCCGCCTCTTCCGCAAATGTCTTAAGACTCACTTCTTTCAACTAGCCGGCCTTGCGTAACCCCAGCACCACCAATTATAAACGAGGGTTTTAAAAACGGTTACAACACAGGCATCTAATATCTATGTATTTGTATTTTGTATTTATTGATTTAATTCTATGTTCGCCGCCCCGAGTCCCTTGTTGTGAGATGGGAGCGGGTTATAAATATGAAAAATAAATAAATAAATACCTAGGGTATTTCTACATACATCTATAACTTCATTTTGAAGATAGCAATAGCACTTAGACTTATAGTGTTTTTACAGCATTCTCTAAGCAGTTTACAGAGTCAGCCTATTGCCCCCAACAATCTGGGTCCTCATTTTATCCATCTGGAAGGATGGAAGGCTGAGTCAACCTTGAGCCAGTGAGATTTAAATTGCCAAACTGCAGCTAGGAGTCACCTGAAGTAGCCTGCAGTACTGCACTCCAACCACTGCTTCACTACTGATCTTATAGGTCACATCCTCATGTTGAAATGTCTCTCTCTCTCTCTTATATTTAACTACAGCCAGCTATGTCTGTTTTTCTGAACTGTATTGTGTTCTCCCAGTATAACAGGAGTTGGGTCAAATCTACCCAATTTTGATTGGTGTGGGCATGTTGCTTCTTGGCCAGGTGTGTCTTATCATCAGCAAAAAGTGTTAACTGATAGGGACTTTAATACGTTCTACAACAAACTGTTAGGTCACCATCATTTATATCCTTGTTAATGAAGCAGAATAGAGACTGGTTGTGCGAACAGAGCCAAATGGTCCTGGCGTAGTTTGAACTGGTATACAGAGAAGAGCATAGCATGTTGAATCACTGGTCTGGATAACTCCTAGATCTTTACAAAACAGTTTCCCCCTCTCATGGCTGTTTAACATAGGAACTCCAACAATATTACTAAATCAATACTCAATCCAACCTGTGATCATTAAAGTTTTAAAATAAACTGCCTTGTTTTTAATTATATATATAAAAAATCTGGACGGAAGCATTATAAATAAATAACATTGATAAAATATTAATCTTCAGTATATCTATCTCAACTTTCTTCTATTAATAGGTATGATGGTAGAAACATCAAGCAAGACAATAGTTACCTCTATATGTTTTAGAGATGATTTAATGGTATTTGGCTTCTGTCTGCTACCCCCTACTTGAGTGGGACGTAATTTAGTATCTGAATCTGAAAAATGACAGAGACCAGAGTTTTGCAGGTGATAAAACCACAGATGCATCAAAATGGCATGCCATTTTCTCCCCAGGGAAATTTGTGCTATATTAACGTTTTTCATCGGGATGCTAGCCACTCCTGACCCTTCTTGTACATGCTGAAATTGCATTTTTGTAAATAAATGGATATTTTAAACAGCGCAATAGCCCAGATTCAACCACTGTGATGGCAAATCCCATAAAAACAAGAGTTGAGCCTGTTATGATTTAATTGCAACCAAGGCTCAAATGATACAGTATATTAAATCCATAAAATGGATACGATAGAGTATGCAGTAAAGGAAGGAAAGCAGGTTTTTTTTTTTGCAGCCATGATCCCATTGAAAACTTTATTGGCAAAATAAGGGTGATTATTATTTTTTGGTAACAACTGAATTCTGTGTCTTGGTGGAAGGAGACTCATCTTCTTCACTTGATCATACTTTTTTGTATTAGTTTTGAATAAAGAAAAATGAACTATGTGTATTTATGAAAATATGTACTACCTTAACCCAATATAATTCACAGTTTTTGAATAGTCCAAAAGAATTAGAAAGGAACTTTATCTCCAAACACATGGGTATTAAGAACTATTTTCTCTTTTATTTTGCCAATAAGTCCAATTTATTGAATTTCAGACTTTTTTCTGATGAAATTTCACTACTATTTGTATCTGCTTTCTAAATAATTGTGACTGATTCTCTGAACACAGGTAATCCTAATATACACCTTTACTTTACCCGATGTAATGCATTCTGAAATAATTTCACACACACCCCTCCCCATACATGATTATTAACAAACTGCCCTGTAAGATTCAGAAAACTGTAGATTATGGAGCCACAACTAAGTTTTGGTTCACATATTGGTTGAAAACCTGAAATTCAAATGCAAATTGAATAATCCCCGCTAGTAACCACCATCATTTGGAGGTGTTCATCTTTGGCGGGGATCAAGTGAATGTTCGTAATACCACAACCTACTTTTCAGATTACAGCCCTTATTCAGCTTGTGTTTAGAAAACACCCTGTGTTGCATATGCACACAGCTAGCAAGTTGCTTTTTTTTGTTGTTGTTGCTCCCTCTTGGTTGCCCTGGCAACTTCAAGGGTAAAAAGAGCATACTGACATACTGAAAACACAGTGTGTGCCTCCGTACAATGCATGCAGTGTGTGTCCAACACGAAACTTTTTTCTGCTTTGTGAAGAGTATTTTCTAGATCTGGTTGCATTGTTTCCATCGGAGGAGGAGGTGAGCCAAGTGAGCCTGTCGTGACAAAAATTTAATAGTCTGGTAGCCTCTTTTCCCAACTAACAATAAGAAGCTGAAGGTTATGGCTCTTAAAAGCTTATGTCTTTTAATAAGTCAGGAAAAAGGGTTTACCAGACTCCGTTCATGCTTTGTTCGTGTTCCCTTTCTTGGAAAAGGGGGAGGGGAAGGGAAGGGAGGCAGGCAGGCAGCATTGGCTGAAGTGCTGGCAAGGCTATAAAAGCAGCAGCTTATAGCTAAGTTTGGAAGGAGCCCATATGTGAAAGGAAATCTTGGAGCCCATTAGCTGCGCTGTGTGCAGGAAGGGGGTGCATTTCCATATTGTTTTTATGGTGGCAGCTCAGCAAGGATCCTACAGTTGGATGGCACTGCTATTGGGAAAACTCTGAACCACAGTAAATATTCTTGAATGGGCGCAGGGAATCTTACCAGATGTAGTTCATGGGGTTATTCCCATCTGCTAGAATTCAGATAACAATGATAAAAGACTGGTTTATTGGGGTGGGAATGGGATTATCGAGACAGTTAATAACATCCCATAACAGGCGTTTGGTTTGGCTGTATTTTCTCATTAATCTCAATCCAAGGGATAGTCAAATCCAGCGGAAAGAACATATACAAAATAGCCTTCTCTGTGAAATTTCGCATACCTTTCTTTTAACCTTCATTTGGATTAGCCTTGGCTTGGTGCTAATGAGAGCATTGGGCTAATGCAAATTCCTGGGTTTTTCAAACAATTATTATTATTTTTTATATTGAAAAAGTTTTATTGGTTTTTACAAATTTTTTAAGGTAGGGTAAGGGTAAGGTGAAATACAAAAATATTTTGAGAACTTTCACGTCGAGGTCGTTGGCCCCTCTGGGGCTTCATAATAAGACATTGGTAATACATTTTCCAATAATACTGCAAGGTGAAAACAAGTGCATACATCATAAATTCTAAATTCTATGCTGGCAATCGTGTACAAACATCCAGATAAAAAGTTATACTGTATTAATAAAAAGCAAAGTCATTTTTTAGACCTAAGTCTCTTGGCAATTGTATCATCTTGTTCTCCTTCCTGGCCCCCAGCGGGTGGGGCCGTGGCCCCCTCCGTCCCCCCTGGATCTTCCCCCAGGATAGAGGAATGTTTTTTAAGAAAGGCTTCCGCCTCAACAACTGTTTTAATCCTTACTCTTCCTTCATCCCAGAACACCAACATCCCTTCTGGCATCGCCCACTTAAACCAAATCCCGTGGTTAAATAATTTTTTAGATAAGAAGGAATACTTCCTCCTCACCTCTCTAATCTTTTTTGGGATCTGTTTCAAGATGGCGACTTCCTTTTGTTGGTAAATTAAAGGCCTGTCTCTCTGCGCCTTCAAAATTCCCTCCCTGGTCGACCTTCTAACAAATTTAATATGTATCTCGCTGGGTACTTCATTTAACCTGGCATATGTTGAATTAATTCTATAGACTAGGTCAATGTCCCCCCTGATCTCCTCTTTAGGTTTATGTAAATAGTCTGCTAAAATTGTACTCATGAGATCAGGAAGGCATTCACCAGTTTCCTCCAAAATGTTCTGAAATCTTAAAAAATATGACATTCTTTCAAAATCCATCCTAGACATATGACCAGACAAATCTGTAATTTCAGTGTTGACATTTTTAAGTTATCCCTTTGCCCCAGCCAACCCCACTTCCAGCTCCTCGGTCTTCTGCGTGTTCTCCATCAATTTTTTTTGTGTTTCCAAAAGTTCAAGCTTAGAGCTACACTGGTCTCTCCTCATCGCTTTAATTTCCAGCACCAAGGAGTTTAATGCTTCCTCCATCGCCGTCATTCTTTGTTCCAGTCCCGAATTCTCTGGTTGTTTTTTTGAAGCCATGATAAGCTATTATAATCAGTGCCACTAAAATGGCATTTTTTGGGTGCGGCTGCTGGAGCCAGTCAGGAGAAAAAAAAGTTCAGCTCAGAGTTGTAACAAGCTGTAGAGCCCAGAGAAGAAACAGTTTCCACAGTCAATTGTTAAAAAAGAGAAGGTATTCCAGGGAAGGAACCAGTTATTCAAAAAAAAAATCCATTAATAAAGAGAGACAGTCCAAATTACAAAGAAATGTTGGTGATTTTCCATAAAGAAATAGTCATTCAGGAACAAAGAGGAGCCATCTTCCACCGCCCAGCCAGGCAGCCAGCAGGAGAAAGTGAAAAAAGAAATTGTTTCAATAAAGCTGGACTTAGATACATTGTATAGAAACAAGCCGCAAAGCACTTTCACTTGTTCCGCAAAAGTCCGGATGAGAAATATCCGCTTCCTCGCAACGAGGAGCCATTTCTAAACGCCGCTGTTGTAAATCCGAGGGGGGGGTTGACAAACACCCCCCTCCACGTCTCTTCCAGTCCAAGCCGCCAGCAAGAAAAAGTTTTAAAGTCACTTACTCTCCGCCTTGCATCTCAAGCCCCGGCAAAGCCATCCGACCCGAGCGCTCCGTTCTCTCCAAATCCATTATTTACTGCCGTCCTCCATTGGCGAAGGGAACCAAGCCCCCCGCAGCATGTCTTCTTCCACCTGGACCGAAGACAAGGACCGTTCCTCCAGCTGCCGCCAGCAGAACCAGTCCAGGCAAGCCAGCCCTACGGAAGGTCCCCCCCAAAAAGAAAAAGGGGGGGCACCCCGCCCCGTTAGAGGCAGGAAAAAGAACAAAACGGTGGACGAACCCCAAGGTTCATCCGTCGCCGCCAGAAGCCGGAACAGGAAGCCCGGTTTTTCAAACAATTATTGAAATAAAGTCCACTCTAAACTCAATTGCATGTGCAAGATTTGGAAGGACTGGGGAGCATTAAGGTGGATATTAAAGTCAAACTAAGTGTGACAGTAATACACAAACAGCTGTTCTTGTCCCTTTGAGAATATCTATGGAATCAATAAAATCATACTATTTTGAATTTCTCTGGCACTCACTACATTACTAACCACAAGAGGTGTGCAAAAGAATCAATGTGTTCAAACTGCAATTAGGTTGGCTACTTACGTATTACTAAAATAAAATCCAAGAAGGGTGAAACTCCCCATCAAAACACAGAAGAAACTAAATATAAATTTGCATATGTGTCTAATTTGTGTCCATTTGTGCATATAGAGTCTTAACCACTCTCATGTAAATCAGTATTTTAAAAACTGGACCACTTTAAGAGGTGTGGATTTCAGTTCCAGAATTCTTCAGACAACACGCTGGCTGGGAAATTTGGGGAGTTGAAATCCACACATCTTAAAGTTTTAAAAACACTGCTGTAATTAAATGTGCATGGCTATAATGGAAAGAGAAGTGTCAAATTAACTGTCATCTTGCTTTAATCTACTGTCCAGGTGCTACCTCTGGATGGAGAATTCAAAAATCCCGATTTCTCTTCTTTTCTTTTTAAATTGGACTTAGACTGTTCCATCATTCCAATAGACACACAACTGTATTGTACTCAAAGACATACCTGCCGTTCCAATGATCTGGTAGATTTGCATCCTTCCTCCCACTTAAACAGGCATAGCCAGACTCAAAACTAAATTACAGTTAATTATAAACTAAATTTGATTAAAATACTTAATGAGAGTTAATATAATTACCCTTCCCCCCCATTATTTAATAGATTCCTCTTGGTTGCACTTTATAATTACAGTTCCATGGTAATTTTTGCAAGAATTCGGGGTGACTGCAAGCAAAGATTTCAGAGACATCTGTGGGGGTCTTGCAGTATTCCCTCTAGCAGCAAAGGATGCCTTCAGATAGACTACTTTCCTGTGAGTAGGACAAAAGGTGAATAGAATAGAATAGAATAGAATAGAATAGAATGGAAAAGGAAAAGGAAAGGAAAGGAAAAGGAAAAGGAAAAGAAAAGGGAAAGGGAAAGGGAAAGGGAAAGGAAAAGGAAAAGGGAAAGGGAAAGGGAAAGGAAAAGAAAAGGAAAGGAAAGGGAAACAAAAAGGAAAAGGAAAGGAAAGGAAAGGGAAAGGGAAAGGGAAAGGAAAAGGAAAAGGAAAAGGAAAGGAAAAGGAAAAGAAAAGGAAAGGGAAACAAAAAGGAAAAGGAAAAGGAAAAGGAAAGGAAAAGGAAAAGAAAAGGGAAAGGAAAAGGAAAGGAAAAGGAAAGGAAAAGAAAAGGAAAGGAAAGGAAAGGAAAAGGAAACGAAAAGGAAAAGGGAAAGGAAAAGAAAAGGAAAGGAAAGGGAAACAAAAAGGAAAAGGAAAAGGAAAAGGAAAGAAAAGGGAAAGGGAAAGGAAAGGGAAAGGAAAAGGGAAAGGAAAGGAAAAGAAAAGGGAAAGGGAAAGGGAAAGGCAAGGAAAGGAAAAGGAAAAGGAAAGGAAAGGAAAAGGAAAAGAAAAGGGAAAGGGAAAGGAAAAGGGAAAGGAAAAGAAAAGAAAAGGAAAGGAAAGGGAAACAAAAAGGAAAAGGAAAAGGAAAAGGAAAAGGAAAGGAAAAGGAAAAGGAAAGGAAAAGGAAAGGAAAAGAAAAGGAAAGGAAAGGAAAGGAAAAGGAAACGAAAAGGAAAAGGAAAAGGAAAAGGAAAGGAAAAGGAAAGGAAAGGAAAGGAAAAGGAAACGAAAAGGAAAAGGGAAAGGAAAAGAAAAGGAAAGGAAAGGGAAACAAAAAGGAAAAGGAAAAGGAAAGGAAAGGGAAAGGGAAAGGAAAGGAAAAGGAAAAGGAAAGGAAAGGAAAGGAAAAGGAAAAGAAAAGGGAAAGGGAAAGGAAAAGGAAAAGGAAAAGGGAAAGGAAAAGGAAAGGAAAGGGAAACAAAAAGGAAAAAGGAAAAGGAAAAGGAAAGGAAAGGGAAAGGGAAAGGAAAAGGAAAAGGAAAGGAAAAGGAAAGGAAAGGAAAAGGAAAGAAAAGGAAAAGAAAAGGGAAAGGGAAAGGGAAAGGAAAAGGAAAAGGGAAAGGGAAAAGAAAAGGGAAAGGGAAAGGGAAAGGAAAAGGAAAAGGGAAAGGAAAAGGAAAAGGAAAGGAAAGGGAAAGGGAAAGGGAAAGGAAAAGGAAAAGGAAAAGGAAAAGGAAAGGGAAAGGAAAAGGAAAAGGAAAGGAAAGGAAAGGAAAAGGAAACGAAAAGGAAAAGGGAAAGGAAAAGAAAAGGAAAGGAAAGGGAAACAAAAAGGAAAAGGAAAAGGAAAAGGAAAGAAAAGGGAAAGGGAAAGGAAAGGGAAAGGGAAAGGAAAGGAAAAGAAAAGGAAAAGGGAAAGGAAAAGAAAAGGAAAGGAAAGGGAAACAAAAAGGAAAAGGAAAAGGAAAAGGAAAGAAAAGGGAAAGGGAAAGGAAAGGGAAAGGGAAAGGGAAAGGAAAGGAAAAGAAAAGGGAAAGGGAAAGGAAAAGGAAAGGGAAAGGAAAGGAAAAGAAAAGGGAAAGGGAAAGGGAAAGGGAAAGGGAAAGGAAAGGAAAAGGAAACGAAAAGGAAAAGGGAAAGGAAAGAAAAGGAAAGAAAGGAAAGGGAAACAAAAAGGAAAAGGAAAAGGAAAAGGAAAGGAAAGGAAAGGGAACGGAAAGGGAAAGGAAAAGGGAAAGGAAAGGAAAAGAAAAGGGAAAGGGAAAGGGAAAGGGAAAGGAAAGGAAAAGAAAAGGGAAAGGGAAAGGGAAAGGGAAAGGAAAGGAAAAGGAAAGGAAAGGGAAAGGGAAAGGGAAAGGGAAAGGGAAAGGGAAAGGAAAGGAAAAGGAAACAAAAAGGAAAAGAGAAAGGGAAAGGCAAGGAAAGGAAAAGGAAAAGGAAAGGAAAGGGAAAGGAAAAGAAAAGGAAAGGACAGGGAAACAAAAAGGAAAAGGAAAAGGAAAAGGAAAGGAAAGGAAAAGGAAAAGAAAAGGAAAAGGGAAAGGAAAGGGAAAGGGAAAGGGAAAGGGAAAGGGAAAGGGAAAGGGAAAGGAAAGGAAAAGGAAAGGAAAGGAAAGGAAAGGGAAACAAAAAGGAAAAGGAAAAGGAAAAGGAAAGAAAAGGGAAAGGGAACGGAAAGGGAAAGGAAAAGGGAAAGGAAAGGAAAAGAAAAGGGAAAGGGAAAGGGAAAGGGAAAGGAAAGGAAAAGAAAAGGGAAAGGGAAAGGGAAAGGGAAAGGAAAGGAAAAGGAAAGGAAAGGAAAGGGAAAGGAAACAAAAAGGAAAAGAGAAAGGGAAAGGCAAGGAAAGGAAAAGGAAAAGGAAAGGAAAGGGAAAGGAAAAGAAAAGGAAAGGACAGGGAAACAAAAAGGAAAAGGAAAAGGAAAAGGAAAAGGAAAGGAAAGGAAAAGGAAAAGAAAAGGAAAAGGGAAAGGAAAGGGAAAGGGAAAGGGAAAGGGAAAGGAAAGGAAAAGGAAACAAAAAGGAAAAGGGAAAGGGAAAGGCAAGGAAAGGAAAAGGAAAAGGAAAGGAAAAGGAAAAGAAAAGGGAAAGGGAAAGGGAAAGGGAAAGGAAGGGAAAGGGAAAGGGAAAGGGAAAGGAAAAGGAAGGGAAAGGGAAAGGGAAAGGGAAAGGAAAAGGAAAGGGAAGGGAAAGGGAAAGGGAAAGGGAAAGGGAAAGGAATAGAACAGCATAAGCATAGCATTGCTTTATTGTAGCTCAGTGGTGAAACAAGGAGTCCTTGGTGCTCTCTGAGCTTGGTTGCTTTCTTGCAGATGTTTCATTAGCCACTACACCGATGGTTGTTACCTAGTTTGGGTAATGAAACGTCTGCAAGAAAACAATCACGCTCAGAAAGCACCAAGGCCCCCTCAACCCTGCAATTATTCTGAGCAATACATCCTTCCAGGTAGAAAAATACAGTATTTATCTTTCCAGTTTATATATACTTTGGTAAATCGGGCTTTCTTTCTTTCTCTTTTTTTTCTTTCATTCTTTCTCGTTTTCCTTTCCTTCTTTTTTCTTTTTAAAAGAATTTGTGAGATCTTTCAAGTTTCAAGAGTGCAAAAATTGATTGCTATATTACAGAATGCATCCTATTTCTTCTAGCCTCTCTAGTTTCCTCTCTAATTATCTTACCATACTGAGTTTGCAAATAAATGAGGTACTTTGTAATATATTCCATGTGCATTTACAATGTGAAATGCCAGAAGAGCAAAAGCATATGCGGCACAAAGCTTGGCTTTTTCTCGTTCCTATAGCGATAAAGACATTTTCAGTTCCAGCATATATGAGTAATGGTCAAGCACATCTGGAGGACACCAGATTAGGGAAGTTTGGTATAAAAATGCATAAGTACAATAAGGATTCCTTTGAAAACCGTTCTCTCAGGTAACTAACTAATGCTTATGATGCTACATCAGAAAAATGTAGTGAAACTTGGATACATTAAAATCATGGTATTGTAAATTGGAATGGACCATATAATTCATCCTATCAGATGAAAGCATCCATCTTTTTTCATAGGACATAACGTATTTTTCAGAGTATAAGACCCACCTTTTTCCCTCAAAAAAGAGGCTGGGTGCATCTTATACACTGAATACAGCATTTGTGTCTCCTGAAACTCCACCCCCTTCACCAAAATGGCCGTGCACAGCTTTTAGAAGGCTTTTAGAGAGCATCTGGGGGCTGAGGAGAGCAGAAATGAGCAAAAACCAGCCCATTTTTGCCTCCCCAGCCCATAGCAGCACTCTATAAGCTTCCTAAAGCCTAACCTTTTTTTTGACAAACAATGAGCCCATTTTCATGAAAAGTGGGCTGTTTTTTGCTCGCTTTTGTCGCTCCCTGGAGCACTCTACAAGCCTCCTAAGGGCTATTTGTGCCCTTTTTCTTTCTGCGCTTCCTCTGTCACCTTTGGATTGGCAAGAAAAGCAGGGAAATGATTCTCCCAGTGCCAAAAATTAATGTACCCCCCACCTCAGCAAATCAGTAGTCGGTATACATGAGTGTGCCTGCAACTGCCTCTGAAGGTTTATAGGAGCAGGGCTCCCAACTAAGCACAGAACTGTTCATACATTGACTTCTCAATATGTCTTGTGTCAAACAGGAAAAACATTACTTCTGAAGCAGAGCAAGGAAAAAAAGGGAAAAATTTGCTTTGTAAGGGGCTGCAGCAGAGGTGGTATTCTGCCGGTTCGGACTGGTTCTGGGTGCAGATAGGTTGAGTGACCACCAAATGGTTAGTGGAGCATCTTCATGCCAGCAAAAGCATGACACAAGTCCAACTAGTCTTTGGATGAGTCCCCAAAACCAGTTGGGCTTTTGGCTTCCCCATTGTCCTTCTGGCACTGAATAGAACTTTTTAGAATTCGACTTTGGACAGAATAACTACACTTTTGCTCGATCCTGATTTTGAAGAAGACATTTTTAGCTCTGTGTATAGTATGAAGGGTGGCATTTGCCAGTTCTCTGAACTGGTCAGAACCTGCTGAATACCACCTCTGCCTAACCCACCTTTCCTTCATCAGCCTGCAACTCAAACTATGTACCCCATGCAAATATAGATATGTTTACTCTTCTTACTTCTCTTAGAAGTGAAACTGTGTCTCACTTATTTTGGCCATAGCATGCAGGGGAATTCACTGGAGAAAGCAATTATGTTGTGAAAAGTTGGTGGTAAAAGGAAACTAGGCTACCAAAGAACACAATGCCTGGACATCATCAAAGGTGATTCAAAGAAACCGGACATGATCAGAAGTTGTGGAGTCAGTCATGACTGAATGGATAACATCATCTTCATCATCATTCCTCTTACAGGATTGATTTCATTTTGAGAAGAGATCATTTTCAACTGAGACTATTTTAGTGCTTTGGATTTTTATGCAAAATAACCTTCCACTATGCAAATATTTTTCTTTTTGTTAGCTATTAAAACATTTCATGAGACTTGTTGTATTTTCCTGAAAGGAAGTTTAAATTTTTTATTTTATTTATTTTATTTTTTGCTTTAAATGATGTGGCTTTAAAATGGGGAAAATATCCTGGATTTGATGGCAAGGGAGGCAGAGAGATTCTTTTAAATCTCTCTCTCTCTCAATCTCTCTCTCTCTCTCTCTCTCTCTCTCTCTCTCTCTCTCTCTCTCTCTCTCTCTCTCTCTCTCTCTCTCTCTCTCTCTCTCTCTCTCTGTTTCTGATGGAAGTTTCTGTAATTTAGTCTTATGGGATATTGGGGGTGAGCATGATAAATATGCAGTTTTGATGTGAAAGTCCGTATGAATTTCACAGCCAGAATGTTCCATGCTATTTGGGCAATTTCATACAAATTTGCTCTCTGAGATTCAATGTCCCAAGTTCTGACAAATATAAATACATCAATTTTTATGTCTTTTATTAAAGATTATGTGAATAACTTATCTACAAAAAATTATTAATATATAGAAATATATAATTTTGATTTACATTTCATCGACTTTAGTTGAGGGAGAGGTTTCCCCATTCACATCTTGCTAATTATCAAAGTCTTGGATTATGAGTACACAACATTTCAGCCACTGGTATAGAATTATTGATGGTTTAACTGAATCAGGGAGGGATTACATTGTTCGAATTATAAAGACAAGGGATGACACCTAAAAGGTGTGAAGTATAGCTTCATTTTTCTTAAATGCCTTAAAGGATATTAGTGGGGTTACCATGGGGGCAAAGCTAATTATCTCATCTGTAGGCACGTTGCCATGCAACCAGATAAATCCAAGAAAATGTAGTATTTTTGCTGAGGTTTTTCCTCCCCTGCTACATAAGCAATGCTTTGTATTACGTTACATGTGTTTTCCCCAACTTAATTCGCTAAATAATTTTGTCACATCCTTTTTTCATATCCCCGAAATATTTCAACTTCAAATTAATATGAATCTCCCTTCTACTCTCTAAGAAAGGGTCCATGCTTAACAGCTACTAACACAGTAAAGCGGTTATTTGGAAGTCGTCAAAATTTGCCTGGGGAAAAAAATGAAGAACATAACAATAGGCATTTTCTGGTCAATTCTACAGGGTAAATATCCCCAAGTTGAATTGCAAATGTTTGAACTGTATATTCCATATGAAGTATCTGCAAAAATGATGGCATATATGACATTTTTACAGTAAAGCGTTAATTAAAATGCTTAAAATATTTTAATTTTTTCCATAAGCCTATAGAACTAAATGCACATTCTTTTTATCCCTTGAAAATCAGGAAATGGGGTGGGGGGTTTTTTGTGAAGAAAATCAGATAAAAATTTAAAAATAATAACAAAACATTTAACATGAGTAGGAATTCTAAACTCTGTAATGAGCCTTACTAGAAGTATATTCCAACTGAAAGGAGATAAATATATTGCATTCCCCATAACTGTTAGAGAATTAATGAGGGGTATTTTTAGATTTAAAGAAATTCAAGCAATTGTAGAAATCCAGTGAAGTATATCTTTTCACCTGATTTAACATGAAATTAAGTTTTTTTCCCCTCCAGGGGTCTTCATAAAATTGCCGTAGCTCCCAAATCTACCATGAAATTATAAATAATACTACTAGCTCATCTGGCATATTTTAGAAGGATAGTCTGGTGACATGTGGGAATTAAGCACTTATCATAACCGAATGCTACTTCTTAATGGTCAAGATTGCTTCTCCTGCCTTGTTCAACAGCCGTATAGACATCATAGACATGATGAGGCAGCTCCTTCAATGCAGGAGCTACCTACTATCCAGCAATATTGCTGCAGTGGAGGGATTCAAATAATTTAACAACCGGTTCTCTGCCCTAATGACCAGCTGGGTAGGCAGCCTTGCGTGGTCAACTCAACGTCACTCATGTCGATGGGTACTTCACCTTAACTGTTACAATGTCATAAGGGTTAACCAGAGAGGCCGTTTCTGTAAACAGGGCAATATAGATGAGGCTAGAAAAAGCACCAGAATGTTTCCTTCCTGCCTTCCTTGCAGGATTAGCCCTGTAAAGTGGAAAAAACCAAAATGAGATTTCTTCTAACAACCGGTTCTCCGAACTGCTTAGAAAGTTAACAACTGGTTCTCCCGAATAGGTGCGAACTGGCTGAATCCTACCACTGTATTGCTGTTTATTTTTAGCTTCTATTTCCTCCTTCATCAGCCACTTTCCATACAGGATGCAATTCACTGTACTTAATATTAGCGTGCTATACTAGATCCAATGCCAGGCTGTAGCAAAGCACTCCCACCCCAAAATATTTCTTTAAAGCTTACAAAAGAGACGCTTTGGATTTGGAGAATAGCTTTCAAGGTATTGCCCCTTTATGAAACTACATGACCATGACACAAAACTTCAGGAGGAAGCTATTGTTGCTATCCATTGAAGGGAATGTATATGCCCACAGACAGCCATTCCTGCTTTAAGTGGCTCCAGAAATGTAGTCTAGGTTACTTGAAGGGTGAGCATTGCGCCTTTCACCTTTACTTTTGGCCAAGAATCTGGACAATAAAATTTTGAGGAAAGGAGCACAAGAGGAGAAAAGTAAAGGTGCTCTTACTTATGCAGTAGCTATTTTGGATTGGGTTAATCTGGCTGTAATTATGCAATTATCCACAAATATTTAATGGGAGTTTTTGCATTTCTAAATAATTAATTTTAACAATTGGTAGGGTGCTTTGATTAGTATTTTCACCATGCGCCATGGCATATATTTGTCATCTTTCCTCTGATTAATTGGAAATCAGAATTTAGTTTATGCAAAGTATTTTCCTGGTTTACTAGGTTGCGGTGGGAGAATATATTTATCCAATCTGCAAAAAAAAACAACCTTTCCTTATTGCTGTAAACAAACTTCTGTTGTATTATTACAGGAATTGTAATGTATGTCAGTTCTCCTTTAATATTAGTTGTTTGAACAAGCAGCAAGGACATCCTTTTATATAAAATACCCTTTGTGGTGGCAAAGTTTTGACTTTTAGATGAAAACTAAACTAAACTAATAAAACACTAGCACCCATTCAATAATGCATTTAATTTTATTGCTTCCAAATAAAATGAGGTACAGTTCAATCACTGTAAAAAAAGGCAGGATGACATATAAATGCCTTATTCAGTTATTTCCATTTGGCTTTTCTCATTCCAAAGAACTATCAATATCATGATGTTAAATGTATTCTATTAAAGAAAGCTGTAATTAATGATCCCATCCCAGTCTGTTCCTGGTAGCACATAGTTGCCTGAAGACATTGTCATGTACTCAAGGTCAGGAGCCCAGGAAGGCTCTTGTGAGGGACTTCAGTAGTATCCAGTGGTGCAATTTAGCCAGTTCAATCTGGTTTGGGTGAACTGGTAGTGGCGGCAATGGCGGGAGGCTACACCCACCTGCCCAGATGTCATCAGGTCCCTTTTTTATGCTCTGCACATGCGTGGAAGCTCCTGCATATGTGCGGAGGTGATGTGTGCCCTCACATTTGTGAACCGGTAGTGAAGGGAAGTGAATTTCACCCGATAGTATCTAAATTTAAGGAAAGTCCTCAGAACTAATTCTTGGCCATCATCTGAAAAATATTGCCCATGCTTTTGCATATTTTCTGAAAACTTCTAGGTGAAATCTCAGGGTTCAGGTGCTTTTTAGCTCCTGAGTTCGTGTCATGTCAGTAAAGGAATCACTAGATTCGATTCCCTTCTTAAGCAGGGGTTGGAAGAATGATCTTTACATTGAATTGACTTCCTCTGCCAGACTGCATTTCACATTTTCCAGATGGTAGAAAATTCCAGGGATTAACCTTCAACTAAAATAGGGACAGGTTTTGCAGTCACAGGACAAGTATTAGCATTGTGGGTATTATAGTTGGCTGCATAGTCAGCCTGATGCTTAGTCTGGATTTGGCATTTTTGTCCATCTATTGATTCCTTCCCTGAGATAGGCAGATTTAATAACGTTGAAGATATCATTCCAAGCAAAACTGCCTTTTGCAATTGACTGATGGCTATTTTCTCAGTACTGATGGTGTTCCAATGGTGCTCCAAATGCTTTAGATTTGCACCCAAGGCACCTATTATTACTGGTACTATCTTTGTTTTCATTCGCCACAGTTGTTCTACTTCTATTTTGCAAGTCGTTGTATTTGTGATTTTCACCCACGCTCTTGATGCCACTTACATAGGACATCTTGATTCCTTCAATTTTCACTATGTTTCCCCTGTTGATGATAAGGGTGGTGCATTTGCCCTGTCCTAACTCATATTGGCTGTATATTTGGACAGCGTTGAGCAGGGATTCCATTTTAGATGTTGTTTTGCCATATAGCTTCAGATTGTCCTCATAAAGGAGGTGGGGTAGTCTGGCACATGTGTTTGATGGTTGATAGCCATAGCAGGTTGTTCAGTTATGGTTGGCAGAAGAATCAATTCAATTACAAACAGTAGTGATGATAGTTGAGTCTCTTTGAAAGATCTCTCTCTTGATGTTAACCTCTCCCGGTCTATCCTCATTGATCAGCAACTGTATCTTTTATTGTGCCGTTGATCCTTACACAAAGCTTCTGCTATTTCTACTGAGCCCTGTTATTTCTAGGCACTTGACTATCCAATCATGTTGCAGGGAGTCAAATGCATACTTGTAATCAATCCAAGCTACATTCAAGCCGGTCTTCTTTCTGCTATAGTTCTTCAAAATCATCTTGTCAATTAGGAGTTGTTTCGCTCAGTGGTGGGATTCAATTTTTTTTACTACAGGTTCTGTGGGTGTGGCTTGGTGGGCATAGCAGAGGAAGGATACTGTAAAATCTCCATTTCCTCCCCACTCCAGGGGAAGGGTACTGCAAAATCCTCATTTCCTCCCAGTCAGTTGGGACTCGGGAGGCAGAGAATAAATGGGGGCAGGGCCAGTCAGAGGTGGTATTTATCGTTTCTCCAAACTACTCAAACTTTCCGCTATCAGTTCTCCAGAATCTGCGGAACACCACCTCTGATTCCACTCTTAGAGCATTTCTAACTCTTTCTCCAGAGATTTTTTTTTAACTAGATGCTGCTGGACTTTATCAGCCACCACACCTGTTCTCAATTTGCAAGTTGTTTGGTAAGCACGTAATTGGCCTATAGTTGCCTGGGGCTGCCCTTTTTGCTGGATCTTTCAAAATAGGGTAGGTTTTGCCAGATGTTAACCAATGTTCAATTTTGCTTCCTTGCAGCATGTTGTTAAACTGCTTAGCAATGAATGGGTGCAGACCAGTTAGACATTTCAACTAAATCACATGGCACAGCAGATTCCCCCTCCTACCTGTTCTGCTTACCTTTGCAGGTGCACTTGGTAGCAGGCTCCACCCACCTACCCACCCGGACATCATCATGTCTGTTTTTGATGCTCTGCGCATGCATGGAAGCTCCTGTGCATGCATGGAGATGGCGTGTGAGTTCACATTAGCGAACCAGTAGCGAAGGTAAGTTGATTTCACCCCTGCGCATGTGCACTGCCCTTGCATCATAAAAAAGACATCCTTAAACAAGCGTATAAGAAGTATTATTTTCCTTCTCAATATTTTAACCATTCTGTACTACAAATCACCCCATTCAGAATTCTATAATATTGTTGTCTACAAGCCCGGCTTGGCAGAAAGAGCACTGAATCTCCAAAGAATTTGCTCCTGTTCAGAAGTCAGTTGTTTATTTTTGAAACCCCCTGTAAGGCCCGAAGAAAGGGAATGTGGCTATTGTAGCACTTCTGGCTGCTTAACTGAGCACATCAAATCTTACAGAGCCCTCAAGTAAAGACCCGGGTCCTTCTTACTGCTCATGATCCATCGAGACATTTCTATTATGAAAGCTGCTGGCAATTTTTTTTCTCCTTCTGAGCACATAAACGGGTGCTTGCACTTTCAACATTCTTTTTCTTTTAATTTTAATTGGGCCTGCTGTGTACAAGCCCAGTGGGATCAGGGGCATGTATGTTTGGGGGATTATCTGGAAATTCCTCAGAGCAAGTGCTGACATCTCCTTTGGCTTGTAAGCATACATGAGCAAAGCTTTCCCCCCCCCCCGCCCCCCAGTAATCTTTCTTCATTCTGCATGTTGATCTACAAAAAGGACCCTACTCTGTGACACTCTGTGAGCTCCTTCCCTGAAATAATACTTGGTCCTGCTTCGCTTTTAGGTCCTTGAGGAAGCAACTTGCTTTTGCTTTATGTGGTTAAAGGTGTTGGTTATTATCTTTAAAGCGCTCCATGGCACAGGACCTAGTTATTTGCGGGATCGTATCCTGCCCCATACATCCCTTCGGCCGATTTGCTCTCACAGAGAGGGACTTCTCTGGGTGCCGTCCACTAGGCAGTGCCAGCGGGCGACGCCCAAGGGAAGGGCCTTCTCTGTGATGGGCTCGACCCTCTGGAATGACCTTCCCCCTGACATTAGAACGACCACGGACCTCCGCTCCTTCCACCAGAAACTCAAAACCCACCTGTTTCAACTAGCCGGCCTGGGCTAATTCCATGCTTCCCGCCACAGTTTGTAATTTTAAATTATGTTATTAGGTTTTAAGGTTAAGTTTTTAATTTTTATAAATTTGTACAGGGGCTTATTTAATTCGATTTTAGTTTATATGTATTGTTGATTGTCATAATTTTAATTTTTTACCTGTACACCGCCCCGAGTCCCTTCGGGGAGAGGGGGCGGTCTATAAATCCAATAAATAATAATAATAATAATAATAATAATAATAATAATAATAATAATAATAATAATAATAATAATAATAATAATAATAATAATGTATAATTGCATTTAAATCTTGCCTTTTTCTCAGAGACCTTGAGGTAAGACAATGTGGGATATCTTTTCTCACCTTATCCCCTCATCAACAATTTTGTGAGACCGGCTGAACAAAAATGACTGGCTCCAAATTGTGCACTGAGCTCCATAGTTAAGTAGCGATTGGAAGCAGCGTCCACATTTACCATCTTAGTCACTACACTTGTTCTCAGATATGGTGAAATTTCGATCACGCAGAAGCTTAGTATTTTGATTTGTATTTCCAGAGCTTCTCAGTCAGCGGCTGGAAGTCAAGGCCCATTGTTGTCCCCATCTCCATTTGCCATTGCCAATCACTGGCAATGTGGTTTGTCACAAAATTTGGGCAATAGATGAATGTTGTGACCCAGCAGGCTCCAGATGAGCTGCTGATGGACTCTTCTAGTGAAGAGTCCTATGAGTCTGCCCTGGAGGAGGAGGGAGACCTTGAGGAAGCAAAGAGTCTGGTTGGCCACCAGGAGGCACCTGGGTCATGGAGCAGTGGGGAGGATCAGGGGCAGTTTGTCCCTGATGCTAGATTACGCAACGCTGAGAAAAGGAGGCAACAGTTACGTAAGAGGCAAGCTCATAAGCCCTGATAAGCACCAGCTGGTTGCTGAGTGGCCCCTCCCAAGAGAGCTTATAAGGAGAGGGGTCATTTGGGAGGCTTGGGGGAGGGGTCATTTGCAGGAAACAACAGTTACAATTCCTCATTGGAAATTCTGGTTGTTCGAGTCTGCAATTCTCTGTCTGTCTTTGTTACATGACTTAGGGCTCGCAGCCAAAGAGATAGTGGCAAGCAGCCAAGGAGATAGTGGCAAACAGCCAAGCTTGGGTGTGTCCATCTGTGGGGCAGAACAGATGAACTACAAAATGGTAATGTTGAGCCACTTCCAACCAGCGTCACTTAAATAATATCCTGCCTCCCTCTTCATATCTGGACATAACCTAAAGTCACCTAGGTTGATTCCATGGCTGAGGATAAACTAGAACCTAGGTTCTCCTGCTTTGCTCCTAGCCCACAGTTGTTAAACTCAAGGCCCACAGGCTGGATCCGGCCCACAGGATGCTTAAATCTTAAATCCAGGAAATATCAAAGGACTGGCCCGTGGTGCCTCTGCTGCTGAAGACAGGCTGAAAACGGACCAAAAATAGGCTGGTTTTGCCCTCTATGGCCTCCCGCAGCACTCTGCCTGTTTTCAGCCAGCAGAAATGGAGGCCCATTTTTGGCCAGCAGAGTGCTGCTAGAGGCTGTTCACGCTGAAATTGGGACCGGGAGGCCACATGCAGCCCCCCATGCCCCATTTTGGCCAGCAGGGTGTTGCAAGAGGCATCCCTCTCCCTCCCCTGCCCCCCACCCCAGCCCAGGGAGGAGGACTACAATGCTGATCCAGCCCTCAATGAAATCCAGTTTGACCCCCTTGTCCTAGTCAAACAAACTCCTTACAGGAGACTGGGTTACTTATTTGAAAGAGTTAGTTAGAAAAAAAAAGAAATGAGTATGGAAAAAGAGCAACATTGCAATAGCTGTAAGGCAGGAAGGGCAAAAAGAAATGAATGTAAATTTTTTCATGGCACTTACTGGTTCCCTCCTAGGAATTCCAGCTGAACTGCTTTGTCAGGAACTTTAAAGGAACATTTCAAAGGAATATTTGAATGAACTTTCAAATATTACAAATCAAACTATAACATGCAAAAATGAATAATATCTGGAGACAAGCTATCGATGTATTGGCAAACTAAAAAAATAAATAGGGTCTTAAATAGGGTCTTAAATTATTTTAGCATGGGTTAAACTTATTTAATTTAATCTTAAATCTATTTAATTGATTGTATTTATATGTATTTTATCTTTTTATTATCACTGTGCACCGCCCTGAGTCCCAAATCGGGAGAGAGGGCGGTATATAAATAAAATAAAATAAAATGAATAAAAACTATAGTTTCTTCTGATGATATCTTTCCATCTGTCTGATTGTTTGAGAGATCACACACAATTTCACTGTTATATTCATATAAGCATTTTAAAAATGTTTCATACCTTCCTTTGAACACAGCTGTAAAGGTAATATATTACTGGATTCCAAATCCCACAACATGATTTGCCATCTGTATGTCTATACGTACTTGTATATAGTTCAAGGTATTCCATGATTATTGTATTTGATATTGACGCCTTTCCCCCCAAAGGCTTAAATAGGAAGGGAAGGAAGGAGGGAGGGGAGAAAGAGGGAGGAAATGGAATCAACTCCATCACAAAATAAATTCTTTGGTATGGTGATGGCTGTTTAAGCCTGTTTTCCACTAGCAGTTTTAAAACTAGGAGGATTTCACTCAGAAAGCTAATTTCCTCCATTTAAATTATGAAAGAGTGCATTTTGCATGTACACCAGAGGTAGTTATTTAGCAGGTTCTGACCAGTTTTGGAGAACCGGTAGCAGAAATTTTGAGTAGTTTGGAAAACTGGTAAATACCATCTCTGACTGGCCCTATCTATTCTCTGCCTCCCAAGTTCCAGCTGATCGGGAGGGATTGGGGATTTTGCAGTATCCTTCCCCTGGAGCGGGGTGGAAATGGAGATTAAACAGTATTCTTCCCTTGCCATGCCTACCAAGCTATGCCACGCCTACCACAGAATCAGTAGTAAAACATTTTGAATCCACCACTGATGTACACATACATATATCACACAGGGACATGCTCTCATACCAGAGAACTGAACACACTATTATTAATCTAATATTAAAAAATAATAATTTCTCTATTCTATTGAAAGGGAGGGAGGGGGGGGAGGAAGGAAGGAAGGAAGGAAGGAAGGAAGGAAGGAAGGAAGGAAGGAAGGAAGGAAGGAAATACTAAGGCAGCTTCACAATGCAAAAATTACTTTTCTCACCCATGCATAATTAATGGAAAGAAATGACTTTCACAAGCTGTGGTACAACCATTATCATCTTTTTTTAAAGAGATTTCATTAAATCATAGATGAAAGATCTTTCATTGCCTTTTAGGTATGAGAACTTAATAGAACTCCATTCTCTTTGTACAAATGCAATATTCTCCCCATAACCTGAGCAGGGTGTGCAGAAAAATATTTGTCCCTATCCTACGAATTTCTAGACTAGCCTTTTGTAATTTGTTAAATTTCATATGTGTTTGGCTTATATACTTATTATTATACTTCCTAGCAGAACAGTAGTTCCATCCTCTGTATACAGATGATTGTGATATTCCCCCAATCTCATTAAATAACAGACCAGATCATTCCTAATTATTATACAATATTCCACATTTGGATGTGCTTATAGAAGTTTTATCAGATTTAATTTCCTTAAGGAACAATAAATAACTAGCATCTGCTACTGCTGCACTAGACTTCCAAACCATACATTTACACAACTCAAACATAGCTGCGTTTTGCCTTTGTTTGCATAAAGTTATGTGGCATTTCCAGATGGATAGTTTCTAGAGCTCCACATCACAAGATCTTAAATGGCTAGTCTGTATTTCTATCCTTAAAAGGTCTCCCCCCAAAAATGACATGGAAGCACAGGAGATTATAGAGGTAATGCAATTTCATCTGCATTTCCTATAAAATTCTGCATTATACAAACAAATCTCATCTAGAATATCTCTCCTCTGTCTCATTTTTTTTTTTTTTTTGAAAGACGGAAGGAAGATCTGTTCTCTTCTCTGAATGTTTTACTGTCCGGTAATGGTCCTGTATCAAGAAGCAATTCTCTAACCATTTAGTTTCCATGGGAACACACTGTCTGTTGTTTATCTAAAAGAAAGCTGCAGAACCAAACACGTTTGATCAGCAATGTCTAGCTAGGCGCTTGCAGAATATATATAAGACTTTATGTTACAATCTTATTGTATTGTTGTAACTGCATTTGCAAAATGAGTGGTGCTCATTTTGAGCATATCCAGGGGAAAAACAAGATAGAAGTGTATTAATTGAGTAATTAAGCTTATTTATCCTACCAGGCCCTTAAAACAATCCTCTTACATTCATTTTTAGTTCTGACAATGAACAATTGTTTTATCAATTTCTTACATTACTGTCAAATGGCTTGCTGTGGAACCAGCTAGTTTTATTCCTGAAGAGTGCCATCTGTTCTTTGTCGTGCTACTAGTAAACAGCTCCTAATCACAAGATCTTAAATGGCTAGTCTGTATTTCTATCCTTAAAAGGTCTCCCCAAAAAGGAAGTAAATAGTAAATAAAGCCCTCAATTTCCTCTGGTCCTTAGAATGGTGCTAAGAGCATGGTGGCTGGGGAATTCTGAGAGTTCAAGTCCACATGTCTTAAATAGCAATAGCACTTAGACTTATATACCACTTCATAGTGTGGCCTGCCACACTTCTATTCTACTATGCTGTTCTATAGTGGGGAATTGGGGGAGGGGGGAGGTTGGTACGGAGTAGAATGTTATGTAGCCAAAATAAAATCCCTTTCTAGATTGCCAATGTCATCTTAAGTCTTGGCACCTCTGTGGAACTGGATGGGTAACACTGGATGGGTAGAACTGGATGGGTAGAACTGCCAGCATGACAGTGGAAGATTGGACCATGTGATGGATTTGTGGGTGTGGGGGCAAGATCATGAACTTTAACTTGGGTGGGGAAAACTGGGAGGCCTTCAGATTCGGGTTTTCCCAGATGTGCCAACATGGCTCTCTTAATAAATTGGAACTTTGAGGAATCCTTTGCCTTGGACTCTGATTTACTTTTGGATGCTATCTGGAATGCTGATACAGTGCTTTACAGCAGGGGTCTCCAACCTTTGCAACTTTAAGTCTGAAGGACTTCAGCTCCCAGAATTCTCCAGCCGCTGGAGAATTCTGGGAGCTGAAGTCCTTCAGACTTAAAGTTGCAAAGGTTGGAGACCCCTGCTTTACAGCATTCCCTAAGTAGTTTACAGAGTCAGAAAATTGCCCCCAAACAATCTGGGTCCTCGTTTTACAGATCAGGGTGAAAGGCTGAGTCAGCCTTGAGCTGATGAGTATCGAACTGCTGAACTGGTAGCAGAATACTACATTCTAACTACTGCACCACCACGGGTCTAAAGTTGCCAAAGTTGAGAAATACTTGTTTTTGAACAAAGACTATCATGATTTAATGGTATAAATACATTGGCTACTTTTAAGAGCTTTGAAATATATTCATCATGATGAAGAGCTTTGGCTTCTAACATACCAAGTAGCAATTCTTATTCAGTTTCTCTGGAAGCTTTGTTTTATTATTTTAAATTGGTATTTTATTTTTCTACTATTTCGTTATTATTAAAATTCATGCTGGTTCATTCTAAGATGGCTCTGGATATGCAGAAGAAAATAAAATAAAACAGCCCACACAATAATGATGCTAGGGCCAAAGTAACATTCTCCCAAGGCTGCCCCACCAGACTTTATTAAGTAACTAAGTTTTTATAGTATGCAGACATCAACCAGAAGGCAACAGGATGAATTGTGAGACCAAACAGCTCCACAAAAGGGGTTCTAGCACTGATAAGACCCGATTACAGATTCTCTGAAGATCATGGAAGGAGCCTCACTGGATGAGCCAATTCATTTAGAAAGAAGCATCTTGGAGATATCAAGGTCCATAACATGTAAGACCTGAAATCTGATCACTTTTACTACATTATCTGCCAGGCTGCAGGCAGGAGGATGCAAACTTGGATTTCCTCAACATATTTGTGTAACCTCAACCTATGTCTACAAATAGCATTACTCAATCGCTTCATGCAGAAATTGAATACTGTATCTGGTAGATTGGCTTGTGAAGGGCAGGGCACTAACAAGAAATTCCTGATTGCATATATATATCTGTTTCATAAATTGGCCATGAGTGAAATCTCTAGAAAACTTTGTGGCGTACAATAATTATATGGGGAGTGGTGGAACTCTTTCTCTCTTTCTCTAGTTTGTGGTGCCCTCTGTGTGTATCAGATCATCATCATTCCAGGTAAGTGTGCAGAAGAGATATACACCCAATAGGCAGCTTTTTTGTCAATCTCTTCAGCAGGTCATCTGGAAACAGCCAATCATCTTCTGACAACCATTTATTAAAATTTCTGTCACTTTAGGTTACATGCGAGCATTTTTGTGGTCAATATTTGAAGGCACACAATGATACCATTGTGAATAAGAGGGAAGTAACTGTAAATTCTGGACAGCTTGCTCATGCAGGAGCTGCCTTTTTGAGTCTCTGCAATGTTATAGAACTGTAGGGGTTGAAAATTGAGCACATTAATTAAAATGCTGGAAGATAGTTTAACTGCATGTTCTGTGGAGTTACAGGATTTACAGAAGTCTGTAAAGATTCTCAGTCATCCAGGTCATAGTTGTCTCAAAGATGCTTTTTCAGGAGGCAACTGGACTTTCTTGTTTTTTCTCTGAAGACATTTTGCTTCTCATCTACAGAGTTTTAGCTGTACAATTTGGGATGAACACCCTTTGAATGGTGTGGGAGTTCTTTGAGTGAGGGATTTCTATCGGCCACCTTGAAAGAGGCAGTGGTGAGGCCCCTCCTCAAGAAGCCCTCTCTGGATCCAGCTGTTTTGGCCAATTATCGTCCTGTCTCCAACCTTCAATTTATTGCGAAGGTTGTTGAGAGTGTGGTGGCACGACAGCTCCCTCAGCACCTGGATGAAGCTGTCTATCTGGACTCGCGCCAGTCCAGCTTTCGGCCTGGGCACAGCACGGAGACGGCATTGGTCGCGTTGGTCTATGATCTCTGGAGGGCCCGGGATAGGGGTTGCTCATCTATCCTGGTCCTGTTAGATCTATCAGCGGCTTTTGATACCATCGACCATGGTATCATGCTGCACCGGTTGGAGAGGTTGGGGGTGGGGGGGACCGTTTTATGGTGACTCTCCTCCTATCTCTCTGACCGCAGTTTGTGTTGGTAGGGGGGGCAGAGGTCGACTTCGAGGCGCCTCACTTGTGGGGTCCCACAGGGGTTGGTCCTCTCACCCCTTCTGTTCAACATCTATGTGAAGCTGCTGGGTGAGATCATCCATGGTTTTGGGGTAGAGTTCCATCAGTACGCTGATGACACTCAGCTGTACATCTCTACCCCGGACCACCCCAACGATGCTGTGGAAGTGATGTCCTGGTGTCTGGAGGCCGTCTGGATGGGGAGGAACATACTCCGACTCAACCCATCCAAGACCGAGTGGCTGTGGCTTCCGGCATCACAGTATAGCCACTGATGCCATCTCTGGCTATTGGGGATGAGGCATTGGCCCCCACAGAGAGGGCTTGCAACTTGGGTGTCCTCCTGGACTCTCGACTGTCTCTAGAAGATCACATGACGGCCGTGGCCAAGGGGGCTTTCCACCAGGTTCGCCTGATATGCCAGTTGCGCCCCTTTCTGGATCATGATGCCTTACACATGGTCACTCAAGCCCTCGTCACCTCCCACCTGGACTATTGTAATGCTCTCTACATGGGGCTTCCCTTGAGGTGCACCCGGAGGCTCCAGTTGATCCAGAATGCAGCCACGTGGGGGATTTTGGAAGCATCTAGACGCTCCCATGTGACACCTCTCCTGCGTGAGCTCCACTGGCTACCTGTGGCTTTCCGGCTGTGCTTCAAGATATTAGTGACCACCTTTAAAGTGCTCCATGGCAAGGGACCTGGTTACCTGCAAGACCGCCTCCTGCTGCCAAATACCTCCCACCGACCAGTTCGCTCCCACAGAGAGGGTCTCCTCAGGGTGCCGTCGGCCAGACAATGTCGGCTGGCGACCCCCAGGGGGAGAGCCTTCTCTGTGGCATTCCCTGCCCTTTGGAATGACCTACCCCCTGAACTACGTACCATCACAGACCTACGTCTCTTCCGTTGGGCCCTGAAGACACATTTATTTCGTGCTGCACGGTCTCTCATAGTTTTTAATTGATTTTAGTACGAGGTCTTAACTGCAGGCCAATACATTTAATACATTTTAATATATCATTTTAGCTTTTGTACTACCCATTTTTACTATGGCTGTGCACCGCCCTGAGTCCCGGAAGGGAGGAGGGCGGTATATAAATTGAATTGAATTGAATGGATTTCCAGAGTAAAAAATTGCAGACTACAGGAAGCAGGAGCACTACTCAGGTGGCCCTGAGGACACAGATAAACCTCCAAGTGCTTCAAGGACCCTCTAAAAGGATTCAAATGACCATCTGTCTGCAAGGAATATAAATCCTTTCATTCACCACCATCCTGTCAGAGCTGAAGAAGCTTCTTGGTTGAGAAGTGAATTGTTTTCAAAGAAAAAAAAACCAAGCAAGTCCAGTTGCCTCCTGAAAAAACACCTTTGGTACAGGACTGACAGTTTTTCATTCATGTTTGCCTCATCATACCTCTTGGGGGAATTTATTATCTGGTGCACCTTGTCACCCATCCCTTGGTTATTGAGTCACACAAAAAATAGCTTTCCATTCCCCCACACTGTAGCCTGCTGAGGAGTTTTACTTTATTTTCCCTCATGAAGAAAAGGAATAATAAGTAGGAAAGAATAGGACACAGGATGGCTGCTGTTTTTCAAATTTCCAATAGCCAGAATATAAGACTAGCTTGACATGAACATGGAAAGATGCTGATGATGTGAGGGTGTTAAAAAAAACCCTAAAGATAGCAGTCACAATCACACAATTAAGCTCCACCCCTTTTAATATACATTGCACATGCAAACAAGTAAAAAATGATTAGGCCTTCAATCATACCAACACAACCATTATCTTGATTTTTTAAAAACTCTCTCAATGGTCGCCCTGTAGTGTAGAGGCCACGGCTGTGTCATAAACATGGCAATCCTAATTGTAAAAGAATGCCAATATGCATGCAGACCAAGTATGTAAAGTAAAATTCACAACCTTCATATGCATTTTGAACAATCTTGGTTGTGTAAAAATTTTTTTAAAAGATATTTAAAATACAGGAGTTTAGAATGACTGTCTAAGTCCTGTTTTCTTTAAAAACTGAAACTATGCGTTCACTATACTTTTTCTTTTGAAAATATTCTAATTTAAAATTGGGATTCATATGCATTTGGTGTTTTAGATTAAGCAGTTCGAAAAAATATTGGTAAAAATTATGTTTCATCTTTCTGTTTCTAATTTGTATGTAAGGAAAAAAACAGTATTAAAGGCCTTACTATAATAAAATAGAGATATATTATGTCTGCTCCATTTCCCTTATCCACTAAGCCTTTCATCCTTTCAAAAAACAAAAATTAAATTGATCTGGTTGATCAATTTTTCACAAACAAGAGTTGACTGCTTTTTATCACCTAATTATCCCTGCAAACTAGCAGATGTATTAATCGCCACAGCAATTTACCACTTCCAATATTAATCCAAAAAACATCCTTGTAAAAAAAATTGACTTTCCTATTTAACATTTATTTCCAACAAATGTTTGCTGAATCACAAGTGCTGACTTGGAGTGACATTTTTACCTTTGACACATATTTATGATATATATTCCTTGATGCACTTATGTATGTATAAATAAACTTTTTTAAAAATCCTTGATGTACACATACCATAATTTCTGTGACTTGAGGAAAAAAAATATTCTGATAAATCATGGCTTAATGCAGCTTTCTTGATGTCTTCAAAGTTATATCTGGAACATAAAGACCAAATACGTGTTCTACCAACATTCACAACAGGATATAGCCGTGATGGTGAACCTGTGCCACGCAGAGCCATCTCTGCGGGCACACGAGCTGTTGCCTTATGTCAGCTCCAGCGCATATATGCGTGCCGGCCAGCTGATTTTTGACCTCTCTGGAAGGCCGGGGGAGGGTGTTTTCACCCTCTCCAGGCTCTAGGAAAGCGTCCGGAGCCCCGGGATGGCAAAAAACGGATCTTCTAGGCCAGCAGAAGTTTGGAAACAGACTGTTTTTGGCTCCTAGAGGGCCTCCAGAGGAGGCAATTTTCGCCTTCCCCAGGCTCCAGGAAAGCCTCTGGACTTGGGGAGGGTGAAAAATGGAACTTCTGGAAGTTCCAGAAGTCCCATTTTCCCTGGAACTTCCAGAAGTCCCGGTCATGTGTGCATGTGCAGGGGGGTCGCATGGCATGCACAGGTGGGAGGGGCACATTGCATTGTGGGTGTGGGGCATGCACGCACACATGCTATCGCACACACAATTTCAGCACATGAGGACAGAAATGTTCTCCATAACTGTTATATACAATACAATACAATAGCAGAGTTGGAAGGGACCTTGTAGGTCTTCTAGTCCAACCCCCTGCGTGGGCAGGAACCTTATACCATTTCAGACAAATGGCCATCTAACATATTTTTAAAGACTTCCAGGGTTGGGGCATTCACAACTTCTGGAGGCAAGCTGTTCCAGAGGTTAATTGTTCTAACTGTCAGGAAATTTCTCCTTAGTTCTAAGTTGCTTCTCTCCTTGATTAGTTTCCACCCATTGCTTCTTGTCCTGCCCCCAGGTGCCTTGGAGAATAGTTTGATTCCCTCTTCTTCGTGGCACCCTCTGAGATATCGGAACACTGCTATCATGTCTCCCCTGGTCCTTCTCTTCATCAAACTAGACATACCCATACCCATATCGCAAGAGCACTTGGACTTATATACCACCCCACAATGCTTTACAGCACTCTCTGGGTAATTTACAATGTCAGCAGATTGCCCCCAATAATCTGGTCCTCATCTTACCAACCACAAAAGGAATGAAGGCTCAGCCAACCATGAGCCTGTTAGGATCTCCAAACTGCGGGCAGACTGAGTCCACAATACAGCATTCTAACCACTGTACCACCACAGCTCCTAAGTCATCTAACTCAGGGGTCTCCAACCTTTGCAACTTTAAGTCTGAAGGACTTCAGCTCCCAGAATTCTCCAGCCAGCAAAGCTGGCTGGAGAAGTCTGGGAGCTGAAGTCCTTCAGACTTAAAGTTGCAAAGGTTGGAGACCCCTGATTTCTAACTCATGTTTGTGTTGAAATACAACTCACTCTATACAACCCACTCTATTTCCTGGAGTTCCTTCCACACATTCACCACTTCGTTTCCCCCATTTTTAAAAAAGCAGTTTGGAGATATCATTGAGCTGTCTTCAGTTGTGCTATCACAAATATCACTGCAGTGTCTTGACCTGCTGCACAATCTGCAGCAACGACAGCAACCGTGAATCTCCTTCAGACTAAAGAGAAAGAGAATAAATTACTGGCACAGGCTGCTTCCCTACCTCTTAATTCACACTGTGTTTATCTGTCTGCCAGTATGCCAGACTGTGGGAGGGAGATGAAAAGCCGTCAATCCACCTTTCCCCTTGAAAGACCTGCTACTCCAGCTATAGTTAGAAGGTGTTATAAGGCAAGAATTTCCCCAAATGACAAAAATATCCTCCTACATGTTCTATAAAACTGCAGCATCTTAAAAAAAATAGATTAGCTTTCAGGGGTTTCAAATATACCTAACTGGCAATAAATCACAGGACAGCTATAAAAGGAGACAGTTTCAGGCCATCCAATATATGTATAATACACTTATTACTGAAGTAACTGATGTAGCTGAGGTCACACTATCCCTGAGCAAGGTTCAAATGAATCTGATAGTTTGGAGAAAACACACAAAACCCCCCAACACATAAATGTGGATCCCAAGCAGTCCAATTTGGAGTGAACGTTTTGATTGCCAGAATGCTATGTATCTCCTTGGACAAAAACTGAAAAGATAATGAACGGAATAGAGTATCCTGGGAATAAGCAAACTTGATTGGCTGCAGCTCATGGAAAAGCAATTCTACACTGCCAACTTGCATGGTTTTAAAATATAACTTTAAAAGAGACAAATTCATGATGGATAAAGCTGTCAGTGTCAGCAATTCCCATCTTGCAGGATCAGTATCCTTCTAAATACCAGAAATTGATAAACAGGAGCAGAGGAAGGGTATCACTGCCACATTATTGCCATTGGCTTCCAGTATTGGCTGGGTCAAGCCTGAGCCAGCAGAGCTTTTTTAAGGGCATTTCCACATCAATATGTTTAGTTTAATAAAAAGAAGGACCAGGGGAGGCATGATAGCAGTGTTCCAGTATCTCAGGGGTTGCCACAAACAAGAGGGAGTGAAGCTATTCTCCAAGGCACCTGAGGGTAAAAGAAGAAACAATGGGTAGAAACTAATCAAGGAGAGAAGCAACTTAGAACTGAGGAGAAATTTCCTGACAGTGAGAACAATTGACCAGTGGAACAGCTCGCCTCCAGAAGTTGTGAAGGCCCCAACACTGGAAGTCTTTAAGAAATTGTTGGATAACCATTTGTCTGAAACGGTATAGGGTTTCCTGCCTAGGCAGGGGGGTTGGACTAGAAGACCTCCAAGGTCCCTTCCAACTCTACTATTGTATTGTATTATTGTAATTCTGTTTTATTTTTCCATCTCTTCAAAGAACTTGAAGGCATTTTGTGATTAACTCCTCTTCCATTGATCATATCATGTCAGGTACAGCTGATATGGAGAAACAACAATTTCCTAACCCCAATCCATGCCAAAGACAAATATCTAAATGTTGACCCTGTCCTATCTATAGAATATTCAAGGAACAGAGGTCTTCAAACTTGGCAACTTTTAAGACTTGCGGATTTCAATTCCCAAAATTCCTCAGCCAGCATGGCTGAAAGTCCACAAGTCTGTCAAGTTTGGAGACCTTTGTTCTAGAAGAAATTATATGGGCCCTTTTCCAATCCGCATAAGTGTATTATTAATGGATTACCTGTGTCTGGACCTAAATGGAAGGACTGTTCCTCTACTTCTGATCCTATTAGACATCTCAGCAGCTTTCATTACCACACAATATGGTACTGTTCTGGACCATTTTTAAGGGCTGATGACTGGGATGGTTTTTTTCCCCCCTAAACAGGTGTTTCTAGTCAGTGATGGTAGAGGTCAGCCAGGTGGCCATTCTCCATTTATGGGATATCCAAGTCTTGCTACTCGCCTGCCTATTTTTAACCTCTATATGAAACAGTTTGAGGTAGGTTATTTGTCCATTCAGGGACTGGCATCATCTGCAAAGCATTGAGATACAACTGAAGCCTTGCTATGCAGTTGTCAGAGCCTAGATCAGTGTTTCTCAACATAGAGGCAAATTTAAGATGTTTGGACTGCAACTCTCAAAATTTCCCAGCCAGATGGCAGTTGAAGTCTATACATCTTAAGTTACCGAGGTTGGGAAACATTAGTTTACATGAGGCAAAAGTAAGTGAAGCTGATTCTAACCAAGACAAGAAGTGTGGTTTCTACATCAAGGCACTCATGTTGTAGGGAAGAAATAACCTAAAAGGAGCATTTCCATAACCTAGGGCAGTGATGGCGAACCTTTTAGACACCGAGTGCCCAAACTGCACGTGTGCACATGCCCATACTGAAAGGTGTGTGCATGCACGGACATGCGCACATGCACAGCAGAGACCAGAAGACCAGCTGGCCAGCACTAGGTGGGGAATCCCAACACTGGCAGCGTCACAAGAGGTAAGATATTTGTCTTTCATGAGCTTCTGTTTCATCATTTGCAGCAGAGGTGGGTTGCTGTTGGTTCGGCCTGGATCAGCCAAACCAGTAGTAGCGACAGCGAGAAGCTGTGCATGCGTAGAAGCATCATGTGCAAAAGTGCAGCCAAACCAGTAGTAAAAAAATTGGCAACCCACCTCTGGTTTGCAGGGAAACACACACACACACACAAAATGCCACGGATATCTGACCTGGGACAATGGCACGCCTGCCAGCAGAGAGGGTTCACCATCATGGACCTAGGGTTGTTCCTTGCTGCCACTTGAGCAAGTGATCTGGTCTAATGTGAAATTGCAGCTCTACCTGAAGCAAGATGTTCTTGCCATAATTATTCATTACAATAATTCATTCTTTTATCACCACCTATTGGATTACTGCAAAGTCCTCTAAATGGGATTGCCTCTGGTCTACGACCTGATTGAAAAGGGTCTAAATAATCTGTTGCCTCCAGACTTTGCAGGCCCAAATTTTCTAACACAATTGAGTACAGAGAAGGCTCCTTGGAGACAGGGCATATCTTTACCTTCTTCAAAATCAGTGGAACCACCCTCTCAAAGAGGCCACCACTGTTGCAAAGACCCAACAGCCTTGTTCTGACCTAGGCTTCCCCCAAAAGTATGAAGCAAATTCCTGGTCCAGATAAAATCCCTTTTATTAAATGAACGTGAATTCCTCTCATTCACGTTCAGCAAAGGCCTGGTAAACAGGCTTTCAAAGGTGAAGTTATGACCATAGACCTTATCCAGCTTGAAAAATTGCCATGTAGAACTTCCAAGTGCTGTGCAAGGAAAGACTTGGCACAGAGTCTCTGAGATTCATGGACAGATCTTCACACTCCTGAAATGGATGAATGAACGAACGAACAAATTGTTTTCTGCAAAAGCCCACTCCCCTTCTGCTCCTCTTTTATTTCCTATGTGAGGAGCCATTCACCATCCACCTGTGGCTTTACACCCAAGGCAACCCTGATTTCTTAGCTTTTCTTTTCTTCTGGCAGCTCTGTGCCACTCTGTGCCACACTAGGAACAGGCTCCAGATGTTCCTCTGCCTCACTGCTGTCTAGCTTTGCAGGCAGCTGAGAACTGCAAAACAGCTTTGGCCCTACCTCTGCCTCCGACACAGATCCCTCGTCCGAGCCTTCCCCAGCCTCCAGGACTGGCCCATGTTCCTCCCCAACCTCCTCACTGTCCGACTCTGCTGCCAGCTCTGCTGGCCACTGGTGGGCCACAACAGTCATCTCCCAGGTGATCATAATCAACCAGGAAGGACAGAGAGGTAATAAGCAGGTAGTCATGCTAGCAGCCCAGATGTTCTCCATTCTGCTGGACTCACAAATTTAAACTCTTTAAAAAATAATCAAGATGATGATTATGCTGTTGTTGAGTTTCCTTTTAGTGTACATTTGTCTGGTTGCATTGGGGTACAAAAAGATACAAGTAGGTAAAAGAAGTGTTGCAAAACCAGTGAGCTATCTTCTTTCTCCTTGAAAGTCCTGCTAAAGTAGCTGAATTCCAGGAGCTGGATAAAGCAAGCATTCATGTAAATGGGGAAACGGACTGACTATCCGCAAACCCCCAGAGCCAAGCCTTTCAAAGAAAATACTAGTTTTTCCAGCTAAATTGCTACTGAGCCAGAAATAGCACTTGAACACAGCCAGTGTGTTTGGGATCACAGTGATCTACAGCTGCAGAGTCCTCATGTGGAATTATACAGAGTTTTTCTGTGTGGGTTTTTTGGGGGGTGGGGTGGGGACACATATTGAAACCAAGAACAGAAACAAGGGCATTTCATCTTCCTGTTCCTTCTAGAGCAGTGTTTCTCAACTTTGGCGACTTTAAGTCCTGTGGAGTTCAACTCCCAGAATTTCCCAGCCAGCACAGCTGGCTGGGGAATTCTGGGAGTTGAACTCCACAGGACTTAAAGTCGCCAAGGTTGTGAAACACTGTTCTAGAAGTTGCCAATTACCAAATGTTAAAATGCTTTAAAATGTTATCAACGTTTCTGCTGAGAACTCAGCATCTTATGTTTTTCTGCTAAGACAACCTGACTAGCTTTGAAAACCACTGACAAACTGACCACAAAAACGAAGCCAACTGATTTACCAATAGTAGCCTAGTAGAAAAATATGCATTTTTTCCAGGGATAAATTGGCCTTTGAGTAATACACCAGGCCCTAAATATCTATGGAGATTCTCAGTCATTCAGGTCAAGGTTTTCCCAAAGCTGCTTTTCAAAAGAAAACTGGGCTTTCTAGGTTTCTTTGAAAATGTTTTGCTTCTCATCCAAAAAGCTTCTTCAGGTTGATTCTGTACTGAAAAAGCTGCTTGGATGAGAAGCAAAATGTTTTCAAGGGAAAAAAACCCACAAGAATGTCCAGTAGCTTTTTGAAAAGTACCTTAGGGACACCAGAGCCTATATTACCAAAAATAGTCAATGCAAACAGGACAAATGATTGATTGCATCAGTTATTTACATTCAAGTTACAATATGATTCCGTATGTCATAGGGATTCCAAAAACTGGATTAAATTAAACCATAGTTAACTGTGAATAGGGACACGGTGGCTCAGTGGCTGAGACACTGAACTTGTCGATCACAAAGGTTGGCAGTTCAGTGTTTGAAATCCCTAGCCCCGCATAACAGAGTGAGCTCCCATTACTTGTCCCAGCTTCCGCCAACCTAGCAGTTCGAAAGCATGTAAAAATGCAAGTAGAAAAATAGGAACCACTTTGGTGGGAAGGTAGCAGCATTCCGTGCACCTTCGGCATTTAGTCATGCCAGCCACATGACCACAGAGACATCCTAAGCCAGCACTGGTTCCTCGGCTTTGAAACAGAGATGAGCACCGCCCCCTAGAGTTGGGAACAACTACCACATATGTGCGTGGGAAACCTTAACCTTTACCTTTAACCATGAATATATCACACAAAACATAACCTTATACTGCTGATCCCTGGAAGGCATATATCTGTTAAATGCTCATCGCTAAAGAAAAAGCAATGAGCGGAATCGTCTTGGATTATTTCTCTACTTGCAAAGAATAATGTCTTGGAGAGTTATCCAACCATCATCATTGTGCCAAAATGACTCTTACAAAGACGGGCTTTATATCATTTCAATGACGTGTGAGCAATGGTATGAAAACTCTATAAGTCACTAGTAGGGGACATGATCTTAATCAAGTCTCTATCTTACATCTGTTCGATGCATACAGAGTTCTTCTACCCCTGATCTGCTGCATGGAAAGAACCACAATTTGCTTTAATTAATAAGCATATTCATTAGCCTTATTAATGAATGAATTAATGAATAAGGTGCCTCTAGAGGCAGCATATACAACATGTTCCTCCAGATCTATCTGCCACTGTTCAGAGCATTGTTTGGCTCAGCAGGCTTGGAGATCAACTGGAAGCATAGAACTAGTCAGCTATTCTCTGTAACTCAGTATTGAAACTGCTATAAATTTCTATCGGCCCTAGAAAGAAGGAAAGGGCAATTCTAATGCAATTAGCGTTCACTAAAGAATATTTGAAAGTGAATATTTGTAAGAATATCAGTAGTTCTCTTTTAGTTATGCAGGAGAATATTGCTTTATTAGTACTCTTTAACTTATTTTTATTTTTAAACTAATCCACTTTATGTCACAATGATCTTTTTTTATTAAAAAAAGTCCAATCTTGGTAGTATAAACATGATTCCAACTATTATTTGAGTTGAGCTACATACCCTATGTTTCTACTTCATTGAATATCATTATCAAATCATATCAAGAGATGGGGATTAAAAAAATTAAAACTAATGCTTTGTCAATTATATGTACTGTACCTCCTGCTGAATCTTAAAGCTTGGTCTGGATATTGTGCACTGTTGACAAAAATACCCCAATCCATATATATTTTCATGGATACATTGATGAAGTCACCAGAAGCTGAGCTGGACTTGAATGAAAGATTGCTTTTAAACTTGTGTAAGATTGCAGTATTAAGGAATCAAACTTGTTTTTCCAGTTTTGATATGTACAGTATCTTAGTCACCTATCATCACTGAAGTGGGATCCAATTAAAAGAAATCAACATTCAATATACACAGCTGACACTGCTTCATGCATATTGCACAAACTGCAATGATTCTTAGATCAGCATATTCAGGAGAAAGTCCTTATTTCCTTATAATGTGTAATTAAAATGGATTGTGCTTTAGCTTGTTTTCCCAGCTAAATATAGGATGTTGGATGGGATCAAGAAGAAGAAGTCTCCAGATATTCTGAATTTTACTTTTTAGAATCCCAGACATTGGCCATGGAGGGACTCATGAGAACTATAGATGACACTGGACTGCTGATGCCTGGAGAAGACAAAAATTTTCTCAACTCCAATAGAGCCATTTTCATGTTCTTGGCAAACCAATGCTAGGTAGGATCACTCAGAAATTGCTCTATTGGATTCAGTGGGGCTTACCTCAAGGGACTCCCTGGATATGCAGCCTTAATACTGCATTCCAATCTATTCAATGGGGCTTGCTTCATAACAGGTAGACATACTGTAAATTTATAGTAGCTACAAGAAAGTAGGTTAAGATAGATATAAAAGGTAAAGGTAAAGCATCCCCTCATGCATATGTGCTAGTTGTTCCTGACTCTAGGGGGCAGTGCTGTTACTTTCCCAACAAAGATGGTCCCTATTTTTCTATTTGCATTTTACATGCTTTCGAACGGCTAGGTTGGCAGAAGCTGGGACAAGTAACAGGAGCTCACTCTGTTATATGATGCTAGGGATTCAAACCACCAAACTGCCAACCTTTCTGATAGGCAAGCTCAGCGCCTTAGCCACTGAGCCACTGCATCCCACTAAGATAGGTATAGGGCAATCCTTTGAGGTTAGGGGACACACCTGAGAATTCTGAGAATATCACAAGGGTACCCAGGTTTGTCTCTATCATTTTTTTCTGGGCGTGTGGACATAATTTCCAAATGACTTCACATGTGCAGCGTGTTTATTTGCTAGCAAATTCCATTGAACCCAGGAGGGATCTAAAAGCAAGTTCCTGGAAATAAAGGTGATGATGAAAGGCATTTTGTGATGTATCATCAAAATAATATTTTTCAGAATATTGAGTTGTAGCCAATTTATGTCTGATGAACATAACAAAGACATTGGTAGGTACACTAGTGGTCAAAGGGTAACCATTTTCTACCAGTTGTGTCAGTTTTAGTCCATTTAGAATTGAATTTCTTTTTCTAATACACTGATTCCACTAGCTCCTGTTTTTAGGCCCATTTAAGGGAGGAGACAAACTGTCATCCTTCTCTGCCCTTCGACTCAACCTAGAGATGATCCAGACAGAGACCCATTAAGATTGTTGCTGTTTTTTAGGTATGTGTTATATTTTTAAGGGCTGATTTAATAATTAAGAGACCAGAATAGATCTATTTCAGGCTTTTTAGCCTTCTTCAGCTGGCCATACAGTAGATGAAGTATGGCCAGCTGAAGAAGGCTAAAAAGCCTGAAGTAAATCTATCCTGGTCTCTTAATTATTAAATCAGCCCTTAAAAATATAATATATATATTATAAAAGAATGATGTAATCAGGGAAGCTGGTTAGCTCAAGGCATAGAGAAGCTTGCCTCATGTGCTGGAAAGTGCCGGTTCAAATCCCTGTAGAAGAAGTATGGCCAGCTGAAGAGGGCTAAAAAGCCCGAAATGGATCCATCCTGGTCTCTTAATTAATTATAAAATCATCCCTTAAAAATCTAATATATATATATATATAAAGCCAAATACCACTCACTCATCATGAAATCTCCAGAACCATAAAGCCTACAAACTTGAAATTTGGCACAAATGTTCCTCTTGACTTCTAGCTGCTCACTAAGAATTTTTTTTTGAAATGATTATCAGATCATTAGTATTTCTTATACAGTAATTAACATATTCTGATGATAAGGAGTTAGACATTATACTCCACCTCCCCACCTGAAAAGAACTCTGTTCCAACTGCCAGTTGCTTCACATTCCGTTACCTTAGTTCAAACTGGCAGATGTTCCACTCCTTCACTCAGGAGCAGCCTGGGGCTCTTTACAGTACTAAACGTCAGTACCTCACCAAAATGTCTACACCTATGGAATTGCTTCCGAACTAAAGGCAGCTGAAGCAATACTCCCTTATGTGTTTCAATCACTGACCACCACTGAGCCAATGGATTGAACTGAATTTCTCCTGCATAGCCTGATCACATAGTTTTGTTGTGAAGCATGGGTATCCAGCTAGTTTAATATATTTTCTTCTTCATAGTTATATACACAGTCACCTTTTCTGTTAAAAGTTAAATAGATCTTAGCCTTATAATGAAGATCAAAGGATTGGGATAATAAGTATTACAAAGGGGACAAAGAGGCACATGTTAAAGAACACTGCATTTCTATGATTTATATTGGGGAAACTCATATAAATAGTAAAGAAAACCAATTTTTATTCCCAAATTTTTAACATGCATAATCTATAGATTGGCTAAGATGGATCAGAGGAATATTATCATTTTAATTGAACTAGGCAGAGGATGGTTATTTTCTTTATTTCAGGAACTGAAGTTTAAGCATGTTATGTCAGGAAAACATAACACAATCTTATGAAGTTTTCTAATTTCACAATTTTTGCAACATGTTCTCTGCATAGAGAACCTTTGTTCGATTATATGTTTAAACTATAATATAGAAAAGAGGAAATCTCTAAATACAGTGTTATTAACATTGGATAAGTCTGAAGCTGCTTCACAGGTTATGAAGTATTGCAGTTATGAGTGTGCAAAAATCACAACTAGAATAATTCTAAAGAAGGGCTGACACAAGAACTTTTTTCAGATGAAGATTACATTATTTCGGTAGAAATGTGTCTCATAGCCCTGCCCTTTTTGAATGTGCATGTGATGACTGCACTTGTCGCCTGTTTGAAACACACACAGTCACACCTACCTTGCTTTTACTTTGAAATTAGAAAGAGACAAACTCAGACTCAACCCATCCAAGACCGAGTGGCTGTGGTTCCCGGCATCCCGGTACAACCAGTTGACTCCATCACTGGCCATAGGGGGTGAACATCTAACCCCTGTGGATGGGGCACGCAACTTGGGCGTCCTCCTTGATGCACGGCTGTCCATGGAAGATCAAGTGACAGCCGTGGCCAGGAGGGCGTTTTACCAGGTTCGCTTGGTACGCCAGTTGCGTCCCCTATTGGATCGGGATGCCCTTTGCACAGTCACTCATGCCCTCGTGACATCCCGACTGGATTACTGCAATGCTCTCTACATGGGGCTCCCTTGAGGTGCACCCGAAGGCTTCAGCTTGTCCAGAATGCAGCCGCGTGGGCAGTTATGGGAACCTCTAGGTTTTCCCATGTAACACCGCTCCTGTGCGAGCTGCATTGGCTGCTTGTCGTCTTTCGGGTGCGCTTCAAGGTGTTGGTTATCATCTTTAAAGCGCTCCATGGCACGGGACCTAGCTATCTGCAGGATCGCATCCTGCCCCATACATCCCTGCGGCCGATTCGCTCCCACAGAGAGGGACTTCTCCGGGTGCCGTCCACTAGGCTATGCCAGCGGGCGGCGCCCAGGGGAAGGGCCTTCTCTGTGGCGGGCCCAACCCTCTGGAACAACCTGCCCCCCAAAATTAGAACAACTACGGACCTCCGCTCCTTCCGTCAAAAATTAAAAACGCACTTTTTCTGCTTGGCCGGCCTAGGTTAGTCATCTGTTTATTGTTTTAATTGGGTTTTTAAGGGGTTTAGTTTTTAGTATTTTGGGTTTTTAGCGCAGGGATAAATTGTTTAATCTGATTTTATATATATTTATTATGTATTTATGTTTGTATGTTTTTAATTCCCCTGTGCACCGCTCCGAGTCCCTTCGGGGAGAGGGAGCGGTCTACAAATTAAATTTATTATTATTATTATTATTATTATTAGAATTATGGGCACATGTTTACTGAGTGCCTTAAGACTACCGTCAAAAGGGGAGAGAGGGCAGGGGAAGTTTGAAGAATGAAAAAGACTTCAAAAGTATGCAATAGCTAAACCATTGTTCAAATGTGTTCCTTCAGAAGTTCCCAGCTTCTCTAATAACTTTCTGCTTTATCAGGGGGCTGGACTAAAAGACATTTGAGGTCTCTTCCAACTCTGTTATTCAGTTCTGTAAGAAGTACTTAGTGGACAACTGTTTGTTACTTTTGGCAAATCTATTTTTCAGGGATAACCAGGAAGAGAATCTGCATACAGATGGGAGGTTGAATAACTAGCCTTGTGGTGCAGCCAGAACAATCTTGAACTAAATACACTCAAAACCGTAGAAATGGTGGTGGGTTTTAAAAGAAACACTCCTATACTACCACCTCTTACAATATTAGACATCACAGTATCAACAGTAGAGACCTCCGAGTTTCTAGGTTCTATCATATCTCAAGACTTAAAATGGACACCTAACATCAACAACATCAACAAAAAAGCACAACAAAGAATGTACTTTTTGTGCCAACTCAGAAAGCTCAAACTGTCCAAGGAGCTGCTGATTCAGTTCTACAGAGGAATGACTGAGTCTGTTATCTGCACCTCCATAACTGTCTGGTTTGGCTCTGCAACCAAACAAGACAATCATAGACTTCAACAGATGATTATAACTGCAGAAAAAACAATTGCTACCACCCTGCCTTCCATTGAGGACCCATACTCTGCACGAGTCAAAAAGACTCGGGCTGTGAAAATGTCTACAGACCCCTCACATCCTGGACATAAAATGTTTCAACTTCTACCCTCAAAAACGACGCTATAGGGCTCTACACACCAGAACAACTAGACACAAGGACAGTTTTTCCCCGAATGCCCTCACTCTGCTTAACACCTAATTCCCACAACACTGTGAATAATTTACTAAATATGTATTACTATTATTATTCTCTTCCTTCCTAGTATCTTTTTCTCCCCACTTATGACTATAATCATGTTGCTTGTATCTTTCAACTTATATTGTTTTTGTTTCCTAGTACAATTTCATCGCTTATTAGTAACTTATGATTATCACTAAGTATTGTATCTTTTTGCTCTTCATGAATGTATTTTATTCTCTTATGTACACTGAGAACATATGTAAAGACAAATTCCTTCTGTGTTCACACTTGGCCAATAAAGAATTCTATTCTGTCCTGTCCTGTCCTGTCCTGTCCTGTCCTGTCCTGTCCTGTCCTATCCTATCCTATCCTATCCTATCCTATCCTATCCTATCCTATCCTATCCTATGTAGCATGAATTTTAATGACTAAACAATAATATTTTGTTAGTGGAAGATTTCTTGAAAGATGTTGGAATCCTCTGCAGGCATCACATACTTAAAAATGAACATCCAAAGATGAACTTAGTAAGCATCTTCTCCACATCCGTTGGGAAGGTTTTAAAGACAGAGCCTAATTATATTTGATCAAATATGAAAACATCTCATGTACAAAATTTTTTTTTTTGTTAAAGCAGACTGGTTTCATGAGAAACTATAAGACATGTTCCTTTTTTATCACCTTCCAATAATGATACGCAAATAATACCTCAAACAGGAAGCTGTGATAATTAATTACTGTTTTTCAAAACGGCATTAAATTTCCTTATGTAATATACTGCAAAACATACGTCTCTATTATAGTTATAGTAGAATGTGGCATTTTATCTAAATTTAATAAAATATTTTCCCTGTGTGTTTGTGTACATGAAATAGCTACATTCAGTGCATTTTTTCTTGGAAAAAAATAATATTAAATTCATTTAAACTTTTTGGTAAGTTAGGTCTCCCATTACAATAACTGATAGTTTGTACGCTTCTTTACATAAAATCTTTTGCAGGTAGATATATTGTCCCGAGATTCTGCCAATTTTCAGAGGCACTTCCTTATAAGCTTGTCCATATATCTGTGAAAATTCCAATAATTTAGCATAACATGGAGATCAGCACCACGAGAAATATGGATTTCTTATGGATACTGGCTCCATACCCCATACCTCAGACCGCAGTACGAATGTCAATTCTTTATCAGCATGAGCTGTTGACATGGAAACAGATATGCTGAATGAGAAGCCAGGGGGGGAAATGCATAGCTCATCTGAGTTATACTTGGAAGGGCTGAATCTGCATGTGTTATAGCAGATTTAAATTCCAACTATACTTAAGTAGAAGAAGCATGCAACTATTTTTGGTTGACTGACTTATTACTAGTTTACATCATCTGGCTCATTTCTGATGCTTCTTTGAAAAGCAAAATCAGCTATACTGTCCTTATGGGGAAAAAAATCCAAATTTCAATTAAAAGCAATAGAAAGATCACCAACTAGCATATGAAATTTTAAGACACGCAGACCTCTTCATCAGAAACAATGGAAAACAACCAGGTGACACTACTTTTTTCATCTCCCTTCTCTGTCACATCTTTCCTTGCTTATCTTTTTTTCCCTGATGAAGAGATCTGGAGAATCTGAAAGCTTGCACATTATTTGTGTGACCTTGGAATTGGACTGATTGATAAATTGCCTCCATCTATGATTTGGTGTTTCTATGGTAACGATTTCTTCGCTGGAATTGTGGGAGGGCCTTGCAGGATCTTAAGAAAACAAAGATAGAAATCTGAAATAGAAAGAAACCGGAATTTAATACTTCTTTCACTGTGAATGTTTCCTATGTCCCATGATTTATTTTTCCTTTGTTATTGCAAAAATTGACAAACAAAAGTAGAAATTACTTAAATGACCAGCATACCTTTAAAACTAATAGCATAACCAATTTCATTGTAATTTTATTACAATATTATTACAATGACAATAAAGATTATATTATTATTATTATTATAACAATAAATAAGGGCAGATAAGAGCAAAGTAGAAAAATAGGCTTTGAAATAATATTATAAACATAAAAACTTTTACCAGATTACTCAAATATTGCTTTTTTATCTCTTTATCTCAAAAAAAATAATGACTAATTAAAAGGTTGACCAACAGTTCTTATCAGGAATCTGTGGCTGCAAATCAATCATAGATTTCTTGTTCCTGTGTAGTACAATTTTTTTAGCCAGTCTACATTATTCCTAGTTGCAATGTATGGCTGTGAAAGTTGGACCATAAGAAAGGCTGAGTGCCAAAGAATTGAGGCCTTTGAACTCTGGTGCTGGAGAAGACTCCTGCGAGTCCCTTGGACTGCAATTCGATCAAACCAGTCAGTCCTAGAGGAGATCAACCCTGACTGCTCTTTAAAAGGCCAGATCCTTAGGATGAACTCAAATACTTTGGCCACCTAAAGAGAAGGAAGGACTCACTGGAGAAGAGCCTAATGCTGGGAATGATTGAGGGCAAAAGAAGAAGAGGATGACAGAGAACGAAGAGGCTGGATGGAGTATCGAAGCAGTAGGCATGAGTTAAATGGACTCCAGAGGATGATAGAGGAGAGGAAGGCCTGGAGGAACATTGTCCATGGTGTTCTGATGGGTTGGACACGACTTCACAACTAACAACCACATCATTACCAAAATCTCCACAATTTTTGGTATTCTTGATAAATTTGAAATATTGGAAATTCAGACAAGAAAAATGTATCCTTAATACATAGTCATTGAACCAGTACTCAAGCCACAATCTTATTGATTTCAGCCCAAACTGCAACAATAGTAGAGCAGTACTAAATAACGTAACTTCCCAGTTACACTGCCAGCAGCAGGGAGATTGAAACTGTCTCTTAATGCACATTCTCTGATGTATCCAGTACCAATGAAGCATTTTAATTATATTAGCCTTCGTATTAGATTATGGGAAATGAATGTTCCATTCTTTTATGCAATTCTTCATCAGAAATGGGTGTTCAAGCTCACTACTTCAACAATTTCTGGTTTAGGAGCCACATATAATTATTTCAGAATCTCTAAATGCCCCGTGATTTGTATAACATCTATTATATCTATTAAAAGGTTTCCAAACCCCATTTTGCATCTTATACTTTCAGTTCCATTTTAGGAATTAAGAAGAGCAAAACAGAAAAAATGGCAATAGTGAAGCTTCCTAATGTCTCTTGCAGCTGGGGAGACCAAAGACAAAGGAAAAATATAAAAGTGGGTTGAAGAGCTTTTGGAATCAGAAATGTTGCAGGCTTTCATTAGGTTTTAGCCTAAGACAGAATTTAGTAGTTGTCAGGTAAAAATCTATCTATTTGAAAAGCAATTATAGCAATACGAGACCGCCTTCTGCCCCATACATCCCTTTGTCTGATCCGCTCCCACAGAGAGGGTCTTCTCCGGGTACCGTCGGCCGGTCAATGCCGGTTGGCAACGCCCAGGGAAAAGGCCTTCTCTGTGGCGGGCCCGGCCCTCTGGAACGACCTACCCCCCGACCTACGCACCACCTCGGACCTCCGCCTCTTCCGCCAACGTCTGAAGACATATCTATTCCAACAAGCCGGCCTAGCATAGCCCCCCGTTTCTGACTTTTATCTACAAATTTTAATTTTCAAGGTTTTAAATGGGTTTTTAGCACGGGATTTAATTTAATTTAATATGTTTTTAATAATGTATATTGTCTTTTGTTACGGTTTTTTAATAATGCCTGTCGCCGCCCTGGGTCCTAACAAGGAGAAGGGCGGGGTATAAATTCGAAAAATAAAATAAAAATAAAAATAAAAATAAATAGTATATATAGTGCGTATGTGTGTGTGTGTGTGTGTGTGTGTGCGTGTGTGTGTGTTAGTTTTTATAAGCTGATCAATAAATAAATCAGAGAGACTAGGATAGATCTATTTCGAGCTTTTTAGCTCTCATCAGCTAGTCATACTCTTACTGGGATTCGAACCGGGGCTGTATTGCTTATCAGGCAGGAGCCTATAACCATTCAGCCAGCCTGGCTCTCCCAATTGCATCAGCTGAGACAGGAGGGTTAATATTTAAAAACAGAAATGTTGGGATCAATTGTGGTCATAAGTTGAGGACTATCTGTATTTTAGAGCAGGGGTCTCCAACCTTTGCAACTTCAGTCCTTCAGACTTAAAGTTGCAAAGTTTGGAGACCCCTGTTTTAGAGGACAGGCCTTCTCAATCTAGCTGTCAGGCCTGCAGCCAGTTCCTTTTGGGATCTTTGGCCTCCCTCACTAATATTTTATCCTATAATGCTGTTTCATTAGTGGGGAATTGGGAGGGGAAATAGTAAGGAATAGAATGTGATGTAGATGTAGAATGTGAATAGAACATGATAGCAGTGTTCCGATATCTCAGGGGCTGCCACAAAGAAGAGGGAGTCAAACTATTCTCCAAGGCACCCGGGGGCAGGACAAGAAGCAATGGGTGGAAACTAATCAAGGAGAGAAGCAACTTAGAACTAAGGAGAAATTTCCTGACAGTTAGAACAATTAACCTCTGGAACAGCTTGCCTCCAGAAGTTGTGAATGCCCCAACCCTGGAATTCTTTAAAAAGAGGTTAGACAGCCACTTGTCTGAAATGGTATAAGGTTCCTACCCACGCAGGGGGTTGGACTAGAAGACCTACAAGGTCCCTTCCAACTCTGCTATTGTATTGTATTTATATGTTGTCAAAATAAAATTCCTTTCTAGAATCCAAGGTCATCCTTTGTCTCTGCACCTCTGCACCTGACCGGAACTGGATGGGTGGAACTGCCAGCATGGCAGTGGGAGATTGGGCCATGTGATGGATTTGTGGGTGTGGGGACAAGATCTTGAACTTTCAACTGGGTGGGGAAAATTGGGAAGCTTTCAGATTCGGGTTTTCCCAGATGTGCCAACATGGCTCTCTTAATAAATTGGAACTTAGAGCAATACTTTGCCTTGGATTCTGATTTAGGTTTGGATGTTATTTGGAACCCTGACACTAGCAGCTACATGATTTGGGACTGAAGATTCTAGAGCACAGTTCTTCAACCCATTGTTTTGATACTGCAGTTTCCAGACTACTTTGTATCTAAAAATAATAATATAGCTCTGACAAAATTGAATTTCTTTGGTTGTATGGCTGGATATAGAAAATTATCCAGACTAGTAGAATAGGTCTGGGATATCTAAATTGGAATTCTGCCAAGAATAATTCTTCTATCCAAAATACTTTCTCATCCTTTAAGCCCTGCCCTTTAGTTCTTAATCATGGGAAGCTATGTAGATCAGAAAAGGTTTCCCCTTTTTTTCCAAGCACAGAGAGGAATGGAATAATTAATCACCAAAGAATGCTCAGTGTTGCTTAATTCATTCTGAGAAAAAAGCAGAGGGGGAATCTTATCCTGGAGGCTGGAACTTCAGGACAAGGGATCAGACTTCAATTAGGTGGGATAGAGAAGTCTTGCCGGTTGTTTTTGGCCTGTTTGCCAGAGGTTCTTCATTCTTTCATCTCAAAAGGTAGTCACAATCTGAGCCACCGTTCTCAGGAGAAATTCTTGAAGTCAAATGAATGGGGCTCGCTCTTTTGGTATTCCAACCTATCATTAACTCCTAGTTGTCACTTGCTAGCTGCTTAAATATCTTCACCATGATGATTTTATCAATAGTGGCAACTTATTTTAGCAAATAAATGCAATGAACAACCAAGGTATGTGGAGACAACATTGTACTATGCTGTACATGTGCTAAATGATTTGGTGAGATTTTACTTCAGGATTAAGAGCATAGAAACAGATGGAGTACAGAATACAGATGGACAACTGTGGCAACTTTATGACCTTATGGACTTCAATTCCCAGATCCCTAAGCCAACTTTTAAAAGATGTCTTTTTGTATACATTTTAGTGCTCCTAAATTTCATTACTTTTCATCAATTTCTTTTTTAAAATAGTTTAAATAATTTCTGGTTTTTGACTATAAATCCTATTTTGTCCTACTACTGAGGATAGTTTATGGGTGCGGGAGGGAATATACATGGATATATTAATACTACCAGGCATGCTGAAGCTACTCTACGGCAGTGTTTCTCAAACTTGGCAGCTTGTGATTGGGTTGGGCATGGCTGGTAAGCATGGCTGATTAGGGAAATTCTGAGAGTTAAAGTCCACCCATCAAATTTACCCTTGGGAGTTGGAGTTCATGTGAAGTTGTCAAGGTTGAGAAAAATTGGTCTGGGGAAGGAGTTTTATTGAAACTATATTGGCAAACTGCAAAACTAGCTTGAAGAAGCAAAATTCTGCAACTGGAAATCCCTTGCACAATTTCAAATGTGAATGGTATATTTTTAATGTAATTTTCATCATCTACAAAGGAAAGCTAAAAAAAACCCAATTAGACAAACATTTGAATAATGTATTAATTATACTAACATGAGGTTGGTGAATTACATAGTGGACCTCTGCCAACATTGCTAAGAATGGGAGAAAAATTCTCATAAGCAGATAAGACAATTGCTTATTTTCATGAATCTTTGTGTAAGATAGCAGGAGAGAGAAATACTAAATGCTAGAAATGGATACCTAAACCTCTTATTTTTAACAAGTTATGGTTATATTTGCATAGGGAGCTTCAATTTTCAGCAAGTGATAGTAGAAAATATATAGTATTTCTTTCAATTTTGAAAAATCAGTAAAATTTCTTCAAAGATGGCAATTCTTTGAATAGAAAACATGTGCTCATTTTGGAAAGTGCATTTATATGAGCTCTGACATACCTCTTCAATTAAACATAGCTATTTATTTTCTTCTGTTTAAAAAAAATTCTTATCTTTTTTCTTAGAACTACAGACATAACTCAGATGGTTTGTCTTTTTTTTTCAAGCTGATAGACCTCAATGGGTGGACTAGAGTTTGGAACAATACAATACAATACAATACAAAACAATAGCAGAGTTGGAAGGGACCTTGGAGGTCTTCTTGTCCAACCCCTTGCTTAGGCAGGAAACCCTATACCATTTCAAATGCTATCCAACATCTTCTTAAAGACTTGCAGTGTTGGGGCATTCACAACTTCTGGAGGCAAGCTGTTCCACTGACTAATTGTTCTCACTGTCAGGAAATTTCTCCTCAGTTCTAAGTTGCTTCTCTCCTTGATTAGTTTCCACCCTTGCTTCTTGTTCTACTCTCAGGTGCTTTGGAGAATAATTTGACTCCCTCTTCTTTGTGGCAACCCCTGAGATACTGGAACACTGCTATCATGTCTCCCCTAGTCCTTCTTTTTATTAAACTAGACATATTGATGTGGAATTGCCCTAAAAAAAGCCAATGGCAATAATATGGCGGTGATACCCTTCCTCTGCTGTTGCTTATCAATTTCTGGTATTTAGAGGGATACTGATCCTGCAAGATGGGAATTGCTGACATTGACAGCTTTATCCATCATGAATCTGTCTCTTTTAAACCCATACTCTTCTTCTACATGAACGTTCAAATCTTTGCTAATAATAGCAATAACACTTAGACTTATATACTGTTTTCCAGTGCTTTCCAGCCCTCTCTAAGAGGCTTACAGAGTCAGCATATTGCCTCAACAATCTGGGTCTTCATTTTACCCACCTCAGAAGGATGGAAGGCTGAGTCAACCTTGAGCCTGATAAGATTCGATCTGCCAAACAGCCAGTGACCAGGAGAAGTAGCCTGCAGTTCTGCATTCTAACCACTGCGCCACCGCGGCTATATGATTAAACTGGGGCTTTGTTTTATGTGTTGCAAATTGTGGGACTGATTTGGGTAGATTGTAGGAGTGACACCAAAATATAATTTTATCATACTTTATCTACATCTTAATTATTGTATTTTATTCCAATTTCATTTCAAATTGTATTTTATCTAATTCTATTTTAAATTGCTTTAATCAAATGTTAGTAATAATTTGTTTCTGGAACTCTGCACTTTGATATGTCCCAAGGGCTAATCAATAAATAAATATAAATAAACAGGTTGAGAATCAATCTATTAAAGCTAAAGGATGGTAGGCAGGAATTGAAATAACCAGGAACCATAAAAGTACACGTGCTGTACATAGCAGCAAGATCTTTCATTCCATATTCTAATGGGGAAAAGCATCTGAAGATTTTGCTGGTCTCCCCCCATCCCCCCATGGTAATTGTGCCCAGATTTCTCTAATGTCATCTGCATGCCAAATGCAAAATCGTTTTGCAGACTTATGGTGGTTTCTGATTGCTATAGCTGTGGATTTGTACATTAGCCCAATTCTGGGTGGAGAAATTAACGCTGAAATGCATCTGGACTAAATTAGCTGCTCAGAGTGATGGGATCTTGAAATAAATGGGAAAGGTAAGAGAGAATGAGGAAGGCAGGCAACATGACTATAGAGACTCATTTACCACAGAGCTTGGGGATAGAACAATCATTCTTATTTTCCCCAGACACAAAATGACTTGATGCGTACGACTGACAAATGCATACATTCCAATTTCTATATTGAAACTATTTCTTTTTTCTTTTTTTTTAATGCCAGGCTTCATGACCAAAATACATGGATTACTGCTCCCTGGATATCTGTGCTTCTTCCCCATTCATGATTTTGTAACATTGTGCCTGATGTTGTTCTAGAAAATGCAAATGCTTTACACACTTGGGTCATTTCTGTTGATTTTCATAAAGCTGAAACTCACAGGTTTTGGATTTGCCACTAACTAACCAAGGCAAAGCCCCTGTAGAGGAAAAAAAACTAAATAAAGTTAATACATACTTTTTTTTTTTTTTTTATTCTTATAAAATACTTTTGAATATAAGAAAGTCTTTCTGGATCTAATTCAGAGGTGGTTATTCAGCAGGTTCTGACCAGTTCTGGAGAACCAGTAGCGGAAATTTTTAGTAGTTTGGAGAACCGGTAAATACCACCTCTGACTACTCTACTCTCTGCCTCCTGAGTCCCAGTTGATCGGGAGCGAATGGGGATTTTGCAGTAACCTTCCCCTGGAGTGGGAGGGAATGGAGATTTTACAGCATCTTTCCCCTGCCACGTCCACCTAGCCACGTCCACCTAGCCTCGCTCACCAAGCCATGCCCACTTAGCCATGCCCACAGAACCGGTAGTTAACAATTTCGAATCCCACCACTGATCTAGTTCTATATTTTCAGTCATGCCGTGACGAACTGGAAATTTGGGAAACTCACAAGCCTGAAGTCCTATGAAGGGCCTCTCTCCACTTTTGCTTCTTACACTCGTTGCCAACTGTCCTTGAATTTGGGCATTCCCTTTAAAAACCATGTAAACTGAAGTCCCTCATCAAGTGGCATCAATACTCTGGCTATTCTGTGGCAGGAATTCTAATGATCTATCATTATTGTCAAAGCATTCTCCCTCCCCCAATTAATTGATATGCTTCATTGATGGATTCCAGGTAGTAAAAACAACACCCTTCCATTTCTGGAAACGGCAACTCCACATCAAGGCGGAAGCATTGTACTGAAACCTGATTTGTTTCTCTCAATTCCAGACACATTAATGAAAAGTCAAGGGACTTTGTTCTGCCTGGCTGTCAAAACTCCCACTTTTTATTAGCTTTAGATGACTTATTTCAAATGCTCAAGGCAGCTCTGAATATTGAGCAAATTAGATGGTAATTGTTGAAGAAGCTGAGCAATTGTGAAGAGGGATTTTTAAGGCTCCCTTAAGCTTCTGCAATCTGTACCATTGGTGCATATCCTGAGCTTGTTGGGAGGAGATGCGCATTGATCTAACAACTATGTGCATGTGTAAATTTACAGCTATGAAAATCTGCATATGCATATCTTAGCCAGCATGAATGAGATAGGCAAGTCTTAAAATTATGCCTTTTTTTGGTAATTGTTCCCATAATATTCTAATAAAAGTTACTTTACATCATTTGCTTATTCATTGCTTAGATGGCTACCTTGCCTTTCTTCCTGAATCTTAAGATGGCATTTATAGTGAATTCCCTTCAGTTTATTCCCACAATAGCAATCCTATGAAATAGGATAGGTTGAGATAATCTTCCTGAAAGACTCCATGGCTGAGAGTAGATTTGAAACACAGTTTCCCAGATCCTAGTGACTTTCATGCACCAGTCTAAGAATTTTGATTCCTCTTTAAGTTCAAGGATTATTTTAAAAATTTAAAGCATTGGACTAGGACCTAGTCCAATGCTTTAAATTTTTTAAATAATCCTTGAACTTAAAGAGGAATCAAAATTCTTAGACTGGTGCATGAAAGAGAAACATTTATTTCAACAATAAATGGATTTTACACGTTTCAACATGAATTCCACTCTCACCATTCACCAACAGGGAAGTGACCATTGTTCAATGCGGAGTACCTCATTTTCTGTCAATATCATGAGTTCTTGTTGTTTCATAGAGCAAGTGGTATGAAAGATGCTTACCTGATATAGGCAAACACTGTCAATCAGAGTAGACAGCTCAAGTAGAACAGCTTCTCTCATTCTCCATCTTCACCGGTGGCAAAGTTCTTAAAAGCAGTTAATATTTCACAGTCAAAAAAATTCCATCATGTTGTACCAAAATATTCTTAGGCAGATAGCTCAGGTCTTATAACTGGAATAAAGCAAGGCTAGAAAGCTTGCCTCCTGTGGAACAGAAATATCAACATACTATGGTAGCCTCCTAGAAAACCTTCCATATTATAAGCAACATCCTCTTAGCTGATGACGTAAAATTATTTAACACCACCAACAATGCTGCTGCCCTAAAAAGAGACCTTGACTATGTGCCAGAATGGTCGTACATTTGGCAACTCCAAATCTCAACTAACAAATGCTCTGTCTTACACATTGGCAATAAAAATTAGAACACTAAATACAAGTTGGGTGGAAGATGACCTTGTAGACGACCCTCACTCTGTCAAGGACCTTGGAGTACTCATCTCAAACAATGTAAGCCCCAGAGCTCACTGTAATAGCATTGCTAAAGAGGCATTAAGAGTTGTTAACCTAATTTTGTGAAGCTTCTTCTCCAGTAACATTGTATTGCTAACATACAAAACCTTTGCCAGACCTATTCTCGAATACAGCTCATCTGCCTGGAATCCACACTGTATATCAGACATTAATACGATTGAGCAGGTCCACAGGTATTTCACAAGAAGAGTACTCCACTCCTAGGATGGAAGGGAGAGGAAGAGAAGGAGAGAGGTTAGGAAGGGGAAGGGGAAGGGGAAGAGCAGGAGTAGGAGAAAGGTAAGGGAAGAAGGAAGGGAAAGGAGAGGAGGAAGGAAGGAAGTAGAGAAGGGAGGGAGGGAGAAAAGAAAGGGAAAATAAGATGGTGTTACAACAGGAGGAAGGGATGGTAAACAAAGCAACCCAAACTGTGTATTATAACCTATTAAATGGAATAATAAATGTATAAGAAGGATAAATGTAAAAAAGAATGACAATTATGTGTATACTTAAAATGGTATGTAAAAGAATGAAAAAATAAATAAAATTCTTTAAAAAAGAAGAAGAGTCCTCCACTCCTCTGCTCACAATAGAATCACTTATGCCACCAGGCTTGAAAATTTGGCCTTGGACAAACTGGAACTTCGCTGCCTGTGGTTGGACGTAAGCATAGTACACAAAATTGTCTGCTACAACTTCCTACCTGTCAATGACTACTTCTTCCACTTAAACCACAATAATACATGGGCAAACAATAGATACAAACTCAAGGTAAACTGCTCCAAACTCAATTGCAGAAAATACAACTTCAACAACAGAGTGGTAAACGCTTGGAATGTACTACCTGACTTCCTTGTTACATCAAACCCCCTCAAACTCCCACAGCTTCAACCTTAAACTGTCAAGCGTGGACCTCACCTCATTCCTGAGAGGTCTGCAGAGGGGACATGCATAAGCACACCAGCGTGCCTGCCCTCCCTGTTCAACTGTCCCCATTTATTTGTATGCATTTTCTTTGTTCATGTCTACGTTCATGCTTATACCTGCTATCTTGTACATGTTAGACAAATAAATAAATGTGTCAGACCACAAGACCCATCAAACCCAGCCAACAATCCTCAACTCAGTTTGCTTCAGATGTTTTGGTATACAAGTCCCACTACCTATTTTAGAAAATTATTTGAGATGGTGTATGATGAATCCAGGATACCTGGCAGCAACAGATGGAGAAAGTTTGATTTGGGGTTATAGGCATCTATTATAAACTTTGTTTTCTCCTTCTCTGCTACATCTGCTCCCCCCTTATTATTATTTTCATTTAATAAATTGCTTAAATATATTGCTTTGTTTTGGAACAAAGGTTACCTGAGTTTCAGAAATACATGCTTACACCTTTTTTTCCCCACAAGAATCCCTGGTGACATAAATTAAGCTGATAAGGTTCATCGGTAGTTTTCACTTTCTCTTCATAATGTGGTTAGATTTAACAAGTTCCTCATAGATCTGTGTCAGAGTTTAAGAAGTGTATAGTCCTAGCTGTTAATATAAATGCAGCATTGAGTAAACAAGAAGCTTGATACTTAAGAGAAATCTTTACTTGGTGGGTTAAGAGGATGATCGTGATGGGGGTGCAGAGGCCAACTTAATTTATATAAACGTTTAGATGTTATTGTAGGAGTGTGCTTATTCTTTATTTAGACAGAATTACAGGTAGTCCTCAACTTATGACCACAGTTGGGGGCCAGAATTTCCATTGCTGGGCAGTTGTTAAGTGAATTGCACCCAATTTTATGACCCTTTTTGCCATGGCTGTTAAGGGAATCATGCAGTTGTTAAATGAATATGGCTACTCTAATTGACTTTGTTTTCTGGAAGCCAGCTGGAAAGGTCACAAATGGTGATCACATGTCCATGGGATGCCACAAATACTGGTTGCCCAGTGCCTCAATTTTAATCATGTTTCTATGGGGATTCTGCAATGGTCGTAAGTGTGAGAAGTAAGTCACTTTTTCAGTGCTGTTGTAACTTTGATTGGTTGCTAGTGGAATGGTCGTACACTAGAGTAACAGAGTTGGAAGGGACCTTGGAGGTCTTCTAGTCTATTCGCCTGCTTAAGCAGGCAACGCTTCATCACTTCAGGCAATGGGTTATCCAGCATCTTCTTAAAAACTGTATCTGTGCATTTGTTTTTTCTTGCCTAAATGTAGAGCCTTACTTTTTTGCACTATTGAATTTTATTTTGTTATATAGTGCCCAATGTTCAAGTCTTTTAAGATCCTTCTGCATCTTAAGTCTATCTTCTGGAGTGTTGGCTATACCTGCCAACTTGGTGTCATCTGCAAATTTGATGAGTCCCCCATCTATCCCCTCATCCCAATCATTGATTGGTTGTAAATCAAATATTATCTGTAGTACATTTAAAAAAATACATGAGTTACCTTTTAACAGTATTTGGATTGTTCTTTAACACAGGGGTCCCCAACCTTTTTTGTACCAGGGACTGGTTTCATTTTAAAGAAAATTCCGCGGACCGTCTGGCGTAGAGGGGGAGCGGGGGGGAGGGGGAACAGGTGGTGCATGCGCACACGGGGGGGGTGTAAGTCAGTTCACTCGCCCCTCTAGGGCCCCCAACGGCGTGAGCGGCCACACCTGCGCTCTCCCGCCCCCGGTGTGTGCTCTGCCCATGGGGCTGCCCCGTCCTCCCTCCTCCTCCTCTCTGGCCCTGCGGCCCAGTTCCTATCAAGCCACGGACCGGCACCGGTCCACGGACCGGGGGTTGGGGACCCCTGCTGTAACAAGTATCATAGGACTGCACACAATAGGAAACAACATTCAACAATAATAAGAATAATGCAATGGAACGCCATGTCTTAATTAGCAAAAGTGAAAATATTCAGGCTAAAATAGATTCTAGAAACCTGGGAAAGTACAAATGTCTCCATCTGGGATGGAAATACCAGCAAATATTGGATCCAATAAACACAGACAAATCATTCTGAGGACCATTCTACACAATGGTCCTCTACATTTCACCAAGTGGGATGGTCCTCTACATCCTATTGGATAACAGCCCTTAAATAAGACCTTGCACCTGCATTATGGAAATGAGAACAGAAGTAGTTCTTCAGGGATCCTGGGCATCAGCATAAAGCACCAATTTAGAATTTCCATTGCATCACATGTATCCCTTGTGTATCATGAAGAAGAGAAACGACGACTAAACTACATTCATAAAATAAAGAATTTCATCTTCTCTTCAGCTGACCAACTCAGCAGTTTCATGAATCAAGGGAGATCCGATAAGACACCAGGAAGATTTCCTTGAGAATCAAGAAATCCACATTCCTTATTTGTCCTGATAAATTTTTTCTTCCTGGTTGGGGGCACAAGACCGCTGCTTACAAGCAGTCAGATGCCACAACCCCTGCAGGCTAGGTGGTCAAGGATTACAGAGCCAGGGCCCGAGGCTGATGTTCTGCAATGCCAGGTCCGTGGTCAACAAAGCCCCCCTCATCCACGACCTTGTGTCGGAGGGGGAGCCGGACCTGGTAGGAATAGTGGAGACCTGGTTGGGCCACGAGGGAGGACTTCCCCTCGTAGAAATGTGCCCACCAGGTTACCGCGCTTTTCATCAGCCATGGGCCCTAGGCAGGGGTGGAGGGGTAGCGGTTATTGTTAGGGAAGGTCTTGAGCCGAGAGAGACCACTGTACCACAGACCACCAGCTGTGAGTCCCTCTGTGTGAAGTGGGGCCTAGGGAGGCAGTTGGGCATGCTGATTGTATACCTGGCTCCCCGCTATGTAACAGCAGCCCTGCCCAAGCTCCTTGAGGTGATCGCCACGATGGCAGTTGAGACCCCCAGACTTGTTGTCATGGGGGACTTCAACCTGCCATCAGTTGGCGAATCATCTGAGGCAGCTCGGGAGTTCATGGCCTCCATGACGGCCATGGACCTGACCCAAGTAATTCAGGGCCCTACGCATTCAGGGAGGACACACGCTGGATTGGATTTTTGTCTCTGGTCAGTGGAAGAGTGATCTGGGTATAGGGGATATAGCCATCACACCCCTGTCATGGTCAAACCACTCACTTCTCCGGCTCGACTTTCCAATCACTACACCCCACTGCGGGGAGGCGGAACTGGATTCACCTATATGGTTCCGCCCCAAGCGCCTGATGGATTCGGTTAGGTTCCAGACGGTGCTTGGGCCATTACCTGTGTCCTTGACCCGCCCCCCGACAGAGGACCTGGTGGTCACGTGGAATACCGCGGCTATGGGGGCCCTGGATCGGGTTGCGCCCTTGCGGCCTCTCTTGCGCCGACGAGTCACCCTGGCTCCTTGGTTTACTGAGGAGCTGAGGGAGATGAAGCGCCACAAGAGATGCCTAGAGAGGAGGTGGAGATCCACAAGGTCTGAATCTGACCGAACACAGGTGAGAGCCCATTTACGGACTTACCTTGTGGCGTTGAGAGTGGCCAAACGTCATCATTGTGCCACCCTCATCGCATCCGCAGATAACCGCCCTGCTGCCCTGTTTAGGGTGACCCGCTCCCTCCTTCAACAGAGGGCGCAGGAAGCCCCTTTGCAGGGTAGAGCAGAGGAATTTGGGGAATATCTGCAGGATAAAATCGCTCAGATTCACAGTGAGTTGGTCTCCATCGAAAGTGGCCCAGTGGGATGCCCCGAGGCAGATCTTGAGACAGTTTTGTGGGAAGAGTTTGACTCTGTTACTTCCGAAGATATGGACAGGTTACGTGGGCGACTGCGAGCTACCACATGTTTATTGGACCCGTGTCCCTCCTGGCTTGTACTGGCATCTTGGGAGGTTACACGAGGCTGGCTCCAGGAGGTGGTCAATGCTTCCCTGAGCGAGGGGTTCTTGCCGGCCTCCCTTAAAGAGGCGATGGTGAGACCCCTCCTCAAGAAGCCCTCTCTGGACCCAGCATTATTGGTTAATTACCGTCCGGTCTCCAACCTTCGCTTTCTGGCGAAGGTTGTAGAGAGTGTGGTGGCACAACAGTTCCCCTGTCATCTGGAGGAAATTGATTATCTGGACCCGCGCCAGTCCGGCTTCCGGCCTGGGCACAGCACCGAGACGGCATTGGTCGCGTTGGTGGATGATCTCTGGAGGGCCAGAGATGGGGGTTGTTCCTCCATCTTGGTCCTATTAGACCTCTCAGCGGCTTTTGATACCATCGACCATGGTATCCTATTGCATCGGCTGGAGGGGTTAGGGGTGAGGGGCACCGTGTTGCGGTGGTTCTCCTCCTACCTCTCCGGTCGATCGCAATTTGTGTTGACAGGAGGGCAGAGGTCGACCTCTAGGCCCCTCACTTGTGGGGTGCCTCAGGGATCGGTCCTCTCGCCACTCCTGTTCAACACATATATGAAGCCGCTGGGTGAGATCATCCGTGGTTTTGGGGTAGAGTACCATCTCTACGCTGATGATACACAGCTGTATATATCTACCCCAAACCACCCCAACGATGCTGTAGCGGTGATGTGCCAGGGCCTGGATGGGAAGTAACAGACTCAGACTCAACCCGTCCAAGACCGAGTGGCTGTGGTTCCCGGCATCCCGGTACAACCAGTTGACTCCATCACTGGCCATAGGGGATGATCATCTAACCCCTGTGGATGGGGCACGCAACTTGTGTGTCCTCCTTGATGCACGGCTGTCCATGGAACATCAAGTGACAGCTGTGGCCAGGAGGGCGTTTTACCAGGTTCGCCTGGTCCGCCAGTTGCGTCCCCTATTGGATCGGGGTGCCCTTTGCACAGTCACTCATGCCCTCGTGACATCCCGACTGGACTACTGCAATGCTCTCTACATGGTGCTCCCCTTGAGGTGCACCCGAAGGCTTCAGCTTGTCCAGAATGCAGCCGCGTGGGTAGTTATGGGAACCTCCAGGTTCTCCCATGTAACACCGCTCCTGCGCGAGCTGCATTGGCTGCCTGTCGTCTTTCGGGTGCGCTTCAAGGCACAGGACCTAGCTATCTGCGGGATCGCATTCTGCCCCATACATCCCTGCGGCCGATTCGCTCCCACAGAGAGGGACTTCTCCGGGTGCCGTCCACTAGGCTGTGCCAGCGGGTGACGCCCAGGGGAAGGGCCTTCTCTGTGGTGGGCCCGACCCTCTGGAACGACCTTCCCCCCGAAATCAGAACAACCACGGACCTTCGCTCCTTCCGACAGAAACTAAAAACACACTTCTTCTGCTTGGCTGGCCTAGGGTAATTTAAATTTTAAATTGTTTAGGGGTTTTAGGGATAGTTTTAGTTTTATAGGAGTTTTTAGCGCAGGGCCAGTTTAATTTGTTTTTAACTTTGTATTCTGTCTATTTTAATTGTTTTTTAATTCCCTGTGCCCTGCCTCGAGTCCCTTCGGGGAGAGAGAGCGGGTTATAAATAAAAATTATTATTATTATTATTATTATTAAATATGACCAAAATAGTTTCTGTGTCTGAAACCCAACTTATTTATGGTAAAATTTAAATATACCAAATTCAAAATGCATTCATAGTATAGTATTCTCTTTCAGAGTAATCAACATTATGCAAAGAGTAGAAGAGGAGTAAATAATAATAAACCAAAGAAATTAAGATGCAAGCTAAGTAAAAGGCAGATGCCTATATCTAGAATCAGTGGTGGGTTTCAAAACTTTTTAGAATCTCTTCTATAAGTATGGCCTGTTTGTGGGAGTGGCTTGCCAGCCATGTGACTGAGTGGGAGTGGCTTGGCAGTCATGTGACTGGGTGGGCATGGCCAACTTGTAAAATGTGGTGAAACTCACTTAACAATGCTCTTGCTTAGCAACCAAAATGTTGGCTCAGGAACTCTGACATTGAAGTGTGCAAGTCTTAAAGCTGTCAAGTTACAAGACCCTTGCACCCTTTAGAAAAAAAAAACCCCAGGGGTCTTCAAACTTGACAACTTTAAGACTTGTGGACTTCAACTCCCAGAATTCCTCCTCTCGCTCTTCATCTTGATGATGTGTGGATGGGCGGGGGGAGGGAGCTGAAACCGTTCTAAACGGCACTGTAGATTTTATTTATTTATTTATTATTTATTTATTATTCATATTTGTAACCCGCATCCATCTCACCATAAAGGGACTCGGGGCGGCGAACAGAAATTTAAAATAAATATAGATATATACAAAATATTAACAAACAACTAAATTGTTTGTTAATATGCGTAAAATAAATTTAAAACCCATAAATTAAAAACTTTGATTTGCTACAAGTCAGTACGGTGCGGAGTGGTTCAAGCCAGGCCGGCCAGATGAAAGTAGTATGTTTTTAAGTGCTGGCGGAACAGGCGGAGGTCCGAGATGATACGGCGTTCGGGAGGTAGGTCGTTCCAGAGGATTGGGCCCACCACAGAGAAGGCCCTTCCCCTGGGAGCCGCCAACCGGCATTGCCCGGTCGACAGCACCCGGAGAAGACCCTCTCCGTGGGAGCGAGTCGGTCGTAGGGATGTATGGGGCAGCAGGCGGTCTCGTAGGTAGCTAGGCCCCGTGCCATGGAACACCTTGAAGATGGTCATCAGAACCTTGTAACGCACCTGGTAGGTCACAGGTAGCCAGTGTAGCTCGCGCAGGAGTGGTGTTATGTGGGAATGCCTTGAGGTTCCCATGATCACTGTCACAGCCGCATTCTGAACCAACTGCAACCTCCGAGTGCATCTCAAGGGGAGCCCCATGTAGAGAGCGTTACAGTAGTCTAGATGAGAAGTCACGAGTGCTTGAGTGGAACTTATGGAACCTCTTCTATAGAAGAGGTTAGAACTGGCAAGAACCCACCCCTGTCAGAATGAACATTTACTGTAACTCACCATACTGTATTTATTACCAATCTATACACAGTTTCTACATCATCGCCACTGGTTTTTTACACTTTTCAAGGATCTCATCAACTTCGCCCAGTCATGTTTTTCTTGATCATATCTTTCTTTCCATCCATTTACCTTACTTTCATATATTTGTTTTGCAATACAATTTTAATTCATGTTTTCCCCTACATGATTAAACCATTCATTCAATGTGTTTTTTTTTCATTCTGGCCATTCATTTTTGTATTTAGTATTCATTCAGCACTACTTCATTCTGGATACTAGCCCTTCTTGTTTGACTACATCAGGGGTCTGCAAAGGTGGCTCTTTTAAGACTGGTGGACTTCAACTCCCAGAGTTCCCCAGCCAGCATAGCTGGCTGGGGAATTCTGGGAGTTGAAGTCCACCAGTCTTAAAAGAGCCAACTTTGCAGACCCCTGGACTACATGAACTTCTTGAGTAACCCACTCCTTCTGCATTCATTTCCTTTTATTTCCTCTTGGCATACTTAATTCTCACCCCCATAAAACAAAATGGGAAGAAGAAGGCTCTTATTCACAGTCATTTTTGTTTCTTTCAATCTTTAGTTTTCCTAACAGACCACACATTGCCCAGTAAAGTATGTAATCATTTGCATATATTAAAATTTGTCTGTGTATTTTCCATATTTAATATATGTTATAATAAGGTGCACAAATAAATCTACTTGTTCTTTGTTTCCTTTTTCTGGTCATTTTTGCAATCCAATATCCTGTCAAACATAACTACTGTAGTCTTTGATACATTAATGTTCAGGTCCATATTTCTTATTCCAATATTCTTTTTATAATTCAACCATAATCCCCTTATAAATCCACAAGTGTACAAATACTTTACTTATCATATTCTTACTTCTCAATGACCGAGAAGCAAACATCTTGCCTGACATAAAGCCATGCTTCATTTTCCAAATTTTGCTTATTGTCATTTTTCACATTATTTCAGTTGGTATTCTGCTAAAATTTCCCAGGCCTCCTTAACAAACTAAATCTCCCAAATTCAAACTGATTGAGAATCAGAACTATTTGCACTGAATTTTAGATAGAATCTATGGTGCATTAAGAAATATGGATCTGATTAATGTCCGGAAGACAAAAACTGTTGTATTTGAGAGGAAATTGAATTGCAAAAATGGCAAAAAAAATGAAATTACATCAATTAACATCATTTGAATAAAGGTTTTATGCAAATTATGTACTTTATTTATTTTTGAAATGTGTATGTTGCCCGTCTCTCCAGAAGCAACTCAAGGTGGTTTACAGACATTGGATAAAATGCAGAATAAAACATTAAAATAATCAATACAGATCTTAACTTTAAAAATTGAATTAAAATAAAGCTAAGCAGAATGGAGAGGGAGGATGCGAAGTGTGCACAAAAAGGAGTTGTGGTGTCCTCTACTCCAAATTTTCTCAACCTTTTCAGTTTTGCAAACTGGCAGGACAGGCGAGAGGGAATGGTTCCATGCATGTGACGGGCAAGCATGTGCACATGGAGTTCCATCACATGCCACTTCCATGGCACGGGTCCAAAAGGCTCAAGGCCTGATAGTGGGCCTGAGGTTGGGGACCTCTGCTCTACTCCATTAGCTATCTCCAAGTGCCACACTTCCATTAAAGCTCTAGGCTAATTGGCGTAGGCATGTCTTTGAGCCTTTGAGAGGGCATAAAAGTAGTTTAGTTTAGTTTATTTTCAATTTATATACCGCCCTTTTCACCAGAAAGGGACTCAGGGCAGTGCACAGAAAAGTAAAACCCCACAATATACAAAATTTAAAAAACAATTAAACCAATATAACTGTGCTAAAATTGAATAAATAGTTAAAAACCCATAAATAACAAATTAAAATATTCCCTAGTCTATGTCAGGCCGGCTAGATGAAAGAAATGAGCTTTTACCATCCGACGGAAGAGTCGTAGGTCCGTGATGTGCAGATATCGGGGGAAAGGTCGTTCCAGAGTGTCGGACTCGCCACAGAGAAGGCTCTTCCCCTGGGGGTCGCCAGTCGGCATTGACCGGCTGACGGCACCCTGAGAAGGCCAACTCTGTGAGAGCGGACAGGTCGAAGGGAGCAATGTGGTAGGAGGCAGTCTCTCAAGTAACCAGGCCCCGAGCCATGGAGCGCTTTGAAGATGGTAACTACGACCTTGAAGCGCACCCGGAAGACCATAAGCAGCCAGTGCAGCTCGTGCAGGAGAGGTGTTACGTGGGAGTAATGAGAAACTCCCAGAATCCCCCGCGCGGCTGCATTCTGCACTAGCTGGAGCCTCCGGGTGCACCTCAGGGGGAGCCCCATGTAGTGGGCGTTGCAGTAGGCTAGGCGGGAAATAACGAGGGCTTGAGTGACCGTGCGTAGGGGCAGTAAGAGCAGATCTGTCCTTGGGTGAGGACAAAGCGTTCCATAATCAACAGGCGGTAAAGAATAATGAATAATCCTTTTTTAAAATTGGTCTGCTAAATAAAGAGTTTATCATATCACCTATGATAAACCTATCGACCAATGGAATCTACTTTTCTCACATTGGACCACAGCAATCCACATGATATCAGTTCATACATTCTTATATACTTTTTCTCTTTCATTCACATTTAACCTACATATTTATTTACTTGCATGTATTCATTCACAACATCAGACCACTTTGATTCAGATACACTGTTTCTTTCTCCTTTCTCTTTATTTTACCGAGACAATTTATCAATTCTTATTTCACTTCCTTCATCCTCTTTACCATTTACTCTTTCATATATCATGGTTCTCACCAGATGGGTCCAAAGAGCCTTTGGATTCTGGCAGTATATAAATACAAAGAATAGGGATATAGCTATATATTCTATCATCTTTTATGGTATTGGTCACTCAAGGTTTTCTTATGATGTATAAAATAAAATAAAATGTGAAGCTGTAGACTATTTTATTAATAATATCAACAGTGTCATAGGCAGCATTCTCTCCTAATGATAAGATTAGATTTCCATTCAGATTTTCCACAATTTGGCTACTAAGCACAAAATCCAATTTTGCCTCAAGCATGCTCAGGCTATTTTATGCAAGCAGGGATTTCTAATCTATAGACTTTCTTATACATCTATTTTATGAGATTTTATAATTATATACTATATACCTAGATACCTGTTTCTTATATGCCTGTTGTTAATGGAGTAATGATTTGCTACAAAGATCTATGTAATGTGACCATTTTGATAAATATATTGAAAATAGGGAATGATATATTCAACATCCTCTCAAGCAATGCTTACTGAAAAGGTAGTACAGTATTATCCCTGGCCTGATTATTGTTGTTCTATCATTTCACTGTCATTTAATGTATCAAATTAGTTGAAAAACTGAAATGATAATTATGGAATGATCAGTTGTTTTTATTATAGCTTTGGTTTATTTTTGCTTCTTAAATCGTTAATGCAGAATTTGGTATATTTTTTTAAAAAATGTATAAATGTCACACAGCTGGTTAAAACTATATTACATCCATATTAAGAAAGTTAAGTTTTCTCCACTGCCTATTTCTGAGCTAGAAAAAAATCTGCATTCCATCTATTGTTAAGGACACATTAGTAGGGAAGCAAAAGGAAAAGATAATTGCTAGCCATCTAATAGTTGGGCTACAGCTTGTCTCCAGGAAATAAAAGCAGAGAAAACAGTTTATGGATGGGGGAGGGAGGGGAGAGAGAGAGAGAGAGAGAGAGAGAGAGAGAGAGAGAGAGAGAGAGAGAGAGAGAGAGAGAGAGAGAGAGAGAGATTTCACTTATCCTAGAGGGGCTGGATTTTATCACTAAGGCTGAGATTTCAGCCTCTGGCAGCTTTCAATAATCTGTAATATTTATTGAACGTGCCAATGTTTGCACACCTAACATTCAGCTCATTCTCTGGGCCAGTAAAATGGCCAGTTTTAACCCATAATTAACTCCTGAGGTCTCGAAATCCTTCAAGATATAATTCCTTTTCACCAATCTCCTCCTCAACTGTTTGTTTGCCAGACTGTAAAACGCTGTCAATTAAAAGGCAGGATAGCGCAATATAATCAGATCCAGAGTCTCTTTAATCAGATCCAGAGTCTCTTTAAGGCCCCCTCCCACACCCCACAGACCATCCTCCTTCTTCTTCCCAATCTACAGCATATAGATTATTCTTGTAAGAAGTGAATTAAATTATGGAAGGTTGAGAGCATAATTGTTCTCTTCTTATCCCCTATAGATTAATAATTAAGAATGCCCTTCAGAGGGAGAAACAGCAAGCAAAAGCATCTTTACATTAAGCTAGGATACATAAAAAATGAATGACAGGTTCAGTTTAATTCAAGAACAGGTAGTAGAGCGCTGAGGCAGCTACCAGCCCACCACCCACCTCTGAATTATTATTTGAAAAGGATGCCAGAGGATTATAGGAGAACCTTGTGTCTGCTCCAATTAAGATCAACATTTTTCGCTCTTCTTCCGCTGAGCTTCTGGCTTGCAAGAATGAAAACATATTGACCCCTGCTGGAACACTGATGTACTACAGACCTTTTTTGAGGAAAAACAGGACATTATTTTTTATGCCTGTAAGAAATCATAGCCACGTTATTGCCAGTGTCAATCGGGTAATATACAGCTAAATCGTCCCTGTAGCTTAGATTAACAAAAACAGATTGAAACACAGATGAAAGCTAGAATCTGACACAGGCTAAGTTTCACCCTTTTATGAAAAGGAAGCCCACTTGGTTTAGCAATTATAACATGTAAAAAGACTTTTGAAACTTCAGCAAGTTGTCATCTTTTTTTTATCACTTTTGTTGAACTAGATCCCTACCATAATCGCTCTCAACTTAACCTTGAAAATTGCATTTTATGTTCTTGCTTATCCAAATGAATCTTGTTTCATGAATCAATTCAAACTTGATCATTCTTGGCTTCGGGCAAAAACCATGTGGAAGATCACACAGCTTGTGACTCAAAACTGAGTCAATACAATCCAGTTCCAGAGCTGCTGTGCCCTACAGCCCCGCCCCACCCCACTCTGATAAACCATGAAGGATTAAGCTAGAGCTTTGCTTCTTTTTAAAATATATACCAGAGATGGTATATATTTGACTCCTGGATCAGCCCGGTTTGACCTGGTTTGGGCGAACTGGTAATGGAGGTGGTGGGAGGCTCCGCCCACCCACCTGGATGCTTCTGCACATACGCAGAAGTGTTGAGCTCACAAGCACGAGCATACCAGTAGCCCGGGGATTTGCAACCCACCTCTGGTATATACAGTACATGTATACATTTATATTTTGCCCTAATCTCTTTGCAATGATTGAAAATCAGGATGCATTTTCCCTCCATGTTGAAGCAGAAAACATGGAAAATCTGTAGCATCTAAATGACTTAATTTGGTCCCACAAAGAGCTAAACTCTTTGTCAATGTGTGCATGGGTTTCCAGGACTGTAAACAAGACCTCAAGATGTTTACTTCAAGAAAATCTATTTCTATATTCTACATGCCCATGTAGTTCCTGAATTTGAATCTGTTGTGTCAGTCTTTCTTGAATGGATTCAATATACTTAAAGATTAGAAATACCAAAGTGTCCTGGTTTTGTCCACCTACAAGATGTGGCCCTTTCATTTTACTTTGACACTCATCGGTGTGGCCTTCGGCCAACCTCTCGTTCTCCAGCAGCAGCTTCTAGCCTCCAGCAGATTGCCCACTCCTACCCCAAAAATAAGCAATATATAGGATGGTAAAATAAGATGATGGTATCCTTTGTATCTTTTTTCCCCCCTCAACTGATACTTTAATTCCACGCCCAACAAATTTCATCTCAGCTTGTGTGGTGAGGCTATACTTTGTTTCTCAGTGCCATAGCAACACCAAAGGTCCACAAACCTATTATTTTCTAGGAAAAATAGCAGGTAGATCCAACCACTTTCATTGCTGGATAAGCATTTCATCCATCATGCAGAGATGTGAAATATTTCCCATTTGTTATGGTGGCACTTGCCAGTCATGGCTTTCTCTCACAACTGTGTCAGTAAAACTATCACTAAAAAGGGTCCAGCAATAGGAAAATATTACAATGTCTGTCAATACCTTTCAGGCGGGATATTATAGAACAGAACATCCAGGTGCAGAACTGAATTTTGAGAAAAAAGGTTCTCCAAAGAATACTTCAAATGCCAAACTCTTTATTTTATTACAGGTCAGTGACCCCGACTAAATAAATCTTACTCAATGAAACCTACAGAATACAATCTACAAAATAGAGCACATTGTGCTATCAACAGCTTGTAAAACAATTTTGGAGTTTTACAAGCTCCAAAAACAAACTTTGCAATAATGATAGTTACATTTGGGGTAATTAGCCACCCCCAAAAAATTGAATATAAAATTCTTCTGTCTTTCCTAGAAATGGACTTGGAATAGGTGTTAGTAACTTCTTATATATCTGTTAATAAAAATTGCTATAGAATATTGGGTTAGACTATGTATCAATAGCACATAGACTTATATACCGCTTTACAAAACTTTCCAGCCCTCTCTAAGTGGTTTACGAAGTCAGCCTATTGCTCCCAACAATCTGGGTCCTCATTTTACCCACCTCGGAAGAATGTAAGGCTGAGTCAACCTTGACCCTGGTGAGATTTGGACTGACAAATTGTAGGCAGTCAGCAGAAGTAGCCTGCAGTACTGCACTCTAACCACTACACAACCTGTAATGATTGTTCAGGTCAGAAAATAGAAATCCTGAATTGAAACCGGAAAACACAGGCAAGGGTTGCATTTGCAGTGAGCTAGGAGCAGGACAAGAACAAGGACAGTATCTTCTCTTCTTGTATTGACGAAGCAATGATTGGCTTGTAATGGTGACGAGGCAGCAGAAAATGCACACCTAGAATTACTAAAAGATGGATAGTCAAACATCATGAAAAAGGGTCTAAAAGGAGGGATAATTTGGATAAAATGTGCATGTATGGGTAGTTGCATTTAGCAATTGTAACTAGGACCAGCAATTCAGTTGTCAAGCAAAGCAATCAATAAGTTATTCTCACCCCAGTGGGATTGGCACACAAACTCACTTCAAGAAGCCAAGGAACTTTGACTGGCAGGATCTAGGAGGAGAGCCTTTTCTGCAGTGGCCCCTACCCTTTGGAACATTCTGCACATTCTATAGAGATCCACACACTCCCTTCCGACCTTCTGGAAGGGCCTTAAAACCTGGCTCTTCTACGCTGAAGATGGTTGATGGGATAAGAGGTAAGGCCCCATGCAGTCTGTCTCCTTGTTTTTTACAATTATTAATTTTAACTGTTTTTACGTTTAGCTTTTTGTTGTGTTGCAAGCTACCCTGAGTTGCTCAAACTGTGAGATGGGAGGCATATAAATTTTATAAATGAATGGATAAAATTTTACAGACACACACACACACACACACACACACACACACACAGACAGACCTTTCACTAGGTGGATATTCCTGCCTGCCTGCTTGCCTTCTTCCTTTTTGTATAAATGTTTGCCTTCCTTTCTTTGATTTGAATGTCTCAATAGTTGAAAAGGTTGCAACAGATGAAATTTCCACAGTATGCAATGAATAAACATCTGCTGTAAGAACAAGTTAAAACAAATAACATCCATGGTGAAATAATTTTTTTTTAAAAATCCATTAGGATACAATTAAAACTGAATAAATTATATCCTTAACACAAATCAGCATAGATTAAATGGTAATAAACACTCCACTATATATATCCAGAATTCAAACTGTAGCTTGATATTGACCATCATCAACCTGTGGTATTTTTTATTTAAAAGTCTGTAGGACACCCTGCAGTCTGTTGAATATGCCTTACTATCTGCCTTGCCTTATTTATTTATTTATTTTATTAAATTTATACCCCGCCCTTCTCCTTGTTAGGACCCAGGGCGGCGCACAGGGATGTTAAAATACATACAAAATATATAAAATATATGAAATTTAAAATACTTATTCTAATAAATAAACCCTGCGCTAAAAACCGAATTAAAATCCCAAGTTTAAAAACTATCTAATAGTCAGTATGGAGGTTACGCTAGGCCGGCTAGATGAAATAGGTGTGTCTTCAGACACTTGCGGAAGAGGCGTAGGTCGGAGATGGTGCGGAGTTCAGGGGGTAAGTCGTTCCAGAGGGCTGGGCCCGCCACAGAGAAGGCTCTCCCCCTGGGTGTCGCCAGTCGGCATTGTCCAACCGACGGCACCCTGAGGAGGCCCTCTCTGTGGGAGCGTATCGGTCTGAGGGATGTATGGGGCAGGAGGCGGTCTCGCATATAACTAGGCCCCGAGCCATGGAGCGCTTTAAAGATGGTCGTTAAAACCTTGAAGCGCACCCGAAAGACCACAGGAAGCCAGTGCAGCTCGCGCAGGATAGGTGTTATGTGGGAGTGTCTAGGCGCTCCCGTAATCACCCGCGCGGCTGCGTTCTGGACTAGCTGCAGCTTTCGGGTGCACCTCAAGGGAAGCCCCATGTAGAGAGCATTACAGTAGTCGAGTCGAGAGGTGACGAGTGCTTGAGTGACTGTGCGTAAGGCACCCCGGTCCAGTAAGGGGCGCAATTGGCGCATCAGGCGAACCTGATGAAACGCCCCCCTGGCCACGGCTGCCACATGATCTTCCATAGACAGCCGGGAATCCAGGAGGACACCCAAATTGCGTGCCCTCTCCACGGGGGCCGGTGTTTCGCCCCCAATGGCCAGAGTTGGAATAATCTGGCTGAACCCGGGCGCGGAAGCCACAGCCACTCAGTCTTGGACGGGTTGAGCTTGAGTTTATTACCACCCATCCAGATCCGTACGGCTTCCAAGCACCGGGACATAACCTCGACGGCATCGTTGGGGTGGTCTGGGGTGGATATGTACAACTGAGTATCATCAGCGTACAGATGATATCCCTCCCCAAAACCACGGATGATCTCACCCAGCGGCTTCATATATGTGTTGAATAGGAGGGGCGAGAGGTCCGACCCCTAAGGAACCCCAAATATGAGGGGTCTCGAGGCCGACCTCTGTCCCCCTGTCAACACATATTGCGACCGACCAGAGAGGTAGGACGAGAACCACTGCAAAACGGTGCCTCCCAGCCCCAACCCCCCCAGTTGGCGCAATAGGATACCATGGTCGATGGTATCAAAAGCCGCTGAGAGGTCTAATAGGACTAGGATAGAGGAATATCCTCTATCCCGCGCCCTCCAGAGATCATCAACCAACGTGACCAATGCCGTCTCGGTGCTGAGCCCAGGTCGGAAGCCGGACTGGCATGGGTCTAGATAATCAACTTCCTCCAAGTGTCGCGGAAACTGTTGAGCCACCACACTCTCAACAACCTTCACTAGAAAGTGGAGGTTGGAGACGGGACGATAGTTCTCTAATAATGCTGGATCCAGGGACGGCTTCTTGAGGAGAGGCCTTACTACCGCCTCTTTCAAGATGGCAGGCAAGGACCCCTCACTCAAAGATGCCCTGACAATGCCCTGGAGCCAGCCTCGTGTCGTCTCCCAGGATGCCAGTACAAGCCAGGAGGGACACGGGTCCAATAAACATGTGGTAGCCCTAAGTCTCTTTGACAATTTGTCCATATCTTCGGTGGTAACAAAATCAAACTCCTCCCAAGATGGTGTCACAAGAACAGCCTCGGCCCGCTCGACTGGGCCACTGTCGATGGAGGGTAGCTCGTTCCGAATCCGAGTGATTTTCTCCTGCAGATAAATCCCAAATTCCTCTGCTCGACCCTGTAAAGGGGCTTCCCGCGGCCTCTGTTGAAGGAGGGAGCGGGTCACCCCAAACAGGGCGGCAGGGCGGTTATCTGCGGATGCAATAAGGGTGGCACAATACTCACGTTTGGCCACTCTTATCGCCACTAAGTAAGTCCTAATATGGTCTCTCATTAGTGTTCGGTCGGCTTCGGAGCGAGAAGATCTCCATCTGCTCTCTAGGCGTCTCTTGTGGTGCTTCATCCCCCTAAGCCCCTCGGTAAACCAAGAAGCCCAGGTGGTTCGTCGCCGCAAGAGAGGCCGCAAGGGCGCGACTCGGTCCAAGGCCCCTGTGGCCGCACTTAACCATGCGGCCACTAGGTCCTCAGTCGAGTCGCGGGGCAAGTCCACAGGAATTGGCCCAAGCTCCCTTTGGAACCTTATCGGGTCCATCAGGAGCCTGGGGCGGAACCATATAGGAATGTCCGGTTCCGCCTCCCCGCAGTGAGGTGCGGCGATCGGAAAGTCGAGCCGAAGGAGAGCGTGATCTGTCCATGACAGGGGTGTGATGACTAGATCCCCTATTCCCAGATCACTACTCCACTGTCCTGGATGTAACTATTCTGCCTGTCAGAAGAAAGTCAGCCATTTAATACAAGGACTTGGAAGGGAGATATTATTTCATTCTGTGCCAGGTCTGGGTCTGTTGTTGCAGGAATCAAATAGTTGTTAGGTTTCTGCACATGATAAATTGTAATTAAACCTTTTGCTGGCAGTCAGTAGTACCCACAGCTTTGTCTTTTCCACAGCCAGAAACGTTTGAGCAGGACTTGCCATAAACCAAATACCAGTCAGCCATCCCATCAATTGCCAGTCCATTTTTAATAAGGGCTTTCAGGATCAGCTGATGTCTGCTGGCAATTGCAGGCACGTCTAATGAGGGTTGCTGCTTTTTTTCCTGCTGGCTCCAATCTCTTGCTCTTTTGAATCCTCTGGGTTTCACTGCGCTTTGAGGCCGGAGGCCAGAGACCAGAATTCCTTAATTGAATTAAATCTATCTTGGAACGATTCCACCAGAGGCATCGTCCTTCTCCAAACAGGAGGCCTCATACTCCACAGGCAAGTTTCTCCTTTAGAAATCTCTGTCAATAGATGGAGCGATATTAGAGATGAGAAATCGGATGACAGAGGAATTCAGAACCTTCTTTTAAACCATTTAACAATAGCAAGCTAAAAGAAATTAGTGTCATTATTATTCCATTTCCAAAACTTCTACCATCTTCTAGATTAGATTTAAATGAGTTCTTAGCAAGCTTATGTTACATTTCTGGCATGGGTCTTATTTAAATTATGGAATATACTTGTGACAAAGTTGAACATTTTATGCATCCCCAAAATTGAGTGTGCCTAGTCTGCAAATGGAACTATCCATGAATATATGCCATAATACTTTTTAATTTTTTAATTAAATTTTAGCAAAAACTAAAATAGGAGAAAAGAGTGCAATCAGGAGTGAGAAGAAGAAGAAGAAGAAGAAGAAGAAGAAGAAGAAGAAGAAGAAGAAGAAGAAGAAGAAGAAGAAGAAGAAGAAGAAGAAGAAGGCAAAGGGGAAGAATAACTTCCAACTTTTTTCAGTAAAGAAACAGTTATTAAATACAATAACAATAATCTAAATTCAACAGGAATACACAGGATTTAAATATCATAATAGTCCCATTTGTCCAATTAGGAGTCCTAGTGGACAATAGCTTAAATATGAGCCAGTAGTGTGTGGTAGCAGCCAAAACAGGCAATGCAATCCTTGGCTGCATTAATAGAGGGATGGAATCAAGTTCACGTAAAGTATTAGTGCCGTTTATAAAGCCTTAGTAAGATTACACTTAGAATACTGCATCCAGTTTTGGCCACTATATTATAAAAAAGATGTAGAGATTCTGGAAAGAGTGCAGAAAAAAGCAACAAAGATTGTTAGGGGGAATAGAGGCTAAAACATATGAAGAACAATTGCAGGAATTAGTTTTGTCTAGTCTAGTGAAAAGAAGGACTAGGGGAGACATGATAACAGTGTTCCAATATGTGAGGGGCTGCTACAAAGAAGAGAGAGTCAACCTATTTTCCAACGTACCAAAAGGCAAGATAAGAAACAATGGATGCAAACTAACCAAGGAGAGTAGTACCCTGGAACTAAGGAGAAACTTCATAACAGTCAGAACTATTAACCATTGGAATAATTTGCCTTCAAAAGTTGTGGGTGCTCCATCACTGGAGGCTTTTAAGAAGAGACTGAACTGCCACTTGTCTGGGTCTCCTACCTGAGCAGAGGTTTGGATTAGAACAGGGGTCCCCAACGCCCAGGCCGCGGACCGGTGCCGGTCCATGGCTGGGTGGGAGTTGGGCCGCAGGGCTGGAGAGGAGGAGGAGGGAGGAGGGGGCAGCCCCCTGAGCAGAGCGCGCAGGAGAATGCAGGCGCGGCTGTTCGCGCTGTTGGAGTGTGGCTCTTCCTCCTCCCTCGTCGACGGAGGGACTCCGATTCCCTCCCCTGCTGGCATGCCGGCCACTTGTTTTCTTCCAGGGGCTGCGGAGGCTCCGCGGATGGGAGAGGGAACTGGCGGCCATAGGGAGGTTGCTCCGGGGGCGCACAGGAGTCCCTCCGTCGACGAGGGTGGAGGAAGAGCCCCCACCATCCTCCTGTGTTCTCCCACGCGCTCTGCCCAATGGGCTGCCACCTCCTCCTCCTCTCCAGCCCTGCAGCCCGGCTCCTACCCAGCCACGGAGCCTGACCGAGTGACCAAGCACGGCAGACGGGCTGGGGGGGGATGACGACGACGACGACGACAGACACACATAGAGAGACAGAGGGAGGGAGGGAGAGAAAGATAGACAGAGACACAGAATGAGTGAATGCAAGACAGACAGACACACGCGCGCACACACAGAGTGACAGAGATGGGCGGATGAAGGAGAGAAACAGAGAAAGACAGAGAGAGAGAAAGAGACAGAAAGGAAAGAAAGAGACAGAAAAAGATACAGAAAGAGAGAAAGAGAAAGAAAATGAGAGAAAGAGGGAAAGAGAAAAAGAAAGAAAGAAATAGAGAGAAAGGGAAAGAGAAAGAAAGAAATAGCGAGAGAAAGAGAGACAGAGACAAAGAAAGAGAAAGAAAGAGAGAGAGAGAGAGAGAGAGAGAGAGAGAAAGAAAGAAAAAGAGAAAGAAAGAAAGAACTTATGACCACAGTTGAGGCCAAAAGTTTGGTTGCTCACCAAGATCATTGTTAAGTGAGTTTCACATTTTCCAAGTTGGCCACGCCCACCCAGTCACATGACTGCTGAGCCACTCAGCCGGTCCGCAGAATTTTCTTTAAAATGAAACCGGTCACTGGTGAAAAAAAGGTTGGGGACCCCTGGATTAGAAGACCTCCAGGTTTCTTTCTAACTCTGTTATTCTGTTAAATCCCAAAGTTAAATGTTTATTTTTTTCAGGTTTTTTAGCCAAAAGTCACACAATGGTTTCAAAATAGAAACAAAGTTAGCCAAACTAAAGTTAGCTTGTCTTTAATCAGTGTAGACAATTTCTCTATCTTAGCCAATTCCATTAGCTGCTGCACCATCTATTCTTCCTCTGTAGGAATTTGTGAGTATTTCTATCTCTGTGCACACAGGTCTTGCTGCTGTTGTCATGTAAAGAAACAAATTCCTATGTTTTCTTTCAATCTGTTTGTCCATTGTAATAGTTTTAAAGTACCAATATATACCATATACTGTAGTCTTATCTATAAGATAAGATCTATAGATAAGACTATATGTATTTTTAAACTAAAATAACATTAAAAATTGGATAATCTATGGATTAGCCTTAGGTAAACCAACTGTGAAAATTGAAACATAAAAAAATGTCTAGATTTGGGAGAAGGGTTATCCACAAGTAAATACAATAGGCAACAACAAATTCTATTCATGTCTACCCTTCAGGATAGGCCAGACAAGGAGTAGAATAGGAGCCTAGCAGTGTGGGTTGCAGATGGTACGCCCCGTTATGGGCGTACCGGAGCCTGCCTGGAGCACCAGGTACCGTTCCAGTATGGTGGTGTGGAGGGCCCACCTGCCTGCCTGCGCTCCTTACCGTCCTTTGAAGCTTTCGACGCTTCTGCGCACACCCATGGCACATACAGCACCAGCGTGACATTCCACTGAGAGCTTGAGTGTCGCAGAGGCTTACGGAGGTATTGCTGGCAAGTACGATACATGCAGCACTGCACACATGTACTATGCACCACATGCATCCATGTGCATGCCGCCGGGCCCATTCCAACCGTACTGGTTGGATTGGGATCCGGAACCCACCACTGGAACCCAGGTGCCTCAATGGTTAAATTGCAGTTTTGTGACAAACAGCTGGACTTCAGTCCTATTGGGGCTCAAGGTTGATTCAGCATTCCATCCTCCTAAGGCCAGTAAAATGAGGACCCAGATTGTTGCGGGCAATATGCTAACATTGTAAACCACCCAGAGAGTGCTACAAAGCACTGTGTGGCGGTATATACTGTAAATTGAAGTCTTATTGCTATTGCTATTGCTAATAGACACTGCAAGAACTATTTGAACTTTGCTTCCTCTTAGACCAAAGAGAATCAAAGCAGAATGATCCTGAGTTTCTTTGTCACCTTCTGTTCCAGCTAAGCTGATGTTTACATCATGGATTTTCTTCAAGACTGTCTCTAAACACCTGCACTGCTGATTCAAGCAATTCATGAAGCCTTTTCTTTTTCATTTTTGACTGTGGAAGGTGGGCTAATTTGACATATTGAGAGACTCAAATCTGAAGAATGAATTGGGGATGGTATAAATAGGGCCCCACAGGGGGAAGATGGCCTGGGGTATCTGAGTAGGTTAATGTTTTGGGACACTCATGTAGCTTAGTTGTGACTGCTGCTGAGTCTGATCCAATACTAGAATAGAATAGAATAGAATAGAATAGAATAGAATAGAATAGAATAGAATAGAATAGAATAGAATTCTTTATTGGCCAGTTGTGATTGGACACACAAGGAATTTGTCTTTGGTGCATATGCTCTCAGTGTACATAAAAGATACATTCGTCACAAATCATAAATATCATTATAAAACTACCTGGTTCATTGTGTGAACCATACTGAACTTAACCTTTTTACAGTTTCTAACACCAGCTGGTTGTCAAGTGATTTCTCTAAAATGTTAAATTATTTTCCCTTAAAAGAAGATTTAAGGAAAAGTTTTATTTATATATTTATTCATACCATAATTAGTTATGCATCATTAGTTGAAAGTTATTAGTTGGAACAGGAACATTTGTACAATTTTGCACAGCCCTTTATTTAAAAGATACTCTGTAATCTGGAAGATGAGTTATGCAACTGATTTGCTTTTCTTTTTTGGTTTGAATTGTTCTATGTTTTATTTAAATAGCTTCTTCAGTCTGAAACATTTCAAACCAAAAAAAGAAAAGAAGTCCAGTTGCTGTGATTCAACTTCCACACAACTCTATCTGGGTGACTGAAAATCTTCATCCACACTAAATGTAAGATTAATTCATTAAAAAAATATAAGGAACTATGAGTACAGAGATACGAAGTATGGAATTGCCTAACAAGATTCAATACCTGAAGAGCTTACACTGAGTATGATTACAGACTTCATTACATAAATCATTTAAACAATGTTTGAATGCCATATGCAAGTTTTATTCATTTTTATTCACTTATTTCCTATCTCCTATTTGATGATGCAATTCCTCTTCTTCTGTAAAAGAAGGCCATCTTAGAGGGATAATAATTATAACCAAAACTTTAAACCACAGCTATTTTATTGCAGTATTGCTTTGTTCCTGTTAATACATCCAACATTACTGTTCTTGAAAAATTGTTTGGCATTTTAGACAAATCAAGAGTCCATCAATCAAACTCTCAGAAGTGAAACTCCAATCTTGTACCTGCTACTTTTCAAGAATTTAAATTAGATTATTTTTCTTTAAATGATAGTATGGTTGTCTTCTAGCCATTTTCCTTATTGAGTCAAGGTATCAAAACATCAAAACCCTAAGCATGTGAGTGTGTATATGTATTGGACAATCATTTGATAATTACTTCTAACAGGAAATGCCATGTGAAGCAATCAACCCCAAACTACACTTTAGGTTTACATATATCTATAAACCTACAGTAAACTATACTTCTATCCCAGTCCTATAGAATCTATTAATTATCATCTGTCTATGAAACTTCATCAATGCTGTAATATTCATTTGGGAGTCTAGAAACACTACTAGCATTTAGCTCATTTCAATTAAAAAAAGTCTAATTAGCATGCCAGCTGTTAAAATGTATGCTACCAACCGAGTCCTTCTGCCAGCCTTAAGGAAAGAAACCTTAGTTACTACACAATTTGCTATCAATGGAGCCATTGTATTTAAAAATAGCTTTTCCTTGAGTTGTGGGCCATAGCCAAAGAAACAATTAGGAAGTTGGCCTTAAAAAATGTCATTTGCCTTCTTGAAAAGAGGCTTGATTTGGTGCCTTTATGCAATTTCTTGAAAGGCAGCTAAAAAGTTGCTCTGTTACTCAGTTAGCATTGTTACCTTTGACAAAGAATGAACAAATAGAATTTGCATTTGTGCAGTGAAACCATTCATATGAACTTTGTAAGAACAGGAGTAAGATGATATTAAGCCAAACTGATTTCTGCTTCCAGTTGCTGAAATTAAATCCAAAACTCCTGATGCCAGCAATGGACAACTGTGCAACTGGTGGCATGCTGCAGCTGCAAACACATTATCCTACTTCTTGGGGAATGACTTGGAGTGACTAGATATGGTCTTCTTATAGGGAAAGCCCTGTACTAATAGCAGGTTATCATCCATACCACTTTTTAAATATATTTGGTATACTCCTTCTTGATGCCTTTCAAATCAGTTAAGACTAATAAACATATAATTTAGACATTATATGGCAGTTTTAGTAAAGTTAATAAATAATCAGTGTTTGGCATAAGCTGTTTACAATTTCCACTTCTGTATCAGAAACCAAAAAATTGCCATTTTAATATTAAGAATATTATTTTATTTTAATGGATTTATAAATTGCTCAAATTGAAGAAGATTCTTACAATAGATACTATCTAGATCAGTGTTTCTCAACCTCGGCAACATTCAAATATGTGGATTTCAACTCCCAGAATTCCACAGCCAACAAGGAAGTTGAAGTTCACACATCTTAATGTTGCAGAGGTTGAGAAATGCTGATTTAGACTGTAAGGATATAATTACATCATAAAACAGAATCCAGGATTGACAGTATTTCAGTTTAATATTTGTTAACAGATAAAACATCTAAACAGCCACTGAATTGTTGCAACTTTTCTAGCTAATTGAAAGAAATGCCCTCTCTATAAGATATGGTGCATCTTCTTAGTCTGAAATTCATTAGGTTAATAGTCCATCCACAGTCACTTCTTACAGATGTTAACTTTTTTAAAAATCCTCATCTTAACTGTGATATTAGTATTCTGAAATTGTGTTTCCCTATTAGTCTTTAACCTGGTTTAAAGTCAACAAACTATCTTTATCTTCAGATTATCTTTGGGGATAATACTATGTCAATCATTTCCATACATAGGAATGTGTCTGCTAAGTCTTTTCTATGCTTACTTAGAGGAACAATTCATAGAGTTCAAAGAACATTAGATTTTTTTTTAAAAAACTTGAATGCAATCTAGGTGACCAAGTTCTTCCAGATTCTACGCAGAAACATGTTTTGCACAGGTGTTCTATGATTGACTCATATTTTTACTCTTGCAAGAGAGGATGCATAGACAAACTAGTTCTTCCTATTTGCTTTCTGGAGTGGCACACAATTTGCTTGCAGGAACTAGCAAACTCACTGCTTTGACCTTAATAGGTTAATTGCTAACCACTTTAACTTCTAGCATGCAGCCTGTGGTTTGCCACTAGAGGTCTAACAAGCAAACAGCCTCTGCAATTCTGTAACTTTCTTTGTGCATTTGCCATTGTCTATGTGTTCCTGTGTGTTTATGTGTCTGGATGCTGTGTGTGATCCATGTTTTATAGGTTATATAGAGACTATAATGCAGCATCTAGAAATCATGACAATCCCAGCGTACAACCAAAAGCATGGAGCTGGTATGTTGACAACACCTTTGTCATAATAATAAAAAAAGAAATAAACAGCTATAAAAGACATACGTAACAACTAACAAGATCTTCAAAAGGAATAACATTAACAGGGGAAGAAGAAAATAAACAATACACTACTTTTCCTACATATCCTCATCACTAAAAGAAATGGTGGCAAATTAGAAACACAAGTCGGTTATAAAACTACATACATAAATCAGGTGGTCCATTACCAAAGTAAGAACCTAACCTGTCACAAAAGGAGAGAGGATTATTCAAATAAGCACAAACACATGGCAGAAACCCAGTACATCATAAATGGAGATGCACACCCACTGCTCACACAAATGGACCCACATGTGCTTGCACGCTGCTTATGCGGCCCAATTCCAAACAGGTCACAGCCCACTACCAGGCCATGGGCTGGGAGTTGGGGACCCCTGTGCTACATAGATAGGTAGCAAAATTTCTTCATGAAAAGCTCAGAGAGCACCAAGGACTCCCCAGTTCCATCCTGAGCTACATACATTTTATTCTATTGGTATTGTGTATATTACTTTTTCTATTGCTGTATAAAACCATCTCTTGAATAGTCTGTAATCGCCATAGCTTCAAACCCTTCAGTTAACATTATACAGAAAGACGTGAAAAATTCTCCACTTGATTTTTTTTTTTTCAGATCAGAAAAGGTGAATAGCCAAGAGGCTTCAGAGGAATGAGAAAATATGTAATAGAAAGTAAACAGCAACAACAGCAATGCCACAACTAATAATCTATTAACTCAAAAACGTCAGGCAGAAATTCTAGAGAGATTTTCAACTTTCCCAAGAATATAGTAAAAAAAAAAAAGTCTCTTTCACATGCTGGAGAAAATATTTCCGAAATAGCAAAGTTTGACTTAGCATTAACTATGATACCCACAATAGGCAAACACTTTATGAGCCAGATGTGCTATGGACATATGAATTTCCAGCCTGTATTTTTATGAACCAGGCTTAAAGCTACCCCTTGCATTTTATAATTGAGCAGGGATATAAAAATAGATTTTCTATATCTAAATACATCATTCAATTCACAGAACTATCCTGGCCTGTCCTTAGACTCATTAATGTTACATAAGTCTAAAGAACCAAAAGGAATTCTTTGCCTTAATTTTTTTTCCTTCTTCACTTGTGACAGTTAAAAAGATTTTTTTTTACTCCCCTTTTATTCAAAAACATCTATTCTCTGAAAAGACGGCTGCCAAAAGGTTTAGAATTCTTGGCACATCTCCATAGAGAGCTACAATTATGGAATCCTTATCCTTTAGCTTCAGGCTCGGCACAATGTCTGTGTATAAGGGGAAAAAAATAGCTCCCATTTTCTCCTGTGTTCCTTCACCTCCATCAAACACTTGTTAATTATTACCTTTGTCTCAAAAGAGAGAGAAAAGGAAAACATTTAGCAAGGAGCACACGCAGCTGAGGTGATTTATTCTTTTACAGTGTAAAGTTCTGTCAACTATATAGGCTTTTCCATATCAAAAATATCAGCCCCAGGATAGAGCAGCATGCTCTACTTTCTATGCAACAGGCACTGAGTATGACTGAGTACAAAATGAACTGCTTATTTTGAAAGCATATTTCAAATCTCTTTGCAGAACAACTATGGAATGAACTATATTTTTCAGAGTATAAGACGCACCTGAGTATAAGATGCACCAAAGTCTTGAAGAGGCATTTTTTTTTAAAAAAAGTTTTTGCACTCTGAAAACCTCCCAAAAAACAGACCCCCCCACCTTAAAGGGGCGGCATGAATAGCCCTTAGGAGGCTTGTAGAGTGCTCCTGGGGGGGAGGCCAAAAAGAGCAAAAAACAGAACCTTTTTTGCCAAAAAAGGGGGGGCATGGGAAACCTTTAGGAAGCTTATAGTGTGCTCCTGGGGGCTGGGGGGTCATTTCTACCCTCTCCAGTCCCCAGGAGCTCTCTGAAAGCCTCCTACAAGCTATGCACAGCCATTTTGGTGAAGGGGGGCATGGTTTTGGGAGGCAAAAAATGCTGTATTCAGTGTATAAGATGTACCCAGATTTTTAGCCTATTTTTGGAGGGGAAAAGGTGCATCTTATACTCCGAAAAATACGATAGTTAGGAAAAAATAATGTCTTAAAAATCAGGTGAAGAAAGGATGTTGCTTAAAATAATGAGTCCATTGTCCATAGAGTTCTATGCAGAAAGTCTCAGATTCAGTTCCCAGCAGAGTCATGAAAGTTCGAAAACTGTTGCTAGTCAGAACAAGCAGTACTGGGCCAGATAAGACATCTACAATTTTTCTGCCTGAATACCAGGGACAAATATTACTATTTTCAAATTATTGAGCAACCTGCTTTATGAAAGTCAATATGTGTAAATCCATCACTTAGACAATACAATTGTTATGATCTGGTACCTATAGTTTATAGTTTACCATTGTACATCAACCAAGCCTTTATGGCCTATTCTAAATATGACCAAAACAAATAATGGCTTAGTTTTATTTATGGACTCATATTTAACAAAGGATTAAGCTAGAAAAAAGGTAAGATGGACTAAAGAACTGCAAGCACAGAGCTCCACAGATTTGAAGGAAAGGCCATTTTTAAGAGACCAAAGTCAATTTGTTGCACCATGACATGGAATTGCACAACAGCTGCCAGATGAAGTCAGAGACACTGACCCAAACTTGTCTTTTATATAAATATATTTCATATTCAAATTTACAGAAGGATTAGGAAGAGCATAAGATAGGAACACAGGAACATGATGAGGTAAAACAGTATACAGAACACAGAGAAGGAAAATAGAGGGGGGAAAGGGAAACTCCCTCTTATACTTAACGTCAACCAATCATAGCATAGATTACCTCATGCATGAGTCATCATTCTCTAACTCAGGGGTTCCCAAACTTGGCAACTTGAAGACTTGTGGCTGGAGAATTCTGGGAGTTGAAGTCCACAAGTCTTCAAGTTGCCAAGTTTGGGAACCCCTGCTCTAACTGATCAACTACATCTGTTTGTTCTGGTCTATTGTACACTTTACTGTGCTAATAAATTCAATATCTGAACATACCAATTAACCTTGGCCCATGATTTGCGGGATCGTATCCTACCCCATACATCCCTTCGACCGATTCGCTCTCACAGAGAGGGACTTCTCCGGGTGCCGTCCACTAGGCAATGCCAGCGGGCGACGCCCAGGGGAAGGGCCTTCTCTGTGGCGGGCCCGACCCTCTGGAATGACCTTCCCCCTGACATTAGAACGACCACAGACCTCCGCTCCTTCCGCCAGAAACTCAAAACCCACCTGTTTCAACTAGCCAGCCTGGGCTAATTCCATGCTTTCCGCCTCAGTTTGTAATTTTAAATTATGGGATTAGGTTTTAAGGTTAAGTTTTTAATTTTTATAAATTTGTACAGGGGATTATTTAATTCGATTTTAGTTTATATGTAATGTTGATGTCACTTTTTAATTTTTTACCTGTACACTGCCCCAAGTCCCTTCGGGGAGAGGGGGTGGTCTAGAAATCTAATAAAATCAAAAAATCAAAATCAAATGATGGTGAACCTATGGAACATGTTCCAGAGGTAGCACACAGAGCCCACTGTATGGGCATGCGTGCCATCGCCAGTTGCTCTTTTGGTTTCCAGGGTGCATGTCATCTTCATGCATGCTGGAGCCCCAGCATGCGCAACCGCCAGCTAGCCTTTGACTTTATAGGGCTCTGATACACGTGACGACCAACTGGCCAGCACACATGTGCATGCCAGAAACCAGAAGATCAAGTGATTTCCAGGGCTCTGGTGTACATGCATGCATGCACACTCATGTTCCAGTTTGGGCACTCGGTGCTGAAAAGGTTTACCGTCATTGACCTATTGGAAGCTCTAAAACAGAAAGTCCAGATGTAGAAAATGCTACAACCCTGAACATGCTTAACTGAGAGCCACAAAACCCCTGTGAAACATTTGTGTTGCTACATTTTGAGTGGAATTACTATGTGCCATTCTTTAACAGGCCTTGTAAACAGGTTGGCTACTAGCTATGTTCCAGGTTTAACATAACAGTGATTTGAATATCCTGAATCAAGAGATTACTAACAAATTTTAGAGTTTAAACCACAAGATCAAACAAAAGCCACCATATTTCTTCTTATCTGTAAATTCCAAGATAATTTATTTAAGATTTCCATGTCCCAATAGATTCTGTTCTCAAATAAATATATAGATGTATGAAAAAGAAATAGCCTGCTTTTTATTTGGAACAGCTCATGCAAATAACAAAAAACAAAACTTTTTAAGGTTTCTACATGCTTAAGGACACAAAGATGGAGCAACACCAATTCATATTAAGCCATATCACACTGAGATCATAGCTGTTCCATTATAGACTCCCTTAAAAATATTGCCATTATAGTTTACTACAGTAGAGTGAGTATAACCTTTGCGAGTATCTTCATGAAGGCAGTCTTACCCTGCCCACTGAAATTAACCTAAAGCTCTTCACGGCTTAAGACTGAATATTTCTCTCTGTTTATTCCTATTCAACCCCAAAGTCAATCTAAGTACATTTTTATATGGAGCCATGGAGGTAACTATCCCCAGATCATTCCTAGAAGACAATTAATACCTGAATTAAAATGTTAATACACAATGCAAAAATATTTTTATTCTTCAGGTCTTTTAGTATATTTTGTCTGTGGCTTTAAATATGTATTATATAATTGTTTAAACTGCTGTATGTTGTCTCCTCCTAATGCTCTTATTGTTCGGATATTGTAATTTAATTACTGTTTTAATTCTTTTCAATTAAGATTGTAGGTTTACATGTATTTGGACAGACATGGAATAATTTCTTTCAAATTTGTCAATCTATATTTTAGAAGCTTATAGCACCACTCAACATTCTTATACTAAGGTTTGATCTTACAGTAATAGTGTCACCTTTCTTACTTGTTCTTTTGATAACACTGTAACTTCTGTGGTGGAAACATTATCTACAATTCATTTGCAGAGGGAACAAGACAACCATGAACAACTAAAACTATATTTAACGATAACACCTTAAGAACAAATATTACTGGATATAAATTGCTTCTCCATGATATCATGCATAATTACGACATGAATTACTATAATTAGAGAAGGGATTACTATAGTCTCTTTTTATTCTTTGCAACCCAAATGATCACTGCAAAGAAATTTTGAAAAGGGTTCAGGACTTTATCTGTCCATTTGCCATCTTGAGAACTTTCTAAAAACAAATAGCCGAAGCCAAATTTGGGTAGGAGAAGCTGGCAAAGAAAGTTCAGAAACCCATCATAGGTTGGATTGCTATTAATTCCATTTCTAAATTCCCAGTTTTCCCAGTCACATGACCGGGACTCAGGAATTATGTAGAGAAATCCATGTGTCAGGGTTCCAAATAACATCCAAAATTAAATCAGAGTCCAAGGTAAAGTATTGCTCAAAGTTCCAATTTTGGCACATCTGGGAAAACTAAAATCTGAACTTCCTGGGTTTTCCACACCCAGTTGAAAGTTCAAGATCTTGTCCCCACACCCACAAGTCCATCACATGGCCCAATCTTCCACTGCCATGCTGGCAGTTCCACCCATCCAGTTCCGGTGAGGTGCAGAGGTGCAGAGACAAAGGATGACCTTGGATTCTAGAAAGGAATTTTATTTTGACAACAACACATTCTACTCCTTACTATCCCCCCTCCCAATTCCCCACTAATGAGACAGCATAGTAGAATAGAATATTAGTGAGGGAGGCCAAAGATCCCAAAAGGAACCAGCTGCAAGCCTGACACCATGTTTCCTAAGCAAAGGTACAAATAACAGATACAACCTGAAGGCATATATGTGTTCATGTTAATTACATCTCACATACATAGGCGACATGTATGAAACTCCTTGCTTTTATAGTGGATTGAAAATGCACACTGAACCAAATATTCAAATATCTCAGAAGTAAATGCAGATGCTTCTTATGGCCACTGTTAGTAAAAACTTGGAAATAAATCTAAAAGTTACACTCTGCATGTTTTCCTTATTTTAACATGTTTTGCCTCTCGTTGTTCCTTTTTATGCAGCATCACCATCCAATGGCCCCTTTCTTGTCTTACCTTCTCTCTAAGTTCTCTTAGTTTCCTTATAAAGAAAGTAAATCTTATAAAGATTTACTTCGGTATGTAGGCACCAACTAAAAGGGACTGGCCTCACTGGCAAATACTAAAATATCCCTCATTTATTCTCTGTGCATCTGGTCCTTATTTTCAAATCCCAGAGGCTTATCAGATTGCCTGGAATTGACAGTGTTGAAATCCCAACAATTTTCTAACCATTAAAGGAGTTAGCATTCTGAACAACAAATGATTTTTCAACACAGAGCAAAATAGGTTAATAAGATTTATGAGTTTTAAAGCCAAGCTTCACCAGTGCAATATTGCAGATAACCAGAATAGGGCACACTATGCTGAAATTGTAGAAGCTTTTAGAGTTGCTTGGACAATAGTTACAATTCCATGACTCCAAATTATAGCAAACTTTCCAATTATTGATAATACAGTTTAATATTCTGTGATTACCACCATATTTTTTGGAGTATAAGACGCACCCAGGTTTTGAAGAGGCAATTTTTTTTTAAGTAGGTAGGTAGGTAGATAGAGGGATAGAGAGGGAGAGAAAGAGAGAGAAATATAGTAGGCAGGTAGGGGGGGAGAGAGGTAGGTAGATAAAGAGAGAGAGAGAGAGGGAGAGGGAGAGAGAGAGAGAGAGAGAGAGAGAGAGAGAGAGAGAGAGAGAGAGAGAGAGAGAGAAATACAGTAGGTAGGTAGGGAGAGAGAAAGAGTAGTTAGGTAGGTAGGTAGATAAAGAGAGAGAAATACAGTAGGGAGGGAGGGAGAGAGAAAGAGTAGTTAGGTAGGTAGGTAGATAAAGGGAGAGAGAGAAAGAGAGAGAAATATAGTAGATAGGGAGAGAGAATGTGTACTGTAGATAGGTAGGTAGGGGGATAGAGAGAGAGAAATAGAGAGAGAGAGAAATACAGTAGATAGGGAGGGAGGGAGTAAGAGAGAGAGTACGTAGGTAGATGTTTCCAGGTGTATATACCCATGTGCTGGAGAAGGAAATTGCTGTAGCACCTAAGGCTTTGTTTCTGCAGGCACAGCAGTTGACGAACTCAATTCTTATCAGCCACTCTTTTTTCCTTTCCAAAAGAAAAAAACACCCATTTTTGCACTCTGCAAATCTCCCCAAAACGGCCCAATTTTACAAAAACCAGCCCATTTTTCTTCAAATAAAAAGCATAACTAGCCTTGGGGGGCTTACAGAGTGCTCCTGGGAAGGGTGCAAAACAAGCAAAAAATAGCCCGTTTTTCACGAAAACGGGCCGTTTTATGGTCAAAGAAATTGCATGCATAGCCTTGTGGAGGCTTATAGAGTGCTGCTGGGGGGTTGGGGGTGCAAAAAATGGCCCATTCTAGGATCATTTCTGCCCTTCCTAGCCCCCAGGAGCTCTCTGGAAGTCTCCATAAGGCTATGCACAGCCATTTTGGTGAAGGGGTGGGTTCAGGAGGCACAAAATGCTGTATTTGACGTATAAGATGCACCCAGATTTTAATCCTCTTTTTAGAGGAAAAAGGTGCATCTTATACTATGAAAAATAAAGTAGTTGTTGTATTTAGAGTAATAAACTAGCATGATTATAAGAAGATTCTAATAGAAGTTTTTTAAGTGCATCATGAAGTATATAGTTTACCTTCAGGCCACAGTGCTGTTAAATCACAAGCTGTGCCTTGTTTTTTATGAATTATAAAGGAAAATGTCAATGCTTCCATAGCACAAGTGCATAAGAGAGAGTTAGCAGGAGGTTGAAAAAAATTACAAGACTTTTATCTCCTCCCAAAAAAAATCAGAGCAAAAGGGATTATGGGATAGAATAAACCCAATATTTAATCCTTAGTATAGAACTAAGCCTATTCCTGCACCATAAAATGATGAGCAGAGCTCACACTATATTTTTATTGTCCAAACTACTCATGTTTGCTCTTGAGAGGCAATGTGTTTTTAGGAGCAAGCAAAGTACAACACAATAAACACAAGTTTCTATTTTCCTCTTTCAAAAATTATATTCCTAAAATCGTTAGAATTTACATTACTGAATTTTTAAGAGTCATTTCTAATTGAATTGAATTCTCATTGGAACCGTAAATGTCCAGGCTCAAATTATCCTAATCTGGTCATATGCAATTTACTAAAAATTGACAGCAACTTGATTGTTTGTAATCAATCAATCAAATACATTGTTTCTTGTTTCCTTTCATTGTCTTTTTTAAACTTTACCTTTACCATTTGGAGTCTGATTTAAAAAATGTTTTGAATCAAAAATCAAAACTTTTGAAATGTTTTAAATGAAATATTATTGAGTTCAAAGTATTTCCAAGCAAAAACCTATTCCTGGTAATGCCAAGTTACTTATTTCTGCAAGATTTAACAAGGGGTAATAATTTTGCCACTATTGTTAAATCACTGGAAGATGACAGAAATTTGTCAATCTATTATAAATCATCAGAGATCTAGTAGATCCCAATCTTCTTTGATCTGTTTCTTCCCTAAACCTGTTTCCTATATTCTATTTGAAGTAAGCTGTCGAATATTTGGCATGGCAGCTGTCAGATACCATCAAATGCTGACAACTGTGATGTGTCACCTGCCAAATACTGTCAAATAGTAACAGCTGTACTTCAGATATGATCGCATCTTAACTGTTGCTCCAGGACAGTTGTCAGATACTGTCAAATACTATTTACAACTGGGGTGGGGGGAAAGTATGTCAAATGCTAACATTGACTGTAACTATTTGGTTAATTCTCAAACCATCAAAATGTGCATAGACGTTTGGGCAAACAATAGAAGAAGATTGAGCAAGGAATACATTTTAATTCTAGTGTAGATTCTAGGAACCTTCTGAAACCACATTTAAAGTAAGGCCCGCTAATTGTCTTTTCGCACTTTCCAAACATTGTCTTTTATTGACATGTTCAATGTAATTGTGGAAGTTACGTTTTCATAGCTTTCATCCATGCCCAGAAAAACATAAGTAGAAGCTGTATTGCTCATTTATCAATTTGCAAATAATTGCAATCTAAAGCAGCACCATGCCCACTTTTTTCCTGCTTCTTGGCTTGATTTTTTTTTTTACACCTGTAAGGATTTGAAAACTTCAGGCCACTTCCAAACCACTAAAAGCTTTGACCATTTGACTTCATGCAATTCTGTCTCCTGAAAAAACTCTTGGGGCTCGAAATAAAACCTTGACTTGCCCTGTAATCTGTTAAAGAATAGTTAAAGACGGACCTTGATAAAGTGTTGGATAGAATGGGTTTTATCTATTCCATGGGGATACTGCAAGGTGAAGACAGAACTGGGAAATCAGATTAAAATCAAGACTTTAAATGTTGTAAAGACTTTTTTAGAAGCTGATAGCCAAAAGTAGGCAATAAGTGTAAGTAGGGCTACCAGATATTGACTCCAAAGATCAAATGACTACTAGACAGCTACAGGAAAATATATAGAAACCATTCATTGCTTTGTTGCCATCTAATAATCACAGAGTTGAGGGATTTTAACTATTAATTAATAAGCCTAAAGACAAATGCAAAATAAAGACAAGGAGAAAGCGAGAGTAGTGATAACATATAAATAACTATAATGAATACTAAAATATTTTATTCTGTGTTTTGTTTTGATTTTTGCCTTAACAGAATACTATTAGTACTCATTTAAGATGCTAATTATATACACAACATTCTACATTTAGGGTGTAGAATTTTCTTATACATAAGGGTTGAATTTTAAAACAACATCCCCTCCAGAGATTTATGATTTTGAAATGAGCAGGATCAGACAAACTTTTGCATTATTTGGGGCAGGAGGTTAATGGATACAATAAAAGGTGTTGTAAGGCTTATACAGATTAGATTTTTCCTTTTAAACTCCTAGCCATACATGAAAAAGTGGTTAATAAAATACTTCGGGCGTGGCTGAAATGAAAAAAAAAATCAGTATCTTAAGCCTGTGATAGTTTTGTCTATTAAACCAAAATCTCCAGAATATAATCCTTTATTTGTGGCAATAGACTAGCACTGCCTTATTGATATGTCTGAACAAATTGTTCATTTATTAATATATATTACATATTTTAATATACACAAAGTATATATCAAGTATATATTGAAATATTAAAAACTGGTTTAAACATATTTTATTATACTAGTTTATACAGACTTGGTAACCACCTAGAGTATTCTTTCTCAATCTTGGAGCCTTTAAAATGTGTGGAATCCAATTCCCAGAATCCCCCAGGCAGAATTTCCCAGCCAACACTGCTCTCAATCGTGAAGAAATGAAACTGAAATTATTGCTGGGCAATCATTAAACCAGCAATAAAATGAAACAGGCAGGGTTTTTCATTTCACTAATTAAAACTTTGAAATTGCTCTCAGATACACTCAGATGCACAGAGCTATTGAAGGGACTCTGCTGGAGTAGAATGGTTCCTGAACTCTGTAGCAATTGTTCTGCTATCAGTGAGTGAAGGAATCGGATATAATGTTCCATATTCAAATTGCTTTTACTCTAATCACTGAAAGGCAGTTGTTTTGCTTCTTTCAGATACATTTATTTGTTCCCAATTTATTGGTTTATGAAAATACATCCTCAAGCAATTTTCAGCAATAACATTCATAATTAGGTTGTTTACAATTGCCTGCCCCACAATTTCTTTGTTTTTCAAACAAGAGTATGCTCTATGTTTGGTCTCTGTGCCAAAAATGGGGAAAGAATCTCCAAAATGCAGACTTTTCATCAAAAGTTTTATAGTTAAATAAAAGAAAACCAAGATGGTAATCAGACAGATAACAATTTTGATGGATGTGTTGTTAGTGTAGCAACTATACCATTCTGAGTAGGGATTACAAATTGCAACATTCATTTCCAAAAACGGCACAATCAGAAAAATATTTAATGATCAATTAGCCTATCCAGAATTAAGAAGCCCAAGTTGTTGGATTCCTAATCAAAATTGCAGAGAGTAAAGACAAGATAATGAAGACCAAAGACCAGACAAGAAAGAGTTAGTATGTAATATTTGTCAATTAAGGTACAAGGCTAACCAGTTGCACAGGTTTCTAAGTGGTAGGTGTTCCTTCTCGCTATGAGCTACTCTGAAATACAGCTTATTAAAAGTTTACTCATCTGATATTTATTGAAATTAACCTGGCTTCCTTGAGTTAATAGCATAACTTAACTTGTATGAATCAAGCCTGATCATGCTCTTAGACTATTCTGAAGGGCATGAGTAAAAAGTGGAGCATGGATAATTTTATGATATGATACATTGCTTTTGTTCCTGGAATAATTCCCCAGTTTTTACAGCAAAGAGATTTAAAAATGTAGCTGAACTTTGTATACTACCATTAGATCAAATCTTGAATGTTTATAATTATTTTTTAAATAGAATTGTTTTTGAAAATCTCTTAACCTAAATTCTTACCCCCATATTGGAGTTTCTTTATTGGATGGTTTGCATGATGTAATCTCAAAGTCACTGAATATAATCTTTCAAGGCTCCTGTAGTACAGGGGAACTACCACAGCACTGAAAAAGATCCAGGAAATTATAGGTCAATCAGCTTGACATCAGCACCTGGAAAAATCCTGGGAAAGATAATGAAGCAGAAGATTTGTGAGCACCTAGCAATGAGCAAGATAATTTTTTTAATAATAATTTTTTTATTTTTTTTTGACATAAACACAAATAATACAAACTTCACAGGAAAAAACATCGATAAGCCATTTTTCCTTACAGACTATCAATTTTTAAGAATGTATCAATTTATCACAGGTTTCTATAATGTTCTTCAAAATTTATCACTTATTTTTCATATCGATTATTACAATTCTTACATCTCAACCCTAATCTTACAAGTTGTTTAACATCCTTTTATATAAGATATAACTATATAATGGCATTCTATTTATAAAACCAACCGAAAGAGAGAGAGAGAAAATAAATAGATAGATTTAAATAGATTTAAAAAGGAAGAGTCCACTCTAAATAATGTCCTGTAAAGGACATTCTAACCAGATGTTCATAAATTCTGTGCCTCTCTGGAATAGTTATTATTCATAGGTAATCTCATTTACCTATGAGATTACCTATGCACCTAGCAATGAGCAAGATGATTTTTTAGGGTTGGTTAAAAACAGAAATTGCAAGACAAACTTCATGTCCTTCTTTGACAAAGTGACAAAATTAGTGGCCCAGTGAAATGCTGTGGACATAGTATATCTGGATTTCAATAAAGTATTTAATAATAATATAGATCACAACCTGCTCCATGGTAAGATTGAAAAATATGGAATAGACAGTGGATACGCAACTGGCTGATCAACTGCATCCAGCATCTATACAGCCCTTAATGGAACTACATTTACATGGAGGGAAGCATGCAATGAGGTACCACAACAATGATGGGGTACCACAACATGCTCTTCAACATCTTCATAAATAATCTAAATGAAGGAATAGAAGAGAAATCAAATTTGCAGATGGCATTAGCTGGAGTGGGGGGAGGAATGGCTGTCAAAAGGATCTTGATAGACTTGGGCATTGGGTCCTGTCCAACAAATTGCAGCTCAATGCTGAGAAAAATAAAGTTCTGCACTTAGGCAGGAATAACCAAATGCACAGGTACAGGACAGGCACTACCTGACTCAACAGCAATGCATGTGAGAGGGATCCATGTGTACAGATGGACCATTACCTAGGTATGAGTCAGCAGTGTGCTATAGCTGCCAGAAAAAAGTCATTGTAGTCCTAAACTACATCAATAGAGCATTTTATATTGCACCTAGAGGTAAGGAGAAATTTTCTGACACGGAGAACAATTAATCAATGGAATAATTTGTCTTCTGGAGTTGTGGGTGCTCCATCACTGGCGGTTTTCAAAAATAGACTAGGCAATCATTTGATTGGTATGGTATAAGGCCTTGAATAGGTTCTATGATTCTATGTTCCGTAGACCAGGGGTCTCCAACCTTTGCAACTTTAAGTCTGAAGGACTTCAGCTCCCAGAATTCTCCAGCCAGCAAAGCTGGCTGGAGAATTCTGGGAGCTGAAGTCCTTCAGACTTAAAGTTGCAAAGGTTGGAGACCCCTGGCGTAGACCGAACAAATAAATTAAGAATTCTATTTTATTCAGTCTGTATTAGTATTTGTATTAACTTTGGTTAAAAGTCTGCATTCATGGTATTGCAGATTTTAGTTCATTTACCCCCTTGCTTAACTGATCTGCACACGAATGCTATTTTAAAAAAAATACAAATACATGAAGAAAAAAAATCCCCCTATAATCGTGTATGCTTTCACATTATTTTTCAAGTGTTTTATCATTATGCAAATGTGGACACGATGATAATCTAGGAAGCTGAAATCTCTGGCAAATGGACTGCAGTTCTAAAATTAAATCTTTGAAATTCTCACAGTTAAACTGGGATTCAGGAAATGTTGAGCTCTAAAATGAGACAAACAGCTGAACAATAACAGAACAGAGGAAATATGATCATCACCATGCCTTAGTCTCCATAGATACATATTTAATTCTGAACCGACCCTGTAAATGGAGTAGCATTATGAGGAAAATGTTCAGAACTATCTGTCTTTGCAGACAAGTAGTTATTTAGCAATCTCTTTTCTATTTGATTCCATCTAGGTTTTTTCCCCCTGACAGCTCAATAATTCCCAATAGCAGAGCCCTGAGGTAGACAGCAGGGTATCTGTAGACATTTCCTGCCCCTTCTGACTTCAATTTTCTCTGCTTTTTTATTTTAAAATATGACAAATTGAAATTTTTTACTATGTAGACCAAAGAGTCAACCTATAAGGTTTATTTACAAGAATGTTTCTGGGCCCCATGTATAACACACATATTCTTAGAAAATCATTAGTAATTGTAGCCCAATGTTTTATTTAAAGTCTGCCTTCCAGGCCAGAAAAAAAAAGTCATGCCTAAACTGGGTAATGAAAGGTATACATGGAATATTAAAGTACAACTTTTTCAGTTTGCTTCCGGTAATATTTCCTTACTTTCTCATTAGGGCAGCCATTTTGCAAGTAGGAAAGTAGTACCTTTCATGGCAGCCATTTTATGAAATCCCCCACATTTTCTTATGCAGGAGAAGCAAATTAAAATATCTGCATGGCTATGATCTATTCCTTATCCACCCCCAAGCAAAACATGTAGTCTTTTGACAGTGCTAGCATAAAAATAAACATGCTACAGGAATGCAGATTTTGGTGAAATGTCAGGAGAAACATCCTAATGGCAAAAACAAACAACTATGCAATAATTTAACTAATTTATAATTAATAAATTATACTTGTTGTGTAGTGAAGAAGGGTCCAGACCCGGTTGATCCAACGGCTTTTATTTGGTAGAAAACCAACAAGAACTACAACGGTAAGTTAACCAGAACAAAAAGCGCGCGCCTTCTCTCTGACAGCTCCTTTTATATGGAGCTGTCAGAGAGCCGGCCAATCCGCGCATCTCCCTCTTCGGCTGCAGCCAGTCGCGTCTTGGCCAATCAGACGCGACTGGCTGTTGCCGGGGAATTTAAGCGGGTGTCAGTATACAACACTCCTTCCCCCCCAGCGAGTACACATGCGAGCCCATTAGCATACGTACTTGCTGAGGTAGGCGGGGCTGCGTCGACTCCGCCCCGAGCGCCGCAGATCGACTCCAGGAGGCGGTGGAGGAGGATGTGTCCGTGTGAGCTCCTCCCAGCCGGGGGTGTAGCTCCGGACTACGTCAGAGAGGCCTTGCATGTTGCCGGAAGCCTCCGAAACAGGTAGGATAGGGCGAGGGGGCGTGGCGATCGGTTTAGAGTCAAAGTCAAGTCCCCGGCGCGGCGGGGACGGGTAGGCCGGGTCAGATGGGCCTTGCGAGTCGGATTGAACTGGGGGCCGTGCTGCTTGTCGTTGGTAGGCGGAGTACCGGGGTCCCCCCAGGCAGGGCTGTACCTTCGCTGCCAGCCCCGGGGAGGGTCCTGCATTGGCGTTGGCGCCCACAGCGGGCCAGGGCTCGGCCGGCCTGTCCAGGTCGTCGAGCGGAATGTCGGTCCATTGGTCTGCGGTTGTTGGTCGGGAACATGGTTCGTCCGGCACTGGGCGGCGGCGCCTTAGCTGGTCCACATGGCGCCGCCACTCGGATCCATCGGGTCTCCGAACCCTATAAGAGCACGGCCCGGTTAGTGCGTCGATGGTCGCGGGGACCCATCGGGGGTCACCCGCAAAATTCCGGGCGTATACCTCTTCGCCCGAGGTGAAAAGGCGGGGAGGGGGAACCCCCAGGTTGCACGGCTGCACCTCGTTGTAGAGGGGGTGCAGTCGGTCCAACTCGGTTCTCAGGCGGCGGCCCATCAGCAGCTCCGCGGGGCTTTTCCCTGACGCCGGGCAAGGCGTAGAATGCTGACCGAGGAGGTAAGCATCTACCCTTGCCTGCCAGTCCCCCCCGGCCATCCTGCCGAGGGCCTCCTTGGCCGAGCGAACGGCCCGTTCCGCCCGGCCGTTGGCGGCAGGGTGGTAGGGGGCGGTAGGCGCATGACGGATTCCCAGGGAGGCCAGGAACTCCTGGAAGGTGGCGGAGTGGAATTGTGGGCCGTTGTCGGAGACCAGGGTGTCCGGCAACCCGTGCGTGGAAAAGAGGCGCCGGAGCGCACGCACGGTACTCTCGGCTACGGTGGAGGCCATGAGAATGACCTCCACCCAGCGGGAGTAAGCGTCCACCACCACCAGGAATGACCGGCCGTGAAATGGGCCCGCGAAGTCGATGTGGATGCGGGCCCACGGAGACTTGGGGGAGTCCCAGGGGCAAGAAGGGGCGGCGGGGGGGCTGGGCGTGAGGATTGGCACGCCTGGCAAGCGCCAACGAAGGCGGCCACCTCCTCGTCCATGCGCGGCCACCAGACATAGCTCCGGGCGAGGGCCTTCATGCGAGCTATGCCTGGGTGGGTGGCGTGGAGGGCCTCGAGTACCTGACGGCGCAGGGGTGGCGGAAGGATGACACGGTCCCCCCACAGCAAGCACCCGCTGTGGAGCGACAGCTCCAGCTGGCGGGCCTTCAACGGCCTGAATTCAGCGGGCACTGCGGCCGATGGCCACCCCCGCAGGACCCAAGTGGAGACCCGGGAAAGGATGGGGTCGGAACTGGTGTGGGCTGCCACGTCCAAAGACATGAGGGGAAGCCCGGCGTAGGCCACAGACAGAACGGAGAGGGCCGGTACCGGCTCCTGGTCCGTCTGAGGAAGGGGGCAGCGACTGAGGGCGTCGGCGTGCCCCAGGTGTTTGCCCAGACGGTAGAGCAGCGCGTACTCGTACGCGGCCAGGAATTCCGTCCACCGTGTCATCCTGGGCGAAAGGATGGGGGGGGGGTCGGTCACCGGCCAGAAGCCCAAGGAGCGGCTTGTGGTCAGTGAACACGGTGAACGAGCGGCCGTACAGGTACTCGTGAAATCTTTTAATCCCGGAGACCACAGCCAGAGCCTCCTTATCGATCTGGCTGTAGTTCCGCTCCGCTGGAGACAGCATCCGGGAGTAAAAGGCAATGGGGGCCTCCGAGCCATCGGGCAGGACATGGCTCAGGACAGCCCCCAATCCGAAGGGGGAGGCGTCCGCCGCTAGCGTCAGGGGCCGGCTGGCAGAATATTGCACAAGCACGGCCCGTGACGTCAGCAGCTCTTTGACAGCCGCGAACGCATGCGCTTCGCGGCTGCCCCAGCGCCAAACCGCTGAGCGATCGAGCAATCGATGCAGCGGCTCGGCTATTGACGCCTTGTGGGGAATGAAGGGCGCATAGAAGTTGACCAGGCCGAGGAACGCCTGCAGCTCCGTTTTGGAGCTTGGCGCAGGGGCCTTGTGGATGGCCTCGACCTTGGCAGGAGAGGGGTGGATGCCCTGGGCATCGACCACGAAACCCAGGAACTCCACCCTCGGCACAGCAAATCTGCATTTGCTGAGCTTTAATTTAAGACCCGCGCCCCTAAAAATGTGGAGGACCTTCCGGAGTACTTCGGCAAGGTCTGACAGGCTGGCCGCAGCTATCAAGACGTCGTCGAAGTACGGTACGACGCCCGGGAGCCCGTGGAGCAGCCGCTCCATGAGGCTCTGGAAGATCCCCGGGGCAACGGAGACGCCGAATTGGAGGCGACGACAGCGAAAAGCTCCTCGGTGAGTGACGATGGTCTGGGCATCAGCAGCATCGTCATCCACCGGTAGCTGCTGGTAGGCTGAGCCATATCCAGTTTCGCGAAGATGCACCCCTGCCCCAAGGAGTGGAGCAGGTGCTGCACCACGGGAACCGGATATGGGTTCGCCTGAAGCCTGCGGTTGATCGTCGACTTATAGTCGGCGCAGATGCGTATGGACCCGTCGGGCTTGATGGGGACCACAATAGGGGTCTCCCATTTCGCCTGGTCAACGGGTTCCAATACGCCCTGCGCCACTAGACGATCAAGCTCCGCGTCAACTCGCGGCTTCAAGGCGAACGGCAGCCTGCGGGCCTTGAGCCGAATTGGGGCAACCTGGGGGTCGAGGTTGAGGGAGACAGGGGTACCCCGGTAGGAGCCCAGCGAGCCGTCAAAAATATCCTTGAACTCGGCGAGGACTGCCTCAACGGCCGAGGAGGCGGGCACCCGGTGGACCCGCTGGATGGAGAGGCCCAGGGCGTCAAACCAATCGAGGCCTATGAGCGCGGGAAGGGGGCGCTCGACGACTAGGATGGGTAGGGCCCCGGAGAAACGTCCGTACACGACACAGACACGGCGTAGGCCCATGACAGCGATGGGGTTGCCCTGGTAGTCCCGGAGCAGGGCGTCTGGGCGGGAGAGGTCCCCGGGTGACAGGTTGGGGCACAAGGCTCTTAGTTGACCCCACGAAATGAGGGACCGGGACGACCCCGAGTCAACCTCCATGGACAAGGGGCGTCCCTCAAGGGTCAGGGAGGTGGAAATTCGCCTACGGTCATCGGCAGCGATGGGAAAGGTGTCCCTGATGTCCGTCGTGGCATAGCAGGCAGCCTCCGGAGCCGGGCGTCGGTGCGGGGGTCGTCTTCCATAGGCCGGAACGGGCGGTGAGGCCGCCGGCGCGGGGCGCTGGGGGCCCTGGTTCGCCTGGCGGGAGAGGATGGCGCGGCACACGCGGGCGATGTGGCCCCTTCTATCGCACCGGCGGCAGATGGTGTCTTTATAGGGGCGCTCGCTCCTCGCATGCGCGCCGCCGCACCCGGCACAGGCAGCGGCCCCCTTGCGAGAGGAGCCGGGCCTGGAGGAGCCGCGGCCGGAGGCCTGTAGGCGGGCGACGCTTTCAAAGGGCGAGCCGTCTTCCAGGGGGTCGAGCGGGGCAAGTTCGTTAACGAGGCAGGCCCGCGGGGAGGGAAGCGGCTGGGTAGGCTGGCCCAGGTAGAGGTCGGACTTGGCGTCCGCCAGCTCCGTGGCCCTGGCGTCCTCAATGGCCTGCTCCAAGGTAATGTCCGAGCGGGCCAGGAGCCGGCGGCGGAGCTTGATGTCCCGCAGTCCTGCAACGAATTGCTCGAGCAGGGATTCATCTAGGAACGGGGCCGGGAATTCGCAGAGGAGGGCGGCCGCGCGCAGGGCCTGCAAGAAGTCCACCACCGACTGTGTTGGCAGCTGGCGGCATTGCCGGTAAGCACAGCGGCGCGAAATCTTAGATGGCACCGGGGCAAAATGGGCCTTGAGGCGGGCTTGCAGGACACCCCACTCGAGGTCTTGAACCGCGGCCGGGGCTGCAATGTTGCGCGCGACGGCAAAAACAGTCCGGCCGCCGCAACCGAGGAAGAGGCCCAGACGCCTCTCGGGGGTGAGTTCTCCGCCCACGTCGGTGAGGAGAAAACATTCGAAACGCGCCAGGAAGGCCTCCCAGGATTCCGCCGACGGGTCGTAGGTCGCGAAAGGAGGGAGAGTGGCCATGTTCGTGAGGCAAAACTAGACAGACTTTGCCGGTGAAGACGCAATGTCTCTTCGATCCGCAGGGAGAAGAGGTACGGGTAGGAGGATCGATGCCGGGCCCCAGTCCTCGTCGCCAGTGTTGTGTAGTGAAGAAGGGTCCAGACCCGGTTGATCCAACGGCTTTTATTTGGTAGAAAACCAACAAGAACTACAACGGTAAGTTAACCAGAACAAAAAGCGCGCGCCTTCTCTCTGACAGCTCCTTTTATATGGAGCTGTCAGAGATCCGGCCAATCCGCGCGTCTCCCGCTTCGGCTGCAGCCAGTCGCGTCTTGGCCAATCAGACGCGACTGGCTGTTGCCGGGGAATTTAAGCGGGTGTCAGTATACAACAATACTCCATATGCTGGATGTGTTTAATCAGAAGTAGACCTTCTCCAGGAGTGCTTGAATTTTGAGTTTTGTTCTGATAAACAGTTGGTCATGATATTAGACAATAGTCTAAATGTTGTCTTCCAGATCTATTAATATAATGATAAATTTATCAAAGGGGAAAATGATAAGAGAAAAGTAATTCTATGCTGAATTTTAAATGCTTTAATTTTCAGGTGATCTCCAAGGTGGTACAGTCAGTATTGGGCCCTCTAGTTCCTCATCCACCCTTCTTGCTTTCTTTTATCTCCTTGGTCCACAAACTCAGTGCATCTGTCATGGATGTTTTCAGTTTCCCAGCCATTGATGTGGGGTGGATGGATGGATGGATTCTTCATTTTAACTAAAAGCATTATAAGTCCTCCAGAGATTCGGAAGCCTATTTATTGTTCAGGTTCATGCTAACATGCTGAACTAAGACAGAAGGTTGTGACTGGCTTCACAACAGGTCAATTAATGATGGCTCAATAGATTATAATACTATCTTCTATATGACTGTGTACAAGTGAATCCCACTGAACCTATTGACCAGACTGGGTAAGTTTGAATAGGTTTTCAGCACAGTCCTACTATCTTACATAACCTTAAGATTCTTAGTATTGCATTGATTTGAATAATATGTGTTAGATCTTGAGATTGAGGGAGTCCAGACCAGATTTGCTCTAAAACAAGTAGTCGTTTATTCAGTAGGCAATAGCAAAGGCAAACTATGTACAGGAACAGAAAAGCACGGTAGACAGGGGCTCCCGCGTTTGACAGCTACTTATACTCGAGCTGTCAAACGGGGAGCCAATCGGAGCGCAAGCCGGGCCGGGTTTCCCTCCAGTCGCGTCTTGGCCAATCAGGCGCGACTGGAGGTTTGACAGGTTGTTACAGCCTGTTGCCAAGGCTTCTCCCGGCAGACTGGATGACCTGCGGCTGGTCGTAAGTCGAGACCAGTCGCAGGTCGAGGACATAACACCATATATACATAATCACTCAATGTAATGAAAGAAAGGATATATACGTAAAAAAGTAGACACCGAAATTCTTTAAAACTGACTTGGCAGTTCAACAAAGCTAAAAAATAATTTGTGTTTGATGGTAGGGAAAGAAAGGAAAATCTCAGGTCATTTTAACCTTACCTTTTCTTTTGTATAAGAAGTATACATTAATCAGATGTGTTAACTGTGTTTTCAGCACACATTAACCTTCTGTGAGGTGTTCTAACAAGATACTTTTGCATATTTGCCACCTGGACTATGGAATGTACCTTTAAAAAAAAGCTGCATATGCAATCCTGAGAAGCATAGGCTAGGTAGCAGGAGATCTGATATCATAACTTCCTATAAAATGTGCATATCTGTGCAAGACACTGATTGTAAATTTCTAAATTTATGTGCTAGCCACCAGTGCACCTTTCAGACTGATAATTGCAGGTATTTCACAACCTTTTTCTTGGCAAAAAATAGAAGAAATGTGAAACACAATTCTCTTAGAACCATAAGATTCCTTTGTTTACTTAACTTCTTAACTATATGCTTTAAACAAGCAATATCTATTTACTATAGAGGCAGAGTGGGAGCCTGCTTCAGCCTAATATCTGATGTTATTATCATTTAAATTTGACCTTGATGTATGCCAGAATGGACAATGGCTGTTGGGCTGGCCTTTTTCCCTGCAATGAGAAAGGAATTGTCAGTTGCAGCAAGTAAATGTGAAACACAGTTATGGAAAAAAGCTGTCACGTAGCTTGTTATTTGAATGGTTTTAACAATTCTTCATGGTTAATATTTCAATTGTTTTTATGTCTACTTTGATTGTACAATTATGGTTTGATCTGACACATGTATAAGACTATCCTTTTACGTCTGTTATTATACACAGAAAAAAGGAAATTAAAGTCTTGCTAATTTAAACAGTTAATTTGTTCAAGACTCATATTTAACATGCAAAGTAGTTCAGATTATTTTAAGAGGGGCACATTTGACAGAAAGATTCCTATTTACCATAGACATTTACAGTGAGAAACCTTTAAACATCATCCAGACAGGTGAGATTGATCTGTACATGCCAGGACTAGCTCTTTCAATGAGATGAACTTGTAGAACTATCCATGGTTGCACCAACATTAGCTCTGTTCATGTCTGAAATGGAAAAGACAGTTGCCAATAATGCAATAGATATTATTCTTGCCTAATGAAAAACTACAGATTTTTTTTAAAGTTTGTTATCTGTAGTACTTCAAATTACTAAAACTTCAACTTGCTAAAAAAATGGAAGAGAAAAAGGCAGTGATGAGATCATTTACAATTTTCCTTCCCAAATATCATGAAAATGTCAATTAATTTTGTGGTTTCAGGAAGCCTTCAGATAAAAAGCTTATTGCAATATTGGAAATCCTGAGGAATCTGCTTATTTCTACAGAAACTCAAATATCAGATAAAATAAGTGAGACCATTTTGATAGAAATCAATAGAATCAAGCAGACCATTTTGCAAGAATTAAGAGGTTATTGAGAAAACAGCAACAAAGCACACATGCGTGAAAATGATCCCGTGTTATCCATATACATAAAAGCCAATTTTGAAATCAGCATTCTTTTGATATAACTGTTCCTATTAGTGCATGCATATAGTATGAATAATACACAGTTCACTGTTATTCTCTCTTAATGTGCAGCAGATTATTATAAATCACAATAACATCTATTCCTCATATTAAATTAAAGTTAGAAAAGTCCAGATTAAAAGAGTCGGATTATTACTTGGTTTGACAGCAGCTCTATAATAGAAGTGAAAAGGACTTTTTCACCAAGAGATCATTAAGCAAGATGATGTTAAAATTAATTCTTAACACTGATAACTTGTCACTTTGCATCATTTATGATGAAACAAATAATCACAATTATCTAGCAATTGCATGTATAGCTATTAAAATCCCGCAAACTATTAAGCATATTAATGTTCTTTGCTATCTGCTAACATTCTTTCTCTGCAGAATATCATGTATGTGGTTCAATCAAGTGAAAATTGAGAAACAATTGGTTCCTAACCAATGGTAAACACTTGCTTAGGTCACAGAAAAGTGTAACTGCAGAAATAAGGGTTCATCCATTATCTTCAATGCAAATTGAGTAAGCAACAGCAGCAAAGCTGGACTTGAGGGAAAGTGAGATAAAATTTTCATTGTCTATTGCCCCAGGTGATATGATAATCAGATAAAACTTCTAAACCATCCTTTCTTCCATTTTTCATTCTGACCAGTAGCATAAATTTTGCCCCCAATATTTGCACAACCCAATTGCAGAAAAATGCAATTGTCACTGGTAACATCTGTCATGCTGTAAAAAATGAAAACTCAAAGAACTTAAAGGTGGTTCCACTAAAATGGAAAATCTTGAGAATTTAATCATGCTCTGCAGTTAAGGGATGTAACATTAACCTTAAGGCAACAGTAAGAATGACTGAACTGCTGGAATCCATCTATGCCGGAAAGTGAGCCCTCTACAATCTAGTTAGCAGTGAGTTCTGTAATTGTAGGAGAAAATCAGATAATTTGGCCTGAACCTCAATATTAAAATGGCTGAATACTTAGAGACCAGTCCAAGCACTGCCACCATAGCAGCAGTGAAAATCTAGGGAAGACCAATTCCTTCTGTTACCTAGGATCTTTTCTACCAAGTGATAGAAGCATCAAAGACAAAGTATGCACAAGAGTCAACAAAGTATGGCTACAGTGGAAGGAGATAGCTAGTGTGCTCTGTGATTGAAGCATTGCCAATCCATCTAAAAACAAAGATATATAAAACAATGGTGCATCCAGCAGCTCTATATGGTACTGAGTGCTGGCCAGTCCCTAAATGCATTGAACGCACTTTACATGCCATGGAGATGTATATGTTTGATCATTAGGTGTTTCTCTTCCTGACCATGTCTGCAATGACACAGTTTGGAAGCAAATGGGCATTGCGCCAATGTCAAAGAAAATGTGAAAGAAATGTCTACAGTGGTGTGGCCACATTCTACAGCTTCCACACCGCTGCCCACATTGCCTTTCAATTTAGCAAGTGCCCACACAGAAGGCCGAAGCAAAGATGGAAAGATACAACAAATGCAGACACGAGAAATGCCTAGTTTGACACACATGCTGCATTTGGTCATGCAAGATGGTGCTTATTGATCCACAAAGCAGATCCTGCACCTGCAGGGAAAACACTAGGAGGAGGAGGATGGAGTGGTAGACAAAGACAACTTGCAGAACTTAGGATAGGCTACATGGCACATACATTTTATTTTGAAAAACTAGATTTGAAAATAGAATGCACCTTTTAAAAATAAATCAATCTGGGGTCACTGCTTGGCATCTGCCATGTGAGATGACCATCTCCAGCTGCTTAATGATAAGGCCAATTCTGGCAATACTTTGCAGTGTGTTACTGTCAGATGATATATGCAAGTTTCCATCAGAATATATTCTTCTAAATGATAGTTTCTGGGGATCAAAATCAGCAGAAGAAAATTTGCCTTGATTGGTCATATTGGAAACAGGATGCTGAGCCAAATAAGCCTTTAATTGGATACTCCAGATGTTTAATCATTAGAAAGGAGAGCATCTTTCAAGAAACTGAGCATGTGGCACACAGTATATATATTCCTGTTTCTGAAAAGGAGCATTAATGAAATAACAAGTTTATGATACCAAGGAAAAAAGCAAAAGTGAAGTGGCCAAAAAGTTGTTTAAATTAAAAGTAATTATTGATTTGCTATTGGCCTTATTAATGTTTCAAATTTGACTTTGAGAATCTCTAGATATTTCTGCTCCATTTCTTGTATGTAGTACTTAACTAATAAACAGTTACACACATTTTATAGATTGTACTTAATATTTTCTATTGTCATAATTGAATAAGGTCTTGAGGACTTGAGCAATATTACTCTGATGGAAGATAATCACTGAATATACACAGTCATACAGCACAGATAATTACAAAGATCCAGGGGAGGAAAGTTAATATTAGCTAAAAAAAAATTTCTAAAGACTTATTTGCGTAGTAGTTTTAAAATATTTTCATGGAAAAATTCTGTGCCTTTTTTTTTCTGGTGAGATGATGGCACCATAAAGTTTTTTTACTATAATTCTGTCAACAGCAGGGACCATGGCTGACTGGGGAATTTAGAAGTTTAAATCTATAAGTCTTAAAGTTGCCAAGGTTGGGCATCCCTGGTCTTCAATTTTTTTTTGTCAAGGTCAAATTAACACAATTTCAGTATGTGTAGCTGCGCAAAATTCCAGAAAAGTGGGGTACCTCTCCAGTTCTCAAACATTCTTGCCCCCCTGTATTCTGCCTTTGCAAACATCTCCTGCTATGATAGACAGACATCTGGGAATTAAGCCAAATAATCTCAATTTTTTAAAATTTGCTCTCTTGTGGACTCATCTGTCTATCTTGTTTGTGTGCTGTGCAGGAAACTCTTAACCCTTTGCTGGTCAACTGGATTTTTGGAGCCTAAATAATGTGGCCTCCAAGCCTCCCTGTGGTGAAGCAAAATAGTTTAAGTGAAATGGAAATCTGTGGGGCATAATAATAAATGATTTTTTTATCCTAGGGACGCAGATAAACTTCAAGTGGCCTCAACAACTCTCTAAAAGAATGCAAATGACCAGCTGTCTGCAAGGAATATAAATCCATCATTTATATTCCATCAACCAGTCACAGCTGAAGAAGCTTCTTCAATGAGGAGTGAAACATCTTCAAGGAAAAAACAAGGAAGTCCAGTTGCCTCCTGAAAATGCACATTTGGGACAGACATCTTAAAGTTGCCAAGGTTGATTAACAAGGGCTAAGGATTAATTAATTTCACCCCAGAACATGCATGATTCCAATAGTTGCCATTACAATAAAAATTGAATACAGATGGTCCTCGACTTACAATCACAATTGAGCGCAAAAGTTTTCTTGTTAAGCAAAACAGTGCTTAAGTGAGTTTTGTTCCATTCTACGACTTGCCACAGTTGCCAAGTGAATCATTGCAGTGGTTAACAATATGGTTGTTAAGTGAATCTGGCTTCCCCATTGACTTTGCTTGTCAGAAGGTCACACAAAAAATGACCTCATGACTCCAGAACACCACAGCCATCATAAATAGGAGTCAGTTGCCAAACATCCAAATTTTCATTATGAGGATGCTGCAGCAGTCCTAAGTGTGAAAACCATCATAGGTCACTTTTTCCAGTATGGTTGTAATTTTGAATGGGACTAAACAAATTGGTGTAAGTCGAGAACTACCTGTATTTTGTTTAATTGAAAATGATCTAAAGTAAATACATGCATAGTGAAGAATATATAAAGGATGATTATTAAGTCATTTTGTCCCCTGTGGCTATTATCAGCATGGAAGCAGCAGCTTCTCTCCCAAAGAACAGTTTGTCTAAGAAGCACAAACTGAACACTCCCCTGGGCAGGAATGTCACCTTTATTTTCTTTCCAAAATAAACTGCGATACCTTAAGATGGTACAAGAAGTACTGCTGAAGTTTGCAGAATCTACCATGCTGTGAAGTTCAATTAACCTGGGGGCAGCAAACTTCTTCTGTAAAGGGGTGTTGGCCTTACCTGATAAGACTCCTTTGCATTGAGTGGAGATAGCATCCAAGAATGGGTTGACCTCATCTGCTTAGCTGATTGGATTGAATCTGTCAGAGCTGTGAGGACATGCCTCTGTTGCTAGGACTCCCCAGCTTTTGGTGGAGATGAAGTGACAGACTCAACGTGTCTGGCTCTAGGATCTTCCTTGTACGGACTGAGGACCACATGGTCTTCAGCATGGGGCTGGGTGCTATTTCCACTCAACGAGAAGGAGCGTATCAGGTAAGACCGATGCCCCTTCTTCATTGTGGTGGAGATAGCATCCAGGAATGGGAGATACCAAAGCTGCCTTGTCCTTACGGGTGGGCCGCAGTCTGGTCTGAAGTTCCCTGCTCTATGTGGACACTCTGCAGCACCCATCTGTCAAAGGATGCCTCAGCCAAGGCAAAGACATCCAATCTATAATGCTTGATAAAGGGGGAGGGAGAGGACTACATAGCTGCTCAGCACACCTCTTCTAATGAGGCCTGTTGTACCCATGCTGCTGTTGTAGCTGCACTCCTGGTAGAATGGGCCATTACCCACCAAGGCAATGGGAGGGCCTGAAGATCATAGGCATTGGTGATGTACACCCTTATCCACCAATCCACTGTTGATGAAGTTACCTTCCTGCCCAGTGTAGAGGGCTGGAAAGATAGGAAGAGGGACTCTGATCTCCTAAAAAAGGAAGTCCTTTTAATATATATGTGGAGAGCCCTCCTGACATCCAAGGTATGCCACTTCTTCTCCAGGGCATGAGTTGGGCCCAGGCAGAAGTTCGGCAGAATCAGTTCTTGTGCCCTGTGGAACCAGGTGCACACCTTGGGGACAAAGGAAGGGTCCAGCCACAACACCATGTTGTCAGGATGGAAAATACATAGGTCCTCCCTCACAGAGAGGACTGCCAGTTCCGAAATCTTCCTGGCCAATGTAATTGCCACTAGAAATGCTACCTTAAGGGTAAGGAAGTGCAGGGTGGCCGATCTCAATGGCTCAAAGGGGCCCCCGGTGAGCAGGTTCAATACTTTGGACAGGTCCAAGGTAAGATACTTGTGCACCACCAGGGGTTGCAAGTGGGCTGCACTCCTTAGCAACCTCTGCACAGTGGAATGCTGGGCCAGGGACTGAGGTTTCCCACATGTCAGCACCAATGACAGTGCTGCCACCTGCTTCCTGGTGGTATTGAGTGTTAACCCTCTATCTAGTCCATCCTGCAGAAACCCCAGGATCTGGGCTAGTGTCACCTCCACCTTCCTCCAGGAGAAATACCTGTTCTGGCACACAAGGTGCAAAAGGCCTTCCAAATGGCATTGTATATGTGGTCAGTGGAAGGCCTCCTGGAGGCTTGGATTGCTTAAATGATCCTGGAGGGGAAATTGTCCTCCCTTAGAACACTTTACTCAAGTGCCAGGTGGTCAGTTGGAGCCACTATGTTTCCAGATGGACCAAGGCCCCCTGGCTGTGGGATATCTTGTCCTGAGGGATCCTCCAAGGTCAAGCCACCAATAGGTTTACCAGGTCAGAAAACCATTGTATTTGTATTTTATTCGATTTGTATCCCGCCCTTCTCCAGAAGGACCCAGGGCGGCAACCATGGCCTCTGGGCCAGTGGGGGCCAGGAGTAGGACCACCACCTTCTCCATCAGGACCTTCCTGATCACCCTTGGAATAAGGGGAAGAGGAGGGAATGCATACAGCAATCCTGGAAGCCACAGACAGTGGAGAGCATCAACCTCTTCCACCTCCATTGCTGGAAACATGGCATAAAATCTCAGTAATTGCTCAATTGCTGTATTGCTGATTCCATGAGGGCCTTCTTTGAAAGGTCTTTTGAGACTAGGTACTGGATAAAGAACCTCGGGGGTGTGGAGAGAAATTCAAGGGAGAGGCCCGACTTCATAGTTTCCCGGACCCAAGCATCCGATGTAATCTCTTCCCATAAGTCAGCAAAGAAGGCTAGATGACCCCTGATGGGAGAGTTGGACCTGCAATTACTTGGGGCGATGAAAGGACTGATCTCCTTTGCCACAAAAGGGCCACTTTGACTGTCTATCTCTGGCCAATCTATCTGGATATTGCCTCTGTCTCTGGATGTAATTTCCCTAGAGCCAGAGGAATTCCACACCTGTGTCCATAGCCCAAAAGGAGGGCCAGTGGAAGTATGGGTGGGGCGAAAATTGCCTCTCCTAGAGAAAGATGGCAAGACCTTTCTCTTGTCTCTGGACTCCACCAATATTGGGTCCAGAGCATCTCCAAACAGATGCTCCCCTTTGAAGGGGGCTGAGGCAAGTTGCCACTTGTTGAAGGTGTCCGCCTGCCATTGGCGTACCCAAAGCATGCGGCAGGCCGCTACAGAAGAGGCAATAGCCTTTGAGACAAATCTGGCTGTGTTGAGCATGGCATTCACCAAGAACAGGACTGCTGCCATGAGCTTGTTAATGTCCTGGTGCATTCTCACATCGGCTGCCGGGATCTTCTCTTGCATCTGGCGAAGTCAGAGTAAGGAGGTCCAGTTGAAAACTGAGACGATCGTCGATGCTCATACTGTCCATGCAGCTGCTTGATGGGTTATCTGCAGTGTCTGTTCTGCCCTTCTGTCTTCCAGCTTTATGTGGTGTATTCTGTATTGTTGTTGTAAGCCCCCCCCCCCACAATTGTTTGAGATAGAAAGGCAAGAGATAAATCTTATAAACAAAATAAAAATATATTTTTGAGAAGGCATATGTTTTGGAATTTATAAAGTGATAGTTGGGAGGCTATGAAATACATAAAAAGCATCTATTATATGAGCTTGAGCAGCTGTATAAACTGTCTGCATACAGTGTGGACAATGTTAGATACTGCTGTTTTCCATACTTAATTTTATCAAAAATCCAACATATACCTTCCAACATACAGTTGCTGAAAATTGTCTGTTGCATGTTCTGCACAGTACAACACAATACACTGCAGGAATAATTGGTTTTGATGCATACAGCTCTCTTCTCAAGATATGTTCATATTTCTGTGTTCTGTTAGCAGAAGAGGTCAATTTAAGGATTTCTGTGATTTTGTTCATCACTGCAATCACTTTCCACATTGTTCAACAAGATGCTATCTCAACTTCCAGCTATTGACCAGTTGTTAAAATGACAGGATGTTTTCAAAGTTCAGGTGAGGACAAATGCTCCAGGATACTGTGGGACTTTTTTTAGAGATGAAAGAAATGAAAATAATGTGTCAAGCTTCCCCCCCACCCACCCACCCACTTCTTTGCCATGGGATGATATCCTTTATAAATTGTACTAAAATGTTGGAAGCTAAGTCACTCAGCATCCTTGCAAAACATGAACTCATGACAAGTATCTCTAAGAAATTTAAAAGAAGAATTAGGGGCAGCTTTGGACCATTTGCAATGGATACCAAAATCAACAAGCAAATGCCAGAATGCTATGTACGAGACCGCCTTCTGCCCCATACATCCCTTCGTCCGATCCGCTCCCACAGAGAGGGCCTTCTCAGGGTGCCGTCGGCTGGGCAATGCCGGTTGGCGACACCCAGGGGAAGGGCCTTCTCTGTGGCGGGCCCGGCCCTCTGGAACGACCTACCCCCCGACCTTCACACTACCTTATTGTTCACAGCCACCATATTATTCATATTAGCACCGCTCCGAGTCCCTTCGGGGAGAGGGAGCGGTCTACAAATTAAATTTATTATTATTTATTATTATTATTATATTTGTGTGTATCTGTTTGATCTCACTTGATCATCCCTGTACAGATTCTAAACTATATGAGATCAAAACAGAGCAAAACAATGATCAACAGCCCCAAAGGTGCTTTTTCCAAAAGGCAGCTGGACTTTCTTGGTTTTTTTTTTCTTTGAAAACATTTTGCTTTTCCAAAGAAAACAGAAAAGAAAAAGGGAAAAAAACCAAGAAAACCTAGTTGCCTTTTGGAAAAAGCACCTTTGGGGCCACCATGAGCTGTTTGACCCAGAATCTCCATAGACAATGATCAAGAGTTAGGGGTATACATAAGTGCACCAGCATGCCTACCGTCCCTGTCCTAATGTCCCCATTTATTTGTACCCATTTCCTGTGTTCTTATTCATGTTTATTCTTATTCCTGTTATCTTGTACACGAGTGACAATCTAAATAAACAAACACACACACACACAAACACACAAATAAATAGTTAGATTTCTCTCTTATAGCTGCTTTTCATTAGTTTGCAGAGTTAGGGTTTTTTTTATAAAAAAAAGTTAAATATTCACGTTTATGTTACATTCGTGTCTCCTTCTCTTCTTATATTGTTAATTAAATTTGTATAAATTGTAATATGATGGGATGTATTTCATTGAAAAGCACAGCAAACATCTTGGAACAACTGTTCAAGAAGGCTTGGTTAAAAAAAACAACAACCAAAGATAGGGACCACTAAGGTATGATTGAAGTTCTGCCTTCAAAAATAAAAAGGTTTTGTTTTAATTCGTGGTGTGTGCTTAGTTCAAAGCAGTGGATAATTTTCCATAACAGTTTTGTATAGAAGTTCAATAGCATGGGGGAGGACATTGAGCTCTGAAGTATTCTAAAGAGTAAAAACCAAAGGCTGGACTTCCCATTCTCATGTATGTATCATGAATTAATACTGTTCCCTGTAATACAGCACCTCCCCGACTTGTAGTCTTCATTGAATGTGAAGGAGAATGCCATAGTAAGTGGTATCGAAAGCTTCTGGGAATTCTACAGGACTGGAAGTGTTGAACTTCCACAACACTGATACCAACAAAGTAACCACTGCCATTTCTGCTCTGTCTAGTATAATTCCTGAATGGAAGTGATCTAGATAATTCACCTCATTTGATTCTTTGCGGCTGATATCCTATTCCTTTTCCCACAATCTTCTCTAAAAAGAATAATTGGAGACTGACTGGTTAGAAATCTCTTACCATAATGTTGCTTCTTCATCTTCTGGAGCTCCTTAGTAATGCAATAAAATCTTGGGACCAATCAGGAGTCAGAAAAGAGGCTACAAGAAAGAAATCCTGTCCAAAGCCTTAGTTGCCTCCAAATTCCAGAGGGCAATTAGGCTGATCATAGAACTCCCATTGTATGGCTGAGAAATTCTCCAAACATCTATTGGTCCATCACTCTGCAGAGATCAGCAAAAATAGCTGATGTCAAACTGACCAGACAGTGATTTGACCTCCACAAAGGACTGATAGCCCTGTCTTCTACCTTTAGCTCCTGCTCCAGCAGTTCCAAGATGAAACGTAGATTAATTACGTATCCACCTATGTGGAGTAGGGTTTGACACTTCTTAAAAGTCTCTGTTCCAAAGAAAGATGGCAGAATTAGGTTATTTTCTTTATTTTACTAAGTAAAACCATATAATCTGGAACGACCTACCCCCCGATCTACGCACCACCTCGGACCCCCGCCTCTTCCGCCAGCGTCTCAAAACATATTTATTCCAACAAGCCGGCCTAGCATAACCCCCCGTTTCTGACTTTTATTTGTATAAATTTTAATTCTTAGGGTTTTATAAGGGTTTTTAGCACGGGATATAATTTAATAGTTTTTTAATAATGTATTTTTGTAATTTTGTATGGTTTTTAATATTGCCTGTGCGCCGCCCTGGGTCCTTGCAAGGAGAAGGGCGGGGTACAAATTTGATAAATAAATAAATAAATAAATAAATAAATAAATAAATAAATAAATAAATAAATAAATAAATAAATAAATAAATAAATAAATAAATAAATAAATAAATAAATAAATAATTGAAGGCTTGTGAAATTAAAATTTTACTTTCTCAACACATGATCCTTTACTTTTTCTCCTGGTTCAGTTTTCAGCATCTTTCCCTCCCCATAATACTGCTCCAACTTCTTTTAGGAGAAAAAGGAAAATGAAGAGCAGTGCCAAGCAGCCATTGATTCACACAAGCATACATTCAAACATGCAATTGATTCTCCAATTTTCATATAATTAACTTTTCGGAATCTGGCTGTGCTTTGCTTATTCATTTGACCATGTAATAATTAATTCGCATTAATTACAATAGATTGCACCTTCACACTTTTCAAATACATTCAATTAAGGGGAAAAAAACACAGGCTTTTCTGACAATTCCATTTTGATACAGAAAAAAGAAAAGCATCTGCAAACTAAGAGTATCTAATGGGAGGGCACATCTGTTAAAAAAGATATTTGAAGTAATGGGGTGTTGCAATATTTTCTCGACTCTGTTACAAGTGGATTCTTTTAGAATTAAACATGTTTAAGTATAAAATCTTTAAAAAATATTTAATAACTAAATTAAAATAATACTTTTAAAATAGTTTAATATAAAACATATAAGAAAATACAAAGCTTCCTATATACAACAATATAGTACACAAACACACACAAAACATACACATATACACACACACTAAACTATACTATAATTAGTATATTATTGAAAGTTTTACAGCAAACTAATGCAAACTAAAAAAGAACCGAGACAATAAAAAGGTGAAAAATAATAAAACAAGCTGAAAGTGAAATAAGAAAAATATTAGAAAAAAGTATAAAAAGAGAAAAATATAAACAAAAATATAAATGTATAAAGAAGTAGCTTCTGATATTCTTCACGGTGGCTATAAGTACAGTTATATTTTAGCCTTTCTCAAGTTACATGATGACTCTTTTTATAATAAATCCAATCTAATCATCAAAACCATAATTTACAAGTTCAATTTTTAACTTTTTTGCGAGGGAGGGGGAAAGTCCATAAGAGATTTCCAGTCACCAATAAATGTAGATATTCTTTCTCTAATCAAAGATGTCGGTTTGTCCATTCTTCCCCATGGGGAATATCAAATTTTTCTATCTTTGTGCAAATACTGTGCTTCCCCGAAAATAAGATAGGATATTATTTTCTTTTGACCACCGAAATAAGCGCTTGGTCTTGTTTTGGGGGAGATCTTATTATTTTTGAGGTGCAGGAGGCGGCGAGTGTGGTCAACTCATGGCTGCTGCTGTGTTGCAATATTTTCGGGGAGGGCTTATTTTCAGCGGAGGGCTTATTTTAGTGCATGCGCTCAGAAGCCCGATTGGGCTTATTATCTGGAGAGGTCTTATTTTCAGGGAAACAGGATAGAAGTCTTGCAGTGGTAATTATATTGTCTATTGAAATAAACTTCCATGGCCTTTTTCCAACTGCTTAACCATCAATCCTAAAAGTAAAAGTTCTGGGTATATTAATCTTTAAAATCCTCAGTATAAATGTATGTATATGAATCCAAATTTTTTAGCTTTTTTACGTGTCCACTAAGCATTATAAAATGCTGCGCATATTTCCAATATATTTGAAATATATTTATATATTCTAGAATAGTTTCTCTATTCATTTGTTATGTAACCCATACTGCACAGAATTCTGCAATTCTGTGCAAGGTCACTGATAAATGTTTCAGGGGACTTAGGTCAAATTAGATTTTCATTTTCCCTTCTTTCTTTAAATAAATGCAAATCATATCAGCCAGTGGAAAATAGGTCTGTGCAAATCCTTGGAGGGGAAAAAGCTTTCTAAAATATGCAGCAATATCTACAAAGGACATCTTGAATTGTTAAAGCAGCCATGTCATTTTCCAGGCCAGCTCAGCTACTGTGGAAGCTGCTCCCAGCTGTCACTACATGAATATTCATGCACAGCCACTTCTCTGCATTTTTTCTGTGAAGAAGCTGTTATGTGCATAGGCATGTAGTAACTGAAAAGGATAGCTTCCAAAAATCTATAGTGTAGTGAATAATTATATGTATTTCTTTCAAGGATATGTGCCAGATTTGGCCAAATTCAGCACAGAGTAGAGGAGAGCCAGGTTTTAATTTCTCTCAAGAACTTCAAGAATTGTTCTATTCTAATCCTGGATCTCCACAGAAACATTGTCCCAGTCTGGGATAATTTAGTGTGGCATCTAAAACTTCCACATATGGCTGTAAAACTCTAGGGAACCCCTAGATAGCAAATACACAGATAATTAATTACTATGCGACTAAAACTCTAGGTCTGTAACCTTTAACGGTGCATCACAAGACAAAAATTTGTCAACCGAAACACCTGAAATGGGCTAATTTACAGAATGCTTCCAAGATTCAGGATCCATGACTCCTATCATGGAAACATTTTATGACATAAAAATTGTCATAATGAACCTTGGTAGCACAGTGGTTCGAATGCAGTACTGCAAGCTGTCTCTGCTGGCTGCTGGCTGCAGTTCAGCAGTTCAGCAGTTCAGTTCTCACCAGGCTCAAGGTTGACTCAGCCTTCCATCCTTCCGAGGTGGGTAAAATGAGGACCCAGATCATTGGAGGCAATATGCTGACTCTGTAAACCACTTAGAGAGGGCTGTAAAAGCACACTGAAGCAGTATATAAGTCTAAGTGTTATTGCTGTTGTTATAAAGTATTTTATGACGTAATACAAAATGTCACAAAACATTTCCTGTGGTCAACTCCTGATCTTTGACTGTGCTACACAATTCACCATGGGCTACTTTGGAGGCAGATACATCTCTGAATATCTCCCTGAATTTTTAAGAACTTCTATTATCCCATTCACATTATAAGCTCTGTCACTGTTCAAAGCACTGAAGACCCTGTGGTCAGGAAATATTTCTGAAACAATGACCCAAGACATGGGTTGTCTAATAATTCATTATAGTAGTCATCTGGATTTTGAAACTATTTATGGTTATTCTTTAAAACACCATTCCAGGGAGCAGTCAGTGATTTTAAGTCTAATGGTACTTGCGGTCAAGCCACCACTGGAGGGTGCAGATATCCTGGTGGCTGAAGATTTTGTGTTACAAGTGGTTTTGTCTCATTGGAGAATTGCATAACAGCCTTTGTAAACTGCATCAGCTTTTGCTGTCTAAGCCTAGCAATTTATTAATTTTTATTCTTTAATTGCATAATTTCTCTTGCCTAACATACACTATCTAAAATGCAATTATTATTTGGAATAATTACTGGTAAACTCTCATTTCCTTTGTCTCCTTCTCATTATCCATTAATGATACTATGTTAAAGTTATTCTCCTTTCCACATTTCTTAATATATATTGGGACAGTAAGAGAGAAGACCTTTACTTTATGAGGTGCCTCAGAGATCTGTCCTTTTCCTGCTTCTTTTCAAAAACAATGGGAGAAATCATTTGTCAGCAAGGAATGTGGAGTCATCTACATGTGTTTATTGTGTTAACAGTATATGGGAGACAGAAGATCCACAGACTATTCAAAAATCAGATAAGAGACATCTCAACCCACAGTAGGAATGTGGCCATGGAAAGCATTTCAGAAGGGACCCTCCTTAATTTTCTGAGCAGAAAAAAGGGAAGAAAAGAAGAGATCCTTTCAGACTTGCCAGATTCTGTTGATATAATCTTACAATAAAGACAGTGTTAGTATTCATTGGTGTGCTTCTTATCTAGACTACCTCAAAGGGCTAACATCAGTCTGGTAAGTCCGAAAGGGTAGAATGGTAACCTGAGAAAACATCTCAGAACAAGCCTTTCCTAGTTGTCATGAAGATAAAGGAGGGGGGATATATGTTAATATATATTTAAATAATATAGGTCTACATGACTTTGGTTTCGTAGTCTGCTTTATCTTGAAGGGGTGACAGTGGGATACATTATTTCATGGAGATTGGTTGCAAAGTTTCATGTAATTAAAATTCCATCTCATTTTTCTATCATCAAATTGGATTATGAACCAAAATTTCAGAAGTCAAATAAAATCAACTCAGATTAGAATAGCCTCCTATACAGACATAAATGTATGCATTTACTGTATAAAACCAGGCTGCAACACAATAGCTCAGGTATCTCAAATACACAGCCAGATGGCCCGATCCATAAAGTTGAAGTATGGCTGGGTAGAGAATTCTGGGAGTTGTGGTCCACACATCTTAAAGTTCCCAGGTTTTGGAAATACTGCTACATGGCATCAGGCTGTTAAAAGGACAGTTTGGGATGATGGTTAAGATGTTAATAGAGCCCTTTAGTTCTAGTCTACCTTAAGCTGGGACTCCTCCCCAGGATGACTGCTGAATAGGAAATTTTCTTTTTATTGCTGACATCTGCTGAATTTTCTTCCAAAGCTGAATTTTTGGCAGTGCTACTCCCTGGATTTGAATGGGAGCAGTTAGGAATGACCCACTTGTGTTTCAAACATCAGGTAATCCATCTGGGAAGGGGAGTCTTAAAGATTCCAGATCCTGTGGGAGCAGTCAGAAAATCACTGGCCATCCAACTTCCTCTTGTCAGTTCATTGTTTTAAGTATGATTGGATTTTAACTTCATCTGTTGAATTTTTTTGTTTCACTTTGCTTTTTATCTGTAAAAGGTGACCAGCTGGCTGAATGCTGATTCATTTTAACCACTAGCTGGGCTTTATCTGTTCTCCCCCACTTTATAGTGTTATTTTGAATAACGTTTACTTTTCCATAAGGAAGGACAGCATGTTCCTAGATAGTTAAAGTAGTTTTGTTTGATTTAAATCTCTATTGGGCTCTCAGGACAGAGTTTCTGCATTTTATTAATTTGCAAATTATTTGGAGCTTTTTAAAAAAAAGTATTTTCTCTTTGGATCCAAATATCCCCAAAATATCTTCCCTGTTTCTTTATCTATTTCTTCACTTTGCTTCAGCATTCTTTGTTCCTTGTGTTCTCTTATTTATCATTGTTAAACTACACAAAGCAAGAAAGAGCATTATTAAGTTACACAGAGCAAGAATGCATTATATTTCAGGTAAGCAAATGTGTCTGATATTTGGAAAAAAGATCATTTGGTAACATGCAACTGTTTCCTTGAAAGCTTTTTTTAAAAGTTTGATCAAATGATATTGTCTGTGGAAAATATTCAGATGCATGTAGTTTTGGATAATTAGATTCTCAAAAGAACGTGATTTGAAAGCAGAAGAGTCATTGGAAAGAAATATGGATTGTATAAACTTAGAACTGAGTTGACTGCATATGCCTCTCTGAAGTCTGTGTTCTTTTACAACAGCAGAAATCTGATTGGGTGGATAAGTACCGTAATAAATTGGTTTTATATTTGAAACAGTGACATATTACTATTAACTCTTGGGATGATTTGGGATAGATAAAATACCATGGTAACTTTTCTATAAGTAGATTATAATAACAATTTGTTAATATTGCCGTCCACTAGGCTGTGCCAGCGGGCGACGTCCAGGGGAAGGGCCTTCCCCCCGAAATTAGAACAACCATGGACCTTTGCTCCTTCCGACAGCTTTTAAAAACTCATTTCTTCCGTTTGGCTGGCCTAGGGTAATTTTAAGTAAATTTAATAGTGTTAAGGGGTTTTTAGGGATAGTTTTTATTTTTATAGATGTTTTTAGCGCAGGATATGTTTAATGTGTTTTTAACTTTGTACTTTGTCTATGTCAATTTGTTTTAATTTCCCTGTGCCCCGCCTCGAGTCCCTTCGGGGAGAGAGAGCGGGTTATAAATAAAATTTGATTTGATTTGATTTGAATAGATAGTTTTGAAACTTTATCTTGCCTTTTTTATTATTCTTGTTCTTCTTGTTAACCATTTTGTCCTTAATATAGTAGAAAGGTGAAAGGTTAATAATTTTCAAATAGATTTAGTTGTTTAAAAATTTGGGGAGCCTGTTTCACAAGGGTGAAAAACTAATATTTTAATAATGTATTAACCAGTATTCAATTGGGAGGGGGGGATAATGTATGTATAGGTATTAGTTTTCTTTTTTTATGCACTTTTTTCAATGTCTTGTTTTGTTGTTTTTTTGTTTTTTTGGTGGAGGGTTGTTTTGTTTTTGTTTTTTAATTAAAAAATAGAGGGGGGGGGGAACACTCTACCTAAGCCCTTGATGTTTACTGGGTAAATTCCATCCATTCATTATCTCTCAACCCATTCTGCCTCATGATATGATTATTCTGATGGCAAAATGGAGGCCGTAAGGTTGTGTATTTCATCTGGAAGAAAAGCAGGCTATAATTCTAACAAATAATAACTCAAGCAAGATTGATCCTTTAAAGAGCTTCCAGTTGAAATGGCACAGTAGTCAGACAAGCATCAACATACTCTGGCATTCCCTGCAGTTTTATTATCCTGACAATTGTTTAAATGTTACTGTTGGAAGGAGAAACAGGTGATTAACTCCAGTTTTATTATCAAAGAGGGTCTGTTTGTTGATTGCTTGGATGGCACCCAAGAAAGTTCTGCTTCTACTTTCCCCTGAAGGCAACAGCTGTGTAGACTTAGATAGATGTTGTGTCTGCCTTAAAGGGATCAGGGAGAGATATAAACTATACTAAATCTACTGTTATCTCCATAACTACCTGATTGAATACAGTGAAAAACAAACTGGAAGATCATGACAAGTCTGTTGATCCATCTAAAATTGATTTAATGAAGTCTAATAGGAGGCTTTAGGACAAAGACATGTACAGTACCTAAATCTCTGTCTTGTTGTCCAATTTTCATGTGGGAATGTAAGTAAGACGGGAGCAGTCAATATGTTCCCCTTACAGAAATATGAATACATGGAATATTAATATTTTGATGATTTTTAACAGAATATCAGCTTCTCTTTTATTTATTTTTATTTTATTTATTTTATTAAATTTATACCCCGCCCTTCTCCAAACGGACCCAGGGCAGCGCACAGGGATGTTAAAATACATATAAAATACATAAAATTTAAAAAGCTTATTCTAATAAAACCCTGCGCTAAAAACCAAATTAAAAATCCCAAATTTAAAACTGTCTAATAGTCAGTAATGGAGATTACGCTAGGCCGGCTAGATGGAATAGATGTGTCTTCAGACACTTGCGGAAGAGGCAGAGGTCGGAGATGGTGCGGAGTTCAGGGGGTAAGTCGTTCCAGAGGGCTGGGCCCGCCACAGAGAAGGCTCTTCCCCTGGGTGTCGCCAGTCGGCATTGTCCAGCCGACGGCACCCTGAGGAGGCCCTCTCTGTGGGAGCGTATCGGTCTGAGGGATGTATGGGGCAGGAAGCGGTCTCGCATATAACTAGGCCCCGAGCCATGGAGCGCTTTAAAGATGGTCGTTAAAACCTTTTGCTATCACATTTTGCATACTAATGGTAGATTTAATTATTATGAAGTTTCTCCAATTTTCTATGATGGATGAAAGAAAGCCAAATCTACTGAACAAAGAATAAATCCTGCATTGTGTTTTTATAGGGGTGGGGGGAGAAGACAATAATATAAAAATGTTTGGTTTAATGAAAACCTGCCCTATGTGATGAATTTTCAATATATTATTATGTATTGAAGATAATAAGGGGGGGAGGTGTGGAGTCAGCCCCAAATGTTCAGATATAGAAGAGTTAAGGGAAAACTTAAATCTCATCTTTATGTCAATCAAAACTAACTTGTTAGTCTAGGTAGTGAGCAACCAAAGCCTAGAAAAATTAATTACTAAAGGAATTGAAAGGTTTTTCTCTTATAGGAGCTTTAAATAAAAGCCTGGGACAGCTCAGATTTGTCTTGTTTTTGACTCTTTTTTTTCACAAGAAGAGCTAAATCATCTCTTCTTCAGTTGGTGTCAAACTAAGTAAACTGAAGCTCCACCTCCACAAAATCTGGAATTGGAGATTCAGGAACTGAGTATCCATCCAGGGAACAGTGGAGCTAGTTACATATTAGAATATATACCTGATTATAAATTTGGAAGATGATGTAAATTGTATTCCTTTGTTATAGTGTCTGAAATGGTATAGGGCCATGATGGCGAACCTATGGCACGGGTGCCACAGGTGGCACGCGAAGCCATTTCTGAGGGCATGTGCGGTGTTGCCCTGTCAACTCCAGCACGCATGTGTGCGCTGGCCAGCTGATTTAGGCCTTCTTTTGAGGCCGTTTTTCGCCCTCTGGAGGCTTCAGGGACGCTCCTGAAGCCTCTGGAGCTGGGGTGGGGGGAAGGCTGTTTTCACCCTCCCCAGGCTCCTAGAAAGCCTCTGGAGTCTGGAGAGGGTGAAAAAAGCACGCCAAAAGCAGTGGGTCATGCACATAGGATTATGGATAAGGCACACCCACCCACGACCCCCCTGCGCTCCCCCCACTTTTGGCACATGAGCCAAAAAAGGTTAGCCATCACTGGTATAGGGTCTCCTGACTGACACTAGAAGACCTCCAACTCTGTTATTCTGTTATACTATGTTCTATTTGTTCTCTCTGGGATCTGTGTGGACATTTGTAAGTATTCTTGGTTTGGGAATGGTCAGACTGACTGACTGACTGACTGACTGGGTTAAGCAATGGAATAAAAATTCTATTTTGGAAACAAAGTTTGTGAAATTCAGATTTATCATAGATCAGTGTTTTATATCAATTGAAAGATGGGTGAAATGAATAGATAATTCTTAAATAATTCTTTTTCTCCTCTAACAATTTAAACTTAACTAACAGTTGTTTCTTTTAGTTGAAGCATATGCTATAATTTTGGTGGTGTTGCATACAAAAAGCAGTAATGTAAACAATTCCATTAATCTGAAGTATTGTTTCCTGTTCCAGTTGATTAACAGAATCTTTATCTTTCAGTAAAGATACCTTCAAATATCTCTTAAAGTATGTAAATAATCATCAGATAAATTAGTGGGCTTCAGAAGCATGGTCTGAGTTTAGAATAGGATATATACTGTATAATTTAACTTTAGATATTAAAAAATGAGAAGCCATCTAGCCAGATGTCACTTCTATATGTGGAGAAAGAAAGGTATGGATACTGTATATTTCAATGGATTTTGACTTATTTTTGTTTTACACAAAATGTTGTGCTGTGAATAAATATGATTGATTCAGCTTCTAATCACTTGATTAACAATAGTGCACTTTCATTTTGTTAGGCTATACTCACCTATCAAAAACTCTCATCTTTTCTTTTTTAATTTAGCTTTAGAACTCTTTGCTTGAATTGTCACAATTTTTTAAAAATGGCAATGGAATTACAGTAGAACACTTTGTCCAATTTTATTCTTTATGGATAATATTTCATGTTTTATAAGTTTCAAATTGTTTTATATGGAATGGAACGGAACAGAACAGAACGGAATGGAATGGAACGGACAAGAACAAAACAAAATAGAATAGAGATGGAAGGGACCTTGGAGGTCTTCTAGTCCCAACCCCTGCTCAAGCAGGAGACCCTACCATTTCAGACAAGTAGTCTTTACCTATAAATGTATAGCATTACCTTATTAATACATGAATTTAAAAATCTTACCTGATTACATTAAATAAAATTTGATGCCAATAGGTCACAGTAAATATTAAAATTCATACGATTAGGTTTTAAAATTCCAGAAATTTGGCTCAATTATCCTTGTTTCAAAGAGATTAAATATCTAATTAATGTCGGTAAACTGAATATAGGTAGTCCTCTACTCATGAGCACAATTGAGACCAAAATTTATGTTATTAAGTGAGACATTTGCTAAATGGGTTTGGGCCCATTTTATGACCTTTCTTGCCACAGTTGTTAAGTGAATCACTGCAGTTAATAAGTTATTAACCCAGTTGTTAACTGAATCTGGCTACCCCATTGACTCTGCTTGTCAAAGGGTCCCAAAAAGTGATCACATGACCCTGGGTCTCTGCCACAGTCATAAATATGAACCAATTGCCAATCAGCTGAATTTTGATTATATGATCATGGAAATGCTGCAAAGGTTATAACTCTGAAACATGATCATAAGTCAACTTTTTTCAGTTCCATTGTAACTTTGAACAATCACTAAATGAACTGTAAGTTGAGGACTAGCTGTATAACTTATATAATAGGATTGATTTTTCTTTGGAGAAGTTTCTATATTGATGTTATAGTTTATGTGAATTTACCTGATAATGAAATTTTGTTACATTTTCATTGTGCAAATTATAGTTACCTGTTAGGAAAGGTGGGTTTAAGTGTTCACACTTTCAAGTTCACCATTGGCCATTTATCCTAGTGCTGCTATCCTAAAAGGGCATATAATTGGAACAAAATACCAGAAAAATAGCAAAGGTCTGCAAGGACAGTATCAGGAAGTCTAAGGTTTAGAATAAGACTTGCAATAAAATGGCAAAAACACTACCAAAAAGATTCTTTCAATGTTTAAGAAGCAAGTTAAGAAAATGGGTGGCCTATTAATGGGAAAAGATGAAAAGAAGATGACATACACTAGGGCAGGGGTCTCCAACCTTTGCAACTTTAAGTCTGAAGGGCTTAAAGCTGACTGGAGAATTCTGGGAGCTGAAGTCCTTCAGACTTAAAGTTGCAAAGGTTGGAGACCACTGCACTAGGGAGAAAGCTTTATACCTTCTTTGCGTCTGCATTTATGCAAAAAGAAAAGAATATTTTCTCAGCACTGAACAGCAACTTGTTGGATAAGGCCCAATGCTGAAATTTGTCAAGGTCCTTCTGACTCTTGAGTCTGTCTTCCAAAGTGTTAGCAATTCCCTCAAGCTTGGTGTCATCTACAAATTTGATGAGGGGCCCTTCAATCCTATTACCTAAGTCATTTATGAAGACATTGAAGAGCATTGGGCCCAAGACACAACCTTGTGGTACTCCACTGCATGCCTCTTTCCATGTAGATGTAGTTCCATTCATTGAGAATCACATGCTGTATGTGGTTGGTCAACAAATTCATCTGGTGGTAGTACTGTCTACCCCACATTGTTCTAGCTTACCAAGAAGTAGGCTTGATAGGACTTTACTTTATCAAATGCCTTATAAAGTCTAAGTATACTACATGCACATAATTTCTTCTATGGATCCGATTCCTTCTTCTATGGTTGTAATTCTGAATCCTCCAAACATGTTTTTCTACTTTACAATCTTTCTTATAGCCCTGATATTTCCAGTAGTCTCCTATACTGTTGAAGTATTAAACAAAGCTGAGATTATTGAGATGAGCCAACGTTGGATAGGTGTCACCATTTGACTAGAACAAACAATGCTAATAATGCATTTATTCTCCAAGGGTGAATCGCTCTGTAACTTAAAGAGTAAGAAGAGGAAGGGATTAGCTGGTACTTTCTAGAAGTAATAAAAATAGGAACAAATGTTCTCATCTGGAACAGCTTAAGAATTATTTGAGTACTCATTGAGCATGGCTAATGATAGAGAAAACAAAAAATGGAAATGAGATCATAGGATTGGAAAAACTCATAAAGTTAATTTGAGTGCAGCCCCTTGCTTAGCCTTGGAATCCAAATTACAGTATTTCCTGCTTAGCCACATCCTAAACATAGCCTGTGAATTAAAAATACTAACTCTTGAGTAATAGATGCTAGTAGTGGTCTATTTTTACTATTTTCCCTATTTCTTGTTTAGAAGCTGTCTTTCTATAACTAAACTGCTCTTCCATGTCTTGCATTCTAGAATAAGGGTTGTTCTCTACTGCATTGAAGTATTTGATTATTGTTGTTTTATCTGTTTTATCTTCTATCTACATTTTTCAAATCTTAACACACAAAGTTCCCTCAATCTCTCTTAATAATTTCTATCTACATTTTCTCTGCCCTTTTCTGAGACTGTTTGACTGGACTCTGTATCCAGACTTGGTAAAGATCTTATGAGTGCAGAGTATAGTAGAATTGCTTTCTATGTTTTTGAATTGATACTACTTTTTGGGAGCCTAAAATGTTATTTGCTTTTTCCTCAGCCACATGACACTGAGGATACATAGCTTATGATCAGAGTAGTTATTAGTTCCTTTTCATATGTGTTATCAAACTATATATGCTTCATCCTATACCTTGGTTTTGATTTTTTTTTCTTAAGTAAAAACCTTGGCTTTTGTTAAATATCATTATGTTTTTTTCAATATTCCCAATTCAAACATTTTGAATTTGTTTTGTGTCTTTTAGGATATCCTACATAATATTGTGTCATCTTACAAAATTGACAGTCATTGCCTCAATCTTGTCCTTCATATAATTAATAAAAATGCTGAAAATATGGTTCACAGCACCAAATTTTGGCCCCCCCTCTTAAGGCCTCTCACCATTTAATTGAAGCACCCATTGAATATGGGGATGGATCCCACTAAGTGTTTACTTAAGCATTATGCCATCTAGTCAAGTTGTCAAGTTTGTTCATTGGTTCCGAGAGCCCTAAAAGAGGAGAAAAGGTGAATTCTCTTGCTGTGCTTACCATACATACAGTACAGTTTGGTTGCACTATTTTTCTATGCTCCTTTTAGACACTGTGGAAAAATAAGGAATGCACATTTCAAAGAAATCTCACAGAATGTGGAAGCTGGTAAACCAGGCTTAGAGATAGGACGTTAAGATAGGAAAAAATGATGGAGCAGAGGGAGTGGAAGTTTGAGATACAACAATGGAATAGACAGAGCACTACGGTACATTTGAAGGGGTGCTAGAAAGCCCCTTGCCCACAGACTCTTCAGATCTGACCAAATCCTTGATGAAACCATGTCCATTGAAACCACTAATAGTGGCAAACATTAGAGGCTTAGTAGGAGGAAGGCAAGATAGGAAGCCTTTACGTTTATTAAGACCTTTCAACTATGCTGTAATGAGACAACAGAAATCTGATAGAAAGATAGCTGGTTGCTTTGTTCCCCCATGGAGACATAAAATAATCTGCCTCCTGCTCTTTAATGAACAAATACCGTACTCCCACAGCTGGCTGCTTTTTGGCTGAGAAAACTCAGCACCTCCCTGCACTTCCTCTCTTTTTATGCTGTGTAAATCATTGGTTTTGGTGATTCATCCTTCTGGGATGGATTTTTCTAAATGAGAATTTAAATGGCTGCCAGCCTATCTGCTGATAACAGAAAACAGATTGTCAGTGTAACAGGGAGGCAATCAAGTCAAACAATTCCAGGGAGAGTGGCAGAAGGCTTAATATTAGGATAACTGGCATTCACAGTCTTTGCTAATGAGTTAACAATTATTTGTGCTGATTTCTGCTGGCACTGATATGCAGAAAGACTCCCTTTCAAGTGAAAATCAGAGGAAATTGTTAATGGATTGTTCTCCAATCCAAGTGTGATACTTTATGTATTCTGACCTTTAAAAAGAAGTGGGAATGCATGAGTTTCATTCAGTAAAGCAGTGTTTCTCAACCTTGGCAACCTGAAGATGTCCGAACTTTAACTCCCAGAAATCCCTAGCCAGCATTCGCTGGCTGGGGAATTCTGGGAGCTGAAGTCCGAACATCTTCAAGTTGCCAAGATTGAGAAACACTGCAGTAAAGGCTAATTCAGATGAAAAAAATTGAAATATCCACTTAAGAACGGATATTATTTTTTGTTTCACAAATGTATAGGTTGACTATTTCTATAGACTCAAAGTAGTTTACAAGTAATCAAAAATGCAATATTATAACAAAAAAATCTAATAATTATCTGGTACACACAAACCACTGGAATCCAAATGCTCTGCAAAATAGCCAGGTTTTCAGTAGCTTTCTAAGAGTTGGCCTAGAACAGGGGTCTCCAACCTTTGCAACTTTAAGTCTGAAGGACTTCAGCTCCCAGACTTCTCCAGCCAGCTTTGCTGGCTGGAGAATTCTGGGAGCTGAAGTCCTTCAGACTTAAAGTTGCAAAGGTTGGAGACCCCTGGCCTAGAACACAAGAACTGAAGTATTTCTGAGAGTGTGGACATTTTTTGAGAAGGCATCTCACTGGACTCTTTCTATGTCATTCCATGTTGAATGTACACTTAAGTAACCCCCCCTCGCAAGAACACATGAGACAGGACAATTGTGAATGGGGGAAGAAAATGTTTCAAGTATGTAAGAACCAAGCCATTCAGGACTTTAAAGTTATTACCAATACTCTGAATGGGGCCCAGAAGCAGTTCAGTAATTGGTGTAGGTACCACACCATGTGTTAGATGACTGTATCTACAGGCTACTGCACTTTGGACCAACAAAAAATTCTTCAAAAGCTGCCCCATGTAGAGCATGTTGCAGTCATCTAGATGTAACGTGATAAGGCATGTCAAGGCTTCCTGGTCCACATAGATATAAAACTGATCCATCAGTCAAAACTACGCAATGTCCCTGCATCACTCTTCATTTGTAGCTCTTGTAAGAGCAAAGAGGACCCCCAAATCATTGACCTATTCCTTTGGGAACAGGGGTAGCATGTCTAGAGCAAAGACTGAAAGAAGGATAGAACCATATGTATCACTGACAAACAACTCTTTATCTTTTCTGACCTTGTTTTGAGTAATCTAGGCCCTAATATTCTAAAAGCAGATTAGAACTGTTATAGCATTGCTGTCAGATCCTGGGCTTGCATTAGTATTATAACCTTCTCCGGGTGCCGTCCACTAGACTCTGTCAGCGGGCGACGCCCAGGGGAAGGGCTCTCTCTGTGGCGGGCCCGGCCCTCTGGAACGACCTTCCCCCGATATTAGAACGACTACGGACCTCCGCTCCTTCCGTCTGAAATTAAAAACACACTTTTTCCGCTTGGCCGGCCTAGGCTAGTCTCTCTTTCTATGGGGTTTTAAACTTATTTATAGCTGCTGGGTATTTTAGTTTAACGGGTTTTAGCACAGGAATAGATTTAATCTGTTTTTATATTATGTATTTATATTTGTATATTTATTGTTTTTACTTTCCCTGTGCACCGCCCCGAGTCCCTGTGGGGAGAGGGAGCGGTTCTACAAATTAAATTTGAATTTGAATTTGAATTTGAACCATACTCAAATTGAATGTATAAAACAGGGATGGTCAAAACAGGAATGTGTGTGAGATAAGATCAAGTTTTGGATCCTCTTTGTGTAAAATATTGTTTTGGAAAACACAGTATCTGCATTATTTGTAGTCTTAAATATTTGGCACAGCAAAAAAAGAGAGAGAAGAATTGAGCATTCAGATAGCTTTAACTGGCAAAGCAATAAAAATAAAAAGCAGTTACTCTATTAACCCTTTATTTGAAAGAACCTATTTTTAAAAGTACACTAATATATATTTAAGGAAGGCATAATTCAGAACAGAGAAACCCTATGCTCTCTACAATTCTCTACAATTTAGTCAGTGATTTCAAAATAATGGGACTAGAACATTTCATTTCTCTTCAAACAAGTCACTTGCATGTTCCTTGTAGAATTATTAGGGTGAGATTAAAAAAAAGTTGGCATGTCTTATATTTATCATGTTTTCCTGGCAATACTAACCCAACTTATGTATTGTAAATCAATAAGACTGACTAATTACTCTAACAGTAAAAGTTAGAAGAAGGCAGAAAAGAGGGTGGTCATAGTAGCAAAACTGTTGTAAGGTAGAAAAGTCATAAATGTTGTATAAACTCAATGTAGACATCTGTGCCCTTTTAATCTTGAAATCATTTCTTGTAAAGCAAATAATGTACAGTAAGTGTCTCAAAGACATTTAGATTGGATTTGGATTCCTTCCTTTCTTTCCTTCCTTCCTTCCTTCCTTCCTTCCTTCTTTCCTTTCCTCCTTCCACCCCATGCATATTTCAAATGGATTTCATTTTACTCAATAATTTGATGTAACTGTGAGCATCAGTCATCACGCCTAATAATTTCACAAGAAAGTCAGAGTGAGCATGCTTGGAGTAAACTGAAAGTTTGTAAAATTATCCATGCACCCCAAAAAGTGTTTATTCTGTATTGTGTGGATCATTCTAGCTACTTATTATCCATGTATTGAACAAGTACAGTATTGAATGTAAAGATGAATCCTTTAATCACAGTTTAATATTCATAATCCTGTACAATAAATAAGATATATTTTTATTTTTCTGAATGTTTGTTGTAAACAGGGAGGTGACTGTTAGGCAATCCAGAAAACTTTTATCAAATGTCTCACTATAAGAACATTGGAGCATAAGCAGGACTCCACAGGATCCCTGGTCCATCTCATCCAACAATCTGAACTCAGAGTGGCCAATCAACTGCCCAACAAAGTCCATTGGTCTCCAAGCAGACAGCCTTTAGAGATAGTCACAGTGCAAATCCATCACTCATCCCCAATTCCCTCCCTTTTTAGAAAAAAAAGCTGGAAACCAATAGAAAACCCCAGAGGGGTATTATACATTATGGGAAAAAATCTTGTCTGTCTTGATTCTTCCATGATTGAATTTCATTGTGTCATTTTTGGTTCTAGAATTTTGGGAAGAAGAAAATAGCTTCTCTTTTTCCAGTTTACTCACACTATGCATAATTTTGTACTTCTCAATGTGCCCCCCTCTCATTTGCCTCTGTCTAGATTTTTAAAAAACCCAAAGTCACAGGTTTTTTGTCACAGGGAAGCTCCTCCAGCCTCTTCATCTTCATTGCTTCATAATCTTCATTGCTTAGCCTTTACTTAGATCAAGCATTTACTTAGATTTACTTAGATCTAGGCAGGGAGTTGGACTAGATGACCTCCAAGGTCCCTTCCAACTCTGCTATTGTATTGTAAGGTGTTTCCTTATTTCCCCCAAAATAGATGTTAAACTCACCAGGCCTACTACTATGCTTATATCTCTTATTTATTTATTTAATTTAATTTATATACCGCCCTCTTTCCCGAATTGGCACTCAGGGCGGTGGTCTTAATGAGCCCTTGTTATCTTTTTTTTTTTTGCAGGTGGGTGGGTGGGTGGACTTTTGCAAATCTAAATAGATACACAGTTTTATACAAAAATATAAATTAATAGGAACTCAATCTCCTTTAGATTTTAAAACCATTAATACTTTTTGTTATTGTTTACTAAGAAATGTTGAATGGTCAGTTACCAGTGATATTCATTTGATATTAATGTTATATTAATGTTTTAATATTAAAGTTCTGCTTGAAAAACTAAGCTCAGTTTAATCTGTTTATTTAGATGCAGTGTTTTTATCTTCTAAATTATACAGAAATAGTATCTCCTTCACTATTCCTCAGGTGAACATAAGCTGCAGATTTTGAAAACTCTATTGCTAATTGCTAGCTATAAAATTTCTGGTTTCTATATATTGAAATCAGACCCCTCTAGGCTATTGGCTTAGCTTGCTGAGTTCTAATGGAATGTTTATTAACTTTCCAACTGCTGAGAAGGATATAAAAGATCTGTAAGCATAGATATTCAGATAAAGTTAACTGATGCAAAAGATGCACAAAAGAGAGAAGGCAGGACTGTAACAGTGAGGTAATTCAACTAGTAAACTGAATGTGTGAATGGCGTCTGTGTGAAGAGACTGCTACATGAACGGAAAGTGTGAGGAATTGAGATTCAAGTGTGAATTGCATCAGTTATCAGAATATGAAAGGCAAGGAGAGAAACAAATATTTCAAGCAAGCAAAAAAAACCTAGACTTGCAAAATTTTGCAAGTTATCACTTTTATTTATGTAAAGATAGCTGTGGCTATATGCATTGTTTGAGAAAATGAAATATTTGCTTAGGAAAGAGAAAAAGCTGTATTGTTTCAGGATCCAAACAGTTGGTCTGCAAACACTGAAAAGTGTTATTTAGAGTAGGGGTCCCCAACCCCTGGCCCGTGGACCGGTGCCGGTCCGTGGCTTGATAGGAACCGGGCCGCAGGGCTGGAGAGGAGGAGGAGGGAGGAGGGGGCAGCCCCCTGGGCAGACCGCGCACAGGGGGCGGGAGACCACAGGTGCGGCCGCTCGTGCCGTTGGGGGCCCTAGAGGGGCGAGTGAGCTGACTCACACACACCCCACACGTGCATGCGCTGCCTGTTCCCACTCCCCCCACTCCCCCTCTATGCCGGCCGGTCCACAGAATTTTCTTTAAAATGAAACCGGTCCCTGGTGCCAAAAAGATTGGGGACCCCTGATTTAGAGCTGTATACATAAAGGAAAGTGAGGATTGTAAATTACTCTATGTTAAGAAACTGTACTAATAGGTCTTTGGCCACAAAAGACTAGATGAAATTTGCCAAGATCATGTTTATAATTACATCATGTAGATCAAAATAGCCCTTAATCCAGGAGGTAGTAAATAAGCTGTGACTTTCTATTGCTATGGTCAGTGAGATAATTCTGAGAGAAGCTTCCAAACATATGAAATATTACTTTGCCTGCAACATTACCTTCTTGGTTCCTTATAGCACAATTCTAGCAGTTACCTTCAGGTCAAGATCCCTCCTTGTGATTTATATGGTCTCATCCATCGTGATTTCTTATGGCCTTCTTCCGGGATATGTCTTAATCATTCCAGATTACAGTCCTGGACTTCTCAGAGGATTCCTCAATTCAGCTGATTCCTCCATTCAGGCCAATCAACTTAGTTTCTAGATTAACCAAGGCCAGATAAGTGCAGCTACCTACCTGCACCCACAATCCTACAGGAATGTTAGGGATGTTTGCAGATCTGGTAAAGAAAAAAAAAGATATGATACAAACTTAAAAAGGAGCATGATTATTTGTTAAAAGAAGTCAGCTTTAATGTTAAGCTTAATTTCAAGTTTTAAATTTGTTCCCTCTCACATATCCCAAGTTTGGCAGTGTGTTTATGAGGAAAGAATAGGCATCTAATTATGAAAAAGACCATTCATTATTGTGGAAAACAAGCAATAAGCTAAATTGCTTAGCAACCTGAGGATTGTAGTGCTTCATCCACAACTAACAGGTTATTTTTCACTATGTAAAATCACTTATGGGTTGCATTTAATGCCATGGATGTTCAGCCTGTCACTGAGATCTATGGCACCTACTAGCTAATAGTTCTTACCTAGAAATGGAGCAAGAGGAGGAGAGGAATTCAACAGAGAAAAATCAAAAGAGAACGACCTAGGAAATGAATGACCAAGGGCAATGAACACTCTTTTAAGAGATTCCTTAGATTGATGGCTACCATTTGCCAGAAGACATACCAAACCTCTAATGTTGCCCTCAGTGCTTTCATTAGTTGATTCTATTTTGGACGGATAGATCACACTTCCAAAAGGCTAGCCTGCCACTATGTCACATTTTTTTATTTTCCAAAACCTGCTTAGCAGGCCTATCTACAATGTTTAAGGTGAAAAAAGCACCAGGCTGATGCTATCCAATGGTATTATGCTTTCATTAATTGAAAGTTAAAAAGACAGAATAAGTAAAATGAGCAACAATGGGGAGATGGCTGCCGGAAAAGAGATTAAGAACAGAGATGAATTCTGAAAGGGATGCAAATAAAGAGGAGAAAAAAGATACATAGAATGACAAATTCTTTGAAGTAGCTGGAGAAATTATTGAGTAGTGACCTTTTTGAAATTTGGTGCACCATTTTACACAATGGATCATCTTAAACACATCCCAGGATTTTAAATTATATTTAAATTCTCTCTTTATTCCAAAGTAACATTCCCAATTTTTCTCCCCCTGAGTGTGGACTATCAGCTCTGGTGGGCCAAACCAATGGCTACTGTGCTCCTTCGCCCATAGACTTGCCAGGCATGGCTGTAGGTGGAAGTGGATGGCTTGGATTGCAACAAAGTTGCCATCCTCTGCTACAGAGCAAAACAACAGCAAAAATGTATGTGTGTGTATGTGGTGGGAGTGTATTTCTCAAATGTATATAACATTTTGTAACATTTTGTAACATTTGTAAGAAAGAATGACTGTAGGTCACGTTAATTTTCCATATTTAAAACAATCTACTATGCACAACACATTCATAAGTCATTAATAACTATAATACTAATTGTTTCTCTCTCTCTCTTTCCTTTTGTTAGTTCTCTTTGTTCTTTTTTCTTTCCTCTCTTAAATTAAAGGAATAAAACCAAAGATGGCAAAAATATTTTTTGACAAATCTTGGACTCCACATAAAAGAAATTATAGCCATAAGCCTAGAAATGGAGCCCTTGCATAATGCAACATGTTAATACCTTTGTAGTACATTAGGAGTTTGGTTTTTTTTTTCTTTTTTGGAATAAGAGTTGTAACAATATAACTCTACAAGGTAGGCAACAAGATTTATTCCAAGATATTATAAAAGCAGTTAGGATTATAACCATTCCGACAATCGTAATATCAATCACATCTATGTGATATGTAAGACATCCATAAACTAGCATTATTAAAACATTATTATAACATAATATAACACTGCATTCTTTATGCAAAGGTTTTGATTTTAAAAGATATTATAAGTGAAATTAACAAAGATAAAAGGCAATACAGCAGCAACTACATAATTAAAACATTTGAAAAAAGGAAGAAAATTCACAAAGAAGAATTTCCAGAAAGGAGTATAATATTGAGTACTAACATAGAGTAAGCTCAACCTATTAATACGTTATTACGTTATCACTGAAAATCATTTAAAAAATGTGTTGAAAAGAAAACATCTCTCTTGAATCCTCTTTTTAACATCTAAAGTTTTAAATAAGATAATTCTCTTAGCTGATTCCCAAGCTCAGTAGAGCTAAAATTCTTCGTAAAATGTCAAATTACATAAGAAGGTACCTGATTTTATGATTCTTTTTGCAGTAGTCATTAATAACTACAGAAGTCATTACATGAATGCATCGTTCAATACAGGGCATTTTTGGTGAAAACCAGAAATAAATGCCAGGTTTTGGCAAAAACATGATAAACCGTGGTTATGTGACTATGGGATGCTGCAAATGACCACAAATGCAGGCTAGTTGCTGAGCGCCCAAACTATGGTTACAAGACAAAAAGAATAGCTGTTGTAAGTTCAGAACCAGGTTGTAAGTACTTTGGGGAGAGGGAGGGGGTTTCACAATAACTTCAAATGATTGTTAAGCAGCCATTTAGGACTACCCATAACAGGATAACAAATGGAACACCAGGTGTAATTCTTATAATTCAGTCATTTTACTTGGTCTGGCTGTAAACCAAGTAAGTCTACAAATGTCTTCTGCTGCCTGTAGCAGAAACCTCAGGAGATGTTGTAGTCCATAAAATCATATAGCAAAAACATACTATCAATATTAAATATCTTACCTGCGATATGAAATGCCCTACGCCAGGAAGAATTACACGAAGTCCTTTTTTGTTTACTTTGAACCACATTTAAAAACTGGTAGAAACGTCAGGGAGAAAATGTTCAATATGACATTCTCATTCTTAGATGGCTTATTACTCTTGCTATAATTCTAAAGAGATTTCCAGTTATCACAGACTTTATGGTACTCAGTGCAAAGCATTTAGAAAGCAGCATCAGCTGTCTTCTGGAAGCGTTACCATTGGCATGGATACTCAATCGAGAAGCTGCCAGAATTATGTGTCTGAGGCAGTTGTATGAACCATGGTATGGTCAATCAAAGGGCATTTTCTCTTGCATTCCAATGGGACTGAAGCATGAATACATATTATTATAATTGCTGATAATGCTCCAAGCAATGGGTGCCTCCAGTAGATGGCAAGGATGCTAGTGTCTGAGTTTTCAAAAAGAAAGGCAGCATTTTAGAAGAGTAATGATAATGTCATGCAGAATACATTTGGCCTTTTTCTCAGTCTATCGCCTCCTCCCTGCCCTCCCAGGATTTCCTATTATAATTAACCTCTTTTGTACATGCCAGCAGGTTAGTTTAAGACAGGGATGTCCAAACTTGGGAACTTTAAGACTTGTGGACTTCAACTCCCAGAATTCCCCAGCCAGCACAGCTGGCTGGGGAATTCTGGGAGTTGAAGTCCACAAGTCTTAAAGTTCCCAAGTTTGGACATCCCTGGTTTAAGAGAAGACAGATGGACAGACAGATGTGCTAAAATAAATGATATATTGTTGAAAATAACCTGATATAGGATGAGAAAAAATGGAAGTTAGGTAAGAGATTCAAAGGTTCCTTTCTGCAAATGAAATGTAGGGACTATGATCCAGAAAATACGTGTCCAATTTTTAAGATAGCATGCCACTATTTTATTTTTAAAAACTGCAGCATCAAAATATAGGATTAATGCTACTTCCTGTTTGATCTTTACTATGAATGATGTGTTTCTACTTAAACCTTGGTTGCCTTATTTCATGATGCTCTTTCTCTTTGATGACTATCAAATTGACATGATGTACCTATTTATTCATGGTATAAATAGAAACCATCCAAAGTTTCATAGTCTTTTCCAGGCTTTTCTAAGTGAGTATATGGAGGGAAAAACATTTTCAATCAGCTCAGTTTTTGACTGTAGGTTCAATGTGATGATTCTGCATTAATTTGTTTTATTCTTTGTGAAACAAACCTATGTATACTTTTGCCTATCTTAACCAATATAATACTGAGGTAAACAGGATACAATATAATACTGAGGTGAACAGGAACATGAAAACATAATGAATAAACAAAAACTGTCAGGAAGCTAACTGAGGCATCTTTAAAATTGTATTCAGAAGCCATTTTTGCAAAGGGGGCTGTGCATAGCCTTTAGGAGGCCTCTAGAGTGCTCCTGGTGGCTGGGAAAGGCAAAAATGAGCAAAAAATGGGCCATTTTTTGATCATTTTTGCCCCCCCCCAAGAGCACTCTATAAGCCTCCTACAGGCTATGCATGCCCTTTTTTTGACAATTTTTGGGAGGTCTGCAGTGTGCAAAAACGTTTATTTTAATTTGCCCCTTCAAAATCTTGGTTCATCTTATACTCCAGTGCGTCTTATGCTCCAAAAAATATGGTAGATATTTAGGCAAACAGGACCCTCATAAGGTAAATCACAGAACATATAGGTCACACAGAAGAAAAAGGCGGGAGAAAAGGGAAACTCCTACTCCACACCCAAAGCAACCAATCACCGTGCAGATTGCCTCACGCAGGAGCCAGCACTCTCCAACCAATCAATAATTGTGGCTTCTGGCTCACTGCACAATCCCACTGCTCCAGCTACTAAATTTAAATATTTTAACATCTTGCTTGTGCCAAGAGGGAATGGCAAAACAAATGCATGAATGCACACACCCACGCGTGCACGTGTACACACATTACCAGTATTATTTATCAATTCATAAATAGAATACAGCAAATACTTGAGTTACAATTCCCCAACCAACATGATAACTGGAGATAATGTCTTTCAACACATATAAATGTTATTGGATAAGGAAAGATGAAACATTAAGCAAAGAACTCAAATTACTAGTGCTAGTTTTATCAAACAAAGTGACGTAGCTCTCGATTAACATTCATATAAATACAAATGTTAATCAAGAGCTACGTCACTTTGTTTGATAATCTCTTTTTTGTTTTTTCAAAATGTGAAACCCTTTCAGGATTATAAATAGTGAAGTCCAGCACCAGGAGGCACTCTATATATATATCTATTCAACTGGAGCCTATGTTTTGAGAAACCCTAATTGCTAAAAAAAACCAAAAAAACAAACCCCCAAACCCCCAAATGCCTAATTTATTTTTAAAAATGTTGTAATTGATTACCTTTCCCTCTAATAATGACATAATTATTAGAGGGGGGAGGGTATAGATGGATAGAGATAGAGATGGAAAGAGAGGGCCAGGCCAGCAGACGACGGAGGGGAGCGGAAGGAGCCGTGAGTAGGGGGGAAACACTAGTCGTTCCATTAGAGGGCAATTCCATCCAGAAGGTCGTGGGGAGAGGCAGGTCTGAGGGGAGACAATTTCCATCCTCCCGGTTGAGGGCACAGAACCGTTGGTTGCATACGGTGAAGTGCCACAACCCCCGCTCGCTAGGTGGTCAGGAAGTACAGAGCCAGGGCTTGTGGCTGATGTTTTGTAATGCCAGGTCCGTGGTCAACAAAGCCCCCCTCGTTTATGACCTTGTGTCAGAGGAGGGGCCGGACCTGGCAGGAATAGCGGAGACCTGGTTGGGCCACGAGGGTGGACTCCCCCTCGTTGAAATGTGCCCACCAGGCTACCGCGCTTTTCATCAGCCTCGGGCCCTTGGCAGGGGTGGTGGGGTAGCGGTTATCGTAAAGGAAAGTCTTGAGCCGAGAGAGACCACTGTGCCACAGACCACCGGTTGTGAGTCCCTCTGCGTGAAGTGGGGCCTAGGGAGGCAGTTGGGCGTGCTGGTTATATACCTGGCTCCCCGCTATGTAGCAGCAGCCCTGCCCGAGCTCCTGGAGGTGATCGCTACGGTGGCAGTTGAGACCCCCAGACTTTTAGTCATGGGGGACTTTAATCTGCCATCGGTGGGCGAATCATCCGAGGTAGCTCGGGAGTTCATGGCTTCCATGACGGCCATGGACCTGACCCAACTAATTTTAGGCCCCACCCACGAGGGTGGACATACACCGGATCTCATCTTTGTCTCTGGCCAGTGGAAGAGTGATCTGGGTATAGGGGATATAGACATCACGCCCTTGTCATGGTCAGACCACTCACTTCTCCGGCTCGACTTTCCAACCGCCACCCCCCTCCGCGGGGAGGCGGAACCTGGGTCACCAATTTGGTTCCGCCCCAGGCGCCTGATGGACCCGGATGGGTTTCAGATGGCGCTTGGGCCACTTCCTGTACCCCTGACCTGCGCCCCGATCGAGGACCTTGTGGTCGCATGGAATACTGCGACCACGGGAGCCTTGGATTGGGTCACGCCCTTGCGGCCTCTCTTGCGGCGGCGAGTCACCCTGGCTCCCTGGTTTACCGAGGAGCTGAGGGTGATGAAACGCCGCAAGAAATGCCTAGAGAGAAGATGGAGGTCTACCCGTTCTGAATCCGACCGAACACAGGTAAGAGCCCATTTACGGACTTACATTGTGGCGCTGAGAATGGCCAAACGTCATCATTGTGCCACTCTCATAGCATCCGCAGAAAACCGCCCTGCCGCCCTGTTTAGGGTGACCCGCTCCCTCCTTCAACAGAGGGTGCGGGAAATCCCGCTACAGGGTAGAGCAGAGGAATTTGTGACTTTTCTGCAGGAGAAAATCGCTCAGATACAGAACGAGCTAGCCCCCATTCATGGCCCAGTGGGATGCCACGAGACAGATCTTGTTTGGGAGGTGTTTGACTCCGTTACTTCCGAGGATATGGACAGGTTACGTGGGCGACTGCGAGCCACCACATGTTTATTGGACCCGTGTCCCTCCTGGCTTGTACTGGCATCCTGGGAGGTGACACGAAGCTGGCTCCAAGAGGTTATCAACACATCCTTGAGTGCGGGTTCCTTGCCTGCTTCCCTAAAAGAGGCTATGGTGAGGCCCCTCCTCAAGAAGCCCTCTTTGGATCCAGCTTTACTAGCCAACTATCGTCCAGTCTCCAACCTTCCCTTTTTGGCGAAGGTTGTTGAGAGTGTGGTGGCACAACAGTTTCCCTGTCACCTGGAGGAAGTTGAGTATCTAGATCCGCGCCAGTCCGGCTTTCGGCCCGGGCATAGCACCGAGACGGCATTGGTCGCATTGGTCGATGATCTCTGGAGGGCCAGAGATGGGGGTTGTTCCTCCATCCTGGTCCTATTAGACCTCTCGGCGGCTTTCGATACCATCGACCATGGTATCCTATTGCATCGGCTGGGGGGGTTGGGGGTGGGAGGCACCGTTTTACGGTGGTTCTCCTCCTACCTCTCTGGCTGATCGCAATTTGTGTTGGCAGGAGAGCAGAGGTCGACCTCGAGACCCCTCACATGTGGGGTGCCTCAGGGGTCGGTCCTCTCGCCTCTCCTGTTCAACACATATATGAAGCCGCTGGGTGAGATCATCCGTGGTTTTGGGGTAGAGTACCATCTTTACGCTGATGACACCCAGCTATATATATCTACCCCAAACCACCCCAACGATGCCGTAGCGGTGATGTGCCAGTGCCTGGAAGCCGTACGGATCTGGATGGGAAGTAACGGACTCAGGCTCAACCCGACCAAGACCGAGTGGCTGTGGTTTCCGGCTGCCCGATTCAACCAGCTGATTCCATCGCTGGCCATAGGGGGCGAACATCTTGCCCCTGTGGATGGGGCGCGCAACTTGGGTGTCCTCCTAGATGCCCGACTGTCCATGGAAGATCAAGTGACAGCCGTGGCTAGGAGGGCGTTTTACCAGGTTCGCCTGGTTCGCCAGTTGCGCCCCCTATTGGATCGGGATGCCCTTCGCACAGTCACTCATGCCCTCGTGACATCCCGACTGGACTATTGCAACTCTCTCTACATGGGGCTCCCCTTGAGGTGCACCCGGAGACTTCAGATGGTCCAGAACGCAGCCGCGCGGGCAATTCTGGGAACCTCCAGGTTTACCCATATAACACCGCTCCTGCGCGAGCTGCACTGGCTGCCTGTCGTCTTCCGGGTGCGCTTCAAGGTATTAGTTATCATCTTTAAAGCGCTCCATGGCTCGGGACCTAGCTATCTGCGGGATCGGATCCTGCCTCACATATCCTCACGGCCGATCCGCTCCCACAGAGAGGGACTTCTCCGGGTGCCGTCCACTAGACTTTGTCAGCGGGCGACGCCCAGGGGAAGGGCTCTCTCTGTAGCGGGCCCAGCCCTCTGGAATGACCTTCCCCCCGACATTAGAACGACCACGGACTTCCGCTCCTTCCGTCTGAAATTAAAAACATATCTTTTCTGCTTGGCCGGCCTCGGTTAGTCTCTCTCTATGGGGTTTTAGCTGTTTAAGTGGGAATTTTAGTATGTAAATGGGTATTTTAGCACAGGTATCGTTTAATTTGTTTTTAATATGTCTGTATATTTATTGTATATTTATTGTTTTAGTTTTCCTGTGCACCGCTCCGAGTCCCTATGGGGAGAGGGAGCGGTCAAGAAATTAAAATTATTATTATTATTATTATTATAAGTGATGAGATACTCCAATTTTGTTTTTGTTTTTTTATTTTACTTACAAATTTATGACCACCCATTGATTGTTGAAAAATGCGATCAGGAAGGAAGAACAATAAAAATGTTCAGCATCATTTAAAATGTCACAGAATATTAAAAAATTGCTTCAGAGGAAGAGTTAGATTTCCCACCCACCCACATATGTATACAGTATATGTGAAATTGTGATTCTGCTCAGCCAAGGACAGACCAAATACTTCAGGTGTTTATTATATGTGAATGTTTCCGTGTACTGTACAAGTGCATAAAACTATTTACCTTTAAGTGGTTGAGGTGTAACATTTGTTATATCGTTTTAGCCATTGTCTCTTCACTGCAGGATGAAGGCCTCTTCTGTATGTTTCCAATCAATATGATCCTGAGCTTTCTTTTGCCAATTGGCTCGCAATGCCCTGCTGATGTTTTCGATCCATCTTGTTTTAAATCTTATATCTTAAATTCTGTCATTTTGTTTATATGCAGACCAATTATTTGCTATTGAATTAACAGTCAGGTTACACAATCAAATTAATCAATTGAATTAATATTATTAGTACTTTACAAATACACAACAAACAAAACAGAACATTTGTAAAATGTATTTGTAAAGTATTAATAATATTCTATTGATTAATTTGTGTAACCTGACTGTTAATTCAATAGCAAATAATTGGTCTGCATATAAGCAAAAGGACATCATTTAAAATATAGTCCTATGCAAGCTTCTATGGATGTAAATTGTAGTACAGTAGTACAATAGTGTAGCCTTTATTGTCATTGTACATCGGTACATCTGTCTTTTAACTGCAAATTTTAATGGGTTCTTAATTTTATATTTTTAGCACGGGTAATTCTATTTAATTTTATTTTAAGTAATGTTTGTATTATTGTATATTGTTTTTAACTATGCCTGTGCACCGCCCCGGGTCCCTGTGGGGAGAGGGTGCGGTTAATAAATCTCAATTTATTATTATTATTATTATTATACAATGAAATTGGTTTTAGCCTCTCTGGTGCAACCCACGACAACAAATACAAACAACATAAAGAATATAAAGAATAAACCCTATGCAAGTAATTATGGGCAAGAAAGAAAAGAAAAACTAGTCATATGTTTCTGTGTATTTGTGGAGTGATTGTGGTTGTGTTTAAGAGTCTGACAGCCCAAGGATAGAAACTATTTTTAAACCTATTTGTTCCCCTGGCTATGCTTTGATGTCTTCTGCCGATGGTATAAATGCAGAGACACTGACCAGGGTGTGAATCATCTCTAAGTATCTTCCTTACTTTGCTAAAGCAGCGAGATCTGGCAATGTCATTCAGTGGTGTTAGAGGGCAACCAATGGTTTCTTGTGCCAAATTGATCACTCTCTGTAGTGCCTTCCTGTCCACAGCAGTTAAACCAGCATACCATACTTTAATGCAGTATGTGAGGACACTTTCTATGGTGGACCGATAGAAAGAGGTCATCAGCCGTTGTTCCACCTGATTTTTCAGCAGGACTCTAAGGAAATGAAGTCTCTGTTGGGCCTTGCCAATTACCAGGGATGTGTTGTTTTTCCAGGTGAGATTTTGACTAACAAGCACTCCCAAGAATTTAAAAGAGGAAACCCTCTCCACACAGCCCCCCTCAATAATACACTGAGACAGGTTCCTCTCTGTGCTTCCAGAAATCTAGCACCATCTCCTTTGTCTTACTAGTATTTAGATATAAGTTGTTTTTTTAGCACCATGCAGATACCTTCTGGACTTCTTCCCTGTATGCTGATTCCTTCCTTCCAGTTATGAGACGCAGAACCATTGTATCATCTGCAAACTTTATTATGATGTTGGATGGATCAGGGGATATGCATATATCATAGCTTATCAGAAGATAAGTTCTAGAATTATTAATTTTTATTACAGTAGTTTAGGCTGAGATTCTACACATCCCTTCTTGGAGGTCAGTCCTCATCAACTCAGTAGAACTATCTAAGTAGATTCATGAGTAGATACGGATAGACATTTAACAACTGTCTAATAAAAACATTCTTGGCAATGATTTTTTTAAATGGAAATACATTTAAATTCTGAAGGATGTGTTTAACAACATACATTGGCACCATTTCAGTTTAATCCGTGCTGCAATATTTAATATATACTGAATATCTTAACTTATTAGTCAGCATTTCTGAATGATTCAAATGTGGAATGATATGATTGGCCAAGGTTTACATTCTTCTGTGGCATGATACTTCTATGCATGATATAAAAGAGCTTAGTTTGTAAGCTGTCTAAGGCTACCCTACATCCATAGTAAATAAGCAGGGAAGACTTTTCATTTGAACCCTTCATGTGAGGGTCTGAATAAGATTCAGCAAAAGTGAAATGCTTTACCTATAATATTTCTGGGTCCTTAAGGATGTGGTGGGAAGGAAATGTAGATATGTTCATTCACAAGTGTCAAACTCACGTCGCCACATGACGAATCACAACTTTCCTCCCTTTGCTAAAATGGGGTGGGCATGGCCAGCACATGACACATCCGGCTCATGGGCCAGGAGTTTGACACCCTTGTATTAATCAAGATATGTGAAGTCAGCTTGGAAGTCAAGCTACTTCAGGAAAGCATAAGGCATACACTTTTTTTAAAAGTTTTTTTTCATTTTCATAACATATAATCACATGTATACTATTACAAAGCCAACATCATATTGTATTATTAAATGTTTACATCAATTCATCTTACCATCAACTCCCAAAAATGATTATTGGCTCTTCTGCTCTCCATACACTATATTTGTACTTTATTCATAACTTTCTTCTCCCTCTCTCCTCCACCTCCCTACCTCCTTTCTTCCCTCTGTTATGCTTCCCTCCTCTACTTCCTCTTCCCCTCTCCTTTCTCCTCTCTCCCTTTCCACTCCTCCTTTCTCTCCTCCTCTTTCCCCCTTGCCCTCTCTCCTATCACTCTCTTCTTCCCTTACCTCTCTCTTCTGCTTCCCACTCTTCATCTCATTTACTTGGTGTATTTCAGTTTCCGAGTGAGCTCCATTTTTGTTGATGGTATTTATAATTCCTTTTCAATATACATATTTAATTTTAACATATAACTTCCTCCTTCTTTTTTTTAAGAAATAGAACAAAAAAGTATACATATATAGTCATTGTGCCTTTAAACCCCCCCTCCCAGCCTAATTCTGGCTGAAATGAAGAGCTGGTTACAATTCCCAGATATTCTCATTATATTTATATAAGGAGGCATACACTTCGTATTAAAAGATTATTTTGTGTTGTGAGATAATATTCTGCTAGTTAAGCTAATGTAGCTTTATCAACCCTAACCAATAAGATTTGTTGCTTTTTTATAGCAAGAACCTTTTCAAAAATAACCAGGCCACACCTACAGAATAAGCACTTCAAGAATGCAGTTGTTTTCTGCTTTTCAAAAGTAAAGAGAAAATAGGTGGATGTTTGCATTTTCTTTCATTACATAGCAAAACAAAACCATATCTTATGTTTTATAGGAAGTATGTGATTTTAAAAAAAATGAACGGCAGGCTATACAGATCAGCAGCTGCTTTTTTTGTGGCTGGGAGGGGGAAGGCACAAAAAGGATCAGCAGATGTCATGGCATAGATGGAGAAACATTGGCAAGGAAAGGAGGATAGGCTTCTTTCCAAGCTGGAAGAAAGCCAAAGAAGATTCCAGACAGACAAGAACCACCTGTTAAGAGATCAAGGCTGGCAGAGACTTCGAACAGGAGAAAGAGTTCAGATGCTTAACAGAGTTGGAAGGGACCTTGCAGGTCATCTAGTCCAACCCCCTGCCCAAGACCCTACATCTGCCTCTACCGAGGATCAAACTCACAACCTCCTGCTTGTGAGACAAAAGCTCCACCTCTAGGCCACAGCAGCAGATTGAGCATTTTAGCAAACATAATGAGCATGAAAACAGAAAGCAAAGAGAAAAGAAGAGTAACTGGTAAGTTTTGTTTCAGTACTTGATGAACTTTTACAAAGCACCTGAAGGCAGCATAAGAAGCAATGAGTGGAAGCTCACTAAAGAGAGATCCAATCTGGAACTAAGAATAAACGTCCTGACAGTACAATTAAACACAGAACAGCTTGACTGCTGGAGTTTTGAGTGCTCCATTACTGGAGGTCTTCAAGAAAAGATTAGATAGCCATTTATCCAGAATAAAATAAGGTGTCCTATCTTGGGGCAGGGGATTATTGCAGCAAGTTCACTAAAATAAGTTAGTTTAAAAAAAAATCTTTGTAGTCATACTTCACTTGTGAAAGTCAACATGATATAAAAGGGAAAGATAGAAGCAAGAAGACCAAGACATACAGGTGACTGGGTGATATTGGGTCAGTTGCTTCTTTCTCAGCTGTAGACCGGGAAGAAGTGTTCCAATATCTTAGGGGCTGCCACCAAAGAGGGACTCAAGCTATTCTCCAAAGCACCTGAGGGTAGAACAAGAAGCAATGGGTGGAAATTAATCAAGGAGAGAAGCAACTTAGAACTGAGGAGAAATTTCCTGACTGTTAGAACAATTAATCAGTGGAACAGCTTGCCTCCAGAAGTTGTGAATGCCCCAACACTGGAAGTCTTTAAGAAGATGCTGGATAACCATTTATCTGAAGTGGTGTAGGGTTTCCTGCCTAAGCAAGGGGTTGGACTAGAAGACCTCCAAGGTCCCTTCCAACTTCTCTTCTGTTCTCTTCTCTTCATAAATAAAACATCTGCCTCCCAGCTTGCCCTGGACTATGTTAATAGATTATGGTATACAATCTTTAGTGGAGAAACCTCATCCTGGAGTGAATTGATTCAGGATGATGATAATAATGAATTGTGCTGTCAAATTGTAATCCTATACATTTAATTGAGTTGCAGTATATGCAGCCTTTTGAAAATTAAATCCAAACAATAATGCTGAATTTTAAACCTAGGTTTATTAAAGTCTGTGAAAAACATAACAATGGCAGATTCAGACACAAAATAATTTGTACCTTTTACAAGGATGTTCTATCATTATCTTCCTAATCATAAAATATATGCAGTGGCCTGACTTGTCCTAGGAAATTACAAGCCATGGTAATTTCAAGGTTTTTTTTAAAATAAATTAGGATGTCTTAGTAGACAGCAGCCCTGGCCAGCCTCACCTGTGACTGGAAGCTAAGGAGGGTTACACCTGATTAGTACTTGCAGGGAAGACCTTGTGGGACTTATTGGGCTCTAGATCAGGGGTGTCAAACTCACAGCCCACGGGCCAGATGCATCACACACTGGCCATGCCCACCCCCCCATTTTAGTAAAGGAAGGGAGAAGTTGTGATATGACATGTGACAAAGATTAGCTTTGCAAGTTAAAAAAAATAAAAATAAACCTAGTACTATATTATTGCCAATAAATTTGTATGGATTTATTCCTGAAGTCAGCAGGATTCAAACTGTTGCTGAAACACAGAATAGAGGAAATTCTGCATCTCATAGCAACCACTTTTTGAAAAATCTATAGGCGCATAACATTACTACAGGACAACATGTTGTGGTTATTGTTAGGACTGCTGCTAGGCAGTGAATGTTTACACTTTTCTATTTATGTCAGTCAAACGTAAATCTTACAGAGTTCATTAAAACTTACTCCTAGAAATATGAAGTTGCATAGCTTGGAACAACTTTTGTGGATTTGACTTTTTAACTGACCATATCCAAATGTTAGTTGAAGGCACTTTCCAGAAATTTTTGTCTTTTTGTCTTTGTGACTGTCCAAAATGGGAAGAAAGCAGTGTTGTGCACCACTGTTTTCCATCCATGCAGAACAATACATAATCTGTTGTGATTTTATTACAACAGCATTACTTGTAATTTTCTATAGCAAAGCATTAATAGCACACCTACTTAGGTAGTCAACCTGGTCCCTACCGCCCACTAGTGGGCGCTCCAGCTTTCATGGTGGGTGGTAGGGGTTTTGTCCCATACTGAAGCACTTTCCTTTTTTTATTTTTTTTATTTTTTAAATATTTTTTATTTATTCTTGTAAGAAACATAATTTTAAACACTTTTTTAAATTTAATTGACTTCCCTACTTTATAAGTCACCATTACTGTAGAACCAGCCAGCGGTTAGAAAAATTTACTATTAACAGAGATACAAAAGTGGGCGGTAGGTATAAAAAGGTTGACTACCCCTGCCTTAAATCGATATAATCAGGAAAAAAAGTCTGGTGTATCCCCAGACCAGTAGTTGTGGAGACTGTGCTGTAAATCTATTAAATCTCAAAAGTACACTGATCCACTATTTATAAAAGAGTAGTTCTTCCTAGTTACAATGTTGATCTCCATGATTTTGTTTCAATGCTACTATGTCTATACAAAGTTACAACTGTTACAGTTGAAAGATTTCTATATCATGCTACTTTCCTGCTCAGGTTTGATAGACAATCAAACACACACACACACACACACACAAGCATTTTAATATTAAAACATTGGAACATTTTGTGGATCATTTGGACCAAAACCTATTTCATTTTCTTTATCTTCTTAAAAGTTGTAATCGACTGTACTTTACGGCTAAGAAATTAATTAATAAGAACTTGCAGTTCTCTACACCGACTTGTACTTTCTGCTCGATGAAAGACAATAGTTAAGCGTCTCTCTCTCCCCCGCCCCCATCTATTTTTCCGGGTGTTATAATATTAAATTCGCCAAAAATGCATTCATGCGGGGTTTCCGATGAAACTTTTTAAATCTCCTGTGCGCCGCCCTGGATCCTTTGCGGAGAAGGGCGGGATATAAATGTAATAAAATAAATGTAATAAAAATGTAATTAAAAAAAACTGTTTTGGAAAGAAAGTTTTGCGAGGGGGGTATCCTTTCTGTGGGGGGCGGGGGAGATAGTAGGGGGCGGGGGAGAGGGAGGGGAATGTATAGAGATTAGGGAAGTGGCACAAAAGGACGCGCGTGCCATTCAACCGGGCGCAGCGAAGTCCCTAGGAACTACGCTAAACGAGACCTCCTCAACTTCTTGAATTTTAAATTACGAATTTTTATTAATTTTAATCGGGGTTGTTTGGTTTTTTTTAATTTTCAGGCCAAATTGTTTAATATGTTTTTTTTAAACTTTTGTATATCTGTTTTACTTTGGCTGTACACCGCCCTGAGTCCTTCGGGAGTAGAGCGGTATCAAAAACTAATAAAACCTCAACCTCAACTTCGGGGAAGTTCCGAGGCAACCTTTAAAAAGGACCCCCAGTTCTCCCGGAGACTCTCGCCACCAATGAGCGTCGAGTATGGAAATAGCAGGGCGGGGCTTGCGAGTGGGATGACGCTCGGCAGCGAGCCATTGTGAAAGCTTCCTTTGGCTTTAAAGGGAGCGAGGATGCGCGTTTCTTCTCCGCCCCCCCCCCCCCGCGCACCCCTCCCGCCCACCAGGAAACAACATCTGTTAGGAATGACAGCTCCTTGTTTTGAGCCCTTTGTTTGCAAGTGTCTCCCGTTGCTGGAAGCTCACCCAGCACTCGTTTTCGGGGAACGGTCTCCTCTCTGGCCGCATCTCCCTTTCCCAAGCTATTTCTCCTCCCCTAAACTTTGCAAACTCCGCAGCTTTAAGGCAACCTTCTCACACACACACACACACACACACACAACAACAACACTAGAGAATCTACTGTGCACCCTAACACTGGATGGGACAAGTGTGTGAAATAATCCCCATCCCCATAACAAAATTTCCCGGGAAGTAGTTCTTGGATTTCCCTGGGCAAACCCATCAGAAGGGGCTCTCCCCCCCCCCGCCCCCGCCCTCCCCCAAGAGGACAGTAGCGGGGGCCGGCCTTTCGCCCGCCCCGGAGCCGGCAGACGCGGCGGATCGTCCCCTTCCACCTCTTCCCCTCCTCTCCCCGGTGGGTCTGGGAACTCGTTCGCATGGCAGTCACGTCCGGCAGTGGGAGCGTCGCTGGGGCTTCACCGAGTGATGAGAGAACAGACGTCAAAACGGCCTTATGAATATTGATGCGGAGGCAAGGCTGCTTTCGTAAAGGAGCAGAAGGAAGCAAGATGGCTGCCCTTTAGGATTGGATCGAAGGCAGACCAGATTGCTTTGGCTGGAGTCGGCGAGGCGGAGGGACTGCCGAAGGAGGTCAGAGCCCTTTCTTTCTTTCTTTCTCTCCCTCCTTCTCTCCCTCTCCCTCTCTCTCATTCACCCTGCCTTCTCCAGCCTTTCCCTTCCCTGCGTTCTCCGTCGAGCTTTGTGGCATGACTTAAAGACTGGGGGGGGGGGTTTGGAGGGGGGGAGAAATGGGGGAAGCCCCCCCTCAACTCTCCGAGCCTGCAGTACTAAGTACAAAGGTGGGAGGGGGGGCGAGGAGAGAAGGGGAAAGTATAGGTGTCAAATAGGAACATGGCTGTCAAGAAGGGTTTTTTAAAGCGAAGGTTTTAAAAGAGCTTCCTCGCTCGCTCGCGCGTTTCTCTTCCCCCTTTTGCTCTACGGGTCGCCGTCGCCGGGAGAACTTTGCTATGGAGCCCCTGCTTCTGCGACCCCCGGAGGGGGTGGCTGGTTTATTCCCGTCCGTTTCCAGCGAAGTCACGCTTGTCATTTGGAGAAAGTTCTTGCTTTTATTTTAAGTTGCGCTTCTCCTCCCTTTCTTTCTGCCTCCTTTCCTTTCCTCCGCCCTTTAAATATACGCTTCTCGTTCACACACGTGCGGACGTCTCCATCGCTTTGGCTTTATTCTGGAAAGCGTCTCCTAAGTGGGGGGTGGGAGCACTTTGGATGGGAGCTTAACAGAAAGCGGGGGGACGACGACGGGACGGGGGCACAGAAGTCAATGGCTGGGTGAGCTGGACAAAACTTTTCAGAATTTATCGGGGGAGGGGGAGGTTAAGTGGCGGGTGGGCGAACTCTTTCAAGAGAAGAATCTTGAGCGTTCTGTTTGCTGGGGCAGAAAGCGGGTGGGCTGGGCGAATTTATTATTATTATTATTATTATTACGGTATTATTATACGTGCAAACGTTTCTCCTGGGTTTGTATTTTTCATGACTGCACCTTCATTTTGGTTTGCCAGTGAGTGACAAGCAGACACAAAGACAGGCGCAGTGCAAGGGGGGGGGGGGGGACGGGGACGAAGGGAAGAAAAGAGAGAGATTTGTGGAGTTTTGAGGACTAGACAGAAGGTCAGCGCGCTTGAGGACACTGAGGTGCCATCCTACGAGAGAAGAAGAGAATTGGAAAGAATTGGAAACATTAATTTTTACAATGACAATAAAGATTATTATTATTATTATTATTATTATTATTATTATTATTATTATTATTATTATTATTATTATTATTATTATTATTATTATTATTATTATTATTATTATTAATATTATTAGGGTCGTTCCTCCCCTCCCCCCACTGAACAGTATCGTCCCCATTATCTATATTATTATGGCTATTACTATTTTGTCGTAATGACTGCTGGCCTGTTTTCCGCGTGGGCTCCAGAAAAACACAGAAACACGCATCCCTCAGAAAGGATGGCCTCGTGACAAGCTCATCAATAATATTGGCAAGGAATGCTCCATTCAAAATGCTTCATTTTAGCAACGGGGGGGGGGGGGGGGGGAAGAAAAGAAATCCCAGCCACCTCTTCAGTGATACTTTGGACCTGTAATGGAAGCCTTTATAACATTGTTTCCAATCGAGCTAAGTTTTCTCCAAAGCTAATTTATGTGCAGGTCAGCTTTGTGCAGAGAAGGAAAAAAAAAAGTGGATTCAGCTCTCTTCTATCATGGGTACAGTATTCTTTTGGTGACTGTTTATGGGGGTTGGAGATAAGGAAGGAAGGGAGCTGAGCTGAGGCTTACAGACACATTCACTCTTAATGATCTCATTTGGAGTGTTTCCTCCCTCCCCTCCCACAGTGAGCATATGCAGATGCAAAATCTGATACTACAAGATGGCAAGTGATGCAAGATAGAGATTTGCTTCATTTTTTTTTTTTAAATGGAGAGAAATCTCTCTCCGTGTTAGAGAAAGGCAGGGCTGCTGTTTGTCAGCTAATGAGGCCATTGTATTTGCATTTTAATAGCCAGCTTACATTGGAAAGGGGGTGGGAAGACAGAATAGTGGGTAGCTTGTAAATTCATTTGCTTAATTGAATGTGTATTTTGTGATGGCACACTTGGCGAAGAAGGGGACATTACAAGGCTTATTTGTTAAACAAATTCAGCAGATAGATGTTAATGGTCAAGGATCACAAAAAGTCTCAGTTATAGGGGGTGTTAAAAGCATAGATAGTCACCTAACCAGATATCCTCAAAACAGCATTACATTCTGAAAGTCACCTTTACCAATTTTGCCATCCTTCTTGAAGTTAACAAGCTGCAGACTTTTGAGAGTACACCCTGAATGGCTGAGATAAAACTGGTTGGACTGTTTCAGTTACAGTACACTTGGCCATTATTCTCTGAACTTAAGAATTAGTATTTCCCCTTCTTTCTCAAAACCGGCAATAGAAGCTGCTAGATTTATTGAATTATGTAAATTATAGATAGGCGTTCAGACTTTTATTTTGAAGAAAGCTATTGATGGCCCCTTGGTACACCTAGCTTCTCTATCAATTTATTTATTTATTTATTTATTAAATTTATACCCCGCCCTTCTCCAAATGGACCCAGGGCGGCGCACAGGGATGTTAAAATAGATACAAAATATATAAAATATATCAAAATTTAAAATACTTATTCTAATAAATAAACCCTGCGCTAAAAACCGAATTAAAATCCCAAATTTAAAACTATCTAATAATCAGTATGGAGGTTACGCTAGGCCGGCTAGGTGGAATAGGTGTGTCTTCAGACACTTGCGGAAGAGGCGGAGGTCGGAGATGGTGCGGAGTTCAGGGGGTAGGTCTGAATGGATCACAATGCTGTTAAATGTATGTATTAAGCTTTTATGAAACTTGACTATTAAGATCTTTAAATATTTGGATCTAGAATGCTTCTACCCACATACTGCCTTTTTTAGTTAGTTCAGCACAAGATCATACTTGAAAACTCAGTATGTACACAATAATCCTGTGCGTTACAATGCAATTCATGTCCTCAATTAATGTTGTAGATTTCACATGCATGGATGCATAGAGATAGGTCTGGATAGTAGTACCAATGTACATGTAATAAAATAAGTAACTAATTACCTCCAGCTCATCATATTCTCTGAGTTAACCTGAAGTTAAACTAATGGGAACCTACTTCCAATCCGAGATCTCAGGTTAATGGGGTTCAGGCAGAACATGCTCACCAATTCTTAGTTGCATTTTCATGCTTATTTCCTCCCAAGCTTCCTCTAAATGTTCCTCATGTTTCTTTTGAGTTTTAGCGCAATTGGTGGTTGTTCTCTGTTGATTGACAGAATTAGAAGAGCCTCTATTTGTAATCTTAAGAGAATGTTGTTTTTTCTTAATTTGGAGATAACTTTTTGCTGCCTTTTCACCAAAGCTAATAATTGATGGCATCCTTGAAGACTTCCCCTCCTTCAAACATTTCTGATTTTCAATTAGCATCTTAGGATTATCTACATGGCTGTTCAGAAATAGACAGATGTGTTCCATCTGAAATGGTTGAGTCTAGTGTTCCTGAAGTTCCAAACAATATGAAAAATGGTTATAAGCCTCAATACAGTTAGTGTATAGAGTATATATCAAATACTATATTTCCTTCGTATAACAGAATGCCATTGAAAGCAGTTCTTTAGAGGAAAGGGTTTTATCATGGTATGAAGCATCTTACATAGCTTTTGAAGATATTTAATTTACAGTATGTTTTACAGGGGGGGAGAGTATGTGTGTTGGGGGGAAGGAAGGAATGTATTACTTCCTTGAAAACGTTGATATTTTTTCCACTAGGTAGGTTAAAAATGGTGATCTCTTTTCACTAAGCATAAGATAACTGCACTGTTTTTGTTCAAGAATAATATGAAACTGTTATTGATCTTCTGGCCAAAAATGTTGCATTATTGTAAACAATAATTTTAACATTGGTAATAATGATTTAAGCATATTCTAGCTGCAGTCAGTGAGGCTTTCTTTTCCATTTTTAACTATCCTGAAGCTGACACCATCCAAATTAATTGGAAAAGTGACGTTCAAAATATCTATACAACATGGTTTTGCCAAATAAATGTGCTTTGGGCTTATGAATATTGTTCACTCACTCAATCACCCACCCACTCATTCATTCATTCATTCACTTCTATTAGCCCACATATTGTTCAGTAAATCTTCCATTTTCTTCACAGCAACAACAATCCTATGAGGTAAGCTCAAGTGGGAGTGACTGACTCAAAGTCATGCAATGAACTGCAGGGAGTTGGGTCTCCCTAGTTCTTGTCCAGCACCTTAACTCCTACACTGTAATAGTTTTATTGTTGTTGCCAAAACATTTTTACCACTAAGATTTCATTGAAAACAATGATTACACATTGCATTAAAAAGTCCTCTTAAAATTCACATCTTATTCAGTTATGTGTGTTTTATTGAATAAAATGAATGCTTCAAACTGCACAAACTGTACAACTTGATTGAAGTTTATCTTTACTGCATATCTAGCCTTTAATTTCTGACCACAATCCTTTTCTACTTTATGATTACAGAGTCTTCATGAGGTTGCTTTATTCAGAATTACTTTTGAAAGCCTGAGTAATTGTTGTGTTGGCATAAATACTATAGAAGAAATGTAAACTTAATAGGTTGCCCACTTGAAATTCCAATATGCATAAGAAGTTGTTGAAATTAATGTTGGCAAAAAGTTTTATACTAAATATTATTGCTCTTGTTTTAAGGATAATTTTTATATGGCAACCATATTCAGAATTCAGCAAGAACAGCTTTGCAACCTTATTCTTTTACAAACAAATATCTATATGCAGTTAATGCAGAGGTGGGTTGCTTCCTGTTTGGCCCAGATTGGCCGAACCAGTAGTGGCGGCATCAGGAGGTTTCGTCCACCCGCCCGGATGCTTCTGCGCATGCATGAGCGCGAACAAACCGGTAGTGCCGGGATTTGAAACGCACCTCTGAATTAATAGATTTGTTGACTGGCCTATTCCTTATGGTTTAGTTATGATTAAATATCCTACTTTCCTTAAACTCTTAAAAATAACCCCAAAACATAAAGATAACAAATAATACATGTGTTATAGATATGATGATCTTGTAATAATCTTGGACAGTTGAGCTTAAGATCTATCAGGTTTTTTTAATCCATTATGTCCATGAAAATGCCAATCCCAGCAAGACCATTGAGATTCTTGATATTTATTTCATGTATATTTTTTTTATTTTGCTAAAATTCTATGTTCAAGTATGTTACTTTGTTAACTTTCATGTTGCATCCATTTGGAATTGGAAAATTATATTACTCCATGAAAGTAAGTATATTGAAGAGTCGTGGTGGCACAGTGGGTAGAATGCAGTATTGCAGGCTAACTCTGTCCCCACTGCCAAGAGTTTGATCCTGAGCGTCTGAAGGTTGACTAAGCTTCCCATCTTTCCCAGGTTGGTAAAATGAGGGCCCAGCTTGTTGGAGGCATTATGCTGACTCTCTAAACTATTTAAAGAGGGATGTAGAGCACTCTGAAGTGGTATATAAGTCTAAGTGCTATTGCTACACCAACTGCTACATTACCCTTACCATTAAATATATACCATTATATTAAACAATATAACACTACTTCCAAATCTTGTTAAAATCGAGTATGACAAAATGCTATAAAATATTCTTTGGCCTATCAAAAATTAGTAGTAATGTTTTTGTGAGTGAAGATAGCCTAGTTTTACTATATTTGTAATTATTCTAGATGACCTTACTCAGCTGCTACAGCTTCCCCAATTTCCCCCCCAGGATTCCCATTGTTATAGCATAGCTTTCTCACTTTAATATAGGCTATTACTGGCCAATTCTAAGTTACAGCATTTCCATCTGTATATTTACATAATCATGGAAAGGGTCATAGAGGCCCTGAAGGCCATCCCTCTGGTTAATTCAAAAATCCCAATTAAAGCTTTACAATGGTTGGCTGTCCAACTTCAGTTTAAATGCACCCGGTGAAATGAATGCTTCTTTTCCAGGTGGCATGTTCAGCTGTCTGACTTTTATGTTATTAGGAAGGTTTTCATCACATCTAAGTGTAATTTGATTTCCTATATAAAATTCTATTCCTTGTCCTCCAGTCTGGGATAATAGAGAATAATTTATGACCATCTGTGTATCTCTTTAATATATTTGAATAGTGCTATCATATCTCTACTCTGTTTTTCTTTTGGTTTTTAAAATATTTTTGAGTCATTTTAGGTGGTCAGTTTTAAAAAGATAGTTTATCAACTATCTAAGAAACATGAGGTTATGGTCACAAATTAATTTGTCTAACAAGATAAAATTATTGATTTATTTCTGTTTCCTGATTGCTGCAAAGGTATTTTGCCAATTCTTAGTGCTGTGACATCATTCAAAAAGGCAATTTGCTTGATATGCTGCTTCTGAAACGCAGTGGGATGCATTATGAATCATAAAAAATTGACTGCAGTCTGAATCAGAAATACAATAATCATATGACTAGATAGAAACTAAAAGGATTTTTGCACATGTATATCTACTGATACTAAGACTTGCAGGTAACAGCACATATACAGTATTTTACTTGACTTATAGAAACTTAGTTAAGTTTTTTTTTTATTGGTGCTGATATTACTGATTTTATGTTGTATATTGTACAGAATTGAAAAGTATCTTCTCTGCATTGGAGCTGAGATGTTATTTTCCACTTCCAGAACTTAGCTGCCTGAATGATAAGCACCAGCATCTGTCAGTCCTGATCTATATTAGTTACTAGGAATTTGAAATATTAAAGACGAGCTATCCAATTTGATTCTTACTTCTATACATTAATGAACTTATGAACCATGGCCTTAGGCAAACTATTTTCTATTGAGCTCCTGATTCTCCTATTATACAGAAAGCTACTTGATAAGGAATTAGATCATTGGAAATATCCAATATAGTATTAGATGGTTAAGGTAAAGATTATCTACCACTGACTGATAAGGATTTATAAGCAAGAGATTCTCCTATCCCGACATGTCAAGATATAATTTGCAAAGTTCTGCAAAGCCAGAACTTTCTGGTTTTGTGGTTTCTATTAAAGTAAGTTTCTTCATTGTCATACAGTTTTGTTGAGGTAACATAAACAGTTTTCCTTTAGGTTATCTCATTGTAGTAGCTGAACAGTTGTGAAATAACTGGATTTGTGTGACATAGATAATATAGACAATATCTCACTGCCCATGTTTGAATGAATCTCCATTAGAAGGAAATTAATCTTGCTTTTCAGCGGATGGTGGCCTGAAAAGCATTAATGCATTGATTAGGTGTCTTGACAGAGTGCTTGCCTTTTGTGTGTCTATATTATGATTATTGTCAATAATAATACAGAAGTAATGTATATAGTACTTTGCCATTGGTGTAATTATAACTGGTAATATTTTTTTTCATTTTCCTGAGGTAATTAGTTTGTTCATTTTCCTGAGGTATTTAAGGAAACTATAATGTACCAGAATTGGTATATATAGGTGATATTTAGGTCTAATACAATATATTGGAGAGCGATATTTAGGTCTAATACAGGGGTGTCAAACTCGTGTTGTCACAGCGGTGTCACATGACCTATCAGGACTCCCTCCCTTCACTAAACTGGGCAGGGGAAGGTCCAGCACGTGACATAAACTGGGCAGGGGCAGGGCTAGCACGTGACATCAGGGGCAGCGAGTTTGACACCCCTGGTCTAATACAATACATTAGATAGTAAGATGCCAAACAGACTGCAAAATAGGGATGAAAGGCACTGTGGCTCTAGCTATATATAATGATTCTCTGGAATGTATTATTTTATCCCATATTGATATGGACTAGAGTAGCTTTCAGACCCTTTCTGATTGAACTTTGAAGACTTTTGTGTGAACCTTGAGCAGAAAACATACTTTGAAACTTCATTTTTAAATGACATTAAATAAAGAGTGGTTAATAATATACAGATGTTTGGATAGAAGTGGTTGATTAGTAATCATTCTATTTCCATACCTATATTTTCCATGCTTTACAGATAACTCCAAAAATGTCTTATGTTGGAAGGGAACAGAACTCATTGAAAATATGTGTGTAGTCAATGCTTCAGTTGAACTGGAACGTAGAAAATATACAGGCAGCATATATGGGAAATAAATATAAATCATTTGTTATATGAGCCCTTCTCCAATATACTGAACCTGAAAACCTGAGAAAAGAAAAGTAGCAATTTTCAGACATTTCGTTTCACAGCAGTGAAAAAAATACAGGTAACCCTCAAATTACAGTGATTCATTTAGCCACCAAAGTTATGACGGCAGTGAAAAAGTGACTTATAACTTTCACACTCACAACCATTGCAGCATCCCCTTGGTCACATGATCAAAATTGGGGCACTTGGCAACTGGCCTGTGTTTAGGACAATTGCGCTATCTTGGGATCATGCGATCCCTATTTGTAATCTTCCCAGCCGGCTTCCAACATGCAAAACCAATGGGAGAAGCCAGATTTGCTTAATGACCGAAGGATTCACTTAACAATTGCAACTATTAACTTAACAGCTGTGGTAAAAGAAGATTGCAAATTGGGACAAAAACTGCTTTGCTTAACAATAGAAATCTAGATTCAGTTGTGGTTGAATCTCGACAATCTGTAAGGAATAGTGGCTTTAAACAAACAAACAAAAATTCCCACAAGGAATTATCCCAGTTTATAATGAAGTTTATTAAGTGCAAATATTCCCAAATAATTGTAAACTCTATAGCCGAGTCTGAATGTTCTTCAGTTGGTGAAGTCGTACTGTAGACATCTATTGGAACAATTCAGTGCTTGGGAAAATAAAACTTCATTCTGATTTTAGTTATCAGGGAGTAGGATCTACTGAATTCAACTGCTAATTAATTACCCTGCCCATGTTTTATTCCTGACTCACAGGAGAGAACTTTTAGTCTCACTAGATTCAAAGTTTTGCTATCATTGTTATATATGTACACAGTGTAATGTGTGTTCACACAAACACCTTTTATTTAATAAAGTATCAGCAAAGAAGAAACTAAAATGTTAACCAAAATTATCTATATAAGAATTTCTCACACATGTATGTATGTACTTCACATAAAATTTTATGCAACAATTTATAATTCCCCATATATAATCTGTGATAATAAACAGCATGTACATAAATTGTACATAAAGTAACATTACAGTAGGTCTTCAATCTACAAAATAACTGGCCCATAAATTTATCTTTCCACATTGAAGAACTAATCTTTTGGTAAGTGAGTAAAGAATCCATTTCTATTGTCCATTAATAAATTTCCATGCAGGAGAAAATATTAAATCTCATATCAAAGTTAAAATAACAGATGTAATGACATTGAATTTAGCAATTTTAGCTTTTGCAAATTCATATTTTAATGGAAAAGTATTTCATCTAATTCTTTTTTTGTTCAACTCAATGGTATGCTGTACATAATAATATTCCTTTCCTCTTAACATAGTTCAGTAGTGATTTCCAGAAGAATTTTTTCTAATGTTTCTGCCTGCCATTTAATGTAGTAATTACATTTACTTAGTATATTTTCTGTATATTTTCTGTACAATTTTTCTGTTGCTATAGAGATTATTTTTTTGGATTGTTAAAGAAAATGAGAATGAGAATTCAGTCAGACATAGATTGAGTGGAAATCTTTAATATCTTATTCCAGACAATAAAAGAATATTGTTCGGTTAGGAAATTGGCTGGCAACATTTCAGCTTTAAATCCATTAAATGGCTTGGGAGATGGTACAACTAGTACCTGTAAAACTGCACCCAGATGTTGGAGGGGAAAACCTTCTTAGGGAAGCAATAGAAAGATGTAAGTGTTTTCTCTTTTCTCAGTCCAGAACTCAGAAGGGTATATAAGAAAACAATACCAAACTAATTTTTAAAAATCCTTTAGGCTATTTCTGTTGTTGGGTCTAAACATTGCTATGTTATTTTAAAGAAGAACATTTCTATGATGAAGTAAGAGCATGGGGTTGTAGCAGGTCACTTCAACAACCGATCCAAATTTGTGGTATAAAATGTATGCACTGATTCCAAATACATACACATATAAATTCATATTTAATCTATCTGTATCATACTAACATGAACCCATAATGCTGATTTAGCAAGTTGCATAAATCACTTTAACTGTATAATTGTCCAATGAAAATGAACTTGCATAAATATCAGCACATTTTAGACTATTCTCCAATCATTTCTTTGGGCTGGAGAGATAATATACTTTAGTCAGGGGTTTTGTATTTCCGTCTTCACAAACTGCTACTATATATCCCCAAACAAAAGTACAGTGGAAATAAAAGGAAATTGCCTACAAGGTTACTTCAGTGAGATTAGATTGAGGGTAATAAAAGAGCAATAATCAAACAGCATCTTTAATTTTAAATTTTAAACTCTCAAAATAAATTGCAGGCTTTTTGTTTCAAACAATAATTTTGACTCCCCCCCACCTCAATGAAAAGGTAAACCCATGCATCTTTTTGCTTACCTTTTTTTATCTATTCTGGTATTAAATATTGTATTGCATTGTAATCTGCCTTCATATAACCCTTTTAATAATCATTGAAGTTCAGTACTCAGTTTGGTCTTGTTTCAGAGTGAGGACAGCAAAACTAGCATTGAAAATGTCTGTCGTGCTTCCAGAATTCATATGCGTTCCAGGACTGACCATCCTGTTAAAAAACATTGTAAAATGTATTGCCTCTGTTCTACCATGGAGTGAGTATTTGTTTTTCCCTATTCAGCGTTTCTTCAGATCCAGGCAGAGTAAAGACACCACGTGGACTTTGCGCACATGGCTACTACACTGTTTACAAACACCCTCCCAGAATCCTCAAAAGCTGTGTGTAAAAGCCAAGCAGGCGCAACATACAGTATTACTAGTTAACAGCATTAGTCTGCACAAGTTCCACAGTGTCTACTATATTGTTCGCTACTGCCCACAGCCACCACATATTTAATACAGGCTGGATGATATATTCATGCGGGATGGGGAAGTTGGCTTCCCTTTTTTTAAAAAAAACAACAACCTTGTTTTAGTGACGCCCGGCTCTGTAGCGTACAATAAGGTCATCTGTGGTGAGCCAAAAATAGAAGCATCTCTACTTGACAGCGAACTGGGCAGTGCAAGCTAGAGATTGTGTGACATAGTGAATAAATATTCGTTTCAGCTTGCCAAAAAGGCTAATAAAAAGTCTGCAATTACAAACACACATAAGTCAGGATAAATAAGTTCTAGTTTGGGGGATTGTAAAAAGTGTGGCACAATACAATCGGCATATATTATGAACCAGAACCACAATATATTTGGATGCTATAAATCAAGCGAACAGAATTTATATTGGAAAGTGGGAGTGAAATTGTAGCTATGTCTTATTAAAAAGCCTGTATTATTATTGTTGTTTTTATTATTATTATTTTGGGATTCTCTTTAGCTGGAACCTTTAGTGCATTAAGGCCAATAAGATGGACAGGAGACTACCAATTCACAGTTATTAAAGCAGAGTGCTTTCTTCTGTTTAAAAAGCAAGGCACAAATTATAATAATTTTGAACCAATTTGCCATACATGTGTTATGTGGCAGGCCCAGAGAGCAATTAGTATCAACCATCATGAAATCACATAAATATATTTAATTCTCAAAAACCCTCCTTCTTTTAGCGGGATTTGATTTTGAAACAATATGCCAAAGGTAATAGTTCTAATTGTTCTTTAAAGTATTTATTTAAACAAACATAGATATGTAATAAATTTTGCAATATCTTATTATATTTTGTGCACTTTAAGTAACTTTATTGAATGACCACTGTTTTAAAAAATCCCTTTTAATTTGTTATACTCTTGTTATCATAACACATTCTCACTGTTGCTCTGTGAGTAAGATAGGCAGTCTTTAAATTTGATATATAAATAAATCAAATACTGCAGACTTCAAGTAGCTTATAATTTCAAAGGTCCAGTCTTTGACTTGGCTTGATACGAATGCTAGAGATTTTCCTTGTTCCAGATTTAAATAGTCTAAATCAGGGGCCCCTAACCTCTGGGCCATGGCCAATTCCCAAGTGGCCTATTTGCAACCAGGCCACATAAGCGGGGGTGGATTCTGGATTCTTTTACTGCCAGTTAGGTCAGGCCGCTCTTTGGGTGCGCACATCCATGCTTGATGCATGCTACGTGCCCATGCACAGTAGTGAAAAAACTGCTGTGCATGCGTAGAAGAAAAAAACAAGATGGCGCCACTAATAGAACTGGTTGAAAAGTGCGGACGGCCGAATTACTACCTATTTGGCCGAATCAGTCCGAACCGGTAGGAACCCACCTCTGCACATAAGTAATGGATTGGCACACACATGCATGTGCACAGCTCAACTTGAGCAAATAGGCTCATTTCCTCTCTCCTCTCCACCAGTTGGGGTGCCAAGCTGCAAAAATTGGGGACCATTGGTGTAAATTACTCAGGCTCAGTAGATTTAATTTGGATGGATGGATGGATGGATGGATAGAATTGATAAGAATGCCCAAAAGTTAGATAGATTTTACTAAACCATTGGTAGACCTGTGGAACAGTTGAAATAAAATAATCTTAATGATAATCTCACTAATCTATTATAGAACGACCACGGACCTCCGCTCCTTCCGTCTAAAATTAAAAACACATCTTTTCTGCTTGGCCGGCCTAGGGTAGTCTCTCTTCTATAGGGTTTTTAATATATTAATTTATGGGGAATCTTAGTATTTTAATGGGGAATTTTTAGCACAGGAATATCGTTTAATCTGTTTTTAAATATGTTTGTATATTTATTGTTTTTTATCCTCCCTGTGCACCGCTCCGAGTCCCTATGGGGAGAGGGAGCGGTCTACAAATTAAAATTTATTATTATTATTATTATTATTATTATTATTATTATTATTATTATTATTATAAATTGTGGATATGCAAATTTTAATCAGATGCTGAAAACCCTTCCATTTAGTAAACAGAATACAAGAAAAGAAAAAAGGTAATGTCTAATATTTGAGTTGTTTTAAAAATTAGGCATCCTTTTGTTGCTGTATCTGTTAAAGAAATTTTGCCAAGTTTGTCATTAATACAATATTTGTACAGATTATAATTGTTTTTTAAATAGTTATTTTTTTCTTAAAAGGTAAGATTTAGCAATGGACCATTGGTATGTACAACAAATTAAAATTGACCAGAAATAGTTAAATATTTTCTATATTATTTGCTAAATAAGGCTGAATGTTTTTCCTTGGATTAATTTTCTTTCTACAAGTGCAAATTGTTTTTAAAAGTTAATTGTAATGGAAGAAAGTGGAGACCTTAGCCTTTCCTTGACATTTTAGAATTAGAAATAAAGTTACATTGTTTTTAAGACAGATTTTTGACAGCATATTATCAGCTATAAGAAGAGAACTCATTGACCTCAAAAGAACCTCACATTATTTTATACGACAAAGACAGCTTAGAGGCATAAACTAGGTCACTGTCAGAGTACCTCCAGAGCTACAGCTACAGGTCATTTTGTCATCTCACAACGTGGTCGCGCGCACATGGCTATAATGTTTACAAACATGATCCCAGAATTCCTGAGGGTGGTTATGTAACAGCCAGCAAGTACAGTATCAGACTGACTACATGACCTGGATCGCAGATGTCGGTGTAGCGTAGCCTCAGCGAAACCGTTGGATGAGAGGGAAAAAAGCAGAGCCTGGGAAAAACTGCACATTAGATATACCTGAGCAGACAAAAATTGTCCTTTTGCAGATATTTTCAGAGTCGTGAGCAAAAGCATCAGGAATATAGAATAAATGTTATATTTTCTGCATTGTACTGTAAGCTTTTGTGATTTAGAATATATTGTGAACATTATAGCAGCAAAGATCTCTTTCTCGAAGATCTTCTTCGGTATTAGTTAAAGTATGTGACGTTTAAATTGTATTTTGAAAAGAAAGACTGGAAGAACTGCTTGCAAATGCAAATATTTGTCCAAGCGATGGGTTATGTAAAGGACTTCATCTGCAACAGGCTTTCTCTGCGTGCAGAATGCTGAATATTGTGAAAGATCATATGTGGTTATTAGAAGTCTCACTGGAAACCATGCAGTATTTACACAACCTGTAGCAATAATGAAGCCAGTGGGTGTTAATCATTTGCCATATGTTAAGATTCCATACATGCTGTGAATATCCTAAAAGATTATTGCAACTCTCTCTACATGGGGCTCCCCTTGAGGTGTACCCGGAGGCTTCAGTTGGTCCAGAATGCAGCCGCGCGAGCAATTATGGGCACGTCTAGGTTTGCCCACGTAACACCGCTCTTGCGCGAGCTGCACTGGCTACCTGTCATCTTCCGGGTGCGCTTCAAGGTGTTAATTACCATCTTCAAAGCGCTCCATGGCTCGGGACCTAGCTACCTGCGGGATCGGATCCTGCCCCATACATCCTCACGGCCGATTCGCTCCCACAGAGAGGGACTTCTCCGGGTGCCGTCCACTAGACTTTGTCAGCGGGCGACGCCCAGGGGAAGGGCCTTCTCTGTGGCGGGCCCAGCCCTCTGGAACGACCTTCCCCCCGATATCAGGACAACCACGGACCTCCGCTCCTTCCGCTTAAAATTAAAGACACACTTTTTTCGTCTGGCCGGCCTTGGGTAGTCTCTTTTTAGGTTAGGGGTTTTTAGGGGTAATTTTTAGTTTAGTTTATGGGTTTTAGCGCAGGATCAATTTAATCTATTTTTAACTTTGTATTTTGTATTTGTCTGTGGTTTTATTTGTATTTTTAATTGCCTGTGCCCCGCCTCGAGTCCCCTTGGGGAGAGAGAGCGGGATATAAAATTAAATTATTATTATTATTATTATTATTATTGTGAATGCCATGCTAATCATAGGAAAAGCTGGTCTGTTGTATTTATAAATATAGTCAAAACAGATTTTCAGGGATATATTCTTCTGTTCTTATAGCATATTAAAAACTATCTGCTGTCATACTATATTTTTGTTTTCACTCCTGGAGTCAATTTTACGTTTTCAGTGTTATTTTTGCAGCAACATAATTCAGTTGATTTTCTGCCATTTCTAAATTGTAAAAGTAAACGTTGGAGATGTTTTGTAGCTCATCACAGATGTAACCTTAAGCTTAGTGTTTTAATTAATACTGATTTTCAGAGACAAATATTAGCTATTTATGGTATTAGATCATGGGTGGGCTGCTGGGGCTATGCAGGGGTTTGGGAGAACCTCTAGATAAGATTTTGTGCAGTTCAAAGAACCCCCAAATCCCACTGCTGGCTGGTCCCGCCCCTCCCACCCTTCCCAGGAGTCCCACACGGACCGTTTTGGACTCAGGTAAGTGCGGAGTGCATATGGAGGCTCGAGTAGGGTGAAAAATGGGCCACCAGAAGTTTGGAAATGCCAGAAATGGACCCTTTTCTGACCTCCAGAGGGCCTCCAGAGCCGGGGGGGGCAGTTTTCCCCCTCCCAGATGCTCAAAGAAAGCTTCCAGAGTCCAGGGAGGGCAAAAACACCCACACCATGGCACGGGACGCTGACTAGGCCATGCCCACTATGGCCACACCCATCCAGCAACCGGCCAGAGAACCCCTTGCTAAAATTTTTGAAGCCCACCCCTGTGATTAAAAATAATGCAGAGGGAAGCATAAATGACTAATGCAAACATTGCCCACTGTGGCTTTTCATAAGTTGCGTGAACAACCATCATTGATATTAATTGAATATATAAGCTGAATATGACTGTGTGGATCCTTTAAAGAGCGAAAGGCATGTACATGCACACTCATTCAGAAACCAAGGAGCAGCTTATGAAACAGCTGTGAATGCTTTTAAAAAGGCATGGCTGCTTTATTAATTTGAAGAAATGTTCTTTGTATAGACTTTGCCCTTGGCAAAATACCTTTTTCAAAGGATTTGAAGCCCTGGTGTTGAACCATTAATTAATCCAGCATCCATATAGTATCTCATTTAAAGCATGTGTAAAGCAATATTATATGATGTTTTGTTAGGAATGTGGTATACTTACACATTAATTTAGAAGTTCTGAAAGTAGAATGTCATTGATACCATGAATGAATTTAATCATTATAGCTTAGCGTTACAGCTCAGAGAGACAGACGAAGCTTCATGTTGGGTGTTCATTCAGATGAATTCATAGATTGTAGATGGTTTGCAATTCTACTACAGCCTTGTATCTCATTTTAGTTGCTTCAGAATATATATTGAAGAAAAATCAGCAACTCACCCTTAATTTAAATGGAAACATTCAGAAACAGAATAAAATAAAATGTTATGAGGTAAAGCTGTCAAAAGTTTGTGAAATTGTATATTAAACTGAAAAAGTTCAAGGGCAAAATCAATGATAAGTTCAGAACATAAAATATTATTGTCATTTTCCATACATTTTAATAATGTCTCTATCATATCTTTCCTTTCCCTGCTGAACCCCCTTGAGGTCAGTGTCCCTACAAACTTTGGAGCTGAATCTCTGCTGATCACATTAGATTATTTGCTAAAGTCACTTGACTGTTTCAACTGTTGTTTCATATGCATGAGGTAACCAATGGAATGTACATTGCTGATATCCCATGGTATTTATCTATTTTTAAATGCTATGAGCCCTGCTTCAAAAAACTATGTTTTAAAGCATTAATTCACTAGCATAATCAAATAGTTTTGAAGATAGATACAACAGTACAAAGTCCCTTAAGATTCAGGAGGAGAATAATAAAGGCAAAATCCTTTGCACAGAATTAAATGTTTGAAGGCTGTAATTGTGAATCTTGAAGGAAGCTTCACTGAGCTTAATGAGACTTATTTCTGGCTAGACATGTAATACTGGAAGTATTTTACATCATTCTTCTGACCTCAAGAGCCTTTGAAGTAATGTACTATTTTAAAACAACATAGCTGCAACTCGGTAAACAGAAAACAAAACAATTACTATCTCAGTAAAAGCAGAATACTAAAATCCATCAACTGCAGTAATATCATGCAACTTTTTTACCCTATAAAATTCAGTGCAAATAGAATAATCTGTTGTTCTTTTCACTGTCTAGCTGCTATAATAAAAGGAACTCTGTAAATTTAGAATAATTATGGCCAAGTGTCACTGATATACAATTTATTGTTTTTGTGGAAAGGTATAATTTTCCAGGTGTTTTTTTTTTGTAGCATCAAAACATATTTGCAAGCTTTTCTATGCACTTTTGAAGTTAACAAACCTTAGCCTAGGATATATCGCGAATTCAACTCTTTTTCCCTTGTGTTGCTATTTTAGTAAATCAATATTTCCTAAGAGGCAGTGTTTAAAATGATATTCAGCATTTCAACAATTTCAGCAATTTTGGTGAAGATATAAATTGTCTCTAAAGATCATAAAAAGATTTAAAGTTATGCTGTTTAGGGACACACGTAGGCCCAATTTTTTATAAGCAGCAGATGCAAGATGTCTATTTTTGTGTGTGTTTTATTGAGTCACTTGAGATTGAAAGTGGGGGTTTTAAATGTGAATATTACATTGGAAAGAGATTCACTTTAAGCATAAAAATAGACTGGTAAGAGAAGGGTATTTCTGTATGTAGGCTTTTATTTATTCAGTGTGTGCAAGAAAATGTCAAGGACATGCATTTTATACCGGGTCTGATATCCTCTTCATTATCTGAAAGTCTAAGTAGCGTCATAGTGCATCTATAATGAAATAATTAATTTTTCTGGGGATTCTACCCTTATATTAGCCTACCAGGAAATACTTCAGAGAATGTAAAGTAGGGCTACTGTATCAGGGCTGACAAGGATCAAATTACAATAACTTGACATAGCAGCCTAACCCCTCGCTCCCATGTAGAAGTGATCCATATTTTTGGAAGTAGTAATCTACTAAGTACAAGTTAGGGGACACAGGCAATATTCAGAGGGGTGGGGGAGGTACATCTTTTTAGATTTGCAAAAAGCAATTGCTGCGTGTGTCAGTTTAGATTAATGACTCAGAATAAATACAGATGCTGTCATGGGTTTGTCATCTAAACAGCAAAAAGGAAGAAAGAAATCTTGTCCAGCAGGTTTAGCAAAGCCACACCTTAAGCATGAATGATCTGTCCCGTCCTTTTGCTGTAGCAGAAGTGAGTTTCAGGTATTGAAGGATTAGGTTTAGAAGCCAATTTTATACAATGATTTTTTTTTCTGTAGAAAAGGTATCATTGAACATTATTTGAAGACATGCTAGAAGGCTTTGGGGGTTGACTTTTCATACATGGACTGCTGAGTTCCTGAACTATAAATAAAAGCACCGTCTTTAGACAGATGATATTTCAGTAGTTAGAAACCAGCAGTCTGGGATATAAACCTGAAAGTTCATATTGTGAAAGTTCTTGTTAGGATATTCAGCCTTATATTGGGTTGACAATATATATGAGCCTATGTCCTTAAGGAGTTATGTAGCTTTAAGAACTAAGTATAATTTCATTGCCTGTAATTATACAGCTCTACTATAAAGGAAGCTGAGGAACACAAGCTCATTCCCTGTTTGATCCCTGTTCAATTCCTTGTGATCCTGTGTTTACCTGATTGCCGTTGGAGAAGAAGAAGGAGTATTGTTTTGCATCACTGTGAGATAAACTTTGTTTGGTGAAGGACTGTTGTTATTTGTTTGAGAATTAGTCAGAAGAAGCATTTTAGTTGCTACAAAGTAAAGACTATTTATTTTCTTACTATCACTGTTTTAGAGTTTGTTTGTGGTTTATAGCAACGTATCTCTTTACTGTGCAGTGCGTTACACTATTCCTCATGTATTAGCTAACACTGGTAAAGGAACCAGATTCCTATACTTGTTCTGAACCCAGAGTTGCTAACAGTTCTGCACAGACCTTCTGCAATAATAGTCCTTGAATATTTCTGACTTTTTGAAAGAAACATCTAGACTTAGATAACGTTGTTCCGGAGAAATGGGAAAATGGACTGAATGGATTGAAAATATGAAAGCAGGATCCTTTTCATGGGCTTTGATTTCTGAGGTCTGGAGCATAAAATTTCCTAGAATTGCAGGAAAAGACGCACAGCATCCTTCAATAATCAAAAAGGATGAAATGTCAAGAATAAAATTGCCACATTTTAAACAGAAAAAACCCTCAATAATACAAAGAGTTGCTACCTAAGTAAGGCAGATCATTGAGAAACAGTTTGAAATTTGTCCACTTGAGTGCTTAAATCAGCTGTGTGACTACTGTATGAAAGATGTGATTATTAAAGGTATTGTGCAAAGGTCTACTACATTCTTACATTTCTAAAGAGTTGAAACAAGTTCCAGGAAATTCCAGCAGACGTCAAAAATATTCAAGAAAGATATTCTTGCATGCACTCCTTTGTTTCCCATTTTAATATTTCATGAACATGTGATATTATTTTAAAGCCAGCAATGATGGGTTTGCAAAGTTTAATATTTAAAGCAGATGGCTGCTTTAATAAGATGGTTGCTATAGGAACTGCACTCTGAATGCAGTGGTTAGTATAATGACTGTCTCCTTGCTAAATAGCTGAAATGCTCTTGAAGCAAACACTTGGAGTCGTAGCATAAGATGGAATATAATGGTAATATGGTCACGTGGGTGGTCTCTTTATTTTAAGTGGGATGCACTTGAACTGGACCCTTGATATTTCTGAGCTTTGCTCAGGTTTTCCTTGACTCTACATAAAATGAGAGTGAAGATATATTCTAAAAATAGCTCCATTCAGCTGCTGCTGTATGATATGGTAACTGGGATAATTCTGCATACATACTATTCAGGGAGCGAAAGGAAAGGAGGCAGCAGTGCATCAGAAGGTCCTGTTCAAAGGTGGCATTCAGCAGTTTCTGATCAATTCTGGAGAACCAGTAGCAGAAATTTTAACTAGTTCGTAGAACCAGTAAATGTCACCTCTGAAGGCCCCGCCCCCATCTATTCTCTGCCTGAGTCCCAGCTGGAAATGGAGATTTTGCAGTTACCATCCCCTGCTACACCCACGAAACCATGCCCACCAAGCCACGCCATGCCCACCAAGCCACGCCATGCCCACAGAACTGATAGTAAATATTTTTGAATCCTGCCACTGCTCCTGTTGTATTTTTATGATTAAAAAATGCAGAACTGGTCACAACTCGATGTGAGAAGCTCTTGTTCAGGAAGAAGTTACTAGTCAGTAGCTGAAATCTTCACTTAAATCTTCATTGACAACACTAAGGGAAAGAAGCTGAGTAACTTTTGGCTGAAGTCAAGTACTGGGGCTGAGAGTCCGGATCCCAAAGACCGCTTAAAATGAGGAAATGTCTTCGTGATAAGCAATAATTTGGTTCAGTACTGCTTATTAAAATAATGGTAATCTTTACAACAAACATTGTTTTTTCCCCCCTGCCTTTGAATTCGTCTTGATTCCAGGTGACTGCCTGAACCAGTCCCTGCAGTTTTCTTGGCAAGATTCTGGAAGTGGTTTTCCCTTGCTTTCTTCCTAGGGCTGAGAAAGGGAGTGACTGGTTTAGGATCACCCAACTTTCTTTGTGCCTAAGGCAGGACTAGAACTTAAAGCCTTTCAGTTTCTAGTTGATGCCTTAAAGCTGTGATGGCAAACTCTGTGGGCATGCGGGCTGTTGCTGCAATTCAGCTCCTCGTGCATGTGCATGTGCCTCTTGCTGGCAAGGTAGACTTTATGTCCCTGCCACGCATGCATGTGGGCAGAGCATGTGGTAGTGGGTGGCTGCAGGATAGGGGGAGCCGTGCATGCATGTGCAGAGGGGAAGGGTGCATGTAGGGTCTGTGTCATGGACACATTGCATTTTGGGGGTTTGGGCACATGCATTTATGTGTGCATGCACATTTTGGGCACTTGGTCCAGAAAAGGTTAGCCATCACTGCCTTGAAGACTACTATATCAAACTAATTCTCCAATATTTACTTAAGTTTCAAAAATGCCTTACTCTGCGCACTATACCCTTGCTCTACAAATAGTCCTTGACTTTAAACCATAACCGCTCAAAGTTATGGTACTGCTTTAAAAAAGTGACTTATGATTGTCCTCACACAACCATCACAGCATCCCCATGGTCACATGATCAAAATGTGTGTGCTTGGCAACCGGAATGTAATTTAAAAGGGTTGCAGCATGCTAGGGTCACATCAACATTTCTGACTTTCCAAGCTGGCTTCCAACAAGCAATGTCAATGAAGCTGGATTCAGGTAACTGCTTGATTCATTTAATAACCCAGTGTTTTGCTTAAGAATTGTGACAAACAGTCATAAAATTAAGTATGACTCCCTTAACAAACACCTTACGTAATGTTGAAAATCTGGTTCCAATTGTCATAAACTGAGGATTACTTGTGATAAAGCTGGACCAATAAAATGAAAAAACAAGGAGATGTGCCCCCTACCTCTAAAAACAACAACAAACAACAACAACAAAACCCCACACTTTAACTCATACAAAACAATTAACCAGCTTTTCAACATCCTTCTTTAACATCCTTACACTTGGCACTATATCTGGGGGTATGTACAGAAGACAGGTGTTGCAAAAGTGAAGGTATACTTTATCACTGGATTGCACTGTTTCATTGAGAGAACCTGAAGTGCAACTATTCAGAAATAGGTAGCCTCTCTAATAATCAAGCATTATGCCATAAAAGGCTTTATATGTAGTAGCCATCATCTTGAATTTCATTCAGAAGGCTAATGGCAACCAATGCAGCTCAAAGTGTAACAATGGTTTACTATGATATGCTTATTATTGTACCACCGCATTCTGGACCAGCTATACTTTCCTAGTGATTTTTCAGGACAGCCTAAAGCAGGGGTGTCAAACTCCATTTCATTGAGGGCCGCATCAGGGTTGTCTTTGACCTGACCACATTGGCATGTCCAGCTCAACATCACTCTGTGATGGCCCAAGCACTCTGTCAGTGAAGACGGGCTCCCGAGGTCCATTTTCGGCTATGACAACCTCCTGCAACCCTCTGCCGTGGCCTTCCCAAGCTCCATTTTTACTGGCAGAGACACTGCAGGCTGCTCCTTTGTTGTTTCCAGGGTGTTCCCGCAGGCCAGAGCTAAGCGCCCTGTAGGCTGGATCCAGCCTGCAGGCTTTGAGTTTGACACCCCAGCCTAAAGTATAGCACATTGCTATAGTCCATACTTACAGTGATAGAGCAGTGACTGTCCAAAGAGCTTTCTGATCCAGGAATGGGCACAATTGGCATGCCAGAGGTGCATCTCCCATCCAGACTTGCTCAACATATATACAATAGAAATATGTAGTATGCATACAAATTGCACAGGGTTAAGTTGTATAATTGGCTATCATCAGTGTATCACTGATACCAGGCTCTGGATGAGCTCCTCAGCGGATTCAAGTATTTGTTGAACAAAGGGGGGGGGGGAGTATTGAACGTGCAATACCTCAAAGTTGAGGGTTTGTAGACTTGACTGTGTTTTCATTCACAGTACCGTATTTTTGGACTATAAGATGCACCGGTGTGTAAAACACATCAAGATTTCAAAGAGGTAAGTAAGAATAAAATGTTTTTGCCTTCCCTCAGACCCCAGCAGCCCTCTGCAGGCTTCAGCAGGACTGGGGCAAGGCAAAAACACCCCTGTTTGCCTTGCCCCAGTCCTGCTGAAGCCTGCAGAAGGCTGCTGGGGGCAGATGGATGGCAAAAAAGCCGCTGTTTTGATTTTTAAAATGGCCCATTTCCTGCCATTTTTCACAAAAATAGGATGCGGGGCAGGGGTTCAGGAGGCAAAAAATGGCTGTATTTGGTGTATAAGACGCACCAACATTTCCACGCTCTTTTAAGGGGGGGGGGGAGGTGCGTCTTATACTCCAAAAACTACGGTAATTTAATTTGACTGTGAAAAAAGAAAGCTTGTCTGCCCTTACTTTCAATAATTTAAACAAAAAATAGCGGTAAAAGTCTGTGGTAAGAGAATAGGCTAATTATAGTATCCCTTGTGACCACAGAGAAATTCAGTGTATATGATGTGTTGAGCCTCCTTTGGCTAATGTGGCTTTCTCACTTTGCACTCTGGTGGAACTCTGGTGGTGTTTTGATCTTTAGATTAAAGCAGTGGTCATCACCACTTTTGACAAACTTCTGTCTCATGAGAAGCGATTCTTTCCTCTCCCTCCAGATTCAGACCCGTTAACCATCATTTTAGCTTCACAGCCTGAATATTGTAATGAAAACTCTGTGTAGGCCATTCGCAATTATGCTCAGGGGCATAAAAGTCATTCTTTTCATAAAGCAGTCAAGATCCTGGCAGTCTTAACACATTTTCAGAAGAGAAATTACAGGTACTCCTCGACTTAACAACAGTTTATTTAGCGATAGTTCAAAGTTGCAATAGCACTGACAAAAGGGGCTTATGACCATCACTCAGAGTTGACCTTATGACCTTTGCAGCATCCCCTGATCATGGATCAAAATTCAGATACTTGGCACCGGTTCATATTTATGATGGTTGCCATGGCGCAGAGTCATGTGATCAGCTTTTGTAAGCACCTGACCAGCAAAGTCAATGGAGTAGACAGATACATTTAACAACCAGGATAGTAACTTATCAACTGCAGTGATACACTTAATAGCTGTGGCAAGAAAGGTTGTAAAATTTATTTATTTATTTATTTATTTATTTATTTATTTGGATTTATTGACCACCCCCTCTCTCCGAAGGGACTCGAGGCGGTTTACAAGAATTTAAGAGCATATACATAAAACAATTATAAATAATTAAAACTAAATTAAATGTTTTACCCTGTGTTAAAATATCTCGTTTAAATTTATAGCGTAAAAACCCGATTAGGTAATATTTACTACAACTAGGCTGGTACGGTAGATTAGGTTAGGCCAGGCCGCCTTGCTGGAAAAGATGGGTCTTTAATTGTTGACGGAAGGAGCAGAGGTCCGTGGTAGATCTAAGCTCTGGGGGTAGGTCATTCCAGAGGGTTGGACCCGCCACAGAGAAGGACCTTCCCTTGGGAGCCGCCTGTTGGCATTGCCAGGTGGACGGCACCTGGAGAAGTCCCTCTCTGTGTGAGCGAATCGGTCGAAGGGATGTGTGGGGTAGGATACGATCACGCAGATAGCTAGGACCCGAGCCATGGAGCGCTTTAAAGATGGTAATCAACACCTTGAAGCACACCCGAAAGGCCACAGGTAGCCAGTGCAGCTCGCGCAGGAGCGGTGTTACGTGGGAGTACTTGGAGGTACCCATAATTACCCGCGCGGCCATATTCTGGACTAGCTGTAGTCGTCGGGTGCACCTCAAGGGGAGCCCCATGTAGAGAGCGTTACAGTAGTCTAGTCGGGAAGTCACTAGCGCATGAGTGACTGTGCGAAGGGCGTCCCGGTCCAATAGGGGCCGCAACTGGCATACCAGGCGAACCTGGCAGAATGCCCCCTTGGCCACGGCCGTCACATGATCTTCCATAGACAGCCGAGTATCTAGGAGAACGCCTAAGTTGCGTGCCCAATCCACGGGGGCTAGAAGTTCACCCCCTATGGCCAGTGATGGGATCAACTGGTTGTACCGGGGCGCCGGAAACCACAGCCACTCGGTCTTGGATGGGTTGAGTCTGAGTCTGTTCCTTCCCATCCAGTTCCACATGGCTTCCAAACATCGGGACATTACTTCAACAGCATCGTTGGGGTGGTCTGGGGTAGATATGTACAACTGAGTATCATCAGCATACAGATGGTACTCCACCCCAAAGCCATGGATGATCTCACCTAGCGGTTTCATATATGTGTTGAACAGGAGTGGTGAGAGGACCGACCCTTGGGGAACCCCGCATGTGAAGGGTCTCGAGGTCGACCTCTGCCCCCCTGCCAACACAAATTGCGATCGATCGGAGAGGTAGGAGGAGAACCACTGTAAAACAGTGCCCCTCACCCCCAACCCCTCCAGTCAATGCAATAGGATACTATGGTCGATGGTATCGAAAGCCGCTGAGAGGTCTAATAGGACCAGGATGGAGGAACAACCCCCATCTTTGGCCCTCCAGAGATCAATGGGTCAAACTCACTTAACAAATGTCTCACTTTACAACAGAAATGTTGGGCTCAATTGTAGTTGTAAGTTGAGGACTACCTGTGTGTGTGTGTAATTTTATATAAATGCACACATACTTACACATACACACCTTTTAGGCAGCAAAAGTAGGCTTTGCATGTATGTGATGCAGTATTAAATACTTGCTCATCAGATAGAAAGAAGAATAAAATTTTAATAGTATCCTTTAGCTTTTAACATTTCATTTACTTTGTCCCTTTTGTGACTAATGAAAGTGGAATAATTTACCCAAAGCAAACAAATAAAAATAAAAGTATGGTTTGGTCTCATAGAGTAAGTCAGGGGTTCCCAAACTTGGCAACTTTAAGACTTGTGGACTTCAACTTCCAGAATTCTCCAGCCAGGAGAATTCTGGGAGTTGAAGTCCACAAGTCTTAAAGTTGCCAAGTTTGGGAACCCCTGGTGTAAGTGTATATCGATACACAGGCCAATTTTTCTTAGGACAAGCTGACTAACTAACTGCCTGGCTGGCTTAAACTCTTAGATATAATGTTCTTGACAGTATCACCAAGGCGCACAAATATATCTTAGGCTTTTGCAATATCAAAAATAAAAGAACAGCAGTTGTTGTCTTTTCAAAGCAAGAAATTAAGAACGTTTTCGTGTATGATTGGAACTTTTATTTTGGCAGCATGTTTCTGAAATAATACAGCAATTTGCTTGATAGAACTGAAAGTCTAGATATGATTTTGCAAGTAACAGTTAAACTCTTGTCTGGTTTTTCTTGCCCTGTTTTTCCTTTAGGGACTGCTAATAGATATTCATAAGATTGCAGGTTTTGTTTTCAATGGAAAAATGATTCATGAATCTCTATTCCAATTACAAAGAATAAAATCTTCACCTATGCTTAATCTTTTGGAAAGAGAAGAAAAATAAAATGGCTGAGGTTTGACACTTACAAAAGCAGAACCAGTCAAGGAAAGACGTTTTAAAGAAAACACAGAACCTAGTAAGAAAATTCAGCTCTGTTAAAAAATTCGCTTAAAGAAGAGCAGAACATGCTTTTCTTTTTCCACTCTATACCAGCGTTCAGTAAGCTCTGGTTTCTTAATATGTTTTAAAGCAGGGGTCTCCAACCTTTGCAACTTTAAGTCTGAAGGACTTCAGCTCCCAGAATTCTCCAGCCAGTTTTGCTTAAAGTTGCAAAGGTTGGAGACCCCTGTTTTAAAGGATTAACTTTCATCATATTCTTGGTGAGAGATTGGGTATGCTTCAGTGGTGGGATTCAAAACAATATTACTACCAATTCTATGGGCATGACTTGGTAGGAGTGGCATGGCATGGTGAGCGTAGCAGGGGAAGGTTACTACAAAATCCCCATTCCCTCCTGATCAGCTGGGACTCGGGAGGCAGAGAATAGATGGGGGTGGGGCCAGTCAGAGGTGGTATTTACTGGTTCACCAAACTATTCAAAATTTCCACTACTAGTTCTCCAGAACTGGTCAAAACCTGCTGAATACCATCTCTGGTATGGTTAGATGGCAACATGCATTTCTCGTTAGATTAGGTCAGGGGTGAAATGCTCTGAAGTCTGTTACTGGTTTGTTTCGCGGGCACATGTGTGCAAACACAGCTGATTGTTGGAGCTACCAGTTCGGGTGATCTATCAGCTGTGCAACAATCAGCTGTGCCACGTGATTTCTAATCTGCGGCACAGCTGATCGTTGCACAGCTGATCATCGGAGCTACCAGTTTGCCCAAACTAGTAGCATTTTTTACTACTGATTCAGGTGAACTAGTCCGAACTGGTAGCATTTCACCCCTGGATTAGGTCTTCATATACATTCTCCTACCACCACCAATAGGCATTTTGCTACCTTGAAAGTTTTTTGGGGGAGGGAATGTACCTCAGTAATGTTCAGCTAAGAACAGTTACAGATAAAAACAGTAGTCAACAAATAAGAAAAAAACAGCAAGAATGGGCATGCTTTCCATTTTGTTTTGTTTTAAGGTCTGCAGAGAGTTGATAAATCCTCCCATTGTTCAATCCTAATGTCCAGGACAATTATGTGTACAGTAATCTCTCATTTATACTTGCCAGGATAACCATTTTCTAGTCAGGTGGGAAGACCTTGGGTTGCAGATGTCAAAGAACATTACTAACATTTTTATTTATTTTGAGGCCCTATTCCAAAACAGCTCTTTCTGTCTTCCATAAAAGCTGCATTTGGTTCAGTCATGAAGAATGGAATACGGTAACTTTACTGCCATAGAATAAGATCAGTGGAAGGTTCTTAGTGTTTGGCCATAGTGTTTGGGCTTCAATAGTTTACACTCCTGTTCCTTTGCCCTCCTTCCCCTTGAACAACAAGAAGCTAATGTAGATGAATTGCAATCATTTGGGTTTAATAGTATTGAGAACCTGGACTTTGTGTCCTTCCAAAGTAGCATTTCGGCTACATCAAAATCATTAATTAAACCTGCTGGAAAAGACAAGGGGGAAAGATTGCTTTCATTTTCTTCCTTGGTGGGATAGGGAAACTGTTGGATAAGATATCATACATCTCAATTATATGCACATCTCAACATAAAATATTGTCAAGGCCAAGAAAGACAGATGGAATTACTTCTGAGCAGTTTCCTTTTTTGTTCCTATAGACAGAAATGTTGCCAAACTAAAGCAACCATTTTCATCACTGTAAGCAGAGGTGGTTTTCAGCCGGTTTGGACCAGTTCACCCAAACCAGTAGCGGAAATCCCGGGTGGGCCTGTCCCCCTTCCCCCAGCTCTTTGCTGTCCTATTTAGGCACATTTTGGAGGCCTGTCAGAAGGTGCACACATGAACAAAGCACAAGCATGGAAGGTTGGCCGCATGCACAGAAGGGGGCATGTACCTGTGAACCAATGGTAACAAAATGTGAAACCCACCGCTGACAATAGGGATACTTAGAGAACCTTCTTGCCTCTCTTTCTTCTGACCAAACTTTCCATGTTTTGCTGCCTCTTTGCCCACTGGATAGCAACCCTCCTGGGAATCCAGACTACATTCCACCACCAATAGAGTCACTGAATGGTCACACTTATAACTAGACCTGGTACTTGTTGAAGGAGACGGATTTCCTATAGTACAAGACTGCTGTTTTTCTAGATATATTCAATACAGGTAGTCCTCGACTTATGACTAGTCATATAGTGATCCTACTCAAAGTTATTTATGACCTGGTTCCAAAGTTCTGATAGCTTTCCCCTTTCCAGCCCCTGCCTTTTGGGCACTCAGCAATTGGCTCATATTTACCGCTATCTGTGGGATCAACAGTTACATGATGGTTTTTCCAGAAATCGGCATTTACTTTCTGTTTCTGGCAAAAAAGAAGAAGAAGAAGAAGAAGAAGCAGCCCATTGTGAATAATGGGTTTACTTAATGACTACAGCATTTGCATAACGACTTCAGTGATTTAATGACTGCCAGAAAAAAGGTCATATGATCAAATATGTTGGCCTGCTTTTTGACCATCAAAACTTAAAGCCGTAATTGCCAGTGTCAATTATGGTCATAAATCAAAGACTACCTCTTCATCCTATGAAGACTGAGTAATACAGATCAGATCAACATGTTCTTCTGGAATTAAGATAAAGCACTCTGGCCGGTTTAATTGATTTTACAGAAATCAGAATTATCCACTAACTAAATGGCACTTGAAACAAGCATGTTGGATCATTTGCACTCAGACGTGATTTCAAAGATGAACTGGCTCATAAATGTCTCATCATATACTGTACATTTCTGGACTCTTTTTTGAATGCCAAAACAACACAGTTGCGTTCATCTGTTGCTTGGTCCTAAAGTTATAGACAGATTCATATGAGCTCAAGGTGATTAAAAATGGGTTCCCTACTAAGAACTAACTCTCTAACTTCTGTTTTCAAGCATAAATATTTATTTTGATTATGGAAGTTATCTTTGTGGGGAGCACAATAGGTAGATGACATACTTTAAATGCAGAATGCTGTAGACACATTGTGAGGTGTCACAAACTGGAGGTTTGTGACACCTCCAGGTAAAATACAGAGTGGAAAACTCTCTGCCTAAAAGTCTTAACAGAACTTCTGTAGACAACACTTGGCTAGATGCCTACACAGTTCATCATGTAAGACAGTTTCCTAAGATCTCATACTAAATGTATTTCCTAGAAAGGACTTGAGGGCTGCAACACAAACCTCTTGTGTTCAAAGAGGTTATTTACGTTACTGCTGACCTTCCAGTTGATAGCACATGAACTCATTTATCATGTTTGGCCTTGATGCATACTACTGTCTGTCCTTATGTGAACTTGGTAGGCTTTTTTCCAAACTTCTGTTTAATAAATCACCCTGCAGTCAGGCTGCAGCCTGATTTTGAACAAATGCATGCATCAATTACAGATGGTGTATTTGGGGGGGGGGGGGCATATTTGTCCAGCCTTCCTCAATCTAATGTTCTCATGCTACTTTTCTTATTACTGCTGTTTTGAAATAGGCACTGATTTTCCTGCTTAGGTTTTAATTCACAGAGCCTCATTCTTACGGGTGCTGAGCAACTATAAATTGGAGGCTGCAATTGTAAACTACAATTTCAGTAAACATAAGCTCTGTTCATGCATCACTGTTTTATGTCTGCTCACCAGTTTGTTCTCTGGAAAATCCTCCCCCTTCCACTGATGTTGCTCAGTCATGCAGATTCTTGGCACACATGGAAGCCAACTCCTGTGTAGGCATGAAGCGTTCTTCCTGTAGATAGTCATACTGAATGTACAATTGACTACAGGCTGCTGGCATGATCTGAGCAACATTGTCAGGGATAGGACTAATGTGGGATTCTCTCACATGTAGTAGCATATTAACAGAGCTCTATTTGTATTTTGTCATGCTAGAGATTCCCACTGAGTTATCCATGGCACGGGGCCTAGCTATCTGCGGGATCGTATCCTGCCCCATACATCCCTGCGGCCGATTCGCTCGCACAGAGAGGGACTTCTCCGGGTGCCGTCCACTAGGCTGTGCCAGCGGGCGACGCCCAGGGGAAGGGCCTTCTCTGTGGCGGGCCCGACCCTCTGGAACGACCTTCCCCCCAATATTAGAACAACTACGGACCTCCGCTCCTTCCGTCAAAAATTAAAAACACACTTTTTCTGCTTGGCCGGCCTAGGATAATCAACTGTTTTTAGGGTTTTTAATGATTAATTTTTAGCTTTATATGGGATTTTAGCGCAGGGTTAGTTTAATTTTATTTTATATTGTACTATGTTTGTAATTTTATATGTATTTTAAATTCCCTGTGCCCCGCCTCGAGTCCCTTCGGGGAGAGAGAGCGGGTTATAAATTAAAATTTATTTATTATTTATTTATTATATCTATGAATTTAAATTAAATTTCATAAATTATGAAAAGGATTGTAGTCTACCTATGGTTTTACTTGTGTTCTCTGTCTGTCTGTCTAGCTATCTATGCACACACTCTCAGACACAACTTGTTTCTCACCTTAACTTCATCCTTTTAGATCAATCTGGCAGAACATAGGATCTCCTCCTCCTTGTTCTTCTTCCTAGCGTATTCCCACAGGTGCAGGGTCTGCTGTTCAGATCATTGAACTTCATTTGCAGGGTCAGCTGCTTCTCTGGGGCTCAGGCCTGTGACTTCCATATCTTTGTTGATGGTGTCTTGCTATCTCTGTTTTGGACACCCACAAAGTTGCCGACCATTGACTTCTAGTTGGTAGGCAGTCTTGGACATTTCAATTTCAATTTCAATTTAATATTTGTAAACCGCTCCCTCTCCCCATAGGGACTCGGGGCGGTGCACAGGAAGAATAAAAAACAATAAATATATACAAACATTTCTTTAAAAAACAAATTAAACCTAAACCTGTGCTAAAATTCCCCATTAAAACTAAGCTATACTAAAAAACTTCCCAATAAAACCCCAGAGACAGAGAGACTATCCTAGGCCGGCCAGACAGAAAAGATGTGTTTTTAATTTAAGACGGAAGGAGCGGAGGTCCGTGGTTGTCCTAATGTCGGGGGGAAGGTCGTTCCAGAGGGCCGGGCCCGCCACAGAGAGAGCCCTTCCCCTGGGTGTCGCCCGCTGACAAAGTCTAGTGGACGGCACCCGGAGAAGTCCCTCTCTGTGGGAGCGAATCGGCCGTGAGGATTTATGAGGCAGGATCCGATCCCGCAGATAGCTAGGTCCCGAGCCATGGAGCGCTTTAAAGATGATAATTAACACCTTGAAGCGCACCCGGAAGACGACAGGTAGCCAGTGCAGCTTGCGCAAGAGCAGTGTTACATGGGTAAACCTGGCGGTTCCCATAATTGCTCGCGCGGCTGCGTTCTGGACTAGCTGAAGTCTCCGGGTGCACCTCAAGGGGAGCCCCATGTAGAGAGAGTTACAATAGTCCAGTTGGGATGTCACGAGTGCATGAGTGACTGTGCGAAGGGCGTCCCGATCCAATAGGGGGCGCAATAGGGGGCGCAATTGGCGAACCAGGCGAACCTGGTAAAACGCCCTCCTGGCCACGGCTGTCACTTGATCTTCCATGGACAGCCGGGCATCCAGGAGGACACCCAAATTGCGCGCCCCATCCACAGGGGCAAGATGTTCGCCCCCTATGGCCAGCGATGGAGTGAGCTGGTTGAATCGGGCAGCCGGAAACCACAGCCACTCGGTCTTGGTCGGGTTGAGCCTGAGTCCGTTACTTCCCATCCATGGTGGAAGATGCTGCCCTGTGGACATGTCCATACCAGCGGAGTTGGCCTTCTGTCATCATAGAATGACATTGCTGTCCCAATTTCTGTTATTTTTTCTTTTGTTCCTAAAAGCAGGGAGTCCAAGCCTAGAGGTTATTGGAAGGCTTCCTAAGCAGGGAGGGACAGCCAAATATTATGGCTATCAAGTTTAATTTTTTATTTAGTAAGGATAGAAAGGTGCTCAAGCTAAGAACTGCTGTCCTTCTACAGCTAAAGTAGAAAGACTATTGCATGTGCATTTTCTAAGACAAGAGAATAGGCAAGTATCTATGCATAATACGAACACATAAAGACTAGATATCACAAAACACAGCTAATGCCAGACAATACTTATTTTCCAGTTTCCTTGTTACGAGTTGTTTCAGGACATGGCTTTTGGTCGTTGGCTCTTGACTGACATCTTACTTAGAAAGCAAACTGCAAGGAAAATAAAATCTCTGCAGGGGAATGTCAAGCTAATTCAAAGCAAAAATTACATCTTTTGGAAGCACACATACACATATCAAACAAAAGAAAACATTTTCTCAATTCTCTCATGTTTGGTTCAGATATAGTCTCTTTTTCTCTTAAATTCAGCAGATGGTATTATAGCTCAGTAAATTTATGCGTGTGTTTTTATATATTACCCACTATCCAAAGGTTCTTGTGGGGGGCTACATCTCAGAGTAAGCATCTCAGAATAAGCAAAATAAACAAACCCAAGTACAATAAACAATCCTTTAAAATCACATCACAATTATACTGATGGAGAGACACTTAGGGGATAAAGAAATCGCAGTGAGGTTGTAAACACAAAATCTTGAATGTACAAGCAAAATACTAGGTCTTCACTTAATGCTAAAATACATAATGTTTGCATCTGCCTAGCATCTGGAGCAAAGCCATGATAGGACAATAGAAAACTAGGCAAACCAAGGCCCTGGTGGCAAAGTTATAAAGTGTCATTTTGCAGGCAAACTCTGTCCAAAGCCTAGAGTTCAATGCTGACAAGACTCCAGGTTCCCTCAGCTTTCTAGCGTTAGGCGGTTGGTAAAATAAGGACCCAGATTCTTGGAGGCAATATGCAAATAATGCTTACATTGTGAACCACTCAGCATTACAGAGCAGTAACGGTAAGGTAAAGGTTCCTCCACACATGCGTGATAATAGTTTACGGCTCTATGGGGTGGTGCTCATCTCAGTTTCTAAGCCAAAGAGCCAGCACTGTCTGAAGACGTCTCCATGGTCATGTGACCGGCATGATGGGAAGAAACGGACTCAGGCTCAACCCGACCAAGACCGAGTGGCTGTGGTTTCCGGCTGCCCGATTCAACCAGTTGACTCCATCGCTGGCCATTGGGGGCAAACATCTTGCCCCAGTGGATGGGGCGTGCAACTTGGGTGTCCTCCTGGATGCCCGGCTGTCCATGGAAGATCAAGTGACAGCCGTGGCTAGGAGGGCGTTTTACCAGGTTCGCCTGGTTCGCCAGTTGCGCCCCCTATTGGATCGGGACGCCCTTCGCACAGTCACCCATGCTCTCGTGACATCCCGACTGGACTATTGTAACTCTCTCTACATGGGGCTCCCCTTGAGGTGCACCCGAAGACTTCAGCTGGTCCAGAATGCAGCCGCGCGAGCAATAATGGGTACCGCAAGGTATACCCATGTAACACCGCTCTTGCGCGAGCTGCACTGGCTACCTGTCGTCTTTCGGGTGCGCTTCAAGGTGTTAGTTCTCATCTTTAAAGCTCTCCATGGCTCGGGACCTAGCTATCTACGGGATCGGATTCTGCCCCATACATCCTCCCGGCCGATTCGCTCCCACAGAGAGGGACTGCTCCGGGTGCCGTCCACTAGACTTTGTCAGCGGGCGACACCCAGGGGAAGGGCCTTCTCTGTGGCGGGCCCAGCCCTCTGGAACGACCTTCCCCCCGACATTAGAACAACTACGGACCTCCGCTCCTTCCGTCAGAAATTAAAAACTCACTTTTTCTGCTTGGCCGGCCTAGGTTAGTCTCTACCTCAGGGGTTAGGGAATGTTAATTTTAAAATGGGGATTTTAGTGCAGGGACAGTTGATTTAATTTGTTTTTATTGTATTTATGTATGTATATATTTTATGTTGTTTTAATTTTCCCTGTGCACCGCTCCGAGTCCCCCTGGGGAGAGGACGCGGTATAGAAAAATAAAATTTATCTATCTATCTATCTATGACTAAATGCTGAAAGCACACGCAACTCTGTTACCTTCCCACCAAAAGTGGACCCTATTATTCTACTTGCATTTTTACATGCTTTTGTACTGCTAGGTTGACAGATGCTGGGAGAATATCGGGAGCTCACTTCGTTACGTGGCGCTAAGGATGCGAAACACTGAACTGCCAATCTTTCTGATTGACAAGCTCAGTGTCTTAGCCACCGAGCCACCACATCCCTTATATACAGAGCAGTATATAAGTCTAAATGCTGTTGCTATTGTTATCCACCCACTACTCTCATGCAGTGTCTTTCCCAACTCTGGGAGACGGAGGAAACTCCTCCAGCTCTTAATGTTTAGTCAGTATTTGTTTTTTTGTGTGTATCCCACCCTTATTATTTTTACAAACAAGGTGGTGAACATATCCAACATACCTTCCTCTTTCTATTTTCCTCACCACAACCACCCTGGTTGGAGTGGGAGGAAATGACTGTCTCAAAGTTGGCTTTCATGGTCAATATGGGACTTGAATTCAATGATCTTTGTACTGTAAGAAGCATTCCACAAAGGGGTGAGTGTCCAAATTGATAAGGGCCATAAACTAAACTCTGAAGACCAACATCAAAAGCCATTGCTGTGTCTTTCGTGACCAGTGTTGTGATCTGCAGCACAGCTGATAAATCCTAAAGCTAGCTGGAATGCAGTGGTGGGATTCAATTTTTTTTACTACTGGTTCTATGGGCATGGCTTTGTGGGCGTGGTTTGGTAGGCATGGCAGGGGAAGGATACTGCAAATTCCCCATTCTCTCCTGATCAACTGGGACTGGGGAGGCAGAGAATAGATGGGGGTGGGGCCAGTCAGAGGTGGCATTTACTGGTTCTCCGAACTACTCAAAATTTCTGCTACCGGTTCTCCAGAATTGGTCAGAACTTGTTGAATACCACCTCTGCTGGAATATTAAACTCATCTTTATGAACTAACCCACGCAGTGTCTTGCAGTAATTGCAGCTCTTGCCTCACAAGCAGGAGGTTGTGAATTCGATCCTAGGTAGAGGCAGATGTAGGGTCCCTTGCTTGGGCAGGGGGTTGAACTAGATGACCTGCAAGGTCCCTTCCAACTCTGTTAATCTGTTAAAAAAAATGGAAGGTTATCAGAAAATGGTCTATACTTAAACCCTGCCTTTAAATTGCCAATTCTTTGTCCTAATTGGAATTTTGGCACGCAAAAGGATTTTAATAAAGCATCCTTCATGCAATCCTTAGTTTCAAAAACTTACCCATTACATTTACAACATTTACTCAAGAAAAAATTGCATTCCATTTGATTTGAGTTAATTTGTAAGGTCATGCCCAATGTAGGATAATAAGTGTACTGTATTTCTATCCTGAACATGTGTATTCATGTATAAATCCTAAACTTACAAGTCTATCTGGCTAAACATAGGACTGTACCCTATGCAATGATAACATGACGTGATTTGGAGTATAATGCTCAGAAATACAAGGATAGGCATATCATATCATACCAACTGCTTGTGCATGTATCTGCTTGCCAGACTGCAAGCTAGAGGATCAGTCACAATACATATCTCCATATGGGAAAAATGCTTTGTATCACAGACGGAATCAAATATTTAACACATTTCCTGTGCTAGCAATAAGGTAAAAATGTTTTCTAGGACAGAACTCCATCGAATACACAGGGTAACATTGTTCCTTATATGTATGGATTAAAGTTTAGAATTTCCAGGAAACAGAGGGAAGTTTAGGTAAAGTGAAAGAGAAAAAAAACAGTTCAGCCAAGATTATTCCTGTATGATGTAATAGTAATTTAGAATCCGCATCTTTGTATGGAGTGGACAAGCACTAACCTGTGGTCTCTTGGGAGCACTATATCTATTATTATTATATACTTTATTCATTAAACATGAAAGTCAGCCAACTGAACATTTAAAAATGCATTACAAATACCATTAACTGGTTGTTGTTGTTATTATTATTATTATTATTTCTTTTATTCATTAAATATAAAACTCAGTCAACTGAACATTTAAAGATGTGTCACAGATACAATCGACTGGTTCTAATGGTTGATGTGGGTTGATGTCAGCATCCTAGGTATAAACCAAGTATCTTGTTAAAATATATGATGTTCCTAGTAGGGTAGTTTTTTGCAATTCTGCTGCAATTTCTTGATGTGTTTTGTAAAATTCTTGGACATGGTACCAAGTGCCCCAATGACAATGGGTATCACTGTTACATGTTTCATCTATAGCTGTGTAGTTTCGATGGCCAGGTTGCAATATTTCATGATTTTTTCCAGTTCTTTTTCTTCAACTCTGGCGTCTCTTGGTACAGCAATATCAATAAACAGTACACTTCAACCCTCGACAACCATGATATTTGGCGTGATGTATTCCAAATGACAATCTGTCTATATTCGAAAGTCTAACATGATCTTCACCGTCCCATTTTCAGTAACTTTTTCCACTTTATGTTCCCATGGCTTTTCGGATACAGGTAGGGCATATTTTTTACATAATAACCAATGGATAAATTTAGCAATTCGATCATGTCTAGCTGTGTAGTCAGTTTGCATGATTTTGCTGCACTCACATATTAAGTGCGAAACAGTTTCAACCTTGTCATTGCAAAGTTGGCAGTTTGGATTGTCAGAGGATTTTTGTATCTTCGCTTTCATGGCATTATTATTATATACTTTATTCATTAAACATGAAACTCAGTCAATTGAACGTTCACAAATGCATCACAGATACCATTGACTGATGCTAATGGTTGATACAGGTTGCTGTCAGCATCCTAGGTATCAACCAAGTACTTTCTTAAAATATACAATGTTCTGAATAGCCCACTTTTTTGTAGTTCCACTGGTGTTATTGCAGGAAGCTGCAGTTTGTTGATGTATCTTATAAAATTCTTGGACATGGTGCCAAGTGCCCCGATGACAATGGGTATCCCTATTACATGTTACATCCATAATTGCATAGTTTTGATGACCAGGTCATGGTATTTTGCAATTTTTTTACTTTATTCATTAAACACGAAACTCAGCCAACTGAACATTTAAAAATGCATAACAAATACCATTGACTGGTGCTAATGGTTGATAAGGTTTGCTGCCAGTGTCCTAGATATCAATCAAGTACTTTCTTAAAAGATAAGATGTTCCGAGTAGCACAGTTTTTTGCAGTTCTGCTGGTGTTATTGTAGGAAGGTGCAATTTGTTGATGTATCTTGCAAAATTCTTGGACATGGTGCCAAGTGCCCCAATGACAATCAGTTACATGCTTCATCCATAGTTGTTGTTGTTGTTGTTGTTGTTGTTGTTGTTGTTATTATTATTATTATTATTACATTATCATTATCACCTCTTCCTTTTTAATGAAGTAGCCAACTTTATTACTGATCCGAGAACCTATGTAATTTTTCTCCTTCAGTACTGAATATTTAATATTTAAAGTTAAAATGATATGGATGTTTGTGCATATCTTTTCATTGTTAACATTTCTTAAAAAATAAAAGTTTGATTCTTTTTAATTCAATGTTTCTGAAAGGGAGGAGAAGTAAGGCCGAATCTTCTAGTCACTGCAGAAATATACACTACATAACCAGGAGGTTACACTCTTAACATTATTTACATTTTTTTGCATTTTAACATTTTGATTAGTAGGAGGTCAGCACAGGTTATGAAACCCCTTTCTCTTTTAGACAGCATTTCTTCTATAGATAAGTATGCTCTGCTTCTCTCTCTCTCCCTCTCCCCCTCTCCCTCCTTCCTTCCTTCCCTCCCTCCCTCCCTCTTTCAAATGCAGCAATAATATTTGCTACTATGGAGGAGAAATGGTGTTTGGAAAACAGAACAAAAACATGGAAACAAGGAAAGGTTTGTGATAGTCAGTAATAGTTTAACTCAAAATAGCAGGCAGTTTTTGCCAGTGGCTGTTATTACCTGTTCACAAAAGATGACAGATTTTCAGAACTCAATGAGAATTAGGAGGGGAAGCTCCTTGTCCTCTTTCCTTTTGTTCTTTTAGCAGAATAACCTTAGGAAGAAAAATACCTGATTAAAATAGATTTATGGTTTCTAGGCTTCACAGAGCAGTAGGGTACTTAAATATTAAGGCGCTTCAACTTTAACCTCCCAGAGAACATCTCAGTGTTCTTTGGAGTTGAGCAGTTAATAAATTTCAATAAGTAAATAAATGACATTCTGTATCATTCAAAAAAAATCCCACGGAACTATTGTAAAATGTAGTTAGGGTTTTAATTGGAAAACTGGAATTTTGGATTAATTCATTTAGAGAATATTATATATTTCATTTGGGGTTTGTTTGTTTGTTTATTATTCAGAAAGAAGACCACAGAACAGATACCATGAATATCATTATTCATTTTGGCTGGGAGGGGTTCATTTGTCATTTCTTTAAATGAATATTTCCAGCAGAAGAAATACTAATTAAAGTAAGAGTGTTTAGGAAACTATCTGTATCTTTCTTCCTTTCCTCAGGATACACAGTTTCTCATTTCTGTTTTTATTATAATTATTGCACTATTTCCATATCAACTATTTATTTTGGGGGGAGCACCTGTCAGTATTTATACAGCTAGTGATTGAGTTCATTAAGGTCAGTTTGGACGCATGATGAAAATATTGATCATCACATATTTTTCAGTTATTTGCACTGCATATTTATCAATATTCATTGGCTGCTTAGTTCTCTAAACTCTGAATGTTTGGTTATTCTGCTTGCAAGGCATGATTTCCTGCCACTGTTAATGCTTATTTGGAGATGCTGTTCTTTCTAAGAATGATCCCAGCTGGATAATCAAAGCATTCATTCATTCATTCATTTCATTCATTTATTCGACTTATTAACCGCCCCCTCTCCCCGAAGGGACTCGGGGCGGTGCACAGGAAAATATAAAAAATACAATACATCACAATAAATACATAAATACATTAAAACTATATTAAATTACACTCTGTGCTAAAAACTACCCCATTAAAATCCCTAAAGCCCAATTTAAAATTTCTCTACTAAACAACTGAGGCTAAAAACGGTAGGTTAGGCCAGGCCGGCCTGTTGGAAAAAGTAGGTTTTTAGTTGCTGGCGGAAGGAGCGGCGGTCCGGGATAGATCTAAGTTCAGGGGGTAGGTCGTTCCAGAGGGTCGGACCCGCCACAGAGAAGGCCTTTCCCCTGGGCGTCACCCGCTGGCATTGCCTAGTGGATGGCACCCGGAGAAGTCCCTCTCTGTGGGAGCGAATCGGCCGAAGGGATGTATGGGGTAGGATGCGATCCTGCAGATAACTAGGTCCCATGCCATGGAGCGCTTTGAAGATGTTGACCAGCACCTTGAAGCGCACCCGAAAGCAACAAGCATATGAATGTGATTAAAAGTAAACAGAATGCTATCATTCTCTGAATTGCCAGCCTCCACCCTTGAAAGAGGCACTGTGTTAACATGGATGTTCACGTGTGTTAAATCTATACATATGATTGGTTCAATCTGTGGTGAGATTTACTTACCTTCCCTACTGGTTCTCAAATGTGAGCACAGGCAGGCTTCACACCTTCTGCACATGCATGCAGCCTTCTGTGCATGCGCAGAAGGTCACGGATTATGTCGGGGTGGGTGGAGCCTCCTGCAGCTGCTGCTACCGGTTCGCCCGAACTGGAGTGGACCGGCTAAATACCATCTCTGGGTTCAATGTGTACTGGTCAGAATGATGTTTTTTCTCCACACTCTCATTCTGCTCCATCCCTTCTTTCACTGAGCACATTTATTGTTCCCATTTTAAATGCATGAAACAGGATAATTAAACTACATTTAAAATTATTATGCTTAAACTAATCTAGCACCTGGGCTTTTGATGAACTCCCCCAAAGATGTTTCCGTATGCTGTTCCCGAAAACAGTTCTTTCCATTCAGTGACATATATACATTGCTGGCTAACTGCCAGAAAGCCAAGGGTGGAAGACTCTTTTTCATAATGTATTGAATGGTATTTACATGTAGCCTCAGTCCATCTAGTTCTCCCTGAGAGTTTCAAATAACCCCCAATTCTGCTGTGAAATATTGGAACATTCTTTTAATGGAAGTTCTATTTAATTTCCTGCAATTGAACATTGCAAGTTCCGGTTATTTTGTAAGCAAAATTTGCAGCTATAGTCCAAAGTGTGAAAGAGAATGGGAATGAATAGATAACACTATATAAATCAGTTTAAGTTGGTGTAGAACTAAACCATTCATCATGTTGGAATATCAACAAAATTATTTGTAAGGGTTTGTAAATGCTTCTGAACTCCAAGGGAGAAAATTTTGAAACGTTTAGTCTACTTTGTATTTCTTTCTTTTCTCATTTATCAAGGAATATTAAAAGGGATTGTTGCAAATATAGTATGATCCAGTGGTGGGATTCAATTTTTTTTACTACGGGTTCTGTGGGTGTGGTATGGTGGGCATGGCGTGGCTTGGTGGGCATAGCTTGGTGGGCGTGGCAGAGAAAGGATGCTGTAAAATCTCCATTTCCTCCCGATCAGCTGGGATTTGGGAGACAGAGAATAGATGGGGGCGCAGCCAGTTAGAAGTGGTATTTACCGGTTCTACAAACTACTCAAAATTTCTGCTACTGGTTCTCCAGAACTGGTCAGAACCTGCTGAATATCATGTCTGATATGATCCATTGCAAGATAAATTTCCATTATTCATTTAATTCTGAAGTTCCTAGTGTGCTCAGGAGTATTAAATGCTGGTGGATTGAGCAGTTTCCAAGTGCCTTCTATCCTATCTGATCTTTTACATTTAAATAAACATTATAATTTAAAATGTTGCCATACTGTAAAGCAAAATGCCAGCTTCCACATCACTTTGGAAATGAATTCCAGTTCACCTGCTATCAGTTTGGTAAGTGGCCATAACAAGAGAATAAAGCTAAGCAGGCATAATAGGGAGAAATGATAAGTAAATTTTGGAACATTGATGCCTTTATCCCTCATGGATTTATTTTAGGAATGGAGACATCTTCCATCCCTACATCCAATTTGCAAAAATGCCTAGAATAAGTTCTCAAAATTCTAAATGTGATTACCAGATCAAATGTTTGGAGAATTATGGAGCACAACATAATGTATGTCTTCTATAGTAATAGTAAGTGTTTTTTTTGTTTGTCTGTTTGTTTAGATATGCTGCCCATCTCATCTCACTCTGTAAAGTAACTCTGGATTCTTTTCCGAGTTTTGTTTCTTACTGTTACAGATCATAAAATCTTTCCTATCTCTTTTCTCCTCTTCCAATATATTGGCTTGTTTTCCAAATAAGCATTATTCTTTCTTTATTAAAATAATTATAACAACATACTTGTCTGTAGCAAATATATAAAGTGATTTATTTTCAGTGTAGGGGAGGATTTACGGACAAAATTGGACATTGTAATTAACACAAGCAAATACGCTTGGATTTGTGGATATGTTTCACTGCCAAATTATTTGGAGCATTATAGCACTTAGAAATAGCACTTAGACTTATATACCACTTCATAGTGCTTTATAGCCCTTTGTAAGCGGTTTACAGAGTCAGCATTTTCTCTCTACAATCTGGATCCTCATTTTACTTACCTCTGAAGGATGGAAAGTTAAGTCAACCTTGAGCAGGCAGCCGACAGTCAGCAGAAGTAGCCTGCAGTACTGCATTCTAACCACTGCTCCACCATTGGTCATTATACTGTATATAAAACATTAAAGTTGGGCCAGAAGTGATCTTGAGCTTCAAAATGCAATAATTTTGCTGTTACTGAAACAGGTTGATGCCTGGTCAATGCTCTAGGCTAATCTGGAAATCCAAAACCATGTTATTAAAAAAAAGGATAGTCATTTGTTAAGGATCCTTTAATTTTGATCTTTGCATTGAGTAAGTTTTGCAGTGATGTCCTGTTTTAACCTTGTGATTTTGTTGCATGAAACATCTGGGTTGAAATAAGAGGAGGAATGAATAAAAGAAGTATTGTTGGAACAAATACAAATATCATTAATAGTGGCCCCCCCAAATGAAGGAGAAAATGTGGATGATACCTTCCAAAAGAAACTGCAAAATTTTTCAAAGAGACATGAAAATGTAATGTTAAGGGTCTTCAATTATTCAAATGCCAAATGAAGTTGTCTTACAGAAAACTTTTCCTTCAGAGGTTGGAAAAGTTATAAAAAGATAAATTACTCTTAACTGAATTCTACCTAATAGGGAAAATTTAATCAAGGAACTGGAAGCAGCAGAAATATGTGGCAAACCTGATAAGCTGGATACTCTTGTTTTAAGGGAAGTTAAAACAGTATATAAGCAAGCATATATCTAGGACTTCCAAAATGGTAAGCTGGTCAGCAAAGCATAATAGTTGCAAAAATAAATGGGATGCCCAGAGGCCAAAAATGGGGCGTGTGGAGGTGGCAATGGGCGGTAGTGGCAGCGATGGACAGCGGCGATCCCTACAGCCTGGAACAGCTGATTGGTAGTATTCCGGGAAGCCGGTCCAACTGCCAATTATCTGCTTGTGCTAAATCAGGCTGTGCTGAAGCTGACCAGGCTGTTTGCTGCAAGGAGACTGAAGGGTGGGGGCTGAATGTTGGGGGCCCACGGGTAGGTGGGGCTTCAGCAACATTTGTTTTATAAGACACACAGACATTTCCACACACTTGGGGGGGGAGTGTGTCCTACAAACTGAAAAATATGGTAAGTGTTTTAATCACAATTTTTTAAAGAAATCCAGTTGACCTCCGTCCTCCTTCCCCCCTCCCTCCCCTCCTCTTCCTCCCTCCCTCTAGAAGTAGAGTACATGTTCTGATGGAATGGCTTTCCTGTTAGGTTTCTTTGTTCAGAAGATTTTGAGATTTCTTAGAGAACATTAGATAGAACAGAAAAGAATGTAGGATACAATTAGAAGTACACATAAGTGTACAAATAAGTGTGTGTGTATTTTAGACTTTCTTCTACAACACTTGCTGGAGCAATGGGAGGATCAATATCTTTTGGGAACACCAAAAGGGAGTCAGTTAAGGGTGTTAAATTTATGGCCAAAGAGCCCTAGCATCTACATCAAGATACATGAGTGGAAGGAACTGACAGTCAGTGATAATCCATTTTTGGTGACTGACAGCTTCCTGCTGAGTAAAAAGAAGCTGTAGAAGTTCATTGTAGAAGTGAAACTAGATTCACTTTCAGTAAATGAGCAAGAGGACGTTTGTGCAACAGTTAAAGGGAGAGTCCCCCCCAAAAATTCCCCCTAGCAGATCAATAGGCATTTGGTTAACCTGAGAAAGAAAAATGAAGAAATAAAAGCCAGCTACAGTACCATCGATACCTTCTGAAAATTGAAAATGAATTGAGAGGTGTCAGATAGTTTGTAAGATGAAAGATCCTGCCCAATCAAATAAGAGAATTCTATTGGAATAAGACAGTAGTATGAATTCATTAAATGTAGGAAAAAGATGAAAAACTAAGGAATAGAATTAGTTGCTTTCTTAATTGTTTGCATGGTAGTAATTTTATTAAATATTACAATTACAAGAGTAAACACTAATACAAACTTTAAAAAAAGAATAAAAAGAAAAAAGTAGTGGATGCAGAAAAAAGAGAAAAAAATATAGCAAAAAAGAAATATATAAAAAACTGAATTCTCAACTTCATAATAACTATAAATTTTAGTAATGTATCGCCTTCCTCTTAAAATTCAACAAATGATCTCTTTTTCCCATGTCCTTTCTCTGATCTATAAATAAATCTATAAATCATCAACATGTCAGGCCATTAAAGGTTATCAGAAATAGCAACATATCTATTTTAACCTTGATCAAATAAATCGACCTTATATTCCTTCCTTTGATTTATATTAATTCTAACCTTTGGTCCATTCAAATAATGTCTTCAAACTGATCGTGTTTCTTTTCTTCTTTTGCCCCTTCTCATAAGATTCTTCATTTTAGCAACCTCTTTTGTAAATCCAATATAAGAACAGTATTCTGGTCAATCACTTGGTTTATTGTTCGTATAGCCCTTTTAATTATTAAGAAACAGTTTATTTGTATGCCTAGTTTAACATAATTTTGTTTAGCAGTTTCTTCATAGAGACATACACATCTATTGGCATTATTAAAATTAACTTCTGAATCCATTGTTCATTCTATAATTGTAAAATGAGTTAATGTGTTGTTCTCCTTTAATTGTAATCTTTAGTTCCCTCTAGTGTACATTTTTAAAGGTTAATTGCTAGAGAATGTATTTAGCTCAGGACTGAACTATGGAATCCCTGGTGCTCTTTGAACTTGGTTAGCAGACATTTCATTACCCAACTAGGTAACGACATTGGTGCTCGTGAATGTGGGCTTTGCTTCCTGTTTATATACAGTAGCTTGCCCTGCTAGTGTTGCTGGAGATATAGTTACCTCCTTGGTAGTTTCTTAATTAGGATATTATTTTCTACTTGATTGTTTGAAAAAACTAAGACGGAAACAAAAAGACATCCTCTCCAGCAACCAACCCCCAGATAAGCACTAGGTGGATAATGAAACATCTGTAAGCAAACAACGATACACAGAGAACATCAAGGACTCCACAGTTTGAAAAGTCTTATCTTATTTTTTTTAAAGAATTCAAAATAAAAGCATTTTCCCACGGGAAGCATTCTTTATAGTTTATTCCAAAACTTTATTTCAAATTTATCTGGACACAATGGACACAATTAGTCCATTTGTAAAATCAAAGATTTAATTACCTTTTTGCTATTTATTCCAAAACCATTAAAAAAAAAAAAAGTTCTTAAAACCTATAGGTAAAATTTGTTTCACTAAGGATTGAAGAAAACTCACCTGGGGCTGTCACACTTGTTGATGCAAAGGTTTCTAATAGCTGAAAAGCAATGAACAATTTCTGAAAATGATTAGAAAAGGATGTATGTGAACCTCTTAAAGGCACCAACTGTGGTTTGACCAAGATTCCCCTGTCTCCGTGCAAGGAGCAACTTTCGGGAGCACTTACTTTATTTATTTATTTATTTATCTATCTATCTATCTATCTATCTATCTATCTATCTATCTATCTATCTATCTATCTATCTATCTATCTATCTATCTATCTATCATTAAATTTATATTGCTGCCTATTCGCCCATGGCGACTCAAGGCGGCTTATAAAATCAAATAAATTAATGTAATAAAATCAACCCTCAACTCCGGCCCCAGCAATAGTCGATCACACAGGCTATTTAATGGGCTCCATCGCGCTCTGTGTTCCACAGGTCCACTGGCAGAACCAGGTCTTCAGCGCCTTCCAGAAGAGTATTAGAGTGGGGGGCCGTTCTAATCTCTGGGGGAATGATGTTCCAGAGAAAGGGAGCCATTTATGGGAGGTTTTAAGCCCTCTCTTTGTCTGGAAGCAAATTACAAAGAGGCAATCTACTTGCTCTGGGTGGAACTGCCTTCAGTCTGCCATTTCTTCCTTTAAAAACTCAGCTTTATTTATTTTTCATTTTATTATTAATTTTGAAGTTGCTGTTAAGTGACTTTTAAAAAAATAATCAGGAATTTGTATCTGCTTATTATTCTATAAAACCTTCATTCACAATTGCCGCCCTAAACCTCCACCCACCTTTTAAAAAAGTAATTTTGTGCAACAGGGGTTGCTTCATTGTTAAACAGAAAGTCAACCTCCCCCTTTAAAAAAAAAAAAGCTCATTTTCAGCAAATGAATAGGATTGCACAGCCAGGATTACAGCTGTGCTATAAGCAGAAGTTTTCCAACTGTGAAATAACATTGACAGTTGGCCGTGTATGAAGGGATTCTGTGTTAAAAACCGACACTGGATCATTTTTCATTAACTTTTCATGCATTGCCCATAATAATAAAAATGAAGGAAGCAATTTAGTGCTATTTCAACAAGCTAAAGTTGCCTAGTTGGTGTAACTGAAAGATTACCAATTTAAGTGAATCCCTGCCCTGTCAGAGGATACTCAGACGGTCTGTTTTCAAAATTTTGAAAGTATTTCAAAACGAAAATGGGGAAATAAGGAAAGGTTTATGATGCTTGTTCCAAGCTTTACTTAGTGAGCACCAAAAACAAGATGTTTGCTAACACCTTTTCTGACTAATACATTTCATTAAAAGGATATGTTTTTTTATGAATTGCATCATCAAATGCAAGAACGGTTAAATTTATGTAGTACTGTGAAACTGGTAACTAGAAATAAAAAGTCATCTGCCCATTTTGCTGTTCTTTTAATTCAAATGCAGAGTGGATATGTGGGATTTTCTCCCCCACCTTGCCTACCGTATTTTTCGGAGTATAAGACACACCGGAGTATAAGATGCACCAAGATCTGGAAGAGGCAAATAAAAAAAAAGTTTTCCCACTCTGCAGACCTCCAAAAAATGGCCCATTGTTTGTCAAAAAAAAAATGAAATGAATAACCTTTAGGAGGCTTGTAGAATGCTCCTGGGGACTGGGGGGGGCAAAAATGACTAGAAAATGGCCATTTTTTGCAAAAGGTCGCCCATTTTTAATCTAAAAAATAGGCATGCATGACCTTTAGGAGGCTTATAGAATGCTCCTGGGGGCTGGGGGGGCAAAAACAAGCAAAAAAAGGGCCCCTTTTCACTCATTTTTGCCCTCCCCAGCCCCTAGGAGCACTCTGGAAGCCTCCTAAAGGCTATGCACAGACATTTTTGCAAGTGGGCAGGGTTTCGGTAGCCCAAAAATGCTGTATTCGGTGTATAAGATGCACCCAGATTTTCACTCTCTTTTTTGAGGGAAAAAGGTGTGTCTTATACTCCGACAAATATGGTACATATATTGTTGCATGCAGTATTCTCTCAGGTATAGAAGTTAAGGGGCTGAACTAGGAGCAAGGAAACTCAGTTTTCCCTTACATACAAAATTAAGTCAGTCAACCTCAGTCTCTGAACTCAATGACTCTGCTGTGACAATTGAGCTGCAGCACAAATATCAAACATTGCATCATACATTGAGTCACCATATGAACTATGCAATCATATGAACGATACAAAACTGTAAATGCAAATAACAACAACAAAAAGGACTGTTTTTCCTTAAATTCACTAGGCTCGTGATGGCGAACCTATAGCACGCGTGCCAGTGGTGGCACACAGAGCCCTCTCTGTGGCACATGCACAGTCGCCAGCTTCTCTTCTGGTTTCTGGCACGCACATGCGCACCCACCAGTTGGTATTCCTGGGTGCTGAAGCGCTGGAAAATGGCCTGAAAACAGCCTATAAAATGGCTCAAAACAGGCTGTTCCAAGCCATTTTCTGGCCATTTTTCAGACTGTTTTCAGATCATTTTCAGGCCATTTTGGGGTTCAAAAACAGCTCCCAAAACAGCCAGAAAACAGCCAGAAAAACGGCCTGAAAATGGCCAAAAATGGCCAAAAAACAGGCATGCACACACCAGTCATCTGGTCTTCGGGTTTCCGTTGCTTCAGCATGCGCACGCTGCATGTGCATACACGCACATTCCAGTTTGGGCACCTAGTGCAGTGATTCGCCATCACTGCACTAGGCTAAAACAGGGAGCCCTCATTTAGTAACTACAGTTGGGACAAGCAACTCAGTCATGAGGCAAAATGATTGGTAAGTGAAACGGCAACTGTACTTACTTAAACTTTCCTTTGTTTTACAGCCCTAGAAAGGTCGTGAATGTGAGAATTGGCCATAAGCATACTTTTTAATCACCACTGTTACTACAAACAGTTGGTAAAACAAGGGGCAAGCAAGCTTTCAAGTAACCTGCCAACAATTATTATTGTGATTTCAGGGATGAACTTTACAACCATCATAAAAATTGTGTAAATATTTCCAGGGTGAAGTTTTAGAAGGAAATAGAGTAGCGTTCCCAATCTTGCCTTTTTGTTTTGTTTTGTTTGCTTTTTTCTGAGAAAAGACTGGGTCATTTATGTCTGGTTCCATAGACCTGTTGCTGATCTTTGTCTTAAGAATGTATTTATGAATGGTGTATCTGCCTCGCTAAAATTATGCTTGGTATGCTACATTACCATAAAAAGGTTGACACCTGTTCTTTCTGTAGTCCTTTGTGTGTTCGGGTAAATACTGTTGCCTCTACAAGTGAGTATCAAGGGGAAAGAAAACTCCTCCTGCATTTGCATGTAAATGCTGCATATTAGTTGGGCTTTGTGGTTAATACATTTCCAAGAAGGCTACTGTTCCTTTTTCAGCCATAACCACAAGATGAATGTGCTACATCACCATATACCAGTGAAATCGAAGGCTACTGATACCATCTCATTGTCGATGAAACACAATGCAAGGACCAGTTCTCTTCAAGAAAGAAATTGCGTGGGGAAAAAAATACAATTTAGATGTTTTTCCCATTAATTTCATCTCAGTATTGGATTTATATTCTACCTTTTCAGCAAATACATTATCAATTAAAACATACTTAGTTCATGTCTTTTAAAACATAACAAATTATATCATGTGGCCTGATTAAGGAGTACAGTGAGCTGTAATGGGACAAGACCATAATTGACATTCAGGATATGATATCCCGAGAGCCTCCTAGCAGGACATCTTCAAGTGTGTAACTGAAGTCCCCTAAACTACCTTGTTTTCCCAAAAATAAGACCTCCCCAGATAATAAGCCCAATCAGGCTTTTGAGCACATACGCTAAAATAAGTCCTTCCCTGAAAATAAGCCCTCCCCCAAAATATTGCAATACAGCAAGAGCCATGAAGTAACCATGCTCGCCGCCTCCTGCACCTAAAAAATAATACACCCTCCCTGAAAATAAGGCCAAGTGCTTATTTCGGGGGTCAAAAAAGAATAAGACCCTGCTTTATTTTTGGGGAAACACAGTACTATGTTTCTTAATTTTATTTCTGCTAAATTTAATAATAGTGATAGATAGTACACCAGAATACTATTTATTGCAAGTATTGCTAGATCGATTACAATCTACAATTAATGTAGATCGATGTAATCTACAATCGATTACATCTATAATTAAGATGTATATACATAAATTCTTCTTCTTGTTATTGTCAGGGAAATATTTATTTTCTTTATTATTTATCTTTTCTATAATAGAAATCAGATCAGCAAATTTTCATAATATCTACTCTATCTATCTATCTATCTATCTATCTATCTATCTATCTATCTATCTATCTATCTATCTATCATCTTCCAAATTTTTCTGTCATGTAAAGATAAAGGTTCCCCTCGCACATATGTGCTAGTTGTTCCCAACTCTAGGTGGTGTACTCATTTCCGTTTCAAAGCCGAAGAGCTAGCGCTGTCCAAAGACATCTTTGTAGTCATGTGACCAGCATGACTAAATGCCGAAGGTGCACAGACTGCTGTTACCTTCCCACCAAAGGTGGTCCCTATTTTTCTTCTTGCATTTTTTTATATGCTTTCGAATTGCTGGTTGGCAGAAGCTGGGACAAGTAATGGGAGCTCACTCTGTTACGTGGCACTAAGGGATTTGAACCGCTGAACTGCCCATCTTTCTGATTGACAAGCTCAGTGTCTTAGCCACTGAGCCATTTTCTGTGCTCTGATGATACCCAATGAAGTCTCTTGGGAAATTTTCAAAAGTATATATACATGCATTGCATTTCCATCACACTATTTTCTTTCAAGATAAACAGTATTAGACAAAGTGAACAAAAAAGTGTCAAAAAATAAGTCAAAGAAATCAAAGGAACAATAAAGAAAATATAACTATATATTATGACAAAATATTATAAGAACATACACAGAAGGAAATAATGGCTTTAAGTTATAAGATTCTAATTGAATATTCAAAAGGGATAAAAATTATAAAAACACCTCCCTATTGATAAAAAAATTGTTGGACAATGAAATCAATTCTTGGAGTGATGTTAAGGTCTTCTTTGTTGAATGTCTTCAAACAGTTAGATGGTTGCTTCTCAGAGATAATTTGATTTAGATTTTTTTCACTAAGCAAATGATTGATCTTGATTATTTAAATTGTTCTTTTCATCATTACAATTCTATTCCCCAAGAAATTCAATATGCATTGAGTAGCACTTTAATCTCTACTATGTGCAAGACTTGAAACTGGGTCATTTTAAAATAAGTATGGTGCAAAAATAAGAAAATCTGTAATATTTAGATCTATGTAGAATATTTCTTAGTAAGAAAACTTTCAGTATGGTTAGAACAAAAGAATTGAAATATATATTTTGTGCCTATAATAATATTATTTTATGTAATTTGAACGGACATAGGAATAAGTGGTGGGATTCAAACATTTTTACTACCAGTTCTATGGGTGTGATGGGTGTGGCATGGATTGGTGGGTGTGGTTTGGTGGGCATGGCAGGGGAAGGAAACTGTAAAATCTCAATTCCATCCCACTCCAGGAGAAGGTTACTGAAAAATCCCCATTTCCTCCCAATCAGCTGGGATTTGAGAAGCAGAGAATAGATGGGTGCAGGGCCAATCAGAGGTGGTATTTACCTAAGGTGACCAGATGTCCCACTTTGGGTGACTGTGACTGCCTCCCAACCCTTGCGAGCTGCATTTTCACTGACAGAGGCACTGTGTGGGCCAAATCTAAGCACACACCCCCAGACTGGATCTGGCCTGCAGGGCTTGAGTTTTGACACCCCTATATTATGTAATTTGGTTTTACAACAGAGAAAATAGATAGTAAACTTTACTGTAGCTAATTGCTAGGATCTTGTCAGAGAGTATTTATTGACATAATATTTTGTCCTTTTTTTTTCCTCTCAGAAAAATGGTGAGCCCCTCAAAAGAAAACTTTTCAGGAAGTCAGATAAAACAATGATAACCACAATTTATGCCTTACCTTTTTGTATGAGGTCTTGGCATATTTGCTAATGTCTAACCTCTTGTATAAAGGGACATTTTTTAAGAGTGAGGGAAGGTGGATGAAAGGATTCTTTTGCAAACCTGCAGAAATATGTGCCTCGCTTGGTATTTACAGTTTGTGTCTTATATGAAAAATATTATACCAGCATTTCCTGGTGTCTCAAAGCATCAGTTGGTGGGAATAGATTTCTTAAAATGCATATTGGACAAATAAGATTCTTGATCATTTGCATACTAATGTGCTATTCTAAGTCAGGCATCATGACATCTTCAAGGAGGCCAGTTATAATTATGATGGATTAGACTGCGAAGTTGGTCCTAGATGCAATAATTGTTTCGCAGATGGTACTCATGTGCCTTGAATTTCTAATACATAATGGCTGGGTGTGTGTGTGTGTGAGGGAAACCCATAGTAAAGTGGCTAAGTGTCTCAGCTCAAGTACAATTACTGAACAGAGTGGAAAGTAAACTGCAATAGTAGTCAGCTAGCTTAGAAAAGATACAATTTACTTATTTTATTTTAAAAAAAGAACCACAATGCAATATGGATTGTTTGTGGCCTCATTATGCAGCACTGCCTTCAACTCTATCATTTACTGTTCCCCGATTTGTACACATAAATGTATATTACCATATTTATGGAGGGAGGGAAATTAAATAGCATCTCCCCCATCTTGATTGTTGTCAATTTTTCCGTTTGGCCCTCGGTCAATGCTATTATTTCTTTTAAGTGTAGTTAATGGGGCATTCTCCCACCTAATTCTCTTCTTGCTATGCAGTTATTACATAGGAATGGAATACCATAGTTCTGCAAAGCTAATCAAACAGTAAGATAAAAATAAAAAGACAAGAAGTAGGGATTTTGTTGTTGTTGTTTTTCTTTTAGAATTCATCCTAGCAGTTCCTCTCCTTGGCACTTTATTTTCAGTATTTCAAGAATCTTCCTAAAGGAAAAGGAAGTATTAAACGCTAGTTTTATTCAAAACCAAATGCTAAAATATTTATTAAGGGTTGGTTTTTTTAGGAATTCTTTAGAGTTTGCATTAAAACCTAAATATTACTACTGAACTATTTTACTAGTAGTTGTCCTTGATTTACAATAGTTCATTTAATCACTTAACAAATGTCTCGCTTAGTTTAATTTTGTGCTCAATTGTGTTTGTAAATCGAGGACTACCACTGTAATATTATTTGGGTTTTTTTAAATTAAAGTAATTTAAATCTTCACTATATATAAACCCACGAGATGTAATTTGTTTAAAGGAATTAATTGTGGAAAGCATGAAATGATCTCCAAGGAGCAAAGACTGGGATTGGATCAGAAATATTTCAATACTGTTAGTGGCGGCTGCTTTAAGTCTGAAGGATAAATGTACACCTGCTCATTTCTCTCATTCAAAATAAATTTCTGAATAAGAAGAGCCTTATTATAAGATGACCTGGGATTAAACAACAGGAATCCGAGCCCAGGGCCTACAGTGGATTTATTGAGCAGGCATTGGAATAGATAGTAGCTAGAAGGTAGTAAGAGTGTAAAATATCAAATGCACCTTTGAAATAATATCTCCCTCTACCATCACTATGAGAACGTTACTGCCTGTCCAATTCACATTCTCTCCCCCTCCCATATCAAACAAACTCACAAACTCTGCTATCCCTCATCCAGATCCAAGGTTCCCATCAAACATCTATGGGTCATCAGCCAACTACAATTTAAAATAATCAAAGCATGCTAGGTCAGACTAAGGCGAATTTTAGTACAATATGCCTCTCTGATCTCTTTCACCAATTTAAAAATGTGCTATGTTTACACGTTGTAATTTACATTTGTATGCAATATTGCTACCCATAGTAATTCTATGGAATAATATATTTTTCCAAAGTTTGCTAGAATTTATGCCATCCTAGATATAAAGAACAAACCCTACCATAGTTTGTCGTTCTCATATAATTTGTATGCAAGAATGACTATTCTATTAATTATCTCAGTTCCATCAGGTTTCTATTATATCCCCTGTACTTATCAATTTGTCCATAATCGTCCTCTAATTTAGCACAGAGGTGCTATCTCATTATCCGACTATCTATCTTGAGTTAATATACAGAAAAGAAAAGAAGTTATTGAAAGAAATATTTACCTTATCAATACAATTTTATTTGTATTTAAAAAACAAATTAATTATATTGTTATTTGGAATTCCATATGCCTCTTGCAGTAACTCAGATGGTTTAAAAACTTGGTTACCATTAAATTGAGCCAATGGGTTAATCCCTTTGTTTCACCTACAAAGAAACTTTTCAGAATGGGATTACTCCAAAATGTTAGCTTATCACGCAAATAAGAATCAAATGTAAATGAATGAAAAATTACCTGAACAAAATCAAGTGAATGTTTTCAAAATGTATCTTGCAGCTTTTAATGCAGGAAATATAATCAAACTATTATTAAAAGTGAAGCCAATCCCCTACTAATTAGAAGTCAAAGTTTCTATTTGTGCCAATGATTTTTTTAACTTGATCATTTGTATTTCACAAAGACATCAATCTAAAAAGATAGGCTTAGAGTTGATGATCAAGGAAGTTAAATACAATGGTTAGAATTTGCATATTCTAGGCCATTGTTTTGCACCTTTCCATATCTGTGTACTTTGACTCCTAGAATTCTCTGACTAACCATTGTTCAGAATTCTGGGAACTGAAGTTCGAAGATAAGAAAGCTGTCAAAGTTTAGAATTACTGGTCTTATGCAAAAACTAGGAAACATAATTCTCTCTTGGGAATAATAGTACTTATTATTCATAACTTGATATTCTTTTGTCTTAAATTATCCTATTTTTGGTGCCTTGCCCCCCCCCCCCACTATCACTAAACTCATCTTTATTTTAATTTTGTGCTGTTCTCAGCACTTAACAGTCTTGTTTGTATTGGCCTGTATCGGCCTATTTAAAAGCTCACAACTGTCTTTCTTCTTTCCAAAGACTGCTGATTGAAACTGAGATATTGGCAGAGAAGTAAACCCCCATCCACTAGTAGTTAATTACTCTATCAGTGAATTGCCTACTTCTGTAAGCTCTTCCCCTCAACTATGAGAAACATAAACACACTGAGCCAGAAAAAAAATATCAAACTGAAATGGATCAAGATACTGTATAACTGGTTCACTGCTTTCTACCAATGTATTTTGCTTGAGGGGATAAGGAACATGGAAGAAGAAAAGAACTTTTTAAGGAAGATCTAGGATTTTCATTTCTAGAAAATGATCTGCATCCTTCAAAATATTTGGACCAACCAAAAGGAATAGCTGCCCAGAGTCACTCTTGATGGTGAGCTAGGCAGTATATAAATTTAATAAATAAATATTCTCTCCTAACACAGAGATGCTTCATGGAACAGATAGCACTCCTGCTTCCTGCTCAGTATCTTCTTTCTATAAATCCTCAGTCAAAAATTAACACACCAATTACAAATGATATTTCTCTAACATCTTCTCAATATTCTCAGAAAATTATTTACTCCACTGCTACAAGATACCAAGTGAATATTCTTTTTTTTTCCAAATTGCATGGTAGGTGATCTCTACATCTTGCCTATCCTCCACATCTTTTTGGAGCAGAAGACATTGCCAAATCATATTTCCCAGATTAGTAAAGTTCATTTCTCCTAAACATTAGGAGCCCATGGATAAGAGCAAAACCACAAGTGAGTTTAGAATTTAGAATAACAGAATTGGAAGGGACCTTGGAGATCTTCTATTCCAATCCCCTGCTTAGGCAGGAAACCCTACATCACTTCAGACAAATGGATATCAAACATCTTCTTAAAAACTTCCAGTGTTGGGGCATTCACAACTTCTGGAGGCAAACTCACTCTCAGGTGCTTTGGAGAAGGACAAGAAGCAATGGGTGGAAACTAATAATGGAGAGAAGCCAGAGGTGGGCTGTACATATCTTAACAACTGGTTCGCTTAGCTCGTGCATGCACCTTCTGCATTTAAATGCAGCTTCAAACTCACAGCAATTCTTCTCAGACAGCTCCTGTGAGTACAGCAGGTGAGGAGTGGAACTCAGCTGAGTAGTGTGGGCGGGGGAAGGGAGCCAGAGAGTTAGTTATATAGGACAGGATAGCACAGGGGCAAGTGGGTGGGCTCAGCCAGTGCTCAGAACTTCCAGTTCGCCTGAACAGATCCGAAGCAACCCACCTCTGGAGTGAGCCTAGCAAGTTTGTAAAATGCAGAAGACCTTTGTCCTTTCCTGCCAGTTTTTCTACAATACTCTGTCCAAGGTCCTGATTGATCCTACCTTGTCAAATTCGGAACCTTCTCATGAAGGTTATCTTCAATCTGATCTTGTGGAATATGCATCTGCCTTTTAGCCGTTACATTGCCTATCAGAAATGAAATAGATACAGGTTCTTTTTCTGAAAACCCAGAAGAAAAACAAGCCATATTTATTGATCATGATGGGAAACCTATTTGAGGGTAACTACTAATTGTCTGATGATTCTTCTTGATTAAAAAAAAAAACCAAGCCCTTGTATTGAATTAGATTTTAAGCCATTTTAAAGAATTGTGTATTTATTTCAATACTGAGGAAGATCTCTCTTTCTCAAAAGTAATCTCTTATCTCAAAAATTATTCTTCCCCTCACCAAATCCTATACTTGGATTGTTCAGAAATATTGTTTGGAGATGTAAACCAGAGATTTTCTAGCATTAAAAAAAAATCTAGTAAGTACTCTATACATTTATTTTAAAATGTAGGTGAAAGATGCAGTGAAAGAATGGATGGTAAATGTGATAGAGTTAGCAAAGATGGTGAAATTGACTTAATTTAAATAAAATTATATAGCTTTGTTGCTCTTGGAAAACATATAGACTTTTTGCTAAAAACTGGAAAAAATGAAGCATTTCCGTTTTAAGTTTTGATTATTCGAATGATTTTCTAATTATAGAAATGGGTTGAAATCTTGTAAAATAAAAGGTTGATGTATTATTTTGTAATCATCTGCCCCCCCCAAATAAAATGGAAATCTATCTTTTTTCTCTCTTTCTCTCTCTTTTTTTTCTATTCTAACTCTCATTTCTTCTATATGTTTATATTATAATAAAACTTAATAAAATCCTATTACAAAAAAAATCCTAGGTGAGTGCATGTTAAATATACAGGGAATTCTAGCTACATTTATTTATCCATTTATTTATTATTGATACAAATTATTGTCTACTCTTCTTTATAAACATAAAGGTTTCAGTAGTATGATGTGGTTCATAATCAAATAATAGCCTTTTAATTCATTTTTCTGTGATATCCATAGCGTACAATAAGAGTTATCTGATTTTTCACTATGGAGGAGAAATCTACCATGTACACAAAAGTTTTCTGTGCCTTAGCATTAAAAGGTAAAGGTAAAGGTTCCCTTTGCACATATGTTCTAGTCGTTCCTAATTCTAGGGGGCGGTGCTCATCTCCGGTTCAAAGGCGGAGCCAGCGGCTCCGTGGTCATGTGGCCAGCATGACTAAACGCTGAAGGCGCACAGAACAGTTACCTTCCAACCAAGGTGGTCCCTATTTTTCTACTTCCATTTTTACATGCTTTTGAATTTCTAGGTTGGCAGAAGCTGGGACAAGTAATGGGAGCTCACTCCATTATGCAGCGCTAGGGATTCAAACCGCCAAACTGTTGACTTTTCTAATTGAAAAGCTCAGCATCTTAGCCACTGAGCCACCACGTCCCTTGCCTACATTTAAACACTAATTTCCTCAGCTGTGTGTGCAGATAGATTGTAAAACCATTGTCTTTAAAAAATAGTGGAGTTTCAATTCTTCTTGTTACTTGTTCATATAACCTTAGTTGTCAGAGGAACAATCACTCCAGGGCTCATGAGTTACCTATCATTCTAATGTAATTTGTGAAGCAATGTTTGATATACAAAGCAGAGAACCTTGAAAATCATATATACAACTAGCCGTTCCCAGCCACGCGTTGCTGTGGCCCAGTCAGGAGAGACACAACCCAAGGATAGAGTTTCCCCCCCTCTCTCTATCCCTCTACCTACCTACCTACCTACCTACTGTATGTCTCCCTCTCCCTCTCTATCCCTCTAACTACCTACCTACCTACCTACCTACCTACCTACCTACCTACCTACTGTATTTCTCCCTCAGAGTATTTTATGTCATAAAAGATGACATAATACCTGTGGCCCACTGCTCTTTCTGTATCCATCTACCTACCTTTTTTACAATTGTTTACATTTCCGTTGCGTGTTCCTGGCATAGGTGTGACATCTACACAATCTATATATATATATCATTGGTGCTATATTTGAAAGGAACATTGTGTGAAAATTTGGAAGTGATCAGTGCAGTACTTTAGGAGATTAGCGGTTTTGAACAAACTCATAATTACATTTTTATTTATTTAGATAGATGGCTATTTGGAAGCATGGATGTTTGCATGCTCTATAGATGTGATAATGTAATATCATAGCCAAATAAACATGCCTTTCTCTATCTCTCCCATTTCTTTCCAGATCCAGTAAGAGGATAACCTTGTGGATGGCCCTTGAGTAAGCCAGATGGAACAGGACAGAACTAATCATGATGAAGGCAATAGTTTAAACCCTTTTTTAATTCCACATCCTTCTCGTGTTTGCCAAGCAGAGCCTTTGTCAGTGAAGCTGCATAATGGAAACACGTCAGCGGGAAAGATCTACAGTGAACTGAATGGCAACCCTATGTGGCTGCATGGGAAGGCCAGCTATGGAATGAAGCATCCTGCAACGAGGAATGAGAATAGTCGAATAAGCCCTGACCTCCTTCAGCAAAAGAAACATTGCAGCGGGTATTTGCAAAACGGTGGGATAAAACGGACTTTTAGTGAGCCTTCTTTGTACGGACTACACCTGAACAAGAAGCTTAAACAAGATGAAGAAGCAAAAAGAGGGCAAGATAGCGCATGCGCTGTCAGCAACCCAACAGGTGCTTCTGATTCGTGCAGTGAGAAGGATGTTGTGGGTTTTGGAACAGAACAAAGTACAGCTTCACTTCTTATACAGTCTCTAAGATGCAACTCTGGTGCTTCAGAAACTCCTCCAGCTCCCCAGATTCAGAACGAACAAGGGGATGAAAATAGCAACTGCCACAACAGGGACATTGGCATGGCATGTAAGAACAAGGCAACTCCAATGCCTAACGGTGCTATAGTTTCTGCCTCTTCCATGGGAAACATGCATGGTGAATTCCTGGAAAAAACATTGTCTCAGTATAATCCAGAACATGTTTTCAGTGGAACACAGACAACTACATCTTTTACAAATGCCATAAACACTCGGGCTATTAATGTGTTGACATGTGGCACATCACATTTACTGCATACCTCAGGGCAGATAGGTTCCGCTCAAACCTCAAACTCTGAGCTGCCTCAGGTGCTAGCTTCTGTAGCTACTGAAGTCCACAATATAGAAAACTCCACTAAAGGACCCATCATACAAACAAGCACCAATTTTCATCATACAGAAATAGTGAACTCAGAGCAGTCAAAGTCAGGAAATGCCTACCAGCCAGCTACAAACAGCCGTGAAGTTTCAGAAAACGCAGGGCAGGTCCCCAGTCAGGATTTCTCACTCAGTCATAACAACAATCTGAAGACTCGTGACAGTAGCTCAGAGGTTTTGTCACAACCAAGAAAAGAAACTGGTGCTTCCTTCCAACAAGATTCCATGTTCAGGAATGATTCTTTTAATCTACCCCCTATTGCATCACCTTCTCCAGGGCAGGAAATAAACAGTGTGCTCTCCGCTGCAGAAAATCCTAGAAATAGTTTCAATCTGACGGAAGAAAACAGAGGGCAGCAACATCATCAGGGAGAACATGCAGAAAAAATGTCTGGCTTTTGCCAACAAACTCCCAGTTCTCAACAGGGTCATCAATACAAGGTTCAGGTTTCACGAGCAACTGGGGGTGAAACAAATGTCGATCTCAGTACAGTGATATTGGGAATAAAGCAGCAAGATCCTAGTGAAATTCAGTCCAAACTGGAGTCTAAAATTCAGGATCCGCAAAGATTAAGAACCAGTAAAGAGTTGCAACATTTTCCACATCTTCTGAGCCAGATTAATCAGCAGACTACTCTTGATCATGAGAAAGATCTGGTGAAAAATCACTTAGAGCAGGCACAAACCCACTCGCAAGCTTCTTGGATGAGAATGGCTTCCCCTCCCTTTCACCCCAGTGATTCTTCCCCAAAATCAAATGAAACGCTTTTGAGGACCATGCTTCAGCTCCAGGCAAATTCACCTGAGCAGACACATCCAAAACAATATATTAGAGGTTCCAATGAATCAAAAGGAGTCATAGGGCAATCTTGCTACCAGAACGTTACACAGGGTGAGCAAATGCCAGCACTATTCAAGAGTGAAGGAGCACAGCCGCCTCATCATTTTACTCCTGATTTGCACATCCCATTCCAAAAGCACTCGCCACAATCCAAAAAGATGAACGATCAGCAGCAAAATTCAAGGCACTTTAACCTTCAATCACAATCTGAACTCCACCTTGAACAAGCTTTGGAGGCACAGTTAAAACCCCAGCACTTAGATCTTCCATTTGAGGATGACCAATTCATACGTTCACAAATTTTGCCTCCAGTACTCCAGACTCAGCCAATACAACCACCACAGAATTCACAAGTAACAATGAACCCCACACAACAAATAAAACCCACAAAATTGCCCCAAATCTTCACAAGCAACAGCCAAGAGCAGCAAGGGGAAGGAACATCCTTAAATCGGCTTAAATTAGAAGAGTGCTTTGAAGTGGGAAGTAATTACTACAAATCAGTTGAGTTCCCAATACAGGCTCCCCAGACCAGAGTGGACCATATTTCAAATACAGCCAACAAAATCTCCCATTATAATCAGACAAATAATGTAATGAAGCATTCCTGCTCAAACAGCATGCATTTGGTTTCTGAGAGGAAGGAAGATCCCATATACGCAGATCTCTTAACTCAAAATATATCTCGCAACTTGCAGCACATGCAATATTATCCAAATAGCATAACTCCTAACCAAGATCTGCCCCAGGGCTTTCAGGAACAAATTCCTTCATCTCCACCAACTTCATTTCCACAGCTGCCCTTCCAGCAAACACAGGAATATTCTAACATGACTACCAACTTGAATAACTCACAAGCTAGTCAGATTCAGCACACTTACTCACCCTACAGTCAGCAAGCAGCATCCCATGCAATAGATCAGAGTCACGGACACTGTCTTTCCTCACAACCTCACAAAGATTTTCAAAAGCATGCTGCTATTAGATGGCATATCTTGAATAAACAAGCTAATCAAAATAAATCTGAGTCATGTCAAGCTATGGGCTTCAAATCTGTCAAAACTGAAACCGGCTCAAAGGTGAATGCTTGCCTTCCTCCACCAGTTGGACAGTTGGAAAACAAACCATGGAAGAAAGCAATTAAACAAGAGGTTCAGCATTTTGGTTGCGAGAACCTGCAACAAAGGAGTATCATTGAAACCATGGAGCAGCAGTTGAAACAGTTTCAGGTCAAAACACCCTTTGACCATAAGTCCCTTACTATCAAATCACCCAAACAGGTCAAAATCGAGGCTGCAGGACCCATTACTATTCTGACAAGGAATTGTAATGGTGCAGATTTCAACAACCATGCTGCCTCTTTAGAACAACAAGCCATTCATTCTAATGAAAAAACACCAACGAAAAGAAGTGCTGGAACAGCCCTCAATAATTTCTTGGAATCACCTTCTTCGTTACTAGATACACCTTTAAAAAACTTGCTGGACACACCTGTCAAAACCCAGTACGATTTTCCTTCATGTAGCTGTGTGGGTAAGTTTTGATTGCTATTGTTTACAAAACAAATACTAGAAATTCTGCCAATTTTTTATAGTTTATTAAGAAAGGGTAAGCTTCCCCAATTTGGAATTTTAGTTATGTTGTTAAGAAACATCATGCTGTAGAACAAAAATTATTATTAAACCTTACAGATATTTTATTTGTTTTCACCCTTCACCTTGAATGTTTAGATAGACAGTATAGACCAGTGATGGCGAACCGTTTTCCCATCGCATACCAAAAGCAGAGGGGGGTCATGCGCGGGCATGCCCACACCCATAATTCTATGTGTGTGACACCCCACACACACAGACACACATGCGCGTGTGACCCCTGTATTCCCCCCACTTTTGGCATACGATGGACCCGTTTTTCATCCTCCCCAGGCTCCAGAGGCTTTCTAGGAGCCTGGGGAGGGCAAAAATGGCCTCCCCTGCCAACCCCCCTGCCACCCCTGGAGCCCCTTTGGAGCCTTCCCTGAAGCCTCTAGAACCATGATGACGAACCTATGGCACACGTGCCACAGGTGGCACGCGGAGCCCTTTGTCAGGGCACATGAGGTGTTGCTTTGTCAGCTGGCCAGCCCGCATGCGTGCACTGGCCAGCTGACTTTGGCCTTCTTTAGGGACCATTTTTCACCTTCCAGACTTCCAGTTTGTCCATAGGGCTGTTTTGTGCCTTCTGGAGCTTTCAGGGAAACCTCTTGAAGGCCTCTGAAGTGAGCCTTCAGAGGCCTTCAAGAGGCTTCCCTGAAAGCTCCGGAAGGCTCCGGAAGGAGGGCTAAAACTGACCCCATGAGCAAACCGGAAGTATGTTCCTGAACTTCTGGTTTGCCCGTAGGGCCGTTTTTTTGTGCTCTGGAGGCTTCAGGGAAGCTCCTGAAGCCTCTGGAGGGCCTCTGGTGTGGGGGAGGCTATTTTCACCCTCCCCAGGCTCCTATAAAGCCTCTGGAGCCTGGGGAGGTTGAAAAAAGCACACCAAAAATGGGGGGGGGGCTTGCACGACCCTCCTGTGTTCCCCCCCCTTTTGACACGCGAGCCAAAAAAGGGTTTGCTATCACTGCTCTAGAGGGAAAAAAATGGCCGAAAATGAAGGCTGAAGTCAGCTGGCCAGCACACGCATGCACACTGGAGCTGACAGGGCAACGCTTCATGTGCCCTAACAAATGGCTGCTCGTGCCATAGGTTCACGTGTGTAGACTATACCAGGGGTCTGCAAAGTCGGCTCTTTTAAGACTGGTGGACTTCAACTCCCAGAATTCCCCAGCCAGCATAGCTGGCTGGGGAATTCTGGGAGTTGAAGTCCACCAGTCTTAAAAGAGCCGACTTTGCAGACCCCTGGACTATACCAAAGCTGGGTGGTATAAAACGTTTAACACATACCGATTAATCTTTTCATTTCTTTTTTTTTTTTTAAACAGAACAGATAATTGAAAAAGATGAGGGCCCTTTCTATACTCACCTTGGAGCTGGTCCTAATGTCGCTGCTATTAGAGAAATAATGGAAGAAAGGTAATGGATTAGAAAAGCATGCAGCAGATTAAAATTTATCACTTTTGCATGTCAGGATTTCTTCCAATCTGTGTGCACAAATAACACCATCATTGCAAGCCATTGTAATTTTTGCTAGGTTGTCTATTGTAGCATTACCAATCCTGGTCAGAGTCTGTTTAATGGAGTGTCACAATATTGGTCTGCAATAACCCTAACCCTAACCCTAACCCTAACCCTAACCCTAACCCTAACCCTAACCCTAACCCTAAGCTGCCCACTCCAGGTAGATGCCAGCAAATGCCTACATGAACAGGCATTCATTGGTCTGTCCAATAAAATGGGCAGCAGCTGAATAATGAAATCAATGGTCATTCTTGAATGCATAGCAGAGGCACTTTAAGAAATCTCTCTGTTAAATCACAACAAAATACAAACTCTGGTTTTTCTATTTACTCTGAAGAAATAAATGAAGAGTAAGAAAGAAAAGGAAGGAAGGAAGGAAGGAAGGAAGGAAGGAAGGAAGGAAGGAAGGAAGGAAGGAAGGAAGGAGCATAATCAATTAAACACTCATGGATATAAATTTCCAGTGAAATTTGAAGACCCATTAATCAATAACACATACACACAAACACACACTTTACATAGTAGTATTCTATGTTTAAGTAACATTGACAGTGCTTGTATAAAACCTGTTTGATCTATTGCAACCTTTTCCAACTTGTGCACTCTCTATATATGATGACTTAGTTGTCAGCCAATGTAGCCATTGGTAAAAATTTCTGGGAGTTGAATTTTACATGCCTGAAAAATGGCTGGGTTGTGTTAAGCTCAAGTGAATTCTGGATCCTTGCTGTTGTTTTCCTTGCAATATAAAATTTTCTGTACTTTGAGGGAAGCTTCATTTGCTTCATTGAAACATAAACTCGATCTTTAACAAGCAAAAATGCAAGTGTTCTTTTTTTAAATATAAATATACATTTAGTAAAAACTCAAAACATTTTTATGTTACAAATATAAAGCAAAATTAACTTTCCTCATTAAAGTGCTTTTGAAACATTTGGGTTTGGTTTGGCTTGTTTTGATTTGGTTTGGATTTGCTATCTCCTTGAAATCTGGACCAAGCTAATTAAAATGCTACGGATAGTAAATAATCTCAATACAAGAAAGGATTTTAAGACATAAAGTAAAAGTTTCCTGTGTTCTTATATTTACATTTACATTTATATGAACTTCATGTTTTTATATTTATTAGTTTCATGATTTGATTTTTTTTTAAAGGTATGGACAAAAAGGCAAAGCCATCAGAATAGAGAAAATTGTCTACACAGGAAAAGAAGGCAGAAGTGCTCAAGGGTGCCCTATAGCTAAATGGGTAAGAATAACCTATAATAATAAATAATAAACCTTATAAAGGATATTGTTCATCTCTGTAGATATAAGTAGTGCATGTTGGCAAAAATAAATCTTATTCAGATTTTTTTTAATCACAGAATTTAACTGGGAATATATTTTAAATAAAATATGACAGATTAATAATAGTTCTATTTTGGAAATTTTATAGAAGATGTATGCCAGGATGAAATTATTATCTTATGTACATAGGTCCTTTAAAAATCTGTGGACCTGCAATCTCATTATGTTATATCTTTTTAAATTATGCTAGGTTTATTCTATCTTGCCTTTCCAAATCTGTTATTAAAATTTGAAACTCACAGCTCACGGACCTAAAGTTGGAATTAAGCTCTACAGTTCATGAATTTGTAATACCAAATTATCATTGTTACTGTTATCATGTTAGACATGATAACAGTGTTCCGATATCTCAGGGGTTGCCACAAAAAAGAGGGAGTCAAACTATTCTCCAAAGCACCTGAGGGTAGAACAAGAAGCAATGGGTGGAAACTAATCAAGGAGAGAAACAACTTAGAACTGAGGAGAAATTTCCTGACAGTTAGAACAATTAATCAGTGGAACAGCTTGCCTCCAGAAGTTGTGAATGCTCCAAAACTGAAAGTCTGTAAGAAGATGTTGGATAGCCATTTGTCTGAAATGGTATAGGGTTTCCTGCCTAGGCAGGGGGTTGGACTAGAAGACCTCCAAGGTCCCTTCCAACTCTGCTATTGTATTTGTATTACCTTTTAATGTATAATTGTGTAGAAGATATAATGATGGGTAATTAATCCATCTAGTCCAGTGATGGTTAACCTTTTTGGCACCAGGTGCTGAAACTGGAGCATGCATGCACTGGAGTGCCGGAACCTGGAAGAGACCAGCTGGCTGGCGCACATGTGCATGGCAGCCAGCTGCTTTTCTGGGTTCCGGTGTGCATATGCACATTGGCCAGCTGGTCTGGCATGCATGCACCCTGCCCAGCTGCTGTTTTCCGGGTTCCAGCACTCGCATGCATGCTGGTCAGTTGTTCTTCATGCAAAGACCAACTGGCTGGCATGCATGAATGCATGCAACAAAACCCGGAAGAGCAGCTGGTGATGGTGCGCATACCCACAGGGAGGGCTTTCCATGCCACCTCTGGCACGTGTGCCCACAGGTTTGCCATCATGGATCTGGTCCATTGTCTTTCCTAGCTCATAGTCGCTCTTTCAAGTTGTAGGCAGATGCTTATCCAGTCCTGCTTTGAAAATTTCAAACAAGGAAAGAAACTTCAAGCTGAATCAGAACTATGGTATGCAGAAGATATGCAGAAGTCTGGTTTACCCAAAACTGGACAAAAGCATGTCGCCTGCTAACCTGAAATTCCATAATTTTTTACAGGAAAAATATTTTTGGTATACTTTCAGGTGATTCGTCGAAATGGAACTGAAGAAAAACTTCTTTGTTTAGTGCGAGAACGTGCAGGCCACCACTGTGAAACAGCTGTGTTAGTTGTACTTATCTTGGTGTGGGAAGGAATACCTCAGAGCCTAGCAGACAAGCTGTACTCTGAATTGTCTGACACTTTAATGAAGTACGGCACACTCACAAACCGGCGGTGTGCACTCAATGAAGAGTAAGTGAAGTATGTACTTCCTTCACCTCCAGGAAGTAAAATTTTCCTGTAGTTTAAATATAAACGGCATAGATCGTAATCAACATTGTTTCCTCATTTAGCATACAATAAATGTGTTCAAACTGCAACTCCTAATATTCCCAAATAGCAAGGCCAGATTGGCAAACAAGTTACAAATCTGGGACTTCCCTTCACTGTAAAAGCAGGGTAAGTAGGTATGTGTCATCAGGGGTGGGCTTCAAAATTTTTAGCAAGGGGTTCTCTGTCTGGTTGCTGGGTGGGCATGGCCATGGTGGGCATTCAGGGGTTGGTTCCTGCCGGCATTACTACCGATTCGAAGCCCAAAAGAATTTGCAGTGTTCAATATCTCAGGGGCTGCCACAAGGAAGAGGGATTCCAGCTATTCTCCAAAGCACCTGAGGGCAGGACAAGAAGCAATGGGTAGAAACTAATCAAGGAGAGAAGCAACCTAGAACTATGGAAGAATTTCCTGACAGTGAGAACAATTAATCAGTGGAACTATTTGCCTCCAGAAGTTGTGAATGTTCCAACACTGGAAGTTTTTAAGGAGATATTGGATAACCATTTGTCTGAAGTGGTGTAGGGTTTCCTGCCAAGGCAAGGGGTTGTTCTAGAACAGGGGTCTCCAACCTTTGCAACTTTAAGTCTGAAGGACTTCAGCTCCCAGACTTCTCCAGCCAGCAAAGTCTGGGAGCTGAAGTCCTTCAGACTTAAAGTTGCAAAGGTTGGAGACCCCTGTTCTAGAAGACCTCCAAGGTCCCTTCCAACACTGTTATTCTGTTAAGTCCTAAGGAGCCATAGTTCCTCGTTCCTCGTATCCTGCTTTTAGTTCAGGCATTGATAGTACTCTCTCCTTCCGTTTTCACCACAACAATAACATACCTTTGGGCAAAGAGAATGACTGGTGCAGAGTTACCCAGATAGCTTCCATGACTGAGCTGGAGGTGAATCTGTGCCTCACCATGCCTACCACAGTCTGTTCAACACTATACTACACTGGCTCTTATTTAATTTAAAACAGCTTCTTTTCAATAGTAATCAGAGGCAGTATATGATAAATATGTGATAAATATACGATAAAGAAACTGCTTTAAAAATAGCTGTGGTATATTGGCAGTATACTGATAACCCTTGCTATTTTTTCCCCCCTTAGACGAACCTGTGCTTGCCAAGGTCTCAATCCTGAGACTTGTGGTGCTTCTTTTTCTTTTGGTTGTTCCTGGAGTATGTACTATAATGGTTGCAAATTTGCCAGAAGCAAGATCCCAAGAAAGTTTAAACTGTTAGGCGACGATCCAAAAGAGGTAGGGTTGTCCTTCAATTATTTTTCCTGGAGAGAGAGGGAGTGAGAGAGAGGCAAGGGGAGAGAGGGAGGGAAGAGAGTGGGAAAAAGAAAGAGATAAATTATTATTATTTTTGGGGTAATTTTTTTTTTCATTTTCATAACATTATTGCATAGCCAACATCGTATTGTATTATTAAATGTTTACATCAATTCATCTTACCATCAACTCCCCAAAAACAATTATTGGCTCTTCTGCTATCCTTACACCATATTTGTACCTTATCCATCACTTTCTTCTCCCACTCTCCTCCCCCTCCCTACCTCCTTTCTTCCCTCTGTCATCCTTCTCTTCTCTACTTCCCTTTCCTCTCTCCTTCTCCTCTCTCCCCTTTCCACTCCTCCTTTCTCTCCTCCTCTTCCTCCCTCCTTGCCCTTTTTCCTATCCCTCTCTTCTTCCCTTACCTCTCTCCTTTTCTTCCCACTCTTCATCTCATTTACTTGGTGTATTACAGCTGCTGACCAAGCTCCATTTTGTGTTGATGGTATTTATAGTTCCTTTTTTTTTTTGACATAAACACAAATAATACAAACTTCATTAAAAAAAAGTGAATTTTTTTTTTAAAAGTTCACTCTAGGTAGAATCCTTTAAAGGATATTTTAACCGGGTGCTCGTAAATTCTATGCCTCGAAAGAGATAAATTATTGTGATGAGATTCGGTACAAAAAGATTGGCAGTGTCAACAGTCCATTTTTGTTTTATTTAGTCTGGGTATTCGGCTTCAACTCTACATTTTTGTTGTTTTTATTTGTGAGTTTTAAACATTGCTCTTCTATATAAAGAATTCGAAGAACCGAAACAATACATAAGTGGGATCAGTTGGGTTTAATATGGAATCACATTGTTTAGAATTCAAATAAATATATCCAAACCCACTTCCAGTGGGAGTATTTTCAATTTGTCCATTCCTGACAGATGTTGATTCACATCTTGCTTAAATAGTACTAGTAGATATCCCATTATTTCCCCAAGCCAATCTGTCATATTGCTGAACATTTTTCTAATTTTAAGACAGACGCTGCTTTCCTGCCGTTTCTATTCACTGATTCTATTGCTTTTTGGAACAACGGAGGATAACAGCAGCCTCCATTATCTACACAAAAGTCCTTCAGATATTTGAAAACAGCCATCATTTTACCCCATGCTCTTCTTGGGACATAGTTTTATGATCTGTCGAATCACATTACACTGAATGAAATAACCATAAGTGTTTTCAGAATTAAAGCTATTAGCTAAAAGTAGTAATTAGCTGTTAATGAGTGAAGTTCTTTTTTAAAAAAAAAAATAGGAAGAAAAGCTAGAATCTAATCTGCAAACTTTGTCAACTCTGATGGCACCCACTTACAAGAAATTGGCGCCTGATGCATATAACAACCAGGTGAGTAAAGAAAAACAGAAATGTAAGATTCATTGCTTTGTTTTACCAATTTATTTATTTATTTATTTTTCACATTTATAACCTGCACCCATCTCACCACAAAGGGACTCGGGGCGGCGAACAGAGATTTAAAATCAATTATACATAAATACAAAATATTATTAAATAATAACTAAATTAAATCAATACCCTGCTTAAAATAAGTTTAAATTTAAAACCCAAATTACAATTTTGATTTGTTATAAAATAATGGGTGTGGAGTAGATCATGCTAGGCCGGCCAGATGAAAATAATAAGTTTTTAGGTGCCGGAGAAACAAGCGGAGGTCTGTGATGGAACGGAGGTCGGGATGTAGGCCATTCCAGAGGGTAGGGCCCACCACAGAGAAGGCCCTTCCCCTGGCATTGTCCGGTCGATGGCACCCGGAGAAGACCCTCTCCCTGGGAGCGAGTCGCTCGAAGGGATGTATAGGCTAAAAGACGGTCTCGAAGGTAGCTAGGCCCCGTGCCATGGAGCACCTTGAATATGGTCATCAAAACCTTGTAACGCACCCGGTAGGTCACAGGTAGCCAGTGCAGCTCGCGCAGGAGTGGTGTTATGTGGGAATGTCTTGAGATTCCCATGATCACCCGCGCAGCCGCATTCTGGACCAACTGCAACCTCCGAGTGCATCTCAAGGGGAGCCCCATGTAGAGAGCGTTGCAGTAGTCCAGACGAGAAGTCACGAGTGCTTGAGTGACTGTGCGAAGGACCTCAATGTATAAGTCTCCCAAGACTTTGAAAGAAACTACCATACTTAGAAGGTAGAATTCATTTATGAAGCTGCATATTATGTATTAATTATACATTATATTATTCATTAATACGAAAGAATTAGAGATGGAGTGTTGCAGTGGCCTACAGGTGGAGCTCTCACCTCACAATCAGGAGTCTCTGAGGTAGAGGCAGTTATCTCTCTCTCTGGCTACTCTGAGAATATATTTGCTGAACGAAACTCTGCATTGGCAACAGGAAGGGCATCCGGCCATTAAAACACTCTGCTAGCTCCATTCAGTTACCCAGATTCTACCCCGCAAGGGATTATGGAGTCGTTAAATGAAGATGATGAAAGAATTAGAAATCAACAAAAAATTAACTGGTTAATTTAAAACACGGTATTTGCAAGAGTCAAAATTTCCAGAAACTAACTGTGGTGACATACAATATGTTCAGCTTATGGCAGTGGTGAAATGCAATTTTTTTTTACTACTGTTCTGTGGGCGTGGCTTGGTGGGCATGGCAGGGGGAGGATCCTGCAAAATCTCCATTCCCATCCCACTCTGGAGCCAGCCAAAGGTGGCATTTGCTAGTTCTCCAAACTATTCAAAATTTCTGCAATCGGTTCTCCAGAACCTGTCAGAACCTGCTGGATTTCACCCCCAGCTTGTGGATTTACACAGATAGATGATAGATAGATGATAGATAGATAGATAGATAGATAGATAGATAGATAGATAGATAGATAGATAGATAGATAGATAGATAGATAGATAGAGCTTGAAAGGCTACATTTGAAGTGCCATCACCAACAGAAGTAGAGCAATAGATATATTTCAGCCATTCTTAATCACAGTGATGCCAAAATGACGAAATCTTGTTATGTTATTAAGGAGAAGAGCTTGGATTATCACGTGGTGATGCATATTCTGTTACCAGCTGGAAAGTGAGGTTGCCGGGCGGCTCCTCATGCGCATGATCACCTCACGGCTGCTGTGTTGCGCTGCTGCGACAGCGCAACACAGCCGTTCACTCTGAGGCTGTGCCCGGCTCTTTGAGAGCCTGATCACAAGACAGCCGCCGCCCAGCAACCTCAAAACAATACCCCCTCTCCCGATAATGCCCAAGCCATATTTTGGGGGTTAAAAGAAAATAAGACCCTGTCTTATTTTCGAGGAAACACGGTATGTTAAAGCTGAATTTTCCCAAATTCCCTTTTGCAAAGTGGATTCTTTTTTAAATTGGGAAATGATGAGAACAAATAGCGGGATTCCTTCCAATATTTCATTTTATGATTTTTTTGGGAATTTATTTATTTATTTATTTATTTATTTATTCATTTATTCATATTTATATACCGCCCTATCTCCCAATTTGAATGTCTATGTGACTACTGCTGGTGAATAGCATCTGTCATTATGAAAGGGAGAGAAAATGAATAGATGAAATTAAGAAGTCTACTACAGCCTATTAATGCTCGCTAATAATTTTAGACCAATGAGCACTGCCAATTTCAGACTATTGTATTTGTTCCCAGCTTGGCTATAGTCCTGCGGTGCTACAACTTCAGAGTTTTAAAAGTCTATTTGCAAGAGCAATTTGGTAACACGCGGTTGGTGAATTAAATAATATAAATATAAGGGGTCTTGGTGCTCTCTGAGCTTGCTTATTTTCTTGCAGGCGTTTCATTACCTTTACAAGGTAACATCATCAGTGGTAGTAAGAAATGCTGTTGGCTGTCAGTTTATATTCTGGTGACTTGCTTGTGGATGGCCTTAGAGATTCTTTGGTTGGGCTGTTCACTGATGGTTCTTCTGCAGTTCCTTGACTGGGGTACTGTTTACTTGATTATTGGTCTGAAGTTAACCTTGGAGTTAATCTATATAAACATATTTGTGTCTAGATTGAACATGAAAACAGAGCTCCTGAATGTCGTCTGGGTCTAAAAGAAGGTCGCCCATTCTCAGGGGTCACTGCCTGCTTGGATTTTTGTGCTCATGCTCATAGAGACCTACACAATATGCAGAATGGTAGTACATTGGTAAGTCAGTGGGTTCACCAAGCCATTACTCGTGCACAACAAACCTCTTGCATTAAGTTCCTTATTTTTCATAATCTCTATTTCTATTAAACAGGCACATGATGGCTACTAAGGAAAATTGTGAAATATTGCATCAGTATGAATGCTAATTCGCTAGGCTTTTAATTTTTCTAAAATGAGATTCTCAAGGTTAATTAGGGGATGCAGTGGCTCGGTGGCTAAGACGCTGAGCTTGTCAATCAGAAAGGTCGGCAGTTTGGCGGTTCAAATCCCTAGTGCCACATAATGGAGTGAGCTCCCGTTACTTGTCCCAGCTTCTGCAGTTCGAAAGCATGTAAAAATGCAAGTAGAAAAATAGGAACCATCTTTGGTGGGAAAGTAATAGTGTTCCGTGCACCTTTGGCATTTAGTCATACTAACCACATGACCGCGGAGGCGTCTTTGGACAGCGGTGGCTCTTTGGTTTTGAAACAGAGATGAGCATTGCCCCTTAGAGTCTGGAATGATTAGCAGATATGTGCCAGGGGAACCTTTACCTTTACCTTAGAAGGTTAATTCTTAAATTCCTTGCTCCTGTTTGCCCTCTTCTTCTTCTTTTTTTTTTTGTACAGTGAAATAAAGTGAAATTGGAAGTTTAAAATATATAGTTGTGATTGACTTGTGCAGAATGTATGCATTGGAGTACACATAAATTTTGCTGTAAAGTTAGTACTTTTTTTTCAGACATACAAGATTGAAGCCCTTTGCAAGAACTCTGGGAAAGGAATAGGAAAATAATATTGGCAATATGGTATAAAGAAAACTTATATGCAATGTTTTATAGGCGGCATCTCCCACCTGCGAGAATAACCAAAATGTTTAGAAATTTAGCACCAAATTGTTGGAAATGTGATTATGAATCAGGCACAAACTACCATATGTGGTGGTCGTGCCAAAAAACAAAAGAATATTGGCAGAAAATTCAAATGTGGCTGATAGAGATAACCAAAGAGAAAATAGAATTCAAACCAGAACTATTTCTTTTGGGAATTATAAACAATAAACATAACAAGGGAATAATCTACTTAATAATACATATTATTACAGCAGCAAGAATAGTCTTTGCCCAAAACTGGAAAAACAGGGAAATTCCACAAGAAGAGGAAGTAATTAGGAAAATTTTAATTTGTGCTGAAATGGATAAATTGATTTTGGAATTGAAGAACAAAGACGAATCAGAATATTATAAGATTTGGGATAAATTTTATTGATGGTTGAACAAAAAGGGAAAGACCCAAAATAAGCAATGATTAAGATTCATAGAATGGAGATTAGAATTATGTATGAAATCATAAGAGTGAAAATGTATAAGACAAGACTAAAGCAACATGAATGGAAATACGATATCCTTATATTTGTAAATACTGAATAGACCAATTGTAAATAAGCGTGGTGATTATAATATTTAACTTTATATTGTGGTATGTATGGCAAAGACATTGCCAGGTTGGTTACATTATGTCCAATGTTTTAATGTGTGTTTAATAATAAACTTTTGAATAAAAAAAAAAGATTGAAGCCCTTTGAAAGGCATTCCATGTACTCATAAAGCATATGTCCTCTACAGTTATGTATTCATCCGATTTCTCATACATCCCTTTGGAAATCTAGCATGATGTAGCAGTTAAGGCATCGGACTAGAAACTGGGAGAGTGTGAGTTGTAGTTTGATCTTGGGCAAAAAGCCAGCTCAGTGATCTTAGGCAAATCACTTTCAGCCACTTTCAACTTTCAGAAGCAATGACAATGGCAAACCACTTCTGAAAATTCTTGTTAAGAAAACTGCAGGAAATTATCCAGGCAACCTCCAAGATACCTGCTGGGACTGAAGAAAATAATAATCTGTTTTATCTGTCATCTTTCCTTCCCATTTTCCCCTCAACTTTGCCATGGCTAATCCTTTTTTGCTAATTCATCATCTCTTTACATCTCATGCCTAGCCGTTGTGACTTTCTGTTTGCTGATGATTGCCGTATTCTTAGTAAGTGCTCCAACTCCATAATCCAAGGGATTTTTCTTGCTGTTTCTTGCTGTTCATCTTTCAGAGTCATACCTTATGTTAGACCATTCCCTTAGCTGTTCTGGTCTTTGTTCTCATACAAACAATCATATCCTTCATAACCTTTGTCTAAATTTGTAATTGCCTTCTTCCCTAGGATTAATATCCTCTTTACTTCTTCACTGCACTGTACATCTTTATCTATTCTTGAATTCAAGAAAACAAAACTATCTACCATCTTCACTTCTTCACCATCAACTGTAAGTTCTCTTAGCATTCTGGTTAACACTATTTTTGCTTTTCTAATATTTAACATTAACTCAGATATTTCACTTTCTACTTTTTCTTTCATAATGGACTCTTCTGCATCTTTCTTACTTGGGCTGATAAAGTGCTATCATCTGCAAGTCTCAAGTAGTTCATTTTTTATCACCAATTTTTATTCCAGTAGACATATCTTCTCGAGAGTCTTTTTTCTACATTATTCTGTACCTTTCTTCTATCCTAATTTTTCCAGCAATCATTCTTATATATGCATATTTCCCCATTCTACTCATCTTCTGATATATTACATATACAGTATATCATACTTTCATTTCCTAAAGTCACTCTACTTTCACTTCAGTTTCATGTCTTCTTTTTCTTCCCTGCCTATTTGTCCAATGATCTGTTCTTAATATTGTCAACATATGAATCATCCCATATTTAGAACCTTTTATGAGTCTTATATCCTTCTCTCACTCAATTTTTTTTATCATTATCACCTCAATGACCATTTTAGATTTACATTCATTTCGCTACAATGTCTTTAAAAGCTCATACTCATCAAATGGACATTATTATTTATTTTTGAGTCCCTGAATCACCCATATTTTTTCTATACTTTCTTATCTTACACTATCCATTAAATCCTCATCAATTTCTTCTGGATTCTATTTATCCAAAATGTTGCTTTTTTCCAAAACCCATATTTGATTCTTCCACTACTATCATTTATCATCACCAATCTATAGATTCATATTTCCATATACACAATATTCTAGATGAATTACATTTTGATGCAATATTTTGTTTTTTCCTTTCTAGTTAAGCCTATGGCTTCCTTTGTCTGCATATATCAACTTTGAACAAACAAAATCAAACTTTCTTCTTTCAGATCAATTACATCCTCCCTATTTTTCACAGTTTTATAGACACGCAATATAACTATGCCATAGTTATTATTTGTGGGGATAATAGATTCTCTACTTCCATAGTAGACTTCCAAAGTCTACTACCAATGGACTTTGGTCCATTTGGTAAAACTTTCACATAACATTTTTAGTTAAATAAAGAATGTGTAGTCAAGGTTATTTTAGTCATATCTATTTCTTCTACAGCATTCTGTACTAATGGTAATGGAGAGAATTAACCAGTTTGGGCCAATATGCCAATAGTACAACCCTTTCGTAGCCCAGGCTTGTTCATCCCATTATTATGCAAACTACAGTCTCTAATGTCGGGACTGCTTTGTAAGCCAGCATATTATCATAGGCATTGTATCAGCATTTAACACATTTTGTATTTGATACAGACTTTTTTAGTGCCTTCTGTCATTGTGCTTGTAGTAAACAAAACATTAATTAAATATTCTGATCCATAAGTTTCACATTTCTAAAATATCCAATTAGATATGCTTAATTTCCACTTTAGCAATTCTGCAAGATTTCCTCAGTTTCTACTTCTTTTGTCATATGTTCCAGTTGTATGTGTCATTCTAAAAAGAGGAACTCGGTGTCAGCACTTGAGATAAACAGACTTCCTTGGGTATGGCCTTGTTGTCATTTCTAAACTACTTAGGAAACTTCGTTCTTCCCATTAAGGTTGTTTTCTGACATGACAATATCATTATACAGTATCCAAATTTCTCCATATATTTTTCTCGAATGCCATACAGAAGTGGTTTGCCATTTTCTTCTTTCAGCTTTGTTTTAAGTTCCTTCTCTTAGATGGGCTGGCTGAAGACAGCTGAGAAATCCATTCATTTGCTAAGGTGAAATTAATCATTTCCCAAGGCAATGTAAAAGGAATACAATACTGATCTCTTGAGCATGAGTGCCAATGAAGATTGGTTGCTAGATATATTCCCAAAGTGCTACTTCTACATTGATCACCAAATTTGAAATCTTGCAATCAATCATTCCCTTATTGATTGACATATTTTAACTTTTGTTTTGATTTAATGGAAATTTATTAGGATTAAACCGAAAAGACCACTCCCTATTCAGCAATGTTTAGCAATCTGTATGCTGATGTGAATATGTATGTGAAGAAGTACACCTCATGTAAAAAAATGTTTTTTCAATGTTAACATATTTGGGCCTATCAATATTTTATCTTCAAGCAGCATATAAAAGTAAAGGTGACACAACTGAACAAAAACATGAAAAAATGACTTTATTATTTATTAAATTTATTATTTGCAATTATTGATTCAACAAAAAAGATAATGCCATTTACTTCTGTAGAAAAACTAAGTTGGCTCTAATTTCTGATATTTGGAAGAAACCAACCCCACGTTGCAGGGTTTTTTAAAAAAAATAAAAAAATAAAGAATAGAATAGAATAGAATAGAATAGAATAGAATAGAATAGAATAGAATAACAAGAATTGGAAGGGACCTTGGTGGTCTTCTAGTCCAACGTCCTGCCTAGGCAGGAAACCCACTTCACCAATTCAGACAAAAGTTGTCTCTCTTCTTAAAAACTTCCAGTGCATTCACAACTTCTGGAGGCAACTTCTGTTTCACTGATTGATTGTTCTAACTGTCAGGAAATTTCTCCTCAATTCTAAGTTGCTTCTCTCCTTGATTAGTTTCCACCCATTGCTTCTTGTTCTACCCTCAGGTGCTCTGGAGAATAGCTTGACTCCCTCTTTTTTGTGGCAGCCCCTGAGATATTGGAACACTTCTACCATGTCACCCCTGGTCCTTCTTTTCATTAAACTAGACATACCCAGTTCCTGCAACTGTTCTTCATATGTTTTAGCCTCCAATTCCCTAATCATCTTTGTTGCTCTTCTCTGCACTCTACAAGCAAAGCGGAAGTGACTTCCAGTTTGCTTGTAGCATCGTTTTTAGTCCTCCGGAGGCTTCAGAGAAGCTCCTGAAGCCTCCGGAGGGCCTCAGGGGAGCTGTTTTTGCCCTCCCCAGGCTCCTATAAAGCCTCTGGAGCCTGAGGAGGGTGAAAAAAGCTTGTAAAAAATGGGGGGGCAGCCTGTCATGCGTGCATGCACACTGGGGGCACGCATTGCATTATGGGTGCAGCACACCGGCACACGACCCCCCCCCCGACTCCCTTATGGCACACGAGCCTAAAAAGTTTCGCCATCGCTGGTCTAGATTATTTTAGATTGTTATATTTTTATTTGTTATTGTTGCTTTTAATGGGTTACTGTCCCCCGGGGAAGCTATTGAAAAATAGAATATTTGTGGTTAAAAATAATCCATGTTTAATTTAGCTTGACAAGCTGCCTCTCAGGAAAAAATTAGCCATGTGTGACTATCATGATCATAATCGTTCGTAGGCCAAGTTTAACCTCGCGTCATTTGTTGGTCCAAATGTATCTTCCATCATATTATTTTAACAGGTCTGCACACTTACCAGAGAAGACAATCGTGAAATTGGCCAAACACCAGAAGACGAACAATTGCACGTGCTACCCTTGTATAAAATATCCAATGTAGATGAGTTTGGAAGCACAGAAGGTCAGGAAGAAAAAAAGCGAAATGGTAGCATCCAGGTTCTTAGTTCCTTTCGACGAAAAGTAAGGATGCTGGCAGAACCTGTGAAAACCTGTCGGCAAAAAAAATTGGAAGCCAAGAAAGCTGCAACGGAGAAGCTGGCCTCCTTGGAGAACGGGCCTAACAAACATGAGAGAGAAAAACCGACCACAGCACGTCAAAAGCAGGTCAATGCAGAAGCATCAGCTCATAGCAAGCAATTAGCAGGTACGTTTTTAGTGGGCATTAGCTATGATGTCAGCTCTGTCACATGTCCCATATGGGCTATTTGTACTTTGAACATGAGAAATATGAGACAGGATCACATGGAAATAAAATCTTATGAAAATGGCATATGTCTTAACATGTCACTTATTCCCCAATGTGTGATTAAACAACCAGTCTAGGTTTGAACCCTGCTACAGATTCATTGTGGGATGCAGTGGCTCAGTGGCTAAGACACTGAGCTTGTCGATCAGAAAGGTTGGCGGTTTGAATCCCTACGGTTGCATAATGGAGTGAGCCCCCGTTACTTGTCCCAGCTTCTGCCAACCTAGCAGTTCAAAAGCATGTAAAAATGCAAGTAGAAAAAAATAGGAACCACCTTTGGTGGGAAGGTAGCAGCATTCTGTGCATCTTCGGCGTTTAGTCATGCCAGCCACATGACCACAGAGACATATTCGGACAGCTCTGGCTCTTCAGTTTTGAAACAGAGGTGAGCACCACCCCTGGAGTTGGGAACGACTAGCACGTGTGTGCAAGGGGAACCTTTACCTTTACAGAATCATTGACTTGAATCACAATGCTTTCACTTTGTTGTTGGATGTGAAAATTTCAGAATCTATGGCAAAAAGAGAGGCTTATTTAGGACCAGTCATTTTAGATATAAAGTCAATTGGATTGAAATCAGTGGGACTTTCTTTCCAGAGAAAGAACAGTACATTTACACTGGAGAAGGAGGAATGTATATTTTAGTCCAAGATCATTATACAAGAAGGTTAAATAATTGCTGTTCTGATCAAATTGAACTAAGGGGGTGGTTGCTATTTCAATTTTAAAATATGCACATGAATCATTGGTGGCATTTCTAGTTGAGTCCATGGAGTCAGTTCTTCTTTTACTGAACCAACACATTTTCTTATTTTTCTCAATTGTGTTTAACAATGTTCTATGTTTAATAATGTTGGCAAATTTTTACACAAGTAGAAATACCAGTTGGAATTGGTACTTTTTAACTTTTCAATGACTCTTTTAAATAAGCAGTGAGGTGGCCAAGTTTGCTTAAGATACAGAAGGATCTTGACTAACTTGAACATTGGTGCTATCTAACAAAATGAAATTCAATGGTGAAAAGAGTAAGGTTCTACATTTAGGCAAGAAAAACAAAATGCACAGGTACAGTATAGGTGGTACCTTGCTCAATAATAGTAACTGGGAGAGGGATCTTTGAATCCTAGTGGACAACCATTTAAATATGAGCCAGCAGTGTGCAGCAGCTGCCAAAAAAGCCAACACAGTTCTAGGCTGCATAAACAGTGGAAGAGAATCAAGATCACATGAAGTGTTAATGCCACTTTATAATGCCTTGGTAAGGCCACACTTGTAATTCTGCATTCAGTTTTAGTTACCACAATGTAAAAAAGATGTGGAGACTCTAGAAAGAGTGCAGAGAAGAGCAACAAAGATGATTAGGGAAGTGGAGGCTAAAACATATGATGAGTGGTTACAGGAACTGGGTATGTCTAGTTTAATGAAAAGAAGGACTAGGGGAGACATGATAGCAGTGTTCCGATATCTCAGGGGCTGCCACAAAGAAGAGGGAGTCAAGCTATTCTCCAAAGCACCTGAAAGCAAGACAGGAAGCAATGGGTGGAAACTAATCAAGGAGAGAAGCAACTTAGAACTGAGACAAAATTTCCTGACAGTTAGAACAATTAATCAGTGGAACAACTTGCCTCCAGAAGTTGTGGATGCTTGAACACTGAAAGTGTTGGATAATCTATAAAGAGCTTAAGAAGGATATCTTTTGTGTGGACAAACACATGACAAATGCAATTTAAAGAGATGCCAAATGATGCACATTTTGACAAAAAACTTACTTAACATATATACTGATGGGATCCCAACTAACCAATAAAAATTTTTTTGGGAACACTGTTGATAGCTGAATGAAGATGTTAACACCTTATGTAGTCGCTCTGGGGTGCAGGGGGGGGGGGATCTATGCTGGGAATTACCATGAAAAGGACTGAAGATAAAAGTGACAACCAGCATCATAGTACCCGTATAAATTTCTCACTCATAACTGAAAAAGTATATAATGTTTGGGAGGAAGATGCAAAAGGGAGCAATCAAAACCATCAAGATACTCAAAGAATCTTTTAATGAGAAAAGACTAGAATATTTGAAACCCTTTTATTGGTAGAAAAGATTATTTAAAGGGGACATGTCAATGGGTGTAAATTATATATGGCACCAAGAAAGTAGAAAAGGAGTATTTTTTAAAAATTTTGTTTTGTTAACTTTCACAAGCTCCTGGGGCAGAGCTCATCTAATATAGCTGATTGGCATGGGGTTTACAGTAAACAAAAGAAATGCTTTTTAGTACAGTTAACCATTCAGAATTCATTCAGAACTAGCTATACCCGGCCACGCGTTGCTGTGGCCCAGTCTGGTTAAATGGCCAACCAATCTGTGTGTAGATCTACACCTGCACACACACACAACCACCATATAAGCCCCAACCTACCTACCTACCTACTGTATTTCTCCCTCTCTATCTATCTCTCTACCTACCTACTGTATTTCTTTCTTTCTCCCTCTACCTACCTACCTACCTACTGTATTTCCCCCTCTCTATCCCTCTATCTACCTACCTACTGTACTTTTCCCTCTTTCTCTATTCCTCTACCTACCTACCTAACTACCTAACTACCTACCTACCTACTGTATTTCTCGCTATCTATCTATACACCTACCTACCTACCTATGGTATTTCTCCCTCTCTGTCTATCCCTCTACTTACCTACCGATTGTATTTCTTGCTTTCTCCCTCTACCTACCTACCTACCTACCTACCTACCTACCTACCTACCTACCTACCTACTGTATTTCTCCCTCTCTATCTATCCCCCTATCTACCTACCTGCCTACCTACTGTATTTCTCCCTCTCTGTCTATCCCTCTACCTGCCTACTGTTTTTTTATTTCTCCCTCTATCTACCTACCTACTATATTTCCCCCTCTCTATCCCTCTACCTACCTACCTACCATATTTCTCACTATCTATCTATACACCTACCTACCTACGGTATTTCTCCCTGTCTATCCCTCTACTTACCTACCTATTGTATTTCTTGCTTTCTCCCTCTATCTACCTACCTACCTACTGTATTTCTCCCTCTCTATCTATCCCCCTATCCACTTACCTGCCTACCTACTGTATTTCTCCCTCTCTGTCTATCCCTCTACCTACCTACCTCCTGTATTTCTTTCTTTCTCCCTCTATCTACCTACCTACCTACTGTATTTCCCCCTCTCTATCTATCCCCCTATCCACTTACCTGCCTACCTACTGTATTTCTCCCTCTCTGTCTATCCCTCTACCTACCTATCTACTGTATTTCTCCCTATCTATCTATCCATCCCCCTACCTACCTACCTACCTACCTACCTACCTACCTACCTACCTACTATATTTCTTCCTTTCTCCCTCTACCTACCTACCTACTGTCTCTTTCTTTCTTTCTTTCTTTCTTTCTATCTATCTATCTATCTATCTATCTATCTATCTATCTATCTATCCACCTACCTTCCTACCTACCTACCTACCTACCTTATTTCTCCCTCTCTATCTATCCCTTGGGGGTCATCTAGTCCAACTCCCTGCTAGGCAGGAAGCCCTATACCCATGATGGCGAACCTATGGCATGGGTGCCACAGGTGGCACACAGAACCATTTTTAAGGGCACGCGAGGCATTGCCCTGTCAGCTTCAGTTTGTAGGTGTGCCCTGGCCAGCTGATTTAGGCCTTCTTTTGAGGCCATTTTTTGCCTTCTGGAGGTGGGGGAAGGCTGTTTTCACCCTCCCCAGGCTCCTATAAACACTCTGGAGCCTGGGGATGATGTAAAAAGCATGCCAAATGCAGGGGGTCATGCACATAGCATTACGGATGTGGCACACCTGTGCACATCGCCCCTGCACTCCCCCTGCTATTGGCACGTGAGCCAAAAAAGGTTAGCCATCACTGCCCTATACCATTTTAGACTAATGGCTATCCAACATCTTCTTGAAGACTTCCAGTGTTGGGGCATTCACAACTTCTGGAGGCAAGCTGTTCCACTGATTAATTGTTCTGACTGTCAGGAAATTTCTCCTCAGTTCTAAGTTGCTTCTCTCCTTGATTAGTTTCCACCCATTGCTTCTTGTTCTGCCCTCAGGTGCTTTGGAGAATAGTTTGACTCCCTCTTCTTTGTGGCAACCTCTGAGATATTGGAAGGCTGCTATCCTGTCTCCCCTAGTCCCTCTTTTATTAAACTGTATTTCTCCCTGTCTCTCTATTCCCCTATCTACCTACCTACTGTAATACAATAATACAATAGCAGAGTTGGAAGGGACCTTGGAGGTCATCTAGTCCAACCCCGCTGCTCAAGCAGGAGACCCTATATACCATGTCAAACAAATGGTTTTCCAGTCTCTTCTTAAAAACACATCCAGTGTTGGGCCATCCATAACTTCTGGTGGCAAGCTATTCCACTGGTTAATAGTTCTCACTGTCAGGAAATTTCTGTTTAGTTCTAGGTTGCTTCACTCCTTGATTAGTTTCCACCCATTGCTTCTTGTTCTGCCCTCAGGAGCCTTGGAGAATAACTTGACTCCCTCTTCTTTGGGGCAACCCCTGAGATATCGGAAGGCTGCTATCATGTCTTCCCTATTCCCTCTTTTATTAAATTGTATTTGCTGTCAGATGGGTGATTCTTTGTTACAGTTTGGTTCAGTTCGTATTCAACAGTTTAAAGCAGCTGCCTGCCTCCATGTTTTTACTTCAGAGAACAGTCTTGAGCAATATTTCTCCCCCCCCCCACTCTCTCTGGGCCACCTGGGAGTTTGCTATCCCAGTGCCTTTTTGGCCCCAAGAGGCCGCCGTATGAGGCCTCTTCCAACACTGACAGTTGAAAAACAGCCTGATGGGCGTGGCTACAGGGAAGTTAAAACACATTTCAGTGGGTACATTTTTTTGTGTGTAATTTGCACATGACACACGCGTGCTAGGCACAAAATGAGTAGCTATTCTATTATCGGAAGTCCTTGGCTACATTGTGTGAAAGGTTGGTGTAAATCGGCCCAGTAGTTTTTGAGATTAGTGGATTCGTACAAACTATTTTACATTTTTATTTATATAGATTCATTAGACATCTTTGGATGTCTTTTAAAGATAAAAATAGAAATGTTCAATACTTACAACAAAATGTTCGAAGGTGCTTCAGATCTGGTCTTTGGTACCTTCAGAAGCTTAAAGGAGTCAAATTTTTACCTGGGCTCTTAGAGCATCAAGTAGTTGTGCAGGCTTCAGAAAATACACGGTTGAGGTGAGGTAACAAGGGAGTGTAAAAGTTTGATTGCATCATATTACTGCTTCATTATACTTCCTTCGACCCTTTCTCTGAGCCTGTTTGACTTTAAACCCAAGGAAGGAGAGGGCTTCTTTAAGAAATTAACCAACAGGCAAAGGTAAAGGTTCCCCTCACATATATGTGCTAGGGGGCAGTGCTCATCTCTGTTTCAAAGCTGAAGAGCCAGCACTGTCCAAAGACGTCTCTGTGGTCATGTGGTCGGCATGACTAAATGCTGAAAGCTCACGGAACACTGTTACCTTCCCACCAAAGGTGGTTCCTATTTCTACTTGCATTTTTAAATGCTTTTGAACTGCTAGGTTGGCGGAAGCTGGGACAACTAATGGGAGCTCACTCTGTTACGCAGTGCTAGGGATTCAGACTGCTGACCTTTCTGATCAACAAGTTCAGCGTCTTAGCCACTGAACCACTGGTACAAGGAGGATATTAATGCCAGATATGAAGCACCTTTGCTTACATCAGAATTAAAATATTGCACAACTCTAGAAGGGTTTTGAATACATGTTTCAGGCGAGTACCTGTGTTATTTTTCACACCTGCTGCCAAGCCCTCCTAAGAAATCTGGGAAACAAAAGTGGCAACATTTGAGCCTTGGTCCGATTCATCAAGAAGGCTATTTTTATTTTCAGAGGGGAAAGATGACCGTAACGTTCCTATTTGGTCTGCAGTAATTTCCCATATCTCTTATTTGTGGCATAATTCCATTGTACAAACCTCTTCCATGAAAACCTAGATTGGGCAACATATTTTCATCATTGAACTAATTCTATACAAATGCTAAATATTTTCTTTCCACCTTAAAGCTCTTTCCTTCTCTTTCTTGTGCACAGATCTTTTGCATCTTTCAGGACCAGCTGTGTCACAACAGCAACTTTACCAACATCCATGCCAGGCTCTTCCTTCTAAACCTCAGTCAAATCATGGCAGTTTATACTCTGCTTCTGACCCTTCCAATCTCTATATGAGTCTATCTAATCCAGCTAATCCATATTCTAACTCTACACATCCTTCCAATCCTTACGGAGGATCCAATCCAATGAATATCTACCAAACTTCATCGCAACCTACAGGACCTTATTTGAATTCTTCCAGTCTCATCAATCCCTATTCCATTCATTTAGGTCAAAATAACCAGTATCCTCATTACCCATGCAATGGAAGCTTATCAATAGACAATTGCTCTTATTACAATTCCTATTCTGCTCAGACTCAGCATATGGACTTGTTTAGCTATCAGAGCCAAGATTCTCTGTCTAAACTAAGTCTACCTCCAATACATACGTTGTATCAGCATAGGATTGCAAATAATCAGAATTTTGGGCACAGGTACTTGAATTACGGAAACCAAAATGTGCCAGTAGATGCTTTCAACAAATGCACCTTTAGACCAAATGTTCATCCTGCAGGTTCTTTCCCATCTTATGCCCAGCATGAGACTGATAACCCTTTTATGGACATCACCTCCAGGCTGAAATCTAATCTAAATAATCCAGGTGTGGACTTCATGAATAAAAATGGCGATCACCTGTATCCCCCAGCACACCTTACCCATGACTATCACAGCCTGTTCAATGGCTCTTCTCATTCACTCCATCTCCAGAACAAGAATAGTCAGGCAGCCAATGGGCTGTCAAACCTCTTTCCAGATTTCAACCATAATAGAACTGCTTCCGAAGTAGGTGCAAATAAAACAGAGGTGCTCAATGCAGAGGAGCCTGAGGATGTCTGGTCAGACAATGAGCAGAGTTTTCTGGATCCAGAAATAGGTGGCGTTGCAGTGGCCCCGTCCCATGGATCGATCCTCATAGAGTGTGCTAAACGTGAACTCCATGCTACAACCCCCGTGAAAAACCCCAACAGGAATCACCCTACAAGGATATCGCTTGTCTTCTACCAACACAAAAGTATGAATGAGCCAAAGCACGGGCTGGCTTTGTGGGAGGCAAAAATGGCTGAGAAGGCAAGAGAAAAAGAAGAGGACTGTGAAAAGTATGGTCCAGATTATGTGCCTCAGAAAGTGCATGGCAAAAAAGTAAAACGGGAGCCTGCTGAATTAAACGAGAACCTGGAACCAACCTATTTTAGATTTATCAGGTCCCTTGCACAAAGGACGATGTCTCTTACCACAAATTCCACAGTAACCACATCTCCATATGCCTTTACACGGGTTACAGGGCCTTATAACAGATATATATAAAAGTCACCTTTGTTTATTACCTCATCCTTTAAAAAAAGAGTAATTATTCCCTTTAGATTAGATAGAGTCCGAGCAAGACACAGTATTTTTCTTTTTCACTTGTCATTGAGGAAATCGTCTCCATCCCAGCAAAATAATTTTACCACTGCATCTATTTGGAGCCCTGTCACAAGTAACAATTCGAAACTGAAGCCAAAGTATCCTATGCAAAATGAAGAAGACATAACAACCAACTGGGACTGAAATACTGCTATGACTACTGGTAAAAAAGAATGACCATAATTTTTTTTTAAATGTACATCTATAACCATTTTGCTCAAGAGCAGATAAAGCAAGAGAGTGTTTTTGTGTTTAATGGTGAAAACTCTGTAGTGTTTCTTCTGCAGAAAATTGAAGATTCTGCTAGGTGCTCAACTGATGGTATGCTGAAATGCTTACTGGAAATGTAGTTTTTAGCATAGAACATTTTGTTTGTCTGTTCTTTGTTTGGCTTTGTTTTGTTTTGGCTATGATTTTAACATAAATTAATATTAATCAGGATAGCTACACTTACAACAAAAGCACTGAATTTGTTTTGGCTATTCTAAAACGTGGTGCTACATACAAAAATGGTGTCTACTGCAGCATTTAGTCAAGTTTTAAAGTTTTATTAGCACTAGATAGTATTAAAAAAAATCCTATCCTGCTCTCCTTAATCCATAAACAAAACCTTTACATTTGTGTTGACATCCAGTTCATCTGATTTTTAAAAAAAAACAAAAAATCAGCTACAACTCATTGTTTAAAGCAGGGGTCCCCAACCTTTGCAACTTTAAATCTGAAGGACTTCAACTCCCAGAATTCTCCAGCCAGCTTCGCTGGCTGGAGAATTCTGGGAGCTGAAGTCCTTCAGACTTAAAGTTGCAAAGGTTGGGGACCCCTGCTTTAAAGCATGGGTGTCCAACCAAGAGCTGTGGGTTGGACACACTTGTTTTAAAGCATGGGGACCTGGATGAAACAAGGGCAAGATCCAGCAAAGCTACCGAATGAGCACTGCAGGCAGAATGTGCCAGTAGCAGCTAGAATGAAAGCAAAAACGCACCTTTTTAAACTAAGGAGACCTCTGCCTATTCGGTGCCAGAAGAATTAACCCTCACACTTCAATGGCTCAACAGTTGAATTGATGGCATCTTTCAAACAAACAAAGCTTAACCATAGGTTAATACTGGGGTATGCATCCATTCTGGTTTATCTACAGGAAGAGCTGAAATGTTAGGATCTTGTGTTCGGCATCCCCATGTTCTGTGGGTACTATAACAGTGATGGGAAACCTTTTCAGCACTCAATGCGTGCTCTTGTCTGGGACATGACCTATGCGAACCTATGACACACGTGCCTAAAGTGCCATGCGGAGCCCTGTCACTTGTCATGTGCGGCTTCAGTTTCTAGCAGGTGCAGGCACACTGGCCAGCTAGACTTCCAGTTACTGGCACGTGATCAGCTGGCTGGCGTGGATACACACGCCGGAAAACAGAAGGCCAGCTCTTCCAGTTTCTGGCACTCCCACATGCACAAAAGCCAGCTGATCATCATGTGTGTATGTGCACCAGAAACCCAAAAGAGGAATGGGCAATGGCGCACGTGCCAGGCGACATGGCCCCACGTTCCACTTCGGGCACACATGCCATAGGTTCTCCATCACAGTGCTGATGCACAGTGTTGATCTATTTACAAAACGCAATATAAACTTCCTAATTAACTTTGCCAAAAAAGGTTTAGATGACACAGTCTGGGTATGATCAGGCTTTATTTTGCCTGTTTCTGGTTTCTCACAGTTTTGGTGCTGGGCAAATCACTTGCTCTATTTTTTGACGCCCACCTCTGATCCTTTCCCAATCGATGCTAACATTTTGAGAAATATTTTCCCGGTGACTTAATGCCCCACAGAATTGTAAATCAGAAAAGAAACTGGTCTTCTTTTGTTTGGATAAAGTGATTGAAGATAACAGTTTTATCTTGACTATCAAAACAAGATAAAACTGCAAAATATGCAAATAAGGCTTACATGCTGCAGCCCTGAATTCTCATTCTGCTACTTCTCCGTGCTAAATAAGCTTTGTTGGATCTCACCAGAATTCATTTCATTTGGCAAAGATCTGATTAAGAGCAGCCAACAATAGAAAAATATTTTGTGAATGGTGCTTGAAAAACTCTTTAGATGGTGTTGCAGTGTTGCCACTGAATAATATTATCTGGGTGCTAAAACTTTCCAGACATTTACTGTAACATTAAAAGAAACTTATTTGAATAAATGTATTCAATATATGCATATTAAATTCAATATTACCCAGTATCACTGGGAGTCAGGTAGCATATAAGTTTAATAACTTATTGTTATGATTATAGAGAGTAATCTGCAGTTAGAATCATAGTTTAAGTTTGGTGAAAACTTATTAATTAAAGACTTAATGAAGAACTTAAGAATTATTAAGATAGTACCTTAAAGATGGAGCCCGTTTCAAGCAAGGTAGCTTTCTGTAAAATTAAGATAGTCAGGTTCAATAAATTCAAGGTTTCCAAATATTCAGTAAATCCTTTAGGCTGGGCTCCAAGGGCTGCAAAGAAGATTGTTAAAACAGTGGATTTCTTTTCCCATAAATGTTCAACTTCTGCAAATTATTATTATTGTTATTTCAATTTTTTGATTGAAATAACAATATTGGGGCAAATGTGATTGGGGCAAATTTATTTAAGATGGAAAGGGGAGAAGGTATTTGTAACTGCAAACAGCAGGAGAAGGTTTTTAAGCCAATTATAGACACAAACTGAAACCATTTCTCAAACACTCGCTAAATAAAAAATAGAGAAAGAATATATCCTTTATTTACTCAGTTCAATCAGAGGTAACGGGATTAAAAAATAAAAATACAAGCTTTGTGTTTTGGTGCTCGTCTTACACAGGTATATTGTAAATATTAATTTTAACTATTTTAATGAGAAGCTCCTTCCTGAAATAGTACACCTTTTAAGTTTTATATATATGTCACAGACAAAAAACGTGTTAAACGTGACCATTTTGTCATGATTTTGAGCTACTTTTTAACGAACCATAGCATTCTACAGATGATGGTTACTGCTTTATTTAATCATGGATTATTTATGTTATGGTATATGGCTCAGTGTAATGTGGCCATATTTTTTAGGAAATGTTGAGAAGAGTCAACACAAAGAAATACAGGGTTGTACTGTAGGAAGTTAGGGGCTTGGGGAGAATACAGTAGAGGCAGCTGGCTTGCAGTGATGGTTTTTAATTTGGTAGTTTGTATAAAAGTGTAAGCAAAACAGATGTATAGTAACTTGTAAACAATTTTAAAGCAATGCTTTAGTATTTTAATAATGTACAAATATATAAATATATATTATATATCAATATATATATATATCTATATATGGATTTGGAACTCAATTCACATCATGGTGCTACTTGGCCTGTTCTCTAAAAAAAAGTGTGCTAAAACTATGTTCAAATTATGTTTGAATGATGCTCCTACTTGTCATATACCTCAACTTTACTTGGCAGTAGGATTTTAAATGGAGATATATAAGATATCGTGTTCCCCTGATTTTCTGCTTTGCTAATATTTGGGAAAAAGAAATTCTCACTACTTGATAGCAAGTGTAACTTGAATTTTAACACATAGTTTTGTTCTAAAAATTCAGGGATATATCCTCTCACAATTTCCTTAGTAAGCCAATGTATCATCTGTGTATGTGTATGTAAAATTTTATTGTACAGATTGATAAATATTATTGTTGAACTCTTTTTTAAAATTCTACTTTATTTTTGAGAATCTCAACTGTTTTTTAATTCTGCTTCTAACTTTTCCTTGTAAATGTATTGATGGCAAATTTTGCGGAGTAAATCCATTTCTTCTTTTTTATGACAATGGAAGTGCATTTTTAATATTGTAAACTCTGTTTGAGGTTTCTTATTTTACATCCTCCCCCTTTGCATGTTACATATAAAATAAACCATAGATTGCACTGAGCTGACAAGAGGACAAAGTAGGTATTTGGCTACTAACCATTTGCAAGAAGGTTGTGCCTTTTCCAAATTCTATAAATATGTTTTCAACGGTGATTGCAGTTTTATTTCATGGGCTTTCAAGCCAGAGTTTAAAGAACAGAGATATTCATGGAGAAAAGACTGCAAGAAAGACTTACCAGCCATGACAACTGTAGACTACCTTTAGAGTTGGGGGCAGCATATCTCCAAATATTAGTTGCTGAGACACAACATTTGGAAAAGAAGTATAGTATTTGTATTCTGTATGCAATATTTTGCATCTGGTTGGCTACTGTGAGAAAAGCATGCAGGACTTGTTAATTTTAGTCTAGCCCAGTTGGTCTTACATTAGGCATAGGCATTTCTAAAATATGGCAGTACAAAACACACACACACACACACAGAAGAATGTGTGTAAAGGCCCTAATTCTGAAACAAGTTATTCATATTTTTTTCACTCACTATCAAGGGTACAGAAATCAGAATAATCACTACATGGCAGCAAGAGGTTTTCTGCCTGTCCTTGTTTCCATCCAGTAAATTATCTTGTCATCCAGACTTTTTTTGCAATCTAGCCTAAGGGAACCCAGTGCCCTTTGGATATTGCTGAGCTTCCACCTAAAGCAGTTGTAGATCAGCAAAATCTGGAGACGTTCCTCACCCTTGTTTCACACAATCAATTTCTCAATGAAATCAGTGGAATTATCAAGTTGCGTCAAGAGTAATCTTTGCAAGACCAATGCCTTCTCTTTGTTTTTTCTTTAATTGGGTTTTATTATCTAATTATAATTCTTAGTTGAGTATGCCATGATCAAGCATATGCAATGCTGCGACTATACAAGTCCTCTGCTCTCACTTTAAATATATGAGCTTAATTATAACTTACACAGTCACCCCAAACTGAAGCTCTGAGGTACGTGTAGATGCCTCGGTATGGGCAAGGGCTGTTACGTTTTGATATAATGTCCATGAGGAAACCTCCTTCCTTTGAATAAATCAGAATTCTCTCTTCACTGTTGTATAAATGTATAAGAGTTATTGGATTGGGAGACTATCAAAGTTAATATCAAGTTAATAGAACTTTAGTTATTCTTTTCATGGGTCTACCCAACGTAAAGCAATGTTGATTAAAATAAAAACCCAAACAATGCAGGTAGTCCTTACTTACCAACTGTTTTGTTTAGCAATCATTCAAAACTGCAATGGTTGGTAAATATTCTCCTACTTACAGCCATTGAAGCATCCGTGTGATCGCTGTTGTCGTGCTTCAAAACCAGCATGCATTTATGACTGTTGTAGCACCCCACAGTCTCATGATAGCCATTTGCGAGCTTCACAACTGACTCCCACCATTGCCTTTGCAGAGAATGTGGAAGTGAAGTTGCCAAGTCACAATCACAAGATGTCTCTCTTAACAACTGTAACGATTCCCTTGGTTCTAACTTGGCATGGCAATATGGTTTTCTCAGTGACTGCAACACTTAGCAACAGAGTTGCCAGTCCCAGTTGTCATTGGTAAGCAAGGACAGACCTCTGTATGATAGGCAGCTTTGCGATTTTTCCTATCTTGTGCAAAACTATTTACATACTATTGTCACTGGTAGATTCCACATAATTTTACATTCATCATCAGTGGAAGAACATTGTGTAATTTAGTATCATTTTTTTGATGCAGTGGTCAGCTCCAAGTATAGTGCAACCTGTGTATGCCCTTTCCACATCACAAGGGCATCTTTGTGTCTTCCCTTGCCAAATTGCTTACAAACAGAAGACAACGTCATTGAGGAGGAGATGTCAGGGTGAGGAGGAAAAATGCATCCTGTGAATGAAAATTGTGATACTAATGAAAACTTCCATAAGAGTGAGAATAGAAAGACAACGTAGCTGGTATAGGATTATCAGGTTGATTATAGCCATACTTGAAATGTTTCTGAGTGGTGTCAACTCTACTTGAATGATTGTTTTCTTCAACTTGATTAATGTGCGGCAGCATTAAAGTTCACTATTAAACATAGTGGTTATCTTTTATAGAGAAATTCCCAACAGTTTGACACTAAGATTATTGACTTTTTTATGTGTGCTTTTCTAAGTTTATGTTCTGCTGTTTGGGTATTTGTTTGTTTACTCTCACTTAAATTTTATTTTGTCCATTAAAAATCTGAGAATGGTTATAAATATTGTAAGTATTGTAATGAATGCAGGTTATTTGAAAAGCTGTTTTATTATATCATTCCTGATAATGCTGAAATGTGGGTGTTTTTAATAAAATTTATATTTATTTAATGCACTCTGTCTTGTGAGAACATGCTTGCCAGATTCAATCCTTCTCTTCTTTCACTTATTTAGTAATTTTAAAAAGTGATGGAGCCTTCCAAGGATCCAAAGGCTGAATGAGAATGGTAACTGTTGATTGACATCTGCCAGTAGCACTGTTTCAAATATGTGGTTACATGTAAATCTATTCACAAAACTGCAATGAATGTACAGTGGTACCTCGGTTCACGAACTTAATTCGTGAACTGACTGTTCGCGATCCGAATTGGTCGTGAAGCGAGGCACAATTTCCCATAGGGTTCAATGTAAATCCGGTTAATCCGTTCCGACCTTGTTTTTTGGTCGTGATTCCTGAACTGACTCTGTTCGCGAACAGAATTGGTCGTGAACAGAGGCACAGTTTCCCATAGGATTCAATGTAAATCTGGTTAATCCGTTCTGACCTTGTTTTTAAAATGTCCGCGGCTCCGGTTCGTGAAGCGAGGCGGGGTTCGTGAATCCGAGCATTTTTACGAACTTTTCTGTTCGTGATGCGAGGGCGGAGTTCGTGAAGCGAGGCCGAGTTCGTGAAGCGAGGCCGAGTTCGTGAAGCGGAACGTATTTTTACGAACTTTTCCGTTCGTGAACCGAAACGGTGTTCGTGAACCGGGGCACATTTTTGGGGAAATTTTTGGTCGTAATCCGAATTGGTCGTGAACAGAGGCGTTCGTGAACCGAGGTACCACTGTACATTTAAAATTATTTTAGCATAGCATTTTAAGTATACATTCACATAATTGGTATTCTTTAAATTTATCATTCTTATACATTTATTATTTCATTTAATAAGTTATAATATACAATTTGGGTTGCTTTATTTACCATCCCTTCCTCCTTTTGTAACACCTCCTTGTTTTCCCTTTCTTTTCTCCCCCCTCCCTTCTCTACTTCCTTCCTTCCTCCTTTCCTTCTTCTCCCTTCTTCCCTTACCTTCCTCCTACTCCTGCTCTTCCTCTTCCCCTTCCTACCCTCTCTCCTTCTCTTTCTCCCCTTCCATCCTCCTCTCCTTACCTCTTTCTGCTTTCCCCCCTCTTCCTTTCTTTCTCTCCTCCTCTCTCCCTTTCTTTTTCTATTATTGCTGGTGTATATTTCAAAACTCAGTTTATGTTTCCTTGGGATGGTATTTCCATCTGCCCAAATATAATTTAGTATCCTTTCTTATTCCCTTACCTTCACTAGTCTACCCTAGGTATGTTTCTCCCCACCCGCTCTATATCTCATTCTTGAATATATACTGAAATTATTATTTTTTTCTGATGGAAACTTCAGTGAATTAGTGAAGAGTGCCTATGTGACTGGTGAGAATTTAGAAGATGGGACAGACCGCTTTTTAATAGTGACCAAAGAGAACCTTTAAAAAAGGGGGGCATAGAAATGAAGTATGAAGGATGCAACATGAATGACTTCAGTAATAACAGACGCAAGTCCTGTATGAAAAGTGTAGGTAGGTAGATAAGCAGGAGAAATAGAAAACAGACACATTCATGTGGTGGACGCCCGGCCCGATTGCACCGTACCAGTTGCAACAAGATCTGGAACCCATCACTGGTTCAGACATACAAGGAAACAGAAACACAACTGCTATCATGGAGTAGACTTTGTCAAATTGGACTCCCTCCTGGTAAGTGTATATCAGTTTTGGAATTCCCAAATTCATGGCCATTGCAGAGCTTTCTGGAATTTTAGGTCCCCATATCTAAGAGAATCTGACATTGAGAAGACTACTAAAGATGGTTAGTAGCACCACTGTAATTATTTGAATGAAATTAGAAGGGATGCAAGAAAACTTTGATCATATCAATTTTTTAAAGATAACTATGGCCTTTATTTTCAGCGATTTGGTTTATACATAGGTATTTCTGGCTTAGTAAACTCATCCATAATGCCTTAATTAAAGTGAGGGAGGCGAACCGGTAAATAGCAGCTCTGACTGGCCCCGCCCCCATCTATTCTCTGCCTCCCGAGTCCCAGCTGATCTGGAAGAAATGGGGGATTTTGCAGTAACTTTCCCCTGGAATGGAGAGGGAATGGAGATTTTATACTATTCTTCCCCTGTCACGCCCGCCACACCACACCACACCCACCAAGCCACAACCACAGAACCGGTAGTAAAATTTTATGAATCCCACCATTTGTGTAAAGGAAATGATTTAGAATGCGACCTTTGTGCCAATTTTTTTAATGTGCTCACCACATAAAAAGCACAAGGATAAAAATGCCAAATCCTTTGTGATTATAAAATGTAACAATGGTCACAGTGTTCTTATTTGTGAGCACATTTCTGAAGTTCTAAAATTCTGTGAATCGGTGTCTGCGCATCAGCTTGCTTAGTTCTCAAGTGTCTTGTTCCCATCTTCTCCATTGCCAATCAACCATAATTAAATATGTAAATGCCAGTTCCCAGGATGTTATTGCTCTCAGAACTCTAGAAGAGAGTTATGTTGATGACTCTCCATAGGCCGTGCCAATGAAGCAATAGTGGCAATTTGGCACTGAAAACAAGTCATCAACAGACACACTTCAAATAAGGTTTCTGATTCTCCTGATTTAATTATAGCATTAAAATATTTTAGGAGATATCCAGGCAAATACAAGGCAAAGATTAATCCTTTAGCATCAGTTTTACTGCCAAGGATGTCTCTGGATTTCAATATATATCAAAGACATTCTTTTTGGGTGGGAGGTGAAGTGGTAGGTAGCTTTCCAAGTCTATCAAGGGAAAAAAAGTCAAAAATAATTGAGAATGACAGGAAAATCCTCATTCACTTGCCTTCCCAATGTTCTTTATTACAGTGAAAGGATGGGAGGAAGTTCCAGGTTTTGGAGCTTCCTAGATCTTCCGGGACATGGTGGCTCAGTGGCTGCCGAGCTTGTCAATCAGGAAGGATGGCAGTTTGATGATTCAAGTCCCTAGTGCCACGTAATGGAGTGAGCTCCCATTACTTGATCCTGCCAACCTAGCAGTTCGAAAGCATGTAAAAATGCAAGTAGAAAAATAGGAACCACCTTTGGTGGGAAGGTAACAGCGCTCTGTGCGCCTTTGGTGTTTAGTCATGCAGTTTAATCAACAGAAATGTCTTGGGACAGTGCTGGCTCTTTGGCTTTGAAATGGAGATGAGCACTGCCCCCTAGAGTTGGGATTGACTAGCACATATGTGTGATGGGAACCTTTACCTTATCTAGATCTTCTAAGTCAGTGATGTTACATTAGCTTCTTTCCAGGCTCATTTGTGCACACCAGTTTTACTAATAATGAATACCTTTGCTATTTTATTTATTTATTAAATGTATGTGTTTCCCAACTCATTATGAAGCAGCTGACAACATCGTAAAAGCAAGTACGAAACGTTATCACATTAAATAATAAAATAAAGATTAAATGAGTTAAAACCCAAAATATAATGGGGTAGAAGTTGAATCTTTCTTCTAGTCCACTTATTTCCTCCAGCATGGAAATTTGTAAGTCTTACAGGTATGGCACCTGATTGATTCTCGTTATTGGCTGATGGCATACTCCCTACTTTACTTTCCTGTCTCCTGTTCTGCAGTGACTTTTCTTCCATAAGATTATAATTCCTCCCCCACTCCCCATTAGGCATGGATTTGGAAATTCCAAAACTATACAACAGGGGTGTCCAAACTTGGGAACTTTAAGTCTTGTGGACTTCAACTCCCAGAATTCCCCAGCCAGCTATGCTGGCTGGGGAATTCTGGGAGTTGAAGTACACAAGTCTTAAAGTTCCCAAGTTTGGACACCCCTGCTATACAATATTTTTATGGCTATTGCTTCTGATCTTCACTCTTGTTGAGTTGGCTTGCTCTTTTTTTTTTATCCTGAATCCTCTTTTACTTTGACAGCTGGAGAGAAAGAGGTGCTCCTAGTGACTTCTAAATGAACAGCGAACTTTGCAATCCTTGTCAATAGTTTTGTGCTGTGCTGTCATCACACTATGAAGTTTGAAACATCACTGCTCCTGCATCAAAGAGCCCGTGCTTTCCCCTTGTTCTTGATTGCATTGTGCTCAAAATTTCCATGAAAGAGAAAGTATAAATCAATTGCTTTGCTTTTGCTTTTTGTTATTTCAAGGAGCAAAGAATACAAGGGCGATCATTTGAAATAGAAGTTAGGAAAAGCTAGCTTTTAAAGAAGCACAACTCATTTGTTTTAGCAGAAGCAGAGGGGAGGGGGGAAATCTCAGAATCTCAACCAACACAGACATGAGCCAGTAAAAAGGCCATTAATGTGCTTTCCACTGAGAACCTGAAAGCAGCAGAATCATTGCTTGTTCAAGGACCAACATAAAGGCAAGGGAGGAAGCCAACATTATATTTTTGAATTCTTCCTACTGCCATTATAATTGGGCTCCCCAAGGTATCCCATTCTCTCAGAAATCACCACGACCATTTTATATCATTGACAGTTGAGGCAAGTTCGTTTGGTTATAACGAAGGCAGTTTTTTCAAAAGTGCCATTATGGGCCAGAAAATCCTATGTGGAGAATTTGCCTCCAAAAGAAACCTTTGCTGTTCTGGCAGTGAAAATGTTAGGTGGCAAATTACTTCATTCTCAAGTTCTAATGATGCCTCCTAGAGTTCTTTACTAGCCTGCTTGGAAGTGGAGTTCGCCAGATTGGCACACTTAACTCCCCTCAGTACAAAGGTAGAAGTTCTTGACTCTGAAGAGGCTGAAAACTCAGAACTGCCTGAGGCACAAAATATTTGCCTCAGTGCCTGGCTAGTAACAATACTTGACCTTGAATAGAGAACTACAAAGTACCCAAAACTAAGGTGTTTTGGCATTTCCATTCATAGACCTATTGTTTGTTTAATCGGTTTTTTCAAACTGTCCATCTATCTCAATGATGGGATAGAACAGGGATGTCCAAACTTGGGAACTTTAAGATTTGTGGACTTCAACTCCCAGAATTCCCCAGCCAGCTATGCTGGCTGGGGAATTCTGGGAGTTAAAATCCACAAGTCTTAAAGTTCCCAAGTTTGGACATCCCTGGGATAGAATCTTTTTCTAAAGGTGTGCCAAACTTGTGTGTGTGCGGGCTTATAGCCCACATGTGCGTGCCCCACCCATTGCACATGCGTGCGCGATCCCACCACGTGGGGGGAGTTTTTGCCCTCCACAGGCTCCAGAGGCTTTCCTGAAGCCTGGGGAAAGCGAAAACGGCTCCCCCCACCCCCAGAAAACCGAAAATCAGCTGGCGCGTGCCGGAGCTGAGGTCTGCCGTGTGGGCAAATATGGCTCCATGTGCCACCTCTGGTACACATGGCATAGGTTCGCCATCACGGATCTATCTGATAGAGAACTCTGGGTGGTGTACAAGTAAAAAATATAAAAACATAAAAAACCATGTATACAATTTACAATTTAAATATTGTAGGATACAATTAAGGATAGGATAAAATTAATATTAAAGTTCATTAAATGGTGGTGGTGGTGGGACTTTCAAGGCAGTAACCAGCGCTATAGCTACATGTTCTTCTGCGACCTCCAAGCAAGGCCATAGAATCACATTTTTACCAAGATAGTGGGGGCCCTATCACCTCTAAGGAGAGAATATTGTACAGGGTGTGGACAATAGCACAGAAGGATCTCTTCATGGATCCAGTCAGTCAGAATTCTTTAGGTGACATGGTCCACAATTGTGCTGTTACACACACACACATACACTCATACACACACACCTGTTTTAGTGGGTTTATTAATATTCCCCAGCAATTCCGTACATCAAAAACCCAGAACTGTCCCAATTAAGTCCAGCCACAAGCAGACCAATGCTAGTCCAGAAGACAATGGGAAAGTCCACGAGACACTTGGAAGTTAGTTAATCTCTGATCAGATACTTATTTCCAGAGAGCTTTTGTTTGACTTGGGCTGTCCAAATTCGACCACCCTTAGGGACCTTTGATTTGAAGAATTGTCCTGGAATGAGGTAATCCAAAACTCTTTATTTGCTCCTAAGTTATATGTTAGCATCACGTTCTTCTCTGTATATTTCTTCGCTTCAGGTTAATTATTCATCTTCATAAGACAAGACACTGGACCATTTCTTTGAAGATTTTTCCTCTCCTGTTAGGACTACCCGCTTAAAATTGGGAAGAACAGTTTCTTGGTGGCATGGCCTTTCTTTCAGTAAAAAACATGATATAATCTCATGCAGGTCTCAGTTGAACCTGTAATCTATATAAGGATGTATTTTTGAACTTTAGGCGATGTAAACAAAACTTCACACAGAATTATAAAACATTTAGTTTTCTGTGTTCACATTTCTGCTGTAGCTGTAAAACGTCTGTATACCAGTAATAGTTCACAAGAAGCCTTTATTCTAGTGATTGAGATTTAAGATGCTGCTTAACACTCATACAAATCATAAGGGCTCTGAAGTGTTTCACTAATCCTTTGCAGCAACCAGTCTATTGTGTTTTATTCATAAACCATGGTTAAGAAAGCTTTATTTATATTAGTATCTTGCTATTCATATTTCAGACCTAAAATAGTGGTCCACAAACTGTGTCCATATTACTTACCAAGTTGTATCCATTAATAATAGAGTACAATTCCGAGGAAAATTGTAAAAATCCATTTTATTTACAGGACAGAAAATCTACAGGGCAATAGATTCCAGTCATTGGTGGCTTCGTTTCCATATCTTCAGCGAAGTGTGCACACACATGTGCCAAGTGGTATACTGTACAATCTTGTAGCATGATTTCAGACAACAGTAGTGTTCACTGTCCAAGAAAATGCCACCTATCAACTAAGATAAAATGATAATTAATTATCAACACTGAACAATAATAAGAAGTTTGGATTATAAGAATTCAAAATCCAAATCCCTGTTATTTTATAGCAGGGGTGTCAAACTCGATTTCATTGAGGGCCGCATCAGAGTTATGTTTGACCTTGGAAGGCCGAGGGGTGAGGCTGGCTGGGGGTGGGGGTGACGTTGCTCGTGTCAGGGGCACCTGTGGTAGCCAAGGCAGGACTTCCCTCAGACCTCACTCTCATTATAATCTTCCTTCCTTCCTTTTCTTCTTTTTCCTTCCCTCTTCCTTCTCCCTTCTTCTTCCTTCCCCTCTTCCCTTTATTTTTACACCTTCTTTGCTTAGTCAAGTAACAGGAAACAAGAACAAATTTGAAGATGATTCTTCTACCATAGTATTTAACTCCCAAGTTATACACACACACACACACACACACAATTGTTCCACAACACCCTATTAGGGCCCCAATTAAGGGAGGTTTCCTTTTCTGCCTTTCGGCTCATCACCAGAGACCATCTAGACAGAAAGCTATGAGTTCCGTTGTGTTAATTTTTTAATATGTGTGTTAGTATTATGAGCTGATCAATAAATAAATCGGAGAGACTAGGATAGATCTATTTCGAGCTTATTAGCTCTCATCAGCTAGTCATACTCTTACTGGGATTCAGCCCCAGTTCGAATCCCAATAAGAGTATGACTAGCTGATGAGAGCTAATAAGCTCGAAATAGATCTATCCTAGTCTCTCCGATTTATTTATTGATCAGCTCATAATACTAACACACACACACATATATATATAATCTTTTGCAATAGCATTAGACTCTATCTTCTAAACTGTTCTTCTCCATTCTAGCTTATGACATTATACAACATATGTCTAGTTGCTGATAACTTGCCCTTAAACTTATGCCTCAAAATGATAAGTATTTCCAACTGTAGCAGTATCAAAAACAAAATTGAATACAAGGCGACGTTTCCAAAAATGAGATTTGGTATCACTTTTCCATTTTGATAATCTATCTACTGAGATGCTGCTCATCCCATTTTTCCCCCAAAGTCATCTCTTTCCAGATGTGTATTGCTAGTGAACACACCTGGGTGGATTCTGGATATAGATAAGGTATTCAATGGCTCTGCAGCTTCTGGGTGCTGCGCTGCAGACATTTACCATGTTTGACAGAATTACCCAACTGAAAAAATTAATCCCATCAAAATCATTGAAGTTTCTACCATGTGCATAGAATTATATATATGTGCTTGATAAGACAAAAAGAACATCATCACAAGAGATTTAATTGTTTTAAAAGCCTGCAGGAAAATCACTTTTGAAACTTCAGTTAGTAAACGTTCATTAATTCTTGAAAAGGCTACATTCCATCAGCAGAACAGTCTCTGAACATTTAACTCACTCCAACAAAGCTCCATTCAATTGAAAAAAAAAAAAAGATACACGGATACTGTTAAATGTTAACTTTATATTTTTCATGCTATGGTTACTGCATATGAATAATTGCTGAAAAAATCGCAATGAATTGGAATAAATAATATCCTCACACACACACAAAAACCCTCACGGATGGGTGAAAATGTGAACTCTTCTTTTCATCGCTAATGCTAAACTATTCCATGGGGAAACAAAGAATCTTAAGAAATGCCTTTGGATTTACACATTTACATGCTAGGCACACTTAAGAGATTGTTCTACTAAGAATCTCACTGAAATAACAGTGGTTTACTTAATAATTATGGAATACTAGCTGATAACCCGGCGCTGCCCCGATATTTATTTATCCCAACCTCCTTCCATGAATGTTGCCACAATTTCTAAAGTTGGATTTTCCCCTTACCAGAGGGAGCCCCCTTGTGAAGTACTGTGAAGCTGTTACCATGGCAACTCCACAGCGCTGTACAGTACAAGCCATTTTGAGGCAGTACAATAGAAGCCATTTTAAGGCACAACAGGCTGTATCTTAAAACAGAACACACACACAGAGGGGTGTTAGAGGTGTCTTATCCCTCCACAGTATTTGTTTCCAGAGAGTAAATCATCTGTGTAACAAGTTTGGTTGAAATCCCTCAAGGAGTTCCAGAGTTATGCTAGAACACATACACACATACTATTATTATTATTATTATTATTATTATTATTATTAGTAGTAGTAGTAGTAGTAGTAGTAGTAGTAGTAGTTGTACTAGTAGTACTAGTAGTATTCCTGTCTTCCAGTTGCTCAAGGCAGCTTAAGTTCTCTCTTCTGTTTTTATCTTAATAGGTCTCTAGGCTAGCTTTTGCTGAGGGAAAATGATACACTACAGCAGCAGTCCCCAACCCCTGGTCCATGAAGCGGGATCAGGCCGCAACATGCAGAAACCAGGCCACACAAAGAAGCAAAGCTCCACCCACAGGATACAGGCAGCATGCAAAACCACACCCCTCCACAGAACCAGTCTCTGGTGCCCAAAAGGTTGGGGGCCACTGCCCTAGAGGTCAGAGAGCCCATAGGGCCCGGACAGACATGGACAGATATGCTCATACTTCAGCATCTACATTACAGTATTCTATATAGCAACAAATTTACACTGTAAATCATCTAAAACTCAATATGAATTGTTTAAGTGCTTGTTAGGACACATTTAAATGATCTGAAAATAGTTCTCACCTTCTTTGGAAACAGAAGGCTCTTCCACAAGTGGTGGAGCCTACAGAAAAGAAATAAATCATTTTGTAAAAGGCAATGTGCTGTATACAAAATACAAACAGTAAACACACACAAAATTACAAAAAATTGATATAGTTTATAATCTAAAATCTGCAGATTAAAACTCCATATAACAAAGAGAAAAAAGTTAGGGAGATAAATATACAGGAAAATATCGTAATCAATGTACTCATACGTAGTTGGATTTAATCCCAGAGGAATTGCTTCTGTTAAAGGCTTTGCAAATAATTTCAGGATGGACCTGAAAAATGGCCTCATAAAAATTGACGTGGTGACAGGGAATTCTGGCCCTTCCGGGATTTAAATTCTTGTAGTGTTGTTATTGTAGCTTGTTTCTTTAAATAGTCTTCTTTGAATGATATTAAAATCTGCTTCCTTTGAAGTTTCATCTCACTTTTGAAATTACAGTTTAACATAATTAGTACAAAAGCCTATCTGTGCAGTAAAACAAACAAACACCAGCTGTATATATTTTGGATCCTGAATGTGTGGGTTGCAGTTTCTAGTATTGGGTGGGCTCCTAAAGTTGAACGCTAATAGTTCTTCAAAAGTTGGAAAATTGGCCCTGAAAACAGAATGAATTTAGGCCATTTCAGAAATCATTTTTAAACATTCGCTCCTGTGAAAAACGCCAAATGGAAACTAGCTGATCAAAAAACTTTTTTTTTCTTGTATAAAAATGTTCAGGTCATATTTCCTCCAGTTGTACAACTGAAATGTCTGTGTGCATCAAATGGGTGTTTTAGTGATAGAATAGAATAGGATAGGATAGGATAGGATAGGGTAGGGTAGGGCAGGGTAGGGTAGGGCAGGACAGGGTAGCGTATCATAGCATAGCATAGATTAAGAGTTGGAAGGGACCTTGGAGGTCTTCTAGCCCAACCCCCTGCCTAGGCAGGAAACCCACTTCACCACTTCAGACAAATGGTTAACATATTCTTAAAAACTTCCAGTGTTGGAACATTCACAACTTCTAGAGGAAAGTTGTTCCACTGATTAAGTGTTCAAATTGTCAGGAAATTTCTCCTCAGTTCTAAGTTGCTTCTCTCCTTGATTAGTTTCCACCCATTGGTTCTCATCCTGTCCTCAGGTGCTTTGGAGAATAGCTTGATTCCCTCTTCTTTGTGGCAACCCTTGAGATATTGGAACACTGCTATCATGTCTCCTCTAATCCTTCTTTTCATTAAACTAGACATACCCAGTTCCTGGAACTGTTCTTCATGTTTTAGCCTCCAGTCCCCTAATCATCTTTGTTGCTCTTCTCTGCACTCTTTCTAGAGTCTCCACATCTTTTCTACATCATGGTGACCAAAACTGGATGTAGTATTATAATGTGGTATTTACACTTCACGTGACCTTGATTCTATCCCTCTGTTTATGCAGCCTAGAATTGTGTTGGCTTTTTTGGCAGCTCATTTGGCAGTTCATTAATGGTTAAAAGACAGCTTTTCAAAACAGCGGGAAATATTATTGAAAAATACTTTAACTTTACTGAAGCAAAGTTAACTTATTTATTTATTTTTATTTTATCAAATTTATACCCCGCCCTTCTCCTTGTTAGGACCCAGAACTTACAGAACTTATACTGTAAACAGATCACCATTTGCAGTTTTGGTTCTGTATGTGTGGGAATGTTTTAGGATATAAGCAGGCATGTGTAATTTTAGTTCTTGTTTTACTTTTAAAGATAACAATGAATCTAATATCGTTGAACGTTGGTTGATTAAAAAAATGGGAAAATGTGTTTTATAATGCACAAAAAAAAAGATTGTTAAGGCTTATTACATTTTCCTCTCTGCTTCCTTCTTTTCCATACTGACCTCAGCCTCCACGATCATGAGAAACCTGCATCTGCTATTTAATTTCCAAGCTAGCATTTTAGATTATGAGAGTATTAACTCTCAATTGCCTGTGCTTCCATTCAATGGCCAATATTGAAAAGAGGATTGGAAAGGAGAAAAAAATGTATAAATTCCCTTACAGATTGCACAATAGATTGGATGTCTTCTTCACTGCAACAATATGGGCTAGTGCCCACCAGAAGGTTGGTGCTGGAAAGAGAATACAATTATTAAGACTTGAAGGGGGGGGGGGGGAACAACTGTTATTTAAAGCACAAATAAGAAAAGAACAAACTAAGCATGCAGAACAGTAAATGCTGTCCAAGATTTGAGATATTTGGTCCAATCTAACATGGGAAGTTTATAGATTAAACTGGGTATCTCTGCACATAATTTGTGGTTTACATAGTCTCTTATTAAAAACCTGCGATCACATGATTGTGATCAGGGCACATGACAGATGGCCATAATGTCCTATTGACATGTGATTGCTTTTGAAACCTTCACTACAGAGAAGCAAAGTCAATGAGGAAATCAGCAGAAGATCACAAATGGCGATCATATAATGCTGTACTTTGACTGCATAGGATTTGCTTAATGAAGGCAGCCATAAATGCCACAATTGCCATTGTACATTGGAATGGTCTTGTAACATTATGCTTTATGACCGCATCACTTTACCTTAATTGAGGACTGCCTGTAATTCAAATTGGATTTTGACCTAACCACAATAGATGCATACCATTTTATGGCTCCTCCATCAGCCTTTTTGTGAACCAAAGCTTTCCAGCACTCGTGGGTGGACTTGATTATGTCTAAAGCAAATGCCTATTTAAAACAACATTGAGAGGAGAAGAGACAGAAGAAAATGTTGAAATTTTGTTGAAGCATTTCTGGTGTTTTCTTTTAAATGTGAATATCTACTTGACCTTCAAACTTCAAAGCTTTCAGATATCAGTCACTGACATGTCTCACCATCATGAGATAGAAAAGGGGGAAGAAAATTTCAATAAATACAGTGTGCATTCCATAACAATAGAACATATTAAGGTGGTTTAAGTAGATCAGTGGGGACTACACTTTATCTGGGAAAAAGTAACTCTGCTTAACTTTCTCAGACTTGAAAAACTGCTTTTGGGGGGAAAAAACTGCTGTAACAAAAACTCATGAATTATGTTCTTGTTTTGGCTGTGTTTAAAGCAAAGCTGCTCAGCATATGCTGAAGTTAAAAATATCAGCTCGTTGGCTGATATTTTGGAAATCTTGGAAAACATCTAAATAAGGTCACAGAAGAGCCAGATTATGACTGGAGCCAGAAGGGTTTCTCCCCCCCCCCCCCCCTCCAAAGGATTCAGGATATGGGATAGTTGGAAATAGCAATAGCATTTAGACTTATGCACTGCACTATATTGTTTTAAAAGCCCTCTCTGTGTGGTTTCGAAATGTCAGCATATTGTCCCCAACAATCTGGGTCCCATTTTACCAACCATGGAAGGATGAATCAACCTTGAGCTGGTCAGTATTGAACTCCTGGCTGTGGGCAGAGTTAGCAATATAGTTTTCTGCAATATAGCATTCTAACCACTACGCCACCACAGTCAAGAACAATGGCAATCATAAAGGACAAACTTTCAAGGAAAGTCACAGAAGATATCTTCCAAGTGACTTTGTGGGTAGGGAGAATTCTCCAGGAACTGAAGACCAAAGTTCTCCTTAGCCCCAAACTCACTTGTATTGAAGTTGCACTGTAAATTGGACATCACCAGATTTTCCTTGGGTAGTCTTAGAAAATTACTGCAACTGGGGAGGTTATGTTATTCCTCGTTATTTCTAGAGTATTCTTTTTAATGCAGAAGCTAAAACTCTTATCTCCCTGCCAGCCAATATCTGAAAATGTTTCTATATGGATTGATTTTGGCCTTTAAAAATATATATATTTTCAGAGTCTTTTAAGAAAATGGAAGATTTTAACTCCTGAAGGTCTTGTATTCCAAAATTAGGGGAGGGGGGGGTGTTAATAAAAAAAGCAGCACTGCTGAAATTGGATCATTTTGTCCCTAAATATCCCACAGTGGGACCTCAGATGCTACAAGGATTGCATTCAGATTACAAGTTGCCCATCCCTGTTGTAATAAAGTTGAAGATCCTTTAGAGAAGACTTCTCTAAATGTTCTGTTCTGTTCATATTTGATAGGGCTACCAAAGTTTCAAAACAATCTAGACAAAAAAAACATGTGAGATATTTTGACAAAAGAGCAGCGTTGTTTATACCTTCATGACAATTTGAAGTGAAGGAAAGTATTTTGAGTTACTATGAAACATTTTGCAGTAATGGCTTCTTTACATATTCTTGATTGGGATTCTGTAGGATTTTACACAGCATTAATCCAGACAATACACGTTTCACAAAGTAACTTTATCATCTTAAAGTAAACAATTTTTCACCTTGTCCTTAAATGTGTCATTAAAAGCAAACTTATTTTCTGGCTTCCCATCTGGGACTTTATATCGTCTGCACCAGTCAACAGTAGCTTCAAGGTAACCCGGGAAAAACTTCCTGACATCATCAATATCTGCAATAGGTTAAAAATGCATTAAAAAAGTTAAATAACAGCTTCTTCCAAACCTACCATTCTAAATATACATGTACAAGATTCTAATACGGCAATAAATCTGTCATAAATATTTCAATGGGTGAGCTCATGAAAACCCAAGTGCACGGGTTACAGATTTAATCCTCTGCTTACACAGAGCGTTACATACAGAAATACCACACAAAAATTCTGAACATAATTCAGTAATTGTTGAATGCATTTAGCTTACACTGGATTATAAAAACAATCACATAGACTCTTATACATACTGTAGATTGGATGAAGCAGACTGGAAAATTCGATAACCTGGCTACCGATTAAGAACCTTGTAATGCAAATTTTTCCTTAAAAAGCTCAGTGTTCTAAAATTGTGATTGGAGACACAGCACTTATTTTTGTCTCCATGGTGAGGGATTTAAGAAGCTCCAGAGCAGCTAAAACATCTAAAAAACATCTATTCTGAAACACAGAATGAAGCAACCGTTCGTTCAGCCATAGTCTGTGGAATGGTCTGAGCTAACCATGGTCTGTTACATAAACAAAGTGTATTAAGCAATAAAATCTCAAGTTCATAAAACACACTGAACTTAAGTGTACTTTAGAACAATGATGGCTAACATTTTTCTAAAGATGTGCGAAAACTGTGTGTGTTTTCCAACTGCGCATGCACGAGCAACCCCCACACAGGAGGTGATTTTCGCCCTCCTCAAGCTCCAGAGGCTTTCTTGAAGCCTGGGGAAGGCGAAAAATGGCCCAATGGCTAAACCGGAAGTTTGGGAACAAAATTCTGGTTTGCCCATTGGACCGTTTTTCGCCCTCCTCAGGCTTTAGGAAAGCCTCCAGAGCCCGGGGAGGGTGAAAAACAGGCCCAACGGGCCAACCGGAAGTTTGTTCCCAAACTTCCGGTTGGGCTGTTTGGTATGTTTTTTGCCTCTCTAGGCTTCGGAGGCTTTCCTGAAGTCTGGGGAGGGCAAAAACGGCCTTCCACAGCCCTCCGGAATACCAAAAATCAGCTGGCTAGCATGCCAGAGCTGAGGGCTGCCAAGAGCTGCCATGCCGGCAAATATGGCTCTGCATGATATGATGGTTCCCCATCACGGCTTTAGTATGTCAATCCAATTAGTGATACTGACAGAACAGTAAAGCATCTCTCCAACCAAAGGAATGAATCTGTCCTATGCATTCTATATAATTCAATAAATCAATAAAAAAACCCAGACTGAATACTTTGTTTGTTTTCAAACTCCCAAGAACCTCTGCAAAAATTGCCTTCAAACCAAGTGCCTATATGATGGGGAGTAAATCATTAAGGTCACAGGTAATCATTATTTCAAGTTAAAATTAGAGATTGTCATCATACCCACTTCCTTATCCTGTTTTCTGGCATACAATCATTTACTTAAACCTAAAGGCCATGGGCAGCCGTCAACCCTTCCAAAGGGTGTCTCTTCCCTACAGAAGAATATGGTCACTAAAAGTTTGCTTTTTCAAACTGAAATGTATTTTTTTTTTAAGTAAAATATCAAATGGAGCTACAGGTATGGTAGACACCATGTGGAAGGGATGTCCATTGGCCCCACTGTAATGGAATAAAGCAGGGGTGTCAAACTCAAGGCCCGGGGGCCGAATCTAGCCTGCGGGGTGCTTAGATTTGGCCCACAGGGCTGCTCTGGAAACAGCGAAGGCCCGTGGTGCCTCTGCCAATGAAAACAGAGCTTGGGAGGGCTGCATGTGGCCCTTCCAAGCTGTTTTCGCTGGCAGAGGGTTGCAGGAGGCCATCGTAGCCAAAAACGGGGCTCAGAAGCCTGTTTTCTCTGGCAGAGTACTCCGGCCACTACAGGCACGCCTGACATGAGGGTTGTCAAGCTGGCCACACACACCTTTCCCTCCCCCCCGAGGTCAAACACAATGATGTGGCCTTCAATGAAATTGAGTTTGACATCCCTGGAATATAGGAACAACTTTGGAGTAAGAGGGAGGAAATGCTGCCTAGGAAACAATCAGATAAGAGAGAATCTGGAAGCCCTGAGTAGTTTAAAGGCCAGAGAAAGAAACAGAAAAATTCCCCCAAAGGAATCATGCAGTTAAAGGTGGCGGCGGCAAGCTGAAGTGATTTAGTTAGCAATCTTGAACACCCTGCAGAAAGCCATATCCCAAAGCACCTAAAAAGAGAAACCAGGGCAATTGGGTTTTTAAACCAAACAAAATGGATTATTATTATTCATTATTATTAAATACCATGGATTTTCTGAGCAAGGGGGTCATCCACACTGATAGCTATGACCTTCCAGTCAGTTTCTCCTTCATCAATAAGACCGATAATTCCAAGGGCCTTCACCTTAACAACTTCACCAAGTGTCCGAACCTTAAAACATAGAAGAGGCTGCACAATTTGTTTGTTTCCAAGATGCTATTTAAGGTGGAAAATCAGCTGGAACAGAACTGAGAATAGGTTGAAGTAGGATGGGAAACAAAGAGAGACAGGAAGAAAATTCTGGAGGAAAACATAATTGGTTAACACCTTGAAGGAGAGAGCATATCAAGGCTATACTGTGTGTTTTCATGACAGGCGGCATTTTTCTACAATAATGCTGTACCAAAGTTTTATATTTCAGCTGAATCATAGGAATAAAGGCTGAAGTTGCCACTCTGAGGCTAGAGAAGGTCATTATATAAAGATATCTCCACTGCTTCAAGCTAATAAATGACCCAATAAATAGCCAGGCATTTCAAGTCTAAGAAATACATACTGTATTTCTCGGACTATAAGACGCACCAAGATTTTGAAGAGGCAAATAAAAAAAATAAAAAAAAGGGCATGGATATCCTTTAGGAGGCTTATAACGTGCTCCTGGGTGCTGGGGGGGGGGGCAAAATTGAGCAAAAAAAGGGCCCATTTTTCACTCATTTCTGCCCTCCCTAGCCCCCAGAAGCACTCTGAAAGCCTCCTAAAGGCTATGCATGGCCATTTTAGTGAAGGGGATGGGGTTTCAGGAGGCAAAGAAATGCTGTATTCAGTGCATAAGACGCATCCAGATTTTCAGCCTCTTTTTTGAGGGAAAAAGGTATGTCTTATACGTAGTTGTTGGTTACTTTTTGCACTGTAGTGAGCAATCAATCAGTTTGTGTCTTTATTCTAGCTCTAATATTCTAATATAGCCATCTTGTTTCAAAGACTTCTCCTGTCAGGTTTCGTTGAGGAACAAAGAATTAACTGTCCGGAGATTTGTGTCCAGTTGTGGAACCAGATAACCAGCAACTTTCCTAGACAAGCTTCATCGCTATGTTAGGAAACCAATGGTTGAAACAACTAAAGTATGCTTCTGTGGTAATTCAAACAGACCTGGGCACCAATTTCGCAAACATCAATGGGATCATTGTCACCACAGCATCCTGTATTATCATCTGTATGCCTTGGATCTTCCCAAGTCTGTAGGGGACGAAAAAGGGAAATAAACTGTACCATTTATAGTTGGTTATTATTGTTTTGTTCATTTCTACAAATTATTGGCATTCTGAGAAGGGACGGTTCAAGTTTTTTTTAATGTGTGCTACATTCTTTGACAATGACACACTATTATAATACGTTTATGCAATAGTGAAAACCCTGTGTTTCTAAATTGCCATTCCTGGCATAACTGAATAATGACCAAATTATTGTTTTAAAGAGCAATAAAAATATAACAAACAACTCACACCTATTCATTTGTTATTTTACCTCAGTCATTTTTTTTTTTTAAAAAGGTGTTCTAACAGATATTTGTTTAAAGTTGGTTTAAAGAAGAGAATTTCAGCTTGAGCATGACAGAAATAGAGCATAGGGAATGCCAACTGTGACTGAATTAAGTACACATTTTCATGGACAATGGCCTGAGTAAATCTCTATCTATATTAACTTTAACAAATCTAAAGGAGTATTAAAGACCAAATTACTGGGGAAAGACAAATGTTTTCCAGTTCTTTAGGAGATGATATAGACCATCATTCTGACATCAATATTTGGAAAAGTAAGAACAGGTTGTAAAATTTGTTAACATTTTCAAAATGGTTACCAATTGGTTTCCCAAGTCAGTTTTTAGATTTGTCAAGAATTAAGCTTTCAAATAAATTTCATGTCACTTCATGATGAACACAATGCAGCAATCTGACACAGTTGCAAAAACTACAATACAACATAGATTTCACTTTTCAGAAAGGACTAAAGGTAAAGGTTCCCCTTGCACATATGTGCTAGTTGTTCCCAACTCTAGGGGGCGGTGCTCATCTCTGTTTCAAAGCCGAAGAGCCAGCACTGTCCGAAGACGTCTCCATAGTCATGTGGCCGGCATGACTAAACACCAAAGGCAGACGCAACGCTGCTACCTTCCCACCAAAGTGGTCCCTATTTTTCTACTTGCATTTTTACATGCTTTTGAACTGCTAGGTTGGCAGAAGCTGGGACAATTAATGGGAGCTCACTCCATTACATGGTGCTAGGGATTCGAACTGCTGACCTTTCTGATTGACAAGCTCAGTATCTTAGCCACTGAGCTACCATGTTAGTAAGTACCTGACTAGTTCCACTTTTTTTCAAATTGGTCCAACACTACCTCAAGGAATGTAACTTAAGTAACTACCTCAAGTAATTCAGAAAATAGCAATAAGAATGATCAGGGAAGCTGTCACTAAGTCTTATGAAAAGAAAATGGGTATCTCTATGTTTGAGAAAAGACGAGACAAAGAGAGGACTAATTGCTCTTCAAATACTTGAATGAATATCTGAAGGATTGTCACCCAGAGAATTGAGGACAAAGTGTAGACAAATGGATAACGGATTTAAGTTACAGGAAGGCAGATTCTAGTTAAATATTAGCAATTTTTTCTAACAGTAAGAAGGTCAAGTTAAATGCTGAGTGCCCCTTTCTTGGATCTATCAGAGACAAAACATCCATCTATCAGGAATGTTTTAATCTGATTTCCTGCACTGACCAGAAGATTGGACTTGAAGCCCTCTATGGATTGCCAGACATCTATGCTATTAAAGGTTGTATTTCAAAAGCATCCAGAGGGCCAAAGAGTCTATGTTCCAGGTATAGTTTGAAGTAGGACTAGTCTTCTCAAATCTTGGCATCCTCTGGATACATCAGGACTACCATTCCCAGAATTCTGTACTATTTTGGAATTCTAAGAACTGCAGACCTGCATACATCTGAAACTGGCCCAACATAGGGGATCCATCAACTTTGTGATGTACAATAAATATCAATTAAATCTCATAATTATTATACCATTCTAATAATAAAATTAGGAGTGAAGCTCAAGAAGTCTAAAGAAGATATCATTTTCTTTTTTACATTATTTTTTTTATCTGCCAAAAAAATTGGCCTACACTACAAATTCATCTTGCAAAAAATACTTTGGACTAAATCCAGTTTATATCTGAAGTTTTCTTTTCCCATTCTGATAATGAGACAGCGGCATACTGAAGTATATGTTCCACTTTGAACTCAATTCCATTTTGAATGCGGTGTTGCAGAACATGCCCCATGCCCTCATTCCCAATTTATAAATTCCCTAAATGAACAAATCCCAAAACATTACCTGTGGGAAGGCCCCATAGTTCCAAATGTAGCCTTTATAGGGGAAAATGTTGGCTACATATCGCACCTTGCCTTTCTTCACATCTTGCTTAATAGGATTCAGTGGCTCCTTGGTGGCAATCTGAAGGTAGTATAAAACAGGATGGAGAACAATTGGGAGAGATTGTGAATAAATGGCTGAACTATTTACTTCCAGACTGAAAAAATTCAACACAGTTCAGACTTTATATTTCAATTTATAGTTTAGTAAATTTCTAAAAGTAGATTAAAACAGAATACTTAGATGTTTGTAATATAAGAAAAAAAAACATGGATCTGCAGATGGGAATTTCTTCTTATTCTAGTTTCTAGAATTTTAGAATATTAAAGTAGAATGCTAAAGAGAACTTTAGGGTGAGATTTGGAAGACTTACTGAGCATGATAAACATGAAATAACAATAGATTGTTAATTTCTGAGTTCAGAGGAATATTCAGTCGTGTGAAACTGGATGGGAAGTATAAACGGGAAATTGAGGAGAAACTGTATCATTAATATTAAAGGGTTTTTTAAAAGTAATTTTCCATAGGTTGGAGGTAAGTAGCACTCAGCAAAGGTTACCACTGCATTATATTTGCAGCCATTTCATTAGAAAGCAAATTTTGAATTTTCACTGTTCTCTGTGGAAGGACATTGAAAATATTTTCAGTTTTGTTCCACTGGAACATGACTTACTCAAAATAACCTGCCAAAATATTTTGTGTGGGATTGGTTGTTCCATGTTCCATCACAACACTTTTTTTAAAAAAAATTGTACACAGGAAGAACAATATCATACAGCTTCTCAAGTCCCACTGAACCATCCATGTGTAGTCACTACTCATAACAGACAAGCGGGGAATTCAAAAGCTATCTGCTATTTGTGTGTTCAATATAAAGAAGAGTAGCATCAAACACTTCAAAGAGATTCCCCAACTGTGATACCTTCCTATGTCTAGGAAGAAACAATCGCATGAAGATTTCTCTTTCAAATATACAATAGTCAAACATGCCAGTCTACAGAACAGAGATTCTCAAACTTGGCAACTTTAAGACTTGTGGACTTCAAACTCCCAGAATTCTCCAGCCAGCAGAGCTTTAAGCTCTCTTAAAGCTCTGCTGGCTGGAGAATTCTGGGAGTTGAAGTCCACAAGTCTTAAAGTTGCTAAGTTTGGGAACCTCTGCTATAGAACATGCCAATCAAGCACTAGATACAAATGTAAAGGATATTCATTCAACTTGTATGGGTGCTTTCCAAGTCCAAACACCATAGTTTATAAGAACATCTATTAAAACATTTCGAGGGCACCTGTTTAAAAAAAGACAAGCATCTGATATTTGGAAGACATTATGAATGGATCTCTGCTCATACAATGTTTGTTGCAACTTTTACTTCCTTTATTTGGAAGCTGATTTACAATCTTCTAGAGTAAAATTTTCTAATTACCTCCATTTTAGCATTTGTCCATCGAGGCACTTCTACAATCATATTAAAAACAACCTAGTAGTAGGGGGGAGGAAAGAAAAGTATTTTTTTTAAATACCAAAACAGGTTAACATATAAATTGTACTACACAGCAAAAGCTGTTTTCTTCTTCAGATCTAGAGATTCTTTATCTTTGTGAGTCACATCTGACGTTTGCAAGGTAGAGCAGGGGTGTCAAACTCAATTTCATTGAGGGCTGCATCAGGCTTTGACCTCGGGGGGCTGGGTGGGTATGGCCAGCTGACATAACTCATGTTGCAAGCACCCATCTCAGGTTCCCTTTTTGTCTGCAACAGCCTCCTGCAGCACTCTGCCAGCAAAAACAGCTCTGTGGAGGGCCGCTTCACTGATTCCAGGGCGGCCCCTCAGGCCAGATCTGAGCACCCCGTGGGCTTGATCTGGCCCGTAGGCCTTGAATTTGACACCCCTGAGGTAGAGGGATACAACAACCAAAGAGAAACCTTTCCTGTTCCTAAGTGGTTATTCCTTGTATGTAATTTATATATTAAATATTCCATTGCATTATATAATGTCCAGGTTTCAGTAAGAGACAACAATGCCTGGTTTCATGGACTTTATTTTTCTGAACAATTCAGCTATTAATCTTTTTATGAAAACAAATACTGAGAACAAAAGTGGGCCATCAGATCATATCGGGCATGATAAATGCACAAGTACTTGATGTGGATTAAGCACAATATCACCACACATTATCTTGGCAGCAAAATTGGAACTTTGGATTCCAATGGATTGATGAGAGGATGAATATTCTTACAATTCTATTTCTTCTCCCCCCCCCTGTAAAAAAGAACCAAAGAATGGGCTGAAAAGGTTTCTCTTCATTTCTACAATACACAAAATGCTCAAGAGATCTCTTTTATAAAGCTAGAGGTCACCATTATTCCTCCATGGCACGGGGCCTAGTTCCGTGCGAGACCGTCTTCTGCCCCACACATCCCTTCGACTGATCCGCTCCCATAGAGAGGATCTTCTCCGGGTGCCGTCGGCCGGGCATTGCTGGTTGGCGACGCCCAGGGGAAGGACCTTCTCTGTGGCGGGCCCTACCCTCTGGAACGACCTGCCTCCCGAACTCCGTACCACCTCGGACCTCTGCCTTTTCCGCCAGCGCCTGAAGACACACTTGTTCCATCAAGCCGGCCTAGCGTGACCACCCAATAACGACTGAGTTTTAGTTTACAAATTTTAATTAGAGGGATTTTAAGATGTTGTTTTAGCACAGGGTTCTTAAGTTTAATTGAGGTTTTAGGATATTATGTATTTGTATATGTATATTGTGTTTTAATTTCCTGTGCGCCGCCCTGGGTCCTTTTGTAGGAGATAGGTGCGGGATATAAATCAAATAAAACTAAAACTAAACTAAAACTTCCAAACAATAGGTACCACTGAAGAGGTTACAGAATTTAAGAAATGATTATAATGTCTTGTTTACCACTAACTTCCATTGATCCAAATTTCTTACTCACAAATCACATTATAAATAATCTAAAACATGGTCTGCAGTCGCACCTCACTTCCATTGTTCTTTGATCGTTTTGCAGGAACCTCGTCATCCTGTGCAAGAAATCAATGTAGAAGCAGTGCTCATTCATAAATATGTAGATCTAAAATATGATACTAAGCAAAATAGTCTGTCAAAAATTATCAAATTCAAACCTTAAAAAATTAAGTCTGCTACCCTTTTTACAACGCATACAAATCATAATTTGTGTAGTATATATTATTAGGTAGTATATTCAACAATGACTAGATTTTACACATGACATCAGACTATGAACTATGATCTATAATTCCCAGCAGCTGCATTTCTACAACACACTTAGCTAAAATGAAGGAAGATTTGCTTACATCAAATTTGTAGTAAATGAAGTGATGAAAGCAACTGTGATCACTAGCAACTTAGGTGGGGCTGCAAAAATTATTCAAAGCCAATTGGGTTTGCACAGGCAAAAGCAAAGCAGTGTCAGAACTTATTCCCTTTTTGCCTCAATATCAGACATATGCAGGCAAAATGGGGCAATTCCTTGGAATGAGTCTTGAGAAATTGTGATTGACAGATGGGTTTCTGCCAGATAATAAATTCTGGCAAGGTATATTGTCTTAATTGGTAGTTCTGAAAAGATTGGAAAAGCACACGTGTTAATAAAGTTAAGGACTACTGATTTTTTTTAAAAATAAATTGCCTTTCCTCCACTATTTTGACAACAGCATAACAAAATTTAGTTTTTCAAAACAAATATTTCACTGAGTAAAATAAGCAAAAGGAAAGAAAATCAATTTGCTGTAATGCGAATAAACATGGCCTGACATGCTATGAAGACTTACACATTTGATTTCTAACATTTTCTAATGTGGGAATATATTTTAGAACCCAATTTTTGCCATATAATAGCCTAGGAAGTGGATGCAAATCAGAGATTAATTCACACCTTTGGGGGGTGGGGTGCTGAAGAGTCAGTATTTCAACAAAAGGGTATCTTTCAAATTTAATTACCTCATTTGGGTCAGCAAACAGAGGGATGTCATGGAATGGAGAAATGTATTTTCCCTTTGAGTTCTCTGCAAGAGGAAATAAAATTATATGCAAACAGGAAAAAAAACACTGGAGCATTTCAGCTGCTTTCACCTTAAAAGAACTCTCATAGTGTTCAACTGCAGAAACTATTCGTTTAGCTAAAATATACACATTAACCATGTTCAAATATATATGTGGGCCATGTTCAGACACCACTGGTTTTTTAGAAAGATATAGAAGAATATCAGAAGAAATTGGATAAATTTTGTAATGGTGGGAAAAGACCAAGATTAATGAAGAAACTGTGGTATCAAAATCAAAAAGAGGGTGGATTGGGAATTCCCAATCTACTTAATTATTATCGGGCGTATAATATTAGAACTGTGATAAAAATACTTAAAGGTGGGGATGGTCATTGGAGAGATTTGGAGTTAAAAGATATTAAGAGATTTGGGTCTACATGGTTCCTAGATAGAGCAAAAACAAAAAAGGTAATTAATAGTTATTGGTTAAAGGGGTTGAGCAAAACTTGGAATAAATTTGTTAAAAAATTGATTCTGGATATAACGTTTTTGGGAAAGACAATTGAAAGTTGGCCGATTAAAACTAATTCAAGTCGGAACAAAGTAATTGAGGATGAAAATATAGGAAATATAGTAGATTGGTTAAAAGCTTCAGGAACTGAAAGTAGGAAGAAAAAAATAATTCAAAAACTGGAGTTAAATTGGTTTGAAAAAATACAGGTAGAAAAATGGAATATGAAGGTAAGGGGAATATGTAACATAGATAGAAGTAAAACTAAATTTGAAATTTTAGTATCTCAAATTATTAAGGATGAAGTTGGGTTAAAAGGACTTGTCAGTAAGATATATAAGATTATAAATTTTGATGGAAATCCACAAATGGTAATGAAAAGGAATTGGGAAGAAGATTTAAAGATTAAAATATTGGATTTGGATTGGAATGAGAATTGGAAGAGTCGGATTATGAAGACTTTATCTATAAGGATTAAAGAACATAATTTTAAGGTTGTTTGGAAATGGTATTGGACCCCTTTAAGATTATCACAGGTAGATAAAAAAATGAGTGATAAATGTTGGAGATGTAATATGGAATTGGGAACTTACGAACATATGTGGTATAAATGTGTGAAAATTAAAAAGTTTTGGCAGCAATTGGAAACAACGATGTGTAAAATGATGAAAAGAATAATAATATTGAGACCGGAAACTATACTGTTATTGATAATTAATGAACTAGAGTTAACAAAATATGAGAAAGAACTGATTAGAATTATGATTATAATAGGTAGAATTGTAATAGCAAGATATTGGAAAATAGAGGTAAATATTAAAATAGAAGAATGGTATTGTGAAATGTGGAAATTAGCCTTAAACGATAAAATGACGTGTGATATTAAATTTAGAGAGGGGGTTTATAAAAATGATATTTTTTGGAAGACTTGGAAGCCATTTGTGGACTATGCACTTGGAACTTTGGATGTCTCGACGCCTGTACCGAGAGAACGTGGATTTTGGAGATTTTAAAGACAATAGACGACACTTGAAACCAACTCTTCCTTTTGTTTTGTACAGCACCGGGTGATATATTGTAAAAATTAAAAAACAAATTAAAAAAAAAAAAGACACCACTGGTTTATTGAATTACACAAAACAAGTTTGAGTCTTCTACCCATGCTCCTTCTTGGCAGAACAAAATCAGGGTATCTTTGATTTACCATGATTTATTGTCTTGTCTAGAATAGCAAACTAGACTCCAGGCTTAGGGACAGGGCTGGTGCTAGATATTCAGAAGAAACCACAAACACATCCAAACCGATCTTCTGTCATCCTTACAAAATTGAAAGCAAGGAATGGATAGTGATAACATAATTCAACATGGATCAAGGCAGATTCTAAACTGCTGCACCATCCTTATTATCAGAGATAATACGCATTTCCACCATTCTTGCCTTTCTATCTGTTCTGTATCTCAACACTATTCCCTCATCACTGTCTTTCATTTCAGGACGCAAAGGAGAGGAAAACGCAATCAAGTTCAGGACTGTGCAACTGAATCCACTCCCATATATTCAGCTAAGTGCAGCCACTTGGTGCAGACACCTTTCAACCTTCGCTAGACCTACATTTATGCATGCACAAATATTATTAGCCTTCATTGGGCCAAAAAAAACCCTATCTCTAAATTGTTATATAGCTGCCGCATGGGAAATATGACATGTGACATTTTGCACCAACTAGTAGTGAAATTTGAACATATAACTCCGGGCAGACAGGGGTCAACCTGGAGATCTATTTTACACCCCTACACAACCAGAACAAAGGACGCATAGAAGAACTTTAATAATGGAAGAATGAAGGTTGAAATATTGATTTAATTAAGGAAATTTGAATAACAAAATAGGTGAAAAACATGTTTTTGAATATTATAGTGATATGGGGGGGGGGGGGGAAGAGTTAAATAGGGATAGAAAAAAAGGGGAATAATTATATATTAATATGTTAAGATGTACAAAAGGACAGAAAGAAGGTTTAGAAATGAAGGATGATAATAAAAGGCATGTATAAATAATATGAAATAAAGAAATGTAATATTTAGGAGTAATAGGATCATGTTTATGTGTACTGAAAACGTATGATACCTGGATACCACACCATTCACGCATTAATATGTATAAACAATATAAAAAAATAAAAAAATGATTGAAAAACAAAAGAACTTTATTATTCATATCACTAAAGCGAAGAGCGCTCCAAAAGCAAACGAGCGAACTCAACCGAAACTCGCACTTTCTTCTCCAAGGCACCTGCTTATATTATGCCTCTGCCAATAAAGAAAAGAGACCCGCCTTCAAGCCCGCTACATTGGACAGACCGGAGCGGGTCCGTACAACGTCATCAAAAAGCGTCACCAGCCAGGGGAAACCCCCTTCGGGCGCGTTCCAAAGGAATCCCAGGGCCTCCGCCGCGGGTTCTTCTCCACCGCCGGGAGCTACTTACTAAAATAGAGGCGAAACTCGGACGAATGCAACCGCCCCCTTTGCTCCGTGTCGTACTCAGCCCGAGCCATGAATCCGCGTGGATATCCGCCGCAACTTAGCGGTCGGCCTTGCAGAAGCCGCGTGGCTGCCTTTCCCCTGCCGGAAACGCTGCCTTGCTGAGTTGGCCAAGACAGCCGTAGGAGCCAACCCAAAGCGGCACCCGCACGCATGCTTCTGCTCTCCGCTTCTGCGGAGCTAGTCCCTCCTCCGGCGCGGCGGGTGGAGTTCGAGCATGCCCAGCAAAATCCTCGGGGCTAGCCGCCGCCTGCCTTACTTTCCAATCGAACCAGAACATCCCGGGTAGACCTGCAAGGAGGGCAGAGTTCGAGGCGTTGCAAAGCGGCGGGAAAGGAAGAGGGAAAGCAGGCAAAGCTGTAGGTGGCGGGGAAAGGTTGGAAACAATTGCGCCTTTGCGTCGGGTGCGGATAGCTGCGGTCTCTTTCGCCACGCTGGCCTGAGGTTTGCGCGGGTTGCGTGAAACCCAAAAGAAGCCCAAGTCGCCTCTCTCTCGAGTTGCATTGTGGCGTCCTGACAAGAACTTGTAGACGAAGCATGCGGGAAATAGTTAGTCACTCATAGTACAAGATAACAAGATAAACATGAATAAGAGCAACATGAAATGGGGACAGTAGGACAGGGACGTTAAGCACGCTGGTAGCTTTTGCACATAGGTAGGTAGGTTAGGTAGGTAGACAACACTTGCTTGAAAGGCATTCCCCACATATAATGTAAGATTTTATAGGTTGAGAAAGAAACCCTCCTGGCCCCATTTAATCAGGAGTGATATGGTGGGTGATCCATTTGTTTACATTCAGATAGTGTACTATGCCATAAACTTTGGCTAATAAACCACACGCTGTTGACTTAACATTGCACTCTAGGTCACTGAAGATGAAGCCAATAGAAAAAGGTCAACTCTTCTCGCTAAAAGGCAGGACGGAAAGTCTTCCTGGCTTGTGGAGAAAACACTATAGTCTTTTATGCAGCCTTTTAAGGAAAAAACAGAAATCAAATAAATGAAAGCAATACCATCCTCATCAAGTTTGTCAGAACATACAGCAGTAAGACAGTGGCAGAATAAACTGTACCCAGAGCTGAACTTACTGTATTAAAATGGAACATTTCCTGAACACTGATCCTTTGGGCCTGGTAGTGCAAACAGTCTTGACTAAATGATATCTGGGCACCATCAAGAGTTTTTCAGCTGACGTAACTTTGAGGTTTGGTTCCAAAATGTAAGCTTGTAACCGCTGGAAGTACTGTTTGTCCTCAAAAAGGAAGTGGAGAGGGTCTTGTAACATTTGTTGCATAGATAGGCAGCTGCAGAGATTCTGTTCTCTTGAATGGACAGGTCATTTGTCTCTGGCTGCCAGCATCTACTATTTTATTTTAACTAATTATTTTTTGCAGAATATGCTAAATTCCAATTATTTGCAGTTTCCTTTGATGGGACCTGTCAGGGCTGTAAGTAAAGCTCCCTTTGATTTAATTAGGTGGTGACTGCTACAAATTGAATTAGTGATTTGGGCAACAATTGCCCTAACTTTCCTATCAGAAAAGTAGTATTGCCAAACAAAAGTATAATTACTCCCATTCAAGGAGAGAAACAGGAGTTTCAAGTATGTTTTCCACCTTGAATTATATTTATTCTTTAAAAAATGATTATTATTTTTTTTAAGGTGGAAAATTCCAGTTACTCTTGCATATGTAACTTAGTTTTACAAGCATTTAATTCTATTAATGACAAAAAAATGAAAAAAAATATAGTAAGGCCACCGAAGAAAAAACAGCCAGCCCGAGTCATTAATCTGGATCAGGATTTTATCCATACACAATAATTCTATCCAGAACAATTCTGTATCTTCATGAACAGCAAAAAAAGAGCTGTGCAGACTCGGATAAAAATCTAACATCCAAATATATACCTAAACGATGTACTTCAAGTTTGATTTCTCTTCTCTTGAAATTGGATAAATCAAATGAATGCTTGCATGAGAAAGGTTGCACACAACAATAATCCAACTCTGTAATACTACATATTATTGCAATAGCTGCTAAACATTGAAGAATATTGTAGTTGTGGACCCGGGAAATGTGTTCAGATCAGGATTTAAACCTAAAAATTAGGACTTTGGACACAATCTGGTAAAAGGGCTTAAAATACTATGTTTATTAACCTGATAGGTGATAGTATCTATCAGACTGATTATAAAAAACTAAATCAAGTCATACCTACTGGTAGCTATTACTTGGGACTATGGAACATTAGGAAATTTCAGGGTTAGGCAATTTAAAAAAAAATCTGGGAGCAAGCAATGGCCAACTGCACTGTATTGTTCTAAAGAAACTCATGAGCGGTCAAAAGTGACTGAAAAGAAATGTCTCCTTTGGGTTTCTGTAGGTCAACGGGGGAATGTGAAGCAGCTGGCATCCCTTTGCTGTTTCAAAAATGTGTATAGAAATGTATACATACATTCTCTTTCAAGTACAAACACACACTGCATTCTTGCAAGTGCAGATTTACAGTAATTCAGAAATAAATTTGCATCATCTTTTAATGACTTTGCTTTTTTAGTACTCCTTTCCCAAGGGGTAATTATTATTTTTTCACAAGCTCTACAAATAAAATGTTCCAGTAAGTTTTTTGAGGTAATTTGGCCCCCTGTTTCGCTCTGCCTCTCAGCATCTGATGTGTTTCTTTCTTTTGTTGTTTATTTTGATAATCAGATCACCTGTCTATATATACACAGTACATTCAGTACTTGTATATGGGTAAACATACAAGTCCTTTTTCATAGAGGCCTAAAATATATAGATCACTTCTCCTAGGTACTGTAGACCTTTGCTTGTTTGAGTTTTGTCCTCTGCAAATTTTCAATAGATAATGAAGGCATATCACTTGATAGATTTATATGCTGGAGCAGTAGCCTCAAGCAATTAATCCAACAATTAATAAACTCAAATTGAAAACCTTCCTACATCTTAAGAAAATAGAGTTTCATTCTGGAGAGAGAGGTCTCTCTCTTTATATTTCCATGCTTTATTGGGCTGCCCTGGAACCTTTAATGATCATTAGATATATTTTTTTAATGATGTATCTAATTTTTCAAATGGAGTCACCAGATTAGAATTACTTTGAAAAAATAAATGCTTGCATCACACCAAAAGATTATTTTTAATAACAAGCTGTTCCTTTCAAAGAACAAGGAACCTTTGGTTTATTCAACAAGCCCTAGAAGCACTATAATGCAGTGGAGATACAGATAAAGATTAGTATAAGGTCATAGAACAATTGCAACTGATAGGCTTCTAATAGTGTTGCTTAGGAACATATTACCAATATTTTCTATGTGGAGTTTAGCTCCTGCTTCTGCACTTAAGGAGATCCTGTTTTGAACATTTATATAAGCGTCATCAGTGGGGCAGAAATTAATGGGAGGACAATATATTCTTGCTCATGGATTTATAGTCACACTCTGAAATATGACTATTTTGCAGAAGCCAGTAAACACATTGTTCAGTGTACTGCATCTTATCTTCCATTCCTAGTAATTTGTTTAGCTGGTTAATGGTTATTTTATTACTCTTCCCCAAAGACAAACATCTGTTATTTCTGATGTTTTAAGTCCATTTTCTCTACCAGATGATGTTCATTTGTACCTATTCAAGGGTTCACTGTCTGTGCAAAATGGAAATATAATCTTCTATAAAGATTTATACATACTAGCATGTGCATAAAATAGTAAAATGAGAATTTCCTATTTTCCTATTATATTGGGTTCATTTTTAGCCCAACTCTTGGATCTTATCCATGAGAACAAGCCAACATCTTGGAACAATGTTTCCAAAGTGGGAAAGGGGTGTTTATATATATTGGAGTCTATTAAGATGCAAAATAAGGTTAGTTTTGTTGTTGGCTTTACCTGTTAACTCTTCTTTTTTATAGTATATTAGCTGATAACCCAGCATTGTCCTGGTATTTATTTATAGGGGGGAAATGTCCAGACCAAACGTAATTTCTAATGTTGGATTTTCCCCCTTACCAGAGGGAGCCCCCTTGTGGAGTACTGTAAAGCCATTGCCATGGTACCTCCACTGCACTGTACAGTAGAATCCATTTGAAGGCACAACAGGCTGTATCGTAACAGAACACCCCCCCTCCCAAGGAGTGTTAGGGGTCCTACTGCCAAAGTATTTGTTTCCAGAGAGTAAGTCATCTGTGTACCAAGTGGTTGAAATTGCTTGAGGCAATCCAGAGTTATGCTGGAAAACACACTATGGCTGTTTTGCTTATTTGTATCCATTTTGTGCCATTTTTTCATGTGTCCATTTCTATGTCTATACTGATACTGATACTTGTTTCCTTGTACTTGTTGACAAATACATGAATGAATAAATAAATAAACGTCAGCTATGACCCTGCATAGCCCCATGAGAGTCTGATAGCAACCAATAGAATACATTCTCTTGCCACAGGAACAGGAAGCTCAAGTTCAAAGCCCAGAGAAGGTATAAATAGCTCTCATGCTCCATTCCATGTGTTCAGCTACCCAGAATCACACTCTGCTTCACCATTAAATCCTCTTTCCAATCAGACTCCATGTTTCCAGTGTCTTTTCTTTCTCCGCACTTGGAACTGAACCAGGTGGACATTTCTTCCAACAATTGCTTAAATAAAGGGTTAATACAGGGTGTGAGCCCAGCTTCACTTAGAGACAAGCTCTGATAAAAAGTTATTTCTGACTGACCCTGAGTATGATTTTACAGCATATTGCTTAAATGCAACAGATGTACCAGACAGTCATTAATATTTGTCCATATTTCTACTCCAAAGAGTTCATGCAAATAAGCCTGGAATGATGTGAATACACTTAAAAAACATATTTTGACTGCACTGTTTCACTCCACAGATTGTGACTTTCTGACCATCCTCTGCAAACACCCCTGATATGGATGATATAATAGCTAGAATACTGGACACTAGGCTTCTATGTTCTCCCAAACTTCATTGTCCACCAACAATAAACTTTCAGCCTGACATCTCTTTGCCTCATCCTGCTGAAGCCTCCATTTTTATATGTGTATGCCTCTGTGTGTATATTCTTTTGTACACATCTGGGGGAGTACAGTATATGTTAGAGATAACTGGTAGTGTGTTGCTCACATGCATTTTAATTTATTTTTAACTTAGGCATCAACTGAGATGTGAGAAATGCTGAGCTCAATTGTGGTCATAAATAGAGAACTACTTGTAATATAAAATGATTGATGATAGAATGCAAATAAAGAGTCCTTCAGGTTGGATGCCACTCAACATACTACAAAGGAAGAGCTAAGGGTTTTTCAAAGTACTAATGGTGTTTATGGTGTGGTTAGATTAAAGCCTTCAGGCCATCTAGTTACTGACGTTGCCATACAGGAAAAGAACATCTGAAGCTGCAAAGATAGAATTACAGTAAGAACATGGAATGTAAGAAGGATTCGCGCAAGGAAGCGCAACAGAGCTATAGATGAAATGCAAAAACTGCAAAGTCACATTTTTAGGAAAGAACAAATTGAGTTGGACTGGAATTAGACACTTTGTCAGAAAATCACATTGTTTATTACTCAGATAAAAAAGGAAGAAAACAGTATTTTACGAATGAAGGTGGATATACCGTATTTTTTAGACTATAAGACGCACCAAGGTTTTGAAGAGGCAAATTTTTTAAAAAAGGTGTTTGCACTCTGGAAACCTCCCAAAATGCAATAAATCTGAAAACCCTTTTTTTTTCAAAAAAAAAAAAGGGGGGGGGCATAAATAGCCTTTAGGGGGCTTTCAGAGTGCTCCTGGGGGGTGTCCCCCCTTAAAATGAGCAAAAAAATGGCCCATTTTTTTGACAAAAAAAGGGCATGGATAGCCTTTAGGAGGCTTATAGAGTGCTCCTGGGGGCTGGGGGGACAAAATTGAGCAAAAAAAGGCCCATTTTTCACTCATTTCTACCCTCCCCAGCCCCCAGGAGCTCTCTGAAAGCCTCTATAAGGATGTGCATGGCCATTTTGGTGAAGGGGGTGAGTTTCAGGAGGCAAAAAAATGCTGTATTCAGTGTATAAGATGCACCCAGATTTTCAGCCTCTTTTATGAAGGAAAAAGATGCGTCTTATACTCTGAAAAATATGGTACGTGTCCCAGGATAATGTTACAGGATCCAATCTGGGTCGCTCACTGGGACCAGAGGTTTTGTCTTCCGAGCTTTCAGACTCTTCTTGGAGACCATCCTCAGGGAACATGGAAGATTCCAGAAGATGGGCTCCAGCATGAGTCCGAAAGCTTGGAAAACAGAACAGCATAATTAGCAATTTTTTAGAGGTACTCCTTGGGTTAAGAGTACTTGTTTAGCAACCGTTCAAAGTTAAAGTGGAGCTGGAATGAGGAGTACCTATGATGAATCCCCAAATTCTGGCTGTTTTCTTGGCATCCCCTCAGTGACATGTTTGCCATTTGTGACTTTACCAGCTGGTTTCTTACAAGCAAAGTCAATAGGGAAAAATCACTTTATTTCTCTTCTGAGGAGATCCACCATGGAGATCTCTGGGATCTCATAATCTATAGCATCTTTTAGGATCAACAAGCAACAAAAAAGTACCCTGCAGACTAGCACTTGGCTGAGAAACCATGAAGGCCTTGGAAAATATATTCATATATTATGATGTTTCTATAGCTACTTAAGAGATCCGGCCTGTTTGTTTTAGATCTCATGTACAAATATTTAGAAGGAAGGCAAATCATGTGAAATAAGACTTCTTGTAGCCAACTTCAGTTACTGCTGACATCATGGGTACATCCATGCAATTCTCTGGCAAACAAAAGAACAACTTTTTTCCAGGATGTCCTGAGATTTAATACAATACAAAAGCAGAGTTGGAAGGGACCTTGGAGGTCTTCTAGTCCTGCCTAGGCAGGAAACCCTATATCATTTCAAACAAATGGCTATCCAACATGTTCTTAAAGGCTTCCAGTGTTGGGGCACTCAGAACCTCTGGAGGCAAGCTGTTCCACTGATTAATTGCTCTAACTGTCAGGAAATTTCTTAGTGCTCTTTCATTCTAGTAACTAGATCCAAGTTAATCTAGCCTCATCAGATCAGTCAAGGGTTAGTAGAAGGTAGGGTAGGGTAGAAAAGAGCAGTTATGTTGTGTCAGTTCTCTATAAATTACATTGGGGAAAACTGAAAAATAATCCAACCAATACTTTAATAGTTTATTTACTTAGAATAGTTGTAGTCTTTCTTTTTGAAAGTGAAGTATTATGTAAAGTGTGTATGTGTGTTGCCTTCAAGTCAGGTTTTGACTTTTAGCAACTCCCTGGACTAGTCCTTGCAGTTTTCTTGGCAGGTTTTTTTAGAAGTGATTTGCCATTGCCATTTTCCTAGGGCTGAAAGGGAGTGACTGGCCATTGGCGCCTAAGGCAGGACTAGAACTCACAGTCTGCCATTTCTAGCCTGGTTTCTAAACCACTCTTCCAAATTGATTCTTTCACGTAAGAAATTAGAATCCACTTTGTTTATTTTAAAAAACCAATAACAACTAAATGCTACAAATTTGAAAAGCTGGATTTTAAAACCGAATTTAAAAGAATTCTGACACATTTTCTGAAAGTAGTAATAGAAAGGATGAATCATGACTACAGAAGAAAATATATTTCGCTGTTTGAGAACAATACAGGATGCTGTCCTCCACTTCTTAATGAGAAAAGTGTTCCCTCATTTACGCAAGCTTCAAGCGATCAAAATTAGCATTTCAAAGGCTTTTTTTCCTCTGACTGAAGTTACATCTTTTTATACTGCTGTCCCCACCAGAGAGGGAGAGATGAAATAGCAGTCATCATCATCATCATCATCATCATCATCTCAATTAGCTCATTGAGTTAATCTGCCCATGTTGCTTTTCCTGATCACACCATGTTATTGATTCACTTTTTGCAAATAATCTGCAAAACTTTGCAAAATCTGCAAAACAGTCAGGCATGTTGGGTCAGATTAAAATCATGGCAATACAGATTCAAAATCTGGTCCCCCTACAACAGGGGTGTCAAACTCAAGGCCCAGGGACCGGATCTGGCCCACAAGATGCTAACATCTGGCCTGCGGGGCTGCCCTGGAAGCAGCAAAAATGCCTCTGCCAGCAAAAATTTCCATTTTCACTGGTAGAGGGTTGCAGGAGACTGTCGCAGTTGAAAATGGAGCTCAGGAGTCTGTTTTCACTGGCAGAGCGCTCAGGTCACCACAGATATTCCACCCCTCCGACACGAGTGACGTTGAACTGGCCATGCCCACCCCAGTCCCCAAGGTGAAACACAACCCTGATGCAGCGCTTTAAAACTCAATTTCATTGAATTTGACATCCCTGTCCTACAAAGATCAAGGAGGTGATTGGGGTTTTGTGAGGATTGGATGGGGGAAGGCTTCCCATCATTCATACTTCTTTCTCTGGAGAAAAACTGGCTTCCAGGTCTTTAAACCCACACCTGGGCTTTCAGGACTGCCTTCCTTTGAGGTAATTTGGGTAGTGCCACAAAATGTGTGTGTGGGGGGGTTCCTGACAGAGAGAGAGGGAGAGGGAGGGAGGGAGGAGGAGGAGGAGGGTGGGGGAGAGTGAGAAAGTTTTGCCTCCTGATTGGCAATTTCATTTTTTTTGAATGTTTTACATATGGGGGGAGGGGGGGAGGAAGATTTATTGCTCAATCCTGACAGCAAAAATCCCTTGATCCTCAAAGAATTAACTTCTTTCTTTTAATAAAGTCCTTAAGGAGGACAATGGAGGAGCTTTCAGTTTGATCTACGTGACAGTGACCCTTCGTGCAGAAATAGCTTCAGAGACCTCCATACGTTTTACCTCCAGGGGAAAATAAATAAAGGGCCTTAGATGGATTTTCTGGCCAGCAGCCTTTAAAGCATGCCTGGTCTGTTTTTTGCATGAATAATAATAATAATAAAAAACAAGCAGATATTCTGCAACTTGTAAAAAAAACAAAAACCCAGAGGAAAGTAAATGAAAAGGAGAAACACAAATGCATGAACAGCAACTTCTAAAAAGAAGTTAATAAGGGAGATCTGGTCCCTGCTGCTATGCTATACCTGCTACCGCAAACCTCTCAGGTAACAGGTGTCTGGTTCCCCAGTCAGTGTACTAAAAGATGACTTCATAGGGGTGGAGCCTGGTTACACTGTAAAGGTGGCACTCAGGTGAGCCAGGTAAGAAGTGAACTTATGCGGGTCTCTTCAGCACGTCAGCTGTTCCTTGAAGGAAGCTGATCCTGTTGCCCACGCAACAAGCACAGGCACACCTCCCGGCTAAGCTCCTTGTATTATTATTTTCCCAACCACCGGGGAAAAGAAACACCTGCTTGGAAATGGAAACCAAAGATCCTACTGGAAAAGAAAGTGCAGGGGTCAGGAAAAAGAACCTCACTTTCCTGAAGCAGAGACTGTACATGCTGGAGAGGAGGAAGACGGACACGGTGGTGGAGAGCAGTGTTGCCGGAGACCACAACAGCAGCTCTGCAACTTTGAGGAGGAGCCAGTCCGACAGGAGCGAATACAACCTGAAATTGCAAGGTAAAAAATTGGGCAGGGGAAGGAGGAGAAAGGAAAAAATTCAAGCTGCTTTTCTTAATATTTAGCCCAAACCATCTCAAAGCAATGGGCAACGATGGCAGGAGTAATCCATATACTTGAAAACAATGATCAGGAGGAGAATGTTGTACCTGGAAGATTCTTAAGTCAATGAATACTTTTTTTAAATTATTCCTTCAGAAAGAGTAATAAGATAGAAATACCGTGAAAGGTGGTTAGTTTATCTCATTACACCGAAGGGGAGATTTTAATTAAAGGCCACATTAACTTTGTTTACGAGTATACAATGCTTTAAAGTCAAATTTCAGACAGGTGCGAAGTACCCTATTTTCAGTGTGGAAAATGCATTCTGCTAAAAGTACAGACTTTATGGAACAGGCTGCATGTGAAGTGAAATAATAGGAAGTAAGCAGGGGAAGGTTTGTCTAGAAAAGAGAAAAAAAGGTTTTGCTTCCTTATGTTCATCTTCGGATCTTAAACAAGCGAAGTGAGCCTATTGATTTTTCCAGGCTTATGTCCCTGAGGACAACACTATGAAATGAAGAAAACACTAATTTGTTATTTGCAGAACAAGGCAAGTCCAACTCTAACCGCTATGCCTTTAAAATAACTGCATACAGGTGTGGGTGTATATACAGATAAAGATACAGCTATATAGGCAGTCCTCAATTTACAACTACAGTTGGGACCAGAATATTCACTGATAAAATGACACTGTCATTTTTGAATGACAGTGAATTTTTGCCCTACTGTTAACCGACTCTGGCTTCCTCCATTATCTTTGCTTGTCGGAAAGTCCTTGGGAAGGTCATAAATGGTGATCACATAATTCTGATACACTGTCACCATTGTAAATATGTCCAGTTGCCAAACACTCAAATCATGATGATGTGACCATGGAAATGCCAAAACAGTCATAAATGCATGAACCCATTGTACGTTTTTTCAATGCCATTGTATCTTTGAATCATTAAACAAATGGTCATAAGTTGCAAACTCCTTGTAAAGAGGGTAGGGAGTGGGATCTATTACTAAAAAGGACCTTTCCTAATTCTGTATGAGAAGGTTAGGCTAGATAATCATCATTTTGGATTGCTGCCAAAGTGGCTTAAATAATAGTGCATCTGTAATTCACATCCACTCTGCGGGTGGAATGTAGGTTATAAATGCTGAACAGGTTTGTAACCTTGCCCTAAGGCAACCTCACCAGGAGCATTTCAGCCCCAGTAACAGTGGAATTCAGTGACAAACAATCGCCTGGGATGTAAAACTCATCCTTTCCCTTTGCAGAACCTTCCTATAGGATGCAGGCTGCATTTCCCTATATGCAAAGGGATTGTATCGTATTGACAGAGCAATTAGTCAGGAAGAATTTCCCTGTGACAAGAGCATTGCTAGATGCTTCCTTTGTTAAGGTTACTTTCTGGTTAGCAACAAAAGGTAACTGATATTGGGAAATAGTTTTTTCTACCCATTTCTAGTTTCCAGCTTTAGTCAAAATATACAGGATAATTTTATAGGATCGACAGTAAATCCCATTAGTGATAGAAAGGCAGGAAAAAACAGGAAAATAATTTACATTATTCTTACATTTGTATCTCAAAAGCACAGAACTTCCCCCAACTGCTGTAAACAATACTTTGGGTAATCACTGGATGGTCCCAAAAGAACTGACCTTCAGTTGTTCTAGCCTTAACCCTTTTATGTATCTAATGTCATCAGAATAGAGATGGAAAATTGAATAAAAGGCCATCTCTCCTCCATTCTGCACTTAATCCAGTAACTGGAGGGATGGAAAAGGAGACTGTTTTGTTGGACACAATATGGGCATTTGCAACAAGCCATAATCTGTTTTATTTGCTTTAATTTTAGAGTGATATGTAACCCCAGCCACTATAGTTGATGGATTATGGTTTAGTAGTGTATCTGATGGGACGTGGTAGCTCAGTGGCTAAGACAATGAACTTGTCGATCAGAAAGGTTGGCAGTTCAGTGGTTCGAATCCCTAACGCTGCATAATGGAGGGAGCTCCCATTACTTGTTCCAGCTTCTGCCAACCTAGCAGTTCGAAAGCATGTAAAAATGCAAGTAGAAAAATAGGGGCCACCTTTGATGGGAAGGTAATAGTGTTCTTTTTTTTTTTTATTGCAAAAGTTTTATTGGTTTTACAAATTTTTGGGATAGGGTAGGGTAAGGTGATACAAAAAATTTTTTGAGAACTTTCACGTCGAAGTCGTTGGCCCCTCCGGGCTGCGTGGTGAGACATTGGTAATACATTGTTCATTAATACAACAAGGTGAAGATAAATGCGTAAATCATACATTCTAAATTATATGCTGGCAATCATGTACAAACATCCAGACAAAGAATTATACTATGTTAATAAAAAGCAAAGTCATTTTTTTGATCTAAGTCTCTTGGCAATTGTGTCTTCTTGTTCTCCTCCCTGGCCCCCAGTGGGCGAGGCCGTGGCCCCCTCTGCCCCTCCTGAATCTTCCCCCAGGATAGAGGAATGTTTTTTAAGAAAGGCTTCCGCCTCAGCAACTGTTTTAATCCTTACTCTTCCTCCTTCCCAGAACACCAACATCCCTTCTGGCATCGCCCACTTAAACCAAATCCCGTGGTTAAACAATTTTTTAGATAAGAAGGAATACTTCCTCCTCACCTCCCTAATCTTTTTTGGGATCTGCTTCAAGATGGCGACTTCCTTTTGTTGGTAAATTAAAGGCTCGTCTCTCTGCGCCTTCAGAATTCCCTCCCTGGTCGACCTTCTAAAAAATGTAATGTGTATCTCTCTGGGTACTTCATTTAACCTGGCATATGTTGAGTTAATTCTATAGACTAGGTCAATGTCCCCCCTGATCTCCTCTTTAGGTTTGTGTAAATAGTCTGCTAAAATTGTATTCATGAGATCAGGAAGGCATTCACCAGTTTCCTCCAAAATGTTCTGAAATCTTAAAAAATATGACATTCTTTCAAAATCCATCCTAGACATATGACCAGACAAATCTCCAATTTCAGTGTTGACATTTTTAAGTTCTCCCTTTGCCCCAGCCAACCCCACTTCCAGCTCCTCAGTCTTCTGTGTGTTCTCCATCAATTTTTTCTGTGTTTCCAAAAGTTCAAGCTTAGAGCTACACTGGTCTTTCCTCATCGCTTTAATTTCCAGCACCAAGGAGTTTAATGCTTCCTCCATCGCCGTCATTCTTTGTTCCAATCCCGAATTCTCTGGTTGTTTTTTTTGAAGCCATGATGAGCTATTAAAATCAGTGCCACTAAGATGGTGTTTTTTGGGTGTGGCCGCTGGAGCAAGTCAGGAGAAAACAGTTCAGCTCAAAGTTGTAACAAGTTGTAGAGCCCAGAAGAGAAACAGTTTCCACAGTCAATTGTTAAAAAAGAGAAGGTATTCCAGGGAAGGAACCAATTATTCCAAAAAAAATTTCCATTAATAAAGAGAGACAGTCCAAATTACAAAGAAATGTTGGTGATTTTCCATAAAGAAATAGTCATTCAGGAACAAAGAGGAGCCATCTTCCACCGCCCAGCCAGGCAGCCAGCAGGAGAGAGTGAAAAAAGAAATTGTTTCAATAAAGTCGGACTTAGATACATTGTATAGAAACAAGCTGCGAAGCACTTTCACTTTTTCCACAAAAGTCCGGATGAGAAATATCCGCTTCCTTGCAACGAGGAGCCATTTCTAAACGCCGCTGTTATAAATCCGAGGGGGGGTTTAACAAATACCCCCCTCCACGTCTCTCTCAGTCCAAGCCGCCAGCAAAAAAGTTTTAAAGTCACTTACTCTCCGCCTCGCATCTCAAGCCCCGGCAAAGCCATCCGACTCGAGCGCTCCATTCTCTCCGAATCCATTATTTGTTGCCGTCCTCCGTTGGCGAAGGGAACCAAGCCCCCCGCAGCATGTCTTCTTCCACCTGGACCGAAGACAAGGACCGTTCCCCAGCTGCCGCCGGCAGAACCAGTCCAGGCAAGCCAGTCCTATGGAGGGTCCCCCCCAGAAAAAAAGGGGGAGGCACCCCGCCCCATTAGGGGCAGAAAAAAGAGCAAAACGGCGGACGAACCCCAAGGTTCATCCGTCGCCGCCAGAAGCCGGAACAGGAAGTCGGAAGGTAATAGTGTTCTGTGCGCCTTCGGCATTTAATCCAGAGTTGGGTTTCGGCAGAGACTACTGCCGGTTCATTCAGGGGTGCGCTGTGCGCGCATGTGCATTACAACTAAAATTGCTTTGCGCATGTGCAGAAGCAAAAAACAAGATGAGAACCAGTTCATGGATGTGGCAGGCTTGGGTCACTGCCGGTTCCAGCGACCCAGGCTGCCAAGCTATTACTGGTTCAGCTGAAACGGGCTGAACCCATAGGGACCCACCACTGATTTAGTCATGCCGGCCACATGACCACAGAGACGTCTTCAGACAACTCTGGCTATTCAGCTTTGAAACGGAGATGAGCACCACTCCCTAGAGTTGGGAACGACCAGCACAAATGTGTGAGGGAAACGTTTACCTTTATCTAGTGCATATGAATAAGGCCAAGAGGGTTAGGACAATGTGTAAACTTAATTCTTATCAGTATAATTATTTATTTAAAATATTTGGAGTCCCTGAAGAGAAATCACAGAATTTGTTCAGATTCTAGTGAGGCCTCTGGATGAAAAGCTTGCCCTGAGTTACATTACCTGATTATCAGATTTAGACTCAGTTCTCCTCTCTGTTCTTGCTACCAGCCCCTCTCATTGGATTTCCTCAGAGTAGGAAATCTCTTGTGGCTGGATTTTCACAACCAATGTAACCTCTGGATAATGTTAATTGTTTGAACTTATTCAACTGCCTGGCTTCTATAGCACAATATATGTAAATAATTCTTTTTTTTTTATATTGAAAAAGTTTTATTGGTTTTACATTTTTTCTATAGGATAGGGTAAGGGATACAAAGAAATTTTGAAAGCATTCACGTCGAGTTCGTCGGCTCTTCCGGGACCTCAAAATACATTAATAACAATAAAAAGAAAAACATTTTTCATCAAACTACAAAGTGAAAGCGTGTACATATATCTAAATTCTCAATTCAATACTGTCAGTCCTTTACAAAAAATCCAAATACAAATATTATGCAAAATTGTTCAAAAAGAAAAGTCAAGGCAAAGTTATTTTTTTGATCTAAGTCTCTTGGCAATTGAATCTTCTTTTTCTCCTTCCAGGCCCCCAGTAGGCAGGGCCGTGGCCCCCTCCGTCCCCCCTGGATCTTCCCCCAGGATAGAGGAATGTTTTTTAAGAAAGGCTTCAGCCTCAGCAACTGTTTTAATCCTCACTCTTCCTCCTTCCCAGAACACCAGCATCCCTTCGGGTGTCACCCACTTGAACCAAATCCCATGATCAAATAAAATTTTAGACAAGAAGGAAAATTTCCTCCTTGCTTCTCGAATCTTTCTAGGGATCTGCTTCAAGATAGCAACCTCTTTTTGTTGGTAGATTAATGGACTACCTCTCTGCACTTTCAGGATTTCCTCTCTGGTTGACCTTCTAACAAATTTCACATGTATCTCTCTAGGCACTTCATTTATCCTGGCATATGCTGAGTTAATTCTGTAGGCTAGGTCAATGTCCCCCCTGATCTCATCCTTAGATTTTTGTAAATAGTCTGCTAAAATTGTGCTCATAAGATCAGGGAGGCATTCACCAGATTCCTCAAGAACGTTCTGAAATCTCAAAAAATATGTCATTCTTTCCATATCCATCCCAGACACATGCCCATTTATTTCCCCAACCTCTTTAATAACATTTTTAATCTCTCCCTTAACCCCCGCCAACCCCCCTTCCAATTCTTCAGTCTTCTGTGTGTTTTCCAGCACTTGCTTCCGTGTGTCCAATAGCTCCTTCTTGAAATTGATGTTTTCTGCCCTCTGGGCTTGAATCTCTTGTACCAAAGTTTGTATAACAGTTTCAAGAGAAGCCATCCGTTGTTCTAAACTTATCAGTGCTGTTTCTTGAGCCATGATTAGCTGTTAAAATCAATGCCACCAAAATGGCGTTTTCAGGGTGGGGTTGGTGAGACTAGCCGGGAGCCAAAAGTTCTGATCAAGGTTGTAACGTTGTAAAATACAGGAACCAAGAGAGAGACAGTTTTCCAACTCAATAGATGTAATAGCGAAGGTACTCCAGAAAAGAAATCACAAATCCAAAAGAAAAAATTTCTTCATTAAAAACCAGAGATAGTCCAAATTGCAAAGAGATACTGGAAATTTTCCATAAACAAAATAGTCAATCAGGAACAAAGAGAGGCCATTTTCCACCGCCCAGCTCAGAGCCCGCAGGAGAGAGTAGTGAGAGAAATTGTATCAGCCAGACCTAGAAACATTGTTGCAAGCAAGCCGCAATCCACTTTCCCTTAACGCAAACAGTCAGGATTGAAAATTTCCGCTCCTCGCCGCGAGGAACCATTTCCAAGTGCCGCTTAGATCCGAGGGTTTTTTTTTAAAAAAATAATTCTAACCAGGTTTGACAACATTCTCAGCTTCATAGTACAGGTAGAATAACCACAACTGAGCCCAAAATTTCTGTTGCTAAGCCAGACAGTTGTTAAGTGAGTTTACCTCATTTTTTTGGGCACAGTTGTTAAGTGAGTAACACAATTACTAACAATTCTGACTTTGCTTGTCAGAAGATTACAGATGGTGATCCCATGAGCAATTTAAACAGGAACTGAATCTACTAGAGTTAGTAAAATAACATAGTGGATTACTTTCCTCCTTAAGCCAATGTTTGCATAAGGCAGGACTATTTTGTTATTTGTGGCCAAGATGGATGTATAGTGTTCTTTTTTTATATATTAGTTGCCATTTATTATGTCTAACTCTCTTATAAATTATTTACCATATTTTTATTTATTGTTTAATGTACCAACTCTGTAGAAATAAAAACCTTTGGAATGACTGGATTTTTTTTTGTCTGGATGGATCAAGTTACAAATAGGAGTATAACAGGACATAATGATCACAGTGGAAAAACAATGCTTACATAAATATCTGTTGACCTTTATAACTTCCTTTTTCATGTTAAAAGCTCTATTCAGATGTCATTCTCTTGGAGCTTTAGGTAATCATAGTTAATTAAATTGGTTAGTATTTTTGAACGCCTAAAAACTTTCCCTGGTTTTTTTTTAAGGTAGCAAATACTTATATTGTATTACTGTCAAAACTGATCCTTAAATATCCTATTAATGAAATAGATATACTTTAGTGGATCTTAATAATTGCACAAAATAAGATGTGGAGATTGAAAAAAAACCCCAATGAGTATGACTTGAAGTTTGATTTTGAAGCAATGTAGCATCTATTTATACATCTTCCACTTCGTCACCAATCTAAACTTGATGCATTTACCATTTTGATTATATATTCTTTAAAATGCAGTACAATGAAGGCAACTTATCTTACTTTTTAACTCCTAATGTATTCTAAACGCACACCTATGAACCAACCTTCAAGCCTCATGGGAACAGTCAGATAAACAATTTTATTTATTTACTTAAATGGATTAATTCTCCCACTCCAATGGATTTGGGGTGGTATAGTGTTGTTCTGGCCTAGGCTTCCTAATACAGTAAAAAGCACACACTTAGTCCCCCAAACTTTCTTTTTATCATGTTCATTCATAGCCCGTAATGAGTCCCAAATAGTTTTTACAACAGTAGGCTGGCAAAGTCCTTGGGAATCAGGCTGATAAGTACCCACCTTTATCTTCCTTGAAATGCTGCCAAAGACTTAATTACCAATTAGCTTGGCAAGGCCAGAAGAGCAAAGTGTCAAAACAGAAAGTAAACTGGTCAGCATGAACCAAGTTGCTTCCTGCAAAGGCTCATGTGCCTTTGCTCCTCCTTTATGCCCTATGGGAGGGGCCAATCTCTTCCAAGCATTACTCCCGAGTCGTCCCTTCTGTCTTAACTGTTCTTGCCTTCTGGCAGCTCTATGCATGCATGCACTGGGAACAAGGGGAGCTCCGGAGACAGCATATAACTCCAGATGGCCCTGGCCCTCTCTCTGCCTCCAATGCAGAGCCCTCGTCCGAGCCTTCCCCAGACTCCAGGACTGCCCCATGTCCCCCCAAGCTCCTCACTGTCTTGTCTCTGCTGCCAGTTCCGCAGGCCGGCGGCGGTCCACAACAAGTATTTATGTGATTTCATTGATTAAATACATATAATGAATTACTCTTCTGTATTTAATAGTGCCCTTCTTTCGTCATGTAGCTGGGGGTTATAGAGATTAAGATTTTGGTACAGGATAAGGAGACCAGGTTGAAATGTACCTTCGGTCCCAAAAACTCACTGGATGATTTCAACCAGTCAGTCTCTTTTAGACAAACTTACCTCAAGAGGATGCTATGGTGAGGATAAAATACAGGGGAAATCATTGAGCTGGTGTCTCCTAAAGGTAACTTGGATATAATTCAAATGAGTGTATGAATGTAGATTGCAATTCAGTCGTAATTTCTGGAAAGGTATTATAAATTCTTAGTTGTAGATTGTGTACCTCTGTCTTAATCTGCCTCCCAGCAGCTGTGTTTTATATTGTTTGATGTTTTGGAATCATTTTCAGTCATCCCTGCACAATCCAAGTGAATTTTACTAATGTGCAGATAGGATTGGCCAGGAGAAATTATGTTTGTGTTGTCCATTTTAGTTGGAAACTGCAGGATGCTTAAGAAGATACCTAAGCCTTTAGTGATACTTATGAGCTCCAAGACTGCAAAGGTGTCCACAGAATGTAGTAAAAATAAAGTCAAAAGGGCAACAAGTGTAGTCAAATGTCTGCCTGTTGGGGGTTTTTTGCATGTGAAGGTGGAATTTTGGTTGTAGTATCACAGCTGCAATCTTGACATTTTTGAACATAGTCTGAAGATACCCCTGCAAGTGTCTAAACATGGTCCTGCGTTAGGAAATGGACCATTCTTGTCTGGAACATACTGAATAGCTTCTAGAGCAGATTAGATGAGCCAAGGAGCCAGTATCAAAAAATATCTCTGCCTTTCATAATTACGTTGAGATACTATTAAGAAATGAATATTAGCTTAATGCAGGGGTGTCCAAACTTGGGAACTTTAAGACTTGTGGACTTCAACTCCCAGAATTCCCCAGCCAGCCATGCTGGCTGGGGAATTCTGGATGTTGAAGTCCACAAGTCTTAAAGTTCCCAAGTTTGGACACCCCTGGCTTAATGTTTATTCCATTAGTAGCATTTGAAGGCTGCAGAGCATAACTGAAATGGCTTTTCTTGGATTAGATGGACCCATTAACTATCCTTCTATCCATATTATAGTTATTTGAAGGTTATAAATGGTTACAGTTGGCAAATATAGTAGAGAAGATTTTCACCAGTAGTGGGTTGCAGGTGGTACGCCCCGGTACGGGCTTACCAGAGCCTACCTGGAGCACTGGATACTGTTTTGGTACAGTGCTCTGGAGGACTTGCCTGCCCGAGTTCCTTACCGGTCTTTTAAGTCTTTGGGGCTTCCGTGCATGTGCATGGCACGTGTAATGCCTGCGCGACGCTCCACTGAGCAGCTGGAGCATCATGGAGGCTCATAGAAGTGCTAAGGTCCATGCGCGTGCTGGGTGTGGGTGCGCACATGCTGCGCACATCCATGTGGCTGCCGCCACGCCTGTTCCAACCGTACTGGTTGGAATGGGATCTGGAACCCACCACTGATTTGCACTTAACACTATAGAGATCCTGGTCAGAAGTGGGTGTCACATAATGTAACAACCAGTTCGCCCAGAACTGAAAATGTGAGTGTGTGCATGTGGCTTCTGCCTTGATGTGCACGGCATCAAAAACATGATTATATAGGATGGGATGGCACCGGGGCAGGTGGGCAGGCCAACCGCTGGTCAGAACAACCAGTTCACCCACCTCTGATCCCAGTATATTTTCAGTTAATGGTTCACAGTTTTACCCTATTACTGTAGGATGAATCATTTTATATTTTACTTGGAAGATTTAGAATATTAATATTTTTGGGTTCCTATGCTTTGGAAATGCTACAGGAATCACACTTTGGAAGGAATTACAGTATATTACAGAATTAATTCAGAGATTGTTTTATGTAGTAACTGTAGAATTCACAACCCGAGTAGGACATATATTACCCACCTGAGCCCATCAGAAGCTTTCACAATAAGGATATCATTTCATCTTCAATTATTGAATTTTTTTCAATATTCCAGAAAAACATTCATTCAATCATTAAAATAATCTAAAGTCAAGGAATGGAAATCAAATATTTCCTGTAAAAGTTAGGTGCCTTTTTCATAGCTACTTGCAATATATGGTTCAACAAAAAAACTGGCGTTTTGGATTACTTAAATAGGTATTGGTTGATAGACTTGATAATAGTTGAGCAGTGTCAAGTTCTCTAGCGGTTTGTGCAAGGTTATAGTGACTATAATATTCCTTCGCCTGAAATACACAGGAAACCTGATACTGAGGGGAAACTTTCTCAGATGGCATTAATTTCAGCATTTTCTTCTTTATCTTTAATCAGATTTTTATACTGCCCTATCTCCCAAAAGGGACTCAGAGCGGTGCACAGAAAGAATAAAAAGTAGTAAATACAATGATAATATAAAAGTTAAAAATACATTAAATACAATGGGTCTGTGCTAAAACTTATACTTAAAAACCATTAAAATTATTATAATTGGGACAATCATAAAGCTATGCTAGGCCAGCGACATGGAATAGGTGTGTTTTTAAAGTTCGACGGAAGAGGAGAAGGTCCGTGATGGTGCGAAGGTCGGGGGGCAGGTCGTTCCAGAGGGCAGGACCTGCCACAGAGAAGGCTCTCCCCCTGGGGGTCACCAGCCGGCATTGTCCGGCAGATGGTACCCTGAGGAGGCCCTCTCTGTGGGAGCGGACAGGTCGAAGGGAGGTATGTGGTAGGAGGCGGTCCTGCAGATAACCAGGTCCCGAGCCATGGAGCGCTTTAAAGATAGTTACTAGCACCTTGAAGCGCACCCGGAGGGCCAAAGGCAGCCAGTGCAGCTCACGCAGGAGAGGTGTTACATGGGAGTATCTAGAAACTCCCATAATCCCCCGCGTGGCTGCATTCTGTACTAGCTGGAGCCTCCGGGTGCACCTCAAGGGGAGCCCCATGTAGAGAAGGGAGTCAGATAACAGGGAACTATATGAAAGCTGCTAAGCCAGAATTTATTTATTTATTTTATTTTTTAGTTTGTGAAACATGTAAGAGATAACAGGTATAAGTATAAACATAGGCATGTGTCCATGAAATGAGTACAAATAAATGGGGACAGTAGGACAGGGATGGTAGCAGTGGTAGATTACGACTGGTACGCCCCGGTATGGGCGTGCAGGTGCCTGCCGTGAGTACCAGGTACCATTCCAGTACAATGCTCCAGAGTGCCTACCCACCCGCCTGTGCACCTTACTGGTATTTTACCTGTTCGGGGCTTCCGCGCATGCGCACGGAGCGTACTGCGCCTGCGTGATGCTCTGCTGAGCAGCTGGAGCGTCACGGGTGGTAAGGATGCATTTGCATTCTGCACACATTCATGTGGTGGACACCCAGCCCCATTGTACTGGTTGCAACGGGATCCGGACCCCACCACTGGACGGTAGGCATACTGGTGCACTTATGCATGTCCCCTCTAAGTCGTATTTTCTGCAATCGAGTTTGCAGTGGTTTGCTTTGAGTCTGTATCTATTGTTTGCCCGTGTATTATTGCGGTTGAAGCTGAAATAGTCATTGACAGGTAGGACGTTGTAGCAGACAATTATGTGCTATGCTTAGGTCAGACTGTTGACGACGTAATTGCAATACAATACAATACAATAGCAGAGTTGGAAGGGACCTTGTAGGTCTTCTAGTCCAACCCCCTGCGTGGGCAGGAACCTTATACCATTTCAGACAAATGGCTATCTAACATCTTTTTAATTCATTACCTCTGAACTCTTTATATCTTTGAAATGCGATTGAGAAATCAGAAGTTGCATTCCCCCTCAAATTCTCACACGTGCAAAACATTACCTTCTTTGGTCTTAATTAGTTCCATCAATAGTTATATCAATGAGGTTAAGACTAGCAAGGTTTCCCTATTCTGTTCAAGCTTTCCTTCAAAGAGAACCTACCTATTTGCATTAGCCATCATTACTGTTTGTGAGGTGAAACACTCTCTGTAAGGTGTTTCACCCATTGTGTTAACTCATGATATGGTTTGCTTCCTTCATTAAGGCTGCTTTTATGAATTAGAATTATATGTAAACCAAGCCACTGTGTCAATCATATCATGATTAAATCAGTCATGGCCAAATCTTTGCATCAACCAGAAAGGGAAGGACATTTATGAATAGGAGTTGAGGAGGTGGAGAATTTGCATATATTCCTACAATTCAGACACACAGTTCATTTGCGTAAACATTTAAAGCCTACTGTATAGGACTGTGATGGTGAACCTATGGCACACGTGCCACAGGTGGCACACAGAGCCCTCTCTGTGGGCATGTGTGCTGTCACCAGCTGCACTTCTGGGTTCCGTTATGCACATGTATGTAGACCAGCTGGTCCGGCATGCATGCACATGCGGCCAGCCGCTCCCTTCCGGGTTCCATTGGGTGCATGCACAAAGACCAGCTGGCCTGTGTGCATGTGCACAAGGAAACCCGGAAGAGAGCAGCTGGCCACGCGCACATGTGCACTGGCCAGCTGCTCTCTTCCTGGTTTCGGTGGTCCAGCGCGCACGCTCCTGTGTTGGCACTTGGTGCCCAAAGGTTTAGCCACCACTGGTATAGGATATTCTGCAAATGAAGTATATTTAGTTATGATTTCCAATCATGTTCATGCTCTGTATTTTTGCTAGTCCAGAATTCTGAGTACTTTCAGCTGTGGAAAGGAAATTCATAACTTAGTGAATAGTTTTTTCATGTAGAAAATCTCAGATCCAATGACATTCTGATACCTCCATAAGATCTTCTGTGGATCAGAATCTGGTTTTCTATTCCACAGATTTTCTGTCTGAAGAGAGAGAGAGAGACAGAGAGAGAGAGACAGAGAGAGAGAGAGAGAGAGAGAGAGAGAGAGAGAGAGAGAGAGAACAATAATAATAATGTAATAGATAATGCAATTTTGGATTTACATTCTTTTGGTTATTTATTATGCTTTTGTCTGCACAGGGTATCAGAACAGATCTTTGTGTATCGCTCAGAGGCTTTTTATAACCGAGGCAGTGTAAAAATTGTAGAAGTAAGAAAATAAATATTTAAGATTGGAAAACTTCTATATGACACCCTGGATTGTTGTTGGTAGTCAATTGGGGTTCCCTTGTCACATTAAACTAATGATGTAGTTAGTTTGCTTTCGGATTAGCAAATTGGTAAATCATAGTTGATAGATAGGATTAGTTATGACCCTAATCATTTGTCGCTAATTCAATAAATAATACCAAAATGTATTAGGGTGTATAATAGTTCCAACTACCATAGTACTATCGAGAAGGACCAGTAGACTAATAGCTTATTAAGGACTATATTTTAGGAGAAATTAATGTGGAATTTAACTGATCATGTTATCAGTGAAATAAATTCTATATATTTGAATTTGAATTTATTTCGATTTATATACCGCGCCTTCTCCATTGAGGGACCCAGGGCACCAAATCACTCAAGTTAAAAATCAAACATAAGTCACAAAAACTGCTTTTCCTGTAAACTATGTGTCTTTCAAAAAAAAAGGGGGGGGGAGGGAGAAATGGCTAGACAAATATATCTATCTTTTCATATATGTTTTCAACTATTAAATTATCAAAGGAGTCTAGTGTTTTGTTTTGAAGGGAAAAAAATATTTGCATACTTTAAAAGGGGCTTGTTTTCTTTGGACTGGAAGCATATTCCTCTGCAATTTACTCATTCCTCTTTTTGAAAGAGTAGAAAATCCACACCCTTGGTATTTCTCCTCTGTAGAAGCCTTCCCTCGGGGGCCCATCTGAGCTCTTGTCATCCCTCAGACAAATCTCTCAAGCAGATCTCTCAAACAGAAAGGTTGCAGAACCTGGAGTTTCCCACCTGGCAACCCACTTGCCCTCCCTTTTCTTTGCCCTTTTCTTTGCTCAGATATACCCCTCTTCCTTTGAACCTGTTAAGAAAAATGTAGGGAATGGTTTTGTTATTTGAATCTAGCCTGATTCCTGACACAAAGCTCTCTTTATGTGTTTCCCTGAGGCTTCTTATTTGTAATGTTGTTCCTCCAGGGAGAGCTTGACAGGCAGGTAACCTGGCACCTCCAAGGACAAGGAAGCTGAGCTCCTGTTGTATTTCACAACAGCCACCACTAATCTCACCTTCTTCCAGCGTTCTCTGCTGAGAACACAAAGGAGAGAGAGAGGTGGCTTCCTAGTTTGCGTTGGCAATAGGCACTTAGAGACATTTGCCCAAATGTCACGCTTTAACATTATCAGCAGTTCCCCTGGTATCCCCAATCTTATCTGAATGTAGAAATCACGCCTTCTATTCCCAGCATAACAATATTTGTATCCCTACAGATAGGGCGTGTTATCCTGTATTACAGAAGATGTTTGTCTTTTGTAGATTTGTCTGTGTGTGTGTGTTTGTGTGTGTGTGTGTGTGTGTCGCAGGGGTGGGCTTCAAAAATTTTAGCAAGAGGTTCTCTGCCCAGTTGCTGGGTGGGTGTGGCCATGGTGGGCGTGGCCTAGTCAGGCCTCCTGCACCATGGCCAGGGGGTGTTTGTGCCCTCCCCGGGCTGCAGAGGCTTTGTTGAGCCTCCAGGAGGGCAAAAACGGCTTCCCCAGGCTCTAGAGGCCCTCTGGAGGCTGGAAACAGGCCCATTTCCAGTCTTCCTGAACTTCCGGTAGGGTAGGCCCATTTTTCGCCCTCCCTGAGCCTCCACATGCGCCCTGACCTTACCTGCATCCAAAACGGGCTGCGTGGGGACTCCTGGGAAGGGCGGGGTGGGAGGGGAGGGGTGGGCGGGACCAGCCAGGAGTGGGATTTGAGGGTTCTCCAAACTGCACAGAATCTTATCTAGAGATTCTCCCAAACCGCTGCGAATCCCAGCAGCCCATCCTTCTGTGTGTGTGAGAGAGTCAGAGAGGGAGGGAGGGAGGGAGGGAGAGAGAGGGGGAGGGAGGGAGGAAGAAGAGGAGAGAGGGAGGGAGGGAGGGAGGGAGAGAGAGAGAGAGAGAGAGAGAGTGAGAGAGAGAAAGAGAAAGAGAGAGAGAGAGAGAGACTGGTACTCCTCAATTCATGATTGTAATTGAGCCGAGAATTACAGTTGTAAGTCGCGCTGGAGGTAAAGCGGGTCAACATGTGACTATGCCCAATTTTACAATCCTTTTTGTAGCAGTTAAGCAAATGCCATAGTCATTAAATGAATGTTGTAATCATTAAACAAATGGCCCAGTCCTTAAATGAACCCATTACACCAAAGTAAAATCAATCTCTGGCAAAAAGGGCACAAATTATAATCACATGATCACGGGGCACTGCAAACAGTCATAAATGTGGGCAGGGTACCAAGGGCCCAAAGTGATCATTTGACACTGGGGGTTGGGGGCATTGGTACTTTGAAATTGGGTCAGAGTTTCTAAGTTTCTTGGGAAATAGCTGTTGGGAGGTCCATTGTCATTTCAAATGGTTGGTAAGCATCGACATTCATCCAAACCTCTTCTAAGTCACAATTAAAATGTTTAATCTTCAAAAGTGGATAAGATAATAACATTACACATTTTATTACACTGCCAAATGAGTCCAATTTACTTTCAAAGTGCCACAATTTTCACTCCCCTTGTCTTAAGAAACACTCGAGGCTGACTGCCATTTGTTCTCAGCCTGCAAACATAAGTCCCCCAGAATTCTTTCAAGGCCACCGTTGGTGGGCAAAATCCAGACTTGGCTCGCCCCCCTTCAGTTTTTCTTTATTGGCAGGGCAAAATATCCTTGCAGTTGCTACAGGTGAATCGATGGGACTCAACAATGGGAAGTCCCACTCAACAATGGCTGTTCAGCCCAAACTTTCTCAAGATGTTGACACAGATTGGAAGAGATGAGGAAAAGCAAAAATTCTGACTCCCCGATGCAGCATCTCATAAAATCTGCCCTTTCTGCTGTACTGAAGGTGATGGGGAAGTAAATAGACTCAATAGTCCAACAGTGACAATGGCATCTAATCATAGAAGCACCGCACTAGTGACAAAGTATTTTATAGAAGTGAGCTGAGATTTAATTACCAGGGCCGAGGTAACTGAGATGATTATCTCTTTAGTTTTTGGCATTTTAGGAATGGCGCTGTTGCTTTTAATGGTATGAATGCTTCCTGTGGTTTTATTACATTGATTTGTTTAACACTGCATTTTTAAACACAATATTCTTCTCATTGGAAAACTGAAGCTGTTGATCAGCTTTAAAATTTAATAAATTAATGTAGACTTCACTCAGATAATTGTTTTAGCTGCCTTATATGACAGACAACCAGCACTTTTCTGTATTATGGTGTGGCCGGCATTAAGCATGACAGCCAACTGTGTGACTTAGGGCCAGTTACTCTCTCTCTCTCTCTCATTGTGACTCACATTACAGGGTTGTGGTTATAGAGAAAATAACCAGAGAAAGAAGCATTAGGTATGTATGTTCTCTGTCTTGAATTGTTTCTAAAAACAATAAATGTGAGATAAAAAATATAAGCTTAAAAATAAAATAAAATACTGGAACAGATGGGAACTGATTTTTATAGGGATATCTGACAGAGAATATAGTAAAGATAAAGGTAAAGGGATTCGAACTGCTGAACTGCTGACCTTTTTGATGGACAAGCTCAAGATCTTAGCCACTGAGCCACGATGTCCCAGACAGAGAATATAGGCAGAGCTTTAATTGCACCTTCTTTTGTTGCAATATTGGTTTTTTCAAGCATATCTTGTGGACATCTCTGCTGACTTACTTTCAAATGTTTAATTTATGCAATACAAAATAAGGCCTTCTCTTTGACAATAGGTATTCCTCATTTACACTACTTGTGCTTTATAAAGTAACATAAAGAAAATACTTTTCTGTACTGAAAAATATAAATTCAGATTGGAGGGGAAACAATAAATGGGATGGAAGGAGGAAAGAGAGAAACAGCATTATTGAGGATATTATTTCAGGTAGATAAACCTAGGTGTTCATTTCACTTAATGAAGACCAAAGGGTTAAGTCCAAGTAACTGTATAAAAATAATATTGAATATCCTGAGTATTGTTTCAAATTATTAGAGCAGAAAGATCAGTATAACATACACTCAGGAAAGAAACAGGAAGGTAAGATTAGCTTTCATTTCATGAGACTGTAGCCATAAATGTGTCCAGGTAGTCCTCATTTAGCAATTACAATTGGGACTGATCACTTAGCTGTTAAGTGAAGCAGGCATTAAGTGAAACAGCAACTGTCCTTGTGATCTTACTTCAGCTTTCCTTTGCAGATCTGTGACAGTTGTAAATGTGACAATTGGTCATAAAGTTACTTTTTCATCATTGTTACAACTGCAAAGTATCACTAAATGAGACGGTCACTAAACAAGGACTACCTGAATTATCTTTGAATTCAGAAACATCTGTTTTGTTTGTATGAAAGATCCTATTAAATATATATATCCAAACCATGTTTTCATTAACCATGTTTTATGGAACAACACCCGAGTAGTTAGGATCTGTCAATGTGCTATGCCATAATTCATGGTCAGCAAGTTGTAGTAGCTGGCTTCACTTGATGAATCTAATCAAAGAAAAACAGAGTAGGGCTTTGTGCTATGGTCAGTATGTATAAACTAAGCCAATAAACATGTTTGCATACGATGCTAAATCCAAGCTGGACCTGAAGTAAACCACTACATCACGCTCATGACCATTGATAGAATATCAGGTGCAAACTTCTGGTTTTATGTGATGTTCCCATGTGTAGGTCATTTAGCCCTAAACAAGTTGTTAATCCGTTTTTAAAACAAAAGTTTGTTTATTTATTTACAGAAAAGATGGCACCCCATGCAGGATCTGTAGGACCAGTTGGTTTACCCCTGGAAACCGAAGAACAACTGATTAAGCGAATGATGTCCAGAAGGCAAAAGATAATTGCAGAAATACTCCAAACAGAAAGAGATTATCTTGGTGATCTGGAACTCTGCATCAGAATAGTGGTTGAGCCCTTGAAAAAAAGGCAGGTAAGGAAGTTTTGGTCCTTCCTTCCTTCCTTCCTTCCTTCCTTCCTTCCTTCCTTCCTTCCTTCCTTCCTTCCTTCCTTTTTGTTCTTTTTCTACCTTTATCTGAGAAAAGCAAAGAAGCTAGATGCAATTGCTAGTTTACTTTCAGGTCCAATTCAAAGTGTTGGTCATTATCTCGAAAGCTCTTTATGGCAGGGGTCTCCAACCTTTGCAACTTTAAGTCTGAAGGACTTCAGCTCCCAGAGAAGTCTGGGAGCTGAAGCCCTTCAGACTTAAAGTTGCAAAGGTTGGAGACCCCTGCTTTATGGCATGGATCCAGAATATCTGAGGAACTGGCTTTCCCCATAACTCATCCCTCTCATTCCAGTGAAAAGATCCAATTTTGGATCATGTCGGCCAAACAGTTTTGGCTGACGGGGTCCAGAAGAAAGAAAAACTAGTTGTGTTCACAAGAGAAATGAAGCATAAACTAGGGACCAGTAACTGAGTTTTACTTAGTGTGATGTGAGAACTTAGTGATAAATTTATGGTTCAGTCAGTTGTGTGTACACAGGAAGTCAAATTAGGAAGCCAACATTCAGTTAATTGGTGATGTGTTGTGCACAGTGCATGAGTGCATGTAACATCTCTGCTACATGAGCTGTAGGAGGTGCCAGTTTGCTTCCAGGTCCAATTCAAGGTGTTGGTCATCCCCTTTCAAGCGCTTAATGGCAAGGGACCAAGTTACCTGAGGAATATATCGTCCCAACTGCATCAATCATCCCAGCCAGTCAAGCAAAGAGGTCATGTGCCATATCCCATTAGTGAAGGAGCTTCAACTGGCCAAACCAGTTGAACCAGGAGGAAGGCCTTCTCTGCTGTTACCCCTGTTCTTTATAGAGATTTTACCCTCCTTCAATCTTTTGAAGTGTGAGGGAGCCCCGGGGACAGCTGGTGGCTTGAGGCTACTCCCACACTCTCATTAACGTTTTAGCCTTCTGAATTTTTACCTTTGACTTTCACTTCACGCTTATAAGTTTTAACTTTTTATCTGTGCCTTTGTTCAGGTTTCATTTGTTATGTTGTAAATTACTTAGTTGAGGTGGGCAGGGTAGAAATTTAATAAATAAAGCCGAAGAGACATAGAGGCTGTATTTGCACATGCAGATAGTTAACGATATTTTACAGTAATTTGCTTTGTAGACCCAGACTGCAGGATACTACATCTGAGACAGTGATGCTAATGGAAGTGCTTATTACAATTATATCTTTTCATGCAGGTTTTATGCTGTCAGTTTGTTGTTCAGCCGGCACTTCAGACACGTCTGGCTACCACTTAAACAACGCATTCTGAGTTTTATTTTTCAAGCAAAACAGGCAGCCCGCTCTATTAAAAATATTTTTTATTATTTTTTGCACATTTTTATTGTTAAGTGGATCTGTATAGCTGCTTTGTATATACTATAGCATTGCAACCAAGAGGATAACTTTTCTATTTTTATATTGAAAAAGTTTTATTGGTTTTACATTTTTTCTATAGGATAGGGTAAGGGATACAAAGAAATTTTGAGAGCATTCACGTCAGAGTCGTCGGCCCTTCCGAGACCTCAAAATACACAGTAATAAAATAACAAAAAAAAACATTTTTCATAACACTACAAGGTAAAAGCAAGTATATATACCTAAATTCTCAATTCCATGCTGTCAGACATTTACAAAAAATCCAGATACAAATATTATGCAAAATTGTTCAGAAAAATCAAGGCAAAGTTATTTTTTCGATCTAAGTCTCTTGGCTATTGTATCTTCTTTTTCTCCTCCCTGGCCCCCAGCGGGCGGGGCCGCGGCCCCCTCCGTCCCCCCTGGATCTTCCCTCAGGGCAGAGGAATGTTTTTTAAGAAAGGCTTCCGCCTCAACAACTGTTTTAATCCTCACTCTTCCTCCTTCCCAGAACACCAGCATCCCTTCGGGTGTCACCCACTTGAACCAAATCCCATGATCAAATAAAATTTTAGACAAGAAGGAAAATTTCCTCCTTGCTTCTCGAATCTTTCTAGGGATCTGCTTCAAGATAGCAACCTCTTTTTGTTGGTAGATTAATGGGCTACCTCTCTGCACTTTCAGGATTTCCTCTCTGGTTGACCTTCTAACAAATTTCACATGTATCTCTCTAGGCACTTCATTTATCCTGGCATATGCTGAGTTAATTCTGTAGGCCAGGTCAATGTCCCCCCTGATCTCATCTTTAGGTTTTTGTAAATAGTCTGCTAAAATTGTGCTCATAAGATCAGGGAGGCATTCACCAGATTCCTCAAGAACGTTCTGAAATCTCAAAAAATATGTCATTCTTTCCATATCTATCCTAGACACATGCCCATTTGTTTCCCCAACCTCTTAAATAACATTTTTAATCTCTCCCTTAACCCCCACCAACCCCCCTTCCAATTCTTCAGTCTTCTGTGTGTTTTCCAGCACTTGCTTCCGCGTGTCCAATAGCTCCTTCTTGAAATTGATGTTTTCTGCCCTCTGGGCCTGAATTTCTTTTACCAAAGTTTGTATAACAGTTTCAAGAGAAGCCATCCGTTGTTCTAAACTTGCCAATGTTGTTTCTTGAGCCATGATTAACTGTTAAAGTCAATGTCACCAAAATGGCGTTTTCAGGGTGGGGTTGGTGAGACTAACCGGGAGCCAAAAGTTCTGATCAAGGTTGAAACGTTGTAAAATTCAGGAACCAAGAGAGAGACAATTTTCCAACTCAATAGTTATAATAACGAAGGTACTCCAGAAAGGAAATCACAAATCCTGCAAGAAAAAAATTCTTCATCAATATCCAGAGAGAGTCCCAATTGTAAAGAGACGCTGGGAATTTTCCATAGTTGAAATAGTCAGGCAGGGACAAAGAAAAGCCACCTTCCACCGCCCATCTCAGAGCCCAGAGGAGAGAGTAGAAAAATAAATTTTTTTTATCCAGCCAGACCTAGAAACAATGTTGCAAGTAGCCGCATACCACTTTCCCTTGTTAGAGACAGTCCGGATTTAAGATTTCCGCTTTCTCTTCCAGAGAAGCCATTTTAAAGTGCCGCTTAAGTCCGAGGGGGGGTTCTTGAAAACAAACACCCCCCTCCCAGTCCGTTCAGCCTAGCTGGCAGCAAGGAAAAAAAAGTCTTTTTTAAACTCACTCTCCCTCGCAGCTGAAGCCTCGGCAGACCTTCCGATCTCTCCGCTCAGCCCTCTGCATTGAAGTAAATGGCGCCGACAGCCGTTGGCAAAGGGAGAACCCCCCGCAGCATGTTCCTCCTCACCTAGGTCGTGGAGGGGAGCGCTCTCCCCACCGCCGTGAGGAAGAACGTCCCCTGCGGGCCGACCCTACGGGAGACCTCCGGTAACCGGAGTGTCTCGCCCCCGTGGGGGGGCAGAAAAGGCAACAAAGCGGCGAGCGAGCGCTAGGCTCGCCCGTCGCCGCTGGAGCCGGAACCGGAACCCCAACTTTTCTATTTTTAAAAGTGTAGACATTAGGAATTAATAATCAAGCTGATAATTTATTTATGTACATCGTTACCTTTAATTTTGTCACCTTTTTGTTTGAGAAACACACCTTAAGATACAGGGAAGTTGCTGTGAGGGGAAGGAAAGTATTTGCCATTCTCCAACCTTGTGTTACTTAGTTGTATTGTCCCTCAGCCTCCTAATCTTCCAGCCAGTATGATTTTGAATTCACTGCTTAAAAAAATTAATGAAGACGGATCTATACATTTCCTACCATAAAAATAATAATAATTTAATTTAATAATTTATTAAATTTGTTGACCGCTCCCTCTCCCCGAAGGGACTCGGAGCGGTGCACAGGGCTAATAAAACAATAAATACATACATATAGTTAAAAACAAATTAAATATTTCCCTGCGCTAAAAATTCCAATTAAAAAACTAAAATCCCCATCTAAAATTTCTAGCAGTCCCATCGAAGAGAGACTATCCTAGGCCGGCCAAGCAGAACAGATATGTTTTTAGTTTTAGACGGAAGGAGCGGAGGTCCGTGGTAGTTCTAATGTCGGGGGGAAGGTCGTTCCAGAGGGCTGGGCCCGCCACAGAGAGAGCCCTTCCCCTGGGCGTCGCCCGCTGACAAAGTCTAGTGGACGGCACCCGGAGAAGTCCCTCTCTGTGGGAGCGAATCGGCCGTGTGGATGTGTGCGGCAGGATCCGATCCTGCAAATAGCTAGGTCCCGAGCCATGGAGCGCTCGGGACCTAGCTCGGGACCAAATGTATGAAAATGTTTGTATTTACATTTATTTAACATATTTCTTATATTATGCATTTATATAATAATACAATTGCAGTCTATTACATCATATAGTCTTTTAACCTGTTGGTTTCAAATCTTAGTAGCAATGTATACATTTTGGCTTATTATATGGTCATCATTAGTATATACCAGAGGTTCCCAAACTTGGCCACTTGAAGACTTGTGGACTTCAACTCCCAGAATTCTGGGAGTTGAAGTCCACAAGTCTTCAAGTGGCCAAGTTTGGGAACCTCTGGTATATAACTATTTCAAATTCAGGTTTTTTTTAATTCCAATTGTCTTTTTATTTAAACCTCTCTTTCATCTGATCATGAGAAAACCCATTGAAAAGGGAGCATGTAGAATATCCTGAGCAAAAAAGTAGCTTGACAATAGTAGCATCCCAGTTTTCCCCCAGTTTTTGCCCATTGTTTTGGTTTCATTAGATTGCTCGACTTGATGTGGACAGCTTATTCAGCAACATCGAATCGGTCCATGAAACATCATCCAAACTGTTGTCATTGTTGGAAGAAGCAACATCAGATGTGGAACCAGCCATGCAAGTAATCGGTATGTTGTTATCTTCCTGGATTCTACAGTGCCACCTGTAGCAATAACAACAATTGTAATAATAATGCTACAATGATTTGCCCATTGCCCAGGCAGAGTCAAACCTACCTGTTTACTTTTCCAAACTACCATTCCAAGTAGTGGTGCAAATGAAAGATGGAGAATCAGGCTCATAATCAACCAGCAACATCGTACACACCTAGCTTAATTCAGGCGGCAACAGCTCCTATCAGACTTTCCTACGGATGCTCTTCCGGAAGCATATAATTGTACTAACTGGGTCAAATATCTTTTATCTTGGGGAGCCCTGGCCCCAGGATGTGGGAAGGCCCCATGCATCAGGGTAGCTCTAACAAGGCTTTGTCATTACTGGGTCCTTCCCAGTTCGTTAGGCTGGAAATAGTAGGCTACTTTGTCAACCATTGTTTGTGAGCAGAGATATTCACATACGGGGGGCCTAAAAAGGCAACACATAGCAGAACATTTATCTGGGGCTGAAACAAATGGGTGGTATTTTGTATTGCTAAACTGTCATCTTCCTTTTTTTGACCTCCTGCCCAGGATGTGGCTGTCCAGAGCTGTGTTTCATATTACTTGGCTTTCAAGTATCTTCTGTAATGGAGAGGGTTGCTTTGTAGCTCTTTTTCTTAGACTAGAGGATATGCAAACAGATCAATTGCCTGGCTCTAGGTGATTCCAGGATACAGGTGACTGGACTGTGTTATTTAACCCTTTTCAAATGAACCACCCAGAGATTAGTTGTCTTGCTCTAACTCAGTGGCTAAGATGCTGAGCTTATCGATCAGAAAAGTCTGCAGTTTGACGGTTCAAATCCCTAGCACCCCATAACAGAGTGAGCTCCCGTTACTTGTCCCAGCTTCTGCCAACCTAGCAGTTCAAAAGCATGTAAAAATGCAAGTAAAAAAATAGGAAATACCTTTGGTAGGAAGGTAACAGTATTCCGTGCGCCTTCAGCGTTGGGTCATGCCGGCCACATGACCATGGAAACGTCTTCGGACAGCACTGGCTCTTTGGCTTTGAAATAGAGATGAGCACCGTCCCCTAGAGTTGGGAATGACTAGCACATATGTGTGAGAGGAATCTTTATCTTTACCTTTAAAGCTCCAGTAACTCTGTATATTTATTAGATTATATTCTGTTTTTCATCCAGGAGCTCAAAGCAACTTACAGTATATGGGTATTTTTATTTAACTTTCACAACAAAGGTGTCTTTTGATGGCTAAGACTGGGCTTAAATTTGAGTCCCTGCAGCTCCAGTCTAACATCTCAGTTACTCCGACCCACTGGGCTTGCCTAGAAAAAGAAGGACAATGCTGCATAAAAGCGACTTCTTCACACAGACTAAAACAAAAGTTTGAAAAGTTTCCCAAATGGTGCTTTATTTGATGTAGATAAAGCAAACATAACTGACCTTCCATATGTGTTTCTGAATTATAATATCTAATATTCCTCACAATGTCTGATTTCACCCTGAGTTTTTTTATTGTTTGGTGTTTCCTTTGCTATTTTCCTATGAATGCAAAAGCTAAATAACTTTTTGATCTTTTAGTTGGTCATCATTTATGCAATGATGTAGTTAAATATTCTATAAATAATATGTTAGATCAGGAGGGATGGGCTATGAGGAATAATTTGTCATTGTCATCCTCCTATGCTTTTTCAACTCCTCAGTCTAGCCCCGTGATGGGGAACCTATGGCACACGTGCCACTGGTGGCACACAGAGCCATTTGTTAGGGCACGCCAGGCGTTTCCCTGTCAGCTGCAGCTCCAGTTCTGTTCCTGAATTTCCGGGTTGCCCATAGGGCCATTTATTGCCCTCCGGGTGGGGGGAGACTGTTTTCGCCCTCCCCAGGCTCCTAGAAAGCCTCTGGAGCCTGGGGAGGGTGAAAAAAATGCACCAAAAGCAAGGGGGAGGGTGCGGGTTATGCGTGCATGTGCATGGGGGTCACACACATAGCATTATGGGTGTGGGTGCACTCCCTCCACTTTTGGCACGCAATCCAAAAAAGGTTAACCATCACTGGTCTAGCCTATAGCGCTTAGATTTCAATGATCACCCATCCAAATTCTAAACAGAACCAAAGCTGTAGGTTTAGTCAATTCCTCCATGAGCTTGCATGCACATGCCCGTGAGACTCACATACAAGTATAGGGTGAAGATCTGGTTGAAATTGGACATCCAAATTGTGATTGGAGATCTGAAGATAGCAAGATTTACTTTGGAGGATTTGAGTTGGAAGAGGTAATTTATAAATATATCAAACTTATGCTATAGTGGAAAAGCATCAAATGTCCACAGTGCTTTATGTAACCACAGTGCTTTATTTGCAGGATCGGATCCTGCCTCATACATCCACACGGCCTATTCGCTCACACAGAGAGGGACTTCTCCGGGTGCCGTCCACTAGACTTTGTCAGCGGGCGACGCCCAGGGGAAGGGCTCTCTCTGTGGCGGGCCCAGCCCTCTGGAACAACCTTCCCCCCGACATTAGAACAACCACGGACCTCCGCTCCTTCCGTCTAAAACTAAAAACATATTTGTTCTGCTTGGCCGGCCTAGGGTAGTCTCCCTTCTATGGGGTTGTTAATAATTTTAGATGGGGATTCTAGTAATTTTTAACTGGGAATTTTTAACGCAGGGATATTATTTAATTTGTTTTTATTATGTGTGTATATTTATTGTTTTATTTGCCCTGTGCACCGCTCCGAGTCCCTTCGGGGAGAGGGAGCGGTCAACAAATTAAATTTATTATTATTATTATTAACCTGTAGCTTTCTGGGTGTTTGTATTCACACTACATAAAGTTTTGCTTTGTCTTTAAAAAAAAAACAAATAAAACATAACAAATCATGATTTGTTGACTGGGATATTGGCTGGGTTTAAACAACATGTCACACCCTAAAGTTAGATCTTAGCACACACAAGACACAGAACACTAAAACAAAAGGAAGTTGTCAGGTTTCTGAAAGATGCCCTAATTGATTCATGAGCCTCAAGCCAAGTTTCAAAAGAAAACCAGTTATTTATTAGGAGCACCATTTTGGCAATACCCTATTGCAGTCAGATCTGAGCCTCGTTTGAATTATAGGTGAACTTTACCCCCTGTTCCTTCTCTCCCCTTAGTCTGTATCATAAATCACATACTCCAATGAAGTGCACCCCTCACAAGCCTTCTGTAGTAATCTGAGATCTGACTTTAGCCGAAAGTATGCATGGAATGCACTCCCCCTCTTTCCTCGCCATGGAAACTTTATGAATTGCCATTAATGCTTCATGATTTAAAGGGATTAATGAAACCAGCCAATGTATAGTTAATCTGAGAAGAAACAAGAATAGTATTGTTGACTGTAAGAGTTGCTATGTGATACCTGGTTTAGAGGCAACAGGGTAGAAAACTAATCATGCTTCATTATAGCTAATTATAAGTTGAATGGCTTTTTTGAGACAGCCTTCTGCTGAATCCAAGGACACTCTGATTGAAGGCCTTTGGTAGGTTGTTGATTCGTATTCTTAGTAGTGTTATTAAAGTAAATGATGTGAGTGGCGGAGGGAAGAGAAGGTTTCCTCTTCTTATGCATGCAGTAAAAAGGAAGTGGCTCCATTTAATCATATCCATGGGCACGTTATCTGTAATGAAAGCTGTGCATTTAGCCTCTTGTCAACCCAGTTCATCTTTCCGTCTTTGGCATTTATCTTAGTTACTAGACACAAAGGAAAAATCAAAGACTGAATTGTTTTGTCCCAAAATTAGCTAGAAGCTGAAATAAATACATTGCACAGAGGTGCTGCTATTTACAGATATGCTTTTGAGGCTGAGGTATCAAATGAGACCGTGCTTATACTTTCCAATTTCTGTACCTGCATCGTACCCTTCATGAGAAGTAAATTCTTTCAGGAAGTTTCTTTCTAGTTGCTTTCAAGAAGTCAAAGACTGACTTCCTTTTTGGGTATGTGCTTTTCTTTGTTGAGGGCTTACCTTTCACAACAGCTTGATGTCTCAAAATCAGGAAAAGTGCTCCTGAAGCTGGTATCACTGGGTTCCTATCATCATTGTGACTACTGAACAAACAAAAATATGATTTAATTTAATGTCCAGTATAAATCAAGGAACCCAACAGTGCTGTGCTTTATTTTCAAACCAATAAATAAATAATTATTGGTTTGCACATCATGACTTAACTGAAAATGACAAAGAAAGATTCCTAATGCAGCTAATACCTTAAAGAAATAATTCCTATTGCTGAAGGACCAAAATCATAATACAATACAATACATTAGCAGAGTTGGAAGCACCTTGGAGGTCTTCTAGTCCAACCCCCTGCCTAGGCAGGAAACCCTATACCATTTCAGACAAATGGCTATCCAACATCTTCTTAAAAACTTGCAGTGTTGGGGCATTCACAACTTCTAGAGACTTCTCTTCGGTCTTATAGTTCTCCAAAGTTGACTTGAGCCAACGAGCTGTCCTGTGTAAAGTAGGTTCTCTTAAAAAGAGAGACCTTAATGGGTGTCATTTAGAGCAGGGATGTCAAACTCAAGGCCTGGGGGCCGGATCCAGCCCATGGGTTTCTTAGATCTGGCCCAAGGGCCTCCCTAGAAACAGCAAAGTACCGACCTGTGGTGTCTCTGCCAGTGAAAATGAAGCTCTGGAGGGCCATGTGCGGCCCTCCCAGGCTCCATTTTCAGCTGCAACAGCCTCCTGCCCCCTCTGCCAGTGAAAATGGAGCTCTGTTTTCAAGATGGCAACACCCACTCAAACAGGGCCTTGACACCCCTGATTTAGAGCAATATTCAATAACTGCAGCACTACCACTGAGAAGGCCAACTGAGATTCCAACTCCTAGGTAGACAAACCAGGAAACAGAATTTCCAAGACCAATTTTTAAGTGTCCTGCAGATTGTAGAGGAGACAATATATCCAGTTACAAATTTTAGGGAGACCATGTATCACCTGACAGTGGTTTTATTTTGACTTATATGTATTTTTGACTTTCCCAGGTCAAGTGTTCCTACAAATTAAAGATGTACTAGAAGAAGCATACAAAATCTACTGTTACCACCACGATGACGCTCACCTTCTTCTGGAATTCTATGAAAAGGATGAGGAATTGAAACAGTGTATAAAAGACTGTCTACAGACCTTGAAGTAAGATTTTTAGAAGATGTTGTTTTCATTTTTTTTCTGTTGTACTGCGTTTGCAAGAGCTAATGTTTATTATAAATCCTAAATTATGGGAGAGTTGGAGAGGATTATATTTTCAAAAGTTGCTTTATTAGGGGTGCTCCTGTTTTTTCAAGAAGTTACTTGATTAGATTTAACTAATGTTTTTGATTCCTTTTGCATGATTTCCAAGAATGTTAGCAAAAATACATTACTTTTTATTTTATTTTACTTTTGCTTTATTATTATAAAGATAAAAAAGTATTACAAACTAAAAAATGAAAGTATAAAAATAAAACATAAAGTGCAGAAAAAAGTAGAAAAGAGGAAAGAAAACAATAAAAAAGAAAAATATATATAAAGAAATGACTTACCCTTTTATCATGAGTAAAAACAATTTCAATACCGTATTACTTTCTCATAAAATGCAACAAATGATCTCTTTTTCTCATATCCCAGATCTTATCTATAAACAATCCTCAAAGCCTCATTGTTTCAGTACTGATCAGCAAAAGTCCATTAAGGATTATCAGAGATAAGATATTTATTTAACTTTAATCAATTAAATCAACACTATATTCCTGCCTTTTAATAATCTTGATCTTTAGTCTCTTCAAATAATGTCCTGGAATTTGATTTATTTTCTTTTCTTTCTTCTCACAAAATTCTTCGAAGGTTTAACCTCTTTTGTAAATCCAATATAGGAAAATTATCCAGGTTCTTCTCTTAGTTTGTTATTTGTATCTACAGTGCCTTTTCATTATTAAGATATCAGCCATTTTTTAAAATAGCTCCAGTGTAGCATGTTTTTCCATGTCACAACCTGTCATTTTAAAATTAAAGGTAAATCAATTGTCATCATGTCAGGTAACACTTGTTCCACTTCCATAGCATAGCATCTTTAAATATATTCCATAGAGGCTCATACTTTTAAAATTAATTGATTGTTCAAAAAAAACACCCAATGTTTAATGTTAAAATATTTTGCTTCATTCTGTATTAGTAAGTTGAGCGTTTGTCTCCTTTGATTGTAACATTTAGTTCCTTCCAGTTCCCTCTATTGTCTATTAGTTAACGTCTTATTACCGGTATGGTTTTTTTAATAATTCAAAGCAAAAGTATTTTCCCACAGGAATGATTCTTCATAATTAATTCCAAAATCTTACTTCAAGTTCATCTGGCCTGTTTGTAACTTTCCAAAATCAAAATTCTAATTACCCTTTTGCTGTTTATTTAAAAAAAAAAGTCCTTAAACTTATACTTAAAATGTCTGTGGTTAAGGATTGAAAGAAACTCACCTGCCACTGTATAACATGTCAATCCAAAGATTTCTAATATCCGAAAATCAGTTAACAAGTAATTTCCAAAAGTGATTAGAAAACTATATAAATCCAGTGCCCTTAAAGGTGCCAACCATGGGTTGAGCAAGATGCCTATTCCCTTATCCCCCAGAACATAAACATGCCAAAGACTGCAAGGAGTAACTCTAAGGAGAACTTCTGGGTGATTTCAGGTATTCTCATCCAGAATAGAATTACAAAGAGCCAGTCCACTTGCTAGTTCTTCATTCCATCACAATTGTTGGTTCTACTTTTAGTAGAGCTTTCTTCAATTCATCATTTCTTCCCCAAAAGTCCAAAAATGGAATTTTAAGAATAGGTTTCCTTATTGTTCATGCAGTAAGGCCCAAGAATTCATATGTTTAAATACTACACCACAGTTTACTGGGGTCATGAAAATTCCAGCAATTGAATGGAAGCCCCTGTGCATTAGCCTGTCCGATCTTTTGGAATTTTTGGAATGGTTAATACAAGACAGTGAGGTGAAGCCATGAGGGTGGGTGCTTTGCTTGAGTCTTAGAAGTGGGATGTATGGCTTCATGAAGTAGATTGGAAAGGAATAATGTCAGAGTTCTAAATAACATACTCATAGCAAACAAAACCCTGAAGCAGGTAGATTCCTCAAAGAAAACATTTATTGGATATGTCATATAGGCACAGGCTGGTGAAAACTGACTCTGATTATTCCCCTGGTTTTCACCTAATTAAAAGTAAATGTTTTCCATCTTCTCAAAACAATCAATCACATGGTCCAATCAGAATATTGTCGAGTTGCTAGGTGACTCCAGTCCCCTTCTTCCAAGCAGGAATGCCCTTGGTTCCCAAGAGAAAGTATTTTGTTTTGACTACAATGCCCCAACTATCTCTATTCCCCCTCCCTATTCCTCTTGTCCAGTGTGTCAGTACTCAAAATGGCCCCAGTCAGGCCAGCTTCAGGGTTCACAATTAATTCATTGAGCAATCAATAAAGTGAAACACCTTTTAGAAAATTGCACGATCTAACTAATACTTCATTGTTCTTCAACAAAGCAGTACTTAGAAGTTATTTATTCATTAGTATTTATTTATTTGTTAAATGCCTCATCATTTTCTAGGGCCACACAAATAGAACTTTTCCTCTTATTTTATTCCCACAACACAAGAATATAATATCAAACTGTGATGAATCTAAAATTGAAGTGAAGATCCAAAAGTCCCATTGAGCCAGAAAGGATATGTAATATTGAAAAAGTTACTGCCTTATTATAGTAACACTAAATCAAGATATAGTTTGGTTTAAGCACTTAGGTTCTACAGTACGGCTTCTGGATTCCTTGTGGGTCTTTTAGTTTTTATTTTTTAACAATAAATACTTTATTCTTTTATTCTTATTCGTTTATATATTCTTTTATTCATCTTAACAATAAAAGCAGTGGGTGGATCCAGCCTGTGAATTGTTAGGATGTGTGTTTATCTGCCAAGAAAAAATGCAAAGGTAAACTGAGGTGATAGAATGCATTTGGGAGACTTAAAGATGCACTTGTATATCATGGAAAAATAATTTCAACAGTTCTGGAAAATTGGTATGTTGTGACTAGTTAGATTCTCTGTGATAGCCATTTCACTGCCTGGGACAGTTCTCAAAATACTTAATGACCATTGGCTCAAGAAAACAACAACCATCAGAGATACCTGAACTAGGATCAGCCTACTAATATTCTCTAATTCAGCTAATTTTGCTGACTGCCAGCAATTCAGCAATTCAAATCTCACTAGGCTGAAGGTTGACTCAGCCTTCCATCCTTCCGAGGTCAGTAAAACAATTGTTGGGGGCAATATGTTGATTCTGTAAAACCACTTGGAGAGGGATGTAAAGCAATATATAAGTCTAAGTGCTATTGCTATAGTTTTTCTTAAGAGACTGCTAATGATTCCATATTTCTTTTTCTTTTTGCAGAAAGATCTATGAAGAAGGGTAAGTTATACGTTTATTTAGATGTTTTACAGTATTACATCTGCCCTGCTTTTGGGATGGCTAATTGTGAACCCTATGTATAGGTATAATACAGGTAGTCCTCAACTTACAACAGTTTATTTAGTGACCGTTCAAGCTTACAATGGCCTTGAAAAAAGTGACATGACCATTTTTCACACTTTTTCACATGCTGCAGCTTCTCCATGATTATGTGCTCATCATTCAGATGCTTGGCAACTGGCTCATACTTATGACTGTTGCAGCGTCCCGGAGTCATGTGATCTCCTTTTACGAACTTCTCACACGAAAAGTCAATGAGGAAGCCAGATTCACTTAACAACTGGGTTAATAACTTGTCAACAGCAGTGATTCACTTAACAATTGTACGACAGACGTAAAATGGGGCAAAACTCATTTAACTAATGTCATACATTTTGGGCTCAATTGGGTTTGTAAGTCCAGGACTACCTGTAAGATCTTTATTATATCTTATTATGTACATAAATCAATTTATACGTCATTGTATTCCACTATTTCTGGGGAAATCATTAAGAGCATTGAAAAAATCATGGCCAGCCAAGAAAATAAATAAAGGGATTGTCAAACAAATCAGTCCTGAGTTCTTGTTATAGGCACAAATGAACCGGCTCAAATTATCCTACTTTGAAAAGGCTGTAATAGTGGTAAAGGCGGAAGGAAAGAAAAGAAGAGGATGGCCAGGAGCAAGGTGGATGGATTTACAGTGGCATAATGGAATAACAGAATTGGAAGGGGCCTAGTCCAACCCTCTGCTCAAGCAGGAGACACTATACCAGTGGTGGCTAACCTTTTCTGGACTGAGTGCCCAAAGCATGTGCATGCCCAACCCCCAAAATGCAATGCGCACGTGGGCCCTGCGCATGCACCCCCTGCATATGTACCCCCTTGCGCCCCCCACCCCCTGTGCATGCATGGCAGAGCCCCAAAGACCAGGTGGCTGGCAGGAGATGCGCGCACATATGCAGCAGAGCTGAACTGGGGCAATGGCTCCAGATTGCGCTGCATGCCATTTCTAGCATGAGTGCTATAGGTTCACCATCATGGCCCTATACCCTTTCAGACAAATGGTTGTCCAATCTCTTCTTTAAAACCTTCAGTGATGGAGCATCGAAGCAACTTCTGAAGGGAAGCCGTTCCACTGATTAATTGTCCTAACTGCCAGGAAATGTCTTCTTATTTCTAGGCTGGTTCTCTCCTTGATTAGTTCCCATCCATTGCTTCCATCTGTGGGATCGGATCCTGCCTCATACATCCTCACAGCCGATTCGCTCCCACAGAGAGGGACTTCTCCGGGTGCCGTCCACTAGACTTTGTCAGCGGGCGACGCCCAGGGGAAGGGCTCTCTCTGTGGCGGGCCCAGCCCTCTGGAACGACCTTCCCCCCGATATTAGAACAACTACGGACCTCCGCTCCTTCCGTCTAAAATTAAAAACACACCTTTTCTGCTTGGCCGGCCTAGGGTAGTCTCTCAATCTATGGGGGTTTTTAGTAAATTTAATTGGGAATTTTAGTGAACGTCAATTGGGAATTTTAGCACAGGAATAATGTTTAATTTGCCTTTTAATTATGTATGTATATTTGTATATGTATATTTATTGTCTTTTATCTTCCCTGTGCACTGCTCCGAGTCCCCTGGGGGAGAGGGAGCGGTCTATAAATTAAAGTTTATTATTATTATTTATTATTCTTGTTCTGCCTTCAGGTGCTTCGGAGAATAGGCTGGCCCCCTTTTCTTTGTGGCAGACACTGGAACATTGCTATCGTGTTTTTTCATGAAACTAAAAGAAACATTAAACTGAGCAGGTTAGAGGCAGTTCATTCAGAAAACATATCTATGTGGTAAGGAGTATCACGTACAGTAGTCCTTTGAAGACTAAGAATAAAAAATGACTTGATAGAACATAATCAGGCAAATTTTTAAAATCTCAATCCAACATTCATACAGTATATGAAAGGCCTGGGTAAAGTCAACTAGCTCACTCTCATCCTCAGGAAAGACAGAAGACATACTGTGATGACCCAGAGCCGGGCATAGAAGCAAAACAGCTGGAACGAAGGGTTAACTCTCTGTTATTGCTCCAACTTTGCCCCAAAAGTCCCTGCAAGTTCACTGCAAGTCCAGGAACAAAACTCTATTTTTTTTTAATTTTCATATAAATATCCACAACTATACCATTTTGACAAACACTGTTATGTATTATCCAATATTATATCAATTCTTCTCACCATGTACCAGTGGTGGGTTTCAAATTTGTTTAGAACCTACTCTCTAGGTGTGGCCTATTTTGTGGGCGTGGCTTGGCAGTCATGTGACAGGGTGGGAGTGGCCAACTTGTAAAATGTGGTGAAACTCATTTAACAACGCTCTTGCTTAGCAACCAAAATTTTGGGCTCAATTGTGATGATAAATTCTTTCTTTCTTTCTTTCTTTCTTTCTTTCTTTCTTTCTTTCTTTCTTTCTTTCTTTCTTTCTTTTTTTCTTCCTTCCTTCCTTCTTTCCTTTCCTTTCCTTTCTTCCTTCCTTCCTTTCCTTTCCTTCCCATTGGGTTACTGGCAGTGGCAGGCCAGCCTTACTTCTGGGTCCGTCGGTGGAACCCCCTCTCACCGGTTCTCTAAATTTCACCATCCGGCTCTTGCGAGTAGGTGCGAGCCTGTAGAAACCCACCACTGCCATGTATCCACAAAAACTCTCATTTGTTCTTCTGCTTTCCATACACCATATTACACCCTGTTCCACAACCACACTACCTCCTCTCCCTCTCGCCTCCTCCCTACCTCTTTTCTTCCCTCTGCTATCTCTCTCTTCTCTAGTCTCCTTCTCCTCTCTCCTCTTTCCGCTCCTTCTCTCTCTCCTACTCTTTTCCTCGCCTCTGCTTCCCTCTCCCCTATCCCTTCTCTTCCCCTCCTCTCCTCTCCTCTCCTCTCACCCTTCCATCTCTCCACTTAGCTCTAAATAGGCAGGTCCAATAGTTCCTGGCTGCTATTAGTCCAGAGGAGCCACACAGTTCTGAGAGCAGCCACAGTTCAGGGAATTTGATTCCAAGGAGTTCTCATCACAGGGAGATTTCACTGGGACTGCAACACAACTTTGAGCAGAACTGGGTCGCTGAGAACTGGCACATAGCCTGGTGAGGCTCGCAAGGGAAGCAATGCAAGCAGGGCAAGACAAACAGGGCAAGGCAAGCAAAGTATCCAGATGTTGGTAACAGCACATGAGACTGTGTCTTTTTAAATCTCATTCCCCAGGTGAGCGTTGCAAAGAGGGGCATGGTAGCCTCTTCCATAGTCATCCGCTCTGCTCCGCTCCCACAGAGAGGGTCTTCTCCGGGTACCGTTGGCCGGGCAATGCTGGTTGGTGACCCCCAGGGGAAGGGCCTTCTCTGTGGCGGGCAGGGCCCTCTGGAACGACCTACCCCCCGACCTACGCACCATCTCGGACCTCCGCCTCTTCCGCCAATGTCTTAAGACATATCTATTTCAACAAGCCGGCCTAGCATATTCCCCTGTTTCTGACTTTTATCCATAAATTTTAATCTTTAGGTTTTAAAATGGGTTTTTTAGCATGAGATTTAATTTAATATGCTTTTAATAATGTATATTGTTTTTTGTATGATTTTAATAATGCCTGTGCGCCGCCCTGGGTCCTAACAATGGAGAAGGGCGGGGTATAAATTCAAAAAAAAATAAAAAAAAAATAAAATAAATCCGGTCGCCCTGCGCCGATCCCATCTCCTCTCCATTCTCCGTGCTCAGGGATCGGGGGGGTGGGGGTGGGGGAGAGCGGTACTTTCTCATTGCGGCAGATCTGTCACACCTCTGCTCTGCTTCCTGCCCTCTTTCCCCCGCTTTTGCTTGGTCATCCTGCGCCCCCTCTCTTTTACTGGCGACCCTTCCCAGGTCTGAGGGACCTGGGACTGCTTTGTCGTGCTCCTCCGGTCATTCCTTCATCAGCACTAGCTCCGTTTCTTCCTCCTCGAACCTGAGCTCCGATGGGACCATGACACCTACCTTCTCACGCCCCCTCATGCCTCCTTTATAGCATTAAACATTCATGAGGCCATGCTATCCATGAAGCTCTACATGGAATCTGCCTGTAATGCAGTGGTGGGTTTCTGCAGGCTCGCACCTACTCGTGAGAGCCGGTTGGTGAAATTTAGAGAACCAGTGAGAGGGGGTTCCACCGGCGTACCTGGAAGTAAATCTGGCCCGCCGCTGCCAATGACCCAACGGGAAGGAAAGGAAAGGAAAGGAAAAAAGGAAAGAAAGAAAGAAAGAAAGAAAGAAAGAAAGAAAGAAAGAAAGAAAGAAAGAAAGAAAGAAAGAAAGAAAGAAAGAAATATAGAATTTATCATCACAGTTGAGTCCAAAATTTTGGTTGCTAAGCAAGAGTGTTGTTAAATGAGTTTCACCACATTTTAAAAGGTAGCCACTCCCACCCTGTCACATGACTGCCAAGCCACGCCCACAAAATAGGCCACACCTACAGAGTAGGTTCTAAAAAATTTGAAACCCACCAGTGCTGTAATGGTATCAGTAGGATGAGGATCTTTATCCTCATCTTGTTCTTAAGTCCCATCTGACTGCTCTAAAAGCGATGGGGACTGATGAGCATAAAAGTGGCGATGTCAAAGATAGACAGGATAAGATTACGTTTCCAGTGACTTCCTCTATTTTTCCCCAGTCACTTTGTTCCCTTCTGCTCATGGTCGCCACATACAGGGCTGGTTTAAACAAACATTTATTTAATAAAGTGCAGTTTGTTGGCTTCACACAGCATATGAAAGCCAAACAAACAAACAAATAAACCAAGCAAGCAAGCAAGCATGTTCTGGCTTAACAGCTTGGTAAACCCAGTTTTTTGTTGATTGCTGAACGATTGGGTGTGTATACCATAGTTTTGAACTCTAAATACAGCATCCATGTAATTAAAAGAAAAAAAAAATCAGGAAACATTTTTCAGCTTACCCAATTTAACCTAATTATTATTGGTGTAGAACCTCTGGTCCCGAATGGAACTTGTTTGTCACCTGGCACACACACACATACACACACACACACGTCTTATGACAAAACACAGACCCAGTTTCAGCAGCTGACCTACCCTTCCCTGGCCAATGAAAACTTCTTAATTAGAAAGCTTGCATGGTTTTGTGATCTTGAGTTTGCATAATAAAGCTCTTGCCTCAATCAAGTGTAGTTAAGGTTGTGCTTATACCAATAATATCAAAAGAGAAAAAGAGATCTTACCTAGGTGTACCAATAGCAGATGTGCATTAAATTACTTCTGCTGAATTTCTGACAATTCATGTGCCCTTATCATTGTTACAGTGTAAGCCAAAAGCAGTGAATTGCACTGATTATAAATTGGTCAATAATTCATTAGTGTTTCAAAATACAATTTATGGATGGCGCTGTTTGGACCAGATACAGGGGATTCATGTAACCTCCAAGCATCCAGACACAATAACAGTCTCTGTTCTTTTTGGGAATCTTAATGACCATTTTGGCATGTGGATTTCTGCACATCTGTCTACTAGATGTTTCAGCTCTACAATAACCCTTTTCTTTAAGCTCTACCCAGAGCCCTTAACTCATAGCAAAGACAGTATGTTGGCGATTAGCAGAATAATAGCTCTATGACATCCTATGAATAATTTTGAGAGTCATTTAGGCATGCACACACATATATAGCTGCAAAGAAATGAGAATCCTTCTGTGTGAAGCTTTTGCATTTTAGTTTAAAGAAGAAAAACAGAATTCTCTGCACTATGAAGTAGGAGCTCCCCCAAGCTGTCAGATCTGGCTTGAATAACGCTGCTCAAACAACTGAATTCCTGGCAGAAATTATTATTTTTTATTCTGCAGCATTGATCCTTTTATTTTGTTTTGTTTTTAAGTAAAGTCTTCTTCACATTGAGCTTGAATCCTGATGACTTCATAGACATGTAGTTTTCCTGGCGATAATATAGAAGTGACTTCTCACTAATATCTGCAATTTTGTTGTTTCCTAGTACGGTTTGCAGCCATGTTATTTAGGAAATGTGCCTGCCAAGATAAGATGTATACCTGGGAAAAATAATAGCAATCCTGACTTTAAAAAGCAAACAAAATATGCTATACCCGTGACGGCGAACCTATGGCATGCGTGACACAGGTGGCATGTGGAACCATATTTGCCGGCATGGCAGCCCTCAGGTCCAGCTGATTTTTGGCCATGTAGGGCTGGTTGTGCGCACATGCGCAGGTGGATGGGCACATGCCATAGTGCACACATGCACAATTTTGGCACACCTTTAGAAAAGGGTTAGTCATCACTGTGCTATAGTGTATGTTTCAATGAGTCAACAGAGAAAGACAACAAGTTCATCAATGGTTTATTAATGTTATCTAATCTAATCCAATCCAATCCAATCTATATTTGCTGGCTCCCAGGAAAAAACTCAGATTGCAAAAGATGTACTAGCCTGTCCATTTCTTGTAGCATAATGACAGTCTGATTTATAGATGGCGGCGCGCTTAGGTGCAGCGGCTTTGAGCTCCTGGTGTCACAGCAGACTTTTCCATCAAAACTTGTTCTGAACCTACTGTAAAAGAAAAAAGAAAAAGAGACATGCATTTTCCTCTTCCACCAACTCCTGGGATGCCAAACAGATTTGAAGAAAAGGATAACAGAAGACAGGGTGCAGTTGATCCTTTTCAACTGTCATTTGTCAGCCATTTTGTTTCAACAGTCATTTGTCGGTTAACCAATTTCATTGTAATTTTATTACAGTATTATTACAATGACAGTAAAGATGATGATGATGATGATGATGATGATGATGATGATGATGATGATGATGATTATTATTATTGTTATTATTATTATTATTATTATTATAGAAAGAAACAAGCAACACATTTGCAGCTGCTAAACTAACTAAGGTCAACATCTGATTGTACTAGTTATATTAGATTAATTGCAAGTGAAGTTTTATTTGCAGTCTGATACAGTGAGGTTTTGTGCTAGTATACAGTAAATGGTCAAATGCCCTGATTGGCAACAGGCAGTGTCTGCTTACTGTAATGGGAGCATTCCCTAAAATCTGCATAATCACCACAAATGCTATTAAGTCTAGGTTTGAAATTAGCTCAGAAATAGCCTTTTGCCTGCCACTTAAACTATTCGAAAAAGTAATGTTTGTATAAATAGACAAATAGCTCTTGCCATTTGCAGCTGTATTTAAGCAATCTGCTTAGCCACAGCTAACTTAACTATCATTCTCTAAATTAAGCAAACACAGTGGCCTTGCACTTTGTGCTAAACTAGACAGAAAGCTCAGGGGTGTGATGGCTCAGTGGTTAAAGATGCTGAAAGCTTACCACCTCGGTTTGAGACCCGAGCACTGCATGAGGGGGTGAGCTCCTGTTACTTCCCCAGCTCCTGCCCACCTAGTAGTTCGAAAGCATGCAAATGCGAGTAGATAAATAGGTACCACTTCCGTGAGAAGCTAGCAGTGTTCCATGTGCCTCAGCATGTACTGGCTACATAACCACCAAAGTGTCATCGGATAACGCTAGATCCCTCGCTAAGAAACAGAGATGAGCACTGGAGTCAGCCATGACTGGAAATGGGAAAGTTTTATCTTTACCTTTAGCCAGAAAGCTGGCTTTGTACCGTTGAAAGAAATGTCCTTGTGGGTTCAGTTCCAAGTGGGGAAAAAGACACTGGAGACATGGAGGCTGCTTGGAAAGATGGTTTAATTGTGGACAGGATCACATGGCTTGAGCTCCTGAACAGAAAAGAGGGATCACATGCTTCCAGGTGTTGGGTGAAGAAGAAAAGAGAGCGAGATGCTAAAAGTTCCTGGCTTTATGCCCTCTCTGGCCTTTGATCTTGACGTTGCATTCTGATTGGTTATCAAACTCCCATGGAACCATGCAGGGGAAACTCTGTACGTTGTGAATCCATGTTTGGTTGAGCATTGCTTCTTCCCAGGTGCCCTGAGGTGAGATGGGTAAAGGGCTAATGCTATCATGCCTTAATTCTGAGCTGAAGGGGGGGGATCTTTGTTATGTAGAATAGACAGCCCCAGGCTTTTTAAATGACCCATTGACAAAGGTGGGGGCTATTAAGAATGAGTCTGCTTCCTGCCTAAAAACATGTTTCTCTATTTCTTATCCAGGGAAATATGACATTCTGCCTTTTCAATATTTCCCAGGATATTTCATTTTTCTAGGAGAGGGGTTCCTACAGTACACCATGCTGAGCTAAACTGCGGTTCTCTGTTTGTGGTTTGATGTGTTATATGCAGTGGTGGGTTGAAGGCGGTATGCCCCAGAACAGGCGTATCAGAGCCTGCCCGGAGCACCGGATACTGTTCCGGTATGGTGCTCCGGAGGGCCCACCCGCCCGCTCAAGCTCCTTACCGGTCTTTTAAGTCTTCTGCGCTCATGGCGTGTACAGTGCTTGTGCAATGCTCCGCTGACCAGCTGGTGCATCGCGGAGGCTTGTGGAGGCGCTAAGATGCATGCGCGTGCTGTGCGTGTCCATGTGGATGCCGCCGGGCCCGTTCCAAACGTGCCGATTGGAACAGGATCTGGAACTCACCACTGGTTACATGACAGCACAGTCATTGAAATGCAGATGAGTCAGAATTATAACAGAAGGGAATTAGACTTTTGTGCCTTCCGAAATTCATTCATAAAACCATGGAAGGTGTCGACTATTTGGCCCATTAAGCAACAGCCTTTGCAGAACTAGGCGTATCTACAATCATAATAATCAAATACTCATGCTCACCTTTCCCCACTACTCCTAAGCTTGTTACGGTAAGAATTGCTGTGTAAGGTTGTTGTGAAAGCTAATTATTACAAGGAAATACATTCTTATTCTTCTTCCCTATTTTACAAGAACTCTCCTTTGTACTTAACATGGCTTAATTTAAATTTCAGGGGGAAACCAAATCTTCTAGATATGGGATCTCTGATGATCAAGCCAATACAACGTGTAATGAAGTACCCTTTGTTATTGTGTGAGCTCTTGAATGCCACTCCTAGGCCTCACCCCGACCACAAAGAGTTGCAGGATGCCTTGGTCGCTATGAAAGATATGAATATGAATATAAATGAACTTAAAAGGAGAAAGGATATAGGTAAGAGAAAGTCAACAATATGGGATATCTCGGCGCTTGTATGACCTTTTCAGAACAGTGAAATGACCATGATAAAAAATAAGATGCTGGATTCATATTGATTTTTCCTCCCTGTATGGAATGAAATTTGAAGCTTGGCAAGCAGCAGCAAGCAGCTTTGTTTTAAATAGAAGTACCTGAGGAATGACTGTGAAAAAGCATCATTCTCCTCGTTTCCATTCTTGTGAGCTTTCAGTATATTTGGCTGGCCACAGAGTAGTAGAGCAAACACATTTTTGTCTGAATCTACTAGGAATTTCCGTGTGCCTAAAGCTTAGATATAAAACTGAAATGCCTTTTCTGAGAGGGTTGTTTCATCCCACATTAACCTGGGTTGATCTAAAGACCTGACCAAATTATTTATTTACAAATTAAGCCATGGATTGATTTGTAACAAATATGGGCAATGCATTTGGAATTAAAGACAGACAGCGGTGGGATTCCAAATCGTTTCCAAATCGTTTCCTACCCTGGGATGTGAGGGCGATCTGGCTGCGACATCTGTCACCCCATTGATCGCCAGGGTTGATTCGGCTGATCTGGCTGGCTAGGCGGGTGTCCCCTTCCTCCCTCACCACTCCATGTGCGTCCCTCCTGAAGCTGCGCGCTCGGTGGAAGAGGACGACCATCCCAGATAGAAGGAGTGTACCGAACTTTGGTCAAGGGTATACGATAGTTGTGCTCCCCTGCTAGAACCTCCAAACAAGCTCAAGGTCCTACCCATTCTATGAGAGTGTGTTGTGCACATGCACGTGTTTCACATGCGCACAGCACTCAAAGATCGCCCTCAATGTCAGCGCTGGTGAGCTGAGCTGTTGTTTAGCTTAGCTGAGCTAAACAATCCGCTCTGCCCTGCAAATCAGCTGAACTAAAAACAAGAGAATATAGGACAGGAAATGGCAGGGATGGGAGGGCGGGGCCAGCCAGAGGTGGTATTTGCCAGTTCTCTGAACTACTCAAAATTTCCGCTACTAGTTTGCTAGAACTGGTCCAAACCAGCTGAATACCACCTCTGAAGACAGTGGAGCTGTTCCTGTGGGATTCTTATGTTATGGGATCTTTAATTTTAGGAAAGTGATTCCATCACTTTAATACGGTATTTGTCTGATTTCAGAATGATTTTTCTGCGTAGGGAAACTATGCCAAATGCATTTGCAGAAGTAATACATACTACAGAAGGATAGATTGTTGAAATAAAGGCATTCAGATAGGAACTTAATTCAAATTCAAGCTACAATAATTACATATAGCATTAAGTTTTAAAATTCATTTATGGTCATATGTCATTGTGATCATTAAGCATTTGGTTTGTACAAAGCATTCCTGAAAGAAATAGGAAAGAATCAACATCCACTTATTAAGCCCAAAAATGTAGCAAGACATAAGATCAGGAATCAGAGACCTTTCCAAATGTTATACAGGTTCTTCTCAATTTATGACCATTCAGCAATGCAGGGCCTCCCCTATTACCTGAACCACCACCACATGCTCCCAAATAACAACTGCAGTAGGGATTGTTGGAATTCGTTGGGCATCTTGCTTAATGATCACAATGACATATGACCATAATTTTGCTCTCAACGGTGGTCCTAAATCGAGTACTACCTATACAGAGCCGTAATCTGCTTAACTATCGAACAAACTACAATTGACTGATTTCACATATAATGTCCAGTCCTATGTCATATATGGTATGGTAAGCTAGAATCAAATTAATCCCATTTTCTATTAATATGATTTGTAAATTCAGCACGCAATTAATATGACAATAATCTACACTTCGCATTTGGCTTATTTTTGGATAGACACATTCTATATTTGGATGCCATACACAGCACTTTATCTGATCACAAAGTAGGGCTGAAAAAATTTAAACAACTATTAGATAGCAACAAATTGTTAGTGTTATCTCTAACTCTGTTTCTATCCAACAACACACTGGTTGGAATTTCACAATTCCAAGATCTGGGAGTCCAATAAAAACACTTCCCAGGGGCTAAGCTTGAGGAAGACAAAGTAAGGGGCCCATAACCCGTTAAAAAAGCTAAGCCTATTCATATCATGAAAACGTAGTTTATTGTGATTTGAAATATAGGCAATGGGAATGATATTTGACTGGATACTTAAACATATTATAGCACCAGGGGTGGGTCCCTGCCAGTTCTAACCTCTTCTATAGAAAAGATTCCACAAATCTACAGTGCCGTTTAGAACCGGTTCCAGCTCCCTCCCCCTGCCCATCCTCACATCATCAAGATGAAGAGTGAGAGGAGGAATTCTGGGAGTTGAAGTCCACAAGTCTTAAAGCTGTCAAGTTTGAACACCCCTGGGTTTTTTTTTTCTAAAGGGTTAGAGGTGTAAGGAGGTCTTGTAACATGACAGCTTTAAGACTTGCGTGCTTTAAATGTCAGAGTTTCTGAGCCAACATTTTGGTTGCTAAGCAAGAGCATTGTTAAGTGAGCTTCACCACATTTTACAAGTTGGCCATGACACATGGCCGGCAAGCCACTCCCACAAAGCAGGCCACACCTACAGAAGAGATTCTAAAAAAATTTGAAACCCACCACTGTATAGCACCTACATATTCTTTGTAGGATCAAAGCAATATTCATCTGGTTCACAATTCAGTTTTCAACAATTACTAGTTTGAAAGTGATAAACATTTCTTGCATTTAGATTTCATGGGTATCTCATCTCTTTATGTGGGAATTCCTTGGGCTATTGTTCTTCATAAAGAGCAATGTATGCTTATTCATGGGCAAAAAAAATCATTAAATCCCAGAACATTTTGTTCTCATTTTATTTATCTTACTGCATGAGAAGATTTGAAAAATTGCTACAGCTCTAGTATTAGATGCTTGCATTTGCTTAAGGCATATAAATAAAATTAAGCATTTCTTTTCTTATTGTATCTGAACTTCTCTCTGATAGATTCACAAAGAATTTTGCTTTGCAAACACATCAAAATTGCTATAGAATTCAAGCATCTATGCATTTCGCAATAAATAGAATAAAGGCTGCTACTGAAAATGACAGTAACAATTAGTGAAATTAAACTTTTAAAAAGTTTATGTGGTCATCAGGACTTAATTATCTCTTCTTTCCATCAGTAGAACAAATTGTAGCCTCTGTTTCTTTATTTCTGTAATCTGTGACAGTATTTTTTAAAAAGTAGATAGAACTTCGCTGGTGCCTTATCAGTATATTGTTATTTTTAATGCGATTTGTCTGATTACAGTGCTTAAGTATAAGAAGAATGATGAAGATGAATCTTTGAAGGATAAATTTTCAAGGTTAAATATTCACTCAATTAGTAAAAAGTCCAAGAGAGTAACTGGTCACCTGAAGATTCTGACAGGAGGAGAGCCTCAGGTAAATCACTCATTGTGTTTGCACATCATACTAAGCTATGGTGTTTTTAGATGTGATTTTTTGAGTAATCAAACCTTTGCTGGATTTATTCACATCAATAATTTGAAATCCACAGTGGCTGATTTCATGCAATATGCTTAAGCCACAACTAAGTCAACTTTGTTATGGCTTAATCAGGGGTGGGTTTCAAAATTTTTAGAACCTACTCTGTAGGTATGGCCTATTTTGTGGGCGTGGCTTGACAGTCATGTGACAGGGTGGGAGTGGCCACCTTTTAAAATGTGGTGAAACTCATTTAACAACGCTCTTGCTTAGCAACCAAAATTTTGGACTCAATTGTGATGATAAATTCTTTCTTTCTTTCTTTCTTTCTTTCTTTCTTTCTTTCTTTCTTTCTTTCTTTCTTTCTTTCTTTCTTTCTTTCTTCTTTCCTTCCTTCCCTTCCCTTTCCTTTCCTTTCCTTTCCTTCCCGTTGGGTCACTGGCAGCGGCGGGCCACATTTACTTCCAGGTACGCCGGTGGAACCCTCTCTCACCGGTTCTCTAAATTTCACCAACCGGCTCTCACGAGTAGGTGCGAGCCTGCAGAAACCCACCACTGGGCTTAGTGCAGGGGTGTCAAACTGGATTTCTTTGAGGGCCGGATCAGCATTGTAATTCTCCATGGGCCAGCCAGGCGGGGGGTGGGGAGATGGGATGGATGCCTCCTGTAGCATCCTGCTGGCTAAAATGGGGTGTGGGGACCCCCATGCCCCGTTTTTGGTCTGGACTGCCTCTTGCAGCACTTTGCTGGCCAGAACATTTTGGCTGCCCCAGGCACCGCGAGCTGGTCCTTTGATATTTCCAGGTCGTCCCCCCTGGGTCAGATCTGGCCCGTGGGCTTTGAGTTTGACACCCCTGGCTTAGTGCAACACGTAAATCCAGCCATTGCTTTACAAGGATTTTTTTTTTTTTTATATTGAAAAAGTTTTATTGGTTTTACATTTTTTCTGTAGGGTGGGGTAAGGGATACAAAGAAATTTTGAGAGCATTCACGTCAAAGTCGTCGGCCCTTCCGGGACCTCAAAATACATTGATAACAATAAAAAAAAAACATTTTTCATAACACTACAAAGTGAAAGCAAGTACATATACCTAAATTCTCAGTTCTATGCTGTCAGACATTTACAAAAAATCCAAATACAAATATTATGCAAAATTAATCAGAAAAATCAAGGCAAAGTTATTTTTTCGATCTAAGTCTCTTGGCAATTGTATCTTCTTTTTCTCCTCCCTGGCCCCCAGTGGGCGGGGCCGTGGCCCCCTCCGTCCCCCCTGGATCTTCCCCCAGGATAGAGGAATGTTTTTTTAAGAAAGGCTTCCGCCTCAGCAACTGTTTTAATCCTCACTCTTCCTCCTTCCCAGAACACCAGCATCCCTTCGGGTGTCACCCACTTGAACCAAATCCCGTGATCAAACAATGTTTTAGACAAGAAGGAAAATTTCCTTCTTGCATCTCTAATCTTTCTTGGGATCTGCTTCAAGATAGCAACCTCTTTTTGTTGGTAGATTAATGGACTACCTCTCTGCACTTTCAGGATTTCTTCTCTGGTTGACCTTCTAACAAATTTCACATGTATCTCTCTAGGTACTTCATTTATCCTGGCATATGCTGAGTTAATTCTGTAGGCTAGGTCAATGTCCCCCCTGATCTCATCCTTAGGTTTATGTAAATAGTCTGCTAAAATTGTACTCATAAGATCAGGGAGGCATTCACCAGATTCCTCAAAAACATTCTGAAATCTCAAAAAATATGTCATTCTTTCCATATCAATCCTAGACACATGCCCATTTATTTCCACAACTTCGTTAGTAACATTTTTAATCTCTCCCTTAGCCCCCACCAGCCCCCCTTCCAATTCTTCGTTCTTCTGTGTGTTTTCCAGCAGTTGTTTCCGTGTATCCAATCACTCCTTCTTAAAGTTAATATTTTCTGCCCTCTGGGCCTTAATTTCTTGTACCAAAGTTTGTATAACCAATTCAAGAGAAGCCATCCTTTGTTCTAAACTTGCCAGTGCTGTTTCTTGTGCCATGATTAGTTGTTAAAGCCAATGCCACTAAAATGGCGTTTTTTGGGTGGGGCTGGTGAGGAGGTTCAGGAGCCAAAAGTTCAGTTCAGGGTTGTAAAGTTGTAAAGTTCAGGAACCAAGAGAGAAACAATTTTCCAACTCAATAGGTATAATAGCGAAGGTACTCCAGAAAAGAAATCACAAATCCAAAAAGAAAAAAATTCTTCATTAATATCCAGAGGAAGTCCAAATTGCAAAGAGACGCTGGGAATTTTCCATAAGTGAAATAGTCAGGCAGGGACAAAGAGAGGCCATCTTCCAACCGCCCAAGCTCAGAGCCCAGAGGAGAGAGTGGTAAAATAAATTGTTTCAGCCAGACCTAGAAACATTGTTGCAAACAACCGCAGATCACTTTCCCTTGCTGCAAACAGTCAGGATTGAAGATTTCCGCTTTCTCGCCGTGAGAAGCCATTTCCGAGTGCCGCTTAAGTCCGAGGGGGGGGGTTTAGAAACAAACACCCCCCTCCCAGTCCTTTCAGCCCGGCTGACAGCAGAAAAAAAAAAGTTTTTAAACACTCACTCTCGCCTCGCAGCTGAAGCCTCGGGAAGCCTTCCGACTCATTAGATCAGCTCTCCTCATGATCGCGAATGGCGCCATCTGCCTTTGGCGAAGGGAAAACCCCCCGCAGCATGTTCTCTTCCACCTAAGCCGAGGACAAGGGTCGCTTCCCCCACCGCCGTGGGGGGGAGCGTCCCAGGCGAGCCGGCTCTACGGGAGACCCCCAAAAAAGGGGCGTCTCGCCCCCGTGGGGGGGCAGAAAAAGCAACAAAACAGCGAGCGCTAGGCTCGCCCGTCGCCGCTGGAGCCGGAACCGGAAGCGCTTTACAAGGATTTTAAGAGAGTTATTGGTCAGAGTACTAAACATTTTCATTCATTGGGTATCCTTCCTTTTTCTTATTATGTCCTTGCTATTTCCCCATTCCAAAACAGGTTTTATCAACTGCCCATACATTTCTCAAGGTGTTAGGAAACCTGGAGCACATAATTTACTTTAATGAGATTGTTTTTATATGCCAGAGTCACAATTCTGCAGTTGCTATATGCAAATTAGGGAATGTGATCAGGTTGTTTGTTTAATTCTTTGCTTTCTGATTACAACCAGTCTTCTTAGCAAAGTGGTGCTAACCAGTACCTTACTCATGAAATATATATTATGTTAGGGCCTGTGATGGACTTCACAAGTATGTGCTATTTATTGATGAGAATGTATCTGACTACAAAACAGCAATTCTATTTTTCTATGGCTTACTACTAATCTTTTAATGGAAGCCAGAACTAAACAAACCTTCTGCCCTAAATGGGACTCCAAACACACAATACAAAAGTCAAAATGGGGCTTCAGATGAGGTTATTGTAATTGGCAGCTCGGTTAATTTCCAAGCTTTACTAGTTTACTAATTTAATAATTTAAATTACAGACTGGGGTGAGAAGCATAAGTTAAGCCGGCTTGGCCTAACTTATGCTTCTCGCCCCAGTCTGTAATTTAAATTATTTTATTCGGTTTTATGGATTTAGTTTTAACTTTTATAAATTTGTACAGGGTTATTTAATTTGATTTTAACTTCGTATGTATTGTCATGTTTTTAGTAGTTTTTAATTTTACCTGTACACCGCCCCGAGTCCCCTCGGGGAGAGGGGGCGGTCTAGAAATCCAATAAAATAAATAATAAATAAATAAATAGTTCACGTTTGGATCAATGCCTAAAATTAGAAGAAACTACCTTAAGTTTAGCTAACTGCTTCTCCATCTCAGCCAGTATCGACACTATTAGCATGCAGCAGCCATTCCGATTCTCTAACACAGCCTGCCCTACTTGTTAACAATGAAATTGAGAAATCTGAACTGACAATAAAAGTTTGTAGATCTTGATTCTGTGCCAGTTCTTATCAGCTGTGTGGAATGATATGGTCAAAAAAATTCTGTGCAGGTTGATAACGCTCTCATGATGAAGATGATATTTCCCTGTGTTGAAGTTTCTTTTTAATCAACATTTTTGAAACTCAAATAGCATTGAAGCATTTTGGGGTGAGATTAATATTTTGTGAAATCTCAGCATTTTTCTTTCTTCTAAGTCAAGGCTGTCAAACTCATGGCCTTAGGGCCGGATGTGTCATGCACTGCCCATGCCCACGCTTAGTTTAGCGAAGGGAGAAGTTGTGATATGTCACTTGACAATGCCGTGACGACGTGAGTTTGACACCCCTGTTCTAAGTTATTGCTTTAGGTCACATTTTCCATTGCTGACATTTGCAGCAGCTTCTAACTTCTTTAATCAATTACTGATCCTCTTCTGTTTGGCAAAGTAAATTCTATCAGTCCTAATAGAATTTCCATAAAAGTTTTTAACAGAAGTATTTTATAGTGTACGAATTGCAAGCTTTCCAAAAGTTTTTGAGTGCATGTATGACCTAATTTGGCCAAGATAAGGCTAAAGTCAATTACCAATTTCATATTTGCTCATTGAAAGCACAAAATTACTATTTCACAGAGAGACCCCACAGGCACAAGATTCTTAAATTAAGTATCTTTTTCACAGAAATTATGACTATATATGCTCCCCTCAAGATCTCAACTGTCATGAAAGAAATGAAAACAATCCCAGAAAACCTTCCCTTATTTTTTATGATAATATTTTTAGTTATTAAGTAGATTTATCTATGTATGTATGTATTTATAGATGTATATAATTGTCCATGTCACTTAAATAGCTAACACAATGAAACCTCCCATACAATAGCAATAGCATTTATATGCCACTTCACAGTGCTTTATAGCCCTCTCTAAGTGGTTTACAGAGTCAGCATATTTCCCCCAACAATGAGGGGAAGTTAAAAATGCCTGTCTATGAAAGATGTCAATATTCATTTTTGGATAATGATGAAGAGGACTGAAAATGATAGAAGAGAATATTTGTAGCATTGAGGTGAACTGTGAGTTCCTTGTTGGTCTCTTGAGTTCTTTTATTTTCTTGCAAACATTTAATTACCAAACTAGGTAACATACACCTGGCACTGCTGATGTTACCAAGGTTGGTAATAAAATGTCACCAAGCTCACAGAGCAACAAGGACCCTACAGAATTGAAATTAAAGAAATGTAACCAGAACGGCAATAAAGGTATTTTAATATTCCCTTAAACTGTTATTTATTGTTATGCTTCAACAGACCACTGGGAAGAAACTCTATGGCATTTTAACATTACTATTAGCAATTATGTTCTTATCCTAACTATAATATTTTTGTGGCTTTAGGTGAAAGATGAAGTTTTTAATAAAGAGGAGAAGTTATTCAAAAGCTTAGAAAAGACAGTCAAACTATGTGTGAAGAATATTCCATTGTCTCTTCAGCATTTAGAAGTAAGTGTTATGTAACAATATTACAACCTTGGTGCTCACCGTTCACAAGTTGCAAATCAACATTTTGACTGGTCAAACCTCACAGTGCGTCTACTGGCAAATGACACTTTTAGATTATATCAATGGTGGGTTCCTACCGGTTCGGCCCAGTTCAGCTGAACTGGTAATGGTATGGCAGCCTGGGTTGCTGCAACCGGCAGCGACACAGGTCTGCCACGCCTCCAAACCAGTTCTCCAGTTGCTGCTGTTGCTGCCACCATCTTGTTTTTTTACTTTTGTGCATGCGCAGAACAATTTTAATTGAACTGTGCATGCACACACAGTGTGCGTCCAGCACGCAGATGACTGAACTGGCAGTAGAGCCAGCTGGAACCCATCCCTGGATTATATTGTGCTTGTAAAGTATGGGAAGCCATTGTTAAAAATAGTTTGACTGTTTGTTGTGCAATCAATTCTGGTTTGTTCAGTTATTACAAACAATTGTTAAGCAACTTATGGCTTACTAGCTTTTAACATGCTGATTATCATCTTTGCCGCTTTATTTTCCTTGCATTTTCACATGACAAAACAAAATGAAAGGGACAAAGTGTCGCATTTTTGTTTTGTTTTCACTTCTGTAGTTAGGGATTTGGAGACCCACTTTGGTGTTGTGGTTAAATCACCAGGCTAGAAACTGGGAGACTATGAATTCTAATCCTGTCTTAGGAACAAAGCCAACTGGGTGACTTTGGCCCATTCATTCTCTCTCAGCCCTACGAATTAGACAGTGGCAAACCACTTCTGAGGTTTTGCCAAGAAAACTATAGAGACGAATCCAAGCAGTCACCAGGAGTCAAGAATAACTTGTAGGCACACACACAAAAGAAAAAAAAATAGGGGTTTAACTGTGTGTGTTTGTATACCTACCCAAAAAGGCGTTTCATTTATTTCACGAATACAAGGCAAATTGGATTATTAACACACAAATCTACATAGCAGCTTTATAAATATTGCAGCAAATGGTAGCAAGCAGATTGTTTCATAAATACATACTCAATTCTTACTGCAACTGTTATTGAACCAGTGTACATACATAAGGGTGGTGGTTTGTGCGTTTATGTAACATTCTTTTGCCTGTTTCATTTTTTTCAGGACTCTGTATTTCTCGGAGCACAGTGCATAACTGATCTTCAGGATCTGCTGCATGAGAATGAAGATGGGGCAAACAGATCTTCAGATGCATTGATTAATGCTGGGCATCCCAGCAAACTGTTTGTAAGTTCTTGAATATATAGATTTAAAAGGATTGGAATATATTTTGTGAAACCTGCTGTGCACAACAAATCTAATAGAAAGTAGTTTGTTTTTTAGCCTAGTTACCGCAGATTCCAATTTACTGTAAGTCAGGGGTGTGAAACTTGTGTTGTCACAGCATCATCACATGAGGTATCACAACTCCCCCCCCTTCACTAAGCTGGGCATGGGCAGCATCTGGCCTGCGGGCCATGAGTTTGACAACCCTGCTATAAGTACATACAAAATCCAGCCTTCCGTATAGTTCAAAAGGTATGAATTGAGAACAGAGGTGGGTTGCTCCCTCTTCGGCCAGGTTTGAGCAAACCGGTAGTAGTGGCGGCGGGAAGTTCCACCCACCCGGACACTTCTGTGCATGCACAGAAGTGTCATGCACGCGCAGAAGTGTCACATGTGCGCAGAAGTGTCCCACACATGTACAAGTGCGTGCAGGAGCGCGCCCAAAGCAGTAGTAAAAAAATTGGCAACCCACCATTGATTGAGAATGAATTGAAGGTAAATGAAGAATGTAGATGAGGGAGACTTTCTTCCCACTTATGATTGCAATCATGTTGCTTGTATCTTTATTTTTTTTATTTGTTTCCTAGTATAATTTTATTGCTTATTAGTAACCAATGACTATCGCTAAGTATTGTATCTTATAATTCTTGATGAATGTATTCCATTTTATTTTTCTTTATGTACACCAAAGACAAATTCCTTGTGTGTCCAATCACGCTGTCAATAAAGAATTCTGTTCTGTTCTGTTCTGTTCTGTTCTATTCTATTCTATTCTATTCTATTCTATTCTATTCTATTCTATTCTATTAAAAAATAATCTTGCTCAGCCACAAACGTGACTTGGTGAGTCAAGGCATAGGCCCACCACACTTGTCTGTTTTGAGGCTTAAAGTCATGTCATCCATCTACCCTGTGGTCTTCAAAAGGAAGAAAATCTAGTATGTCCTACTCAAGAATATATGCTGTTTTGGAGGGGATAAGGGCACAATTGGAATATATGTATATCTTTTAGTTTTTATAGACCCGTGATAGTGAACCTATGGCACGTGTGCCACAGGTGGCACATGGAGCCATTTATGAGGGCACACAAGGCGTTGCCCTGTCAGTTCCAGAACGCATGTGTGCCCTGGCCATCTCATTTTGATTTTTGCCCATTTTTCACCACCCGGAGAGCAAAAAACCGCCCAATGGGCAACCCGGCAGTCCATTCCCGAACTTCCGGTTTGCGTGTTGGGGCATTTTTCGTTCTCCCCAGGCTCCTAGAAAGCCTCTGGAAAAACAAAAAAACACCGGAAGTCGGAAAACAGGCCTTTGGCGGGCCTCCGGGGTGTGTGTGTGGGCAAAGCTGTTTTCACTCTCCCCAGGTTTCTAGAAAGCACATGCATGGGGCAGTCAGGGGGATAACACATGTATGTGCAGGGGGCATGACCTGGGGGGCATTCAATTATGGGGGTGAGCATGCAAGCGTGCGTGAAAGCATGTGAGCATGCTTTTGGCACCTGAGGCGAAAATTTTTGCCATCACTCTTATAGATGAAGAAATATAAGGGGGAACAAAGGTCTCCGGGGGATGGGGGTCCACTGTATTATTTGTGTTTTTTAAAAAAAATAAATGAAAAAAAGTTATGTTAATGTCGTTTAACGATTGGGAATGTTGCTGATTTCTTTGCTCTGATGTACATCTTTTGCCTTTCCTTCTTCCAATGCATGAAGCTGAATCAAGTAGAGAAGTTGGTGTTGACTCCAATGACGGCCCTGCAAGCTCTTTTCCTCGGCCCCCAGAAGCTCATCCAAAAGCGTTATGACAAACTTCTGGATTATAGTAGCCTGTATCAAAAGGCTTCAGGGGGTGATACTGACCTGGCTAGGAAAGAATACGAGGCCCTCAATGCACAGCTGGTGGAGGAGCTCCAGCGCTTCAATGAAGCAGCAAAGAAAATTGTAACCAGTTGCCTATGTTGTCTCATCACTCTCCTGAAAGACATGATGTCATCGGCATCTCAATCCTTTTCAACCAATGAATCCCAATTACTAGCAATTAAACCGGAGGTACTAACACCCTTTTTTCTCTGAAGGCAGGCTTCTTATGTTTGCAATTCAAAATGCCTTTCACGTTTTAACCGGTGATTTTTGAGCTGAATTGATCGTCTCTGAAGGAATTTTTGTTTGTTTGTTTGTTTATTAGCTTCTCAAACATGTACAAATAGCAAGTATAAGTATAAACATGGACATGAATGAAAGAAATGAATACAAATAAATGGGGACAGTAGGACAGGGATGGTAGGCACGGTGGTGCGTTTATGCACGCCCCTTCCCCCTTTACAGACCTCTTAGGAATGGGGTGAGGTCTATGGTAGACAGTTTGAGGTTGAAGCTGTGGGGGTTTGAGGATGTAACAACAGAGTCAGGTAGAGCATTTCAGGCATTGACCACTCTGTTGCTGAAGTCGTATTTTTTGCACTTGAGTTTGGAGCGGTTTACCTTGAGTTTGTATCTATTGTGTGTTCGTGTATTATTGAGGTTGAAGCTGAAGTAGTCGTTGACAGGTAGGACGTTTTAGCAGACAATTTGTGCTTAGGTCCGACCGCAAGCGGTGCAGGTCCAGATTGTAAATTCACCTTCATCCAACTGAATAATAAAAAAATACTAGAGACCTTTTTGAAGAAGTAGTATTACATTGCTGGTAGATGAAATGTTGATAGGGATGGAGTGTTGTTGTTTTTTAAAAATTGGGTCTGCGTTTTCCATTTTCAAAGGCATCACAGCAAGTTTCACCTTTGTGATTTTTTTCAAAGGTAGTATGGAAATGAATTGGGAGAAGGATTAATATCGATGTTGTGGTTTCTATTACATATTTTCCATCATTCCTAAGTGTCCCTGGCTACACACACTTCCAAACTGGACATAAATATATGAGATTTAATATTGGGATGCGTCCAATCTTGGCAACTTTAAGACTTGTGGACTTCAACATGGCTGGCTGGAGAATTCTGGGAGTTGAAGTCCACAAGTATTAAAGCTGCCATCCTTGGTTTAAACTAAAGGATAGGAAGCCAGGGAGGCTGCTGACCACAGTACTGATCAAGATTCTTGCATTAGAAAAAATACAGGACATTGATGATAGATTACAGGATATTGAGTAAACACAACAAAATCAAACTCCATCCATGAAAATTTCACCAAGGTTTTCTTTGTGTCTGAAAGAAAATTTAAAAGCAAATTCACCCTTATCCAACTGAATACCGTGCTTCTCCAAAAATAAGACAGGGTCTTATTTTCTTTTGACCCCTGAAATAAGTGCTTGGCCTTATTTTCGGGGAGGTCTTATTATTTTGTGGTGCAGAGGGTGGTGAGCATGGTCACCTCATGGCTGCTGCTGTGTCGCAATATTTTTGGGAGGGCTGATTTTTGGGAGAGGGCTTATTTTAGCACAGGCGCTCAAAAGCCTGATTGGGCTTATTATCCAGGGAAATCTTATTTTCAGGGGAAAAGGGTAATAAGAAATGGAGAATTTTTGAATAATTAGTACTACCTTGATGGTAGATGAAATATTGATAGGAATGAAGTGGGTTTTTAGACTGGCCCTGCACTTTTCACTTTCAAAGACATCACAGAAAAGCTTAGTGATGTCACCAGAAAGTGGACAGTCATTTTTGCTTCTGAGGTTTTTTTTTCCAAAGGTAATATGGAAATGAGATGCCACACAATTCTCATTTCCACTAATTAAATCTCTCTCATAATTCCACAACCAAAATTTAGTTTTCAAGATTCGAAGAAGTTAAGGGCAGAAATGGGACGGATGGTCTCCTAGAAGATACTTGTCCTCATTCATACCATGACATTTTAAACAAAACAAAAGCTGAGTTTTAGTTTTTGTTTTGTTTTGCTGGAAAAATGAAGTCTTTGGAAAAGGGAACACAAATGAAGTTGGGTGCTTGTGTGTAAACTGGTGCCCATAAGTTACTTTCTAGAGAAAGTTGGGAGCATCGAGTTAGAAGCTCTGAGGCGCTTCCAGGTTGAAAGGATTAAGAATTAAGGATGAGCCACGGTGGTGCAGTAGTTAGAGTGCAGTATTGCAGGCTACGTCTGCTGACTGCCAGCTGACTGCAATTTGGCAGTTCAAATCTCACCAGGACCAAAGTTGACTCATTCTTCCATCCTTCCGAGGTCAGTAAAATGAGGACCCAGATTGTTGGGAGCAATATGCTGACTCTGTAAATCGTTTAGATAGGGCTGTAAAGCACTGTGAAGCAGTATATAATTCTAAGTGCTATTACTAGTACTATTAGCCGATGTCATCACCGCTGGCTTGGGCACGCCCAGTTTGGCACTCATTTTCATGTCCTTGGCAAGAGCTGGAGTGAAGGACAAGAACTCAACCATGCACCATGGATCTCAAACATGGGCTTGATAACCTCCTCCGCAGCATTCCAACCACATGAACCACCGTGCTCTTATAGGGAAGGTGCACATCAGTATATGAACCATATTTAAATCTAGGAGCTAATAAATTATGAGAGCAATTTTCTGCAAATCCCGTTGGTGATTAAGCTCCAATTAAGTAAGCAGAGCAAATTGCATTATCTGGAAGTGGCATATCCCTTGCATATGACATTTAAATTCGCTCAGCTGGGTCTTTTGCTATTCAATATTTTCTGATTCAACACTGTTAGGCAATAAGATGTCGGAAACCTGGAAATGTGCTTGCACAATGGCCGGTAAGCACATGTAGATACAATGTGTTAATTGTGTTAATATGTGACTATTGTAATCTCTTATAGAGATATAGATATGGAGCTTAGTAGAAGCTTCTTCATACATGAAGCTGATGAATGATTAAGTAACTTTGAGTCTTTTACCATTTGCAGAAAACTTCTCCAAGTATCAGTGAAATACAAGATCAGGTTCTTGAAGATGTTCACAATTTGAATTGTATCAAGGAAAACCACTGTGCAACTTTTATTGAAAGAAAGCTGAGTTTTGAAAAAAAGAGGCCTGTCTCTCTCCAGGTATGCTACTTGCCATTAAATTGAGTAATTATGTCAAGCTAGGGCAGGGATGTCAAACTGGTAGCCTGCGTGGCCAGATGTGTCACACATAGGCCACGCCCACCCCAGCTCCATGCAGGGGAAAATTTTGCAAAACATCACATGATGCTGTAGTTTGAAACCCGTGAACGAGGGATTCACCATCTCAATCTAGAGATGCTGAGATCTCCTTTGGGTATACTGTAAAAACAAAAATCTACTATAGCTAAGTGCATACTTCTCCGGGTGCCGTCCACTAGACTTTGTCAGCGGGCGACACCCAGGGGAAGGGCTCTCTCTGTGGCGGCCCGGCCCTCTGGAACGACCTTCCCCCCGATATTAGGATGACCACGGACCTCCGTTCCTTCCGTCTTAAATTAAAAACTCACTTTTTCTGTCTGGCCGGCCTGGGATAGTCTCCCTGTCTTGGGGTTTTTATTGGGTAGCTTTTAGCATAGTTAGTTTTATGGGAATTTTAGCACAGGTTAAGTTTAATTTGGTTTTAGAACTGTTTGTATATTTTTTATTGTTTTTATTCTACCTATGCACCGCCCCGAGTCCCCATGGGGAGAGGGAGCGGTTTATAAGTATTAAAATTATTATTATTATTATTATTATTATTATTATTATTATTATTATTATTATTATTATTATTATTATTATTATTATTATTATTATTATTATTATTATTATTATTATTATTATTATACATGCTAAACCATGACTGAGCAGTCTGCACTGAAGCGGATACAATTCTATCAAATAGACATTGCTTTTGGTGATCCCAGTTTCCACTTTGGTCTGCTTCATGCTAACAATATCAGATGCTTAGGAAGCAGCAGATAAGTCTTGATGTACAATTTGATGTATATCATTCCATGCATAAAATAGTATTATCATGGATAGCTAATTTCTAAAGGATGTGCCTTGTGATGTGAATTACTCTAGGATAAATTCAAATGCCTTATATTAATTCACCAAACAAATGTATTAAAACCGAGAGAAACAAGACAAATTTAATATTCTTTGTGGAAGAGGAATCTTACAGCTTCAAACATATGAACCAGCACAAGTATGTGAATAATAAGACTGGAGTCATACATTGGACTAAACCATAATGTGAATTTGGACTTGAGTTTGGCTTTGGCTAATTGTGGTTTATTTGACAGATCGTAGCTAAATAAGGCTTTTCTTATTTTAAGCCAGGCCAGGACTGAAATTACATTATGTAGAAAATTGCAATTAACAGTAAGCATGCTTGTTCCATGGTATATTAGTTCTTTGAATCAGCTTTTTGTTTCCAGCCAGAATTCCCCCGTCAGAAAGAAGTCCACCGGTTAATGCTACTTTCTACGTACAATGTGGACTTGCTATACCAAGCCAAGCGTAACTGCAATGCCACACAGGAGTTGGATATTGATCTTTATGAAGGAGATGTGGTGGCTATCATAGACCAAAAGGATCCTTTTGGCTGTACAGGAAGGTGGCTTGTTGATACTGGAAGTAAGTACTTCACATTGTACTCTTAGTATACATATACCCTAGTTGCGGAGACTATATGAAGTGCCCATTAATAGGGATTAATGGACACATCCATTTAACCACTGAGTCACCTCTTATTATTTTCATTTCTATATTCTTAAATGGCTATGGGTTTTTGACTTAAATAATAATCTTGTTTGTTTGTGCTATTCATCTATCCAGTGAGAGTGAATGGCCAACAATTAAATGCATTAAAACAAAATAAGGTATTCAAATCATCTTAACTAATCTTCCAATTCTTCTGAATTCAGTTCAACATGCATTTGGAATTTGTCAAAGTTTTTAAATTATTCAGCTCTCTAGAGCAGGGTGTCAAACTCAAGCCTGGGGGATGGATCCGGCTCGCAAGATGCTTAGATCTGGCCCATGGGGCCGCTCTGGAAACAGCAAAGGACCGGCCTCTGGTGCCTCTGCCAGCTGACAATGGAGCGTGTGAAGGCTGCATGTGCCCCCCCCCCCAAGCTCCGTTTTCACTGGCAAAGGGATGCAGGAAGCTGTCGCAGCCGAAAATGGAGCTCAAGAGCCTGTTTTCTCTGGTAGAGCACTCCGGCCACCACAGGCATCCCCTGACACAAGTGACGGCATGCTGGCCATGCCCTCCTGCTATGTCCCCCCCCCCCCAATGCCCCAAGGTCAAACACAACCCTGATGACGCCTTCAATTAAATCGAGTTTGACACGTCTGCTCTAGAGCCATATTTCTCATCCCCTGCAATTTTAAGATTCATGAATTTCTACTTCCGGGCAGCCACTGTCAGGAGATTTATTTGAAATTTCCTGACTTAACCAGAAGTCAGTCCACATCAACTGATTGAGCCTTTATGGCTCGTTCTTACCCATCTTTAGTGATTGTCTTCTTTGCAACTCTATGGCAGTGCCTTGTAGAACTTGGAAGAAAGATTCTACTCACTCAAGTGAACATGTCAGAGTTTGCATCGCAAGTACTAAGCCTAGCTAACCTGAATACTGGTTTGGGATAATGACTTGCCAAAACAGGACAAAACACAATTGATAGTATAATGTTAATTAGATTGTTTAGTTTGCAATACTTTAGAGCAGGGGTCTGCAAAGTTGGCTCTTTGAAGACTGGTGGACTTCAACAGGCTGGCTAGGGAATTCTGGGAGTTGAAGTCCACCAGTCTTCAAAGAGCCAACTTTGCACACCCCTGGTTTAGAGCATTTTCATGACTCCTCCAACTTTCACTGGGTTTTCAGATTGCAATATCTCTCTGTTTCTCTTTTTAATTTGCAATAATTTAAGGTTTTTACCACCTTTTGATGCTCTTGCCATTTTTTTCTTCTTCTCTCCCCTACATACAGTTCTAAAAGGATATGTTTATTCTTCCTTCCTGAAACCTTATAAACCAGCCAAGGCACCAAAAAATCCCGGGGAAAACCATTTGTGTGATGGTGACTTTGATAACATCAGCCTTTTTGTCTCTTCACGACCACTGGATGACAACAGTACAAAACCCCCAGGACACAAAAGAAGTGGCAGTGACTCTTCCTATAATAGCCTTTGTGAAAAAGAATCTGTGAATGGCTCAGAATTGGAGAGCTTTTATGAAACAGATGAACAACACGTAAGCATGATTTCATGACCAGTCCTTTTATTAAAAAAAAAAAAGGAGAGGGCGATGAATTCTGGGATGAGTTAGTTGCTGGCCACCGCTTTTTAACTGTAGCTGCCCATTCATTTTTCTTCTCCAGATAAATGAATTACAGCAGGGTTGTCCAAACTTGGAAACTTTAAGACTTGTGGACTTCAACTCACAGAATTCCCCAGCCAGCCATAGGAATGCTGACCAAGATACTGACCTGGCCTTGCTGTGGCCATGGCTGGCTGGGGAATTCTGGGAGTTGAAGTCCACAAGGCTTAAATTTGCCAAGTTTGGACAACCCTGAATTACAGCATCTACTAATCTTGCCAATTCTTTTCTGTACTGTCTAATCTCAGAGAAGAAAGATGTGCAAATGATCAGTTATGACAAATGCAAATAAGTAAGTCTACACACACACACACACACACACACACACACCCTTTATTGTCATTGTATAAAATAAATACAACGAAATTGGTTTTAGCCCACTGGTGCAATCCATGGCAACAAATACAAACAACATAAATAGTATAAAGAATAAAATGCAAGTAATTAGAAGAAAGAAAAAGAAAAATTAGTCATATGTTTCCACGTGTGTGTGGATTGTGGTTGTGTTTAAGAGTCTGAAACTATTTTTAAACCTATTTGTTTGGCTGACTATGCTTTGATGTCTTCTGCCCGATGGTAAAAGTGTGAAGAGACACTGACCAGAGTGTGAACCATCTCTGAGTATCTTCCTTACTCAGCGAGTCCTGGCGATGTCATCCAGTAGTGTTAGAAGGCAACCAAAGGTTTCTTGTGCCGAAATGATCACTCTCTGTAGTGCCTTCCGGTTCACAGCAGTTAAACCAGTGTACCATACTGTAATGCAGTATGTGAGTACACTTTCTATTTTGGACCGATAGAAAGAGGTCATCAGCCGTTGTTCCCCCTGATTTTTTCACAGGACTCTAAGAAAATGAAGTCTCTGTTGGGCTTTGCCAGTCACCAGGGACGTATTGGTTTTCTACATGAGAGCTTGACTAATAAGCACTCCCAAGAATTTAAACGAGGAAACCCTCTCCACACAGCCCCCCGCGATATACAGTGGGGCTGGTTCCTCTCTGTGCATGTAGTTTAAAAACATGTGGTCTAGATCTTGTTTTTCCCCCCAAATCTGGAGCGGATACTGTACTGCACTCCTGCAAAATTATTTTAAGTTAGAGCACATCAAATTTTATGGTTCTCGGTGATAATCAAGAAAAGTATTCAAAGACCCAGGAGGTAATTTTAATATGCCACTGTTTCATGGCTTCGTACTTATCTCATTGGGAATAAGAATACAGTTTATAAATTTAGGGATTGTGGGACTAATATTAGTGACATTACTCAAACACTTTATTCCAAATCTGATGCAAGATTTGTAATGAAGCAAGCAAATTGCTTGATTAGCTGAGCTCATTTGGTTGGGTGCTTTCCCCCCAATTTTTCACTGAAATAGGCAGTAGTAGGATTAAACATTCATTCATTCTCTCTCTCTCTCTTTTATGTTTTCTCTCTCTTAGACTTTCTATGCCGTTCATGCATTTCAAGCAAGGAGTAAGCAGGAACTCAGTCTTCAGGAATATCAGCGAGTTCAAATCCTTTGTTTTTCGGACCTGAGTGGCAATAAAGAATGGTGGTTAGCTGAAGCCGAAGGACAAAAAGGATATGTGCCAGCTAATTATCTTGGGAAGATGACATACACGTAAACACCAGATTTAGTTTACGGAATGAATTCTGAAAGCCAGAAGACTTTTGTTGCGATATTGCCACCCATGAATTTCTGTGCCTTAAAAGATGCAATAAGCTAAGAGCTTCTAAAAACCGGAATTGAAGTACTTGTGAAGAATTTTTGATGGAATGCGTATGTGTATGCTTTTACTTTTAAATTTGTGTCACACTGGACTGAACAAGAACTCTTGTAAACCCATTCCACAGATGGGTTAAATGTCTGAGACATTTAATTATATTGAACTAATTTGTTGAGTCAGGGGTCCCCCCAACCTCCGGGCTGTGGTCTATTTGGAACTGGGCCTTGCGAGTGCTCGATTGTGCAAGTAGAGTTGCGCATGTGCACCTGTGTGCCGGCCCGTTGCTCATGCAAGTTGAGCTGTGTGTGCATGTTAGCCTGCCGCTTGTGTGGCCCAGTTCCCCTCCCCCACACAAGCCGCAAAGGTTGAGGATCACTGCGCTACACCACCTATAACAAAAATCTCATGACAAAATAATCTAGTTGGTCCCTTAAGGGCCACAACATGTCTTGTTGATGTTTGTTGCAAAAGCCTAACGCAAATAATCCAACTATGCCAGCTATACAATTCAGAGTTTGACTTTTGTAGATTTGTGAATTAATGAGGAATGGGCAAGAAGAACCCTATATTGTCCAAGAATGTTCTCAGGTTTCTAAATACTCTTAGAAACAGTTTAGGCTCAGGTATAAGGAACTGAAGTGATACAGAGAAGTTGAGAAAATTCACCAGAGATTACTTGCAGGTGGGGGTGGAAGTGGAAGTAGTCCACAGGAAGCACCTTTTTGGTTATGTAAGACATGTCTCGATCCAAACTTATAAAGATTTCAAGAACTGAATGCACTTTTTTTTCTGACCTTTCAACAGAATATTAGTACTTAATCTCAGATTAAGAACTGTAATCTCAGAATTGTAGTTCTGCTGAAAATGCCTCCTGAAACTTATTTTAATTGACAGGGATTAGCCTTACTAGAGAGATAACTACAATTCTATATACACTTACCAGGAATTATGCTTTATCAATTCTAATGGGACCCATTTCTTGTTTCAGAATTGTATTTTAAGGATAAATTCCACTGTATTTAGTGGTGCTCGCTTCCAGTGAAACATCTATAGGATTATACCTATGCTGCAGTGACACAGAGGAAGAGAGCAAGTAACTGGATAGAGTTGGTAATAATGAAGCAAACCAAAGTTTTTGAGCACCAGATCAAGGCAATCCTTAGAACGAAATCTCAGTATTCTCTTTAAACCAGATATCTAAATTAATACAATATTGTATTGCAACAAACCATGAGGTTATTTGAAAAGCAAAATTTGTGTGCACTCCTGAATTAATAGAATATACACATAAATGATATCCAGATATCATAAATCACTGCATCAATCACCAGGACCAGAGGCTTTGTCTTCTGAGCTTTCGGACTGTCAAAGAGAAGTTCCCTGAGGTTGGGCTCCCGCATGAGTCTAAAACGTCAGAAAACAAAAAAACCTGGGTCTGGTGACTGACTCAGATTGGCTCCTGCAACATTATCCTGGGACACTGTGATGACTCCCCCAGATGCTTCATCAAATACCTCTCTAGATGACAGCTTGGGGGAGGATAAACCATTCCTGGCACATCAGGAGCTGAGTTGATTGATGGCTCTGAGCAGCTGTCTGTGAGGGATTTGACTAAAGCACAGCTGCAACAGAACAATCCTGAGGCTCCCTCCAGGTGGGGAAAGCATGCAGCTGCAGCTTGTCAGTGATGAGGAAGAGGAACTGCCTTCTGTATCTGATCCAGGAACACAGGGCAGAGAAAAGGTAGGAGCAGAGAAGGCCAGCCAGATGCACTGCACTGAAATTTGGCTATTTAGCACAGCAGATACATGGAGGCGATGCTGGGAATGTGTTTGTTTCCTAGCTGTGTTTTTTCTGTTCATTGTGATTCTAGCTTCACTTTGGTTCGACACCATGCCTTGACTTGGATCGTGCCTTGAAAACTCTCAACTTTTCTTGCCTTGTGACCTCTCTTGTATTGTGGATTGAAATTTGCCTGGTTGTGATGATTGAGAAACTTTCAAGGGTCTTGTGTGCTCTTTGGCCATTGCTCCATGGATTAGCATTGGTCTGCTTTTGGCTGGACCTAATTGGGACAGTTCTGGGTTTTTGATAAAGGGAATTGCTGAGAATATTAATAAACTCACTAAACCAGCTACGTGAGTTAACAGCACAGCACGGTTACATATATTTGCCTTCATTCAAGATGATAACCTCCTAGCAATTTCCAAATCATAAAAAAAAATAAAAATACATAAGTCACTAAATCAAATGTTATTTCCTATGTATCTAGAACTAATGAAGTATATGTCAGTAGAGTTCGAGAAGCTATTTATAAACAGTCTCTAGGATCAATCCTGTAGGGATAGCTTACAAACGTTCTTTAGAATCAGTCTGTCTCCAACACGAGGCTAAAAGCTTGGAAAACTAAATCTCTGGTCCCAATGACCGAATCAAATTGGCTCCTATCACATGTCTTCATTCATGTCTTCATTCATGTCCTTCTCATATATTTCATTGCTGGGTTGAGAACTTCAGCAATAGAACTTTTTGGGTGATCCCTCATATAACAAGGTGGCAAATATTCCATAATTGATCTTTCTATTGCTTTCAATGATTTTCAGACCAACACAGACATCTATACCTTATTTGTGTGGTGCATAAGCTTTTTTTATTTTTACAATTTTGTGACTAATAAAATGCTTGCATCACTGACTCTTCTTTTATCATAAACATCACTCCAAAGTTCTAAATGTTTCCTGCCTTTCTCTGAAGAAACAGCAATAAAGCCAGAAGTAAATATTGCTTTACTTCTGCTTTGTCAGACATATTGCAACTGATGCAGTTGAGTGAGGTAGCCTCCAAACTGGATACACCTACCTTGCCCAATCTTTTGTTTTTATGAATAGAATCACTTCCTTTCGAGATATTTTACATATAAAATTATTAACATGGATCTGCCTTCCAGAAGTACTTGAGTTGTGCAAGTGTCTAAAAATAGTGTACAGTGAAATTTTGTCTCACAAGACCAAGAGTTGGTAAACTATTTTGGATAAATTTCCAAAATTACAGTTGGTAATGCTGGCCAAAGTTTAAATTTCGAATAGATTGAAAACATCAGCTTACCTGACTTCTATAGAGCACAAAAGAAAAGGGAGACAAGATTTTGGTAGTAAGAGATTGCATATACAGCATATGTGAGATATTCTTTGGAAAGATTGTAATTTAAAAGATAGGATATAAAATGTAAAATAAGACATGGTCTTGGCCAGCATGTCGAGGATGAGCACACATGTGAAATGTCAGCTTTCTGGAGAGATGGATGCTGTGTTGATGGAGCACTCTGGAATCAGCCACCCTCATGGTTGGCTTGCCTTGCTGATCCTGACTTCAATTTCTTTGTCCAAGGACCCTTCACTTGAGATGATGCTTCCAAAGTACATTTGAAGCTGTTTACATGTGTCAGCTAGGTGTTATCAACCGTGGTTCTATAGTCTTGGGATTTGGTATAGGCTGATAAGTATTTCAGTCTTTCTCAGGCTGATAATCAGGCCAAAACAGCATCTGAGAATTCGTTCAGATTCACTGTCCTTGTGCCCCAGGAGTGTACAATCATCAGTAAAGAGGGTTCCTTGAATGACTCTATGGAGTCACTGTTTGCATTCAAGTGGCGTAGGTCAAAGAGAGAGATTTCCAATCGGTACCTGATGTACATACATTCCCTCCTTCAGAAACTGGACAGCATGTGACAACATCAAAGGAAGAACAGGTTGAGTAGGACTGAGACTAACACACAACCTTGTTTATTCCACTGGAAATGGCAAACGCGGTTGATGTATCATCATTGTAAAGGATCGTGCCCCTCCTCCCCCCCCCCGCAACATATACACACAAATTTCTTAGCATTCATAATGGTTTTTAAGTCTATATTTGGAGAAGAGTAAAGCATCAAATATATTTTAAGAACAAATAGTTAAATTGTATTTAATAATTCTATTTAATTAGAACTATGGTTCATGGACTACAAACTCTAATTACTACCATCTAATAGTAATTTGGATTTTTGTAGCTTTAATTTAATGAGGAAGGTACGAATAAGGCAGCTAACTAACAGAACATTACTAATTACTATATATTAATTCTTGTGAATACACACAAGGGTGCCAATTGAAAACACAACAGTAATTTATAGATCATTGATTTTACTGTTATCTGGAAGAGTTGAACAACATGTTTTTGCACTTTGCAAACTAGAACTAATGATATCATTATCTATTGTTAAAAACAGACCTGTTATTTTTTGAGCTTCTTCTGAGCTGCTTTCTTTTTGACCATCTGTAACCTCTTCATAGCATTAAGCTGTGATTCTTGTGAAGTTGGACCTTTCAGCGACGGGGACTGATTGCCCGATTCTGTACTTGATTTGCTAGCGCTGCTTCCTGCTGCCACACTGCTGCCATTTCCACCAATAGTTGGGCTGTTGCCTGGGGCTGAACTGCCTGCATTAGGAAGGCCTATTTTGCTTACGTTGTCACTGCTCACAGACCGAGAGAGACTAACTTTCCCCAATGTCAGAGGTGGTAATGGCTTCAACTGGCTAGAGTTTGTGCTACTGGCAGATGTTATCTTTGACCCTACTCCTTTGGTTGTGGCCAGCCCTGACAAACCAGTGGGTTTCTGATTGTTTGAGCCAGTGACAGGCTTTCCACTGGTACTCTGGGTGGCAGACCCCATCTTAGCTGTTGACGGGCCTGCAGAAGATGTCTTTGCTCCAAAAGCTGCCCATCCTGTAAGGCCACTGTTTGAGGAAGAGGAAACACTGGCGGTGGTTGAGTTCCCTGACATTGTTGCCGAAGTCTAAAATCAGACAGAAACAAGTGTTACCTTACATGCAATTCAGCAGAGATCAGCATGCAAAGCAAAAGGGCCGAACATTTACCTTCCTATCATTATTAGATGAAAAACTCAGTGGACTTTTATTCAAAGTCTCAGAATAAAAAAACAAGCATATTGATATCTTTATAATGTTCCAGGCCAACCATAACCATAGCTTTAACTTTTTTCTTGAATGTACAATATACAGTAGCTCAATGATCCATTCTCATATGCCAAAAATTTCAGAATTATTCAAGTAAGAAAACTTGCTGGATCCATACCTAAGAGTTTTTTTTTAATAAAAAAAAATATTTTTAACATGAAAATAAATGGTGGATCTCAGGAATATAATTTGTAGTTATTGGGTTAAAATTGGCAGTGGTTTAGGTATTTAGATGTAATAGGACACATTAATAGTACATGTATAAGTTATCATAGTACATAGGTTTCCATAGTACATGCATAGGTTTCCATCACAGTTATTTGCAATTGTTTGACACAGTCAACCACAAATGGTGCTGAACACATCTCATTAAAATTGACTGCATGAAATGTTTTCTAAATGGCACAAGATGAAAAGATGGATTGCGCTTTTTGATGATGAGAAAGACTGATTCAGAATTCTCTTATCTATTACAAATATAAAAGAAGTCATATAAAATCCAACTATCATATTTTTCAGATTATAAGATGCACCTTTTTCCCTCAAAAAAGAGATTGAAAATCTGGGTGTGTCTTATACACTAAATACAGCATTTTTTGCCTCCTGAAACTCTGCCCCTTCACCAAAATGGTCGTGCATAGCCTTTAGGAGGCTTCCAGAATGCTCCTGGGGGCTGGGAAGGGCAAAAAATGAGATGTTTTTTCCTTGTTTTTGCCCCCCCTCAGCCCTCAGGAGCACCCTACAAGCCTCCTAAAGTCTATGTATGCCCTTTTTTTGACAAAAAATGGGCTCGTTTTTGCAAAAAATGGGCCGTTTTGGGGGAGTCTGCAGAATACAAAAAACTTTTTTTAAAATTTGCCTCTTATACTCCAATGCGTCTTATATTCCAAAAATACGGTATATGTCCTGCATATTAATTGGTTTAAAATGCTATCCTTTTTTTACCTAAACACACATTAATTTTGGTTCTGCATTATTGTGGCTGGTAGTCAAGGCCAGTGATATTTCCAAACTTTCAAGAAACTTAATGACCATGGCCTGGAATTTGTCTAGAAGCTTCCTAAATTGCAATAGCAGAAGCAAATACAGGTATTCCTTGACTTACAACCACAACTGGGAATGGAATTTCAGTTACTAAGTGATGCAGTTGTTAACTGAGTTATCACAACTGGATCTGATTTTTCATTGTCATTAAGTGAATCATGTGGTTATTAAACAAATCCAGCTGCTCCATTAGATTTTGCTTGTCTCATAGGGGTGGTGTAATGGTTGTAATTTGGAGGATAGGCCGTAAGTCATTTTTTCAAAGGCTGTCATAACTTCAAACCATCATTAAATAGTCATGTCAAGAACTATTTGTAACTTTAGCACAAACTTTGTTGGTTATTTCCTTTTGTAATCTTTGCTTTCCTTCAGTCTGTAACTAATACTGCACTAAAAGAGAAACATAACATTTTAACATTTTTATTGTTACAACTTATTTTACTTTATTCAACTTTTAGGTGTAAAAATGTGATTTCCCCCATAAATAAACTTCCTACTACAGTAGCTTTCTTTAATCTGAATGCAAAGAAAGAACAATTGCAATCTTACAGAGATAACATTACTACTATATTCCATCTCAAACCTAGAAATAAATCTAGATATATCTGAAAATAACTTGTAGCATTCTGTTTTTAAATTGAAATAAAAAATCTTATTAAATGTAATTGTATTGCTAATGTTACTTAAATTATGTTATTTATTCAAAATCAATAACAAAATGGAACAAAATTAAGAATAAAAATATTTAACGTGGAATTCTAAGTGAAAGTGGAGGACGATATTATTAGGTTAGGAACATTACCAAAACAAAACACTCTTCATTAGAAAAAACAAAACAAAATTAAACTAAAAACACACCTATAATTCAATCAATCTATCAATATTTCACAGTATACTCTGCACAGTACCTTGACCTCTGTCCTCTTAAATGCTAGAAAAGCTGGTGTAGTCTCCAATTTTAGCTTAATTTCTGGTTTCTTTATTAGTGGATCTTTCACAGCTGGAGCTGCTGACACAACAGCAGGAGCTGGCTTCTGGGAAGGCTTCTGTGTTTTCTGAGCCTGTGTAAATTACATTTTGTGGATATGAAAAAAAGGTTAAAATAAAAAATAGCTTTCTGGTTTAACACTACTATCTACTGAACATTCTGGTAAGTAACATTGGGAAATCACAATAAAGGAACTTAAGAGGTGTGCAGGAGATCTTATATAACAACCTAATGTATTACTACTATATATATTTTCCTTCCGAGAATTTCCCATAAAGTGCAAGGTCCATATTTTTTTTTTGTATCAAGTGTTGATCCATTTATAGTGACTGGACTTGGAATTGACCAAACAGCTTGTTGCCCAAGTCAGATGTGGGCAGAGAAAGAATGACTGGCCCAAAGTCATCCAGCCAGCATTTAAGTGGGACTAGAAATGTAGCCTAATGCCTTAACCACGACAACAAACTGGCGTTTGTATTACTAAAACAACTATTTATTACAATATTTATTCATCAACATATTTCATTTGTTTCATACAACTAGGCAGCTGCTAATTTATACATCAGATGTACATATTTAAATGTACATATATGGAAATAAACTTTGAAAATTTAATAAAATTTTATCAATTGATTTGACAAAATGGAATATGAACCTACAGTATACCTAATTTTTAAACTATTAATTCCAAAGACACCTACTTGAGACCTTGTAAAAATTTACATAATTAAACAGTAGTTTATTAGCTGGTAGAATATGATGATGGAAGGACAGGAAAATTATTTTATGTTTTAAAAAAGCTAGACCTTATTAGACAAAATATTCTACATAACATTATTCCAAATGAAGATACAAGAGTTCATTTCTCTTTTGAAACATTTTCTTGTAATATTTTGATTTTTTTTAAAAAAAATACTCTGTATTTTCACTAATAAAATGGTTCTTCTTATAGCTCAATTTTACCAATACAAGTAGAATACATGTGAACAACAATAACTTACATGAAAATAAAGCCTTTTCAGGAAAATCAAGAAAGGAAAGTACCTCATTTGTTATGAGATTTAAATATTCTTAATCTGATCTAATAAAAATCAGTCTTTTATTAAAGTAATTTACAAAATCATCATCATTATTGGGTTTAAGAACAAGAATTGGTGAATCAGATTTAGCATAAACTTTTTCAGCTGAATTATTTTTTCCAGTGTAATTATCACTCTAATTATTTTTTAAAAATATTATTGCTGTGACTATTTTTGTAAAGGTGGCATTAAACTATTAATATCAAAACAACAGCAGCTTAAAAAGAAAATAGCATATTTTAAAACATTTTATTTTATTTATTTTTTATTTTATTTTATTAAATTTATATCCCGCCCTTCTTCAAACGGACCCAGGGCGGCGCACAGGAATGTTAAAATACATACAAAACATATAAAATTTAAAAAACTTATTCTAGTAAAACCTGTGCTAAAAACCGAATTAAAATCCCAAATTTAAAACTGTCTAATGGTCAATACAGGGGGTTACGCCAGGCCGGCTAGATGGAATAAATGTGTCTTCAGACACTTGCGGAAGAGGCGGAGGTCAGAGATGGTGCGGAGTTCAGGGGGTAGGTCGTTCCAGAGGGCTGGCCCAGCCACATAGAAGGCTCTTCCCCTGGGTGTCGCCAGTCGGCATTGTCCAGCTGACGGCACCCTGAGGAGGCCCTCTCTGTGGGAGCGTATCGGTCTGAGGGATGTATGGGGCAGGAGGCGGTCTCGCATATAACTAGGCCCCGAGCCATGGAGCGCTTTAAAGATGGTCGTCAAGACCTTGAAGCGCACCCGAAAGACCACAGGGAGCCAGTGCAGCTCGCGCAGGATAGGTGTTATGTGGGAGTGTCTAGGCGCTCCCGTAATCACCCGCGCGGCTGCGTTCTGGACTAGCTGCAGCTTTCGGGTGCACCTCAAGGGGAGCCCCATGTAGAGAGCATTACAGTAGTCAAGTCGAGAGGTGACGAGTGCTTGAGTGACTGTGCGTAGGGCACCCCGGTCCAGTAAGGGGCGCAATTGGCGCATCAAGCGTACCTGATGGAACGCCCCCCTGGCCACGGCTGCCACGTGATCTTCCATAGACAGCCGGGAATCCAAGAGGACACCCAAATTGCGCGCCCTCTCCACGGGGGCCGGTGTTTCGCCCCCAATGGCCAGTGTTGGAATAATCTGGCTGAACCGGGGCGCTGGAAGCCACAGCCAGCGCCCCGCTCAACCTTGGACGGGTTGAGCTTGAGTTTGTTACCATCCATCCAGATCCGTACGGCCTCCAAACACCGGGACATAACCTCGACGGCATCGTTGGGGTGGTCTGGGGTGGATATGTACAACTGAGTATCATCAGCGTACAGATGATATCCCACCCCAAAACCACGGATGATCTCACCCAGCGGCTTCATATATGTGTTGAATAGTAAGGGCGAGAGGACCGACCCCTGAGGAACCCCACATATGAGGGGCCTCGAGGCCGACCTCTGCCCCCCTGTCAACACATATTGCGACCGACCAGAGAGGTAGGATGAGAACCACCGCAAAACGGTGCCTCCCAGCCCCAACCCCCCCAGTCGGCGCAATAGGATACCATGGTCGATGGTATCAAAAGCCGCTGAGAGGTCTAATAGGACTAGGATAGAGGAATGTCCTCTATCCCGCGCCCTCCAGAGATCATCAACCAACGCGACCAATGCCGTCTCGGTGCTGTGCCCGGGTCGGAAGCCGGACTGGCGCGGGTCTAGATAATCAACTTCCTCCAAGTGTCGCGGAAACTGTTGGGCCACCACACTCTCGACAACCTTCACTAGAAAGTGGAGGTTGGAGACAGGACGATAGTTCTCTAATAATGCTGGATCCAGGGATGGCTTCTTGAGGAGGGGCCTTACTACCGCCTCTTTCAAGACGGCAGGCAAGGACCCCTCACTCAAAGATGCGTTGACAATGCCCTGAAGCCAGCCTCGTGTCGTCTCCCAGGATGCCAGTACAAGCCAGGAGGGACACGGGTCCAATAAACATGTGGTAGCCCTAAGTCTCTTTGACAACTTGTCCATATCCTCGGTGGTAACAAAATCAAACTCCTCCCAGGATGGTATCACAAGATCAGCCTCGGCCCGCTCGACTGGACCACTGTCGATGGAGGGTAACTCGTTCCGAATCCGAGTGATTTTCTCCTGCAGATAAATCCCAAATTCCTCTGCTTGACCCTGTAAAGGGGCTTCCCGCGGCCTCTGTTGAAGGAGGGAGCGGGTCACCCCAAACAGGGTGGAAGGGCGGTTATCTGCGGATGCAATAAGAGTGGCACAATACTCACGTTTGGCCACTCTTATCGCCACTAAGTAAGTCCTAATATGGTCTCTCACTAGTGTTCGGTCGGCTTCGGAGCGAGAAGATCTCCATCTGCTCTCTAGGCGTCTCTTGTGGCGCTTCATCTCCCTAAGCCCCTCGGTGAACCAAGGAGCCCAGGTGGTTCGTCGCCGCAAGAGAGGCCGCAAGGGCGCGACTCGGTCCAAGGCCCCCGTGGCCGCACTTAACCATGCGGCCACTAGGTCCTCAGTCGAGTCGCGGGGCAAGTCCACAGGAATTGGCCCAAGCTCCCTTTGGAACCTTATCGGGTCCATCAGGAGCCTGGGGCGGAACCATTTTAAGGATATTGTTTCATTTTATAATAAAACATTAGGAAAAAAGAATCCTGTAGCTGTCAGCCTAATTCATTAAAGCAAACTCTTCTTCTTTCTAATCTTCATTTTCTTGTCAATTAAGGAATCTCTTCCTTAAATAGTTAAATTAATATTTCCTCACAGATATACAAAAAAAATCTTACCATTTTTTTAAGTTGCCTGGTACATCGGGCACAATACCACACAACCCGTGGATCATTCATTTCCTTGTCTGTCACTTGAGGTTTGTGGCAGTCTTGGTGATAGAGGTTATGACATTCCTGGCACTCCACTAATGGATTTCCAGACGTCACTGTTATTTGTCTATTAAACACAAGTAGTCAATTAAAGATCATTTCTTCAAACAATGTCTTGAAATCATATTTTTACAATTTTGTATGTATAGAGGGATAGAATCAAGATTACAAAAAAGTGATAGTATTGTTCTATACTGCACTAGTCAGACCACACTAGGAATACTGCAACCAATTCTGGTTGCCATAGTATAAAAAAGATGCTGAGACTCTAGAAAGCGCAGTGAAAAGCAACATGTATGATAAGGTCTAGAGGCTAAGCTATATAAATTAGGTAACTAGTCATGTCTAGTCGAACAAAGAGAGATATTAGATGTGAAGGGATAGCTGTCGCTCTGTATTTATGGAACTGTCACAGGGAGGTTGATTTATTCTCCAAAGCACCTGAGGGCAGGACAAGAAGCAATGGGTAGAAGCTCATTAAAGAAGGATCCAGTCTGGAATTAATTAGATATTTCCAGACAGTGAGAATAATTTATCAATGGAACTGCTTGCCTGCTGGAGTTGTGAGTGCTCCAACGCTGGAGGTCTTCAAGATAGGACATTGTCCGGGATACAATAAGAGCTCCTGCTTTGGGCAGCGAGTTGGACTAGAAGACCTCCAAGCTTCCAACCCTATGAGTCTTTGATTCTGTATCCTTATCTGTAGAGAATTAGGAGTAGCTACAAGATCACAACAGTGTGAAACTGGAAAAGATAGACAGATACCAGAGTGTATAGGGTGAGCAGTGGTGGCCAAATTAGTGCTTTCCAATTCCACATAATAAACCTGCAAGCCTAGACCCAGTTCTTTCAACCAATGGTCTACCATACGTTTATCAATGGGTATAATGTTTATTACCTGTCAGTATATAATCTAATGTTTACAGGTGAAAGCAACATTATAGTTACCAAAATTTATTATGCTATTTTGGAATTTTATTTGTTAAATTTATATGCCACCTATCTTGTGGTAGATTGTGACTCTCTGTTTCTTCCTCTTAAGCATATATGAAAGCTGCAAGGGAATATATGGCACAAGACATGGTATCTGGTAGATAAGAGGGAAGATATGCTCTTCTTTTTCTATTTTAGTTACACGCAAAACAAAAAGAGACCACAATTGTCAACAAAATCGTACGCCAAAGGTTTTAACTTAAAGCAGATGTATAAAAAGTTGTTGCTCTCTAAATGTTGCTGACCTGCAATTCCAGTAGTCTCAGCCAGAATGGTCAATGACTGAATGTCAACAAAATCAAAGTGACTATTCTTCCAAGTCCCAATTAATTTAAAAAGGAAATGAATCCTAATTGCAGCATGTTTAATGGGGAATTCTAAATGTTAAATTGTGCAATGACATTGTCCAAACCATATTCCTTCAACTTATACAGTAAACATAACTAGAAGATAGTTTATAATTACCTACTGAATCATGAAAATTTAGACCTTTAAATCATAAGAGTAAGGATACATCAGATAAGGATGTACTAGGAAAATCATATACTGTACATATGATTAAATACTGGAAATATATAAATTACAATATTAATCCTATATATGAACGGAAATGTATCTTAACCAGAATAGCAAAACACCATTTCCCTAATGGCTATTATTTTTAGATAACAAATCAGGTTACTTAATTACTAAGGTGCTTTTGTATATATCCCCATTGGACAGGTACATAGGTAACCATGGAAACTATTTGCAGAAGACTAGGTAAAACTATTTTTAAATTTAATAGGAAAATTAGAGTTAGCATACTGTATAGATGGCTTTGGGAACATTTTGTTGCTATAAAAACCAAATTAAGTCCAAAAAAATCCTCCCACGTAGTATGGAGTATAACTTTATTCAGGAGTAAGCAGCTTTGATTCTGTAGTAATTGGTCTTATGACCATGAACTAAGATTCAAAATATAACAAGTTTTTTCAAAATTAATTGAATCAGAAAGAGTGATTATTTCCCAGTAATATAATAGAAGGGAATAATATAAATAATAATAATTATAATAAATATAGTTTTGACAAACTTAAAAACTAAATGGAATATAAAGGAAATCTTTCAAAGATATTTTTACAGTTGTCTTTCAAATGGACACAATTAAAATGGTCATAAATCCTGAAGACAGGTTAAAATACAAGTTACGATTTAGAAACCTTTCTATGTATAAATTACTTTTCGGTAAGTAATGTATTTATAATCTCACTGACATGGAATGTGAATATCCTCTAACAGATTGTGCTGTAGATACACATAATGTATGAGAAATCAAAAGTATTTAGATCTCACAATTTATGAAAATTGTTTAAGGAGTCAAGATCCCTATTTAGACAAAAATTCAATTTATAATTAATATTTAATTGTGTTCTTCAGATATGCTATAACTAGTAAATCTAAAAAACTTACCTGCAAACAACACAAGCCAGACCCATTTCCATTGCAAAATCATCAGCACTAGTTTCTTCAAAACTAGAAAGGTCTGCCATGGGCAAATCCTTGCTTGTCTGCACTGTGATTGATGAGGTATGAGCTTCTGGCTTTTCTAGTCTTGGTTTTTTTGCAATGTCAACTCCTTCACTGATTTCCACTTTTACCTAACAAATGATATTCACAATACAAACAAAATGTAAACTCTGAGCAAATAAATATTTAACACATTCTGTCACATACTTGTCCCAAGTAATTATCTCTGTGTAGGGGAAGGAAAAGTACCCTATATAAGCTTAAAGAAGCTGCTGATAACAAAGAAACAAAGGGGTACAATTATTTATTTTTATTTATTAAATTTATATGCCATCGATAAGGAAAACTGAAGTTGTATGTGGTACTAATTAATCCAAATGCCCATTAGTCATTTTACAATATACCGTGTAAGGCTTGCAACAGCCACTATGTGTAAAAATACTAGAAAATTCCAGGAAGCCTGACACTTTGACAAATCAGCCATCAACAGGTACATGGAGATAAACTACTTCTACACATCATTCAAAAGGTACAGTCAATAAGCTAAAAGACCATAGCAGTTTTTCACCAGCAATCAACACTCAGTTAAACTGAGATTAGTATCAGGATTAATACCAATAATATCCCAATCAAGGAACCACCATATTAGACAAACTAATTTAATTAGTCTTCTATAAAGTTGAAAGTCTGCTGTTAAAATAGCAAAGTGAAATTGCAAGGGAAGACTAAATAAACATAGTTTGAATAAAGTAACATGTTTTCTTAATCACTGAAAAGGAACAAAGTAACATGTAGACAAGGAGAAGAGCACGCTTTTAAAACTAAGTGACTGGCAGAGGAAAGCACACTTTATACTTCTGAAATAAATTAACTATTGTTATGTAACATATGGGAATGACATCGTTTGCAAAACAAAAATATGTAAAGTAGTACTGTAGTTTTCAGCCTCTTTCATCTCACGCACATATCTCATAGGTGGGGCTTCCAGGTTATGAAATAGAGAGTCCATCCCAGTAATGGCATGGAACAGGATTCTCAGTGCACAGCATTTCCAGTTATATATTTTGGCTCACTGAAGTGCTCTTGTGGACTTTTTGTGGCATGCAAATGTGCATTATAAAGTGGCTGAAAAGCTCTGATTGAAAGCTAGCAAAAATATTTTTATTTTTAAAAATATGCAACTTTATTAGAGCTTCTTTCCTCAATACATCCACTCTTTATTTTGCATTTAGTGACCACTTGCAAATACAATGGTAATAAAAAAATCACTTTCATTTTGGCTGCCTAACTGAGTGAGAGTAATGCTGACATAAGTTTATGTTTATTGAATTTCTATACCGCCCTTCTCCCTTGCGGAACTCAGGGCGGTCAACAGGCATAATAAAAACAACAAGACATGAATATATAAAAGACTTTAAAATGTCAATTAAAATGTCAATTAAATTAGGGGCCTGTTCTAAAACCAAATAAAATTACTAAATAATATCGATTAAAATTGATTAAAAACTACACCAGGCCGGCCGCACGGAATAAATGCGTTTTCAAGGCCCGGTGGAAGAGGCATAGGTCAGTGATCGTATGTAGGTCGGGGGGGGGGGCAGGTCGTTCCAGAGGGCAGGAGCTGCCACAGAGAAGGCTCTCCCCCTGGGGGTCGCCAGCCGACATTGTTTGGCCGATGGTACCCTGAGGAGGCCCTCTCTGTGGGAGCAAACTGGTCGGTGGGAGGTATTTGGTAGCAGGATGCGGTCTTGCAAGTAGCCAGGTCCCGTGCCATGGAGCCCTTTAAAGGTGGTTACCAGCACCTTGAAGTGCACCCGGAAAGCCACAGGCAGGCAGTGCAGCTCGTGCAGGAGAAGTGTGTGAGAGAGCTTTAAATGAATGAGGAGGCAGCAACCAGTGATCTTTATAGCATTTTTTCTCTCTCTCTCTAATGTTCACTTAACAACCCTTCTGCTTACAACCTGATTGCTGGAATGCAACTCGGTTACTAAATAAGGAATGGATGTAATGTTCAAAGTGTAACAAGGGGACTTACCTTATCCACAATTCTCTTTTCCACCTCTTTTTTCACCTTTTCAACTACAGTGGATTTCCCATTATTGTTACTTGTAGGGAGGCTTGGAGCAGTCTTAACAGAAACTGGTTTTGGAATGGATACTTTGGGCTGATCTACTTCCTGAAAAATGCACAAAATGTTACATCAAGAGTAAAACTGGAGATAATAAATGCATCTCATAAATATATCGATTCTTAAGGTTGGTGATATACTGTATATGAATAAATCAAAATGGCTGGGTTCACAGAACTTGCCAAATTAAAATTTAAAAAATGTTATACACTAGTGTGGTATGTAAACAGGATCTAGGATCTACTTCTGAAATAGGTAATAAATAGATCTATCCTAATCCATCCCCCCTCCCCCTCTCCCCCGAATGATTTGTCTTAAACCAGGTCCTTTAACATGGCAACAGTATATTCTGGATAGAGTCAGTAGGATAAGAAAACATAGCATAGGACAAGGCACGTTATTTATCCATCAATATTGATTCCTGGAGACTTCCTGAACTAGACTCTGCAGTTTTCTTGGAGGATTTTCAAAAATAGTTTGCCATTTCCTCCTTCCTATAGCTGAGTGTACATGACTGGCTCAAAGTCATCTAACTAGCTTTGTGTCTAAAGTAGCACTAGAATTGTCTCCTGTTTCTAGTATGGGACTACTAAACTAACTACTAAATCAAAATGGGTCTCATTTATTGTTACAATATATGCCATGTAAGACAACATTTAATTTTACTCATAAATTTCAGTACCTTTTGTTGTGGACGATAACATGAATCAATTCCCCTAGATAAAGATTCATCAAGAAGTGCTTTTAACTTTTCAGCAGAATCTTTGCTCTTTGAATGCAAGAAACCCAGAGCTTTCAAGAATACAGGGTCAAGTTCCAAATTTACAGTGGCAGCCATAGTAGAATCTTTAACTAAAAAGAAAAGAAAACATCAATCTCCAGTATGCAATTGGCCTTCAGATCTCACATGTTTTAAGAGGTTTTGGAAACAATTATGTTAGTAAAATCATTCCTTTCTTCCGTTACTTTACTTTTTACAGCTTAAACTAATACAAATAATTAATTCTTCAGTTCAGATACAATTTCTGATTTGATAAATTTCAGAAGCTAGAATAGCCTTAGATAAGGCTCATCTGGGAGCTAGAGTTAGCAACAGCAGAGGAAATAAAGCATTCATCAGTGTGAAATATGCACATTACACTTGATCTTGCCATATAGAGATTTTACTTTCAATGCATTTTATCTTACATCTGTTTTGGGGTGATGATAGAGCTGCCACAGAATATGAATACTTATTAAGCTTTTTAAAAGTCTCAGTTACAGAACTGACAGTTCCCTCCTGACTTGTTCTAAACTCTGAAAAGCGAGATTGTTCATGGCCTGTCAAATATTATAATCTGATGTAATTACAGCCACTTTTTATATTTGTACATTTTGCTAATCTCACCATCACGTAAGATTTCATGATAGAAATGTTATCATTTTTATTTCATAATATCTACTATTTGGGGAATAAAAATCCTTTCCCCTTGCCGATTCCTGGCCTGGTTAACCATAATACAACTTAAAAGCTGGTCTGGATTCTCCCCTTGTGCCAAGCCAGAAATGCTGAATAATAAAACAAAGGGTTGGATTTACCCAAGATGCTGAACAAACCACATAAAAGGACCACAGCCAAATAACCTTTGGTTTATTTATTTATTTTGTCAAGCATGAATTAGATAACAGATATATATATATACATGGTTATGAATACACGAAATGTATACATTTCATTATGAGATTGGTGTGTAATTTTCAGCTAGGCTGGGGTCACCCTTTTTTGAAGATTGGGATGACAGTGCCTAGAGACCATGAGTTAGGCAAGGAGCTGGTTCTGAAGGATATTTCATAGATTATGCTAAGAGGTTCTGCTATGGTGGTTGAGAGAAGTAGGCACCTAATCCATCAGGGCCAATAGCTAGAGATGGTTTTAGGTTGCGTAGTACCTTTTCAACGGCATCTTCTGTAATGTATATATGTCTGTCTGTCTGTCTGTCTGTCTATCTATCTCCAGACACCTGTCATTCTCATAAAAAGGGGCATTTTCCCACGCTTTTCTGCTGCCAAGTTCATTACCCATCAGGGATACAACTTTTTTTTTTAAATGAATCATCTTCATTCATAACAACGGAGGGGACCGCAGAAGCCGATCGAGCCGTTTTCCCCGCCCGCTGCTATCCCTAAACGGCCCCCAACGCCTCACGCTTCGCTCTGCCTTACGAGATCACTACAAGGCCGCCCTCTTTTTCCCCCGCCAAAATCGCGCCCCGCCGTCCGTCCCCCCGCCGTCCCCCCCCAGCAGGTTACCGCTTTGGGAAGCTCCCCTCCGATGCCGGTCGGCCGCTTTTCCTCGGCCTGGCCCCGGAAGCGGCGATCTCCAACCCCCGACAACGCGGAGGAAGAGGAGGAGCTTCGGGAGGGACGAGAAGCCGTTTGGTAAGAGATACCCGGCGGCAGGGCAGCGGTTCTCCGTCCCCGAGCTACCCCCCCCCCCCCCCGCCCCTCATCCTCGTTCACGGTTGGGAACTGAAGGGCGCCTGGACGGCCGCTCGATTAGGAGGCTCCCGAGCGCCTGCAGAGCGTGTTTGTTGTTCCCCGTGCCCATCGCCACATGTCGTTCGGAATAATAATAATAAAATACTTTTTAAAAGCATGTAGAAGAGGATCATAGGATGGGAAGGCACCTCGGAGGTCCTCTAGTCCAACCTCCTGCTCGAGCAGGAGACCTTGTGGCATCCCAGACAGATAGTTGCCCAATCGAGATCAGTCTTTCCATCCCTGATAAAAAGAAGCGTGAATATCTCACGTGCTTTATTTCTTTTGTCGTCTGCATGCTTGATGGCCAGTGGAAGTATAAAATGGAAATTAAAATCTAATAATAATAATAATTATTATTATTATTATTATTGTTGTTGTTATTAAATTAAAATCTAATTTCTTATTTTCAATTATCTGCTGCAATTATCTTTCTTCCTATAACCATCTATTGGGGTGGGTGGGTCATATAGGCAATGTCTCCTTTGAGCTGAGCTGATGCCTTCTATTTACTATTTTTGCAACAAAAATGGTTCACTATTGCTCTTTTCTGCTTTTTTTTGTTTTTTGTTTTGGTTTAAACCTTTTCTAGTCTAGCTGATAGTTGCAAGATTTCCTTGTGGTCACCCATCCAGATAATGACCAGCTCTGATCTTGTTTTCCATATCAGCCAAGATTGAGAATACTCAGGAAGTATTTTGCTTTTCAAATGAGATTGCGGATTCAGATTGAAGAAAGGTTGAAGGTCTGAGAAATTCTGAGCATACCCGTTGTGGTAATCCATACAGTGTATAGCATGTATTTAGCTGGTGCACAGTCACTCATGCTCTTGTGACATCCCGACTGGACTACTGCAATGCTCTCTACATGGGGCTCCCCTTGAGGTGCACCCGAAGACTTCAGCTTGTCCAGAATGCAGCCGCGCAGGCAGTTATGGGAACTTCTAGATTTTCCCATGTAACACCACTCCTGCGCGAGCTGCATTGGCTGCCTGTCGTCTTTCGGGTGCGCTTCAAGGTGCTGGTCATCATCTTCAAAGCGCTCCATGGCACGGGACCTAGCTATCTGCAGGATCGCATCCTGCCCCATACATTCCTGCGGCCGATCCGCTCCCACAGAGAGGGACTTCTCCGGGTGCCGTCCACTAGGCTATGCCAGCGGGCGACGCCCAGGGGAAGGGCCTTCTCTGTGGCGGGCCCGACCCTCTGGAACGACCTTCCCCCCCGAAATTAGAACAACCACAGACCTCTGCTCCTTCCGTCAAAAATTAAAAACACATTTCTTCTGCTTAGCCGGCTTGGGATAGCTTAACTGTTTTTTAGGGTTTTTTAGGGGTCTGTCTTAGTTTTAACATGGGATTTTAGCGCAGGGTTTTAATTTAATTCTTTTTAATACTGTATTGTTTGTGGCTTTTATATGTATTTTTAATTTCCCTGTGCCCCGCCTCGAGTCCCCTTGGGGAGAGAGAGCGGGTTATAAATTAAATTATTGATATTGATTGATTGGTGTAATGTGCTGACTATTCAAAAAAGCTATAAAGCTGTTGCTAGTCATTGAGGTTTATTTAATTTTATTTAATTTAAGTAAACCTCAATTTGAAGATTTACTTAATTTGTGTACAAAGCCTTAGAGTTCTTCAAATGATCCCTGAGGCTGGAGAATGAGGGTGGAATGACTTTTGGCAACTAATGGAGTGATTGTTCACACTACATCTCCCCAGGTGATGTAAGTTTCTTATCTATAGTAAAAATGCCAATAGCATTTGAATGAGATGCTCTTACAATGTATAAACAAAGCCATAATGCGATTTATTTGCTCTTATTTCCCTGTACAGGTTCTGGGCATATTTATTCACGAATACATGCTGTAATATTTATTGGGACTTAAAGTATTTAAGGTTCTTAGAATTGCAAATATCCCATTTAAAACCAGCGATTCCCTTATTTCTAGCCAATTTTATTTTTAAAACATTTTTAAAAAAAATGTACTATTGATATTTTAATTATAACAAGCTGCTATAAATTTGACATGAAGTTAGGGTTCCATTCCATTCTTTATTTCTAAAAATACTTCCTTCCTCCTCAGGCTTCTTGAATATGCTTGGTAAAATAAAAATAGTGAGGTACTGCTGAGCAGTTTTTCAAATCATAATCTTAACTGAAAGAAATCATACCTGTTAGCCTTGTATTTTTGTGGCTGATCATACTCATATCACAGCCATATTGTGAATAGGCCATTCTCCCCAGGTGATATAAGTTTCTTATCTATAGTAAAAATGCCAATAGCATTTGAATGAGATGTTCTTACAATATATAAACAATATAATAAATTGCTATTCCAGTATTGTGTGCACATAGGCTCTGTGGCGGGCCCAGCCCTCTGGAACGACCTCCCCCCTGACATTAGGACCACCACGGACCTCCGCTCCTTCCGTCTTAAACTAAAAACACACTTCTTCTGCCTTGCCGGCCTGGGATAGTTATTCCTCTGTTTTTGGGTTTATTGGGGAATTTTTAGTCTAGTTAGTTTTAACGGGTATTTTAGCACAGGTACTATTTAATCTATTTTTAATATGAAATGTTGTATATAGTCATTGTTTTTATTCTTCCTGTGCACCGCCCCGAGTCCCTGTGGGGAGAGGGTGCGGTCTATAAGTATTAAATTATTATTATTATTATTATTATTATTATTGATGCCTCTCACACCTTATTAGTGTACCATATGGTTGGCTGATAAACAACTTCACAATATCTTAAGCATAAAACATATTCTGCAAATGGTAACTGGCCTTGTTATATTGGCATTTTACATTTTTAAACTAAAATTGCTTAGAAGGTATGCCATCTAGTGTTAAAATATTACCATTTGAAAGTTATGAAATGTTAATACACCACTGAATAATGAGTTTTCTACATTCCTAGAAATGTCCAAGGATATATCCATGTTTTTTAAATTTTTACCCAAATTTTTAAAATTTGATTCTGATAGTTACCAGTAATATGAATGGTGTACCAACACAAGGTAATGGCGTCATATTGATTTAGAAAATCCTAAATGTTTCAGGGAAGACAACTCAGCATTGGATTGCTGTCCATACATAGCATGAAATCAATTCTAGTTTACATGTTTTAAAAAAAACTCCAAATGATCTATTTTCCTTGAGGTCTGTAATGATAGGATATAGTGCATTGATTTGTAAATAGATAATGTTCTTCCTCTTATTTTTTTTAAATTACACTTCTTGTTTTAAGGAAAAAATGAAAAGTGAAAACGAAGACCACCTATATCTAGACTACTTGGGTTACAATGAAGACTATATCTACCCTCTGCATACATCTATATCCTTGTTTCTGTTGGCGTATTGTGATTGTAAGATCTTCAGGATATTTTTAGTAACTCCAAATGGAATAACTTCTGATATACAACAGACAGAAGAAATATTGTCAAAGTACCCAGAGATTAGCTTCATCAAAAGATCTGAAATTCCTGTGATGGTTCAAAGCTGCTGTTTACCTGCCGTTGCTGAAAAGAATGAAAGATTTTGTCGTGCAGGACTTGCTGTGGTATTGAGATATATAGTACAGAAAACCTATGAGGCTGATCCATCAATTAAAGGTGTTTTGGAACTTTTGGGCTTCAAAAGGACCTGTTTGAAAGCTTGTGCTGAAGTGAGTTTATTATTAAAATCTAGAATGTGCTTTGCAATCAAGATCAAATATATTTCTAAACTACTTTATATAAAAGCAAAAGATATATCTCTATAGCACATCCATAGATGTCTAGAACAAGCTGTATAAAATAGTTAACTATACTATCATAGAATATCCCTTGGAGTCCTGTTTTTCTTTGAATATTAGACAGTGCTTTATCTTAAAAAGTCTTCAAAACCAACTTGTTTTATGGTAAAACAAAACTATTTTTTGAGGAATACAAATTTGAAGTTATTTTAGGTTTACAATGCTAGCAATTGAATCTGATCCAGTATGTAGAAGTAGATATTTATTTCTGTAGCTTCCCAAAAAAATAATTTATGTTTGCCATTTCAATCTATTTATTAGAATGCTTATGTTTAATATTTGATTGTTACTATCATACTAATCCTCAGCTATGTGGTCAGTTTGTTTATAACATCGGTGGTGGTGGCGGTGATGACCTATCCAATATTTTTTCAGGATCTCACGATTTACACTTCCCTTCATTTTACCTGTATACCTTTCAGTAGATTGAATTGAGGGACAATGCCTACCCCAAAGTCACCTATTGAATTTATTTAGTTGAAAGTGGGGTAGAAATTAAATATTCCCAGTTGTAATCCAGCACTTTAACTGTTGCATCAACCTTATCTATTTCTAGGTTAGTGAATGGACCAGGCTTTGTGAGATCAGTATTCCTCTGGCAGTTGAAAATTTTCTAAAAGTATCTCATGATCCACATGAGATTATTCCCAAAGAGATATTGCTGTTTGAAAACAAATTGGGAGAACCTGTAAGAGTGCACAACGATGATAAAATTAGAAGACAGAAAGTTCAACAGCTTGACAACACAGCAAGCACTGATGTTTCCTCAAATGAAGATAGGACTATGGAAAATCAGGAACCTACTTCTGCAAATTTGGAACTGAGGACAGCTTTCTCTAAACTAACTTTGCAGGAGATGCCCCTTGCTACCAACAGGGAGCCCTCTCATATTAGGAAAATAAAAACATCTGAACTTCCACCTCTGGAGCATATATTTGCTGAAGGACTTTATTTCACTTTGACAGACATAGTTCTCTTGCCATGCATCCATCATTTTTTGGTAAGAATGAATAATTTATCTCTGTTTTTTTAAAATAGAAGCTGAACAATGATACGTGATGGGAAGTGCTCAACCTTTGCAGCCTGTTCCTGGATTTGTTACTCTTTAGCCTATAGATCAGGGATGTCAAACTCACGTCATCAAGGCATCGTCACATGACATATCAGGACTTTTTTCTCCTTTGCTAAACTGGGCATGGGCATGACCAGCATGTGATGCATCGACCCATGGGCCAGAAGTTTGATAGCCCTGCTATAGATAGTCTCTTTCCTCTATATCAGGGGTCCCCAACCTTTTTTGCACCAGGGACCGGTTTCATTTTAAAGAAAACTCTGCGGACCGGCTGAGTGGCTCAGCAGTCATGTGACTGGGTGGGCGTGGCCAATTTGGAAAATGTGAAACTCACTTAACAACGGTCTTGGTTAGCAACCAAACTTTTGGGCTCAATTGTGGTCATAAGTTCTCTCTCTCTCTTTCTTTTTCTTTCTTTCCTTCTGTCTTTCTTTCTCTCTTTCTCTCTCTTTCTTTCCTTCCCTCTTTCTTTCTCTTTCTCTCTATTTCTTTCTCTTTCTCTCTTTCTTTCTCTTTCTCTTTCTTTCCCTATTTCTTTCTTTCTCTCTCATTTTTTCTTTCTTTCCCTCTTTCTCTCTCCCTCTCTTTCTTTCTCTCTCTCTTTCTGTCTCTTTCTTTCTTTCCCTCTCTTTCTCTCTTTCTTTTTTTCTCTCTTTCTTTCCTTTGTCTCTTTCTTTCTCTTTTTCTCTGTCTGTCTTTCTTTCTCTCCCACTTTCTTTTTTTCTTTCCCTTTTCTCTCTTTTTCTTTCTGTCTCTCTCTCCTTCGTCCGCCCATCTCTGTCACTCTGTGTGTGTGTGTGTCTGTCTGTCTCGCATTCAGGCACTTAATCACTCATTCTGTGTCTCTGTCTATCTTTCTCTCCCTCCCGCTCTGTCTGTGTGTGTGTGTGTGTGTGTCACTCTCTCTGATTCCCTCCCTCCCCGTCTCTCTCTGTGTCTATGCCTCTCTCTGTTGGTCTGTCGTCGTCCCGTCCCGTTCCCCCCCCCCACCGCGGAGTCTCCTCAGCCCGGCTCGACTCGTTCACTTGCCTTAGCCTGCCCCACCCGGGCGGCCACCGCTGCGCTTGGTCGCTCGTGCACTCGGTCAGGCTCCTTCCAGGAGCTGAGAAGGCTCCGTGGGGAGGGGGGGAGGAACCTCCGCAGCCTCTGGAAGAAGACGAGTAGCTGGCATGCCGGTTGGGGAAGCTCTGTGGGGGCAGGGAGGAAGGGAATCCGCAGCCGGTAGGGAGGACTGCTGCGGAGTCCCTTTCTCCCTGCCCCCCCAGGAGTCCCACCGTCGACAAGGGTGGAAGAAGAGGTGCACTTCAAGCGCGCGAACAGCCCCGCCTGCGTTCTCCCGCGCGCTTTGCCCAGGGGGCTGCCTCCTCCTCCTCTACAGCCCTGCGGCCCGGCTCCCACCCAGCCACGGACCGGCACCGGTCCGCGGCCCGGTGGTTGGGGACCCCTGCTCTATATGTTTACTCCTGAAAGTAAAGAGTAATCAGTACCATCTACTAAAATATAGCTTGTAAATACAGTACTTTTTGGAGTATAAGACTCACTCCCTTCTCAAAGTGGGTGAAAATTACAGTGCATCGTATACACTGAATATTGCAGAAGCCCCTCCCACCCACCGGTCCCCACCTTCAGCCATTTTTGGCCTCTGTGTGTCACATTTTCGGCCTCCGCACACTCCGTTTTAGATTGGTTCCAGGCTGCGGAGATCATTAGAGCACATTGGTGCTGATCATTGCCTTTACATGTCACACTTTCAGCCTGGAACTCATCAAAAATGCTACATGCAGAGGCCAAAAACAGGGCATGCGGAGGCTGAAAACGCGACACGCAGAGGAGTTGATCAGCTATGGCAATCCCGGCAGCTTTGAACGGGTCTAAAATGGAGCATGCAGAGGCCAAAAACGTGATGCGAGTGGCGGCGATGAGATCTGGTGATTCTCGCAGTCTGGGACAGCTTATTGGCAGGGCCAATGCAACCGCCAATCAGCTGTTTGTGCTAAATCAGGCTGCGATAACGTGCCAAAGCTGACCAGGCTGTTTGCTATTTGCTGCAAGGATGCTAGCCACATGAATACCGATGGATGTTAGTAGGCAGAGGCAGAATTTTTTTTTTCTTGTTTTCCTCCCCAAAAAAGTTAGATGCATCTTATAGTCCGGAACATCTTATACTCCGAAAAATATGGTAAGTATGTTTAAAATTTTAGATCCTTTGTCTGCCTACTTTGTTGACCATTTGTAAGAATGTCTATCAAGAAAACCAACATCCATAGTTATATATATTGTACATGTAATATATATATATATTTACTACGAAAGTCTCTTTGTACATCAAATTGGTGCATAAACTTTTCATCTATCACTTTAAGGTAGCCTGCCAGAAACACCAAAACAACATATTACAGCTGCCTTTAATACTGAGCTGGTACAAAAGGGTTCTACAAGTACCTGGAATAAAGCAAGCCACTGTCAAATGCAATATAAAAAATATCCTGGATTGTCGATTATACACTTTACCAAATGAATGCCAGCAGAATACTTTCACAGCTTTTAAAGAGCCAGAAAATGTTCCAGAGGAAATTCAGTTTATAGGTGGACCAAGACCAACAATAACAAAATTAATGGTAGGGAATTAATTTTATTAGGTTACATATATTAACTATAAAAATATTTCTTTATGTTTTAAGAACTTACTAGTAAGTACGTTTTTATGAGTAAAAATAGTTTGGAGAACTGATGATATTTTATCATGTTTGCAATGTTTTTAGTTTTTTCTTAAATTATTCTCTGCGAAATAAAATAATTTGCTTCTGCATCAATGACAATGAAACTTTAACCAGAGTTTGGGTTGCTTTAGAAATTCTTGCACTATAAAGGAAGAGGAGGAAAGTATAACTTGCTTAATTACATAATTGCATCCATTTTCAGTGATAAAAATATTTTATTTGAACTTAAATTTGTAAACTTTATAAAGCAGAAGCATAATTTGAGCACTAAGTGAGTGATGATTTGAACAGAGAATATTTTGGTTCCTATTGTAAGAAAACAATGCCAGTTTTAGTTAGCACAACTGTAAATCTTTTCTGGGGCATCTACTTCGATAGATTAAAAAGCTGGGACATAATTTGTCTATAATAGTCCTGTATTTCAAACACAACCAATATCAGGATATCATTAATGCATAATGCTTTACATTGTACAGATAGAGTATTTTGAATTCCAAGCAGTTTTCTGAATTGATGCTTTCTTTTCTTTGAAATGCAGGAAGAAGGGATTGAAGCAATATTTTCTCCTCATCCTTGCCCTAAATGGACCCTAGATTGGGACAGTTTACCTGCTGCAGTCAACCCAGGAAAAGGTAAGAATCTTGATATTCCTATAAAATCATATTTTTTCATTCATTTGTCAAATGATAATTCTACACTCATATAAACTGTTTTTTTAAAAAAAACTATATATATATATATATATATATATATATATATATATATATATATATATATATATATATATATTAAATAATTAAGAGAATATATGATGTTGCTGTTAGCAGTGAAGCTACTATTAATCATAAATAATATATTTGAAAACAAATAGGATAATGATTGTGTCCTGTTAAGAATGTTCTTAGATGAATTGATTGATTGATTGATTGATTATATACCATCAAGTTATTTTTGATTCCAAGCAACCACATAAAGATTTGTTATCTTGTAGTCAATCAATTAGTTCATCTAAGAAAATTATTTGTTTTCATGTTCAATCTTGTATTTCATTTTTATATGTAGGTTTCTTAACAGGCATTAAAAATCAGGCCCCAAACCAAGAATGAAATGTGGTGATTCTTCCAAGCTGAGTTCTTTAATCTTTCACATCTTTAGACAAAATATTGCCAGACTGAAAACTCTACTCTCTGCATCTACAATATACTCTGTGAACTCTTAGGGCCGTGATGGTGGCTCGCAGCTCCCCCTCTGATGCCGTGAGCTATCGCTCCAGCTCAGTTCTGCTGTGCATGCACGGGCACTTCCCGCCAGCCAGCTGGTCTCTGCCACGCATGCACAGGGATGGGCCGCTTGCAAGGGGGATGTGTGCGCATGCAGGGGGGGTGCCGAAGGGACGTGCATTGCATTTTGGGGGTTCAGGTGTGCACACATGCATTCACACACGCGTGCACATGTTTTGGGCACCCGGTCTGGAAAAAGTTAGCCATCACTGTCTTAGAGAGGGGCTGCCTTCACCCTATTTCTCTCACACATAATATTTGTGCTGAGTTACCTCTTACTCCTCTGGAATGCATCCCCTCCTTCCTGGGAATCAACCTCCGTATTATATTCCACCACATTATCATTTAAAAAATTCTTTTGGCTGACTGCAAAAATCCACAGCACTTGCTTTTAATATTTTTTGTCTTCTGTTAAGTGAAGTTCATGATGTTTTCCAAAATTAATGGTCTGTTAATTGAAAATACTCTTGTTATTAAGAATTTAACGAAGCCACCATAAGTGGGTTGCTCATTTGTGGATGATTCAAAGGAGCATCAGGCTTACACCTTGAGTTAGAATAACTTTGACTTAAGTCAAAGAAAACAATAAAAAAATTTATACCTTTTGAAGTATGGTAGTAAAATTTAAGAGGTGATTTACAGAATTTTTGAAAATATAATTTCTCTTTATTGGGATTTTTGGGACAAATCATTGCTGTTTTATTTTCTTACCAGTTTGCAGTCTTTGTAGACCGCTAGAGGGCAGTAAAATATGTAGAAGTAGTGTCTTATTCCTTGTAGTTATTCCTTGTAATTACAGTATTCCTAAAATAAATAACGTATGATAAGATTAACACCAAAGAACTGGTTGATGCAAATTCTTTGAATTTAGTTAAAAATAGGAAAAAAGTGCTGCATAAAAAGATACAAAATCATGAGATACACTGATTTTTTTTAAAAAAATAATTTGATTGTAGCACGCCAGGAATTGTATGACTTTTGACTGATATTAAAGAAATAAACTCAATAATTTCCTATTGGGCAACAGTTTCTAAGGCCTTGCTTTATTATAGTAAATGTACTCCTAAAAATAAAATATCTTCTAAAATGATGCAGTATTCTAAGCTGAGTTCTGCTCTATTATTGTATTACAGAAATAGAATTGCAATACAAAATGTGATGTAAAAGTGAGACAAAACATACAGATATCTTATAGCACAATGAATACTATATAAAAACATTGTATTATGTCCAGTGGTAGTCATCTAGTCACAGAATACTCTAACTAGCAAGAAAGATGCCTCTTCACCCTCCTTAGTCTACGTCAGGGGTTCCCAAACTTGGCAACTTTAAGATTTGTGGACTTCAACTCCCAGAATTCACCAGCCAGCATGGCTGGCTGGAGAATTCTGGGAGTTGAAGTCCACAAGTCTTAAAGTTGCCAAGTTTGGGAACCCCTGGTCTACGTAGTCCATAGCCTATTTCAGTGGAGTTGGGGAGCATCTGGAGCAAATTTTGAGTGTGTAAGAAAAGGAAATGGAGAAAAGTCCCATCATGTGAGCTAAAGTCCATGTGTGTAAACTTAGATGGATCAGAAACTCTCTATAAATTACTATAATCACATTAGTATTCTATTAATGCATCATAAATGCATCATAAATAGTGTGAATTTTCCTAAAGGGCTTTTTGTTTATATCCTCATCAATCAGGGAAACATTGGCAAGTTTGAACACTTTATATAAAGCAAATGTTCCTCCTTTTAATGATTTTAATTAGATTACAGATCAAGTATAAATAATTTTTTGTTGTCGTCGTGGCTGATTCTAAAAACTTGATTGAGCAAGTTTTCCAAACTAAAATGGAAAAATCAAGAATCACTGATTTCAGCTAAGCTCTTTGTGGTCTGTAAGAAGTTTTTTGTACTCTCTGGAAAGTAAAAAACATGATGAGATTCAGCAAGTTGTGCACCATTGTCACTTCATACCTCCTGATTTATTGTCAGAAAAGGACTTTGACCATGTTGGAGGCCTCTTAATTGCTTTGACAGAGCACAAGAATAGACACTAACTATGATTTTTAGATTTTTGCTTAAAAATGGTTTAAAAGAACTTTAAAGCCAGTTAGAATATTTTGGCAGGAGGAGAACAGTATATTTATCATCATATGGTATATTATTTATCATATGGCACATTTACATCACATTTTGATTAAAAAGCACAAGAGCTAAAAATATAAAATGTGCAATTTAGATCTAAAATATTGTAAAGCTATATCTTGATTACAGATATAAAATGTTGCCTCATTTGTCGCAGCCAGGAAATCTGCAAAGTCTCCATTACAGGCTCTATTTTGGCACTCTGTCATTATATGTTGGTCTTCAGGAATTTAGAGTTAAAACAGAGATAAAGGAAATCACATCTGCTGCAGTTGTTGTTTCCATCTGCCTTTGTAGCAGGTTTAGCAATCCAAATTAAGAAATGCAAATTGGAACCAATTCAGTATTTAACAACATCAAGATATTTATCTTCATTCTTCCTTCAGATTTAAAATCTATTAAAGTTTAAAAATTATATTGTCTGATAATGTAAATTCAATTTCATAAAATTTATTAGCAGATTCCGAAGAAGCAACATTACTGTAAGGTTTTTCATTCTAATTTAAAGTTAGACAACTGTATACCATATTTTTCGGAGTATAAGATGCACCTTTTTCCCTCAAAAAAGAGGCTGAAAATCTGGGTGCATCTTATACACTGAATACAGCATTTTTTGCCCCCCGAAACACCACCCCCTTCACCAAAATGGCTGTGCATAGCCTTTAGGAGTCTTGCAGAGTGCTTCTGGGGGCTGGGGAGGGAAGAAATGAGTGAAAAATTGGCTGTTTTTTGCTCAGTTTTGCAAAAAAAAAAAAAAAAAAAAAAAACCCAGCTCCCAGGAGCACTCTGCAAGGCTCCTAAAGGCTATGCATGCCTTTTTTTTTGGACAAAAAATGGGCCCGTTTTTGCGAAAAATTGATTTTATTTATTTATTTTTTATTTTATCAAAGTTATACCCCGCCCTTCTCCTTGTTAAGACCCAGGGCGGCCATTGTTTGCTCGTTTTTGCCCCCCCCCCCCCCCCCCCCGCCCAGGAGCACTCTAGAAGTCTCCCAAAGGCTATTCATGCCCTTTTTGGGGAGGTCTGCAGAGTGCAAAAACTTTTGCCTCTTCAAAACCTTGGTGCGTTTTATACTCCAAAAATACAGTATATACAAAGATTAAATAGGGATGGTTAGCCTCAAAAGTCATTTACTTCCACATGTTATAAAATATGAATATTTAAAATAGATATTCACATACTTTTGTAAAGTATCTGGTCATTTTAAAATATTTAACTGTGCTAAACACAATCCCAACTAAATCCTTAGATTAGTAGAATAAAATTAAGCAGGTATTGTAGTAGCACAGCACGTAGTAGACTGTATGATACAGATTCAGGTACAGCTCCCAAGAAACTTTTTGATCAAGCAAATTTCACTTCTGTTGCAAATAAGAAAAAGCTGATAAATGCCAGCCCCCTTTGTCTTCAAGCATGCAAAGAATTGTGAAGGGTGGTGATGTGACATGGAACAAAGAATTGTGTCTTCTCTAACTGTACCCTCTAAGTTCTTCACCTGGCGGTATCTTCTCTGGAAGATAAAACAATATTAAAAGATGGATGTGGTGTTGTGAATTGCTTGATTAATACGTATAATTTTAGAAACCATTGAATCCACTGAGAACTGTAGTAATTCTCCTGGGACAACTGACATGAAGCTTCCTCATCTTTTCTCCAAATCATTTATTGGAGCAGATTCTATTACAAATGTCTGCAATTACATCAGTAATCATCAGTAATGTATCACATGTAGTAAATATGATGAATAAATAACACCAACAGAGAAAACTGTATCCAGAAAGCAAAAAGTAAAAAAAATAATCCCAAATTGAAAATAGAGCCAAGTTTAAGCTAAGAGAAAAGTAATTAATTACTGCAGTGTCATAAAAATGCATTTTGAAGGTTCCTATGAACCATTTTTTAAATATTCATCAGTATATTTTTCAATAAAGATAAATTACATTAACCATAGGATATAGTGATTAAGATAGAGTTAGCAGGAAAGTATAAATAGACACAACTGTATCCATGAGATAGCACAATTTTGAAATTAATAATATTGCTGAAGGATTAACTTTAAAAATAGGTGTGTGCCCACCCTTAACCATAAAAGTATATTGAGTAATTTGGGGCCAATGATACTCCCTTAATCCAGCCTACCTAACAGACTTGTTTTTATGAGAATGAAATGAAGAGAGATCCTGCAACATGATTTTTTCTGTGTTGTGAGAGAATACTCATCAATTATAGGAAGCATCTGGTTGCAGTCGTCACAGCTAAAAATGGTAAAATCTTTTATTGAATCCAAAGTAAGCCATTACATTTTTTCATAGTCACATTACATTTTTATGTACTATTTATTAAGTCTTAAACACTGTGTTACGCATGTGATTCCTAAGAAACTTACACAATCCAATACAATGCAATATAAATATAATCAATAATGGACTCTATAATCAATCAGAACATTGCTAATTTACTTATACGAATCCAAATAACCCAACACTCATAACAGCTGAAAGTTTCTATGTTAGTTGTAAAATCATTCTCAGTGTTCAAAGATTGTAGAAATGCAGTGCTTTAACACTATTTTAGATATTAGGGATGAGGCCACCAATTGCAAACTTTTGCAATTTTTGGGTCTCTTAAGTAATGCTCAAAGAGATTGTCATAAGCGATGCTCAGTTCCAGACCCTCTTTTTTCATATCTCTCAATGCTGAGTGACTTGTACTATTATCTCTTTTGTCGCATAAGGTCATGTTGGCAAGTTAAGCTTAATGCAAATGTAAGAGCAGGAGGTGAAAAACTGTTGTGGTTCACCAGCAGCCAGCAGAGCTGGCAGCAGATTTGGACAGTGAGGAGGTTGGGGAGGAACATGGGGCAGTCCAGGAGTCTGGGGAAGGCTCTGCATGTGGGACAGAGATGGGCCCAGGACCATCTGACAGTTATCAGCTGCCTTTGGAGTCAGGCATCAGTGAGACAGACGAACAGCTGGAGCCTGTTCCCAGTGTGTGCATGCGCAGAGTTGCCAGACAAAGGGACCAGTTAAGGAACAAGGGTTGACTTGGGAGTAAAGCCACATGTGGACGGTGAATGACCCCTCCCATAGGAAATAAAAGAGGAATGAAAGGGGAGGGATGTTTGCAGGAGACAATTAGTTCATTCCTGCATTCTTGCCAAGTATTGCGACGTCTGAGAGATATCGGCCTGGCCACTCTCCAAGCATGATAAAGGTCAGTAATTGTGAACTATCTTGAAAGACTGTGGGCCGAAACTTTGCTGGAGAGTAATTCACTGTAAATTAAATAAAAGGAGTTCATCGGGACAAGGCTCTGTGCTGCTGGGGAAGCCTAGGTCAGAACAGTAACTCCCAATAAAAATCCAGGAAAAAACCCTTAAAAACTGTCTACATGCACACAGCGTTTCCTTGGTATCATAGTCTGATGTATTTTGTCAAGAGGAATGAAACTAAAAGTGGCTTATATTTTGTTCTGTATACATTTTTCATATCTTTGGTTTACAAAAGAGCAGAATCAGGAAACAGCATCTGTACTTACGCATTATGCATTTAGAAGGACATTTCCATGGTTCCACCTTATCACTTCTGAATAAGGATGCCCATAGATTTTGAATTTGTCATATTTCACTCAATATTCTAATTCTATACTGCTAAAAAAATGCCAAACTCATGTTACCATTTTAATATTTTCATCACCATCATGGATCAAATCTCCTAAAAGAGTAGACATTTTTATTTGCTTGTTTGGTTTTTGGTTTTTTTTGGCTGCATTTCAGCAAGTTTGATAGAATCAGATAAAATGTTCCTGGAGAGATTAGTTCTCTGTTATTTTAACTGGCAACCTGTAAGATGCAGAGTCACTTCCAAGTCTGTCTTGCGCAATTTTGTGGTAGCAAGATTTGAGTTTATTTCTGCTTAAGTTGGATGGTTAAGCAGGGAGGAACAGAGGGAGAGAGGAAATTCTGTGGCACCTGCAAATGTTTGTTCATGTAAAGTTGGATGTAACCCAACTGGTTTAGCATAACATATCCTTATTGCCATTTTAGTGGTGACACCCTAGGTGTCAGCCAAAACTCTTAAGTTGCAAAGTAAAAAAAGGCAAGAATATTTCCTAAAAAAACAACAACCAGCTTGTCCCAAACCGCAATATCTTTTATAAAAAAATCAAGTTTGTTTCCAACTGTTTCCAAGAATTGTGTGTATTAATATTCAGATGTTTAATGGACACATATAAGCCATTAAATGACTTATTTATCCTTTGTCATATATGTAATGTATGATCATTAAAAAAGTAAGGGAGTCCCTGTTGATTTTACTCCACTAATCTGCTACTGACTACGGGGTGGTGAATCTTTGGGATCATCTTAATCACTGAGCCACCATGCACCCCCTAGATACCTAATCATACATATGATTATTTTAAAAATGGCAACATTTTAACGATCTTAAGAAATAGTTCATAATTGTTAATAATAATTCTTGAGTGTTGTGTTTTGAACATCAATTATTAGCATCTCGGGGTAGAATAGCTATTGATGAGAATTCTAGGGCTTGAATTCCACCCAGACCGTGAAATTAGAGAGGGCTGACTTATTAAAGTCTGTTGCCCTAATTTATTTATTTTATTTATTTTATTTTATCGAATTTATACCCTGCCCTTCTCCTTGTTAGGACCCAGGGTGGCGCACAGGCATTATTAAAACCACAATAAAACAATATACATCGTTAAAAACATATTAAATTATTTAAACCCGTGCTAAAAAACCCATTTAAAACCATGCCTAATTACAATTTATACATAAAAAGTCAGAAACGGGGGGGCTATGCTAGGCCGGCCTGTTGGAATAGAAATGTCTTAAGACGTTGGCGGAAGAGGCGGAGGTCTGAGGTGGTGCGTAGGTCAGGGGGTAGGTCGTTCCAGAGGGCCGGGCCCGCCACAGAGAAGGCCCTTCCCCTGGGTGTCGCCAACCTGCATTGCCCGGCCGACGGCACCTGGAGAAGATCCTCTCTGTGGGAGCGGATCGGACGAAGGGATGTATGGGGCAGGAGGCAGTCTCGTATATAGCTAGGCCCTGAGCCATGGAGCGATTTGAAGATGGTCGTCAACACCTTGAAGTGCACTCGAAAGGCCACAGGCAGCCAGTGCAGCTCGCGCAGGAGAGGTGTTATATGGGCTTGCCTTGGGGCATCCAAAATCACCCGCGCGGCCGCATTCTGTACTAACTAGCTTTCGAGTGCACCTCAAGTGGAGCCCCATGTAGAGAGCGTTACAGTAATCCAGCCGAGATGTCACAAGCGCTTGAGTGACTGTGCGAAGGGCCCCCCGGTCCAGTAAGGGGCACAACTGGCGTATCAGGCGTACCTGATAAAACGCCCTCCTGGCCACGGCCACCACAAGGTCCTCCATGGACAGCCGGGAATCCAGGAGGATGCCCAAGTTGCGCGCCCTCTACACGGGGGCTAGTTGTTCGCCCCCAATGGCCAATGTTGGACTTATCTGGCTGAACCGGGGTGCCGGAAACCACAGCCACTTGGTCTTGGACGGCTTGAGCTTGAGTTTGTTACTACCCATCCAGACCCGTACAGCCTCCAAACACCGGGACAGCACCTCGACGGCATCGTTGGGGTGGTTTGGGGTGGATATGTACAGCTGAGTGTCGTCAGCGTACAGATGGTATCCCACCCCAAAACCACGGATGATCTCGCCCAGCGGCTTCATGTAGGTGTTGAACAGTAGGGGCGAGAGGACCGACCCCTGAGGAACCCCACATGTGAGGGGCCTCGGGGACGACCTCTGCCCTCCTGCCAACACCCATTGCGACCGACCAGAGAGGTAGGACGAGAACCACCGCAGAACGGTACCTCTCAGCCCCAACCCCCCCAATCGGTGCAATAAGATACCATGGTCGATGGTATCAAAAGCCGCTGAGAGGTCTAATAGGACTAGGATAGAGGAGCAACCTCTATCCCGTGCCCTCCAGAGATCATCAACCAACGCGACCAATGCCCTCTTGGTGCTATGACCGAAATTTATTTTCCAGTGTAAGTGAAACAAGGTTTAAATAGAATCTTTCTGTTTTGCGATTGGGACATTACATGATGTTCATGATTGTAATAAGATCATTGTTCTACAGTCAGACCAAATATTGTTTTACATAGTGACTAATCTTACATAGTGACTAATCTTACATAGTGACTAGTCACAATCTTAGGGATCTCATAATGTCACTATGTTGTCCTGTAATGAATTCTTCAAATTATATTATTCAATTATTATTTCAAATCATGTATGTTCCCATTGCAAATTCATGACTCTGCATATCTAACAACAAACTACATAACCGCATAACAATAAAAACAGCATACAGTACAAATGGTCTTTAACTATGGTCAGGATAAAAGAAACAACAAATCAACATAACCACTGTGCAGGCTGTGTCATGTAATATACACTATGAGTAAAATATGTCACAATAGTTTCATATCTTAAAATAAGGACCCACACTATTATGAGGATAATTAATCTCATTCAGGGATTATTCTTTTCCGTTTCCATTTAAAGGATTTGAAATTTAATACTAGTCTTCTGCTCAATCTCTCATCCAAGGCTATTTCATGTGACAAAGTGAATACAAAGGACAATTGATTAGAGATAGCCATGCTGTACATGAAAGAACAGGCTCTCTTTTTCCCTTAATAATTCACTTCATTTGAGCTGTTTATTTCCTTTTAATTATTCTGGTCCATTATTTCTGTTATCATGTTGTCTAACAAAAATGTTCAACATTATAGTGCATCTGATGATAGGTTATGACTGTTCAAAAAATCTGCAGTGGGATTCATTCAGGTGTCATTGTATGCAACTTTATTGAAAGAGAATTATTTGTAACACTCTTATATTCATTGCCAGGACTTTATAAAACTGGCTTGTAAAGTCAAGACATGTTATGGTAACTCATGGTGATCCATAACCATACTTTTCTCTGGTCTATAAGAATATAATTACCGGTATTCAATCAGCCCCATTCTCACATGGTCCATTGAGAATCAAAATATTATCAAGCACTCTTCCTTATATTTGACAACAGAGCTATCCAAATTCCTATATTTTCATAAATGATATTTTGGAAATTTATGACTGAATCTAAATTAAAACTCAGTCCATTAATGATGCCAGCTGAAAACTTTTCACAGACTTTATGTGAAACAAAAGATTTCCATTCATGATTCTCATAAACTAATTTTTCAATTTACCTTTTAGCAATTACCATATTTTTTACTCCATAACGTACTTTCCCTCCCAAAAAAGGAGGACGGTGCTACCGTGTTTCCCTGAAAATAAGACAGGGTCTTATTTTCTTTTGACCCCCGAAATAAGCTCTTGGCCTTATTTTGGGGGAGATCTTATTATTTTTGAGGTGCAGGAGGCGGTGAGCGTGGTTAGCTCATGGTTGCTGCTGTGTTGCAATATTTTGGGGGAGGGCTTATTTTGGGGGAGGGCACATGCGCTCAAAAGCCCGATTGGGCTTATTATCCAGGGAGGTCTTATTTTCAGGGAAACAGGGTAGTCCTTTGGTGAATAGTAGCTGGACCACAGCGGTGGGGTCCTTTTGCAATGCTGAACCCTGCCTCTTCTGTCTTTGTCATTGCTTGCCTCTTCTGTCTCTTTTCCGCAGTGCAAGAGTCAATAGATCAGAGCTGGCACATGAGAGGACACATATCTATGGTCCTCTCAGGCTCTGCCTGATATTTATTTTCTTATTTTCCTCCTCTAAAACTAAGTGCATCTTATGGTCAGCTGCATCTTATGGGGTGAAAAAATACGGTACATTTTATGCTGTTATGGAGCATTACAGTCCACTGCTTTCTCCATTCCTTTCCGCAGCACTTTTTTAAAAGGTTTGCAAAATGTCTACCATGTACTCAAGTTCCTCCAGCTTGGAGTTTATCAGACATCTATCTGTTTTTACAAAGGTTAGGGTTTTTTTAAACTAGGGATTGCCTTTGCACAACCAGTAATGAGAGTTTGTGGATTAAGAATAGATCCTATGAATTTTTAAAGAGAAAAGTGGACTTGCGACTACTCATTAACTTTCTGCTGAAGTTGTTTCCAACTTAGGGCTAGGGTTAGGGTTAGCGTCTTGGTATCTTTTTGTTTGTCATGGCATGCCTAATCAGTTTTACCACAGCATATAATATATTGGTTGACTTAAATATTTGCAAAATCTTCTATTATCCAATTGTCCGCTACTGATACAATAGACCAATGATGGCGAAGCTTTTTCACCTTGGGTTTCCAAAAGCACACGCACATGCGTCCTTTTGCGTGTATTTGCGTACCCACCTCCATAATTTAATGTCCCCCTATGCTGTGCCCCCTGTGCTTCCAAACTTCCGGTTTGCATGTTGGGCGGTTTTTCGCCCGCCGGAGGCTTCATGCAAGCCTCCAGAAGGCGAAAAATGGTCAAAAATCAAGGCTGAAAATCAGCTGGCCAGCGCGCACATATGCACTGGAGCTGACAGGGCAATGTCTTGCGTGCCCTCAGAAATGGCTCTGCGTACAATAGGTTTGTCATCATGGCAATAGAGGATCTCTTTTCCTAGGTATGTTATTACATCTATTGCAGCTCTATGTGGTATTTGTTACTTGACATCTTAAAAGCTGCTATTTGGGCTTGATCTCATCCTTTATTAAACATTATCAATTGGGCACAGGAGGTTTATGTATGCTGCATTTATGTGGATTGTTGTTTTGTTATTATTGTTAAGGTTTCATTCAGGTAAGGCAACAGCTGTTCCTCACACATGCACTGGAGAAAGCAAATATCTGGGTCTACCCAAATGCAGTTCAGCTTTATAATCTTGATAATCAATGCAAGTACAGGATACTTATCAATACCTAGTTGAATCCTTGATATAACTCCAGTTACAAAGCAACCAATATATTCATGTCTACCTCTCTTAAGGAAAAAGAAATCTCTTGGCATGTTGTATTCACACAATTTCCTGCTTTTTTAAAAAATTCATCAGCACAGCAGCAAAAGTTCACACAGTAACATCATAGTTGGCAAGTTTGATTCTGTCTTTCATATTAGCTATTCAAGTATAAACAGGATTAAATGCTATGGTGCTTTAAAATAGAATGATCTAGAATCCTAAGTAGGTTGTTTTTGTTTGGTTTCCAAAACTGCCTTTAAGTTTACAAAATGGAAAAAAAATAGCTTCAAGGAATGGAATTTTTTTGTTTTGAAATAGCATTAGGGAAAGCATTAAAATGTCTCTGTTGCATTGTGTTTCTGATATGAAATAGGTCTGCAGACCAAATCAGTAGGATTATCAACATCTTGTTGAGTTTAAACTATAAAAAGATTAAGAAATACCAAACTTAACTCTTTATTTTAGTATGTAAATTGAATATTAAACTAACTAGATATCCCAAACTTCCAAAATAGTTATTTTGTATTGTAGTCATGTCCTAATATCTAAAAGAACAGAATGTACTATTAATTTAAATACAGCCAGTTAACATTTAGCAATCCTGTTTAGTGCCCTGAAAAGTAGTTACAAAATAGACTGAACATATTTAAAATGTTCCATGGTCCAGGCATAACACAGGAAATAGATAAAGTAGATATAACATGCATAGAATTAAAATAACATTTTGTGAATTTTTTATGGGTATTTACAAACAATGGGTATCTTCTTATGTATATTTGTGAGATACCTACTTAGAGTTTACAGTAATAAATTATTGTTTCCATTAGTATAAATAAAAGAAAAGCATTTTAATAAATACCTAATAGATCAGATTAGAAACAAAGGCCATATAGTTGTTCAGTTTTATAAGTTAAGTCTACTTAAGCCACAGAACTGTAGGTCATTCACAAGTATTTGTTACTGCTGACATCTAGTATGGGTAGTAGACTTGGACTTACAACAATTCATTTAGTGACTACTTAAAGTTACAACGGCATTGAAAAAAGGGACTTATTGTTTTTGCACTTATGACCTTTGCAGTATCCCTGTGGTCAACGTAATCAAAATTCAGACGCTTGACAACTGACTCGTATTTATGATGGTTGCAGTGTCCCAGAAGTCATGTGATCACCTATTGTGGCATTCTGACAATCAAAGTCAGTAGGGAAATCAGATCCACCTAACAACTAGATTACCAATTCAACAACTGCAGTGTTGCCCCTAATAATTGTGGCAAGGAAGCTCATTAATATGAGGCAAAACTCACTCAGTCTTGCTTAGCAACATAAATTTGGGGGTTAATTGTTTTCATAAGTCGAGGAGTACCTGTAGAGCTATTGTTTTTAAAATGTAGGCCGTGCATACAATTGAAATCTACATTTTTGGCTAACTCTTAAGGAACCAGTTAGTCATTGTAACTATACTATGTTCATATCATAAATTACCACTGCATGTACAGAACATTCAGGAATAAGCAGGTTCTTGGCTGAGATTTCATAATTCAATGTAGAAACACCACCCTAGGTTTGAGAAGAGCTTTGTGTGTGTAACTTGCCTCAGATACTGATTTGTGCTGGAGTATAATATCATTCCACTTTGTCATGTTTTCTGCAAATCCATCTCAATGTTAAAACATTTATAAAACTATCAAGATAAAATGTAGCTGTCATTTGGAAATAGAAGTAATGTATATATATATTACGTTCTTACAATAAATATATATTCTATTTACAATCTTATGAATAGTGAAAAGCAGAATTTTTTAAACTATTACACTAGCCATTCCACATTTTAATTACTTTGTAAGTCTTGATCATAATATTGTTACTTGTGTGCTCTCTCCAGAGGAGAGGGAGAGGGAGAGGGAGGGAGGGAGAGAGAGAGAGAGAGAGAGAGAAACTTTGAAATGCCATTAAAGATCTCTGCTTTTGTGGTCATTTTTTTTCTCTGGCACTAAAAGTCTTCTTGAAAGAGGCATCAATCAATCGTTTTGATTTATGTTAGCTTTATGTATATCTGTTAAAATCAGTTGTTTATATCAAGCCAAAGTTCATCCAGAAACAATATTTTTTTAATGACAGTGGGATTTGGGATGTTAGAAGTTGATGGCATTGTAGGGATATTTTGTTACTAATTATGATAACAATATCATTTTATTTTTGGCTTATGTCAGTGAGAAACATTACTTGACTCTCAGTGACAGAATTTTCGAGATTGTGTTCTTCACCATACTATTTTGTCTTACACTCTTAAGGGTATGAGTTAAAATGGTACTCATTGTAAAGTAACTTCCACAAGGAGAATTGTTTTTTCCCACAGACTTTGAAAATGCTTTTTAACTACCTAACAAATCATGATTAGCCACAGTGGCTAGGAATTCCCTCATTTTTCAAATGATCTGTTAGTGGTTCTCTTCTATTTTTAATTTCAATTCTAAAGTGAGAGGGAAGATGAATAACTGAATGGGTATCATTTGTGAAACTTTCCAACTGTTTTATTGTTTTCTATTATTTATAACTATAGATAATAGCCTATGACATCTAAGATATACTTATTGCCTAAAATATGTATTCATTTACTATATAGTAAGTATAGCAAACCAGGAAAAAGGGAATGTTTTATTGTTTGGTCTTGGTTATAATGGATGGATTTATCTAATATGTTGTTCTTGCTATTTATGAATCTTTGTCCAAATTACTTGCTATCTCATTGGTAACTTAAAGTGACAAGATCAAGAAATTAAGAAATACCTCTTAGGAATATGGAGAATTGTTAGTAAGAAATACAAAAAAGGAAAGCAGAAAACAATTTTAAAAACTCTTTTATCATCAGATCTTCAAATATTTTTAAATAGAAAGCATTAGAAAGAAAGTTCATTTCTTTTTAGACTTTTAAATTAAAAGTATTAGATTGAATGATTCAAATTAGCATTAGAAGTTTGTTGCTATGTATTGCTTTATCAGATGTTATAGAAATGTCTCTTGAGAATTAAATAAAATTATGTACCATAGGGGAGAAAAATTGATTAAACTCTTCAGTGAAGTTTTCACTGATTGCTATTTTCATAAAGTTTGTTTTCATTTTATTTCAATTAGTTTCCTAGATTAAAAATACAGCTTATGAGAGGGAACCTAGTCAGGACATTATTTTATTTTATTTGTTAGATTTATACTCTTCTCTTTATTTTATTTTATTTATTTATTTTCGTATTTGTATCCCGCGCCCATCTCCCACCAAGGGAGATTACACGGTATTTTAATAGCCATTTGGCCTTTCCAGGAAATAATTGAAAAAGCTGTATAGGAAAAGGTGTTTTTGTCCTGCTTGAAATGTTTTAAGACCTTATCTTAATAGAAAACAATTTGGCTAGAAGAGCTAAAGCAAACAATAAGAGTTAAGACAAACAGACTCATTGTAATGCCATTCTGTCTTGAATTACATTTTAAATCAACTTTTCAAGCATTGATTGTCTGTCATGGTCCCTCTTCCATACCTTAGGAGGTGTGGTACCAATTTAAGGTCTATTCTCCAAATTGTTAAAGACAATCACAGCATATAGTTAATTCAGGTGTATTGTCTGTTGTTCTTGCATGACAACTTAAAGCAGAAGGAATTGCAGAAGTTAAATGTTTTATCTTAGGGCACAAATTATTCTTTAAATATGCAAGTCTGGATTTTATTGTTATGATTTAAATTACAATTCCTGTTTATGGTCGTTGCCTAAATTGCTGTACAGTTGTGAAGGAAAATTCTGCTCTAAATAGTTTTGAATTATATTCTATAATACGCTCATTGCTACAGTGACAGTGCTAGGGATATGAAAGAGATATACTATTTGGAACCCAAATATATCTGTTCCATCTTTTCTGAGGATCTTTTTGTAAGCTATTACTGTTCAGTAGTGTTGGAAGCTTCGTGTTTGAAACATAAGCTTCAGTGGGGTGATTACAGGTAGTCCTCAACTTAACAACAGTTAATTTATGGCTGGTCAAAGTTACAATGGCACTGAAAAAGTGACTTAGGACCAGTGGTGGGTTCCTACCAGTAGTGGTTTGGCGGCCTGGGTCGCTGGAACCAGCAGAAACCCAGGCCTGCTACGCCCCCAAACCGGTTCTCCTATGGTGGTGCCATTTTGATTTTTGGTTCTGCGCAAACTTTTTACGTGCACTGAATCGGCAGTAATACCAGGAGCAAGCCATTCTCTTAGGATCATTCTTCACACTTACAACTGTTGGAGTATCCCCAGGGTCACATGATCAAAATTCAGACCCTTGGCAACTGACTCACATTTATTCTGGTTGCGGTGTCCCAGGATCTCATGAGTCCCTTTTGTGAGCTTCTGACAAGCAAAGACAATGGATAAGCCAGATACACTTAACAACCATCTTACTTGCTTAACAACTGATTCATTTAACAACTGTGGCAAGAAAGATTGTAAAACGGGGCAAAACTCACTTTAAAAATGTTTCACTTAGCAGCATAATTTTGCCATCAATTGTGGTCGTAACGCGAGGACTACCTTTATAATTAAGTGTAGACTATGTGCTTCATGCCAACCTTGATACAGCTCAGATTTGGCTTCTTTGATTAAAAAGAACTTACTGTTAGGATATTCAGCCTTATATTGGGTTGACAATATATATGAGCCTATGTTCTTAAGGAGTTATGTAGCTTTAAGAACTGTCTTAAAGTCTGATTGGCTGTGCTTCTCAGCTCTACCATAAAGGAAGCTCAGAACCACTGCCCTTCCCTTTTCGATTCCATTCCTGTTCTTACTGTTTGCCGTCTAAGGAGCTGAAGCTGAATATTGAAGGAGGAGGATTTGTTTTGCATCACTGTAAGATAACTCTGGTGAAGGACTGTTATTGTTTGAGAAGTTAGTCGGAAGAAGTATTTTAGTTGCTACAAAGTAAAGACTATTTATTTTCTTACTATCACTGTTTTAGAGTTTGTTTGTGGTTACAGCAATGTATCTCTTTACTGTCCTGTGAATTACACTATTCTGTATTTATTTGCTAACATTGGTTAAGGGACCAGAGTTGTAACACTGGTTCTGAACCCAGAGTTGCTAACACGTCTGCAGATAACCGCCCTGCCGCCCTGTTTAGGGTGACCCGCTCCCTTCTTCACCAGAGGGCGTGGGATGCCCCCTTGCAGGGTCGTGCGGAGGAATTTGGGTGTTATCTGCATGATAAAATCGATCAGATCTGGGACGGGTTGGCCTCCGATTGGACTAGTTCAGACGGGCTGACAGAGGCAGGTCTTGAGTCTGTTATCTGGGAAGAGTTCGATCCTGTGACTCCTGAGGACATGGACAGGATGCTGGGGCGGCTGAACGCCACCACATGTTTATTAGACCCGTGTCCCTCCTGGCTGGTACTGGCCTCCCGGGAGGTTACACAAGGCTGGCTCCAAGGAATTGCCAACGCTTCTTTGAGTCAGGGGTTTCTGCTGGCCCCCTTGAAAGAGGCGGTGGTGAGGCCCCTCCTCAAGAAGCCCTCCCTGGACCAGGCTGTGTTGGCCAACTACCGTCCAGTCTCCAACCTCCGATTCCTTGCGAAGGTTGTTGAGAGTGTGGTGGCGCGACAACTCCCTCAGCACCTGGAGGAAACTGTCTATCTGGACCCGCGCCAGTCCGGCTTCCGGCCTGGGCACAGCACAGAGACAGAATTGGTCGCGTTGGTGGATGATCTCTGGAGGGCTCGGGATAGGGGTTGTTCCTCTATCCTGGTCCTGTTAGATCTCTCAGCAGCTTTTGATACCATCGACCATGCTATCATGTTGCATCAGCTGGAGTGGCTGGGGGTGGGGGGCACCGTTTTACGGTGGTTCTCCTGCTACCTCTACGACCGGTCGCAATTTGTGTTGGCAGGAGGGCAGAGGTCGATGTCGAGGTGCCTCACTTGTGGGGTACCACAGGGGTCGGTTCTCCCGCCTCTCCTGTTCAACATTTATATGAAGCCATTGGGTGAGATCATCCGTGGTTTCGGGTAGAATTCCACCAGTACGCTGACGATACTCAGCTGTACATCTCTACCCCAGACCACCCCAACGATGCCGTGGAAGTAATGTCCTGGTGTCTGGAGGCCGTGCGAGTCTGGATGGGGAGGAACAGGCTCCGACTCAACCTGTCCAAGACCGAGTGGCTGTGGCTTTCGGCATCACGATATAGCCAGCTCTGGCTAATGGGGGGGGAGTCATTGACCCCCACAGAGAGGGCTCGCAACTTGGGCATCCTCCTGGACTCTCGGCTGTCTCTAGAAGATCATATGACAGCCGTGGCCAGAGGGGCTTTTTATCAGGTCCGCCTGATACGCCAGTTGTGCTCCTTTCTGGATCGTGACGCTTTACGCACGGTCACTCAAGCCCTCGTCATCTCCCGCCTGGACTACTGCAACACTCTCTACATGGAGCTTCCCTTGAAGTGCACCCGGAGGCTCCAGTTAGTTCAGAATGCGGCCGCGCGGGGGATCCTGGGAACTCCTAGATGCTCCCATGTGACACCTCTCCTGCACGAGCTGCACTGGCTACCTGTGGCTTTCCAGGTGCGCTTCAAGGTACTAGTAACTACCTTTAAAGCGCTCCATGGCAAGGGACCTAGTTACCTGCAAGACCGTCTCCTGCTACCAAATACCTCCCACCGACCAGTTCGCTCCCACAGAGAGGGCTTCCTCAGGGTGCCGTCGGCCAGGCAATGTCGGCTGGCGACCCCTAGGAGAAGAGCCTTCTCTGTGGCAGCTCCTGCCCTCTGGAATGACCTATCCACCGACCTATACACAACCACGGACCTGCCCCTCTTCCGTCGGGCCTTGAAGACCCATTTATTTCGTGCGGCCTGGCGTATTTTTTAAATGGTTTTTAGTAGGGTTTTATTAAGGTTTTAGAACCAGGCCAACCATTTAATATATTTTAAAATGTATTTTATGTATTTTATATTTTATACCACTGATTTTTATTGTCGCCTGTACACCGCCCTGAGTCCTGGAAGGGAGAAGGGCGGTATAAAAATTTAATAAATAAATAAATAATAAATAAATAAACACTTACGCAGAATGGGACCTCTGCTGGAGATAAATAATTCCTGGTTTTCTTGCTAATTGTGGATTTCTTGAATAAAAGAAATCAAAGTGAACTGGACCTTAATTTTGATGAACAATCATTTATTTTTAAAAATGAAATAGAAAGTATTGTAATCTGCCATGTAGTGCTTTTTGTGACTTCTGAATATTGCACAAGGAACCAACAATAGTAGAGGCTGACATTTAATCTTTAGTAAACTGAAAGCATATAAATAAACTTATTTGTGTGCAGATTATTCTTGTATCAGATTACATTGTCAGATGAAACCAGAGTAGCAGAGAGAAGGAAGTTCTGTCAATTGCTAATCAGGATCACACTTAGAATTTGTGTGGGGATTGTACAGAAAATAATAAGGATGTAGGCCAGACTGGGAGTCAATAGATACCTTGGAACAATGCAGTGGCAAACTACTGTTGTTTTGGCACAGAAAATTACACCGATGTGTCAGAGAAATCAACAGAATTTAAGCTTACTTGGAAAGCTGACTTATGGTGCAAGCCATTTTCAGCAAGTATATTCTTTTTTCCTTCTTTCACCAGATGAAATCCGAACTACTCCTACTAAACTTTAAAAATAAATCAATTGCAAATTAGAATAAGTAGTTAAGTGATTCTAAAAAAAAATATTTTTTTGCTCAGTCTTTGTATTTCTTTTTCTCATTCTTAGGAAAGATGTCTGCTGATCGTGCTTTAAGAAAACAGCAGCAGCTGAACAATCTAATCGCTTTAGTGACAAAACTTGCAAAACCTGGAGATGTAATTGTGGATTTTTGCAGTGGTGGGGTAAGGTAGTAACATGCAATCTCAATTTCTTTTCACATATACACATATACATACAAGTATACCATCAACCTACAAGACAGAGGCGAACTAATTAGTGATTCATTGGCTTTTATGTCTCTATCAATATTTTGTTGCAATATATTCTATATAAGGATATGCAAAATGTTCCGTAGCTTTAGCACAGATTTCAATATTCCATGCCCAAGCTAAAGCATACATGTCTCGATCCATACATTGAGACGGAAGTTGTTCTGAGGTTCAAAGCAGAAGTGATATGGAAATACGCAGTAAAAAATAATTGCCAGTAGGAACAAATGCACCGGCCAGTATGTTGGCACTGCAGGTGTCTGGGGAAAGGAAGAGACTCTTAAGAAAGTTGAAGGCCAGAGTAAGATGATTGGCTCTGTGTGTGTGTGTGTGTGTGTGTGTGTGTGTGTGTGTGTGTTCCATCATAACTCTGGAACACCTGGAGCAATTTCAACCAAACGTACACAGGTGACTTACTCTTTGGAAAAAAATATTGTGGGGGGTAAGACACCCCTAACACCCCTCGTTGTGTGTGTCTGGGTGTGTGTCCCAGCATAACTCTGGAATGCCTGGGCCGCTGACATGAAAAGGAATGAATTATATCTATAGTGTCGAATCTCCTGTATTAGACAAGAAATACAGGATTGGGATAAATAAATACCAGAGCAACTTCAGGTTATCAGCTAGTATCCTATAACATCACTTTGGGATCCCTCATGATTTTGTTTCCTTAAATAACCAAAACATTCCAGATTATTATTTTTTAGAATGAATCATGGCTATTCCAAAATTCTGGAATTTCTGTACTGTTAATTTCTTCTAAGTCCAAAATAAAGTGTATTTTCCATTTCAAGCACACACTCAATTGTAAAATAGTTGCTGTGTAGAATTGAGATTTACTTCTTCATTTCTTGTCTTGAACAGGGCCATGTTGGAATTGTTCTTGCTTATATATTACCACTGTGCCAGGTAAAGTATCAATAAAATAAATATTATTAATTCAAAATTTCAAATATGCAATTTCCATTTAAAGTAATTCCTATAGATAGTGAGTGAAAAAGACAAAATCATTATATCCAGGCCAAAAGCAAAGGTAACATTTAGGTTAGTCTAAATATGACAGATTTTACCCATAAATGATCAGCTGATTATGGGAAGATATCAATTTAATAATTAATTTATTAGAAATATTAGAACAAGCTCAGAAAATTCTCTAATAAAACTTTGGAGATTAGTCCTCTCACAACCTGGAGCAATGGTCTATGTAAATACAATATGCACAACAAAGTACTGCTTCCCTGCTGCATTTGTTAAGGAACTATCAAGGAGAAAATCACACAACTCCAACAATGCTGCTACTGTAAAAAGGAAGCAATCTCACACTAGCACTGATGATGTTACCTAGTTGGGTAGTGAAACATCTTTAGGCAAGCGACTGAGCTCAGAGGACACCAAGAACTGCGTATTTTGGTTATAATTTTAATAAACTGTTTATTGTCTTGTCTTTTGAAGACATTCTACCCAGGTTTTTCCCCCCAAGATAGCTCTTCATATACTTTAGTACAGATATCAAGTCTCCTTATAGTCTTCTCTTTTTTTTTTGGGGGGGGGGGGGGGCAGGCTAAAAATATCTTACTTATAAAAGTCTATGGACATTCTCAATCATCCAAAGGTCATGATTATCCCAAAGGTGCTTTTCCAGAAGGCAGCTGGATTTTCTTGTTTTTTTCCTTGAAAACATTTCACTTTTCATCCAAGAAGCTTCTTCAATTCTGGACAAGGTGAAGTGTTTTCAAGGAAAAATCCAAGAAAGTCCAATTGCCTTTTGGGAAAGCCCCTTTGAGACATTAGTTGTACATTTTTCCTTTTGTGCCCTTCAACATCTTGACTTTGGAAGTGGTCCATTGTGTTAGTGTCCTTCCTTTGTGTTGTGCTTTATTAAACTTAAGTTGGATCTCTCTCTGATACATTCTCTTATGCTATTAGTACAACTTATACAGTTATTGTAAAATATCATATAATTGTGTATCCTACATGATACTTGTAAAACTTTTAAATAAATTTATATAAATCTAATAAAATGCTAAAGCAATCGCCTGAATATAGCTTATAGCCTAGTCCAGGGGTCTGCAAAGTCGGCTCTTTTAAGACTGGTGGACTTCAACTCCCAGAGTTCCCCAGCCAGCATCTGGGAGTTGAAGTCCACCAGTCTTAAAAGAGCCGACTTTGCAGACCCCTGGTCCATTCCAAAACTTTATATAATCTCAAACCTGTTGGCAAACTGGAAATCTTAATTCCAGTTTAATTTTTTGAAGTATTATTGCAATAGAAAACATGTAATAGTTTTGTAACAGTATTAAAAAAAACCCTCAGTTTTTTAAAAATGTAAATCTCTGTTCTTATCCTTAAATATGGAAGAGATCTGAAAAAATAGTGTGATTTAGTTACTAGCTCACATAACTCTGCTGCTTCTCTGTGTCTCTGTCTTAAGCCTCGGAAAGATTTTCCCTTGGAAATCTGTGTTGTTCATTCTGAAGCCTACAAGTGAACCTGAAAAAAACAGCTTCTTTCCAAATGCTTGAAAATGAACCAAAGAGGCCTGCTCACAAATTATTTTGGAACTGCAGTTGCAAAGTTCTGCAAAATGTGAAAATATTCTTAACTGGGCCCATCTGGTACAAATGTGGTCATGGGTGCTTGATATGAAAGACAGTGCATATAATAACTAGCAAACATCTATTCTTTGTTTTTATAAGCTAACTGGATAAAACCTTTGTAGGTTTGGCACTTAATACTGTGTTTATTACAATGGTCTTGGCCGGCACTGCAGAATAATAACTGCACACAAGAATAAATACTACGTTCTGAGAACTGCAGCTAGAATATTCCTTAATCCTTTGACCTTAGAAAACACACTATCCTTTTTGAAATCCATTCTTTAGAATTAGCATAATTTTTAACTATGAAAACAGTGAGATTTTAGTTAAATGATGTGTCTAATTTTTGTGACATGCCCAGAACAATGCATTTTTAAACAAACTATTTCAGGTCAAACTTAATTGCATTTCACTTATGTTTATAATAGAAACATTTCTGTTCAAGGAAACTGTGCAAGTGCTTCAGTCTTTTGATTGTAAATGTGTGTGTGTGTTGTTTTTTAATCTAGAAATTGACCAAGAAGAATTTTTTTCTTTTTTAATGTAGATAATTTTGGTGGAAAATAAAGAACAGTCACTTATAAGTGCCGAAAAAAGAAGTGATGAATTGGGATTACAAAATATTTGGTTCATCCAAGCAAATATGGACAATTTTAAAGGAAGTTTTAATATTGGGGTAAGCTACTTTAGAATTATAATTATGGCCTTGTTTGCACTTAAAAACTAAAGATACTCTCGTAAAACAATGTTTATTTGGGGAAATTTATAAAAATTTACAAATTTCTAAAATACCTGGGAGTTTTAATTTTGTTAAACGTGGAATAATGACAATTGAGAAATTTCTAACTTTAAGATTCAAAATTCAGAAAGGAACTGCTTCAGAACTGCTATTATCCTGCCGGCCTAGGATAGCCCCCCCGTTTCTGACTTTTTAAACATAAATTATAATTCGGCTATGGTTTTAATAACGGGTTTTAGCACGGGTGAGCTAATTTATTTTATTTTTAATAGATGTATATTGTATTTATGGTTTTATATAATGCCTGTGCGCCGCCCTGGGTCCTAACAAGGAGAAGGGCGGGGTATAAATTTAATAAAATAAAATAAATAAAATAAATTGTTGATTCTCCATCATTATGCTCATTGTACAAACCTATGTCTCTCCTTTAGGTAGCTAAAAATCTTTTAAACTATTGAAGCAGAATAAAAGAGTTTAAAACCATACTAAATGATGCAGTCGTACCATGTTGCATTGCTTTGCAAAAGCAATTCTGATCCCAATAATTTTGTTCTGTTAAAGACTGTGTCACTACCAGGTTTGAAGAAATATTATTATTTTGTTAAATTTGTGGAATGTTGGTCAATGGCTGGAATATAGACTGCTCCACGTCACCTTAATTTGAGTTCATGTTGACATTCATTCTCATGTTAACTTCTATATAACTTTTAATCCTAACTCTACTCTTAAGTATGAACAATAAAAGCACAATTAATGAGAGCTGCTGTTCCAGTAAATAACTCAGCTGCTGAGAAAATGACTTGGGAATGATTGATTCCTTAAGGAGCAGTATTCATTATATGCTTTCATTCATGGAAACATACATCACTGACACTGAGACTCTTCCCTCTCTGATTCATACAGTCCAAATATGCTCAGTGCACCTTCTAATTTTGTAGAATATGAATAGAAAGCCTTTATTTCTCATGGAAGTTTGCTAGTGGGGCAGTATATTCCACTCATATTTGAGTTATTGACTGAGATGGGTGGTTATAGAAATTGAACAAATTTTAAAAAAAGTTTTTCCCCCCCCAGGTGGCACTGCATGCTTGTGGCGTGGCAACGGACATGGTCATTGAACACTGTATCAAAGTTGGTGCCGCATTTGTTATCTCTCCTTGCTGTTATGGTTTCATACAGAATACATCCAAGTTTGCATTTCCACAAAGGTCAGTTGCCTTTCCCATTTGTTAAAATGTATATACCATTTTATCAAACATCTAAAACTGCATTTTGGGTACACTGTAAAAACTTTCTCACATAATAGAGAAAACAGCAAATCCAAGCTGTTTAACAGCTAGTATTTTAAGATGTTTAAAGTTGCTTACAAATTGTATCAAATATTTCAGCTTGTGTTACTTAAGAAAAATATAAGTTACTAGTGCTGTGTGTTATATAGAAAAGAAATACACAGTCCCAAATCACAGAATCTCAAAACGTACAATTGGAAAGAGTCATTTTGTTTATCCCGATAAAAGTCCATCTGACTTCCAATTGAAGAGATCCAGGGTAGCTCATTGGTCTTATTTTTGAGAAATCTTTTTCTAACTACTTCCCTGTACCATAAATCTGTTCATCTGGGTCCTGCAATCAGAACCAACAGATCCTTGTCTCTCTTGGTGATGTATTTTCATGTTTACAAAGAGTACAAGCTATCCTTTCACTGTCCTCTCAAAGCTAAACAGGCCCAATTTCTTCTAAATCTCAAAGGAGGCTTAGGGGATCCTCCAATCATTCCTTCTTAGAATCCATTTCTTCATAAAGTTTGATGCCTTAGAACTAGGTACAATATTTAAAGTGTGGTTGGACCAGTGTATAATATAGCAGAATATCCTTTCCTGCTATTTGGAAATTCATCTTCTGTTGAAGCAGCCTAAAATTACATTGCCCTTTTTTTTCCAGTCATGTCACACTCCTCATTTACTCTTCATGGTCACTTTCTTCCATGTTCCTCCTATTATTTCCTGAAAAATGTTCCCTATTGGTTGGTATGAACTTAGGATCTTCTGGAATGACCATAATCTCCCAACATTATGGTCTGGATGGTTGAAATCCTATTATTACTCTCTGAAAGATTTGAGATTTATTTTAGAAGAAATTGTTCACATTTTCTGTTTGAATTGGTAGACATTTGGAGGCACCAAGTACAATAATGGCAAAAGACTTATGTCTATTATGTCAATTCATGGTGCCTTGCAGAACCCTCTAACCCTTATTTTAATCAAGATGGTCTCTATAGAATTGCCATGTTGATTCACTTGGACACAGGAGTGAATACTTCTGTTCCTTCTACAGCACATAAATATTTAACTGAGCTACAAATATTCACATTTCTAACCCATCCCACCCCAGGATTGAGTTTTAAAGCTCTTCTAATCAAATATGTATTCAAACTTTTTTTTTTTACCACTTCTTGAAAGTTGTTAGACCTTGTGCCAGCAGTCCATTATTTAGATAATTCAGATTGTGGTCCCATAAACCATTTTTTTTCCTGTCAACACCATTTGCATAGCCATTTCATCATTTCACTTGTGGTTTTCTAATTTTCCTCTCTAGACTTTTCTATTGCAATCTTTGGGGAAATGTAATTCTTGCAGATGTTATCATGTCTATATAGCTATGGAAAGATAAAGCAATAAGTGCAACTATTCTAAAGTATTCTTGTTTTTTCAGGAACATTTCCAATGTTAAGTTTTTAAAAGTGCAACATAGTTAAAAACAAACTGATCTATTTTTAGAGGATAGTGTTCTAAATGAAACATGTTTTGAGTGCTTCTCTCTTATATTATGTGCAATAACATAATCACTTGATTAAGAATTTGTTTAGCATTTAAAATAAGATCTTCTTTTCTGTTGTAGCCATCAGTTCAAGAATGTTCTGTCATACAAGGTAAGGAAAAGAAAGGCTTTGGGTTTAGAATTTCATTGTGTGTATCTTTCTTATTTAGTTTAGTTTTACTGTAAAAAATATCCCATTAAAATATATATCAAAATAGAAAACTTTAAAATGTATATGTCTTGTTCTCTTTTTACTAATGAAAAAAACATTTAGTAAATATAAATTTATTTTTAATTTATTTTCTTGTTTTTCAAATTCAAGAATCTCTAAGGCAGATTGTAAAATAGAGTTTAATAATTTAAAACATGGACCAAAAAACCCCTTAGTTCTGGTATTAAAAAAACTATATTGATCCATAAATTTTACGTAAAAAGAATAGCTGTCAAATAGGAAATTTCTTTCTAATGTCTTCTATGGTATCTTAAATATGTCTGGAGACAGTTTGAGCCCATCCAGTAGTTATTAGGCCAGATATAGATCTGTGCATCTTTGAAACAATTTCCAGTTTTAACAACCATTTTGCTTCCATATGGTTTTGTTCTTTTCCTCCTGAACTTCTCTCCAGAATGAAATTGGACAGTGATAGTTTCTTAATAAGTATTTCTCAAATTGATACTACGGTATTTGGAGTTGCACAGAGGTGATATCCAGCCGGTTTGCCCGAATCAGTAGTGGAAATCATGGGTGCCCCCCCTCCCAGCTCTATGTTGTCCTATTTAGGGACATTCTTTTCACTGAGTGCATGCGCAAATGGGATGACGGACGCATACGTGGACACACACACACATTTGCGAACCAGTAGGGAAGATAAGTGAAAACCACCACTGGAGTTGTATGTCAGATCCTTATTTAAAGAGCTGAATATAACACATTAATGATCTCACTTTTAAAGCTGTGAGATATTTGTATCAAATAACCATCCCACAAATTTGAAGGGCATTAACTTTAGCACGCTGCAACATACTTCCCATAGCAGTGTTGGAGAACTGATATAAAAAAATACCATATGAGCTGAGACTGCACTTCTGTGGACAATGGGAATTGAAAAAAGCTCACATCCTGCTATACTGCATCTTCTGTAAGGACTTATAGACACAATTCATAACACCTTGCCTAATAAAATATCTGAGAAATATTAATCTTTTTTATGTGCAACTATTATCAGATCAGTATGAAATAGTTTCTTTGATAGTGGCCAAATTCTGCTATACTGTATGTAAAATTAGATAGACTTGAACTGCCCACAGTAATCTACCACCAATCGCAATATATTATTCTATTTTTATTTTTGTACTATTATTATTGTTTTAATGCTTTTATTTGTTGGTCTGTGACCATAATAAAAACATGAAATTGATGAATAGTTTTAAAGTTTCTAATAGATGAAAATATCTATTTAAAGAGCAAATACATGCCACTGTTTAAATCAATAATTGATATGAAACATGATTTTTTAAAATTCAGAACTAAGGAAGTGAGACAAAGAATAGAGGATTAATCTTTTCACATAACTTATTAAATCATTCTGAACACTTATTTAGATGAAACCACTTAAATGGCATTTCATTTACAAAAGTTATTTTCTAGATATATTCACTGCAATGCCCATGTCCATAGCCTCAACATATCCTGAATTTTTTTTAAAAAGATGTAGACTATATTCTACCTTTATTTTTGTGTTTTGACAACATTTTACCTCATACCTGTTTGGACTGGAAGTATTACGCCAGTAAAAAAAATAAAACATTACTAATGTAAATTATTTTAAACTTTTTTCTATCGTGAGTACAGTACATTTTTCCACTTCTTAAATTTCTGAAAATTCTTCTTTCATTGAGTTCATTGAATATTGCAATAAGAAAATAGCAAATTCAGAAGTTAAGAAAATGTGTCATAGTGACACATTGCAGGTTCTAAGATACAGATTGTTTTCAAAAATGTGCAACAGGTTTTTTTTTAAAGGACATTTTTGCCAGGAAGACATTCCAAAATCAATCCAATTTATTTGTAACATTTTATGTGAATCTACACCAGATGGTGTCTCGATTCCAAGTTTATCTCTTACAACTTGGTTGTATCAGCCCTAATGAGAACCCTTCCAGTTTGGATTGATATGCTTTTAATTATTCCTATGAAGCCAACTTGATGGCTAGACATTGTCTCACACTCCATAGTTTATCCCAGGGGTAGTCAACCTTTTTATACCTACTGCCCACTTTTGTCTCCCTGTTAGTAGTAAAATTTTCTAACCGCCCACCGGCTCCACAGTAATGGTGATTTATAAAGTAGGGAAGTCAATTAAATTAAAAAAAGGAAAGTGCTTCAGTATCAGACAAAACCCCTACCGCCCCCCATAAAAGCTGGAACGCCCACTAGTGGGCGGTAGGGACCAGGTTGACTACCACTGGTTTATCCCAACCTGTTTTTTTTTAAATTTATCAAATGAAACAAAAAGCATTTATATCCTTTAATTTTTTTTTTGTTCAAAATGGTAGTAACAACAACCCAGAGTAAATTTTGGTCACTGAGATTATGTGAGTTTTCTTATAGAAAATTCCTTGTATCACTGAATGAGATTATTTAAATATTAAATGCACATATATGTACTATAGAACAATACTTTTTAGAAAAGAGCAGCAAAGGAAACATGATGGAATGATTAACCTTTCATTAAACTACCATTGTTTTTCACTTACAGGCCTTTCAGATAAAGTGGTCTCTCTATTTCCATTGAAAATAATGCAACATTTGCCTCATCTTAAGATATACACTTGGGAATAGAGGCATTCAATCAGGTGTTTTTTTACACTTAACGCATGAATTATGTGATATCATGACTCTGCAGAGGATACCAGAGAAATTAGGAAAACGTGCTGTACAATTTAAAAAAAATGATTTTGTTCCATTAAGGAGATAAATATCCAGAAAATAAAACTTTTTTTTTGATAGAAAGTATTGGTTTAACCAGTTTTCTCATTTAAGCTAATGTTTCCTAAAAGGGAGCACTTTATACACATAATTCTATTAACATATCTAGGGAGGCTTTATTCCAGTTATGGCATTTTTCTAAATATTACATTTATCTTTTATTTCCCAGACATTTAGAATTGAAAATAGCTAGTTAGTGTTATTTCTGCCAATGGTAGGGAGATCAAATTCTATTTCTATTTAATTCTATTTTGAATTACACTGTTAAATAAACATACAAACAAAAACACTGTGATCAGGGTATGTGTACATTGTGTGTGTGTGTGTGTGTCATTTCATACAGGAACTAGCAATATATATTAACATTTCACCTAGATTAATAAAACACAATAAAATATAAATGTTAAAATGATCTATGTTCAAATACCGATGTCTAGGCCAGTATTGGCAAACCTTTTCGGCACTGAGTGCTGTGCGTGCCTGCGCCGAAAACCAGAAGAGCAGTTCTCCAGCACGCATGTGCGCACTGGGAAGCTGAGTTTCCAGTTTCCAGTGTGCTCATGCACTCTGGTCAGCTGGTCTTCCAGTTTCTGGCACACATCCATGCGTGAAGACCAACCCGAAAGACCAATGGGCAATGGCTGACGTGCCCTGAGAGATGGCTCTGCATGCCACTTCTGGCACAAATGTCATAAATTCCCCATCACAAGTCTAGGCCATCTAATCATTGAAGCACAGCATTGTTTACATTTTAAAAAATCAGATACCGGACCGGTGAATGCCCCCTGCTTACAGCCAGTCATGATGTGATCTACTGTTTGACATGGGACCGTGCAGTCATACTGAGGGGCGAATGCTGTGCCCCATTTATTGAGAGACTCCTGGCAGACACCAGGCCAGAATTGTCCATTGCTGATGTGGTAGTTCAAAGCCTGGCACCTTTTTTGTAGGATCATTTATATGTCTTCCTATGTCTATATTTCCAATACATTCCCTCTTAATTTACTGATTTCAAATTTTATTTGTCTCAGGGCTAATAATTCGTACCTAAATCGATGTGGTTTCAAACAGTGTAGTTTTAAGAACAAAAAATAACAGTTCTACAAAATAAAGCATATGTTGAAAAAATAAAAATAATACATATACTGTCATGGCATTAATCTTTACCATTTCATTTAACAGGGAGTAGACCCCAGTGGTGAAGTCCAAATTTTTTTACTACGGTTCTTTGGGCGTGGCTTGGTGGGCATGGTGTGGCTTGGTGGGTGTGGCAGGGAAAGGATACTGCAAAATCTCCATTCCCACCCTACTCTGGGGCCAGCCAGAGGTGGCATTTGCCAGTTCTCCAAACTACTCAAAATTTCCGCTACCAGTTCTGCAGAACCTGCTGGATTTCACCCCTGGTAGACCCTATATATAGGTCTTCTCTGCAGGAAGCACATTATGCACAATCTATTCAGTCAATTACAGCATGTGACTGGCATTAATGAATCTCAGTCCCAGACTCTAGGGAGAAAGTTAATCTCTATTGGTAGAGTTTAATAGCCAAACAAATCAAAACTTCAAAAGCTCATGGTATAAAAGTACAGCATTATGAATTCATCTGGGAGTCTTGTCTCAATCTCAAAGTAGTATGCCTACCCAAGAGTCAAGAATAATGAAGGTGAAGGCACCAAATAATAATACAGTAGGCATTACAACTGGGCTAAAGTCATTTAATGTTTTAATAGTAAAAGCAAAGAGGCAAAAATACCGTCTGGGATATGTTTCCTGAAGCAAACCTTGCCTTTTCCAAAGAATATTTGCCAGTGGAGAAATCCTGCTGTTTTCATTTGCAGTTATAGTAGCTGTGTCCAGTTTTGACTGCTTCAGAGGAGTATTGAGTTAATTTTCCCTTGCCTCCTTTCATTGACTTTCAGTATAACCCAAAATCTTCTGATAATAATTTTTAATAGAACTACAGATAAATCTTCTTTTTTAGATACTCCTTTTAAAATAATTATTTTTGTAGAGTTAAAAAAAATCCTTGTGTGTGTGGTTTTTTTTTTTAATTCTAGGAGCACATGATTCTTTGCAGATTTGCTGATCAGACAGCTGTCCAGCTGCCCCCTGAACGCAGGCAAATAGGTATGCTTTTCTGTAGAACAGCTGTTGTGGAGATTATATACACTGTATTTGGTGATGTGATTAGCTTGCTATTAATGGCTGGTTGTGACATGATTATTAACAAGAAGTTATAATAGTGTATGCACTATTCCAATCTCTTATCAACCATGCCTCCTCTCTCCTCCCTGAAAAATCTGTTTCTGATTCTTCTGATAGATGTACAATAGGTGCTATCTGTGAAATTGATTTTCTGGTAGTAATATCACACTCAACCACAGACTCTTCCTTGTGCTAAGGCAGCTAAACGCTTATAACATTGAACAATTTAATTATGTATAATATGTAGATAGATATCCAAAGTGGTCAATGACTCATAAAAAGCAAACAATAACATGCTTTTAGTATGGATAGTATAGAAATCATACTATCTAAATCAATAAATCAGACATAGCATTATAAAGTTTTTAAAAAATAAAATGAGGCATTATTTACAATAACAAAAAGAAATAATTAGGTTCACTGTAAGGCAGTGAATTATTAATTTTACTGGTAAGATCACAGCAATTTTCAAATAGTTGATGGCATAGCTTCATCAGGTTCATCCTTAGTTTATGTCTTTAAGACATATGACAGGCATAGCTAGTTAGGAATCTTTATGGCATACCAATAACTCACTAAGGATTGATTGCTGTCTGTTAGCATGAAGATACAGCTCACTATTTATCCTCACTCTAATTTTAGTTACTTCTTTCTCCTATCTCTTGTGTTCTCTGTAACAAATTCTTTGCTTTATGCCTGTCTTGGAGCTTGGTGATTGTTTGATTATATCTAAGTTAATTGTTCTGCCTTGCAAAACTGACTGTTGACTAAATTCTAATGTTGATTAATTTGACTATTTTTAAAACTTTAAATGAAGTTCTACAGTTTTATTGTAGTTTATTTTATGTTTTAGTCATTATTAAATACCTTACGAAGCCATGTGGTTCAAAAGTGAGCCATAAATATTTGAAGTAAAATATTTGCAATGAGCAACAGAAAAAATTATTTGATTGCTAAGATAAAGCAATGACTTGACGGTGCATAATTAATCAGGAGAAAAAATGAGGATGGATATTAATGAAAGGAACAGAATAACAGAGTTGGAAGGGACATAGGAATTCTTCTAGTCCAGGGGTCTGCAAAGTCGGCTCTTTTAAGACTGGTGGACTTCAACTCCCAGAGTTCCCCAGCCAGCATAGCTGGCTGGGGAATTCTGAGAGTTGAAGTCCACCAGTCTTAAAAGAGCCGACTTTGCAGACCCCTGTTCTAGTCCAACCCCATGATCAGGCAGGAAACCTTATACCACTTCAGACAAATGGTTGTCCAATCTCTTCTTAGAAACCTCCAGTGTTGGAACATTCACACCTTCTGGAGGCAAGTTGTTCCACTGATTAATTGTTCTAACAATTAAGTGTTTAGATACAGGCTGTATCACAGAGGTATTAACAACAGTACAAGTGTTTGCTTTGACACCTGCATAAAATATTCAGTCGTACATAAGGAAATTCCAAGATATTTTAACCTTTTGTATGTCTCAGTAAATCTGGCAGGTTTTAAAGTTAGCCCAATTATGCTGTTATCAACACAGCTGTGCCTTTGAAAGGTGTCATTCACCAATTGGGAGTGACCATCTTTTCCAATACTTTGGTGATGTAGAAAGGAAATGTGTCATATAAGGATGGGTGGAATGGCTGTGTCTTTGTGCACTGCACTGTTGATTCAGCATTTCAGCAGTCCCTTCACGGATAAAATAAGGAAAGGAGAAATTTCTGAACCTCAAACTGCTTCTTTCCCTCCCTCTAGCTTTTGTGCTCTTATTCTTGTCTTGTTAGTTCTGATGTGATACTTGACATTAGGCTCCATTAAAAGTATTTTCTATTTCAGTCATCTTTCTTCACCTTTTAAACTCGCTAAAGGGTGTGTAGTTTTATTTTCAGATGACAGGGGGAGGGGGGAGGTCAGATCGGATTAGCACGAAACACATGTTCCCTAAAAACAGGTACTGAAATACGCTGGGGTACAGTTAAGCTTAATCTTAACTAGTCCTCCCCGAAAGTAATGTGTTTTGAACCGGTGGGACTCAGTTTAAAATATTTACCAACGAATGCTTAAATTTGTGCTATTTCCTTTCCTTTAAGACTTGTGTTGTTTCTAACCCAAATTACTCTTACAAATCATACATTTTTTTAAAAAAATTCTGTTCTGTTACTTTTACTTTCTCAGTTTCTTGACAAAATGAAAATAATGTCTATACTATTCTGTCTCTGGATATAACTATCATAGGGATTTACCTCTGTATACAATATAAAGCATGGTAATTACCAAATGTATAAAATCAGTCAGTGTGTAAAACTTTATTTAGACCAAAGGTAGATTACAAAATAACATTCAAAGGTATTAATATTTTGTCAATTATTATTATATATCTCCAGAAACCCAAAATACATTCCAATTTCCTCCCAACCTATAGGACAGGTGACGATGAGAGATTTCTGGCCCATGTTAAGCAGTAAGCTGCTATAATTGTGGGAGATCTGGAATTTGGGTCTCCCCAAGTTTAAGTGTAACATCTTTACTGGCTTTCGGGATTTTAAAAGGATAGCAGATACGACACCATTTAGATTGCTTTAATTATTGTAAAGGTCTGTGGAGTGTGGGCCTAGGATACCAGAGAAAACATTGTCTCATTAAAAACGTTATAATGTAATTGCTGACAAAGTGCTTGTTTCTATACATAATTTTATAACAATTAGAAGTATATACATATGCTAGCCGTTCCTAGCCACGCATTGCTGTGGCCCAGTCTGGTTAAATGGCCAACCAATCTGTGTGTAGATCTACACCTGCATACACAAACACGTACACACAACCACCATAAAACTCCCAACCTACCTACCTACTGTATTTCTCCCTCTCTCCCTCTACCTACCTACCTACCTACCTACCTTCTCTCTCTATCCCTATAGCTGCCTACCTACTTACCTACTGTATTTTTCCTTGAATCTTATGGACAGAGTATTTTATGTCATAAAAGATGACATAATACCTATGGCCCACTGCTCTTTCTGTATCCATCTACCTACCTTTTTTACAATTTTGTACATTTCCATTGCATGTACCTGGCACAGGTGTGACATCTACACAATCTATATATATCATTGGTGCCGTATTTGACAGGAACGTTGCGTGAAAATTTGGAAGCAATTGGTGCAGTACTTTCGGAGATTAGTGGTTTTGAACAAAATCCTGTTACATTTTTATTTATATAGATTCTGTTCATATATTTTAGGTAAACAATGCATGGGACTGGTGGACCTTGATCGGGCTTGGAGAGTGGAACAAAGCAACTATTCAGTCCAAGTGATAACCATGGAACCACAGTCATGTTCCCCAAAGAATAATTTGATAACGGGTATCCCGGTTTAGTTCAAAGGTTTTTCGATGAAGTGGAATTAATATTTAGTTCTCTTCATCAAAGTGCAAATAACATTTTGGAGACCAGAAAGGAAACTCTGTACATCTTGAATCAGTTGTCTCCAGAAAAAGGAAGGAAACACAGTAGGGGCTATCTTGCAAAGCTTCCTAATTCCTGCTTGAAATATGTGATTAAATGACATCTGGCTCTCCCAAAATGTTAATCAGTCTACATTATAAGAGCAACCAATACAACCTTGGAAGAATAATTTCCTTTCCTATGAAAATTGGTCTTGCATGTTGGAAAACATATTTTGCAAGGGTTCTGGGCTCATCGATATTGATCTAAAGAACAGATCACGGTATCTCTTTTTCAATATTTTATAATTATACTTTCTGTGCTCAGTTACAACTATTGCTGTAAAAGCAAAGTATCACTTTGCTCAGATATTTTTAAAAAATTAGAAAAATATGTTCTAAATAAAATCTCACCCTGCAGACAATTTATGATGACTGTGTGGTCAACATCAACATAGGTGGTTTTTTTTAACAATTGTGGTTTGATTATTAGCAATTTCCTAGCCTAGCTTAAGCTTTTTAATATTTTTGGTAATCTCCCATTAAAGTACTAACCAGGTCCACATCTTAACTTATTTCAAGATAGCCAAGGTGATCTAATAATAATAATAATAATAATAATAAATTGAGATTTATTAACCGCACCCTCTCCCCACAGGGACCCGGGGCGGTGCACAGGCATAATTAAAAACAATATACAATGATACAAACATTACTTAAAATAGAATTAAATAGAATTACCCGTGCTAAAAATATAAAATTAAAAACCCATTAAAATATTTGTAGTTAAAAGACAGAGAGAACTATTCAAGGCCGGCCAGTCGAAAGAGATGGGTCTTCAATTTTACACGGAAGGAGCGGAGGTCGGTGGTCGTTCTAATATCAGGGGGAAGGTCGTTCCAGAGGGCCGGGCCCACCACAGAGAGCGCCCTTCCCCTGGGCGTCGCCCGCTGACAAAGTCTAGTGGACGGCACCCGGAGAAGCCCCTCTCTGTGGGAGCGAATCGGTCGTGAGGATGTGTGGGGCAGGATCCGATCTCGCAGATAGCTAGGTCCCGAGCCATGGAGCGCTTTGAAGATGATAACTAACACCTTGAAGCGCACCCGGAAGACGACAGGTAGCCAGTGCAGCTCGCGCAGGAGCGGTGTTACGTGGGCAAACCTAGAGGTGCCCATAATTGCTCGCGCGGCCGCATTCTGAACTAACTGAAGCCTCCGGGTGCACCTCAAGGGGAGCCCCATGTAGAGAGAGTTACAATAGTCCAGTCGGGATGTCACGAGGGCATGAGTGACTGTGCGAAGGGCGTCCCGATCCAATAGGGGGCGCAATTGGCGAACCAGGCGAACCTGGTAAAACGCCCTCCTGGCCACGGCTGTCACTTGCTCTTCCATAGACAGCCGGGTATCCAGGAGGACACCCAAATTGCGCGCCCCATCCACAGGGGCAAGATGTTCGCCCCCTATGGCCAGCGTTGGAGAAAGCTGGTTGAATCGGGCAGCCGGAAACCACAGCCACTCGGTCTTGGTCGGGTTGAGCCTAAGTCCGTTACTTCCCATCCAGATCCGCACGGCTTCCAGGCACTGGCACAAGTAGATTTATACATTAACTCTGATTATTGTCCTTTATAGGACAAAAAGAACTTGCAAGAAATTATTTAAATGTGCATATGTAAGCTTACCTGTTATTTCTCTTTATCTTCCTTCAGTGTGAGAATTGTTTAATGTTTTTCTGTGAGGATTATGTTTTGCTTTGGCCACATGAATGTTGGGGAGGAAGAGGATAGGGAAAAGAAAACAACTGTGGAATGACAATTTCAGTAGAAAAAAAGCCACATGCCCGTACTTCATTTTTTCCCCATGAGATCTGATTCTCTAAGAAAGCTAATTGTTTTTATTTTGAGATATGTGGTCAGGTGTAAGTTACAGTTTGGTAACTTGAAAAAACACTGAAATAGCACTCCTTTTTTTCAGGCTTCAGCTCATTTTTCTTTTTCTTTTTTTAAAAAAACTTTAACTTATGTTGTCATAAACCATCCAGATTCTTCAAAAGGTGAAGTAGTGTAATCAGATTCATAACACTTTCCAAACTATTACAATGTTTAGGTTCCGTTTGGTTTACTCAAGCAATGAACTGTAAACCTCCCCCAGAATTAATTTATTTGAGTAGACTTAGTTGTTCCTCCATTAATGTCAGGGCTGGATAAAATGTTCAAAGTCCTTATCTTATACCGAGCTCAGAAATCGCTAATATTTCAAGCTTGATTATGTTTCTTCTCTCACAGTTCTTGTCTGATAAATTAAACAGATTGCTCAAAGCTAATCAGGGAGAGAGCAATATGTGTAATACTTCTGTTAAGAAACATTTTGTTTCGAGTGGTTTTTATAACAGTTTGCTACTATGGTGGCATAACCAATGAACGTATCTTTTTCTTATTATTATATTGTGCTAGCTTTCTAATGTCAGTATAATATCAGTGTAATGTATTTTTGAGATTCTTGGATTCTTTCAATATGAAATTTAACATTTACTATTTTAACATTTAAGATGGTCCCTTGCATATTTAATGATAGTTTTTGCTTGTAATACTTTATATTTTATGTTTAAGAGAGTTTACAACTGAATTTAAAGACACATAATACCAAGGCAATTTGTTCACTTTATTCCTGTGAAGATAAAAGGCGGAAAGACTCAAATGTGTACACTTTTGATATTCCATAATATAAATGAACCAATTTTAAAGGAAATACCTTGGGTACTACCATTCTGTTTCATTACCAAATCATAAGTGACAAAAGTGTGAATCCAGTGTTACAGAACTGACTGCTTCAGAGAGAAATTTGATAGGTAATTACTAAGATCAGCTTTTTTAAAAAAAATCTAAAAGCTTATTATCCAAAACAAACTCACAGATTGAGATGGAAAAATGCTGGAATTTGGAAGTAGTTGGAAGCCCTGAAAAGTACCCATGTCATTTCTCCCTAGTCAGGGGGAGAAAGAAGCAGATGGTTAAGCAAAAGGGCATAAAAGACATTTTATGAGCTGATAATGAAGTTTCATAACTGGCAAAATTATAGTTGGAGAAAATCAAGTCTACATGTGATCTGGAAGTTCTTCAGTAGATGCTAGTGAGAGGATTTCCTGTACATTGGTCACAGCCTATCCAAGATACACAACAGTGATACAACATGGAAAAATGAATCAGAGACTTCATTGTGGCTACCTCATATAACAAATATTTATTTATTTAACAATATTTTTAATCTGCCACAATCCAAATGTATTAAAGATTACAATTAATACCAATCTAGAAAATTGTAAGTACCATTCAATTAAACTATAGTAAGAGCTAAATATCTCTTGGAACATTTTTTGCTTAGTTTTAGAAATGCCTGCACTTCTAGATTGGAGAATACTCGATAAAAGTGAGACAATCTGGGAAAATCTGTTACTTGATCTCTGGCTCAAAAACTTCATGAAGAGTGACCACTATTACCTCCGTATGAAGATGACCAGACAAGATGAGGAGATAAGATTTTGGCAAATTGCAGATTTGAATTCAATTGGACCTCTTAATAGATACGTTATTCTCATATGATGGAGTTGATCTATCAGGAAACTTATCTGCTACATTGTTATAACTTCTGAGTCATCTTTAATAGTAGCTCAAAAGTGCATCGCTTAGTCCAAATTAGTATGTGATCAGAACTTGGTAACCATCACCTATTAGAATCCTGCCCAGTCACAAGTGTCTGAGCAAGAAATCATTTTAATGTACTGTACTTTTTTTAAACTGGGCAAAAACAATCTAATTTGATATGTGAATAAGGAGCCAAAAGAGAATCTTGCCAATATTACCTTCTCTTCCTATGATGACAAATCTTCCTATATATATTTCTATTTAACCTAAATAAATTTCCCTTTATTTCAAGTCTGAATGGTTAGGTTAAGGAGAGCCATTTGGGAGTAGAAAGAAACATTTTCTCTAAAAGTAGTAGTTTGGTGATCCTCATCTGCTGTATATTATCGAAATAAATAGATGAAAATTAGTATGAAGCCACAAACTTTTCAGGGTGCCCATAACTATTATTGGAAGCTCTCTGAGATACTCGACATATGTTCACCATTGTTTATCAACAACTAGAGCTGATGCATACATTATATGCTACTTGTAATTTTATCTGCTCAACTGTGGTTTCTAATTTATTCTTTAAGATTGTAGTCTTCCAAGTGGGGTCATGGTTTAGGGTGTGTTAACAAAGCATTCCAAATTGTTTTCAAATTGGCAATAGGCTTTCATGCATTCATTCTTTTTTTCTCTCTTCAAAAAGGTCACTACACTTTCCATGCTTTACTTTTAGCATCTTAACTTTCTTGCTGCATAAAATTTAGTAGTGCAAGTATGTGTTACAGAAACCGATGTGACAACCCTGCCAGATTTATCTGATAAAGACCAAATAACAGAGTCACAGAACTCAGACTAGGTCTCCTAATTTATTTTTCTAAAATTGCAATACCCAGTTACTTAAATGTTCTACGTCAGTGTTTCTCAAACTTGTCAACTGTAAGATGTCCGGACTTCAACGCCCAGAATTCCCCAGCCAGGGGAATTGATCTACGTGTACATGGCAGATTTAAACTAGTTTTAAAAAAAATAGGCAGTTTCCCCAGGCCCTTGTATCAATGGTATGGTTTAGTATTTCATATTATCAGGTGGATTTGTACTTTTTTTTTTTTTTACTAAAAGCAGCTATTTTCAGTTTATCAACTAATTTACTTAAACTATTTGAAATAAAAACTACATCAAAGGATTGCAATGCAATAAGAGGAAAGGGAGGTCTGAACGTTTTTTCACTTTCCTGTTCTTAGAGGTCCTTTGTATGTCAATTTGTTAAGAATGTTGTTGCTGAATAAACAAGCACATTTAACTACTTCATTCCAATTCCGGTATTAGAAGAGATTTTTTAGGATATACAAAAAGCTGTATAAAATTAATCTTCCAATTATTCTTCAATAATTATGTAACAATTTATATTTGCATTTTTATGGCAGGCTGGACTGTAAATAAATATTTAACTCTTTTCAGTTTTAACATGCAATCCAAATAATGTATTAATTATTTTTGCATGTAACATGCATGTCCTTTAACATGCCGTTATCAAAATTTCAGCAGACAAAACAGAGTATTTAATATTCCTTCTCACAACCCCCATGAAAATTACTCTTCTGAAATGTGGTTTTCTACCTGGATAAAATTTTAGTTGATACCAATGGAATTTTTTTCTTAATTCAAATGATGCTTTTATAGAATGATTTTCATTAAAGATTTAGAAAGGTAACGGAAGGGTTAAATCTCTCCTTTGTATTCCTATATTCTTACTTCCAAGCAACTGTATGTGGATTATTAGGAAATCATACCCATAATTTTGTACCAAGATATAAGGCACATGAGTATTCATTACAGAGAATATCAATAAGTTCCTGCCCTGCTCCACTTTGTTCTTTTATCGTCTCTAGTAGGTACTATAAAACGTGTGTTGTAGAATCCACTTTCATAAATTTTAAAACAGATGACCAAATATGCCTTTGTGTTTTTTAAGAGTTCACAATAACCTATATTGTTTAACCAAGGTCTATTATACAAACCAGAACTCACTCATTCTCTTAGCAATGTCAAGGATGACAGGTATTGGCAAATCAGAAGATTGACTCAACTATCCTGGCACTTCAGAGTCACTTTCAGTCTTTAGACTCATATGGACTAAACCGCAGTAATTAATTTGGTGCAACTCTCTACCAAAATCAGCCAAACCACATATAGTGTGAAAATTGAACCTTGTCATAAATCTTTATCATGATGGCAACTGTGAAAGTTTTAAGGTAAGTAACTACTTACTAACACATTATTTACTGCAACGATGCTCTACTATTCCATTAACTCCAGTACTCAAAGCATTTTGCAACAAAGGTGGAGAAAATAAAGACTGACAATAAAATAGATGCTTACCAAAGTAAAACCAAACTTAAACCACAAAATAAAATGTAGAAAAAGATGTGTTTTGCCAACATCCTGCATGCTTGACTGATAGGAATCAAATACATCTTAGGAAACCATTGTTGCTACCTACAAACCGAATGAAAGCATGGGTCAAGGAGCACTCCCTAACTACACACCAGCCCTTTGAGCATAAGCACAACTCACTCCCAAACAGCCACACCTCCTTAATGTACTATATGTACAATCTTTGCACTTTTACAACCTTGAGAATGGTTTAAAAATTACCAAGAAGGAGTCTGCCCAGCTACTGGCTGTTCTAAAAGCTAAGTAGTGCTGGATCTAGATAGTACTAGATGACCATCCAGAAATACCAGCCATAAGTTACTCCGGAAGCCAAACACAATCCATAAAAAAAAGACAGTAACAAAAGTGGATGATGTTTATCCAGAAGTTGAGCTTAACTTGAAGAAGGCTTAATGGAATTTGGTACATTTTCAGAGTAAGAAATGGCACGGAGGATAGAGATTCTGTCAAAAGCAGCTGCAGGATTTGGTGCTATCTTTTCCAGGTTCTGTCTGTGACACCATCATTGCTGCAGTTGCTCAACCCATCTCTGTCTTTGGAAAAGACAGCTGCACCTCTTGACTTGATGTCCTGTTGTTCAAGATGTGCATGGTTCTTATGTCAGTGGTCTTCCTTTTAGTGATATACAGTACAACTGCTTTGTATATCAGATAACTGAAAAGCGGCAGAAAATTATAGTTAGTGCAGTAAGTTAAATGAATAATAGAGGAGGGTAGAAAAGGGAAATTGTAAACCGTATGGCCCAAAGATGTGCAGATACGAAATTTGCCAGTGGAATAGATTTGTTTTATCTGCAGCAATCTGGTGCCTTCAGATGTTTGGGGACTGCAATTTCAATCAATTCCAGACAGTTTAACATGGGTATCCTTTTAGGGATGGCAACAGATTTAGAAGAGTCCTTATTTCAAAGCTAATCTGATCACAGTAGATGTTATGGGAATGTTACAGGATTGTGCAGCTATTCGTATCCAAAATAAAGGGGGGAAATGCTTTGGAAAGGATGTGGTTATGGCTTGCTGCACCTTTTCCTGATATCAGGAAATAATGTGTTTGAGTCAAAGAAGTGTTAAGGATGTGGTGGCAAAGGTATGCGCCTTTTTAACACTTCGGTAATGGAAACATTTTCCTGGGATAATGCAGCTATCACACAAACTCAAAGAAAGGCATAGATTCTTTAAAGAGGTGCCAGCAGGTACAGCAACTATATTCCTTTTATTGGTCAAGCTCCATCCAACACATCTGTCAATTTTCTATATTTACTGTTGCATTCAGGCAGCTGAGAAAAATAAGGATTCACTCAGTGCATCATTGACCTAGCCAGGATGATAGTTGTTATTGCTCTGGAATAACATATTTTTTTTTATCCTGAGAATTTCAACATCCATGCTGAGGTTGCCCCATGAGAAATGGTTAGGATTTCATGGGCCTGTTTGGTATTTGACTCTGCATACCCAGTAGGATGCAAAATGGATTTATGTTTGGCTATTCTGTTTGGCTAGTGTGCTAATGATCTCCCAGAGCAGGGGGTGTCATATATATGGGATGAACTTGGAGAATTACCCATCTAATTGGTCTTTATTATTATCAAAATCCTGACCTGTAGAATATAGTAATGGCCTAAATAGTTGGTAGTATAGCATCTAAATGCTCTCTTCTCCTTAGACGTCAGTTGACATCTTTGTTTTCAGAATACTGAGAGCAATTAAGCAAACAAAAGAACAAATAGAGGAAATATGAGCAATCAGGCTGAACCATAGGGGTTTTTTTAGGCCCATTTATCATTTAATTTTTAGACTGCTGCACTTGAAATAATATTTGCGGCAGCCATAAGAACATGCCTCTCTCCATTATGTCTGCACAGAACAGTCTTATGCTTTAGTAAAGAAAATGCTGCAACCCCATCAGGATTTTGGGGGAGTGCCACATTCAGAATCCAGCTCAGGAATTTTCACTTTGGTTTGTTTGTTTCTGCAAATAAAGCTGATCAGGTCTACTTCAGTATGGACTCTCCTCTTGAGACAAGTCATGTTCATATTCTTTTCATCTGAGGATATGGACAGGATGTGTGGCGGTGAAAGCTACCACTTACTTGTTCATTCCTTAGTCTTCCGAGCAGAATAAAAAAGCCACTTTCCAACAGACTTCATAATTAAGGCAGGTGATCAATTCTTTCCTGAGTGTTGAATGTGACCTGCATACTAAACTTGAAAAATCTTTATAATGATAGGTTACTCAAAGATTCTACTCTTGGATAAGATATTGATAAAAGTAATGACATCACAATTCCAGATGCATCATACTCCTTTTAGTAGTGTTCCTTCCAAGATAAAATAGTGAGATAACTTTGTCATCTGGAAAAATGATTTATGCCAGAGATCATAGCTGATGCTATGCACCTTCTATTGGATCTCTTGGTTGCTTTCTACCTTCCGGGCTTTCTAATGGGTTGGGCCTTGGGGACATGGTTTTGGAGGGACACCAAACTTTATTTCAGTGTCCAGCAGGTGGTGCTGGAAGAATATTGTTTGACCACTAGATATTGACCTATGGAATGCTACATAGTTCTTTCATGCTGTTTAATATCTAAGATATCTAATCTTTTGGGAGAAATGCTAGCAAGACCCCAATGACAATTCTATCCTTTTACCTACTTTTTAACTCCAAAGGAACAATCAGTACTCAGTGATGGGCTGCATAAGGAACAGCCAAAATTAAATTCCAAGAACAATGAGGTGCTAAACTTGGGATCAAAGTAATGCTTGTTCTGGGTGGGAATGCATCCCCCATAAAAAGCAGGTTCAGAGTTTGGGATTGCTCCTTGATCTCCAGCTGACTCTGGATTTACAAGTGCCAGCTTTGCCAAGGAGCACATTTGCATAATTATAGTCAGTGCATCCTAAGCTGCTTTGACACAACAACACTGATCAATGCCTGAGTTACAAGCACAGGTGGTATGCTGCCAGTTCGAACCGGTTCGGGCGAACTGGTAGTGGCGGTGTTGCAAGGCTCCACCCAGCCACTGACATCATCAAGGACCTTCTGTGCATGCCTAGAAAGTTCTGTGCATGCATGTGCGCTCCTACTACCAAACTGGTAGTGAAGAAAATAGAATACCATCTCTGGTCACAACCCATTTTGAGTAGCGTGAAGCTCCTTTTGTAGGTTACACATTAAAGTGCCTGGAAATTACAACTGGCTATTGACTGATCAAGCTAGAGAGATGATATGGTCAAGCTACTATAATATGGATTCTGTGGTGTATGATCTCGACCAGGGGTCTCCAACCTTGACAACTTTTGTGTTCAACTCCCAGAATTCCTCTGGGAGTTTGTCCACAAGTCTTAAAGTTGCCAAAGTTGGAGACTCCTGATCTGGACTGATGCACATTGCTTATAGGGCACAATTTAAGGTCTTTGAATGGACCTTTAAAGCTCTAAGTAGCTTAGGGCCTCATTCGTTCCTGTCCTGCTTACAGAAATCTGCTGGAACTCTTCTGAAGATGTCTTCTCACCCTGCCTGAACCTTTACTATAGGAATGTGGGAAAGCATCATCTCCTGCAGCTCTGAAGTTATGGAGTGTACTCCCTATTGAGCTAGTTTGACTCCTACACTCAAAACTTTTAGGAAAATACCCCACAGCACCTCTTCATCAAGTTTTTCATTGTTAATTGTTTTAACGATTGGATTTCATTTTCACTGATTAAATGTTGTTCAATTTATTTACACTTTCAGTTTTTACATGTGGTGAGACATCCAGAGATTCAGTTTGGTGAAGTAGTAGTTAAAGCACCAGACTAGAAACTTGGGACACCCCGAGTTATTAGACAGCCGGATGACTTTTAGCCAGTCACTTTTTCCGCAGCCCTAGGAAGCAGGCAACCTCAAATCACTTCCGAAATCTTCATCTTGACAGGAAAACCGCAGAGACTAATCCAGGCGCTCACCAGGAGTCAGAGACTGACTGGAATGAAACGGGGGGGGGGGGGGGGGGGCATCTGAAGCGTTGGAATGTACGTGAAATAAAATAACGCGCTTGTTACCCATTACTTGCTTCCCATTATATTTTAGCTTATTAATTTATTGCCTTCGATGAACGGTATTTCATGTTCCCCCATGAAGTGTAGCGGGGCTGCTTACCCACCCCCCACCCCCCAAAAAAAGAACCAGACCCCGACACGGGCAATTCGAAGTCTTCATCCAAGGGGAGCTTCCTTTGGGACACCCACCAATAAACACGAGGCGAGGCCCCGCGCTTTTGCTCCCCTCCTTCGTTTGTTTCCGAGAAAGCCCGGCCGCCGTCTGCCTTTCTTCCGCAGGGAACCCAGCGCTGGGATCGGCCAAAGGCTCTCCGCCGTGCTTCTCCCACGCTACCCCGAAGGGCGAGCCGAGACGCGCACGCCTGCGCCCCAGACTCTTCCCGACAGCGGGCGGCCTGACCGCCTCCGAGCTGAGGGGAGGGGAGCGCCAGGCAGGGACGCGCGGGGTAGGTGGGGGGGGGGGTGAGGCTCCCTCCTGCCGCTTGCCTTATTGCCGACCTCTTCTCTTCGCCTCCTGCGAGGACTGTCGGATTAGCTGCAGCCGGGCGCCCCCGGAGGCCCCCGCTGGCGTTCAGTTCCCGGCGCGCTGGGCTGAGTTGAGGGCGCCTCCTAGCACAGCCGGGGCGGGCGGGGGACGCTCCGGCGCCTTCCCCTCTTGCACCTTCTCCTCCCAACCTGCCGTTGCCGCCGGTGGTCGAGAGACCCAGGGGCTGTTCTCCCTCTCTTGTCTTTTCTCTCCCCCTCCCTCCCCGTCTCTGTCTGTCTGTCTGTCTGTCTTCCCTTTTTCTCGGCATGGATTTCTCTTTGAGGCTCCTGGTTTTATCCTGGCTTTACCTGGAGGCTTTAGGGGACTTCGACGGAAGGTAAGTCGGTCGGTCGGGTTCCCCTGGAAAGGCAAAGGTGGTGGGAGGGGGGGGGGACGAAAGAAAGGGCGGCGATCCGAAGCCCACGCTTCTTTTCCGAGCTGGGAGAGAAGGAGAAAGTGTCCAATTTGCGAAGGGAAGGAAAGAGTTCGCAACCTTTGACGCTGCCTTCTGGTTTCCCCACCGACATCTAAGAGGGGCTCAGGCGGGGCAGGAAACCTGTTGCTGGTGAAATCGGTCTGCACTCCGTTTTCTTTGCACAGGATCCAGAACTTGCTCGGTTCAAAATCTCAGCACTTTGCGCAAAATACAAAGTTTTCCCTGGGTCGAGGAAGCAGAGCTGGGAGGTATCAGTAGCAGAGGCACCTGCAGTAAGACGTTTGCAAGACCCTAATAGCCCTAAATTAGATAAATGAAACAGCGAGTTTTATTTTTGGGCTCTTTTTTTTTTGTAATAATGCATAGCCTTTAGGTGCAGGAAGCAGTTCAGATGCCTAGAAGACTTGTGGCATAACGATTGGCACATGCTTCCATATAAGTAGCCCATTTCATCAAATGCATGGCTTAATAATACACCTCTTTAAAGTTCCCGGAAGGAAGACTCCTGTTTGTTATTTAGCACTTTTGGTTTGGTTTGGTTTTCCACTATTTTAAGGCTATCCCCCTCTGGAAATCATAAACCTTGAATTGTTACAAGGATTCCAGCAAGCCTTTGAAGTTGGTCAGTTTCAAATTCCTAACACAGGGGAAAAGCCACTCGGTGAATGGGAGACTAGTTCAGCGCCAGGTTTTCTGGTTTGGTCTCTAAACTGCACTGCACTGATTCTCATTGGTGGGGGGGACCTTCTAAAACTAGGAAGGCTTATAGCTGGCATGTTGACATTTATTTGAAAGTAATTTCATCCCTTCCAATGGAACTTATCTCTAAATAAATGTGAACAGCTCTGAGTCCTAATCTAAACTGGTTATTTTTTGACACAGGTAGCTGTGGTAGTCCTAAACAGATCATTGGACAGTTGGATTATTTTAAATGTCTAAACTGATAGGAAATCTCTGTTATTAGACCCACCTGAAGATGTCAGGGCTTAAGTCTACAATCTTCTGTAAATAATCCATCAAGTTTAGTCTTTTGTTTTAAACATCCTTGCTAGTAACAAAAACCAACAGTGCAGTAGATTTTTGATAGGGTTGGGAGCTTTACACATTACTGTAGATGGAAAGAATCTGATCTGCCTTTGAATGTGCAGGAAGAATACTAGCAAGAACAATTGTTCTAGCTTAATTGCTAGGCTACTGAGAGCTGTGTTACTACATCTGTAGCAATGGTAAACATAACATATGATTATATTCCTATGGATATTAATCATATTCTGTTGCTTGTACTTTGTGAAAATAACATGTTCACAAAAGGTAAAAATGGAAGAAAGAGCTTTAAAACAAAATACTTTCATTGTTGAAGTAGTGATTTCCCCATTGTTCATGTATAATTATATGGATTGTCATACCAAGTATCTGCAGACTCCAGAACTCTTATATTTAGCATCCGTGTAGCTTTAGTGTTTCGGGGTGACATGAGATAAGAATGGCTATCTCCTGTCAGATAAATTATGCAGGTGACAGTAAAACAAGGACTATTTATAATCTTGTAAGACTTTTAATTTCTTTTTATACCTGTATGTTTTCCAGGAATGCTTGGCTATCTCTAAACACATATGTAAAATAAACATTAATCAGACAAGCTGTAGCATTAAGGGCACAATTATATTCCACCATTCAATGCAAATATTTCAGTTGTGTAAAGATGCATGATAGGCAAGCCTTGACAGGTTTAGGCAGTCCAGGTTTCTTTTGAAATACATTGCTTAGTTGCCGCAACCCTTCTGTAACTGATAGACCTATTAAGAATATTATCTTTGTGCAATTGTTGAATAGATCATAACTACAGTACTTTGACCTCATTTATCAAACCACTTTCATTGGAACACCGAATAATAGATACAGAGCTGCTTTTTAACTGGGTGTCGCAATACAAACAGTCAGGAGGAACAAATCTAAATGGGATCCTGTACATGAGAAGTGTTTATCTCTGTGTGCGATTTGAAGCCATGAAAAGAATGCACACCTGCTCTGTTTATTGACTGGAACTGATGTAAGTCTCCAGACTTACTTGATTTTTGTAATTCATGACGACATTTAGGAATGGTGAAGAATAACAGACCTTATGGCTATATCAGTAGGCAAATCTCATTGTAAAAAAACAAATCCTTCTTTAATATTATACTAGCCTCTTTGGTATGGAGTATGTTCCAGTCTCTAAAGAGTCAGAGGCTCAGGGACCCAGAAATTAAGTGAATCCCAGACCTGCAACACAAAATATTCTGGTTATGCTAGTGGACTTGGAAACACAACTGCAGACCCTAGTAGACTCATGCCACCTGCAACTTCATAGAATCCATCATCACAATAAGTATGCTCACCCTACAAAAACAGTTGATTTCCACTTTGAGTTGAAGCTATTAAGGGTTGACTTTTGTGTCCAAAGCTCATCTCTAAACACACTTAATCTTTGCTATTTAATATTGAGAACCATCAGGCTAGATTTGATTTAGCCTTGCCATCACATTTTCTAATATTTATGGGGATGGACTGGCTTCAAACTCATCATCCATATATTAATTAGAACTAGAATGACTTAACCTTTGGTTCACCACTGGCCTACAAGCTTACAGCCTGCAGGACTTTAAACCACCCACATTGTATGCTCTAGTACAGGGGTGTCAAACTCAATTTCATCAAGGGCCATGTGAGGGTTGTGTTTGACCTCAGGAGGGCAGGGTGGAGGGGCCAGGGTGGGCATGGCCAGCTTGACGTCACTATTGGGGGCGCCTGTGGTGTCCCGAGCACTCTGCCAGTGAAAATGGACCCCCAAGCTCCATTTTTGACTGCCACGGCCTACAACCCTCTGCCAGTGAAAACAGAGCTCAGGAGGGCCGCATTCAGCCCACACGAGAGAAGTTTGTGCAATTTGGCAGTGCCTATAAAAACATACCCCCTATACCAAGGGTTCCCAACCTCTGGCTGCAGCCCACTACCGGGCCTTGATGCATTCAGAACTTGGCTATGGAAGTGCATGCATATCCCCCCCTTGTGTGAGTAGACAGCAAGTGCATGCGTGCACACTCCATTTGCATGAGTAGCAGACAAGAGCAAGCCAGCATGCTTCATTTGCATTAGGGGGTTGGTGTGCATGCCTGCTGCTTGTGCAAATGGACCCATGAAGGTGTGTGCGCTTGCCCACCACTTGTGTGGAACCATCACCACTCCCTTACGCCACCGGTCCCCAAAACCGAACAAGTTGGGGAATTCTGCTCTACACTATGCTGGAGAAATGGGCCTTTCTTTGATCTGTCTGTTTAAGCCAGGGCTGTCAAACTCACGGTGTCACATTGTTGTCATGTGATGTATTGCGACTTCCCCCCCCCCCCCCTTTGCTAAACTGGGGGTGGGCATGGCCAGCACGTGATTCATCTGGCTTGCGGTCCGCGAGTTTGATATTCCTGGTCTAAGCTTTCCTCAAGGAGAATTAAGTCTAAAGATGAATTTAGTCTATTTTGGAAATCTCCCATCCTGTACACATAAACAATCCGTCACAGGTAGTCTACAACTTACAACAGTTTGTTTAATGATGGTTTGAAGTTATGACATCACTGAAAAAAGTAACTTATCACAGTTTTTCACACTTACAACTGTTGTAGCATCTCCATGGTCACCTGATCAAAATTCAGACACTTGGCAACTGGCTCATATTTACGATGGTTGCAGTGTCCCAGGGTCATGTCACCCCTTTTTGTGATCTTCTGATTAGCAAAGACAATGAGGAAGCCAGATTTTCTTAACAACAGTGTTACTAATTTAACACCTGCAGCGATTCAGTCCACAAATGTGGAAAGAGAGGTCATAAAATGGGGCAAAATTCACTTAACAACTTTCTCAGCAACATAAATTTTGAGCTCATTTGTGTTCATAAGTCAAGGACTACCTGTAATGGACTTTGTCATTTTTTAAATCTTACATTGTTGGCAGTTTTGCTGATATACACACACTGTTTGTGTGTTTTACTAAGAAAGGTGAGCTTTTGTCTATTCAAATGAACATTCACTTTTCAATATACCCTTCATTATCTAGATCCCTTATGTCTCTCTATGGCTTAGTCTGATACCTCTGATTTTGCTTTGAGTGCTGTGCTTTTATAATCTGATTAAAAGTTTAATGAGAGCTTGCTGTACATTTTTCTTCCCAAATCTTTTTCTGCCAAGCAAACTGAAGTTTCTTTTAATAAGAAGCCTTTGGCTACCAGGGATAGTTTCCAAGACTGGGATTGCTATAATGTCTGAAGGCACAACACTTTCTATTGAGATTCAAATTGGTCACAGGAACCTGATACGTTTCCAAACTTCTCATAGACTTATATATCAGGGGTCACCAACCTTTGGGACCTCAGGGACCACTAAATTCATAATTTTAAATCCCGCAGACCACTAATATGATCTGCCTAATGACCGGCTGGGTGGGTGTGGCAAGGTGGTCATGTGACTGGGTGGGCATGGCTAACTCGATGTCACTAACGTCGAGGGGTGCCTTGCCAGCCTCTACTCACCTCTACTCCCTGGCCGCCCGGGCTCCCTAGGGCCCCAACAGGAAGCAGTTGTTGGGAGCTAAGAGCCACTATGAGAAAGAGTTGGCAGCTGGCTCAGTTCAAATTGGATCTGACCAAGAAGGAGGCTCTGCAGAAGCATCTCACTGAGGACTACGAGCATAGGCTTTCCAAGCAGAGGAAGACCTGTGGGAGTACAAGCCAGGTGCCATCACCTGGAGGCTCAGTGGGCTGAGATGGTCAGCCAGTTCCAGACCATGATGCAGTCCCACTGGAACAAGGCCCTCCGGTTCTTTGCCACCAGCAGCACTTCCCCCCAGTCTTCGCCCAAAGCCCCACACCAGGAGGCTGAAGCAGACTCCAAATTGGAATTTTTGCCCTCCTCAGACCCACACAAAAAGACCCATGAGGGGGAGACTCTCTGCAGCAACACAAACGTTCATTGCACGTATCCAGCCCAGGGGCTGTAGTTTGAGGACCTCTGATTTAGTGGTACCGTATTTATTCGAGTATAACGCGCAAAATTTTCTACCAAAAAAAGAAATCAAAGTTTGGGTGCGCGTTATAAACGAGGGCTGGGGTACGCGAGGGTGGAAGAAAAAAAACGTCCCCTCGTCGCGTACAGTGGGCGGCCCGAACTGGGGGTGAGAATTCCAACAATGCTTGGTCTGAACCGAGAAACAAAATTTTATACCGATTTTTAATCGAAAATTAGGGGTGCGCGTTATACACGTGTGCGTGTTATACTCGAATAAATACGGTATATAAAAAATAGTAATAATTTTTCTGTGTACCACCAAAATTTTCTCGTGAACCACCAGTGGTCCACAGACCACTAGTTGGTGACTGCTGTTATTCATCATCAGATCAGGGGAACACAATTTTTCCCCATTCCATATATAACTAGCTTGAAAAACAAGTGATCTGATCTTCTGCCACATAATTATTTATTAAACCCGAAGCCCTCTTACCATATCCATTTGGCTCCTGAAAAACATAATTCCCCTCCTTCTAGCATCTTCCCTACCCTAGGTGAATGACTTAGAGGAAGATGGAAGATGCCTTCCCTAACTGTACCACAGCAGGATCCACGTATGTGGGCTCAAACAGAGGACTTTAAAGAGGCCTCTTTCATCTTCTGAAGAGAATTGCTTCACGATGATCAGTAATACATTCTTCTTCCTTGAGGGAAGAAATCTTGTTGCTCTGGACGTTTCATTCTATTTAAAACCACTTATCTTCTTTTCTGTGACTCTGTGGCTTTTTCTGGCTTCTTGGAATGGCATGTATGAAAGTCAACATTTCCTTTTGCTACCCTTGTCAACTTGCCAAATCTCTTACCAGAATCTGCCTGCACTGTTTGTCTCTTTCAGGGGGCCTTGAGACACAATTTCATTGGCTTTTATTATTGAATGACCTTATGTCAAGGATCTGGATGCCGTTCTAGCGGTGTTTTTATTTTTCCTCCACAATAGCCGATTTCATTTCCTGTTAGGGTCTTCCCTCTGCTCGGGAAAAGAGATTATCGGCTCATTCAGATTTTCCAGAACCACATGTTATGAATTTAATTTAATATAAAAGCCAACAATTTATGACCTCATTTTGTTTCATCTGTTTGGCTGTACAGTTCCTACTATCTCCTGCCTATCACCTATATTTAGATGATGAAACAGAATTCCTCCATTGCTGTCTTAACCCCCAGCATCATTGGACTGATGTTTTGCCTGTGACTGGTTCTCATTTAATACGTCAGTTTATGTCTCTACACTAGTTTGCCATTTTATTTATTTGGATTTATTGACACCCCCCCTCTCTCCGAAGAGACTCGGGGCAGTGTACAAGAATTTAAGAGCATATACATATATAACAATTATAAATAATAAAATTAAATTAAATGTTTTACCCTGTGTTAAAATATCTCGTTTAAATTTATAACGTAAAAACCCGATTAGGTAATATTTACTACAACTAGGTTGGTACGGTAGATTAGGTTAGGTCAGGCCGGCCTGCTGGAAAAGATGGGTCTTTAATTGTTGACGGAAGGAGCGGAGGTCCGTAGTAGATCTAAGCTCGGGGGGGTAGGTCATTCCAGAGGGTTGGGCCCGCCACAGAGAAGGATCTTCCCCTGGGAGCCGCCTGTTGGCATTGCCAGGAGGACGGCACCTGGAGAAGTCCCTCTCTGTGTGAGCGAATCGGTCGAAGGGATGTGTGGGGTAGGATACGATCACGCAGATAGCTAGGACCCGTGCCATGGAGCGCTTTAAAGATCATACACCGTTACTATTCACGACTGTGGCTTAATGTTTCCTCCTCGTCCCCTTTCCCTGGGAGCTTCTATTTTCTCCAGAGTAGCAGACAGATCAACATCTGCTCAAGGATCAGTTATAGCAAGCCAAGACCCCTAACAAATGTTCTGCTAACTGACATCGCTAAGTGGGTCCCTGCATTGCTGAAGTCTCTCCCTTGTCTGGTAAGAAATCTTACCATTATCTCTGTCATATGATCATTCATATGACACCCTTTCCTGTACGTACACAGACCAATCCTGCAGGCTTTTATCAGCAGCTTCAAGCTGCACTGAACCAGTAATAATAATAATAATAATAATAATAATAATAATAATAATAATAATAATAATAATAATAATAATAATAATAATAATAATAATAATAATAATAACAACAACAACAACAACAACAACAATAATAATAATAATAATAATAAATTTTATTTATATCCCGCTCTCTCTCCCCGAAGGGACTCGAGGCGGGGCACAGGGAAATTAAAAAACAAATTACAACAGACAAAATACAAAGCTAAAATCAAATTAAACTGACCCTGCGCTAAAAACTTCTATAAAAAATATAACTATCCCTAAAAAAAACCTTAATAATTTAAAATTTAAATTAAATTACCCTAGGCCAGCCAAACGGAAGAAGTGAGTTTTTAATAGCTGTCGGAAGGAGCGAAGGTTCGTGGTTGTTCTGATTTCGGGGGGAAGGTCGTTCCAGAGGTCGGGCCCGCCACAGAGAAGGCCCTTCCCCTGGGCGTCGCCCGCTGGCACAGCCTGGTGGACGGCACCCGGAGAAGTCCCTCTCTGTGGGAGCGAATCGGCCGCAGGGATGTATGAGGCAGAATGCGATCCCGCAAATAGCTAGGTCCCGTGCCATGGAGCGCTTTAAAGATGGTAACTAACACCTTGAAGCGCACCTGAAAGACGACAGGCAGCCAGTGCAGCTCGCGCAGGAGCGGTGTTACATGGGAGAACCTAGAGGCTCCCATAACTGCCCCCGTGGCTGCATTCTGGACTAGCTGAAGCCTTCGGGTGCACCTCAAGGGGAGCCCCATGTAGAGAGCATTGCAGTAGTCCAGTCGGGATGTCACGAGGGCATGAGTGACTGTGCAAAGGGCACCCCGATCCAATAGGGGACGCAACTGGCGGACCAGGCGAACCTGGTAAAACGCCCTCCTGGCCACGGCTGTGGTGTGATGGGTTGCAAGCAGTACGCCCCAGTATGGGTGTACTGGAGCCTGCCCAGAGCACTGGCTACTGTTCCAATACAGTGCTCTGGAGGGCTCACCCGCCCGCCTGAGCAACATACCAGTCTTTTTTTTTTATTGAAAAAGTTTTATTGAGTTTTACAAATTTTTTAAGTAGGGTAGGGTAAGGTGAATTGAGAAAATATTTTGAGAACTTTCATGTCGAGATCGTTGGCTCCCTCTGGGGCTTCTTAACAAAACATAGATAATACATATTTCAATGGTACTACAAGGTGAAGAGAAGTGCATACATCATTGTAAATTCCAAATTCTATGCTAGCAATCGTGTACAAACATCCAAACAAAAGTTATACTGTATTAAAAAAGTCATTTTTTAGATCTAAGTCTCTTGGCAAATGTGTCTTCTTGTTCCCCTCCCTGACCCCCAGTGGGCGGGGCCGTGGCCCCCTCCGCTCCTCCAGTTTCATCCCCCAGGGTAGAGGAATATTTTTTAAGAAAGGCTTCCGCCTCAGCAACTGTTTTAATCCTTACTCTTCCTCCTTCCCAGAACACCAACATCCCTTCTGGCATCACCCACTTGAACCAAATCCCCTGGTTGAACAATTTTTTAGATAAGAAGGAATATTTCCTCCTCACCTCTCTAATCTTTTTCGGGATCTGCTTCAAGATAGTGACTTCCTTTTGTTGGTACGTTAACGGACCCTCTCTCTGCGCCCTCAGTATTCCCTCCCTGGTAGACCTTCTAACAAATTTAATATGTATCTCTCTGGGTAGTTCATTTATCCTGGCATATGCTGAATTTATTCTATAAGCCAGGTCAATGTCCCCCCTGATCTCTTCCTTAGGTTTGTGTAAGTAGTCTGCTAAGATTGTGCTCATAAGATCAGGAAGGCATTCACCAGATTCTTCCGGAATGTTCTGAAATCTTAAAAAATATGACATCCTTTCAAAATCCATCCTAGACATATGACCAGTTAAATCTCCAATTTCAGTATTAACATTTTTAAGTTCTCCCTTTGCCCCAGCCAGCCCCACTTCCAACTCTTCAGTCTTCTGTGTATTCTGCATCAATTTCTTCAACATACCAGTCTTTTAAGTCTTTGGCACTTCCACACACAGCAGCTGCTTCCACTGAGCAGCTGGAGCATCACATAGGCACTAAGACGCATGCACACACTGCACTCCATGTGGATGCATAATAATAATAATAATAATAATAATAATAATAATAATAATAATAATAATAATAATAATAATAATAATAATAATAATAATTTTAATTTATAACCTGCTCTCTCTCCCCGAAGGGACTCGAGGCGGAACCCACCACTATACTGAACATACTGTTTGCTACCATTTGAGCTTGGAATCTCAGACTTATGCATCACTGTTCTATTGTGCTTACTCCATCTCTGCAAGTAGGGATGAAGAATTCAAGGTGGAAGTTCCCCTGATGCATGAGAAGCGATCTGTTATATTTGATAGAGCCCAGGTGGCGCAGTGGTGAGAATGCAGAACTGCAGGCTACTTCAGCTGACTGCTAGCTGCAGTTCGGCAGATCGAATCTCAGCAGGCTCAAAGTTGACTCAGCCTTCCATCCTTCCAAGGACCCAGATTGTTGGGGGAAATATGCTGACTCTGTAAACCACTTAGAGATGGCTGTAAAAGCACTATGAAGCGGTATATAAGTCTAAGTGCTATTGCTATTGTTATTCATAGGAAAGAATAACAACATTTTCTGGGAAATAGCTAAGAATTGCTTCCTTTGACATTGATTTAGTGTATGGTGCAGTACTTAAGGCATCAGGGTAGAAACTAGGCGATTTTGAGTTTTAGTCCCACCTTAGCAATGAACATTGGCTATTTGACTTTGGGCCAGCCATACACTCTCATTGTAAGGCTGCTGTGGAAATAATAAGAGTAGAAAGGAGTATTAGGCATTTAAATTAAGTTATCAAAATAATAAATAGTGTATTTTTCAGACTATAAGATGCACTTTTTCCCATCCTAATAGAGGGTGGAAGTGTCAGCATTATACACCAAATATGGCCATTTTTGACCTCCCAAATCCCCACCCTGCATGTTCTGGTTTGCTAAAAATGGCTCCATTTTTTTTGCAAAAATGGGACATGCAGCAGGTTTGGGAGGCCTACAAAGTGCTCCTGAGGGCTAAGGGGGGCAAAAATGGGATGCGTGTGGGGTTTGGGAGGCCAAAAATGGGCCAGTTTTTCACAAAAATAGGATTCACAGAGAATTTGGGAGGCCTGCAGAGTGCTCCTGGGGCCAGGGAGGGCAAAAACCTTTTTTTTTTGTAGCTTTCCTCTTCAAAATCCTGATGCGTCTTATACTTCAGGAAGTCTTATAGTCCGAAAAATATGGTACATTGCCCTCACCAATTCAGACCTAATTGATTATATCCTTCACCTTTGGTGAATGGTAGCAACTTTGATTTTAAAATAGAAGAGGGGTGATTTGGGGATGGGGAAGATATAAGTACACTGATTAACCACCTTATAATGGAGGGATAACTTCAGGAGCAGACAAGTCCCTGACAAGAAGGTGCAAGAGTGAATGTGTGTGGAGGAAAAATTATTTGCAGAAGAAGTAATGGACATTCCTCTCTCTCCAGAGATCTTAGGAAGGGACAGCTTGAAAGAGTTGAAAGAGGGGAAGGAAGAGAATCTGATCCATAGTTTATTTATTATTAGAATAATTTCCACTCCACCTAAGAAAGGAGTTGGGAATTGGTTCTTTCAGAGATCCTTGGCCAGGAGCAGGAAAGGATTCAGAGGGTTAACTAGGGGTGGGCTACTGGGGGTTCACAGGGATTCGGGAGAACCTTTAGCTAAGGTTCTGTGCAGTTCGGAGAACCCCCAATTCCAATCCTGGCTGGCTCCACCCTGCTCCACAGGAGTCCCCACATGGTCCATTTTGGGTGCAGATAAGTGCAGGGCACACAGAGGCTCAGGAAGGGAAAAAACAGGCTTACCCGATGTTCAAGAAGGCTGGAAATGGAGTTGTTTCCAGCCTCCAGAGGGACTCCGGAGCCTAGGGAGGCCATTTTTGCCCTGCTGGAGACTTGAGGAAAGCTCCAGAGCCTGGGGAGGGCAAAAATGCCCCCCTCCTCACCGTGGTTCAAGAGGCCAACTAGGTCATGTCTACCATGGCCATGCCCACCAACCAACCTGGGAGAGAACCCCTTGCTAAAAAATTTGAAGCCCACCCCTGAGGTTAATGGTGCTCTAGTTGACAAAATAATCGAAATGAATGGAGTGTCATGGGGTTTTTTTTCATAGCTCCCCACTCTTTTGATCAGACGAGAGATTTTCCTAAAAAGACAAATGGAAAAAGCCCAGGATATAGAACTGGCTATTAAAAGGGGTATAATGACTCATCAGTTAAAAACACTGAGCTTTCCAGCTGACAACCTGGATTTGAGACCCTGGGCACTGCACAATGGGTTAAGCTCCCATTCCTGCCCCAGCTCCTGCCCACCTAGCAGTTCAAAAGCAGGCAAATGCGAGTAGATAAACAGGTACCACTCCAGAGGGAAGGTAACAGCATTCTGTGCACCTTAGCGTATGGACATGCTGGCCTTATGAACACGAAAATGTCTTCGGACAGCTCTCACTTCCTTGTCTAAGAAACAGAGATGGGCACTGCCCCCTAGCGTCTGATACCATTGGACATACAGAGGTTACTGTTACCTTTATTAGCGTATATTGCATGGGAAGATATTGGGATGCTGTTACACAAAGAATTCATTTGTTTATATGGCTTTCCAATTTTTAATACATTTACTGGTTGAACCTTCTGTATCAGAATCCTTCAATACTCTTGACAGTTTAAATGCCACCTTTGGATGAGCATCAAATGTATACCTCTGGCTCTTGTTTTTGACAACTATAGGATGCTCATCTAAAAATCTGTTTCTCTATGTAGGTTAAATGGACAATTGTGAATCTTTTCCATTGCCTCTGATTTCAAACAAGCAGTTTACTAAAGATACTATGACGGTTCAGGAAAAGGCACGTGTCTGTTGAGGACTATGAGAATCCAAAGCATTTGGAAGGTGCTAAATTGCTGCCATCAGATCTTTATTGTGTGTATAACACACACACACACACACACAGAAAAATTGAGATTGCAGGAATATTATAGGAAGAACAATTTAAATGTCTCTGTAATTCCTATTGCTGCTATCAAGTAAGTCTATCAAATAGTAAAAAATCTCAATGCTGAATAAGTCAGAAGTCAATGATTTGAGCACAAAGTTGATGAAATAGCATGCTGACAAGTTTGCAGCTCAAGTTTAAACATGAATGCAGATAAATGAAATCTGAAAGCAAGGGCTGAAAAGCAGGATTGTGCATGTAATTGCTACAGTTATAATGTGTCAAAATTTGATGAAAAACGTTAATGCAAATTAGGGAATAAGTCATGCAGACTAGAAGAAAATATGCTGGATGGATCTTAAGTTTAAAGCTTACCCTTTACCTATCCTTTTCACCATTTGTTGAGTAATCCCTATTTATTCCATGGTGTCAATTCATTTGCTCAAGTAAAGGACACTTTACTATTACTTTATAGTGTGTTATGCTTTAACAGGAGAGGTGTGTAAACTTTGAATAGTATTGATAATCAAAGGGATGTTGCTATACTTAATCAAAGGACAGCACATCATCCTAAAGTATTTGTAGCTGCTCCAGCTTTATCCCTTTACTGATATATGGTGCCTTCATTTTGAATATGTATTGCAGCTGTAACTTTTAGCATACTGGAATAATATTTTCTACCTCCGCTCTATAGATACCAGTGGTGGGATTCTGCAGGCTCGCACCTACTCGCGAGAGCCAGTTGGTGAAATTTAGAGAACCAGTGAGAGGGGGTTCCACCGGTGTACCTGGAAGTAAATCTGGCTCGCCGCTGCCAGTGACCCAACGGAAAGGACAGGAAAGGAAAGGAAAGGAAAGAAGGAAGGAAGGAAGGAAGGAAAGAAAGAAAGAAAGAAAGAAAGAAAGAAAGAAAGAAAGAAAGAAAGAAAGAAAGAAAGAAAGAAAGAATTTATCATCACAATTGAGTCCAAAATTTTGGTTGCTAAGCAAGAGCATTGTTAAATGAGTTTCACCACATTTTAAAAGGTGGCCACTCCCACCCTGTCACATGACTGCCAAGCCACGCCCACAAAATAGGCCACACCTACAGAGTAGGTTCTAAAAAATTTGAAACCCACCACTGATAGATACAATGTCTGGTCTTATCTCTGGCATGTTGTATGTCCAATATATAATTAGAGTACAGGATGATACACAGAATGTTGACCTTATCTTAGTTTTAGATCTGGAGAATTGCCTAGAAATCAATATCTTCCAGCTAAACTGTTGATTTTGTAGTGAATAGCTAGAAATAAAGGCTGATTACTTAAAAGAATTTAGATGCAACTTGTGTTTTAAGACCCCTTGTCAAACTTTGGCGTACGTGATTAAGTTATCTTTACACAAAGGCCCCATAAAGATTTGATTTCCATAGCAAACCTACGTGGAATTGAATATGTTGAGCTAATAAGGGATGGAAGGAAAGAGAACTTAAAAAAAAAAAAGCTTAAGAAGGGAAAATAGTTTCCCAGACTTTTTAAAGATGGGATGAAACAGTAGTTCAAAAACATGAAAACTTTATGACAGATGGTTTCAAGATGGCATATCAAGATAAGTATAAAAACACGCTTTCCAAATAAGGATAAAATATGGAAGCTTAAAAATATTATTTAATAATTGACAGCTGAATGTCTGAACCACTTCCAATTAAAAATACAGCATTTGGGATGCAATGAAATTGTTTGAAAGTTCTGCCTATTGAATTAACATCTGCAATAACCATCATATACTACATGTGTCCTGTTACTTGATGTTGCAATCATCCAGTAGGGTAGCGTGCCTCAGCCTTGGCAAATTGAAGAGGCATGGACTTCAACTCCCAGAATTCCCCAGAGGTGACAGGAGAATTCTGGGAGTTAAAGTCCATGCCTCTTCAAGTTGCCAAAATATAGGATATATACAGGAGTTAAGCAGCAAGATATCTCTTTTGCAAGAAGAAAAACTCACAAAAATAGAATAAGGAATGACCCAGAAATGCAATGATTGGTTTATTTCTTGAATGTTTGTAATAATTAAAAAAACTGGGCTAAAATATTGGTATAGTGTAATTGAGCAAAAGATCCACAGTGCACTCATTTCCTTTCCGTTGGGGTGAAAATTGGATCCAAACATTATACGAAAGCAAATGTTGTACATATAGTTCTGATTGGCGTATTGGGTAAACTCAACCATTCGGTTTCTAGTATCATAAGTTAGTATATTGTGTGAACTCAGCAAATTGAGGCTTATTCAGTTCAGCACTACTGGACCATCTGTGTCAAACTCAATTTCATTGAGGGCTGCATCAGGGCAGGGGTGAAATCCAGCAGGTTCTGACAGGTTCTGGAGAACCAGTAGAGGAAATTTTGAGTAGTTTGGAGAACTGGCAAATGCCACCTCTGGCTGGCCCCAGAGTGGGGTGGGAATGGAGATTTTGCAGTATCTTTCCTCTGCAATGCCCACCAAGCCATGCCCACCAAGACACGCCCACAGAACCGGTATAAAAATAATTGAATTTCACCACTGCATCGGGGTTATGTTTGACCTCAGGGGCCGGGGTGGACATGGCCAGCTCGACGTCACTCATGTTGGGGGTGCCTGTGGTGGTCCAAGCATTCTGCCAGTGAAAATGGGTTCCTGAGCTCTGTTTTCAGCTCTAGCGGCCTCCTGCAACCCTCTGCCACTGAAAATTTGGAGCTCGGGAGGGCTGCATATGGGTCTCCCGAGCTCCATTTTTACTGGCAGAGGCACCGCAGGCTGGTCCTTCACTGTTTCCAGGTCGGCCTCAAGGGCCAGGTCTAAACACCTCACAGGCCAGATCTGACCCGCGGCCCTTGAGTTTAACACCCTTGATCTATAACTTAATGTGAATTGATTCATTGGGCTTACTCTTTAAAGCTTATTTTTGGTGCTGGTGCAGGTGGCCCAGGCAGATCCTTTCCACAACTGGATTGTGTCGTTTTGGGAGCAGAGTGGATTGCTGCTGGGGCTGGGCCCGCCACGCTTGGGGCCACTGCCAACGTGAGTATCACCACTGCTGGGGCTTTGAGCCATTCCTCATGGGGCTTGGACATCTCTAATACTGTATATAGCTTTTCTGAAATCATGAACACTCACCTGTTGAAGGGCTTATAATACATACTGGCTATTTCTTTTTCCTGGAGGGACACTGACAGGTTAAAAACTCTGGCCATTGTAAACTCCCAAGTATTCAAGCATTGTAAGTGGCAGAAATAAACAATGGAATCAATTATTTTTCTGTTTTTTTAACCTCAGTATTACATTTGGTCTATCAGCTTTAATTGTCCAATTAATTTTTATTTGAAACTTAAATCTTCGATTCACATGTTCTGTGTGTGAGCAATTGCTTTTTAAATGAAATTTTGTGGAAATATCCTATCTAATATTTTTTTAAAACACAACAAAAACAATCCAGCTCATCTTTTATCTTTCATTTTTCTGTTTATCCTGACAGTGTCCTATAGTGGTCATTTATTAATAACATTTCTCACTTTTTCATTGTTCTATCAATTCTATAAACTGCCACTCTTAAAAGGTACGTTAGAAGCTATGGAAGTGATAAAGATACAGAAATGCTGGCTATTAATTGAATTAAGACAGTTAGCTTATTAAATCACTATAGTCTTTATACAGCAAATACATATAATAGATATTAATATTTTTGGCAAATTGTTGCAAAGTTAGTTCGATCCCCACATTTCTGTAGGTCATTTTTTTTCACCCTCATCAAAGGACACCTGGAGATCAATGGCTTCATGATGCTGGTCTCAGCTCTGGCCATTCAAGCCCAGGTACCATGAGGAGGGTGAACTTCTGTCACTCGCCTCAGCTTCTGTCCACCTAACAGTTTGAAAGTATGTTCTATGAAAGTAGATAGATAGGTACCACATTGGTCGGGAGATGAACTGTGCTTTGATCAGGCAGTCAGATTCTCAACAACTCTGAACCTTCCCAGTTGTAAGTACCATTTGCAAGCCAGCTCCGGTTTCTTGGCTACTGTAACTAGGCCATACAATAACAACAACAACAGCAATACACGGCTATGGATGAAACATGTAATAATGATACCCATAGTCATCAGGGCACTTGGTACCATGTCCAAGAATTTTATAAGATACATGAACAAATTGCAGCTTCCTCCAATAACACCAGCAGAACTGTGGAAAACTGTGCGGGTCGTAGCATCATATTTTTTAAGAATGTACTTGGTTGATACCTAGGATGCTGGCAGTAACTCGTATCAACCATTAGCAGCAGTCAATGGTATTTATGATGCATTTTTGAATGTTCAGTTGGCTGAGTTTCATGTTTAATGAATAAAGTATTAATAATAATATAGTAATAATGATGATGATGATGTGTCACACTACTTTACAAGCAGCTATTCAATAATATTGAGGACAAATTGTGGCTTTAAGAAACATACTTTTTAATGAGAGTATAATAATACCTTCATTAAAAGTGTATTTCTTAAAACACAATCTGTATTTAGTATTATATTGAATAGCTGCTTGTATAGGAGTGTGACACATATTTGTTTGTTTGTTTGTTTGTTTGTTTGTTTGTTTGTTTATTTATTTATTTATTATTTATTTATTTATTTATTTTGCCACCCATCTCGTGTCAAACAATTCTGGGTGGCTCACAGCATAAAAGCATTAAAATCACCAGATATAAAATGAAAAGGTAGACAAATTAACATCATTAACACAAGATCGCAAAGGAGGGAGCTGGATACATGGGGAGGGAATAACTTTTAATTAGTCAGCCACTTCCAGTGTGAAGCTCTCCCACTGCCATCTGGCAGAGTCAGCTTTTAAAGCTCTTACGAAAAGTCAGGAGGGTGGGACCCAATCTCACTTTGAGGGTACGATGCTCCAGAGGGCAGGAGCCACAGCAAAGAAGGCTTTTCTCCTGAACTCAGGTGAAATCCCTGGATTGACGGGATCCCCAGTCAGATCCCCTCTCTGCTGGCCTGTGTGGGGTGGGCTAGTCCCCATTGAGATAAGTTACATAAGTAATTTTTGGAGTATAAGGTGCACCTTTTTCCCTCAAAAAAGAGGCTGAAAATCTGGGTGCATCTTATAGACAGAATACAGTATTGTTTGCCTCCTGAAACCCTGCCCCCTTCACCAAAATGGCCATGCATAGACTCTGAGAAGCTTTCAAAATGCTCCTGGGGGCTGGGGAGGGCAGAAATAAGCAGAAAACGGGATGAGCTTTGCTCAATTTTGCCCCTCAGCCCCCAGGAGCACTCTACAAGCCTCCTAAAGGCTATTCATACCCTTTTTTGACCAAAAAAACGGTCCCATTTTTACAAAAAATGGGTCATTTTTGGGAGATCTGCAGAGTGCAAAAACTTTTTTTTTAATTTGCCTCTTCAAAATCTTGATGCGTCTTATTCTCCGGTGCGTCTTATACTCCAAAAAACCTGGTATATGGCAGAAATCACCTTTTCTCCTGGCCAAATTTTGTTGGCCAACATTTGGTAGTTGCCTTATCAGAATGTTATTCATCAATGTACATAAGTGCAGTCAAGACTTCAGAACTGCATCTCTCATGTTTTTTTTTAAATGAAACAAACCATATAAGATTAATTATCTACTGAAATCAATTTGAATTTTAAATACTTTATCATCGAATGCCTTTTTTCTTCTTTTCCCTCTTTTTATACTTAGCCTCTTCTCCAAATTACAAGTTAATTTACATGCAAATCTGGCAACGTAAACCTCTTAAAATAAATGAAAAGTTAAATAAAAAAAGAGGAAAAACTAAGAAGCAGCAAAAAGATTCAGAAAAAGCAAAATCAATATTTGCTTATTCTTCCCATACCAATATATATGTATTTGAGAAAGTGAGAAGGTGGGATTGCTTGCCTTTTATATGCGTCTTTGTGAATGTTTACCTAATTGTGGTGCTGCTTGAATATTAATTTCAGTAAATTAAAGCTGACTTCTGTTTAGACTTGTTTATAATTGCAGAATAGTGCAACTGATGAGAGCGAAGTAGAAATAAATTGGAATGCATCTATCTGATCCAGTAGCATTTTTATTGAAACAATCCATACTTTTTTTCAAAATCCAGCATGAACAAGTCTCATTTTTCAAACCATACGATATGCATATTGTATTTTATATAGACCAGCAATGGCAAACCTTTTTAGTCTCATGTGCCGTAAGGGGAGGGAGCGCAGGGGGATCGTGCGCCAGCAAGCCACACCCGTAATGCAATGTGCCCCCCCTAGTGTGCATGTGTGCATGACAAGTGCTGCCCCCCATTTTTTACATGCTTTTTTCGCCCTCCCCAGGTTCCAGAGGCTTTATAGAAGCCTGGGGAGAGTGTAAACATCTCCCCATGCCTGAAGCCTCCGGAGCACTAAAAACGACACTAACCCGGAAGCTCCTATAAAGCCTGAGGAGGCTTTCATAATGGCTAAATAAGCTGGCCAGTGTGCGCATGCGCAATTTCCAGCTGACAGGGCAACGCCTCGCGTGCCCTGCCAAATGGTTCTGCGTGCCACCTATGGTATGCGTGCCATAGGTTCGCCATCACTGGTATAGACCATCTATAATAGCTGCTATTTAGGTTTCTGGAAAACAAACAAAATATTTTAAATTAAATAGGCCTTTTTAGGATGCTGCAATTTAATGCAATGGGAAAAAAATCAAGTAGGATATAATTTAAAGAGGCTTCATAAATAAACATGATTTCACCAGATCAGGTGCCTGCCTCACTAATACCTGTTTCATGTGGTCAAATATCTCTTCAGATAGAGATAGTCCTCATTTAGCAACTGCCACAGACAGTGACAGCGTGCAATAATGATGGTGATAAAAAGGTAGTTTTCATTAGTTCGAATCAATTCTATAAATCTAAATAAATTAAATTAAAATTTCACATTTATGACCTTTACAGGTCTGTAAGGTAAAAGGAAAACTAAGGTAGGATTTCAAACATAAATAGTAGCTTCACTTAGCAACCATTTCACATAACAATCAAGTTCCAGTCCAAATTGTGATCACTTAAGGAGGACTAATGATTTGGCACACCGAGGCCTTAAAGAAGATCTTAAAATTCAGAAATGCTGGCTGGCTAGTTAGCTAGCTTGCTTGCTAGGAAGATGAAGGCAGTTCTTCAACTACAGATAGTCTTTGACATACGACCACAATTGAACCCAATATTTCTGTTGCTAAGTGAGACATTTATTAACTGAATTTTGCCTCATTTTACAACCTTTCTTGCCACAGCTGTTAAGTGAATCACTGCAGTTATTCAGTTAGTCACACAGTTGTTAAGTGAATCTGGCTTCCCCATTCACTTCGCTTATCAGAAGGTCACAAAAGGCGATCAAATGGCCCCGGGACACTGCAACCGTTATAAATATGAATCAGTCACTGAGCACCTGAATTTTGACCATGTGACCATGGGGATACTACAAGGGTCATAAGTGTGAAAAACAGTAATAAGTCACTTTTTCTAGTGCCGTTATAACTTAGAATGGTCACTAAATAAGTCGAGGACTCCCTGTATACATTAATGTTCCCCAGGGCTTTATAAATTCAGACCTGTGAAGAACAGGATGGAAGACTATTTATCTGACACTCTATGGATACAGTGTGATTAAACCATTCAATCACATCAATAAATTTGGGAATTCCTTCTGACCAGCTACGATTTCCAAACCACTTTTAAAAGTAGCCCCAGGACCCTACTATAGAATGCAGGTGTAAGAGAGCTTGCCTTATTTCGGCAAAACAATATTATAACAAAAAATGACAAACATTCACAGTATTTTTTAATCTGTACCAAGATATACCAGTAGACTGGGGATCTGATTGCTTAGGTTTATTTGATTGAGGGAGTCAAGCTATTCCCCAAAGCACCTGAGGGTAGGACAAGAAGCAATGGGTGGAAACCAATCAAGGAGAGAAGCAAACTAGAACTAAGGAGAAATTTCCTGACAATTAGAACAATTAATCAATGGAACAACTTGCCTCCAGAAGTTGTGAATGCTCCAACACTGGAAGTCTTTAAGAAGAGGTTGGATAACCATTTGTCTGAAGTGGTATAAGGTTTCCTGCCTAAGCAGGGGGTTGGACTAGAAGACCTCCAAGGTCCCTTCCAACACTGTTATTCTATTCTATTGTATTTAAAATATCCAGAGTGAAGGATGAGTCATGAAGCAGCTGTAAAATGTGCATCTCTAGGAGGGCATAATTTTTTCTTATCATACATGGGAGATGACTGTTTGAGCTTTAGAGAAGAATATCTAAGCAGAATATTTTAGCAAACAAGCTGTATGTTTTGGCATTTTGCATAGTCTTCCTAAGACTAGCACATCACTTTAAAGTTAATATGTAACCTTAGCTCCATAAGAAAAAATACCTATTGTGCTATGGGATGGAAAGAGAACTTCAGTCTCTTAGGTGGGGAACTAAACAAATTACATAGATTCGCAGTTTTCTTTAAAATAATACTTGAACTGCTTTTCAAATAATACCTGGATAATGCCGAGTTGAAGGATTGGGTTGTACATCAAAATACTGTGGGTTTGCTGTTGCTATTATACAATAGCAAGGTATTCTTTTGAATTTTTTTCTCTCTATTCTTTTATTTTCTTATTGAGATCCCATTGAAATTAGTAAAGGTTAAATTGTTTGACTGATTTAATACCTCTGTTTTTATAAAAGTTATCTCTGGCAAAAGAGACCTGAGATTTGACAAAGGTGTTATAAATCTTTGCAAGAATTCTTCTGGATATTGGGAGGCACATAATATTGCCTAAAAACCATCCATTACCAAAGGTGAAAATGCTCTTAGTCTATCCTTCTCCAACTTAGTAAACTTCTTCATCTATAGGGACCAAAGCTCCCTAAAATTTATAATTTTAGTTATAAATTTTAATTAGGGAATTTTATATTGGTTTTAGCAGAGGGTATGGGTTTAATTGGTTTTTAATTAATGGTATTTTGTATATTTGTATTGTTTTTAATTTTCCTGTGCACCGCCCTGGGTCCTTTTTTAGGAGAAGGGCGGGATATAAATTCGAATAAAATAAAATAAAAATTACTAACTACACAGTAACCTCCAACACTTTGTCAAAAGGGTAAGTTGCAAGAGAATGTTTCGATGTTGACCTGACCCCATTCCTAAGAGGTCAGTAGGGGCATGCATAAGCGCACCAGTGTGCCTACTGTCCCTGTCCTACTGTCCCCCATTTATTTGTATCCATTTCCTGTGTTCTTATTCATGTTTATTCTTATTCTTGTTATCTTGTACATGAGTGACAAACTAACTAACTAAATAAATTAAAAAAATAAACGTCTAGAATAATTTTGTATTTCATATTTATGCACTTGTATTTTTTATCACTTCTTCTGTCTGCTTATATATCTCTTTAAAATGCTAAACAAGTAAGTAAATTAATAGCCTGAGGTTGGGGAATGGCTGACTTAGCCAGATTACAGGTCCATCTAATCTTAGTATTAACCTTTCCAGGAAAAGGACCAGAAAATTGTAATCTGATATATTTGAAAATTTAAGGCTACCTTCTGTAATCAGAGAAATGGTTGCCACAAATGCACACCCATTCACAAAATGGTTAGCACAGCTGATCCAGGTATCCCCAGGAGACTGATTTATTATAAAGCAAGCTGGTGAGATTGTTCTCTGTTGACCTCTCTATTCTGCAGGATAGTCACGGTGAACTATCCTCACGGTCGATTCGCTCCCACAGAGAGGGACTTCTCCGGGTGCCGTCCACTAGACATTGTCAGCGGGCGACACCCAGGGGAAGGGCTATCTCTGTGGCGGGCCCGGCCCTCTGGAACGACCTTCCCCCCGATATCAGGACGACCACAGACCTCCGCTCCTTCCGTCTTAAATTAAAAACTCACTTTTTCTGTCTGGCCGGCCTAGGATAAGTCTCTCTGTCTTGGGGTTTTTATTGGGAAATTAGGATTGTTTAGTTTTAATGGGGAATTTTAGCGCAGGTTATGTTTAATTTGTTTTTAGAATTGTTTGTATGTATTTATTGTTTTTATTCTACCTGTGCACCGCCCCGAGTCCCTGTGGGGAGAGGGTGCGGTTTTATAAATATTAAATATTATTATTATTTTATAAATATTAAATATTATTATTATAAACTATTTACTAGTCAGTACTCACTTTACAAAGAAAATACTGGTCCAGCATAATTCAATATTTTTAATTTCTAAAACTACCTATGGCAGTGGGGTCAAACTCGATTTCATTGAGGGCCGCATTAGGGTTGTGTTTGACCTCCGGGGGCCAAGGTGGCCAGATCAACACCACTTCTGTCAGGGGCACCTGTGGTGCTAAGGCAGGACTTCCTTCAAACCCTCCATTCCTCTCATAATAATTTTCCTTCCTTCTTTCTTTCCTTCCTACCTACCTACCTACCTACCTACATCCCACCCCATGAGCTCCATTTTCACCGACAGAGGCACAGCGGGCTAGACCTTTGCTTCCTCCAGGGTGGCCCTGTGGGTCAAATCTAAGAATCTCACAGGCCAGATCCGAACCCTGTTTGACATCCCTGGACTAGATGACGAATGAAATACTAATTCTTAATAACTAGAGACTACTCAGTTAAAAGATTTATTTAATTCGATTTATATACCGCGCCTTCTCTGTCGGAACGGACTCAGGGCGGTGTCTGAGATGTTTGCAATAGCCGCTGTAGACGATATTGTGAACAGCTGGATAAGTCAGCATCACATCCTATTTAATACTTTTGATTAATTATCCTCTTTCAGGTTATCACAAGAAGGTCAGCACTAGGTTTCTCTCAACATCTATCACAATGTCTAGACAAATTTTAGGAGATTGTGATCTAAGCTTTGAAGTATTCTCTTACAACAGTTCCTGAATAAATTTGCCAGTTTGCCATGTCTACACAGTAATCAATCTGCCACTTGGACTGGCATGTTTGCTTTTTCCATGTTTCTTTGACCACTTTGCCATTAATCTGAAGCTATTTTTGCAAATGTGCTCAAAAGAATGACCTTGGAACAATAATGCTGTACAACAGAAGAGATAAAAGAATTAAACTATTATGAACTCTGGTACAGGTAGAGTATATTCTTAATAATCCCTTTCAGCTGAGTTGCCTTGCTACAAGGAGAAAGGGCAGCTGTTAGGCAGCAAGTAATTTGAAAGTCATAAGAAAAACTTAGGACAAATTAAGAAAAAAGGGAAAAAAATCAGAAGCATAGCAGATTAAAATAAAATTAATTAAACGTAAATGATATTGTCAGGCATTACAAACTCTCTGGATTCTGTTTACTGAAAATTCACAAATTCATGGACAATTCATGTATTAGAATCTATCTGGATTATATCCATTCAGTTTAGTCGCCACAACATGTGAAGGTAAGTTCTCAGTGCAACAAGGAAACAAAATAAAAACAAAACTATTCTGATTTCCTGACTTCAGTTTAATATGAAGATAGTATTTTCATATCTTTTATTGTACAGTGGGCGTCAGTAGGCATGAACAGACCAGCATAGATTTACTCATTTATTGACTCAAAACTAGAACTGTGAAACAACATGCAAATCCCTGTAATTTATACTTTGGGCCCACAGGCCTTAACTAATCATAATACATGAAAAAGCCCGCCCAAATATGAATGTTATAAGTTTCCCTCCAAAACAGTTGGAGTTAATAATTAGGGTCATCTAAAACAGTGGTCCCCAACCTTTGCAACTTTAAGTCTGAAGAACTTCAGCTCCCAGAATTCTCCAGAATTCTGGGAGCTGAAGTCCTTCAGACTTAAAGTTGCAAAGGTTGGGGACCCCTGATCTAAAGGTTAGTTTCACTTTAGCAGGGCTTTACACAACTATACATCTCCAATACATAACATCTCCCTCTACCTCCTTCTACCTCTCCCTCTCCCTCCCTCTCTCTTGCTGTATGTCTATTTAAATTAAATTGCTATAGCTCTGATTAAAATGTCATGGTCTATATAAGTAGCAAGGTTACATCAGAATTTAATTCCTGTATATAGCTTAAGAGGAAGGCAACAGCATTTAATTTTTTTTCTTATTAAAAGATATGGAAATACCAGGTGTTGATAAAGAATATTTATACCTTAGACCTGAAAAGAGGCTTTGATGCTCTCTGAACTTGGTGGTTTTCTTGCAGATATTTCATTACCCAAATTAGATGGCATCATTGGTGCTCTGCATCATCAGTGCATTGATAATATTACCTATTTTGGATAATGAAATGTCTGCAAGAAAACACTCAAGGCTCAGAGAGCACCAAGGACCGTTCATATTGGGTACTCTGTATTTTCTTGTATGCATGTATGAATAGTTCCCACCTCACTTTCAATTCTATATTGGCTGCTTTCTTCTTAGTCTTTCCAGAAAGCTGATGATAGCAGTCAAATCTGTGTGAAAATTCTAGCATTGCTCCAATCTTAAATTTTACTGAACAGATTATCCATCTGTATTATATACAGCACGTTAATCATCCCGAAGACAATAATGGCAGAATAGTTCACTAAATCCTGATAGACAATTCTGATTAATTCCATATATTTATGTAGATTTATTTTGCCTTTGTCCTGGCTGGAAATTTAATTCTTAATGTTTTTTCAAGATTTCAGCTAGATGTAGTGGGTTTTATTATTCGGTAAGCTATTTCTGTTTGATTAGAAAACAATCAGGGTTTGAGGTGAGCCAAGGTTCAGAGGCTGATTCAAGCCCAATCCAGTCATGGATTTGTACCACAAAATGTATATAATTATGGTCTCATAATTGCACACATGTGAATGTCTGCTTTCCCCACTGCTACTTTGTTAGGGTAAGTAGAACACAACAGCTGAAAAACTAAAGAGGAAGGAAACTCCTAACTTCCAGGAATGTAGTTTTCCAAGCCCTCGTATCTTCATAGTTCAGCTATCTCTACATTCTCCAGTCAGCACAGAAGGACAATTTGGGAGACACATTGAGGTCTTTGTAAAAGCAGGAACAGCAATCACTCTTATCTTCATCTTACACCTATTAGCAGATCCAGCACTACTAGCCCATTTATTTCCTGCGAGAAGCCAAATTACTAGTAGAAAAGTCATTATATTTTATAGTGGAAAACATTTTAGAAATCTATTTGGATTTTATCCATTCAGCTTGGTTCCAACAATGTGTGAGGATAAAGTTCTCAGTACAGTGAAACAAAATAAAACAAAAACAAAACTATTCTGATTTCCTGACTTGAGTTTAATATGAAAATAGTTTTTTCATATCTTTTTCTCTCTGCGTGCGTCTTTGTGTGTGTGTGTGTGTGTGTGTGTGTGTCTGTTTAAATTAAAAGGCTACAGCCCTGATAAAGGTTTCAAGTTCTGTATACGTTGCATAGTTTATATCAAAATTTAATTCTTGTATATAGCCCAAGAGGAAGGCAACATTTTTTTTCTAATTAAAAGATATGGAAACACTGGGTACTTACTGATAGAGAATATTTGTACCATAAGATTAAAAAGAGGTGTCCTTGCTGCTGTCTGAATTTGGCTGTTTTCTTGCAGATGTTTAATTATCCAAACTAAATAACACCAGTAGAAACAGAACAGTGGGTGGGTATCAAAAATGGAAGCTGTTTTAAAAGTTTGCCCTCCTATCTTCATACTACGGAAACTTCCACTTATGCTTTCCAAGACTGGGAAGCTTTAGAGGAGAAAGGATTTCATTGACTTCAAAGCAACAGATGCAAAGAATTAAATACTCCCTTTGTGCAATATGATCTTCCAGTTCCAAGAAGGAGCTTGGCCTAGGAGTCAAAGCTGTGGCAATTGAAGCATCCTCTTCAGTGACCACTAGAAAGTAACAGGTGATGGGTACTGTGGCATGCACTCTGAATGGCAACTGTAGGCTGACACTGGTCACCATAATACCCTTCTCATTTTTGGCCATACAACAGCCATCTTTGGATCGGTTCAACTTAGAAACCCCTAATGTTAAAGCAAAGTTTTATTATTTCTTTTAGCAACAAATTAGTGGTGTCTGAAAGAGCTCACCCTCAACCTTTCCCAGTTTTATGTGACTCTTCAAATCAAAAGTAAAGGAAAAGGGTAAAGATTAGATAGTGTTTTATAGATCTTAGAGTTTATCTAAGAATTTGAAAAGAGTCGAAAAAGAAAAACAGTAATATAGATACAGACCAGTACATGAGAAATTACATTCGTAGCTGTTACTTGTATACAGGTGTGTGTGCGCGTGTGAGAGCTCGTATGTGAAAGCTATTTTTAATAACTACATGTAGTCCTCGACTTACAACTGTTCATTTAGTGACAGTTCAAAGTTATAAGGGCATTGAAAAAAGTGACTTACGACCATTTTTCACACGACCATTGCAAAATTCCCATGGTTATGTGATCAAAATTCAGATATTTGGCAACTGACTCATGTGAATTGCAGTGTCCCAGAGTCATGTGATCCCCTTTTTTGTGACCTTCTGACAAGCAAAGTCAATGGGGAAGCTGGATTCACTTAACAACTTTGTCACTAACTTAAATGCTGCAGTGATTCACTTAGCGACTGTGTCTAGAAAGGTTGTAAAAATAGGAGAAAATTCACTTAACAAATGTCTCACTTAGCAAGAGACATTTTGGGCTCAGGTGTCGTACTTACAATACAATAGCAGAGTTGGAAGGGACCTTGTTGGTCTTCTAGTCCAACCCCCTGCCTAAGCAGGAAGCCCTATACCATTTCAGACAAATGGCTATCCAACATCTTCTTGAAGACTTCCAGAGTTGGGGCATTCACAACTTCTGGAGGCAAGCTGTTCCAGAGGTTAATTGTTCTAACTGTCAGGAAATTTCTCCTTAGTTCTAAGTTGCTTGATGACAAACTATCTTGGAATTTTAACTAATTTTATTAGCAGCTCGGGATGCACTTTCATAGTAAAGCAACATAGCCTAGCAATGGATGAATTGGGTAGCTGGGGAGATTCTGGATATATAAACGTATTTTTTTAAAATTCTGTTAATTGTTGGAAGATATTAATCTGGGTTGTGCAACAACTTTCCCCTTTAAAGATAATTAAGGGTAAAGAGGTTAATGGCTGGCATGTTGAGGATTGCTCTTTGTGTATGAGTGTAGTACATATATAACTGAAGGGTCCTTGGTAGTCTCTGAGCTTGCTTGTTTTCTTGCAAACGTTTCATTACCCTAACTAGGCAGTAGCAGCAGTGCTCAATAGTACCTAGTTAGGGTATTCACATGTTTGCAAGAAAATAAGCAAGCTCAGAGAGCACCAAGGACCTCTCATTTCAACCCTGAGCTACAAATATTTTCCTTTATTGGTACATATATAACTGTCTAGGAAAGGCAGGAAAAATAACTCTAGAAAAGAGACATTGGATATGTAACATAAGGAAGGAGGGGATCATTCTGCTTATTGGCAAGATCCCTGTTAAGATCACAGCCTGAGCAACCAACTCTTAGTTAGTTCCTATAGAAATACTTCACAGTATTTGGCTGGTTGGTTTATTTATACCATAGCAGCCTAGCCTGCTCTGATTTAAAAATATTCTTTGGGATGGCTAGAAATATTTGTTTGATAGCAACTTGATTAAAGTTGAAGAAATAACCAATTTCATTGTATTTAAGTACAATGACAATAAAGATTATACCTATACTTAATAACCTTGCCAGCTGCAGTGTGGGAGCCTCTATCTTAGAAGCTTAATTGGGTTTCTGACTGTGCATTTGTGTAGTAACTCTGTAGATAGAGGCACACCGGAAACAGGGTGTGTCTCTTTTTCAGGGTTAATTAATTCCAGAGATTCCTAGAAGAGACTCTGAACCCCCAAAAATGACATCTGTAAGCCGCTTTGGGGAATTTCCTCCAGAAGTGAGTTGCAATCCATGAAGAGAGGCATCAGGTAGTAGAAAAAGCAAGAATGTTAAAAAATCCTGCAGAGCATTTCAGTTCAAACTGTACATTTTACAGGCAGTTCTTGACTTAAAACAGTTCATTTCATGAACTTTCAAAGTTACAGCAGCACAGAAAAAAAGTAACGACAATTTCTTACATTTACAACCAACCGTGATCAGAATTTGGATGCTTGACAGCTGACTCATATTTATGATGGTTGCAGTGTACTGGGATCAGTGTACTGGGGAAGCCAGATTCACTTAATGTATGAAGTGATTCACTTAACAACTGTGGCAAGCAAGGAACCAATAGAATATGGGGAAGATCTTGCAAAATTAGGCCTGGAGACACTACCTAGGAAATGTCCGGATAAGACCCAGCATAGATTGCAACTAGATAGCAATTAGAGCAAGAGTTTCAAAAGAGACCCTCTCTAGTTTCTTTGCCTGTAAAGAAAATGGAGAGGAAATTGTACTTTCAAACTTATAGAGTTCTGTTAAGGTAGCTTTACAGTATAATAGAATTAGCTCATCAGGTTGTGTCTCTTGTCTGAACTAGTAAAGTTGACAACAACCAGCACTGCTCTATTAAAATGAAAGACAATCCAAGTAGCAAATTTGATGCGGTTAATATGAAAAGCCCAAAGGCACATACCATTCTTTACCTTGGCAAAATGAAGTTCTATGTCTTTAAATATATAATTGAAATGTTGACTTTTATGAAAGTTGGAGAAGGCTAGGCACTTGTGAACTTGCATTTTTGGACATTTTTCAAAATTGTTGTTGTTTCCTATGTAATAAACAGGTGTCATTTAGGTCATACGCCATTTTGGAGCCAATTTGGTTCCTTAAGGCAGAGGTAGCCCAGTCAAAATCACTCCTAAGGAGAAAACATCTTTTCCTAATATAGTTAGGTTGGCAATTTGGATTATACACCTTGAAGTTAATGGTATAATGCAGGACTATGAACTGGGTGGCTGTAAATAAAAGCATTTAATTTAGCTTCATTGTTTTTGCAGGAAATAGTATACATACATTTATATCATACTACAATCAGAGGTGGTATTCAGCCGGTTCGGTTTAGGCAGACTGGTAGCGTAGATTGCAGGTGGCCCCACCTACCTGTCCCGGTGCTATGCCGTCCTATTTAGCCATGTTTTTGAGGCTGGGCGCATGTGTGGAAGGCATGAGATTGCCAGGCGCATGCAGGGAAGGCACACGAAGCAAGTGTACATGCGCCAGGTGAACTGGTGGTAAAAATAAGTGAAACCCACCACTGACTATAGTATTCTCTTTTGGAATGGACAACACAATACAAAGTGCAGATATGCAATAATGACTAATACATTGAAGAAATCAAAGACACGGAGTAAAGGAAAAGAAATACAGTGAAATCTAGATTATAGCAGCTGCATTTGCTTTGCCCTTCATGCCTTTCCAACTATTCGACCTTATTCTGAGTTTGTAACTTTCTGCTGATTGTTATTTCAACAATTCAAAGGTAGGTTAGAAGCCAGATTCACTTTACAGCCATGTTACTAACTTAACAACTGCAGTGATTCACTTAATCACTGTGACAAGAAAGGTTGTAACATGAGGCAGGACTCAATTTTCGCTTAGCAGCAGAAATTTTGAGCTCAAATGTGGTCATATGTTGAGGATTACCTGTAAATAGGTGTCCTAAATATGATATGTGTTGGGTTTAATTTCTTTTATACTTCAGTGTTATGTACTTACAGATGTGACCCAAAGTATTGGCACCCTTCCATGTTTTCTTAAAGAATCCCAATGTGTCATGAAATAATTTGGACATGTCCCAAGTACATGGCCTCCACCATTCTTTATTCCACAATTCATAGAGCAGATATTTGCTTTTGATGTCTCACTTATATATTATTATTAAACTTGATTGCTGCTTGTTTATGAATACTATCTTAAACAAATGTTAAGCTGCGTTACATGCGAACTTCTGAAAGTACGGCAATAGCAGAGGTGTAAAATGCCTTTTAAAACTTCAGCATAATAGGGTAGTCTTTAGATGTAGGAATTTAAAAATACATAATCAGTTATTTTAAAATACAAGATAGCTTCGCTTAAATTACTTCAAAAAGATCAAAGGGGCTGAGAACAATATCTAAGTTATATTTAGGGGCTAATTTATCTAAAGATAATTATCATCTGTTCTTTGTAGTTGGCTGTGATTATAACCTCTGGAAAAGTCTTTTTTGTGGCTGGGAATGTGGTTTTCAAACTTTTCAAACTTACCTTCCGGGTTACTCAGCTACATGCAGATTGTTTATTTTTGCAGCAAGTTTGTGTCTATGAATGTGTACAAAGACCTCTGTGATGTCTATTAACTTGGTCAAAGATCATTGATTAGTTTAAAAGGATATTGGAAACTCTTTAGAGATGGATGGTCTCACAATTATTAAAGCCAGCTCAGGATGAAAATAAATAAATAAATTACATCAGCAGGATTTAGCTTTTATGATTCATGACAGATTATTCAGTTTGCAGAGATGATAATTTTAAAGGTACAACTCCATACAGATAAGCAAGAAGGTTACAAAAATTTAGAAAGAATGAAATAGCAATAGCCATAGCACTTATATACTGCTTCATAGTGCAGCCCTCTCTAAGCAGTTTATAGAGTCAGCATACTGCCCCCAACAATCTGGGTTCTCATTTTACCAACTTCAGAAAGAGGGAAGTCTGAGTCAACCTTGAGCTGGTGAGAATCAAACTGCTGGCAGTGGGTAGAGTTAGCTTGCAATACTGCATTTTAACCACTGCATCACCATGGCTCCCTAATAAGCTCTGACTCATTGTACCCCCTTCTATGAAGAGTTATCATAGGATGTAGTTTTGCTCATTTTATTATAAAATCCTGAATTGTATACTTTCCATGTTGGTCAATCAATTAAACCTACTTTTAGTGTGATTCTCTGCTTCATTTAAAGATATCTGTGAATTGGCTAAAGTAATTTGTGGAATGCAATATGTACAGGAATTCCGTCAGTTTACTTTCTGATTTTTTTTTAATCTTTAGCTTTTTCTTCTACTGATATTTTTTTCTATTTTAGAACAAAAAGCCCCTTATTGACAATATCGACATTTCTGCAGAATAAAATGGCATTTTATTTTATTTTTTTACATTTGATTTGATTTGATTTGATTCAATTTATATACCGCACCTTCTCCATCGAAATGGACTCAGGGCGGTGCACAGGAGATTAAAACAACAAATAATAAAACAATACAATAAATAGATAAAAAAGAATTAAATAAGAACCTGTGCTAAAATTCCCACTAAAAACCCAACGTCCATTTACATATTTGGCAGAAGATATATAACAATAAAATCTAACGATTAGGCAAGACCAGCTTGCTGAAAAAAGTATGTTTTAAGTGAACGGCGAAAGAGGGGAAGGTCTGTGATAGTATGAAGTTTGGGGGTAGGTCGTTCCAGAGGGACGGCCCTGCCACAGAGAAAGCCCTACCCCTGGGCACCGCTAGCAGGCATTGACCGGCGGTTGGTACCCTCAGTAGGCCCTCTCTGTGGGAGCGTATCGGACACAGGGAGGTATGTGGCAGGAGACGGTCCCGCAAGTAACTAGGCCCCGAGCCATGGAGCGATTTGAAGATGGTAACAAGCACTTTGAAACACTTAGAGAAGAAGCTACAAGGACCAAGTGGCTTCAGTTATAGAACATTCCAAGCCCAAATATGGTTTATTTGTTTTGGTGAAGCATGTGTGTTACTGAAATGCAAATTATAAAGAAGTCTAGTGTGCTAACAAAAGATGGTTCATTTGTTTGATTGGTTTCACTTGCTCTGTGTTGCATGAATCCAACTATTAAAAGTTATAACCCACGTGGTTGACTTTAACATGTTGTATATACTCTACTCAGCCAATTGTGGCTTACTCAACAAATCATAGCTTAACAAACCAAGTCTAAACAAGATAAATGAATCTAATTGTGAAAACTTCCTTCTGAACAAATCTGTTTATGATTGCATGGTTAATGATGCACACTTTGTAGTAAAAGCACAGAAAGCACTCTCTGGCTTTTCAAGCATATTTCACATTAATGCAAGTATCCTAAGAGCTTTTCATATGTTTTAAGGTCCACAGACACTGCAGATAGTCCTTGCTTTACCAATCATAATTTCAGTGACCTTTTGAAATTATGACACTGCTTAAAAGAAGATCTTGTGGCTGTTACAGTGATCATGATTTAGATCAGGGGTGACAAACTCATGATGACACATTGTCATGTGATGTATCCCAACACACACACCCCTTTGGTTAAACCGGAAGTGGGCATGGCCAGCAAAATCTTGTGGTCATGTGATTGCCATTTGCAACATTCACAGCCATTTTCCAACAAGCAAATTCTATGGGGAAGCTAGCAGAAAGTTGCAAGTCATGGTCACGTGATATCACACTTAATGACTATGCTACTTAATAGTAGAGTTGCCGGCCTCTGTTATGGATGGTAAGTGAGGACTACCTTTAAAGGCGTCATTGTCAGCCCAGAAATGCAAGGCAATATATTGCAGAACTACAGTAGTTTGCCACAGTCAGAAAACTGCTTTCAGCTTCAAAGAATTCTCATCTTCCACTTCTGTTCCTAAAATTACTTTCTAAGCCAACATCGTGAAAACCCCTTTGATCATGAAAATGCTTCCAAAGCACTGACTTTGTTTAACTACTTCACTCAAACGCAGACAAACTTTATAGGGAGCTTCATCAAAAAGAGCCCAGGAAACATTACAACTTAACCCTTTGCATGCTTCTGCCCTCTCGCTACAGCTGCAGAGAAAAAAAAATGCTTGAGAAAATACTATTTCTTTTTTATGCTTTGGGGCTAAAACTACTTGCTAAATTCTGCCCTTTCGAAACATTAATGTTCCTTTTAATGCATGCTTATTATTAACTGTGGAATTTGTTTTTGAGTGTTGCCAAAAGAGATCGTGGAAGGGGAAAACATTATTTTGGTGGGGAGAAGAATTATTATGATGTTTTTAATGCAATTCTGTATATTAATTTAAGGTAGCTTATGCTGAGAATCAGGTTTTTGGCCCTGATCATGCTCTGTTTCGGAGTATGAAACTTTTCCATTACAAAAAAAAAAAAGAGAAGTAGTATGGGGTGGTTATTTTCACTCTTTTAAGTTTTAGTTTATGAATCTGAAATATTATCAGCTGAACTAATACAGAACTGCATTATTGTGTTTGCACAGAAAAGAATGAGATTCTGTTATTCTTTTTTCCTCCTCTCTAATGATATTTTGAAAAAGCCTGATGGCCGAAATTCAAAGAGAATATATATATTGCATTTTTAAGGAAACAGTATCCATTGTGACAAGATTTGTGCTCGTTAGGAATTTTGCTTTCCTCTCTTGCTTTCATGATGCACAAGTGAACAACAGGAGCAAGCAAACTCTCTTCATACATGAGAGGAAGGGAGAACAGGCAACTGCCTTTTCTTCATTGCTGGTTCACATAACATTGGATCATGCTTTGCTATTCGGCCTAAACAAGGTCTAGGTCAGAACTTACTCTTTTTGTCCCTAGATCTTGAATGACATTATTTTTAATAACTGAAATTGAAATGAAACTGAAATGCTATCGAGCTCTGGTGGCCCAGTGGTTAGAATACAATATTGCAGGTTAATTCTGCCCATTGCCAGCAGTTCGATTGTCACAGCTCAAGGTTGACTCAGCCTTCCATCCTTCCGAGGTGGGTAAAGTGAGGACCCAAATAGTTGGGGGCAATATGCTGACTCTGTAAACTGCTTAATGAGGGCTGTGAAGCATTATGGAGTGGTATATAAGTCCAGGTACTATTGCTGTTGTGTTTCTTCTCTAGCATTTCAGTATAATTTCAATTTTGGGACATCGTGGCTTGAAAGGCTAAAATCACGCAATGCTACAACTGCAGCAAATTAGTTATTGCAACCTTTTAAACTACTTTGGGTTGCAGGCCCCCTTGTCCTTCGAGTGCCTTATTATCATTACTGCTAACATTATTTTGATTTTTATCCCACTTTAGGAGCTCAAGAAGGGGTGAAATGCTCCCGGTTCAGACTGGCTCGCCTCAACTGGTAGTAAAAGTGCTACTGGTTAGCCTGAACTGATAGTAAAAAAAATGAAACTGGTTCAGGCGAACCAGTTTTTCTGACGATCAGCTTTGCTGCTTGAGTTATATCAGCTAGAAAGCGGGATTTCCCGCTTTCTAGCTAATCTAAATCATGTGGTACAGCGGATTCTTCCCCCTTGCCGTTCACTTACCTTTGCAGGTGCGCTCGGTAGCAAGCTCCGCCTGCCCAACCTCCCAAACATCATCAGACCCATTTTTGACGCTCTGCGCATGCGCGGGAGGTCCTGTGCATGCACGGAGGTGGGCACGCGCACTCACATTGCTACAGAACCGGTAGCAAAGGTAAGTGGATTTCACCTCTGAGCTCAAGGTGAAATTTCATGGGCGTCTTAGCATCAAATTTATAAGTGATGTCAATTGGGCCAAAAATGGATGGCTATAGTTGGATATAAAAGGACACTGTTTCTTTAAAAGAAGAAATATTCTGAATATTTCAATTGCATTTGAACTGGGATTTTGGAATAAACTGTTTTGCCACCATGTATTGCGTGGTGAGATTAGGAAGCCTATTTCACTACCTTTGGAGTTTAATAGGTCAAAAAGGAGCCACATGACACAATTTCTTTTTGTTAATTTTTACACGGAATATATCTCATTGCAAACCCTCATAGCAAGTTAATACATATAAGGTATTCTTTTTTTTACATGTGTCCCAGTTTGTTTATTTTTTTTGTTTCAGAAAAAAAATCAAGAATGTTCAGTGTGTGCGTTAAGTCTGCAGGAATGTAGCAAGTTGATAAAATCCCATCCAAGTTCACCCTCCTTTCAGAAATAATTTTTAAAAACAGCTTGAATTGCTTTTTATGGAAATTTGTTTTGCAGCTTTCTACATCTTAAGGCAGAGAATAGCCAGGATAAGGTGCCAACCCAAAGGTTAGCTGAACATATTTCTTAAAATAATTTTGGCACAACGGTGTTTTGGAGCTGTAACTGATAATTTGGGAAAATAACATTCTGTGTAAACTCAGAAGAAATGTGTATTTGTTTTATTTATTATTTTAAGGCAACAAAACACTTTTTTTTAAAGCATTCCCATACAGTGGAGGATTTCCTAACTAATATGAATCAATTGTGGCATCATTTTCAGTTTTATAGATAAGATATCATGAAAGTCCGTTCTACATTGTTTATCAATGTACAATTTTAAACAATGCTATACTGTAACATGGTCATTTATTTTAGTGTTATTGCATGCAAATGTCTATATGAATGACTGTCAGAAATAGTGATCAAGCTAGCAATATTGTATATGCTTACCTGGGAATACCATGAAATTTCCTTATGAACAAATTTTGTTAGGATTGCACTGCACCTCTATGTATGTTTCCTTAGAAATATTTCTTATTGCATCTGGCTGGGTCCTATCTAGGTGTCCAAAATACAGAGGAGAACATAGCATATGTCTTGTCCTGCTGGATTGTACCATCGGGCCATCTAGTACAGCAGACTCTTCCAACATCATCAATCAACTACACGGGAAAGCCCACTAACTGCTCACAGTTGACCTTCAGTGGAGGTCACACTGCCATCAAGCTAATAGCTATTAATCCCATGATATCTGCAACTGCCCAGCAACATTCAATAGCTATGCTCAACCAGTGGCTTTCCAGATCTGTTAGGATTGAATTTCTAGGAGTTGCAGTCCCAACACATCTACAAAGAGGCCAAGTGACAAACCCAGTGCACATAAAATTAATCTAGCTGCCCTGTGCCTTGATTTATGTAATATAGGTATATAACTCAAGACAAGACCCTCGGCTGTGGAATCTTGAAATTGAAGATTGAAAATCGAAACCAATTTCATTGTAATTTTAGTACAATGACAATAAAGATGATTATTATTATCTGAAATATGTTTACTAATTCAATTAGAACTAATAGACAAGGATTCAGAATATTTCTAATCACAATAGCTCTTTAAGAGTTCCTAAGTAAATGCTTATCTAGACAGTCACTTCACTAAAGATTTACTTCTCAATAAGTTTGCTTCAAATTAAGGTGTCCAACAGAGTTGATATCTGGGTTATATTCCTCTGAAAGATTTTTTTACACTATTCTTTTTATACATCCAAATGAATCTTGGAATTTGGCTTACAAGCATACAATTATGTATAAAATAGGGTTGCTACCACCATTTGGACTGAATATAGGAGAAGAATACCCAGTATTTTCTGGGGAAGGAGAGTTCCCCAGAATACCTGTTATACTTCTCTATAAATTCCCCAGAATACCTACTTATATTTCCTATAAGAAGAATCAGTCCCTACACTCCTACCTATATAGGATGCTGCTATAATAATCATTCTTTTAAAAAAAAAAACATCGACATTTAATAAAGAAGTTGGGATAAGGATTCTCTACAGGGATAATGTTGTTCCTTTATGGGCTATGTTGATACTTTTGAGATTTCTCCCAATCTTCTAATTGCTGCAGAAGATAAAGCAAGGAATGCTAGAATGGACTTCAGCCCAGGGCTTATCTGGGCTGAAGTCCATGCCCAGATATTTCAAGAGAAAATTAAGTTTTAAGTTATCTGGATATTTCCAATTCTCAGACCAAAATTATGGGTGGCTTTGTTTCCAAATCAGTGTCAACTTCCCTTGTGACAACTTGTTTGCTTGCCGTAGTTTTTGAGAATCTGCTTCAGACATTACTGTCTGAATAATTCCACTGAACTTTCTGGAAGCATTCCAATATTATGTACTACACTAAGGAATGTTTGCCATATATTATCTTGATTTACAGTATAGATGTACTATTACATGAAAAATCCAAGTAGCTTAACTTCTGGGCATTAGAGATATTTTTGTCCATGAGTGCAATGGAATAACACTTTTAAAATGTAAAGCAGTACATTATTTGCTGGGAATGGTTCATAAACAACTCTAATCTAAAATGGCAGTGATTTAACCAGTTGAAAATCTCTCTGGAATTCTAATGCTTGCTAAATTTAAAATAGACAGAATATTATTTCCCCTGCATTTGGCACTGTCATTCCAAGATGATAGAAGAAAAGATTGCACATTGAACTGCTCAAAGATTAAAAACCACCTGCCTACAGTAAAGATTTCTGAAAGCATATTAACAAACTGTAAATGTGCACTTCCAGCCATTGGAATTTTGGGATAATAAACTTATCTGGAATAAAGAATATCCTTTATAAGGTCATACATTCCATTTAAAATTTAATCAGTAAAACAAATTATGATTACTTATATTGGTATTTCTTGTCAACAAGCAAAGATTATCAGGTAGCTCCATAATTAGAAAAAACGTTCAGTTTTCAGAGGTCAGTCCTTCCTTTAAGTTGTTCCCACTCTACGTCCTTTAATCTGGAGGTATGATACTTCACACCTTGTTTTGCCAAAAGTAAGACCTCCCCGGATAATAAGCCCAATTTGGCTTTTGAGCGCATGCGCTAAATAAAATAGGCTGTCCCCCAAAAATAAGACCTTCCCAAAAATATCGCAACACGGCAGCAACCACCTTGCTGCCTCCTGCACCTCAAAAATAATAAGACCTTCCCAAAAATAAGGCCAAGTGCTTATTTTGGGGGTCAAAAGAAAATAAGACCCTGTCTTATTTTTGGGGAAACATGGTACAATCTTATTTACAGAGTATTTAAATAAGATTATTGTCAATCCACAGCATTCTAATTTTTCTCTGTTGTTCGTATCATATATATATAGGGATATTTTTGACAGAACTTGCCACCTTGTAAAATGTGAGCCTAACAAAGTGTTGTTGAAGGATAAGCTTACTTTGCATTTAATTAAAAGCAATCTCCTTGCAGTTTTTGTTTATTCACCATGGCAGACGGATTAGTTATGCACTAAAGGTTGCAACCTTCTAGTAATTTTCCTGGGAGCAGCCTCTGCCCCTCCACCCACCCACCCAACTTAAGGAGTCTTAATTCTAACACTCTTGATTATCAACTTGCATTTGTTACAATTTTTTATTACTTTACATGGCAAAATAAAGCTAAGATTTTGCATTTAAATACATATACCAAAGAAAAATTGTGGCAAAAATATAACATTTTTTTGGCAAGACACCAGTTTTGTTTATGATTGCTTGTTTTATAAATAACTCAGTGTTATTTTTTTACTTTGGGAAAATGTGTCTAGAGGTGGAGTTGTGTAGTAGAAACATATAGTCCTGGAAGGCAGTACTACTTCACTATTCTAACTCTTAAGAAAGGTACATTACTGAATATATTTTTATTACCATTAGTGAAAACCTTGCTGTTCTTTTTTTTTTAACTTCTCAAAACAAAGTTTAAACCAACAACAATAAAAGCAGGTAACAAAATATAACAGCTACAAAGACCTTGAACATGTATTTAATACCTTTAATTCTGTGTGCATTTTAATTTGAAAGGAGAATAATAGCCTTCTTTTTGGGTATTCACAGCTGTTTGTCAACCTGGCTGTAAGCATGGAGAATGTATTGGTCCAAACAAATGCAAATGTCATCCAGGATACACTGGGAAAATATGCAACCAAGGTAAGGAAACAGAAAAAAAGGGAAAGAAAAGCAAATAAAACTCAATTTTTTAAATAAAACTTTAGTTAATTGCTTTGCTTTCATCGAAGCTAATAACTATTGCCTGATCTTTATCAGAATTATAAAGGAAAAGGAACTATATAAAAACAGCTAAACAATATAGGAAAACTCATTTATACTTCATTCATTCTCTAGGACAGGAGTGTCAAACTCAAGGCCTGGGGGCCAAATCCAGCCTGCAGGGTGCTTAGATCTGGCCTGCGGGACCACCCTGGAAACAGTGAAGGACCGGCCCATGGTGCCTCTGCTAGTGAAAACAGCTAGTTTTTGCTGGCAGAGGGTTGCAAGAGGCCATCGCAGCCGAAGATGGAGCTCAAGAGGCCATTTTCACTGGCAAAGTGCTCGGGCCACGACAGGCGTCGACATGAGTGATGTTGAACTGGCCACACCCACCCTGGCCCCCTGAGGTCGAACACAACCCTGATGCAGCCCTAAATGAAATTGAGTTTGATACCCCTGCTCCAGGATAAAAATATTGGCCACGTGATTCAATGATAGTCAAGATCAATGGCACTTTGTTTAATCAAATGAGAGCGAACAATTTCATTTTAAGGATAGAAAATTTTTATTCCCCCCTCCTCCTAAAATATCCTGATTACCCTAAATAGAAAAAGGGGAAATTCTTTTAAAGGGGAATCTACCCACTTTTTGGTAATCTGGGTACAGAAAAAGGAAAATGTTGGCAGAATATATGTGGCTTGTAGGTCACACTATTTTTCCCCCTTGGCCAATTTTGAACCGAGTGAGAAATTGTATTCTCTCTTAGAAAGATTTGTTCAAATTTTTGTCGCTTAGTTTCATTTCATTTCATTTATTTATATTTATATCCCGCCCTTCTCCACAGAGGACCCAGGGCGAAGCCAAGCACAAGCCTTCACAAATATTTGGGCGAAAAACAGCCCAACACATAAACCGGAAGTTCGGGGATGGACTTCCGGGTTGCCTGTTGGGCTGTTTTACTCCCTCCGGAGGCTTCAGGAGGCTTCCCATAGGTTTGCCATCACTGAGCTAGATTATTTCTTCCCCTGAACCTAAACTGCTGCTGCTCCTCTATTAAAGAGAACTGAGATAGTTGAAAGTCACATGCAAAAATGGTATTTCCTCTAATAAAGTGCCATGTTGTGTTGCTGAGTTGCAGTCATTTGACTTCTATTATGCCTTCTCCTCCATTGTGAAGCTGCACACCTGTTTGCAACCTCTCCACACTGGTCCAGTGAACCACCTTTTTTCACCACTGCGGAAGATCATGCCACATATTTGCCTTGGAGGGGTGAGGACAATCCTTTTATTTCAGGTGGTCCATCTGCACGGCTTCAATACCAATGGAAACCTCTTTAGCAAACAGGCTGAAAGGATAACAAACCTCTGGCTGCCACGAGGGAGCCTGCAACCTAGGCAGCATGCAACTAGACTGAGCATTGGCACTTCCTTAAGACGGTTACCCTATCTTCCAAACAATTGTCTTCCGCAACAACTTTCTTCCTGATGTATGCTGCTTTTTCTACACTCTTTTTTTTTAATTGATAACATGCTGCTTGCTTCTATAAGGTTAAGTAAACATCATAATTGCAGTAACTGTTAATGTCTTTCTTCCAGGAACAGTCGTGCTAATATTAGCATGTAAAGTGCATGCACGGTATAGTCTGAGCAATGGCAATAATAATATAACTTATAGGCAATCCTGAAGCTTTATAGGCTAACTGTAAACATCTCTTGACAAATTTAAGAAAAAAGGCTTATGATTTGCAGAAAATCCAGTATTTGATGCTCTACCTAGAGACTGAGAAGAACATAAGCAGAAAGTGTTGTACCTGGATAATGTCAGACCTAGTAAATATCAAAAGATAAGGAAGACAACTATTGTATCTAAGATGCTGCAGAATAGGAAAATTTGAGCTGGAAGAATGGATAAAACTGATCTTTGATATATTTGATTAAGAGGAACAGCAGATTTCCTAGCCCTTTTCAATATATTATTCAAGAAGATAATTGGAATATTCCCAGAAGTCTGCTAGCTGTGACCATTGAGCAGGTTCTTGGTGCATTTTTTTCAGATAGCACAATGTACATGGGACAATAGTCATCAGACGCTGAATGCTTATAGGCCTGAAGTTCCATAAATCTGTTGGGATTATACTTCTAGAAATCCCACCCAGCAGGGCTTCCTGGAGTCCCATCATATCTTGAGAATAGCAAGTTCATTTAGAATAATGCGGAATGTTTGATAGAGTTTATTCAGAAAATGTGACTTTTGCAACAGAGAAACTATCAGACAATGTGGCTTGTTAAGGGTTATTATACTAACTGAAGCTATCACTCACAAGATTCAGGTTATAACCCATGTAAGCTATTAATTATGAATAATTAACCCGGGATCAATATTTTATCACATCTTCCGGTCCAGGAAATTGTCCTTAAGGTTCTTTAAACATTTTTATTGTTACCTGCTGAACTGAGGGTAAATAGCCCCTTTGTTTTCTGCTGGTGGACTTGCAGTCTGTAATTATCAGTGGGAGAATGAGCCCTACAGTTAGAGCTCTTTGATGGTTGGGAAAATGGCTGTCTTGTCCCTAGCTGAACTTTTGTTTGGAGCATGCAGAAATATTAGCAGGCAAGAACAAAGAGAAGTTGAAAAGAATTTAAATATTGCAGACTGTCATGTCTTTCCACACCTCTGTGAGTGGATCTCAGCATGGATGAGCTTTCCAAACCTGGAAGCACAGTTTCACTTCATCTAGTACAGGGGTGTCCAAACTTGGGAACTTTAAGACTTGTGGACTTCAACTCCCAGAATTCCCCAGCCAGCATTTGCTGGCTGGGGAATTCTGGGAGTTGAAGTCCACAAGTCTTAAAAGTTCCCAAGTTTGGACACCCCTGATCAAGTACAATGATGGTGAACCTTTTCGACACGGAGTGCTAAAAAGATCACATGGAAATGTGTTCGCACCAGGCCCACGTTCCAGAAAAGCTGAACTTCCAAGTTCTAGCATGCATGCACATCCGACAATCAGCTGGCCGACGCACATGCACAGGCCAGTTTTCGGCACTGCCACGCCCATGAAGGGATCACACTCCAGAAAAGCTGAACTTTCAGGTTCTAACATGCCTGTGCATCCAACAATTTGCTGACTGGCACACATGCGCACACTGGTTTTCGACACTGCCGTGCGTGCGAAGGACAGCTGATTGTCATGCACACATGCAAGCCAGAAACCTGAAAGACAAACAGGCAAAGCCGCGCATGCTGGGCAGCATGGATTCATGTGGCACTTTGGGCACACGTGCCATTGGGTCGCCATCACGGATCTAGTAGTTGAAAGTGATTAAACGTTTTGATTTTATGAAATCTGAAAAGCAGATTTATATTTCATTGTTAGAGGCAACTGTTATATTTCATTTTTAGGGAGCAACTGTTAAGTCTTCATTATGTATTTTAGGTAGGAACTGCTCTGCAATGGTAGCATACATAAGCCCTTTGCTTTCTAAGAAAAGCAATAACCGTTTCTCTTCCTATAATGCAGTAGCTAAGCTTGGCAGCCTGCGCTTTTGAGACTGGCTTGTTTTAAAGGGCTGCTTCAACACCTAGCTTTCTCTGTGCGCTCTTTAGTATATAGTTGTAATGATGACAATATTCCTATGTTATTATTTTAGTGGTACCCTTTGTGTGTGTGTGTGTGTGTGTGTGTAGCCCCTGGTTATGAAAAAAGTCTCAGCGACCAACAAAAACAAACCTTGCTAAAGCATTTCTTATTCAATTGTTTTCAAAGTGCAAAAAACATGGAAGACTGAAGTGGAATTTTTAAAAAAAGGTTTTGATCAATAATGTTTTTGTAACTTTTTGTTATATTTGATCCAACTTGCTAGATTTACCCTTTTTAAGTTCATAGAGTATTCTAAGCAAGATGTTTATGGAACACATTTTCTGATCTTTTTGAAAAATGCAACATGTATGCCAGTTTATTAAAATACATACTTTTTTGGCTAAACTAAGTACTGACATGTTTAGCTCTAATTCAGTGATGGCAAAACCTTTTCCGGAACAAGTACTCAAACCAGAACATGCATGCATGCACGCCGGAGTACTGGAAATCCGAAGACCAGTGGCTGGCACACACATGCCTGTTTTTGGGCCGTTTTCAGGCCTTTTTCCAGGCTGTTTCCCTGGCTGGTTTGGGGTCATTTTTTCAGGCCAAAAACAGCTGAAAAAATGACCTGGATTTTGGCCTTTTTTCAGGCCCTTTTCCAATGCTCCAGCACACGCAAAAGCCAGCTGGCCAGCACGCATGTGCGTTCCAGAAAGCAGAAGAGCAGCTGGCGATGGCGCATGTGCCCATAGAGAGGGCTCTGCATGCCACCACTGTCATGCATGCCATAGGTTTGCCATCACAGCTCTAACTAGTCCTTCCCTTTATATAGTTTCCACTATACTGTTATTAGTATTACTGGCTAAAACAGTGAACTAAAACTGGAAACTTTGGGGAGAAGACTACGTAACGGTACCATAAAAATGGTTAATCTTGCCCTGATCATTCTTATTTCAATCTTAGGTAAGCCTTGGAATTGAAGGAGAATGTCATGTATCTTACAGCTTTGTGCATGAACAGATTAAAAACAAACAAACCAGGGTTTAATGTGTAGATAACTACAACTACTGTAGATTGAAAAGGATCCAAAATTAGTTCTGAGCGTAGCAGGCTTGTATCTGAAATACTGCACTGGATTGGGTTTCTCAAATGTGTATGCAGTGTATTTGTAAGGCATGTGGAGATGTGTGCATTCCTGTTTGTCTGCATAGTTCATGTAAATGATCAAAGGTACTGAGGTCGCTGAAAAACACAACTCCCAGTAAAGGTTGCCCTCTGGTTATTGTGTAAAACCCTTTGTGACCTTATGCCCACCTTAATGGCCTTAAATTATTTTTCGAATGCACAAAATAAGTCTGTGGCCCATTTATAGACAATTGTTTCTACTTGAGAAATCCCTACCAAAGGCTAAATTTTTAATTTGTGATTGAAATTTATAATGGGGCCTTTAATATTTGTATTATTATCATACCATATTACCGATAAAAATATTGCTTGGAAAGCTTAAAAATATTGCTTAGAAAGCTTAAAAATATTGCTTAGAAATCTTAGAAAGCTGTTACAGAATGTAAACAGAAAAGTGGGCTTCTGTTCTGTTTTTAACCCAATATAAAGTTGGGTTAAAAAAAGATTTTTTTTCTTTTATGAAATTACATTGTAGAACCTTAATTCAATACTTCTAGCCTTTGAATGACATACCAGTACAGAAACAATGAAGCTGATGTGAAACATCCTATTTCCAGAGCAGTCTGTAAGATTTGAACCATAAAATAATAAAATCCAGACTTTTGACTTCTTCTCAAAAATTTACAATTAATGTTTAATTAAAATTAAGCAAATAGTAAAAAGCTTAGTGAAACAGTGTTAATATATTTTCCCTATCAAGGTTTATTCTAACACTGTGCTCTAACATGGCCAAAATCATTACATTCAGGTACCAAACTATGTGTCGTAATCTGCACTTTCTGAATCTGAAAAGTGTAAAAGTTTCAATAAGCTATTGCATTTTTCCTAAAATATATTGTATATATTTATATCTATTCACTAAATTTGGGTTATGTCATCAAGTAATGATTGAATTCCTCATGACAACCACTTAACCAAAGTGAAGGTTGGTTTTTTTTAAAGAACACACTACATCAGTTTAGCTAAACATAGTCATCGAAATCTAAATGTATGCTTGGTTCTAAGAATAAGTAACAGAACTGCCATAAAAGACATTTTATTAGCATTTGTTATTGAGAATATTGCACAAAGGTAAGCAAGCTTAAAACCATTCACAGCCTCAGCTCAGATGATGTTATCCTAAACTACAATGTGGCTTGTGTGGTGTGTGTGGGTGTGTGTTTGTTTATTTATTTATTTATCACATTTTTGCCCATTTCTTTCGAAAAGGGACTCTGGACGGGCTACAATAAAACATCAAAATATGAAAACAGTATGTAAAAATTAAAATTAGAATTTAGTGTATTAGACAAGCCAACATTTACTGCTCAACATTCTGTACAAGCTAGCCCACTGTGGTCCATTCAACAAATTATAGGTACATTTAAAAAACAACTGTCGGCTAATATATAAAGCAGACTTATTTTTCTAAAAGAACAGACTTTGCAACTCTTGAAACTTCAGAATGCAAGCATTTAATGTTTGCTTTGTTTTTATTTCTTCTTCCTCACCCTCCCTATACCTTCTTTAGATCTCAATGAATGTGGCTTGAAACCAAGACCTTGCAAACATCGATGTATGAATACTTACGGAAGCTACAAATGTTACTGTCTGAATGGGTACATGCTTATGCCTGACGGATCATGTTCTAGTAGGTTAAGTTCTCATTGTTTCCATTTTTTTAAAAACTGTGGAATTCCTTGGAAGCAGGAGTTAATTTGCCTTAAGCAAAGGACTCTATTAAATGAGACCATAAAACAAAACAAAAAGAAGGAATAACATTCCATTTGTTTTATTTTCACAGGATACAAGAGTCCCTTTTGATGTGACTCACTATTGTCATATTTGGAAGGCAATAGCATAGTAAGAATAAATGATGTTTGTTAAGTTGCAGTATTGCCGTCAGAATTCCGTGGCCAGGTCTTGGCAGTCATTGATTAATCTTCTGACACAGATTGGCTTCTTAGCTTATCTTGGCAGTAGATTCACATCTCCCCTGGTTATAAATATTTCTTGCAGACGGTAATGAAACCATACAAAATAGTTAATCATTGTTGGTCAGACTATGCAAATTATGCATATACATTCAATAATATAAATTTATTTCTTCTTCCTGCTGAACCCAATAATTAATAGGCTATTAATGTAATGCTTAGAAGTCTTGAAGCCAAGGAATTGTATTATATGACTGCCATGTTAGGCAACAAAACCACTAACTACCCCGTTTCCCCGAAAATAAGGCCTCTCTGGATAATAAGCCTAATTGGGCTTTTGAGCGCATGAGCAAAAATAAGCCCTCCATCCAAAATAAGCCCTCCCCTGAAAATATTGCAACACAGCAGCAACCATGAGGTGACCACACTCGCCACCTCCTGCACCTCAAAAATAATAAGACATCTCCGAAATTAAGGCCAAGTGCTTATTTTTTTGGGGAAAAGAAAATAAGACCCTGTCTTATTTTTGGGGAAACATGGTACTCTCTACCCTCAAGTCTATTCTCTATCTCTGATTTCCTCACCACCACCACAGGACTCACAAAATACTTGCCCTGTCCCTCTATCTTACTGTGAGGGATTGTTCCCTTCTTCCAACTCTATTTTTCTTCATTAGGAACTCCCTCCCCACTACACACATTTCAGTAAGTTGACTTTCAGTCTCAGGTGAAACATTCCCTGTATTTCTCTCAGCAGTTATTTCTCTTTTGCTTCTTCTTCTCAATCTTCATTATCCCTGATCAGGTTTAAAAACTTTAAGACTCAACCAGTCAGGCAATTTTGACTTGAGAGGATATCAGAAACAGAACTACCAAAAGAGCTGGTTTCTACTTTCTGCCAAGAATGTCCTTGTAGCCTTTCCAAATATTCAGGCTTGCCCCACCTGTGCTGAGTGTTTGAAATAACACACTACTCTAATTTTTCCTTTCTCCCACCAAGAAAGGATGGGTGGGATAGAGATGTGTAAGTGGCAAGGAGAATGTTTGAGAATCCAGGAAGTAATGGAAAACTGAATGCATTTTCAGAATGATTGGAAGCAGTGATAGATGAATAGAATGGTACCTTATTACTCAACTGCTTTGAGACTTGTCAAATTTGGTACTCAACACATTATGATGCAAAAAAAAATTTCTGGTATATTTTTCCCAACAATCTGGATTCTCATTTTACTGTTTTCAAAAGGATGGAAGGCTGAGTCAATCTTGAGCTGTTCAGGATCAAACTCCTGGAAGTGGGAATGCAGAGAGTTAGCCTGCAATACGGCATTCTAACCACCGCGGCACTACAGGTCTTAATAGTAGAAAGAAAGTTCCACCTTTCTATTATTAAAATAAATTTGACTACTACCTTATTTTTCAGAGTATAAGATGCACCTTTTTCCCTCAAAAAAGAGGCTGAAAATCTGGATATGTCTTATACACTGAATGCAATTTTTTTCCTCCTAAAACTCCGCCCCTTTATCAAAATGGCCATGCATAGCTTGTAGGAGGCTTTCAGAAACCTCCTGGGGGATGGGGAGGGCAGAAATGAGCAAACAATTGGCCGTTTTTTGCTCAATTTTGCCCCCCCCCAGCCCCTAGGAGCACTCTATAAGCTTCCTAATGCCATTTTTTTAAAACAAAAAAACTGGGCCCATTTTTGTGAAAATGGGCTGTTTTTTGCTCGTTTTTGCCCCTCCATCTCCCCAGAAACACTCTACAAGCCTTCTAAAGGCTATTCATGCCCTTTTTTTGAAAAAACAAAATGGACCTGTTTTTGTGAAAAATGGGCTGTTTTTGGGAGGTTTGCAGAGTGCAAAAACTTTTTTTTAAATTTGCCTCTTCAAAATCTTGGTGTGTCATACTCCGGTGCGTCTTATGCTCCGAAAAAAATGGTATATTTTAGTACATTAGGAATGAGAGAAATAACAGAGTTTTCTCTGCAATCAGGAAGGAAAGATCTCAGCAAGCTAGGCACAGCAATGTTTCCATTGGTTTTTTCTGTTGCTAAAGTGCATGGCAATTTTAAAAATAACTTGACTGGAACATTCTGAAGCATTTGATTAGCATATTAATTTCTCCACAGATGCTCTCACGTGTTCAATGGCAAACTGCCAGTATGGCTGTGATGTGGTTAAGGGGGAAATACATTGTCGCTGTCCTTCACCAGGGTTACAGCTAGCACCAGATGGCAGAACATGCATTGGTGAGTCAAAAAATATTTATTATCTCTCTTCCACAAGATGGGGAAATTCTAGGCAGCCTTTCAGAATACGTTTTGTTTGAAGGAGGGAACTTAGAAACTAAAGGAACCTTTATAACAGGGATATCTAAGCTTGGCCACTTTAATACATGCTGGCTGGGGAATTTGGGAGCTGAAGTCCACAAGCTTTAAAATGGCCAAGGTTGGATAGCCCTTCTTTATAATAATCTATTTACTAGGAAATGTTGAGCACATATCACACTTGTATCAAAATAATACTCAAGCAAAATCAAATTCTTAGAAACAACAGTTCTCCATTCCTGATATACTAGTGCAGTGGTCGGCAAACCGCGGCTCGCGAGCCAGGCGTGGCTCTTTGGCCCCTTGAGTGCGGCTCTTCTTCCACCCAGCCACGGGCAGACTCTGGGAGCCGCACGCCCACTTCCCTTCTCCCCCAGTGGGTGGGCGGGCGGGCGGGCGTGGGGAGGACCGAAGGCTGTGGCTCCCTAAGCGCCGCCCAGTCCATCCGTCCGGGTGCCGCACGCCCACCTCCCTCCCAGCCCGTGTGCCGGGCAGCCCTGGAAAGTGCCCCTCGGTGCTTTCTGTGGGCGGCTGTTGCTGCTGCTGCTGCTCCCGAGCCCCGCGACACGCAGTTCTCGCCGTCCGAGCAGCCTGGCTGTCCTGCCCGATGTGTCTGCCTGGCGACCTCGGACGGCGAGAACTGCGTGTCGCGGGGCTCGGGATATATATATATGTGTATATGTATATGCTGGCATTGCTGGCTTCGGGGATTTTCCCGTGTATATAGCATGGAGATGTTATTGCAACGTTTCGACAAGATCTCACTTGTCATCATCAGGCAGGCTTCTGTCTTGTGTTGTTCTGGGTCTGCTGTCAGTTTTTGTGGCTGGGACTCGTTTAATGGCCAGAGCTAGTTTCCAGATGTCTGGCAGGCGGGAGGCATCTCGAGTCCCAGCCACAAAAACCCAGAACAAAACACGACACCATCACCAATCATCCTCAACAAACATCAACTCCATCTACAAATCAGGATGTGACAAATCAGCCAACCAATCCGTTTAAAGCAGCAGAGCCAGCATTCCAACCCCCCCACCTCTACTTATAGAAAAACTGCCACTTCGATCACAGTTTACTCGCAAGAAAACAAAGGCACCAGCCTTATGATGACAGGTGTGATCCCGTCGAAACGTTGCCAAAACACTTTTAATTTTACACAGGAAAAAACCCGAATAAACCAAAACCTACATACCTATACTCATGAAAATCTACAAAAACATATATAGTATAATATATGTGTGTGTGTGTGTATGTATGTTAGGTTTTTGAACTGATCAATAAATAAATCAGGGAGACTAGGATAGATCTATTTCGAGTTATTTAGCTCTCATCAACTAGCCATACCCTTACTGGGATTCGAACCAGGGAAGTATTACATGTGAGGCAGCCGCAATTGCCTCTAGACTACTGGTTCTTATCCTGATCAGCTTAGACAGGAGGATAAGTATATGCTTGTGTTACAACACCCTGTTAAGCCCCAATTAAGGGAGGAAGCAAATATATATTGGTGTTGATCCCTAAAATCTGGTTTTGGAAATGTTCTCTATAAATTATTATGTGAACACATAGTTACATTTGTAATAGTTTCCAGAAACAGTTAATAAAGCTTTTGACAAGCATTGTAGTTTGGATAGGAAGCTTTCCAATGAGTGGATTGAACCAATTCTTTTGAACCAATAGCCATTTTGTGTCCTTGGCTGAACTTGATTTTCAGCATGGAGACCTGCCAATAAAGTTCACTTGTGCAACAGGATAAATTACAATAAATCAGAATAAATTGTGCTTTTGAAAAATACTAGATTTTAGTTACCTCTTCCTAAATTATACATTTCAGCATTCTAATTCTTCCTTTATCACCCCTTGTCTAAAATTCAGAATGTTTTGTACACAATTGTTCTTCACAGGATTTAAGCCTGCTTTTTTATAAAGTTATACCACATTAGGGGTGAGAGATTCCATTTGAAAAGATGGATTTTATGCAGGAAAAGTTGAGTTGTCCTTGCATTCATCTTATAATTTAACTGTAATTTCTGCACAGCACTAATAATGCATAAAATGTCCCAGAAGTCTATTAGCCTTTCAGATTATCTAAGATAAATGTGTTTTTGAATTTGAATACATGAAACTCATTACTACAGATTATTAATGGACTTCTGTTTGTAGATGTGGATGAATGCATCACTGGGAGCGTTACCTGTCCCCGATTCAGGAAATGTGTCAACACTTTTGGAAGTTATATTTGCAAGTGCCATAAAGGCTTTGATTTGATGTACATTGGAGGCAGATACCAGTGCCATGGTAATGAAAATCAGTCATAAAAGAAAACCATTTATAAACATTTGTTGCACCAAAGTCAACTTCACACATTTGAAAAATATAAGTCTGAAAGAGGAGCAGGATTGCTTTGCCTCTCTCTGTCTTCAACTGCCATATGCAACAGGGAAGTTCTGAGGGGATTTGACACCTGTATTTGCCTGAATATTGTCGTCATATTTTGTATAATCAGAGACATCCCTTCTACAAAAATTCATAATCCACGTTTAGCCAAATTTGGAACTTCACTTCAACTGCAGTTCATGAAATGAAGTTGCAACTGCAACTTCATTTCAGGAACTGTAGAATACTTTTCCCCCCTTTTTTTTCCATGTTTTTAATTTTTTAATTTTTAGAAATATATCAAATCAATGTGTGAACAATGTGGTATTTGGGTATCATACATTCTAATACAAGTAAAACTGATAAAGTTAATCATAATAATCACATTCAATCAACTTACGTTTTTCTAATAAAAATAATATATTTATATTAGGTTGCCTTCTATTGTTATTCAATTACTCCATGTTTACTCTTGGTGTTACTTTTATTTTATTATGTAAATGTATACACTAATATTCCCCCTTCTCTTGTTTCCATCACTTATTCTAGCTTTAGTCCTGTAATCCTTTATTAAAAGGCTTTTTCTTTCTATCCTATCTAATTTCTAAACATGTTACCCACCTAAAAAGAGAGAGAGAGTGAGAGAGAGAGAGAGAAAAGGAAAAACAAATCAGAATAACAACAAAAAAGAGACATCATCTATCCATCATCTCTTGCCGACTTCATTACTTTAATTGCTATGGAACTGTAAAATTCTGAGATTACACTCTCTGGGTCTCCACTATAGCCAGCCTTTTGAATTATCAAAATGAACTCACGTTTATCTATGCTAGAACTAAATTGAGAGCTGAAGGACGTAACTTCCTTATCTTCTGTAAAACTCATGATAGCCATTTAGGCTATAGAAGACTTAAAGTCATTATCACCATCTACTGAGCTTATATGGGCTTTTTCTGCCCAGATCTGACAGATCTGAATTATGGAGGAAGTGAAGGGGAACTTAAAAACTAGTTCTATTAGAACTGGGCTGGTGGGGGTGAGGCAATTTTTTGGCTGGATTCAAATATCTCAAAAAGATAAAGTGTGGTTATATTTGATTTTGCATAGCAAAACTGGAAACCCAGCCGCTATGCTTAGTAAACCATAGTTCATAGCTTTTCCCCCAACAATCTAGACATTTAGGATTCAACTTTTAAGATCACCAGATAGCATGGCTATTAATTTCAAGCAATGTGAATTCATCCTATAATATGTGGTTCTTTTTTTGTAGCCTTCAGCATTCTATTATCACAGAAAAGCTTATAAGTCAAAACTCAACTATCTAAAACTTCAAACGTTTTATTATTTTGTTGCTTGTATAAGTCCACTGGGACCTTCTTAAAATTTCAGATTCATTCAAGGCTCTTCAAATAATTTGCCTACTATCTTAATTTTCACCGTTCGCATTTCAGCCTTTTAATACAGCAATGGGATTTATTTCATTTTTTTTTTTACAAGAAAGAATGTTAATTTGAAAATGCAAATGTGCGATTGTAATCATTAAAATGGTATTTGTCTTTTTTCCCCCCTGTTACAGACATAGATGAATGCTCTCTTGGCCAATATCAGTGTGGAGGTTATTCCCAGTGTTACAACACACTAGGGTCTTACAAATGTAAATGCAAAGAAGGGTACAGAGGTGATGGATTAAACTGCATAAGTATGTAATGATCCTTTTAATCTTGTATTCTGAATCCAAAGGAGGCATGGCCTCTTTGTGAAGCTAATTTCTAGATCCATTTGTGGTTATCTCAGTTTCAAGAACACTTGTAAAGAAAAGAAGAGTATTCTGAAAGTTTTAAGAGCCGTAATATTAAGGACTATGAAATTTGGACTACTTAAATCCAGATAACCACTGGGTGATCATAGGGAAACACTGTAAACTCCAAATTTTTGCTGTTATCTGGAGGCCACCTGGACATCTGTACCATTTTGGTAGCCACATTAAAAGGCTGGCGTACAAATATGTTTTTCAAAGTTGGTAGGGTGTGTGTAGTGGTTGGAATACTAACGTTCTGTGATCAGGTAATTTGAGTAATGTATGCACCAAGAAGAATATGCTTTCTTCTATTGAACAAATACCTCAACCAGTTAATTTAGATAATATTTAAGCCCATGCGTATTTGCTTATGCATTTTACAGTTTAAAACTGTGAAGCCTCCACTATATTTACACGCATACACCTGAACAATTTCTGTTACTATGACAATGCAGTAGCTTTCAAGAAAATTCTACAAATTGGTGCTGTCTAGTTTTGTTGGAACTATAGAAGTCCTGTTTATTTTGAAGACTACATATCCAATTTAGGGGAAAAATGCATCCCATTGAATATTTGATAATTCCATATAGATATGGAAATTGTACTTATGAATTAAAGATAAAAAATGATATCCACGGAGCTATAAGCAAGCATTGTAATACTTTATATTGATATCTAGAAATCCTGGGTTTTTGTTTTTTTGTGTGTGTGGTTGCTTTTGTTAGAGTTAACACTGCATCATTTCTTAACTTTGTACATTTCTCGGTTCTTTATTTCCAGGGATTCCTAAAGTTATGATTGATCCATCTAACCCCTATAGTGTGTTTAAAAGCAATTCAACTTTTCTGAAAGGAAGCAGTGGCATGAACAACAGAATACCTGAATCTGGTGGTACAAAATATCCCATCCAATTGCCATATATACCATATGTAATTACACCAAAGTCTTATGTGAAGACAACAGTAAGACCAACCGTGAAACCAACATACAAACCATATACCAGATTGGCAACACAACCTGTCACAACAAGACCAGCTTTCAGGCCAGTGACAAGATCTCCACCAGTGACAAGTCCTCCCCAACAACCCACAGTACTATTTAAGCCTGTAACAACAACAGCAGCAGCAGCAACAACAACAACAACAACGCCAAAAGTAGTAACTCAGGAGCCACTGCCTTTTCCTAGAGAAACTACACCACAACCGGGACCTACAGTTGACAATTGGATCCCAATTGAGCCACAGAAACCCCGAGGAGATGTATTTAGTAAGTAAGGCTAGATTTTCTTATGTGTTCATGTGAAATGTAGTTAATTAAATAACTAAATTCATCAGTCAGGGGGCAGGAATTGGGGAAGAGAGGGAGAAAATGATGGGTTAGGACAAAACTATTCGTGGGGGTTAAACAACATGTTTTTAATATTGATCCACAAGGTGACATTCTAAAATCTAAAATTCTAAATTGTGTCTCAGGGTATTTCCTATACTATCACTATTACTGCTACAAACTACTTTTAAAGAATGGATAGGAATAATCAAAATGAATACATTTATGTCCGATGTGGCAAAAACCTTTTCTCTACTCCTCTTAGTTCAAACCAGGATTATGCACTGAAGGATGGTTTTGTTGTGTTAGTTGCGAAGTCGTGTCCAACCCATCACGACTCTTGTTTCTCCAGGCCCTCCTGTCCTCTACCATTCTCTGGAGTCCATTTAAGCTCACGCCTACTGCTTCTGCGACTCCATACAGCAACCTCATTCTCTGTTGTCCCTTTCTTCTTCTGCCCTCAATCTTTCCCAGCACCAGGCTCTTCTCCAGTAACTCCTTCCTTCTCATTAGGTGGCCAAAATATTTGAGTTTCATCTTCAGGATCTGGCCTTCCAAAGAGCAGTCAAGATTGATCTCCTCTAGGACTGACCGGTTTGACCGTCTTGCAGTCCAAGGGACTTGCAGGAGTCTTCTCCAGCACCATAGTTCAAAGGCCTCAATTCTTTGGTGCTCATCCTTTCTTATGTTCCACAGCTATACATTGCAACTGGGAGGATGGTTTTAAAAGCACATAATTATTTGGAATATTGTATCACAAGATCTTATTTAACTTGATGTTCTCCTGATGCTCAAAATAAGATTTCCCATACTGTCACAAACATTTATGGAGAATAAAATAATCTATAGTAGCTAATCTTGATAATTCAACTATCAGAAGCAATGTGAATATTATGTGCTAAGCGACACACTCGTTGGGGATGCTGTTATTTTCATCATGTTTTGTTTGCATGTTGACTTCCCTCCAATATTGGGCATTTGTTCATTGTAGGAATAGAATGCTGGATATAGATTATGGTCCGTTCTAGGAAAATCTAGATCAACATGTGCAATCATAACAGATGCACATTTGAAAATTGAATGGAATGCTGTGATATGGGAAATTTGGCTATGAATTAAATAAAAAAAAATCAATACCAAGTACGTAGCAGGTTAATATTTTGGACCCAAGTTTAATTTAGTTTTTGAGAGACATGTTGTTCATGAAGATTCTCAAAGCCATCTTGTGGCTACTTGCTCAAGAATCTAATGGAAAGTCACGTTAAAACTAATTGTTGATTTCTGCTTTATGAAATCTGCTCATCAAATGGGAGGGATTTATGCTTCGTGGTTCCAAAGGTGCACCTTCGTTAGGGAGCATCATTTAGAGAGATGCTTTACAAATGTTGCAGTACTTTCATGCCAAGCCAGCTTCATGCCACAAATTACATTTGATGACTTGCATGTTTTGGAATGCAAGCCAAGAAATACTCCAGTGCTCTGTTTCATCTTTAGCATCACAACTGATGTTAATTATAGAGTTTGTAGTGTATCTTGAAATGTCTTTGGTGCCTAGAACAGTTACATTGCATAGCTAATAGAATATGAATTTTGTTATCTTGCATGGACAAGTGCATTCCTGAATAACTTTGGGAGTGATTTTGGCTGTATTTCAGCAACTCCTAGTAAAATACTTTCTTAAAAAGTTTTCTTCCTCTCCAAAAAGAAAGTTTGTTTGAATCTCCCACCTTTAATATATATTGTAGGTATAAAGTCTTCATAAGTTAGGGGCAGAAAGCGCAGCAGTTAAGCTTACGAAAGATGAAGATGTTATCTAAGAATATCCAGGATTTTTTTAAAAAAAAATATGTCTTACATCATAATTTTCTGTAAGAATTATTGAGGGTTCTTAAAAATTATTTTGTAAACATTGTTACTAAACATTTAGGCTAGGACTCTGCCACCCAGAGTTGTTGGATACAAGATGGTCAGCAAATAAAATTTATAAATAAATACTGTAAATAAATCCAACAAATGAAAAAGTAAATAATATGTAAATTGTACAGATATCATTGTTTTGTTCTCCATTGCTCATATTGTCTAATATGCGATGTGAGTGGATGCTTTCTTTGTATTTATGATAGAAAAAATCTGAACTATGACTGGCAATATGGCACATTCACAAAATAGTTAATGTTCAGGAAAACCTGTTAGAATATTTACAATCCCAGCACTGTCCCACTCTCTCCTGAAGTGAAGATGGATTCATCACATCTGATTCTGAAGGTCCCTAAAGATCTGGTTATGCCAGGAGGCCTGAGGCCGCAGGAGACAGGTGAACTAATGAGGTAGCTCCATCATTATTAACATCCCTGAATCTATCAGTCTGGTTTTTAGTGTTTTTTACAGTTCTTTAATTATTTTATTATTTTTAATAAATTTTAGTTTTTTTTAATGATGTTTTGTTTTAGTTTTGTTGTATACCACCCAGGTTCCCTTGCTTGTGAGATGGATGGTTATATAAACTACAGATAGATAAATGGATGGATGGATGAATAGATGGACAGACAGACAAACAGACATAAACCGATGTAGAAAAGATGTGGAGACTCTAGAAAGAGTGCAGAGAAGAGCAACAAAGATGATTAGGGGATTGGAGGCTGAAACATGAAGAACAGTTGCAGGAACTGGGTATGTCTAGTTTAATGAAAAGAAGGACTAGGGGAGACATGATAGCAGTGTTCCAATATCTCAGGGGTTGCCACAAGGAAGAGGGAGTCAAGCTATTCTCCAGAGCACCTGAGGACAGAACAAGAAGCAATGGGTGGAATCTAATCAAGGAGAGAAGCAACTTAGAACTGAGGAGAAATTTCCTGACAGTTAGAACAATTAATCAGTGGAACAACTTGCCTCCTTAAGTTGTGAATGCCCCAATATTGGATAACTATTTGTCTGAAGTGGTGTAGGGTTTCCTGCCTAAGCTGGAGAGTGGACTAGAAAATCTCCAAAGTCCCTTCCAATTCTGTTATTCTATTCTATCTGAAAAGCTAAAATCTAGACACTATAAAATATTTTCATTTGATGCAACAGAATCGCAATATTTCTCCTATCCTACTTCTCTTTAATTATGCTTGCATACATACAGTACATGTTAACCATACAATTCCATTTTAGTCCAATATTGAATTTGGACAATACGTAAATAATAAATCAAATAAGTTGTTGCTATCCATTCCTTTCTATCAATATTGATACACCTTAAAAATTTCTCTACCCATTTTCCTGTTTTTAATAAGCATTACACCTAGGTACACAATTTCATTTACTGTCTCTAATCTTTCATCATGTGCATATCTTGCAATCATTCATTCAGTTTTCCAGAATTTAATATATAGCTTCTTATCTTCAAATGATAAAATGCTCTATTAAAATCAAGGACTGAGTTTGTAATACAGTATATATATTTTCTGTTTACCATGCTGTATAAACATATCCACTGGCTTGTAAATCATGTTTTTTGGGGGGGCAGGATAGGTCAGAGAGCCAGTTTGGCATAAGGGTTAAGACTTCAGGCTAGAAACTGGGAGACTATGAGCTCTAATTCTGCCTTAGACCCAATACCAGCTGGGTGACTTTGAACCAGTCAGTTTGCCTCAGTCCCTGGAAGGAGGCAATGACAGAGCTTCTGAAAAACATTGCTAAGAAAACTGCATGATGTGTCCAGGTGGCCTCTGAGAATTAAATATAAGTGAACAGAAAAAAAAGGAAATACATGCACTATATTGGGTTAAAAACAATTCACACGCACACACATTTTGTCTCAAAATAGTACATATTATAGCCTGTGGAAAGAGAACATATCAAGTTGGAACAGGTTTGGAACTCACAATGTAAGTTTCTGACTGCATTTCTAAATCTAAGCAAATGTTTTCCTTCAAAATGAAGAGCAGTGAAATTAACTATACTCAGGCTTTTGAAAGTGCTTACAACTGACAGTGGTTTTCCTTTCCAATTCCATGTGTGTAGATGGTCCTGCTTCATAATGGATAAACATTAAACTTTGTCACTTTCTGTTTAGCCAGGCAGACTAGGATGAGCTTGGAAGAACTGGAAATGCTTTGCCTTATCAATTGATTATGCATCCTCGTCAGCATCTAGTCTTAATAACCCCACGTGTAGACATCCACCAAAATAATCTGCTCCCATTTTTTTTTAAATCATATTTATATCCCGCCCTTCTCCACGAAGGACCCAGGGCGGCGCACAGGAATTTATAAAACATACAAAACAATCAATACAAAATTTAAAAACATATTAAATTACAATCCTATGCTAAAACCAATTAAAATCCCCAGTTTAAAGCTATCTAAAATAGCCCCGACGGGAGGTTAGGCTAGGCTGGCTTGTTGAAAAAGATGTGTCTTTAGACACTGGCGGAAGAGGCGGAGGTCCGAGATGGTACGCAATTCAGGGGGTAGGTCGTTCCAAAGGGCAGGGCCCGCCACAGAGAAGGCTCTTCCCCTGGGTGTCGCCAGTCGGCATTGCCCGGCCGACGGCACCCTGAGAAGGCCCTCTCTGTGGGAGCGGATCGGCCGAATTTTAAGTTTTCAGGTTTCCTAACAATATACTTATCCTGCTGTAATTACGTATATCCATGCACCTTTGTTGTTGATCGTTTTTTTCTTTCTTGTCATCAACTTGGTAATAATCAAAATGTCAATCAAATTTCAACTTTCATCTGTACAGGTCATGTGAATAGAGATTATCTTCTAAAGTATCTTGGATGTTGACATCTCTACCATACAGTATTTCACTGAGCTTCCATCCTGGTTTTCTTCTTCTTCTCTGAATCATTTACCTTGTGACCTTTAGCATACCAATTCAAATGAGAGATTTGCTATTGTTCTTTGAAAAGACCGTACACCTCCTTCATCTTCCCATATTGCTACTGTCTAGTATCGGGGCATGCTTCCTTCAGCTAGGCAGCTGGGATGACCTTTATACCATAGATGAATTATCATACCAGCGTTTATTTTTGGTATAGATTCCTTGTGTTTTTCGTTCATACCCCCAGAAACTTGACTACCAGAATGAGGTGAAATAACAGGCTTGGGAGGGGAAGGAGAGAAAAGATGGCCTGCTAGTTAGAAATCCATTAATTTGCTTAGAAATGCAAGGATGCTTAATTAATTGAGGAAACCCTTTTAATGAATCCATTAAATGTTAACTAATAAATCACTCAAATTAATTCATTCTGCAGTCTTCTCCTTTTTATATATAGCTAGGTGCTTTTTACCTACTGTGGTCTTTAGTGCAGAATAGTGAACTCCTCAGTGGCTAAGACACTGAGCTTGTTGATCATAAGGTCGGCAGTTCAGCGGTTCGAATCTCTAGCACCGCATAATGGAGTGAGCTCCTATTACTTGTCCTAGCTTCTGCCAACCTAGCTTTTTGGAAGCACGTAAAAACTGCAAGTAGAAAAATAGGGGCCACTTTGGTGGGAAGGCAACAGCGCTCCATGCACCTTCAGTGTTGAGTGGTGCCGGCCACACGACCATGGAGATGTCTTCAGATAGCCTGGCTCTTCGGTTTAGAAATGGAGATTAGCACCGCACCCTAAAGTCAGGACCGACTAGCACTCATTTACGGGGGAACCTTTACCTTTATAGCCAAAGGAAAAGGATTTTTTTCTGTAAAGGCTTCATTATACTATACATATCAGCATAGGCTTATTGCCCCAATCCTGTAAGATCCTACGCATGTCTGCTCAGAAGTTAAAAATCCAGACTGTAAATCTTAAAGAATTACAACCTTAATATCAAGGGCTCAACACTCAGGTTTTTTGCTGGTTTCTCTGGGAAATATTAGTTACACAGCACAAACAGTTTGGCATTTAGAGATATTGATATGAGTAGTCTAAAGCTATCATAATTGCATGTTATTCTTTAGTTGTTGTACATGAAATCAAAGGCCCAGCTCTACAGTTGCCATGTGAAATTCCTTTCGTGTTTTGGATTACATCAATTTGTCAAGCTTTCATGTGGCTAATGGCCTAAGGCATTATTCTTTCAAAAGATTTAGATCCTTTTGTAGGCCTAGCTCCAAATTAGGAGGAACTTTGAGATAAAAGTTGTGGACATTAAAGGTAATTTTAAATTTAAATGTGTTGATGCTACTATTATTACAAAGAATTAGATTTTTTCCCCAATTAAATTATTATTTCATAATGATTTAATTGGGATAGATGTTCTCTCTACTTACCTGTAGTATGTATATTGCTTGCCTCTTCTATAGTATCGTCAACAAGAATTTAGCTTTAGGAAGCATACTTTTTCATGCATAGATCTGGATTCCTAACAAATCAACAAAGTTTATGATGACCATGTATAAGGATATATGTTACATACAGTGAGGGTTAGGTTTACTATACAGGTAATTCTTGGCTTAAAACCACAATTGGAACCAGAACCCCTGTCTTTAAGCAAGACAATCATTAAGTGGGTCACACTAGTTTTTGTTACCTTTCTACCATGGTTGTTAAACGAATCACACAATTGTTAAGCAAATAACATAATAACAGAGTTGGAAGGGAGCTTGGAGGGTGTTTTCTAGTCCAAACCCCTGCTCAAGCAGGAGACCCTATACCGCGGATTAGCTCTGGAGCCGCATGTGGCTCTTTCATCCTGCTGCAGCTCCCTGTTGCCAATAATCTGCACAATTGATAGGGCTTTCAGTTAGGTAGAGGAAAAAGGATGCTGTGCTAGAAGGAGACTATGGTGAGGGAACCAGATTTCCTATCAGCTCCAGAATTGAACGGGGAGCTTCCAGTTAGGACCTCTCAGACTTTTTGAGTGTTTAAGGTTGCCAACCCCTGCCCTATGCAAATAGTCATCCAAGCTCTTCTTAAAAAATTCTAATAATGGAGCACCCACACTGGCATTAACTTAACTTTGAATCAGAAGCAAAGCTTTGTCAAAAACTGATTGGGAAGGATTCAAATGACAATCACATGAACCCAGAATGCTGAAACCATTGTAAATACATGCTGGTTGCCAAGCATCCAAATTTTGATTACATGATTACAGGGACACTGCAACAATCGTTAAGTGTGAGGATTGGTTGTAAATTATTTTTTTCAATCGTGTCATAACTTTGAATGGTTGCTAAACCAATAGCAATAGCACTTAGGTTTACATACCACTCCATAGTGTTTTACAGCACTCTTTGAATGATTTATAATGTCAACATATTGTCCCCAACAATCTAGGTCCTCATTTTACTGGAAGGATGGAAAGATGAGTCAACCTTGAGCATCATCAGGATTGAACTCCAGACTGTGGGCAGAGTTAGCCTGCAGTACTACATTCTAACCACTGTGCTACCAGGGATCTAAACAAATGGTTGTAACACAAGCATACTTGTAGTAGCTGATATAAATTGGATTCCAAAATGTCTAGTTGCCAACTCCATACAGTTTTACTCTAGAGAAGGTTTAAGAGAAAAGAGAAAAGTAGCGGTGGTCACTGTAGCTAGCAGCCTCCTGTTCTCCTTTTCCCTGTAGAAAATCCATCTGTTAATTGTTATTGGAGAAACTAAAGAGAAATTCAGAGGAATATTGCAGGATTGGGATTTAATCATTCCTGCATATGAAGTAGAGCAGGAACAGTCCCTTTCCTTTTCCAGAAAAGTTTAGCCATTAGAGAGGAGGGATTTTCCTGGAAAGGGAGAAGGTCTACAGGCAACTGATTTTCCAGTCTTTGCTAGAACAAGTTTGCTATTTAAAATGGTTCATAGGATGGGCATGTCAGGGTTCCAAATAGCATCCTCCGTTAAATAGGAATACAGTGATCCCTCGTTTTTCGCGGCTTCATGTTTCGCGGCTTCAGTGCGTCGCGGGTTTTTCAAAAATACAGAATAGAAAAAAAATGCATTGGTAGGAGGCAAGCGCCCCCTAGTGCTTGCTTTAAACAATGTCCACCAACTCAAATTTCCGGTATAGTGTATTGCGAATCCTACTTCGCGGTTTTTCAGTTTTCGCGGAAGGTTCCCGTCCCCATTAACCGCGAAAAACGAGGAATCACTGTATGTAGAATATGTTTGAATATCTGGCAGGCTTGAGGCCCAATACAAAGATGGCTTCCAAGCCTGACAGTGCATTTTGTCTTTCATGTCTTAATTTAAACACATAAATGCATGCTGTACAAAATAATGTAAAATGAAACTATTGTGCCTCACATTACATCATAGTGGGGGATACTAAAGATCAAAAGTCATAACCAGATACCAAATAAAACCCGTCACATATTAGATGTTCTGGCCTGCGTCTGAACAGTTACAATTAAAAAACAAAACTATCTCCATGAATTATCTGGGCTTTGGCATCATTCAAGTTTTTCTTTTTAGTGGCGACAACAGCAGATGTTCCACATTTTTTCTCCCCAATAAAAAGGTTCTTTACAAATATATTTTTCTGCAATACTTTTAAGGGCCGGCTAAATACTGATATTTTATTCAAGGTGTTTTTTTTAATGATTCATTTCTTCCATCAATTTAAATATCAGAAGTTGATTTTATTATTTACGTCTTGTTTTTGTATCAATTATATTTATTGAAAACGACCTTCCATCATTTTAAATATCAGAGGTTGATTTTATTTGTTACTTCTGGTTTTTAATATCAATTATATTTATTGCTAACTTGCAGGTTGTGCTGACAGCACATATATCTAAGAAATAAATAATGCTTTGTGCCATTAAAAATATAGCAGGGGTGTCAAACTGGCGGCCCGCGCCTCTGATGCATCATTCGCAGGCCATGCCCACCCCAGCTCAGTGAAGGGGAAAAATGGCGTGATACGTCACGTTACATCAACCTGACGAGTTTGACCCCCGTGCTCTATAGTCTTTTTCATGAGTCATTGCAGTTGATTGTGGCCTCTATAATTATTACTTAGCTGAAATCCTTGTGTTTCTTACAAGCTCACCCAAATGGCTTTTGCAGTGAAGCTTGACAATAGGCTGGTAGGTAATCTATGTAATAATCTGCGGTTGACTTCCTTCTCTGTTTTATTGTTTCTTTTTTAACGGCTTGATGGTTTCCTCTACCAGTTCCCCGCCATCCTGGAGAGAGCAATCATCTCTTAGAAACGTTTGAAATTGAACAAGGGATAAGTGCCAATGAAGATGAAGCAAATGATGATCCAGGTAAGCATTTTGTCACTTTGGATCTAGCTAGCATTCTAGAAAGCCCTGTTAAGACATAAGCATTACTGTTTGTTATGTACCACATTCCTAAGAATATGTGTTCCACCGAGCATATGTGTACTTTAATACTTATGGGTACAAACCAGTTGTGCTTGCAGTATAAAATGAGAACTCTACTTACTGAAAGCCATTCCTTGAATTCTGAGAAAGTACAAAATGTAAATATAAAGTATATATAAAGTAAATATATATTATATATTATAAGACAGGCTAATTACTGATATTTTATTCAGATTTTTAAAAAATGATTCATGTCTTCCATCCATTGCATACATACATACACACACACACACACTTACTTACTATATATATATATATATAATTGTTTCACAACACCCTGTTAGAGCCCCAATTAAAGGAGGAGACATACTGTTTCCTTTTCTGCCTTTCGGCTCATCACCAGAGACCATCTAGATAGAAAGCCATGAGTTCCGTTGTATTAATTTTTTTAATATGTGTGTTAGTTTTATGAGCTGATCAATAAATAAATCAGAGAGACTAGAATAGATCTATTTCGAGCTTTTTAGCTGTCATCAGCTAGTCATACTCTTACTGGGATTCGAACCGGGGCTGTATTGCATATAAGGCAGGAGCCTTTAAACCATTCAGCCAGCCTGGCTCTCCCAATTGCATCAGCTGAGACAGTTTAAAGACTCCTGCCTGATATGTCTCAGCTGATGCAATTGGGAGAGCCAGGCTGGCTGAATGGTTTAAAGACTCCTGCCTGATATGCAATACAGCCCCGGTTCGAATCCCAGTAAGAGTATGACTAGCTGATGAGAGCTAAATAGCTCGAAAGAGATCTATCCTAGTCTCTCTGATTTATTTATTGATCAGCTCATAAAACTAACACACACACACACACACACACATAAATAAAATATAAAGCATATCTTCTTTCCCAAATTCCTCAAAATATTGATCTTTGCAGCACTACTTCAATTGCAGCTTCCCACTTCAGTTGCAAGAATTCATGATTTTAAAATCTAGAACACTTCCTCTTTGTGCACCAAATTTGGATGGGATGGGTATTTGTGGTATGATAGAATGAAAGTAGTAGGATAACTCTAATGAAATCTACACAACTTTATAATTTGCCCCAATGTGGCAAATTTTAACTAAATTGGGTAACCCATACTTTTCTAAAAGTAGAAATGAAGAGAAGAGCACAGCAAGAAAATGGCTTAGAATTCCTTTGTCTTCATCAACTAATGGATTAATAAAAGCTTCTCCTTTTTGCAAATGTGATTGATATATTCTTTACATTATTTGTGTGAACAGTGACTACACATAATAACCTCATGCTTAGCTTAGCCTCTACCAGTCTAGTAACTTCAAACTTTTGGAATGAAAGTCCCAGCATGTTTACAGAGGAGTGAGTTCACCTGCCTCAAGTCTGAAGGCTTTTTTCTTGATCTCTGTAGGTCTTCTGATTCATAGTTGCAACTTTGATGGTGGCTTATGTCGATGGATCAAGGAAAGAAACGATGATTTACACTGGGAACCTGTTAAAGACTCCTCAGGTATTGCTTGATTTCCTTCCCTTTAAGATAGTGCTATATGATAAGCAAAGAATCAGAAATAAGAAAAAAAATCTTGGTATATAGTTTCTGGCAATTGATTTATTTGGCATTGAGGAGTGTTAGAATATAAAGTTTTATTTTAGCTTTCCTATGTATGTAAATTTTCAAGGGCCATTTTCTTTGGACTGTTCCCTAAATGGAAAAATTTGAAAAGCAGTGTGTGAATGACATGGTAATACCCCTTAAGGCAATTTTCTTACATATTCATTCATATTTTTGTTCCTAAATCATATTAACATTTACTTCTTTTCTTTGTAATTTACAATGCTTGATGAGAGCTGTATAGCTAAATCTAAATACTGTATGTATAGCCCATTATGAAGCTGAAGCTTGGGAAAACTACTTACTAATAATTTGTGATTCGGAATACAGTTTTATATAATTAGTTGCACTGAGACATCTCAAGTCACTTGAATAGTGCTTGGAAAAGAATCTCTTTGGGCATCACAACGAAATAATATAACCATACTACAAGTACAGTATGGACAGTATATACGGAAAGCTAGCTAAGATGTTATGCCTTTTAATGCTATGTCTTTGTTTTGTTAGTACAACATTTGTATAAAAGTATACATTCTTTAGAGAACTTTTCTAACTTGAAATATTAAAAATAAAATCAAAATCTATCTATCTATCTATCTATCTATCTATCTATCTATCTATCTATCTATCTATCTATCTATCTATCTATCGCCTTTAGGGTAGACCATATCCTGGATAAATAATGTATAAATAATTTAAAATAAATAAATCAATTCAATGCTGCATTCACATTACTTACAGTGTTACAGCTGGGTGGTCAGTATTCACCTTTTCTGGCAGCCACAAATTTAATTTCTTATTATCATGTTCCTTTTTTCAAGAGCATGTTGAAATAGTTTGTTTTCTCCTCCCACTTTGTTTTAAACAGGTGGACAATACTTATCTATTTCTCAACCCAAAGGGAAGGCAGGTCGATTTGCCCGCTTGGTTCTCCCACTTGGCCATTTAGCTCGCTCCGAAGATCTGTGCTTATCCTTTAGGCATAAGGTGTCTGGATTACACTCTGGTTTGCTTCAAGTCTTTCTAAGAAAGACTGGTATCCATGGGCCAGCAATTTGGGGAAGGAACAGAGGTCATGGCTGGAGTCAGACGCATATAACGTTGAAAGGACCTGGCATCAAAAGTGTGAGTACAATTTTGGGATCTAAGCGGGAAAAAATAAATACAGAGAAAGAGAGAGAGAGCACACAATATTATTTATATTTAGTATATTCAATAGAGTTACATTTCTTTCTATTAATCTGTATATGAATGTCTTGATTGCTTAATGTTAATTAACAAAATAGTATCTGTATTGCACCTTTTTCTATGAACCATGATAAAAATTAAATCATCTAACATCTTAATCATTATGCTTTCTAATAAATATCTTCCCCGCTCTCCCCAGTATTGGATTAAATTCCCTGTTGTGTTATTTTATGGATTGAGCTTGAAACATATAAAGCATATCTTCTTCCCCAGATTCCTCAAAATATTGATCTTTCCACAATAACCATTTTTCTTCAGGTATTGATTAGATTTGAAAGCACTACTTCAATTGCAGTTTCCCACTTCAATCATAAGATTTCATGATAAAAATTCAGGTTGTGCCTGAAAACACTTCTGTGGTTCTCAGAATACTTAAGAAGTATTTGATAGACAAGAAATAATAAACAAATATAAAATGGCTAACTTATCGTGAAATATAATAGACATTTGTCAAGGAGAATACAAAATAAAATCAAAAGAGCAATTGACAGAGAGACAGTTGCAGTGGTGGGTTGCCAATGTTTTTACTACCAATTCTGGTGGGGGGCATGCTCGCGCGCAACACTTTTGCACATGCGCAGAAGGGTCCGGGTGGGTGGGTGCAGCTTCCTGCTTCTGTTACTACTGGTTTGGCCAATTCGAACTGAACCAAGAGCAACCCATCTCTGGAGAGTTGCCAATGGTTTTCTTATTTACAGTTGATAGAAATAGTTAAATTAGACAAAAAGGAGTTTATTATTTTGAATATTGTAAGACAGAGTTTGAAATGGAATTGTGTACAAAAAATGGACCTGGAATTTTAAAATGTATACACTTCCATTGAAATTTGAAACAAAGCAAATGAAAGCATGATGAAAATAATTACTGTATAAAGGGAGTTAAACTTTTGAGAGTAATATACATATGGAACAATAGGTTAAATTAGTGGTTGAAAGAAGTGAAATATAATTACATTATATTATAATGTTAAAGGTAATTTTTACAAAATTATGTACTGTTGGTATATGATAGCATAAAAATTGTCTAGAAGTATAGAAATGTATGAAAGCATTACAAATACATGTTGTAAATATGAACAGCAGAGACATTTCATCATATATACGAGACCGCCTCCTGCTCCATACATCCCTTCGTCCGGTCCGCTCCCACAGAGCGGGCCTTCTCCGGGTGCCGTCGGCTGGGCAATGCCGGCTGGCGACACCCAGGGGAAGAGCCTTCTCTGTGGCGGGCCCGGCCCTCTGGAACGACCTACCCCCCCGACCTTCGCACTATCTCGGACCTCCGCCTCTTCCGCCAACGTCTTAAGACGTACTTATTCCAACAAGCCGGCCTAGGATAGCCCCCCGCTTCTGACTTTTTAAATATAAATTATAATTTGGTTACGGTTTTAATAATGGGTTTTAGCACGGGTTAATTAATTTAATATATTTTTAATTGATGTATATTGTATTTATGGTTTTATATAATGCCTGTGCGCCGCCCTGGGTCCTAACAAGGAGAAGGGCGGGGTATAAATTTGATAAAATAAATAAAAATAAAATATTTGGTGGACATGTAAAAAAATCCTACAATACTGTGGATTCAAATATATAGATTGATTTTAAAGATTTTAAAGATGAATATTCAATTGAGACCAAAGGTCTTTCTTTTGAGACCAATGGACCAACATTTGGAAAAATTAAGGGAACCTTGCATATGATAACCGCAGCAAAATTACTGCACGTCATCATATGGAAAGATTGGTAGATTGTTTTGTAAGGGTGTTCTTTAACTCTCTTTCGAAAAAATCCCATGTTGATCTCCATGAAGAAATTATTGCAATTTTTTTTCAGTCTAACAGCCAAAACAATTGCACACAACTTGTAGTTGGTATTATTCAATAATGATATAGACTTATAGTTTCCTGTTAAAGGCAAATTTTGTCCCTCTTTGATGTTAGAATGATGTTAATGTTCTATTGGCCTCTTTCCAATTCTCTGGCATCTTTCCTCCCTGTAAGATTAATCATGCTTTGTAAAGGTTGTAAAAGTTCATCCTCAAATCATTTATAATAAGAACCTGATCATTCATCTGGTCCAGGCACCTTTCCTAATTTAATCTTTTTAGAAACCTCCCTTACTGTTATAAATCCATTCATAATCTGTGATTAACTTAGAGCTAAACCTGAATAAATGTACATCATAAGTAAATGCAAATGTATTTGGCTCCTTTTATAGTACCGTGTTTCCCCAAAAATAAGACAGGATCTTATTTTCTTTTTTTTTTCTTTTTTTTTATTGCAAAAGTTTTATTGAGTTTTACAAATTTTTTAGGTAGGGTAGGGTAAGGTGAAGTAAAAAAATATTTTGAGAACTTTCACGTCGAGATCGTTGGCCCCTCCGGGGCTTCTTTAACAAAACATTGATAATACATATTTCAATAGTACTACAAGGTGAAGAAAAATGCATACATCATTATAAATTCTCAATTCTACGCTGGCAATCGTGTACAAACATCCAGACAAAAGTTATACTGTATTAATAATAAAAGTCATTTTTTAGATCTAAGTCTCTTGGCAATTGTGTCTTCTTGTTCTCCTCTCTGACCCCCAGTGGGCGGGGCCGTGGCCCCCTCCGCTCCTCCTGTTTCTTCCCCCAGGATGGAGGAATGTTTTTTAAGAAAGGCTTCCACCTCAGCAACTGTTTTAATCCTTACTCTTCCTCCTTCCCAGAAGACCAACATCCCTTCTGGCATCACCCACTTGAACCAAATCCCCTGGTTAAACAATTTTTTAGATAAGAAGGAATATTTCCTCCTCACCTCTCTAATCTTTTTCGAGATCTGCTTCAGGATGGCGACTTCCTTTTGTTGGTACATTAACGGACCCTCTCTCTGCGCCCTCAATATTCCCTCCCTGGTAGACCTTCTAACAAATTTAATATGTATCTCTCTGGGTAGTTCATTTATCCTGGCATATGCTGAATTTATTCTATAAACCAGGTCAATGTCCCCCCTGATCTCTTCCTTGGGTTTGTGTAAATAGTCTGCTAAGGATCTTATTTTCTTTTGACACATGAAATAAGCGCTTGGCTTTATTTTCAGGGAGGTCTTATCATTTTTGAGGTGCAGGAGGCGGTGAATGTGGTCACCTCATGGCTGCTGTATTGCAATATTTTCAGGGAGAGCTTATTTTCGGGAAGGGCTTATTTAAGCGCATGCACTCAAAAGCGCGATTAGGCTTATTATCCAGGAAATTTTCAGGGAAACAGTATTCCTATTGAAAAATATTCCATATTTCTCTGAACATCCTACATCAGTGGTAGTCAACCTGGTCCCTACCGCCCACTTTCATGGTGGGCGTTAGGGGCTTTGTCCGATACTGAAGCACTTTCCTTTTTTTAAGTTTAATTGACTTCCCTACTTTATAAATTACCATTATTGTGGAACCGGCGGGTGATTAAATTTTTTAAATTAAATTAAATTAAATTTAATTTAATTAATTTAATTTAATTTAATTTAATTTAATTTAATTTAATTTAATTTAATTTAATTTAATTTAATTTAATTTAATTTAATTTAATTTAATTTAATTTATTTCAATTTGTATACCGCGCCTATCTCCATCGAGATGGACTCACAGGGGAATTAAAAAAAACACAATAAATAACAGCAAATACAATAACAATAATTAAAAAGAATTAAATTAAGAAACCTGTGCTAAAAATTCCCATTAATAAAAATCCACCATCCATTTACCCATTGGCTAGAGCTGTATTGCACCTGAGGTCTAAGCTCTAAGCTAGACCAGCTTGCTGGAAAAAGTATGTCTTGAGTGAGCGGCGAAAGAGGGGAAGGTCCGTGATGGTACGAAGTTCAGGGGGTAGGTCGTTCCAGAGGGCCAGCCCTGCCACAGAGAAGGCCCTACCCCTGGGTACCGCTAGCCGGCATTGACCGGTGGTTGGCACCCTGAGGAGGCCCTCCCTATGGGAGCGAATCGGTCGAAGGGAGGTATGTGGCAGGAGACGGTCCCGCAAGTAACTAGGGCCCGAGCCGTGGAGCGATTTAAAGATGGTGACAAGCACCTTGAAGCGCACCCGGAAGGCGACCAGTAGCCAGTGCAGCTCGCGCAGGAGAGGTGTTACGTGGGAGCTGTTGCTACTAACAGAGATACAAAAGTGGGCGGTAGGTATAAAAAGGTTGACTACCCCTGTCCTAGATCATATAATAAATGAAAGGAACAGCAGTCTATAAACTGAAAGTTGCCAAATTCATACATTACACTTATCCAAAATGCAGGGTTGCTTAGTATAATGTGTGAGTATAATTGTTGTGTTTCATAAATCATGGTTCATAGCTTGGTGTTATATATAGCTAAAGCCATTATTACATATTAACTTACCTTAGCGATACATGAACTCAATTAATCTCATATATCTTTATTTCCCCCCCCCCCAATTTTTCCTCTCTCAGGTTATTTTTAAAGGAGAAAAAGGAAAAGGAAGAACTGGGGAAATTGGTTTGGATGATATAAGTTTGAGGAAAGGCCGATGTGCTCAGGACCATTAGTGGTACAGATGGGTGATGAGAACAGACTTTTGTTGTCCATAGATATTATTTGAGACACGTGGATGATCGATAACTTCTCTTTGTCTTTGTGAAATCACAGTGGATCTCCATATAAATAATTCAAATTTCCTGTAATAGCAAAGAAAGCTTAAACAGAAAGGCGATTAACATTGGTGAACGTTGTCTGTGCTTTAGGAGGCTCTGAATGGAGGATATACACATGTCCTTTATGAAGAAAAGACTGCCGAAATGTCCTCAAAAAGAGTCAACATCTGAATCCATGTCTTCTTTGTGTATTCCATTGATTGATTATGGCTCCTTTTGTGTCACAAGCTGAAGATACTCATTATTATTGTATTGCGTCAATTTTTAAACGAGTGTTTTGTGTGTTCCTGTGTGTATAAATAACATTTATCCCGTTATCTTATTGCAAAAGGCAGTTAAAGAGTAGCACTGCAACTCTTAATATAGGTAGTGCTGTGTTCTGTATAAATATGTATTATTATTGTTAATGTATTTATATATGTTGTATATTTGCAAACTTTAGGTCTAAGAGGAAATAACATTTGCACACAATATAGTTAAACCAGCAAAAGAAGGCGGTAGTTCAATAGCAAGTTCTTTTTAAAATATATAAGATCCGGCAATGTTCCTTGCCTTTCTATACTCAAACTAAAATATTTTACACAATTGAAAAAATGAGTATAATGTAAGTATTACCAGATTCAGGAGAATTAGACTTCAGCAATCCTTTTCTGAAAAGAAAAGCGTTCATGACTGGTATCAGTAGCACAATTTAGCCTTGATGGATTTTTATTTTTTTAATATACTAGCTGATAACCCGATATGTATTTATCCCAATCCTGTATTAAAAGGAGCTCCCTTGTGGAGTACTGCAAAGCCGTTACCATGGAAACTGCACTGTACTGCTATACAGCAGAAGCAAATTTAAGGCACAACAGGTTGTATCTTAACAGAACTTGAATCCAAAATGCACACTATCACTGTCAAAAGTACTGGGATTTGACACTACAGATATAATTCAGTCCTTTTCATTTCAGCGGCCCAGGCATTCCGGAATAATGCTGGAACACACACACACATGGACCCACACACCCACACAGAACCCGAGGGATGTTAGAGGTGCCTTACCTGCAAAGTATTTGTTTCCAGAAAGCCATCTCTGTACCAAGTTTGGTTGAAATTGCTCGAGGTGTTCCAGAGTTATGCTAGAACATACACACAGTCAGCCATTTTTATTTACATAGATTCAAGGAAAGCTTGTCAGATAGGAGTTTTTCCTCTCTTATTCAGATGCTAATAAGAAACAAAATAGGTTTTGGGGTTCATAAGCAAAGAAACGCAGAACGACTGGTCATGTATTATATAGGTAGTCCTCAACCAACAGTACATTTAATGACCATTCAAAGTTACAACAGCATTGAAAGAAGTGCCTTTGGCCATTTTTCATGCTCGCGACCGTTGCAGCATCCCCGATCAAAATTCGGATGCTTGGTCACGGACTCATATTTATGATGGTTGCAGTGTCGCCTTTTCCAATCTCCTTCCAATCAAAGTCAATGGGAAAGCCAGATTCACTTAACCACTGTGTTACTAACTTAATAACTGAAGTGATTCACTTAACAATTGTATGAAGAAAAGATGTAAAATGGGGCAAAGTGAACTTAACAAATGTTTCACTTAGCAACAGAAACTTTGGGCTCAATTGTGGTCGTAAGTCGAGGACTACCTGTACATTATTGCATAAATTATATCTACACTCTCCTCTTTTCAGACAGTGTTGTCTTTATTTCTGGGCAGATGATTTAACCCACACAATAAGGAAGAAAATCTCTTTCCTGAACATAGCAGGCGGCTTGCAAAATGGCTCCATTTCAGATTGATCAAAAGTCCATCTTGCACAATATAGCATAGAAAAAAACCACAACAAAAATGCAGCAGAATAGGTAGAAAATCCAAAGAGAGTTTTTGGTGGCTTAGATTTTGAATCTTTTAATTTTTATTTGTAAACATGGAAAATTTAAAATGTCTCTCCTTGCATCCAGATGGCAATCACATTGCTGGCATGTTAATCTCCCCAAGAAGCTATCCAGGTGATGGGGACTGCCATGGAAAATCCTCTTTTTTGTTGCCTCAAAATGAGTAGATCTTCAGCTGTTCACAGTGTGGCTTGATAGAAGCAAAACAGGTAGCCGGCCTATCACTTTTTCTAAGTCCAAAATGATTTAACTCAATTTCTCAACTTACTCCATATCTGAAGCTGCTTCTTAACTCACATTTGATTTCTTCCTGAATTTCTCACAATACACCAGAGGTCAACAATATGGTGCCCCTAAAAGCTGTTCAACCACCCCTCTCACCCAATTAATTATATATATTTATTTTTAAAACATATTCAAGGATCAAAATCTCATTAGATCAAAGGGCATTCTTGGATAAGATTGCAGGATATCTAAGTATTAAAGTCATTAAAATTTTACAGTTATTAAAAGTTTGCAACATTCAGACTAAACCATTTATAGATATGATAATATTGCTTATTAAGGCATAGTACTTTGAAAAGAAATACTGTAAAAGTAAATTTATCATCTTTAATACATTCCATTACAGACATTGGCACAGTTGAGCAGTTTTTTCCCCCTAGTTGTAACTGCAATTTGCCTGTTTAGTCAAGCCAATGTTTTAGCAGAAATATCTTAGACTGGGCGTGTCAAATTCATGGCCCACAGGCCGGATGCGTCATGCACTGGCCACACCCACTCCAGTTTAGCAAAGGGGAAAATGTGGCAATATGTCACATGATGATAATGTGTCGTCACAAGTTTGACACTCCTGTCTTAGACTCTAGCTATTGGCAAGATATTTCTTCTAATGGTATGGCTTTCCAAAATATGGCATGTAGAATGTCAATATGACAGTTACATTTCTCTCATCAAAACAATGCTATTTTAAATAAGAAAAAAACTGGTATCCTAAATGTATTTTTTCAGTTGGACAAATAAAGAATTTTTGTTTTAAAACTATAAAAAAAGTAAAGTTGTTATGTTTCAATATTATATTAGAAGACCATCAAGCGTAAATCTCTAAAAATTATAAATGAACCCCTGTACAGATATATCTAATGATTTCCTTTGGAGGTAGAGTTGTAATAGTAATATAGCAATATTGCAATCATTTTTAATTTATGAGGGCATGATAGTCTAGAGGTGGAGCTCTCACCTCACAATCAGAAGGCTGCGAGTTCTATCTTAGGTAGCGGCAGAGATTTTTCTCTCTGGGCGCAATGCTGTGAACTCCATGTAGGCATCAGGAAAGGCATCTCGCCAGTAAATGCTCGAGCTCTGTTTAGTTGTCCGTATTCTACACAATGCAAGAGATTAAAGGGTCATTAAAAGAAAAAAGCAATTTAAATTTAAATATCAAATGAAACAATAACAAAAGCTACATGTTTATAAACAGAAACGAAATTTTAAAGTCTTTCCACATGTACAGCTCAATAGACACTCTAGAGACCACAGATTTATTGCTACACACTAACAATGCAGAGGAGATAGGCATGCTAATCTGAATCAAACTGATGGTAGTGTCAGTAGATTCGCATAGTTCAATAATCAACTGTCACTCTGGAAAAATAAAAGTTTTCTCCTCTTTCAGAGTTGAAAGCTGCAGTCCACAGCATTTATTATGGTGAATTCAGAATATGTTACAAAAAATTAATATTTTTGGCATAATGACAATTGTAATGGAGTAAACCAAGCATTTTGTACAGTAAATAGATTTGGAATGCAAGCTACAGGAGAACAGCCCTGCCCCAAATCCTCTTAAGTGAATTGGTTTTATCAAGAGCAATGGAAAAAGAAATCTTCACTTGACAACTGAGGAATACAATACAACGAGGAAATGCTTCATATTTGGACAAATACTTCTACATAATTCCTGAATTATGCTGGAAATATTAAACAATACATTCTTTAAATTATGCCTTGATCATGCTATATGACAACTATATGCATTTTTATATTTTCTAAAGCTATGCATAGAAATTAAATAAATAAGAATGTATACTTTTTTGATTAATATCTTCCCTGACTTTCCAATTAATCTACTCAATCTTAATTCCACTTAATGGGCTTCTGTTGGAGTGAATAATATATAAGCTTAGCTAGGAATGTCATGCTGTAATATGTAGGCAATTAAAGAAGAAGGTGCCATGATTCAGCTCTGGTACACCTCATCTATATTAGGCTCCTCTTTTAATAGGCAGATTTGTTAACTATTTTCTAGATGGGAACAATTCCCCAATAAAGATATGGATTGCTGCTTCTAATAGCAATGAACTGAAAGAGATTGGCTTCTGAAAAAGTGAAATGTAACTCACAGAAGCATGAATTGCTTCCATATTTGGTTGTCCTGCTTCTAGAATCATAGCAAAATAGGAAGTCATAAATCTCAAGTGAGTCACATGAGCACCATATGCGAAGATAACTAATGGACTTTGTGTTTGGAGAAAGGGCCTTCCCTTTGAATGATCAAACCCAATGTGAAGACCAGATGCTAAAGTCACATGCATATATTTGGTTCAGTGTCTGTTGTGTTGTCAAAAGATTTTCTGTTGAAAATTATTTTCTGGAAACTTCTTATGTTAACACATCAAAGCCATTTCTAAAATTATTTGTTATGTTTCGAATTCATAAAAGCAGCAATAATGGGTTTTCATGTAAACTATTATTCCTAATTTGTAGGTATCTTTGTGGAGGTATACAAATATACAAGTAGAATACATATATATTTAAGGAACACAATGTTGTGTCATACAATATTTATGATAATGTATACACACCTACCTGACTCTCGCCATATATGTGGTCTAAGTAAGAGTTATGTTACCTGCAGCGGATAGATCTTTAAATCATCAGTTATGAAGGTAAGAAAATGCTCCAAAGCAACAAATTGAGCTATATATAAAAGATGCACATCTGAATCTTTATATTTAATTGGCATATATTCCTTTTTTTGAGAAATGTTAGTATTTAAACATGCCTAAAGTCCATGATTAATTAATGGCACCTAGGTGCATCTGTATAACTTATCCATCTTTTGATTACTGTTTTCATAACTGTCAAAATAGTTTTCTACTTTCCACAACCTATTAAAATGATACGGTATCCTTGTTTAATCTAGTTATGTTTTACTCAGTTGTTCAGGTATGCATGACACATTCATAAACCATGAATTAACACAGGAACTTTATACAAAACAATATACTAAGAATTTCTCACTATATGCAAACACAATCTATAAATGTGGATAGGTATTAAGTATGTCTGGATTATATATGAGTATTAAAAAATGGAATCAGTTCAAAAAATACGCAATATAGCAGCACAACCTATCTTACCTTTAGGCTATCCAATATATTGACATTAATATCAATGTCCTGATGTTCTTATTTCCTTTATTGGTGGGAATAAGGCTCTAACATAACATAGTTTCTCACTTGCTTTATATGTTGTGGGTTTTTGGATGAAGGATACAACCAAATGATACCATAAAATCAACAGTATTTCTTAAATTGTACTTCTTGATTAAGTTTTGTCTTGCGGTAATGGGAGATTAGTTCTGCAACTGCTCATCCAGTTTTCAAACCTTTTGAATTAAAATTCATTTATTTCAATCACAAACTATTTTCTTTTTCCTCAACGATTGTTTGAAGAGTTACTGTAAGGGTTGCAGGGCCAGCTTGATTTTCTTTTGATCTTTGCCCAAGATGATGAAGATGATGTGGTTCTTGTTACTGTGCTTTGGAATGAAGATGATAGTAGAAGGATGATGGAACGTGGGGTTGAATTAAGGATGGATTACTTTTGTCTTTTTAAAGGTTAGTAGAACTGTTTTTAGAATGATATGTTATGCCCAAAGTGGCAGAGCAAAGTGCTATCAACTTTTCATCACTATGAGGCTTTGGAAGAGGCAAAGAAAAAGGTTTCATTGAGTCCAGGGGTGAAATTTAGTAGGTTCTGACAGGTTCTGGAGAACTGGTAGCAGAAATTTTAAGTAGTTCAGAGACCTGGCAAATACTACCTCTGGCTGGTCTCAAATTGGGGTGGGAATGGAGATTTTGCAATATCCTTCCCCCAGAACTGGGGAGGGAATGGGGATTTTGTAGTATCCTTCCCCTACTACGACCACCAACCCACACCCACAGAACCGGTAGTAAAAGATTTTGAATTTCACCACTGATGGAGTTCCAAGATTGTTATTTTGGATATAGAAGAAATGCTGTGAACTCATGAATATTGTCTCTCTCCCTTCTTCTTCATCTCTCTTCCTTTCTCTTAGAAGGAAAGAAGAAAAATGAAAGAGAGAGAGAAGGGAGGGCTGCTAAAGGGGATGTATAAGTTTAACAATTAATAACAATCCATATAAATTGTAAGGATACAAGAAACAAAGTTACAGTCATAAGTGAGAGAGGATGGGTGATAGGAACAATGAGAAGATTAATAGTAATAGTAATGCAGAAGTAAGTGAAGCAATAATTCTGGAAACATTAATTCTAATAGACATATATTGGCTGCAATGGTTTTCTAAAAATTGCTAATGAGGCTATTTCCTCAGGCATATAGTTCCCAACTGTATATTTTAAGATTTAAGCTTAAGAATCATCATCTTGAATAGGCTTCAGCACGCTGAACGCTGTGGCAGGCTTCAGTTGACATTTCTAAAGAGCTTACATTTCTTGTGTTCTTTTTACCATAATCTCAGGTAAATAGTCATTGCCATAACACACGTTCTTTCAGTCAAAACTCTAGAAATATGCGAGTTTCTAGGCAAACAGATGCCTCTTCATTCCTTCAATAATCCCAAATCAGGTTTAGATTAATTGCAAGAAATAAAGAAGATAAGACTTCTCTCCCCCCCCCCCCCCGACTGCTAAATAAACAGGCTTTTTAAATATATATATGTGCTGCTCTTGTTGTATTTGGGTGTTTTCCCGTGTAAGAATGAGATTACACGGGAAAACACCGGAATACAACAAGACCAGCATACCTATACCCGTGAAAATCTACGAAAACAAATGTATGTATGTATGTATGTATGTATGTATGTATGTATGTATGTATGTATGATTTATTGATCAGCTCAAAAAAAATCACACAACGAAACTCATGGCTTTCTGTCTAGATAGTCTCTGGTGATGAGCCGAAAGGCAGAATAGGAAAGCAGTATGCTTCCTCCCTTAATTGGGGCCCTAACAGGGTGTTGTGGAACAATTATAGATACTTATCCTCCTGTCTCAGCTGATGCAATAAGAGAACCTGGCTGGCTGAATGGATAAAGGCTCTTGCCTGACATGCAATATAGCCCTGGTTCGAATCCCAGTAAGGGTATGGCTAACTGATGAGAGCTAAAAAGCTCGAAATAGATCTATACTAGTCTCCCTGATTTATTTATTGATCAGCTCATAAAACTAACACACATATTAAAAAAATCACACAATGAAACATGAGAACATAAGAACATAAGAATAGCCTTGCTGGAACAGGCCACAGCCCATCTGGTCCAGCATTCTGTCTCACACAGTGGCTCACCATTTGCTTCAGGGTCTTCCCAAGCAGATGTCTTCACCTGCTTATGATTACCTGCAAATGGCATTGAGAAATATCCTGCCTATCTCTCCAACCCGGAGGGTGTCCTTAGGCATCCATAATGATAGCCATGGATACCCTTGTTCTCCATGAACTTGTCTAATCCTTTCTTAAAGGTGTCGAGGCTGACAGCTGTCACCACTTCTTCTGGCAGGGAGTTCCATAGACCAGTGATCCTCTGGGTGAAAACTTCCTCTTATTTGTTTGAGGTCTAGCTATCAACTCATGGCTTTCTGTCTAGATGGTCTCTAGTGATGAGCTGAAAGGCAGAATAGGAAAGCAGTATGCTCCCTCCCTTAATTGGGGCCCTAACAGGGTGTTGTGGAACAATTAGGAATTGTGTGAGCCAAATGCTGCATCATTTTGCTTTAGAACCAAAATTCTGACATCAGGTTACAATTTTGCATTATAATAATGCAGGAGCATACAGGAGTGTAATCAGTTCCCCCTAATTACTTGCCTAGGGATTATTCTTTGTACTATTCATGTTGTTTGTATTTGTTGTCATAGATTGAACCAGTGAGGCTAAAACCAATTTTGTTGTATCCACGATGTACAATGACAATAAAGGCTAAACTATGCTATATTGTGATGGTCTGACAGGGAGACAAATGTAGTAAGAAGCAGAAATGTCACAGATTTTATACATGGCAAAAAGGAATATATTGCAGCTGCAGCTCAAGTCTTTCTACCCTACTCTTGCCCTAGACCAGCTGAGAAATGGTTGTGAGCCAGGAAAAACAATTTGCAAATCTCTACAGGAAATTTCCTTGGACAGATGACATACTTAATTCTTCATATTTAATGGGGGACATGGGCAGTATTAACCAAACGGTATTTCCCATGTGTCCGTGCTGAAAAATCTAGCATACGTATAAAAAGCGTTATGTAATTTAAGCTAAAGGCAGAAAAGAACCTGGGCAGCAATTTACATAAAAGCCAGACACATTGACTTTATTACAGTATTTATGAGCCCCATTAAACCATGACCAAATGAAACCGCCACCTCCATCTACCATTCTATCAGCTTGCCTTGTTTATAATTGAGATATTATGGCTGCTTGAACGGCAGTGCTGGTTTCTAATTTCTTCAGGGGGGAGCCATTAAATTAATTGTGCATTAAAACATTATGCAGGCTGTGAGTTGTTTGCAAAGAACCAATATCTTTGCAGGATTGGTGGTGTTTTGTGACTATGGATTTAATTTAATTTGGACAATTAAATTGAGGCTAAAAGGTAATATACAAGAGAATCACGGGAAGAGCTGAATTTCACTGTTCGGTTAGGGTGAATGATAAAAGAAAAAAAAAGTAATTTTGAACTACAGATTTCCCTGCGTGAAGTAGGGGCAATATATTTTGCAACTGGAGAACTCTGTGAAGGTGCATGAGAGCACAACATTTTTTGATCAACCACCATGCACATGTCACTTGTTTACAGATAAGAAGGAAAATTGATATGACTATGGTAAAAAAGCACATTTTAAAAAAAGTATTAACCTTGCTCTACAATCCATTTTTTCTGTTTTTTCCCAGTTGTGTTGCATCAATATTTATTTTTTAACTTCCCTAAAATCAGCGCAGCAGCTGAGGAGGAAATGAAATTACGTTCAAAAGGGCGAAAAACATGCTTGCTCCTTACATAACAGGCTTTTTCTTGGCATGCAGATAACACAAATCCATGCCATTATTACCACCACCCTAGTCTGCTTAAAGGCATTTTACATGGGGATGCCCTTAAATATTGTTCAGAAACTACAGTTGTTCCAAAGCTCAAACCCTTTTGGAAACACAATGTTGAGAATATATAAAACCGATTTTATTGACCCTGCATTGGTTGACAGTTAGTTTCTGGGCCCTGTTTAAAAGACTTGATACCCAGATATTACACGACTGCCTTTACTAACTGGTTTTGGCCTGATTAGGTCTACCAGGAAGAAGCTTCTGCAAAACTTACACTTTCACAAGATTCAGGGAGCTGAGGAAAGAAGGCAATGTTGTTCTGTTGGCCATGGACACTGGAATGGCCTCCTCTTGATCAGGCTAGCTTCCTCTTTACTGGCCATTCAAAACTTCTTGAAGACAAAAGAAATTGTGGAACTAGATGGTCATATGTCTAGAATGGATTGTGAAAGAATGTCTTATTTTTTAAGGTTTCAAAATGTTCCTGAACTAGAGTCAGAAAATTTAAAAGATTTAATGAGTATAATTTTAGCAGATTATACCAAAAAGAACAAAGAACATATCTGGGGGGGGGGGGGGGCATAGATCTGATTTATAGAATTAATTCAGCATATGCCAGAATAAATGATGTACCCAGAGAGATACATATTAAATTTGTAAGAAGGTCAACAAGGGATGAGATCCTGAGAGCACAGCGAGAAGGCCCTTTGATATACCAGCAGAAGGAGATCTCTATTGTGAAGCAGATCCCGAAAAAGATTCGAGAGATAAGAAGGAAATATTCCTTCTTGTCCAAAAAATTGTACAAAAAAGGGGTGTGGTTCAAATGGTTGATTCCTGAAGGAATGTTGGTGTTCTGGGAGGGGGGGAGAGTAAGAATTAAAACAATTGAAGAGGCGGAAGCCTTTCTTAAATAACATTCCTCAATCCTGGAGGATGAAAATGGGGGAGTGTGAGGGGCCATGGCTCCGCCCACCGGCGGGAAGGAAGAAGAAGACACAACAGCCAAAAGACTCAGATCACAAAAATGATTTTTTCTTTTATATATTGTAATTCCTAAACGGATGCTAACAGGAACAAATGATTGAATGCATGGAATTTATGACATGTATGTATCTCCACTTTATATTGAAAGAATTTTGTATGAAGTCTCGGAGGCGGCCACCACCACCTCCGACATGGAAGCCCTAAAATATTTCTACTATATCCTACATACCCTTTTCCTTTTTATAAATGTGTAAAAACCAATAAAAATGGTTGTTCAAAACTTCTTGAAGACCAATCTACTTTAGACAATCTGATTTGGGTTGAGTTGATGTTGCCAGCTTTTCTAGCTCCTATGTATTGCTACTCTGTTGTTGTGCTTTTATATTGGATATGTTTTATAGTAAATAGTATTTTCTAGGTGGGCTAGCAAGAGTTATTTTGACTCTGGTAGCATGGAAATGTTTTTAATAAATGAACAATCAAACAAATATACTGCAATGCACATGAGGCAGCTTTTTAAGGCAACGTGGAAGCTGTGGTAGCCAGACAGCTGGTGCACAATTCCATCATTGCAAGATAACATTGATTTCATTCCTGCATTGGTTCCTAATAAGCTTCTGTGTCCAATTCAAAATTGTTGCCTACAAAGACCTATTGCAGCATATTAATGGATTACATCTGTGTTATTCAAATTGATCTGGTCCATCTGGTCCAAATATATCAAGTGAGTCTGCCGAGAGACCTCTCGCTCACAGGAAGCACAAGAGACCTGAATCAAATGGCAAACTTGATGTGTGTGGTGGCCCCAATGCTCTATAATATCTTTCCCCAGAAGTATATGTGGTGCTTTTTTCTTGAATCCCACAAGCTGGTGAAAACATTCTTATTCTACTGTGCCACTGGTGCTAATCAATTAATTGTGAACATTTCATTTTTGGATTATTATTTGTTTCTATTATTTTCTGCTTTTCTGGCTTTGTTATACACTGTGTAGAATCTTGTGATTGGAGTAGTTTGTAAATAAATAAATGGCTATGTAGTTGAGATATACCATATTTTTTAGAGTATGAAACATACTTTTCCCCCCCTCAAAAAAGAGGCTGAAAATCTGGGTGCATCTTACACACTGAATACGTCATTTTTTGCCTCCTGAAACCCCGCCCTTCACCAAAATGGCTGTGCATAGCCTTTAGGAGGCTTCCAGGGTGCTCCTGGGGGCTGGGGAGGGCAGAAAACAGGCTGGTTTTTTGCCCCCCAGCCCCCAGGAACACTCTATAAGCCTCCTAAAGGTTATGCATGCCCTTTTTTGGGGACAAAATACGGGCTGTTTTTGGGAGTTTTGCAGAGTGCAAAAACTTTTTTTTATTTGCCTCTTCAAAATCTTGGTGCGTCTTATACTCTGAAAAATATGGTATATGCCTTCAAAGTGTCTTTTGGAAATATATAGTTATGCTGTTGGTTATCAAGTTATCAACTAAGGCAGAACTTTACTTCTTGGTATGGGAAAAAACCCTGTAAGCTATTGTATCTTGAAGCTCTGGAAAGTGGAATTTGAATTCTGGAATTAGATGGTGCCTAAAAAATCTCATTAATGTAGTACCACTAGCAGGAAAGCCAGAAATGCCAACTTAACATTTAAAACATCAATGCTACTGGTGTTATAAAGCTATAATGACCAGCTGTCTGCAAGGAGTATAAATCCTTCCATTCTCCACCATCCAGTCAGAGGTGAAGAGGCTTCTTGGAAGAGAAGTGAAACGTCTTCAAAGGAAAACAAGAAAATCTAGTTACCTCTTGAAAAAGTACCTTTGAGACATCAATGCTAGTGGATTATACTGCAGTATGCATTGAAATTTCATTTTAATGTGTGCAGATTGGTGTACATTCGAAGTGACAATAAAGTTATTCTAAATCTAAGTTCAAGTATTTGCAATTCCAAAATGATGGAAAAGTGATTGAGCAAGATGTTGCTAGTGAAAAGAATGCTGACCTCAGTCTTTCCCATCATCTTTTCGTTTTTACATACAGTAGTGAATGTACATAATCCTTGTTCTCATATCAGCTGAACCTGTGCTCTTTAAAAATGAACGCATTTATTTGAATACTTTTCTTAGAGACAATTTTGCTCTCTATGATATAGAATTAAAGAAGGTTGCTTTATTAATTTCAAATAAGGATAAATGTTGGGGATTCTGTGGCAGAATATGCAACATTTTGCCCCCATTTGTAGGATATCCGTTCCTTTTTTTCAATAATGAAGAAAAGTTAGTGTTCCAACGGAACCAATAAAAAAGAAGTCAGATATTGTAACAACAATACTTAATCATTGACAGACGTAATACAGAACTGACAGAAAGGACCAAGTGAGCACCCAAAATATAGCACTCAACCATGTAATCATGGCACTGAGAAAATCATTTTTCATATCCCACTTAGCTGGATCTCGCCATCAGCAAGCAGAAGTTCTAGTATAGGGCTGCCTAGTGCTTTAAACCAGTAGATACCTGAGGACTGAAGGTTCATTTGAAGAAGACATGAAAGTTAATGTAAAGAACTCAGCATTGTCAATAACATCACTGCAGGTAACGAAATGTGATTTGAAGAGCTGCTGTCGAAGGATAAAGCTTTGGTGTTTCTCAACCTTAGAAACTTGACGATGTTTGGATTTCAGTTTCTAGTATTACTCAGCCAGAATTTGGCTGGCTGGGGAATTTTGGGAGTTGAAGTCTACACTCCTCAAGCTGTCAAAGTTGAGACTGGTCTAGCTGTCTAGAACAGACAGCATCAGGAATGATAGGTTATCCTGCTGCTGTTTTGTATTTAGGCTAAATCTGTATTGGTATCTATTACAATTTACTTGGAATTATGCAAGGTACAGTGGGTATGTATGTATGTATGTATGTATGTATGTATGTATGTATGTATGTATGTATGTAAAATAAATAATAATGCTAAAAGGCTATATTATTTAATCAAAGGTTAATGAGACCACCTTATACTAAACCTCTTGAGAAGGCCAAGCATTTATGGCTCTATATGGGTTTTTTTTTGCCATGATTTATGGCAGTGATAAAGAAACACACATTTTAAAGAAGTGTGAAAAAGCTTTATTAAAACTTTAATACACAAGGGTGTGTATTTAAAAATTAAGAGTTTATCTTTGCAGCTCATTATCTTAATGTGTGCTATATCTGATCCAATGTTTAACAATAACATCAATTTTGTGTCCTTGGGATATATATATATATATATATATATATAATTTCCTGGCTGTTCGTTCTGGCATGAGTAACCAACTTACTTTCACAGGGCTGTAAAATAAATACGAATTATTTGATGCAGGAAACTAACTTGTAGGTCCTGTCATTTTAACTTCTCACATGGAATGCCAAATTATTTCTTTAAAAGCTAATTCCTTTTTTAAAAAAATCATGAATAGAAGTAAAACAGCCAAACATTCTGCCAAGGTATTATTACAATATTTATCTCACCTCAGTATTTGCATTCCATTCCAAGATTACTCAGCTGTCAAAAAAGAAAGACATTTAACAGCTATAAGTCTTACTGTTCAAAGATTCTATGAGTTACTAGTTCAAGATTATTATTTTTTGCTCTTTTGCTAAATCTGATACATCTTTTTGGTGTCCTCTTTTAGCCATCATCTACAGCAGTGATGGCGAACCTGTGGCTTGTGTGCCACAGGTGGCATGCAGAGCCATTTGGCAGGGCACATGAGGCATTGCCCTGTCAGCTGGCCAGTGCGCATGCGCGTGCTGGCCAGCTGATTCAGCCATTTTTAAAGCCCTCTCCCCACCCCTTCTGGATGCCCTCCGGAGGCTTCAGGAGCTTCCCTGAAGCCTCTGGAGGACTAAACACGACGCTACCAGCAAACCGGATGTCACTTCTGGTTTGCTCGTAGCATCGTGTTTAGACTTCCAGAGTCTTCATGGAGCTCCTGAAGCCTCCGGGGGGCAGGGGGGTGTTTTCGCCCTCCCCAGGCTCCTATAAAGCCTCTGGAGCCTGGGGAGGGCAAAAAAAGCATGTAAAAAAAATGGGGGGAGCACCTGTCATGTGTGTATGCACACTGGGGGCGTGCATTGCATTATGGGTGTGGCACACTGGCGCACGCCCCCCCTGCGCTCTCCCCTTATGGCACGCGAGCCTAAAAAGTTTTGCCATCGCTGATCTACAGTGAGAATGGATGAGATACGTCTGCAAAATACAATCTTCACTTCCCATTTTGTCCAAAGTAATTTAAAGTGGGATATAAATTGATTTCTGCCGTATAACTCTGGGATTCTGAGTACACCAATCAGTCAGTGCTTTCTCTCCAGCTGGCTATTAATTATAATTAATCTATCATAATAAATATAACAATAGAACTAATCTAAAATATATTTTAAAAAAACCAGAAATAATAAAAACGTCAAGCAACTGAAATCCATAAGATGGATATCAATAAAACTCATCAAGGAATGAAAGCCCAGTGAAGAGTGATGCCTTAAACCAGGGGTCCCCAACCTTTGCAACTTTAAGTCTGAAGGACTTCAGCTCCCAGACTTCTGGGAGCTGAAGTCCTTCAGACTTAAAGTTGCAAAGGTTGGAGACCTCTGCCTTGAACATTCTCCTAAAAACAAAGTATATTTATGGTCTTTTAGAGGTACAGAGTTCTCAATTATGAGTGATCCCATAGAGAAGGCCTGTTGTGTTCTTTACACAGTCCTAATTTATTAACAGGCCTTCTTAATGGGTGCTCACTGGGACAAGGAGATTCAGTTCTGGCAACAGTGTCTGATGCAACTTAGTGTGACACCATATAAAACTTTCTATGTGACGCAGTAGTTAAATGTAGTAGCTTCAGAGGAGATGTTGCCACGCAGTGGTGTGACTGACTTTCCAATAATCTTGTTTATGTGTTCTGGAATAGCTTTCAGGGTATCTCTAAAGACTTTCTCATATTGTGCATCATAATAATCCCTCTGGATGGTAATCGAAGCATGAATTACTTATCCCAGAGCATCTCAATTTAATATAAATGGGAAAGCAGAGGAAATGCTGGTCTATTTGACATCTGTTAAGGGTCGCCATCATTTTCTTCAGTTAGATAGGTTCAAGTATAGATTTTTGACAATAAAGTAATAATGTGATGTAATGTAGAAGTCGGTTTGGTGTAGTATTTAGGGCATCAGGCTAGAAACTGGGTGACCATGACTTCTAGTGCTGCCTTGGGTACAAGTCCAGCTAGATCAGGGGTGCCAAACTCACATTATCATGGCAGCAACACGTGACCTAGTGGGACTTAGTGCCCTTCTCACAGTCACTCATGCCCTCGTGACATCCCGTCTAGACTACTGTAACGCTCTCTACATGGGGCTCCCCTTGAGGTGCACCCGAAGACTACAGCTAGTTCAGAATGCAGCCGCGCGGGCAATATTGGGTACCTCTAGGTATTCCCACGTAACACCGCTCCTGCGCGAGCTGCACTGGCTGCCTGTGGTCTTTCGGGTGCGCTTCAAGGTGCTGGTCACCATCTTCAAAGCGCTCCATGGCATGGGACCTAGTTATCTGCGGGATCGCATCCTACCCCATACATCCCTTCGGCCGATTCGCTCCCACAGAGAGGGGCTTCTCCGGGTGCCATCCACTAGGCAATGCTAGCGGGTGACGCCCAGGGGAAGGGCCTTCTCTGTGGCGGGCCCGACCCTCTGGAACGACCTACCCCCCGAACTTAGATCTATCCCGGACCTCCGCTCCTTCCACCAGCAACTAAAAACTTACTTTTTCCAACAGGCCGGCCTGGCCTAACCTACCGTTTTCAGCCTCAGTTGTTTAGTAGAGAAATTTTAAATTGGGCTTTAGGGATTTTAATGGAGTAGTTTTTAGCACAGGGTGTAATTTAATAATAGTTTTAATGTATTTATGTATTTATTGTGATGTATTGTATTTTTTATATTTTCCTGTGCATCCCCCCCCCCCGAGTCCCTTCGGGGAGAGGGGCGGTTAATAAGTCGAATAAATGAAATGAATCAATGAATGACTTTTTCTGCGGGATCGCATCCTGCCCCATACATCCCTGCGGCCGATTCGCTCCCACAGAGAGGGACTTCTCCGGGTGCCGTCCACTAGGCTATGCCAGCGGGTGGCGCCCAGGGGAAGGGCCTTCTCTGTGGTGGGCCCGACCCTCTGGAATGACCTGCCCCCCGATATTAGAACAACTATGGACCTCCACTCCTTCCGTCAAAAATTAAAAACGCACTTTTTCTGCTTGGCCGGCCTAGGTTCGTTATCTGTTTACTGTTTTAATCGGGTTTTTAAGGGGTTTAGTTTTTAGTATTTTGGGTTTTTAGCGCAGGGATAAATTGTTTAATCTGATTTTATATATATTTATGTTACTATGTTTGTATGTTTTAATTCCCCTGTGCACCACTCCGAGTCCCTTCGGGGAGAGGGAGCGGTCTACAAATTAAATTTTTTTAAAAATTATTATTATTATTATTATTATTATTATTATTATTATTATTATTATTATTATTATTATTATTATTATTATTATTATTATTATTATTATTATTATTATTATTATTATTATTATTATTATTATTTCCCCTTCACTAAACCGGGTGTGGGTGTAGCCAGCACATGACGTATCTTGCCCATGGGCCAGGAGTTTAACAGCTCTGTGCTAGATGATCTTAGGCCTGCCAATTTCTCTCAGCGTCCTAGGAAGAGGGCGAATCACATCTGAAACCCTTGCCAAGGAAATCGCAGGGACCTGTCCAGGGAGTCTCTGAGAACTGGACATGATTGAATGGAAGAAGAAAAAATTTGCCTTTGCATTTTTCTATAATATAATTTCAAATTCCTAAATTAGCCTGGGATTTCTTGGTGATCTAGATGTTAAAACAACCATCTATATAGCCCTGCTTAGCTTCTGAGCACAGATAAGGTGATCCTGGTACTGTTCCTTGATGCAGCAAAATTAGGTAGCCCTGAAACATTCTGGGTCAAATCTTCTTTAAGCTGAGCTTGACATCCATGTAGGGAGTTTTGGCCAGAAATGTGGACACAATTTGAAGCCATTACTATTTTTGCAACTTCCCAGTCTCTGGTAGTTTCCTGTCAAGATAGCAACTGGCCCGAGCCCTCTTTAGATTTTTGAGAATGGAATAAAGAGATGAGAGCCTGTCTTGAAACAACTGGCACTCAAATTGTATCATTTTGCATGTGTACTTTTCCCATGCGTTAAACTCTTTTATGTTAAATAGCCTAATAGATCACAAATCTTCCATGTGGTTAAAACCTACATCAGTGGTGGGTTTCAAATTTTTTTAAAACCTCTTCTGTAGGTGTGGCCTTCTTCGTGGGAGTGACTTGCCAGCCATGTGACCAGGTGGGAGTGGCTTGGCAGTCATGTAATTGGGTGGGCATGGCCAACTTGTAAAATGTGGTGAAACTCACTTAACAACGCTCTTGCTTAGCAACCAAAATGTTGGCTGAGAAACTCTGGCATTTGAAGCATGCAAGTCTTAAAGCTGTCAAGTTACAAGACCCTTGCACTCCTAACCCTTTAGAAAAAAAACTCCCAGGGGTGTTCAAACTTGACAGCTTTAAGACTTATGGACTTCAACTCCCAGAATCCCTCCTCTCGCTCTTCATCTTGATGGTGTGTGGACGGGCAGGGGGAGGGAGCTGGAACCAGTTCTAAATGGCACTGTATATTTGTGGAACCTCTTCTATAGAAGAGGTTAGAACTGGCAGGAACCCACCCCTGACCTAAATGATTAAAAAAAACACCACAACTTAATGGGGTTTAGTGAATGGTTTTACAGTGGTGAGGGAATTATTTGACTATTACTAGACTTCTTCTCATAAACCTCTTTTAAACAAAATCTAAGTAACCTGGTCACGCGGCCGCGAGGGCCTTGGACCGAGTCGCGCCCTTGCGGCCTCTCTTGCGGCGGCGAATCACCCAGGCTCCTTGGTTTACCGAGGAGCTTCGGGGGATGAAACGCCACAAGAGATGCCTAGAGAGCAGATGGAGATCCTCTCGCTCCGAAGCCGACCGAACACTAGTGAGAACCCATATTAGGGCTTACTTAGTGGCGATAAGGGTGGCCAAACGTGAGTATTGTGCCACCCTTATTGCATCCGCAGATAACCGCCCTGCCGCCCTGTTTGGGGTGACCCGCTCCCTCCTTCATCAGAGGCCGCGGGAAGCCCCTCTGCAAGGGCGAGCAGAGGAATTTGGGATTTATCTGCAGGAGAAAATCACTCGGATTCGGAATGAGCTACCCTCCATCGACAGTGGTCCTGTGGGACTGTCCGAGACTAGTCTTGAGGTTCCTTCTTGGGAGGAGTTTGACTTTGTTACCACCGAGGATATGGACAGGTTGTCAAGGAAACTTAGGGCGACCACATGTTTATTGGACCCGTGTCCCTCCTGGCTTGTACTGGCATCCTGGGAGACGACACGAGGCTGGCTCCAGGGCATTGTCAACGCATCTTTGAGTGAGGGGTCCTTGCCTGCCGTCTTGAAAGAGGCGGTAGTGAGGCCCCTCCTCAAGAAGCCGTCCCTGGACCCAGCTTTATTAGAGAACTATCGTCCGGTCTCCAACCTTCACTTTTTGGTGAAGGTTGTCGAGAGTGTGGTAGCCCAACAGTTTCCGCGACACCTGGAGGAAGTTGATTATCTAGACCCGCGCCAGTCCGGCTTCCGACCCGGTCACAGCATCGAGACGGCATTGGTCGCGTTGGTTGATGATCTCTGGAGGGCGCGGGATAGAGGTTATTCCTCTATCCTAGTCCTATTAGACCTCTCGGCGGCTTTTGATACCATCGACCATGGTATCCTATTGCACCGACTGGGGGGGTTGGGGCTGGGAGGCACCGTTTTGCGGTGGTTCTCATCCTACCTCTCTGGTCGGTCGCAATATGTGTTGACGGGAGGGCAGAGGTCGACCTCGAGGCCTCTCTTATGTGGGGTTCCTCAGGGGTCGGTCCTCTCGCCCCTCCTTTTCAACACATATATGAAGCCGCTGGGTGAGATCATCCGTGGGTTTGGGGTGGAGTACCACCTGTACACTGATGACACCCAGCTGTACATATCCACCCCAAACCACCCCAACGATGCCGCCGAAGTGCTGTCCCGGTGTTTGGAGGCCGTACGGATCTGGATGGGTGATAACAAACTCAAGCTCAACCCTGCCAAGACTGAGTGGCTGTGGTTTCCGGCACCCCGGTTCAGCCAGATTACACCAACTCTGGCCATTGGGGGCGAAACACTGGCCCCCGTGGAGAGGGCGCGCAATTTGGGTGTCCTCCTGGATTCCCGGCTGTCCATGGAGGACCATGTGGCGGCCGTGGCCAGGGGGGCATTTCATCAGGTACGCCTGATGCGCCAATTGCGCCCCTTACTGGACCGGGCTGCCCTTCGCACAGTCACTCAAGCTCTCGTGACGTCCCGACTCGACTACTGTAATGCTCTCTACATGGGGCTTCCCTTGAGGTGCACTCGAAAGCTACAGCTAGTCCAAAACGCAGCCGCGCGGGTGATTATGGGAGCCACTAGATGCTCCCACATAACACCGATCCTGCGCGAGCTGCATTGGCTTCCTGTGGTTTTTCGAGTGCGCTTCAAGGTTTTGACAACTATCTTTAAAGCGCTCCATGGCTCGGGGCCTAGTTATATGCGAGACCGCCTCCTGCCCCATACATCCCTTAGACCGATACGCTCCCACAGAGAGGGCCTTCTCAGGGTGCCGTCGGTCGGACAATGCCGACTGGCGACACCCAGGGGAAGAGCCTTCTCTGTGACGGGCCCAGCCCTTTGGAATGACCTACCCCCTGAATTACGTACCATCACCGACCTCCGCCTCTTCCGCCAATGTCTTAAGACATATTTGTTCCAACAAGCCGGCCTAGCCTAACCTCCCATGGGGACTTTTAGGTAGTTTTAAATTGGGTTTTTAAAATTTGGTTTTAGCGCAGGATAGGTTTATTTAATAGTTTTTTAAATTATATTTATTGTATTTTGTATGTTTTTAAATTTTCCTGTACGCCGCCCTGGGTCCTTTGTGGAGAAGGGCGGGATATAAATTTAAATAAATAAATAAATAAATCTCCAAACTTTGGAAATCTAAAGTCTGGGTTCGGGAGACAATTTTTAGCAACCCAAAGAGCATTTAAAATTTTGTACGGTAGCCATCAATATTGTCTTTCTACTCATAAAAGAGATTTTCTTTCCAACTTTCTCGCAGCAAATAGAAAGAGTGCATTGTTCTTGGTTAGCTAGGGCATAAATGATCTCTATTCACTTCCTTTTTGGACACTCCTGATCTAATTAATAAATCACAAAATAAGGCTGCTAAAGGGGAAGCAGGGGTGGACAGGCAGTCTGAATATCACTGTTGTTTGACTTGAAAAAGCCACCAAAGTCCATGGATGTTTCTGGTCCTCCAAGCAGAATTTATATGCCATATATTCACGAATCAGATTAGGACTGGGAAATCTGTACACAACTCTGAAATTCATTGAAACACGCTCTTGGAGCATAGTAACTGTAGAATGGCTGTGAAAATGAAGTGATGAAAAAATATAACCTCTCTGAATTTCTTGCAGTTTATTGAATTTATAGTAAAAAGTAGGGTTTGTGAAGCTTGGAAGCATTTTCCAAAGCACCTTTTTGAATCTGCTTTGCAAACCATGCTCAACCTTCCTGCTCCATAAAGAGGATCCCAGAAACAATACAAAATGCTCTGGTGTTAATTATCTTATTGTTGTGCCTTAATTAAATAAAGAATATCGACATCTATGGAAGATGGGCAAGGATGGACATAGGATGAACAGCAGAAATTTCACTCCTTGAATATTTGACTTTGACTTTGTGACACAAGTACAAAAAAGCCGAGCTTGAATTATAAGATCATGATGCATATATAATCATATTTGGGAATCATGATGGTTAAAAACAGATTCCTATGGTGAACAGCATTACGTCTAGATTGTACAGCATCTTACTGAAGCAAGTAAACAGTAGTAAACAGAAGTGGGTTTCACATTTTGTTACCACCACCTTCCGCACTTGTGCCTTTTTGTGCATGCACTTTGCTCACCCGCAGGACTTCTGTGCATGCATCCGGTTTCAAAATAGGACGGCATAGAGCCGAGGTGAACCAGTCCGAACCGGCTGAATATCACCTCTGGTAGTGACCATGAAAATGCAATATCTGATCATGAAAGTAATGATTTAATTGCCAATTAATCATTATTATTTTGCTGGATCATACTATAAAATCTGGAACTGAATAATGTTTTCCTCAAATTACACAGCTCCCTTGCTATGTATACCTTGGCAGCAGGACCTAATAGCATTATTCACAAGAGAAGACTTGATATATTAGGTCAGTTTCTACTTTAATGCAGTCCATAATCTTCCTGCCTCATTCCACTCTGCTTAGGATAAACTGGCCAGCACTGAATGAAAGTATACACACACATTTAACACCTGAGATGCATATGTAATCATTGTACAAACTGTTATTGTCCTTCAGGTGTTTATTTGTGAACAAAGAGGTTTGTTTTATCACAAGATTGCTGAACCTGAATTGATTGGAAGCTTAACACAATTTATTAAAAATTAAACAGGGAACTTCTTTGATTATTCTCCCTCACTACAGCATTAAAATCCCTCCTAAGGCTAATCTTCTATATAACTGAAGAAGCAGATAGACGCTGTGGAAGTTTAAGCCAGAAGAAGCTTTGTTATTAATCCAAACATATTTTATAACCAGCCTAATCAAATCAAATCTTTATGATGGTCTAGAAGGATGGGGTGCAATGAGTTAAAAAGCATAGAAGATACACGGGAGTCTAAACATAACAATTATGAAAAGTGAAAAGATATAAAATATATTAAAATATATATTAAAAAGAGCCTAAAAATCTAAAAGATAGGGTTGGAACATTGGATGGATATAGGGGAATATAAAGATTACCACCTGGAAGATTATATCTATCAAATTACAGAGCATTCTAGCATGTCAAACTGAGTGATTATTACGTCTAGTTTATGGCACAGTAATCCAACAGATTTTAAGTGGCATTGCACCAAACCTAGTAACAATGGTATGTTTTAGCATGGTTGATATCTGAAAGCAGCAGGAAGGTGTAGAATGGTCTTATTTAATGGATAATGGTAAGATGAGACCATTATGAATGTCTGTGCAGTACAGACAATGAAGACTCACATGCTCTGTTGTTTCTATATGTCTAGAGTCACAGGGACATTGTCTCTCCTGGTAAGGAATGTTCCGGTATCAGTTTTCAGCTGAAGGGCAGGTCATGACATCACCCCAGAGCAAAGGGCCTCCAGTGTTTAGGTGTTTTGACTGTAGTTCAGAAGGCCATAGTGGAAGAATTAGTCTCAGTATTGTTTTTTTTACAGTAGATAGACTTATAGATGGGGTTAAAGCCTAAATTCTCATTATGATGTCTATAGGTACTCATGAAACTAATCCCAGGCTGCCTCCTAGGTTCCATGTATAACCTTATTTTATTTCATTTTTTAAACACTGTTGTAATTTAAAATGAATGCTAGCATTCTGAAGCACCACCTCAAATATCCTCTTTATTTTCAAGAATGCTCATGGTATCTGAATAGACCCCAGATGAGGTTTTAGGGAAAAAAATAATATTCCAGCCCACTGTAGTGTTTGAAGGAATATCTACTTGCCCAGACAAAAGCATGAATATGGAAGCTCAATGATAGAATGATATCCTAAAAGGTTGCAAGTATTTGTGGGGAACAATTTTACTGTTTTGTTTTCTAATAAAGTTGTGTAAACAGGGATGCAGTGGTTCAGTGGCTAAGATGCTGAGCTCGTTGATCAGAAAGGTCGGCAGTTTGGCGGTTTGAATCCCTAGCACCGCGTAACAAAGTGAGCTCCCGTTACTTGTCCCAGCTTCTGCCAACCTAGCAGTTTGAAAGCATGTAAAAATGCAAGTAGAAAAATAGGGCCCATCATTGGTGGGAAGGTAACAGTATCCCGTGCCCCTTTGGTGTTTAGTCATGCCAGCCACATGACCACAGAGACGTCTTTGGTGACTCTTTAGCTTTGAAACAGAGATGGGCACCGCCCCCTAGAGTCAGGAACGACTAGCACATATGTGTGAGGGATGCCTTTACCTTTACCTACAGATGTATATTTTATGTATAGCAATTCCATTATGGTAATAATTTTGTGAATGTGCTGAAAACATACCCTCAAAGACTTCTCACTGGCCTGAAAAGCTTGGGCATCTTTCAACCAGGCCCTAAAGTGGCATTTGTTTTGGATAGTAAAGTTTGGAGGAAGGAACATAAGCAAACTTTGATATTCCAGTGACACAACTCTCCTGTCAGAATCCAAAGGAGGCCTGAAACATCTGATCAAACGGATTAAAAAAGAAAGTGAGAAATTGGGTCTCTTCTTAAATATCAAAAGGAAAATGAAACCCAGGACTTCTGTGAGGAATGGAAATGTCAAAACGACAACTGGCAGTGAAGAAATCAAATGAAAGATCAAAGCTGTGAATGTAATCCAGAAATAAAGCATCAAATCACACTGGGTCATACGGTTGAGAACAAAGAATTGACATCAGCCTGGCAACTAAATGCAGATTAGTCCATGATTTTCAATTGCTACCTCTGGTTGCAAGAGTTGGCTCATGAAAAAATTAGACAGGAGGAAAATCAGCTCTTTTGAGTGGTGGTGTTGGAGAAGGCTCCTGTGTATTCCTTGGACAGCAAAGGTGACAAACCATCAAGTTACTGGGTGTATAAAACCAGACATCTCACAATAAGGCCAAATCACACCATTCCAAAGAATAAAGCAAGTGAAATAAACCACACATCACTGCTGGTCCATAGAACTGCTGAGACGCATTAGGCATGATTAACAGATAGCATTATCGGCAGTATGTAAAACTGTAGTCTGTAACAGGACAATGTGCTGAATAGTCCATGACTTTTATAATAATAATAATAATAATAATAATAGTTAAATTTATTAACCGCTCCCTCTCCCCACAGGGACTCGGGGCGGTGCACAGGGAGGATAAAAACAATAAATATACAAAATACATACGAAATTAAAAACAGATTAAATTAATTCCTGTGCTAAAATCCCATTAACTAAAAATCCCTACCCCCCAAAAAAACCCTAAAGACAGAGGAGTAGTTATCCCAGGCCGGCAAGGCAGAAAAAGTGTGTTTTCAATTTAAGACGGAAGGAGCGGAGATCCGTGGTGGTCCTAATATCGGGGGGGAGGTCGTTCCAGAGGGCTGGGCCCGCCACAGAGAGAGCCCTTCCCCTGGGCGTCGCCCGCTGACAAAGTCCAGTGGACGGCACCCGGAGAAGTCCCTCTCTGTGGGAGCGAATCGGTCGTGAGGATGTATGAGGCAGGATCCGATCCCGCAAGTAGCTAGGTCCCGAGCCATGGAGCGCTTTAAAGATGATAATTAATACCTTGAAGCGCACCCGGAAGACGACAGGCAGCCAGTGCAGCTCGCGCAAGAGCGGTGTTACATGGGTGTACCTTGTGGTACCCATAATTGCTCGCGCGGCTGCATTCTGGACCAGCTGAAGTCTCCGGGTGCACCTCAAGGGAAGCCCCATGTAGAGAGAGTTACAATAGTCCAGTCGGGATGTCACGAGGGCATGAGTGACTGTGCGAAGGGCGTCCCGATCCAATAGGGGGCGCAATTGGCGTACCAGGCGAACCTGGTAAAACGCCCTCCTGGCCACGGCTGTCACCTGATCTTCCATTGACAGCCGGGTATCCAGGAGGACACCCAAATTGCGCGCCCCATCCACAGGGGCAAGATGTTCGCCCCCTATGGCCAGCGATGGAATGAGCTGGTTGAATCGGGCAGCCGGAAACCACAGCCACTCGGTCTTGGTCGGGTTTAGCTTGAGTCCGTTACTTCCCATCCAGATCCGCACGGCTTCCAGGCACTGGCACATCACCGCTACGGCATCGTTGGGGTGGTCTGGGGTAGATATATACAGCTGGGTGTCGTCAGCGTATAGATGATACTCTACCCCAAAACCACGGATGATCTCACCCAGCGGCTTCATGTATGTGTTAAACAGGAGGGGCGAGAGGACCGACCCCTGAGGCACCCCACATATAAGGGGTCTCGTGGTCGACCTCTGCCCCCCTGCCAACACAAATTGCGATCGGCCAGAGAGGTAGGAGGAGAACCACCGCAAAACGGTGCCTCCCACCCCCAACCCCCCCAGCCGATGCAATAGGATACCATGGTCGATGGTATCGAAAGCCGCCGAGAGGTCTAATAGGACCAGGATGGAGGAACAACCCCCATCTCTGGCCCTCCAGAGATCATCCACCAACGCGACCAATGCCGTCTCGGTGCTATGCCCGGGCCGAAAGCCGGACTGGCGCGGATCTAGATAATCAACTTCATCCAGGTGACGGGGAAACTGTTGTGCCACCACACTCTCGACAACACACACTCTTGTTTAGTAAGTTTAGTAAACCCAGTTTATTGTGATACAAGATTCAACAAACTGTGCTTGAATACAATGTGATAATCTAGTTTGTCATCTTCCAGGAAAATTTGTATGGAATAACAGAGGTTGATATTTATTTTATTTATTGTATTTGTTTGTTTGTCAAGATGGCAAGTATAGGTATGAACATAAACATAAACAAAGGAAGTAAAAACAGATAAATGGGGACAATAAGACAGGGACAGTGGGCACACTGGTGCGCTTATGCACGCCTCCTTTACAGGTCCACAGTAGACAGTTTGAGATTGAAGCTGTGAGAGTTTGAGGCTGTAACAACGGAGTCAGGTAGAACATTCCAGGCCATGACCACTCTGCTGCTGAAATCGTATTTTCTGCAATCGAGTTTGAAGTGGTTTACCTTGAGTTTGTAGCGATTATTTGGCCGTGTATTATTGTGGTTGAAGCTGAAAAAGTCATTGTCAGGCAAGACATTATAGCAGACAATTTTGTGTACTATGCTTAGATCGAACCACAGGCGGCACAGCTCCAGATTGTCCAAGCCCAAAATTTCAAGCCTGGTGGCATAGGGATATACTGTATATATTACATCATTTATCTATGATATAATAGACATCAATGTGACTGTTATCACTATGGATGTTCCAAGTATTAGCTTTAAAAAAAAACTTTGATGATTCACAGATACTATTGATTGATTAATTATGTGCCCTCAAGTCAGTGATGACTCTTGGAGACCACTCCCCCCCCCCATAACAATCTGTCCCTAACCTGGTCCTTCGGGTCCAATGGTGCACCTGTTGCCAATATAACTGAGTCCAGCCATCATCCTTCATCATCTCTTCTTTCCATTTCCCCCAGCATTAGAGCCTTCTCCAGGGAGTTAGGCCTTTCTATAATGCCTCCAAGTGGGATAACAGATGAAGCTAGCATGAGCAGCTATTAAAATTTGCCTTCTTATAGTACCCACTTTATTATGTACTAACTTGACTTGTGGGTGTATTGATAGCAGCAGCATCACAAAAAGTTTCAAAGACTGCATGGAATTTGAGCCTAGTCTGCCTCAATTATCTTCTCAGCCTACAAAAACTTTGCAGCCAGCTCAAATCCTTTTCTTCCGAAATAATGTCATCAAATGTCAAATCTCTTCCTAGTTCTTGTTTGCAGTGTGTGTGCATGCATGTGTATTCTGAAGTGACTAAACAGCTCTAAAATGTGCCAGTATCAGAAATAGGAGCCCATAATAATTTTTAATTTATATAATTTTATTAAATTTATACCCCGCCCTTCTCCTTGTTAGGACCCAGGGCGGCGCACAGGGATGTTAAAATACATACAAAATATATAAAATATATAAAATTTAAAATACTTATTCTAATAAATAAACCCTGCGCTAAAAACCGAATTAAAATCCCAAGTTTAAAACTATCTAATAGTCAGTATGGAGGTTACGCTAGGCCGGCTAGATGAAATATGTGTGTCTTCAGACACTTGCGGAAGAGGCGGAGGTCGGAGATGGTGCGGAGTTCAGGGGGTAAGTCGTTCCAGAGGGCTGGGCCCGCCACAGAGAAGGCTCTCCCCCTGGGTGTCGCCAGTCGGCGGCACCCTGAGGAGGCCCTCTCTGTGGGAGCGTATCGGTCTGAGGGATGTATGGGGCAGGAGGCGGTCTCGCATATAACTAGGCCCCGAGCCATGGAGCGCTTTAAAGATGGTTGTTAAAACCTTGAAGCGCACCCGAAAGACCACAGGAAGCCAGTGCAGCTCGCGCAGGATAGGTGTTATGTGGGAGTGTCTAGGCGCTCCCGTAATCACCCGTGCGGCTGCGTTCTGGACTAGCTGCAGCTTTCAGGTGCACCTCAAGGGGAGCCCCATGTAGAGAGCATTACAGTAGTCGAGTCGAGAGGTGACGAGTGCGTAAGGCACCCCAGTACAGTAAGGGGCGCAATTGGCGCATCAGGCGTACCTGATGAAACGCCCCCCTGGCCACGGCTGCCACATGATCTTCCATAGACAGCCGGGAATCCAGGAGGACACCCAAATTGCGCGCCCTCTCCACGGGGGCCGGTGTTTCGCCCCCAATGGCCAGAGTTGGAATAATCTGTCTGAACCAGGGCGCCGGAAGCCACAGCCACTCAGTCTTGGACGGGTTGAGCTTGAGTTTGTTACTACCCATCCAGATCCGTACGGCTTCCAAGCACCGGGACATAACCTCGATGGCATCGTTGGGGTGGTCTGGGGTGGATATGTACAACTGAGTATCATCAGCGTACAGATGATATCCCACCCCAAAACCACGGATGATCTCACCCAGCGGCTTCATATATGTGTTGAACAGTAGGGGCGAGAGGACCGACCCCTGAGGAACCCCACATATGAGGGGCCTCGAGGCCGACCTCTGCCCCCCTGCCAACACATATTGCGACCGACCAGAGAGGTAGGACGAGAACCACCGCAAAACGGTGCCTCCCAGCCCCAACCCCCCCAGTCGGCGCAATAGGATACCATGGTCGATGGTATCAAAAGCCGCTGAGAGGTCTAATAGGACTAGGATAGAGAAATATCCTCTATCCCGCGCCCTCCAGAGATCATCAACCAACGCGACCAATGCCGTCTCGGTGCTGTGCCCGGGTCGGAAGCCGGACTGGCGCGAGTCTAGATAATCAACTTCCTCCAAGTGTTGCGGAAACTGTTGAGCCACCACACTCTCAACAACCTTCACTAAAAAGTGGAGATTGGAGACGGGACGATAGTTCTCTAATAATGCTGGATCCAGGGACGGCTTCTTGAGGAGGGGCCTTACTACCGCCTCTTTCAAGATGGTAGGCAAGGACCCCTCACTCAAAGATGCGTTGACAATGCCCTGGAGCCAGCCTCGTGTCGTCTCCCAGGATGCCAGTACAAGCCAGGAGGGACACGGGTCCAATAAACATGTGGTAGCCCTAAGTCTCTTTGACAACTTGTCCATATCCTCGGTGGTAACAAAATCAAACTCCTCCCAAGATGGTGTCACAAGAACAGCCTCGGCCCGCTCGACTGGACCACTGTCGATGGAGGGTAGCTCGTTCCGAATCCGAGTGATTTTCTCCTGCAGATAAATCCCAAATTCCTCTGCTCGACCCTGTAGAGGGGCTTCCCGCGGCCTCTGTTGAAGGAGGGAGCGGGTCACCCCAAACAGGGCGGCAGGGCGGTTATCTGCGGATGCAATAAGAGTGGCACAATACTCATGTTTGGCCACTCTTATCGCCACTAAGTAAGTCCTAATATGGTCTCTCACTAGTGTTCGGTCGGCTTCGGAGTGAGAAGATCTCCATCTACTTTCTAGGCGTCTCTTGTGGCGCTTCATCTCCCTAAGCCCCTCGGTAAACCAAGGAGCCCAGGTGGTTCGTCGCCGCAAGAGAGGCCGCAAGGGCGCGACTCGGTCCAAGGCCCCCGTGGCCGCACTTAACCATGCGGCCACTAGGTCCTCAGTCGAGTCGCGGGGCAAGTCCACAGGAATTGGCCCAAGCTCCCTTTGGAATCTTATCGGGTCCATCAGGAGCCTGGGGCGGAACCATATAGGAATGTCCGGTTCCGCCTCCCCGCAGTGAGGTGCGGCGATCGGAAAGTCGAGCCGAAGGAGAGCGTGATCTGTCCATGACAGGGGTGTGATGACTAAATCCCCTATTCCCAGATCACTAATAGAATCACAAAAGAAAACAACAGCTGTACTATTAATAGCATCATCCCAGGACTGACATAGAGAGTAGGGTTCTTACATCCTACTTATGCAGAGCATCACAAAAACTTAACTTCGCTGTAACTTATCTCTTGAAGCAGCAGCAGAGAAAATGTTTGGGAGAAAAGAATGGTTAATCATATCTTCTAATGAGATCAATTTTTAACTCTTAGTTCTTAGGAGAAACCTGGAGATTATTATCTGGGTGAATGAGCAGTCTAGGAAAGATTGGACTCTTGTCCTTTCAAATGCTTTTTGTGCGTGAGAGAAAAAACACAACTAGACAATAGATTGTATAATTTATTCTTTCACTTCTAATGAGTCAAAATTCTACTAAAAATTTGTAGGAAAATAGAAGTGTTTATATCCAAATTATTTATTTATGAAAGTATCTAGGTCCGTGATGACAAACCTACGGCATGCATGCCAGAGGTGGCACGCAGTGCCCTCTCTGTGGACACACAAGCTATCACCCCAGTTCAACTCTGCTGTGCATGAGCGCATGCCTTGCACCGAACAGAAAACATGTGCAGGAGTGTCCGTGCATGAGTGAGGTTGGTGCACGTGCAGGGGGCTGCACTCTTATGCATGGTGGGCGCATGTGTGGGCAGTGAACATTGCATTTTGGAGGTTTGGGCATGCACATGCACATTTGTGCACACTTTGGGCACTCGTTCCAGAAAATCTTAGCCATCACTGATCTAGGTGCATCTCATATCCTGTAAACTATTTGAAAAATAAAGCAATAAAGCAAATTTTGCAAACTAACAGCACATTAAGACTAACATATACTACAGAAGAAGGTATGTTCTATAATCTCTACTCATTACATAATCTCACCCATCTAAACAAAGTTGCCTGAACATTTCTAACCAATACATTTAACTAAAGTTCATTATCGGAGTTCCATAGGTCAAAAAACTTTGTTATCAACCTTCTCATTTTTCAGTGAGAGTTCCAGAACAGAGCTTCTGCTTCTTGATCATTGCATATGGGGGCAGAAGAAAATAGCCCATTAGAAATGTGTGAGTCACAAATTGTGAGTCCTAGAGTTTGATGACTGATTTATAAAAATTACAAGCTGGTACAGATCAATTAGAAAAATGAGTTAATACAAATGTAAACTGCAATAATACATGGGCAAACAATAGGTACAAATTCAAGGTAAACCTCTCCAAACTTGATTGCAAAAAATAAGACTTCAGCAACAGAGTGGTCAATGCCTGGAATGCACTACCTGTCTCTGTTGTTACCTTAGTTTAACCTTAAACTACTGTGGACCTTACCACATTCCTAAGAGCTCCGTAAAGGGGGCGTGCATAAGTGCACCAGCATGTCTACTATCCCTGTCCTACTGTCCCCATTTATTTGTACCCATTTCCTGTGTTCATGTCCCTGTTTATCCTTATACCTGTTATCTTATACATGTTTGTCAAACTAAATAAACTAACTAAATACAAATATAAACAAACAAACACACAAACAAACAAACAAACCTTTCATTGTCTACTGGCCTGGATTCATTAGAAGCTGGCTTAACCTTTTTAGATCATGGATGAATGCAAATACACTATCTATTGCTATTATTAGGGGAATGTTTTTTTCAGATTTCCATGTGAATTGGAGAAAAAGAAGGCATTGCTTTAACAATTAACTTTGATGAGTGGTGCCCTTAAAACAGCATCAACCTTTTTTTCAGATTCATGACAATGGTCAGAGTCCTTCACTGAATAGTAGAAAGTTTCTGTGCTCAAGAAATTTCTCCCAAGTAATTTCAAAATCATGCCTAATCTTTATCAATATTCCACACCATTTTTAACAAGGATGTTATTATTCCAGTGCTGATTCAGGCAACTACAGCTGTGTAATTTCAGAGTATTTGCCAGATTTACAAGATTTCCATTCTGCTATAGGCTAAGCGTAGGTCTCCTTGAAAAAGGAACCAATGAACAAAATGACAAAAGAAGCACATTTAAAAAAAATTGATTTCATTTGAGAGACGCATCAGTATTGTGTTTGACCTCGGGGGACCAGGGTGGGCATGGCCAGCTTGATGTCACTCATGTTGGGGGATGTCTGTGGTGGCTCAAGTGCTCTCCCAGCGAAAACAGGCTCCCAAGCTCTGTTTTTGGCTGCGATGGCCTCCTACAACCCTCTGCCAGCGAAAATGGAACTCGGGGCTGCAGGCAGCCCTCCCAAGTTACATTTTTGCTGGCAGAGGCACCATTGGCTGATCCTTTGCTGTTTTCAGGGTGATCCTGCAGGCCAGATCTAAGCTCCCCACGGGACTTGAGTTTGACACCCCTGGTCTTCAACAAGAAGAGGAATATTTAGATATTATATGTGTACAATTTTAAAATGAATAAATAGATACAATAAATAAGGGTCAAGGACTTGTAACTGACAAATTGTGGCAGCAGAGAATTTTAACCACTGGAGAGCCTCCGGAGACCGATGAGACCGTTTTCATCTTTCCAGAGGCTCAAGGAAAGTCTGTGGAACTTGAGGAGGGTGAAAATACACCACCACCCCGCCACCGTGGTGCAGGAGGAGGAGTAAGCCACGCCCATCATGGCCACACCCACCCAGCAATCGAACAGAGAACTGGTTGCTAACATTTTTCAAACCCACCCCTGCCTAGTTCCCAGTATTGGGAAAGGAGCCTCTGGTGATAGGAAAATCTGGTTTAGAGAACTCCAGAATTTTCTATCACTAATCACTGATCATGGCTTTGTTTAACACTTTCATATTTGGCATGCTGGCGTCGTTTAATTGAAAAGATATTAAGTTACATTCCAATCAGTCTTTCATCCTTGTGCTTTTTAAGAAGAATGATAGTTGTCAAAATCTTAGATTTTACGACAGTTTCCTTCTCTACAGTTTTTACTTTAATAAAGATAATTGCAATTGCTTAAGAATGCCTGCATTGTACTGATCTGCAAATTTCACAAAACATGCAGAGTATTAACCCATCAGTCAGACTTCTGTGTCTCAAGCAAATACATTGTTTGTAAATTACAAGGCATAGTGAACATGTGCATTGACAATATAAAAATAGTAATTAAACACACTGGTTGTCTCTCCATATTCTTCAAAATCAAGTGATCCAAAACATGGGCATCAGAGGAAGACATTTATTGAGAACTAGCTATACCCGGCCACGCGTTGCTGTGGCCCAGTCTGGTTAAATGGCCAATCAATCTGTGTGTAGATCTACACCTGCACACATACACCCAACCACCATATAAGCCCCAACCTACCTACCTACTGTATTTCTCTCTCTCTCTCTCTCTCTCTCTCTCTCTCTCTCTCTCTCTCTCTCTCTCTCTCTGTCTATCCCTCTACCTACCTACCTACTGTATTTCTTTCTTTCTCCCTCTACCTACCCTACCTATTGTATTTCCCCCTCTCTATCCCTCTACCTACCTACCTACCTACCTACCTACCTACCTACCTACCTACCTACCTACCTACCTAACTACTATATTTCTCCCTCTCTATCTATCCCCCTATCTACCTACCTGCCTACCTACTGTATTTCTCCCTCTCTGTCTATCCCTCTACCTACCTACCTACCTACTGTATTTCTTTCTTTTTCCCTCTACCTACCTACCTACCTACTGTATTCCCCCCCCCTCTATCCCTCTACCTACCTACCTACTGTATTCTCCCTCTCTGTCTATCCCTCTACCTACCTACCTACTGTATTTCTTTCTTTTTCCCCTCTATCTACCTACCTACTGTATTTCCCCCCCTCTATCCCTCTACCTACCTACCTACCGTATTTCTCGCTATCTATAGACCTACCTACCTACGGTGCCTCTCTGTCTATCCTTCTACTTACCTACCTATTGTATTTCTTGCTTTCTCCCTCCACCTACCTACCTACCTACCTACCTACCTACCTACCTACCGTATTTCTCCCTCTCTATCTATCCCCCTATCCACCTACCTGCCTACCTACTGTATTTCTCCCTCTCTGTCTATCCCTCTACCTACCTATCTACTGTATTTCTCCCTATCTATCTATCCATCCCCCCTACCTATGTACCTACCTACCTACCTACCTACTATATTTCTTCCTTTCTCCCTCTACCTACTTACCTACCTACCTACCTACCTACCTACCTACCTACCTACCTACCTACCTACCTACTGTCTCTCTTTCTTTCTTTCTTTCTTTCTTTCTTTCTTTCTTTCTTTCTTTCTTTCTTTCTTTCTTTCTTTCTTTCTTTCTTTCTTTCTTTCCACCTACCTACCTCTCTATCTATCCTTTGGGGGTCATCTAGTCCAACTCCCTGCTAGGCAGGAAGCCCTATACCCATGATGGCGAACCTATGGCACGGGTGCCACAGGTGGCACACGGAACCATTTCTTAGGCCACTCGAGGCATTGCCCTGTCAGCTTCAGTTTGTATGTGTGCCCTGGCCAGCTGATTTAGGCCTTCTTTTGAGGTCATTTTTTGCCTTCTGGAGGTGGGGGAAGGCTGTTTTCACCCTCCCCAGGCTCCTATAAACCATCTGGAGCCTGGGGATGACGTAAAAAGCATGCCAAATGCAGGGGGTCTTGCACATAGCATTATGGATGTGACACACCTGTGCACATCGCCCCTGCACTCCCCCTGCTATTGGCAAGTGAGCCAAAAAAGGTTAGCCATCACTGCCCTATACCATTTCAGACTAATGGCTATCCAACATCTTCTTGAAGACTTCCAGTGTTGGGGCATTCACAACTTCTGGAGGCAAGTTGTTCCACTGATTAATTGTTCTAACTGTCAGGAAATTTCTCCTCAGTTCTAAGTTGCTTCTCTCCTTGATTAGTTTCCACCCATTGCTTCTTGTTCTGCCCTCAGGTGCTTTGGAGAATAGCTTGACTCCCTGTTCTTTGTGACAACCTCTGAGATATTGGAAGGCTGCTATGCTGTCTCCCCGTCCCTCTTTTATTAAACTGTATTTCTCCCTGTCTCTCTATTCCCCTATCTATCTACCTACTGTAATACAATAATACAATAGCAGAGTTGGAAGGGACCTTGGAGGTCATCTAGTCCAACCCCACTGCTCAAGCAGGAGACCCTATGCTGTTTCAGACAAATGGTTTTCCAGTCTCTTCTCTCTTCAATGTTTGGGCATCCATAACTTCTGGTGGCAAGATGTTCCACTAGTTAATAGTTCTCACTGCCAGGAAATTTGCCCTCAGTTCTAAGTTGTTTCTCTCCTGGATTAGTTTCCACCCATTGCTTCTTGTTCTGCCCTCAGGTGCCTTGGTGAATAGCTTGACTCCCTCTTCTTTGGGGCAACCCCTGAGATATTGGAAGGCTGCTATCATGTCTTCCCTAGTCCCTCTTTTATTAAACTGTATTTCTCCCTGTCTCTCTATTCCCCTATCTACTGTAATACAATAATACAATAGCAGAGTTGGAAGGGACCTTGGAGGTCATCTAGTCCAACCCCGCTGCTCAAGCAGGAGACCCTATGCCGTTTCAGACAAATGGTTTTCCAGTCTCTTCTCTCTTCAATGTTGGGGCATCCATAACTTCTGGTGGCAAGATGTTCCACTGGTTAATAGTTCTCACTGCCAGGAAATTTGCCCTCAGTTCTAGGTTGCTTCTCTCCTTGATTAGTTTCCACCCATTGCTTCTTGTTCTGCCCTCAGGTGCCTTGGTGAATAGCTTGACTCCCTCTTCTTTGGGGCAACCCCTGAGATATTGGAAGGCTGCTATCATGTCTTTCCTAGTCCTTCTTTTCATTAAACTGTATTTGCTGTCAGATGGGTGATTCTTTGTAACAGTTTGGTTCAGTTGGTATTAAACAGTTTAAAGCAGCTGCCTGCCTCCTTTTTTTTTTACCTCAGAGAACAGTCCTGAGCAGAATTTCTCCCCCCCCTCTATGGGCCACCTGGGAGTTTGCTATCCTCTGTGCCTTTTTGGCCCCATGAGGCCGCCGTATGAGGCTTTTCCAACACTGGCAGTTGAAAAGCAGTTTGATGGGCGTGGCTACAGGGATGTTAAATCACATTTCAGTGAGTACATTTTTTTGTGTGTCATTTGTACACAACACACGTGTGCTAGGCACAAAATGATTTGGTATTCTATTATCCGAAGTGCTTCGCTACGTTGTGTGAAAGTTTCGTTTAAATCGGTCCGGTACTTTTTGAGATACGTGGATTCGTACAAACTATTTTACATTTTTATTTATATAGATAAAAAACAAAAAACACAACTGCATGATGTTAAGGTTAGATAGCACTCTAATTATTTCTTGTCAGAGTCACATAATTTTTGCCTGTATTTGATTTTGCTGGTTGTAAAAGATGATATCTCTAAGCAAAGTGGTATATCAAGACATTAGATGTTCTTTAAAAAAAATCATTATGTATCTAAATACCATATTCTTTGAACAATAAGACGCACAGGTGTATAAAATGTACCAAGATTTTTGAATGCCTGCCTGATCTTATGAGTACAATTTTAGCAGACTATTTACATAAACCTAAGGATGAGATCAGGGGGGACATTGACCTAGCCTATAGAATTAATTCTGCATATGCCAGGATAAATGAAGTGCCTAGAGAGATACATGTGAAATTTGTTAGAAGGTCAACCAGAGAGGAAATCCTGAAAGCGCAGAGAGAGAAACCTCTAACTCACCAACAAAAAACGGTCACTATCTTGAAGCAGATCCCTAGAAAAATTAGAGATGCAAGAAGGAATTTTTCCTTCTTGTCTAAAACCTTGTTTGATCACGGGATTTGGTTCAAGTGGATGACACCTGAAGGGATGCTGGTGTTCTGGGAAGGAGGAAGAGTGAGGATTAAAACAGTTGCTGAGGCGGAAGCCTTTCTTAAAAAATATTCCTCTGTCCTGGGGGAAGATCCAGGGGGGACGGAGGGGGCCACGGCCCCGCCTACGGGGGGCCAGGGAGGAGAGAAAGAAGATACAATAGCCAAAAGACTTAGATCAAAAAAATAACTTTGCCTTGATTTTTCTTGAACAATTTTGCATAATATTTCTATCTGGACTTTTTGTAAATGTCTGACAGCATGGAACGGAGAATTTAGGTAAATGTACTTGCTTTCATCTTGTAGTGGTATGGAAAATGTTTTCTATGTTAACTTTTTTATTGTGTATTTTGAGGTCTCGGAAGGTCCGACGACTCTAACGTGAATGCTCTCAAAATTTCTTTGTAACCATTACCCTATCCTGTTAAAAAATGTAAAACCAATAAAACTTTTTCAATATAAAAAAAAAATGTACCAAGATTTCGAAGAAGTAAGTAAGAAAAAATTTTTTTTGTCTCCCCGGCTCACAGGAGCACTTTGCAGGCTTCAGCAGGGCTGGGAGAAAGCAAAAATGCCCCCGTTTTTCACCAAAATGGGGGCATTTTTCTCTTCTTCCAATTCTGCTGAAGCCTGCAAAGTGCTCCTGGGGAGTGGGGGAAGGCATAAACACCCCAGTTTTGGTGAAAAATGGCCCATTTTTTGCTCATTTTTCACAAAAATGGGATGCGGGGGCGGGGCTTCAGGAGGCCAAAAATGGCGGTATTCAGTGTATAAGACATACCAACATTTCCACACTTTTTTGGGGGGGGGAGGTGCGTTTTATACTCTGAAAAATACAGTATGTATAATTCCAGGTAAAATTATTCCCCTCTCTGAAGTCCTCTTCCAGACAAATATCAAGCTATTTTTTTTCAAACTTTATCCTTACAGTTCCTTCCTTTTAAAATAAAAACAATCCCTTCTTTTCTTTTCTTTCTCCGGGAGAAAAGCACATTGAGCTGAAGAAGAAAAGTACATAGACACATAGTTGGCAAACAAATATCAGATATTCTCCTCACAAGTCTCCTCACAAGACACCTACAGTTACTTTTCTCAATAAATTATGAATCCAGTGGATGACTATGGATTCAGCTTCATGCAGAGAATAAGGACAAATTAGAAGCAAATCTCTTCGCCATTTTCTTGTTCATCGCATTTTAATAAATTTATTCTTCAAGATTTCATAGAGGATACAAGCTTCCAAAGCCTGCCATAAAACAATGCACAATTTCAAGTGTGTTCATTCCAGGAAAAAATTACCAAACTTTCAAACAAAGAACAAATTCCTTTCCCTCATTGGACTTTGTGCCACCATTTGATGCATGGCCACATATATCTTCAGCCAAAAGTAGTGTGTCATGAGGATCTAGTGGCAGTCACAAAATGGTCAACTGCAGTTCATCAAACATTCACAAGTTCATGAAGAATCCTTTATGACAAGAACAATTAAGCACAAAAGAGTTTTTGATAGCTTGATGTGCCAAGAAATACCAAGTCATAATAGTACTGTGACGACTATAGATGGTTTTCAGTAATAGCCACAATATTGTTTCCTAATAACTTATGAAAATATTACTTAATGAGATGTTCAGTCTCTGAGAGAGTGGAAGAGTATCACTACAGTAACTCCCAAATTATGGATTATTGAGAATAGTGGAAAAGTTAGTTAACTACATTGTACTACCATTTTTTTCTCCACAAATTTGCTATCTATGTGCTGTTTCTATTAATAAAACTTCAAAACTTACATCCAGAAAGTAAAGATATAAATTCCACACATTTATTTATTTAGCATATCATACATACATGGAGTAGCTATATATATTAACCTTTCACCTAGATTAATCAAGCAGAAAACATATAAATGTTAAAAAGATCTATGTTCAAATACCAGTGTCTAGGCCATATAACCTTTGAAGTGCATTGTCCTTTATATGGAAAAAGGTCAGATCCTGGGGCGGTATATGCCCTCAGCTTACAGCTGGTCATGATCTTCTTTATAACTTGATATGGGACCCCATACTCACATGAAGGGAGGATATGATGCCCCATCTATACAGACATTATGTGAGATGCGAATCCTATTCAGGGTTATCCATTGATATGGTAGTTCAAAACCTGGCACCATTTCTATGGAATCGTTTATATGTCTTCCTATGTCTGGCTGTGCAACAATCCATTTAGCTTTCCATTGGGAACAGATGGTAAAGTTGTGCAGATGTGCAAGTGTCAGTGGGGCTTCCTGAATTTGAATCTTAGAGATGAAGGTCAGTGTGCACTAGTAGGACTGAGTTGTTCATATTTTTTTCTGAATTCTCTCACTAGTATAATACCTCCAAGCTACGCTCCAGCCCAACAATGAACTAGAAAAATGGATACGCCTGTCCTATAATATTATTTCAATATTGGAATATTTGGTGTCTTGGCCTTGGCTACACTGTATTGTCAACTCTGTATGTTTTGTTACTGTGTGTGAGTGTGTGTGAGCCATCTTTGGAAGCAACCTACAGTCAATAGTCACAAGTTGGGAAGCCACATAAGTTATTAAACTGTATATAATAGAAATAACAAAGCACTTTCTAAAAGCCTTCATCTCCAGGAATTTCAAGTTAACATAAATTATGGAGGACTGTCAAATTGGAGAAAAATGGGTAAAATTAATGTAAATTAAAAATAGAGAGTTGTTAAAATTCGCACCAGTACCTATCACCCTTGAATATCTAGATTTTGGACCCGTGACAGATGTCTCCAAAATGCCAGAAAATAAGTAGGCTAATTACAGACTACAAAGAATTAACTAAAGATTATTTTGAAGGGTGGAAGCAAACGATTCCATCTAGTGATAGGAAGGTAAGGAAGCTAAATCTTTTTAATACCCTGGGCTCTATAATAACCATTGCCTCTGATTCCTCAGATACTGACAAGTTGGTTATTGTAGCTAATATTAACAATTATCCGCTAGAAGAAAGATTTATTATGCTACTTTTGTGCTCAGTGGCGCCAGAGTTATGTTCTAAAACTCGGGGGGGGGGGGGGGGAAAGAAGATAAAATTTCTCCCTAAAGAGAAAGGTGGAATCAGTGACTCATGCTAAAATCAGCTTATAGTGTTACTGCCAGGTAACTACATATTCACCAGAAAAACACGTCCTTTGATAGTTGAGGGAACATGCTTTGGAATACCTGGAGGATAAAGGGATATCCATCTTTGTTTTGCCTAAGAATTATTTTTAATCTTACTTTTATATTTAGAAAAGAAAAAGAATCAAAGATATTGAGGTAAGATGCATTGTATGCTTTGGGTTATCTAAGTACAGCCAACACCATTTATCTTTTGTGTTGTTTAAGCAATAGGAATGAAATCACAGATTTTCCAGCTGCCTGTTTTAAAGTTTGTAGGTCATTTAGAGTTAGGGTGGCATTACATTTAGAACAGACTTATTAAACAAATATACATTGTTTAGCAAATTTCAGTAAATTTATTCTAATAATGATAACATTTGAATCCTGCTCTATGTTTTTTTCTCCCCAGATTTGTTTGGAGATGAGATAGCATCTATGCTTGGTTAGGCCTAGAAGAGGCCTAAGCAGTAAGTCAACATTCAGTCAATAGCAGGCAGTAGTAAAACATACTGAAACTTTTCTCAAACAGCTTTGCATTTTCTAAGCATGTTCCTGAACCAATCCAAAGCTTTTAAAAATGAACTATTGAATGGATATGAAATAGTTTTTCCTTGTCTTCATCCTATCATAGCTTCTACAGGGATGGGATGTTGGTTGATGAAGGGGACTGGACGAATGAAATCTGGGTTATTTTCTCCATTTTTCATAAAAAAGCCAAGAGGGTAGTTGAGGCAGTTTTATTTATACATTTGTATCCCAACATTATTTTATTGACAAATTTGAGTGAACATATCTAACACATTTTCCCTTCCCATTTTCCAGAAAACAACCCTGTGAGGGGGAGTGGATTGAGAGAGAATGACTGGCCCAAAGTCACCCAGCTTTCATAGCTAAAACAGGACTTGAACCCATGCTCTTCCTCTTTCTAGACTTAGTCTTAACCTTTACACTAAACAGGCTCAAATCCCCAACACTCTGGAAGTGGACACATCTGAGTCAAATATATTTACATGGTGCAATAGGACAATTTACTACTTACATGTCTTTTATATTGGGATCCCCAACCCCTGGATGGTGGCCTACTACTAGGCTGTGGTCCATTGAGAACTGGGCTGAACTTATGTGAGTAGAGAGTGCTTGCACATGCGCGTAAATCTCCATTAACGGCTGCATTCATAAAGAACCATCCCTCTCCCCGCCATGCCAGCCACCAAACTGGAAAGGTTGGGGACTCTTATTTTATATAATGTGTTTATCTGAGAATCTAGATTCAGAACTTGTTAATGCTGTGTGCAAAGTTAAAGAATGGATAATCTGAAAACTTCCAACGTTCAACTTCTCTTCGGAAACAGAATATTGATTATCAAAGTTTTGATGAAGATAAAGTAAAATCAGACTCAATTTATGGTAAATATTTGGCATTTTATTTTAATCTTATTTTTTCATGAAATATTTAAACATAAGCAATTTGTACATGGGAAATAATGTTCACCATATCCAATGGTACTCTTACATGAGTGTCCCAAATTAATAAAATGCAAAGTTGCACCTGAAAAAAAAAAACACCTGATGACCCTGTGGGAGAAATAAATTGATATAATGCTGTTGCTTGAATTCTATTTTTTACACTGCCTCTTAGATTTTTCAAATCATACATTATTTTGAATTGTAAAGACATTCTAACCTAATTATTACTAAGCACGGAAACATTGATTCTTTCATTCTTTCCCTAAAATAAATAAAAGACACGCAATTTAAAATGATTACGGTAAACACTTTTTAAAGGCAGTCTCTTATGAGAAAATTATCAGGTCAATTTCAATTTTTTTGACTGATGAGGATTCAGGGAACACACACACACACACACTTTCCTCTTCTTGATTAGCAATGCTAATATTTATAGAAACAATATTTCAAATGTAAGAGTTAAAAGTTTATTCTTGTACAAATAATTTTCAAGTCACAATATATTTAAATTTAACAGAATTAAGACTATGACTTATCATGACAACTGATGCACTATCACAGCTGTAACAAACAAGAGATGGTTTAAGTTGTTTGGACATATTTCTATAAAAATATTCTGTTTAAAGATTCAAGAAGCAGTTTCTAAAAGCAGTTTCTAGTCCCCCCCCCCCCTCCTTGATTTTAAATATTCCATGGTCCAGAAAAACTACTGAAATCAAACAAATTAATTCTTGAGGTGAAATAATTATATCTGAAATGTATCAGTCACTCAAATGATATTATTCATCCATATTAATTTCAAACTCATAATTTGAGTTAATAAGTGCAGCTTTTATGTATACAACTTTGTTTTTTCTCTTGCTGGATGGACAAAGCTCAATTGACAATTTCTTAGAATTACATCATTTTGATGCTTTATAGCTTCTTCCATTCAAGTTAAACTTCTGTAAAAAATGATAAATTGAAAAAAAAAACACTGAACTGAAAAAACATTGTAAACAGACACAATATTTGTGTCATGAGCAGAATTAAAATGTTGCTGTACTCTTAACAGTTTATCAGAGAGCTAGAAGACACTTCAAGATTTTCTGGTTATATTTGAGGAGAAGGAACTGTTAGAAGACCCGTTGGCTTGATTTTGTTTATACCACCATCCAGAATGCAAATTCTTGGATATTTTATTTTCACCAGATGAGCTGCGAACTGAAATAGAAATATTTTACGTTAGAATGATGCACATGTTGTGACACAAGCATATACTTATTTCCCCTGTCTCAGCTGATCAGGAGGAGAACCTGGTGGCTTAGGCTAAAACATCTGCCTAACATGTAATACAGCCCGGGTTCAAATCCCAGTAAGCTGATGAGAGCTAAATAGCTTGAAATAGATCCTAGTCTCCCTTGTTTATTTATTTATCAGCTCAAACGTAAACACAAATGGAAACAAAAGGCAACAAAATAAATAGCTTTCTGTCTGCATGGTCTCTTATGATGAGCCGAAAGACAGAAAAGGAAAGCAAACACACAAACATACATACATTGTTCAAATACTCGACTTATGACTACAATTGAGCCCATTTTTGTTGCTAAGTGAAACAAGTGAATTTTGCCTGTTTTATTACCTTTCCTGCCACAGTTGTTAAGTGAATTTTGTTAAGTGTTAAGTTGTGAAGTTAATAGCACGGTTGTTAAGTGAATCTGGCCTCCTCATTGACTTTGCGTGTGAGAAGGTTGCAAAAGGTGATCAGATGACCACGGGACACTGCAACTGTCATAAATATGAGTCAGTTGTCAAGCATCTGAATTTTGATCACGCGGCTGTGGGGGTATGATGCAATGATCGTAAGTGGGAAAAATGGCCATAAGTCACTTTTTTCAGTGCCATTGTAACTTTGAACTGTGACTAAAGGAATAGCAGTAGCAATAGTACTTACTTATATATAGCTTCATAGTGCTTTTGCAGGCCTCTCTAAGTGGTTTACAGAGTCAGCCCCCAACAATCTGGGTCCTCATTTTACCCACCTCAGAAGGATGGAAGGCTGAGTCAATCTTGAGCCAGTGAGATTTGAACTGCTGAACTGCAGCTAGCAGTCAGCTGAAGTAGCCTGCAGTACTGCACTCTACTGCACCATCTCAGCTCTTAACTGGTTATATGTTGAGGACTACCTATATAAGAAAGACTAGAGTCTAAGACTAAACTTACTAAAACTTCTGCATTCTCCTATTATCAAAGAGCAATCTTTACTTACTAAATTATTTTCAAGTAATTTTTATGTTTGTTTTATTCAGGAAATACTACAGAAGGTTTACATACTTTTTTCAAGATGAAGTGATTCAGTTTTAGTGGTAGTCCTCCACCATCTTACTATCACCCCCTTTATCCATACAGAGCACTTGTAGAGCAACAGTGTGTTGACTCACTTCCCACTTGAAAATTATCCTGAATGTTTAACGTTCGCATGCTTAGGTCTGGAGAACTGAATTTGAAGATACATATTCATTTCTTTATTTGACTGATTTCTATTTATTCTATTAGAATACACTAATGCTTTATTATATTTCTTTATTTATGTATGGATTTTATTTGTTTATATCCCATCTTTATTATTTTTTAAATAACTCAAGACTGAACAAAACTGTACTGCACCTTCCTCCTCCTATTTTCCTCACAACAGCTCTGGAGGTGAGTTGTACTGAGAGAGATTGATCCAAAGTCACCCAGCTGCTTTCATGTCTAAGGTGGGACCTCTACATTCAATTAAAAGTAGACCAACATCGTTGTTTTCAGTGATAAATGTGTAAATTGCGAAACAACACAAATATTTTCCAGAGCAATGGGAAATGTTGCTGATTTTCAGATTTCAGTGTGAGTCTTATAATTGCACTAAATATATATTCAATTGGTAGACAACATGTGTTATTATTACAGCTATTATGGTTTTCCTTTTTATATAATTTTCATGAAGTATCTTTATAAAGTTAAAAGATAAACACCAAGCAGTACAAAAAGAAATTAAGAAAAAAGTGTTGAAAGCAATAGAAAGAAAAACAAGACAAAACAAAAATACTTAAGTGACTTCCAATCTTCTTTAAAGCAGTTATAGACTTATTTAACTGTTTTCTCCCTTCTAATTTACATAACATGATTTTATTTTTGCCACATTAACCCCTCACCTATTATAGTTTTCAAGAAAATAGTCTAAGTTTTTGCCTGAAAATAGTAGTTAAGAAAATCTTTCATTTGCTCAATGAAAGTATACTACAGAATGAAAAACTGATTCCTCATAATTCTAGAATAAGTTCATGAGGGAATATCTCCCATAACTATTTAATTAAGGCAGGGGTTTCCATACTTTAAGACTTGTGGACTTCAACTCCCAGAATTCCCCAGCCAGAATTCTGGGAGTTGAAGTCCACAAGTCTTAAAGTTCCCAAGTTTGGACACCCCTGAATTAAGGCATTATACAACAAATGATTTATGATTCCTCTGTGATGCAACTACATGGATAACCATTTTGGAATTGATCACACAATTCAGCTATGATATTAACTCATGTTAAATCATATTCTATAATATCGGTAGTATGTAATATTAAACAAAATCCCTATGCAGAGCTGACAAAAGCAATACATGCATGTTTAAACTAATAACAAAAAAAATATTTTGAACACAATTTTGAACACAACTGACAATTAAAAAAGGAAAAGCAGTACAAAAACTACTGAAAATCTATGGTTTCTCGATTTGAAAACTAGGGATCTGGCTTTTTCAGCAAGCCGGCCTGGCTGGAACAAAATAACATATTAATTTTAATTCCAAATTTAATTTATTTTATATCATGTGTAAATTGTTAATTAATTTATTGCTTATTGTTTATTGGATTCTTTATTTAATCTCTTTTTAACTTTTGTACTATGTGTTTCTTATGTTGTACGCTGCCCTGAGTCCTTTGGGAGAAGGGCGGCATATAAATCCAATAAATCCTAATCCAAATCTAGGGATCAGTTTGCCTTAAACAATAAAGATATAATTTTGTTTTATATTTCACAACAAGTATTTTTGTGTTGAGCAATACAAGATAACATCTATTGGTACATGATGAAAGCTAAAAGAAACAACCCTTTCAAAGGTTTTCATGTAGGTCTTTGGAGACTGGAGATAGAGTACCATGATCTATATCTAGTTGTTACTTGTATAGGCAAGTAATACAGATGATAACAGTCAAGAGATAATTGTTCTTAAAAGCTTTAGTGAAGAAGAAAGGCAAGGAATCTTGGCGTCCCTCTTCTTATTCAAGTGTGGCCAAATCAGTACAGGATAAACACAGCAGGACTTTGTGGCCAATGGCAAGAAGAGCTCCAGAAGATCACGTTTGTGGAGACAGGGGTACAATAAACACAGGACTACCTTAGAGCTCTTTTCTCTTGTTCTTTTGGCGAGAAGGTCATTCCTGTGCCCAAACTAGTGGTGAAATTCAAAAAAAATTACTACCGGTTCTGTGGCCGTGGCTTGGTGGGCATGGCAGGGGAAGGATACTGCAAAATTCCCATTGCCACTCCACTTGGGGGCCAGCCAGAGGTGGTATTTGCTGGTTCTTGCCCCAAACCCTAAAACTATTTATGAAAGGTCTATTTGTATATATTGGGCCTTAGCATTTTAGGTCTATGATATTCAACTATACAGTTAGCAAGTTACATTAAGCCATAAATTGGTATTGCAGAGATAAGCAAGAAAGGCACCTGGTGATAGTAAGGAATGAGAGATAAATCACAGTACATAGTTAATTCAACAAATTTCTTTTGGTGTAGGCAATTCTGTTTGTTAATGGATGGACCATATTCCCACCTTTTCCTATTTTTGTGAGTCAATCCGAATTTAGCCACAATCCCTTGTTTTGCATGTGCAACACTGAAGTGAAACTAAATTTGGGGTTGTTCTTCCTTCTCCTGGTTGCTCAAGAGAAGAGAGGAAATGGAAAGTACTTAGATCAACATTTCCCTGATCATTCATATATATCATTGTTTAGTACAGCATATTCCAACCTAAGGCCTACAGGCTCCATGAGGCCCTGAACAGCTAGTAAAGTGACACCACAAGAACATAAACTTTTAACATTATATCATGGGTTAGCATGTCAGGATAAGGTGCCAGACACAGAAGTCTTCTCCAGAGCAGGCCTGCCATCAGTTCTCACCCTGCTAATGAAAGGCCAGACACGCTGGGCAGGCCATGTTGCAAGGATACCAGACCATCCTATCCCTAAACAGCTGCTCTATGGTGAGCTGTCTCAAGGAAAGTGATTGCACGGGGGACAAAGGAAGTGATACAAAGACACATTGCAAGTGTCCTTTAAGTCCATGGAAAATGACACCACCTCCTGGGAAACCCTGGCACAAGATCGATCAATGGTGCATGCTGATCCACCAAGGCTGCCAGACATCTGAGGAGACCAACCACGGCACAAAAGAAGCAAGTACTCCACAAAGCCAGAGCTGCAAATATTGCAACAATGGTGCCCACACATGTCTGCCCAACATGTGGCAGAACATTTCATGCCCCTATATTCCTTACCAGCCACCCGCAGATACATCGTGGACAGCCCACAACATGATAGATGTCAAGGTCTTCGTCGAACACGATGGATGAACATCATCATCAAAGTGACACCACAAGAACATAAACTTTTAACATTATATCATGGTTTAGCATGTCCAACACATCAAAGTGACACCACAAGAACATAAACGTTTAACATTATATCATGGTTTAGCATGTCCAACACAAGGCCTACATGAGGTCCTGAAGAGTTAGTGAAGTGCACCACAAGATTATAAACTTTTAACATTTAACATGACTTTTAGTGATAGTTCTCATATTATATTTATATGCAGCCCAAGACAATTCCTTTTCATGATGCGGCCCAGGCAAGCAAAAAGGTTCGACATGCCTGGCGTAGCATATCCCCCAAATACTAAGTTCTATTTACCCAAAAGGCAACTGCAATTGATGATGCCTCATAAAATCTAATGAATCTTGTGCTGTGTTGTTGCTCTTTTGCAATGCCTAAGTAATTGATGGGGCTTTGACAAATGACCCTTTCAGAGCTCCTGAAGAGATGATGAGCTATAACTGACATCATGCTGGGAGACACCTAGCAACAAAGCAGACGAGAATCTGTGACAACTGGTCAAATACGGTATTCGCTAGCTGGGTGGTCTGGAGCAGGAAGAAGAAATACTAAAGGCTTGATTTTAAAAAAAAGAGACATAATCGAACATTTTGACAAAAAAAAAAGACAGGTCTTGCAAATACAATTCAGGAACATATGAACTTGGATGAACAGACATGAAAGAAAGAGTTTTGTATCCCTGTAGCTTTTTCATCTTTTCATCTGGAAATGGGAAAACAACTACTACTAATATACATTAATGGAAATACCATTCCATAAAAGAGTAAACATAATAAATCAGATCTATGCTTGATCTAAAATACTACTCAAAAAGAGAATTGAGCCATTTATGTATATACAAGGTTTCCTATTCAGATTTTGAGGGTGGATAATAGTGGGTAGGAAGTCATTTGCATTTTTATATCACCAAGTTTGCACATGGATGAAGGAATATATGCTTAAACACAAGAAACTGTCATCATAGGATGCATTTTTCACATTATGGTATTTGTTATTATTGCTAATTTATTTTAATAGTCTTCATCCCAATGTATAATGGTTTATAGAATACTGGATGTGAGTTAAACAATTTAGAACCTAAAATCTGACATAAGGAAAACAACAGCAGTAAACAATATGTCTTTATTTCAATTATACATTGAAAGTTAAATTAAAAACCAAAAATGCTAAATGAAAACTATGGCCAAAGGTGACTGCTCTCTAATTACTGTTGCTAAGATTATCTGTGTATCTGACCGGCAGCCAAATTTCTGACACGTTAAAGTGCCATAGAACATGTGAATAATCAAAGAGACTAAAATCAGAATAGTGATAGGTCATTTTCCAGTCCTGTTTGATTTCTTACCTCAAAGCCAAAACATAGCTCTTACAGTGATTCTTTAACAAAACAAAATGTTAAAGGGTTATTTCTAGCACGTATTACCTCTGGCTGGAGGGGAAGAGAGAATCATTCCAAATATTTACACGTATTTCACTTTAAGTTTCATATATACCCCATTTAGAGGGAGGACCTTAGTTTTCCATTGCAAAATTATAGTAATAAAATAGAACTTTCCATTATAGATGTGTTTCAGTGCAGATGAATTTGAGTTTTGCATAAATAAATGAATTTCCCGAACCCATACTTAAATCACATCATCTTTGTAGACAGAAAGAGACATAAAAATTATATATTTCTCTTCAAACCCTCTAGATAAGCTAAATTACAGGTAAAGAAGTGTTTTAGCTTCTTCTTACAGTTAATTTTTTTAATGAGCCCCTCCAATCATGTAGCTTTGGGGAAGAAATGTTGAAATAATATATTGCTTGCTAGGGTTTTTTTTCTCTAGAAAATGTAAGCATATTATAACAGTCTATGAGACTACAGGATGTAGTAAATGTATTTATCAACTCTGCATTCTGTGATTAGCAGAAGAATTCAAATGCCTTAAATTAGTTTTCACTTGTAATTCATTAAATCCTGCAAATCCTTGTCTAGGGATTTATCTCTTAAGCTACCATGACATTCAAGCCTACCGTGGGAAGTTATGAACAGAGAAAAATGAGTTGGTAGCTTCTGGGAAGGGAGTATATAGCTACTACTTCAACCTCCTAGTGCCAGAGGTAGAATCGGAAAAGACATCAAAATTGTGTAAAAAAAAAAAAAAAAGGATGTGCCCCTTTTGGCTTTTTAAAACTTCTGCATTATCTTTGGCACTGAATTTGACTAAACCTTCATGTGGGTTCTACTGATGCATAAGGGAACAGCACCAAAATTTGGCTTCTTTTGTTTCATAGACAAAGTAGTAGCTCATTTATTTTTAGGTTGCAGAGTTTATTAGCTTTTGTAAGCCACGTTGAGCAGCATTGAATGATGCTGAATTCAGTTGAATTGGATAGTTTATTTGGCCAAATGAAATTAGACACACAAGGAATTTGTCTCCAGTGTAGAAGCTACAGCATACAAGCAAAGCAACAAAGTAATGCAATCATCATCATAATGATAATACCAATAAGAGGGTGGAGTAAAGAAGATTATACAGCCATGCTAAATGTGTAAAATACACATAGACTATAGACAGCACTATGACAATTAGGTCACAGGACTATGAGCTGTGGTGGTGCAATGGTTAGAGTGCAGTACTGCAAGCTACTTCTGCTGACTGCTGATTGCCAGCAGTTTGGCAGTTCAAGTCCAACCGCCTCAAGGTTGACTCAGCCTTTCATTCTTCTGAGGTTGGTAAAATGAGGACCCAGATTGTTGGGGGCAATATGCTGACTCTGTAAACCACTTAGACAGGGCTGTAAAAGCACTATGAAGCAGTACATAAGTCTAAGTGCTATTGCATTCCTTAGACCGATACGCTCCCACAGAGAGGGCCTCCTCAGGGTGCCGTCGGCCGGACAATGCCGACTGGCGACACCCAGGGGGAGAGCCTTCTCTGTGGCGGGGCCAGCCCTCTGGAATGACCTACCCACTGAATTACGTACCATCACCGACCTCCGCCTCTTCCGCCAATGTCTTAAGACATATTTGTTTCAACAAGCCGGCCTAGCCTAACCTCCCATGGGGACTTTTAGATAGTTTTAAATTGGGTTTTAAAATTTGGTTTTAGCGCAGGATAGGTTTATTTAATAGTTTTTAAATTATATTTATTGTATTTTGTATGTTTTTAAATTTCCTGTGCGCCGCCCTCGGTCCTCTGTGGAGAAGGGCGGGATATAAATTTAACCAAATAAAATAAATTGCTATTCAGCAGAATGATGGCATGAGTGGAAAAACAGTCCCTGTGTCTACGGTACTCATTTTGTCATGCAATGCCCCATAGCGCTGTCCCAAGGAAGGAGTTGTCACAATTTGTCCAGGATGTGAGGGGTCTACAGATATCTTCTCAGATCTCCTTCTGGCCTGTGCAATATACAGGTTTTCTATGGAGGCAGGCTGGATGCAATTGTTTTTTCTGCCGTCTTAACCATCCATTGGAGTCTGTACTTGTCTTGTTTAGTTGCTGTACCAAATTAGACATTTATTGATGTGGCCAATAAATTGAGGTAAACAGCAATTTTATTTATTTAATATCATTATGTGTTTCTATATGTTTTCAAGTCAGAGTGAAGTCCTGGTGACTGCCTGGATTAGTTCCTGCAGTTTTCTTGGCAAATTGTTTCAGAAGTGGTTTACTATTACCCGCTTCTTAGGGTTTAGAAAGAGAGAGAGTGATTGGCCCAAGGTCACCCAGCTGGCTTTTGTGCCTAATGTGGAACTATAATTCACGGTCTCTTGGTTTCTACCCTGGAGCCTTGACCTCCTACATCAAATTGGCTCTTGCAACAGCATTTATGCTTTGACCCAAATCAGCCGATTCTGCAAACCAAAATTAGAATGGCTCAGACTTAAAACAATGAGCACATCATAGCAGATGATCACTCCAAGTGGACTAGAATTATAAGGTGTAGCTGTGTTGCATTTATAATGTAACTGTGATTCAGTCTTTCCTAGTCCTGTCCTATCCTGGTTTTTTTGGGGTGTGTGTGTGTGTCCATCATTACACTTATACAATAGTTTAGCTTTCCTACACCATGTAGACGACTGGAAAACTGGTTTTGCAGCTTTTCCCCATCTGAGGTGGGAGTGGGGATAACACAAGATTTAAGGCTGAATGTAGACAACTATATGACTTCCAATTGCTTCCACAAGTTTTGAACTTTTGTTTTTACAAGTGAACTTAGAGGGGGAAAAGAAGCAACAAAAGAAATGCTAATAGAGTTGACTATGCAGCATATTTATTTTTACATACATAGTCAACTTAGGATGCTTCCAAATTGGACTTTCATCCTGCAATTATTATGCCTCATGGATATTTTATAGAAGAGTCTCCTCTATTTTAACCTTTCCCACCAGAGGTGGGTTTTGTCCAGTTCACCCCGGATCGTGCAAACGGGTATTGGCAGTTGCGGGAGGCTCGTCCCACTAACCTGTGCACGAGCGAACTGGTAGTAAAATAAATTGAAATCCACAATTGTTTCCCATGTCTTCTTACCACTTCTATTTCCACTTTTCCTCTGCCCCCCCCCCTCCAAAAAACCAAAAAAAGGTCAGGAGAGCACATTTTGAATGGAAGCAACAGTAATCCTCTGTTTAGAAACATCCATAAAAAGAGGATGGCAGAATGAGAAAGACACAAAGTTAAAATAATAAAATCCAATTAATAACTTCTGCAATTGAAATTCTCCTCTTCTTAAAATCCAATTAATTTAAATTTAAAGTTCTAAAATATGAAATCAATCTAAGCAAATAGGGAAAGGTTGCAAAAACATTGTTATATAAATTTATTTCTCTTTTCTGAATATGCCAATATCCTTTTTCATATATAATTCAGTTCAAAATACTTATATAGATGGTCTTAACTTACAACAGTTCATTTAGTAACCATTCGAAATTACAGTGGCACTGAAAAAAGTGACTTATGACTATTTTTCACACTTATGACCATTACAGTATTCCCATGACCATGTGATCAAAATTCAGACACTTGGCAACTGACTCATATTTATGATTTTTACAGTGTCTTGGTATTATGTGATCCCCTTTTACGAAACAGAAAGCATTAAAAACGTTTCTGAGATGTGGCTTGGAATTTAAAACAAGTGAAAGCAATCTAAAGAGTACAACTCTACAAACATCAAGGTAATGAGTGAGATAAGTAGTAAGGAACAAACTATGACAAAAATGCACTATTTGTTCACTTGAGATAAAAGGAACATTCCCTAAATTCTCAACTGGTAAGGAATGTACCCCTTCCACTCCATAATTTCAAGTAGAAACGGCAGGTATAAAGAGTCCAGCTCACAAGCAGTTTAAAGTTCCTATTAATCTAGGTAGATGGAAAATATGATAGGAAATAAACCTACCATACAGTATAGTCAAAATATATTATTTTAAAGATGTTGAGATCTACTTTATGGATTTATTTTCTTTCTTTTAAAGCAGACACATTTTCAAAGTAATCACTCTGCTCTTGCAAAGCACAGAAATCTCAACATTATTGAAGATTGCAATAAGTGAATTTTGTATTATTGATGCTATTTAGTTAGATAGTATGAAAAAAGTATATGAGTCTTTTCTTAATAGGCTAAAACACATCACTATTATCAGAGGAGAGGGTCAACATATCTCCTTGTTGTCATTTCACTTACAATATACTTATGATAAATAAATAAATAAATAAATAAATAATTTAATTTGTAAACCGCTCTCTCTCCCCGAAGTGACTCAAGCCGGTGCACAGGGAATTAAAAATACATATACAAACAACAAACATTATAATACAATTTAAAATGAATTAAACCTAGACCCTGCGCTAAAATCCCAAACTAACTAAAACTAATACCCCTAAAAATCCCTAATAAAACAGTTTGAAATATTCAGCTAGAGGTAAATGGGTCAATTAATGCTTGTATGACTATCATTGCAATACATATTAAACAATGGGAAAAATTAAAATGCTGTTTTTATACTGTTTCTCATCTTAGCTTTCCATGATTTATTTTAACTCATGAAAACAATCAGACAAATAGAATTTTCAAAAATCTCCAAACCTTTTAAAACCTTTCACCAGATGCTTTTCAAGTTTCTTATCTGAGTAATAATGTTTTGTTAACTGCTTTAACTCATTGATCTGGCCAAGTGACAAGATTCATGACTTCACCTTGACTATTTATGCGTCAATAGATAACCTGTGTCTGAAACTTTACAAAGCTGTTTATCCCCTTGGGGACTTCTATAATTATATAAAAACAAATGTTCCCAAACAACTAAATGACGAATAATTAAAAAACAAGAACACATTTTGTGGAAGAACCGTGTAAACATCTGTACCACACTGTGCAAAATTTGAAATATTTCAATTTCTCGTAGCATGTTCTTTTCCACCCTTTGGTTGATTTCCCTTACTGGTAAAAAAAAATAATAATAATAATAATTGTCTTGGTTTTCCCATGCGCAGCTATGAGACTATGTTGTTCTATTTCCTAATTCTAACTCTGAGTTATCTCCACCATAACCTCTATGAGACTGGGTTGGTTCCAGAGTTGGATTAGCTGATTTGGCACACACTAATGAATGCTGCTATATGTATCTACTGTGTAGTATTGTTATTTTGGGCCACTCAGCCAATAATTTTCCACTGAAATGTGCCTTAAAGTTAATTTTCCAGTACTTATGATGGTATGAAACAAATAATCTTCTTTAGTTATCAGCCAAATGAATAGTTCCCACATGGAAAGGTCACCAAACATATTTAAAAATCAATCCGTTTTATAGAAGGAAGAGATGCATGTTTAGGCCAGGAATGTGTCATCCTGCCTTATTTCATTGTCAGAATTAAAAAAAAAACCCACATACATTTGGGGGAGATGAAATCCCATTAACTGTACTTCTAAAAATAGAACGCACTAGCAAGCATTCTAATGGGACAGTAAAATAATATAACCAAATTATTTAAAAACGATTCCAGTTAATGACTTAGAAACAGGTCATTAATTTTTACAGGGCAAAATAAATGAATGGTGATAAAAAGTTCACACTCCCTAAGAACTAAGAGTTATAAAAACAGGACAAAGGTAAAGTTCATTTGTTTAATCATCACTATATCTGGAATGGGCTTGAATTTAAGAACCTGTTGTTTCTAGAATCAAAGAACACAATTTCTAAATGTTGCTATCATCAGATTGATGAAGTTAAAAAACTCTTTTAAAAGAAGAACATATCTTACTGAAAATCTTATCAGAGAGAGAAGATGTGATTACTAACATTAGCAACCTGTTGAAGCAGCTAAAAATAACAATTTATTTTCCCTTCTGGGAGAGAGAGCGGGTTATAAATTAAATTATTATTATTATTATTATTAATTCCTTTTACCTAGTCACTCCCTATGATTTCCTTACAATATCATCATTTCAGGCAAGCAGAAACTATGTTGTAGCAAAATACTGCCTTTTATTGTAATATGGGTTGGTCTCATTAGCCTATCCTTGCTATAAAACATTGCATATATTTTAGAGCAGGGGTCCCCAACCTTTTTGGCACCAGGGACCGGTTTTCATGTTAAAAAAATTCCGTGGACCGGTGGCCATGGCTCGGCCGGCATAGAGTGGGAGCGCGGGAGAAGGGGAACAGGCGGCACATGCGCGTGTGGGGTGTGCGTGAATCGGCTTACTCGCCCCTCTCAGGCCCCCAACGGTGCAAGCGGCCGCGCATGCGCTCTCCCCTCCCTGGTGTGCGCTCTGCCCAGGGGGCTGCCCCCACCTCCCTCCTCCTCCTCGCCGGCCCTTTCTAAGAGTTGTGCTGCTCACTGCAGCCCGGTTCCTATCAAGCCACGGACCGGCACCAGTCCACGGCCCGGGGGTTGGGGACCCCTGTTTTAGAGTATAAAACACCCTGGAATGGAATGAGTTAATTTGCCTGTTAATCAGATTCAGATATATTTTTCATGAGAAGTGAACACACTACTAATTTATTTGTTATTAAATAAATTATTAACTTCCACAACTTATTGTAGATGATCAGAGTTATCGTCCAACATAACCAGGCTCAAAGGATGATCTAGGCGTTTTTACAAAAGCATTTGAACTCTCAATGTTTATGTAGGTATTACTTGATTTTTTAAGGTGTGCACATAGTTAATGATGGATTTTGGGTATACATTTTTACCAGTGGGATTCAATTTTTTTTCACTACCAATTCTGTGGGCATGGCTTGGTGGGCATGGCAGGGGAAGGATACTGTAAAAACTCCATTCCTTCCCCACTCCAGGAGAAGGTTACTGCAAAATCCACATTCCCTCCCGATCAGCTAATACTTGGGAGGCAGAGAATAGATGGGGGTGGGGCCAATGGTGGGTTCCTACCAGTTCAGCTGAACTGGTAGTGGTTTGGTGGCTTGGGTCGCTTGTTTTTTTGCTTCTGCACAGAGCAATTTTTATTGTACTGCACATGTGTGCATGTTGTGTACACAAATGAACTGGCAGTAGTGACTGCCGGAACCCACGCCTGGGCAGGGCCAATCAGAGGTTGTATTTACTGGTTCTCCGAATTACTCAAAATTTCTGCTACTAGTTATCCAGAACTGGTCAGAACCTGCTGAACATCACCTCTGATTTTTACATTTGTAAATTGTCTGTAAAACTGCAATTCAGGTAGTATTTATCAATCAGCTAGTCCAGAATGCAGCCGCGCGAGCAATTATGGGAACCTCAAGGTTTACCCATGTAACACCGCTCTTGCGCGAGCTGCACTGGCTGCCTGTCATCTTCCGGGTTCTAGTTATCATCTTTAAAGCGCTCCATGGCTCGGGACCTAGCTATTTGCGGGATCGGATTCTGCCTCATACATCCACACGGCCTATTCGCTCCCACAGAGAGGGACTTCTCCGGGTGCCATCCACTAGACTTTGTCAGCGGGCGATGCCCAGGGGAAGGGCTCTCTCTGTGGCGGGCCCAGCCCTCTGGAACGACCTTCCCCCCGACATTAGAACAACCACGGACCTCCGCTCCTTCCGTCTAAAACTAAAAACATATTTGTTCTGCTTGGCCGGCCTAGGGTAGTCTCCCTTCTATGGGGTTGTTAATAATTTTAGATTTTTAACTGGGAATTTTTAGGGCAGGGATATTATTTAATTCGTTTTTATTATGTTTGTATATTTATTGTTTTATTTGCCCTGTGCACCGCTCCGAGTCCCTTCGGGGAGAGGGAGCGGTCAACAAATTAAATTTATTAAATTTATTATTATTATTATTAATCATTGTTCTGAACAATATACATATTCTCCCCAAGCAACTTACCTGTGCTGCATTCTTTGACACATGTCCTACTATCACCACAACTCTCCCTTTAAAGCTCTGTAGTGTGGAAGTAGCAGGGCACTGGATGAATTCTCCTTCAGCAGTGAACGCTGACCCAAATGGGATATTGATACTTCCTGGTATATGTCCACGGTTAAAACTAGACAAAAACATTTTTAGTTAAGGAAACTGAGGAGGAGGAGGAGGAGCACAAGAACAAAACTAGAAACCTTATAAATGCTGCCATCATTTTATTTATTTATTCAATTTCTATAGCTACCCATCTTAGCGACTTTGGGTGGCTCATAATTCAAAAGCATATATTATAGTTAAAATCTTAAAACACTTTAAAACAATAAAAACCATTAAAACACTAAAAAAAAACCATACCCAACAACAGAATGCAGCATTCTCCTGAGAACTAATGACCTGGGAAAACTCTGGAAGGATCCCTGTCTGGTTCTGATTCTCCCCTTAAAAACAGCATTTACATGTATTCTGGTTCATCAGGACAAAGATAGGAAACGAAGCTATTCAGTGCCAGAGTTATTCTGCAGCTATTGGTTATGGTTTCCATAATACACCAGATAAGGAAAGGCCCAAGAAGACAAGTTCACCCAAAGTCTGCTTTAACTAGAGCTATTTTTCTACAAATGGTAACTAGAACAAAGGAAATTGTTACTCTAAAACAGCAGTAAAGAACTCTGCCATAAACCTGAGATTTGAGATTTATTGTAGGACTATGTAACTTAGCTATCCGCTTCTCAAACTGACCCAAAGGTATTTAACCTCATCATATCTAGGAATATGTGATTGGCAAAAAAATTCTTTCCTCTTTATGACATCACATGCAACTCACTGATTTTTGCTGTCTTCAGCAGATTTGTTCTATCTTGCATAATTTTTTACTGATTTTCAATTTGTAAGAATTCCGAAGCAGGTCTCTTTCTTTAAAATACATAGCTTCCAGTAGTGGGATTCAAATTTTGTTATTACCGATTCTGTGGGTGTGGCTTGGTGGGCGTAGCAGGGGAAGGATACTGTAAAATCTCCATTCCCTCCTCACTCCAGGGGAAGGTTACTGCAAAATCCCCATTTCCTCCCAATTGGCTGGGACTTGGGAGGCAGAGAATAGATGGGGGCAGAGCCAGTCAGAGGTGGTATTTACAGGTTCTCCAAACTACTCAAAATTTCCGCTACTGGTTCTCCAGAACTGGTCAGAACCTGCTGAATACCACCTCTGATAGCTTCCCTATAACCATAGCTTCCCTTTTTCAGAGGATAGAGAGATGAGATCTTTAGCAACTGATGAAGGCTCTGGGTCATAACTTTCCAACTTCTGTATTAGGATCTTTAAGATGTAACCCAGTGGTGGGTTCCCATTTTTTCTTTTTTTACTACTGGTTCGCCTGTGCACGCTTGTGCGCTCGTAGAGCCTTTCACCGCCGCTCCTACTGGTTCTCCCGATCTGGGCTGAACAGAAAGCAACCCACTCTGATATAACCCCAGAAATACTGGCTGACAATAAATCCCGTGGATAATAATGGAGGTTTCTTTTCAATATTTATGCATAATATTCATTGTTAATATTATTAGGCTCTTTTTCGTTCTTATGTTAAGTGGAACAATCATGCTCTCCTCTGCATGATTGCAAGGAATGTACTTTTTAAATACATATTACTAAATCTGATGCGTTTATAAGGTTTTTTTTAAAATACCTACAGTTCAGCTTCATATTAAATGGCTATTAATACAGGTTTTAGTATTTTAATGAAGTTTTATTAATTGCATGCCATTTTTCATTATTATTCCTATCTGACTATAAAAACAAGAGTAGATTAATAATGCTTGGTGGAGCTAAACAAGTTCCAATTTCACCTACTGAGCACAAATGTTTGGTTTGCATGCTAAAAATCAAGGTAATGACTTTTCATTTAAGTTATTGCAACACTATGATAAATTCTAAAATCCCTTAGGAAGGCTTACAGCTAATCTAGGATTAATACTAGTTTGAATACCTCTTAAAACAGCTTGTACAAGCAGTTCCATTTGGATGGCTGTCAAGATTATAACCATGAGAAGCATAACAGATACATTTGCTTGAGATCAACAAAAAGCTGACCCATCCCACTAGTTAAAATAATTCATTAATTTCATCTAGCTCAGGGCTGTCAAACTCATGGCCCACGGGCCAGGTGCGTCACATGCTGGCCACACCCATGCCTGTTTTAGCAAAGCGGGAAAAAGTCCTGATACATCACATAACACCGCCGTGACAACGCGAGTTTAACACCCCTGATCTACCTGGAGGTAATAATGACCTTTTACTTTGGACAACGGCAACATTTTCAAATAAATCTACAACTTTATCATTGATAGTATAATAGTGATTAAAAATAGGAGAGCCCTTTCTGAAAACTATAAATACATTCTCAATAAAAAGAAAGTCATTTATGTTGGGTTTCTGCAATTGTTTTAGCATGCCACTCTGCATGCCTTTGAAGCATTCACTCCAATCTTAAATGGCATCTTAACCATTCCAGAAGTGAGCTGACTATAAGTAGCAGAAATGGACCCAACAAAACTAAAGAATTGTAAATAACACCATTGGCATTTTTGTAACATAATTAACAAACTAATTGTTTTTAGAGAAAACTGCTGACTACTACAAAAGCAAAATCACTTAAATGCTATGCTGTTATTTCACTTAAATACTACCCTGTTACCCTATATTGTGCCATCTTTTAACATGAAGATTTTAACATTAGAAAAAATCATTACAGCTTATACCTGTAAAATAAATTTAGATTATTTTTAGTTTACCTTCCATAGGATTTTATATGGGAACCAGCACTAAAATAAGAATAAATAGAAGCTCAAAGTTGCTACATTTGGCCTAATTCTCCAATCAATTTGTCATTAAGTATATTATTTTTAAACATGCTGGATCTAAATTATTAGGTGTGAATACAGGTGTACCAAACTATGAAATAATAAGCACAACTAAACTCTAAACACAAAAGTCGGTGACAATGACTCAAAAATAATGGCTAAATTATTTGACTGTGCGGTTTGGGTAGAGGCACACCATAGCTGGGTTCCAAGTCTCTATATGAGCACTAGATGAAATAATAGGTTGGAAAGACATTGGCAGATAGGAGGAAGACCTGTACAGTAGGCAATGGTTAGGTACTGTAAGAGCAGAAGGAATGGGGAAATGGCAAACATCTCAGAGACACAGTCTTTTCTTGAACTGTAAAGACAAGTAGGAGTAGGAGATGTACTTTCGTCTTGTAAGATTCTCTTAATGACACCTTACAATAAAGATAGACCAAGTATTTGTCTTTCTGCTTTTTTTCTGGAATACCTCCAAGAGACCAGATGAGGCTAGATGAAAACATAGACATATAGGACAATCAGACTCCCATCTAGTGGTTGACTAGATATGTGCAGTCTTACATATGGTATCCTATAAAAACAAGTTTATGAGCTTTGGAAATTGAATCTCTTTCTTCTTTTCCATGCAATTGCCTAAAATTTCATAATCCTTCATCAGGCTGAGTACTATTTAAACTGTCTGGAGTCTGTAGGGATTGACCTTTTGCCTTCTGTTGTAGGTAAGCTTTTTATTTCAGCTGAATTAAGAAGCTTCCAGATAAAGCTTTTATTGTGAAATTACCTTGCTTTTTCTTAATGGCATTTTATTTTAATTTCAACTGAATTAAGAGTTTTCCAGATGAAAATTTTATTGTGAAATGACCTGATTGCCTCAATGGAATTTTATTCCAAAATATTTTTCTATTGCTTCTTCCGTCTTTTTCGTCCTATTTAATAGAGATAGATGGATAGATAGATAGATAGATAGATAGATAGATAGATACCAAGTTTCCCCAAAAATAAGACAGGATCTTATTTTCTTTTGATCCCCCAAATAAGTGCTTGGCCTTATTTTTGGGGAGGTTTTATTATTTTTGAGGTGCAGGAGGCAGTGAGCATGGTCACCTCATGGCTGCTGCTATGTTGCAATATTTTTGGGGAGGGCTTATTTTTGGAGGAGGGTTTATTTTAGCGCATGCGCTCAAAACCCGATTGGGCTTATTATCTGAGGAGGTCTTATTTTCAGGGAAACAGGATAGATAGATAGATAAAGAAATAGCTGCACAATACTTTTATACCAGTAAAATTAAATTACTCCTGAATCAGGAAATGCTTTAAATTCTTTTTAGACATATGCAAAATCATAATTAGGATTCTGGGCCTAAGAATCTGTGAAACGGCCCTATTTTTGCATTCAAGCAGAAAAGCAATTTTCCCCCCACTACTGAAAACAGCACTTGGCTTTCAAATGAACTCCAGGGAGTACATTCCAAAAAGTGGGAAGAGTTGGGAAAATTAATTAACATTTAATTTGGGCTAACTGAATACTGCTGGTATGGTTATTCCTTATGTTTAATTAAAGATAATTCATCAGAAAATGGGGAACTCTGAGGGTTCCCATGGATTGCAAGTTGTGGATTCTTGTTTTAAGTAGAACAAACAGATTCACAGTTAATGAGAGAAAAACAAAGCGATCTCTGTGAACTGAGAAATGCCTTCTTTGCTTGGGATAAAACTCTCCACTGACTATGGAACTAAACTCCCACAAGATACTGCTTCTTTTTGTAGTACTTCCTATTTTGGGTATATTTTACTGATCTATTAAAAGCCAACCTCTGGGTTTAACGGCAAATCTTACAGATGAAATGTTATTAACTTTACACACCCGCTATCTTGGCAAGAAAAGCTGCCTGTTAATTTCAACAAAGAGTTTATTAGTAGCACAACTGCTCACGTTTCTGCGAGATTTTCTTAACATGTCGTGCAGGCAAAATTAAAAGCTTTCCTTATAAACGAACCTGGCTTAAAAAGATTAAACTACTGCCGGAGAAAAAGTTTCAGAAAACTAAATAATGAAGAGCCAATAGATTAACACGGCGAAGCTTGGCCTTGCAAACTTCAACAAGCACATGCAATTAATAAATATACAGAAAGAATAGTTATACTTGATCGTTGTTTTTTAAGTTAGATAGTAAAAGATACTGAGGGTTGGGTTTTGGCTTATTTTCAAGTCATGGCAATTCTGTTTTCTAATGAAGGTGTGACTAAGAAAAGGGTGTTTCAATATAAAAGTAATTCAGTTCTAAAAGTTTCTTAAGTCTCTAGCGCTGAAAATAAAATTATCAGGTCTAATTAATGATACCTGACACAAGGACACAGGATTTCTCATTGGGTCTTACTGAAAAACAGACATGTAGGCTCAGAGAAGATATGTTGAGTAATGGAAGCTATGTTGAATGAAGAAAAACTAAGTAACTGGTAAAAAGATAATAGATAATCCAGAACCTAGGGGAGAAATGAAAATAAATAGGATCATCATTTTTCTTAATCCTTTCTTGGATAATATGAATTGCCCAAGAGTTTCAGTAATCATTGGTGCTGAGAGTGAAGGAAAACAGACTTGTTAGTTATTTATATCTGGCACAGAAGGGAGCCTAAAATCTATTGGTAGTACTGTACGGACCTTGTCTTGAAACTTCCAAAACAGTCCAGTTGTTAGACTTTGGGATGGAAAAGACATCTTATTCTCCATTCAGCCAAGGATTTCTACATTAATTTTTGCAACCCACTATTTATGTATTTATTTCTCTATCACATTTACATAGGGTTTACACAGTGACTCTGGGCTACTGCTCATCCCAATCTATCATACAAGGTTAATAGTATGGAGATTTTAAAAAAATACTTAATTTGTAGTTGTTCCCGCTTTGGTCTGTTATGTTTTACTCTGTTGCAACTCGCTAGCACCGCTGACACTAGGATAGTTAATTCTGTGTCAGGCTGATAGGTCTGCTTGGATTTTTTTGTTTGTTTGTTAAAAATGAACATAGAAAAGAGACGTAACTAAGAAAGTAAAGGTATATTGTCTTCTTGATGTCTGATTTTCTAAGTGCTAATGTTTCCCCACCCCCACATAATGGATTAAAGACAGTTTAGTCCTATGACTTCCGGTCAGTAATCTCCCTCCTTCCGGTCAGTGATCTCCCTCCCATTTCTCATAAAATACTTTTTTCAAGCAGAAACTGTGAGAAATGATTAAGCCATGATTTTCAGCATAGAAGGATACTCCTCACTGTTCCGAATGTCAACAATCAGCAACTTTGGTTTGCTAGACTTTGTCTTCTTTGTTGGCGTTTTAGAATGGCCTGGTCCTGTCAGGTCACAGAGGTCAATCAAATCTTCAGCCGAGATCCGTGGTGACACTTCAGATTTCAGATCATTTAATTTTATAGAATCCCTAGACTTTTTGACAAAGAAAAGGAAGTGCAACAAAAGTTATTATTTGCATTGACGATTTCTATGAGTTTGTGAACGTTCTTGTAAGGAAATATATTTCCCCAACTATCTTGCAAGCTATTTGTCATGACTGCCATTCTTCTCCAATAGCCTTTTTCTGGAGGGGAAGCATGTCATGTCCGCTACTCTGCTTCTTACTTCGCATTGCATCGCATCTTGCCATTTGCAACACGGGAGGGGAGAAATTGGAATGTGCATTGTTAAGGCGGTGTTGAGATTGGCATTAGTTAATGGGGTTCACAGGCCACATGGGGTCTGCAATACTTCGAGTATGATCTGACCCAAATTAAAATACTACCTGTTTCGCCAAAAATAAGACCTCCCCAGATAATAAGCCCAATCGGGCTTTTGGGCACATGCACTAAAATAAGCTCTCCCTGAAAATATTGCAACACAGTAGCAGCCATCAGGTGACCATGCTTACTGCCTCCTACACCTCAAAAATAATAAGACCTCCCTGAAAATAAGGCTAAGCGCTTATTTTGGGGTCAAAAGAAAATAAGACCCTGTCTTATTTTCGGGGAAACACAGTACTTGGAAATATTTAAAAAAATAGAGATAAAATAAAACATGGATATTTCTAAATAATAATAATACATTTATCTACCAACCACCATAAAGTTTGTGATGAATCTTGCACAAATTTGGTGCCTTGGTTTAATGAAGTGGTTTCAAAACTTGGAAACATAAATACTTGTGGCTGGGGAACTTTGGGAGTTGAAGTGACAAGTCATAAAGTTGTCAAGCAGTGAGGATTGCTTAGCATTGCGGTGGAGCAGGTTAAAAAGATGGCAGCTGTTAGAGGCAGCATTCAGGGAAGCGATAAATCAGAGTAAGAAGTGAGACAACTGCTTTGTGCATTAATTTGATGGTAGGCCATGAGGAAGGATGGTCGACAGACCCACCCACGTATACATACAACCCATCTATACCCTCACATTTGGACCCACACCCACACAGATATACATAAATACTGAGAAAAAAAAGAACAAATTCACGACAATATTTTTATATACTGTTATACAGTATATAGTTCCTATTTGATCTTAACATGTTGGTGTATTAATTAAAAATTGTGTTTTTCTAAATCAATGTATAGTCTACAACAGGGGTCCCCAACCCCTGGTCCGCGGCCCAGTGCCGGTCCGCGGCCTGATAGGAACCGGGCCGCAGGGCTGGAGAGGAGGAGGAGGGAGCAGCCCCCTGGGCAGAGGATGGCTGAGCGCACCTCCAGCAGCTCCTTCCGACGGCCACCGCGGCGCACTTTCCGAGGCTTCCCGTAGGGGCCGGCGTGTCAGCTGAGGAGGTAACGTGCCTCATCCCACAGCGAGCGAACGAGCGAGCGGGCGGAGGACTCGAGCCTGCGGCTACCTTAAGCACCGCCGAGGCCATCTGGGCGCCACCCACCCACCTTCCTTCCAGCCCCATGTGGTGCCCGGACGGTTTCGGCAGTGCTTAAGGTAGCCGCAGGCTCGAGTCTTCCGGCCGCTCGCTCGTTTGCTCGCTGTGGGATGAGGCACGTTACCTCCTCAGCTGACATGCCGGCCCCTCCGGGAAGCCCCGGAAAGTGCACTGCTGTGGCCGTTGGAAGGAGCTGCTGGAGGCGCGCTCGGCCATCCTCTGCCCAGGGGCTGCTCCCTCCTCCTCCTCTCCAGTCGACATGCTGGCCTCTCTGCTGCTTCCCGGGGGGGGGGGGGGGAGAGATAAAGACAGACACACAGAGAGACAGACTTAGAGAGAGAGACAGAAATAGAGAGAGGGAGGGAGAGACGGAATCAGACACACACACACACACACAAAGTGACAGAGAAGGGTGGAGGGAGGAGAGAGAGACAGAGACAGATACACAGAGAGAGAGAGAAACAGAGAAAGAGAAAGAAAGAAAAATAGAAAAAGAAAGATGAATGGAGGGTGGGAGGGAGGGAGTGAAGGAAAGAAGGGGGAGGGAGGAGGAAGGGAGGGGTGAAAGAAGGAAGGAAGGAAAGAAAGAAAGAAAAAGAAAGATATGGAGGGTAGGAGGGAGGGAAGGAAAGAAGGGAGGAAGGGGGAGGGAGGCAATGGAAGGAAGGAAAGGAAAGGAAAGGAAGAAATCTATTTTCCTATTTCCTTCCACCTCAAGCTACCTGTTTGGTTAACCAGGTTAAAGATCTATTTAACATCCTCTGAGTCATTTCCTGGATTCAAACCAGCATCCCAAAGAGTCATGGGCTGCCTTTATATATAACGAGTGCCCATAAATCCATTTTTACCATCTTCAGAAGACCAAAGACCAGCCAGAAATGGAAGGAAGGAAGGAAGGAAGGAAGGAAGGACTTATGATCACTATTGAGCCCAAAATTTTGGTTGCTAAGCAAGACCGTTAAGTGAGTTTCACCACATTTTCCAAGTTGGCCACGCCCATCCGGTCACATGACCGCTGAGCCACTCCCACAAAACAGGCCACACCTTTTGGCTCTCAAAAGAAATTTCAGTAGTGGTACTGTTGATATTTGGCTCTATTGACTAATAAGTTTGCCCACCACTGCCCTAGAGGGCCAAGTGAGCCGACTCCCCCCCCCCCCGCATGTGCCGCCTGTTCCCCCTCCCTCCCTCCTCCTCTAGGCCAGCCGGTCCGCAGAATTTTCTTTAAAATGAAACCGGTCCCTGGTGCAAAAAAGGTTGGGGACCCCTGGTCTACAAGGTTTCTTATGTATGCTTGATGGTTCGATTTCTATCAGAATTTGACACCACTTAATTGTCTATATCCATGATGGCAAACCTATGACACACGTGCCCAAAGTGGCACGTGGAGCCATGTCGTCTGGCATGTGTGGCATTGCCTGTTCCTGTTTCTGGTTTCTGGTGCACATGCATGCACAATGATCAGCTGGCCTTTGTGTGTGTGGCAGTGCCAGAAACTAGAAGAGACGATCTTCTGTTTGAATGCGCGCAGGCCTACTGATTGTTGCATGCGCGCCAATAACCGGAAGACAACTTGGCCACTGTGCATGCATGCACCAGAAATCCATGCATGCATGTTCATTTTCCAGCGTGCGCATGCTCCCTGGGCAGCTGCTCTTCCAGGTTGTGGGACAGGCGACTGTGCGCATGCTCCCTTTTTGGCACTTGGTTCATCATCACTGGTCTATATTTTGGGAGAGGACAATAGTTTGGGAGAAGGAGACACCACTGAACAATAAAATTCTCAAACTAAGTTCTTGACATTTCAAAGTGAAAAGCAACAAATCTTAACTTCATTGGTGATGCTAAAAAAATAGCAGGAGGACAATGAAAACAAAAATGGGTTAGTTGATCAAATATATTGGGACAAATGGTATCTAAAACTCTGTGTAGAAGTTTCCTAGAGTGACTTTATTCTTTACTGCAATTGTAGAGTGGTACAATTTATATGATATCATACTAGAGAAGAAAAATGAGTGGGAGTGTGACTTTATTCTTTACTGCAGTTGTAACACAGAAAACAAAACTTCGAATAACTTGTTCACAGAAAGTATTCATAAACTCTGGAAAAAAACCCATTTTTTTCGCTATGAGCAAATTTTGCAATAGTTACCTGAAAGATTGCAAGCTATTTTAAGTGCACTAAGCCCTAATTAGTTTCCACTTAATAAGAAAGGAAACCACTTCAAGCATTTCTCATGAAGTATGGTATGTGTTAGGATGGAGAAAGCCACATAAAGAAACAAATATAAGAGAGTCCTGCTGCTGAAGCAGTATTTATTTTTCATCTGTATAACACCATCCACATTTGCTTTTCTCTGTGGCGGTAAGTCCAGGAGTTTACTTTAGGAAGCGATTAGCAGACTGAGGGGAAATTCTGCTCATGGCGTGAAAGGAATTATAAATATCACATTAGCAAAGTTCAAAGTTGGTTTTTGATGTAAAAAGAATTGTGGATGATCACTGAAGGTATTCAGCTGATAAGAAGTGCTAAAATCTTATTGCCTGTGGGCTTTGGTTATTACAATACAATACAATACAATACAATACAATACAATACAATACAATACAATACAATACAATACAATAGCAGAGTTGGAAGGGACCTTGTAGGTCTTCTAGTCCAACCCCCTGCGTGGGCAGGAACCTTATACCATTTCAGACAAATGGCTATCTAACATCTTCTTCAAGACTTCCAGGGTTGGGGCATTCACAACTTCTGGAGGCAAGCTGTTCCAGAGGTTAATTGTTCTAACTGTCAGGAAATTTCTCCTTAGTTCTAAGTTGCTTCTCTCCTTGATTAGTTTCCACCCATTGCTTCTTGTCCTGCCCCCAGGTGCCTTGGATAACAGTTTGACTCCCTCTTCTTTGTGGCACCCTCTGAGATATCGGAACACTGCTATCATGTCTCCCCTGGTCCTTCTCTTCATCAAACTAGACATACCCAGCTCCTGCAGCCGTTCTTCATATGTTTTAGTCTCCAGTTCCCTAATCATCTTGGTTGCTCTTCTCTGCACTCTTTCCAGAGTCTCCATGTCTTTTCTACATCGTGGCGACCAAAACTGTATGCAGTATTCCAAGTGTGGCCTTACCAAGGCACTATACAGTGGCATTAACACTTCACGTGATCTAGATTCTATCCCTCTGTTTATGCAGCCTAGAACTGTGTTGGCTGTTTTGGCAGCTGCTGCACACTGCTGGCTCATATTTAAATGGTTGTCCACTAGGATTCCAAGATCCCTCTCACAGTTGCTACTATTGAGCAAGGTACCACCTATACTGTACTTGTGCATTTGGTTTTTCTTGCCTATATGTAGGACCTTATTTTTTTCACAATTGAATTTCATTTTATTAGATAGTGCCCAATGTTCAAGTTTGTCTAGATCCTTCTGTATCTTAAGCCTTAATTAATTCTTGGACTTGGAACTGTGGGACTGGCAAATGTATACTTGCTTATGAGAAGAATGCAATATGCAATAAAACTGTTTCAGATTTTTTCCTAGTAATAAAGTATATCTATCTATATCTCCTTTTAAAAATGAAACTATTGCATCACTCAGATGACAACCTCAAAACAAGTGAGGCAGATTTTTATGAGAAAATAAGGGCCCAGGGACATGGAGATATTTCAGTGATTCTGAAAGATTTAGGGATACACACACAGACACACAAACACATCCATACATATTATGGAATATCTTCTGAATGTATGCAATATTTGCTATGTAATTTCCATCAATATTATAATGTAGGTTCCTCAGGCAAATCAATAATTTTAAACCATCATTAAATGCTGATTAAGGTTTATGTCTCTTAATGCTGAATAAATAGAATAGGTAGCAAATCAGTTTAAAGTTGAAAAAAATGCACCACTTGGCACAATTTCTTTGTTTAAATTTAACTAAAGTAATCTAGATTAGACTAGACCAGACTAAAATTAAATTAAACCTAAACTAAATTATTGATAGGAAGGTGGAAAGAACGTTTAAGTCTTGCTAACAGAATTAAAACGAACGCAAAGAAAAATTAGCATATTTATAAATGGATAAGAGACAAAATTGACAAAATTGTTTCCATCAGGTACTTGAGTCATTCCCGTAACAATATTTTCCTCAAAATGTATTTCCCTTGGTTAATGAGATAACAAATATACCACTTCATACTAGTAACAAATAAGCCTACTGGAATGACAAATGATGGATTGGCAATAATAAATTATACCGAAAATAAACTGTAGCCTTAAAAAAAACATTTTTCAAATTCTTCAGGAATGTTCGTCTTTGGAGGATGAAAATCTTGCTTAGCAGCTCCATGATGAGACCAATAAAATCTTGAACAACAAAAGCAGTAGAAAGATAGGGGTGTGGAGAAAACCTGGCACTAGATGAAATACTAACACTGGCACATTCTTCAGAGAACATTTAGGATTGAAATGATACTGAAATATAAACAAAGGTCACATGACTATAAGTCAGAAAATAGCTCAACAGTTCAAAATTCTTAGTGAGTCAGGGAAAGCAAAGCACCACTTCCTAAAACTAACGTTTATTAAAATAGTTTGTGCATGTAAAACAGAGCTTTCTTTCAATTTGTAAATAGTTAGAAGCTAAGAAGAATAACACAGGTATGTGAAAAAAGTGAATGCGCATTAAAAACCTCAAAAGCCTGGCTATTGAGTTTCATTCAAGCAATTCCCCATTTCTCATCACTATTATAGTCATGGGCCATGTTGACCTTGGCAGACTGATAGAAATCAGTGTGACAAAACCATGGTGATAGGGATAAACACTACAATTGCTTAATTAAATGCAATTAGTTTTACTATTCCCATATATTTAACATTTTGTTTCTATTTCATTGAAGCCAGAATTTGGTAACAATTTTAGAGTTGCCCTGAAAGTTGGACTCAAGACTCTGAATGGCTGGATGACCTTAAGTTCTCAAACTATCCACTCCTGGTTTAAACTGATTCTCCTCATCATTGACGTTAACCGGCACCGTTTTGCGGTGGTTCTCGTCCTACCTCTCTGGTCAGTCGCAATGTGTGTTGGCAGGGGGCAGAGGTCGGCCTCGAGGCCCCTCATATGTGGGGTACCTCAGGGGTCGGTCCTCTCGCCCCTACTGTTCAACAAATATATGAAGCCGCTGGGTGAGATCATCCGTGGTTTTGGGGTGGGATATCATCTGTACGCTGATGATTCTCAGTTGTACATATCCACCCCAGACCACCCCAATGATGCCGTCGAGGTTATGTCCCGGTGTTTGGAGGCCGTACGGATCTGGATGGGTAGCAACAAACTCAAGCTCAACCCGTCCAAGACTGAGTGGCTATGGCTTCCGGCGCCCCGATTCAGCCAGATTATTCCAACTCTGACCATTGGGGGCGAAACACTGGCCCCCGTGGAGAGGGCGCGCAATTTGGGTGTCTTCCTGGACTCCTGGCTGTCTATGGACGACCATGTGGCAGCCGTGGCCAGGGGGGCGTGTCATCAGGTACGCCTGATGCGCCAATTGCGCCCCTTACTGGACCGGGGTGCCTTACGCACAGTCACTCAAGCACTCGTCACCTCTCGACTCGACTACTGTAATGCTCTCTACATGGGACTTCCCTTGAGGTGCACCCGAAAGCTACAGCTAGTCCAGAACGTAGCCGCACGGGTGATTACGGGAGCGCCTAGACACTCCTATATAACACCAATCCTGCGCGAGCTGCACTGGCTTCCTGTGGTCTTTCGGGTGCGCTTCAAGGTTCTAACGACCATCTTTAAAGCGCTCCATGGCTCGGGGCCTAGTTATATGCGAGACTGCCTCCTGCCCCATACATCCCTCAGACCGATACGCTCCCACAGAGAGGGCGTCCTCAGGGTGCCGTCGGCCGGACAATGCCGACTGGCGACACCCAGGGGGAGAGACTTCTCTGTGGCGGGACCAGCCCTTTGGAACGACTTACCCCCTGAACTCCGTACCATCTCCAACCTCCGCCTCTTCCGCAAGTGTCTGAAGACACACCTATTCCAACTAGCCGGCCTAGCGTAGCCTCCAATTCTGACTCATAGATAGTTTTAAAATGGGGATTTTAATTCGGTTTTAGCACAGGTTTTTTAGTCGAATAGGTTTTTAAAAAAAAAGTTTTATATGTTTGTATGTTTTTTAATATTCCTGTGCACCGCCCTGGGTCCGTTTGGAGAAGGGCAGGGTATAAATGCAATCAAATCAAATCAAATCAAACTACCGGCGTATAAGACACACCGGAGTATAAGATGCACCAAGATTTTAAAGAGGCAAATTAAAAAAAAAGTTTTTGCATTCTGCAGACCTCCCAAAAATGGCCCGTTTTTCACAAAAACAGGTCCTTTTTTGTCAAAAAAAGAGGACATGCAAAGCCTTTAAGAGGCTTATAGAGTGCTCCTGGGGGCTCGGGGGAGGGCGAACAAAAAAAACAGAAATGAGTTTTTGCTCATTTCTGTCCTCCCCAGCCCTCAGGAGTACTCTGAAAGCCTCCTAAAGGCTATGCATGGCCATTTTGGTGAAGGGGCAGGGTTTCACGAGGCCAAAAATGCTGCATTCAGTGTATAGATTGTACTCAGATTTTCACTTCTTTTTTGAGGGAAAAAGATGCATCATACTCTGAAAAAAAAGGCAATTAACTCAGACTGTGGGAATTAATTAATCAGATTGTGCTATGTTTATTAGAATTTAGTACCTTCACTGCTATATATTCCAGATATAGAAAAACAAGTGATGCATGCACACGAACAATATGAACTAAGGTCCTTTGTCATTTTTTGAACTGTGAATTCATATTTAGAGGATCGGCACTACACAATAACTCAAATTAGAATGTTCCAGAAGTTAAGACTTTTCAGCAAGAGTCTTGCTCATGCTGTGACATGGCATATGAAAAGGGTGAGATCTTTCCACCTGCCATAGCAGATCAAAATTGAGGTACTATCCTTAAATTCAAGCAGGCAAAATGAATAGGAGGGCTGCAGTCAAGATCACTCATTAATCACATGACAGTAACCAGCTGTTATTCACGGTAATTTCCATGGTCCATGGATGGTTGATTAACCTTAAAGTATCTGTTACCTAAATGCAGGTAGCTTTGGATAATATAAGAACATACTGCACTTCAGAGACAACATTCTGTCAGTCAAAATCTTGGCAGAATCATGCCAATAATGCCTAATGTTTGCAACCAGAGTGATAGCTTAGTGAATCTCTGGAAGACACATATTTTTAAAATGCTATTGATACAACTACTGCTTGAATGGAATGTTCTGAAAGCTGAAAGTGTTTTGCCAAATCATAGACACTGTTATCTAATTGAATAAACACTGCAATGAAATTGGAAAGCCCTGCTTCTATCTAGCGTATACAATGAAGAAGTGTGGATATGAGAAAAAAGACACGGAAACAATTACCTTTTGATGTCAAGAGCATTTAGAGTAGTGGTTCTCCACCTTCCCAACGCCGTGACCCTTTAATACAGTTCCTCATGTTGTGGTGACCCCCAAACATAAAAATTGCTGTCTCGGTTCCTAAGACCATTGAAAATATGTGTTTTCCGATGGTCTTAGGCGACCCCTGTGAAAGGGTTGTTCGACCCCCAAAGGGGTCGCGATCCACAGGTTGAGAACAGTTGATTTAGAGAGTCCTGTAGATGTATCCAGAAAGAAAACAGGAAGGACTAGTTGATGGTACACACAGAGCATTCTGGAGATAAATAAAACTACTTTCCCTTCAAAAATGGTACTGATTATTAGCAAAAGAACCAAGCATTCACTCACCAACATTGATTATTACCAATAATGCTACTGTCTTCCAAGGGAGAAGATGGTTTGCATAGCTGCCCAGTAATTCATAAAGTGCTACAAGCAGTAGAGAGACAACAAGAAGTTTCAACTTGAAACTGTGCGATGGGCACATTCAGAAACAACTGTTAAGGCTTTTCAAAAACTGTTAATAGTTGGGTGAAAAGACAAAGTGGGAGGGAGACACACACACACACACACACACTCATGAGGGGGGGAGGGGAGAGATGGATAGAATTGTGAAAAAAGCAGCTGTTGAAAGATAATACTTTGAAATATAAGAAAAAAAGTTTCTTCTCCCTTGTCAACAAGAACCTGGGAAGATCAGCGAAGAAAATGGATATTGTAAGCAAAATAGAGAATGTAAAATGTTGCTGCCTAGGCTTTCTGTGTTGGGGATTGTACTTACTAAATAGGAAAAGGTCAGATATAAATAACACAGGATAAATCTAACAATGAGTAAACGTGGATGGAAAACTAAAATAGGAGGCTCCACCGGGCCAAAGACAAAAGAAAAATGCATGGCAGCACAGAAACACTGCCAGATTCACCAAACAATCAGTGCAAATTTCATCATGACAATTAATCTTGGAAATGACCCTGGTGCTCAGCTGCTGTAGGGGCCAAAGGTATATAAATGTGTACTTTTGCACAATTGGAAAGTACCTCCCAATGAGATAGCAGTGGAATAACTAGGCCTTGAGAGACTTCACATGATGCCTTGAAAAGAGGCTAATGCTCAATTTGACAAGAAGATGTACAATAAGCCTTGCATTAGTAGATAAATGACGTTCCAAAGTAATCTATTCTAAAGGACAAAACTTTTAGATTTAGATACAAGTATATTGTAATTTACCACAGATACAAATGAATATTCATGACTTTTAGAAAGTTTGTAAAGATTCTGGTGTCAAGGCAAGGCTTATCAGGATAATATAGACTTATTCAACCAGAAACAAAGGTACTATCTATAATGAAGAAGAGTGAGGGGAAAAAAGGCAGGAGAATTTGATAAGTCCCATCAATGAAACCAGCATTCTTCAATTAAACAGAAACACTGAGGCCAGTGAGATAATTAAATTTTAGAAAATGATGCATCTCAGAGATCCAAAATAACTTGAAAACCTCTTTGGTTTTTGGAGATAATAGTCTCTATGATATAACCTAGGCTCATGATGGAGAACCTATGACACGCATGCCACAGATGGCACGTAGAGCCATTTGTTAGGGCAGGTGAGGCGTTGCCCTGTCAGTTCCAGCACACACTTTGACCTTCTTTTACAGGCAAACCGGAAGTTCGAGAATGAACTTCCAGTTTGGCTGTAGGGCTGTTTTTCAGGGAAGCCTCTTGAAGGCGAAAAATGGCCCTACGGACAAACCGGAAGTCACCGTTCCTAAAACTTCCGTAGGCCCATTTTTCACCCTCTGAAGGCTTCAGGGAAGCCTATAGTGTGGGGGAGGAGGTGTTCTTGCCCTCTCCAGACTCCTAGAAAGCCTCTAGAGCCTGGGGAGGGTGGAAAAAAACTGTGCTAAAAGTGCGCCAGTGTGTGTGTGTGTGTGTTCCGCTAGTCACCCGCACATGTGCGGGGTATGTGTGTTTTCATGCGCACATGCACACTGGGTCGCGTGCATAGCATTATGGATGTGGGCATGCCCTGCGCTCCCCCCATTTTTGGCACGCAATCCAAAAAAGGTTAGCCATCACTGACCTAGGCAATTTTGACAAGGATATGGATTAGATAGGAGATAAGAGAAGCAGCAAATGAATCTGATAACAAAATAATATCGAAAAGAGGGAGATGATCGTTATATGATAACAAAAAGTTATTATTCAAAAAACCTTAATGCCTATTGTAAATGTGTTCTACGCATTAAGATACAAACTCAATCACTCTTGGAACTAACCTACTGGAACAGAATGATCATTTAGATTTTTGGAATAATTTTTAGTGGGATAGTCTGGATCGCAACTGATGAAAATAATAATTTAATGGGATTCAATGGAAAAGATGGAATATCATTTATTCCTGCTGTAGGAAACTGTTGCTAGATTTGCCAGCAGATTTTTCTGACTAGTTGTTGCTACCCAATGCCAATATGTTTGCCTATTGAATGTAACTTTTGCAAATTAATCTTCAGTATTATTGGTTTTGGAACTTACTAAGTAATACATCTTCCACTGTAGGCTAATGTGTGAACTGGTATGCCAACTTTAAGATATTGAATGTATTTATCACAATACAGGCTCCTGCCAAATACTCTGCATAGAGAATCTATATAAAACTATTTCCCATTTGAAATGTAAACTAAAGAAGGTCTAGGCCTTTTCCCTTACTCAAGCAAGCCTGATATAATGGGATTTGGAGATGGGTGAGGAATCACACTCCTTCCTATACATTGTAAAAAAATCTCTGTCCAATTCAAGGAAGTAACATTGACAAGAACTTCGACCATGAATCCTTAGTCATTTTCTACGAAATTCTGGGATGTGAAATGACATTGCTGCTTTGCTGCTGAACCTTGTATCACCTTGATCTTCAGATAGAAGAAGGAGCTGTTTTTGTTTCCCTGCCTGGTACAGATCAAATATCCTCTGAAGGTAGAAGTTGGCTTGACCCAAACTCTTATTTTCTCAACAACCATTAAAAAATATGCTTGCAAACTCATTCAGAATGTGTTTGGTTTTGAAATCTTTCTTGTCATAGCCTTTTTATGATATAATATCTATTCATAATTTTACAAGCAAATGATGTCTAACAAAAAATTGAGAGAGCCAACATTTCCCCCTTCATTTTCATATAAATCAATTAAGAATGGATACTCAGGGTTTAAATAAATAATGTATGATAAGTGTTAACACATATTTGTCACGGGGTAGCTATATATGATATGAATCATTATGACACTGCTAACACATTAAGTTTTAGAAGCACACAAAGCATTTCAAATTCTAAATATTTTGGGTTTGGAGCAAATAGTTCTAGCGCAAACACTCTGATCCTCTTTGACATTCCAGAGTGTTCCAATCTTGATATGGACCAGCTGTTTCAAACTCAAAGCAGGTGTCCAAATGTTCTTCACACCACCATTTGGTTCCTTAAGTTTACATTTTGGTACATTTTATTACACTCACTCACTATGATTAAGTGCATCAACTCAACTCAATTCAACTCAATTCAACTCACTTAATGTTTGTATTTTTGCATGAGGCAAAGTACAAGTGTAATTCCAACATTTTTGAAAATATGACATATATAGATAGTGCCAACACTTTATATGCTCCCCAGTTGAACCTTTTAGCTTATTATGTTTAATGATAGGCACGCCCACTCATTTTTCTTCTATAGTATGATATCAAAATAGGAATAGGAATTAGTTATTAAGCTGTTAGACTATGAACGTAATGTAACTAAGGTTCAAATCCATCTGTAGCAACAAAAAATCCATGGACAAAATAAGCCATCACTATCTTTTAGGCTTATAATTTGGAAGAAAGAGAGTATTTAAACCCAATAAATGAATAAATAAATGCCGTAAAATATTTAAACTTTCTATTCTGTTCTAATAAAAGACAACTAAATAACTCACCAGGTCACTCCTGGATGTATCCTGATAGTCTGATGAGAAACAAGATATTAGACTTCTTGTGGAGTTGCTTTCACTGGTTTGTTTGGGATGTTGGGCATATTGTCTGTATGTAGCACTTTTGGGAGTCCAGCAGAAAAGGTTAATTGATTCATGGACACACCGTTCAATATCAATTTCTGGAAAGGAGACACCAATTAAAAAATGAAAGAAAAGAAGTGAGTATTCAAATAATAAGAACAAAAACTGCAGCTGACAAGCACATTTTAAAAGAACAGATTATCCTAAAATAAATTCATTTTGTTTTTTAATATACCTCATAAATATTATAAAATAAACATGAAACATTTCTCTTCTACTGGCATGTAACCAAGAGAAAAGAACAAGGTTTAAGATGAGGTATAGACTTTAAACTACAACATGTAATTACTGTTTGTGGGCATTCTGTAATGTAATTAGGACAAAATGTGGCAAAATCAGAAAAAAAGGTTTAGGGCAGGGGTCAACAACCTGCAGCTCTGGAGCCACATGTGGCTCTTTCATCCCTTTGCTGCGGCTCCCTGTTGTTGGTCGGCTCCACAATTGACAGGGCTTTCAGTTAGGACAGGTAGAGGAAAAAGGATGCTGCGCTAGCAGGAGACTCTATGGTGGGGGAACCGGACTTCCGGTAAGCTCCAGAATTGAACAGGGAGCTTCCATTTAGGACCTTAGTGGCTCTTTGAGTGAAGAAGGTTGCCAACCCCTGGTTTAGAGGAACTAAGAAATTGACAAAGAAATTGAAGCATGCTATAAAGCAAAATTCTCTGAATTTTTAAGTCACCTAGGGTCACCTCCAGGAAGCATATAAATTGAATAAAGAAATAAAATTTGCAGTCAAGGTGGCTGGCTTTCACTACTTGACAAAACTCTGTAATAAAATTGGAAAATAAAAATTGGAAAACTATAAACAATATAATACAATTAGCAACAAACAATGTTGTTATAATGTTAGTAGGCCAAAAAGTACCAATATAAAAAGAAGCTCTGAAGAGTGGATTAATTGCTGAGTATGAATGGTTAGAATAATCTCTTATTGAAGTTTTAAAAATATTTATATAAATGGTAAAACCATGTTTATGTGTGTTAATATTTACTCTTTTTAAAACTTATGGCAATTTGTTTCTTCTAATTTGGAGTAGTGTCGTGTCTTTTCTACAAAATCTATTTTCTACAAAATCATATTTACTCCGTGTGTCTAAAATCAGGACAAAGACATATTGGAAGGACACCACCTTTTGCGGTTGGGGAGAAGGTAGGATAAAAATGCTTAATAAAACATTAGTAATCAACTTTCAGTAAAATTCCTCCTTTACCAAATTCATAATTCATAGCAAATTCATAATTCATAGCCTTGAAATCATTGACAGGTTATTTATAAAAATTAAAGAAGTCTGGTTAATAATTTAATTGCTGAAGATTTAATGATCTGCAGCAGTGGTGGGATTCAATTTTTTTTTAACTAATGGTTCTGTGGGTGTGGCTTTGTGGGCGTGGCAGGGGAAGGATACTGCAAACTCCCTATTCCCTCCCCACTCTCAAAATTTCTGCTACCAGTTGTCCAGAACCTGTTGTACACCACCTCTGATCTTCAGTAAAAAACAACTGAGTTTTCCCAAAACCTGTACTTGTACACACTAGTAAGTTATCAGAGATAGGAGAAACTTGAACTGCACATAACAATCTATAATAATATATTAATTTACAGAGACTTTTCAAAGATAGTTGATAACACAAGGCAAACATAGATAGATAACAAAGGATACTTTTTTGAGGAAAAACAATCTTTCTGCAAAGACTGATCACAGGAAAAAGGTAATTTAAAACTGGCAAAATGTTATATGAATAGCACTGGAAAAAATGAACCATGCAGTCTCACATAAACTTGGATTTTTTAAAATCCACTTTAAAGCCTGCTCCTTTGAAATGAATTGCCATACAGGGGGAAATTTAGGAATGATCAATGGTTTGTCCATCTCAACATTGGCTTTAAGAACTGGACTGACCTCTCAGCTTCAAACAGTTTATTTCCATATAGATCACTCTCTGTAGAACACAAATAATCTTGTGCTCCATACTACTACTACTACTACTACTACTACTACTACTACTACTACTACTACTACTACTACTACTACTAATAATAATAATAATAATAATAATAATGGAACATATACATGACCTACAGCATTGCATATACATCCCATTGTTTTGGGATATATAATTCATAATGTATCTTATTTTAAGCTGTGATCTGTCTGAAGTGATCCCATCATATGCTCTATTATAAATCCAAAATGCTTTCCCGCATTTGCAATGACTTTCCCGCATTTGCAACAGCTTTATTGAAAATACCTGTTTCTTTGGCTATACCTGTTTCTTTGGATGTGTTGCAAAGGAAAACAAGTTTATAAAGCACTCTTCCCTTTGAAAATGATTATGATCTCCTCTGGATCAGAAGCTGCACACCAGACAGTCTGAGGAGCCAATGGGCAAACAGCCACTGGAACAGAATTGGGAGGCAATGAGGCTGAACAGGAAGGGCTGACTAAGATAATGAGGGACCAGAGTCTGGCACGATGCCTACCAGAGGAACATACTGGCAGCCACAGAAACCAAAACAAAGATGAGCAGCATGTTTCATTGGGAGCAGACGACAACAAAAAATTCTAAATGAGTCTATTGGACTGGATTTAGAATAGATAGAATAACTTAGGTTATAAAGTAATAATCAGATGATCTACATGAAATACAGTCCAAGGCATAGTTTAATGTCCTCTTCGCCTTTTTCGCCGTTCACTTAAAACATACTTTTTTCAGCAAGCTGGTCTTGCTTAATAGTTTAGACTTTTTGTAATATAGCTTCTGCCAAACACATAAATGGATGTTAGATTTTTAGGGGAATTTTAGCACAGGCTCTGATTTAATTCTTTTTACCTATTTATTGTATTTATTGTATTTCTATTATTGTTGGTTTTAAATTCCTGTGCACCGCCCTGGGTCCATTTCGATGGAGAAGGCGCGGTATATAAATTGAAATAAATGAAATAAATGAAATGTGGAGGGCTGAAGGAGAAATAATAATTATATATATATATATATATATCTCCCTCCCTCCCTCTCTCTGTGAAGTTTTCTTGGAAGTGGTTTTCTATGTGTTTCGTTCTGAAGGTAAAAATGACTGACCCAAGGCCACCCAGCTAGCTTTCTGCCTAAGACAGGACAAGATCTCACAATCTTCCAGTTTGCAGAAAGAAAGCATTTAAGAAATTCACTGGAAATTGAGGTATAAGAAGTAACAGTATTGCTGCCAAAAGATTCTTAATCAGATGCAGATGAAGAACCCATCACACTGTTTAAAGTGGTAGTTTAAATCCTGCTTTGTGTCAACACCTAGAAAAGGAAACTGTGGCGTGGAGATTGGGAAAGATCCCTATTCCTATTCTAAAAGAGGGAAATATTTGCAAGATGATATGTAAACTATCAAACCATTGTAATAATTAAGAAAGAAGAACAGATACATACATAAACACAGACACGATAGATGAACAAGCCAGTTTCATTTAAAAAAAGGGGGGGCATGAGATTGTTTAACTAATATAAGATGAATAATCGAGAGCAAGAGAACGTAAGAAGGATTTTTATCTATGCATTACTGAAGAGCTTCGGTTGGTAAAATCATACCTGAATGTGAAATATATTAAGGCATGTGTGTCTTCTTCTTCTTCTTCTTAGGAATCATTACAATGGATAGAAAGCGAATATAAGAATTGGATTTGAAAAAAACAGACTGGTTGAAAACTAAGTAAGGGAATGAGACAAAATGTGGATTTCCACCCATATCTGTTTAGCTTGTAAAGATTTACAGCCACAATACAATGGCTGTATCGAAAGAGATGGCAGCTGAAATCAAAATTGAAGGACAGAATATCAACTGCCCGAAAGTCTGTAGAGATTCTCAGTCATTCAGGTCATGGTGGTCCCAAAGGTGCTTTTTTAGGAGGCAACTGGACTTTCTTGTTTTTTCTTTTTCTTTTGAAGATGTTTCACTTCTCATTCAAGAAATTTCTTCAGTTCTGACAGGATAGAAGGGAATGGAGGGATTTATATTCCTTGCAGACAGCTGGTCATTTGCATCTTTTTAGACCAGGGGTGTCAAACTGACGTCGTCACAGTGTCATCATGTGATGTATTGTGACTCCCCCTTTGCTAAACCGGGTGTGGGCGTGGCCAGCAGGTGACACATCTGACTCGCGGGCTGTGAGTTTGACAGCTCCATTTTAGAAGGTTGTTGAAACACTTGGAGGTTTATCTGTGTCCCCAGGGTCACCTGAGTAGTGCTTCCTGTAGTCTGCAATTTCCCCCCCCTGGAAATACATTCCCATTCCCACACTATTCAAAGGGTGTTCATTCCAAATTGTATAGCTAAAACTCTGTAGAGATTCTCAGTCATCGAGGTCATCCACAAGCCTGTCAGAGCTGAACAAGCTTCTTGGATGAGAAGTGAAATGTCCTCAAAGAAAAAAAAAAAAAAACAAGAACGTCCAGTTGCCTCCTGAAAAAGCACCTTTGGGACAACCGTGACCCGAATGACTGACTGAAAAGTTAATCAGCATGGATTTATAAACATCATGCAGATCAGGTGGAAAACATGAATAATTACCAGAATTATCAGCCTTTAAGTTAAATGGCATCTCTTTTGCAGTTCCTGGCATTACAGAATGTCTTTGATAAACAGGTGTGTGGAAACAAATCACTTTCTTTCTCCACCAAAGCCAAATTTTCTACCTCATACTTGGCTGCAAGCTATTCAATATTGGCAGCTATGAATAGCTTTTGTTTCATAATTCCATTATACACCTTTGATGAAGTTTTGAGGCTTGTTGTACAAACACATCTGCTTCTTGCTCCTGGTCAAAGCCATCAGACATACGTAATTCAAAAATTCATAAGGATAAACAAAACTCTTCTACAAACATTCAGATCTTATGTCTATCTGTGAAACAGAAATGGTAAAAAGAAAAATCCTAATGTTCTGCATCTATTTCCTCCACGAAGTACTGAGCTAGCTCCTTGATACGTGCTCAGAAAAACGTTAGCTCCATTCCCAGTTGCTAATGGAACTGTTTACATATTTGAGCTATTTTTACTATCTGTACATTTCTTGACACTTCATGATGCAGTTGCTGCAAACTAAAGATGTTTTGGAACACATGGAGGCACACATGTAGCACCTCTTTGCCTTTCTACAAAGCAGCCATATCTTTTCATGGAACTATGCTACAGCTGTGGAAGACAGCTGCAGGTTTCTGGGAAGATATGAGCCACCCAGAGTTGGTTATAAAATGGGCATGGGGTATAAATATTTAATCAATCAACCAATCAATCAACCAATCAACCAATCAATCAGTGCTTTAAGGACCTGTAAACATCTGCTAAATGCTTCAAATTACTCTTTTGAGTCTTTAAATTTTAAGTACGTCATATCCTAATCTACATGTCTAGATCGAAGAAACAAATACTGTATTTTTCAGGGTATAAAACACTCTGGAGTATAACCTTAGTTTGAGGGGAGGAAAATAAGAAAAAAAAAATCTGCCTCTGCCTACCAGCATCCATGGTATTCATCTGGCTAGCATCCTGTCAGTATGTGAGAGAGTTGAGGGTTGTTTGGAAACAAACAGCATTTGCTGTGTGAGCAACAAGAAAGGAGACAGCAAGGAGCCACGGCATGGCTTGTTCTGTACTAAAGCTGCATGCTGTGCTGAAATCTGAAACTAAAACTGAAAATGAAGCTTCTCTCTTCTGCTGAACTACCACGTTGGAAAACCTGCTTTTGGTATTGTATATTTACTTAATGTGTTATATTATATATAAAGAGAAGTTATTGAATCCTGAGGAATCAGTTACACATCCTTGCAGCAAATAGCGAAAAGCCAGGTCAGCTTCAGCACATTATTGCAGCCTGAGCAGCTGATTGGCGGGTGGATCGGCCTCCCGGAATACCCCCAATCAGCTGTTCCAGGCTGCAGGATTGCCACAGACCATCTCCTCCATGCCTTGAGTTTTTGGCTACATTCGATGTATAAGATGCACCCAAATTTCCACCCTCTTTTAGGGGGGAAAAGTGTGTCTTATACTCCAAACAATATGGTAGTTTTAATCATCAACATTATAAAGAAATACTTAATATTCAAAGGAAATCTCTTATTCCCTCTCTTTAAATCGAATGAGCTACAGCAGGGCTTCCTTTTTTATAGGAAAGACCTGTGGAAAAAAGTGTCATTAGGAGAATATGTGTAATATTAGAATTGAAATTTGCTCAAATGGCTCTCTTTTCTGGAAAATATCTACAACTCAAACAAAAATATGATTTACTTTTTTTTTAAAAAGGCAGTGAGGTATTGGGGAACATGCTAATTAGGAAGTAAAGTTAAGGTTAGGGTTAAATGATGCATGCTGTAAGTAAAATATTTGCTGTTTTGGATAAAGAATTCCAGGGAAATAATTGATTCAGAAAAGTTCTTTTGTAACTCTATTTTAAAAAAAGCTACATGTTATTAAATTCTGGGCTTTCTATGGAAATAACAGCACAAAACCTAATATTTATGTGTGTACAGGTGAGTACGTGTGTGTACATGTCAATACAGCCATACAAAGTGGAAATCAGTTTGCAATCCCAGGATTACATCAACTGCTGATGCAGTAAGCCTTTCAAGGGCTCACGCTGTTCAATTGAATACTTCCCTTGTTTGAAGCCTGCCTTTTTCTCACATCAAAGGCGAATCAGACTGAATGGCAATGGTACAACTTTAATTACAGTGTGCAATTTATTGCAAATGAATCTACCCTAGCTGCTGAACTTTGGTGACACAAGATACTGAGGACTTGCCCAAAAGTCCTTGGGGACTTTTAAAAGGTAAAGGTTCCCTTCGCACATATATGCTAGTCGTTCCTGACTCTAGGAGGCGGTGCTCATCTCCGTTTCAAAGCTGAAGAGCCAGCGCTGTCTGAAGATGTCTCCGTGGTCATGTGGCCAGCATGACTAAATGCTGAAGGCGCACGGTACACTATTACCTTCCCACCATTCCTATTTTCCTACTTGCATTTTTATGTGCTTTTGAACTGCGAGGTTGGCAGAAGCTGGGACAAGTAACAGGAGCTCACTCCATTACGTGGTGCTAGGGATTTGAACCGCCAATCTTTCTGATCGACAAGCTCAGCGTTTTAGCCATTGAGACATCGCATCCTTAGCTTTTCCAGACCACAAAATTCATATGGTCAGTCCTGGTTCAAATTGTATTTCTCATCTGATCTTGCCAATGTCTAAAGTAAGTAGGAATTCTGAAAATTATATTTGTGCACACCTGGCGGGCAGCAGTTACTCTACACCATGATCTGAAGTATGTGCCACATCTCCTTTGAAGAGGGACTCTATGCAAACTCTTAGGTATTTTTTTGAATGACTGTTAAGGAGAAATCACTACAATCTACAACATAGACTACAAGCTCAATTCAGTTACACATAAATTCACATAACAAACTAGTTCAGAATTCTACTTCAACTAAGAATGGTTCTTTAAAATCTTAGTTAGGAGTCGGTCCCAACCATTTAACAAAGAGCCTTAGTTCTTAGATGGTTTTAAAAACTTTAGTTGAGATGCCAAGATTATTTAAATAAGATGTTAAAAAGTAAACCAGGGCTCACTAGAATTCTGGTTCTTTACCAAAAATAGAACTATTCCTAAAAGAGGTCCCTTAATGTCTGATTTTATTACTATTATCTAGGGCATACTTTCTTACCCAGTAATTTTCTCATGTAGTAATTTCAATTTGCCTTGCATGTTTCTTAGAAACTAATCCAAGAACCTTCAAATTTTGAGATTACAGTCTATGTTCAGAAATTTCATTAAAAAATTCCAATCTAGTATGAATTATGGTTAATAAAATTACCCCAACACAAATAACTGAGTTTGATGCTGAGTTAGATTTCCATTTGCTTGAGTGCTCTTCGTCCACCCACCCACCTAGAAATGATCATGAGAGACAGGAGGGAGATCTCAGATTGAACATTCAACAGGTAAAAGATGTTTCAGCCAACAGAAGGGAAACATTTCAGAAAAGACTCACCCTAGATTTCCATAGACTAAAAAGAAAGGATGAGGGAAATACTTTCAGTCTTGCAAGATTCTTAATCGTATAATAAAGCTAGAGTTAGTACTCCTGGTTTTGCTCCTTGCCTGGACGACTTTTCAGGGCTAATAATTCTCACAGCAATGCATAGTCCCAGGATTATAGGTATCCCAAAAATCCTTTCATGCATTGCTTGGTATGGATATGGAAAAACAAATCATTGTCTTTCCCTGGCATTTGAAGATAAGAAGAAGCATGAAAAGCATTGGGTTAGCCTGAAAATAGGCTACATTTATCTCTATAAAGAAAGAATGCTCACATTAAATAATCACTCTGTTTAAGTATACAATACTATTTGCATCAGCGTTTCACTCGATGTAGCATGGCTTCCCTTTAGCAAAGGGTTGCTTTCCCCTGCTAATTGGATCAGATTCTATGTAGAGTTAACATTGACATGACTAGCATTCACGGATGCATATAATTGATTCAGATATACACATTGCTAAAGTTTTAGCAGGACAGAAGCACTAAAATTGTAGAATTTATAATGGTCAATAAAATAATTATGATTGCTAAAGTCTTTCCTCAAGAAATAGGCTCTTGATCTTGCAGCATCCAAAGGTCAAAATGACTTGCAGACACGCTGTGCTTCAAAGATGGTAAGTGGAAGTACAGGGTGAAATGGAACTCAAAACTGTGGGAAGGGAAAGCAGATAATCCCGGCATCATGTTGCTCTCTTAAACTGCTCGGGAAGGCCTGGACCCAGCCTGATACGGATCAGCCACTTCCCACACTTGAGGCTGGGCAGTGGAAGCTGTACTCTGAAGTGCTGCAATCTTCTCCAAATCAATTTTCTGGGAAGATTTATCTTTTTCAACTCCAAGTTCAAGAGAAAGCGATGATTGTCATTTTATCACTGCATTTAATGGCAGAGCTTAAAATATCAATGGTGCTAATCAACCTAAACTCTGGCAAAGTCACAATCTGCAAGAAGACTGACCCAATTCTGCCTTTTCAACAAAGACTAAGGTAGGTAGAACTGTAAAACCCAAAGGATTCAAAATTGAATTACAAGAGGATGAATGGTCTTATATTTTGGTATATCCACAATTAATTCAGGTACCTTGTATTAGCATACATATCTATCAGTGGTGGGTTGCAGGACGTATGCCCCTGTACGGGTGTACCGGTGCTTGCCTGGAGCACCGGATACCTTTCCAGTACAGTGCTCCAGAGGGCCCACCAAAATGCCCGCTGTCCTTACCTGTATTTGAACTCATTGGCGCTTCCACGCATGCACACGGTGCATACGGTGCCTGCACGATGCTCTGCCGAGCAGCTGGAGCATCACAGAGGCTCGCGGAGGCATCACTGGAGGGTAGGACGCATGTACACGCTGCGTGCGTTCATGTGGTGGATGCCGGGCCCCATTGCAACGGGATCCGGAACCCACCACTGATACCTATACATATACAAAAGTGCATAAAACCCCAAAAGTATACTTTCATAACTTATTTACCTAAATGTAACTATTTCGATTTAATAAAGGCTGCTGCGACTAAGTAAAAATGTATTCAGTACAACATAATTACCTATTCATGCTAATTCTTTCCTATTCAAATTCTAGAAATTAGGAATATCAGAGGAAAGGCTAGCTGATGAAGGTATAAGACTGATAAAGATAATACTGTACCTGGCAAATCAGAAAACAGCAAAATGCACTCGTTGAATCCATTGGCGAGAAGACGATCCCTCAGCTGCTGTAGGATAGCCACTCCAATGCAGAATGGGAAGGAAGAATTTCCCAATAGTAATGTATCCCACAGATGAAAGATTTTGTGCAAAGGAAAGACATCTGCAAGGAAGCCAGCAAAGAAATATCAATTGGGGGAGAATATGTTTTCAAGTTTGTTTGTTTTTGTAAATAGGTAATCAGGCAACAAGCACAAAAGAGTGCAAGACTTAGACAGACTTCCCCCCCCTCCCAGAATGCAGATGTCAAGAGGAGATTCCACAATTCCACAATAAGTGTAAACGAGAAGAGCCTCTAAAGCAGGGGTCATCAACCTTTAGGACCTCAGGGACCACTAAATTCATAATTTTAGATTCCACAGGGTGTTGCTTACTTGATTGATAGACCAAATCTGAGGTTGACCTTGGAGTTAACCTATGGTGATCTGAGTGCTGATTACCGATGGAGAAGTGCTGGAGTCTTTTTTCTCTTTTGGACTAGTTGACTGTCTTTTTTGCATAGTCTATAGATGTTGTTAATGTATATGTGTCTGTTGATGGCTGATTTGTCAGAGTGCCAGGCTTCTAGAAATTCCTTGGCATTTTTGGACTTGGCCTAGTCACATTTTCCCAATTGAAACTACAGTTAAATCTGTCTATACATTGCAAAATTAAAGAATTTCCATCCTGTCTTCTGACTGCCAGTTGGTGTTCATGGATTCGTTCTGCCAATTTTCTGCCTGCTTGGTTTACGTATGCGCATATACTGTATATATCACTTCAATAACACTCCAAGTCCTTTATATATTAGAACAGTAGCTTGTACTGCTGGAGAGATTATTTTTTGGTCGGATGTTGATTTACAACTTTCCAAGGCAACAAAATACCCACTTTAATATTATTAATTGAAATATATACTGCCACATTCTTTATGATTTGATGATGCCACATAGAAGCAGAGAGGTAGTGTGATCTTATAATCCCTCTACATGTTATTGGTTGAAATTAACATAACAAGTAAATAGGGCCAAATAATTTTGTATTTATTTAAAAGATGATGTTCAATAATTTGAACCTCAATTCCTAGAGGAAGCCAAGAGGTTAATGTAGCACTTTTCCTCTACAGCTGGTATTTTATGAATTTAACTACACCATATTAGGCTAATTGTGATCAAGCCTCTGGGTAATGGTTACTTTATAATTAGGTATTTTGAATTTGAAATCACACCAGAATTCACAGTACGTGATAGTACTATGTCATTTATAACAGTAGCTGTTGCAAAACTCACTTTTTCTTTAGAAAAATCGCTTACTGTTTAATTTGTAATCATACTGCAAATCTCACGTTAAGTATTTTTATTTTTTATTTTATTTTATTTTATTTAAATTTATATCCCGCCCTTCTCCACAGAGGACCCAGGGCGGCGTACAGGAAATTAAAAAACATACCAATACAAAGATAAATATATAATTTAAAATAAATATTAAACAGTCCTATCCTGTACTAAAACCAAATTTAAAATACCCAATTTAAAAACTTCCTAAAAGTCCCCACGGGAGGTTAGGCTAGGCCGGCTTGTTGGAACAAATATGACTTTAGACATTGGCGGAAGAGGCGGAGGTCGGTGATGGTACGTAATTCAGGGGGTAGGTCATTCCAGAGGGCTGGGTCCGCCACAGAGAAGGCTCTTTCCCTGGGTGTCGCCAGTCGGCATTGTCCGGCCGACGGCACCCTGAGAAGGCCCTCTCTGTGGGAGCGTATCGGTCTAAGGAATGTATGGGGCAGGAGGCGGTCTCGCATATAACTAGGCCCCGAGCCATGGAGCGCTTTAAAGATGGTCATCAAAACCTTGAAGCGCACCCGAAAGGCCACAGGAAGCCAATGCAGCTCGTGCAGGATCGGTGTTATGTGGGAGCATCTAGTGGCTCCCATAATCACCCGCGCGGCTGCGTTTTGGACTAGCTGTAGCCTTCGGGTGCACCTCAAGGGAAGCCCCATGTAGAGAGCATTACAGTAGTCGAGTCGGGACGTCACGAGAGCTTGAGTGACTGTGCGAAGGGCAGCCCGGTCCAGTAAGGGGCGCAATTGGCGCATCAGGCGTACCTGATGAAACGCCCCCCTGGCCACGGCCGCCACATGGTCCTCCAAGGACAGCCGGGAATCCAGGAGGACACCCAAATTGCGCGCCCTCTCCACGAGCCTCATTCCACATACTTGTGGATGTCTGTAGGATAATTTCTAGAGAATTATACACAATTCATTATGTACAATGAGCACAACAAATTGACATAATTTTTCAATATACTAACATATTTCTGAAGAACAAATTGAACATTTAACTGAACAGATAAAAGTAAGAATTTTGTGTAAAATATAAATGGCAGATTGAGAAGCAAGGGGAGATATTCATGGTGAAAATCCTGAAATGTATAGAGAAAAGATACTTACGTGTGAACATTGTAAGAAACCAAGGAATAGCATATAACTATAACAACACCATGGGAGGAAAAAAAAAAAGAATATGTTGTTAAGAGTAGATCATTGTACATTTTCAATCACATCAGTGTTGGAATTCTGTAAGTCTAACATAACATGCACGAGAAGTTTAAATCAGTTCCAATCTCTATTATGATATCCCACCCAATCTAGAATTCAAGTTTTTTGAACCATAGTCTGATTACATTTTAGTGCTGCATATAAGATGTCCTTCGCATAATGATCACCCATTCTGCAACTGTTTAAACTTAACAATGGTGCTGAATTGATAACAGTGTATTATTATAAATGCTTTTTCACAAATATTGTAATTACGATTTTAAAGTCTATTTGCTTGAATTCGGGTTTTTAAAAATAAGATTAAGCTTCAGAAGATCCATCCTAGTGGGCACTATCTCTAGATAGCCATTAACTAGCAGGAGATAATTCTGCTTCTTCCATCCATCTTACTGTTTCTACTTTTATCAACAACTATCTTAATACTCTTTGGTATGGCGAGGACTTCCTACACTTTTCTTAGTGCACACTGCCCCCTACCTGTCCCACCAGGTATAAGCAAGTTAACAGCACTGCTCCCTTTTTTGCCAGAGTATTTTGTTTGGAGAAAATTCCTCTATTCTCTGCAACACAATCGACAGTAATAAAGTGTGATCCATAGTTAATAGATTACTTATATGCTTCTGCATCAGGATGTTCTATCCACAACAATCCTGTGAATATTTTTTTTCCAAAATTGCTCAATAGAGAATAATTTGGGAATACAGAATAAAAATAAGTCTCATTTTATACCACTGTTTTCCTTCTGTATTTTTAATGGTTATATTTTTATATGATTTTTATTTTCAGGTGCAATGAGATTTCATCAAAGTCAAGAGGTAGTGCCTGCCTGATCCTTAAATTGCGACTTCTTTCTTATAATTCCCAGGTCATTTTTGAAAAGAAAAGATTGGACACCCTTTGTCTGATATGGTTTCCTGCCTGAGCAGGGGGTTGGACTAGAAGACTTCCAAGGTCTCTTCAGTAGACAAAATTAAGTTGTAGGGAGCATATAGGGAACATCCTCTTCATGCAGGAGGAACCAACAAGAGTAATCAGTGTTTCATATGACAGGATTAATTCTCAAGCATGAAAATAGTATTGCTAAGTGTATATACTTTGATGGATTCTGGAAATACTTGGTTGAAAATCCTATCAAATGGCATATCTTGCAGAATTTGACTGCTTGATAGCTGCTATCAGAGTTGGATTGATTCGTGCATTTAATTTGTTTTGACCATAGAATGTGGATATAGATCATATCTATATTCCAGTTTTTCTCCTGAATGCCATCACTCTGCTTAACAACTAATTCCCAGAACACTGCCAATAATTTACTAAGACTGTATTACTATTATTCTTCTCTTCCTTCCTAGTATCTGTATCTCCCCACTTATGACTATAACCATGTTGCTTGTATCTTTCAATTTATATAGTTTTTGTTTCCTAGTATGATTTGATAGCTTATTAGTAACCTTGATTATCACTAAGTGTGATCTTTTTATTCTTGATGAATGTGTTTTATTTTCCTTATGTACACTGAGAGCCTATGCACCAAAGACAAATTCCTTATGTGTCCAATCACACTTGGCCAATAAAGAATCCTATCCTACCCTACCCTACCCTACCCCATCCCATCCCATCCCATCTATTAAACGTCCTGCTTTTTCTGCCTGTATTAAAATATATAAGCCACAGTGGTGCAGTGGTTAGAATGCAGTACTATAGGGTACTATTGCTGACTACCGGCTGCCTGCAATTTGGCAGTTCAAATCTCACCAACTGAAGGTTGAGTCATCCTTCCAAGCTGTGTAAAATGAGGACCCAAATGGTTTGGGGGGGGGGGCAATATGCTGACTCTATAAACCACTTAGAGATGTCTGTAAAGCTCTGTAAAGCGGTATATAAGTCTAAGTGCTATTGCTATAAAAAGCATTGCACTTACATCTGGGATGAAACCTATTTCATTGAGGTGGTTACTCAGTTCAGGATCATGGAATGCAATCATCTGGGAGAACACCGTAAGATATTCTGGAAGAAAAATAAACAGTAAGACTATCCAGAAATTATTTCAGCAAGAATTCGGTCTCAAGGATTTCGCTTTATGGAATCAACGTTGCACCAGAATTCCAGGAAAGTGTTCACAAACTCAAAATATTTATTCTTAAAATAATTCACAGCAGAGAAACAAAATCACAACAACTCCAAAAGGAACACTATAAAAGCTATGAATAGTAACACTATCAAAGTAAGAGATCAATGCGTAGTTTTATTAAGGAAATTCAAAACAAACCACACGCTGTAATTCAGCCATTGCGGCTGTTTCAAGTTAGTAGTTAGATGCAGTTTTGGTGGGTTTTTTTTTTAAAATTGTGGTATGGCATTTTCCACTAGATCTCAAAGCAGATTATAAATTTAAAACTATAAAAGATAAAAAATATGTATATAGGCTTTTAAAGGCTTATTTTAAATGAGATTTATAGTAGAAAACTTACCTTGAATAACATGAGAATTATCCTTTAGAAAGAAATTATAGAGATATTTTGGTATAAAAGCAGACATGCAGGAATAGGCCAAAGCTAAAAAAAAAGAACCAGAAAGAGAGATAGATTTTTATCCAACCATTACAATTGTGGGAACAAATTGAAAACAATGTTAGACTGTTAGATGAAGTGAAGGACCAGGGGAGACATGATAGCAGTGTTCCGATATCTCAGAGGGTGCCACAAAAAGAAGAGGGAGTCAAACTATTCTCCAAAGCACCTGAGGGCAGAACAAGAAGCAATGGGTGGAAACTAATCAAGGAGAGAAGCAACTTAGAACTAAGGAGAAATTTCCTGACAGTTAGAACAATTAACCTCTGGAACAGCTTGCCTCCAGAAGTTGTGAATGCCCCAACCCTGGAAGTCTTTAAGAAGATGTTAGATAGCCATTTGTCTGAAATGGTATAAGGTTCCTGCCCATGCAGGGGGTTGGACTAGAAGACCTACAAGGTCCCTTCCAACTCTGCTATTGTATTGTATTGTATTGTATTGTATTGTATTGTATTGTATTGTATTGTATTGTTCCCATTAAATAATTCTGTAAAACTTACAAATACAGGTATCCTTGACTTACAACCATTCATTTAGTGATCATTCAAAGTGACAACATCACTGAAACATGTGACCTATGACCATTTGTCACACTTGCAATTGTTGAAGCATTCCCACAGTCATGTGATCAAAATTCAGATTCGGCAACTTGCCTGTATTTATGATGGCTGCAGTGTACTGGGATCATGTGATCATCTTTTGCAACCTTCTGACACACATCAATGGGGAAGCCATAATTCTTAACAAGTGTGTCACTATCAAACAAACAAAGAGAAGAGAGTTGAAAGATAACAGTAACAGAGCTGGAAGGGACCTTGGAGGTCATCTAGGCCCACCCCCTGCTCAAGCAGGAGATCCTATACCATTTCAGATAAATGATTGTCCAGTGTCTTCTTAAAAACCTTCTGTGATGAAGCAACTACAACTTCTGTTCTGTGCAAGCTGTTTCACTGGTTAATTGTCCTCACTATTAGGAAGTTTCTCCTTAATTCCAGATTGCTAACATTGCAGAGTTTCTAACGTAGCACCTGCAGTGATTTCACTTAATAACTGTGGCAAGAAAGGTTGTAAAATGGGGCAAAAATTCACTTAACAACTGTCTTGCTTAGCAGTGGAAATTTGGGGCTCAATTGTGTTCAACGTATGAATACACTACAGTTGGATCCAGTTTTAAATATATATAATATAACATTTATACTCTTATCAGTGGAATTTAACAAATATGTCTTAGTCTAGATTCAAGTCTCAGAAATCATACTAGAAATGCAACATTTATTTTCCAACAAAAAAAATTACAGAAACTATCATTCATAGACCAAGTATAAGAAAACAGCTATTAGCTGAAGTACGGATTTATCTGATTTATCTATTCCTTTCCTTTCCTTTCCTTTCCTTTCCTTTCCTTTCCTTTCCTTTCCTTTCCTTCCCTTCCCTTCCCTTCCCTTCCCTTCCCTTCTCTCTCTCTGTCTTTCTTTCCTTTCTCTCTGTCTTTAATATGGTCACCTATTCACTGAGTGATTCTGGGTAGCTAATTCAGAGTTAAGAAGACCTGACTAAACTAAAGCTATTAAAAACATGCCATTTTTTAAATAGAGGTGAATCACTCCTCACATGGTAAAAGGGGATCCAATAATACCCTGGCTCAATACTGGGAGAAGAACCAGGAATCTTTCTAAAGGTAAGCCCGATTGGGGCAATCTGAATCTCGAGGGATGTTGTCCCACAGGGTAGGCATGGTCACATAAGTGTTCCTGACTTTCATAAGATGCAATACAATAGCAGAGTTGGAAGGGACCTTGGAGGTCTTCTAGTCCAACCCCCTGCCTAGGCAGGAGCCCTATGCCATTTCAGACAAATGGCTATCCAATATCTTCTTAAAGACTTGCAGTGTTGGGGCATTCACAACTTCTGGAGGCAAGCTGTTCCACTGGTTAATTGTTCTAACTGTCAGGAAATTTCTCCTCAGTTCTAAGTTGCTTCTCTCCTTGATTAGTTTCCACCCATTGCTTCTTGTTCTACCCTCAGGTGCCTAGATGACCCTAGTTTATTAACTAACCCAGAGTATGCCAACCTTATTTGATCTTGTTAGGTGGGCAAGACAACTGAAGACAGATAGTCATGCAGTATCCCAGCCTTATGCCATGTATTGTGAGCAAACTCATGCATTGCTCTACAGGGCTGTCAAACTCATGGTCTGTGGGCTGGATGCCCACACCCGCTTTAGCAAAGGGGTAAAAGTCCCAATACGTCATGTGACACAGCCATGACACCGCAAGTTTGATACCCGTGCTCTGCAATATGCATGAGCCTAGTGAAATGGAGACACAGAGCTAATCAGGATTTAATCACTGCATGCAAAATTCAACAATCATAAAGACAAAGCTTACCTTCATTGTTGAAATTCAGATACAGGAAAGGAGCACAAAGGGAATCAAGGCCTACAAAGAGATATATTATGCAAAAATACTGCTATGAAAAAACTACTATCCACAGCGTTTGAGAATATCCAGAATATAAAGATGTACATTATTATATAATCAAATATTCTGCAGAAGTTATTTACAGATATACAGTAGGCTACTTTCAAAACTAACATATGTAATGTAGTCACCAAGTAAATTGTTAAATAAATCCATGGGTTTGGAGGGGTGGCCATTTATCTTCTGAAAAGTTTCATATATCTAAAATCGGAAATTTTGGGCTCAGTCCTATCATACTTGTAAGAAAACTCATTGGTTTCAGTCATGAATACTAGAGCAGTTACTTTGAAAAAAAATATGTTTCATCCCAATAATCTGGATCACTCTAAGCCAAAATGTGTGATATGGGGTCCTAGCCATGGGCTTGAGAATAATTCTTCCAAGATATGCATAGAATTATATTCAGGTTATGTGGATAGAGTTATATTTGAATATTATTCTGTTTAGCCATTAAAATAGCTCTACAGTTCTAACTAACAAAGAATAGCTGCCAAAGGTCCCCACTTATCAAGAGATATGACTGAACTCAGCATTCTGAGGGGAGGTGATCTCCCTTCCATAAGGGCTCCCAACTCTTCTTGGGATGATGGTAACTTCCACTCTGGGAACCTCATGAAACCTCAGCTCTTCTTCAAGGCCTTTGGGATTTGATTGATGTGGCGCTTCTATCCCCAGAAATCTTATTATTCCTTAGCTCGATTGCATTCTTAACTGCAATTATATTATATTATATAATTCTATTAAACATTATTGTTTTACTTTGAATGTTGTATGGACTTTGGCTGTTCCCCTTGTACACTACTTAGAGTCAATTGACCAAAGTGGTCCATAAATCTATAAATCAATTATTAAACTTACTCACTGAAAGCAATGAACCCCCCCCCCTCTCTCTCTTAGAAAGAATTAAGAGCTATTAGGAAAAATATATAAAAAATATAATTGCTAGCCACAACAACCAGCTGTACTAACCTTGCCAGTATACAAGATCAGGATGAGAAACTACCCAGGCTTTCAGAACCCGCCTAAATTTTGTGTGGCCTTCTGGCGATGACAGCAGTTCATCATATTGATGACAGCGAGGGATGTCAACTTCAATCTACAATGTAAGCAACAAGAAGAAGCGTAGGACAAGCCATAAAAGGAGACTAGGTGCTCAATCCCTCTGCATTTCTAAAGTTCAAATTGGTGAGAAAGAATGCTTATTCTAGAGTCCAAATATCAGGCCTGGGAACATTTGGAAATGCTATTTTCTAATGAATATAAATCCTTTAAATAGAAAGACAAGATAGGAAAATATAAAGATAATGTAAAGACTCACTACCCTGTTTTCCCGAAAATAAGTCCTGCCTGGATAATAAGTCCTCCCCTAAAATATTTAAACACATGCGCAGCCGGTCCCCGCCATTTCCTGGGGGAGGAAGGGAGGAATATGCTCCACACGTCCTGCATTTACCTGCCATCCACATGGAATGGCCTCGTGGAGGCCACTCATGCAAACCCTAGCTACCGCGCCCCTTCTCTTAGTGGCGGCTGCAAAAAGAGCGGCAGGCTCAGCAACTCTACGGCTGGCAAGAGTGTGCCAGAAACAGAACTTCTGGCCCTCTCTGGATCAGCTGATCAGCGGGCCAAGGTTAAGGGGCCTCCTGCACCTCAAAAATAATATGACCCCCTCAAAAAAAAAGGCTAGGCGCTTATTTCGGGGGACAATAGAAAATAAGACCCTGTCTTATTTTGGGGAAAACATGGTAAGTATTCCTTGGATGCTAACTGAACGCCACAGTTTCGTAGTTTACCTTGCAACAGCGCTCAACTCTTATTTTCCCATCAAGATCAATTTGTATTTCTAATCCTCATAGCAATGGACGTACAAAGGACCTAAAAATGCTGTCCCAAACTCTCCATAAACTTGAAATATAATTACTAGAACTTTTCCCTTGTCCCCAATTACAGATTGAACTGAAACAAGAGCATCTGAAGTAATAAAATCCTATTATATGCACTTGACAGAAGATCAAAAGGCAGAGTTCTGTCATAGGAGAAATATGGGGGTTTATTTGCCCTTCATGCATAATATTCAATTTCAAGAAGATTACAGTCATTACTATGGGAAAAGAAAGACAGCATGAAACCAAGTTTTTTTCCCCTTTATGATCTTACATATGGGGATGCAGATGGGGATAAACTAGAAATAGGTATAATTTCATGGCCATCACCACCATTAGTTTTATTACAGTCTTTCAACTAAAAAGCTCAAGAATAAAACTTTGCAAATATATAATGTATTGCAGGCATAAAGAAATATAAGTTCTCCAGAAGTTTAACAAAAATCTGTCTTATTAATTCTATTCCTATAGGCTACAGCAGATCTTCCATAGCTAAATATTTAAAAAGTTACTGAATAAATGATACAACTCCAATGATTTGACTACAGGTGATATTGTATTATAGAATTGGCTCTTACACAAAACATGACAACTCTATAAGACATGCCAACCTTCTGATTGTTTAAGAGGAGGTTATGGGTGCTTCTCATTTGACACATTTTACACACAAGCTTCACTGATTACCACTCTTGATTCAGTTCAAGGTGCTGGTAGTTATCTACAAAATTGTTCATGGCTTGGGACCAGGTTACCTTTAGTATTATCTCTCCATATTTATATCTCAGTCCTGTTAGATTTGACAGGACAAGTATTCTCCAGGTCCTAGTCATCAAGGCGTATCATCTGGAAGGGTTTCTTTTCAGTTTTGGCACCCATCTCATGAACAAACATCCGCCTAGAGACTATACTTGTCCTGACCCTGCTAACTCTTCATAAATCCTTGAAGATTTGGTGTTGTTATGGAGTCTCGGGTGGATGGCTGCCATATAAGTTATTTATTAGTTATGGGGGGCTATATTAATTTGAAAAGGAAGGAAGGAAGGAAGGGAGGAAGGAAGGAAGGAAGGAAGGAAGGAAGGAAGGAAGGAAGGGAATGGAGGGATGAACGGAGGGAGGACTGGTTAGAGTACAAATGCATAGGTCATACCACGTAGTCCAACCTGTACGCATGTTTTCATTCCAAATATGTTAAACAGAGTAATAATTGTTCAATTATGATGGAATTTCTACAGTAGTAATGTTGTTTTATTAATAAATAACATTAAGTAGTATTTGGAAATAATTCTATGTATCAGGCACAAGAAATCGGAAAACAAGATGGTTCAAATAACTCTCTCTGCAAGAATCTGAACTACTAATGGTCAAAGTAAATTGGCAGTAGATAAAAAGGCAATGGAATTCAAGTGGACTGACTTACATCTCTTGTGGGAGCAAAAAGACTTGAGACTGATGACACACTTGACTCCTCCCTTGGTCAGCCTGGTCATATCCTACACAATGATTCCAAAGGCTTATGACACTTAAAAGTAACAAAAATCTTACCTGTCTGTCTGTAGGAATAGGAGTGTCCTTATCAATAGAATCATATTTTGCTTGAATATCTCCCTAAAAGGAAGACGCTGTAAGTTTTAGTGTAACACTGCCAAACATCAGAAACATCTCAGAAATAACCTGCAACCTATGAAAACTAAATAGCATCTCTGTAGCACACAGACCTACCAAACTCTCCAGAACATCTTAATTAAACAACAAAAAACTTGTAAGTAGTTCACAAAGAATAAACATGAGTCATCTACAACTTAAAACGTAAGTTGTAAGTGGGTCCTTTTTGGAGAAGGTGCGGGGTATAAATCTAATAAACAAACATAAGGACTACTAAATAGCCACTATATAGGACAAACAGAGAGAAGCCTAGTAGTGTGCATTAATCAGCACAACTAAAAGTCAGACACCATGATGAAAACCTTAATTTCAGAATACATGGACCAAGTTAGCATAGTTTCAACTGACAAACTATGGGCAGCCTAGATCAAGATAAATTTTTAAATGATAGGGAATTTCTAGAAGCTTGGCACTCAAGATAAATCAGCCACCCACAGGCACATATAGATAAACAATATTTACACATCATTCAAAATAGACAATTAAAAATTCTAAAAAAAAAAGACCAGAATACTTCCACTCTAGCAATCAACAGCCATATATAAATGGGATTATTACCAGGATTAACACCAAATAAATACAGTAGCAATAGCCTGATGAAGGAATTATCAACTGAGACAAACAATCAAGCAGTAAACAACCATCTACTCAAAGAAATACCAAGGAGAAAACAATTTGCCACCAACACTGAAAGGGCAAGCAAACTTTTCTCACACTGAAGATGTTACCTAGTCAGGTAATGAAATGTCTACAAGCAAAGCACCAAGCTCAGAGAGCACCAAGAACTCCATGAAAGTATTAGTTAAGACTCTACTAAGAATTTTATTCATCCAGAGCTGAGATAGTACCTCAAAGAAGAGATGATAATCAGGAGTGCAAAACTGTAAATGTAGTTTAGATAAAAATTCAAAATGCCAGCTACTATCCTTACCTATGTTGTATCATTGCTACAATTTCAGGCCAAAACTGCAGATTCTGCTTTTTCATTAATATTTTATAGTTAGTTGTAATTTTGTGTATACAGGCTAATTCCCAATGTTTTGTAGAAGGTAGGGTTGGCATATTGCATAGACAAGAGAAAACAATTCTTGCATCTTTCTTACTCTTACCTCTACTCCAAGTAGCGCTGCCCATGTTAAACCTCTCATTAGAGGTGGAATGTCAACTCTGGCTTCTTTCCAAATTTGATTTTTTTTATAAGGATAGGCCTAGAAATAAAACATCGATCTGGTGTTAGTAATACTTCCAATAGGACCTAACATGCTGTTAGCCTTTTGTATTTTATAATAATTTATATACATGCAGTGAAAGACTCTATAGATCAAACGCATTGACGGATATCAAAAGAAATACAAATACAGCTAACATCGAAAAATTCATCAAGGGAAATTAAATAGATGAAACCAAGATTATGATGGCATTTGAAGTTTTACTAAACTACACACCTTCAGTAGTCTGTCAAATAGGACAATCCTGTTTAGCTGATATTCAGTATCCCTCTCCCGAATAATAAGAGGAAGTTTGGCAGCAGCAGATAATTCGTTGTTACTATTTGAATGGGGTATATTTGACTGGCTGAAAAAACCCAGAGAAAATAGTTCTTAAAGTATTATCTCTAGACTTAAACAATAGAAGTAATCATAAAATAAACTTGTGTGGAAAACAAATCCAGTTTTCTTTTTATGAACTAAAGCTTGATTAATTTATTATTAAATACCTTTGGATAAGAATATAATACAAATACGTTGTACTATGTAATGTTATAAAACATAATACAACTACAATTAATCACTGCTCATGGCTGACCTACAGGGATCAACAGATGTATTAATAAACTTTCAGAATTTCAATCTCTTCTAATCAGATTCATGTGAGCCAAAAGCAGTAATGAATCAAGCTCTCCTATAAAATATTTTAGCGCTTCACAAGCCTGATTCTGGGAACAACATTAAGATACTTCTAGATTTCACATGAGTAAATGTGTATGTTGAAATTAACAAATTCATCTACACTGATTTGCAATAGATCTACTTTAAACAACTCTGGAACCACTAAAGACTCTTACACATCTTATTAATTTTATCTCTAAGCTTGTGTTTTGCTTCCAAAGGGTCACCTGTCTATTTCCTAGGAATGTGAGAGATTTCTATCCTCTCAAACAGAAAATTTGTTTTATATACTTACTCATCTTCAAGCAAAGGATAAAATGCTTCTCCACCAACATCTTTCAATCTCTAAAATTAATATAAATCTTCAGTTAGAAAAATATCCATTTAACATAGCCAACAATTAACAAAACAATGCTTTATTATTTATTTATTAAATTTATTTGCTGCCTGCCTTGTTTTGAAAGTACTCTTTTAATACAGTAGTTTGATCTTGGTTCAAAAGGAACATTGGATCGTTTGTGGCAAACACAACCAGTATGTATATGCAGTCTAGGTTGTTGAAGATGACTCTAGAACCTTTCCCAAAATTCTAGAGCTCATGCAAGGATCAGTGTAGCTTATTTATTCCATGATACTTTCTGTGCAAAGGAAGGAGAGTTGAATGGGAAGAATAACTTGTGTTTTGAGGAAATATAAATGTAGAAGGCAGGCTGGTTAGTTTGATATTGTTTATGAATAGTAGGAGGTTTAGGGTTAGGTTGGAGAGAAACACTTTGTTCTAACATAGGCTTCCCAAGAGCACGAAGCAAATACTTTGTCCTGACAAAAAACCCTTTTATTAATTTACTGTGAATTCTGCCCATTCATGTCCAGCAAAGTCTTTCAAGGGAGGATTTACAGTCACAGACCTTATCTGGCTTGCAGAGCTGCCAGGCCGATATCTGCAAAACTTGGCAAGGAGTCTTGGAGAGTCAAGAACCAATTAAGCAAACTAATTGTCTCCTGCAAACACCACTCCTCTTTTGCTCCTCTTTTATTGGGAGGGGCTGTTCATGTCCACCTATGACCTTACTCCCAATTCGACACCTGTTCTTTAGCTGTTCCCTTCATCTGGCAACTCTGCACATGCACACACTGGGAACAGGCTCCAGCTGTTTGTCTGCCTCACTGATGTCTGACTCTGACATACAGCTGACATATAGCTTTGCCCCCCTCTCTGCCTCCAACACAGAGCCCTCATCAGAGCCTTCCCCAGACTCCAGGACTGGCCCATGTTCCTCCCCAACCTCCTCACTGTCCAATTCTGCTGCCAGCTGAGCTGGCCGCTGGCGGGCCATAACGCACTTTTAGAAGGAGTAGAATTTCTGCAGGCCTTCCATGCATTCCCTAAATATGCTGTGGATAAATATAGTTAAGATCTCAGGACTACGAAAGGAATGCAATGCAAAGATGAGTCTCGTTGTGCAAGGCAAAGACCATTCTGGTAATAATGGTTATAGAGCTTAGTCAGACATATTTAAAATATGTAAATGATCCATATTCTCTTTCAAGGCATCATAATATCTTACATTCCTGAGCTGACACAGTGATAGTGTCACAGTTGTATCATCCAAAAGGAAACTTCTGTCACGGCCTTGTCCAAAACTCTCCCCATCTTCAAACAAAAAACTAGGAGTAAAAAAAAGGAAAACAAATGTCAACAAAACAACAAGCAGGAGCTTAAGTAAGTTTGTCCTTCCCCTCCGTTTTTAAGAAAACTATACTTTCATTATATGTGAAAGACTTGATCAGTCTGCAGTTTTGTATATTTAGGGATATGTTTATTTTTACTCTGCTTCTGCTTATTAGTTAACATAATTTACAAATAAAAATAGTATATTTGAGAAGTTGAGGCGCTAGTCAAAATAAGTGCAGTTAATTTGGCAAATGCAAACAGTGAAAAAGTAATATTGATACGCAAGCTTTTTTAAAGTGAAAAACTCTCGATTTTCACATGATGAGAAATCAGCTTTTGCTCTTACACGTCATCAAACAGACAGGCAAGTATTTGATTTCAATTGGTTACCTACCTACAGGCATCTCAATTTTAATTTTAATCAAATTGTTTAGCTGCATGATATTAAACAGCAGCTAAGTCATTGACTGGGATGGGTGGCTATAGAAATGGGAATAAATAAATAAATAAAATTAATACAATGAAATGTTTAAGCTGAGAAATATTTTGTGCATGTGCGTGTATGTGTGTGCGTGCGCGTGTGTGTCCAGAGAGCATCTCTGAAGACCTTTCGACAAATTCCATTCATTTTGAAGGAAATAAAAAGTGCAAATGTAATGAATAAGGCAACTGAACCTTCAGACTATTGGGTCTTTTTCCTATTTAAAAGCCAGTTTCATGTTATCATTTCTATATTTCTTTCTTGCTTTTATTCCCAGAGGCAGAGTGTTCTTCCCTCCCCTTCCACCTGTATATCTTACATAGGAAGTGTGCAGATGGGAGGCTTGGAATGAATGATATCCTTGTTGACAAGCTCTTTCTCCAAGTCACCTCCAGCCAAGCACCAAAGATAATACACTTCTTCGATTGTCCTTTCTGCTAGGTAATCAGAACTTTCCTCTATTAATAGAATTCAACAAAGACATCTGTTAAAGACAATGATTGTATCAATTGTCCAGCAACTTTCTTTTCCCTAGGATCAAAAACATGTATTTTATATCCCCCCCCCCCTTCCGAGAAATGAATGAAAAGTTTGCAGATAAAACTTTCCATGTGTTATCAAATACAAATAATATTTTATCCACAAAGCAGGGAAAATTTATAACAAAAGGAAACCAGCTGGACAATTTATTGGCTGCTCTGTAGGAAGAATGTTAACGTTTCCATAACAATTTGTTAGCAATTCAATAAATACAAGAGACAGGACTCTGTTAAATACTTCATTTGTTCATAAAATGGGTTTTATTGTCCGTCTCATATTATATATAGCTATGGTGGCGCAGTGGTTAAGAGTGCAGAACTGCAGGCTACTTCTGCTGACTGCTGGCTGACTGCAATTTGGCAATTCAAATCTCACCGGGCTCATGGTTGACTCAGCCTTCCATCCTTCTGAGGACGGTAAAATGAGGACCTAGATTGTTGGGGCAATATGGTGACTCTGTAAACCGCTTAGAGAGGGCTATAAACTACTGTAAAGCATATGTCTAAGTGCTAAGTGCTAGTGCTAGTGCTATATATAATAGAATTCAGGATGAGTATTAAATTAATCCAAAATGTTTACGGCTGTGCCATAAACTATACTAAGAATAGTATATCACCCACTTCTCCAAGCCAGTGTCTTCAGAAAAATTCAACTTAAATCATCATTATTTTGAATCTAATGGCTAATGCCCAGGATAGACAGAGACAGTAAGAACTATAGATTCCTCTGGACGATGTCTGCCTAGATACAATGCTTTAAGCATGTGTGCACTACAAAATGTTTTCTACTGAATGCATCTGAAAATCTATTTAAAAAACCAACCACTTACCAAATGGAATAACAATAGCACTTAGACGTACTTTATAGTGCTTTACAGCCCCCTCTAAGCGATTTTTACAGAGCCAGCGTATTGCCCCCAACAATTTGGGTCCTCATTTTATCCACCTTGAAAGGATGAAAGGCTAAGTCAACCTTGAACATGATGAGATTTGAACTGCCAACTGGCAGTCAGCAAAAGTAGCCTGCAGTACTGCACTCTAACTACTGTGTCACCGAATAATGTAATTAAGTATTAATTCACTCAAAGTGGCACTATTTAAAAAACCGCAACTCTTTCAGGTCTCATTTCTCTACCTAGTATTTATTTAATTGAAAGGCTGGGGACTGAACATATCAGTCTGGATCTGTTGGTAGTTACGTTTTTTTTTCTTGTATGCTACCAAGAAATCTTTTTCCTTATAGTTGGCTGTAATCAAACTGCATAGCAAATAATTTATTAAAATCTGTAGCCAGGGATTTCAGCCCACATAACTAGGAATGAAACATTCACATGAGCATCTGAAATCTGAAAATTATCAGGATGCAAAAGAATTATTAGTTATAAAAGGTTATAGGTCAAATAACTTTAAAATGGCACAAGTATGTACAGTATGCTATCCTTAAGTTTCAGGAGAAAGAGGACAATACTAATAAACACGGATAAAAATATTATTTATTCTATCCTGAGTTTATTATTTTTTACAAATAGCTAAAGATGGCAAACTTATCCAACACTCTTTCCTGAGACTTAGACATAAAATAACTTTATTGTCATTTTGAATGTATGCTAATCAGTATACATTAAAATTAATAATAATAATAATTTTAATTTATAACCCGCGCTCTCTCCTCGAAGTGATTCGAAGCGGGGCACAGGGAATTTAAAATACAACTAAAAACCACAAACATAATACAATGTTAAAACGAATTAAACTAAAACCCTGCGCTAAAATCCCATATAAAAACTAAAACTAAGCCCCTAAAAACCCTAAAAACAGTTTAATTACCCCAGGCCGGCCAAGCAGAAGAAGTGTGTTTTTAATTTTTGACGGAAGGAGCGGAGGTCTGTGGTTGTTCTGATTTCGGGGGGAAGGTCGTTCCAGAGGGTCGGGCACGCCACAGAGAAGGCCCTTCCCCTGGGCGTCGCCCGCTGGCATAACCTAGTGGACGGCACCCGGAGAAGTCCCTCTCTGTGGGAGCGAATCGGCCGCAGGGATGTATGGGAGGATGCGATCCCGCAGGTAGCTAGGTCCCGTGCCATGGAGCGCTTTGAAGATGATAACCAACACCTTGAAGCGCACCCGAAAGGCCACAGGCAGCCAATGCAGCTCGCGCAGGAGCGGTGTTACATGGGAAAACCTAGAGGTTCCCATAACTGCCCGCGCGGCTGCATTCTGGACAAGCTGAAGACTTCGGGTGCACCTCAAGGGGAGCCCCTATTAAATTTTGTTGCATACAAAGGGTCTCCACCTCTAATATACACTACATAAACATGACTAAATAAATAAATAAATATGCATATACCCACCTTATATGACATGGAAAAACAACACAGTCTAGTTCGGATAAATACATGTACATAGTGAGAAAAATGAATTTTACACGTTTACCAGACGGATGGCATAGGGAAGAAAGCTGTTACAGAATTTGGTCGTCCTGCTAGAAATACTTTGAAACCTCCTCCCCGAAGGGAGCAACAGAAAACGGACCGTGAAGTGGGTGTGTGGGAGTCTCTAACAATGCTTTGAGCTCTAAGCACATAGCGCTTATAAGCAGTATCCTGAATGACAGGAAAGGAGCTTCCTGTAATCTTCTCTGTTGTCCCTACCACTCTCTGTATGGACCTTCTATCTGAGGTACTACAGCCACTTTCCCTACAACAGCAACCTTGCGAGATGAGTTGGGCTGAGAGGAATGACCGGCCTAAGGTCACCCAGGTGGTTGCTTTTTAGTCTGGTAACTGATGCTAGGGAAACAGCTGGGATCTCTTGTCTTACCTTGAAATAGCTGATTAATATCCTCAGGAAGAGATAAATTAGCACATCTTAGATTAGGTGAGAAAAAACTGACAGGTGTATGGAAGGCTGGATATAAAGATGAGATTTCATTGAACACCGGATCATTCCATAGTTTTTCAGGAGTGGGCCTGTGATAACAGAAAAAGGAAGTAAAGGCAAAAATATAACAAAAATCCAAACAGTGCATACTATATCTACAGTCATTCCCTGTGCCCCGCCTCAAGTCCCTTCTGGGAGAGAGAGCGGGTTATAAATTAAATTATTATTATTATTATTATTATTATTATTATTATTATTATTATTATTATTATTATTATTATTATTATTATTATTATTATTATTATTATTATTATTATTATTATTATTATTGTCCTATGCACTTTTCCTCAGAAGTTATGTATATCTATATCTATATCTATATCTATCTATCTATCTATCTATCTATCTATCTATCTATCTATCTATCTATCTATCTATCTATCTATCTATCTATCTATCTATCTATCTATCTATCTATCTATCTATCTTATCTATCTATCTATCTATCTATCTATCTATCTATCTATCTATCTATCTATCTATCTATCCACACACACCCCTTATTTTTCACAAACTGCACTTTCTGTTTTCACTGCATGTATTTTAATTAGCAATTAAAGCAAATCCCCCCAGCATTATATTTTGCAAACTCATAGTCAATCCTCAAGGCCACTTATTGAGCCATGTAACTGCTCACAAGAATAATCCATTTGTGCATGCAGCATGGATCAAAAGTAGACACATGACTCCTGCCTCAATGTCTCAGTAAATGGAAATTGATGGTATAATTTTACAATCCATCCCAACCCCTAAGTCATGCTTTGCTGCCTCGTCATAGGTTGGTGTATATGTGTGCAGTGCTATTGAGGGTAGTGAGTGAAAAAAATGCCAGGAGCAGATTCCAAGCCTTCGTAATACCAAAAGGGTCAGCCATAATGTGAAGGTCAGTCAGGCTGCTCAGCTAAATCAGGCAGACATTTATAGATGTCTGCAGTGATAGAGGAAGAATTTTGTGGAAGATTACTTTTTGAGAACAGCAAAGGAATTTCATACTGTTTAAGAGAAGCCCATGGTAAACTCCTCCTCCTATACTAACTACTGTACTCCTATACTAAGAAAGCCACACAGGAATAAAATATAAAATGACTGATGATCTAGGGGCAGATGGCTCGGGACCTAGTTACATGCGAGACCGTCTCCTGCCCCATACATCCCTAAAACCGATACGCTCCCACAGAGAGGGTCTTCTCAGGGTGCCGTCGGCCGGACAATGCCGACTGGCGACACCCAGGGGGAGAGCCTTCTCTGTGGCGGGCCCAGCCCTTTGGAACGACTTACCCCCTGAACTTCGCACCATCTCCGACCTCTGCCTCTTCCGCAAGTGCTTAAAGACATATCTGTTCCATCTAGCCGGCCTAGCGTAACCTCCATAATGACTTGTAGATAGTTTTAAATTTTGGGGATTTTAATTTGGTTTTAGCGCAGGATTTTCATTAATAAGTTTTTAAAATTTGTTATATGGTTTTGTATGTATTTTAATATGCCTGTGCGTCGCCCTGGGTCCGTTTGGAGAAGGGCGGGGTATAAATTTAATAAAATCAAAATCAAATCAGATGTTGAGCCCCTCAGTTTGGATGGCGCTTCACATACTACTGAGAAAAACTGAGGATATTTTGGAACACTACTGTGATTATTATGTGATTAAAGGCTTCAAGATACAATAATACAGGTAGTCCTCAAGTTATGACCACAATTGAATCCAAAATTTATGTTGCTAAGTGAAACATTTGTTATGTTGAGTTTCCCGAATTTTACGACTTTTCTTACCACAGTTGTTAAGTTAATCATTGCATTTGTTAAGTTAGTAACATGGTTGTTAAGTGAATCTGGATTCCCCATTGACTTTGCTCATCAGAAGGTCACACAAGCTGATCACATGACCCCAGGATGCTGCAACCGTCATAAATATGAACCAGTTGGCAAGCATTTGAATTTTAATCACATAACCACGGGGATGCTTGCAATGGTCGCAAATGTGACAAATGGCCATAAGTCACTTTTTTCAGTGCTGTTGTAACTCTGAATGGTCACTAAATGAACTGTTGTAAGTTGAGGACTACCTGTACAATTAATGATTGTTATCCATGGAGAAGAAGAAAAACCAAATCGCAAAGACAAAACAACAATTTTGCATGAATGCAAGGAAATCCAACACAGCGAAAAATGAAATGAATTGACTACACATTAACATTTCAGGCATCATTAATTTGAGATGGACGGGGCCTGGACATTTTCAATCAGAGATTTTACTGTTTATTACTGAAGACATGAAACACAAAGAAGATGTCAGCATCCAAGAAATGCATCCATAGAAAGCAGAACTCTGAGGCACGTAAATTCCTCAAAGAACAATTTGTTGGATACATCATATGGGCACAACTGGTGAAAGCCGACTCTGAAAGTTCCCACTGCTTTCACCTAATTAAAAAAGTAAAAGTTTCCCCTTTCCCCCAAGTCACTGGTCACACTGTCCAATGAAGGTGCTGGCTGGTTGCCTGGTTACTTCACTCCTCCCTTGGCCAGTCACCTATCAGAATGCCCTTGGTTCCCACAGGAAATTTTTCTTGTTTTGGCTACAAAACCCCATCTAGCTATTTTCCCCTCCCTGCGCCCTATTCTGCTTTGGGCAACCCTGAAGCCTCCAAGATGACAGAAAGAGTAGCACTGCTTGCATAGTTAGAAGAAATATAGTAAGAAAGCTTCTTGAATATAATATAGTCAAAGATCAAAGAATATAAATTAGCAATAAAGAAAACTGTTTGTAGCTCAGGGCTGAAATGGGGGTCCTTGTTCTCTGAGCTTGGTTTTTCTTCTATCTTGGTTGCTTATTGTTTATGTTGGCAACACAACTTGCGAATCTACAATATATTTCTAGATGTTATCTAAAACTACAAAATGTGACTGAAGTTTTTTGTTTAAAAAAAATCAGGAAGCCATGGTTGTTGGATATCTATTATTTGTTTTTTTAGTTTACCCAAGTCTGAATCTGCTTCATTTGTATCATAGTCCAAGTATGGACAAAAAAGCTGCTAGACATAATGGAAATACAGTTTTCAAAGTAGACCTAGATATCAACGGTTTTCATTTTAGAAAATACAGAGCAACATATTGTATATGTAACACTTGTAGTTTTGCTCATTTTCAGTCTAATTAATGTATTTGTAAGGTCACTTACCGTTTGGAAGGGTGGAATGTAAGACACTTCTTAAGTAGAGCTAAAATATTTTCAGGAACTTCCTAGCGCATAAAACATAAATTTCAATTTAGTTAACTCATTAATTTATAGCAAATCAATACAGATGGTTTATATCAGGGGTCTCCAATCTTTGCAACTTTAACTCTGAAGAACTTCAACTCCCAGACTTAAAGTTGCAAAGGTTGGAGATGCCTGGTTTATATGGTTTAACCAAATAATGGACATCTACAATAGCCATAAACATCCACAGTAAATATAAATAAATTAAAACCAATAACTAATCCAAGTTGCAAAACCAGGAGAAATTGTAATTGCCATGATGAAAAATATATAAATAATAGATAAAAAACTTAATAAATAGATCAACAAATGAAGCAATACGGCTAATTAAAAGTTAAATAAATAAATATGGCAAATATTCAACTAAATGCTTTTTGAAAAGCTTCATGTTCCGCAACATTCAGACAGAAATGGAGCAAATCTTTATTCTAAAGAGACAATTTCAACAAGGCTGGAGAAACATCAGAGAAATGTGCCTCTGGCCTACATGCAAGTAGGGCATAGTTGCATGTTATATACAAAGACTAAGCAAAACATGCTAAGATATGGGCATTTTCTTTCAAAATGAATTAAAGTGAAGTATTCTTCTGATTTACAACCAAGAACAGGGGTATAAATTATATCTGCTACACTTTAGGACTGAACAAAATCAACTAAATATACTGCAGCAGATTTTCAATCAATCTTTATTATGGCCACGATCCATTACTCAGCAATTTTTTTTTATTACATGCCAAGTCAGAAAAAGCAGAAACAGTTTAATATAGCAGATAAGAATGAATATCCAGTAACTGTGGATATTCAGAGAGTACCATATTTTTTGGACTATAAGATGTATTTTTCGGACTATAAGACGCACCGGAGTATAAGACGTACCATGATTTTGAAGAGGTAAATTTAAAAAAAAAAGTTTTTGCACTCTGCAGGCCTCACAAACCCTCTGCACGCCTCCGTTTTTGAAAAAAATAAAGGGGGGCATGCAGAGCTTTGGGAGGCTTGTAGAATGCCCCTGGGCACTGGGGGAGGGGCAAAAATGAGCTAAAAATGGCCTGTTTTCCACAGAAAAAAAAAAGAAGGGCATGCAGAGGGTATGGGAGGCTTTATGGGGTGCTCCTGGGGGCTGGGGGAGGGCAGAGAAAATCGAGTAAAAACTGCCCCTTTTTTGCTCAGTTTTGCCCTCCCCAGCCCCCAGAAGCACTTTGCAAGCCTCCCAAACCATCTGCATGTCCATTTTTGCAAAGGGGGCAGGGTTTCGGTAGGCCAAAAATTCTGTATTCAGTGTATCCAGATTTTCACCTTTTTTCCTTTTGGGGGGAAAAAGGTGCGTCTTATACTCCAAAAAATAGGATAATCCAGCTAAGGATCAAGGAGTTTCTTTAAAGGCATTGTTATTAAATCTTTTGGTTTATGCTTCAAGAAAAAATCCACTATAATTATAAAAAAAAACCATATAATTATGAATGATAATTCATCATTGTGGATATAAATAAGAAATTCTGACCTTCAGAATGTCCAAGCATCCATGTTCCTCAGCTAGCACTGTTATGATGTCATCAACACATCCTGTGAGAATGAATTATTAATAATTCTCAAGAAAACAGAAAATTTCATGTTTTTCAAGATTTATTACCACAGCATGAAATCTTAAAAGCTATAAAAACTTCTTACATTCATAGAAATAGTTTCTTCCCCTCTTTTACTGATATGCACATAATGCTTCTCTTCTATCTTGTCTCTCAAAAGCAAAATACCCATTCAGAAATGTGTGGAATTGAGATGCACAAAGTGGATAATCTAGCCAATAAAAGGATGAGTAGGCATTTTTGCTTCCGATTTCTATATTTGATGATGAAGAGCATTATTCAAAACTATGTAGGCATACTTACCAGCACACCAAACTGACTCTCTTGTATACAAAAAAATAACATTGTTGCAATTATTCTATATTGGCTCGCAGTATACAAAGAAGTAACATTATTGCAATTATTCTACACTAATCAAAAAGATGTTGTTGTTGTTAGTTGAGAAGTCATGTCCCACCCATCATGACTCCATTAACAACGTTCCTCCAGGCCTTCCTATCCTCTACCATCCTCTGGAGTCCATTTAAGCTCATGTCTACTACTTCGGTGACTCCATCCAGCCACCTCATTCTCTGTCATCCCCTTCTTTTGCCCTCAATCTTTCCCAGCATTAGGCTCTTCTCCAGTGAGTCCAGTGATTCGCAGTGTTCCACTGGAGAAGGAAATGGCAATCCACGCCAGTATCTTTGCCATAAAAACCCCATGGACAAGTATCAAATCAAAAAGATACAACCCATTTTTAAAATTGTCCTCATTTTATATCTTGAGAACCATTTCACAATATTCTCTCTTAGAAAATGCCCATCTCTATGGAGGAAGCTCATATCCTGGATGTCAACAATTCACATAATAAATTCCATTCTAGTATCCGAGATCAAAATTATTTGAGCACCTTAAGCACAACAATGAAAATCAACCTGTGTTTTTTGTTTGTTTAGTACACCAGGAATAGACAACTTTTTCAATTTGTCGGCAAATTCATAACATTGAGAGAAGATTGTCCTGGGTTTTCAAATAACATGACTGCTTTATGACATCTTCCATACTTATAAAATGACTTTGGGGCATAACCAATAGCCACTATCAGTAAAAAAGGCATTTAACAAAAGGCAAATTGGTGACATTATTTTCTATTACTTCCTCTTTACCCATGGTATACTCTCTGCCATATTTGTTTTTATATATTTTTTTTCAGTGTAAGTTAGTTCCAAACAAAGCATTGGGCTGCTGCCACTCATTATTTTTACTTTTTTGTATGGGGGCTTAGTTTCATTCTTGAAAATACAGATGCTCCAAGTTGGCATTTTGCTCTGAAGCACAACAGCTCCCCACATCTTTAGAATGAAAGAGTAGAGTAAAAATTTGGGTAAAGTTGCTTATATCAGTATAAAATATACAATATATAAATATGTTCCAAAATATAACTCTGATAACCCTAAAAACTGTAGGATGGCTCCCCTCTTTGTTCAAAATAAATTCGAATAAATAAAACAGTACAAAAATAAATCAGTTGTAGCAAATTCAAGAAAAGGTTAATAAATATCACATCAGGTAAGGCCACACCTATTTCATTTTTGTTATATCTTTACAGATACTAAATGTAGCTATTATATACAGATCCAGTGCTTGCAAAAGGGATGACACAACATCAACCACATAAAAGAATAATGAAGGCATAGTTTAGTGTTGTGGCCCAGCCGGCTCCAGATGAGCTGCTGATGGACTCCTCTAGTGAGGAGTCCTATGAGTCTGCTCTGGAGGAGGAGGGCGACCTTGAGAGAGCAGAAAGCCCGGCTGGTCAGCAGGAGGCACTTGGGTCTTGGAGTAGTGGGGAGGATCAAGGCCAGTTTTTCCCTGATGCTAGATTGAGAAGGGCTGAAAAAAGGAGGCTTCAACTGCATCAGAAGCGAACTCTAAAGAGTTGAATTAGTCCGAGCTGCATAATGACTGGCCCCTCCCAAGAGGGTTTAAAAGGAAGTCTTTGCTAAGAAAGTCCTTGCAGAGAACAACGTTGGATTTCTAGGTTCGTGTTTATTCGTGTTGATTTTCAGGTTCGTGTTTAGTCGAGTTAGGAAGCTTCGTATCTGTTCAGAGTCATTCAGGCAAGCAGCCAAGAGAGTCAGTGGCAAGCAGCCAGTCTTGTATTAGTCGGAGAAAGGGGAGTCAGAACTGGTTAGTATATTCATTGAAACTATTTTGTAGATAGTCAACACTTATTCCACTCCAGGACCAGTGAAAGTTGTCTCACTGCCCTAATAACCTCTAATTAAGAGCAATGATACTCTGCTACATTTACGGGTAGAGCTGACTGAATGCATTTCCAATTTTCAGATACCACATTCCAGAGCTTGAATAATGACTCGGTACTCATTTGGGATTTTATGAGGCCTTCAATGATCTGCAGTTATTTGTTCATTACTCACCAAGATTAAGTATCAGTTTTAATCTCTCAGCTACATCCAAACTCTGAAACAGCTTTCTGCCCTAAAGCCAACAATAAAAGGGGTGATTAATGAAGCATTATTATGAACCACATAGCCATTGTGTGTACTTAAATCATGTATTAACTGAGACATCCGTGAGGATAATTGTTGTTTTTAAACAGACCCCAGTCAAAATGTGCATTTGTATGCCTATCTCAAGGTTATACTGGATTTCTTCTGGACCTATCATAGGAGAAGGGGGGAAGGGCTGTGCAACAACTGTAGTATTTTTGGGACATTAATTTTTGTCTGAATTTAAATGACTCAAAGAAAGTTCATAGAACAAAAATATACCAAGCATGGTTCTCAAATATCTTTAAAAAAGAGAGAGCTTTTCTGTAGCTGGGGCTGCTTATAATCACTAACGCTTAATGACTTTGAAAGTTCTGATGAAGTTGAAAGTTGTGGTCCAACTATGATTACCCTCAAAAGCATAAAAACACATGTCACATACCATACAAAGTTCAAATAATATAATACCAAGAGACCACACATCTGATTTAGGACCAGAACGCAGGGACTTTTCACTCTGTATGTAATCACTGCATTTAATAATTCCTTGTGCAATTACTTCAGGGGCCAGATATGATGGGTACCTAAAAATGAATATCAATTTATTAAAATAATTAAAAACCAAAAAAGCAAGATGATGCTGAGACAAATTATTCCTGGTCACACAGATATTACCTTGAAAAGGAACATTTATTTATGTACCGTATAGAGATTGATTTTTGTAATTTCTTAGACCCACAACACTTTTTATTTTTATTGAACCAGACAATGAGATAAGTTAACTTATTTTCAAACTATGCTTCAAATTTTGTTGAACTTTGTTTTAAAAAAAATATTATTCAGGAGCAGGTGATGACAAACAAACTTCACAACTCATTTGCCAATGCCTATATTTTTCATAATGACAGAACTTTTTTTAAAAAGGGTATTCTGTCATTAAAGTCAATTTGAAGGTCCAATAGGCTTTACCGGTAAGCCATGGAAATTGAGAATTGACTTGGTACCTAAAGTCAAAGCATGCTTTTAAAGGTATAAAATGCACTACTGAGACTATTCTAAAGGACAAGAAGTAAGTCTTTTTTCCAATCTACTTATAGTATTCAGAGTGTGCCTTCTATTGCACAATTTCCTAAGTTGCTATTTTCTCCTTTATTTTAATCACGTTAATATTATTTCCTCATTGTTAACATGATTTCATTAATGCAATAACGTATGTGTATATCAGGGTCTGTCTGTCTGCTTCTCTTTCTCTCTCACTCTCGTTGATGGCTCCATCAGAAACTGGTTTGGAGGAGGTCTGGTTTCTGGCAGATGAGCCAGAAGTGGGGCCATCAGACGGGTGACACAAATCCCCAGGAGTGTCCAGAAAACCTGGGAGATAAGGAAGTCATGGGTCTGTCTGGAATCAAGAGGGGCAGTCAACTGGATTGCTGACCTCTTGCACTAACAGAAGCAGGGGAGAATTGGCTGCTGATTTTTAGCCTTGATCAGCGGCAATAGACTGCATCCAATGAGAAACAGCTGCTGTAAAAATAATAGAAAGTGACTTTTCTATGATTCTAATGAGAAATGCCTTTACTGCTGATTTTATTCTATGCATACACAGTATTTCTTGAATATTGGAAGAGCAGTAAATGTCAATCTTAGTCAAATGACCTAGAAAATTACTCTAATAATGTTCATATATGATTTATGGTTATTTTAAAAGTATCAACTTACCCTATAGGAAAATCAACATCTGCACCATAAGCGGTCATATGATAAAGGCCAAATTTGGACAACTTACTATGCCCCTGTTAAAAGAAAATAAACCATTTAACTACTCGACAAAGTTTTTGTACCTTGTACATTAGAAATAAACATCAATACAAATCTTTGAGGTTCCAATTCCTATGCACAAAATTTGAAAAAGACTTCCCAGTGGTTTAAAATTATCTTCTTTTGTAAAAAGAAACATTTCTTGAGAATATTATTTATGACAATGTCCAAACAGAACTGTTATTGCTTGAGTGAGCGAACAATTGTTTGTCTCACTGATATATTCCAGCATATGGCACACATACAACTTTTACACCCATGATATATGAGAAAACAAATTATCCCAAGGAAGTCTTTATTATATAGATTAGGAGCGGATTGCTTTTATGGAAACAGACAACTTCAGCAGAAATTGAAGACATCTCTGTTGGGGCTAGGCAAATTTATTGGAAAGGAAACTCACTTAACAAATGTGTTACTTAACAACAGAAAAGTTGGGCTCAATTGTGGCTCATAAATTGCGGGCTACCTGTAAAGGAGCGAATGGGGTGGTGGTGAAATTAGAATTGTTCACATAACTGCTTCAGGCTTTTCCTCAGGCCTCTAACCTCCACGTATAATACATAATAGAAGACCAATAGCCAGACTCACCTCTCCATCCATGAGGATATTATTAGGTGAGAGAGCTCGGTGGACTATTCCATGCTCATTGAGATACTGCAAGCCTTGTAGCACTTCAAAGGCGATACATAATGTTCTGAAAGGACTACAATGAAAGATTGTCAGATTAGAATTCTTCTGAGGCAGCACAATATTGTTGGATGATGTTTGCATACCATATTCTCATACCACATAGACTGGGAGATTAAAAGAGTGAAATTCATCTCATACTGCGACGATTGCTGTGCTCATCTCCGTTTCTAAGCCAAAGAGCCAGCGCTGTCTGAAGTCGTCTCCATGGTCATGTGATGAAAATGACTAAACGCCGACGGCGCACGGAGCCCTGCTACCTTCCCACCAAAGGTGGTCCCTATTTTTCTACTTGCATTACTTACGTGCTTTCAAACTGCTAGGTTGGCAGAAGCTGGGACAAGTAATGGGAGCTCATCCCGTTACGCAGCTCTAGGGATTCGAACTGCCAACCTTCTGATCGACAAGCTCAGCATCTTAGCCATTGAGCCACCATGTCCCAATTACACACTTGGGATGCTTTATTTGATAGATTTATGAAAAATGTAAATGGGAAATTGTACACCACTGAGACACTAGAGGGCCTCCTTTGCATATATATTGTCCACAAAAGATACTGTGAAAAGCCTACACCAAGGCATTTCAGGAGTCAATATAGGCTTAATTCCATACACCCCATTACTTAAATTACAAACATGGCATTAACTGTTTAAATAAAAGTTGTAATGGATTAACTGAGGATTTCATTATAAGCCAATGAAGGCATTATTAACGTTCCCCTGGATGTGCCAAGTCTTCTATGGGCATCTCGATCTACCTTATGCTAGAATATGTGCAGGTTGTGGGACGAAATCACCATTTTTCATGTTGTTTTGCACATGAGTCAAGAACTCTATCAATAATTACTTAAGAGAAAAATAGGGAATGACATAAGCAGACAAGACGACTCTAAAGTTTCTTTTTTTAAAAGTGCATCTGTTTGTTTGCCTAAGATCCAAAGCTTAAAACAACTCTAATTAGATGCAGAGATGTTGCAGAGTTTTACAAGTAAGCTTAAAATCACACTACTTGAGTAATGAACTGTCCCACATATATCAATGGGCAATTGCTAGATTACAAAGACTCAAAAAATGGATCTTTTTAATTATCAGCCCTAAATCTTATTTTACACAAATACACTGAAGGTTTTCTCTCGTTCTTACCTCAAAAATATAGATTTAATTCTATGAAAAGTCAGTTTTACGTATAAAATCCAGTTAGTGGTTGGAAAACAAAACATGAAAAGACAGATCCCACCCAATTCTATAGTCAAAAGTTAATTTATTTTCCTTTTCCCCAATAAGAAATTTCAATAATGTGGAAAAATAGTAGGCTGCCTGATTTAAAAAATTAAAATTAATACGCTAAATAAATTCCTAGTGCTTCTGGCCATTTAAAATTCATGTGAATTTCTGAGTCCTACATTTATTTAATTTGATTTTTTATTTATTTAATTTGATTTGTAAACCACACCAATCTCCGTCGAGACGGACTCTGGGCGGTGCACAGGACATTAAAAACTACAATAATAAATAACAAATATACAAAAGTTAAAAAGAAATTAAATAATAAACCTGTGCTAAAATTTAGCTGAGGCTCTATTGTTCCTAAATTTAAATTCTATGCTAGTAATCCTAATTATCTGTAGCATAATAATCCTAATTATCTGTAGCAAGAACATAAAGACTTTTTCCTTTAGAAGCAAAAATTATATTACATGCAGTTATATTATTTATCCATCAGATTCAATACTTTAATGTTTCATATCAAAGGTCTTTTCTCAGATTTAATTTGAATTTTCTATTTGTATATCATCTATTTATTATATGTGCCATTCAGGTTATTTCCTTTAAGAGTAAGAATTTGCCAAAAACAAAACACCCACCCCAGAAAATCAAAGGCACAAGGTAAGAAAACACAACTAAAATAAAGTTAAACTTGACTGATCCTTTATGGAATTGGCAAATACTCAGGTTGTCATTTAATATTCAAGGTTTAATTCCCCCAGATCCACCCTGTGGTGGAAGTGTAAAGACATCCATTTTGAGGGCAGGAAAAAAAAAGTAGACTTTGGATACTGAATTAGAAACAGACAATTCTCTATATTTAGGGATAATTTTTTCTTATTTCCTACCCCCGCTTTAATCTTTCAGAATAAAAAAATATATGACTTCAATTTTAGGTATATGCATTTAAACAAAACATACCTTTATGAGATAGGAATATATCCTGTGGCCACCTGAAATTAACAGCCAATGCAAATAAAAAGAACCCCCTGTTACCACAGGGAGAATAATTCATGCTTTTAAAACATGACCTCAAATAACCTAGGTAGGAGCAGAAGTAATAATACTCCAGTCACTAAAAGAAATGGTAGTAAAGAAAAACAAGCTGTAAAGGAAAGCAAAACTTTTTAATGTTAAAAATGCAGTGGTGAATATTTCACCAACATTGCACAAATGTTGTGTGCAATGGGTGTTCACTTCTTGAAGCCCTATGGTAATTCACAGAGAGCCTGTATTACCTGGATTATTAATACAAAATTGTGATGGTAAGAACATCTTAAAGGTATTCATACTTGCTTCTTACTAACTTTAAACTTTTTTTGTAGAATATAGCAATAGCACTTAGATTTATGTACCACTTCATAGGGCTCTACAGCCTTCTCTAAGTGGTTTACAGAGTCAAAATATTGCCCCAACAATCTGGGTCATCATTTTACCGACCTTGGAAGGATGGAAGGCCAAGTCAACCTTGAGCCTAGTGAGATTCGATCTGCCAAACTGCAGGCAGCCGGTGATCAGCAGAAGTAGCCTGTAGACTGCACTATAACCTCTGTGCCATCATGGCTTCTATATACATGTATTTAATTCCTACAATCCAAAATTGATCAGGGATCTAGAATATGCAAAAATGCCAAAGAATTGATATTTTGTACTGTAATCTAAATTTGGATCTGCCTGTTAGTTGAGAATACAAGAGGCTTTTCTATATTCATATTCATATTTTTCATTTATTTTTGTCCCCCTTTTCTCTGTGTACATTACAGGGTTTTGTAATTATGTGTTCCTGTACTAGCAATTACTTGAAGTAAACAAGCAATTATATTAATCAATAATAACTTGTCCATCTCATTTTTGTTGTAAACCAATGTTTCTCCAGTACTTCTTGAGGAAAGGGATCATTGAACCAGTGACATTTCATAGACCAGGAAAACACTTTTTAAATATGTTTTTCTTTCTGATTACAACCCTTTGAATTCCAAGAATCCTTTAAAAACTTTTTCCAAGCAGAAATGAAGACCTGCTTGACAATAAAAATTACTCTCTAGAAAGGGCTTCCAGATACTTAAAATACTTGGAATTGAATCATTTTGAGTTTGGAATTGAGTTTCTTTGTGCTTTTTCAGCTGCAATTATATTTAAAATAGCAATCCACTCATACTATCAGCTTTGTTTCAATGTATTTTCCCCCTAAAGAATTCCTAAGAGGAATTCTGTTTTTTCTTTCCTCAGAACTATATTTAATGATGCATAAAATGACTCTCTGTACTATGCTCTAACTTAAAATTGCACAAAACACCAAATTTGTCTGAGGGTGTCCTGGACTGCTTTTCATATTTTATCCTTTAAAGTGAGGCCAGATGTATTACATCAATTTAATAACATTTAAAGCCATGGACTAATGAAAAAGTGCTGATACAGCAGACTGATAGGGTTATACTCTCAGTTCAACACAACGCTATTATAACAAAAGAAAAAAAGTGAGTATAAAGCCTGCCTAATCTTTTGGAACAAACACAATAGGATATGATCAAGAAAAATAGCTGTTAAGTAGGAAGATCTAAAGTAGGACAGTGGTTAAATATTTTGTGTTTCATTACTAGCCAACCTAGTTCAAGAAAGACATTAACAACCACATAAGCTTCCCAGTTTCCTAACTGTACTGAGTTACAATTCCTATCACATTCAGCAAGAAGAGCATATAGCAAGAGGCTATATAAGGCCAAGAAACATCCATTCCCTCTTTTTGTCTTTTGCAACATCATAATTACACAATGTCTCAGAGGTCCTAGGTTGGACTGGGAAGAATGGGAGGAAAGCATTTATTTTATCCAATCCTTTGTGTATAAATGCCCATTAGACTACTGTCCTTTGACAGAGGCAGTGAATACATACCATTAGAAACTAAGAATACTAAATTGTAACAGTATACTACAGCATGAGAAAGATTTTTCCAAAGAAGCCTATAAACCAACTGAAAGAAAACCCACCTCAGATTTAAGGCAAACTCCAGCCCCTAAGGAATGAGTAACATTAAAATAAAACCAGAGATGGTATTCAGACAGTTCTGACTGGTTCTAGTGAACCGGTAGCAGAAATTTTGAGTAGTCTGGGGAACCGGCAAATACCAGCTCTGGCTGGCATCGTCCCCATCTATTCGCTGCCTCCCAAGTTCCAGCTGGGTCTTCTCCTGTTGCCCTACACAGGAGAATGGAGCAGGAAAGCAGGTTAGCAGGTGGGGAGGGAATGGGGATTTTACAGTATCCTTCCCCTGGAATGGGGTAGAAATGGAGATTTTACAGTACCCTTCCCCCAGGAGTAGGGAGTGAATGGGAATTTTGCAGTATCCTTTCCCTGCCATGCCCACCAAGCCACGCCATGCCCACAGAACCTGTAGTAAAATTGTTGAATCCCACCACTGAATAAAACATACACTACACAAAACAAGTGGAATACACTTGTGAAAGGGATTGAGTGTAATCAGAGAGACCGTGGTTCAAGACCATCTCTGTTCAACTTCAGCCATAGCAATCTACAGAATAATGCAGCCTTCTTCATTATGGTGATAAAGTGGTGAAGGACAGTATGGTGCAGCCAACAAGGTCAATGCAGTCCTAGGCTGCATCAAGAGAGTTAATCTCAAGGGAAGTGAAAGTACCACTTTATACTACACCAGTAAGCCACACTTAGAATACTGCATGCGATTCTGGTTACCACAATACAAAAGGCACCAGAAAGAGTGCAGAGACTACCAATAAAAATGATAAAGGTTTGGAAGCTAAACTGTATAATGGATGGCTAAGGCAACTAGATATGTTTAGCTTAATAAAGAGAAGCCTTAGGGGCAGTGGTGGGATACGACCGGTACGGCCGGGTATGGGCTTACAGGTGCCTGCTGGGAGTACCAGGTACCATTCTGGTATGGTGCTCCAGAAGGTCCAACCGCCCTCCCTACCGCTCTTTGAGCCGATCGGGGCTTTCACGCACATAGCATATGGCGCTTGCGCGGCACTCCACCAAGCAGCTGCAGTGGTAAGTTCGCATGTGCATGTTGTGTGTTTTCTACACACATTCACGTGGTTGACACTGGGCCCCGTTGCAGCATACCGGTTGCAACGGCATCTGGAACCCACCCCTGCTTAGGGGTGATATGATAGCCGTCTTCTAATACTTGAAGGACTGTAATAGAGAAGAGGGAGTTGATTTATTCTCCAAAGCATTTGAAGGCAGGACAATAAATAATGGGTAGGTAGAATCTTATCAGTGGGAGATCCAATCTGGAACTAAAGAGACATTTCCTGACAGTGAGAACAATTAACCACTCGAAAAGCTTGCTTCCCGGAGTTATGGGAGCTCCACTGCTGGAGGTTTTTAAGAAAAGGTTGGACAACTATTTGTCTTGGATGGAATTAAGGACTCCTGCCTTGGGCAGGAGGTTGGACTAGAAGACCTCCAAGATTCCTTCCAGCCCTATGATTCTATGAGTCATTTGCAGTAACTCATTTATTAATTATTAATTTTACACACTACTCATGATGTGTTACATTAAAAAATAAATAATGTTAAAACCAGAAACAATTATATAAAAATACAGTAACAGAGATGGCAATTATTCATCATCTCCCAAATGTTCTCTACTTGGTGTCTATTTTTACCAGCTTTTTGAAGAGCAGTAGTGGGGAGGCTAACCTTACGTAGAATATAGAATAACAGAGTTGGAAGGAAACTTGGAGGTCTTTTCTAGTCCAACCCCCTGGTTAGCTAACATGATCCCAAGAAGAAAACTATTTGATAAAGTTAACTGATCCACATTCCTAAATCAACTATTCTCTCTCATACTATCATTTTTGTCTCAAAAACAAAACAGCAATAACACAGAATCATGTAAACAGAGGGAGGAGTTGTTGGTATCTATAGCTGGGTGTAAAAACAGCTCAAACGGCATGTTCATAAAACAAGATATGGCTGTTTGGCACATCAAACAGGTACATATTACTCCCCAACATTTTATTACAAGGCAATGCAATGCTTATGAAAATGCATGTGCAGCCACAGTTAAAACATAATATTAAACCAGCATCAAACACTGAATTCAGATCTTTCACAAGATTAAAGAAATCATAGCTTCTGACACGAAACCTAGATTAACTATGATCTCCCCTCCCCAAAAAATATTTAAGATCATAGATCTGCTCAGAGAACTTGTAACACAATAGATGTGCTGTCTCAATACAACAATATCTTCTGCATCTGTAGTTTCGAATTTTTTGTAGCTCTATTTCAGTTCCAAATGTGTATTTATTAAAAAAATAAAAGAATAATTAAGAAAAGGAGAGTTGGATTCTACATAAACAAATCATGACTAATGCGCTGGGTTTTTCCCCCTTTCCTTTCCTATATTATGACCTCACTACAACAAATACTGTTTTGGAAATGAATTTCTGGAAAAGGAATAAAAAGAAATAAATTCTAAAAAGATTACATACCCCAAAATGTGATTTGTCATACTTGGTGAGATATAAATGGTTTATTTCCTTCCTGCATGTAGGCAGGTAACTTGTTATTCTTTTTCATTACATCATGTTGTCTTGAACTCTAATTTATTATCTCAGACTTTGATCATATTTCTCCATGGCCATGTATTCAACACTTAACTCCAGATTTTATTAAGACAAATAACATGGATCCATGACTGAGAACGAAAACAAAAACAACACAATTGTTTCGTAAAGGGGAAATAGAAAATTTTTGATCTGTATGTTGACCAATCAAGTTCTCTCTGACAAGATTAATTTGTCTCCTTCAATTATTAAAAACAACAAAATATTCCTTTCTCTTTCATTGAAGAGCATAAGCAGACTTTTAAACAAATAAAAATGATCCACTTTTCTGTGATCAACTCCTCTAGTGCTTGTTCATTTTCAGTACACACAATTTAGTGTTTCAAGTTGTGAACATTACTTACGGGTTCAATCCTCTAAATCAGGGGTGTCAAACTTGATTTCATTGAGGGCCGCAGCAGGGTTGTGTTCGACCTCAGGGGCCTGGGGTGGGCGTGACCAAGGTGGCAGTTGCCAACTCGTCACTCATGTCAGGGGCGCCTGAATGCTCTGCCAGTGAAAACTCCCGAGCTCCATTTTCGACTGCCACGGCCTCCTGCAACCCTCTGTCAGTGAAAATGGAGCTCAGGAGGGCTGCACGAGCTCCGTTTTTCACTGTCAGAAGCACCGCGGGCCAATCCTTCGCTGTTTTGAAATCTAAGTACCCCATGTGCCGGATCCGGCCCCTGGGCCTTGAGTTTGACACCCCCACTCTAAATGAAATTACCATAAAGACAAGGCTTGAATCCATATCAGTTTCTGATACTGAATATATATCATGAGTATTCAGTTGCTAAAAAATACAGGATAGCTAGTCCTCAACTTACAATGCTTCATTTAGTGATCATTCAAAGTTACAAAAAAACAACTTGTGACCATTTTTCACACTTATAAAACATTGTTGCATCCCCACGTCAATGGGGAAACTACATTCACTTAACTGTGTTACTAATTCAAGAACTGCAGTGATTCACTTAACAACTATGGTGAGAAAAGTCATAAAATGGGGAAAACTCACTTAACAAATTTCTCATTTAACAACAGAAAATGTTGGGCTCAATTGTGGTCATAAATTGAGGACTACCTATATATACGTAATTACGAAGTATCGAAAAAATCTTCCTTTATATAAAGTCTACCTCTCATTTGATTATGCAAGATAATACAACAGTAATGCTTTTACTGTAGAATAGAACAAAGATATCTAATTCGGAAAGTAGACAGTACTTCAATAAAAGCAAATAAAATCTACTCATCCGAATCAGATCATGTTTTCCACAAAGCTAGTAAAGAGCTGCAGACATTGTCTGCTTCCGATCAAGGATTCTATGTATAACATATTATATCTCTGTATTTCTCTGATGGTTCATTGGTAATTTTTCAAAACCATAACCTCCGAAACATATGACAACTTTGTTTGAGTGAAGACATATTATGTTGACTTAGCTCACAAATTCAGAACTGTCCACAAAGTAACACAGGTGCCAAAAGTCTGCATACTATTTTCCTAGATTTTAATTTCAAAGTTTCAAAAGGCAATTTTTAAAGCACCATGTAAAGTACCACATGAATGATGAAGAATGAAATAAAATAGGTCCTCTTTAAACCTTTGAAAAAAAAATCCTATAAATGTTTGTGAAAATATAGGTAGCCCTTGTATTAAAGAATGTCCAGCTTATGGATGACCTATAGTTATGACTGAGCTGTTGATTCGAAATGGTGGATGGCACTTTCCCTTCATATCCCAGCCAACAAACTATCAAAGCCACATAATGCCCCCTTAAGCACCACAAACGAGTGGGTGCATTTTTAACATACTGTGTAGCCTGTTTTTAGTGGTTCATGAAAACCTTGAGAAAGGAGAACACCATCTGTGATTTTACCTTGCAAATGATCCTTCTGTTGTATTATCTTGCAAAATCAAATGATAGTAGAATTTATATAAAAGAAGATTTTTCAATGGTTTATGTATAAGTATATATGAACAAAAAGATGGGTTAACAGTGCTGTAAATGTTAGCCTTCAAACATGATCTTTCCCCCCCTTAGCTAAACTTTTTAAGAGTCATACACATTGACACACAAATTGGCTTCCTCTCTCAGAATGATATTAAATATGTGTTCCGACTTACATGCAAATTCAAGTTAAAAGCAGATTGACGATAGGAACTAGTTCTTAACAAACGGGCTGCCTGTATCAAACTAATGGAAAATACAAGTGGTAATAAAAATACATTAATCAATTCTGAAATGTATAATTCTACACACACTTCACTTCCTCCCTCCCTCCTTCCCTCCCTCCCGCTCTATATTCATACACATGCACACAGGCATACATATACAGTTTATGTGCACATATTTATGTATCTGCACTATGTCTATTTACACATACACACAGCAGAATGCTGCTAAATTAGTATTATGCACTATATCGCCGCCCCGAGTCCCTTTGTGGTGAGATGGGTGCGGGTTATAAATGTGAAAAATAAAAATAAATAAATATTGGGTTAAGATTAATGAGTATTTAAGATTTTCCATACACTTAAATTCAATTGGCCATCTGATGAGAAGGAAGGACTCACTGGAGAAGAGCCTAATGCTGGGAAAGATTGAGGTCAAAAGAAGAAGGGGATGGCAGAGAATGAGGTGGCTGGATGGAGTCACTGAAGCAGTAGGCCTAAGCTTAAATGGATTCCAGAGGATGGTAGCGGACAGGAAGGCCTGGAGGAACATTGTCCATGGGGTTGCAATGGGTTGATCCTTCACAGCTAACAACTAACTCAATAAAAGTTTCTAGTTGAAAGAACATATACTGTTTTGTTTAAACATTTTTTTCTTTTTTGCTGATCAACCGCAATTTATCTTCACCTACGAAGGGTCTTTAGGAAGGAAATAAGATGAGCATTCTAATGCCATGGTACAAGTGTATAAAATTAAGATGCTTTTTGAGACTATATACTGCAACAATACACCCACCAAACGTGGCCAAGAGAAACAGAACAATCCAATGGGCTTTATGGAAAAAGCCCTCATCTATTCAAAGGGGTAGACTTTGCTAACAAGGCACGCATAAAATTCCAGTTTTTCAGTGGGTGGTACTGCAATCTTTGTTTAATTGTTTTGGACTACTGATTCATCATCAAATGTTCTAAAAAATGATTTTAGACTATTTGAGACATCTAATTCTCTTTTAAAACTCTAAGCTGCTCTTCCAATTGTATCTCAGTGAAATACTGCATATCCTCTAAGAATCAAACTGAAAATTAAAACACACACAGACAGGGAAAACAAATAAAATAGAAAGAAGAACAATCTTGCAAACTCATAATAGAAGAGGAAATATACAGAAATATACAAATACCCAGCTCATATGTAATGTATACAATGATCAATGACTTCATAAGTTTAGCTGCGAAAAAAGGATCAGACAGCTGGAAAGCTGCTATTTTCCATTTTGCAAGAAAATATGGACTGTCCACTCTGGTATATCTTCAATTTCAACACAGCCTAACAAATTTCCTGCTGACTTGACATCAGCTTATGTTACAGGTGTAAATAACATTTTTTCTGACAAGTGTAATGAATTAATCTATAAACCATAAGGACAGCTTCTCTCATTCCGTAAGAGTTTCAGAAATTAATTGCAAAAGCATTCACATCAACTTTTGGCTGTTCTATCTTGAATTAATACAAACCAAACATGTTATGAAGCGTTGGAAAATCTGTTGCAAAACTAATTCACCAAAATGGGTTAAAGAACATAATGGACTATTTCCCTTTCTTAAATCATTTCTGTCTATTGTATTGAAAAAGCTTACAAGAGAAAACAATGTTCACTTTAATTAAATGCAATACATTTTTTTTCCTGGGCACACTGGAATTATCCTAGAGGTAAAATATCATTTTTGTTATACTGAAGCCATGCTGCATTACTGGCTTGAGCGTGGCACAGAAAAGACATTTCATATGTATGCTTAATGTGAATCTTAGTAACTGGCATTAGGGCTTTCGTATAAATTTCTTTGGTGGGGATTTTTTAAACCCGTTTCAAAAAACGTTTCTAGGTTTTAAGCTTTTTAAGGAACAATGAAAATAAAATATTGAAAATAAGATGGAATCACCAAAGCAGTAGACATGAGCTTAAATCAGGGATGTCCAAACTTGGGAACTTTAAGACTTGTGGACTTCAACTCCAAGAATTCCCCAGCCAGCATAGCTGGCTGGGGAATTCTGGGAGTTGAAGTCCACAAGTCTTAAAGTTCCCAAGTTTGGACATCCTTGGCTTAAATGAACTCGAGGATGGTAGAGGACAGGAAGGCCTGGAGTAACGTTGTCCATAGGCTCATGATGGTTTTGACACGACTTCGCAACTAAGAACAAAATGTGTATATATCTATATGTAAGCAAGAATTTTCAGGCAAACCTTTGTGTGTATAGACTATTTTGAAACCAAGGCTACATTGGAGACTCTGTAACTTTGCTTTTACATAAAATAGTGCAATATTTTGATGCCAAAAATGTAAGGCCCAATTCAGGCTGGAGGGGTGGGGGGAAAAGGAGGGGGAGTTTACTATATATAAAAGAGTTGGAACATTCCGTTCTGTTCATATTGTTTTGAAGTATTTCAGGCTCTATCTATAATTAAGAGAAAAGAGGCAAGGCTATAACTCTGCATAAGATTATATTTAGGATTTTTTTCAATAAATATAATAATCAAAGCACAACAAACCTAAAAGCACAGAAATATTCTAAATAAATACAAGTAAAGAAAAATTTACTTACAATAATACAATACAATAGCAGAGTTGGAAGGGACCTTGGAGGTCTTCTAGTCCAACCCCCTGCGTGGGCAGGAACCTTATACCATTTCAGACAAATGGCTATCTAACATTTTTTTAAAGACTTCCAGGGTTGGGGCATTCACAACTTCTGGAGGCAAGCTGTTCCAGAGGTTAATTGTTCTAACTGTCAGGAAATTTCTCCTTAGTTCTAAGTTGCTTCTCTCCTTGATTAGTTTCCACCCATTGCTTCTTGTCCTGCCCCCAGGTGCCTTGGAGAATAGTTTGACTCCCTCTTCTTTGTGGCACCCTCTGAGATATCGGAACACTGCTATCATGTCTCCCCTGGTCCTTCTCTTCATCAAACTAGACATACCCAGCTCCTGCAACCGTTCTTCATATGTTTTAGTCTCCAGTCCCCTAATCAGAGGTGGGTTTCTCCGGGTTCGGGTGGGATCGGGCGATCCCTTTCGTCAATTTTCCCGATCCCCAGCGATCCCTTTCCATCGGTGGACCCGGAAGTAAGTAGGTCCACGCCCCTCCCCCGCCTAGCCAGCGCTAAACTCGCTGGCCAGTGGTGGGAAGAAGTTGTGGAGCGCGTGCTCCCTGCGATCCCATCCGCCCGTTTCCATTAAGCTCTCCGGTAGTGTTGTATGACTCAAATACAAGGTCAGCTATCTTCCTTTTCTTCTCCGTGAAAAAAGACTTGTATGGCTACATATCTTCCATTTTAACCTTTTAAAGCAGGGGTCCGCGGACCGGTGCCGGTCCGCGGCTTCATAGGAACCGGGCCGGCGAGGAGGAGGGAGCAGCGCCCTGGCCAGAGAATGGGCGAACGCGCCTCCACACCTCCTTCCGACGGCCACCGCAGCGCTTTGCACTTTCCGGAGCTTCCTGGAGGGGCCAGCATTCGACTGGGGAGATTATCTCGCAGCGGGCGGGCGAAGGATCCAAGCTGCGTGCCGCCAAAGCCATCCGGGCGCCGCACGCCCAGCCTCGGACGGCTTCGGCAGCACGCAGCTTGGGTCCTTCGCCCGCCCGCTGCGGGATAACCTCCCCAGTCGAATGCTGGCCTCTCCAGGAAGCCCCGGAAAATGCAGTGGTGGAGGCGCGCTCGGCCATCCTCTGGCCAGGGGCTGCTTCCTCCTCCTCGCCTGCAGCTCGGCTCCTCTGTCCGCTCGCTGCGGGATAACCTCCGCAACCGACATGCTGACCCCTCTGCTGCTTCCCGGGGGGGGGGGGAGGGAGAGAATGGCAGATGCACAGAGAGGCAGACTTAGAGAGACAGAAAGAGAGAGAGAGGGAAACAGACAGACACACACACACACAGAGTGACAGATGGGTGGGGGGGGAGGAGAGAGACAGATACAGAGAGAGAGAGAGAAAGAGAGAGAGAGACAAAAAAACAGAAAGAGAAAGAAAAATAGGAAAAAAGATGAATGGAGGGTGGGAGGGAGGGAGTGAAGGAAAGAAAGGGGAGGGAGGAGTGAAAGAAGGAAGGAAGGAAAGAAAAAAAGAGGGATGGAGGGTAGGAGGGAAGGAAGGAAAGAAGGGAGGAAGGGGGAGGGAGGCAATGGAAGGAAGGAAAGGAATGGAAAGGAAAGGAAGAGGGAGGGAAGGAAGGAGAGAGAGGGAGGGTAGGAGGGAAGGAAGGAAGGAAGGAAGGAAGGAAGGAAGGAAAGGGATGGAGGGTAGTAGGGAGGGAAGAAAGGAAGGGAGGAAGGGGGAGGGAGGGAGGCAATGGAAGGAAAGAAGGAAAGGAAATAATATATTTTCCTATTTCCTTTCACCTCAAGCTACCTGTTTGGTTAACCAGGTTAAAGATCTATTTTTCTCCCAGTGGTTATTTCAAAGGAATCACATCCTCTGAGTCATTTCCTGGATTCAAACCAGCATCCCAAAGAGTCATGGGCTGCCTTTATATATAACGAGTGCCCATAAATCCATTTTCACCATCTTCAGAAGACCAAAGACCAGCCAGAAATGTAAGGAAGAAAGGAAGAAAGGAAGAAAGGAAGAAAGGAAGAAAGAAAGAAAGAAAGAACTTATGACCACAATTGAGCCCAAAATTTTGGTTGCTAAGCAAGACTGTTAAGTGAGTTTCACCACATTTTCCAAGTTGGCCATGGGTCACATGACAACTGAGCCACTCCCACAAAAAAGGCCACATCTTTTGGCTTTCAAAAGAAATTTCAGTAGTGGTACTGTTGATATTTGGCTCTATTGACCAAAGTTAATTAATTCATATAGTAACACAGTAAGAAGTATCCTTGAGAATTGGGAGAGTAAGACATGTTCAAATTATATCTATATGTCTATCTATCCATCTATCTCTACTTACTTACCTACCTATATTTTGGAACTGTACTCCTAATTAAACTATTATGACTAAATTAGTTGAGTTGAACATATAATTATGAAAACATTAAAGCAAGTTGACAGTTTGATTATTGTAATTAGAAAAATGTTATAAAACATTAAAAATCAAATTATGAGGCACATTCAAGAGAGAATATTACCTGTTTCTTGCTAGAGTTTCGGTGAGTGAATGTAGATGGCTAACGCAATTCCCCTTATGTCACCTCTGTAAATTTCAATGTGGATTTTATAAGGGATTTATATATATATATTTATTTGTATGACTACTCAGTTTGTTGACTTTTCAACACTTGGCCAATCATGGAAAGCAGAGTGTCCTGATTGATATCTGGAGGGGTGGCCAAGGAAATTGCTTGATTGTAGGCTTTACTAGAAAGGTGAAATGAAGAGGGCAGTGGCAAAATACTTCCAAGAAAACTATACCAATATGTCCATGAGAGAACTTGTTAAAGAAAACATTTTTGGTTGTGGTTGTTCTAAATAAGTAACTTGGTAGAAGCCTACTGGTGAATAACTAAATTGAGTTATAAATAGCAATATCTGCTATTTTCTTGTAGATGTGTGAATTCATCATTATTTGTTTTTTTATTTTATACAAACCTCAGGTATCATTTGATCTTTGTTATTTATTTGTTTATTTCTTCATATTTCTAGTAGACCTGTTATAAACAGATGGCAAGGACACTGAATAAACGTTGCTATACAAAATAATTCAGGCTGCTTTGGGGAGCCAACCCTGTTCAATTTAGTGGAACTTCTACCCAGTTCATTTAGTGATAAGTGTTTCATTAGTTTTGAAGGGATCATGGATTCCACCATGATTAGGATGTTCCCATGGCAACAGGTAACTCATTTTGCATTCCATATACTAATGCAGCTGTGGTTAATGTACCATTCAAATTTATAGTGATGCATGAATATATCTATTTCTATGTCTGTCTGTCTGTCTGTCTGTGTATGTATGTATGTATGTGCACATTGTAGTATTTATTCATTTTCATATCTGTTTTTCCACTGTTGTACAAACATAATTCCAGCAGCTGCTAACATTCCCACCCGGTCACATGGCCGGCAAGCCACTCCCACCCGGTCACATGGCCGGCAAGCCACTCCCACCCGGTCACATGGCCGGCAAGCCACTCCCACCCGGTCACATGGCCGGCAAGCCACTCCCACCCGGTCACATGGCCGGCAAGCCACTCCCAACCGGTCACATGGCCGGCAAGCCACAGAACCTGTTCCAAAAATTTTGAAACCCACCCCTGCCCCTAATCATCTTGGTTGCTCTTCTCTGCACTCTTTCCAGAGTCTCCATGTCTTTTCTACATCGTGGCGACCAAAACTGTATGCAGTATTCCAAGTGTGGCCTTACCAAGGCACTACACAGTGGCATTAACACTTCACGTGATCTAGAGTCTATCCCTCTGTTTATGCAGCCTAGAACTGTGTTGGCTTTTTTGGCAGCTGCTGCACACTGCTGGCTCATATTTAAATGGTTGTCCACTAGGACTCCAAGATCCCTCTCTTTTTGTTCTCCCTTCCTCCCCCAAAAATAAGACCTCCCCGGATAATGAGTCCAATAAGCTTTTGAATGCACATGCTAAAATAAGCCCTCTCCCATGAATAAGCTCTCCCCAAAAATATTGCAACACAGCAGCAACCATGAGGTGATCACACTCGCCGCCTCCTGCACCTCAAAAATAATAAGACTTCTCTAAAAATAAAGCCAAGTGATTATTTCAGGGGGGTCAAAAGAAAATCCTGTCTTATTTTTGGGGAAACACGGTACTTGCAATTTAGATAATAATCTTTATAATCAACACACAAAGGAACTTTGTAACATTGCACACAGTTCTAGTATAACTTCCAAGAAAATATTTTTAGGTTTATATTTTTTAAAGTCACAAATTTTAAGCCCCAAGACAAACAAAATATACTGGGAGAAATGTCTGGCAGGTTTCATCGTTTTCATTTAAAAAAAGACAACTTTTCTCCTTTTCTGCAGAAGTAAATATCTGTTTTATTCTAAGCATGTGTTAATCTGGCTGCCAGAAGGATAAACCGAAGCTGGAAGATGTCAGGTCTGAATCTATATAGACCTGTAAAGATAGTTAAGGTTTTAAAAGAAAAAGTGCATCTGGACTTTTTCATTTAAAGTAGATAAACTTTCAGTTAGTGTGTTTCCTTGCCATGTTTTTTCCTTGATATCATACCTTGCTGGTTTCCGGTCTCGAAGCAAATCTTCCAGGCTGTTTCTACAATGTTCAGCAACAACCACCAGCCTCTCTGATGGAAAATATAGGCATGAACAAAGACAGTTTTAGTATAATAATATGCATATAGACACCAAACACTTTTACTTTAACATCTTGTCAAAATTAAAACCATATTATGACACACTGCATCACATAATACAAAGAAGATGACTACTTAGTTTAATGAGATATAACAGAACAAGGAATCCATAGTTCTGGGGTCATCAATAGGATCTTTCTAGCTTCCAAAATGCCACCTATGATACCATGAGACATATTCCATATTATTATTATTGTTGTTGTTGTTGTTGTTTTATTTGTTTAACTGCAAACAAAATTTAAACAAGAATCTGGAATTCCATAAAGTAAAAAAATCTCCAAATTTACCTTTGCTTCCAAGAATGCCCTTGGATTCTAGATAGGCTCCATAGGGATTATTAGAAAAAAAATATATTGGGAGTTGTAGTTCAGCACTGACATTGAAATGTATCTGTATGACTGGCAAAGATACAAAAATTACTTAACAACTGTCTCACTTAGAAACAGAAATTTGGGGCTCAGTTGTGGAAGACTACCTGGATAAACACTTTGTTGAGAACTCTTACCTGGTGCATACCGAAGTCAACATATATCTAGCAGTTATTATTAATAACCAGTAAATCCAGCTGTAGCATCACCAGTCAGATTTCATGTACTTTTGTATCCATTTATTAACTTTGAAATACATATAGCTACTTTTTATCCCAAAGGAGGGTTTAAAGCCAATGCTTCATTAGCAGGGATAGATCTATTAACAAACATCATACCAGCTTAGCAGAAAATGTTCCATTTACTACATTTTCTCTGTTTGAAGGAAATGAAGTATGTCAGTTCCAGAGTTTGAGATATTTTTCCCTACTCCATATGTGTGCATCTTCCATCAAGCCCTAAAATACCCATTTGTGATGTTCTTCTTAAAATGACTGAATCCCAAGGATGAATACACAGCTTTTTCTCCTCATTGACAGAGATTTATTAGATCCTATGAACAAAAGGATTCCTAATCCTAATGACCGCAGGATGGTAGTCAGGAAAGAGTTTATGAAAAAAGAGTTAGGGAATTGAAAAAAAAACAATAGTATTATTTAACAAAATAATTTTTGGGTCTCTGCTGCGCACCAGAAAAAAAGGGACAGGAAGTTAAAACTAACTTAACTCCATGCATTTAAATGCACTAAATACTTCAGAATGTAGGTTATTGCTTCTGGTCTACCACAAAATGCCCTTAATTTTCATTAAAATCATGTTAAGTTATAATGTGGTTTGTTTCATGTTATGTAGACTCAATGACTATGGTTGTAAACCATGATTTATGGCATAGTATGATTTGTGCAACCAACTAGAGCTTTCCATGAAAATAACAGCCAATTTGCTATATACATAGGCAGGCGTATTAAAATAAGCCAAGGCTAATACAAAGTAAAAACTCAGCAAGTCGAACGTATATATATCACAACCTTCTCTACAGTCAAAAGACAAGGCATATTAATTATGAGTTTATACCACCATTCTCTGACCTGGTGTATTCCAGATATGCTGAATGACAGCTATCAATATCCAGATTACATGGGATTAATGGGAATTACAGTCAAGCTGCGTAGAGCCAACAGCAACCGTGTCATGTTATGATATCATCATGAAAATGGTGCAATTGTGTAATGACATTATGACATCTGGTATAAATACATCAGTCACCTAATGTAATTTGCCCCTACTTATGTTAAAGAAAGCAATGTATCTTAAAAGACAAAATTTAAACTATAAGAAATATACTTCACTTCTTTTTCATATGATGTGAAAAAGATGCAATTTAAACTGCATCATTCAATGATTTGCAATATTCTGAAGTCTAAAAGGAACATATCAGGAGGTGTGAATGACAGCTAGCCCATCAATCTTACTGTTATATGTGCCAGCAATAAATTCTATAATTTAAGAATTCGGCAAGTAGGAAGTGGGGAAGAATTGTTGAGGTTGCCTTCTGTCAAGCACATTTCTTTTCAACTTCCAACATCAAAAGAGAGATTTAAGGAATTAAAGTGAAAGCAAAACCCACTGATGAAATACAGGACCTAGGAAATAAAGGCAGTGAATGAAGTTCATACATTTAAAACCAAACAGAGCCCAGAAAAAAAAGAAGCAGCTTGAAAGAGACAAAGGGGTGTAAGAGAAAAATATATAGACAGAGTGTGAAAAAGAAAAGGAAATAGCTCAAAATTATCAGTGTAATCTGAACTACAGGATAACAAAGCCTGTAAGGAAACGGCAGCTACACACATCTGTGTCTGCTATGTGTAACAATAGCGACAAGATTGAAATATGCTTCACCAGAGTCAGTCTGGAGGAAAGCAAACAACGGCCTTTGGGGTGGGGATGGGGATAAATGTAAAAGTCTTTGAAGTTTCTAAAGCTCTGAAGAAAGTGGACAAAATAATTACTGTAACAGTCTCCCAATCACACCCAAAAAGTTATGGGGAAGAACAATACACTTACCATGTTTTCCACGAGAAATATCCACGTACTGGCAAAGCCGGGGATGTGTAAGTGTCTTAAGAATCTGAAAGCGACCTAGGATCTTTATGGAATTTGGAGTCAAAGGCAGACCATTGCTTCCACAAACATCGTTTGGAAGTGCTGAAGCAAAAAAGGTGAAAGCTCCTAATTCTGAATCCTTTAATGGAAACATGCCAGAAGTCTAGAACATGGGTGCCCCTGCAAGAGAAATGAAGAGGAATTGATAGGAATAGGTTGCATTCCTAGTTTTTACAACAGCCACTGAAGCAAAATAAAAGCTGCTAAATTATTAGAACCAAATAAAAATATTTATAAATCATGAGTTTACTAGATTTCTTTTATACCATTCAAGCTACTCCAAATAGAAAAGCCTAAATCTGAGATTATTCAGGTAGCCTATAGAAAGAAATTATGTAGATTAAAGAAAAATAAAGTGTATTTTTTCATCATTACTGGTTAAAAAAAAAGATAAAAGTATTTCACTTATGATGAAACTCAAAATATATTATTAATTTCCAGATGGAATAACTGTAAAAACAAGTAGGAAAGTATTTAAAACAATCTCAGATAAATCTAACATTAAAAAGACAAAGACAATATATTAGCATTAATTGAGATCTATCAGAAGGGTATATATTAATTTTTGCTTATACATTTTACTTATGAATCAAATGAAAGCTGCTTTGATAGTACTATACTGTTTTATAATTGGGATATTAAAGTTGCATAGTTGGGGGCACTGGTACTTTAAACATGTATATTAAAACAGCTTTCTCAGTACTAGGATAGTAGTAGTTTATTCCCAGTAGTGGGATAGAAATACACTTCACACAGCGACTGGCTACTGGCCCCGAGTTTCAGGCAGCTGAATTTTCCATACCCAAAGATATGCTGACAATTACACTGAAATATTTCACCCAGCAAATCATAGTCTATGACTGTACAATTGTCTACTACTATGTTACAGGTATGTTCAGGTTCCGGATGAAGACAATTCAGTATTAATACCATATTAAACATTAGGGTTAATTTAGCTGGCATGTATGGTGAGCTGAAGTGGAAGTAATCAGTTTCCTACTTGTATATCCACAAGTATCTTCATCGTGTCCTTGGTGAAGAGGATGAGTATCCCATTTAGAAAGGAACATATTGCTCGTTAGCTAACAGAAGACTATGGCAGTGGTTCCCTGTTGTATCCTCTAAACCAGCGGTCACCAACTAGCTGTCTGCAAGAAGATTTTGGTGGTCTGCAGAAGAGTCTTTGCATGTTTTGCATTTTTATATTGCACTAAATCAGGGATCCTCAAACTACAGACCATGGGCTGGATACGGCCCGCTGAAGCAAATACTCCCACTAGCTGATGGGATGGGGTCCTTCAAGCACTTAGCTTGACTTTCTGTTTAGTAGCTCCAGCCCTTCCCTCCTTCCCTCCCTGGGAATCCTGGCACTTCAGTGAACAGTGAGCAAAACTTCGGCTGGGCTCCTCGAAAGAGAGAGTTTGAAGGGGTCGATCTAGCACCCAGGCTGGCTACAAGACAAATATTCATTCTTGGCCGTATTTGACATTCCTAACTGCAATGGGCAGCTAACCTAGGGTTGACCCTGGGTAATTCTCTCCGCTAATAGGCAGCCAAGCTAAGTGCCTGAAGGACCCTATCCAGTCACTAATTCACATTTGTGGTCCACGGGATTTAAAATTATGAATGTAGTGGTCCTGAGGTCCAAATGGTTGATGACCACTGCTCTAAACAAGCTCGAATGGATTCAGTTTATAAGGCCCTTTGTGGACATGAATCACTGGAAGATATGGGCGGTGGGGGTGGAGTTTCAGATACTGTTTATTGATTAATCTCTCCATGGAATGAAGTTTTTAGTTTCAAGACCCAAAGCAGACATTCATAGGAGTAATTTTTTCACTATCTTTAACTAATATTTTAATACACATAAATTTCATTATATGAAACAAAGGCTCCATTCAACAGGGTCCATTTTATTTTTCAGCAAACATGATGTACAATTTAAAGTATTGGAGAATATATGATGGTGACAATGAAGCCTCTGGCATGTATTCATTTCCTTGGAACGTTCTACAATATTTGTAATGAAAAGCAAATGAAGTCAACATAACTTGGACTAAAATCTTTCCCATGGATAGGAATTAGTACCTTTGTGGGCAAAATAAGTAGGCTTCATAAAAGCAAGCCTTGAAAGAAATAAAACATTGAGAATCAAAGTATTGAAAAGCAGGATAAACAAAGAAACGACAATGAAGCAGGATAGTTGAAATTCCTAAAGCAATTGGGAAAAAATACCCGTATTTATTCGAGTATAACGCGCACACGTGTATAACGCGCACCTCCTAATTTTCGATTTAAAATCAGTATAAAATTTTGTTTCACTTTTTCTCGGCTCAGACCAAGCATTGTAAGTGACAAACGTTGTTGAACACGTGCGGCCATGATAAAAATCGTTTATAACGCGCACCCTCATTTATAACGCGCACCCAAACTGAGTTCTTTTTTTGGTAGAAAATTTTGCGCGTTATACTCGAATAAATACGGTAGTTAAGAAATGAAAAGGGCAGTGGACGATAAATGCAAATGACACTGGAACTAAGGATGTGAAGGCCTGGTGGAGAAAAGCAGGAAATGTTCAATTCCTGCTGCCTATTGAACAATGAAGTAACTCCTAATACAATATTTTCTTAACAAAAAAATGGAAAAACTTGTCTGGGAACAAATAATAAAAACAGAGGATAAAAAGAAGTGAAAACTGCTAATCAGGAAAGTACTTTAAAGTACTTAAAGTCATAGAGACAGATCAGGCTTTTAATACAACACATTATGTTTTCTGAGTTTTAGTTCATTCCTCATCAAACAAATCAAGTCATTCATATAAGCTGGTCTTGTTATATTCGGGTCTTTTCCCGAGTAAGATTGAGATTGTATTGGCAAAGTTTCGGCGAGGTCTCACTCGCCATCTTCAGGCTATCCTCTGGCTTAGAAAGATGGCAGCTCCGAAGCCACAGACGCCAGCCTGAAGATGGTGAGTGAGACCTCGCCGAAACGTTGCCAATACAATCTCAATCTTACTCGGGAAAAGACCCGAACACAACAAGACCAGCATACACACACACACACACACACACACACACACTTATTGTATAAAATAGTTATATTTGTAAGTGTGATTTAAAAATTGCATGTAATACTAATTTTGTATCCTTTACAACATTCTTAAATCTTCCAGTCTGATTTTAGACATGAATGTAGAAGTGCATTCAAGGTGGATCACTCCTCAGGCATATTTTTCTACAGCTTTTTACTTCCTGTAAAATGATGCATTTCCATTTCCCTTACCCTTTACTACACTTTTATTTCCCAAATCAATTAAGATTTGATTACTCTTTTAAACAGAATAGTGAATGATACAATCAACATTCACGATTAAGGGTATTTTTCCTATCCACTGCTTTGCTTTACGTTGGTCTGCACTTATCCATCACTTCAATCAACATACCATGTAAAGATGGAAGAGTGTAATCTAACATAGCAAACAATCCATGGGAGAATAATCCAGCATATCAGACAATACTGTGTTGCTCATAAGCAAACACATAACAATGCTCATAACAATGAACTTCCATCATTATCTGTCAACAAGGACCATTTATATGTCTGCATTTAAAAAGACTAGGCCAAAAATTCTGTTTTTACGGAATAAGTGAACTCCGCACATACAGTGGTTTCATTTCCCTTTTCGAATTGAACAGTTTACATGTGAATCATAGTTAAAAAAAACCGGCTGTCACTGGAGGGTTTTAAGAAGAGATTGGAGAGTCACTTGTCTGAAATGGTCTCCTGCTTGAGCAAGGGGTTGGACTACTACAAGATCTCCAAGGTCCCTTCTAACTCTGTTATTTTGGTAATGAATCAGAGGAATGGCTTGCCACAAGAAGCTCTGGGCGCTCCAAACTCTGCAAGTTCTTAAGAAGAGATTGAACAATCATTCTGGTACAAGCTCTTCTACTTGAGCAAGGGGTTGGACTAGAAGATCTCCAGGGTCCCTTCCAATTGTGTTATTCTATTAATAACACAATTGGAGGCAACACCCAATGCTTGCCTCCAATGCGTCTTGTGGCTCGAGCAACCGTGCGAACAAAGCCATATTCTTACACCGCGGGGGCCCGGCCCGTGCAAGGAGATGCACGTAAAGACGCTCACACGCCCCCCGCCCAATGCAAAAGTAGCACCCAGCGCGCTCCCCACCAACCCTCCCGCCCAGCCTACCGATCCTTCTGCTCCCCCAGCTGATCCTCCTTCCTTCCTCCCGACTCCGCCCTCAAAGAGAGCCTCGCCCCACCTGACTGGGCAAAGCCCGGAATGAGCGCGGTTGCGCACGCGCCGCGCATGGCATTCCTCGGCCTCCCCGTGGGTCGGCGCGTGCGCGTAGCCGTCTACCCCCCCCCCCTTCAGCGTCTGCTTGCAAAAGTAGGGTAAAGCGGGTAAGTGAGATGCGATATGTGTTGGATGGGGTGGGGGGAGGGTTTAGATTAGCGAGGGGTGGCCGGGTGACCTTTTACCGTTAAGGAGAGGGCGCGTGCCTGGATTTCTGGGTTGTTTCCCCCCCCCCCTCCCAAGGGGTGTCGCTCAGCGGGGAGCTCTGATGGGGCCCGTCCATTGCTTTTGGGTACAAAGTCAGGCTTGGGGTGGGGGAGAGGAGCTTCCTCTTGATAATAGCTGGGAAGAAGCGAGTGGGTGGCTGGGCAGAGCCCGTCATAGGGGTAAGTGGGTGACAGCAATGTCTATATGCAGTCATTCAAGCTCTCGCTTTTTAAATTGTATTTATTGTGTTGCTATTTATTGGCATCTGTGTAACTGGGGATAGATAGGTATTCAGGGAATGTCTTTAAAAAATCTGCTGTAAGAAGAGGGGAAGAGGAGGAGGAGAATGGGGGAGGTCGAGGCTGTCAAGAATCCCGCGAATGCCTTGAGAGAATAATAAATTTATTTATTTATTTGGATTTATTGACCGCCCCCTCTCTCTCTCCGAAGAGACTCGGGGCGGTGTACAGGAATTTAAGAACATATACATATAACAAATTATAAATAATTAAAACTAAATTAAATATTAAGGTTTTGGTGGGGTGGGGGGGAAGGGAGGAGTTTATGATGAGCAGCGATATATTCCTGAACTTGTTGCTTCATTTTCTTCCTTGCCTTCTCTTGTTGCAGTTTTATCTCAGGTTTTCTTCCCTCTCCCTGCTCAATATGAGATGGTATATATACAGATAAGGAGAAGGGAGTAAAGTTTAATGCTAGGGCTTTCTGTTTTGGTTTTAAGATTTTTCCCCCTCCGCTTTCCAAGCTTGGAAGGAAAGTGAAGAAGCTTCTTGGATGAAAAGCGAAACGTCTTTAAAGAAAAACCAGAAAGTCCAGTTTCCTCTTGAGAAAGCACCTTTGGGACAATTGTGATCTGGAATGACTGAGAATCCCCATAGAAATTTAATGCTGGGAAGTACAGGATTCATTTAGATGGCCTTCAGTTCAGTACATTGGAAACTGGGTATTTGGGGGGGGGGCTTCTTGCCACTTGGGAGGTGCTTCTAGTTATTGACCTAGATATGAAATAATAACCCTGTCCAAGAAGTTTTTTTCTTCAGGCAGCTGTAATGAACATACTATATGCATAGATTCAGTCGTAAAAGCTCACCTTAAAGAGTGTTGCTCTTTTAAAATGTTAGAATATTTGGCTTTTTAATGCAGCAGCTCTGATTCAACAAATTTAGGATCCTATTTGTAGATTTTATTTTAGTAAAATAACTGAGGTAGAACTTCTTTTGCTTTGGAAGTGTTTATTCATAACTTTTGGCATGTGGCAATTGATGTTATTGGTGGCATAAGATAATTTGGTTTTCTGATAGCTGATTTTCCACTTAGATGGCTGTAAACCTAATGAATGAATGAACGTGCCTGTGTATGTATGTTCTATATTTACTTTATCCTTACTCTATTAATCTATTTACACCTGAACTTGCCTAATTCTATGCTATGTATACTAAATTCAATATGTGTGTCTTTAAGATCTCTTTGCATTCTTTTTCTTTTGTCTGTGGAGATGTCACAATTCATTGCACTGGCTTAACACCCTTGGTCTTTATTTCAGCCTAATTAAAGGGGGGGGGGAAGGATTGGTCAATATGATAGCGCAAGTGCATTTTCAAGGCTTGTTTTTAATGGTGTCCAGGGATATTTGCATGGTTAACTCTGCCTCTCCTAATATCAGGTGCTCACAAATTTGGTGGGGAAGAGGAAGTAGAGTTGGGGGTCGTATCTTCCACTGAACCTTGCAGTTTGAATCTCTTCTCTGGCAGTACCTGTTAAATGTGAGTGAAACTAACATTTGGTAGCCTAATACATTCTTTTGCATCAAATGGAAGGATGTTTGTAATACTGCGAAGGAAAGTAGATACGAATGTGCACGATAAGGATCTAAGTCCAGTATATATCATCATATGAACACAGCTTTAATAAAAGATGGAAAAGGGTGCTGAAATCAGTGCTTGATTTTTTTTTTCATATTACCAGTAGTTCCTTCACTACCACCCCCTAAACCAGTCATGGTGAACCTATGGCATGGGTGCCACAGGTGGCACGCGGAACCATTTCTTAGGGCACACGAGGCGTTGTCCTGTCAGCTCCAACACGCATGCGTGCGCTGGCCAGCTGTTTTAGGCCTTCTTTTGAGGCCGTTTTTCGCCCTTTGGAGGGTTCAGGGAAGCTCCTGAAGCCTCTGAAGGTGGGGGGGGGGAGGCTGTTTTCACCCTCCCCAGGCTCCTAGAAAGCCTCTGGAGCCTGGGGAGGGTGAAAAAAGCACGCCAAAAGCAGGGGTTCGCACCTATAGCATTATGAGTGTGGCATGCCCACGTACGACTCCCCTGCGCTCCCCCCGCTTTTGGCACACAAGCCAAAAAAGGTTAGCCATCACTGCCCTAAACTGTTTATCTAGGTCAGGAAAGTATTTTTCTCTCAGTAAGACATCTTCAAGCTAAGCTTCATATTGAAGGGAAGAAGTCAAAGGCACTTTTGATAAATGGCTGAAGTCAGTTCTAATAATAGATAGCAGAGTGAGCTGTATTTTATTAAATGTATTTATCAAATTTCTATGCTTCTCATTTCTATACTTTTATAGAATATAGAAATATTAACTAAAATCTAATTTAATTCTCCCTATGAAAGTTTTACTATAAGATAAGTCATTCTAAGATGATTAAAGCTTTTCTCCTTTTATTTCTAGTCGTTCCACTATGTGGCTATGGTGAAATAGTTTAGTAGAATATTTTGAATATACAACTTCCTTATGTTCGGTAAATGAGATCCTTGACAAATCAATTACCTAGAGTTCTGTGGTAGCTCGGTTGTCTTTTTTTCATTTAGTGTAAGTGCTTTGCTAATATTCAGAAGGTCATGGAAATAGACTATTTTTTTAGAATTTTGTGACAAAGTTGCAGCAAATGGACATTGAAAGATAACTGAATATTTAATTTGTAACACTCCTTGCACTATAAAATGTTTTGCAAAATGTATTACATATAATTTGAATTGCTTATATAGGTACTTTTTGCTATATTAAATTAAAGATATTCATTATGCTATTGATATCTTATTGAAGTTCCTTTTTTAATAATAATATTAAAATTATAAAAGAAAAATAGAAAAATAGTACTGTATAGTAAAGAAAAAGAAAAATATTTAAAAAATGACTTCCCCATTATAACAAATAAACAATTATGGTAACTTATCATCTTCTCATAATGATAATAATGACAATAATTATCTTTTCTTCCTATATCTAAGCTCTTATCTATAAACAAATCATTAAAACATTGCCATTTCAGTCCTAGAAATAACATATACATTTTAGCCTTGAATAAATAAACCACCTTAATATTGCTTCTTTTTACTTTTAACAATCTTGATTTTTAGTCCCTTCAAATAATGTTGTAGAACTTGATTTCTTTTCATTTTTTCTTGGTCTTTTCTCACAATATTCTTCAAAGGATTAACTTGTTTGTATCTCCAATATAGAAAAATTATCCAGATCCCTCTCTTGGTTTATTTCTATATCCCTTTTAATTATTAAGACATGAGCGCCTTTCTTTTGCATGTCAAGTGTAGCACCTACAATTCTAATAGCTTGTCACTTTTAAATCCACTTTCATACCTGTCTCATTCTTGTATGGTAAAACGTGTTCCTTTCTATAACATCTTATCTATATAGGCAGATGGTAGTGTTATCCACTGCATCCATTGTTAAAAAATAAATATTTTTCTCCTTTCTGTAGTAGTAGTACAATTTAAATATTCTTTAATTATAATCTTTAGTTCCTTCGATATAGTGTCCAGTCTTTAAAGTCCCATGTTTTTAAGAATTCAGAATGAAACTATTTTCCCACAAGGAATTGTTATAATTAATTCCAATATCTCATTTTAAATCCATCTGGACTCGTATTCCATTGATCCAAATCAATGTTCTAATCACCACTTTGCTCCCTTCAAATAATTTTTAAGTCCTTAAATGTATGTTTAGAACCTTTTTTGCTAAGGGTTGAAGAAAATGTATGTGGTGTTTTCAGACCTGTTGCTTTAATGATCCCTAAAAGCTGAAAAGCAATTAACAAGCAATTTGTGAAAGTGCTTAGGAAGTAGAAAGAAGGAAGCTTGACCAAGATGTTGATTGGTTTAACCATTTAATCGTGTCTGACTCTTGGCGCCTTTATAGGCAAGTGCTCTCCATGCTACCCCATTACTACCTTATCAACTGCAGTGATTCACTTCACAACTGTGGCAAGAAAGGTCATAAAATGGGGCAAAACTCTCTTCACAAATGTCTCATTCAACAATAGAAAATTTGGGCTCAACTGTGGTCATAAGTCGAGCTACCTGTACTTGGCAACCAACAGAGAAGAGATGGAAGAGAGATAGTGGGTCAGGCAAGTTGAATAAGCAATGCCTTACCTTACACAGGCTATATTATAGTCATTAAAATTAAGAATTTTTATAGATCAATTTACAACAAAAATTATAATTTGTATAATACGGCTTCTGGGGTAGAAATGGTGAACTGAACTAAAGTGGAGCCAACAACCATGGGGGAATGAAAAATCCTTTGTAATTCCTCTCTGGAGAAGGAGATTATTTCACATTACCCACAAGTGTTCCAGGCAGTTGCGCTTCATGAAAACGCCAAGGCAGCAGTGTCCATCAGCTTTATAATTCAGGTTTACTAATGATGGTGTGAAGGGGCAAGCAACAAACCCGCTGGCTTGATAACATCAAATCATTTGGCACACTGCGGCTCAAGCTTCCTGGCATGTCATCGGTCTGAGGCTGCAAGAAGCCCTGAGCTGCAGCTCAGTGAAAAGCTTCCACCCAAGGAAGCCCCACCAATGTGCAAAACTATCTCTCAACAATGTGGCACAAAGCTGCCATCCCAGGAAGCCCCAGTCACTCCATCTCAACCTCTCTACCCTGCACTGCAAAACACCTGCCACCCTGCACTCTGGCATATAGCTCAGTTGGCCTTGCTCAGTTGATTCTTGCTCCTGCTGCTGCCAAGGCGTACATTCTCTGATCCTTCACAAGGCGGCTGTTGGCTACACGAGGCCCCCTTCTCCAGCTGTGAAAACACGGTATGTGACATGAGGAAGACTCATTAGAAATGGGAGCAAGAATATAGTGAAGGCCAGCTAGGGCAGCAGGGGTTGCAGAGTGAAGTGGGCCAAAAAGGTATAGATGGGAGATAGGCATATGAGGCTAGTTGAAGCACTCCTGAAGTAATAAGTGCTGGTGGGCGTCCAAGCACTCAAATTTTAATCACATGACTAGAATGCTGCAATAACTTCAGGGATAAGTTGTGTGCCCCTTCATTCAGTGCTGCCCTAACTTCAAACGTTATATTACTTTAAAGAGAACATTACATTTCTAGGAAAAAGCAGTGGATGGGAATCAAAGCTCAGGATACACATTTTGCTACATGACATTCTGTCTGAATTAGCAGTTCTAATATTAGTTTCTTGTTCTATGATATTTTCTTTGTATTCTTTCCATGGAGTTAAAAAAATGACTTTTCTCTGCATAAAGAAATAGTTGTTGACCCCTTCATTTCTTTTATTTTTAACTTTTCTGCATCTAAATACAGAAAGCTGTGAGGGGATTCTTTTTTCATATTTTATATATCACTAGCTATACCCGGCTACACGGTGCTGTGGCCCAGTTTGGTTAAATGGCCAACCAATCTGTGTGTAGATCTACACCTGCATACATACACACAACCACTGAATAACCCCCAACCTACCTACCTACTGTATTTCTCCCTCTCTATCTATCCCTCTACCTACCTACCTACCTACCTACCTACCTACCTACCTACTGTATTTCTTCCTTTCTCCCTCTATCTACCTACCTACCTACTGTATTTCTCCCTCTCTATCTATCCCTCTACCTACCTACCTACCTACCTACCTACCTACCTACCTACTGTATTTCTTCCTTTCTCCCTCTATCTACCTACCTACCTACTGTGTTTCTCCCTCTCTATCTATCCTTCTACCTACCTACTGTAATTCTCCCTCTCTATCTATCCCCCTATCTACCTACCTACCTACTGTATTTCTCCCTCTCTATCTATCCACCTACCTACCTACCTACTGTATTTCTCCCTCTCTATCTATCCACCTACCTACCTTTCTTCCTTTCTCCACCTACCTACCTACTGTATTTCTCCCTCTCTATCACCCTACCTACCTACCTACCTACCTACCTACCTACCTACCTACCTACCTACTTACTATGTTTCTCCCTATCTATCTGTCTACCTACCTACCTATCGTATTTCTCCCTATCTATCCCTCTATCTACGTACCTACGTACCTACCTACCTACCTACTGTATTTCTCCCTCTCTATCTATTCCCCTATCTACCTACCTACAATACAATAATACAATAGCAGAGTTGGAAGGGACCTTGGAGGTCATCTAGTCCAACTCTCTGCCTAGGCAGGAAGCCCTATACCATTTCAGACAAATGGTTATCCAACATCTTCTTAAAGACTTGCAGTGTTGGGGCATTCTCAACTTCTGGAGGCAAGCTGTTCCACTGATTAATTGTTCTAACTGTCAGGAAATTTCTCCTCAGTTCTAAGTTGCTTCTCTCCTTGATTAGTTTCCACCCATTGCTTCTTGTTCTGCCCTCAGGTGCTTTGGAGAATAGCTTGACTCCCTCTTCTTTGTGGCAACCCCTGAGATATTGGAAGGCTGCTATCCTGTCTCCCCTAGTCCCTCTTTTATTAAACTGTATTTCTCCGTCTCTCTGTCTCTATGGGCCACCTGGGAGTTTGCTATCTCAGTGCCTTTTTGGCCCTAAGAGGCCTCCGTACAGTGTTCTTGAGGAAATGACTGTTGGAAATGCCAGGTGGGCGGAGCTACAGGGAGTTGAAAACATCAGTGGGTACATTTTACATTTGTGTACCTTGCACATGACACACGTGTGCTAGGCACAAAATGAGTAGGTATTCTATTATCGGATGTCCTTGTGAACATTGTGTGAAAAATTGAGGTAAATCGGTCCAGTAGTTTTTGAGATTAGTGGATTCGTACAAACTATTTTACATTTTTATTTATATAGATTAAAACTATTGGTATATTTTCATCATCCTTGATTTTTCCCACCCCTATGTTTGTGCGAAAACAATAAAAAACAAAACTCCTTCTCCTGAATATTCTTTGGGTAAGCGTGTTTTTGGGTGAAAGTATTTGAAGACAATTTAGTAAGATCTTTGCAAGTAAAACATTTTTTCCACTTAAAAAAATGAAATGCTTTTTTCTAAGTTTTCACAGGTATGTTAAATTTATACCAGGGTTATTAAAATCTTTATCTTTTTGGTTTTTATTGTTTGTCTTCAAAAATCAAAATTTTATTATGAAAGAATTGTACTATTTTTCATTGTTTTTCTGATGCATTAATTCCTGGAAAACGTGTAAGTTATAATGAAATATTAATGAAATAACAGTTGCGGGAATTGGGTATGTCTGGTTTAATGAAAAGGAGGACCAGATGTGACATAATAGCAGTGTTCCAATATCTCAGGGGTTGCCACAAAGAAGAGGGAGTCAAGCTATTCTCCAAAGCACCTGAGGGCAGAACAAGAAGCAATGGGTGGAAACTAATCAAGGAGAGAAGCAACTTAGAACTGAGGAGAAATTTCCTGACAGTTAGAACAATTAATCAGTGGAACAGCTTGCCTCCAGAAATTGAGAATGCTCCAACACTGGAAGTTTTTAAGAAGAGATTGGATAAACATTTGTCTGAAATAGTATAGGGCATGGGGATCAAACTCGCCGCATCACATTGGTATCACATAAAGTATTGCAACTTTTTTTGCCTTCGCAGATAACTTGCAACTGTTGAAATATAAAAAGCCAGAAGCAAAGACCAGGCAATGGTTAAGAAATTTGAATTTGTGCCAGAGCTATAGAGAGTGCCAGAGCTATTAAATGTTTAGTGAAATGTTTTTGTGGAATACTAGATGTCTTCCTTTTGCATAGAGGTTCTACAGTGGAATAGTAACTACTTTTAGTTTTGTAATTAGCTTCAAGTTCTTTAAATGTGAGTGATTGGATTCAGAGAGGTAATAAGGAGAATTCTGTTTACAGAAAGTTGCTTTGCCAGTATTTTATGCTTTCTGCAGCCTTCAGTTCCCCAAAGACCCTGGAGCCAACATATGCAGCTGTGGGTCACTTAGTTGAAAACTCTCTCTGTTGAACCTTTGTCTAAGTCCATTCCTGATGTTGAAAAAGCCTAAAATCTTCATGGCTAAGATCCTATTTTTTTTCTGTATACTTACCAGTTGCTAGACAGTTTAAGTATATACTGTATATATAAAGAAGGGTTGCTGTTTGCTTTTTTTTTTTTTTTTTTGTGCTTATGGGTTATCCATAGTCACCTGATTAATTTCAAAAGGAATAGAGCATTGTCTCAAATAATGGGAACATCCTAAAACACTTCCTTCTTGTGAGTTAGAGAACTTTGGGATCAGAGAGAGTCTCTGCTGTTGAAAAGAAGGTAAAAGAAAGAAAACAGGAATCTGTCCACAGAATCTTGGATGTTGCCAGAATACTGGATTTGGTATGCCTTGTGTCTAATCCAAATTGATGTTTATCAAAAGAAACTTGAGGGAGGAGGGAAGAGAGGGAGATTTCTGTTGATTGAAGGAAAAAGTAAAATGTCTTTCAGATTAAACTTGATCCCCAGTGAACTCCCTGTACATTTTCATGTTGTTTTCTTGGCAGTAATATGGAAATAGACCATTGTTGTCTTGATGTTTTATTGACTTCTCCATGGTTCCAGGATTTCCTGGTGATTTCCCACACAGATGCTAACCAAATCCAGCTCTGGTTGAGATCAGAATTGACCAGGGGCTTGCCACCTGCTCTAGGAGACCTATGATATATGATATATATGTTTAACATCTATACTTAAGAGTCATTCTAAAGTAAATTGAAGATCCAATTCTGTGAATTTTATCGTCCTTGATTCCTAGGAAATTTGCCAAAAATATTGAAATGAATTGCATATTTAAATCCAGTCTGACAGCCATTTTCAGATACTCCTGCAATTTTCATTAACCTATTAAAGTCATCTGGATATTGGGAACTTTACTTCTTAAATATGCTTGATATTGAGCAGTATGTTAATAAAAGTCCTATTTATTCAAGGTTTTATATTCTATTAATTTAGGACGGACTTGTGGATAATAAAACATGCTATCTTCAGCATATGTTAGACTAAGAGTTTTCATATTCTATTAATTTAGGACGGACTTGTGGATAATAAAACATGCTATCTTCAGCATATGTTAGACTAAGAGTTTGATGTTAGTCAACCAAAGAAGCTTGCTTAATGATTAAGAATGCCGTGCCTATTGTTTATTCAGAGACTAGTTCTTGTAATTACTCATAGGTGAATTGATTGATTTATACTTATTGAAATTTTTCTGGCACCCATTATTCAAAGGGCCTCAGAACCAATTGATAAATTAGTTACATTAATTCTAATTAAACAGATAGAAGCAGTATTAGGAAATGGTGTGTATTTTTAATACCTTAGAGTGGATTAATCAAATGCTTTGTAGCAGAAATGTAATGGTTGTGTAAGCATTCTGTATTTTTTTAATGATTGCCCATGTAAACAGTTAATAATTAAATTTTCTTGTTAGTTTTATTTATTCATTTTTCATTTGTAAAATTTATTGGCCAGCCATTTTACCACACGATATCTCTAGGCACTCACAATTTTAAGAACATAAAAACTATACAAAACCTGAAAGACATAAATAAAATATTGTATAGATCCAAATACTGCAGCCCAATTAAAAGATGAAGAAGGAGGGAGGGGGGAAGATGTGGGATCTATTGTTAATCCATCAATCGCTCACCCGTTTTTGTGAGTTCTCAAAAAGTAATATTAACTGACATATATTTTTGGATGTTCTGCATTCCTGCACATTTTCCAGTTATATTCATCAATGATTATAATGGCATACAGGCAAATATTGGAATGGCAGAGCTCATCGTGAATGTATTAGTATATCCTATAGATTCTTAATTCTTTAGTGGGGAAGAATCAGATCAGCTAGCCATTTGAATTCAAATATTTCATGGATATTGCAAGCAAAATCAGATTAAATTGGAGTGAGGTATAATCTAAGAAAAAGATAACTAGTTTATAGATGTGTTTGCTAGTCTCTAAGTTTGAATTTAGGGTTAAATTAATACATTGTAAAAAATGTGGATTCTAAATATATGCTTCAACACAGAAACCAAAATAAACCATAAGAAGGGAAATGAAAGAGAGACCTATCGAAGTAGTATCTTTGATCTGTGCCATGATTGATTATGTGTTATGATGTGATTAAATAAAAATATGCATTGTGGACGGAAGAAAATAAGTTATAGTCCTATGTTTGATGAAAACCAACAGAAGCATCGTAATCTTGGATAGAACATAATATAAGAAAACATTATACAATGCCCTTTCTTAACCTGAATGTTTTAAGTGGCTGAGTTTTGAAAATATATCCAGAAATAAACTATGCTGGAAAAGTCTGGAATAGAAGAAATTGTAGTGAAGCAATTGTTAGAAAAGAAGCAATCCTTATTTGTCTGTCATTCTTGCTATTATTTACTCCACCAGAAGTTTGTATAAGTCAAGTGCTTACTTAGTATCATCAATGAAAATTAGTAAAAGTAAAGACTATACCTAGCAAAGTCAGTGTGACAAGTTAATGTGAACTTTGAGTTCTAGGGGGAAAAGTGAATATGTTATTAGTTATGTTTAATCTATTTATTCAAAACAAGGTTGGAAATAATTGCATTAATAACATGTTTATATTATCCTGTTTCTCTTACCTAGGATTTTAGTCCGATCCTTGATGAAAATGGCAGCCAACAATGCAGTTTTGAATAGACTGGAGCAGAAGGGCGCTGAAGCAGATCAAATTATTGAATACCTTAAGCAGCAAGTTGCTCTTCTGAAAGAAAAAGCCAGTAAGAAATAACATTAAAATAGATTATTAATTATCCATTTTAAATCAGTTAGTAAAATCTAAACTTAACAATTTTAAAAACCTATTTCAGGTAATAGCTTTCCTATAAAAGACTATAACAACACATAATTTTCCACTTTTTTAAAATACAGAAGACTAGTTACTTGGTGTTAAAAGCTATCAAGGGGTATATTTGCTTTAACTCTTATAAAGAAACTGCTATAGTTATGGCTAATAGGTATCTGAATTAAAACTGTAATAACAGTAAGAAGGGAAATTATGATTTTATAGTCAGTAGAATCATAGAGTTGAAAGGATAATTTATGTTATTCAGTCCCACTCATTTAGTGGAGAAACCCAAATTATAGCATCCTAAACAGATAGTTGTCTAACCTCCACTTGACTGCATGAAATGGTGAATTCACAGACTTTCTGTTGAACTGACTTTGCTGTTATGAATTCTTTTCTAACATTCAATCACAATCTGGTTTCCTGTAGCTTACATCCATTCTTCTATCCTGTTGCTTACATCCATTCTTCTATCCTGTATCTTACATCTATTCTTCTATCCTGTAGCTTATATCCATTTTTCGATCCTATAACTTACATCCATTTTTCTATCCTATAGCTTACATCCATTCTTATATTCTGGAACAAGAGAAAAGAGGTCTTTACCTTCACTACATTTAGTGATCTTTAAATAATCTTTAAATAATTCTATCATATTTATACTTCATTTAGTTTTTCCTCAAGGCTAAACATACTCAACTTCAATCTGTCTGAAAAGATGCCTTTCCCTAAGTTGTTCCATTTTTTGTGAATAATTTAAATGTGTTATGTCCGTTTGGAGAAGGGCGGGGTATAAATTTAATAAAATCAAAATCAAATCAAATATTGAGTTAAATTAATTCAGAATTGAGTGGAATGACTATTCTGTGAATCAGAAATTATCTTTCTCTTGATGCAGCCTTAAATTACATTTGACTTTTTTGCAGCTACATCATTATCCTGATTCCACCCTAGCTCTTTACACTGCTTTAACAAAGATTTTTTTAAAAAAACAATGCCCACCACCACTAAACCAGATATTCCTGGTAACGATGTATTTGATTTTATGTCTTTAAGAAAAGAACTGCCGTCTAGTCCACAATTAGAATTTGTTTTCTAATCAACATGCTATTATTTTGTTAGCTGAATACAAATTATTACATATCTAAGGAGGCCTAGAGATCACAGGTTCCTGGTTTCTAGACTACCACCTTAACTATTACAGCAAACATCTACAGTATTTGTACAATCTTAAAGAAGTTATTGTATCTAATCAAACGGGATAAGGTTAGCCTATTACTTGTTCTTGACAAATCTATTTAAGCTTCCTTAATTATTACATTGTTTTCAATAACATATGAACTGTTTTAAAATCTCCTTAGTTATCAATGTAGACTGATTGGTTTGAAGTTTGCTGATTTTATTTTATTTATGACAGGACAACATTCACACTTCTCCAATCTGACACCTCATCAGTTTCTTAGTTTTTTCTTAAGGATTTGGTTAGTTCCTTTAGCATCCTAGAATCTTCATCTGATCGTCAAGACCGAGACACATTCAGACCAAGTAATCACGTATCCATTTATTTCAAACTTCAGTCCTGTTCCTTCTGATATATACTTTTTGTTAAGCCGGTCTGAACTGTTTGAAAATCTGTGCCTTGTGCAGGTTACTGTTCAACATTTATTGAGCAGCTGGTATATATCTTTACTTTTAAATCTATCCAGCTCACTTTCATATCCTTAATATGAACATTCTTCACTAACCTCAACTTATTCTGAGTTTTCTTGTCACAATTTGTGCACTGTTTCCTTGAGACTTGGCCTGTTTTCTATTTATTTTTTATTTTCTCTAACTTGATGGAATGTTAGAAATAAATTATATAAAGGGACTGTCAACAGATAACTCTCTGAATATTGAACATTTAGCTAGGCAAGGGAAGCTGGCAAATGGAAGAGCCAACCAGAGACTGCTGAGAAAAATATTTCCCCACTTTCTTCAACCCCCTACTATTTTCCTATGGGAGAGGCTGTTGGGGCAGCAGCTTGGAAATATTGCGGTTTTCCAATCTGAGTTGCCCCCCTCCACTTCTGGATATTGCAACCTCAGAATGGAGATGAGCAGCCCATTCTGTGCTTCCCAGTGTATTACACATGCATGCAACCCGGGGAAGAACAGTATTACATATATAGATAGATAGTGAAACTATAAATTTGGTTACATAGAAAAAAATACAGACAATTTTCTACGGCCATTGCTAGAAAAGCATTTGGGGGGGGGGGGGATCTGCATCCTTTTCCTTTTTTATTTGCAAGCCTCCAGTTAGGTTTTTTTGTTTATATTTTGAATTTCCTTTTTCTGCTGTTCTCCATATATATTTTTTCCTCTGCAGTTTACAGTTCCTGAAGAAGAGAATTTACTTTTTCATCTCCATTGCTAGGATGTCCCATCTATCTGATTTTTTAAAAAAGTTAAAAAACTTTTGACTACTCTGAATTTTTTGTAAACCCCTCCCCCCCCCCCCCCCCCCCAATTGTATGTTCAACAATATTATGGTTGCCATAATGGAGAATTTTTTGTATTCTATTGTTCAGGATTTCAAGCTTTGTATTTAATGCATGTATACTAAAGCTTTGTCCTTTTTATGATCTGAAGAGATTGTATGGCCTAGAGTCAATAAACAAGGTTTCTACTTACAAATATGAAATGAAACTTTTCAACAGTTTCCACATAATTCTGAGATAATATCTCCAGAATCTGTCATCTTTTTTCCACTCCTGGTTTCTTGATATAGAACATTTAAACAATAAAGTGTTTAGCTATGCATTCCATTGGAATAGGCATATAACATGGTTCCAGCTTGTATTCCCACCAGAACCAAATCACAACAGTTCATTTCTTAGAATATATGCCAAGGAAAAGAGGGAAGAAGTGTGAATTGAATAAGGAGTCCCTTTTGTATATGTTATGGATTTAATTGGAAAACACAGCGTTCAGGGGGTATTACTGCAGGGTTTTAATAACAATACCGGGTGGTAAAATATCTGTTTTAATGTTTAGCAAAGCTGGAGTGAGTGCTGATATGGGCATTCCATAGGATCTCTCTACAGACACCTGTTCCTTGTTCCACAACCTTTAATGGAAATAACATGGAACTTTTTGATTTGCTTGTTGATGCATTTTCCATTATCGTGACTTGCTTATGTCTGTTTGTTTTTATATCATGACACTATTTTCAAATCAGATATTTGAGCACTCATAATAGATTCGTAAATGATTCTGGGAACTGTCATACTTGTAAATGTATCCAGTGTAACTCTGTATTTTTAATATCAATGCTTAATCAAAGTACATAAGGTAAAAGTAATTAGGAGATTTCTCCATTTTCTTGACGTTTTCAAAACAAGTTTTCTGTTACTCGTAGCAATAGCTCCTAGCAATGAAACTCAACCCTTTTTTTACAATCAAGACATGATCCTAATGAGAATTCTGCCTCTTATAGTTTTGCAGGCGTCTCTGAGGGAAGAGAAAAAACTGCGTGTTGAAAATGCTAAACTTAAGAAAGAAATTGAAGTGCTAAAACAGGAATTGATCCAAGCAGAAATTCGAAATGGAGGTAAAAAATATTGTGTTGTTTTATGCAAGCATACCTCATTTATAGAGAGGACTATTTTTGTAGGGTCAGTATTTTTAAAAAAAACCATTAAAAGGAGCATTGAAGAGGGGCAGAATTGCATTTATTTTGCTTATTATGATCTGAATGAGAAATAAAAAATCAGGCAGAAAGAGAAAGATACTTGCTACTGTATTGTCTATGCTTCTTTTCCTGTGAATCTGGCAAAAGAGATTTTAGTGATGGTTAAGAAATAGCCTGCATTATAGTATCTCAGACAGAAGTTATATTGGCAAACTTGAACTATTTGAATGTTTTGTTTGTTTTTAAAGACCAAGTTGATACAACTTAACTTGCAGAGATGGATTGAAAATATTGAAAAGTGTTGTGGTCAGGTCTGATCTTTTTCGTACAATACAGTAGACATCCATAAAAATATGCAGTTTCTAACTTCTATCCTTTGGTTCTTTTTAATATATGGCTATATCTCAACTGTATTATTAACTCATTGTAATCAACCCATCTAAAAAAAATCTGGATTAAAATATCCACATGAACATCAGTGATTTCACACTTTAGCTTGTCTTGGTTTTGATTATGATCTTTGTGATTTTCTTTACCATTAATTATCATGATATGAAAAAAAATATCAGAAGGCTTAAAATGTAATGTATAAGTATGTGCTTGGAAACATGGAAGAAAATATTTTTTCATTTAACAATGTACTTTTATTCTAACAGATTTTACAAAATAAGTTTAAATATCAGAATCAAGATGTTAATTAATTGGAATGAATGTTTTGTGTTTAACTGCAGTGAAACAAATATCAGTGCCACCTAGTGACTCAGCTTCTGCAGTTTCATTTTCCAAGGATCTCTCTCAAACATCATCCTCTGCCGAAGCTCTAGCTGATCCTAAGCAACAAATCAAGGGACCCAGTGAAGAAAAGAAGAAGAAAGACAAAACAGAAAAGAAAGGTAATAAGTTATTAGAGACTTTTGCAGGCTCATTTTCTAACTCAACTCTACATATTAATACCCTTTGATTTCCTCTCAACTGCTCTCAGGCTTGTAACTATCCTTTCCTCATTCTATAAATGGAAATTGGACTTTGTTTTGCCGGTTTGAAGATTTTTCATGCTTTTTGTTTACAACTATGCTTCGGAATTGTAGGGATTACTGGATAAACAGGAACAATGATTTATTTTTGATGCTGTGTTTATTGTTAGAGTAAATAATATTTCTTTTTTACAACTATGCTTTTTATTACAGTTGTTGATATAATTGCAATGTTTTTGGTTTTGATGTCATGAAAGTGTTCTTAATACTTTACATAAGGGAGTTTTTGTAATGAAAAAGAAAAAAATAGGTAGTTTTGTGAAGTGAATTGCATTAGAGGATTTATTAATTTGGTTTCCCTCCTTTTCGTAGGAGAAAAGAAAGAAAAAAAGCAGGCGGCTGCAAACGATGATTCAAAGCCTTTAGATGTTTCTCGGCTTGATCTTCGTATTGGTTGTATTATGACGGCAAAGAAACACCCAGATGCTGATAGTCTTTATATTGAGGAAGTTGATGTTGGAGAAGCAAATCTAAGAACTGTTGTCAGCGGTTTGGTGAAACATGTTCCTTTAGAAGAGGTATAAATGAAATATCTCTGATGCCTTATTTGAGGCATTAGCCACATTTTATTTATTATTGTTCCTCATTTATGTAAAACTATTTATAGTATGTTCCAGTTAAATGCTTAAATCTCAAAATCTTGAGATCTTGAAGTTGAGGCTTAGTGGTTTACTTAGTGAAACTTTTGATATCTTTTTAATAGTTTCCTTTTCTCAAAGAAAATCTACTAGTTTGAAGATTCAAGTACTTTTCTGAGATCTATGCAGCATACCCTACCATTAGTTCCCTACTCTTGTCTTCTAGGTATTTGTAGTTGAAGCTTAGTCTGGTGATCAGTTGTAATAAATTGGACATTGGTAAGGCCGGTAGGCAAGATTTTGCATTTCCATCTGGAAATTGTATGTCGGGAAAAGTTTTGTATTTCTATGCCGGAAGAAAATTAACAAGGATCTTAATCTTTATTGTTCATATAATGTCTATTGTATCAGAATTTCTGTTATACAGTCAGAACCCACCTTATAATATGCTGAGCAAATTATTCTTAATATTCATGGATCAAAAGAAAGTATTTTCCATAGCATTCTACTAGTATTTGTTTTACTTATTGTTCTAATTTATTACAGATTTCTGTTGTGATCATTATCTAATGTGAAACATGCTTTAACCAGTACCAAGCATACCATTACTTTATGGTGTAGCATGCTTGGCTTTTCTTATATAGTGAAGAATCTGCAACCTAAATCCAATATGGTCATTTCTGGAATATTGTTTCTTGTTATAAAGGATGTGATCTAAACCACTCTGCATTTGTACTGGTTAAAATGTTCTAGTGAAAAAAAGACAAAAATAGAAACCTGGATATAAAGGAATATTAGAAAATTAATTAAAAATAAAAATTGATCAAAAGAATATTCATGTACACAAACTTACACACACACAGAGACAACATTTTCCCCAGCTACAAGGTTTCTCTTCCAATATTGTACCACATTGATTCTTGCTGCTATTACCATATATCATAATAAGCTGTCTTACATTTTTCACTTATATTTTCTCAGATAATATGTAATAAAAATATTTGTGTTTTTAATTCATATGTTATTTACAGATTTTTTTTGGAATTTTTGGCATATTTCCATCCATTACTTTTGATTTTTTTTTCATAACCATGTAGGGTAAAAAGTTCTTTCTTTGTTATGTCATTTCCAACATTTATTGTTACAAGATTTATCCATCTTGACAATTGTTGATAGACTTATAAATCAGCTATAGATTTTGTTTCAATTTTTCCTCAAATTGTAGCTTGATGCAAATTTTATTATTATTTTTCCATATGTCTTCTCATTGAGCCATTGTTATGATTTTGTTGCATTTTGATCAGAATTCCCATGTACTAAAATTTAATTTCCTTGGACAAAACTGTTGATTACATTGTCCTGGTGGAGTCAGTTGTCTTGTTTACCTTGTGCTCTTCTTCCCTAGAGGTTGCCTCAGCAGGTGGCAGTACCTTGCTTGCGCTGGGAAGCTCAGCAGAGTTGGGTCTCCATTTATGAATGGAGACCATCTGGAAATTGTATGTTGGGAAATTGAAAACATGCCCTAAAAGAAGTCAGTGGCAAATAGCAATTCCAAAAAACCTATATGTCCAATTGAAGCCACCAGGTGTCACATCAAAGGAAACTTTTCTTTCCCCCCCTTCAAATCTGGGTTGGAACAGAAGCCTGTAGAGTTTAAATGAATGTCTTGGAAGGCATATTATATGTGCAACTATATAATTTGTTCCAAACATTTGTTCTATCCTGACATTTGGGATTTGTAAATACGCATTCCATATTATATCCTGAGTGGTAAACCACCTGAACATATTTGTTATATTTTCCTTAATTACTTTAAAATTCTTAATTTAACAATTAAAAGTTGACTTTTGACTTTTTAAGAATGGAATCAAATAAAATACTGTTTCAACCATCATCTAGCACATCAGGACACAATGCTAAAGTTTTTATTGCTGCTTATTGCATTAGTATGTTAGAGGGCCATTAACCTTTAATTAGATATTTCCTGGTTGTATTGTTGGATTAGTGAAAGAAAAAAATATATTTGTCTCTTTTGCTCCATGTTCTATGCATTAATCTTTTCTTACTACTTTATTTGGTAGAAACCTGAAAAGGCCTTAAATTCCACTTTTTTTCTTTTAACTTCTATATAGATGCAAAACCGGATGGCTGTATTTCTCTGCAACCTAAAACCAGTAAAAATGAGAGGAGTGATGTCCCAAGGCATGCTGATGTGTGCTAGCACACCAGAAAAGGTGGAAATCATAATTCCTCCTAACGGAGTTGTTCCTGGAGAAAAAATTACATTTGAAGGTTTTTCAGGTAAGCAGAAATGTCTTGAAGATTGAACAGAAATTGATGAGAATTTTTTATATGAATTATGAAAATGTTTATAATGTGGTTTTAAATGTGTGCATATGTGTGCCTGAAAAAAAGCTCTAATTTAAACAAAAATGAAAATCAGATTTTAGGAATGACTGTTCACGAAGAGGTAATGCTATTGAGGCAGAGAAAGAGAGAAGTAATACAGAGTACCTATTGTGTACTATGTTATTATGCATGTCTTAAAGAAGAATGTTTTAAGGCAGGGGTCTCCAACCTTTGCAACTTTAAGTCTGAAGGACTTCAGCTCCCAGACTTAAAGTAGCAAAGGTTGGAGATGCCTGGTTTATATGGTTTAACCAAATAATGGACATCTAAAATAGCCATAAACATCCACAGTAATTTAATTTATAAATAAATTAAAACCAATAACTGGGAGCTGAAGTCCTTCAGACTTAAAGTTGCAAAGGTTGGAGACCCCTGTTTTAAGGAGTACATTTTTTTGCCAGCTATCTGAATCTAAAGTCACAGACTAGTTCATATCTTGTATTTCATGAAATTACTATTGAATAATGATTCTTTGCTCCTCTCTTTTATCTACTTACTAAAGGTGTATATTTAATTTTTGTGTTCTGGATCTTCTGCAATCCAATATGTAAATTGTGGATCATATATAAAATCCCTCACTCTTCAAAGGGATAGCACAATACATTTCTAAGTATGATAAAACTAGTAAAAATGTTTTCAATAATAAGAAATTTGCTCAAATAACTTTAAAAAAATAATTGCTTCTGTAATAGATGCAGGTATTCCTAGACTTACAATATTTTATTTAGTGACTGCTTGAAGTTAACAATGGCACAGAAAAAAGGAACTTTTCACACTTATGACCGCTACAGCATCTCCATGGTCACCTTTTGTGACCTGCCAAGCAAAGTCAATGGGAAAAGCTAGGTTCACTTAACAACTGTGATGTGATCGTTCTACCAATTTATGAACTGCAGTGATTCAATTAACAGCTCTGGGAAGAAAGTTTGTAAAATGGGTCAAAACTCACTTGCTTAGCAACAGAAATGTTGGGCTCAATAAGTTGAGGACTACTTGTACAATATAGGCAAACATAGGACATTCTAATATTAGCCTAGATTAAATAAAAATGCTTTAATGAAGAATCAACCAAAAACTCAGGTGTCAAAACCACTTTGGAATTACCTATGAGATATTGTATGTGTTATTATTCAGTATGATATGAAATGAAAAATGGAAAAAATAATACACGTCCTCTGATAAGATTAGATTTTTTTTAGTTTTAAAATATGAGAAATTTAATTAATTAAATTTCTAAAATTAATTCTTATTCCAGAATTAATTTTAGGGAAAGCAGTGTTTTCTTAGTTACAGAAATGAAATGCTGGGGACGGGGACTAAAATCCAGACTTATTATTATAAAAGTAGGTTTTCTTATTTTCTTACGTGATAAAATATAGAAGCCTGCACATTGTATACTTGATAATTGGTGCAATGCTATCAAAGCCATTATTGGTTATTAGCCGTTTCCGGCCACGCGTTGCTGTGGCCCAGTCTGGTTAAATGGCCAACCAATCTGTGTGTAGATACCTGCACACGCTAACATGTACACACACAACCACCGTATAACCCCCAACTTACCTACCTACTGTATTTCTCCCTCTCTCTCTCTATCCCTATAGCTGCCTATCTTCCTATCTACTGTATTTCTCCTTGCATCTTATGGACAGAGTATTTATGTCATAAAGGATGACACAATACCTGTGGCCCACTGCTCTCTTTGTATCTATCTACCTACCTTTTTTACAATTTTTTACATTTCCATTGCATGTACCTGGCACAGGTGTGACATCCATACTATCTATCTATCTATCTATCTATCTATCTATCTATCTATCTATCTATCTATCTATCTATCTATCTATCTATCTATCTTATCTATCTTATCTATCTATCTATCTATCTATCTATCTATCTATCTATCTATCTATCTATCTATCTATCTATCTATCTATCTATCTATCTATCTATCTATATCTCATTAGTGCCGTACTTGAAAGGAACGTTGTGTAAAAATTTGGAAGCGATCGGTGCAGTTCTTTCAGAGATTAGCGGTTTTGAACAAACTCTTGTTACATTTTTATTTATAAAGATTATATAGAATTGTAACTTGGAGGAAGTTACAATTCTATAAAAGGAAGAATGAAAATATACAGCTGGACGAGAGTGCTAACATAATTTTATTAAGGCATAGTCTCTTGAGGCAGTTCTGCAAGTTTCTTAACCAAAAAATGGTAGCACTAACTTTGAAATTGAGCTTGAAAGAAAAGTATAGGAGGGCAAGCCGTGTTTGGTTATAATTAGTTGGGATGCCATAAAAATGAAAAGTTATCTTTTAAGACAGGTTTAAAAGTCTGGCGGGTTAGGTAACCTCAGAACCTGAACCAATAGATTTCACAGCCACAAAAGTTACCTTTGCTATCACGTAGCATATGGACTAGTCTAAAGAAAGAGTAGCTTAGAGGTAGTATAGTGTCCCTTAAAACTTATATTTATAATTTTATGAGCTTTATATTTATTTAAATGTTAGCAATGTCTGTAGGGGAATAATTTTGTGCATTTTGTAGACTGGTATATTTCAAGTAAGGTAATGCAGTTTGCTAGTATGTAGCTAGAATATTTATTGTCCTAGACCAGGAGTGTGAAACTCAAGGCGCCGGGCTGGATCTGGCCCACAGGGTGCTGAGATCTGACCTGTGGGGCTGCCCTGGAAACAGTGAAGGACCAGCCTCTGTTGCCTTTGTAATCAAAAATGGAGCTCGGGAGGGCTGCCCACAGTCCTCTTGAGCTCCGTTTTCACTGGCAGAGGGTTGCAGAAGGCTGGTGCAGCCAAAAACAGAACTCAGGAGACCATTTTCGCTGGCAGAGCACTTCGGCCACCACAAGCACCCCTGACATGTCAAGCTGGCCACATCTGCCTTGGCACATAGGCACCCCCCCCCCCAGGTCAAACACAACCCTGATGTAGCCCTCAATGAAATCAAGTTTTACACCCCTGTCCTAGACAATCAAATCACCATCTCCAAATGGCATAGCAGCAATCCTTAATTAACTCACTGGTAAATCCACTTGAAGATGGTTTTCTATGATGTTTTGGACCTCCCCACACTGTGCAGTACTGTGCGCACACAAATAGATTTGTCATAATCACCACTGAAATTATGCTTGTTCAGATTCTAGAAACTCATCACATTTTCAGAAGGTTATAGGAGATGTCATACTACTTGCATATGATTGTTCCTTTATTCTGCTTTTCTTCAACAAAACATTCTCTTTAAATAAAACACTGGGAGCTGCTGCTGGTTAGTGAGTTTCCTTTTACAGATGATTATGGCCCTGTTGCAATTGGATATGTTTTTATAGGGTTTTAGTCTGATGGATTGTTGTTTCCTTTTTTGTTAGATTTTATTGCCATTTTGATATATAAAGTGTCTTTTAAGAGTCCGATTTATAAGTCCGGTTTTTCATAAACAGACAGGAAGCAGGGGAAATGCTGCATCCATTCCTCTGTTGGCATGAATTTAGAAAACTGCATTACATACATGATCGAGAGGCTGCCATGACAAATTAACTGTGTTATGAGAGATACAGAATTTGTGAATGGGATTCCTCTTGGATGGGAAACCTGAAATAACTGTGGATTTTTAATAGTTTTCAAATGAAGGATTTATAACTCACCTCTGATAAGTTTGGTCTTTGGGGACTATATATCTTAGCTGCAAAATAAGAGAGCGCTCTCTAAAGCATCAAAGAAAAATAAATCTGGTAGCGATGAAATAAAAGCTTCAACATACTAAAGATTGGAAAATAGCATTATATTTGGTCATTTTTCTAATTTCTCCACCTTATTATATAATGCATCTTGCAATGATGACAGAGTAGTGGTTTGCTTAGCAATATAATAAACTTTTATATTTTAATAAAAACCTATTGTTGCTGCATTTATATCACTGGAAATACTTTGTTTAGACTTGTCTTTCTGATAAGATGCTGAAGGAAGATTGTCCCATATTGTTTGGGAAATTGCTGTTTATTTACTAATGATTCTTTACCCATAGCAGCACTATAGATTAATGTTTATTAATAACAGTATTTTGAATGCTACACTTAAAAAAATATCATTTCTATCCCCAAGAATTCTCTCCAATTTTTCTTATAGATGTCTTTCAAGAGGTTTGTCTCTCTTGAAAATAAAAGGATGAGAAGGGAGGGTTTTATGGAGCATACACCATGGTGTTCTGGTAATGTTTAAAAGTGGTGCCTGTGCTAATCTAATACAAGCTCGCCACAGATCCCAGGAGAGTTTGCCTGGGTATTCCAAAGCAAGTTTTAATAGAACCCAGAAGGTTGTTCTGTAATAAAAGCCAGATTTTAATTTATTCTTGAAAACTAAATTCAGTTTTGTAATGTTTGCATTTTAAAGACTTGCCTGCTCTTTTGATTTGATATATATTTTCTTTTGCATAAAGAGGCTTTTATTTTATTTGAAAGGTTTTACCGTGAGGAGATGTCATTTTAATTGCCATTTAGTTACTTATTTCCCCCCCTCTAAAAGATAACCTGTTGGTCTGAGAAAGTAATTATTTATGGCTTATGCACTGAAACTTCTCATTTGTTCCCAGGCCACAAAGAAAACTGGAAAGTTTATTTCAAGCCACCAGATAGTATAGTAGAAACCATTTTAATCCAAAATGCATGGCCATATGTCTATTTCTGGGTCCAACTTCCTCTTTGACCTTTAAAATGTGCCATTTTAAAATTTCTAATGAAACATCAGAGTAGATCAGTACAAAGATGCACTAGTGTTTAATGTATAACCAAGATAAAAGTGAGATTTCTTTCTTTTTTTTAAACAATTTTTGTTTTTATTTTTAAACAAACACAAACAAGTATAACAAAAAACAAAAAACATAAAGTCCATCTTCCATTACAAATTGTAGAAAATGTGTCAGTTGGTTACATACTGTACATCTCTTCCATAGTCATAATCATATCAAATCACATATTTTAGTTCAAATATATTTATATATATTACAATTATTATACCTCAACCTTCATTTGACTATCTTGTTTCCAGCCATTGATAAAATTTATTCCAAATTTCATAAAATTGTTCATTGTCTTGTTCTCTAATTTCAAATGTTAATTTATTCATCTCTGCACATTCCATAATTTTATAAATAATTTCTTGCTCTGATGATAATTTGTCATTTCTCCAATTTTTAGCAAAGACAATTCTAGCGGCTGTCAAAATATTCACAATTAGGTATCTCAAATTTTTGTCGAATGTTTCTAAATTAAGTCCAAGCAGGAAGAGTTCGGGTTTGAAATCTATTTGTTTTCCTGTTATTTTGTCCAACCATGTGTGGATCATATTCCAATAATTTTGGGCCTCCGAGCAAGTCCACCACATATGGTAGTAAGTACCAGGCGTCTGATGGCATTTCCAGCATTTTTGAGATTTGTTCTTGCTCATTTTTGAGATTCTTGAGGGTGATAGGTGCCACCTGTAGAACATCTTGTATAGGTTCTCTTTATAGGCTGTTGACATCGTCATTTTGTAATTCTGTGTCCACAATTTTTGCCACTTATCTAGGTCGATCCCATGTCCGAAGTTTTCCCCCCATATTATCATTGTTTCTTTCACTTGCTCTTCCTGGAGTTTAAACTCTAATAAGTAGGCATAGAGTTTTTTAATTGTTTTTTCATCGACGCCTGTTAATATTTTGTCTAATTCTGTCATTTTGTCATAAACCCCTCCTTTTTTTTGGTCTTCCTTATATCTTGAGTGACTTGCCTGCTCTTTTGATTTGATATATATTTTCTTTTGCATAAAGAGGCTTTTATTTTATTTGAAAGGTTTTACCGTGAGGAGATGTCATTTTAATTGCCATTTAGTTACTTATTTCCCCCCCTCTAAAAGATAACCTGTTGGTCTGAGAAAGTAATTATTTATGGCTTATGCACTGAAACTTCTCATTTGTTCCCAGGCCACAAAGAAAACTGGAAAGTTTATTTCAAGCCACCAGATAGTATAGTAGAAACCATTTTAATCCAAAATGCATGGCCATATGTCTATTTCTGGGTCCAACTTCCTCTTTGACCTTTAAAATGTGCCATTTTAAAATTTCTAATGAAACATCAGAGTAGATCAGTACAAAGATGCACTAGTGTTTAATGTATAACCAAGATAAAAGTGAGATTTCTTTCTGTTCACTGGTAACAGTGTATATGTATAAACATGTATAAACATCTGTCATTAGTTGATTTTTCTTTCTCAAAAACTATTCGTTAATCTGAATACTAATCTGTCAGGTACGAAGAACCAGACCCACGTATGTAGAGTACAAATTAGAGCTACTTTATTGCTGAATTCCTATTTCACAGGAATCTTCCCACAGTGGCAGGTTGCCTGTGGGAAACACTAGATAAAGTCTGACTCTCCATTCAAGGGGAAGTCAGACTCTGCCCTCTTATGCTTACATTACAATTCCAGGATACTTCTGAAGAATTTGACGGAGCTTCCCATCCAGAATTGTTGTAATGCAACATAATTCTATTATACTTGCTGTCATTTTTTATCTTTTATAGGTGCTAAATTGTTTAAATCTCTGGGTTCCAGGGAAATATTAGGCTTGGAATTTATATTAAAAAAACAATATTCTTTCCATATTGCAGCATATCTGTTCCTGCCTTTTAAAATAGCTTCAGTAACTATTGTTTCTAAATGAAATAATGGCTAGAAAGGTCTTCGGTTCAGAAGTTGGCTAAAGTTACCAGTGAATGCTAATAGTCACAAACAGTGCCTAATGCAGCATTACTTTGAAGACTAGTACTTGCTAGCAAGTACTGATAGGAAGAACCTATTAATATTTACGTGTAACTTCAGGATTTTTTGTAGATATTTGTTTGGTCACTTGTAGGAACAGAATGATAAGCCAGGTAGATCTTTGAGTTAGTTTTCCTTTCATAGCCACCTGTTCTTGCAAACGAGAATAGGAAGTCACTAGCATTTCTCTGTCTGTTAACCTATATATCATCTAGTACATGACAGATGACTAAATTGTCTCTTGTTCTGATGGGCTAAGAGTAAATGTGTAGAATGTATGGATTTATTTCCAATATTATGTACCTAACACAAGGGCTATCGGATGGTAGAAGAAATCCTTATTTTAGAAGATATGCTCATAGTAAGTTCACTGATTGCTGTGTGAGTCCCGTATAAGGAAATAAGGAATAAAGCATTACTGCTACTCTGCATGGTCTTGCACATTCCTGATGGGAAGCAGAACACCTAGCTCACTTAAATGGTTTTCATAATCTTACTCTTGGGCATTGTATTATTCTACTGCTGTGCTGTAACCTCAGGATTATTTACCACAAGAAAATGGCATAACTCTTTAACTATCCCATAACTTTAGGTTACATGGGGAATGCTGCATTATTTTATTTTTAATCAGTTTGAACATACGTGAGTGATTATGTTTTTGGAAGGTGAGATAAAACAAACCCAAAATAATATATCTTATATTGTAGATACTATTTGAAGATGATATTAAATTAGTTTGCCAGACCTAAGTAGGGTTGATTATTAATTTTCATTGATACCGTTCATTGCTGCAGGATGGAATTTTAAATCAGTTCTAAACCATTCTTTCATATTTTAAAACCTCAGTTTTAACTGTGGTTAATAATCTTTCTGCAGGTATAAAGTTGTAATAATTAGTCATAGAGAGGAAGGATGAGGAGAGGAAGTTCACAATGTTTTGACTTTTCTTCAATTCATATTATTAGTTTAAGTACAATTTTTCTTAACTAAGGTTTCACAAGAGATTGGGATGGATGGATGGATGGATGGATAGATTGATAGATGAACAAATATCTTTTTTGAAGTTTGTTCACTGCACAGTCCTGGCACTACCGGGCTGTGACCTATTTCCACAGTTAAGTGGAAATGATTAAATTATGCTGTGCACACATGCATCTGCGCATCAACCCTGCATGCACATGCGCATCGGCCTGCCCATCGCGGTGGCCTGGTTCCCCTCTCCCCCCCGTTGGACCACCAAGCCACAAAGGTTGGGAACCGCTGATGTAAATCATTTCCTTTATGTTGTGAAAGAATATGAGTTCAAATTCTTAGTTTCACTTTCTTATCTTCCTTTTTCCTTTTTTAAAAAGGTGAACCTGAGAAAGAACTTAATCCCAAGAAGAAAATATGGGAGCAGATCCAACCTGATCTTCAGACTAATGACCAGTGTATTGCTACATACAAAGGAGTGCCATTTGAAGTGAAAGGGAAAGGTGTGTGCAGGGCTCCTTCAATGGCCAACAGTGGAATCAAATAAATGAAAGCAAGCTTGGAAAAGTTTGAAATAATTTTGAAGGGAAAAACATGAACATAAATAAATATTGCGTCACTGAAAACCATGTCTCATTCATTTTATTACAACCTTACAGATGACCTTGGCTGACCATAAAAAAACCTAGTAATATCAGACCTGGTTAGTATTTGAGTAAAAGATATTTAGGGATTACCGAAGGTAGACACTAGATATGGAATTCGAAGAAAGTTCCCGAAAGAAAGGAATGACAACAACGTCCGTCCTGTAATGAGAAAACTGAGCGAATCTATAAGCTACTGGGAGTCAGGCTCAACTTGAAAAAAACATATATCAAAAATATAAATTTAAATGGTTTATTGCTTGTATAAAACTGAAAAAGCATTAATTAGGGCTATAGATAAATAATAATAATAATAATAATAAAGCTGAATTTATTAACCGCTCCCTCTCCCCACAGGGACTCGGGGCGGTGCACAGGGAGAATAAAAACCATAAATATACAAAAATACATACAATTTAAAACAGATTAAACAAACTCCTGTGCTAAAATCCCATTAACTAAAAATCCCCACTCAATATACATAAACAATTAAAAAACCCATAGAGAGAGAGACTACCCTAGGCCGGCCAGGCGGAAAAGATGTGTCTTTAGTTTCAGGCGGAAGGAGCGGAGGTCCGTGGTCGTTCTAATATCGGGGGGAAGGTCGTTCCAGAGGGCCGGGCCCGCCACAGAGAGAGCCCTTCCCCTGGGCGTCGCCCGCTGACAAAGTCTAGTGGACGGCACCCGGAGAAGTCCCTCTCTGTGGGAGCGAATCGGCCGTGAGGATGTGTGAGGCAGTATCCGATAAGTGGTGTAGGATGCATATATGCCTGTATCCTTAGTTCATTTTGAAGTATCTTTAAGCAGGATTGGATCTAGGATCCATCTCTCCCAAACTTGTATGTTGCTAATGCATGAAAATTAAATAGTTGTCAGACTAGTGAAATGTATTACAGTAATATATTAATGCCCTAGTTCAAATGATTCGAATACTACATAGCCCAGAGAAATGGCCCATACATGGTCCAGAGAAAAAATAGCAACAGTATAAATAACAGATAAATTTCATCGTTGGCATGAAATTCCAACAATGAAAGCAATTATAGAGGAATTCTTAAGAAAATATGCTTTCTATCATTAACATCCATGGAAGCCATTGAAACAGACTAAAATGGTTGCTGAAAATTTAATTTGAAACCACTTAAATTAGCTGTGATGAAATAGCACTTTAGCTCCATGTGCATGTAAAGAATGCTTCATCTTTGGTGTCTTCTTAAAAAACTAACAAAAGTGTGGACATCTAGAGGCTGATTATTCTGTCCACAAGTTTTATTTCCACTCGGTCCTTACCTATTGAGCAGGAAGACTCTGAAGGCTTCCATACTGAAGACACAAGACAAGTAGATACGATTTCTGAAAACAACCCCAAAGATAACTTGGTCTCACAGAAGGTTTATAGAAAAAACCCAGGACTTTGGATTGTATTTATAACGTGCCTCATGAAGATTCAAAGTAGAAACTGACATTGAATCAGATGCTTACTGTGACTCAGACAGTGATTCTACTTTTGGGGTATTCAAATTTCAGTCTGTTTCATCTGTACCCGGCTTTCATACATTACACTGTAAGTTTGTGAAGCATCTCTATGACTACTATCAAACTGCCATAGAGAGGAGAATTCCAAACATACCTGTGGTCAGGATGGAATCTCAAGCTGGCCTGTGAATACGCATGTCTAAACTACCATCTCTCATTGGCTATGTGATTTATGACGAAGGCTGAAGGGAGGACAGTAATGCGGGCAAAGTCCAGAAGTAGATAAAGAAAGCAAAAAAGATGGCTGCAAACAAGAAATGCCTAATGAGGAATGCCTAATGAAGCTGTTAATAAATCACTGCTTTTTGTATTATCAGGTCACTTATGAAGCAGGCATCGTTAGGTTACTTGACACACGTTTTGAGTGTGAATGTTTGATATGTTTCCTGCTTGGTTTCCAATGGTTGTATGTATTTGTGTATAATGACAATACTTCTTCATAAAACAAGGGATTATATCTGCCATCAATTTCATACATACATGAAAATAGCATGGTTCAACTAGCATAGTTGATGGCACATCTCATAGTGATGTTGTATGGAACCACAGCCCCCACTGGAAGTCTGGGAATACAGTGTTACTGAATGCACCCAACAGATCTGATATGTCCAGAAGGACTACTATTTAGTTTGAAAGTTATCCAAGGTGAACAATGCAGTTTCATTCTCACACCAGGCTTGAAATCCATTCAGAAACAAAGGAGATCAAGGAATATATTTTAAAACTAGAGTGATGTTATCGACATGTTAGTATTAGCTAATATTAACATATTTTTAATGTATTGAAAATTATTATTTTCTGGATTATTGGACAAAATATGGGTATTTTAAAATCACTTGAGAGATGAATATATGAAATTTATTTTTGATCTTGAATTCACAACTACACTAGTTTTCAATCGTATACTGCAATCTGATACTATGGAAATTGAATCTGAAAAAAATAACTGTATCCCAAAATGTTCACCCCATTGTGTGGTGCTTGGGTCTCGAACTCTGGTTGTCAGCGTCCAATTGATGAGCTCAGCATCTTTAACCATTGAGCCAACATGCCTCCAAAAGAGTGAATAATAAAAGCAGTAAAGAATTCAGAATTTGGCAATAGTAAGTTATTTAAATGTATAGAATTGTTTATTTCACACGAAGGGTCTGGAAACTGTTTTGTTTTAGAAACTCCATAATTTTTCTTAAAGCTTTGAGGTTTTCATCTTTTAGAAACCTAGCATGATTGTCAATAAAAATGCATTTTTGCTGAACTAACTGCATCACTTTATGTAGTGTGTCTGAGGCACTATGCAAATATTTGTCTATAGTAAATGATGATTTTTCAATCTGGTCTGCATGAGTAAATAATATGACAGTGTAAGTCTTCCAGTTAGGGCCAAGGAGTTCCTGCAAAGGTAAAAGAAAAAGAAAAGAAAAAAGGACAATGGCTTAATAATAATTTTCCATAAATGATTTTATCTTTTTCAGTATATAAGTCAACCATTGTTTTTTATCTGCAATGGAATATTCCTACCTCCTGCCTCTTATTGTTGGGAAATCCCAACACTTTCAAAGGAACTTTTGGGAAGTATAGGTTTGGCAAAAATGGGAATTCAAGTAATTCTGTGTGATTCTATCTAAACTTTTTCATGCAAAATTTGATTTAACTCATGATCACTTAACAATTGCCTACATGAAACATATATGTTGGACAAACTATATATATTACTCTGAACTTTACAGGAAAAAGGATGCAATAAAACAAGATTAATAGAGTAAAGATTTAAATTTATCGTGCTTATTACTAGCTCCCCCTCCCTTACAATGAACATGCCCGTTCTGTGGTGAAATTGAAGATTATAGTAAGTATATTGGCATACCTTTCACAGTTCTATCAGGCCATATTTTAGTTTAACTCCCAGCCCGGTGCAATTTTTATTGTCATTTGATGTTAAGTTCTATGAGCTGTATTCAGTCTGTAAGATGCACCCAAAAAGGGTGAAAATCTGGGTGCCCCTTCACAAAAATGGACATACAGTGAGTTTGGGAGGCCTGCAGAGAGCTGGGGGCTGGGGAGAGTAAAAGTGAGCGAAAAATAGGGCATTTTTGGTTCATTCCCCACCCCCATCCCCACGAGCACTCTACAAGCCTCCTAAAGCCTATGCATGCCCTTTTCTGGGGCGGGGGGGGGAGAATGGGCTCGTTTTTGCAGAAAACAGGCCATTTTTTTGCTCGTTTTTACCTCCCCCACAGCTCCCAGGAGCATTTTGCAGGCCTCTCAAACTCTGCATGCCCAATTTTTCACCCAAAAAATGAGGTGTGTGTAGGGTTTGGGAGGTCTGCAGGGTGCAAAAACTTTTTTAAAATTTACCTCTTCAAAATCTTGGTGCGTCTTATACTCCGGTGCTTCTTATACTCTGAAAAATACAGTATGTAATAGTGTTATTTCTCATGGACATTACCTCAATTAATTGTATGGTGGGAGTTTCCTCTTCTTCACACAGTACAACATCGGCTCTTAGAATCCAAAGTGCCAAGTGTAGACCTTGCTCTCCAAAGTGCTGAGCTACTGCACTTTTGATGTCTTTCTGGATCTGCTCTTGGCTGAGGCTGCTGTGAGGATATCCAGGAGTGTCTAGCACCTGTACTTGCACGGTTAGTGCTCTTCCTTGCTGACGCCCAAGATCTGAAATGTTACAGCTGCGGCCTAGGTGGCAGGATGTAGTCACAGAGCACGGGGAAAGAAAACTGACAAAGTCTGTGCTGCCCAGAAGAGTGTTTCCTGCTGCACTTTTCCCACTTTGTGTTCTTCCAAGCAGGAGGAGATTGATCCTCATCTTGCTATTGTCAGTCATCGTATTTCCCTCTCAAAATTCCTATGAGATTAAAAGTGAATAGTAACATCATTTAGCAAAAGTAGCAGCACTATACAGACATTGCTACTCTACATTCAGGGGTGGGTTTCAAATTTTTTAGAACCTACTCTGTAGGTGTGGCCTATTTTGTGGGCGTGGCTTGGCAGTCATGTGACAGGTGGGAGTGGCCACCTTTTAAAATGTGGTGAAACTCATTTAACAACGCTCTTGCTTAGCAATCAAAATTTTGGACTCAATTGTGATGATAAATTCTTTCTTTCTTTCTTTCTTTCTTTCTTTCTTTCTTTCTTTCTTTCTTTCTTCTTTCCTTTCTTCCTTCCTTTTTTCCTTCCTTTCCTTTCCTTCCCATTGGGTCACTGGCAGCGGTGGGCCAGATTTACTTCCAGGTCCGCCGGTGGAACCCCCTCTCACCGGTTCTCTAAATTTCACTAACCGGTTCTCGCGAGTAGGTGCGAACCTGCAGAAACCCACCCCTGTCTACATTGGCGCTAAGCTTAATTGTTAGGAAGACCACTTGAAGAAGGAAGCTATTGAATTGCCATTCGCAGGAATTCAAACAATAACTCTAGACGTCGTTCCACAATCTTTGAGCAGATGTGTGGATCTCTTTGTTTCAGCATCACATTAGGGTTTTTAAAAAAATATTTAACCGTGTGCCCATAAAGTTACTTGCCTACATTAAAATATCATTCCAAAAGAGTACCAAATGATTACAGGACCATATCTGAATCAATAAAATCTTCATTTTTAAAAAACACCTACAACAAAGGAAAATCAGATGTCTAGCCTTTTGAATACATTTTTGGGGAGTCCAGTATTTTTTTTTTTATATTGAAAAAGTTTTATTGAGTTTACATTTTTTGTGGGGTAGGGTAAGGGTTACATAGAAATTTTGAGAGTAGTCACGTCAAAGTCGTCGGCTCCTCCGGTACCTCAAGTTACATTATTAAAAAGAAAGAAAAGAAACATTTCACATAACACTACAAGCTGGGAGCAAGTACATATTCCTAAATTTTTCAGTTATATACTGTCAGTCAATTACAAAAATCCAGATTACAAATATCATACAATATTACTCAAAAAAAAACACGGCAAAGTTATTTTTTAGATCTAAGTCTCTTGGCAATTGTATCTTCCCCCTTCTCCCCCGGGCCCCCAGCGGACGGGGCCATGGCTCCCCCTGCCCCCCCTGGATCTTCTCCCAGGACAGAGGAATGTTTTTTAAGAAAGGCTTCCGCCTCAGCAACTGTTTTAATCTTCACTCTACCTCCTTCCCAGAACACCAGCATCCCTTCGGGTATCACCCACTTGAACCAGATCCCATGATCAAACAATGTTTTAGACAAGAAGGAAAATTTCCTTCTAGCTTCTCTAATTTTTCTTGGAATCTGTTTCAAGATGGTAACCTCCTTTTGTTGGTAAATCATAGGACTCCCTCTTTGCGCCTTCAAGATTTCCTCTCTGGTTGACCTTCTAACAAATTTTACATGTATCTCTCTGGGTACTTCATTCATCCTGGCATATGCAGAATTTATTCTGTAGACTAGGTCAATGTCCCCTCTGATCTCATCTTTAGGTTTATGTAAATAGTCTGCAATAATTGTACTCATAAGATCAGGGAGACATTCACCATCCATCTCAGAAACATTCTGAAATCTCAAAAAGTATGTCATCCTTTCCATATCTATCCTAGTCACATGCCCATTTATTTCCACAACCTCATTAGAAAAATTTTTAATCTCTCCCTTAGTCCCCTCCAGCCCCCCTTTCAATTCTTCATTCTTCTGTGTATTCTCAAGCACTTGTTTTCGAGTGTCCAATAATTCCTTTTTAAAGTTGACATTTTCTGCCCTCTGGGCCTTAATTTCTAATACCAAATTTTGTATAACAGATTCAAGGGCAGTCATTCTTTGTTCAAGGCGTGCCAGCGTTGCTTCTTGTGCCATGTTTAGCTGTTAAAATCCGTGCCAGTAAAATGGCGTTTTTAGGGTGGGGCTGGTGAGGCAGGTCAGGAGTCCAAAGTTCTTAAAGTTGTATAGCTGCAAAATTCAGAAACCAGTAGAGAAACACTTTTCCAACTCCATAGGTATAATAACGAAGGCAATCCAGAAAGGAAAACACAAATCCAAAAAAAGAAAATTCTTCATCAATAATTAGAGGAACTCCAAATCACAAAGAGACACTGGTAATTTTCCATAGGTCATAGTCAGTCGGGGACAAAGAGAAGCCATTTTCCGCCCAAACTCAGAGCCCGAGGGAGAAAGCGGTTAAAAAGCAAAAAAGAAACTGTTTCAGCCAGACCTAGAGACATAATTGCAAGCAAGCCGCAAAGTACTTTCCCTTGTTAAAGACCATCCGGATTAAAAGTTTCCGATTCCTCTCAACGAGGCATTTCCGAGTGCCGCTTTTAGTCCAAGGGGGGGTTTTTGGGAACAAACACCCCCCTCCAGTCCCTTTCAGCCCGGCTGACAGTACAAGAAAAAAAGTTTTAAACGCTCACTCTCCGCTCGCAGCTGAGGTCCCGAAAAGCCTCCCGACTCTTCCGATCGTCTCTCTTCATGGAATTAAATGGTGCCGCCAACCTTTGGCGAAGGGAAGACCCCCCGCAGCATGTCCTCTTCCGCCTAAGCCGAGGAGCAGGGTCGCTCTCCCCACTGCCGTGGGGGGGGGCTTCCCCGTCGAGCCGGCTTTACGGGAGAAGCCCCAAACAAGGGGCTTCTCGCCCCCGTGGGGGGGCAGGAAAAGGAACAAAGCGGCGAGCGAACCCTAAGTTCGCCCGTCGCCGCCGGAGCCGGAACTGGAAGCCGTCGGGAGTCCAGTATTTTTAATGAATCAATTTTAATCTCAAATCCATGACACCATTTTATCATTTTTAAGAATATGAAGAATATCTTTAAAGTGAACTGGGCTATTCCAAGCATGAGCTAAAGAACTGAAACCCCCAAAAATGCCCACTTTAAAAATAAATATTTTCTAATTTCATAGAGATATGTTATGGATTTTACTTATGTCACAGATTTCATCAGATAAGGTGGCATCTCATAAATGAAAATATTGCCAGTGTTGTGAAATGGGAAGACCATATGGAAATTGGAAAAAAATCCTAACTTTAATTGGTTTAAAGTGATAATCCTTTTCTATAAGACTTTCTAATAAAACATTTCATCATCTATTTTTAGAATTTCCAAATAGTAAAATATTTGTGAATCTTACTACTTAAACCTAATATTTGCCACAATATGATTCCAATATATTTTCATTGCCTACCCTTCTGGAAATAAAATACCTTTCTTACTCTATGTTGTTCCAAGACCTTGCCAAGACTGCAAGAGAAATAGATGACTTTCTAGCAGAACCATAAAGAATAATATTCCACTATATTTTCATACCTCATGAAATATGTGCCGAATTATATTTTTGCAAATAAGATGAATTAAACCCACCTTCCTCAAATGGCAATCTTAAATAGCTAAAGAAAACTTTGGTGGTTTGCTATTCCTAAGTCACTTATTGGTCTGAATGAGATAGTGTATTTCCTTAGTATTAACATAGGAATACCTCTAAGAACACAAATTAAATCAGTAACAACATTCATTTTTATACAAAAAGATTAACTCACTGAGTGCAATGATTCCTTTCCCTTATCTCCTCCTTTTTACCCTACACCTATATTTATATTAATAATAATAATAATAATAAATTTTATTTGTATACCGCTTCCTCTCCCCAAAGGGACTCGGAGCGGTGCACAGGGAATAAAAAACCAATATAAAATACATAGAAAGATAAATAGTTAAAATACGAATTAAACAATTGTCCCTGCGCTAAAATCCCCTAAATTAAATTACACTAAAAACCCCTAAAACCCTATCGAAAGATGGAAGACTAACCTAGGCCGGCCAAGCAGAAAAAGTGTGTTTTCAATTTTTGACGGAAGGAGCGGAGGTCCGTGGTTGTTCTAATTTCGGGGGGAAGGTCGTTCCAGAGGGCTGGGCCCACCACAGAGAAGGCCCTTCCCCTGGGCGTCGCCCGCTGGCATAGCCTAGTGGACGGCACCCGGAGAAGCCCCTCTCTGTGGGAGCGAATCGGCCGCAGGGATGTATGGGGCAGGATCCGATCCCGCAGATAACTAGGTCCCGAGCCATGGAGCGCTTTAAAGATGGTAACTAACACCTTGAAGCGCACCCGAAAGACAACAGGCAGCCAATGCAGCTCACGCAAGAGCGGTGTTATGTGGGTAAACCTAGAGGTTTCCATTATTGCTCACGCGGCTGCATTCTGGACAAGCTGAACTCTTCGGGTGCACCTCAAGGGGAGCCCCATGTAGAGAGAATTACAGTAGTCCAGTCGGGATGTCACGAGGGCATGAGTGACTGTGCAAAGGGCATCCTATTATTCTAGGCAAAAGTGTTCAGAATAATGGATTGCCAAAATCAATGTGAAGTATGTGTAGTCTTTAAAAAAAATATGTGCAGCATCATTAAGCAGCAGAAGGCAAACTAGCAAAATAAATGTGGCAGGCACATTAGATGTTCTAGACCATAGGGGATCATTCAACATCACAAAAATTCTCAGTAAAACCTGATCTAGTATGGGATTTTTGTCCTTTATTCTTGAAGAGCAATGAAGAATACATTGGAAGCCTCCACTTCTCAATTTAAACTACCTAGAGTTCTTCCACTGAAAATAGAAATTATTTTAATATAATAATAATAATAATAATAATAATAATAATAATAATAATAATAATAATAATAATAATAATAATAAAATTTGTAAACCGCTCTCTCTCCCCGAAGGGACTAGAGGCGGTGCACAGGGAATTAAAAATACATATTTAAAACCAACAGACATTGTAATACAAATTTAAAATGAATTAAACCTAGACCCTGCGCTAAAATCCCCGACTATCTAAAAACTAATACCCCTAAAAATCCCTAATAAAACAATTTGAATATTCAGCTTGAGGTAAATGGGTCGATTAAGCCAAGCCGGCCAGGCAGAAGAAGTGAGTTTTTAGTTTTTGACGGAAGGAGCGGAGGTCCATAGTTGTTCTAATTTCAGCAGGAAGGTCGTTCCAGAGGGTCGGGCCCGCCACAGAGAAGGCCCTCTCTGTGGGAGCGATTCGGCAGAAGGGATGTATGGGGCAGGATGCGATCCTGCAGATAGCTAGGTCCCGAGCCATGGAGCGCTTTAAAGATGATAATCAACACCTTGAAGTGCACCCGAAAGACAACAGGCATCCAGTGCAGCTCACGCAGGAGCGGTGTTACATGGGAAAACCTAGAGGTTCCCATAACTGCCCATGCCGCCGCATTCTGGACAAGCCGCAGTCTTGAGGTGCACCTCAAAGGGAGCCCCATGTAGAGAGCATTGCAGTAGTCCAGTTGGGATGTCACGAGTGCATGAGTGACTGTGCAAAGGGCATCCCGGTTCAATAGGGGACACAACTGGTGAACCAGGCGAACCTAGTAAAACGCCCTCCTGGCCACGGCCGTCAATTTAAATTTAAATTAGTCATATGTATTGCTTATTATATGAAAGCTGGGACATGATCAATGAAGTAAAGACAAGGATAGAGAAAGCTCGAACAGCATTCTTCAAAATGAAAAAGGTCTTTTGCAGTCACGACATAAGCCTAAGACTGAAAATCAGGCTAGGCAGATGTTACATCTTTTCTATCCTCCTCTACGGAGTGGAGAGTCTGTCTCTGATAGAAAACCACTTGAAGAAACTGGAAGCATTTGAAATGTGGCTTTACTGGGCGGCTGTTACGTATAAGCTGGGTTGACAAAATCACAAATGAGGAGGTGATGAGCCGCCTGGGAAAGCAAAGGAAAACCATCAAAGCCATTAAAAAGTGAAAGTTAGAATATTTTGGACATGTGATGCGACACCCAGAAAAATACGGCATCCTTCACTTAATCCTCCAGGGAAAGATTGAAGGCAAACGAGTTCCAGGCAGAAGAAGAACATCATGGCTTCAAAATCTAAGGGACTGGCTTGGACAAACCTCAGCAGCACTTTTTCATGCCGTTGTTGACAAAAATAGGATTGCCAACGTGATCGCTAACGTCCGCTGACAGATATGGCACAAGAAGAAGAAGAAGGCTTATTCAGGGCTTACTGGGCTGATGATTAAGAAAGTCTACTATAAATTACACACACAGTCACATATTAACAGATATTACATATTACAGTACATATTACATGCACACACACACACACACACACACACACACACACTTCTGAAAGAAGCTACCCCTTCATTTACAACCACACAAGAAAACCTGCTTCCTGAACATATTCTCGGTAAATCTTAAACGAAACTCATGTTTATAGCAATGCATTTAGGGAAAAATATCAATATTCTGATAGGAATAGGATCAAGCAGCAATCTGATCATCAGGTACTGTCCAATGCTTACTTACTCTATTGTGCCAAGAAGTTCGGCTCTGCTTCCATCTTGTCAACCTGTACTTTGAAGCAGATCTTGATAACGTACCACTGTGAGACAGACACGGAGTCTTTATCAAAGTTAATGAGTTACAGAATGATCGTTATTTAGAAATGATGAATGCCCAATGTGTCACTTATAATTTCTTGTCCTGAAATTGTTAGCCTGATCTTACCTGAAAGTAATTTTTCAGCCAGTATTTTCAATACTTTGATGGTTTGAAGAGCTGTTAACCTTAAAGAAGGGAGCTTTTTTCCTCTTTTCCTTCTTCTTTCCGTCTTCTTAGTTATCTGTTTTTTTACATGAGAAATAATGTCTATTAATCCCGCTCAAAATCAGTGTAGTAACTTAAAATATATAAAAATTAGACTAGACTGTGAATATAAGAAATAAGGAACCAAAATGATTCACTTTATAAACAGTTAGAATTTAATAAATATTAAAATGGTTCTTAAAAAAAAACAAATGCTTCACTTGACTTGGCCTACCTAGTAAACAAATGGCACAAAAATATTAGAACTCTACTTTGTTGATAGTATATAGTCTATACTAACAGAATCTTGAAAGTTTGACAGAAAGTTTGACCTTTCCTCCATTTTGTGTTTCATTCTCATGCTTTCCTGTTCTCCCAGGTAAGTTTATATTTTACTATTACTACATTTATGTCAGAAGGACCTACCAAGGTGCTTCCAAGTTGAAAGGATTAGATGATATCAGCATTGCCCAGGAGATACCCAGGAGGGGGGAGGGGAGAGGGTGACTTTCAGGTTCCTGTTATTTTCCCACCAAGTAAATGGTATATATTTACTCACTTGCATATGCATGCTTTCAAACTGCTAGGAGGGCAGGAGCTGGGACAAATTGATGGGAACTCATTCTGTGATGTGGCTTGTGCACTTTGGGTTTTGAACTGTCAAGTGTTGACCTCTACATGTTCTTCTGTCTCAGTATTCTAACCACATGAGCCTCAGAAGGCCCTATATTTTACCAATGATATAATTTCTCTAAGGTCTATGCTCTTCTACATAAAATACATTCACACAGATCTTCCACTGGCACGCTGGCACTGGCACAGACATTGACCAAATCAGTGTTGGGAGTGGTATGACAGGGAAATATAGGCTGGTCTAGAAGCAAGAGTGGAAAAAAACACTACCTGCTGATTTGGGTTACCCATCAATGTTCTTATCCTATAACCATATTGTTACACCATATTGCTGTTCGCCCATTCTCCATATCTATTCATCTACCGCATAGCAACCACACACCTCACTTCCTAGTTTCAACTCACAGGGTTATCCCAACTATGTCTTCAGAAGTGAAGCTGAGAAAAGAGGGTATAATGCAGGGGGGGGGGATCTCCAGATCCACTTTTATGATCTTCCTTAGCCATACCTCATACTTCATACTTCAACAACACACAAGCACACAATAGATACAAACTTATGGGAAACCACTCCAAACGTGATTGAAGAAAATACGACTTCAGCAACAGAGTTGTCAATGCCCGGAATGCACTACCTGACACTGTGGTTTCTTCCCCAAACCCCCAAAACTTTAACCTTAGACTGTCTACTGTTGACCTCACCCCATTCCTAAGAGGTCTTTAAGGGGTGTGCATAAGCGCACCAGCGTGCCTACCGTCCCTGTCCTAATATTCCCTTGTATTCGTATTCATTTCATGCATTCATAATCATATCTATACTTATATCTGTTATCTAATTCATGCTCGATGAAATAAATAAATTAATAAAACAAATACCACCTAATCTTTGCAGCTGAGGTTTCCTTTGAACTCCTGGCTGCTACCATTCCACGTATAGGCTGGGCTGCCACTGTACATATAGGCTTAGCTACCATTGTAGTCACATGTGTAGGAGGCCCAGTTTTGCTTGAATCTGTCTTCCTTCTATAATATGTGAACCTCTGGCAGCAAATAGTGGTTGTTTCTCTAAGCACAAAGTGGCTGCTTTTCTAAGCAAGTACAAAGGGCAAACAAGAAAATAAGTGGGGCAAGTAAAAATACCCCATTCCTGGATTTTTAAAGCTTATTTTATTTAAATGTTTGGAACAAGTGTGGGAGAACAGTAAATGAAAAGAATTAAGTGGCTCGGTCTCTTGGGATATTTTTAGCAGGTGCCAGAAAGTTTCCTCTTCTGTGAAGATCTTGCATGCATATGTAATATTATTTTTTTAACTTTGTATAGATGAAGTTGTGATAAATAAAATACACAATTGTTTAAAAGCATTTTCAATCATTTCTTAATTTATGGTCTCTTTTTGTTATGTTTTTATTTCAGTGAACAGATACTAGGAGGATAACAATATAAATAATTATACAAACTGTGTGAGTTTATAAAAATAGATGACATTATATTCCCCAAATCCGAAAGTGTGGCAGTCACTGTTGCACAGGCTTGCATTGTTCCATCTATTCTATCTGATATAAAAATGAGCATGCTAGTATATTAACGAACAGTAAATATTTGTTTGAATGTCTGTGCATTTATATTTATAAGAACCGTGGTGGTGCAGTGGTTAGAATACAGTACTGCAGGCTACCTCTGATGACTGCTGGTTGCCAGAAATTCGGCAGTTTGATTCTCACTGGCTCAAGGCTGAGTTGGTTGAAGCTCAAGGTTGAGGCTTTCCATCCTTCCAAGGTTGGTAAAATGAGGACCCAGATTATTGAGGGCAATATACTGAGAGGGCAATAAAGCACTGTGAAGTGATACATAAGTCTAAGTGGTATTGCTATATATCATTTCTTAAGGGACTGAAGTTGGTTTGTATAATATACAATACAAACAATTCACAATCTGAAGCACCATTAGCTCAATATCTATCATCGAAACACATTGTGAATAAGAATACATTTAAAATCTTTAAAAACAAGAGATTGGGATTTTTCTTACCAAGAGTAACTAATATAAGCAACTTTCGCCATTCCAAAGTCTACTGCTGAGCCTAGCAGGACAGAACATACCCCTTAAATATTAATTGGCAATAACATCCAACTCAAACCAATTGCTTCCATCCTAGCCATTGGCACAGAGGCCACTGATGTCATGAAACCTGATCAATAGTCCCCCAGGACAAAAGCTCCTAGGAATCTGCTTCCTATGAAAAATGAATGTGGATTCCGTAAGCCAAAAATAGTGGGTTGGTTTTTTTTGATCAAGTTACTTTTTATGCACTGTTGGAATTTAATTGGTTTAATTGCTCAGTGTTGTGTGAACTCAGCCATTCCGTTGGGAAGACGGGTGTAACTGTTAGAACTATTCATTGTACTGGTTTGCTATTCCAGGTTACATTAATTTAAGACAGGCATTGTGAAATTACATGTTAAGCTATGCTGCTCCAACTCAGAACAATGGCAATTCTCCACAATGAGTATCATAACATGAAAGATGCTCTGAGACATCTGGAAGATCTTATGACCGCATGAGTAGAAGGATTTAAGAAACTTTTCTTCCTGTGGGGATATGACAGGCCAAACATGAAGTTGATTTATGTTACTAAACTCAAGATGCCTCCTTCAGGAAAGGAGTCTTCCCCCAAGGTGGCAGCAAATGCCTGCAACACAGGTATCAGTGCAGCTAGATTAAAATTTATTTTGTTCCGTTTATATAGTAAGTTTTGCACTATTAAAATTATGTGTACCTTAACACATAAAATGATTTTTGGAAAAAGAGTTTTTCAAAAGAACTTGAGAGCGCCGTACTGGAAAAAAAAAAAGTAAGTTGTACATTTTTATGTACATGTTAATTTTCAAAAATTAATACATTTGTGAAATTCGGCTCTACTTATTCATGGTAAAGGAACTATAGAACTTAATCTCAGCGCATCCAAGGTCCAGACTGACGCAAGAGGAAAACGCTATGCCTGTGATGTAGCAAACTGGGTCTGTTTCTTCCAGATTAACAGTTTTGTCATTGGCCAGGCTACCTTCTTGATTATTGATATGTTATTGCTTTCATCTCATGTATGATTTTAGTACCTATTTTGCAAAAAAAGAAAGAAAGAAAGAAATATTTAAATATCCTGCACTTTTTCTTTCCTTAATATATTTCTTAACTTTCTTGGATACAGTTGCTCATCTCTTTCAATAATAAAGTTCAGCTAAAAAGTATTTTCCTATACTTATATTGTTTTATGTTTGCATATATTTTCTACTCTGCAGCTACTGGTATGTCAGATGTAATTTCCATCACCCCAACCTAGAATTTGTAATCCAGGTTGCCTAAAAGGCACCTGAAAGCCAATGGCTGATCCAGAAAACCAGAATGTTTTCAATGTATATAAACATCTTATTTATAACTCATGTTATTTGCCACCCATAGTTTTATCCTTTTGAATTCTCGGTTCCCATACATTCCAGCTCCTTCACTGCAGACAAGCAGCCTGATTGAGCCGAGTGATAATGCCACAGTAAACAATTTAAGATGTGCTCTTGCAAGTTTCACACTGTCTGATGGGAAATAAGGAGACATGAATGGATGAACTACCACTTGCAGATGGCACTCCATTTTATTGTTGTGAAATACTGATAGCATCCTATATTGGAAACAGAATATAGTGTGTGTGGGTGTTCACTCCTTTGAAATCCAAGTTTCAATGTTGTTCCACAAAAGGAAGTGGATGCCTTCCGAGAAGAAATATAATGTATTGGCCTTGGAAAAAGCCTGCAACTCCTGCTTTCACGAAACACTTCACAGCAGTTCCCCTTATGGGAAATCCAATGGCACTTTCTAAAGAAGTCTGTGAGACAGCACAGTAGCCTGTCATTGAATGTTGGTAAGAACAGTCAAAAGCCATAAAAATATACCTAGGACCAGAGGTGGGTATTCTGGCAGTTCTGACCGCGTCACCCAAACTGGTAGAAGAAATTGCAGCTCCGCCCACCTGCCCCAGCTCTACGGCATCCTATTTAGGCCAATTTCTTTAGGCAAAGCGCATGCGCGGAATGCTGAAGGCATGCACGGATGTGGCACTCACATTTGCGAACCCTTATACCATCTTATACCTCTCCTGCGCGGACTGCACTGGCTGCCTGCGGCTTTTCGGGTGCGTTTCAAGGTGTTGATTATCATCTTCAAAGCGCTCCATGGCACAGGACCTAGTTATTTGCGGGATCGTATCCTGCCCCACACATCCCTTCGGCCGATTCGCTCACACAGAGAGGGACTTCTCCGGGTGCCGTCCACTAGGCTGTGCCAGCGGGCGACGCCCAGGGGAAGGGCCTTCTCTGTGGCGGGCCCGACCCTCTGGAATGACCTTCCCCCTGACATTAGAACGACCACGGACCTCCGCTCCTTCCGCCAGAAACTCAAAACCCACTTGTTTCATCTAGCCGGCCTGGCCTAATTCCAGCTTTCCCACCTCAGTTTGTATTTTTAAATTTTGTGATTTGGTTTTAAGGTTAAGTTTTTAATTTTTATAAATTTGTACAGGGGTTTATTTAATTCGATTTTAGTTATATGTATTATTGATTGTATGGTTTTAATTTGTACCTGTACACCGCCCCGAGGCCCTTCGGGGAGAGGGGGCGGTCTAGAAGTCCAATAAATAATAATAATAATAATAATAATAATAACTTGGTATATATAACTAAGTTTAATTTAACCATTTTGATTTAAGATAGTAGTGCATGGTAATCATACTTAATGTTTGTCTAGAATGAGGGCAACAAAGTGCAACGCAATGGTGGGAAGTGAAGCCATGCCAGGTACTTCAGCACAGATGCTGTACCTGTTTTTCTCCCTTTGGAGAGTTCTTTTCTTAATAGTTTTTTGTAAAGGAAGTTACTTTAGGACCTTACACGTTGTTACTTTCCCCCCTCAAAACTTCAGGAAACATTTGGCAGCAAGAGTTGCAGAGGACTTGAGGGACTGCGAATAAAAGCCCAGCTCCTGGTTTAAGATAAATAATACCAAAAGGAATTCTTTTAGAATTAACATACCAATATATAAGATAGAAAAACAGAACTCTTTTTTGCAGGGAAGGAAACTTTTTTGGGGGAAATTGGGTAACAGAATTTGGCACAGTCTAAAGGAATATATGACTCCAAAAGAGTTAGGCAATGACTTCAAGCTCTAGTGACCTCTTTGGCCTTTCTCCAAATTACCATTTTCTATCTTTTAAAAAATGGCCTTATCCAGATTCTTTTGGCTGAACCTTTTGCCATTTTATTAAACCTCAGGGGCCTTTCCTTCTCACAGCCTTCAGCTTTCGATCATTCTTTATTTCCTGCTGCTTTCTCATTGACAACCTTGCTAAAATATACTATTATACTTTGTTTGCAATCTAGAAAAAGCATTGTTTGCTAATAACGATGGTAGTTTGCATAACTTGCTAAATAATGTGTTAAACCTGTAGTGTTGCCTTTCGGGATTTATATTAAATTGTTGTGTAAATCGTGTATGTGTCTCAATATATTTCATGAACTCTCTAGTTTTGAGACGAGGGAAGAGAATTAAGAGTCTCTTGATCAGACTTCCTAGCTGCCATACAGTATGGGTAGTCCTTGACTTATGACACAATTGGGACCAGAATTTCCATTGCAAGGTATTGTGATGCTAAATTGAGTTATCACAGGTACAATTTTATGCCCATTTTTACTTCAGTCATTCAATGAATCAAGCTTCCCCCAAATGACTTTTTGTCATAAACTAGCTGGGAAGATTGTAAATCTTGATCATGTGACTGCAGGTACAATGGGACAACTTGTTGCATCCAACTCACCATAGCGAACTCTCCACAGCAAACTTGCTTTGGTCAATTCATGCGGCCACCTCAGCCAACTTGCCATGGGACCAGTGGTGGGTTTCAAATTTTTTAGAACCTACTCTGTAGGTGTGGCCTATTTTGTGGGCGTGGCTTGGCAGTCATGTGACAGGGTGGGAGTGGCCACCTTTTAAAATGTGGTGAAACTCATTTAACAACGCTCTTGCTTAGCAACCAAAATTTTGGACTCAATTGTGATGATAAATTCTTTCTTTCTTTCTTTCTTTCTTTCTTTCTTTCTTTCTTTCTTTCTTTCTTTCTTTCTTTCTTTCTCTCTCTCTCTCTCTCTCTCTCTCTCTCTCTCTCTCTCTCTCTCTCTCTCTCTCTCTCTCTCTCTCTCTCTCTCTCTCTCTCCTTCCTTCCTTCCTTCCTTCCTTCCTTCTTTCCTTCCTTTCCTTTCCTTTCCTTTCCTTCCCGTTGGGTCACTGGCAGCAGGGGGCCAGATTTACTTCCAGGTATGCCGGTGGAACCCCCTCTCACCGGTTCTCTAAATTTCACCAACTGGCTCTCGCAAGTAGGTGCGAGCCTGCAGAAACCCACCACTGCATGGGACTGTTATGCAGATTGGACAAAATGTACCACAACTGTTCCATACTGTCCCTACTATATAAGCAAGGAATGTTGCATATTATATGATTATCATCTTTTCTATCTTATTAAAATATGTGAAAACTTTGACCGCCCAAAACGATGATGTATGACATGTGCCATGGCACATGAATGTAAGAAAGGTAAATGTTAACAAAGGGATAAATAAAACAAAGGACCTGTTGTCTGCAAAACTATGAAATGGGCAAGGAAGTAATATGTCTCCTGGAGCTGATAAATACATGCAAGGAAATGAAGGTGTAGATTTAATTATAAACGAAAGGACTACCGTGTATGTCAGAGAATATAAATTGGTGTCATAGATGACAATTAAAAGTTATACTCCAGTGAATGGTGATAATGGAATAACCATTTATGATTTTAAGCTGTATTATGAAACACTCTAAATCAATGAAATCCCCAGGGAAAATATTATTCTAATGGCGAGAGAAAAAGTGATTGGGCCATTTGGAGAACTGAAAAATGAATAAGAATGCATTTGGTAAGTATCTGCTTTGAATATGATCTGTTTGGCTTGAGCATCAGTCTCTTCAGATGTATACATGGCAAAGGGATGAGCATAAATGGATTATTGTTTTAATGTTTTTGGGTTAATGAAGGATGCAAGGACGATGAGAGGTTCTAAATGTGAGAATATGTTTGAGTCAATCTTAAAAGTGGATCTAGGGAAGAAATGGACATGGAAGAAAAGGAAAGAAGTTAAAGAAACAAGGTTGAAAACACAATGATTGCAAGTAGAGTCCTGTATGCAAATGTATTTGTTAGATCAGACAAAGGATTCCGACTCAGGCATGGTCAAAACAACAGGAACGTTTATTCACACTATTTACAACACACACAAGATTCAACTGGCAAGGTTTCTTCTCTGGCAACCTCTTATATAGAGTTACCAGGCAGGAAACTCCTAGCAATGCACTTGCAACATTGTAACTCCTTTCCAGACAGATTCCAGACAGCTTGTCTCTGTTAATCATTGCAGCTGCTGGCTCAGCTCCGGAATGCGGTGACTCATAGGTTACCAGACGAGCTGTCTGGGACATAGGCTTGGGGACTCAACAGTATTAGAACAGGGGTCCCCAACCTTTGCAACTTTAAGTCTGAAGGACTTCAGCTCCCAGAATTCTCCAGCCAGCAAAGCTGGCTGGAGAATTCTGGGAGCTGAAGTCCTTCAGACTTAAAGTTGCAAAGGTTGGGGACCCCTGTATTAGAAGATGTTAAGGTCCCAAAGGAATAAATGAAAAGTTGGTGTAGAGCAAGAAGATGTGAAAGGAATACTTAAAGATTTGTATGGGAATAATGTGATGTTTTCAGTGGAACTCAAATAATTACTACAAATGTTAGCATCATGTTGAATATGGTAAGGCTGCAGATGTACATGGCGTAATTGGAGAAATGTTAAAATATGACTGTATTTATGAAGTAGCAGTATGAATTATTTCACATGAATGTGAAGACTGCACCCATGCCTAATGATTGGACGAATGACACTATTGTTCCTCTATGCAAAGCAAAAGCTAGAAAAAGTGATTGCAAAAACTATAGGAGGATTATTTTGTTACCTGTACCTCACAAAGCCTTTGGCAGAATTTAATTGAAAGAACATAAAAGGTGACAAGGAGTAAAATGTAGAAAGTACAGAACTAAATCACTGTGTTCAAACCAAGTTTTTGTTGTTCAGCAGGACACTGAATGCATGGAAATGATGAGAAACTTTACTATATGTTGATTTACAGAAAGCATATGAAAAAGTGAGATTTGAAATATGGTATGTTTTACTATAAATATGGAGTTAAAAGTTAGCTGCTGAATTTGACAATAATGAAAAAGAACGAAAGAGAGTAAGAGAGAGAGAGAGAGAAAGAAAGAAAGAGTAAGAGAAGAAAGAGAGAGAGAGAAAAAAAAGGAAGGAAGGAAGGAAGGAAGGAAAGAAGGAAGGAAAGAAAGAAGATAGAAAGAATGAATGGAATGTTCAGCTAATAATGTAATGCTGACCAAGCAGTAAAGTATAAATATATGATGTCCCTTGGTTATTATAAAGAATTCCTTTCGTCACCTCGCAGCCTTATTGATATAAGACATGGGTATTCACGTACTTTGATGAGCAGATAATGCTATGTTACACAGTGAATTCAATTTGTGCTGAATGTTAGATCATACGAAGCAATGAAGTGCATGGATTTGAAATTACTAAATCAAAAGCCTAGGTAAAAAGAAAAGCAATAGCGTCAGAATGAATTGGTTATGAATGTATGAGGATAGATTGAGTGACAAATATGAAAAAAAGTACATTGAGGTGGTTTGAATGTATAAAGAAAATGAATGAGGATCAAATTTAAAAGCAAATATATAAAGGAAATGTCAAAGGGTTCAGAAGAAATCTAAGGAGAGGAAGTCTCAAAGAGATGAATGCTGAGAAATTTATATTTAGATGAACTTTTTGAAATCTTTAAAAAATAACGCTGAGAATTTTAATGGGTAAAAGGCAATTGTTGATCTGTGTATACTCATAATGAAAGCAAGAAAGGTTTGCAGGAATAATATAGCATAGAATGAATGGTCTTGCTCAGAGATGGGTTGCTCTCGGTTTTACTACCAGTTTGCTGTGCATGCGTGCACAGTTCAATGTCAATTGTCCTTTGCGCATGCACAGAACAATTTACAGTGAACTGTGCATGTCCGTGCACTACTAAACAACATGCTGGCAATGGCAGCGGCGACTGGGGAATCGGTTCAGGGGTGTGGCCAGTATGGGTTACTGCCGGTTCTGCGATCCAGACTAAAATACCACTACCAGTTCAGCGGAACTGGGCCAAACCAGGAGCAACCCACCTCCGGTCTTGCTATAAACTATATCCTGCCATGTTTCTGCCATTTTTCTTATGCTTTTAATTCATTGTGCTTACTGCTTTTTACCATTTTTCCTGTGTATAATGCTGCTTATCACAAAAATGAATAGTTTAATAGGTAGGTAGGTAGGTAGGTAGGTAGGTAGGTAGGTAGGTAGGTAACGAGATAGGTATTGAATTGTTTTATAAAGTGAGAGGAAGAATATTTACTTATAGTAATTTAAACAGGAAAATAGAATAAATAAGCAAATATTCATTATAAAATCCGACTTTCCTATTTTACAATACTTGATAGAAATTTAGGACATAATACTTGATTTAGTTTAAAATATTTTTTATATTTAAAGCTTTCTAATGACCCCAGTATATTTTCCCTATGCATCATGCAGTTCCAAACCACTGCAAATGTAATATATTAAAAATGCAATATGGAAATTACTTTGCAAACCAATGTGGATTTCTTTGGCAATGTAATAGTTGAAAATCTGCTATAGCTGGAATGTATTTAAAAAAAAAACGCTGCAATTTATATAAATTGGAGGGAGTGGATTAGTGGTCCAACAGCAAGTCTTGCAGTTCAAGACTCCTTGAGAGCATATGTCTAAATTTCAGCAAGTTCAATCTACTTTTCTATGTTTAGGAAAGCGGATAAATTGAGCAGCACATTTTTTGTTCAGGTAACTGTGTCCCAGAAGACCAAACAACTTTTATTCCTGGATTTAACTGCATGTAACTGTGGACATAGTTTAAAATCCAAGATTGTGCCCTTAGTTCTGCATGGTTAAAAGCAGATTCTGACTTCGTCTAGCCTAAATGACAGAGCATTGGCCAGGATTAATCCCTGTCTACTCATGAAGTTCAAGGAATCATTAGAGATAAAAAATATTCAGGAGGTAATTTTATCTTCTGTTTCTGGGATATATTTTTAAATATAGTTACAGTGCTTAAATCTAAATCCCAATATGTTAATATATGTTATTTTGGAGGTATTGTTTAAAGTTCCCAGGAGGTCAAAAGTTACAAGAATTCCAGGAAAATAAACATTTGCGTTAAGGAAATATTAAGGAACTGGCTACAACATGATGAGATCTGGTTGTATTATGTTGCTATCTCATAAACAGTCCCTTAACTTGCACACATATTTTCCTGTATTAGTATGATGACTAAGTGAGGCCTGAGAAAAGTATGGATACTTTAAGAAGTCATTTTATATGGATACTAGCTGGATACCCGTGTTTCGCAACAAAACTATGTGATCGGGCTTGATACTTACATCTTGAAAATTAATGTAGAATGTGTAACTCTTTGGCATCAGGGTGTGTTAATATATGGCAACTGACAGTTGGAACAGAGTTGTTTTCGAGTGGGGAGGGGAAGTAGAATGTCTAAACCCTCAGCCTGCAGGTTCGATGAGTTACATGCTGACCATGCTCATGCCTGGTATGGTGAAGGGATAGCATCAGAGCGTGTTAATATAAGGCAACTGACAGTTGGAACAGATTTCTTTCAGGTGGGGAGGGGAGTAGAATGTCTAACTCCTTAGCATTGATGTGTGTTAATATAATACAGCATAAGAAATACTGATGATCTGATGGTCATTTTGACAAATCCTTTCTTAGCCAAGAGGAACATACATGCCAAATTTCAAGTTTGTAGGCTTTACAGTTCTGGAGATTTGGTGATCAGTGAGTGTTATTTGGCTTTTATATATATAGATAAAGTGAATATATGGATATAGATACAGTGAGCATATCCTTGCCAGATCCAAAGGCTCTTTCCCATTTCAGATCCAAAGATGGTACAACTTTATTATATGTAGTTCAGTAGAATGGTTGAGATGCTACGAGATCAAGAAACCATGAGATCACGAGTTTTCTCTTAAGCAAAAAGTTAGTTGAGTGACAATTGGCCACTCATCTTTCTGCAACTCAACTCCCATGTTGCTGTGAGGAAAATAGAAGGGGGGAACTTCATGGCTTGTGACAACTTTGGACTTACTGTCAAAAACCAAAAGACTGAAGTCATGCACCAGCCTGCTCCTCATGCATCATATACAGAACCCAAAATCACAATCAAGTGGAAGAAACTATAGGTAATGAATCAGTTTCATTATTTTGACACTATCCTCTCCTTTCCTAAGCATTAACTATTATGCAGAAGATAACTGCGGATTACAAAGAAAGTTCTGCTTTTGTGCTCCATTGTGGGGGAACATTGAGGAATCTGCTCATTAACAAGGTCTACAGAGCTGTAGAATTTGCCATACTTTTTTATGTCTATGAAATGTGCACTGGGTATCGAAGGTATGGAAGATAGTTCAACCATTTCTAAATGACTTGTCTTTGCAGGATGTTTGTGTCAGATGGAACACAAAAATACCAAACATTGAAGTTTTATCAGGCATGTCTACTATCAGTCCACACCCTGTTGATGAGAACATAGACCAGGCTGATAGTCATGTCACTCATGTACCAGATGAGCACATGCTCAAACAGCTCTTTTTGGGGAATTATCTGCTGGAAGATGCTTGCTTGGAATGCAGAAGAAACATTTCAAAGATACATTAAAGGCCTCAGTGATGTTGCTTGGTATAGATCTAACCACCTGGGAAAAGTTGGTGCAAAATTGAAGCAAAGCTGAATTGCTGAAGCATAACGTAAGCATGAGTTGTGTGAGACCCAAAATATAAGCATCTGAAATATAATTTGGATGATGTTTACGGCAGATCAATTATCACACAAACCAGAAGTCAGAGAAACCAAAATAAATCAATGTATGTTTTGATCTGCATATTAGTATGTGTCAGAGTTCACAAAAAATGAAATCCAAAAGTATTTTTTATTTCCTATCATATAACATGTTGCAGTGTATTACTTTCCTTCTTTTCTTCTTTTCCATCATTTTCTTACAAATATTAAATATTAAGATGTAAATCCTTTGGAAAGTTTAATTTTTAAATCTGTCTTGAATATTTATACAAGACTTTCTCTCTTTCAATAATAATTTTTGGATAGGAATGGTCATCTTGTTCATTTGTCCCAAAACTGATTTTAAAACCTGGTTCCAACATAAGAAATGAAAATCAAATAAATTTGATAGGTTTTGTAAATAAGCAGGTAACAGATTCTGAGCATTTATTCAGAAAAAGAATGAGATAAGTTGATTTTTGACAGTTTACTAGCTGCAAGCAACTAGATTTTTTTCCCTTAAGAAATTTCTTACAAAATTAAATTGATTTTGCTAGCCAGAATACTGCTCCATTTTCAGTGCAATCACTTCTTTAAAGAATGATAATAATACTTCATGCATATTGAAAGAATACTGTAAGACACACTTATTTTTAAATAGAAAAAAATGAAGTATATTGTTAATTGATTCACATAAATAATGAGAAGCTTGGGGCCTGATTTCTACAGTAAATCTCATATTGATTGCTAAAGGTTTGTATCTAAACCAAGGGTCATGGGTGCATCACGTGATGTATCGGGACTTCCCCCCCCTTCGCTAAACCGGATGTGGGCATGGTTGTGGCCAGCACATGATGTCCCGGGAGTTTGATAGCCCTAATCTAAATTAATTTTTGATGACGTTTTTGTGATTTGGGTAAAAAAGGTGAGACTTGTGAATACATATTTGTGGCTACCATCTTGACTCTTTTGACCCAGTGGTGGGTTTCTGCAGGCTCGCACCTACTCGCGAGAGCCGGTTGGTGAAATTTAGAGAACCGGTGAGAGGGGGTTCCACCGGCGTACCTGGAAGTAAATTTGCCCTGCCGCTGCCAGTGACCCAACGGGAAGGAAAGGAAAGGAAAGGAAGGGAAGGGAAGGAAGGAAGGAAGGAAGGAGAGAGAGAGAGAGAGAGAGAGAGAGAGAGAGAGAGAGAGAGAGAGAGAGAGAGAGAGAATTTATCATCACAATTGAGTCCAAAATTTTGGTTGCTAAGCAAGAGCGTTGTTAAATGAGTTTCACCACATTTTAAAAGGTGGCCACTCCCACCCTGTCACATGACTGCCAAGCCACACCCACAAAATAGGCCACACCTACAGAGTAGGTTCTAAAAAATTTGAAACTCCAGTGTAGATGTCCCTGCTGTATTTGATTTTCTTATGTTGCTACTGATGGGGACTCGTTTTAAATTTAAATTCCACTCCAGCATAATATTTCTATTTCTGGAGATTTGCTCTCAACCAGCCTTCAGCTACATGCCTCTTACAACTGAAAACAAGCAAACCAGCCGTCTCACCTCTGCAAGATTCCCCTCCAGCAGTGAGTCTATTTCTGCTGTCTGATGTCACATGGAGATGCTGCTGAACAGGGACAGAAGGCACTAAGCAGCTTTCAATCACGGAGTTTTCCATTGAGGAGAGTAAAATCTTAGTAATGTGCCCCTGTGTATAGTAAATTACCTTTCACACACAAGTGCCTACCCTTGCAAGTGAGGTTATGGGTAGTATTGCCTTAAGCTTCACTGACTGAGCAATTGTTCGTGACTTATTAAACTTTAAGAAGCATACTTTGCCACATTTTGTTTTTAGAGGACTAAGTGCCTTTTATTTTATATCCTCATTAATCCATGCCCCTCTTTTAAGTCCGCTGAGAGAGATGTACAGATTTTTGAAGAAACGTTTCCCGAGAGTCACGTTTTCATTCTCCCATTCTCATCACAGGATTTTTACCTCAGATTCACCAAATAGGAAACATGTGCTCAGAGCTTAATAATCCTGCTGTTACGAGCAACGGATTCCAAATATTTGGTGTAAAGAGTTTGCTAACTGAAAGTAAAAAAAAAAAAAGATTATGTAGTTTTTCAAGTTCAAATTTTCTTTATGTTTTGGACAAGGCAGATAGAACAAGGGAAAATATTTTTCTTTATTATTTATTTATCAAATTTGTATAGCTTCCTTTCTCACAAAAATAATCTTATTAACATCAACGCAACACAACGCAACACAACATAAAACACAACACAACACAACACAACACAACATAACATAACATAACATAATGATCCTAGGCACAGGGGACATAAAATGGCCACCTCAGTCTGTTTCTGGTTCCCTGGGAGCTCAAGGCCTGAAAATTTAACCAGATCTTAACGGACTTCTGGAATATCAAAAGGGATGGAACTGATCTGATTTTGGGGGGGAGTAATGGTTCACAATGCAGGCACATGGCAAAGAAGACACACCTCTTGGGACATGTTTACATACAGTAATTGACACCTAGTTGATGGTACTCACAGCATACCTTCTCTGCCAGATCTAATGGCTCAGGCTGATGATGCAACCAGGAAAAGGCTTAATCCCTGAAGGTTTTGAAGATTAAAACCAACACCCTGAATTGAACCTGAAGCAAACTGGCAACCAATGGAGCTCATGGAGCAGAGGTGTAGCATGTGTTGCTCTAGGACAGGGGTCTGCAAAGTCAGCTCTTTTAAGACTGGTGGACTTCAACTCCCAGAATTCCCCAGCCAGCCTGGCTGCTGGGGAATTCTGGGAGTTGAAGTCCACCAGTCTTAAAAGAGCCGACTTTGCAGACCCCTGCTCTAGGAGCACATATAACAGCTTGCCCCACTGCATTTTGTACCAGCTAAGCTTCCAGATGCTCATCAAGGGCAGACCCCTTAGGGCATATTGCAGTCATCCAATCGGGAGGTGACTAGGGCGTGAATGATTATGAATGGGCCCTGCTGATTCAGGAATAGGTTCAACTGCTACAACAGATAAAGGTCTAGCCATGACTGCAACCTGCTCATCAAATAAGAGTCATGAATCTAGAAGGACTCCTCCAGGTTGCATACTGAATTTGTCTGTGGAAGTGTAGCACCAAAGATGGCACAGTTTTAGAGTCTGTGGGCCCAAAATTCAGAGCCACTTTGTTGAGGTCCTCGCCTTTTAGAGACCACAACACACTATTCAGCTGAAGTCTGCTGTTCCCCCATCATGACACTTACAATCACTGAAATAGTTCCTGAAATATGTAATAACAGATGTTATCACTTTAAAAGCCACAATAGAGTCATACTGAAGGTGTCTAATGGACTAAAAGAAGATTCTCCATCACCTCGTGTGCACCTTGCTTCCTTCTTCACCGTCTTTATCAATTCTAACGTTAATGCTAATAGTTCTTATTTTACTCTGTTGCTTTTACTTATGGTAAGCTGCTTAGAGTCATCTCTAGGCAAACTTAGGGGCATACACATTTCTAAATAAATAAATAAATAGCCTAGTTTAATAGTATTTTACAAAAGGACAAATGATATATTCTATTGTAATCTCTATATAAAAATGGCTGTCTGTGTGTGTGTGTGTGTGTGTGTGTGTGTGTTCCAGCATAATTCTGGAACGCCTTGAGCAATTTCAACCAAACTTAGTACACAGATGACTTACTCTCTGGAAACAAATACTGTGGAGGGTAAGACACCCCTAACACACATTGGTGTGTGTGTTCTATTAAGATACACCCTGTTGTGCCTTAAAATGGCTTCTATTGTACTGCCTTAAAATGCCTTCTACTGTACATCACAGTGGAGTTGCCATGGTAACATCTTCACAGTACTCCACAAGGGAGCTCCCTCTGGCAAGGGGCAAAATCCAACATTAATTATGTTTGGTTCAGACATTTGTGAATGTCTAATACAGGATTCGGATAAACAAATACCTGGATAACATTGGGTTAACAACTAGTTTTTAATAAAATGTTGTAGTTATTAATTGATTTTTATCTTTATATAAATGTTCAAATGACTTTTACAAATACATAGGCATGTAGTAGCATCATTATAGTGAATAGAAGTTTAGTATATAAACCAGCAATTGTATATGAATTGTGTATATGAACCCTTGCCATGCATTTTAAGCTCCCTCCTTACATCATCATTTCCATACAACCCTGCTCGAACAGTATTGAAGAAACAAGGAATATACATCTGTGTGGAACTCTGTGAATGCAGAATATATGAGAAATATTGTAATTCATTGTATGCAACTCCAGTGTAATAAACTAAGAATATTTGTAGGATGAGCCATCTGTTGTTCTCTTCCACCCCCATCCCCAGTTCACAGAAATCATTATAAAGATTTATTTTATTATATTTCATTATTATGTTTCATTTTTGCTTCCCCTTTAGGAATTCAAGGCTGTATATATGGTACTCCCACCCCCAATTTTATTCCCCAAACAACAATACAATAGAGTAGATTAGGGTAAAACACATAACTGCACTCATATCTCCCAGAGTGTTTCCTTCAATCATTAGTTTACCAATCCGTCTAACACCATATATATTGCATTTATGGCTGAATTTGCATGCTATGCTAAGCCCTGATTTATTTTAATTATGGTTACTGACTAAAGCCAGAATGAGTGATGCACTATATATGGCTAACTGTACTTAGCCCTAGTACTGCAATACAATGCAATTGAATACGATTGTTCTTTAGAAGCCAGATATGTTTTGTTGGAAAAGTTAATGAACAGTTAAATGTTAATATACCCATGTACAGTTTTTCCTCTAAGAGCCATTCATCCATGTGGGACGTTGGAGGCAGAGAAAATGCCCCTGATTTGATTGTTCCCTTACAAATCCATGCTCCTGACATTATACTATGGGAAAAAACAAGGTATAAGAAATATGTAGAGGAAAATTAGATTAAATCAAATTGGAGTATGGAGCAAATATCATTAATTGCATGTTAGTATATTGCAGCCTTTTTGTTTTATTAGGGTAGCGAGAAAAGCATTATAAGGCTTCAGATTTAAATCCAGAGTAAGAGTTTTACACTGGTTATATAGCCATCAATGTTTGCTATCTGGGTGCTATTTTTCATGAAAATGATATATGTAGTGAACTGTACTATTAAACTGTACAGATCTGAAATGCATTGGATCTGGCTTCCAGAAGAGAGCCACAATAGACAGATATTTTTTCCCATTGTCCCAGTTCACCAGTGGCGGATTAAGGCTCACCGATACCCTTAGCCAGGGATGTCCAAACTTGGGAACTTTAAGACTTGTGGACTTCAACTCCCAGAATTCCCCAGCCAGCTATGACAAATCTTGGTGCCCCCTTCCTTTGTACATACTGTACAAATCTTCATTGGTTTTTTCTTTCTTTCTCAACTTTGTGGTGCCCCCTTTGGGTCTAGTGTCCTAAGCATGTACTTAGTCTGCTTAATGGTTAATACACCACTGCAGTTCACCTCTGCGCTATTCATGAGTCAGGGTAACCACCTTCAGTACTGAAGGAGAACTGGATATTTCCCGAGGTATGTTTCCCGAGAAACTTTTTCAGAAGTTTCTACGGATCAATATCCAGCAAAACAAACAAACAAATGAACAAACATGATGTCCTAGTGAGGTTCCTCCTAGTCAGACATGAGGAATATTGGCATTTTCCTGGTTGTATATCAAGCAGTTTCTGTGCTTTCTGAAGTTTGTTATTTTCACAATGCTTCTTTCTCTGACAGCAACCCTTCACGTACTTCACTCCCCATTAAAGTTAACAGAATTGATGGATATTTCCAAAACAATTTCAGATTCAATATACTTGTAGCTGCAGGGAATTACTTGTATGCAGAACCTGTCAGGCTGGATATGAACTGGAGGAAGTGCTAGCATGTATGTATGTATGTATGTATGTATGTATGTATGTATGTATGTATGTATGTATTTGTGTGTGTAGTGAGCATGTGTATGTTTGTGTATACACATGTGTATGTATACCAACATGCACATACAGAGAATATTGTGTGATCAAAGCTATATTACTTTCTTATAACTGCTTGATAGTGTCGGAAGAAATATCCATCTGGTTCAATTCGAAGCTGGGAGAAAAGCACTGGAAACATGGAGGCTGATTGAAAGATGGTTTAATGATGAACAGAACCACATAGGTTCTGGTTCAGCAAACTACATGGAGTTGAGTGTGTGTGTGTGTGTGTGGGTATTTATATCTTCTCTTGGGCTTTGCACTTGAACTTCCTGTTCCTGGGCAAAAACATGTATTGTATTGGCTGTTGCCAGTCTTCCATGGTGTGATGTACAAATCCTAGGAGTTTGCCTGAGCTACGTTTGGTTGAAGTTTGGTCTGGTGATGCAATGAAGGGGCTTGTTGGGCAATTCCTATTGTGGCTGAGGGCTAATGTTACCTTTGTTACTAGACCTTGCTGCAGGAATTTGCTTATGAATAGAGCTAGCTATCTCTTTATCTCTTAAGTGCTGACATCTGCTCTGGTCTATTTCCAAGAGCATGTTTCTCCATTTCTCATCCAGGGAAATATAATAGTTTGCATTTTAATATTTCCCAAAATATTTCATTCTTCTAGGAGAGGGGTGGGTGCGAACTTTCTACAATAGGTCAACTCAGTTCTCATAATTTACCATATTGTGATAATTCATAGGTTTCTGGAATAAAGAATATATAATTAAAAAACCCAAAATCTTTCCAAGATCCTAATACTTGCAAAATATAAGTTTATTATGGGTAAGTTAAAAACTAATGCTGAATTAAGCCTACAAGTTTCATTTTTAGAAATTGAATTCTTTAGTTATCCATTTTTATGGATAGTTTTGTGAATGTAGGGGGGAGAAATTGCTTTGGCTTTATATCTAATAATGTAATTCCAAGATGCTGATATTTATTTATGTAACTTTCTTTCCTGCCTTATTCCCAGGACTCAAAGCAGCATATCCATATAGTTTTCTCCTGACAACCCTGTGAGATCAGTTAGATTCAGAGACAGTGACTAGTTCAAGGCTTTCCAATGAATGTAATGGTTGGTAAGTTACCTGACATCTTGATCTCAAATGACAAAAGAGACAATTATGTTGACGAAATGACATTTCAGAGATGTAATGTAAGTCATTTCTTCATAAAAGCTGATTCTGTTTAAATTAGCATTCATGGATTCTAATATAAAAAGTTTATCTGCCTTTATGGCGATATACTATATATATAGTGTCTATCTATCAGCAACACAAAATGGTTTCCTGCCTGGAAAGTTGGAACTGAAAGGCAAAATGGGTAGCAGTATGCTCCCTCCCTCCCATATTTGGGCATACCAGGTGCTCTGACATAAACACTGACTTATTTCCCTGGCTGAGCTGATAAGGGAGTAGAGCTAATGGCTTAATGGTTAAGGCAACTGCCTGACATGTAAATAGCCTGAGGTTGAATCCCAGTAAGGGTATGGCTAGCTGATGAGAGCTAAATAGCTCGAAATAGATCTATACTAGTCTGCCTTTATTTATTTATCCATCAGCACAAGTGCAATATATATATGTAGTATGTATGTATATGTATAATGAGTAGTATATGAGAAGTGAGAGGTGGCTGGGATGGTAATGTGGTTTTAGCTTTCTTTTTAAATATGGCTTTATCTTAGTGATAGCTGTGCTCTTTCAAGAGGTTCAATAAAAATTAGATTGATTTAGAGGTCTGCTCATTTAGAGAGCCCTTCCGTCCAGGATCTGGAGCTTCAGTCAGATGTACAGTGGGAAAAATCAAAAGGATCTTCTTGCCTTTAATCTAGAAACACTGAATATGTAAAAACAGGAGGGGAAACTGTACAACACTTTTGACTTGAACTGAGGAAGGTTGCAGGATCCAATCTGGGTCGGTCATTGGGACCAGAGGTTTAGTCTTCCGAACTTTTGAACTCATGCTGGAGCCCATCCTCAGGGAACTTCTCTATATCAGAGTGTATAGAGGGAAGTTCTGGGAGGATGGGCTCCAGCATGAATTTGAAACAGAGGTGGTATTCAGCTGGTTCTCTCCAGTTCGGGTGAACCAGTAGTGGTGACTGCGGGAGGCTCCGCCCATCCGCTCTGAGGTAATGTGCGATCACTGCGCATGTGCAGAAGGTAGTGCACAGATGCAGACGTGGTGTGTGGGCTCACATTTGCGAACCAGTAGGAAAGGTAAGTGAATCCCACCGCTGGTCTGAAAGTTTGGAAGACTAAACCTCTGGTCCCAGTGACCGACCCAGATTGGACTCTGCAATGTTATCGTGGGACATGTATAATGAACCAAGATGACGCAGTGGTTAAAGTGCAGTACTGCAGGCTATTTCAGCTGACTGCTAGTTGCAGTTTGGCAGTTCAAATCTCACCGGCTCAAGGTTGACTCAGCCTTCCATCCTTCCAAGGTAGGTAAAATGAGGACCCCGATTGTTGGGGGCAATAGGCTGACTCTGTAAACTGCTTAGAAAATGCTGTAAAAGCACTCTGAAGTGGTATATAAGTCTAAGTGCTATTGCTATATTTGCCTTCACTTGTGATGAAGGTTTTATGGGTAATTCCCTTTTTAAACAATATTGCTACATCTTTAGATAGAGAAAGGAGCATATTTGTACTAATATGAGTGGATAATACCATCTCTGATATAATAGACCTAGACAGCAAATTAGAAAATTAGATAGTGGCCAAACATAACTTCTTTATGACCTATGGTTGAATGTTAGGTAGATTGATGATATCACATAAAAAGGTTATATGGGAAATCCATTTTGGGAAACCAAGTATTATTTCTGGACCACTTGGGCTTCCCAGTGTGAGGCCACTTACCAGATGCTCTCAAGGGCAGTGTTTTTCAACCTTGGCAACTTCAAAATATGTGGACCTTAATTACCAGAATTCCCCAGCCAACACTGAATTGAAATCCACACATCTTAAAATGACCAAGGCTGAAAAAACACCGCTCTAGGAAATACAGCTTAAGCCTTATCAAAATACACAATTACATGTGAAAGTAGCGTAGTTTTCGCTTAAAATTCAGAATCTCTCTCTGTGGGTATGGGTGTGTATTTGTACACACACACACACATACACACACACAAATATTGTAAGTTGCTATTTTCAGGAAAGGTTGATAACTTAATGATTCTGAAGAGAGTTGGTCTTTAATTTCTTTTTCTCTTTCTCTTTAATTTTTCCTAGTTCTCAATTATCTGAATAGTATTGACCTACTGTTTTTCCTTCTTACTTAGCATCACCTCAGGATAACTGCAGATATGTTGACTAAGCAGTTCCCTAAGTTATTAGTAGTAAAAAATGAACTTAGCATGGCCCTCTTTCTACATTCACAGAAGACTTAACCAAAGAGAAGTGCAGACAATCTTTATCCATGGCTCACAGCAGCCTTCCCCAGCCTTTTATTCCCCGATGTTTTGAGTTCAACTCACAGAATTTTTATGTTTACAACAAATCTTAGGAGCTGAAGTCCAATAAAACAAGTACTCTATAAAGGATGGATGGTAGTCACCCCCCCCCCCCAGAAGTAATCTTATTGGCTGTTTCAGATAACATATAATTGTGGCCCACCAATGGCCAGGAGAGCTGGTAGCAGATTCGGACAGTGAGGAGGTTGGGGAGGAACATGGGCCAGTCCTGGAGGCTGGAGAAGGCTGTGATGAGGGATCTGTGTGGGAGGCAGAGAGGGGGCCATTGCCGTATGCCAGTTATCATCTGCCATCAGTGAGGCAGATAAACAGCTGGAGCCTGTTCCCAGTGTGTGCATGCACAGAGTTGCCAGATGAAGGGAACAGCTACAGAACAGAAGTCAACTTGGGAGTAAGGCCAGAGGTGGATGATGAATGACCCCTCCCAGAGGAAATAAAAGAGGAACAAAAGGGGAGTGGAGTTTGCAGGAGACAATTAGTTTGCTTAATTGGTTCGTGACTCTCTGCGACTCTTTGCCAAGTTTTGCAGATATTGGCCTGTCAGCTCTCCAAGCCAGATAAGGTCTGTGACTGTAAATCCTCCCTTGAAAGACTTTGCTGGACATGAATGAGCAGAATTCATAGTAAATTAATAAAAAGGAGATTTGTCGGAACAAGGAGTTGCTTAGGAAGCCTAGGTCAGAACACATAATGCAGCACAAAGGAAAGATATTTTTGTTTTTGCTTTTTCATTTGCTTTTTACACTTTTTACACATCAGGATTTTTGGGGGGAGGGGGGTGACCTTTGAGTGGTACTGTGGAGAAGCACTCCAAACTTTGGGCATTTCCTAGACATCTGTTTGACTAAATCATCAACAATTTAATGTTTACATTGAATAAATAACAGTTATTTCTCCAATGGAAATAATTCATATTAGTGGCAATGATTTAGTGTGGTTATCCCTCATAATTTTTCTCTGAGTAAAAATATATATGCAGAAATGGTTGGAGCTACTTTATCTGTGCTGGTCTGTCTAATGAATTCTGGGTTTCTCTAATTTATATAGAAATTCCCTCAATCGTTTATTTTTCTTTCCATTTCATATCACTTGTAGCTTCCATGAGAAAGGGGATTCATAACCTGAATTCCATTGCTTTGGATGGGGAGAGGCAAGTGGAAATAAAACTGCAAGGAATAATTTCTTCCTGCATATTCCCTCCATCATCTTGTTCAAGAGTCAAAGTGATTATAGAGCAATTTCCAGTTTTTCATACACAAAGAGGTTCATATGGAAACTATAGAGTTATTAGACCCTCATGTGGTTGTGGTTTAATTTCTTGTACACTTTGGTTTTTACCTCAGCTGCCTTTATAGCTTTCCTAATGTCATTTTGATGTGTAGTTTGACAGTGTTTTTATATTTTTTTAACCACCTAGAGTTTTTACAACAGGATGAAACAATATATAAATAAATGAATAAGCATTGTTATGTGATTGTCGTATGGGTTTGAATATCATTTGCAACAATGGTGGCTTGCAGCCGAATTTTGCTGCTCTGGAAAAGCTCAGTTATTATTAAGGAAACTAGCAGAATATCAGAGGGAAACCAGTGAAACAGAACTTTTCATTGTGACAGTCTTTTGAAAGAAGCCCAGCTTTTTTCTCTCATCATAAATGAGGACACCTGTTTTTTTTCCTTTTTTGCTCTGTCAACTTTTCTTTGAAGGACAGCTCCCATGCCAAATCCCAAAGCTTTCCTAGGCTTCACCACCACCATTCGCTCCCACTGCCGTGTTTCTGCCCCCTCCCAGTTCCAACGAACTCCTAGCAGCAGGCACATTCCTTTCTAAAGCCAACCAAAACAAATAGCCCCACACCTACTAAACAAAGTCACCTCTCCTGTTGAGCCCACCACTGTCTCCCAGAGAATGAATGAATCGCACATGACAGATGTTAGTCACATCACTCAAGGCCCTTTCGGAAGAAGACCCAAGGGACTGTGGACAGGAGAAAACAGAATGCATCCCAGATGGAGGAATGTGATTAATTCTGGTTTGTGAGCAATGCCATTGTTAACCATAAATTTCATTTGCAATCTAATGTTTTCTTGTTGGCAAGTCTGCCTGCGCTCTCAGTTATATTCTCTGGCACATACCTTGCCATTTGCCTTACTGGATGCTATCTAAGTACCCCACAAGCGAGGTTAACCTAAAGTGAAAGCCCTCAAGCCTCCAGATTCATCTGCAGATAATTTTTATTCGTGTGTGATTTTATGACCGTGTATAAAACCACATCTTTTAAGTGTCTGAGTTTACGTTATGTAAAAAACATATCATTTTTATCATGCATATTTTAAAATGGGGGTTGAAGGACTGGAGTCAGAATATTGAAAACCAGTATCATCTAAAAAAGTTTTAAGAATAATAATAATAATAATAGTAATAATAATAATAATCTTTATTGTCATTGTAATAAAATAAAATAAAATTACAATGAAATTGGTTTGAGCGTTGTGCTAACATTTGCATCAGGTGGAATACAGACAGCAGTGACAACCATAACAGAAATCTCTCCAGGCAGTTAAAATGGCCGACAAATGACAGTTGGGAATTCCACGTCTGCAGAACAGTGCGCACAAGCAACTCCACCGCTAGTACACCAGTTATCATGGGTGTAAATACACAGTCCTCCACCCTTGCTTCCACTAGAGTTGTTTCTGTCAAAGCGGTGTGTGGTGCGGCTAGTTAGCTCCACAGACGCATCCGGTACAAGTGGATGAAGCCATGTCTCTGTGATGATCATCACACAGCAGTCACCAATGAGCCCATTCGCTGCCATCCATAACTCCAGTTCATCGGTTTTGTGGACAAAGGATCCAGAGTTGGTTAAGAAATGCTTGGCAATGCTGGTCTGTGAGGCTGCTTCCATAATCAAACTAGCAAACCTGCTCTGCATCCCCGCCTTCGCTCCGGCGTATAGCCTCTGGACAGCTATAATTTCTCTAACTAGCCTTGCAAAGCAAAGAGAAGACTTAGAGAATATTTGCAGCTCAAGGTTGAACTTTGGGATCCTTGATTCTTTCTGAACTTCGTTGTGGGGGTTTTTTGCAGTCATTTCATTACCAAACTAGGTATCATCAGTGCTAGTACCGACCACTAGCACTGATCATTAGTACTGATGATGATACTTAGTATGGTAATGAAATGTCTGCCAGAAAACAACCAAGATCATAGTATTTGAAACAATCAAGATCCTTTCAAAAAAGAATCCAGAGGTGATCCAGGAAATTACCGACCGGTCAGCTTGACAAGTGTCCCAGGTAAAGTGATGGAAACCATCTTAAAAGATAAAATTAATAGGCACGTAGAAGAGAAGGCGCTGCTGAAGGAGAGCCAACATGGATTTTGCAAGGGCAAATCATGCCTCACTAATCTGCTGGAATTTTTTGAGAGTGTCAACAAGCACGTGGACAAGGGAGATTCAGTTGACATTGTTTATCTGGACTTTCAGAAGGCCTTTGACAAGGTCCCGCACCAAAGGCTCTTAAATAAACTTGCCAGTCGTGGAATAAAGGGACAGGCCTTGTCCTGGATTAGCAACTGGCTAAGGGACAGAAAACAGAGAGTAGCATTAAATGGACACTTCTCCAGGTGGAGGGAGGTAAAGAGTGGGGTCCCCCAAGGTTCAGTACTGGGACCCTTGCTCTTCAACCTTTTCATAAATGATCTAGAAGTAGGAGTAAACAGCAAGGTAGCCAAATTCGCTGATGACACTAAATTATACAGCGTAGTAAAAACTGAGAGAGACTGTGAGGAGCTCCAGAGGCATCTCTTGACACTAGGGGAGTGGGCAAACCAGTGGTAAATGAGCTTCAACATTAGTAAGTGCAGAGTGATGCACATTGCGGCAAAAAACCCCAACTATATCTATAAACTGATGGGGTCTGAACTCCTTGCAACTAACCAGGAAAGGGGCCTTGGTGTCCTGGTGGACAGCTCAATGAAGGTGTCAACCCAGTGTGCCGCAGCAGTGAAAAAAGCAAACTCATTGCTAGGGATCATTAGGAAAGGTATAGAAAATAAGTCAGCAAGTGTCATTTTGCCTCTTTATAAATCTATGGTGAGGCCCCATCTGGAGTATTGTGTACAGTTCTGGTCACCATACCTTCAGAAGGATATTATGGAAATGGAAAAGGTGCAGAGGAAGGCAACCAGAATGATTAGAGGGCTGGAACGCCTTCCTTACCATCTGACGCTGGGCCTCTTCACTCTAGAACGACGGCGCCTGAGAGGTGACCTAATTGAAGTCTATAAAATCATGCACGGTGTGGACAAAGTAGAAAAGGAAAAACTGTTTTCCCTATTGCACAACACTAGAACTAGGGGGCACTCCATGAAACTTTTGGAAGCTAGACCTCAAACAAATAAAGTACATTTTTACCCAGAGGATCACTGGTCTATGGAACTCCCTGCCAGAAGAAGTGGTGACAGCTGTCAGCCTCGACACCTTTAAGAAAGGATTAGACGAGTTCATGGAGAACAAGGGTATCCATGGCTATCATTATGGATGCCTAAGGACACCCTCCGGGTTGGAGAGATAGGCAGGATATATCTCAATGCCATTTGCAGGGAATCATAAGCAGATGAAGACATCTGCTTGGGAAGACCCTGAAGCAAATGGAGAGCCACTGTGTGAGACAGAATGCTGGACCAGATGGGCTGTGACCTGTTCCAGCAAGGCTATTCTTATGTTCTTATGTTCTTATAGTACATCAAAGATCCCACAAACAAAAAAACCTTTAAAATATATTAGAATGTCTGGCAACACAATACATTCGTTTAGTGCATATGACCTGAGCAAAAATAGTCACATTTGAAGTCAGTTAATATCTGGAAGGTTATTTTCTGCAAAAGCTGAATACTTAACTGATTTGATATTCTTAAGTGGCCTTTCAGATTTCACATCTATTGGTTGTGAATTCCCTCTCCCCCCATTTGTGGTATACACACACACACACACACACACACACACACACACACAGAACCGGTGAGAGGAGGTTCCACCAGCGTACCTGGAAGTAAATCTGGCCCACTGCTGCCAGTGACCCAACGGAAAAGAAAGGAAGGAAGGAAGAAAGGAAAGAAAGAAAGAATGAATGAATTTATCATCACAATTGAGTCCAAAATTTTGGTTGCTAAGCAAGAGCATTGTTAAATGAGTTTCACCACATTTTAAAAGGTGGCCACTCCCACCCTGTCACATGACTGCCAAGCCACGCCCACAAAATAGGCCACACCTACAGAGTAGGTTCTAAAAAAAATTGAAACCCACCACTGATACAAACATACATATTTATTGGGTTTTTATGCATATAAATAAAAAGAAATATGAAAAAAATAAAATAGGATGAAGAAATAAAAGGAAAAAGATTGAAAGAAAGAAAAAAGAAAAGAAAAAGAAATTAGAAAAAAGATATGGCTTTCAATCTTTTTTTATTGCAGTTACACTCAAGCTTATTTTCTCTTCTTTTCCTTTAAAATTTTGTACATATTCTCTTCTTCCCATATTCAACTCTTTTAACTAACAAAAGCAAACATGACCCAGGTCATTTTTAACCAACACAAAGTTTTATTTAAGAGCTGTGTTTTGGGACTAACTTCTCTACTGGCCTCCCAGAGACTGGCACATTTTATACAGCAAATCCACCAAATATGTATTGTATTGATTTCTTGCTCACCACTCATTCCTCTTACACCATTCATTTCAAGAAAGGTTTTTTTGACATGGGAATTCCAAAAACACTGGTTGTGAAATTTCCTTCTTGAAGAACAAAGAAGATTTTTTTTTTTTGAAGAACCCAATTCTACAACGGAAACCTCCCTTGGAGACTGATTTTTGTCTTTCCTCTTAGAGGAGAGGATTGGGAAAATCCCATAACCTTTTTGGATTTATTAGTGCAGAACTGTTCTGAATTGGAAATGGCCCCATTGGCGCATATGCCAATGTACAGTAGAAATTCCGTTGTAGAGTGCCCCAAGGAAAACATGAAGGAGAGAGGCTGAGAACGCAGAACCACTAGCCGATCATCTTGAAATAAATGAAGATATGTGGCGCCTGAGAAAGCATCCCTGTAGCCCTGAAATTTAAAATAAAGGAACCTGACCATTGGGAAGAAGAAAAAACATATGAGTTCCATATAGGAAAAAAAGCAGAGAATACAGAGAAAGAAAAAGGAGCGTAGTGACAAAGATGCTAGTTTAGAAATCAGGAAAACTTGTGTTCTAGTCCTGTCTTAGGCTTAAAAGCCAACTGGGTGACTTTGGGCCAGTCATTCTTTCTCAGCCGATCTACCACACAGGCTTGTTTTTGTGGTGAATATACGAAAGAGATTTATGTATATTTTTTGCCTTGAGTTACTTATAAAATAGTAAAGATGGAATAAAAAAAAAACCTAATGAATAAATAAACAAGCAAATATTCATTTTGGTCCTAGATCTGTCTGTAACCTGCGCGCACTTACATTTGCAAACCACTAGCAAAGGTAAGTTGATTTCACCCCTGATCCTGCTGGACATATTTCCCAAAGGGCCACATTTTCTTGTGGGTTCAACCAGATTTCAATTCAATTTCAATTTATTCGACTTATTAACCGCCCCCTCTCCCCGAAGGGACTCAGGGCGGTGCACAGGAAATATAAAAACACAATATATCACAGAATAAATACATAAATACTTAAAACTATATTAAATTAACACCCTGTGCTAAAATCTACCCCATTAAAACTAATCCATAAAACCCAATGTACAAATTTTTCTGCTAAAATTAAGGCTAGGTACGGTAGGTTAGGCCAGGCCGGCCTGTTGGAAAAAGTAGGTTTTTAATTGCTGGCGGAAGGAGTGGAGGTCCGTGATAGATCTAAGTTCGGGGGGTAGGTCGTTCCAGAGGGTATTTCAGTTATGTCAGGCCAACCACCATCTCATTGACGATTAAATCATAAATGAGGAAGACCTTATTATAAACAAACCTGGCATTTAGAGACAGCAGTGGAAAATCAGGGCCTCTGAAGATTGTTGGCTTTCTAAACTTTGTTGTTTTCTAAACTTTAGCAAAATATATTGAAAGATTTCTGAAGCCTGAAACTTAATAGGGTGGAAAATATCACAGTTACACAGAGAAGAAACCACCTGTATCACCTGCTTGAAAACAATAGAATTTTATTGGAATAACAAGACCGGGCAAAAACTCATTCAAATGAATTCTACTCCAATAAATTAATGATGACATGGAGGAATAATTTTTAGAATGAAAACATATAGATGAATTAGATTAAAACAACCCATCCATGCACCCTTATGTGCGAGAACGCCTCTGCTTCCTCCAACGAGATACCCCACAACTAATTATGCCACAGCAATGGCCCCAGCGTGTCTCGTCAATTCAATCATTTCCCAAACTACAGGGAAATGCTCTTGGTAGGTCTTTTCCAGGGAAAACACTTGAGATCATCTTGATTAAAGCATTCTGATATGGATTTGAAAAATGAATTGTGAGGTCTTTGAACCAGTGCGTCACATTAACTTTGGGAGGCAGAAAATCAGCTGGTAAGAGTTAGTAGTCAAAATCTCTGCCTCCATCTGGCTTGTTGCCTGCCACACGCTCATAGGGTAACAAAAGACAGACAGGACTTAAGACGTACGGCTCAACTCAGAAGTATGTTGGCAAGATTGGAGATGAAACAGTTTGGTGGTGGGTTTTCTTTTCTTTTGTTGAGGTAAGTGTAAATTACAACAGTATCTGTAATTTCTTTGTGGTTCTGTCCAAGTTTCTTTTTAATAAATAAGCAATTCCAAGAATGATGATTTAAGTAATATTACTCTAAGCCATCTTGGAATTGTTTCTTTTCATTAATTTCTTAGCAACAAAAAGTTGTACAAAAATGGTACTCCTGGCTAAAATGCCATATCAATTTTAGAACTCTGGTTGGCAATATCTTTTTCCATCTCTGAAATGCTAACTATTTTTGATTAATTTTACCAAACAGCTTCTTAAAAAAAATGTATTGTTTTTGGAAGAAATCTTCCCATATAATGTTGTTGACAATCAGCAAAGCCTTCCAAGAACAGCGTCCGTTCTTAAAAGTTTATTGCTGTAATCCCTGAAGAATCTGTGCTTCTAGATCAAAGCAAAACAAAAAAGGACCTTTTCTTGCAGTTGATGAAACTTTTCCAAAATGATTCCACAGAATTTATGAGATTGCCCGATAGAATAGAATTTACAAACAATGTTCAGTCACAAAGACCAAACTGTTCTTGTTATTTTTGAAAGTACTGCAATATGAAATGTCATGCATTCAGCATATTCATGGACATATAATTGTAAACATATCCATATACGGACTGGCAATACTGTCTCACTATTTCAGGAAATTGGCCACTTTACACAAATAATTGTGCTATTTTGTACATGATGTCTATCATGGAAAGTCTTCTATTATTGCATGTATGTTTAGCCTAATGTTGGGTAATGAGGAGTGTGAACTAAATGGGGGAGTTGACAATCAGAACCAGGATAGGCACCAGCCCATTGGACACAAAGCACAAAATGAGAATTGGGAATTGAAAACCTGGTGGCAGGAACAAGAAACAAGCTGTATACTTGAGGACCAAATAATGAGAAACACACCAAAGCTCTCAAGAAAGGATCATTTGGAGCCCTCTAAACCTCATGCTAGTCAAGCTGTATTGGACTCAAGGAAGGGCATGAGAATACTTCATTAAGGTTGGACCTAAGGATGGACCTTATATAATTAAAAGTAAGGTTCTGCATTTAGGCAAGAAAAACCAAATGCACAGGTACAGTGTAGGTGATACCTTGCTCAATAGCAGTAACTGGGAGGGATCTTGAAGTCCTAGTGGACAACTATTTAAATATGAGGTTAGAGGACTGGAGGCTAAAACATATGAACAGTTGCAGGAACTGGGTATGTCTAGTTTAATGAAAAGAAGGACTAGGGGTGACATGATAGCAAAATCCCAATGGTGAGATTCAAATTTTTTTACTACCAGTTCTCTTGGTGGGCATGGCATGGCTTGATGGACGTGTTTGGTTGGCGTGGCAGGGAAAAGATACTGTAAAATTTCCATTCCTACCCCACTCCAGGGAAATCCCCATTCCCTTCTGATCAGCTGGGACTCGGGAGGCAGAGAATAGATGGGGGTGGGGCCAGTCAGAGGTGGTATTTACTGGTTCCCCGAACTACTCAAAATTTCCGCTACCGCTTCTCCAGAACTGGTCAGAACCTGCTGAATATGACCTTTGCAGTGTTCCAATATCTCAGGGGCCACCCCAAAGAAGAGGGAGTCAAGTTATTCTCCAAATCACCCAAGGGTAGGACAAGAAGCAATGGGTGGAAACTAAACAAGGAGAGAAGCAACTTAGAACTAAGGAGAAATTTCCTGACAGTTAGAACAATTAATCAGTGGAACAATTTGCTTCGAGAAGTGGTGAATGTTCCAACCCTGGAAGTTTTTAAGAAGATATTGGATAACAATTTGTCTGAAATGGTGTAAGGTTTCCTGCCTAAGCAGGGGGTTGGACTAGAAGACCTCCAAGGTCCCATCCAACTCTGCTATTCTATATACACAGATAAACCTATACTGTATACAATGATAGAATAACACAGAAATAAGTGATGAGTTAAAACAGATAGAGAATCTGCAATTCTGCCTTTCAATTTTCTTTCTTTTTATTGTAACCAGCCTAGAATAGCCTCATCGACAGACAGGTGGCAAATAAATTTAATAAATAAATAAATGCTGTCCACTTTTTTTCCTGGCTTTAGTCATTTTCTGACTTTATGCTGGTAGTCAGTAGAAGCAGTAGGGTTTAAAAAAATTTTTTTGTGCAATAAAATAAAATAAATAAAATAAAATTTAGTAAGTGTGGGACATTCTGAAAATAAAAGCAATCCCTGTAAGAAAAATAACTGCTATTTTTTGAGTGAAAAATTGTCCTAGAGCATAAATTTTAAGAGCTGTTTTTGACAAGCAGTACTTTTGTCAGAGTTGCAGTGTAGACTTTGCTAGTTACCTCCAGGGATATTTTATATTTCAGACTGATCTTTCAATTCACTAAAGCAAACTTCCCCAGGTAGGTAACTTTAAAATCTGCTAGACATCAAATCCCATAGTGCTCATAATATGCACATATTTTCTATAGATTATGGTATCTTATATTTGAGATATGGTACTATGACAGTTCTAATTTAGGGAAAATTAATGAACATTAACACTAACATTAAGTAGAGTGCAAAATTGGATAGGTTGTGTTTCCCAATTTTCAATGTATCATTCCTGTAGAATAATATAAATATCAAACTCAAAAGTGAATGTTTCTTCTTCATTCATAATGAACCAATGTTCTAAAAGGACAAGGCTTTTACATTAGAAAGTGTGACTAATTAGCTGGATCATTTTTCTTTTAAGAAATAACAAGGTCTAACAAAATTTCCAGCAATTATCTGTTGGGAATTGACAGTAAATGAATAAAGGCAATGATCATTCTGCAGTGTTATTCTTCAACAAGCTTGGCCTAAGTTATTTACCTAGCCTACAGTCTGCACCATAAATTGTTTTAATTGGGTTTTAGATGGGATTATGTTTTAACCTTTTAAATTTTAGCACAGGGTTAATTTATTTAATTTGGTATTAATTATTTATATTGTGATACTGTGTGTTTTAATTTCCTGTGCACCGCCCCGGGTCCCTTCGGGGAAAGGGTGCGGTTATATAAATTTGACAAATAAATAAAATAAAATAAAAACATTTCATTCAGAGGTTTTAATAAAGCAGTACTAATAAATAACCATGTTTCCCAATTTTCAGTGAAATCAACAGATTCCTGTAGAATAACATGAATATAAAACTCAAAGGTGAATGTTTCTCTCCCAAATTTTCCTGCCTACTATTTTTACTCAGACAATAATAATAATAATAATAATAATAATAATAATAATAATAATAATAATAATATTATTATTATTTAATTTCTAGACCGCTCCCTCTCCCCAAGGGGACTCGGAGCGGTGCACAGGGAAATTAAAACAATAAATATACATAGATATACAAAACAGTTAAAAAACACATTAAACAATAAGACCCTGCGCTAAAATTCCCCAAAACCAATCACTAAAACCCTAAACCCTATAATACTATGGTAAGAGGCTACCCTAGGCCGGCCAGGCAGAAAAAGTGCGTTTTCAATTTCAGACTGAAGGAACGCAGGTCCGTGGTAGTTCTAATATCGGGGGGGAGGTCCTTCCAGAGGGCAGGGCCCACCACAGAGAGAGCCCTTCCCCTGGGCGTCGCCCGCTGGCATAGCCTAGTGGACGGCACCCGGAGAAGCCCCTCTCTGTGGGAACGAATCGGCCACAGGGATGTATGGGGCAGGATCCGATCCCGCAGGTAGCTAGGTCCCGAGCCATGGAGCGCTTTAAAGCTAGGTCCCGAGCCAAGGAGCGCTTTAAAAATAGCAACTTAACGCATACATTGGACAATAGAGAAAAAAGGCCAATGCTTACTGAGGTCTAGTTTGTTAAAACTCATAGCATTCCAGCTGTTATTTACCTTCAATTTAATTGTTAAGGGTAATCATTTATTTAAAGATTAATCTTAAGAATATTTTCATAAACAAAATATTCCACTTATTATGATTCTTGAAACCTAGCACTGCAAACAAAAAACAACAACAATCCCACTTCAATTTCAGCTTGTGTTTTGTTTATTTGTCCTATTAACCCGAAAGGATAAAATAATGAGCAAGATAATATCTGATAGGAGAAGAAAATTTTCTAGGGGATGATAAATCAGTAGTGGTAATCAACAAACAGGTAAGATTTTGGGTAGTCCTGTCTGCATCAAAACTAATTTTACTAAATTGCTTGAACACACATGCACGCATGCACAAACAGACACACACACACACACAGATACATTATTATTTCTAGCATATCTTTGAGCCTATGCAAAGCTTTGCAGCTGCTTCATTTTTCTCTATCTGGGAACGAAATGTTAGAAGAATTTGATAACGTGTCTCATTTGTTTCTATAATTTCACAGCAATAAAACTCTCAATGTCACATAGATGGGGACGTCACGCAGAAGATCAACTCATTAGTCTTATTATTCTAGAGTACAGGACATAAAATAATAGATTTCAGTTGAAAGATGGTTCAGCTGATCTTTCAGGCAGAAGGAATGGTTGAAGGAGACTTCCTATTACTAGCAGCAGTTTGACAATGGGACTTTCTCTTCATGGACATCTAGCCAGACATTTATCTAGCAGGGAAGTTTTAATCGGAATTCCTGCATTTCTTGGATTTGAGATAATGTCTAAAACAGTCTCTCCTGTGATTCTAATTTTACGAAGAAACATTTCTAAGACTGTTGTTGTTGTTGAAGAAGAAGAATAGAGCTTTAAAGGTTTTTTTTTAAAAGAAACCTCCAGATTTTTAAGCAGAACATAGGAAACTGATTTCTGTCTATGTCCTATGTCAGTATAGGAAAATTAGTTACATACTAGTGATACATGATGCTATAGAACAGACAAGTTATACACCTGTATTGCATTAATGCTATGGAATATGCCGTAAATACATCTCAAAGTTTCCGTGAAGTAGAAATAAGTGCAGGCAAGAACATTGTTGGGATTAAGCCCAAGCATCAGGTATGACTGGTATGTCATGGCTTCTTTGATTACCATTATGGTTATTTGTTCAAGCACAGTTACAAACAGCTTTTCTAAATAACTGTTCAAATGAATCTATTTGGCACTTGTAAAAATAGACATGTCAATACCACAGGAAATTTCAAGGACTGAACAACGTTGTCTTTGTTTGCCTTCTTTAATTAAAACAAGATGAATTCAGAAATGGAAATTTGGCAAACACGGGCTTGATATGGTCAAATTGCTTTAAGATATGTTGAAATTTCCTACAAAAGCTGCTCTGGGATGGCCCATCCAATAGACATACATAATATTTTTCTGGATGCCAGGCCTGCAGGGACTTACTGATCAGCCCAACGCTAAAACACAGAGGGAGTATGGTAGAAACATCCACTATAAAAGACACAGGGAAACAGAAACAAAGGATGAGTCTTGTGGACCAAAACCAACATGGAAATTGGAGGGTACAGACTTCTTTAAGCTTTGCCCAGATTGTGTGTGTGTGTGTGTGTGTGTGTGTGTGTGTGTGTGTGTGTGTGTGTGTGTGAGAGAGAGAGAGAGAGAGAGAGAGAGAGAGAGAGAGAGAGAGAGAGAGAGAGAGAGATTGTCTTGGTATTGTTTTCCAATTCAAAAGCAAGAAGAGAGAAAATAAAAGGCTTGCTTGTCATGCCATCTCACCATCTTGATAGCACCTTTAAATTCCAATTTCTCCTTTCTGAACTATGATGTCCAGAGCAGGATATAATATTTCCTATGAGATCTGTCCAAAGCAGAATAGAGTGGAGCAATTCCTATGATCTGGAATCTGTGATCTTACTAACAGATCCCCAGATAGCATTTGCTTTTTAAGCCACTGGCTCTTGCTCAAATTATGCTTTGCATTTTTTCTATCCATGGGCAGACCTTTTCTTCCGGTCAAATTCCATCCTATTCTATCCAACCCTTTGCTATCTAGATCATTTTCTAGCCTCTTAACATAGCCTCCGCTGTGACTAATTTTAGATTTTTGCTATTTAATAGATTTTTAAATTTATATGTTTTGTACTATTTTTGTATGTTGTTTTTGGGTTCCTGTGCGCCGCACTGGGTCCTTTTGGAGAAGGGCGGGATATAAATTGAATAAAATAAAAATAAAAATCATTTTGAATAGTGAATAAAATTTAGCCATCCCTCCCAGATTTATGCCATCTGAAAAGTTTAAAAATGCCACCTCAGTTCTCTGACCTAGATCTTGGATAAAACTGGTCAAGAGCAGAAGAGTCTAGGAAAGAGCTTGGCATTGAACTAAATATTTATTTCCCTCCAAGCTGAAATGTACAATCTGTGTAGTGCAGTCAATGTACAATGGTGAGTCCATCTAACAGCAGTGTCATCTATTTATTTACAACCATTTTATGAAAGAGAATATAATGGCACACTTTGTCAAAGACTTTGCTAAGATTTAAGTGCATAATATCTATGGTATTATTAAGTTAGTAATGCTATTAACTATAGAGAAGAAGATTCGGTTAGGCTGACCTGATTATCTGATACCCCCTCCTGGTTCCTATTAATTCTTATCCAATACCTATCCAATATGCTATCAAAAGAACTTGTGCACAACAGATATCAAACTAACAGATCTATAGATTTCTGACTCCTCCTCCACTTCTTAAAGAAGAATTTGATCTTCTAGACCAGGGGTCTCCAACCTTTGCAACTTTAAATCTTAAGGACTTCAGCTCCCAGCCAGCCAGCTTTGTCTGGGAGCTGAAGTCCTTCAGACTTAAAGTTGCAAAGGTTGGAGACCCCTGGTCTAGACAAGGGGTGTCAAACTCAATAGTTTATTGGTTAAAAAATTCACTATTGGAACATACAGCCTGCCTGAAATATTAAATCCGAATGTTTTAGGCTGATGAATTCCAATGGAAAAAACTTTTAAAAACTCTTTCGTTTTGCTGGGGCTTTTTTGAAAATAGAAACACTAGAAGCTCCAAGCAACTTCTTGTTTTTTTCTTTTTAAATTTAGAGCCACAAGAATGGTCAAGGTGGCAGTTAAGGCAAAGTACTACCAACTAATCAGCTTAGACAAAAATGGTCCAATAAATTATTATTATTACTATTATTATTTAAAAAAACGTTCTCATTATTGAAATCACATTAAATCAATTTGTTTCCTCTTATGCCTCATTCCTTGAACTCACTTATTATTTCTTTGCACTGGACAAGTACTAATCGAAAATATTCTGAGGAAAGATTTGATGCTGTGTTCTTAAAAAACACCCAAACCACAGAGCTAATTCGTCCAACTTCTCTTTTAAATAAATGACTTCTTCAAGTGCTAGAGAACTTGCTAACATAAAAGAAATTCCAATGTATTTTTAAGAAAATGTTTTAAAATAACATCATAGGTCCCTTATAGCAAGGTTTTTGATGCTTTGTCTTAATATGTGGGCCTACTTCATTGTTACCACATGTGTCTTAAATGTCTCCTGTTTTACTCCACAACTTCATGTCCTGATCACTATATCTGACTTAAACCTATCCAATATATGACCAATCTCTTCTGTTGTACTGGCCCGAACAAGGAAATTTAAAAATACAGGTCAATGCTTGACTTATGACCACAATTGAGCTCAAAACTTATGTTACAATACAATACAATAGCAGAGTTGGAAGGGACCTTGAAGGTCTTCTAGTCCAACCCCCTGCGTGGGCAGGAACTTTATACCATTTCAGACAAATGGCTATCTAACATCTTCTTAAAGACTTCCAGAGTTGGGTCATTCACAACTTCTGGAGGCAAGCTGTTCCAGAGGTTAATTGTTCTAACTGTCAGGAAATTTCTCCTTAGTTCTAAGTTGCTTCTCTCCTTGATTAGTTTCCACCCATTGCTTTTTGTCCTGCCCCCAGGTGCCTTGGAGAATAGTTTGACTCCCTCTTCTTTGTGGCACCCTCTGAGATATCGGAACACTGCTATCATGTCTCCCCTGCTATCTCCTCCCAAACTAGACATACCCAGTTCCTGCAACCGTTCTTCATATGTTTTAGTCTCCAGTTCCCTAATCATCATGGTTGCTCTTCTCTGCATTCTTTCCAGAGTCTCCACGTCTTTTCTACATCGTGGCGACCAAAACTGTATGCAGTATTCCAAGTGTGGCCTTACCAAGGCACTATTGTTGTTAAGTAAGTTTTGCTCCATTTTATTATTTTTCTTGCCACATTTGTTAAGTGAATCACTGCAGTTGACAAGTTAGTAACATGGTTGTTAAATGAAACAGGCTTCCCTACCCCCTTCTCACTTTCCTTGTGAGAAGGTCACAAAAGGTTTTCAGTGCGGTTCTAACTTTGAATGGTCACTAAACGAAATGTTGTAAGTTGAGGACTACTTGAGGTAGTCCTGCAAGAGGTATGACATTCCCATCACCTAAAATGTCTGACAATGCTTTTAAAAATACTGCCTTTTGTTCTACCCAAAACTCCAAGGACATTTTTTTGTTTCGAATGCTGACCATTTGTAAAGAACTATTTTGAACTGCAAATCATTTATATTCAAAATGTTTTTCATACTCTAAGCAGTTACCAATATATGTAGTTCTGTATTTATAATGTTTGCATTTATCCTGATTTGTAATTATGTATTTTATTTGTTTATGTAGCCATATGTATATATTGTGGCAGTTCCAAGATTACTTAGGTTACAGTTCATGGAGCAGAGAAATTTTCACTGCAGTGCAGAACTGATATGCTGGCTGAATGCATTTTTGTTAAAACTGTATGCCCAATTAGTGGAACTAATCGTACCTACCAAATGAGATGGTGTTATTTGCATCAAATATCAGACTGATGAACATATGAGAAAAGAGAAGATTTGTGTGCTGTTAACAAGAAAAAACCCATGGAATGGGGGGTGAGGGAAGCAAACTGAGTATTTTTTGATATGAATAGACTAGACTAGACTAGAATAGAATAGAATAGACAAGACTAGATAAGACTAAACTAGACTAAACTAGAATTCTTTATTGGCCAAGTGTGATTGGATGAAATGAGGAAATCTTCAGTCAACCTTAAGCCCCATCAGGATCAAACTCCAGGCTACAGATAGATTTTCCCTGCAATACTGTGCTTTAACCATTGTGCCACCAGAGCGCATTAATTTATTTGAATTGCAAGTTCTAAAGCACTGCCTACCTAAAATTTTAGTCTAGAATAACAAGCATCTACTTCCTGACTGAACATGTCATCAACCAATCATAAAATCTCTAACTTGTCTCTAAGGTAAAGGTAAAGGTTCCCCTCACACATATTTGCTATTTGTTCCTGACTCTAGGGGGCGGTGCTCATCTCTGTTTCAAAGCCGAAGAGCCAGCACTCTCCGAAGACATCTCTGTGGTCATGTAGCCGGCATGACTAAATGCCAAAGGCACATGGAACACTGTTACCTTCCCACCAAAGGTGGTTCCTATTTTTCTACTTGCATTTTTACATGCTTTTGAACTGCTAGGTTGGCAGAAGCTGGGACAAGTAATGGGAGCTCACTCTGTTATGCAGCGCTAGGGATTCAAACCATCTAACTGCCGAACTTTCTGATAGACAAGCTCAGCATCTTAGCCATTAAGCCACCGCGTCCCTAATCTAAACCATCCCGCAGTCTAAAGCATATGGTTATTACATGGTTAGGTTACCTAATGCACAGGTCTTCATTCCTAACCATGTTGGCAGTAAAATGACAAAATAAGGATTAAGTACAAGTTTAAAGCAAACTTATATCTTCCGTTAAAAGACACAAGAGTGGACTTTACATCATTGCTTCATAATCATGTTTTGTCATTTCTGCCCATGGATGCTCATGCCAACAGTAAAATTAATTTTAAATTAGCAATAATGCCAACTGCTGGAACTTGTCTCCCAAATAATAAAAAAATTACCAGAATATGTTTACTCCATATCGTATCCCAACAGCTAGAGCAGAATACTATCTTTTGAAAACTATTAAATAAGAAGCTAGAGATTTTTTTTTTTAAAAAAAAAGACTTTTCTTGCTTTTTTTTCTGCAGTGGAAGTATTAAACAGATAAACCAAGGCAGATTCAGTCTTGAAACTGGGTTGAAGCCAAATTGAAATCAGTATAGATAATCCATTTCCTTGAAGAATGTCTTGAGTTGGACAGCCAATATGAAGAATGAAAGAGAGTATGTGTTATATTATTCATCCTTGGATGAATAATTAAGTAATTCATCATGATGCCATGTTCTGTCTTTAGTTAAAATTTGGGCTCCTGGCAAAAATACTGTATTTGGTCTGATTAATGTTTTTGTTTACACTTGAATATGAAAGAATTCATAAAGTTTTCTTTTTAAATTCCAAAAGATATAAAACATATATTAAAAAGAGTCTTCACTTTCAGAGTAAAAATAAAAATAAAATAAAAATAAAAATAAAAATTCCTGCTTTGATGAATAAATGTCATTTGATAGATTTTAAGGATGAAAGACAAACCTCTTATTGTGTAACTCCGATAACATCAGTGGTGCTGTGTCATCAATTTTGTTCAAAGACTGAATGGTGTGGAAGACAGAAATAAAGATACCGATCAACTCAAACATGTAAATATAATAATGTCACTTATTGATTTCTATAGACTTATAATACATTTCAGCTGAAAAAGTAAGAAATTGCCTATTTCTTCCAGCACAGTTTGCCCATTTATTTCAACCCATCAGACTGTGGTTTTTTTTTAATCATTAGTTTTTCTACTAGATTGTGCTGAACATCTGTTATTTAAAGTATCCCTTAAATGAATAAAAAAGATCAAGAATTGTTGCCATCCCCCAGCCCCTGACACACAAAATATAAACTGAGGGAGGAAATAGCTAATTTGTGTTAGTGCGATTTTTTAAATTAACTGTTTACTTAATCTTCACTAATCCACATGGATTTAGGATTATGTAAAACTCATGCATGGAACTAAAGGTGGGAACTTTATTTATTGTGCTGTAAGGGCCAGGGGTGGGTTCCGGCTTTTGTTACTGCCTCAGGGACTGACCTCAGGGACGCGCTTCGTGTGCACGCACAGTAGTAAAAAAATTGCTTCTTCACATGCGCAGGAGCAAAAAAAAAAGATGACAGTGCCTATGGGGTTCCCGATATAACCGGTTTGGGGGCGTGGCTGGCTGAGTTACTACCTACTCGGCTGAACTGGTAGGCACCCACATCTGTGTAAGGGGCTCTGAATTTAGCAATGGTGAACAAGAGAATTTGCTTCTAAGTGATTAAAATAGTAAAATAGGAAGTAATAAAGTAGGAAGAAATAAAGAAGAAATTTTAAAAAAAGAATCAAAAAAGCAAGGTAAACTGCTACCAGTGGTTGGGATTAATCCCTACAGTTTTCTTTTGGAGCATTAAAGGGGAGTTTGCACTCTCAGCTGGTTGTGAGTCTGAGTCAGTCGCCAATCATCTGAATTTTGATCACGTGACCATGGGGAATGCCGCAACAGTCATGTGAAAAATAGTCATAAGTAACTTTTTTCAGTGCCTTCAAACAGTTACTAAGTGAATTGTTGCAAATCAAGGATTACCTGTATAATAAATTCTAGGCAGTGCGGAGATTAACTTGCCATTTCAGAAATGGAGCCATAAGGAGTGTGTCAGGTTTCCAAAAGATGCCCCAATTAATTTACAAGCCTCGAACCAAAGTTCAAAAGAAACCCAGTCATTTATTAGGAGCAACATTTTGGCAATGCCGGCCATGGAGCCAGATGTAATTTCAGTTTAATGGTGGCTGAACTTTACCCCTGTGTCTCCCCTCCCCTCAGTCTATGTCATAAATCACATTCACCAATGAAGTGCTGCAGCAGATTGTAAAATTTCGTGCCTCACATGCTTGCGGTAGAAATCTGATACCCAACTCTAGCCGAAGGTATGCATCGAATTCTCTCCCCCCTTTCCTTCAATGTCAATTTGATAACAGACATGGAAATGCTTTACAAGTTGACATTGTGTTCATTTTGCAATAGTGCCAGTATGAACATAAAACAAAGTCTGTTTCTGTATGTTTAAATTAAAAAAATAGTATCTTAAAGCATAACATTGTTGGGGGCAATATGTTGACTCTGTAAACCGCTCAGAGAGGGCTGTAAAGCACTATGAAGTGGTATATAAGTCTAAATGCTATTGCTATTGCTATTGCTAATGGTGGTTAAGTACTCAATTTCTGTCAATTACCTGTACAAAATGGCCATTGGTGCATTTTTCGGAATGAGCTTTGGTTAGGAAAGATTGATGAAGAAAAAAAAATCTACTTTCTCTGTACATGGTTTTACATAGTCCTGTGAATGAAAAAGCTGTATTCAATTATGGTTTAACTTGTGTGTGTGTGTGTGTGTGTGTGTGTGTGTGTGTTTAATGGTACTGCAGCCTTCTATTGCATTTCATTTTTGCTAACAAAGCAATATAAACCCACATTATATATTGCAATGTAGTGAAGTTTAGCTGTAATATGATGATACTGGACACAAAGATTCAACATCTTGACAGCTGTTGCATCCCATCAAAACCACCTCTCTTTGTAGGACCTCAGTTCATACAAGTAAGGCATTAGACATCGACTTGAACTCTTCCCAAAACCATGTTGGAATGAATTTGATCGCTATCATGATGAGAAACAACATCAGTGACGTTTCTGAACATTCCAGTTATTCCAATATTTTGTTCTTACTAACCGCTGTCATTTTTAATCAATACAATTTAATCACACACATTTAGCACATTTATTCATAGCTGTGTGCTGTATATGCTCAGGAGAAATACATACAATAGATGTGATGTGTGAGCCAACTATTATGTTGATGTAACACATTTCATCTGAATCTCATTTCCATGAAACTTGAAGGCATAGAATATGCCTCTCCCCATTGAAAGCTCTTTCCATTTTTTATCATTTAGGTTTCCACTTTTTCTGGGAAGGAAAATCAGCATTTTTGGTAGAAAATGCAAAAGCAATAGCACTTATACACTGCTTTATAGTCATTGGTGGGATTCAAATTTTTTACTACCAGTTCTGTGGGTGTGGCATGGCTTGGTGGAAGTGGTAGGGACAGGATACTGTAAAATCTCCATTCTCTCCCGATCACCTGGGACTCGGGAGGCAGAGAATAGATGAGATTGGGACCAGTCAGAGGTGGCATTAACTGGTTCTCCAAACTACTCAAAATGTCTGCTACTGGTTCTCTAGAACTGTTCAGAACCTGCTGAATACCACCTCTGTTTATGGTGCTTTACAGCACTCTCTAAACCAGGGGTCCCCAACCTTTTTTGCACCAGGGACCGGTTTCATTTTAAAGAAAATTCCACGGACCGGCCGGCGTAGAGGGGGAGCGGGGGAGGGGGAGGGAGAACAGGCAGTGCATGCGCATGCAGGGGAGTGGGTGAGTCAGCTCACTCTCCCCTCAAGGGGCCCCCAATGGCGTGAGCGGCCGCACCTGCACTCTCCCGCCCCCGGTGTGCGCTCTGGCCAGGGGGCTACCCCGTCCTCCCTCCTCCTCCTCTCCAGCCCTGCGGCCCGGTTCCTATCAAGCCACGGACCGGCACCTGTCCGCGGACCGGGGGTTGGGGACCCCTGCTCTAAACAGATTACAGAGTTAGCCTATTGCCCCCAACAATTTGGGTCCTCATTTTACCCATCTCGGCAGGATGGAAGGCTGAATCAACCAAGCCTGGTGAGATTTGAACTGCCAAATTGCAGTCAGTTGGCAGTCAGCAAAAGTAGCCTGCAGTACTGCACTCTAACCGCTATGCCACCGCAAGCATTTGTTTAAGTGAGTAAATGTCTGAAAATCAATCAGATTGCAGCAACTTTACATGAATTTATAAGCCACATTTATTTTAATACTACAGTTTGAATAAGAATGAAGATTTCTTAATTTGCAAGTAACAGAAAGAAATGTTTCAGCTGCTTAGGTTTTCCTAATATAACTTGGTATAAACCCTACCCAGACTGTATGTTTATTTTAAGAATGTTGCTAATATAGATAGTGCTTGACTTATGACCATGATTGAGCCCAAAATTTCTGTTGCTAAGTGAGATCTTTGTTAAGCAAATTTTTCGTCATTTTACGACCTTTCTTGACACAGTTGTTAAGTGAATCACTGCTGTTGTTAAATTAGTGACATATTTGTTAAGTGAATCAGGCTTCCCCATTGACTTTGCTTCTCAGAAGGTAACAAAAGGCGATCACATGATTACGGGAGATTGCAACTATCATAAATATGAGTCAGTTTCCAAGAGTCTGAATGTTGATAACAAGGATACTGCAACAGTCATAAATGTGAAAAAAAGTCATAAGTCACTTTTTTCTTGCCATTGTAACTTTGAATGGTCATTAAACAAATTGTTATAAGTCAAGGACTACCTGTAAGATAAAGGCATATGTGCTAGTTGTTCCCGACTCTAGGGGGCAGTGTTCATCTCCATTTCAAATCCAAACAACCAGCACTGTCTGAAGACGTTTCCATGGTCATGTGGCCAGCATGACTAAACATTGAAGGTGCAGGGAACACTGTTACCTTCCCACCAAAGGTGGTCCCTATTTTTCTACTTGCATTTTTATGTGCTTTTGAACTGCTAGGTTGGCAGAAGCTGGGACAAGTAACGGGAGCTCACTCACTTACGCAGCACTAGGGATTCGAACCGCTGAACTGCCAACCTTCTGATCAACAAGCTCAGCGTCTTAGCCACGTGTCCCTGTATAAGTAACATGGTCCAAAGGGAATGAGAAAATTATTTCCTTCTGAGAATGGCCTCTTTGTTGGTCCTTAAATACTCATTGTTGGGCTTTGCCCATATACATTTTTGAAGAAAGTTATCCCAGTTATCTTAGAATATATAAAACAGGAAAAGGGATGCAAACTTCTATCCATGTTTGGAGAATTCAACTAAAATAGAAGTCACCTTTTTCTGCATTATGGTACAGAAAACAATAAAGAGTTTCCTTGAAAAAGAGGGAATTTAATATTTGATATTAACATTCACCATCCATCCAGCTTTCCCATTAAGCATAATTAGAATGGGACAAATAAGCAGGGGTGGTAAAACTATTAAAAACACAATAAAACTGCAGAATCAATTATAAGTGTCACTTTACTTGCTCCAGGAAGGTTTTGTTTATCCCACCCCCGTAATCTTGGCACTTAGACATCACTAACTTAAACATAGCTGGTCTTTATTTATTATACAGAAGATTCATTTTCAAATGCATTATCCATATTGGTAATATTATTATTATTATCATTATCATCACATAAACTATGTTTTAGGCTTTCTTATGTTTATTATATTGTTGGCCATGTAACCATAGGTCTTGTATGTCATTTGCAATTGAAATGGTTTCCTAAGTAAATAAATCAATCCTAACAAATCAAAATTGATATTCAAATGTATATCCTCTGCATGCTTCAAATTATCTTATAGTCATTGGACATGGAATGTATAGTGGCAAAGAACTATTTTTCCACAAACAGAGCAGAAAGATAGAACAATTGAATGACACAGTACTGTTGTTATAATGAATTTTTGTTGTGCACAATGAATTCTTTCCATAACATAATAATTGTCAGTCATTCCTATCTTTCTCTGACTATAACAAAATTCCCTATTAATAGGCTTGATTTTGAACTATGGTGCTGGAGAAGACTCCTTCAAGTCTCTTGGACTGCAAGATGATCAAACCGGTCAGTCCTAGAGGAGATCAACCCTGACTGCTCTTTAGAAGGCCAGATCCTTAAGATGAAACTCAAATACTTTGGCCACTTAATGAGAAGGAAGGACTCACTGGAGAAGAGCTTAATGCTGGAAAAGATTGAGGGCAAAAGAAGAAAGAGATGGCAGAGGATGAGGTGGCTGGATGGAGTCACCGAAGCAGTAGGCGTGAACTTAAATGGACACCAGAGGATAGTAGAAGACAGGAATGCCTGGAGGAATGTTGTTTATGGGGTTGCGATGGATCGGATATAGCTTCACAACTAACAACAACAACAACAACAATGTAGCTCAACACAATATGTAAACCTTGTGATTTATTCTTGGAATGACACTTAACCCAAATCATAATTTACTCAATCAGTGTACTCACTCCCAAATTTGATGATGCCGGTAGGTATAATCTGAAATAGTCCCTGTAATGGCCCTTACTTTGCAGAATCATCCTTTCATGAAGTTTAAGATTGTTCATTTCTCCCCAAAAATTATTATATGAAAATAACTTAACAAAAAAGGCCTGGAGGAATGTTGTCCATGGGGTTGCGATGGATCAGACATGACTTTGCAACTAACAACAACCAGGCTTGATTTGTGATTGGTAATAAAAACTTGATGTAGCTGTTATTCCATTCTGCTTTAGAAGAAATCCAAAAAGAAATGTTCCTTCTATATCTCACCTAACCACAGTATGTCAAAGAGTTATCTATTTTTATAACACCTATTTTTAGCTAAATGGTCAACTGTACAGCAAGTGTATAGAGAAACTTCCCTAACAGGGCTATTCTGTGCTGGAATGACTAAAAGGAGTGAGCCACATAATTAGGCTAGTAACTGGTTGTATCAGGATAGTTCAAATATATAGTAACTCTCCCAACAATTATACCAAATAAAATTTTCCTCGCATTTATTTATTTTGTTTTTAAAAAAAATCATGCTATTTAGCAGATGAATCTATTGCCTTGGTTATCTCTGGTGATTATTCCTAAGAGTAGGAGACACATTATATATACCGAAATCTATTCTAGGATATATTAATCGACATTTTATGAGCTAAAATTACACCAACACAATTTTATCTGTTTCTTGTCATTCCTTTCACTGGGCAGCTGTAAACATTTTGTTCAGAGTTTTGTCCATAAAGAAAAGGGCAAAATCTTCAAGCTACAAGAGAGACATGTGCTAACTATTAATGTTACATCTGTGTATGCTTTTCATTTTGCATGTATATAGAAAAATATGCAAATAAATATATGTATATGCAATGCTCTTCTTGAGCACTAAATGACTATGATAAATGGTGCCAACTTTCTTAGGAGAACAATATTTGTTTTCTGTTTGTTTGTTTGTTTATTTGGTAAATCTACTCTAGCTCCCTAAACAAAGAGGTCCAACAATAACAAAGAACTGGTTTGTTTGCCTGGCTATTCTATATCCAAAAAAATTTCAGAAGGTCTAACTGGCTTGTTATATGTCCTAACGTTAGTGTTAACTCTTAGTGACCAAATAGATACAGTATATTATCTGCAGGGCATTCTTCACTACTTTAATTGAATATATCACCTTGTTTCTGGTTGCCATTGTCTTCTTCTATTTCCTTCCAGTTTTTTCAGGATTATGGACTTCTCAAGGGAGATTTTTCTTTTCAGAATATGGGTTTAGACTACTCTCTAAGGGAGAGCTTACCTAATGTAATGGTACATGGAAAAAAGAGATGAAGAGGGAAGAATCAGATAATAGAATAGAATTCTTTATTGGCCAAGTGTGATTGGACACACAAGGAATTTGTCTTTGGTGCAGATGCTCTCAGTTTACATAAATAAAAATAAAATATAATACACTCATCAAGAATCATAAGATACAACACTTAGTGATGGTCATAGATAACTAATAAGCAATCAAAGTATACTAGGAAACAAAACAATATAAATTTTAAAGATACAAGCAACATGGTTATAGTCATAAGGGGAAAGAGATAGGTACTAGGAAAGAGATAGGTACTAGGAAGGAAGAGAAGAATAATAGTAATACAGTCTTAGTAGATAATTTGATAGTGTTGTGGGGATTAGTTGTTTAGCAGAGGGATGGCATTTGGGGAAAAAACTGTCTTTCTGAATAGTTGTTCAGTTGTGCAGTGACCTATAGCATTATTTTGAAGATAGAAGTTGAAACAATTTATGTCCAGGATGTGAGGGGTCTATAGATATTTTCACAGCCCTCTTTTTGACTCGCACAGTATACAGGTCCTTGATGGAAGGCAGGTTGGTAGCAATTGTTTTTTATTATAGAGGTGCAGATGACAGACTCAATAATTCCTTCAGCTTTCTGAGTTGCTGTAGAAAGAACATTTATTTATTTATTTATTTATTTATTTATTTATTTATTTATTTATTTATTTATTTATTTATTTATTTATTTTATTTATTTATTTATTTATTTATTTATTTATTTATATATAATAAATGAATAAATCTATGTGCGGAAAATTTTATTTGTCATAATTGTTGGGAGAGTTATATTTGAACTATCATATAGTCAGTTACTAGCATATTTATGTGTCTCACTTTAGAGCAGGGTCATCCTCTTTCTAGTTCCCAGGTGTTTTGTTCAGCTCCCAAAATGTTTTTCTTTTGGCCATACTTTCTGAGACTGATCAAGATTGAAGCTCTAAAGACTACAGACCTCTACTCTAAAGAGAATACATTTATCTTAACATTCACTGGAATGTTTCCTGGTTGATCTGAGAGAAAGAAATGAAATTGAATTGTCCAGCAGTGAATTGTCCTGTGGCAAGCTAATTTGTGGACTAATTGCAGCTCCTGAATAGGTTCTAAAAGCAGCCTGATACTGGGTGGCGATAAGAGTATGAGTTACTGCGGCTGAAGCTAGCATAGCATCCAGTGCAGAAGGATTTTTATTTATTTGTTTGTTTGTTTGTCAACAAGTACAAGGAAACAAGTATGAAAAGCACATGAAAAAATGGCACAAATAAATGGATATAAATAAGCAAAACATAGCCATAAACACATAAAAAGAGTACATATAAATGGGACTTTAGGACAGGGACGGTAGGCATGCTGGTGCACTTATGTACGTCCCCTTAGGGACCTCTCAAGAAATGTGTAAGGTCCACGGTAGACAGCTTAAGGTAAAAGGTATGGAGGTTAGAGGATAACAACAGAATCGGGTAGGGTGTTCCATACATTTACTACTCTATTGGTGAAATCATTTTTCTTGCAATCAAGATTAGAACGGATTACATTTAGTTTGTATCTCTTGATAGCCCTTGTGTTATTGCAGTTGAAGTAAAAGTAGTCATTAACAGGTAGGGTGCTATGGCAGATTATCTTGTGCACTAAGCTCAGGTCGGAACATAAACGGCGTAGTTCAAGGTTATTCAAGCCTAACATTTCAAGCCTGGTGGTATATGGAATTTTATTACGAGCAGAGGAGGTGAGTACAGTGGTACCTCGGATCACGAACTTAATTCGTGAAATGACTCTGGTCGCGATCCGATTTGGTTGTGATGCGAGGCACAATTTCCCATAGGGTTCAATGTAAATCCGATTAATCCGTTCCGACCTTGTTTTTTGGTTGTGATGCGAGGCACAGTTTCCCATAGGGTTCAATGTAAATCCGGTTAATCCGTTCTGACCTTGTTTTTAAAATGTCCGCGGCTCCGGTTCGTGAAGCGAAACGGAGGTCGTGAATCCGGGCATTTTTACGAACTTTTCCGTTCGTGATGCGAGGGCGGAGTTCGTGATGTGAGGCAGAGTTCGTGAAGTGAGGCGGAGTTCGTGCAGCGGAGCATTTTTTACGAACTTTTCCGTTCGTGCAGCGAAACGGTGTTCGTGAACAGGGGCACATTTTTTGGGAAATTTTTGGTCGTGAAGCGAATTGGACGTGATGAGAGGCGTTCGTGGTCCGAGGTACCACTGTACTCTTCTTGGAAAATACCTCTGGTATTTTATACTTTCATGCTGAGCTTGGCTATCTGGAGTTAACACTGGTATTGATGGAAAGCTTCAATGGGCCAACAATATTTCTGCATTGTTTGGGTTTAATTCTTAAAGACCCTGCTAATCTCCAAGGCTATCAAGAGTTTTTGCCCTACAGCCCAGGGAAGCAATGTAAAGTTGAGTATAATTAGCACTGATGCTGCTGCACCACAACTAATGATTATATGCAGAGCAAGGGGGAGTTAACTAACTCTTTCGAAGTCTCGTCATCCATATCTCAATAGACTTAATCAATGAGAATAACCAATTCCTTTTCTGTTCTATACCCAGCTTGATCACTAGTTAAAAAAGAGTCCGGACATTTGAATTTTTGATGAATGGGCACAGGAAGTTTTCAAGTTATTTACCTTTACAGAAGAATCAGAATATATTACGGAAGAGGAACAAAAATTGAATCACTTTGTAATTGTCTTGGTGGAACTCCGCACTATCACCGACCTCCGCCTCTTCCGCCGGTGTTTAAAAACACACTTATTTCATCAAGCCGGCCTAACATAGCCTCCGCTGGGACAAATATTAGACAGTTTTAAATGGGGGATTTTAATTTGGTTTTAGCGCAGGTTTTTTGTCATTTAATAGGTTTTTTAAATTTATATATTTGGTACCATTTTATATGTTGTTTTAAATTCCTGTGCGCCGCCCTGGGTCCTGTTGGAGAAGGGCGGGATATAAATTGAATAAAAATAAAAAAATAAAATAAAATAAATTTTAAAAAATAGTTTACAGGAAAAAGATGGAACTAATGGCTTTACAAATGAAATTGGACGGTAATTTAATAAAAACAACATAAAAATAAATCTGAAGAGTGACTTGTACTTTGTTTTTAAACAATGGATGTATAGACGTTGCCACTCCAGAATTCCAAAAAGGACTTGACAAGATGCCAATATTTTTTGAGAGAGAAGACAAAAAGAATATGAGAAAGTAAATGTTAGAACTTTATTGGAAGACTTTAAAGATTCTTGGGGAAAAACAAAATACAAAATTAATTCATTTGATCAAGGTTAAAATAATGGATTGCTGTTTCTGGTAATGTTTAATAGCCTTTTGACTGGCACTGGATGATGATGTCTTGAAATTTTTTATTAGAAGAGAGGAAATGGTGGGATATGTTTAAATAGAAATGAAGATGTAAACATAAAGGAAGGATTCAAATTGGTTTAATAGATATAATTTGTAATTGTTGTTATTTCTGATAATGGAATATTGCTGATTAATATGGAGATATGAGGCTTTAGATAATGGTTATAAAGTGGGAGGGATACTGGAGGCTTTTTGTTTTACTTTCGGAGATAGTGATACATTGTTAATGTTGACTACAATTGCTGGCGATGAAGGGAGAGGTTTCTTTTTCTCCTTTTTCATTTTTTCACTTTTAATTTATATATTTCTATTCTATGTCAGTTGTTTATTTATTTATTTATTTTATTTATTTTATTAAATTTATACCCCGCCCTTCTCCTTGTTAGGACCCAGGGCGGCGCACAGGCATTATTAAAACCACAAAATACAAAATACAAAATCGATTAAAATATATTAAATTATTAGACCCGTGCTAAAAACCCATTTTAAAACCATACCAAATTAATTTTAATTTTAAAAGTCAGAAGTAGGGGCTATCCTAGGCCGGCTTGTTGGAATAGATACGTCTTAAGACGTTGGCGGAAGAGGCGGAGGTCCGAGGTAGTGCGAAGGTCGGGGGTAGGTCGTTCCAGAGGGCCGGGCCCGCCACAGAGAAGGCCCTTCCCCTGGGTGTCGCCAACCGGCATTGCCCCGCTGACGGCACCCGGAGAAGACCCTCTCTGTGGGAGCGGATCGGACGAAGGGATGTATGGGGCAGGAGACGGTCTCGTATATAGCTAGGCCCCGAGCCATGGAGCGATTTAAAGATGGTCGTCAGCACCTTGAAGCGCACTCGAAAGGCCACAGGCAGCCAGTGCAGCTCGCGCAGGAGAGGTGTTACGTGGGTTTGCCTTGAGGCACCCATAATCACCCGCGCGGCCGCATTCTGTACTAACTGTAGCTTTCGAGTGCACCTCAAGGGGAGCCCCATGTAAAGAGCATTACAGTAATCCAGCCGGGATGTCACAAGCGCTTGAGTGACTGTGCGAAGGGCTCCCCGGTCCAGTAAGGGGCGCAACTGGCGTATCAGGCGTACCTGATAGAACGCCCCCCTGGCCACGGCCGTCACATGGTCCTCCATGGACAGCCGCGAATCCAGGAGGACGCCCAGGTTGCGCGCCCTCTCCACGGGGGCCAGTTGTTCGCCCCCAATGGCCAGTGTTGGACTTATCTGGCTGAACCGGGGTGCCGGAAACCACAGCCACTCGGTCTTGGACGGGTTGAGGCTGAGTTTGTTACTACCCATCCAGATCCGTACGGCCTCCAGACACCGGGACAGCACCTCGACGGCATCGTTGGGGTGGTTTGGGGTGGATATGTACAACTGAGTGTACTAGTTGTATCTTTATAATACCTTCAATAGAATTCAACAAAATACCTTGCAAAATGTATCTCATGAGAATCTATTTTATTGTTGCAACTTTACCTTTTGATGTTAACGGTAATGGCATGTAGTATAAAATATCAGGAGAAATTAGTCCAAGTGGTTATCATAGTAAAATAGTAAACAAATTTAGCTATTTGGTTTAGTAAAGATGAGTAGAAATCTCTCTCCCTCCCTCCCTCTCTCTCCTATCAATGTAGATGTAGTTATAGATGTAGACACAGTGGTGGGTTTCTAGTGGTGTGGACCAGTTTGGTGACCTAGGTCGCTGGAATTGTCAGCGACCCAGGCCACCCATGCCCCAAAACAGTTCCCCAGTTGGTGTCATCAGCACCATCATCTTGTTTTTCAGTTCTGTGCATGCACAGAACAATTCTAATTGTATTGCACATGTGCATGCAGCACACACCAAGCATGCATATGCACACAATGTGTGCACACGAGCGAACTGGCAGTAGTGCCGGCCAGAACCCACCCCTGTGTAGAAGCCTATATATAAATGTATGCATTCAGATACATACACTGTATGTATTGTGCAACTTATCTTACCTTCAGTCCTTAATTCATAAAAACTGTAATACAATAGCAGAGTTGGAAGGGACCTTGGAGGTCTTCTAGTCCATTCCCCTTCCTAGGCAGGAACCTTTTACCATTTCAGACAAATGGCTATCCAACATCTTCTTAAAGACTTCCAGTGTTGGGGCATTCAAAACTTCTGGAGGCAAGTTGTTCCACTGACTAATTGTTCTAACTGTCAGGAAATTTCTCATCAGTTCTAAATTGCTACTCTCCTTGATTAGTTTCCACCCATTGCTTCTTGTTCTGCCCTCAGGTGCTTTGGAAATAGCTTGGCTCCCTCTTCTTTGTGGCCACCCCTGAGATGTTGGAAGACTGCTATCATGTCTCCCCTAGTCCTTCTTTTCATTAAACTAGACATACCTAGTTCCTGCAACCGTTCTTCATATGTTTTAGTCTATAATTCACCTGACTAAATAATTTACATACACACACACATACACTTCACACATATATTGAATTGAAATTTTCATACATTGAAAATTTTAATTAGAGGTTTTATAAGCTGGTTTTAGCACGGGATCATTATTTAATAGCTTTTAATATGGGTATTTATATGTATGTTTTGTTTTAAACTACCTGTGCGCCGCCCTGGGTCCTTTTTTAGGAGAAGGGTAGGGTATAAATTGGATTAAATATATATATATGTGTGTATTTTTAAAACAAAATTATTACAGTATTACAGAATTATGAAAAATAAGCAAAATACACAGCAGTAACACCATTACAGATTGAATGGAAAACATATGGGAAAAATATCAATAAAATTTACACCAAGATGCAATCTCAGCTGAAACTGGGACAAAATGTTCTACAGATTATTTATAGTTCTATCAACTATTGCCAAGACGAATAAATCATATTCAATAAATGTTGGCAATGCCATGTCAAAGAAATTACGTTTTATCATATGTAGTGATGTTTTAAAAAATCTCCAAAATATTGCAAAAGAAATACACCAAACATCCAAAAAATTCTGAAAAAATAATTTGAATTACACCACAAATAATTTATAAGGATAATCACAGAAAACATAAATGAAAAGCATTATAGTTATTATGACATAGTGACAGCAGCAAGAATCAATGTGGTGCAACTGTATAAATGAGAAATCTTTTTATCAATACAGGATTAGGAATATAAAATGGAAGGCTATATGACAATTCACAGAAGCCTAAGCAAATGCAGATTACACTTATTATACAATATATATATATATATATAGTCAAATTAAGACATTTAAAAACAGTTTTTGAAAGAAGAAAATTTGTTTTAAATTCCATTAATAATAATTAAAATGATGCAAACACAAAGAATCAATAATGTCTAAAATAATGCATTGAAAATATATCCAAGTAGCAATTATAGGCTCAGGAAACAATAGTGGGGACAGAGAAAAAGAGAAAGAGGCTGCCAGAGTGCCATTTTTATTTATTTTACATTTTATTGTTTTCTCTCAAATTTTTAGAGTGGTGTTTGTGTATATGTGTCTACTTTTCTTTTTGGTGTGTAGGGTTTTTGTTTTTGTTTTTGTTCTATGTTGAGGAGGAGGAGGAGGAGGAGGAGAAGGAGGAGGAGGAGGAGGAGGAGGAGGAGGAGGAGGAGGAAGAAGAAGAAGAAGAAGAAGAAGAAGAAGAAGAAGAAGAAGAAGAAGAAGAAGAAGAAGAAGAAGAAGAAGAAGAAGAAGAAGATGATGATGATTTAAACATGTATGAATTGCATGTATGAAGAAATGGACAAGGAGCTTATCACACAGAGATGACTATTGGTTGTATAGTTTTAAAAGAGGGACAAAAAGCTTAGAAACATGCTGAAGCAGGATATCAGTTTCAATGAAGCAATGGAGCAAGAAGGCTATGCCTCCATCTCTCATGTTAGCCTGTCCTAGTAGAATTGTGGTTCTGTGACTTCAGTTAAATCTCTTTAACTTATTTACTAACACAATATTCTCATGCCTTCATTGAATATTTTGATGTAAATTCATTTTTGCTTACACTATATAATGAAAAAGATAAAAAATATGATCAATAATGCTGTTAACACAGAGATTTGGAGATTTCTCTAACTATAAAATCAATGTCCAAAATAATTACAAAATATTTATCTCAAGAACTGTGTTACATTAGTCAAGAACCCAAAATAAATCTCAAAAGATGGAGAAATGTAAAGCGTTCCTTAATTGAATCAATTGAACTGTTCAAGAAAAAGTGTTTCAAATGGCATCAAATATTTCAAATGGCAGAGAGAAAGAGAGAGAGAGAGAGAGAGAGAGAGAGAGAGAGAGAGAGAGAGAGAGAGAGAGAGATATTTAAACCATTTATTGTTCTTTGAATTTGAGCTTATAATATTGGGGCAGTCATAACTGAGGTTGTGACAGTTATGAGATTGAATCTTGCTGGGTGATGCAATGAAGTGCAATTTTCCATTGCGGCTGAATGGCTTTGCCCTGAAGGGTAATCCCATCATCCTGGAGCTGCGGTCTATTGTTTTGTAGATAGACTGGTCCAGTCTTTTGTCTTGTAGATAAACTGGCATCAAAATATCTACTGGTGGCAGGGAGCTGGGGTCTTTTGCTTCTGTTTCCTTTAAGATTTTTATTTCTCTTTTAGGGGAAATATTCTGCCTTTTTAGTATTTCCTAGAATATTTCATTCTTCTAGGAGAGGGGTGGATGCTAACTTTCTATATGGGTTTCATAGATGTTTGTGTTATAAGAACGTGAAAGAAGACAAAAACTTAAAAGGACAAGTTTGACAAAGTTTGATAAAGCATGGAATTCCATTACCAAAATAATAAGCTCAATGATTCGATTGTTATCTTCTCCTTGAAAAGTTTGCATGTTGGAAACAATTGCAGTAAGAAAAATGAAATGCAATGAAATTAAATTAAAATAAATAAATATATAAAAAACATTATAATTTACTGAGAATGTGCTTATAGCTGTAAGGATGAATTTTTCCTCACTTTGGAAGAAAGATAGAATACATACAATATCTGATTGAGAACTAAACCAACATAACAATGACAAAAACAAGAGTTTCGATCCACAGAGAAGATTAACCAAATTCAAGCAAGTATGGTTTCCATATGTATAACACATCAAGCAGCAAGGCAAATACAAACACAGTATGGTTTTTAAGGGGGTTTAAATGTTTATAAACACTGCAAATCAATTGGAGTATAGAGAAGGGAGAAATTAGAGACTAAATACCTATTTACATTTCCCAAGCAGCTCTCTTCTTTCTTTTTCTTTCTTTTCTCTTTATTATTTACAAATAACAATATAGTAGCAATTTAAAGATTATTCAACAAAAAAAAAATGGTACCCTTGCAGATTGCCGTTTATAGAAGCAGTTCTGTGCAGCAGGACAACCTATTTTCAAGAAGTATACGTAGCATTATCATGTTGACCAATTTGTTAATATTGGACCATATGTTTTCAAGGTGCTGTGCAGATTTTTAAAAGCAAGAATTTTAGCCAAAATACATTGTACCGAGAAGGAAAAGGAAACGATATTAATGTTTTACTTGGAAAAAATGTTATCGGTATAAATCAACACCCCTTTGGCAAATATTGAATATGATGGAGTATGATTTCAATCAAGTCAGAGTATTTATCTGTTAAGCCATATGTTGTAAATGTTCTAAAAGTACCCAGTCACCTATGTGTGAGTTGGGCAGATATATAAATTTGTTTAATAAATAAGTAAATAAGCCAAGGGTTATTTAGTTTAGCAGAATTGCTCTAGTTCCATGCACAGATCCTTCTTATCACTGTTGAATTCTGCATTTCACAAAAAGGGCCAAAGGTGGATCTCATATCTTCTGCATGTGAAACATGTGTTCTGCTACTGAATTATGGTCCCTACACTAGTACAAGCACCTTTTCAAACTCAAAACATCTGTCTCACAGCTAGTCAGCTTTAGATGTTTGCAGTATTTATAGTGAGCACATGAGACATCTGGAGAAAAGTCGTTTTTGTATCAACAACTCACCATGTTCTCAGTAGGCTAAAGACACCCAAAATAGGATGATAATTTACATATCAGATTCTTATTAAGTTCTTACTCTAATCTTTTTGGCCAATGTAGGACAGACATTACATCTGGATAGAAGTGCATTTAATATCAGATTCAATTTTTTCTCCCTTTTGAATTTTAGTTTTGGTTTATTTTTAATTTTTAATTGTGCATTAAACTGTTTGTATGTATATGTATTTCTGTGCACATTTTATACAATACAAGTTGACTGACACCTGAATGTTCAAAAACTAACTAAAGCAAGTAACCTTTCTTTCTGTCTATAAGAATTTTAATAGTTTGCTTTATTTGATGAAGAAAAAAATTCCAGGGGGGAAATACATTTGTCACTCATTCCACATGACCACACCAATGCAAGACCCTAACCCAGGGGTTCCCAACCCCCGGTCTGCGGACTGGTGCCGGTCCATGGCTTGATAGGAACCGGGCTGCAGTGAGTGGCGCAACTCTTAGAAAGGGCCGGAGAGAAGGAGGAGGGAGGAGGGGACAGCCACCTGGGCAGAGCGCACACCGGGGGCGGGAGAGCGCAGGCGCAGGCGCAGGCATGGCCACTCATACCGTTGGGGGCCTGAGAGGGGTGAGAAAGCTAACTCCCCCCCGTGCACGCATGCGCCGCCTGAACCCCTCCCCCCGCTTCCCCTCTACGCCGACCGAACCATGGTCACCGGTCTGCAGAATTTTTTTAACATGAAACCGGTCCCTGGTGCCAAAAAGGTTGGGGACCCCTGCGCTAACCCTAATCCTAACAGACAAAGAGAATAAGTGGTGACTAATGTATTATCCCAGTTTTGGTGTAGGAGAAACAAATTCTGACTGGCCCAAAGTATTAATATTTGGATTCTTGTGTTAAAGAAATGACGGTTCTATAAACGGTCCATATAGAAATGGAAATGGGATTATCAGGAAGTTGTGGTCGATCCCAGTTTCAGAAACTTATTATTCTTTATGTATTCTACATAAAATAATAGAAAAATGAATAAGAGTTAAACAATTTCATGAATTAATTCCTTAAATAAGATGAGGTATAGTAGCAGAACAGAATTTAAGAAAAAAATGTATTGAAAACAGATACAGTGATCATCTGGAAAAATCTACAAGAAAGGTTCAAGAAGTGTTTATTGATTAGGCATGTGTGCTCAAATAGAAGGGCATCATCAACACAGCAGATGTGAAATCTAAAGAAAGGTAGAAAAAAAGGTGTGTTTTTTTAAAGTGTAGAACTCTTAAAAAAATAATAGAAAAACACATGAACTCCAGAATACTAAAACCTTAAACATCAAACAAGAAGCAGATGTATCTTCATTAGATGAAAGGGAATTGTGGACTTAAAGCAGACCAAGTGAAAACGTAGAAGCAGAGAGGCTCAGAGATGCTTCAGAGAAGTCTTTGGATCATGACAAGTCTTTGACCACATCAAGTTGTAGCAAGAGTCAACATTAAAAGCAACCACAATACTATTAGATAACAATGTATTACCGTATTTTAAAAATAAGATTTCATATCCAGGACAAATTTCAAATTTTCTGTGATTGGATACTTGCTGAAAAACTGTTTCATGATATATGAGAGCAAACTAAAACTTAAAACAGATGCCATTTTTATATCAGTTATAAAAAAAGCTGCAAAGCTTTAAAGTCTGATTTCTATGATATTTATTTATTTATTCATTTATATGTATTTCACATTTCTTAACTGCCCATCTCCCTCAGAGTGGGGTTGTCTGGGTAACGTACAATATCATCAAAACCTATTTGATTTACATGAGTTATCCATTCAAAACGATGCAAAGTGACACACAAAATGAGAATAAAAACAAAACATTGAAGTACAAAATATGATAAACATAACATAATAGAAATAATTTTCCAATGGTATTCTAGGTTAGGGATTAAAGCTTAGCTTCCAATCTATTGCATTCATTTAATATTACCTGCAAAATATTAAATGTTAACTTAATGCTCATTGGTTGGTCTGAAGTCTTCTCATTCTTAAGCTAAATGTGCCATGCCGGTCAGAGAAGAGCAAACCAGGCATTTAATGAATTACGTCTCCAAGGGACTAAAATACATTCTTGTATCTATTTATGTGGTTCTATAATTTAATTGCTTTATTTATCTATTTGAATGAAGCAAAGCTGTTTTTTTCTTACTCTTCTAGGTGAAATTATAGTTGTTTGTGAATCTGGGGCAACTGAGAGTATAGTGTTTATTATTGTTATGAGGTAATTCTAAACCTATTTTTAAATATGTTGAAGGTCCAAACTACGTCTTGGCTAATGGTACTTTGAAATATAATCCCTGGCATCCTTCATCCCAATTCTTGTCTAGAAAATATCTGGACTGCCAGGCCAAAGAGTATTCATAGTTTGTACACCTTCCATGCACCTTGTATTTATTATGATCTTACTTTATATGATGGCCAGGCCGTGATCTGAAAATGTTTATAATGCTGGATCTTTTTATATACTATGTATACAAAGAGCTGTGGTGGCGCAGTGGTTAGAGTGCAGTACTTCATGCTACTTCTATTCATTTATTTTTATTTTATTATTCAAATTTATAAGCCGCACCCATCTCACCACATAGGGACTCGGGGCGGCGCACAGGGAATATAAAATATAAATACACAGATATACAAAAATACAACGTTCATTAAAACTCAATTAAATTAACCCACCCTGCGCTAAAAACCCATATTAAAACCTCTGAATTAAAACTTTGGTAACTAGAGGCAGTGCAGTGTCGGGTAAGATCATGCCAGGCCGGCTTGTTGGAAGAAGTGTGTTTTTAACCGCTGGCGGAACAGGTCCGAGATGACACGGAGTTCAGGGGGGAGAGCGTTCCAGAGGGTTGGGCCCATCACAGAGAAGGCTCTACCCCTGGGCATCGCCAACTGGCATTGCCTGGTTGATGACACCCGGAGTAAACCCTCTCTGTGAGAGCATATCGGGCATAGGGACGTATGGGGCAGTAGGCAGTCTCATAGGTAGCTAGGCCCCGTGCCATGGAGCACCTTGAAGATGGTCATCACAACCTTGTAACGCACCCGGAAGGTCACAGGCAGCCAGTGCAGCTCGCGCAGGAGTGGTGTTATATGGGATTGCCTTGAGGCACCCGTAATCACCCGCGTGGCCGCATTCTGGACCAACTGCAACCTCCGAGTGCATCTCAAGGGGAGCCCCATGTAGAAAGCATTACAGTAGTCCAGACGAGAGGTCAGACGCTTGAGTGACTGTGCGAAGGGCCTCCCGATCATGTAACTTCTGCTGATCACCAGCTGCTAGCAGTTTGGCAGATCGCACCTCACCAGGCTCAAGGTTGACTCAGCCTTCCATCCTTCCAAGGTGGGTAAAATGAGGACCCGGATAGTTGGGGAACAATATGCTGACTCTGTAAACTGCTTAGAGAGGGCTGTAAAGCACTGTGAAGTGGTATACAAGTCTAAGTGCTATTGCTATATGTATAAATGCATGTGGCAGAGACAGAATTAAGATAGAAAAAGGGATTCAAATCCATATTAGTGCTGCTGCTACTGTAATTATTCTTTTTGCTGGAGAAAATAAAGGAACTAGTTGCCTCCTTCCTAAAAATGGCTTCCCTCTCTGACTAAACAAAAGGGAGGCTTGATTCATCTCTCCCCACAGCGGCCTCTCTTCAACTCACATGGAGAATGTATTTTGTAAATTGTATTCACTGATGGTTGCATACAATAATTGCAGGAATATTTCAGCCTAGGAAATAGACGAAAATTGGTCTTCATCTCTAATTTAAAGTGAAATAGACAGGAAATACCTTATTTTAAGCTTAAAATGTGCATACAGATTTTCAGAAGGGAACCCTAAGACCTTAATGTGATCCACATTAAAAAAAATTGCTTAGTAGTTTAATCAGCTTTTTCCCATATGGTTTTAAGATAGTTCCCAATAACGTACATAGGAGCACGTGTACTTTTTTTTTATTAAATAGACTTTTTAAAACATTTTCTTTCTTTCTATCTTTTCCCAAAAAGTAAGATGGTTATTGGAACGTGAAAAAATTAATTCAAAGAGACACTGCCAGGTTCAAATAACATCTTTAGTTTTTGATGTTTTGCTCAGAGATATAAGACTTAGGACTTTTCCTAGCTTCAGCTGTGGTGGTGGTCATGACTTCAAGCAGAATTTTCCCTTAAGTAAAAACTAATGGCACGAGGGTATGGGCTTGATTTAAAACATAATCCCTAATGATCAATTTGGATAAATAAAGCTTCTGTAATTATTTACAAGAGAGGCATTGCAAAGGCCTTAAGTGCTCTATTTTGTTATGAACATCATATTTAGTACTGACTGAATCGTGGAATACGTTCTGTCATGATTTGAGCTCTTCAGAAGACATATGGACACTTTACAGTATACTCTGAGGGAAACCATTTAAGTGCATATCCCTGCTGAGACCAAGTCAAAATCACCGTCTTTGCCATAAGAAAAGGGTAGAGCTGGTCATTGACTGGGATTAAAAATTCCATTGCTAAGCAAGGCATTACTAAGTGAGCTGCACCAGATTTTATGACCATCTTCGTTATGGTTGCTAAGTGAACCACTGTAGTTTTTAAATGTTTATATGGTTATTGCAAGAGGCCTCTCAAGGAGTCTCATAGGTTCAGTTCGTCTATTCCACATAATGAAATTCACCACACAAACAACACAGCTCCGAATTCTTCCAAACTCCTGTCCTTTTTTTATACTTGTGCAGATAAGTTCAAAATTGTTTATGTACTATGCACTGTTGCTTCTTATAGACCAGGGGCGGCAAACTTAAATACTCAAAGAACCACAAATATCCTAACTGGAAGCCCCCCATTCAATTGTGGAGCTGACTGGAAGTCCAGTTCCCCCAACATGGAGTCTCCTTCTAGCACAGCATCCTTTTTCCTCTACTTGTTCTAACCGAAATCCCTATCAATTGTGGAACCAACTGACATCACCATCTTTAAAGCGCTCCATGGCACGGGACCTAGCTACCTGCGAGACCGCATCCTACCCCATACATCCCTTCGGCTGATCCGCTCCCACAGAGAGGGACTTCTCCGGGTGCCGTCCACCAGGCAATGCCAGCGGGCAACGCCCAGGGGAAGGGCCTTCTCTGTGGTGGGCCCAACCCTCTGGAATGACCTACCCCCGACCTTAGAACAACTACGGACCTCCACACCTTCCGCCAGAAATTAAAGACACTCTTGTTCAATCAGGCTGGTTTGGCCTAAGCTATTTACCTAGCCTACAGCCTGTACCATAAATTGTTTTAATTGGGTTTTAGATGGGGTCATGTTTTAACATTTTTAATTTTTAGCACAGGGATAATTTATTTAATCTGGTATTAATTATTTATATTTGTGATATTGTGTGTTTTAATTTCCTGTGCACTGCCCCGGGTCCCTTTGGGGAGAGGGTGCGGTTATATAAATTCAACAAATAAATAAATCAGGCAGCTGCAGCAGAGGGATGAAACCACATGCGGCTCCAGAGTCATGGATTGCTTCCTCCTATTAGGTAATAAAGTCAGAGGTGGTATTCTGCTGGTTCAGACTGGTTCACCTGAAGCAGTAGCAGAACTTGTGGGTGAGCTCGCCCAACTGCCCCGGCTCTATGCTGTCCCATTAGGCACTTTTTTAAACAAAGCGCATGCGCGGAATGCTCAGCATATGTGCTCACACTCACATTTATAAACCAGTAGGAAAGGTAAGTGAATACAGGACACAATTTTAAAATATAGGTAAGAGACAACTGAATTAAATCACGTTTATCATGTTATCATTTTGCAGTCTTTGCCTTTGATTGACTGAAAAAAGATCATGCTTTCAGAAACTGGAGAAACTTAAATCCTCTTTTGATCAAACGGACCTTAAAACTGTGTACTGTAGAGTTGATGGCGGTGAATAAAAACAAACTTTCTGAGAGGAACAATATATCTAACAATCTTAGCTGCTTTGGAACCTCAGATTTAAAATGTGACAATCTGGGAAATCAAGACAGTTGGTAACTATGGTTGTGTTTTATCTATTTCCATGCATCATACAAATAAGGAAAGGTGGAACTACCTTATAGTTGCTTATCAGCCATGAATCCCTGGACCATGGCTTGCCTATTTGCTCCCATATCTCCCTATTTCAGCAAAGCATTTTGTATTTCTCTCTAAATAAAAGAAATTATGTCTAAATACACCCATCTAAATATTGTAACAAATAACAATTTTTCATTGTATTTGACCTTTTTTGTCATTTTTGGAGATAAAGTTTTTGTTTGTTTGTTTAAGGAACGATTCTTATGACTCACCAATCTCAATCCTTCCTTATGCTTTTGCCAAGCATTTGAATTTTTACATTTTGCAGTCTAAACTATCAAAATTAAGAGAAGTGGACAGAGTTCTGTGTGGTTTTCAAATAGGTAGCACTGGCTTGCTGGTTTATAATTTGAGAAGAAATCATTGTCTTTGTGGATTTTGGTTCTCTCCAATTAAGGTTATGTCTATTTTAGTGTATTGTAGACTGAGGACCCAGATTGTTGGGGGCGATATGCTGACTCTGTAAACCGCTTAGAGAGAGCTATAAAGGACTCTGAAATGGTATATAAATGTAAGTGCTATTGCTATTGCTACATAAAGCTACAAGTGGAGATTAAATAATGTCACTGAATCATATCACTAGCTACCATACGTGAACTGCCCCCCAAAATACAGATGTTTCATAGATAGTAGAAAGAGTTACAGAAAATTTTGTAGCCCAGTTATGGAAACTCTACAACAACAACAACAAAAATAATACTTTATTGTCAGTGCACAACATATGTACAATGAGATTGGTCGAGTCCCTCAGTGCACCCCCCCCCCAACACAATACAATTCACGGTGAAGACAAAAAGTCCTTAACCCAATAAATCATATTAACAAACACCCAGTCCTATGGCACCAGTGTGAACATGTTATATGTTGTGCCAGCCCTCAAACACTTCAATTTTTCAGTCACTGAAATATCTATAGTTGCCGGACTATATGTCCTTTCAGGTAGGCTAATCTTGCACAACAAAGTTATAAATAACAAAACTATTTTTATATTATTATTATTATTATTATTATTATTATTATTATTATTATTATTATTATTATTATTATTATTATTATTATTATTATTATTATTATTATTATTATTATTATTATTATTATTATTATTATTATTATTATTATTATTATTATTATTATTATTATTTCTATACCACCCTTTTCCCTTCCGGGACTCAGGGTGGTGTACAGGCAGCAATAAAATCAGTGATATAAAATATAAAAATATAAAATACATGAAATATATATTTAAAAATATATTAAATAATACGCCTGTTCTAAAACCATTAATAAAACCTACTAAGACCATTAGAAAAATTATGCCAGGCCGGCCGCACGAAATAAATAGGTCTTCAAAGCCCGCCGGAAGAGGCGCAGGTCCGTGATCGTGCGTAGGTCGGTGGGTAGGTCATTCCAGAGGGTAGGAGCCGCCACAGAGAAGGCTCTCCCCTTGGGGGTCGCCAGCCGACATTGCCTGGCCGACAGCATCCTGAGGAGGCCCTCTCTGTGGGAGCGCACTGGTTGGTGGGAGGTATTTGATGGCAGGAGGCGGTCTTGCAGGTAACCAGGTCCCTTGCCACATTTACTGTTGCCATAACAGAAACTTGCAAATATGAATAAGCCTCCCTGGTTTTATTCTAAGAAAGTAGGGAGGATCAAACCTGAAACACTTTCTCAAACAACATTCCTGCTTTATGCTTAGATTTCTCTTGTCTCAATGTTGTCTTGGCTGCAGTTTTTCCTCCTGTTCCTCAAGGTTACTCCCAGAGGCTATTGTATTACAAAGGTTGATGCTAGTTATGAACATATTTATGGTGCCATCAAGTCATAATAAACAGCAAGGAGAAATAGAAAATGTTTGCCAAACAAATGGTATCAAGACTAAGATACTGTGTGTGTGTGTGTGTGTGTGTAGGTTTTCGATGAATAATTCAATCAGGTGACCTTTTACAGAAATTGGCAGATCATTTAGATGGTCCTTCGAACTGTGCAACCCAGCAATAGTTTTGTTTGAAAAAGACAAAGTGGAAGAACAATAGCAGAGTTTATGTTATAAAACTATGACAACGTTAATGCATTCCATGAATTATTTTCACCAAAAACAGTCTTACACTAGAGACAGGTTGTTCTTTCAGGGAATACATACACACACACACACATTCCATTTTTGCCTGTTAGTTGACAGCCAAAATAGCCCACAATAAGTGAAAATGAATTCATAATAATAGCATACTTATTTTGAAAACAATTGTCTTGTGGATAATAGTGAGGAACTTCTGGCTGTCCAGGTGTTACTGGTGAGACATGCTGTAACTAAAGTTTCCTTGCTCTGCTATAGTTCTAAGAATATATACATAACATTTCTGACTTTCAGCCCAAAAGGGCCCAGTTTTGCAACCATTCCCATGTGATGTTTGAATTTAGAAAAAAAAAGAGGGCGAAGTAGGGCACAACCAAGGCCAATTTTAATAGGAAATACTGAAAAGAAAAAAAACACATTTTTTCCCTCATAGTCTACTGTGATCTTGGGGAAAATCCTGCACTAATCCTACTTAATTAAAAGTGTTTAGTTAGACAAAAGTTTCCACTCAATGGAAACTTTTTGTTTAAGCTGAAATTGCCTCATAGGTCAACTTTACTTTCAGACCACAAATGGAAAGGGTAAACCTGGTCTTCTCTTCCTACCTTTTGTTTTTAAATATTATTACTTCAGGAAAAGGTTGAGCAGTAAAAATTTGGTACATATGGGTAGGTTTTGTAGGAAGGTGTGTGTATGTGTGCAGACATGTAGGCAAATATGCCATTTCCTGGAGAAGCAGGAAAGCACATAAAATTAACTAGGCATATAGATATGTGAAAGAATCAAGGCAAGTTTGTGGCTCTATGTATGTGTGCATGTGAGAGTGACCATAAATGAATCAAAGGTAAAGGTAAAGGTTCCCCTCACACATATGTGCTAGTCATTCCCAACTCTAGGGGATGGTGCTCATCTCCATTTCTAAGCTGAAGAGCCAGTGCTGTATGATGACAATTCCATGGTCATGTGGCCTGCATGACTCAATGCCAAAGGCACATGGAACACTGTTGCCTTCCCACCAAGGTGGTCCCTATTTTTCTACTTGCATTTTTACATGCTTTCGAACTGCTAGGTTGGCGGAAGCTGGGACAAATAATGGGAGCTCACTCGGTTTCATGGTGCTAGGGATTCAAAATTCTGAACTGCCAACCTTTCTGATCGACAAGCTCAATGTCTTAGCCACTGAGCTACCATGTCCCCAAAATGATTCAAAAGTATTAGTTAAAAAAAATATGAGCTGAAGACCACAATGAGCTTTGAATGGCAGATTGCAAACACACTAATGAAATGAACCAGGGAGAGGCAAAAACGGAGCAGGCTTTGGTTTAATTTATCTGTAAATATAATTGAATTAGTTACATTGGTATAATTACCATGTATTTTTGTCTTCTATCATATTTAAAAAAGAAGTGTCTCAAAATTAGTTTTGTGAACCATATTAGAACTACACCTTTTATGTTTTCCATCTCTGATGTTAAGATAATGTTATCACATTTATTTCTCTTTCCTTCCTTCCTGAAATTTACTATACAGCATTTTCTCTATCTCAAGAGAAATAATATCTTATGACAAAAATAAGGTATATCTAGGTGTGAAGAGGGCATTTTTCCTAAATGCATGCAGACTTTTGAAGATCAAAGCTTCCTAAACAACCTTAATGTTCCACAATCTTTTCTGCCGATAGCCTCATCTGGAAATTTTTAACAATGCATTATGGATGCTTTCATTAAAATCGCTGGCACAGTAGAAATGCTAGTTTCAAAAAAAGAAGCTCAAGTATCATACTGCCAACTTAGTCAACTGACCAATTTGCAGTTCTTTGTTCTCCTTGGAGTCATAAGTGAGAAGTGTTTTGCTGTGTGTTAGCTTGGGAAAAATTGGAAAATATTTTCCCTGTAACGCTTCAGAGCTTCATTCATGTTTTCCTATCTTATTTAGGTTCTACTCTTTGATAACATAGAAGCACCATTTCTATCTGATTTTTTTTTTTATATTGAAAAAGTTTTATTGAGTTTTACAATTTTTTCAAATAGGATAGGGTAAGGTGTGATAAGGAAATATTTTGAGAACTTTCACGTCGAGATCGTGGGCCCCCTTCGGGGCTTCTTGACAAAACATAGATAATACTATTTCTATCTGATTGATTGACTGTATGCAATCAAATTGTTTTCAATTCATAATGAGTAAGGTAAAGGTAAAGGTTCCCCTGCACATGTGTGTTAATTGTTTCCAGCTCTAAGGGCAGTGCTCATCTCTGTTTCTAAGCTGAAGAGCCAGTGCTGTTCGAAGATGTCTCCGTGGTCATATGGCTGGAATGACTAAATGCTGAAGGTGGTCCCTATTTTTCTACTTGCATTTTTTTACATTCTTTCAAACTGCTAGGTTGACAGAAGCTGGGACAAGTAATGCGAGCTCACTTTGTTATGCGGTGCCAGGGATTCGAACTGCTGAACTGCTGACCTTCTGATTGACAAGCTCAGTTTCTTAGCCACTGAGCCACTGCACCCCTAACATAAGGAGTACATACAGTAGATATATTTTCTTCATGATGATCTTTTCCTAACCTGGTCTTTCAGATCTTCCAGCAGTGCCTCCATAACTGAATCATCTACTTTGTATTGTATTAATTGTTGTTGTCGTGGTATTTTAATTCCCTGTGCACCGCCCTGAGTCCATTCGGAGATAGGAGGAGCGGTATACACATCCAATAAACTGTAAACTGTAACTGCTGAGGCTCACTCTCTTCTCTTTCATTCCACTTTTATCAGCATTAGAACCTTCTCCAGAGAGCTAGGTCTTCATATAATGTGGTGACAATTTGTTCCTTAAGTGAGTACTTTGGATTCATTTGTTCAATGATCCATCAGCTTGTTTTCTTGGCTGTCCAGAATATTTTCAGGAGTGTTGTCCAAGTTCAAAGATGTCAATATTTCCATTCCTGCTTCTTCAGAGTCCAGAATTCACTTCCATAGAGTGTCACATGGTTTGCACGATTCTCATCTTTACGTGCTTTCATAAAGGCATTTTTGTCCTGCTCAATATAGTTAAAAATATTAATTCTACCTCCAGCTCTTTCAAAAACCATCAATTGGCCTCTCCTCCTTTCCTTTCTTCTGATCTTTTCTCCTTTCCCTCTTTTTCTGCCAGCTACCATATTTGTCCTATTGCAAAATCATAGCTGAATGTTTGCCGAACATTGAACATAATAAATTTGATGGGTAAAAGTAATTTAGATTATTCATGTCTTATTTTTAACTTTGATCTCATAAACCAAATTTATTTGCCTTTGTTTTATTTCTAACAGGATTAATCTTTAATTCAATCAAATATTGTTGTAGCATTTAATTTCTCTTCATTTTTTTAATCCTATCGCACAGATTTCTTCAAGGTTTTAACAAGCCTCTTTTGTAGATCTAAAAGAAATCATTTTCTTGGTTTGTCATTTTAATACTGTATCTCTTTTAATTTTTAAAGCTTTAGACAATTTTTTATATGTAGTAAAACTTCTTTTTTCAATCATTGTCTTGCCATTTGCAATTCCACTTTCATATTTTTTTTCCTGTCTTGTTGCATACATTTGTTCTACATCTGTCATTTCTTCAATAAATGTATTACTACAGTGGTACCTCGGATCACGAACTTAATTCGTGAAATGACTCTGGTCGCGATCCGAATTGGTCGTGATGCGAGGCACAATTTCCCATAGGGTTCAATGTAAATCCGATTAATCCGTTCCGACCTTGTTTTTTGGTCGTGAATCTTGAACGGACTCTGTTCGCGAACAGAATTGGTCGTGAAGAGAGGCACAGTTTCCCATAGGGTTCAATGTAAATCCGATTAATCCGTTCCGACCTTGTTTTTTGGTCGTGAATCTTGAACGGACTCTGGTCGCGATCCGAATTGGTCGTGATGCGAGGCACAATTTCCCATAGGGTTCAATGTAAATCCGATTAATCCGTTCCGACCTTGTTTTTTGGTCGTGAATCTTGAACGGACTCTGTTCGCGAACAGAATTGGTCGTGAAGAGAGGCACAGTTTCCCATAGGGTTCAATGTAAATCCGGTTAATCCGTTCTGACCTTGTTTTTTGGGTTTTGAAGCACCCAAAATATGAAAAAAATTACAAGACACATTTGTACAGTTCTAAACTTGTACTGTATTGTGGTTTTAGAAGCACCCCAACATAGGCAAAAATTACACATTTGTACATTTCTGACCTGGTTTTAAGGTTATAGAAGCACCCCAACATAGGCAAAAATTACACATTTGTACATTTCTGACCTGGTTTTAAGGTTATGGAAGCACCCCAAAATATGAAACAAATAACAAAACACATTTGTACATTTCTGACCTGGTTTTAAGGTTATGGAAGCACCCCAACATAGGCAAAAATTACACATTTGTACAGTATGGTAATGTATGTACAGTACACAGTAAAGAGAGAACACCAAGCTTGCTTGAGATGACTTCTGGCATGGATGAAGGCAGGTGGGAGGCAGTTATTGTTTGGAGGGAGAGTCCCCCTCCATAAGGACATCAAAGGCTTCTTCAGGGCTTTCCTCTCTCCTTTGTCTCTTAGCTGCAGGCTCAGCTTTGCTGAAAAATCTGTCCAATGTCACTTGTCTTTTCCTGCGTTGCAAAACCTTCCGGAAATGAGACACCACATTATCATCCATGAGATTTAACACTCTGTTCGTGACAGTTATGTTGGGGTGGTGCTTTTCAAAGAAATCATGGCACTCATGCCATTTTACCATAATGGCTTTTATGGCATCACTGGTAACCTCCTCCCTCTCTTCCTCCTCCTCTGTGGAATGCTCCTCAAGAAGTGCCTTTTGCTGCTCACTGTGGAGTTCAGAAAGTTCCTCAGTGGTCAGCTCCTCCCTATGTTCCTCAACAAGGTCTTCCACATCAGCACCGTCAACGTCCAGACCCATACTCTTGCCCATGGACACAATTTCGTCCACTACCTCTGTGTCAGACCCTTCTAGGTCTATGTCATGTTCCTGTTCCTGTTCAGTGGCACATTCTGGCCACAGTTTCCTCCAGGCTGCAGTTAGAGTTCGGCGAGTGACCTCTTGCCAGGCTTTGTCAATGAGGTTAATGCAGTGGACAACATTGAAATGTTTCTTCCAGAACTCTTTTAAAGTCAAGGACGTCTCTTCAGTGACATTATAGCACCTAGTGAAGAGCGCCTTTGTGTACAGCTTCTTGAAGTTGCAGATGACTTGCTGGTCCATTGGTTGCAGAAGTGGTGTTGTGTTGGGGGGGAGGAACTTGACCTTGATGAAGTCATACTCAGCATCCATATCATCCACCAAGACTGGAGGGTGTGCTGGGGCATTGTCCATTAGAAGAAGGCACCTTTCAGGCAGCTGGTTATCAGAGAGATACTTTTTGACAGTGGGTGCAAACACCTCGTGCAGCCATTCCATGAACAACTGCCTTGTCACCCAAGCTTTGGCATTGGATCTCCACATGACGGGCAGTCTGGCCTTGTTGACATTTTGTTGCCTAAATGCACGAGGGGTCTGTGAATGGTAAACCAGCAGTGGTTTGATTTTTAGATCGCCACTTGCGTTGGCACACAGCAAAAGGGTCAATCTGTCCTTCATGGGCTTGTGCCCTGGTAGTGCCTTTTCCTCCTGCGTGATGTAGGTTCTGTTTGGCATTTTTTTCCAGAAGAGCCCTGTTTCGTCACAGTTGAAGACTTGTTGAGCGACGTAGCCTTCTGTTGCCATGAATTCTGCAAATTCCACCTTGTAGGCTTCTGCTGCGGCCTTGTCAGAGCTGGTAGCCTCACCATGTCTAATCACACTGTGGATGCCACTTCTCCTGCGGAATTTTTCAAACCACCCTCTACTGGCTTTAAAGTCGTCACTCGTGGCACTTGTAGAGGGGCTTCCTTGCACTAAATCACTGTGCAATCTCCTGGCTTTCTCACAGATCATAGTTTCACTAACGCTATCACCTGCCAGCTGTTTCTCATTCACCCACACCAGCAAAAGTTTTTCCACCTCTTCCAGCACTTGCGTCCTCTGCTTGCTTAATCTTGTTACACCTTTAGCAACATCAGCTCCTTTGATGGCGGCTTTGTTTTTTAAAATAGTAGAGATTGTTGACTTTGGCATCTTGTACTCCGAGGCCAGATCAGTCACACGAATGCCACGGTCATGCTTTTCCACAATCTCCTTCTTCACCTCAATGGTTATTTTCTTCCCAGCTTTGCTGGCACTTTCAGTGCTTCTCCGCACTTGCTTCTTTCCACCATGCTTGCGCTGCACATTTTTGTCACCTGCATTCCCAGCTGGCACAGCAAGTTCTGTATCCCCAGGTGGCCCAGATGGCCCAGCAAGTTCTGTATCCCCAGCTGGCACAGCAAGTTCTGCATCCCCAGGTGGCCCAGGTGGCCCAGCAAGCTCTGTATCCCCAGCTGGCACAGCAAGTTCTGCATCCCCAGGTGGCCCAGGTGGCACAGCATGTTCTGTATCCCCAGGTGGCACAGCAAGTTCTTCATCCCCAGGTGGCCCAGGTGGCCCAGCAAGCTCTGTATCCCCAGGTGGCACAGCAAGTTCTGCATCCCCAGGTGGCCCAGGTGGCACAGCATGTTCTGTATCCCCAGCTGGCACAGCAAGTTCTGCATCCCCAGGTGGCCCAGGTGGCCCAGCAAGCTCTGTATCCCCAGGTGGCCCAGGTGGCCCAGCAAGTTCTGTATCCCCAGCTGGCACAGCAAGCCCTGCATCCCCAGCTTCCACAGCAATTTCTGCATTCCCAGCTTGCAAATTGTCACCTGCATTGCTGCTCCGTACTCTCCTCTTTCCACCACGCTTCCTGGGAGCCATTTTGCAATCAGCTTCTCTGTGTCGTTGTCTGTGTCTCTCTCCACGAACGTTCGTGCAGGAAGGAAGTCGCAACCATGTGACGAACAGGAAATCCGTTCGTAGATAAAATGTCCGCGGCTCCGGGTCGTGCAGCGAGGCGGGGTTCGCAAATCCGAGCATTTTTACGAACTTTTTTGTTCGTGATGCGAGGGCGGAGTTCGTGAAGCGAGGCGGAGTTCGTGAAGCGAGGCGGAGTTCGTGAAGCGAGGCGTTTTTTACGAACATTGCCGTTCGTGCAGCGAGGCGGAGTTCGTGCAGCGGAGCACATTTTTTGTGAAATTTTTGGTCGTAATCCGAATTGGTCGTGAAGAGAGGCGTTCGTGAAGCGAGGTACCACTGTATTCTTCTTCTCTTCCTTCCTAGCACCTATCTCTTCCCACTTATGAGTATAACCATGTTGCTTGTATCATTAGAATTTATATTGTTTTATTTGTTCCTAGTACAATTTGATTACTTATTAGTAACCTATGACTATCACTAAGTGTTTTATCTTATGATTCTTTATGAATGTGTTTTATTTTATTTTTTAATTTTGCTTTATGTACACTGAGAGCATATGTACCAAAGACAAATTCTTTGTGTATCCAACCACACTTGGGCAATAAAGAATTCTATTCTGTTCCATTCCGTTCCATTCCATTCCATTGTATCCTATGTTATTCTGCTGATAAATTAGCATTATTCTGTCAATGCAAAAGTGCCATTAAACATAACCCACTCTGAAACCTAATCATTCAAATCTATAACAAGAAAGTAAGACATTTTTAGAGGCTATACAACAAGTCCATAGCACTGGAGTTTCTGCTTCTGAAACAAATGTTACAAATATTGCATTCTTCCAGTTTGGGAAAATATTCCCGTGTAAAATGACTCTCAATCTCAGGAGGGAGACAAAATTGTAAATATTTCATGTGAGCCAACTATGTTTTTCTCAGTTTCATTTTTATCTTTTTTAATTGCATGCTTTGAACCACCAGAAGCTATTCTTCACTTTGCTTTTTAAACATTTCACATGCTCGCCGAATGATTTATCATTCTGTAGTTGTGCTAAGAATATTTCCTTCCTTTCATCTTTCTCCATAAGTCACGACAGCCTATGAAGCCCCATAGAAATACAAAGCTTGATGAACAAATCCTGCAGTGAGTGTGACTGATATGGCAGAATGGTGGTGGTTCAGAGGAAACTGCCAAAACAAGAGAAGAATAAGGAAGAGGTATTAAAGAGTATTTTTTTACATTCTGCTTATAAGAATATATAAGAATATAAGAATAGCCTTGCTGGAACAGGCCACAGCCCATCCAGTCCAGCATTCTGTCTCACACAGTGGCTCACCATTTGCTTCAGGGTATTCCCAAGCAGATGTCTTCACCTGCTTATGATTCCCTGCAAATGGCATTGAGATATATCCTGCCTATCTCTCCAACCCGGAGGGTGTCCTTAGGCATCCCTAATGATAGCCATGGATACCCTTGTTCTCCATGAACTCGTCTAATCCTTTCTTAAAGGTGTCGAGGCTGACAGCTGTCACCACTTCTTCTGGCAGGGAGTTCCATAGACCTGCTTTTCTCTCTACCATCCAAACTGTAAACCTGTATGTTTTGAAAATATTGATTCGGAGGAACTGCTTGTGAATGGAAAGGGATTTCTTTTTCTAATATTGTAAACATGTTAAATTTTGAACCATTTTTGTAATACACACACCGTAAAAGTTCTTCTTGGTGTTTTCCCACAAGGGCAGATCCACTTTTTGTTTTTAATTAACTGAATATTAGTAGTTTAGTTAGGATAGTAATTGACTGACCAGCATGTAGCCCAAGCCTGACATAATTGTGGTCTGAGAAAAAGTCTCTGCCTTAAGTCCCTCTGTAAGCTTTTGTGTCTAAGGTGGGACTAGAACTCACAGTCTCCTGGTTTTTTAGCCTGGTGCTTAACTACTAGATCAAACTGGGTCTCCAATGTGCATTGGACAATGTGTGCTAATAATTCCAGAAAGAAATATTGTGTTCAAATACCATGATTCATTGTTATTTAATGTAGACTTCTGATAATGCCTTTCCTCCCCCCATTTAGGGTAGATTTCTTCAACGGAATGTTTATATTGTTCATTATTTTTCTGTTTCAGCATTTGCACCTCTGGAAGCATTGATAACATTACTTCTGCAATATGAACACACACAAACACACACACGCACACACTCACATTTCAGGTCTTCCAATTGAGTTCCTTGTTGCTCATTGTTTTTTGCAATGTTTTAGAAATCTTGAGTTAAGATTTTAAAACTCTTCGGACTGTGTTTGCTGTTTTATTCAAGCAAATGTGCAGCTTGTCATTGATAAAAGCATGAAAAAATGCATTGCAAAAAGAGGCTTACGCTTGCATGCAGTGGCTAATGTGAATAACAACAAGCGATGCATCCATATTTTTTCTGTTTCACAGTATTTTATATGGAATTTTCTTACTGATAGCTTTTAGCTAACTTATGGAATCACTTTCCCAGAACTTGATTGCTTGGCTTATTGGGCTAATATGTGTTGGTTGGCTTTGCATTTCTGCGTTTTAATCTGTTTATAGTTTAATTACATTTTTATAACTAGCTGCCATTTTTAAAAATGTGATATTCTTGTCACATTGTTTGTCTATTGATGGATGTTACTGCTAGCTGCTGTTCAACAAATCAGGAGGGAAGATATAGTATATCAATTGGAGGAACAAAAACTGAATGTTTATTGTATACACAGCATTGGACAGAGTTCATGAATAAAAGGAAGGAGCAATACAGGTAGTCCTCGATTTATGATCACAATCAAGCCCAACATTTATATTGCTAAGTGAGACATTTGTTAAGTGAGTTTCGCCCCATGTTACAACCTTTTTCTGACACATTTGTTAAGTGAATCACTGCAGTTGTTAAATTAGTAGCACAGTTGTTAAGTGAATCTGGATTCCCATAGACTTTGCTTGTCAGAAGATCGCAAAAGATGACCACATGATCCCAGGACATGTCGTAAATATGTGTCAGTTGCCAAGTAGCTGAATTTTGATCACATGACCATAGGGATGCTGCAATGGCCATACATTTGAAAAAAATGTTCACTTTTTCAGCAATGTTGTAACTTTGAACAGTCACTAAATGAACTGCTGTAAGTCGACCTACCTGTATAACCCATGAAGGCTAAAGACTAAGGTTAATCTTTCTAACTGAAGAGAGTTATGATTATGAGCAATGTAGATTTCTTACACTTTGCTTTACAGGGAGAAGAATTGTGCTTCTTCTGTTATATTCTTATTATTCTTTAATTTTATTTCTTTATTTTATTTATTTAATTTTTTATACTGCCCTACTCCCAAAGGACTCAGGCCGGTGTACAGCCAAAATAAAACACAGATATATAAAAGTTAAAAACAATTTTAAAAACTTATTAAATAATTTGGCCCATAATAAGATTAAAAACCAACAAACCCAATTAAGATTAAAATTCGTATTTATGCCAGCCCGGCCTGTTGAAAGAAAAGTTTTAAGAGCACGGCAGAAGGTGCGTAGGTCAGGGATAATTCGTAACTTCAGGAGCAATTCATACCAGAGGACAGGTGCTCCCATGGAGAAGGCTCTCCCCCTGGGTGTTGCCAGTCGACATTGTTTAGCCGACTCACCATGAGGAGACCCTCTCCATGGGAGCGTACTGGCCGGTGGGAGGCTCTCGGTGGCAGAAGGCAATCTCGTAGGTACCCAGGTATTAACAGAAGCAACTATAAATATTATTTAGCAGCTATAAATAATATTTTGAAGCGCTATAACTATGATGCCCAGTATTCAGAGTGAACTTTTATATAGGCAACCACCTTTTTTTCATGAGCATGACTAAACCCTAAAAGTGCATGGAACGCTGTTACCTTCCCACCAAAGTGGTTCCTATTTTTCTACTTGCATTTTCCTATTTGCAATCCGTTATGCAGTGCTAAGGATTCGAGCTACCAAACTGCCGGCCTTCTGATCGACAAGCTCAGTGTCTTAGACACTGAGTAACCGCAACCAACCAGAGCCTTCTCTGTGGTGGGGCCAGCCCTCTGGAACGACTTACCCCCTGAACTCCGCACCATCTCCGACCTCCGCCTCTTCCGCAAGTGTCTGAAGACACATCTATTCCATCTAGCCGGCCTAGCGTAACCTCCATTACTGACTATTAGACAGTTTTAAATTTGGGATTTTTAATTCGGTTTTTAGCGCAGGGTTTTATTAGAATAAGTTTTTTAAATTTTATATGTTTTGTATGTATTTTAACATTCCTGTGCGCCGCCCTGGGTCCATTTGGAGAAGGGCGGGGTATAAATTTAATAAAATAAAATAAAAAATAAATAAATAAAACACACGTGACCAGGGATATGTTTTCAGATAACTCTTCAGCTTTGAAATGGAGATGAGCACCACCTCTTAGAGTCAGGAATGACTAGCATATATGTGCGAGGAAAGGGAAATCTTTCAAGAGCATAAAATAACATGCATTCAGGACTGATCCCAGTCTTCATTTAAATAGAAAGCAAGAATGATTGACAAAACAAATCTGAATAATTTTGTCTAAGTTTTCACAACAAACTTACAAAAATGTAAAACCAATTCTCTTCTTCAAGCACTAAAATCTGAGTTTGAAAATAATAAGATAGACTTAATGGAATAGCAATAGCACTTAGACTTATATACCACTTCACAGTGCTTTACAGCCCTCTCTAAGTGGTTTACAGAGTCAGCATATTACCCCCAACAATCTGGGTCCTCTTTTTACCCACCTCGGAAGGACGGAAGTTTAAGTCAATCTTGAGCCTGGTGAGATTTGAACTGCCAAATTGCAGGCAGCCAGCAGGCAGCAGAAGTAGGCTGCAGTATACTGCATTCTAACCACTGTGCCACCATGGCTCTTAATGTTTGTCTCAAACAAATACACATCTGAAGGTAGATCTATTTAGATCCAAATTGTAAAAATACGCAATGGGTTAGCTCACTAAAAATGAGGACTGGGAGAAATCCTTAAGGTTTTTTAAAAAATAATAATAATAATAAACTTTAACAAAACAGAAATAATTTGCATAGTCTGAGGAGGTTAAATAAGGGAAAGAATATGGTTGATTGAATGCAGATTAATTAACTAAATATGGTTTGCTGTTTAGAGCCTCTGATCATTAGATTAGAGCAATCTTCTTCAGCTTGTTTCCTGAATGGCTTTTGGATTAGGGGAAGTTGAAGTCCAACACATCTGGAGGGCATGAGGTTGGACAAAGATGGATTAGAGAAAAGAACATTCTCTCCTCATTGTTGAGTATTATGTGTACTTTGATATCCAGATACCCAGAAGCAAATACAAAGAACACAAGGGGAGGCATCCAAATACAGCACACAAGTTCCTCTAAGCAAGTCTTCCTTTGTGTGGTGTTATGGGGAAAAATGCAACCAACAACAGTGGGGCGGATGAACAAGTTGTAGTAATCAATACAAACATTCCAAGATAATACAAAACATCAGGCTATTTGCCCATGGGCCAAAAATCTGTTAGCACAAGAAATTAGCATAACCTTTAAAAAATTTTTTAACGGGGCTTGTGCTAATGGAACTGCTTGATGAACTTGTGCAAATCTGTTTAATTGAGCTGACCTTCTTTAATCTGGATGAGCACATCATTTACATTCCTTTGATGTGTGTGTGCATGTGTGTGCGCGCACACACACGTGTATAATTTTACACATGCAATCCTTTGTCTGGAACAAAGCAGCCATCTCTAGCCTTATTTCTTTCTCTCTTTCTTTGTTGGATTGATTTCTATAGTTGCTCATTTCAACAAGCGAATCTTGATGGCATACCTTGTGAAATTAAAACAATTGTTGTTGTGGTGAGTTGCGAGGTCGTGTCCAACTCACTGTGATCCCTTGGACAACATTCCTGTCCTCTTTAACCCTTAGAGTCCATTTAAGCTCATGCTTACTGCTTCGGTGACTCCATCCAGCCACCTCATTCTCTGTTGTCCCTCCCTTCTTTTGCCCTCAATCTTTCCCAGCATCAGACTCTTCTCCAGTGAGTCCTTCCTTCTCATTAGGTGGCCAAAGTATTTGAGTTTCATCTTCAGGATCTGGACTTCTAAAGAGCAATCAGGGTTGATCTCCTCTAGGACTGACTGGCTTGATTGCCTTACAGTCCAAGGGACTAGCAGTTTTCTCCAATTCAAAGGCCTCAATTCTTTGGCGTTCACCTTTCTTATGATCCAATTTTAACAGCCATACATTGCAACTGGGAAAACCATAGCCTTGACTACACACACTTTTTAAAACAATTACAATGGTACAAAATAAATAAATATATATCGCTCCAAGTAAAACCCTTATTATGGATATTAATACAGCCAGGAAATGAAGTCCTTAACACATTTGGACTCAAGCACAATACTAAAAATCTCTGAGAAGTCCAGGAAGGTGTAATAAAATGTCTTCTTTGAATGTTGGGTTTTAATTTCCAGAGTCCTAGACACCATGAGAACCAATTTGTGAAAGACTGCAGCACTTACAAGCTTTCAACTACCTGTCTTCTGCAAAAGAAAAGGAATTTCTGATGCACACACTACAACTTATTCACCCATGCCTACAAATGCTATGATAGAAATAGATGTTAACGTTAATGCTACCGGATTTTCAACTTCGTGTCAAGCTTTTTATTGCTTCCTAAAATAATTTGGAAAACAACATAACTTGTTTGTCTCCTTCCATTGCCAGGAGTTAGCAAGATGTGCAGTAGAGATGGGCAGGTATACAATGAGGTGTCACGATTCAGTTATAATTTATAAAATTAAAGGAAACCATCTACGGAATAAACAGTTATATGTAATTTTGCTTAAGTGTGGTGGGGAAAAGTAAGGTCAGCATATGGCTGCTCTTTTGAATTGGATGCAGAACCTGAAAATAAAGTTAAAATATGCATTGAGCAGTAATTTCCTTAACCAGATGTTCTGTAGATGTTTGTGGACTACTGTATATCTACAGATGGTACCATGGCATTTTCTTCATATTTTAGCCTCAAATAACTTTAGTTTAACAGAAAGAAATCTAATGTAAATTAATGAATTAATATATTTTAAAATATTACAAATAGTAATGTAATTAATGCTTGAAACATTCATACATGTATGACAGCATCTTGAAAAGTTTTACAGGTACCACATTCTCAAAGTCTAACTTGAAGTTTCTTTGTCATATACTTTTAATGTTTGTTCTTAAGCTTTTCATTTTATGCCACTCAAGATGTATTAAATGGATGAAAGAATACATATCCAGCACATTGATCGATATGCAGAACTAATTTTTTTGGGGGGGGGGGAAGAATTAAAGATGGAAAGATATTGAAAACTGATTTAAATATTTCAGTTGAAGATATTCTTCATTTTTTATTAAATATGCCTGCACTCTGAAACTGTGTTCAGTATTTTGGCTATAAATCTATGCATCAGGGAATAAAACCCATTTAACTTAATGTGGTCTTACATACGAGTAAAATGTATTGAGATGAACATCTGCTAAAACTTTCTATTCCCCTTCAGCAATACTACAGCAAAGTTTCTGATCCATTTGATATGTTTGCATATTCAGAGTTTCCATTTGTTGCATAAAAGAATGCTGCTAACACTGGTGAATTTCATTTTCTTGTTTTAAGACCAATTTATCCATCCTTTTGAATTGTTCATAGTTTACAATATGCATGCAACCACAACTAAACTGTTCCTGATTTCACTTGAAGACATTTGGCTTCATAGGTGTGCTTGGATACCTAAAAGCTGATTAACATGGGATGATATTGCAAAAGGGGCAAAGCAAAATGCTTTGAGAAAAAAAATCTTTTTCTGCATATAAGATTAACCCCAAACCTGCGTGCTATCTATATGGTAGAACCCCCAAGCCATGTCTAACATGATTACGTTTTCTCTGTTGCAAATTTTTATTCACCAGAAATAAAGCATTTTTCCCAGGAAAGGGTATCATTTGTGGTACTCTTCGAACATTCAGACTTTGCATAATTTTTCTCTCTTTCCTCTCTTTCTCTCCCATGTAACATCAAAACAAATGGAGGTTTTCGCTACCCTTCTTCATAATTTCTTTTTTATTTTATGAACAAGAATAAAATGTAAAACAGAAAAAAACTTCCATCTAACACTAACAAAAAAGGAAAAATTGTGTACAATAAAGGAAATAAATGACCCAAATATCAAATAAATGTAACATTAAACATATAGAATCTACACCAGTTGGATAAAGAGAAACAAATAAGAAAAACTGGTAATTTATCCTCCCCTTTACATAACGGGTCTACAAACAGTTACAAGCTTTCGCACCCTGTTTTAACAAAAATCCTATATTAAATAAACTAATACTCCAGGTGAGGGGATTTCTATCTGATAATCAAATTGACCCAACATCTGATCATAGTATAGTAATAAAACAAATCAACAGGTTAACCCCAACCCTTCTTCATAATTTCATTTTTATCTTCCACAGAATCAAATCATGCAAATGACTTTAGTTTTGTTCCTGAGCCCACCCAAGGCTTAGCTATAAATTTTAAAAAGCTTTTGGAGAACAACAGATGTGCTCATTTGCTCCACTCTCCTCATTTATTTCACTCTTCCGTTGTGATTGGGAAGGGAAGGGATACTACTACTATTGGCTCATTTGCCTTTCCCTTGTTCCTGGCAGTGCTTAGAATGTGGCAGGTGGTTGCAATGCATTAGCTTGTTGTTCTGTGTTGTTATTGTTTGATTAAGCATTCCTATGGTCTTAACAATGTTAAATGGGTGACCTGCATATGTTAATTCTTGCAGGCTTTCCGAAAATAAATTCTTTTAGGAATCTCAGTAAAGCGAGCAGTAGGAAAAAAACCTACTCATGACTGGTGACTCTTGATCAATAGGAAAGAAGCAACGAGGGTAAAGAACAAGCTTGTGGCTCTTTCATTAAACAAGAGCCAATCCTGGTATGGGGTTTCAAACAGACACATGTTAGCAACTGGTCATCTAGCACCGTGATGGCGAACCTATGGCCTGCTTGCCAAAAGGGTCACCCAGAGCCATCTTTCCGGGCATGTCAGCTGTCACCTGTTGCTCTTCTGGGTTCTGATGCATACGTGCATGCTGATCAGCTGTTCTTGGCATGCACATGCGCACCAGAAACTGGAAGACCAGGTGACTGGCACGCATGTGCTTGCCGGAAACTGGAAGCTCAGCTTCCCGGCACATGCATGTGCAACTGGGAAACAGCTCTTCTAGTTTCCAGCACATCCCTTGAACGTGCTCTCATTTCAGCACTCTGAAATGGTTCACCAACACTGATCTAGCATGAGTACATAAGTAATACGTATGTAGTATCCTTTGTTCTACAATTCTTGCAAGGATCTTTCTGTGTAACAATTAAAAAGTTCTTCAGAGTGCAAGCAGATTTCTTTTTAACAAAGGGACTAAGGTCTGTATTGTTTTCTTTTAAATCTTTTCTTATTCATGAACAATCACAGAAAACAGAACAAATAATGATTTGACTCAGATTAACTGAGTGTGGACAACTATAACGTTTTTATCCAGATGGAAAAGACCAGGGATGCAGAGTGAGAGACAGAGCAGAATTATTGTTTATTATTAACAAAATTAATATACTGCTCATCTCATTATCTATATGACAATGAGTGGTTTACAAGTAAAATAAGCCAACTCAAAGAATTTATTTGCACTGGACATTTTTTAAAGCATCCTGTTTCTATGATTTTGGTAGTGGAGTTGTTCTAAACACATGACCAGGAGATTGTAGGGACTTCAAGGCCACTCATGTCTCACAGTCTTCTAGAACACAACTAAGCTGATTTTATGAACAAATTATGACTACTTAATTGCTTCAAAATTGTCTGTATTTAGAGCTGGCTAAATCCAGTTACTCAATTCTTTTTCTCCCTTTGTAATAGCACCAAGAGTGGCTGCATGCTTTGTAAGGAACACAGGGGATTAGGTTTTAGTATATTGGATGTAGGAGTAGCTTTGAAGGCCTGGACTGGGACCACTTCAGGTTCGTCAATAGCCCACAGCTGTCTCAACAACAGCTGGCAATCACAGACACTAGCACTGCATATATCCTTTGGAGTCTTAGAAGAGCCCTCCCAGAAGACCAGGAAAGGAGAACTCTCTGGCAGCCAGTAAAAAAAAAAAGGGGGGGCATCTGGGTTTGTGCAGAAGATGCTGCTGGCAGAGACAGCTGAAACACTGGGGTGAAATTTACAACTACACTGATGGCCAGTGGTTTGTCAACGCAAGGCTTTTTTTCTATAGCACATTTTCTGTAGGCCAGTGGTGGGATTCAAGTGGTGTAACAACCGGTTCGTGCTGCGTGAGCACAGTGCATTTGAAAACAGCTCAAAAATTACCTTCTACTGCAGCCCCGGTGAGTAAAACAGCTGAGTTGCGGCAATCCACTCTGCCCCACCTATCAGCTGGGCGCCAAACAAAGGGAATATAGATCTGTATAGTGCAGGGGTGGGCAGCTGTGCCCACCAGATCGTCGGAGAGAACCAGTTCACTCTTAGCTGATCAACGGAGCTACCGGTTTGCCCGAACCAGTCTGAACAGGCTGAATCCCACCCCTACTGTAGGCTTTGTGGTAGAATAGCAGCAGGGGACTTGTTGTTCCTTGTTCAGACAGCAGCAGCAATGGTAACAGTGACATATATGCCCCCAGATTGGCCTTTTAGTAATGGAATGACAATGCAGGTAGCCAGATGAGGTCTACTTCAGGTTTCTTCAAGATTATGGCTATCTGGAGCCAGCATGCCTTAGCAGCAGGACCTGGAGCGTACCAGTAAGTCCTGTGAAAGGACCAACCTACATCCTCTGATTTCCTGTAGTCCACTGGTGTCAAACTCATGGTGTCATATTGCCGTCACATTATGTTTTGTGAAGTTTTTCCCTTCATGGAACTGGGGTGGGCGTGGCCTGCACATGACGCATCCAACCCACGAGCCGCCAGTTTGACACTCCTGCTACGGTAGTCCACCTGAGCAGCAGCCATTTGGGCTGATGGGTTTTTAGACAGGAGGCATGGATAAGTTAACTGGAGTTAACTGAGGTATTACGTTTTGTTTTTCCTTGAATAGGAAAGGTGGATTGCAATGCTAATTTACTTATGCTCTACAGGAGTGTGGTTTTAAGATGGCACCCAATTACCTAGATGAAGATGGTATGAATGATATGTTGCAGGGTGGTCTACTGACCACAAGGGGGAGTAGGGTGTAGATAGAGACATACAGTTCTACTCTGTGTCCCCTCTTTGTCTAACACTCTGCCTGTGCTTTGTCAAATAGATTGTTAAGCTAACATTCCTCTCTTCTGCTATTATTTCCAGGCACACATGCACAAAGCAGATGCTCTTTGATTTTTCTTCTACTAGGATGCAGCAAGCTAGGTGCTTGGGTCTGCTTATTCCCATAAACTATTTCCTACAGATAGACTTCCTTTCTGTTGTGATTATAAAACCTGTTTCACCAATCCTTGGCCAGGTTAGAATCCATTCTCAGGAGCACACACAAACATGCAAAACATTTCAATCTAAAAAAAATGCTTCAGTTTGTATTTTATTCTGGATTATGATGGCTTTAACCAAGTGGTGGGCTTTAAAAATTTTTAGAACCTCTTCTGTAGGTGTGGCCTGCTTTGTGGGAGTGACTTGCCAGCCATGTGACTGGGTGGGAGTGGCTTGCCAGCCATGTGATTGAGTGGGAGTGGCTTGGCAATCATGTGACTGTGGGTGTGGCCAACTGGTAAAATGTGGTGAAACTCACTTAACAACGCTCTTGCTTAGCAACCAAAACGTTGGCTCAGAAACTTTGGCATTTGAAGCCAGAGCTGTCAAGTTACAAGACCCTTGTACCCCTAACCCTTTAGGAAAAAAAACTCCAGGGGTGTTCAAACTTGACAGCATTAAGACTTATGGACTTCAACTCCCAGAATTTCTCATCTCACTCTTCATCTTGATAATGTGTGGACGGGCAGGGGGAAGAGAGCTGGAACCGGTTCTAAATGGCACTGAAGATTTGTGGAACCTCTTCTATACAATACAATACAATAGCAGAGTTGGAAGGGACCTTGTAGGTCTTCTAGTCCAACCCCCTGCATGGGCAGGAACCTTATACCATTTCAGACAAATGGCTATCTAACATCTTCTTCAAGACTTCCAGGGTTGGGGCATTCACAACTTCTGGAGGCAAGCTGTTCCAGAGGTTAATTGTTCTAACTGTCAGGAAATTTCTCCTTAGTTCTAAGTTGCTTCTCTCCTTGATTAGTTTCCACCCATTGCTTCTTGTCCTGCCCCCAGGTGCCTTGGAGAATAGTTTGACTCCCTCTTCTTTGTGGCACCCTCTGAGATATCGGAATAATATTTATAGAAGAAGCTAAAACTGGCAGGAACCCACCCCTGACTTTACCAAACATCGGGGATTTTTAAAACTAGACTAAAAGACTATAACTTTGTTTTACTTGCATAACAATTTAGAATTAGTTGTTCAATAATGTGCTAAATGAATTATGTGAATCTCAAATTTGTTTTCAGAATTCAGCAAGGTATTATACTGAACAACCAGCAACACCACAAATACTAAGATTCAAAACCCTAAAAAATCTGATTCCTGGCAATTACTACCATTAGTAATGAGTCTGAACTCTTACAAATTACACATTGCAAGGACTCTAGTCTAGTGTTTGCATAGTTGTTAAAGTAACCATTCTGGTGCCAGATTCTAGGGTATAATGAAGGCTACCATTGGTTCAATTTTCACCAGCATATAGAAAAGAAAAGGTTCTTATTTTGACAGAAGTAGAAAGGAATGGCAATTCTCTCCAGACGTATTCTGAGCTTTTCACAAAGTTTAGTGAATCTGGATTCTGTTCTGGCTTAAACTGTGTAATATATAGGTTCGCAACCTTTCCTTCACCATGGTCCCCCTCATATATATATGGAATGTAAAGATTGCTAATGGATAAATTCAGTGAAATTTAATTTCACTATTTTTGGTGTCTTGAGCACCTCAAACATAAACATTTGTTTTTAAAACAACTATTATCTGGCTATTATCAGTTGCAATTGCACATGAAATATTAAATTGCTCAGAGGACTATGACACAGTAAAATCTTCTTTTATGTCTTGAAAACTAAGTTCGTAAGAGGCCTGTTGGAAATCTCTTTCATAGCGTAATCCCAGATAAAATACTCAGAAGTAAGACTGATTTTTTCCAAAGACCATACTCTCTAATGAGTCCACTATGCTCATAAATTTCTATGTTAGTTTTCACTTTTCATATTTTAAACAGAATCCTTCAAAATCCCCAGTTAATCATTTCATTGTTGAACTGGCATTTCCTAGACCAGCAGTTTGTAAGATGACTTTCTTCCTATTAAGGAGAACATTGACCAAATATGTAAATGTGGTTTTGAGGCCTAACTAGCTATTTCCATTCCATAAATGGATTGCTTCAGAAACCAAATGGACTTGTGAATGAAGTCTTCTGGATAGTTGCCTAATTTTAGGTCTGAAACATCAATTAAAAATGGTCACAGTCTGGAAATACAAGTCTTTTTAATGTCCCTGAAAGCTAATCTGCTATTGTAGTCATCTTGAGGCCTCAAAGAATTGTTAAAGAATAAGTTAATTCATTGTGGTTTTGGTTATTGGGAGCATACTATTATAAACAAGTGAAGGCTATTGATGCAACATTTTCCACACACACACCGAACACCAAACTTTTAACTCTGTATATCCAATTTGTTTTTATATTTCACTAAGCCAAGGAAACAAATGGCAGAAATCAAAAGCTTAAATATTAAAAAAAATGTGTTGCTTTCCTTTCCTCATTTATGAATTAGAATTGCGTAAGAAGAAGCACCAATGCAACCCCATTGGTTCTTTTCATTTGTTGGTTCTGCACCCAACAAGAGAGACACAGACTTCAGAGGATAATCAGAACTGCAGAAAAAAGTGCTAAGCTGCCTTCCATTGAGGACCTCTATACTGCACGAGTCAAAAAGAGGACCATGAAAATGTTTACAGACACCTCGCATCCTGGACATAAATTGTTTCAACTCCTACCCTCAAAACGACGGTATAGAGCACTGCACACCAAGACAACTAGACACAAGAACAGTTTTTTCCCTGCATGCCATCACTCTGCTAAACAAATAATTCCCTCACCACTGTGAAACCATTCACTAAGGCTGCATTACTATTACTATTAGTCTTCTCATCGTTCGTATCACCCATCTCCTCCCACTTATGAATGCATGACTGTAACTTTGTTGCTTGTATCCTTACGATTTGTGATATTGATTGTTTCCTGATTGCTTATTTGTACCCTATAACTATCATTAAGTGTTGTACCTTATGATTCTTGACGAATGTATCTTGTCTTTTTATGTACACTGAGAGCCTATGCCCCAAAGACAAATTCCTTGTGTGTCCAATCACACTTGGCCAATAAATTATTCTATTCTATTCTATTCTATTCTATTCTATTCTATTCTATTCTATTCTATTCTATTCTATTCTATCCTCATTGCTCAATGTGTTGGAAGTAGTAAGGAAAAAGCATAGGTTTTCATTTATACAGACAGACTAACATGAACAAATTTGTAGTCCTTTCAACAGTGAATGGGTTAACAGAGAGATGACATCTACATGGGAAATTATAAGAGTTTACTCTTATAAGGTCTATATAAGACTTTAAAGTACTGGCTCTGACAAATTACTTAAAGACATTGTATAGCTCTCATACTATAAAAATATGCAGCTGTGTCTTTCAAATTAGTATAACAAGGATAAATAGAAATGTAAAGAACAGGTAAACTGTCGGAAGAACTATGAAAGGAAAAATGATTTGTTTAAAAAAGAAGATACATTGCCCAAATGAAAAATATCAAATAGGGTTTAACAAACCAAACGCAGATTTGAAATAAGCCAAGCCAAGAAAGAATTTAAAGGCTATAGCCATTAAGTAATAATAGGGATGTCATTTCAAACAGGAAATTTGCTTGAGAGTGAACAGATTTAAAGATTCTGGATAATTTATTTCCAACAGTTTTCATTAAAGGTACTGTGGAGAAACTCAGACCTGATCAACTGTTTGGAAATAAAAAAAATCTGTAGAAATACAACCAGAAAAGAAAAGAACAAAACTTGTCATTTAAAAAAAATATATATTTATTACATTTATACGTTTTGGTTTCATTCAAACTTTTAGCTCATTTTTAATAGTAATTTCATTTATGTAGTTTTTCTCATCTTAGAGCCAATTTTTAAATAATAATAATAATAATAATAATAATAATAATAATAATAATAATAATAATAATAATAATAATAATAATTTTAATTTATTGACCGCTCCTCTCCCCATAGGGACTCGGAGCGGTGCACAGGGAAAACTAAAACAATAAATATACAAACACATTAAAAAACAAATTAAACATATACCTGTGCTAAAATACCCCATTGACATACTAAAATTCCCAGTTAAAACAACTAAAACCCCATAGAGAGAGACTACCCTAGGCCGGCCAAGCAGAAAAGATGTGTTTTTAGTTTTAGACGGAAGGAGCGGAAGTCCGTGGTCGTTCTAATGTCGGGGGGAAGGTCGTTCCAGAGGGCTGGGCCCGCCACAGAGAGAGCCCTTCCCCTGGGCGTCGCCCGCTGACAGAGTCTAGCGGACGGCACCCGGAGAAGTCCCTCTCTGTGGGAGCGAATTGGCCGTGAGGATGTATGAGGCAGGATCCGATCCCGCAGATAGCTAGCTAAATGGGAGATAGGATCATTGATTATTTATTTATTCATAAAATTATATAATGTTTTGGATGAATAAGTGCTACATCTAACACACACTTTTTAAATAAATAATACATGTTTCTTTTACTTTTATCAATGAGATTAGTCTCCTCAATTCTTTCTCAAAATTTAAAAGATTATTTATGATTTTGATATGAAAATGAAAAGGTTAATTAGAATGGAATTAGAACCCTTATTTAGAAATGACTTCAAGACATAAATTAGTATGAATAATAATAAATACAAACAAATTATATAGACTGATTTATGGTTAAGGCACCAGCCTGGAAGCCAAGAAATTGTGAGTTTTAGTTCCACTTTAACCCCTGAAATCCAGCCAGTCACTCATCTAATATCATCATAAAGGATATAGCAATGCATGGTGTTCAAGACTGATAGGACATTTTATGGGCTAGAAAACAGGTAAAGAGAATCTTAAGAGCTAAAACTGTTCTTTACTTGATATAGTTTCCCTCAGGATTGTCTACTGCACTATTTTTGTCACATTGGTGGAAATCCTTCTCTTCCTTCCTTGCTTGCACGTCCTTGGCTCTATAACACAGAAAGGATTTGGCTTCCTTGTCTGTTAACAGAGAATAAGGAACTGGAACAGACTTTCTGAACTTCCTTGTAGTATGTTTCCAACAGTCTGCCCTATGGCTAACCTTTATGTCTGAAGCTTTTAGTATGCCTAACTCTCTTTCTGGCAAATCTCTTGGTTAAAAAGCATGGTCAGGTGGCTTCCTGACTGGAACTGATGTTGTTAATTGGACACACAGAACAGAAATGAGTTTTCAGGATGATTTCATTCCACTTTTGCCCTGTATTCGATCTGTATACCCCTGGCCTCCAGAAGCATTGTTCTTCTGAGAGTAAAACATCCTTACTTACCTATGAAAAGGTTATTTGCAGCTGGTTGGAGATGCAGCCCAAAGGTTTCTTTTGGGCATCTCCTGAGAGCCAAGGATTTCAGTGTGTGATTGTGTTGCATTCTGAAGAAATACAGCGTGCTGCTATTCAAAGTCAATTTATTCCAACATAGACCTGTTTCTTTCCTTACTAGGAATGATAGAAACAAGCACTCAAAATCCACTTGTAATCTTTCCCCTTCTGGTTAGTATCTGGATTCCACTCATTTTAAGTGCTTTTATTTCATCTTAAGATTTGGTCATTGTTCTTCATCTTTCGGATAGAAGCCAAACCGATGAGACCCTTGCACACAGTGAAACAAGGCAAACATTAGTTTAAGCAACAACTGTTTTGTAAGATGAAGTTTTGGTGCAACCATTCTGTATCTTATTCAACAGATTGTGGCTCAGTGGCTAAGATGCTGAGCTTGTTGATCAGAAAGGTCGGCAGTTTGGTGGTTTGAATCTCTAGTGCCACATAACGGAGTGAACTCCTATTACTTATCCCAGCTTCTGCCAACCTAGCAGTCCGAAAGCATGTCAAAATGCAAGTAGAAAAATAGGAACCACCTTTGGTGGAAAGGTAACAGTTTTCCATGCACCTTCAGCATTTAGTCATTCCAGCCACAGGACCACGGAGATGTCTTTGGACAGCGCTGGCTCTTCGGTTTTGAAACTGAGATGAGCACCGCCCCCTAGGGTTGAGAACAACATATGTATGAGTGGAACCTTTACCTTTACTTAATGTAGTTAGTTTTCCTTCAAGTCAGGGGTGTCAAACTTGCAGCCTGCAGGCTGGATGTGTCACATGTTGGCCCTGCCCCCACCAAAGGGGGAAAACTTCCTGATCTGTCATGTGACACCACCATGACAACTCCAGTTTGACACCCCTGCTCCAAGTATTCCATGCCAGGAAGTTTAGGTTCCTGTAAGCATTCAATTTTAGTTCCTGTTAAGAAAAATGCTTTCAAGAGGCTTACTTATCTGAAAGATCTCATTTCTCTTCCCAATGCTCTTTTTACATCTAACAATTTGTGTCCACTTACACATTACCTGAAAAAAATGACATAGGATTATACTTTTGCTAAATAAGGGAAGTATAATACAGGTGATGAAAGGAAGGAAAGATGATGTGTCAAAAACTTAGGTATTTTGCAGAATTAACCTTGCTGGACAATTTCAGTTTCAAATTTCCCTTCTGTCTCTTTTCATTTTACCTGCCTTCGGGCAGGACTTTTTTCAGGCAAAAATACTTTCAATCAAGGTTTATCACCTCTGAACATGTAACCAAATCAACATTGTGATGTTCTCCAAGAGGGAAAAAAGACCAAGGGCAGATCCATAGTTTCTGCTTGACCCATCACTAGTACTGTCTAGCCATTTATCAATGTTTGAGTACAGAAACACTTTCTCCTATCCAGCCCATTGCAGATGCATGCCTACCAGTGGTGGGTTCCTACCGGATTGGAATGGTTCAGCCAAGCTGGTAGTAGTTTGGCAGCCTGGGTTGCTGAAACTGGCAGCGACCCAGGCTTGCCACGCCCCCAAACTGCTTCTCCGGGCAGTGCAGTAGGCGCCGCCATTTTGTTTTTCACTTCTGCACATGTGCAGAACAATTGTTAACATTAAATGTGTGCACGCACAAGCAAACCGGTAGGAGTGCCTGCTGAAACCCACTCCTGATGCCCACCCATGTTTTCCCGATTCAATGAAAAATTGTTGCTTTCTCACCTGAACTGAACTTCAGCAGGGTGTCAAACTCAAGGCTTGTAGGCTGGTTCCAACCCATGGGGTGCTTAGATCTGACCTGTGGTGGCTCTGCCAGTAACAACAGAGCTTGGGAAAGCCTGTTTTTGACTGTGTCGGCCTCCTGCAACCCTCTGCTGCAGCATCCATGTATGCAAATATCTGAGAAAAGAAATGATTGGCTGAGGAATGAGTGAGAAAGGAACAATCCCTAAAAGAGAAGGCAGACCCTGCTAGATTGTCTATGTAAAAGTCAGCCAACAATGCTTCCTTTCCTTGCTGGATGCAAAGGACAAGTCAAGAAGGAACAATGAGATATTGCAATGGTCTTAGCATCAGCTTAGCTGTGTTGCCAATCCAACTTCAATTCAGAGTGGAATTTTTGAAATTGCTTCAGAAACAGCTAGGATCGCTATGGGAAACAAGCTGTCGGCTCTGAAGCTCCTTTGGGAGCATCTTCAGGCCTGCAGAAAGACCGGGTGGAGCTGTGGGAATGTGAGGGGAGAGTTAGAGATATCTGGAGGATGTCTAGTCAAAATAGCATTCTTTCCCCTGGGAACCAAGGATGCTACTCTGCTAGGCGTTGGAAAGGCATGGACAGAAGCCAGCCGGAGTTGGGACTGCAACCCGATTGGACAATATGATGAAGGTGTAACCTGGAGGCAAGAACTTTGGGTTTTGATTTGCATGGGGAAAACCCTGGGTCCTTCAGAGTCGGGTTTTCACCAGCTGTGCCAATATGATATCCCAAATGCAATTACTGCTTTGAAGAAGCTCTAGGCCTCAGAGTTTTGATTGCTTTGGGGTTGTTACTTGGAACCTTGACACAAGCAGCTTAGGCTACATTGTGGGATGACTGAAATGAACTAGGTCCATGATGGCGAAACTATGGCATGGGTGCCACAGGTAGCATGTGGAGCCATTTCTGAGGGCACGCGAGGCGTGGCCCTGTCAGCTCCAGCACACATAAACATGCTGGCCAGCTGATTTTTGGCCTTGATTTTTGGCCCGATTTTGCCCCCCCCCCTGAAGCCTCCAGAGGGAAAAAAATGGCCCAACGGGCAACCTGAAAGTCCATTCCTGAAATTCCAGTTTGTGTGTTGGGCCTTTTTTTTTGCCCTCTCCAGGCTCCCAAAAAGCCGTGTGCACATGCGCGGGGCAGCAGAGGGTGTCATGCGTGCATGCTTAGGGGACACGGCATGGGAGGCATTGAATTATGGGTGTGAGCACATGAGCGTGCACAACAGCGCGAGCGTGTGTGCTTTTGGCACCCAAGGCGAAAAAGGTTCGCCATCACTGAACTAGGTAATGTAGTTTCTTCCTTTCTCCTCTCCATTATTCTGCTTGTCCCAGATAGGGAAGGCAAATAGGCAATGACAGGAAAAAAAAAAAAAGCAACTGAGCCAGAAGGCTTCAGCGATTGATGCCAGATCTCATCTCTGCATCTTGTACAGGAACTAGATACATATTTTCAGTCCAACTTTTTAATACCAAGCCATCTGGAGATGGCTCCCATAACTATAGTCAATGTCAGACGTGCTAACCATTTTTGGGACCTTGTTAAATGATTGGATCCACAATTTCCCCCCTACTGTATTTATATTTAAATCACCCATTCCGCTCTCCAGGGAAAAACAGTTGGCCCTTATAATGTGGAGGTTTATAGAAATGAAAACATGCTTGATCATTTAGTGCTTGAGGATATAAACTGGCCTAGTTTTGGAGATTCTTTTATGTTTATTTGTGGTCTTCTTTCTTATTTTATTTATTTATTTATTTATTTGTAAAAGTTTATATGACCAACTAACTCACTCTCAGTCACTCCAGGAAGTCTACAAAGAAAAAAAAATCAATATTAAAACAATAAAAAACAATACTCTCCCCTGTCCCCCACTATCCCATGGCAACAACAATCAGCCTACAAAATAAACCAATTGATCGCCTCCATCTGACTCCGGGATCCCCAGAACTGTTGACAAAATGATGTTTCAACGTCTTGCAGAAGAGTGTCAAAGTGGAGCTAGGTAATTGCCTGGCACCTGGACACAAGTCCTTGTAGTTTTCTTGCAAGATTTTGAAAACATTTTCCAATTGCTTGTTCCCTAGGGCTAAATGAGAGTCATTGGTTCAAAATTACCCAGTTAACTTTGTGTCTAAAACAGGACTAGAACTCAAGTCTTCCCGTTTCTTGCCTAATGCCTTAACCACTATACCAAACTGGGTCTCTTACTATACTTATCAACTAACTATACTGTCTTCTGACTAGAAAAGAACATGAACATTATATCCAGGGCAATTATTCTTCAATATAAAATTAATCCTATCTTAACTGCACTGAAGAACATCAATGGGATTAATTTTTAACCCATATGACTAATGATTCTCCCTTGTTCTCTCCTTTGATGCTATGCTTGTTTCTATACAAAGGCATATAATATGAGTTCTGATTAAGCTAATGAAAGGTTCTTTCCTAGATTTGCAAATTTTCATATTCCCAGAACTGTACTTGTTTATGATAGACATTTTTTTGTAGCTGTGGCCAGCTTTCTACTGCTATTGTTTTGCCTTTTTTGGTGTTTCTGTTGTGAAAGATCAGCTTGCCATCAGTTCCTTCTCTCATCATTGAATCTGTGTTTTAATTTAATAGTGTCTTCTCTTTTTGAACATTTCAAAACAAATTTCCTGTTGTTTATGGATGGTCTATGAGAAGAGTATGGTTTCTCAAAGAGCTCAACAGTACTCAGAATTGGGATGAAATGGAACTCTTCACTCCCCCATTTGTGTGGGTATGAGATGAAAGTGGCCACCACATTTTCCAGACTTATTGTACAAAGAAAGTATGGCTTAACAAGAAGCTGACAGAACATACAAAGATCCAGGTTTATAGAGCCTATGTCCTGAGCACACTCTTGTACTGCAGTGAGTCTTGGACCCTTTACGCATGGCAGGAAAGAAAGCTAAACATCTTTCATATGCGCTGTCTCCAATGTATTCTTGGCATCACCTGGCATGACAAAGTTCCAAATGGCACCGTCTTGGAACATACTGGAATTTCTAGCATGTACACACTATTGAAACAGTGACATCTACACTGGCTTGGGCATGTCATGAGAATGGCCGATGGTCGGATTCCGAAAAATCTCCTGTATGGAGAACTAGTGCAGAGAAAGTGCCTCAGAGGGAGACAACAGCTGAGATATAAGGATATCTGCAAGAGGGATCTAAAGGCCTTGGGAATGGACATTAACAGCTGGGAACCTTTGACCTCTGATCATTCAACTTGGAGGCTAAAGACACAGCATGGCCTTCTCCAATTCGAAGAGACACTTGTTTCACAGGCTGAGACAAATAGTCAGTCCTAGAACCAGGGAAATCTGGGGGCTGGGCAGGGGACAGAATGTATCTGTCCTCGGTGTGGGAGGGATTGCCTCTCATGAATGGGACTTTTTAGCCACGCCAGATGCTGCATTAGTACCTCTTTCCAGAGCATGATACCATAGTCTTTTGAGACTGAAGGATGCCAACAGTATGGCATGAATCCTTCACAGCGGCTTGACGAAAGTTCTGGGCTCCAGGGCAAATTCTCAGATGACGATTTCCAACCGCGAGAAAGTGTGTGTGTTGAGCTGCTACCTAGACTGGAACAACTGAGGACCAGCAGGAGAATAGGAAGAAAAATATTATATGGCCAGCTTCTCCCAGTTAGAATACAGTTCACATGCAGTCCAGGACTATTCACAAACCACAATGAAAAAAAATTAAAATGATGATGTAATGAGGTGATCAAAGCTCCCTCTGGTTTTGATTGCCATCTTGAATTATTACTATTGGCCCCATGAATACCTCTAATAGGCATGGTGTACTTCCGATTCTTTTTTTAAGGTATACTTGGGCTGCAGATATCCAGATGCCCCTGAACAGAAAACCAACACTTTTTGTATATATGTCCTATATTCATCATTTTCTGGCTCAGATATGGTAAGCTTACTTTTGTTCACGTATTCCATTCCCAATAGGAAAAAGGAGAAGAGTTAAAAAAAAGGGACAAAATATTTGCTTGGGGAGTCACCAAGGCAAGGGTTTTACTTCTAGCAGTTCTGAAGCCAACAGATGTTGTTCAACACTGATTTGTTAACAACCCATACAAATAATTTACTATGAAGAAAGCCACTCAGTATCAGATACATCAGTGGTAGTCAACCTGGTCCCTACCGCCCTACTAATGGGCATTAGGGAGGGGTGGGGGGTGGCGATTATGGTTAGGGAAGGTCTTGAGCCAAAGGAGACCACGATCCCTCAGACGACCGGGTGCGAGTCCCTCCTTGTGAAGTGGGGCCTTGGGAGGCAGTTGGGCGTGTTAGTTGTATACCTGGCTCCTCGCTATGCAACAACAGCCCTGCCCGAGCTCCTAGAGGTGATAGCCGAGGCTGCGGTTGAGACCCCCAGACTTTTAGTCATGGGGGACTTTAACCTGCCGTCGGCAGGCGAAACCTCTGGTGCAGCTCGGGAGTTCATGGCTTCCATGACAGCCATGGACCTGACCCAGGTAGTTTTAGGCCCTACTCACGAGGGCGGACACACCCTGGATCTCATCTTCGTCTCGGGACAGTGGAGTAGTGATCTGGGAATAGGGGATTTAGTCATCACACCCCTGTCATGGACAGATCACGCTCTCCTTCGGCTCGACTTTCCGATCGCTGCACCTCACTGCGGGGAGGCAGAACCGGACATTCCTATATGGTTCCGCCCCAGGCTCCTGATGGACCCGATAAGGTTCCAGAGGGAGCTTGGGCCAATTCCTGTGGACTTGCCCCGCGACTCGACTGAGGACCTAGTGGCTGCATGGTTAAGTGTGGCCACGGGGGCCTTGGACCGAGTTGCGCCCTTGCGGCCTCTCTTGCGGCGACGAACCACCTGGGCTCCTTGGTTTACCGAGGGGCTTAGGGAGATGAAGCGCCACAAGAGACGCCTAGAGAGCAGATGGAGATCTTCTCACTCCGAAGCCGACCGAACACTAGTGAGAGACCATATTAGGACTTACTTAGTGGCGATAAAAGTGGCCAAACGTGAGTATTGCGCCACTCTTATTGCATCCGCAGATAACCGCCCTGCCGCCCTGTTTGGGGTGACCCGCTCCCTCCTTCAACAGAGGCCGCGGGAAGCCCCTTTACAGGGTCGAGCAGAGGAATTTGGGATTTATCTGCAGGAGAAAATCACTCGGATTCGGAACGAGCTACCCTCCATCGACAGTGGTCCAGTGGAGCAGGCCGAGGCTGTTCTTGTGACACCATCCTGGGAGGAGTTTGATTTTGTTACCACCGAGGATATGGACAAGTTGTCAAAGAGACTTAGGGCTACCACATGTTTATTGGACCCGTGTCCCTCCTGGCTTGTACTGGCATCCTGGGAGACGACACGAGGCTGGCTCCAGGGCATTGTCAACGCATCTTTGAGTGAGGGGTCCTTGCCTGCCATCCTGAAAGAGGCGGTGGTGAGGCCCCTCCTCAAGAAGCCGTCCCTGGATCCAGCATTATTAGAGAACTATCGTCCCGTCTCCAACCTCCACTTTTTAGTGAAGATTGTTGAGAGTGTGGTGGCCCAACAGTTTCCGCGACACTTGGAGGAAGTTGATTATCTAGACCCGCGCCAGTCCGGCTTCCGACCCGGGCACAGCACCGAGACGGCATTGGTCGCATTGGTTGATGATCTCTGGAGGGCGCGGGATAGAGGATATTCCTCTATCCTAGTCCTATTAGACCTCTCAGCGGCTTTTGATACCATCGACCATGGTATCCTATTGCACCGACTGGGGAGGTTGGGGTTGGGAGGCACCGTTCTGCGGTGGTTCTCATCCTACCTCTCTGGTCGGTCGCAATATGTGTTGGCAGGGGGGCAGAGGTCGGCCTCGAGGTCCCACATATGTGGGGTTCCTCAGGGGTCGGTCCTCTCGCCCTTACTGTTCAACACATATATGAAGCCGCTGGGTGAGATCATCCGTGGTTTTGGGGTGGGATATCATCTGTACGCTGATGATACTCAGTTGTACGTATCCACCCCAGACCACCCCAACGATGCCGTCGAGGTTATGTCCCGGTGTTTGGAGGCCGTACGGATCTGGATGGGTGGTAACAAACTCAGGCTCAACCCGTCCAAGACTGAGTGGCTGTGGCTTCCGGCGCCCCGGTTCAGCCAGATTATTCCAACTCTGGCCATTGGGGGCGAAACACCGGCCCCCGTGGAGAGGGCGCGCAATTTGGGTGTCCTCCTGGATTCCCGGCTGTCTATGGAAGATCATGTGGCAGCCGTGGCCAGGGGGTCATTCCATCAGGTATGCCTGATGCGCCAATTGCGCCCCTTACTGGACCGGGGTGCCTTACGCACAGTCACTCAAGCACTCGTCACCTCTCGACTTGACTACTGTAATGCTCTCTACATGGGGCTTCCCTTGAGGTGCACCCGAAAGCTGCAGCTAGTCCAGAACGCAGCCGCGCGGGTGATTACGGGAGCGCCTAGACACTCCCACATAACACCTATCCTGCGCGAGCTGCACTGGCTCCCTGTGGTCTTTCGGGTGCGCTTCAAGGTTTTAACGACCATCTTTAAAGCGCTCCATGGCTCGGGGCCTAGTTATATGCGAGACCGCCTCCTGCCCCATACATCCCTCAGACCGATACGCTCCCACAGAGAGGGCCTCCTCAGGGTGCCGTCGGCTGGACAATGCCGACTGGCGACACCCAGGGGAAGAGCCTTCTCTGTGGCGGGCCCTGCCCTTTGGAACGACCTACCCCCTGAACTCCGCACCATCTCTGACCTCCGCCTCTTCCGCAAGTGTCTGAAGACACACCTATTCCATCTAGCCGGCCTAGCATAACCCCCATTACTGACTCTTAGATAGTTTTAAATTTGGGTTTTTTAAATTCGGTTTTTAGCGCAGGGTCTATTAGAATAAGTTTTTTAAAATTTTATATGTTTTATATGTGTTTTAACATCCCTGTGCGCCGCCCTGGGTCCGTTTGGAGAAGGGCGGGGTATAAATTTAATAAAATAAAAATAAAATAAAATAAATTCCAGCTTTCATGGTGGGTGGTAGGGGTTTTGTCCAATACTGAAGCACTTTCCTTTTTTTAATTTAATTGACTTCCCTACATTATAAATCACCATTTATAACAGGTGGGCGGTTAGAAAATTTTACTACTAACAGAGATACAAAAGTGGGCAATAGTTATAAAAAGGTTGACTACCCCAAGTTACATCTTTAAAACTAAAAGTACGCCAGTCAGGTTTGAGATCTAATGTTTTCTTTATTCATATTAATAGCTGATAACCCGGCATTGCCCGGGTATTTATTTATAGGGGGGAAATGTCTGGACCAAACGTAATTTCTAATGTTGGATTTTCCCCCTTCTCAGAGGGAGCCCCCTTGTGGAGTACTGTGAAGCCGTTACCATGGCAACTCCACTGTGCTGTACAGTAGAATCCATTTTAAAGCAATACAGTAGAAGCCTTTTAAGGCATAACAGGATGTATCTTAACAGCCCCCCCCCCCCGAGGAATGTTAGGGGTGTCTTTCCCCCACAGTATCTTTTTCCTGAGAGTAAGTCAGCTGTGTACCAAGCTTGGTTGAAATTACTTGAGGCGTTCGAGAGTTATGAGGGAACATACAGACACATACAAACACAAACGTACACACACAGCCATTTAGATGATAGATAGATAGATAGATAGATAGATAGATAGATAGATAGATAGATAGATAGATAGATAGATAGATAGATAGATAGATAATGAATTCATGAATTCTATGACCTATACTCATATAATAATTTTAGTATTTTATATTTATGCATTTATGTCTTAAGGATGGATGGATAGATGTATTTGGAGACCAGGGCAGTTTTGCACATGCTGAATCGTAATTCCATGCTATCCACTGTTCCTATGCATCTGCGTTTTAAAATTACATTTTTATTTGCAATTTCCACTAAGACAATAAACCTAACTTAACCCCTAACAAAACTTTGATCTGGGAAGACAATCATCTCTAGGGATAAAATGTGATTATATTTCCACACACAATATTGTGTTTCTCTTGGCATCAAGTTAGTAGATCTGTAAAATCAAGGATTTTTGCCTTGGGATTTGCATAACTTGCCTAATGGGTATAAACATAGACCACCAGGGATAATTTATTTTACAAGAAATCCTTAGAGGATGGAAAGCCACAAAATGGAAGGGCTGTTTAAAAATATGCTCCAGAACATATTAATTTTCCAGTTCTGATTCTGGCTTTATTAAATATTTTGTATTCATGACAGTGTTTGCAATCAATGCTTTATGAATGGGGAAGGAGGCTTGATCCAAACATTGAACATTGAGATGTTTTTTTTCATTAAAAATACTTTTTAGTACAAAGGAAATTAAAAAAAAATACTACAGTCATCTGAAACGTTGATCTTTTATAACTATATCCAGTTCAATAATGCAGAGTCTTAGCATTTCTGGAAAAATAGGTAACCTTAATTTCCCCCAGATTTAATAGTTCGATAAATTTTGTGTTAGGTGTGCGTTGCGTTAGCTTATTTTAATCATTTAACATCAGAAACACAATTGTTTTGAATGGCTTTGGAATAAAACTCTCTAAAGACTTATCAAGTACCTACAACAAGAGTTAGCAATTTTGATAGAAATGCCTCCCTCCCTCAATGTTTCCCCAAGTTCACGAGACCAGCAAACTGGAATTTTTAATATCTCATACCTGACATCACATGTTTTCCCCAAAGATCTTAGAAAACAAAAATCTGGCTTTAACCATCAATTTGATTGCATGGTTGACTTCTGTAATCACTTTTTTGAGTGTTTGTGAATCTTCTTGGCTACTATTTCTATATTATTGATGTTGTTTTTAATTCTGATTGTCTTTTCATTTTTTATTCTATTTTAATTGTGAGCCACCCATAATCATGTGTATGGGAGAGGCGGCCAATAAATTTACCAAATAAATGAATAAAATCTCTTGCCAAGATGCCAATTCTTACATGATTTTCTTTCTTTTTTAAAAAAAATGCAATTGTTTTTTTTTAATGTACTTTGTCAAGGCACAGATATTATCTAGGCCTAATGCAGAAGCTGGCATGGTATTGTTAGACCCTCATCTATTTCAATTTTATTGTTCAATCACTAAGTTGTGTCTGACTCTTTACAACCCCATGTGCAATAGAACACCAGGTCCCCTTTCTTCGGCTTAATATTTCAATGTATTTCTTTAATATGTAAAATTCATGACTTTGGCTAGCTAGCAACAATTAGAGCAGCATAAAAAACATAGAATAACAAAAGCAAAAGCACCCATGTAATCAGCAGCTGAAGTACCCAAAAACACCAACACAAATTAGTACAACAATTTCACAGACCTTGAGCACATATCTGATCCCCAATCTGGCTAACAAAGCCAGGTCTTTAAGGCTTAAGTAAAGGTAAAGGTTCTCCTTGCACATATGTGCTAGTCATTCCCAACTCTAGGGAGTGGTACTCATCTCCGTTTCAAAGCCGAAGAGCCAGCACTGTCCAAAGACGTCTCTGTGGTCATGTATTATTTTCCCACCAAAAGGTGGTTCCTATTTTTCTACTTGCATTTTTACGTGCTTTCGAACTGCTAGGTTGGCAGAAGCTGGGACAAGTAATGGGAACTTACTCCAGTACCCGGTGCTAGGGATTCGAACCGCCGAACTGCCGACCTTCTGATTGACAAGCTCAGCATCTTAGCCACTGAGCCACCGTGTCCCTTTAAGGCTTAGCAGAAGCCAATCTAATCTTTGGAGGAAAGATGTGGACAAAGGACATATATAATCCATTTATCCAGTCTCTAAAAGGTTGTTTATTATTCACCCTGTTTGCAAAGCTCTTGCCAAGTTTTTGTAGCATCAAGTAGAGCCAGGTAAACAGAACTTAATAAAACTGACATTCTATGTCTCCTGTTAGCTAGATCTTGCTTAGTTTGAGTTACCCATACTCCAATCTTTGCCAATACAAACAAATGTTTCAACCACTCATCATGTTTAGTGAGAAACTAGGATTCCACCAGCAAGACATCTTGTATATTACCTAGAATAGTCTGACTTCTATGCTGTGAGTCTGTCATAGTCCTAATAGTAGAGATAATAACTATGAATTTATTAAATCCTAAATAGCTTTTGGCTTTCCTCAGAGTCTGTCATAATAAGCTAGAAATATCCACTCATTAATAGTTATAAAATAGTTCTTGCTATTTAATATAAAGCCAACTTTATGTTAGTTCCTAGAATCACTTCCTAAATCATTTTGGGAATGACTGTAAGCTTTTCTTGAGACTAATAACTCTTTGAAAGAAACTTAGCTTCCTTCCAATCTTATCCTGGAGCTCTTTCAAGGCAAGGTATTTAAATACATTTTTTAGACATGTTTGAGAAAACTAAAAAAAACACCCCAACCACCCTCCCACCCTCCCACCCTTCCTTCCTTCCTTCCTTCCTTCCTTCCTTCCTTCCTTCCTTCCTTCCTCCCTCCCTCCCTCCCTCCCTCCCTCCCTTCCTAATATGTTTTTTCTGATTTATTGTATTGTATCTTGTTATGATGAGGAAGGCCCATATGTCATAAGCATTTCAACCTAACAGGGATGTCAGAAACTCTGGTTTTGTGAGGGAAAAAGAAGTTGTCAGTCTGACCAATATTCAAATCTCATCCAGGCTCAGAAGCTAGGGAAGCTAAGGCAACAAAGGCAAGCCAGATAGAAAAAGTAAGACTGCAAAATGGGAACTGAAGTGAATAAGATCCAGAGGTTTGAGGAAAGAATCGCTGGAAACAATAAAAGGAGGCAAGCAAAGTTTAATGAGAAATGCCTGGAGGTTTGAGTGGAAGGAATGAAATACGAACTTGTTTCTTTTGATAATCCTCAGTGAGGTTGAAATGTTTGGTGGAATATATGCTATGAAATAGTGTTTGTTGTCTTTTCTACTCAACAACAGCAAAAACACACTAGAATTGAAAGTAGGATTTTCTGCAGCTTGTTGTTCTGAAACATCTGAACCAACTAACTCCAGTAAGTTTGAAAGAATTACAACCAATGAGCTACCTGTATATATGTGGAGTTTCTTTGTTTTCCAAGGACTGGACAAAGTACAAAGTAGCAGATAATTGAATACAATACAACACACATAAAGCATTGTATACAATTATACAGTGCTTTATGTGTGTATAACTTAGCAATGGGCTGTTGCTCTGGGATAACTCCTTCCTATGCTTTGCAAGTTGGTGCAGCTACTTAAATACTGCTGATCTACTCAGTCCTGAAAAGAAGCCTGAAAGTTTGCAAAGTGGCATATAATCTTTGCCTCCTCCAAATATTTTGCATTAGGTGGCCACCTAATGGCCTTGTTTAGGTTGTTATTGAGGTCGAGGCATGAATTGCATCACAATGTTTGTTTGTTTTTTGGTGGCCCTGATTGTTGGCTTCCTTGCCTATAATAATTGGGGTAATAATGTGGCGGAATTAACACCAGAAGAAGAGAAAGCCCATCTTGGGAGAGTAAAGAGATGTCAGGGGAGGAAACATGTGACGTAAAACCCTTAAGTCTATATCTCCCTTTTCCCAGGGGAAAGCAGGCATTCTGGTGAGATTCTTGTAATACAGGTGATTGAAAATAAAATATCTTACTTGGTCTATTCAAGAGTGGTTTTGGTTGCTTGTGTTACATGTGTTATGTCCACCTCATATGCAGCTCCATCATTCCTCTCTATTGTAGTTGGTTCCTGTATTACATTGCCACTTTAGGATTCATCTCTATTGTTCCCGTGATGCATTTCCTGTTCCTGTTGTATTACTCACTCTCTAGTAAAATGGTTTCTGCACAGTGATGGCCTGTAGTGTGGTTACTTACTCTTCATGAAACAGCTTGCACCTGATAGCAATTGTTTATGGACTTTAGGACATTCCTAAAATGCCAGTGTGTGGTTCAATTAGTAACCTCCTCTCAAGTTTCTGAAGTTGTAAACTTTTACTGTTATTATTTATTTTTAGATAATAAAAATAGTATCTTGTATGGCATAGAATGTCAGGGAAGTCTACACAGGCGAGACACAATGCAGTCCTAGACTGCTAATTTATGTCATTTGGTATTTGTATGCCTAACCTTGGCTAACTTTGTACCAATGAGCTATTTACTTTTGGGTTGCTGGCTCTTCAAGGCTGCTCCGCTAGTCTTGTCTCGTGTGGTCATGCCTTTCGTCCAGCCAAGTCAACCATTGGCTTCTGCTCTCCACATGAATGCAGCTAGGTTTTTCCCACTGAAGTGGTACCCATGTATCTACTCATATTATTGCTTGCTTTCAAACTGCTGGATGGGCAGGAGCTAGGAATTGACTGACTGGACCATTTCTAGATGGCAGTTCCAGTATCATTAAGCCATGGCCTACCGCATCCCCCAACTTTTACTGTTATTTGGGAGAAAGGATGAGCTGAGCCTATCCTTGGGGAAGTGGGATGGAAAGCATTTGCCTGGCTGCATTTGCTCTTCCCAAATGAAGACAACAACATAGTTTAATTCCTTCACAATATAGGCAGCTCAAAATAATTGAGTAATACTACTAGATCACAGGCATGCTTTCTGAATCAGTAACTATGGCCAAATATAACACAGCATTCATGACGAGTTTTAATTTAAAACATCACATCTTCTGCAGAAACTATAAAAGTTATTTTATTTCTTATTACCGGTGTAAAGAATATTCAGAATGTAGAAGAATTTTACTTCCTACTGTTCCATTGATTGGATGTCTTATTTGAATTATTGTTGTTTGAGATTAACTAGTTTTGTTACTAGTTAAATGCAGCAGAGAATGATTCCCCCCCACATGTGACTAGGCTGAACCTAGATATTTAGACAATTCCAGATGGTGATTCACATCTGCAGAGTGAATCGATCTTACCTCATAAACTCTGATGCTATTGCTAAGGATGTGCAATTGCACCTGGCCACAAATTTCTCTTCTTTTATTTGCATGTTGTTTTTGCAAATGGAGAATTTTTTATTCATAAGCAAAGAATGTCATTGCAAAGGTAGACTTCTTTAGACTTTTTTTATTGGACATTTTATTTGATTCCGAATAAGCTGAGACCACAAAATCTCCAGAACTGTAAAGCCTACCAACTTGAAATTGGGCACATATGTTCCTCTTGGCTTCTAGGTGCTTGCTAAGAAAGGATTTTTCAAAATGGCCATCAGATCCTCAGTGTTTCTTATACAGTATTATATTAACAGGTGTCGATGCTATAAGGAGGTAGACGTTCTACTCCCTCTCCCCACCTGAAAGGAACTCTATTCCAACTGCCAGCTGCCTTATATGGTCGTGGCCCAGTAATGCTGCTGGCATTACTGCCGGTGTGTGCACAATTTTGCGCATGCGCATTTTACCATAAATGCAATAAAAATTGCTCTGTGCATGCACAGAAGCAAAAAACAAGATGGGGAGGTTTGGAGGTGTGGCAGGCCTGAGTCGCTGCTGGTTCCAGCGACCCAGGCTGCCAAATTACTACCAGTTCGGCCAAACCAGTTCGAACTGGTAGGAACCCATCACTGGCATGGCCAGTGCATGACTCATCCGGCCTGCAGGCTGGCCCGATCACATGGTTTCATAGCATGGGTATCCAGCTAGTTCCTATATACAAATGCTCCTAGCATCATGGTAACTTTACAAGCAGAACAGCTCATTCCAGCCCTATATCTATTTCAAATGTAAAATGAGAACAGTTGACCTATGACAAGCCTCACTGTCTGAAAGTGCCCTTAGCACATTATTGTAAACACAATGCTTTTCCACAGTGCAGTTCATGCACTGACCTCATGATCTCATGACTGAACCCTGCTTTATGTAGATCAGATATTATATGAATATACAATTTAGTGTTGTAGGAATTATAGAGTCACACATACTCAGACTTCAAATGTCTGTTATCAAAAGTGCTTCCACGTGTTTAGCTTTACACTGTGATTTGTATCTCAATTTCTCAATTTTCTTCAACATATACCATATAGCGACTTATGAATATAAGGCTCCTCTATACAAGTAAATCAGTCTCTTGCCTAGTAAATTTGTTGTATAAACCAATCATAAGAGTATCATCTTTTAAACTTTAAATTGGAATATTTAAATCTCCAAACATTAGTCCAAAATCTGGAAACACTTTTATTCAGAGCTCATTTGAGTGACAATACTGTAGTGACTCGTGTTATAATTTATATTACACTAATTCAGAGAATAATCAGACCAAATTGCTTCTTACTTACCGTATGTCTTTATTCTTTAATTAATTTGGATTATATTGAAAAACTGTGTAAAATCTATATTAAACGATTGATTTTTTTGATGTAATGTACTGAATCTTTTAAAAAAAACTTTTTAATCATTTCTAAATTTTGCACTTTAAGATTTTCATCTTAAGATTTTACTGAGAAAAAAGTTGCCAAATAGTTGAAGTGTTCTAAAGATAGCTTTGCCGATCAACTTGAGCTGATTCACCTGAACTCATTAATGGCCAGAAAGTATAATTGAAAATCGATTCATTTCTTTTTTTATATGCACTTTAACCTGAGTGTTTTATATGAATAATTGTTCTGAGCCAAAACAAATATTAATCTCAAACAGGATTCTGTTTCTATTTCAAAAACTAATCAATCATGTTTCTTACATAGAGAAAAAGAAGGGGATAATATTTTTAATTCCAAATATGTTTCTGTTGTTAAAATAATAAACCTAACCTAAAATACTATAGCTATAGAAATGATTACATCACCAAAATTTGCATGTTCTGTTCTGCCATCTTTCAAAGTACAAAACTGGCAAGATGTATCTAAGCTTAGAATGGAATTTGATTTCAAAAGATTCAGAGAAAAGTTAAATATCAATATTTTACATGAGTTGCCTTTCTTAAAAAACATTCCTCTGCCCTGGGGGAAGATCCAGGGGGGACGGAGGGGGTCACGGCCCCGCCCACGGGGGGCCAGGGAGGAGAGAAAGAAGATACAATAGCCAAAAGACTTAGATCAAAAAAATAACTTTGCCTTGATTTTTCTTGAACAATTTTGTATAATATTTCTATCCGGACTTTTTGTAAATGTCTGACAGCATGAAAGGGAGAATTTAGGTAAATGTACTTGCTTTCATCTTGTAGTGGTATGGAAAATGTTTTCTATGTTAACTTTTTTAATGTGTATTTTGAGGTCTCGGAAGGTCCGACGACTCTGACGTGAATGCTCTCAAAATTTCTTTGTAACCATTACCCTATCCTGTTAAAAAATGTAAAACCAATAAAACTTTTTCAATATTAAAAAAAAAAATATTTTACATGAGTTTATCCAAAAACATGTCATAAATTTGTATCTGAACGTATTTGCAAAATTGTTTAACTTCCTGTAGAATAAATGAAGGGAGACTAGTGTAGATCTATTTCAAGTTATTTAGCTCTCATCAGCTAGCCATGCCCTTCACTTGGTTTCAAACTTGGGCTGTTTTTACATGTTAGGTAGTTATATTAACATCTAAGCTACAAGCTCTTCTCCCTTATCAGCTGAGCCAGGGGAATTATTAAATGTTTTGCCAAAGCACCTGGTATCCCCAAATATGGGAGGAAGCATACTGCTTCCCTTTTGCCTTTCAGACCCACTCCAGGAGCCTTCCCGGCAGAAAAACCATTTTTTGTTGCATTTTTGCTGATAAATGTGTGTGTGTGTACATTTATTTATCAGCAAAAATACACACACACAGACACAAATCACACACACACACAGACACACACAAATCACACACACATACACACAATCATATATGCTTGTGTCACAACACCCTTGTAAGCCCCAATTAAGGGAGGAAGCACACTGCTTTCCTTTTCTCTTTCGGCTCATCACCAGAGACCATCCAGACAGAAATCTATTAGTTTCGTTGTGTCTTTTGTTTACATGTGTGTTAGGTTTTTTGAGCTGATAAATAAATAAACAAGGGACACTAGGATAGATCTATTTCAAGCTATTTAACTCTCATCAGCTAGCCATATATTATATATAATCATACATATACATTGTATATTAGAGAACATTAGATAATCAAACTTATGTTCAGAAAATTTTCATAAGGAAGAGAACATCTGGAAAAATAACAGGTGTTATTAAATGTCAGGGACTTCCTCCCCCCATGTATATATTAGATGTAGTTGTGTGCTGAAGATCTGTTTATGAAGAATAGTTGTGAATGAAAGAACACATATGGATATCCAGGAAAAAATATCCTAGAACACTGCCTGACTAATGCAGATATGAAAACATATTGAATGTATATTGTTCAATGATTTACCAATTGTTTTACCAATTTTGTCAGCTCAAACAGCTGTCCAGTTGTATAACCCCTGCAAAGGCATGTGTGTCCTATCAATTAGTACTGAATAAGGAAATAATGCCCTGAGCAAAAATAGCCCAAGAGAAGTGATTGTGTAAGATGTTGGGTCTCTTCCAACTGCCCAAGTAGTTAACCAACAATATAATGTTTTAAAACTGCAAAGTAATGTACATAACATTTAAGTGTGGCATATTATAACGTCTTGAATATCACACACATGCATGCATACTGTGTTTTTTTTAAAATTATTTCAGGATACTGTACAATGTAGAGCATTCACTTTGCTTCAGATATATTTACATTTAGTCAATCCTTTCCTTTCCACACATAGTTGGAGTCAGTTTGTAATAAAATATATATTCTCTCTCTCTTCCACTCACTCATTTAAATGTACAAGCACTCAAGTGGTCTTCCGTTTTCCAGTGTAATCATGTGCACCATCCAGCTGATCAGTGCATGTGCTTGCACACCATTAACCAGAAGACTAGCTGGCTAGTGCGCATGAGACACACTCAGTGCCGAAAAGGTTCCCCATCACTGGTATAGGAAATAATGTCCTTTGTTTCTGCTTGTTCTCCTGCTCTGACTCCTCTCTCTCTTTCTTTCTGTATCTTTCTCTCCCTCCCCCTCTCCATCCATCATCTATCTATCTATCTATCTATCTATCTATCTATCTATCTATCTATCTATCTATCTATCTATCTATCTATCTATCTATCTATCTATCTAGAATGAAATTAATCCTTAGATTAGATAAACAGGGTTAAATTAGATCCAGATAGTAATACTTTTTGAAAAGAAAAAATAAATAAAACCTTCAAACATTGCTACTGAACAGAAAAAGGCAAAGAACACACACGCACGCACACACACACACACACACAGACACACACACACACAGGATACTATATTGAACAACACACTAAGAGGAAAATGATATATTAAAGAGACTTTTCCAGGTGTGCCCTTTTCTCATTAATGCTAGGTGAAATTACAGAATATATGTTTAAAATATGATTAACAAAATTTTCCTTCTGATAAATGAAGAACTCCCTTAGGGAGACTGTTTTAATTCAATTTAATTTTGAGTTTGTGGTGGCTGTTTTGCAGTAAGTCTTTAGGGAAATGTTTGATTGTGGAATATCTCAAAAATGTTCTGATTATAACAGCAGGTAAAAGGTGAAAGAGTTATATTATTGAAAGAGAAACCAGAGAATCTGTCAGATTTAACTTGTCAATTAAGAGTGTTTGTATTGTGATACATTAGCCAAAGGGTAACTTTTATGTTTGGCTTTTATTTAATGAATATGTTTATCCCATTGCATGGGGATATGCAATTTTAGATTTATTTTAGATTTGTGTGTGTCTGTATCTTTTAAAATGTTTTCTAACTTTTAAAATTACTAATTGTAATTTATTTTATGCTGGTATATGTAATAACAGCACGTATGAAAGTATGGCAAAATGATTGGTCAACTATTTTGATCTTTTGACCTGAAAATTAATTTAGGGTTTAACATTCATTTATAACTCCATGTAGGCATTATTTTGGTGTTGATGACCCCATCGTTTTCCTGCCAGAGTTAGGTAAGTGAAAGTGACCATCAGTTAAGACAGAAAAAGCAAAGCACTCAACTGTGTTATTCCAAGGAGAAAATAAGTGAAGCATCACATTTTTAGAAACTTGGCCAAGTAATACACATTAAATCTGACTGTGTCCCAGCATTCTCCCAAGACGCTTCCTGTACAGATGTTATTAGGGCATTAATAGCACCAGGAAAAATATATAAGAATAAAACCTGCTTCTCTGTGAACTAAATCGAAGATGGGCCAGGAGAGTTAGGTTTAAGATCTCTGTGGCACATGTTCCTCAAGCAATTGTTAATAGCACTTGTTTAAAAATTTTATGAACTATGAAAGTAGTTGGGAGAGACTGCACAGCCATGGAAAGGTCACATCCTAAGTACATTGTTAGAATACTAGTGGGAAGTTCGCAGTGACGTGTGGACCTTCTTTGACATTTCCTGCTGTAGCTTTTAACATCTGTGTTAGCTCCCTTTCTCCTCTTTACTCTTCCCCTCAAGCACATGCAGAGCTCTATGCACGCAGGCATTTCAGTCACCAAATGAGTGTCTTAATATACATTCCCTAAATTCAAAGCCATAAATCATTGACCTTAGAAAGATTGGGGAAAAGGATTAGACTCGATTATTGGGACTGTACTCTTCCCCTGCTGTCCTCTTCCAGCCCTCACTCTTTCTGTCTTGATTATGGGCATACTGTAGAAAAAAACCATTCTTAAATCAATGATATATTGCTGCATTTACAGCAGGGGTATCAAACTGGCAGGCTGGATATGTCATGTGCAGGTCACACCCACCCCAGCTCCGTGAATGGAAAAACATTGCGAAACATTATTTGACAGCAACATATTGTGACAGGTTTTTCAGCCGTGATTCAGGCATAAACTTCTCTTGCCTTCGCTACCAGCCTGGAACTGGGAGCGCTTGCAGCGCTTCTGCCCATGCGCAGAACTTTCTGCCCATGCGCAGAACCTTCTGCCCATGCGCAGTGTGTTTATGATGATGTTTGGGCAGATGGGTGGAGCCTCCCGCCGCTACCATACCAGTTCACCTGATAGTAAATCGGCAGAATATCACCTCTGCTGTGATTTACAGATTTATGACTTCTAATTTCTCTAGATGTCATTCGTGATTATGCTTGAAAACCATTAGGAAGTAGCCACTGTACAGCTCATAAGGAAGCTCTCCCAAAGTGATGATGTCACATACAGGCTGCTAGATAGCCCCATAAAAATAGGCTGCCAAAGTTCAAATTTAAGTGGGGCAACACAGTAATTATAGTTTGGGTTGTGTAAGGTATTAAAATTTACCTGTGACATTATGAGTGCTTATTTTAGATTTACACTGCATTTTTATAAAATGGTATGGATGTGCTACTGCAAAAATGACTCTTCACTTCGGCAATTCTTTGATCAAAATTTGAGGGACAGTCTCTCCTGGATTGATTCTGTCAGTTAAAGAATGCTGGTTGACAGAGCCTAGAACAGAGGTGTCAAACTCATATCATCATGGTGACATCACATGACTATCAGAACTTCCCCTCCTTCGCTAAACCAGGTGGGGAAGGGTGCAGCACATGACACATCCGGCCTGCAGGCTGCGTGTTTGACAGCCCCGGCCTAGAAAACTCACGTTTTCTGCCATAGCAACTGCTTTATGCAACATTCTCTCTACACAAATTAGGATGGCCCCAACCCTGCTGCCTTTCATAATGACCTCACCTAGAACCCTCAGTATCAGAGGTGGGTTGCTAATTTTTTCACTACTTGTTCAGGCGCACTCCTGTGTATCCTCTCTCGCATGCGATACTTCTGAGCATGTGCAGAAGCATCCGGGTGGGTAGGAGGAGTCTCCCACCACCGCTACTACCGGTTTGGCCGATCCAGGTCGAACTGGCAGCATCCCACCTCTGCTCAGTGGGGATCTGTTTTATTCTTGGCTGCTATATATTTTAATGTTTATAATATTTTAATTGTTTTTCATTTTTAAATTTTGTTTCCCCACCTAATGTCACTTGATAAGATAGATGACAATACAAATTAAATCTCTCTCTCTCTCTGTCTGTATATACATATACTGTATGCATATACTGTATATGTAGCAGTGGTGGGTTTCAAATTTTTTTAGAACCTACTCTCTAGGTGTGGCCTATTTTGTGGGCATGGCTTGGCAGTCATGTGACAGGGTGGGAGTTGCCAACTTGTAAAATGTGGTGAAACTCATTTAATAACGCTCTTGCTTAGCAACCAAAATTTTGGGCTCAATTGTGATGATAAATTCTTTCTATTTCTTTCTTTCTTTCTTTCTTTCTTTCTTTCTTTCTTTCTTTCTTTCTTTCTTTCTTTCTTTCTTTCTTTCTTTCTTTCTTTCTTTCTTTCTTTCTTTCTTTCTTTCTTTCTTTCTTTCTTTCTTTCTTCCTTCCTTCCTTCCTTCCTTTCCTTTCCTTTCCTTTCCTTTCTTTTCCTTTCTTACTTTCTGCCTTCCTTTCCTTTCCTTCCCATTGGGTTACTGGCAGCGGCAGGCCAGACTTATTTCTGGGTCCGCCGGTGGAACCCCCTCTCACCGGTTCTCTAAATTTCACCATCCGGCTCTTGCAAGTAGGTGCGAGCCTGTAGAAACCCACCACTGATATGTATGTGTATAGATGATGGATGGATGGATAGGTAGGTAGGTAGGTAGGTAGGTAGGTAGGTAGGTAGGTAGGTAGATAAATATAGATACATACACATACACACAAATATCCTGCAGATATTTAAAACACATTATGTAGATTGTATTAAGAAGTGATGTTTAAGACTTGTCATAGGTTTCAAACATGCATCACTTCCAAAGTAGTTTTGACTTCAATTATGCCTGTATTTTCACTCTCACTTTTTCATTTTTTTTTTAATTTTTGCTTCAGAACCTAAAAGCTTTCAACTGTTTAACAAGGTTTATGAACTTCATGGCAAATGCTGGCATTTGATCCAACACATCCACAGAAACACACACACACACACACACAATTAATTTGCAATAACTCTAATGTGTTGTAAATGTATTTTATTTGTTGAAATACATTAATTTTATTCTAATATTTAGTACTATCTTTTTCACACATAGCAATTACTAGTAATCTTCCCAAATTGATATTCTCTAGACGTGCTACATTACAAATGTTATCATCTGGCTGATTTCAGAGTAGCTTCATTACAAGAAGCAGATCACTGTAGCCATTTGATTGAAAGCTGCCTTTCGCTCTTTCCCACCCATTGTACAAAAATAGTCAACATAGAAAGGGGAAAAAAACAGTGACTATAATATGTTGTTGCACCTCAGTGACCCTTCTACTGTGTGGTGATACTGAACTGCATGTCCCCCTGAATTATCTTTCCCTCAAAACAGCATATCCATTCCTCAGGGTAAAATTCAGTTTACTTTATCCTCTTTGGGCTTGCTTCAATCATCGCTAACGATGAAAAGGGAAGGTGAAGGAGAAGAGTTAGGTTCCTTACATTCATTTGGAAGCTATTATACAGGAAGTGTCAGATCTAGACAAGAAGGGTTTCCTCTCAGTGTTCCATGTTCAAGTAATGCAAAAACAAAAATGCTGTTATATGATATACCTGTCCAAAGACAGCCCTTTCTCTGCACAGCTGCAGCATCACAAGCCACCAAGACGGCATTTGATATTATCAAGTGGGAATAGGGTTCATGCACAAGAATGGATTCATTTGGGCTTGCTCTTCCCTGATTTAGCAATTCCAGACACAAACTCAGCTGTCAGCAAACAGCCAGGGATAGTTGATGAATGCTGCTTAGAGAAGTGATGCTGCCTGTTACCATGTTTGGCTTGGTCTTTAGAGAAAAAGAGAATCTGAAAAGCAGAATCTGAATCTGAAAAAGAGAATCTGAAGAGCTCTCTACATGGGGCTCCCCTTGAGGTGCACTCGAAGGTTACAGTTAGTCCAGAATGCAGCCGCGCGGGTGATCATGGGAGCCTCATGATCATCATGCCATATGTTATAGGCATTCCCATATAACACCTCTCCTGCGCGAGCTGCACTGGCTGCCTGTGGCCTTTCAGGTGCGCTTCAAGGTGTTGACGACCATCTTCAAAGCGCTCCATGGCTCGGGACCTAGCTTATGCGAGACCGTCTCCTGCCCCATACATCCCTTCGACTGATCCGCTCCCACAGAGAGGGCCTTCTCAGGGTGCCGTCGGCTGGGCAATGCCAGTCAGCGACACCCAGGGGAAGGGCCTTCTCTGTGGCAGGCCCTACCCTCTGGAACGACCTGCCCCCCGAACTACGCACCATCTCAGACCTCCGCCTTTTCCGCCAGCGTCTTAAAACGCACCTATTCCAACAAGCCGGCCTAGCATAACCTCCCGTTCCTGACTGTTATTAGCTAGATTTTTATTAGGGGGATTTTACACTATTTTAGCACAGGGTATGGGTTTAATAGTTTTTTTTTTTAAATAGTATTTTTGTATATTTGTATTGGTTTTTTTTTATATTCCTGTACGCCACCCTGGGTCCTTTTTTAGGAGAAGGTGCGGGGTATAAATTCGAATAAATTAAATTAAATTAAAAACCTCAATTGAAGAAGCACTAAGAGAGTTAAGATAATGAAGAGTTCGGACTAAAAAAAAAACTTATACTCTCTTCATTGTCTAAGGATGCCTTTTTTTAAATTTCATTTTGCGGCTTTTCTTTTGCACTGACGGGTCTTTTATCTTTTTCTAGAACTCATGCAAGTCTAGTCTGGAAGAACAATTTCTTCACTATCTGTAGGCATGAATTTGTGTCTGTTGTCTATGGAGATTCTCAGTCATCCAGGTCATGGTTGTCCGTGACTGGTTGTCCATGGTGCTTTTTCAACAGGTAAGTAGACTTTCTTCTTTTTCTTTGAAGACTTTTCACTTCTCATCCAAGAAGCTTGAGTTCTGGGGAAGACAAAGAGCTGAAGAAGCTTCTCGGATGAGAAATGAAACATCTTCATAGAAAAACAAGAAAGTCCACTTGCCTCTTGAAAAAGCACGTTTGGGACATTTGTGTCTGTTGCAGAGAAGAAGATACATCTCTTTCCTGAAAACATTTTTAAAACAAAAAAACAAAAACCAGAACTACCGTATTTCTAAGATATTTGGTCATTGGGTCTTATGAACCCTTGATTGAACAGGCTGATGTGAAGACATTCATACATTTCAGTGGTGAAATTCAAATTTTTTGCTACCAATCCTGTGGATGCTGCTTGGTACGCAGGGTGTGGCTTTGTGGGCGTGATTGGTGGGTGTGGCAGGGGGAAGGATACTAAAAAATCTCCATTCCTACCCCACTCTGGGGCCAGCCAGAGGTGGCATTTGCCGGTTCTCTGAACTACTCAAAATTTCTGCTACCAGTTCTCTAGAACCTGTCAGAACCTAATGGATTTCAGCCCAGATACATTCCTACTCCATATTATCTTCACAGTGGCATAGTTCTGTGAATTTCATAACTTGCAATTTTTTATTAGTGTGTTCACAGTATTTCTTGCTACAAATACGTCCATTGGCCTCCTCTTAGGACGTATTCCAGCCTCAATTTCTTTCTCAAGCTGCACAGTTAGCAAAGTCTCTAATAAACTTTGACAAAGAGTTTCCGCTATTGTTTTTAACATGGTGCCATTGCCTTCTCAAGCTATTTCTGAAAACAAGAACAAGGAAACATTTTTTGGGGTGAGATCCTGCTGCACAGCAAGCCACCTTCTGGCAAGGGTTTAAAATTAATTTCTCTAGAGTTAGATAAAATTAATAACATTTGTATGCCTTTGTCGCCATCTATAAACATCCTAGCTGCTTGAATGCCCCTATTTCTGGAAAGTGACATACATATAGATGATTTATGAGGAATAAAATTGTTTTGTAGGGAAAAAAAGAAAAAAAGAAAAGATTGTTTCATAGTTTAGCCATTCCTTGAAACTTAAATTTCAGGCTTGGCGCTGTTTTCATTAAAGTTGGCAGGGGTTTGCCATCAACTTCAACAAAATTAAGCAAATATTTTTGAAATCCTGGCCAGATGGTGGAAAGAATTATGGGCTGGGATCCAAAGAGCTATGTACAGAATCCTATACATTTAAGAGAACTCCAGAGGTCTCCTAATCAGAATCTCTGAAAACTTGAAAATCTGGAATAGAGAGTATCTTCAAGATTACCTTCTCCTTTTAGAATAAAAAATCTGTACCGTGTTTCCCTGAAAATAAGACAGGGTCTTATTTTCTTTTGACCCCCTGAAATAAGCAGTTGGCTTTATTTTCGGGGAGGCCTGATTATTTTGAGGTGCAGGAGGCAGCAAGCGTGGTCACCTCATGGCTTCTGCTGTGTTGCAATATTTTCGGGGAGGGCTTATTTTTAGTGCATGCACTCAAAAGCCCGATTGGGCTTATTATCCGGGGAGATCTTATTTTGGGGGAAACAGGGTAGTTGTACAAACCTATCCAAGGAAGAACTGAAACACATGTGAAAATATTGTTTAAGACCAAGATTTGCACCATTGTGCTAAAGCAAGGGTGTCATACTCACATTGTCATGTTGTCATCACAAGACGTATCAGGATTCCCCTCCCCCTTTGCTAAATTGGGCATGGCCAGTGCGTGACACAGCCAGCCAGCGGGCAGCAAGTTTGACAGCCCTGTGCTAAAGTAAAGAACAAGTGAAACACATCCCTCTATATACCATTTCTACGAAAAAAAATGTTCTTCTGTCTCAATCCTCATTTATATATAGCCACCACTCCCAGGCTTTCTTTCTTATAATCTTGATTTCACAGCTCATAGTCAAATAATTCAGCAAAAGAGTGAATAAATGGGAAATATAACTGGCTGTATCAATCAAACGACAGAATCTATTGAGGCATTTCAGCCCCATATGTTCCAAATAGAAGAGCCAACTGTAAGAGATGCTGGGATCCTATTCTAGCAATATTTAAGTTTTATTTGATTTATATACCGCTCCTATCTCCAATTGGACTCAGGGCGGTGCACAGGCAGTTAAAAAAGACGCAACAAACAACAATAAATACAATCGCAACATTAAAATAGCATTAAATTGAAATAACCTGTGCTAAAATATAAACTAAAATGTTAAAATCCCCATACCTAATCAGTTTAAAATTATATCTAATCTAACTCTAAGCTAGGCCAGCTAGGTGGAAAAAGTGCGTTTTGAGTGATTGGCGAAAGAGGCGAAGGTCCGTGATGGTGCGGAGTTCGGGGGGCAGGTCGTTCCAGAGGGCTGGACCCACCACAGAGAAGGCCCTCCCCCTGGGCGTCGCCAGCCGGCATTGACTGGCAGCCGGCACCCTGAGGAGGCCCACCCTGTGGGAGCGGATCGGTCGAAGGGAGGTATGTGGTAGGAGACGGTCCCACAGATAACTTGAATAAATAAGCTATCTTTGGCACAATAATGTTTTTTGGGGGGGAGTCTCAACAAGACTTCTTGAACCACTTGGCAAGCCTCTCAGCCTGCAAATTATATCCAAGTTTCCTCTAATTTGTCTGAAAATAACCCAGTGCAACATTTTTCCACATGGTGGTCTCTACGTTTGCAGGACTAGACTTCCTGTTATCTCATCTCTTTAGATTACTCTTTAAATCACTTTTAAAAACATTAAGTATCTTTCATATTAAAGTGAGATTAATTCATATTTTTTTTCTTTCATGCTAATTGGCCACCTCAGAAAAAGTTAAAAAGGATGATAATATGGGGGAAAAACTTCGGGCATGGGATCGACTTAGATAAATGGCAAAAATTGTGGACACAAAATTACAAAATGACGATGTCAACAGCCTACAAAGAGAACTTATACAAGATGTTCTACAGGTGGCACTTATCACCCTCAAGAATCTCAAAAATGAGTAAGAACAAATCCCAAAAATGCTGGAAATGCCATCAGACGCCTGGTACTTACTACCATATGTGGTGGACTTGCTCGGAGGCCAAAAATTATTGGAGTATGATCCACACATGGTTGGAGAAAATAACAGGAAAACATATAGATTTCAAACCCGAACTCTTCCTGCTTGGACTTACTTTAGAAACATTTGACAAAAATTTGAAATACCTAATTGTGAATATTTTGACAGCCGCTAGAATCGTCTTTGCAAAAAATTGGAGAAATGACAAATTACCATCACAGCAAGAAATTATTTATTAAATTATGGAATGTGCAGAGATGAGTAAATTAACATTTGAAATTAGAGAGCAAGACAGTGAACAATTCTATGAAATTTGGAATAAATTTTATCAATGGCTGGAAACAAGATAGTCAAATGAAGGTTGAGGTATAATAATTGTAATATATATAAATATATTTGAACTAAAATATGTGATTTGATATGAATATGACTATGGAAGAGATGCACAGTTTGTAACCAACCGACACATTTTCTACAATTTGTAATGGAAGATGGAGTTTATGTTTTTTGTTATATTTGTTATATTTGTTATATTTGTTTGTGTTTGTTTAAAAATAAAAATAAAAATTGTTAAAAAGAAAAGAAAAGAAAGAAAAAGTTAAAAAGGGTTGCCAGCAGGGGTGGTATACACTTACCTTCCCTACCAGTTTGCAAATGGAGCATGCGCGTGTGAACACTTGTTTTGCTCGGATGCATCACCTCCGGCTGTGCACAGCCACCTGCATGCGCTTTTGGCGAAAAAAGAACCTAAATGGGATGTCATAGACCTGGAGTGGGTGGGCGAGAGCATCCACAATTTTCACTACTGGTTTGGCCGAACCAGTCTGAACCGGCAAATACCACCTCTGGTTGGCAGTCACCTTTATTAGGAATAATGTTCTTGAGGTGGCTCAAACCAGATTTCTGAAGTTTATACATGATACCCTCAGAGACAGAGCTATAGTCCAAGCTATGTCCAAAACTGCTGATATTCCATACTTTTTTTTAAAGCTCCAGGTCTTCCCTTCATGTTTACTCCCTTAAAACTGGCTGATGAGTTTCCATCAAAGTAGAAAAAAAAATCATAAAACAAATATTAATGGCAGGTGGCTTATTAGCAAGGATTGTTCATTTCCTGTCATGCCAAATATACAAAAATTAAATATCAGATTTCAGTGGGAAACCCTGGTTTGGCTTTAGAGGACCTAAATGACAAAGGGCTCCTGGGAAGTGATCAACTCTCCTCACTTCAGTTTTCCAGGTGAATAAAGCTTCATTTTTCCTGGAGTAGCCTTTTGGCAGTATTACAGGGAAAATATTCTAAGATTCAATGGAGAAATACGTATGCCCATTTGAAACTGGGAATACTCAACAGTTCAGCATGAGTCCCGAAAGGGAGAAGGGCGGTATAAAAATCTAATAAATAATAATAGCATCCTAGGTATCAACCAAGTATTTTCGTAGAATATAACATGTGCCAAGTAGCACCGTTTTTTGCAGTTCCGCTGGTGTTATTGCAGGAAGCTGCAATTTGCTGAGATATTTTTAATAATAATAATAATAATAATTAATGATGATGATGATGATGATGATGATGATGATGATGTGATACCGTAGAATCTATAGGAACATCCACAATGCTTAAGTTTACTCCAGTTTCAACCTAGAAAAACATATAGCTTCTATTTACTTTACTTTTTTCAGATTTGAAATCTTCTATATTCCTGATTGTCGCAAAATACTGTGTAGTTACAGTGAAACTAAAGCACCAATCAATGCTAGGTCTCCAATAGTTAAAATTCAATTTATTTGTTGATTGCCTTGATATGATCCCATGTTTTATTTCATGTGGCTTTCTTTAGTACTATTTAATATTCCTGGACTTGGCTGTAATAAGGAGGAGGAGAACAATATTATGTTAAAAATTTAAAGGCGTATGGGAACGTATACATTTGCCCTACTATTGCTTTAATGTTCATAAGCTTAATAATATGATTTGTCAATGTGCAATATGATTTAATGACATGAAGATGAGTTTGAATTGTGTGTGGCAAATAAGATTCTTCTTTTTGGATGGAAAATTAGTGCCACCCCAGACGCACATTCTTGCAATGATAATCTGTGTTTGGTCTCTGTTTATGAACTGATTCTCTACTGCTGTAAGCAAAAGACAGATCAGACGAAAGACAAAGATTATTCAAAGTGTCAAAACTTTAACGATGAGTTCCAAAACACTGCTGTTTTCTATATATTACAACATGATCTTGTTCCTTTGCTTTATCTGCTTTGGGAGGGGGCATGTATCTTTTCATTCCTGGATACCGTAGCAATTTCCATAATCACACTTAATCTCTTTTATTATGCTTTGTTTCATTGTAATTAACATTGAAGTAGAATTCATCCTAACTGCCTAAGATCATTTTGTGTTTTAGAAACTGATATCCTCCCAGAGCCAAAAGAACCACCCTAATCATAGTGTTCAGTGGCTAAATATTTGTTTCCGAACTAAACATAAAGATTTCAAAACTGCATTTCTAATTTTAATGTACATTGCCACGGACTGAAAGAAAAGCAAGGGAAAAATATAAAGAGAAATATCCCAATGTGAGTATAAACTCATCATTGTAGAGGAAATATTTCATTCTATGATGACTGACAAGAAATGACATGGAAGAGATCTTTAATAGCAGTATGTGTCTCTATTTTAAAAGGATTTTCTACAAATTAATAATTTTGTTTGGCTCACAATGTTTCTTTTTGCTTTTACACAAATCCAACATGCATGCAGCTTTCCTTTGCATCTTGGATAATGTTATACTAAAGATTTCCCAAGATACAAAGATTTAACCCTTGTTTCTTTCTTCCTGCCATACAAATCTGGATATGTCTTTTTTCAACTATTTAAATGATGCATCACTTCTAAAAAAGGTATTATTCAAGTTTTGACTATTATACATTGTACAGAGTAATTTCCCATAAAATGGTCAGCTATATAAATTTGATAAATAAAGAGTCTAGAATAAGAACAATATTTTAAGTAATACATTCCTTTTTACAGAGAAACTATTCCCAGTAATGACAATTTTAATTTTTCCCAATTCAAATCCATACACGGTGCATATTTTTGCATAGTAATTTTGAAGTAGCAAACAAATCAAGCTATGATAATACCAAATATTTCATTTTTTTCTCAATCTCAAAACCAGTTTTTACAGACAACTCTTTTTGTCTTAACCACTGTATTCTTTGTCAGCATTCTTGTCTTTTCCTTATTAATCGTAAGTCCAGCAAATATACCATATTTTCTTAGTTTTTCAATTAACACATCTAATTTTCCTAAGGGGTCTCCAAATTATGGACAAATTCCCTTAGTTTATAAACTTTTTTTTCCACTCCAGCAATTCTCTCATCTTCTTATGTCTGTTTCTTTTTTTTGCAAAAGTAATAAAGTAATAAAATTTTGCCTTGTGACTTTTGTTCTGGAGATTGTGATTAAAATCTTCTCAAACTATTGTCCATAAGCAATCTTTGACAATATCTGAAAATTGACAGATAATGATATTTAAAATATAATATATACATACACATATAAACATACCATGTAAAACAAAATTCCAAAATAAGAATGCTTTGAAAGCATTAAATTAGACATTTTGAGATAAAAACCTAAGCATTTAGAGGTAATCATTTCATATTTGCAATCATTTGGAGTTGTTTAGAGTAATTGTGAATTTGAATGTTACTTATTTCAAGAGTTCACTCTGAAACTGAAAAATTGTCAACATTTCTAAGATTTTATTTTTTTTTAAAGTGTATTTTTGCTAAAGGAATAGATGAAGGAATATTACAATGAAGTTTTTGTTAAAACAAAACAGTTTTCATTTTGTAACTTAGCAGAATTAAGAAAAGCTGTTTCTGGACTTTATCTGCTTAAATAGACAGTTAAAATAGTTGGGGGGGAAATACCGTACCTGGGGTTTTGTGTGTGTGTCATTCCTTTTTCTTCTGACAATAACTGAGAATAAAGAGATGAAATCTATCAAAATTAGCTGTTATAAATATGGATCATCTCATGCGATATCTTTGCAATGCTGCAGCTGGGATGAATTCCTCACATGTGAAGAAATATCAGATGAGGTTAATCTTTCAGTAAACGGTTAATTATTAGGTTGTTTCTCATGTAATGTGAACAGCACCAGCTTATTTTATTCTAAAACACTTAATTTATTCTTGCCATGATGCATTTAAGTAGTGTATTTGCTAGTATGACATCTTCTGAATCACATTGCCACTTTCTTAAATTATGCTAACAGGGTCACAAGTGAGAAGTCAAAGTGCTCAAACTGTGCTAGAAAGAAGAATATTTCAGGCCTTTTCAGAAATATGTTTATATATTTCTAAGACATTCAAATCTCTCCATGCTGCAGATGTTAACTTTTCAGTTAAACAAAGTTACTGAGAGTTCAGTTTGTTCTAAGTGAAGTGAGTGTCTCTTTATTTTTGTTCTTCCTTTTGCAGAGCTGCTCAAGCTATATTATTCTGAATTTTCTAGCTTTTTTTTGTTAGAAAACCCCTTCAGATTTTCCTACACAACTAACATGCTCAATAGATTTCAAATAATTCTGAAGTCCTTGTCCACTGATCTTCAATTAGTAATTGGGTTTTTGTCTTTTTCTTTGAATAGAAAACCCTATATAAATGCAAGCAAAATCAAACACCATTATCTATTGTCTGAGAGAAGACACATAACAGTCATTATTCTTTACCATGTGCTTACTTCTACTAATAACACAATTTGTGGCATTTGTATGTATCTTTGTGACCATAAAATTGCTTAACCATGCAAATTCAAAGTGAAATCTCATGTTTCATTTTTATTGTTATCATGTGATAATGTGATGTTGAGACTCTGGAAAGAGTGCAGAGAAGAGCAACCAAGATGATTAGGGAACTGGAGACTAAAACATATGAAGAACGGTTGCAGGAGCTGGGTATGTCTAGTTTGATGAAGAGAAGGACCAGGGGAGACATGATAGCAGTGTTCCGATATCTCAGAGGATGCCACAAAGAAGAGGGAGCCAAACTATTCTCCAAGGCACCTGGGGGCAGGACAAGAAGCAATGGGTGGAAACTAATCAAGGAGAGAAGCAACCTAGAACTAAGGAGAAATTTCCTGGCAGGTAGAACAATTAATCAGTGGAACAGCTTGCCTCCAGAAGTTGTGAATGCTTCAACACTGGAAGTTTTTAAGAAGATGTTAGATAGCCATTTGCCTGAAATGGTATAGGGCTTCCTGCCTAGGCAGAGGGTTGAACTAGAAGACCTCCAAGGTCCCTTCCAACTCTGTTATTATTCTATTCTATTCTATTCTATTCTATTCTATTCTAGAATCATTTTCAAATCCTCATATATATCTTGTCTCACAATTCATGGCCATTAATATTTCTGTTTGGTTATTAGGACATTGACATAAGCTATTCATTAACTAACAGAAGATTGATCTTTCTGGCATACATTATCCATTTACCACACTCCCTAATTTTTTGTCAATCTTGGTGGTTATAACTGCAGTGAATTAAATCCGACTTCTTGTTAATCCTGAGAGTGTCATAAAATTGTAATGCCTTTATTATTTAGTGTGTTCTATATATCAAGAATAGTTTTTTGTCTGTTTTTTCATAGCCCTAGAGCCTTTTTAAAGAAGAGGTTAAAGGATGCATGTCCCCCTTGAGGTATCTCTATGTTGCTTAAATAAACTTGTGTGGTGGCACAGAATGAGTTCAAGAGCAACTTTTGGAGAATCAGCAAATGATACCCTTTCAAATGTTGCCATATGATTGGCTGTTCAATACCAGACTTCTGTTTCTCTCATAATCTTCCATTAACGTTCATTTCTTAATTTCACCATGGTAATTTTCATAAAAACTATGCAGTTTTTCCCCCCCTTCTGTAACTATGGCTAGCTGGGATCTCCTTTCGGTTACATTCCATTAGTTTGCTCACTTCCCCATAACATATTTAGATAAAATATGCAGAGGAGACAAATTTTTGCTGATCGTTGTGTGGTCAAAATTTCCATCCAAATAAATATCTGATTTCTATTTTTCTGTGCAAACGGGGACATGTTGTCAGGGACAATTCCCATTTTTTAAATATTTTCCTACAAAAGTCGTAGAGCCTGCAAATCTTAGGGCTGGTTTGTTTTTCTTTACTGTGAGCACATTTCCAGAAAAAATACAGGGTTGCAGTATTTTACAGAGGTTGACTTCTTGTTGAAAATGTTTATAAAGGATCTTTAAAACAAGGGGTGGAGAAGGTGAGCCTGATGGATGCCAAGGGGTATTATCCACAGGCACATGATGCCTTCAGATCCTGGAGATTTGCAAATCATACTAACACAGATTTGCAGGAGAGAGCATTTAGGCGATCAAGTTCAATTCCCTGTTCATATGGGAATCCATATCAAACCATCCCAGGCAGTTAGCTTCAATATGTTAACACAGAGGTTCCCAAATTTGGCAACTTTAAGACTTGTGGACTTCGACTACCAGAATTCTCCAGCCAGCAGAGAGTTGAAGTCCACAAGTCTTAAAGTTGCCAAGTTTGGGAACCTCTGTGTTAACATAAAGTGAAGAAGAGTCCATACAGCCTTCCATCAAACAGTATGTTTTTTTTCTTTTTATTTTGTATACAATTAATCACCCCTCCCTTCCTCCCCCCCTCCTTCTCCATCATTTATTTTCCTGACACCAGCTCTACAGTTCTGATCTGCCCCTCTGTATCTGTTTTCTATTCTCTGTTCTATTTCTGTAGTTACTTGTTTTTCAGAGCTTTTTCCATAAACAAATTGGTTTGGTTTGATTTCCGCAATATTTGCCCTCACTAAACTGGTTTGCAGTTACAATTTTAATACTTTTTTGAAAGGAATTTCCACACATCTTGAACTCCCATTCACATTGTTTTCTCCTGCTAAAGGATTCTATTTATTATGCTTACAAAAGCGTGTTTTTCTGAAGTCCAAGATACATGTCTGACTATACTCATTTTTTTAGTTTCAGAGATTCCAGCATTACATTGTGACTTTCCTCCAGAGTTTCTGCCTCTTTCACTCCCTCAATTACTGTATAAACCTGAAGTCAAGGACAATGGATTCTTCTATGCCTCTGCCCATCCTCTGAAGGAGAAACTTATCAGTGGGACAAGTCAGGAATTTCCTGAAAGGACCATGCTTGGCAGAGTTTTTTTTCTATATATATTAGTCATTTGGGTTCAAAGAAGACACTCAGTAATACAGTTCCTCTCTGGAGGGATCTCCTCAGTCCCAGTCTAAAAGCAGAGTCTAGAATGAGGAGGTGGAAGTTCACCATCATAGCAACTATGGATGCAATTTTATGATGTTGCTCATGGTTTTTTTTTATTATTTTTGGAGGCACATGTACTCAAAACTGGTGGAGATTTCATAGCACAAAGCTTACCAGCAGGTTCTGTCAACAAGAGTAGCTTCTAGTTTTGTAGTGGAAGTCACAGGGGTGTGACTTTCATAGCACCTTGGTAGCACTTGTATGATTGACTTTGGGCTATCTTTAACAGATTAACAGAGTTGGAAGGGACCTTGCAGGTCATCTAGTCCAACCCCCTGCCCAAGAAGAATCTACATGTGCCTCTACTTAGGATTGAACGCACAACCTCTTGCTTGTGAGGCAAGAGCTCCATCTCTAGGCCACAGCAGCTTCTGTTCTCAGACTCCAGTACATTATAGAACAACTGGGGAAGGCATTAATTCATTAATTCATCCATCCATTCATCCATCCATTCATATTAGAGCTTGAAGGGGCCTTGGAGGTCTTCTAGTCCAATCCCCTACTCAAGTAGGAGGCCCTATTCCATTCTAATAATTTCTAATAATATGTCTGCTAATAATTATTCATTTTAATAATGTATCCCACCTCATCTAGTACTATTGCATGTTATCCTTGCACAGGGGCCATGCTAATATTCTCTGTATTGTTCAAATTTTAGTATATGTGCTGCCAAAGCAAGCACATATTGGAGTAGATTGTAGGGGTGACACTGAAATATAATTTTATCATATTTTATCTATATCTTAAATTCTTGTATTTTATTCCAATTTCATTTTAAACTGTATTTTATTCCAATTTCATTTTAAACTGTATTTTATCCAATTCCATTTTAAATTGCTTTATCAACTTTTTAGTAATAATTTGTTTCTGGAACTCTGCACTTTGATATGGCCCAGGGGCAAATAAAATAAAATAAAATAAAATAAAATAAAATACATATTATTGCACGCCTCTGGAAAAGGATCATCCACTTCTTCTTGCCTGGGACTATGCTAACAAACTCCCACCACAGTATTGTTTTCATTCACTCCTTCACTTATTTTAATCCTCATGTTCTCTACCGAGTTACAAAATACAGCAAAGTATAGTGAATTCCTCTGTGCATTTAAATATACAATTCCTTCTTTTCATTGCTTCTCTTGAAGACACAATATTTGCTCCATCTCTCCTCTATTCCATTTATGGGGTCATTTCTCCATCATACTCATTAAATCGTATTTATCTTTACATATTAAAAGCTCGAGCGTATCATGTTTAAAACCCTTATTCTTACTCTTTCTTTGAGCATTAGTCTATAGTTTAATAAAGGCCATGAACTTTATGACACATTTTTATAGTAATTTTTAAGTGACCATTTCAGCAATATGCTCATTTCCCAAAGGGTGGAAGTCTTTACCTGAGGTTTTCACCACCCTCCATGGGTTAAGTTTAAGGCCTAATCAACTTGGCCACCTTTGGCCAAACACATTTTTAACAGTCCTTTTGAAAGCTGTTTTGCTTTATACTAACAGTTCATAGGTTCTTTAGAAACCCCAGAAGCCATATTTAACTCATTGACACCTTTTGTGCCCACTTTTGTGGTCTTGCTATATTCTTTCCACTCTGCTTCAATGGGCTGGAAACTGAGCCTTGTTTTGTGATTGATCAGGTGTGTGGTTAAAAGAGAAAGAGATGGAGAGAAAGAGAAGGGGGGAGGGAGGGAGAGAGAGAGCGCTTTGATCACATATTCACACCTGTATTTTGAATTTTTAAAGGTCCCTTCCCACCCCCACTCCCCACCCCCCAATAGCACCTTTAGTTGTAGGGGCATTAAACCTTTGCTCTTTAGTGAGTTCCCAATGACAAAGCTACTTTTATCCAATAGAAGGGTTTCTTTTTCCCAGTGTAAATAATTTTGCAGAGATAAACTTCCTAACAGGGAGGACAGTTCACCGATGGAACTGCTTTCCTTCAAAAGTTGTGGGTGCTCCATCACTTGAGGTTTTTAGGACTGGACAGCCACCCGTCTGAAATGGCACAGGGTCTCCTGCTTGAGCAGGAACTAGAAGACCTTCAATGCCAGCTCTATTCTGATTTATTGAATCCCCGAAAGGTTAAGAGCATAGCAGGCATGGGCTAAATAAAACTAAAGCCAATGTTCCATCAGTAGGGTTCTTTTCATTTTAAAATTACCAATTCTATGAATAAAGTCTTCTCTAGTTTGGCACTATATTCTTCTTTCAGTTTAATCCTTCATTCTGATGGCACTTAAGCATAAATGGTGATTCATTCATCACTTTATAAATGTCATATATGAAAGGAAAGCAATAGCTATAGAAGAAGAGTCAAAGCTAATTAGTAGTGGTCTACTAATTTAATTCTATGCAAATCTAGCTTAATATCACCTACACTACATATAGGAATTTAACTAAAACTGCATATAGGGAATTTAACATAAGCACAATCTGCAAAGCTTGCAAATAACTATAGCAATGTGATATTAAGAAGAACCAGTTTAGATGATGTGAAGAACCCTCATGTAGACTTTACTTTTATATCGACATCATCAGCAAAGCATTGTAATTGTACTTTTATTGGTATAGCTGCTCATTGACTAAAACTGAAAATCACTGGAGAGCTGGAAGACATTCACTTAGATGGGACAGGATTAGTTTTAAGTGATTTCAGCTGATGGGTACCTTCCAAGTTTAACTTTGCAATAAGGTTTGTATTATTCCTAAATTCTGTCAAGAAGGTACTTGTCTTCCTCATTTAATATCTAAGAGAGAACAGAATCAAATGATCCCTTAAAATGGAACAGCCCATTATTTTTCCAATAATGGTTAAAAAATTTGACTAGGGTAGACACAGCTTGTTGAATATAGGTCTTATTTCTTTCTGAGACACATTCTTGCTTTGAAGCCAACATTAGTACACATGCGTAAATCATTTATTCACAAATGTAATGATTGGCAAGAGGGAGTCAGCATTATAATTGAAAGGTAGGAGACAAAAGTATTAACAATTACAGATCAGATGGGTCAAAACTTGCATTCTAATCTAATAATGAATAAACTAAAAGTGGTGAACTTATAGAGTTGGGCACATATTGTTGTTAGTTGCGAAGTCGTGTTCGTGATCCCATGAATAATGTTCCTCCAGGCCTTCCTGTTCTCTACCATCCTCTGGGGTCCATTTAAACTCAGTCCTACTGCTTTCAGTGACTCCATCCAGCCACCTCATTCTCTGTCGTCCCCTTCTTTTGCCCTCAGTTTCCCCCAACATTAGGCACATATTAGAGCATCACAATTCAGCCCTATGACCTCTATTTTTTGGTGATGAGAATTGTAACCCATCCCATATAGAGATCAACAGATTGGAGAAAGGCTGTTATCATATCACCAGAATACTTCATATTCATAAAGTGCAGTCAATAATAAAAAAGGAATGCTAAACATTGTATGAATTATGGTTTTTATTCTGGTCATTATGTATCTCCATTTTCTTCAGTGGAACGCGTGGGAATGAAACTTTTATTTATTTTTATTCTTGATAACAGCCTTCTGGGAATCTGAGGGTTCAAATAATCTGCTTTATATAAAGCCATCTGAAGATGTTGTGCAATCATCTTCTCCATCACATTCCTCCAAAGTAGAAAGTTAGATCATGGACAATATCCCCAATGGTGGGGTCTGGCAATGATTTATTTAAGAGCCAGAGACACATTTCCTCCACTCAGTGAATTAACGATAACTAAAAGCCAACAACAGGATTTGACCATAATAAGGGATATACCAAAAGCTTTCTCAATTTCAGATTACAGTGAAGGGAACATAACTGAAGCCACTGATCCAACAGGAAGACTTCCTTCCTTCCTTCCTTCCTTCCTTCCTTCCTTCCTTCCTTCCTTCCTCCCTCCCTCCCTCCCTCCCTCCCTTCCTTCCTTCCTCCCTTCCTTCCTTCCTTTCTCCCCCCCCTCCTCCTCTCTGTCTTTCTGTCTCTCTCTCTTTCATTCTGACCTGGAATTCAGTAGCATTCTTTTGGCATTCTTCCAGTCTGTACCATATGTTTCTATATGTTTTCTTTCTTTCTTTCTTTCTTTCTTTCTTTCTTTCTTTCTTTCTTTCTTTCTTTCTTTCTTTCATTCTTTCTTTCTTTCTTTCTTGGTTTTCACCTAGTCTGTTTGTTTCTTGTGGCTACAGTCAAAGGACATACTGGTAATGTTAAACCTCGTAAGTCATTCTGTAAGTCCAACACAGTTCAATTCAGCTGGATTCATACCATCTCAAAGAACAAAGGAACAAATTATGTGCATGTTGGCCATTTTTGAAATTGTAAAAAGCCATTAAGAGTGAGATCTTCAGCTTTTATCCAATTTACCATATATCTGAAGGCTTAGCCAACACTATTATTATATAAAAGAATGGAGAAAATTGAGAACAGGGCTTTGTGATTGTTAACAAAACATGACCCATGCACACACAAGCTACAGATTGCCAATGCCAGCAAGAATTCTTTTTGTATTTTTTTAGTGCCTAATTAACTGTGTCAGGAGTTCAAAAACAATTAGGAATTTGAAAGAACAAGGAGAAAGGAGGGTGGAGAGGGCATTGCCTAATTCCTCAGTACATAAATATTTCCATGTTATGCTGCAGGACTTCATCAAACTTAAAAGGGCACTTCAAGGTAGTTTTCAGAATGTTTTAAAATCTTTCCCATTCAAAAGCTTTATTTTGCTGTGTGTAATCATTCTTTGGAAGTTTGATGTTTCGTCCTGACATTTAAAATGATCTGTTTGATTTTCTGTGCCATTACAATGCTCTTCTTTCACCCTGGCCCAAGTGCGTTTCAGCTAGAATGAACTTATAAATAGCCAAAAATAGAGTCAAAGAACCTATGTCTGCATCTAACATGACAAGGGAGAGCATAGGCAACACATTAGAGTCTATTTCCGCTTAACATTCCTTTTTGTTCCACTTAACATTTTCTCAAAGAAACTATCAAGAATTAAAGAACTGCAAAACGAAAAGTCATGAAAAGACATGAAGTCTAGTACATTATACTGACTATTTTCAGAAGGCTGTCTTTTAAACAGTACCTTTATAATACTTTTTATTAGCTTTAATTGATAATCAGATCGATTATATTGCACATACTTTTTTTTAACAAACAAGATAGCTAAGCATTTGCTTCCAACTTTAACTTTAAAGCTATATAGGAACACCAGCAGTTGGCTGTTTACACATTGTCTTCCTTCCTGGAATGATCAAGTGCCATGTACTAGACCTCTACTGCATCTTAATAGTTTGTAGAAGTAATTTAGCTGTACTTATCAGATTTATAGTAGCATTGCATGAAGAGCTAAACACACTGCCAGAATTTCTATCTTATGAAAGACAGAAGAGTTGTATCCAGTATTGTGATGTTTATTTATTCACATTACATAGATACATCCTTCACAGTTGTCTCTGACTTGGCATTGTTGTACAATCACTAAGAATTAGACTGCAGCAAGTGTTCAATGTATTGCGTATATAAATAATGGCTGCATTTTTTTTCTTCTTGAATGTATACCTTTACTATTACCAGGGCATCAGAGAGGGAAACATATTTCAAGTTTACAACAGACAGATAATATTCAGAAGATGCTCACCCAGATCCCTTCCTAATTCACTGTAGCATAAGAAGAGGAATATGTACGGCACCATCAAACTTGCAAGATTGAGGTCAGTCCTACTGGATAGACTGACCAAGAAATCACAACAAGGTTAAAATACTTTTTTTGAGATTGACTATAACAACAGAATCTTGCAAGTCTAATTCTGTTCCTTCCCATAAAAATCCTGACAGTCTCTAGGCAATGGAACAAGATTTCTGGAGTTAGATTTTAAATGAAAATGAGTCCTTTCCCCCTGTTCCAGTCATTGTTCACCTACGTCACTCCATCACCAGTCTTAGTTGTTCCTCGGTTGTCCCAGCTTCATAGCAGCCATCTTTAGGTTGCCTCTTCTCCTTGCTGTGGCTGAGAGAGAAAAAGAACCCCAGGTCAGACAGGAGAGCTGTGACTCTCTGCAATCTCACAGGGCACCGCTCTTTTGGAGCCCACTGATGGAGAGAACCTAGAATGGGAGCATGGGACCTGCCCGCATGTCTGATCCTGCCACAATGTCAACCAGAAGTCCTATAGGACATCTTTGTAGACAATTTGGAAACTTCAATTGGTTCAAATTCCAAATGATCTGCTGGCAGTCTGGCATTCATTACCATGAATATATATTTATATGGAAGCTTTGCAATCCATTTATATGGAAGTGATGCAGTCCAAAGTGCTTGTAACATAATAATAATAATAATAATTTAATTTATATCCCGCTCTCTCTCCCCGAGGGGACTCGAGGCGGGGCACAGGCAATTAAAAATACAAATAAACACAGACAAGTACAAAATACAGAATTAAAAATAAATTAAATAAATCCTGCGCTAAAACCTATAAACTAAAAATTACCCCTAAAAAACCCTAACCTAAAAAGAGACTACCCAAGGCCGGCCAGACGAAAAAAGTGAGTCTTTAATTTTAAGCGGAAGGAGCGGAGGTCCGTAGTTGTCCTGATATCGGGGGGAAGGTCATTCCAGAGGGCTGGGCCCGCCACAGAGAAGGCCCTTCCCCTGGGCGTCGCCCGCTGACAAAGTCTAGTGGACGGCACCCGGAGAAGTCCCTCTCTGTGGGAGCGAATCGGCCGTGAGGATGTATGGGGCAGGATCCGATCCCGCAGGTAGCTAGGTCCCGAGCCATGGAGCGCTTTGAAGATGGTAATTAACACCTTGAAGCGCACCCGGAAGACGACAGGTAGCCAGTGCAGCTCGCGCAAGAGCGGTGTTACATGGGCAAACCTAGAGGTGCCCATAATTGCTCGCGCGGCTGCATTCTGGACCAACTGAAGCCTCCGGGTACACCTCAAGGGGAGCCCCATGTAGAGAGAGTTGCAATAATCCAGTCGGGATGTCACGAGAGCATGAGTGACTGTGCGAAGGGCGTCCCGATCCAATAGGGGGCGCAACTGGCGTACCAGGCGAACCTGGTAAAACGCCCTCCTGGCCACGGCTGTCACTTGATCTTCCATGGACAGCCGGGTATCCAGGAGGACACCCAAGTTGCGCGCCCCATCCACAGGGGCAAGATGTTCGCCCCCTATGGCCAGCGTTGGAGAGAGCTGGTTGAACCGGGCAGCCGGAAACCACAGCCACTCGGTCTTGGTCGGGTTGAGCCTAAGTCCGTTACTTCCCATCCAGATCCGCACGGCTTCCAAGCACTGGCACATCACCGCTACGGCATCGTTGGGGTGGTTTGGGGTAGATATGTACAGCTGGGTGTCATCAGCGTACAGGTGGTACTCTACCCCAAAACCACGGATGATCTCGCCCAGCGGCTTCATGTATGCGTTAAACAGGAGAGGCGAGAGGACCGACCCCTGAGGCACCCCGCATGTGAGGGGTCTCGGGGTCGACCTCTGCTCTCCTGCACGCACAAATTGCGATCGGCCAGAGAGGTAGGAGGAGAACCACCGTAAAACGGTGCCTCCCACCCCCAACCCCCCCAGCCGATGCAATAGGATACCATGGTCGATGGTATCGAAAGCCGCCGAGAGGTCTAATAGGACCAGGATGGAGGAACATCCCCCATCTCTGGCCCTCCAGAGATCATCTACCAACGCGACCAATGCCGTCTCGGTGCTATGCCCGGGCCGAAAGCCGGACTGGCGCGGATCTAGATAGTCAACTTACTCCAGGTGACGGGGAAACTGTTGTGCCACCACACTCTCAACAACCTTCGCCAAGAAGGGAAGGTTGGAGACTGGACGGTAGTTGTTCAAAAGAGCTGGGTCCAAAGAGGGCTTCTTGAGGAGGGGCCTCACCATGGCCTCTTTTAGGGAGGCAGGCAAGGAACCCTCACTCAAGGATGCGTTGACAACCTCTTGGAGCCAGCCTCGTGTCACCTCCCAGGATGCCAGTACAAGCCAGGAGGGGCACGGGTCCAATAAACATGTGGTGGCTCGCAGTCGCCCACGTAGCCTGTCCATATCCTCGGAAGTAACGGAGTCAAACTCCTCCCAAACAAGATCTCTCTCGTGGCATCCCACTGGGTCATGAATGGGGGTTAGCTCACTCTGTATCTGGGCGGTTTTCTCCTGCAGAAAAATCACAAATTCCTCTGCTCTACCCTGTAGCGGGGCTTCCCGTTCCCTCTGTTGAAGGAGGTCGCGGGTCACCCTAAACAGGGCGGCAGGGCGGTTTTCTGCGGATGCTATGAGAGTGGCACAATGATGACGTTTGGCCACTCTCAGCGCCACAATGTAAGTCCGTAAATGGGCTCTTACCTGTGTCCGGTCAGATTCAGAGCGGCTAGCCCTCCATCTTCTCTCTAGGCATCTCTTGCGGCGTTTCATCACCCGCAGCTCCACAGTGAACCAAGGAGCCAGGGTGGTTCGCCGCCGCGAGAGAGGCCGCAGGGGCGCGACCCGATCTAAGGCTCCCACGGCCGCACTATTCCATGCGGCCGTGAGGTCCTCCATCGGGGCGCGGGTCAGGGATACAGGAAATGGCCCAAGCGCTGTCTGGAACCCATCCGGGTCCATCAAGCGCCTGGGGCGGTACCAGATTAGTGACTCTGGTTCCGCCTCCCCGCGGAGGGGAGCAGCGGTCGGAAAGTCGAGTCGGAGAAGTGAGTGGTCTGACCATGACAAGGGTGTGATGACTATATCCCCTGTACCCAGATCACTTTTCCATTGGCCCGAGACAAAGATGAGGTCCGGCGTATGTCCACCCTCGTGAGTGGGGCCTTGAATTACTTGGGTCAGGTCCATGGCCGTCATGGAAGCCATGAACTCCCGAGCTACCACGGATGATTCGCCCAACGATGGCAGGTTAAAGTCCCCCATGACTATAAGTCTGGGGGTCTCCACTGCCACCGTAGCGATCACCTCCAGGAGCTCGGGCAGGGCTGCTGCTACATAGCGGGGAGCCAGGTATACAACCAGCAAGCCCAACTGCCTCCCTAGGCCCCACCTCACGCAGAGGGACTCACAGCCGGAAGTCTGAGGCACAATGGTCTCTCTCGGCTCAAGGCCTTCCTTAATAATGACCGCTACCCCACCACCCCTGCCTAGGGCCCGCGGCTGATGAAATGCGCGGTAGCCTGGTGGGCACATTTCAACGAGGGGATGTCCTCCCTCGTGGCCCAACCAGGTCTCCGCAATTCCTACCAGGTCCGGCTCCCCCTCTGACACAAGGTCACTAATGAGGGGGGCTTTGTTGACAACGGACCTGGCGTTGCAAAACATCAGCCGCAGACCCTGGCTCTGTATTCCCTGGCCACCTAGCCTGCGGGGGTTGTGGCACCCAACCGTTTGTAACCAACGGCTACGTGCCATCAACCGGGAGGAAGGAACTTGTCTCCCCTCGGACCTGCCCCTCCCCACGACCCTCTGGATGGGGAAGCCCTCCACCGGAATGACTTGTGTTTCCCCCCTCTTAACGAAACCATCCGCCTCCCTCCGTCGTCTGCTGGCTCGGCCCGTTCCCTTTTGGCTAGTCTCAACCTGTCTAAACCCTCCCCCCTCCCTGGTACCCCCTAAAATAAACAGCAATTTTTTAACTAAAAAACCCCTACACCTGCGCTTTCGCCACTTCTCCTGACTTATTAGTCCCTCATCAAAGTGTGCCCTTGATAATACAGCGGGCCATACCTGCGAGAGGGGGGACTCCCGCAGTAGGATTAGGTCTGCCCTTGAATATATTACGGGTCACATCGACAGCAGGGAATCAATTTGGGTACAGAGATGTTTAGATGGTCGGAATAAATATTAAATATTAAATAAGATGTTAAAATATATATTCAATAAATATTGGAAAGATGTTAAAATTAATTAATTCCAGTAAGTTAATGATACGGTATAGAAAAGTTAAAATCCTGGGTATGATGGTCAATAAATAATTGCATAAAGTGCACATGATCACATAAGTGCACTATCACAGGCGTGGCCTTAGCAAGTCCAGTCCAGTCCCACTCTTCCAGAGCCTCAGGCCTCAGCCAAAGATGGTACATGGTTGGGCCCCTTGCAGGATCTCCCGGCCCCCCTTGTGGGTCCTGGTTTAAGTTGGTTTAAACAGAGTCAGTAGGGAACAGGGCCTCAGCCTGGATCTTCTTAGGCCTCGGCCCAGCTGTTATGCGGCCTCCCGGCTCCCGGCTCCCGGCTGCTAGACCTCCGATTTTCCACTCACCGGTACTCTAATGGAGTCGGCCAAATAAAGGAGTCCAGATTGGGTCATCTTGGCTACGGCCCTGCTGTTATCGGGCCTAGATCGTCCTCGCCAGGTGTCCCTCCCAGACTGGCATCCCGGCCTTCTGCGTCCTGGCCCCCCATGGCCCTCCGCACTCGGCAGTCCCAGCTTGCCTTCTGTCCAGCCTGGCGTCCCGGCCTCCGGCAACCCGGCCTCTCACGTCCTTCGGCCTCCGACGGTCGGCGCGCCTCGGCAGACCTTCTGGCAAGCCTCCTGCCCAGCCTCCTGCCCGGTTTCCACCTCTCCAGCGTCCAGCAAGCCTTCTGCCCGGTCTCCAGCACTCCGCTTTCTCCCCCGCTTTCTCCCCCCGGCGGGCTCAACAAGCCCGGCATCGGCCCGCCATCGACCTGACGCCCGGCGTCTCCAGCTGACCGGCGCCTTCCGGTCAGCAAAACCCCCGTTCTTGGCCGTCAACTCACCCTGGGAGGCCGTCCATGGCCTCGATGGTAAGCCAGGGTGGTCACTTACTGGGCCCGACCCTCAAAGCTGGTAAGGAGGGTCGGGCGGCATCTCTTTTAACCAAAAAGCCCCCGCGGCCCGCGCGGAGCTCAAAGGCAGACCGCCATCTCTTCGCGCATGCGCAGTAAGCTTTTCATGTGAGGGCCTGTCTACCTAGAACTTTCTATTAGAGTTGGTTGTCAAAATTAATTAATATAATGAATTCAAATAAGGATATATGACTAATTCATAAACATTTCTTTATTATGGAAGGAAGATTTAAGATATTTGTCCAGCTACTTCCACATTAAAATTGATTCTCTCCACTTGACTTGATTCATCATAGTATCTTTCCTTTTCCATCTCAAAATTCTTATTCAAGAAGGAAAGGCTCCTTCCTAAGATGCTTGCTAGGCCCGTGTCCAAATGCCTCCCACTGGGGAACTTAATCTTTTCCACTGAGTTCCATTAATAATCTTTCCATTCAATGTTTTAGTATAGCATTTGCAGTAGTGCCGATTATATAAATTAATTAATATAATGAATTCAAATAAGGATATATGACTAATTCATAAACATTTCTTTATTATGGAAGGAAGATTTAAGATATTTGTCCAGCTACTTCCACATTAAAATTGATTCTCTCCACTTGACTTGATTCATCATAGTATCTTTCCTTTTCCATCTCAAAATTCTTATTCAAGAAGGAAAGGCTCCTTCCTAAGATGCTTGCTAGGCCCGTGTCCAAATGCCTCCCACTGGGGAACTTAATCTTTTCCACTGAGTTCCATTAATAATCTTTCCATTCAATGTTTTAGTATAGCATTTGCAGTAGTGCCGATGACACAAGCTGTTTTGCAGTTCAGTTTTGCAATTTACATGGAAAAATCAGCTTGTTCCTAGCAGAAATGTTTTATCTCGTTTAAAAAATTTCCATCACACACATGCACACACGCACACATTTTAAGAACAAATGTTTTCAGTCAACAGAAGAAGAAGACTGACCTTATGAATAAATTAGGGGCAAGACTCAGATTAAAGAGAGATATTGCCTAACTCCCAGTTCATTTTCTCCTGCATAGCGCTAAATCTAGATTTAATTGTATTTAAGTTAAAAAAAAACCAGTGGGAATAAATAACCACAAATTAATGTCTTTTTTTTAGTGTCCAATCTTATTTTTACCTTGTTGAAATCTGCTTAGTGTCACTTGATGATAAGATGAGTGGCATGAAAATTTAATAATTAAAAATAAATAAAATAAATTTTTATTACAGATTTCAGTGGATTCCTCCCCTCCCCCCAATTTATTGGTTTATTTATTTAATATAACTGATAACCCAGAGTTGCCTGGGTATTTATTTATAGGGGGGAAATGTATGGACCAAACATAATTTCTAATGTTGGCTTTTCCCCCTTACCAGCAGGAACCCCCTTATGGAGTACTGTGAAGCCGTTTCTATGGCAACTCCACTGCACTGTACAATAGAATCCATTTTAAGGCATAACAGGCTGTATCTTAACAGAACAGCCCCCCGCCCCGAGGGTTGTTGGGGGTGTCTTATCCCCCACAATATTTGTTTTCAGAGAGTAAGTCATCTCTGTACCAAGTTTGGTTGAAATTGCTCAAGGCATTCCAGAGTTATGCTGGAACACACACGCGCGCGCGCACACACACACAAACACAGATTTATATATAGATAGAATACTTAAATGGCCACTCATCTTGCAGATACAATTCTGAGCAGCTAACAACATGTAATAACTGCCTATTTCAGGTTTATTTTCTTTTTGTTTGCCATTTCTTTAAAAAAAACAATCAGCACTGAATCCTAAGAAAAGGCTTTCCTTAAAAATAGATGACATCTCCTTTAAATCAAGCTTAATACCTGTTACTTCTTAAACATATCAAGGTCATTTTTGTAGCAGCAGTGGAAATTACTTGCTGTGACTTTCTTCCAGTATAGTTATCCTTGCCTTTCTCCATCTGTCTATTTAATCTGCAGCTCTAGGAATTTTAAGTGTGGTTTCATCCAAGCAGTGACCAGATCTGATCCTACTTAATTTTCTGTGATCAGCCAAATTAGCTAGATGCTGCCACCTATCTGAGCCTTTTCATCCTAGATATAAATATATTCTTTGCACTCCATTAAAAATGGTGTATTAAGAATTGGGCTCACTAAGGATGAAAATGTAAATATACATGTCCATATAGAAAGCATGCATTTCATCAACATAAATTTACATAAGATCTGAAAAAGCTGAAAATGGAAAAGCATTGCTTGGAACTACAGAATGAAATACTTCTGTATTTTCTGCTGGCTTAGAATGGAATGCTAAGGTTTTAGAAAAATGTTGATGCTGAGAGAGTTGATATAAAAACATTAAACTTCAAAGGAAGAACTGGTTGGTTTTAAGAATTTTTTAAATATTGTATTGTCAAGCTTATCATAATTAGTTGCCAGGATTCTATAAAAATCCATACAGGAGTCTTTTGCAGTCCTCTTCAGAGATACTAGAGACAGGAGTAGACTTCCTAATTTAATTTAAATTTTTATTCTTAAAATTTTGTACTCTGTGTTTATTGTTTTTTAATTCTCCTGTGCCCCACCTCGAGTCCCTCTGGGGAGAGAGAGCGGGTTAGAAATAAAAATTTATTATTATTATTATTATTATTCACCACTCCTGGAGGCAAGTTGTTCCACTGATTAATTGTTCTAACTGTCAGGAAATTTCTCCTCTGTTCCAAGTTGCATCTCTCCTTGATTGGTTTCCACCCATTGCTTCTTGTCCTACCCTCAGGTGCTTTGAAGAATAGCTTGACTCCCTCTTCTTTGTGGCAGCCCCAAAATATTGGAACACTGCTATCATGCCACCCCTAGTCCTTCTTTTCATAACACTAGACATATCCAGTTCCAGCAACAATTGTTCATATGCTTTAGCTTCCAGTCCCCTAATCATTTTTGTTGCTCTTATTAATAAATTATAAATAATTTCAGAGAAATTGTTATGAGTGGAATACCATGCATTTATTTCATTTTGCATTTGCCGATACGTGTGAGTGATAGTTCTGCTTTTCTTTGTACAATCAACTCTTCCAGCTATTCTTTTGTCTATCTGGGCTGTCACAATTCAGTTAAGCTTCAAGTATAGATCTCCTTCCATGGATTCTTTCAGTACAATGCTATAGTTCTTGCTAATAAAAAGCTTGACAAACTATTGGATTGATTGACTGATTTGTTTGTTTGTTTGTTTGTTTAAAATGATTATCCATCACACCAGGCAACTCTGGATGGCTAACACCTGAAAACATCCATATAATACATATCAAAAATAAACACCTAAGAGTTTACCAAGCAAGTAGCAAAAAGTAGCATCTAAGGATAAATCTATAAATGACAATTTAACACAGCTTAGTACCTCCAGATCCCCATATTTGGGAGAAAGATCAGACTTCATGAATTTATGATAGGACAGTAGGATCAAGACTAACCTCAGATGGAATTGTGTTCCACAGGGCACCTGCTACAACCAAGAAAGCACATTTTATGCATTCTGACAAATCACCTGTTCAGTAAATGTTACCCACTGGAAAACTTTCTGGATCTGATGGGATAGTAAATCATTAAAGTGAGGGGGTCCCTCAAATATTCCAGCTCGATGCCATTTTTCTGTCCATACTTTTGTTGGGAGACTGTGGAAGAAGGAGAAACAGGCCAAGTGAGTTGTCTTCCAATGAGCTAAGTCCTTTCTCGGCAAATGGTAATTTCATGAAATGAGTAGAAAGAATTGATGCTGTGTCTTGTTGATACTTTGGGTCCTGAGCATTTTCTAGTGCACATAGGGCCTGGTGCACTTTCCTCTGCCCTACCTACTTGTGACATACTATTTATCAAAATAAGATAGAGCTCATTCTTCTTCAGCACAAGAGTTTAAATCAGATTATATTCTTTAAAAAAAAACCTGAAACACAAATGATTTAAAGGGACTTTTTCTCCTATCCTACACCTTTGATAGACAGCAATATTAAGGGCTTGACAAAGCACACTGAAATGAAATCAAAATCTCACGCAGTGAATGTGCAATTCCCACTTGTGCAGACTTTGCTTGCTGCAGCTGCAATCATATGCTTAACCTCAGAGGCTGAAAGGTTCTTCAGAACTAGAGAAACTTCACCTTTGGCTTCACAGGGGATTTCTAAGCACTTTCTTGGCAGCAAGCCACCTCCAGGTGACCTGCATTGAAACATAGCAGGCAGAGGGTTCTCTGTGCCTATGCAAATATTCCCTCCTTCATAATTGGTATATTGTTCTGATTCCAATTTAACATATTTAAATATTTCTGATTCATAATATCTCAATTAGAAAAATGTATTTGCATGAGAATATATAAACATAAGCATGTGCTTTTTTTTATCTTTTCATTGTATGAACTTTCTAAGTACCGGGATTTCCTGAAAACAAGACAGTGTCTTATTTTCTTTTGATCCCTGAAATAAGCATTTGGCCTTATTTTGGGGAAGGTCTTATTATTTTTAGGTGCAGGAGGTGGCGAGGAGGGGTTACCTCATGCCTGCTTCTGTTTTGCAATATTTTTGGTGAGGGCTTATTTTCAGGGGAGAGCTTATTATAGTGCATACACTCAAAATCCTGATTGGACCTATTATCCAGGGAGGTCTTATTTTCAGGGAAATAGGGTAGGTACTTTTTGAGAAATACTTAATTTGCTTGAAATCATAACGAGAATGGATTATTGTAGCCCAAGCTTTCATGAATTGGAATATATGGTAATTAGAGTATATGGAAACAAGCCCACTAAGATTTACAGCATAATAAATGTGTTAGTTTTTAAAGTCCTATTAAGTTTTCATTATAAAAAAAATTCTTTGTCTAGCAGTCAATATTCTGGTGCAATTAGCTACATTGTATACTTTCAGTGCATTGCTTAATAGATGTCAGTCATATCTCAGTACTCAACTGCTTTAAAATTCATTGAATTTGGTACTCAGAAGCATTTTGCAAAAATTTTATCCTGGTACTTGTTGTTTGTTTGATACTCAATGTGCAAGCTGTACCTTATTGGTATCGGCTGCCTGTGACTTGTTACCCTTTCCAAAAGAAAGTATCATATGTTATACCAGCAGTGTGCAGCAGCTGCCAAAAAAGCCAACACAGTTCTAGACTGCATAAACAGAGGGATAGAATCTAGATCATGTGAAGTGTTAATGCCACTGTATAGTGCCTTGGTAAGGCCACACTTGGAATACTGCATACAGTTTTGGTCGCCACGATGTAGAAAAGACGTGGAGACTCTGGAAAGAATGCAGAGAAGAGCAACCAAGATGATTAGGGGACTGGAGACTAAAACATATGAAGAATGGTTGCAGGAACTAGGTATGTCTAGTTTGATGAAGAGAAGGACCAGGGAAGACATGATAGCAGTGTTCCGATATCTCAGAGGGTGCCACAAAGAAGAGGGAGTCAAACTATTCTCCAAGGCACCTGGGGGCAGGACAAGAAGTAATGGGTGGAAACTAATCAAGGAGAGAAGCAACTTAGAACTAAGGAGAAATTTCCTGACAGTTAGAACAATTAACCTCTGGAACAGCTTGCCTCCAGAAGTTGTGAATGCCCCAACCCTGGAAGTCTTTAAAAAGATGTTAGATAGCCATTTGTCTGAAATGGTATAAGGTTCCTGCCCACGCAGGGGGTTGGACTAGAAGACCTACAAGGTCCCTTCCAACTCTGCTATTGTATTATTGTATTTGTATTATTGTATTATACAATGTGCATTAGCTGCTGGAAGGGGAAAGAGGCTTCATCATTTCTTACATAGTTTTCTACTTATTTGTTTGATTCAAAGCTTGTGAATCACATAGTAATTGTAAATCAAGAACTAAGTACAAATTTTTCAAAATCTCATTCTAGATGGACAAAAACCAATTAGACCTTTGATTAATTTTGTATTTGGACAACTGCTAGCAACTATCATGATCAACCATAACCATATTTTCCTGAGCATTTTAAAGTTTTGAAATGATTTTAATTTGGTTGGTTATTTTGCTTTCCCTCCAATGTAATATAATGTTAAAGAAACTTTTTGGCTGGCTTCGTAGAGAAGAGAATCACTTGAAGTAGCAGTTAAGACCAGTGGTGGTATTCAACCAGTGTAACAACAGGTTCACTCACCTTTGTGCGTGCACAGTGCGTTTGAAAACAGCTCTAAAACTTACCTTCTGCTGCAGCCCCGAGGAGTAAAACAGATGAGGTACAGCAATTTGCTCTGTTGCACCAATCACCTGGGCTTCAAACAAAGGAAATATAGGACAGACTAGCACAGGGACAGGTGGGCAGGGCCAACTGATTGCCAGAACTACTGATTCGTACGAACTGGTCCAAACTGACTGAATCCCATCTCTGGTTAAGGCACTGGCTAGAAATTGTGAGACCACAAATTGTAGATCCACTTTAGGCACAAAACTAACTGGTGAATTTGGAGCAATCATTCTCACTCAACCCTAGGAAGAAGGTAATGGCAAACTATTTCTAAAAATCTTACCAGGAATACTAGTCCAGGCAGTCACTAGAAGTGAATACTAACTTAAAATACACATATATACTTACAGGAAAATCAAAATGGTGCCTAGGAACAATTGACATAGTATCATTTTCACAAGAAGATCAGCATCAAGAGGCATCTTTGTTCAGATATGACTTTCATAAATTCCATTTGGTTGTTAAGAGAAGAAACAATTTACTGCGTCAGGCTTGATTGAGCAGACTGCGTCAGGCTTGATTGAGAGACTTGAGCCAAATTGACTTTTCAGTCTTTGTCTTTTTAAAAGAAAGATTAAAATAATTTTCTATGACAAATTCTAACTTCTAGCTAAGATCCCAGAGAACTTGTGTGGAGCTATTAGGAATGACAATGAAAATATTTGGCACTTGAAGGCTTTGCCCGAGCAAAATGGCTTCTGAACCACTGAAAGCCTTTCCTCAATTCTAAATATAAATCCTTTCATTCTATCCTACAAGGGCAACAGCCTTAGTTTGCAAACAAAGGTGGGTTGCTACTGGTTCAGCTTGGTTCAGTCTAACAGGTAGTGGTGGCAGCGGGAGGCTCTGTCCACCCTTCCAAATGCTTTTGCACATGCGCAGAAGTGTTGCATGCACGTGCATGCATGAATGAACCAGTAGTAAACTGGTTAGCCACCCATCACTGGTTGCAGGGCAGAAAATTTAACTTCCAATGTGGTTCTTAAAGTGGAGAATATGGGAAAATATAACTGTTAAATTATCCTAAAGAACAAAGCCTCCTGATTGCAAATATTAAGAGTTAAAATTTTCTAGTGATCCCAGAAAACAACTCATAACCAAGTAGTATATCCATGATTGACAAGAGAAAGATAGTGAAATATCAAATATATTACAGCAGAATTCATTTTGACTGCACCACCACTGCCGTTTTTTAAGAATATTGGACAGCCATTTTTCTGAGGTAGCATAGGATCTCCTGCTTAAGCAGCAGTTGGACTAGAAGACCTCCAAGGTCCCTTCCAATTCTATTATTATCCTATGTAGTGTACATCAGTAGTATAGATTAGACAGAATAATGTTTGTGTGCCAGTGGTGGGATTCAAAAATGTTTACTACCAGTTCTGTGGACGTAGTTTGGTGACCATGGTGTGGCTTGGTGCGCATGGCAGAGGAAGTATACTGTAAAATCTCCATTCCCTCCCCACTCCAGAGAAAGGATACTGTATAATCTCCATTCCCTCCCCACTCCAGGGGAAGGTTACTGCAAAATCCCCATTTCCTCCCTATCAGCTGGGACTTGGGAAACAGAGAATAGATGGGGATGGGGTCAGTCAAAAGTGGTATTTACCAGTTCTCCAAACTACTCAAAACTTCCGCTACTGGTTCTCCAGAACTGGTCAGAACCTGCTGAATACCACCTCTGGTGCGTGCATGTATTTCTGTGTGTATAGTGGAAGGACTAAATTCTTCTTTGTAAAGCAAAGGAAATTATTGAAATGAGCTCACATATACTCAGGTTGTTAAGGGCTAATGGCTTAAGATCTTTCCATGCATTTCTTGGTTGTTGAGCTACAGAGAGCAACACCACAGCCCTCCCCCGCCACAAGCAATGACAATGCCTGTCTTACTCAGAACTTGGCAAGAAATGGGTATTTAAATGGTGTAAAGTACTGCAGCATATATTTCCTTTGGTTTCATTTACAGTTGGCTGCATGCATTATTAGGATTGCATGCCACAATTATGTGGTCAGTATGATATGCAATGTTTCCACTACAACAGACATCGTGATACTATCCAGGTATACTGGCTCTGAGGTTGCGGGTAAGTCTGCTAACCCTCGGCCTGTTAATCTTTTCAAAGATTTCTGCAGCATGTCAAATGTGAAATGCCATTGCTGCCATGACAGATCAAACTTCTTACACACAGTCCTTGGAGTTATTTTCTTTCTTTGTTACTAAGATATTATTTACACTAAAAAAAAGTTTCATGTAGGTTGCAGCTTTGGGACATTGGAAAAACCTCTTAGCATCACTCAGCACACATAACTAAACCATCTGTTCTGAAGCTTCAGATAATTGAATCTAATGAATTATCTATGGATTTCAGCCATTCCCGGTTAATTAAAATTACCACTTTTCCAAATCTATTCCTCACCCCCTACCCATTCAAATTATTCTCTTTCAACCACTGTTTAGAAAAACTGATGGCTTGTTTCAGCTCTGAAACTAATTAGTAAAGATTCATTATCCCTAGTTACTTTGACTAACCAATACATCCTCAGTAAAATGTAAATTAACCTCATATTTCTCTGAGTGGGTTATGATGAGCAGTAAGAATGAAGTAAATGTTTCTCTGTCTTTCCTCTGTCTATAACACATATGTTTTCATTAGGCTCTGCTCACATCACTTTGCTGAAATAAAAAGGATAATCACAATCCATCTCTGCCTTAGGGAAGCAAAACAAGAGCTATTAACGGGATGTGGAATTAAGAAGATCAGATGCATACTAATAGCCGAAAAATGCAATGTTACAAAGACTGGAGATAAAGTCAATGTTGGATTTTGAGGAACTATCTCAGAATCCACTTCAAAGAAAAATGAAGCAGATTTCAGCCCAGCTTTTCCTAACTTGGCTTGGCCTTCCAAAGTACTTGGAGGACACTAAGCCCTGGAAAGGCTATTCTGGCCTACATTGGTTAAACAATGAAACACAGGATGCACACATAATTTAATTACACAGAACCGAGAAGGTAAGTAAAAAAATCTTGCAGCCCGCTGTTTTATAACTCTTTAAAATTTGTAGGCTTCTGTAAGACAGTACATAGGAAGAAAATGACAAAATATGCATCATGCCAATGCAAACTATTTGATTATTATTTTAATCCGTGCAAGCATAAAAGGTCCAGCATCACACAGTTCATCACTGTTTCATCAATGCAGTTTATATTGGATATCTATAGCTCCCATTTTAGTTTCTTTTGGGGAAAAGAAATCTTTGATTTCTTTTCTATTGCATAGACTTGGTTGTGTCAAATCAGAAGAATCCTTAAAGCAAATCTAATTTGCATTTAAGAATCCTTAAATGCCTCCAAATTAGTAGGGTTTGGTCACCATTCCCTAAATTCATCCACATGCAAACTGCACATAGGAATATTGTATGTTATTAGTCTCCGTCTAATAGGGTGAAAGGGATTTTAGGTAATTTATAATTGGGGATTTTAGCGCAGGGATAATCTAGTTTAATCTGTTTTTATTCATTCTATTTATGTATTTTCTACAGCTATTTTAATTTTCCCTGTGCACCGCTCCGAGTCCCCTTGGGGAGAGGATGCGGTATACAAATAAAATTATTATTATTATTATTACTAACTCATGCAAGGGGCAATACTGATTGGAGAAAACTGTTATCAAGCTTTGTGTTGTTTATATCATTGTAACATTTACAACCAATCCTTTACTGCTATTTTAAGCTTCATTATGAATTTTATATGGAAATCATTCAGTTCCTTGGGATGCATTCATCAGTTATGCTTATTATTCAGGTTGGACATTACATTGAAGTTCAAAATAGGTTTGTTGCGAATGGCTATATTTATTTCAACCTTATGCTCCTAGTTATTAATGTTCTGCCAGCTAGCATTATTATAGGATGACTGTCATATTTTAAAGACAAGGTTAATGAAGAATAAATGCTTCTTCATGATCGCTTGGGTAAATAGTTTTGATAATATTTGTAAACTTTGACGATTAGAAGTTTCAGAGTAATAGATTTCGAGATATAGTTCCAGCTTCTGTCTCTGTATCCAGAATGTATGGGGACCAGAATTTTAATCTAATAGTATAGAACAGTGATGGCTAAGCTTTTTGTTGTTGGGTGCCAAAAAATGTGAGGGTGCACACTGGCACCCATAATGCAAAGCATGCCCCCACGACATGGACAAACAACCCCCTCTCCATGCTTCTCCACATGCACGCCACACTACTCCCCTCAAAGCTGAGCTTGGTATTTCCTCCAGGGGGCGGGGGAGGCTGTTTTCACCCTCCCCAGGTGCCAGGAAAGCCTCTGGAGCACGGGGAGAGTGAAAAATGGCATCCCCCAGCCCACTAGAAGGCCGAAAATCAGCTGGCCCAGTGCGCACCTGCGCACTGAAACTGACAGCTCATGTGCCAGCAGATATGGTTCTATGGTCCCCTGTGGCATGTGTGTCATAAGGTCGCCATCACGGATATAGAATAATGGAAGTCCACAAATGTATTTTTTTTGGTTTATCCATAGAAAACTGTCCATTATATGTGGAGAGTCAGAATTATTGCAAAGAATCATCACTACAATCATGACATAGTAAACTTATTATAGCAATGCCTTTTCACAAATCCAGGGGCATATTCTGGAATATATTCTTGAGTCTGAAATTTTTTTTGATCTATTCAAATGTGAATTAGGCTTTCCAAAATGTAGAGTTCTTAAACATTGCCAAAAAGGGAATATCATTATTAAAACGAGAATAAGACAGATGGGTTTTCTAAGTGCTTGTGTGTGTGTCCATATATGTGTTTATTCATTCATTCAGGACAGAAATGTATATTGACTATAAACTTTGGAAACTATGGATATAGGGTTCCATACATTTTTTCTCTATTACCTAGTGGTTGTCTGAATTTTCACAGTCTAGATCAGTAGCACCCTTAAAGTGGAAACTTAATTTTAGATTTGCTGAGATGACAGACGTAGCTCCAGAGGACATTTTTCTATAAAAGATGACTTTTGAGAGAAATGTCTTAACTTTAGAATTGTTTTCATTTTGAATAAGTATAAGCAAACCATGTACCCATCTACAGCATCAAGATGTCCTACTGCCTCAAGCTGTTTTCATAAAAAATCCGGATCCCTCCATGGAGAAATGCTTTATTTTTATTTGCTAATTGAAAGGCTTATGTTTTAAGAATCATCTCTTAGATGATAGTGCAGCTGACTAGGCCAGTGGCCTAGTTTTGTTACGCTTTATGGTACATTGGGTCCAAGGTAGTTGTAACTGCCTTGGTTACAGTTGTTGTGGAAAAGAATCTTTACGCTGACAATACCGACTTGAACACTCAGCAGGTATGGATTAGAAATGAGAAATCTCTAGTCAATTAACAAGGAACTTAGTAGACAACCGCTGAGTAGTAGCTGGTAAACAATAGACACATAGAAAATCATAGTTGCTAGATTCCTGTAAATCCTTTGGACTGCAAGGCAATCAAACCAGTCAGTCCTAGAGGAGATCAACCTTACTGCTCTTTAGAGGACCAGATCCTGAAGATGAAACTCAAGTACTTTGGCCACCTAATGAGAAGGAAGGAATCACTGGAGAAGAACCTAATGATGGGAAAGATTGAGGGCAAAAGAAGAAAGGGGTGACAGAGAATGATGTGGCTGGATGGAGTCACTGAAGCAGTAGGCATGAACTTAAATGGACTCTGGAGGATGGTAGAGGATAAGAAGGCCTGGAGGAACTCTGTCCATGGGTTTGCAAAGGGTCAGACATGACTTTGCAACTAACAACAACAAAAGCATAGTTGAGAAATTAGTAGCTCAAACTCACAAATGTCTCATTAATCTCTACATTTTTCTTTTGGAGGGGAAAAATGAATACCATGGCAGGAAATAGGATGTCTTCTAACATTCTTTAAGACAATTAGTAGGACTAATATGTAGTTGTCATGTTCAGATAGTCCTCATCTTGCCAGGGTTCATTTTGAGATTGTTCAAAGTTACCGTGGCACTGAAAAACGTGATCAATGACCATTTTTCACGGTTGTCGACTTTGTAGCATCCCCATGATCATGCCATCAAAATTCAGATGCCTGGCAACTGGTTCATACTTATGACCATTGCTGTGTCCCAAGGTCAAGTGATCACCTTTTGCAACCTTCTGATAAGTAAAGTCAACAGGGAAGCCAGATTCACTTAGCAACCAGGTTACTAAGAAAAACCAAAAAGTCCAATTGCCTCTTGAAAAAAGCACCTTTGAGACAACCATGACCTGGATGGCTGAGAATCTCCGTAGGACAGGGGTCCCCAACCTTTTTGGCACCAGGGACCAGTTTCATTTTAAAGAAAATTCTGCGGACCGGCCGGCGTAGAGGGGGAGCGGGGGGAGGGGGAACAGGCAGCGCATGCACGCGTGGGGTGTGTGTGAGTCGGCTCACTCGCCCCTCTAGGACCCCTACCGGTGCGAGCGGCCGCACCTGTGCTCTCCCGCCCCCTGTACGCACTCTGCCCAGGGGGCTGCTCCCTCCTCCTCCTCTCCAGCCCTGCGGCCTGGTTCCTATCAAGCCACGGACCGGCACCGGTCCACGGACCGGGGGTTGGGGACCCCTGCCGTGGGAAACCAGGTTACTAACTTATCAACTGTAATGATTCACGTAGCAACGGTGGCAAGAAAGGTCATAAAATGGGGCAAAACTCACTTAACAAATGTCTCACTTAACAACAGAAATTTTGGGCTCAATTGTGGTCACAAGTCAAGGACTTCCTGGATGATAGGCCAACAACAACAAAATGAGTTTATTAACTGAATTAGTAGGTGGATAGGTCATTTGTGTTGTGCAAAAACAGTTATGATAGGCTTGTGTGGAACTTAAAGGGCTGAAGCTCAAACTAGAATGAGACAAGATTCCAGTGAGAGAGAAGAATTAGCCAGAAGAATTTTTGGCCAAAACGGTAGTGGTAGTGAAGAAGGTTCAAACAGAGAGCAACCTCACTGTAAAGCAGGGGTCTCCAACCTTTGCAACTTTAAGTCTGAAGGACTTCAGCTCCCAGAATTCTCCAGCCAGCTTTGCTTTGCTGGAGAATTCTGGGAGCTGAAGTCCTTCAGACTTAAAGTTGCAAAGGTTGGGGACCCCTGCTGTAAAGAACTAAAAACCTAAGGTCAAACAAGGCCAAGTGTCAAAGTTTAAAAAAAACCAAAAGCAAAATTGGAGCAAAGGATAAGATAAATGATATTGGGAAGGTGTACAGCACTACCATTTTTTATTTAAGAAATGAAACTGGTTGAAGATTAACTCAAGATTAGCATATTTATTTGATGTAAGTGGTAGAAAAAAGTGCAGGTTGTGTTTGTTTCAATTCCATACAGGGGAGCCTATATTCAAGAAACAATATATGCCTTGTGTTTGTGCATATAACTGAAATTCCAACACTCACTGTGTATGTTTTTAAAAATGTGTAATGGTAACCTAGCTATCTGTGGGATCGGATCCTGCCTCATACATCCTCACGGCCGATTCGCTCCCACAGAGAGGGACTTCTCCGGGTGCCGTCCGCTAGACTCTGTCAACGGGCGACACCCAGGGGAAGGGATCTCTCTGTGGCGGGCCCAGCCCTCTGGAACGACCTTCCCCCCGACATTAGAACGACCACGGACTTCCGCTCCTTCCGTCTAAAACTAAAAACACATCTTTTCTGCTTGGCCGGCCTAGGGTAGTCTCTCTCTATGGGGTTTTAGTTGTTTTAACTGGGAATTTTAGTATTCCAATGGGGTATTTTAGCACAGGTATATGTTTAATTTGCTTTTTAATGTGTTTGTATATTTATTGTTTTAGTTTTCCCTGTGCACCGCTCCGAGTCCCTGTGGGGAGAGGAGCGGTCAACAAATTAAAATTATTATTATTATTATTATTAACCAGGAGATAAATAACTAGGGAGTAGAAGTTAAATTTTAAATTCAATTTTTTTTCAATGGACCTTCAAAAATCAGTTTTGGGATTTTTAAAGAAGACAATGTGTACTTTAATTACCTTGTTGGTTGTCTTATTAATCATTTTTTTTCCAAATGGCAAGTTTCTGATAAATCAAGATTAATATTCCTACAAATTCCATTATACTGGAATAGGTTAAGAAACTACTTGGTTAATCTCTAAAATGTTTGCTATATGGAGATGCAAAGCCTAACAGCATGGAGACAGGTGTATCTTTGCTTTCACTTATTCCAAACTTTTATAGGCTTTATTATTAGCTACATCTAAATTATTCAGAATTCTAATGGATGTTAGAATTCAGATCTGCCTTGAAATGAGCTTTTCAGGGGGGGGAAATTCTTATATAACTGAGCATTGGACTTTAACTGGAAACTTATTGAGCGATCATCATAAAATCTCCACCTCTTAGCTTTATCTACTTTGTAAAGCTATGGATTATCTTCAAAAACACCAACCACGTAATCCTCACTTATGCCACAGTAGTTCTTTCAACTTTCACATGTTTGACATTTCTGTGCACTCAAAATACTGTAGGACTTTCAACCACCCCCTTTTTTTTTCTTTGAAGAAGACATTACAGAATCCAAAATAATTATTGGTTTTGGTAACTAGATGGCTTGATTAACTGCATTTTAAGACATGTTTATTCTTTCTACTCCTTTTCCTGTTCCATGCGTTATGTATTCTTGTGGTATTATTTCCCTGTGATGTCCTGCTGAAAGGATGCCATGGAATCTAGCTGTATGCCGTCAAACTCATTTTCTCCCCAGACGGCCATGGGGTCTATCAAACAATTGGTTTGGGGGAAGGATTTCGGCATGCCTTGAATTTCTCCCACCACATGCACAGGTGGCCAACACATTGGATGAAAAGTGTCCAGCCACAAGACTGGGTTCAATTAGGAATCTCAGAAAGCCAACAGGCTCATGACATAGATCAAATCACTAAGTAGGCTACTTGCCAGGGCAAGCTGAGAAGTGCTTGATGCAAAACCTGTTATTCCTAGAGAGCCATTATTACACATCTCTACACCGTTGAAGGCCTGGTGGAGAGATAAAAGGCCTTTTATGAGGAAAGGAAATACAGACCTCACATGTGGAATGGGCACTCTTAAATGTATGGTGTTATATGTTGGATTGGCACTTTTAATTTGAGGCAATAACTTTATTTAAATGTTTTGGCTGGCCTACATAGTCTCATTTACTGAGCTTTGATGGGGGGGGGGGGAAACTAGCGGAGAAAAAATATGAGAAGGAATTGGTGAGGAACAGATAAAATAAAACTTCTGCCTTCAATCTCTGCAAGAGGCAATGTATTATTTTCCAACATCAGTTTTTTTCTTTTAATTTGTAAATAATATAGATGAATGTGTGTGTGGGGGGGGGGGGGAGGGAGGGAATAAAAGAATATAAAATATCTAGAAAATTGGAAAATCCATTTTGACATTCAATGGTGTGTTTTATCTTTTCTGTGGATTGTTTAAGGGGATTCCTGAAAAAGGTGAAGTCAAATACATCCAGATCAGCAAGTTAAAGAACAGACAGAAACATGCATGCTATCACAATTATTTGAAACATAAAATAAGATTCTTTAAAAAAAATAGTACAGCAATCCTAAAAGCGAGGTCCAATGGATGTTGCATCAATATTTCTTTACACAATCAATCTTAGATTGGTGATGAAGCTGAAAGTATCAGGATATCCTTTGTTTTTATACATCTGAAATCTATGATGAATCAGTTCTCTCAATCACAATGATACCACTTTAGCAATCTAACCAAAATCTTGAAGGTATGTTATAGATTAGAACATGGGTTGTCAACATTGATTGCATCACATCATTGTGATGTATTGTGATGTTTTTGCGGAACTGGGGTGGGTGTGGCCTGCATGTTATGCATACGGCCTGCAGGCTGCCAGTTTGACAGGCCTGTTATACAATAAACCCGGCCAGCATCTGTTCAGCTTGATCTACAAGTAGTGTGTAGACATGTCCCTACTAAAGAGAAATACAAGAATTAAACATATTATAGCAGCAAGGAAATATGCCTGCATTTTGAGGACTTCTACACAAACCTCATATGAAAAGGCCTCAGAACACATAGTTATCATCTATCCAATCTTTTTGCTGCACTAACGGGAAAAATACTATGCGGTAGAATACATTTAAAAAAAAAAAGCAAATCCTTTTCCCCTGCATGTAAACATCTTCACACTATCCTGTTACATTACTACAAGAATGTTATTGCATGACTATCAATGATTTCCCCTTTGTTTCCTAAAGTAAACCACACAGCTGCCTTAGCAATTTTAAGAACTCTTGGGAGCTATTTTGATGAGTCCTTCTAGAAAAAAAAAAGGATAAGACTACCCTGTCAGCTGCTGAAAATTTGCATCTTTAATGCTAATGTCAATGAAGAAATCCCGATGTATCCCAGCTAGAAATCTGAACCTTATTTATTAGAATATAATTGTCTTTTGGATACAGATATCTTTTCAGGAAATACAACACTGCTTTATGTCCAGCAGTCCTATGACTTTCACACTTAGTGTTATTGTGGGACACATTCATCAAGCATTTTTCTGCTAAAAGGCAGTCAAGGAGAAAATGTCTAATGCTATATATTATTGTAATAATGTAGTTGGCTTACATGAGCTGTACGGTGGCCTAGAAGTGGAGCTGTTGTCACCTCACAATCAGGAGGCTATGAGTTTGATCCTAGGTAGCGGCAGATATTTTTCTCTCTGGATGCAATGACTTTTGTCTGCTGAGAAGGCAGAGTAGGCATCAGGAAGGGCATAGTGGCCAATAAAGTATCAATGTATAAAATAAAATAAAAATTAAGGGAAGAAAAAAGAAAGTGGGAAAGAAAATATGAGATCCAAGGGAAGAAAGAAAAAGGTGTTAACATCTGACTCTTTTTAGCACAGTATAAGATAACAGCATTACAACCTCAACTTTTTACTTTTACAGATTGGTATATAACTAGCCATTTCTATAACAATAAATCTATATAATCGGCAAAACCATTTGTTTCATCACAAGCACAAAATCCAGTCAGTCGCTTGTCTCCACTCTGATGCAAGGAATTACAGGATCATTAAAATTTAAAAAAAAATGTAATCGGTTTACATATGAGATATGTTACATGGAACCTACATGTACTGAAATGCTTCCAGGAGCTATAGTGACTGTTGACAACATCTACCATAGTGATCTCAGGGAAAAGTATTTTATCCAATTTTCAATGAGATTTTACTTATTCACTTTACCCTCACATTTTCTCACTTTCTAGCAAAGGAGCTGTGGACAATAACAAGTGATATTTAGGTTTATATAGCTATGACTAATCCTAGAGTTATTCATGATACTCATGCCTTAGAAGGCTTCGAAAGAGCATAGAGTTCATATAATTAATCTTAACTCCAACAAACAAAATCCAAAATGCTAACACTCCAAGGAAAATATAATATTCAACTCAATTCTAATCCATTTTAATAGCTCCCTATTATTGCGTATTACATTTTTGTAATTTTTTTATTAGCAAAGATAGAAAAAAGTGTTAATGATTTGTGCAGAAAAGATAAAAAAATGTGACTGATTGCTGGGATATTTTTTTTAACCTTTCTACTGATATCATTTTCAGTACTGAATAAAACAAAATTATTACAATGTTTTCTGACACTTTCTAAGATTTGGATGCTTGACATCTGTTTTAGTTACTTGATGGAATGTTGGTTTAGTAGACTAAGAAAAAAATTAGAAAGCAAGCGAGAGAATTTTTTTGAAGAATATATTGGTTACTGGAAGAGTAGACATACTTGCTTATGGGAGTAGGAAATATGATGATGTGATTTCCAGACAAATAGGTCCATCAGCCACAGGTGAGGGCTGGGTTTTGAAAAATGAGAATGGACTTCTGAGACTGTACAAAATTTTCTGCTCACATGTGTGTTACAGGGGGGGAAATTGTTCTTCGCTGGACAGGTTACTCACCAGATGTGCCTTAGTATATCATCTGTACTACTGAGAAACCAAAATACATCTGGTGATTAAAACATCTTTATATAGTTGCATGATTTATTCAAAAAGTATGTTTGCAGCTTTAGAAAGCTGGAGAATTCAATAACTCTGCTAGAATTTCAGTCGTGATAACATACATAATTGAACGTTAGACAAAAGTGCTGTTATTTGCTATAGAAATAGTTTTGAGGTCATTACACAGAGCATAACTTTCTATTTACATTCTGCTGTTTAGGTATTTTCCTAACAGTCAGGGGATTTAAATAAACCTGCAACCTCTGTGGATTATAGTTATGCACTGTTTTATACATACTGGAGAATTATAAGCCTGCAGGCTGAGATAACTGCACAATAAACATATATTTTATGAAATAATAACTTTAACACATGTTAGTCTGAGAAAAAGAGAGAAATCCTGAGTTTGAGAGAGAAATTCTGTTCTTCCATATAGCTTTCACCTTAGACAACTTCCCACATGAATTACAAAATTGATTTATTATATCTGAAAGTTGAAAGAGGAAAAAAATAACTCAGACCTTTCAGAAGTGTCCTTGGTATAGCTTTTTTCCACGTAACTGACCGAAGTTCTGGGCACTTATATGAATAAATTGAGACAATCTACAATATATCAGGCCAAATCCCTTATACTGTAACTCTTTTTCATTCCAAACTCAGCTTTGATAGTGCTTAGTGCAAAAATTCTGTCTCTTCCCTAACCAACTAGGTTTTCTATGGGGGTGGGGGCACTTCTGTGGCTATTATTTTAGTAGAAATTGATGATAAGTGGACAATGCATAGTTTCAGATTTGAAATGCAAATATTTATTCAGACAGTGCTCAGATGTGCTACTGGCAGTCATTAGGAATAATTTTAAACAATAATACCTTTTCTGAGTTCACCTGGTTGATTTCTGCAGCTGACACATGATATGGGGGGGAACCCTCATCTTTGTTTGATCAGTTTGATCTGTGGGCTGTGGGCATGGCGCATCTTGCTCTTTCAAACTGGGTCTCTGCACAGATATGCTCCTGTTCATTGTTTTAAAATTGTGTTTAATCTCCCATGTGTAAACATTCCTTGAATGGAATGGAATGGAATGGAATGGAATGGAATGGAATGGAATGGAATAGAATAGAATAGAATAGAATTCTTTATTGGCCAAGTGTGATTGGACACACAAGGAATTTGTCTTTGGTGTATAAGCTCTCAGTGTACATAAAAAGATAAGTTACAGTTCATTCATCAAGAATCATAAAGTACAACACTTAATGATAGTCATAGGATACAAATAAGCAATCAGGAATCAATATCAATATAAATCATAAGAATATAAGCAAAAAGTTACAGTCCTGCAGTCATAAGTGGATGAGATGGGTGATAGGAACGATGAGAAGACTAATAGTAATAGTAATGCAGCCTTATGAATAGTTTGACAGTGGTGAGGGAATTAGTTGTTTAGCAGAGTGATGGCGTTCAGGGAAAAAAACCTGTTCTTGTGCCTAATTGTCTTGGAGTGCAGTGGTCTATAGTATCATTTTGAGGGTAGGAGTTGCACAGAAACACCAAAGCCCAATCTTTTCATGAGGAAAACTATACCATGAGTTAGTCATGAAGAACTGACATCCTGCAATAATATTTAAAGGAAACTTACACATATGTTGACCATCACCCAACAACTCACCCTATCCCAGTCTGAAATGTGGTAGGCTTCATCCCACTGAAGGACTTAATGTTACATTAATAGTTTAAAATGGAATTTCATCCATTTCAAATGACAGTGCCTGACTCTGTCCAGGGTTCAGCCTAGTAACCTGAAAGTCAGTCTGGAGCTCAGCGGGCTGTTTTCCTGTTGCTGACTTGCTATCCAAACCAATACTTAAAAAATTGGATATAAAAAACCCCCAAACCTTAAAACCTCAGGACTTGGATTTATTTTACCTTCAATTTTGATATCTTTCAAAAAGGAGCGATAAACCTAGTAACAGTCGCTCTTAATTTACAACGAGAAGTTTATTTATTTAATATTATTAGAAATCTACTCATGTCCTTACCATTTCCAACTGTGGGGTCATTATCAGTTACTGGTTACGATGAAAGGAAATAGTTCACCTCATCTGTGGAGCATCTAGCATCTGTTACACTTTAGCTATTATCTTTGGCCAGTGAGTTACAGCTGATCTCACAATTGAGACAGGAAACATGCAATAGGAACACATTAACCCTGCCATAGCCATTTCTGGTGTGTTGTCTTTATACACACCATCGTATATAAATAATACCATATAACTGAGTCTCAATCTTGATTTGGTGATCTGGAATAAAGCCCGATTTTTCCATGATCTTATTCAATATGGAGAGCCAATTTTCATCGAGCTTAGAAAACACTACTAACTGATTTATCTAACAGATCTAGATAAAATGTCAATGAATATAAATATGCTTAAGTGTGTGTGTGTGTGAGAGAGAGATATGGGGCGGGGGGGGGGGGAGAGGCAAAGAAGGAGAGAGAAGGAGAAGGGATGGCAGAATCAGTGAAATGATGAAAAGGGGGATCAGCCTAGAATTTTATTTTATTTATTAAATGTGTTGCCACCCATCTTGCTGCGAGGTGACTCTACAAATCTCTATGCAGCCACAAGATAATTAAATTTAACCCCCCCCCCAGTGCCATTGAAATTTATCTGAACCTAGCAGGTGCCAACCTTCAGTTAAAAAGATTCCCGTGAATTGCCTTTTAGTGGTAAAACAGTTTAATTAAACTTTCACATGTAGAGTTGGTCTTTTCTGCCTTACAGAGGAAGAGGGCATTATCCTAAGTCATCACAATCAGAGAAAGTGTGTAAGATGGTTATAAATAATAATAATAATACATTTTTATTTATAGACTGCTTCCTCTCCCCAAAGGGACTCGGAGCGGTGCACAGGGAAATTAAAAAATACCAATAAATATACATAAATAATTTAGATAAAAAGCAAATTAAACAAAGATTATCCCTGCGCTAAAACCCCCCATTTTAAATTAACTAAAATCCCCTAAACCCTATTAAAAGACGCGAGACTAACCTAGGCCAGCCAAGCAGAAAAAGTGTGTTTTAAGTTTTTGACGGAAGGAGCGGAGGTCCGTAGTTGTTCTAATTTCAGGGGGAAGGTCGTTCCAGAGGGCTGGGCCCGCCACAGAGAAGGCCCTTCCCCTGGCCGTCGCCCGCTGGCATAGCCTAGTGGACGGCACCTGGAGAAGTCCCTCTCTGTGGGAGCGAATCGGCCGCAGGGATGTATGGGGCAGGATCCGATCCCGCAGATAACTAGGTCCCGTGCCATGGAGCGCTTTAAAGATGATAACTAACACCTTGAAGCGCACCCGAAAGACGACAGGCAGCCAGTGCAGCTCGCGCAAGAGCGGTGTTATGTGGGTAAACCTTGAGGTTCCCATTATTGCTCGCGCGGCTGCATTCTGGACAAGCTGAAGTCTTCGGGTGCACCTCAAGGGGAGCCCCATGTAGAGAGAATTGCAGTAGTCCAGTCGGGATTTCACGAGGGCATGAGTGACTGTGCAAAGGGCATCCCGATCCAATAGGGGGCGCAACTGGCATACCAGGCGAACCTGGTAAAACGCCCTCCTGGCCACGGCTGTCACTTGATCTTCCATGGACAGCCGGGTATCCAGGAGGATGCCCAAGTTGCGCGCCCCATCCACAGGGGTGAGATGTTCGTCCCCTATGGCCAGTGATGGAGTCAACTGGTTGTACCGGGATGCCGGAAACCACAGCCACTTGGTCTTGGACGGGTTGAGTCTGAGTCTGTTACTTCCCATCCAGGCCCGCACGGCTTCATGGCACTGGCACATCATCGCTACGGCATCGTTGGGGTGGTTTGGGGTAGATATATACAGCTGTGTATCATCAGCGTGTCCAATAAACATGTGGTAGCTCGCAGTCGCCCACGTAACCTGTCCATATCATTGGAAGTAACAGAGTCAAACTCTTCCCAGCAAGCTGTCTCAAGACCTGCCTCGGGGGATCCCACTGGGCTATCGATGGAGACTAACTCGCTCTGAATCTGAGCGATTTTATCCTGCAGATAAATCCCAAATTCCTCTGCTCTACCCTGTAGTGGGGTTTCCCGCACCCTCTGTTGAAGGAGGGAGCGGGTCACCCCAAACAGGGTGGCAGGGCGGTTATCTGCGGATGCTATGAGAGTGGCACAATGATGACGTTTGGCCACTCTCAGCGCCACAAGGTAAGTCCGTAAATGGGCTCTCACCTATGTTCAGTCAGATTCAGACCGAGTAGATCTCCGTCTCCTCTCTAGGCATCTCTTGTGGCGTTTCATCACCCTTAGCCCCTCGGTGAACCAAGGAGCCAGGGTGGCTCGCCGTCGCAAGAGAGGCCGCAAGGGCGCGACCCGATCCAAGGCTCCCGTGGCCGCAGTATTCCATGCGGCCGCGAGGTCCTCCATCGGGGCGCAGGTCAGGGATACAGGAAATGGCCCAAGCGCCGCCTGGAACCTATCAGGATCCATCAGGCGCCTGGGGCAGAACCAAACAGGTGACTCGGGTTCCACCTCCCCGCGGTGGGGAGTAGCGATTGGAAAGTCGAGCCAGAGAAGTGAGTGGTCTGACCATGACAAGGGTGTGATGACTATATCCCCTATACCCAGATCACTCTTCCATTGACCAGAGACAAAGATCAGATCCGGTGTATGTCCACCCTCATGAGTGGGGCCTTGAATTAATTGGGTCAGGTCCATAGCCGTCATGGAAGGTTGTCGAACAAAAGTTGAAGGACCTAGCCTATACTTCCTTAGAAATTCTCAAACCAATATGCAGGTAATATACAAGGCACTGTGTAACATTAAACTTATATAGAAACGTATTAACTCAGAATTCATCCCACTCTACTATCCCATTGGAAGACCCTATGACTAAACAGCTCTAAAATGTGAAGTTAAGGCTGCCAATTCAAAAGCTAATCCTGATCTAGTCTGTTCTCCTCATGTTGGAATGATGTTTACATGTTGGGTGAATTTCTAAATCATTAGATTCTCGCTCTGGAGAATCTCCACGACCACACCTTCCATTTGTGTAATATTTAGACAAGCAGACACATTGCAGATTAATTTTTAAAAATAGCTAGAAAAAATGCCCTTTATCAGCCTGTGGAATTAGAGTTATATATTCAACCTTCTTAAGAATTTAGAAGTTATTGATAATATGTTTTATTCTACTAGGTAGAAATGATGAAACTTTGTGATCTCAGAAAATTGTTTATCATTGTTATACAACAGTTTGTACTGTGGTTTGTACTGTTTAGTATAGATTTTGACTATAAGAATATAAATACATAAATGCTCACATTAATTATAAAAAGACTAAATGTATGTCAGAAAGTACTAATATAATTCAGTTTGGATGTGTATAAAAGTAGGAATTCACTGTTTGGAATATTAAAGGGTTCTACTTTGTATTACAATATAAGAACCAAGGATGAGCACTGAGGAAAAATGTGCAACATTCTAAGTGGAGGGAATCCATGGAGAGATATTCTTTGCATGAAATAAATACAATAAATGGGGATGAGATGAGAGGGGAGAGAAAAATACATTGGAATACTCAGCGACTCAAGAAGAAAGGATAATGTGGCTGATAGGTATTTAGAAAAAGACATGTTGGTTTCAAATATGTGATCTTTAACATATGTAAACTGGAAGATTAGTAAATTAAAAAAAATTGATTAACTTGATTATGATGAAAGATTAAGGAAAATAAAAAGTGTAAAAGAATTAGGAATACACTATTCCCAATGAGGTCCAAAAGGTCCTCCAAGAATGTAACAGTGCTGCTGTCTCATTCCCCAAACATGAGCTTGAATTCTGATTGAAAAAAGGAGTGAAAGATTGCAAATTTTACATAAAAGTTAAAAAAAACCTTAAACCAAATAGATACCTATAGCACTTAGACTTATGTACCACTTCACAGTTCATTACAGCCCCCTCTAAGCAGTTTACAGAGCAGCATATTGCCCCCAACAATCTGGGTCCTCATTTTATAAGTCTAAGTGCTATTGCTATTGTTCCAAAGGTGCTTTTCAAAAGGCAATAATAACTTCATTGTTTTTTCCTAGAAAATGATTCGATCTTCATCCAACAAGCTTTTTCAGTTTTGGCTGAAGAAGCTTCTTGGAGGAGAAATGAAATGTTTTCAAGGGGAAAAAAAGATAGTCCAGTTGTCTTTTGAAAAGCACCTTTGGGGACAAGCATGACCTGGATGATTGAGAATATCCATAGATATAATGCTATTGCTATAAACTACTTTGCATTCCCTACAAGCTCAGTAAACCTCAGATTTTATTTAACATTGGTTTAAATGCAATAAAATTGGCTTTTGCATTTACAGCTTCCAGACTTGTTGTCTGCACAGGATCAGTGCCAAATGAAACTGTTTTTTTTTTAAATCTTGCGTTGATGATCTGTAATGTTTCATCACCTTTTAAACTAATACAATGAAAATATTGAACAGATCAAGCTTAATCTAGAAAGCACATATGGTGAATAAATGCATGGAATTTCTAAAATTAGATCCTTGGCGGAAAGGTTTTACTAACATTTGTTATCTTTAGCTGGAGAATAAGATATATTAAATAATATTCTACTTTATTATACTATACATTAGAAAAATCCATTTATAAATACAATATGAATATGAATATTCAAATGATAGCTAGGGCATAGATTACTGATGGCATCTAGATTTACATTCCCCCCCCCCCCCCTTATCTGCTTAAATTTAGAAACTAATAAACTTTGGTAGACTGACATTTTTGACATTAAAAAAAACCCTTAATATTCAGGAAACATGAATGTTTCTGCCTGTTTTGCTAGAGACATAAGTTTTATTTCTACTTGGAATGAAATTACTGTATATGGCACTAAGAGCAGTGTTCTTATTATTGTAAGAACAAATGGAAGAAAGGGATGTTAAAAATAGAAAATAATATTATCTGGGCAAAGTCTTATGATTATTCTTTATTCTGCCAGGATATATTAAGAAATAGAGAAACACCAATATTACACTGTCCCAAGATGATAAAGATGATGCCTGGCATAACATCTTTGAAGGCTATGACTAGGATTGTCAATCACAGTTCTACTTGAACAACTTTTAAAAAGTGAACTATCTCTACATTCTTTTATCATCATGCTGTTCAATAGCTAATCAAATTGGCTAAAAGGGAAATATACTGTATATATTTTTGGTTTATAAACTTAAGTAAGAGGTTCTGTTGTTTTAGGAATCTAATGTTATTTTAATTGTTTCATTTGTATATTTTTATACGATGTTTTTGTCTTTTTAAACTTTGAATAAGAGATTACATATATTTGTATCTCTACTGCAGAAAGTCAAGTTGACTTTTTACTTTTTGTTACTTTTTCCGCCTTTTTGATTCCCTGCATTCCCAATTTCTCCTTTTCTGTTATTTTGTATTTTATCTCTCTTTGAAAGTTAATAAAGTTGTAATTAAAAAAAAAAATTTCAAGTGCCAAAAAGTTCGGCACAAAGTAACCCCTGGATGGATGAAATGAAAATTTGACACTTGTTTCTGCTCATTAGGAAAATGGCATAAAATATAAAAAGATAGAAAACAACATTTGAAAGAAGTAGCAAATGATCAGAAATGACCAAGAATGCTGAAAAGTGGAAATACTAAATTTTCCAAAATGTCTTTTAAAAATAAATATCAAGCATGCTCTCTCACAAACACTTTCTCTCTCTCTCTCTCTCTCTCTCTCTCTCTCTCTCTCTCTCTCTCTCTCTCTCTCTCTCTCTCTCTCTCTCTCTCTCTTTCTTTCTGTTTTTCTCTCTCTTTGTCCCCCTCTGCCTCTGCCTGTCTGTCTCTGTCTCTGTCTGTCTTCTCTCTCTCTCTCTCTCTCATGCACACACACACACACACACACACACACACACACACACACACACACAGTAATAGGCAGAGTGTAATACAGCAAGACTTCTTTCAGTAAAATAACTTTGCTTAAGAATTAAACATGTTTGTGCAAATTATACCTCTGTCAACAAAAGCAAATCCTATGGAGTTTTTGCTGCTGATAGTTAGTGAGATTTTATTGCTTATTTTTCGGGGGAGGGGGGCAAGGTTAATCAAGGGTCTTCATATACTCTATGCAAGGAAATGTATTAAGAATTTAATGCATAATTCTTTAACAATTCCCCGTATAGCCAAATAGCACATTAATGTAAGGAGTAATAGTGTAATTAAATCCTGCTATGAGACAGGGGGAAATCATTTTTCTTCTTTTAAACTTTAGGAATTTAGCAACCTCCAGCAATCACATTGATATATACTGGGATCCTATATTCTCCCAGAGAGAGAAATCAAGGGAATAACAACAGATGCTAGGCTGGGTATCTGTTCTCATGTGAAATTAAAAACAACACTGACAGTTATGAGTGGAGAAGATTTGAATTCAGAAAGTGTTCGAAGATCTTGTTGAAAATTAGTCTTAAGCCTCATGTGGGGGAATGGGAGATGAAACCTTTTCCATAAATCATCCCAATAATTAATTTGATATTAAACATGAGCCTTAATATGTGTTATATAATCTGATTTAATACACCTGAGGCTCGTTACAATGGTGTGAGCCAAAGAGGATAGATACTTAGACAAGCCTGAGCCACTTATATGAAAGGCAAAAAATCTAACTTAATTTGAAATTATCTTGGAATTCTAATATTACATAGTCGATCCAATAAGAGACAGTGTTAAGGTGGACAAGTTTATTTAAAGCAGCAGTGGCATTGAAATAAGCTTTTAGGGGGGTACCAGGGAGGGGGGAGGGTATAGATGCATAGAGATGGAGATGGAGAGAGAGGGCCAGGCCAGCAGACGACGGAGGGTAGCGGAGGGAGCCGTGAGTAGGGGGGAAACACGAGTCATCCCGTTAGAGGGCAATTCCATCCAGATGGTCGTGGGGAGACGCAGGTCCGAGGGGAGACAATCTCTATCCTCCCGGTTGAGGGCACAGAACCGTTGGTTACATACCACAACCCCCGCTTGCTAGGTGGTCGGGAAGTACAGAGCCAGGGCTTGAGGCTGATGTTTTGCAATGCCAGGTCCGTGGTCAACAAAGCCCCCCTCGTACATGACCTTGTGTCAGAGGAGGGGCCGGACCTGGCAGGAATAGCGGAAACCTGGTTGGGCCACGAGGGTGGACTCCCCCTCGTCGAAATGTGCCCACCAGGCTACCGTGCTTTTCATCAGCCTCGGGCCCTTGGCAGGGGCGGTGGGGTAGCGGTTATTGTAAAGGAAAGTCTTGAGCCGAGAGAGACCACTGTGCCACAGACTACCGGTTGTGAGTCCCTCTGCGTGAAGTGGGGCCTAGGGAGGCAGTTGGGCGTGCTGGTTATATACCTGGCTCCCCGCTATGTAGCAGCAGCCCTGCCCGAGCTCCTGGAGGTGATCGCTACGGTGGCAGTGGAGACACCCAGACTTTTAGTCATGGGGGACTTTAATCTGCCATCGGTGGGCGAATCATCCGAGGCAGCTCGGGAGTTCATGGCTTCCATGACGGCCATGGACCTGACCCAACTAATTTTAGGCCCCACCCACGAGGGTGGACATACACCGGATCTCATCTTTGTCTCCGGCCAGTGGAAGAGTGATCTGGGTTTAGGGGACATAGTCATCACGCCCTTGTCATGGTCAGACCACTCACTTCTCCGGCTCGACTTTCCAACCGCCACCCCCCTCCGCGGGGAGGCGGAACCCGGGTCTCCAATTTGGTTCCGCCCCAGGCGCCTGATGGACCCGGATGGGTTCCAGACGGCGCTTGGGCTATTTCCTGTACCCCCAACCCACGCCCCGATCGAGGACCTTGTGGTCGCATGGAATATTGCGGCCACGGGAGCCTTGGATCGGGTCGCGCCCTTGCGGCCTCTCTTGCGGCGGCGAGTCACCACGGCTCCCTGGTTTACCGAGGAGCTGAGGGTGATGAAACGCCGCAAGAGATGCCTAGAGAGAAGATGGAGGTCTACCCGTTCTGAATCTGACCGAACACAGGTAAGAGCCCATTTACGGACTTACATTGTGGCGCTGAGAGTGGCCAAACGTCATCATTGTGCCACCCTCATAGCATCTGCAGAAAACCGCCCTGCCGCCCTGTTTAGGGTGACCCGCTCCCTCCTTCAACAGAGGGTGCGGGAAGCCCCGCTACAGGGTAGAGCAGAGGAATTTGTGATTTTTCTGCAGGACAAAATCGCTCAGATACAGAACGAGTTAGCCCCCATTCATGGCCCAGTGGGATGCCACGAGACAGATCTTGTTTGGGAGGAGTTTGACTCCGTTACTTCCGAGGATATGGACAGGTTACGTGGGCGACTGCGAGCCACCACATGTTTATTGGACCCGTGTCCCTCCTGGCTTGTACTGGCATCCTGGGAGGTGACACGAGGCTGGCTCCAAGAGGTTATCAACACATCCTTAAGTGAGGGTTCCTTGCCTGCCTCCCTAAAAGAGGCTATGGTGAGGCCCCTCCTCAAGAAGCCCTCTTTGGATCCAGCTCTTTTGAACAACTATTGTCCAGTCTCCAACCTTCCCTTCTTGGCGAAGGTTGTTGAGAGTGTGGTGGCACAACAGTTTCCCCGTCACCTGGAGGAAGTTGAGTATCTAGATCCGCGCCAGTCCGGCTTTCGGCCCGGGCATAGCACCGAGACGGCATTGGTCGCGTTGGTTGATGATCTCTGGAGGGCCAGGGATGGGGGTTGTTCCTCCATCCTGGTCCTATTAGACCTCTCGGCGGCTTTCGATACCATCGACCATGGTATCCTATTGCATCGGTTGGGGGGGTTGGGGGTGGGAGGCACCGTTTTACAGTGGTTCTCCTCCTACCTCTCTGGCCGATCGCAATTTGTGTTGGCAGGAGAGCAGAGGTCGACCTCGAGACCCCTCACATGTGGGGTGCCTCAGGGGTCGGTCCTCTCGCCTCTCCTGTTCAACACATATATGAAGCCGCTGGGTGAGATCATCCGTGGTTTTGGGGTAGAGTATCATCTCTACGCTGATGATACGCAGCTGTATATATCTACCCCAAACCACCCCAACGATGCCGTAGCGGTGATGTGCCAGTGCCTGGAAGCCGTACGGATCTGGATGGGAAGTAACGGACTCAGACTCAACCCGACCAAGACCGAGTGGCTGTGGTTTCCGGCTGCCCGATTCAACCAGCTAACTCCATCGCTGGCCATAGGGGGCGAACATCTTGCCCCTGTGGATGGGGCGCGCAACTTGGGTGTCCTCCTAGATGCCCGGCTGTCCATGGAAGATCAAGTGACAGCCGTGGCTAGGAGGGCGTTTTACCAGGTTCGCCTGGTTTGCCAGTTGCGCCCCCTATTGGATCGGGACGCCCTTCGCACAGTCACTCATGCTCTCGTGACATCCCCACTGGACTATTGTAACTCTCTCTACATGGGGCTTCCCTTGAGGTGCACCCGGAGACTGCAGATGGTCCAGAACGCAGCCGCGCGGGCAATTCTGGGTACCTCTAGGTTTACCCATGTAACACCTCTCCTGCGCGAGCTGCACTGGCTGCCTGTCGTCTTCCGGGTGCGCTTCAAGGTACTAATTATCATCTTTAAAGCGCTCCATGGCTCGGGACCTAGCTACTTGCAGGATCGGATCCTGCCCCATACTTCCTCACGGCCGATTCGCTCCCACAGAGAGGGACTTCTCCAGGTGCCGTCCACTAGACTTTGTCAGCGGGCGACGCCCAGGGGAAGGGCTCTCTCTGTGGCGGGCCCTGCCCTCTGGAATGACCTTCCCCCCGACATTAGAACGACCACGGACCTCCGCTCCTTCTGTCTGAAATTAAAAACATATTTTTTCTGCTTGGCCGGCCTGGGGTAGTCTCTCTCTATGGGGTTTTAGCTGTATAGTGGGAATTTTAGCTTAGATTGGGTATTTTAGCACAGGTACTATTTAATGTGTTTTTAAGATGTCTTTGATTGTATATTTATGGTTTTAGTTTCCCTGTGCACCGCTCCGAGTCCCTACGGGGAGAGGAGCTGTCAAGAAATTAAACTATTATTATTATTATTATTATTATTTCAGTCAGGGGCAAATTCTCAGGCTTTGCTGTATGTTGTTCCTGAAAGAATAGATGAAGGAATCCAATGTCCATGACTAACAGATCAACACTGATTTATTTCTATGATATTTGAGATGTTATAGACCCATGATGGTGAACCTACGGCAGTGATGGCGAACCTATGGCACGAGTGCCACAGGTGGCACGCGGAACCATTTCTTAGGGCACACGAGGCGTTGTCCTGTCAGCTCTAGTGCATTTGTGCGCACTGGCCAGCTGATTTAGGCCTTCTTTTGAAGCCATTTTTCGCCCTCTGGAGGCTTCAGGGAAGCTCCTGAAGTCCCTGGAGGTGGGGAGGAGAAGCTGTTTTCATCCTCCTCAGGCTCCTAGAAAGCCTCTGGAGCCTGGGGAGGACGAAAAAAGTGTGTCAAAAGAAGGGGGTCACACACATAGCATTATGGGTGTGGCACACCCATGCACGACCCCCCTGCTCTCCCCCCGATTTTGGCACGCGAGCCAAAAAAGGTTAGCCACCACTGACCACAGGTGGCATGTGGAGCCATATCTGAGGGCATGTGAGGCGTTGCCCTATGTCAGCTCCAGTGCACATGTACGTGCTAGCCAGCTCTTTTTCAGGCTTCTGGAAGTCATGGGGAGACAGTTGTCGCCCTCCCCAGGCTTCAGGGAAGCCTTCGGAAGCCTCTGGATGGAGAAAAATGGGCCCAACGTACCTCAGGAGGCTTTCCTGAAGCGTGGGGAAGGTGAAAAATGGACCTACCAAGCCCACCAAAAGTCAGAAACTGGGCCATTTCCAGCTTTCAGAGGGCCTCTGGGGAAGGGGGAGTCTGGTTTTGCCCTCCCCAGGCTCCAAGAAAGCCTCAGAAGCCTGGAGAGGATGAAAAATGGGGCCAACGGAAGTCAGGAAACATGCTATTTCTTGACTCTGGAGCATCTGGGTGGTGATGGAGGCTGTTTTTGCCCTCCCCAAGCTCCAAGAAAACCATGCGCATATGCATGCAAGGCAGCGGGGTGTGTGTATGTGTCACGTGTGCATGCGCAGTTGGGCACAAAGCGGGGGACACTTAATTAGTGTTTGGGCAGCTTAAGAGGAGGTGGTTAATGGAAACCTAACATGTTCATAAGAAGAAACATTTGGGAAGGAGGGAGGGAGACACTTAATAAAGAACAAAATAGAACAGGTCAATGTACATTCCATGATGAGAGAATGTTAATTTATTTGGAAAAGAATATCATGGCTGAAGAAAATGTGTCGGTTTCCAGTTATATCTCACTGTCTTTGCCTTTGTTAGCTGTTCCTTCATTTCATGAGTTATAGTTGAATGAAATCAGCTGATTTAACACAGCCAGACTTTATCTACCAATACAATACAATACAATACAATACAATACAATACAATACAATACAATACAATACAATACAATACAATACAATACAATACAATAGCAGAGTTGGAAGGGACCTTGTAGGTCTTCTAGTCCAACCCCCTGCGTGGGCAGGAACCTTATACCATTTCAGACAAATGGCTATCCAACATCTTCTTAAAGACTTCCAGTGTTGGGGCATTCACAACTTCTGGAGGCAAGCTATTCCACTGGTTAATTGTTTAACTGTCAGGAAATTTCTCCTCACTTTTAAGTTGCTTCTCTCCTTGATTAGTTTCCACCCATTGGTTCTTGTCTTGCCTTCAGGTGCTTTGGAGAATAGCTTGACTCCCTCTTCTTTGTGGCAACTGCTGAGATATTGGAACACTGCTATCATGTCACCCCTATTAAACCCTATTAAAGAATGTGAAATGAATTTCCCATGAGAGATTAATTCAACAACAAGAAAAGGTTTAATTCAAGTGTTTAGAGCACTTTTCTCAACCTGTGGGTCGCGACCCATTTGGGGGTCGAATGACCCTTTCACAAGGATCACCTAAGGCCATCGGAAAACATATATTTTCGATAGTCTTAGGAACCGAGACACCAATTTTATGGTTGGGGGGGTCACCAGAACATGAGGAACTGTATTAAAGGGTTGCGGCATTGGGAAGGCTGAGAACCACTGGTTTAGAGAATATCAAGTAAAGGTTAGTTACCATCATTTGAAAGCTTGATGTGAATGATAGAAGGTAGAGTAGAGCAAAAAACAGATGCCACTTACGCCTAAAACTAGTTTCATTTTCAATTGACTGTAGTAAGAGAATCTCATAAATCTATGATGCTTCTCTATTCTCTTTTATCGTCATATGAATTCAGGGCTTGTCTATCTCAGACAGTTTGCACCCTTCCTTCCTCGTCTGGCCTTCTGCATGTGTATTGTCTTGGTACGGGATCTTCTCTCTGTCATTCTCTTTATTCTTTACAGTGGTAGAATATATCACAGCAGTACCAAATTTATTAATATTCTTTCCTATGTTGCAATCAGTAGATTTACCCAGGTTAAAAGCCTCTCCTAAATGTGGATCCTTCACTAGGTTTGGTACAAGGTAATAAGCGTCATTTGGTTTTTGAATGTTGGAGGCGTATTTTTCCTTCTCATTTTGGGCAAGCAGATTTTTAAAAGGTTTGAAATTCATTCATTCATTTATTATTTATTTATTTAAACATTTGTATAGCTACCCATTTTAAAACCTCACTCTTGGAGGCTTACAACTCAAGGCTACAAACAATAACAGCAAAGAAGACAGTAAAGTCAAAACTTCATTTGTGGAACCCACCACAACACTTATCCTGCTCTGATCTTATCATATCCCAACACCTATGAGAAGAGCCAGATATTGAGTGTTCTCAAAGGTGGGGTCAATCAGCTCTCCAGCAAAATTGGTGTTCCATGGAACAAGGGCTGCAACAGAAAAGACAACTTGCGAGGATCCACAAGGTGGCAGTATTTAAGGGAAGAGACCTGGAGCATGTCTACTCTATACTCTTTGGTGGGATGGGCAGATATGTTCAGGAAATGCCACCAATAATTTGGTCCTGCAGGGCTTTAAAGATGAAAAATGGTGCCTTGAGTTTTACCTGGAAAGAAACTAAGTATTCTGACCTAGGCTTCCCCAAAAAGCACGAGGCAGAGTCCTGGTCTTGACAAAACTCCTTTTATTAAACAAATGTGAATTCCTTTCATTCACATTCAGCAAGGCCTGTCAAACAGTCTTTCAAAGGAATATTTAAGGCTACAGACCTTATCTCTCTAGGAAATGTAAATATTTTCCAAATAAGGTGCTGTGCAAGGAAAGACTGGGCACAGAGTCTCAAAGAAGACAGTAAAGTCAAAACTTCATTTGTGGAACCCACCACAACACTTATCCTGCTCTGATCTTATCATATCCCAACACCTATGAGAAGAGCCAGATATTGAGTGTTCTCAAAGGTGGGGTCAATCAGCTCTCCAGCAAAATTGGTGTTCCATGGAACAAGGGCTGCAACAGAAAAGACAACTTGCGAGGATCCACAAGGTGGCAGTATTTAAGGGAAGAGACCTGGAGCATGTCTACTCTATACTCTTTGGTGGGATGGGCAGATATGTTCAGGAAATGCCACCAATAATTTGGTCCTGCAGGGCTTTAAAGATGAAAAATGGTGCCTTGAGTTTTACCTGGAAAGAAACTAAGTATTCTGACCTAGGCTTCCCCAAAAAGCACGAGGCAGAGTCCTGGTCTTGACAAAACTCCTTTTATTAAACAAATGTGAATTCCTTTCATTCACATTCAGCAAGGCCTGTCAAACAGTCTTTCAAAGGAATATTTAAGGCTACAGACCTTATCTCTCTAGGAAATGTAAATATTTTCCAAATAAGGTGCTGTGCAAGGAAAGACTGGGCACAGAGTCTCTGAGATTCACGGACAGATTTTCACACTCCTGAAATGAATCTAACGACTGAATGAACAAATCGTTCCCTGCAAAAACCCACTCCCCTTTCCTGTTTTACGCCAATCACCTTCCATCTGTGACTTTACTCACAAGTCTAACCTGATTTCTGAGTTGTTCTTTTCTTCTGGCAGCTCTGTGCATGCACACACTGGGAACAGGCTCTAGCTGTTCTCCTGCCTCACTGCTGTCTAGCTTCATAGGAACCTGGTCACCGTCAGATGGCCTCAGCCTCGTCTCTGCCTCTGATGCAGAGCCCTCGTCCCAGCCTTTTCCAGCCTCCAGGACTGGCCCATGTTCCTCCCCAACCTCCTCACTGTCTGACTCTGCTTCCAGCTCTGCTGCCCTCTGGCAGGCCACAACACTAAGAGCCAATGCAGCTTGTGCAACAGGAGCATAATATGGGCAAACCTGTGGTCAGATACTGTACACTGCTGTATTCTCGCCCAGTTGTAATTTCACATGGTTTTTCAGTGACAGCTGCATGTAGAGTGCATTGCAGTAATCCAAATGATAAGTGACCATGAACAAGACCTCCCAGTGCAGAAAAGAATATAAAATAATAAAGTTGCAATAAAGTTGCATAAAGCAAGCAAAATCTGTACAACACCACATCAGTTATACTCATAGCAAAATGATGATTCAATATTGAACTGAGTTATATTTGCTTTGGATCATTTTGAAGCAATTCTCAATCCTTGTTATTCAATCACGATGCACATATTATTTTATTGTGTTTTACTGCTGTGATTTCCACATTGGGTTCCTAAAGTTCCTGAGAGTTTCTTGAAAATTAGCCAGATATTCCTTCATGAGAAAATCACTTAAGAATGGATAGATCAGAAGAAAGCTTGATCTGTGTTCTGACTTTTGTGACTCTTCTTCTGCAGTTCTGTCTAAATATTTATTTAAACCCTATATTATACTTTTCTGTCAAGCAGGATCAACAAGGTGGGATTTATAGGTACAAAAAAGTGTTGGATACAATTCAATACATTCTCTTAGTTCACAGGAGAAAACAAGAAGTCCAAGTAGCTTGACTGTGTTTAGTGTGGATATAGATTTAGAAAGCCTGAATCTCCCTTTTGAAACAGATATGCAAACCGAAGTGGAACCTACTTGGAATCAGTGAATTAAATCACATGGTTTCAACGCATCTTATATCTTTTTTTCTAAATATTTGTTCACAGATTTAACAGCCTTTAGGTCTGAAACAAAGATGGTCCTTCAATTCCATGCCCAGAGAATACTGGTGAATAATAGGCTTCTTGGCATGACCATCAAAGAAGGTGGCCCATCAGTTTAAAGTCTCAGGGTGGTGGCGGCACAGTGGTTAGAATGCAGACTGACTCTGCTCACTACCAGGAGTTCGATCCTGACTATTCAGACTCCGACTCCTCCTCCTTCTCATTTAGCACCACTTTGCACAGTCAGCTGCATCTCCAGGGTGAACGCCCATGGCTTGCATATCATTGTTGATGGTGTCTTGCCATCTCTGTTTTGGCACCCATGAAGTTGCCTACCATTGATTTCTACTTGGTAGACAGTCCTGGCAATGGTGGAAGTTGCTGCTCTCAGGACATGTTCATCCATGCAACACCTTCTGAGGCCAATCAAATGAGATCCAGCTTGTTGGGGGCAATATACTGGCCCTATAAACCACTTAGAGAGGGTTGAAAAGCACTATGGGAGCAGAATATACTAAATCTAAGTCCTATTGCTATTATACTCACTGCCCATTCCCCTTTTGGGGATGACAAGACAAACATTTGTTACTTTGGGCTTCATTCAGTTTCTCAGTGTTCAATGCATATCAGGGTGTCAAACTCAATGTCATTGAGGGCTCCCTCTGGGTTGTGTTTGATCTCGGGGGGCCAGGGTGGGCATGCCCAGCTTGCCATCACTCATGTCGGGACTGCCTGTGGTGACCTGAGTACTCTGCCAGCGAAAACGGGCTGCCAAGCTCCGTTTTTGGCTGCGACGGCTTCCTGCAATCATCTGCCAGTGAAAACGGAACTTGGGAGGGGCACCCGCAACCCTCACAAGCTCCGTTTTTGCTGGCAGAGGCACTGTGGGATGGTCCTTTGCTGTTTCCAGTGTGGACCCCATGGGCCAGATCTAAGCATCCCATGGGCCGGATCTGCCTCCTGGGCCTTGAGTTTGACAACCCTGATCTATTCCCCTGTCTTTTTCTGTGAGCTACAGAGAGTCCTCAACTTGCAACCATTCATTTAGTGACTGTTTGAAATTACAACAGCCCTGAAACAACCCTGTTTTTCACACTTACAAATGCTTGGCAACTAAATCATATTTATGACCATCACAGTGTCCCAGGGTCATGTAATCATCTTTAGCAACCTTGTGACAAGCAAAGTCATTGGGCAAGCCAGATTCACTTAACAACTATTTTACTAACTTAACAACTGCAATGATTCACTTAACAACTGTGCCCAAAACAGAGATGGCAAGACACCATCAACAAAGATATGGAAAGGTCATAAAATGGAGCAAAATTCACTTAACAAATGTCTTGCTTAGCAACCTAAGTTTTGGGCTCAGTTATGTTTGTAAGTTTAGGTCTACCTGCATTTGTCTCTGCATCACTATATTTTATCATTTTAACATGCTAATTGTGTTAAGTAGCATACGAGTATGGGGAACAAGCAGTAGTCCTGATACAATTGAGCCTAGCCAATGGTAAGTCCATTCTTACTAAGGAAGGCACATTTACCAAAACAAGTTATGATTTCCCTCCTGGCATCAGGAAAAAACACACAATGATCAGAAGCAACCAAGTGCTGCACCATACTGCAAAGGGAAGTCAGTATGTCCAGTTCACTGTCATGCCAAAACTGGAATCCCAGAAAGGCAAATGGAAGGGTGAAAGGTTATTTTTAAAAGCAGATTTCAAAAGTCTGTATTGGGTCCACCACCACTGGTTACAGTACAACCCAGTCTATACTGGGCTCCACAGTTTGAAAGCTGTTGCCCCATCCTCATATTTGCCATCTTTGCTTTAAAGAAGTCTGGAGGAATATTTCAAAATTGTGAGTGAACTCTTAAAGCTAGCCAGTAGGAACTTGGCCAAGTTCTTGAGTGCGCCTCAAGGTGTTGACGACCATCTTTAAATCGCTCCATGGCTCGGGGCCTAGCTATATACGAGACCACCTCCTGCCCCATACATCCCTTCGTCCGATCCGCTCCCACAGAGAGGGTCTTCTCCGGGTGCCGTCGGCTGGGCAATGCCGGTTGGCGACACCCAGGGGAAGGGCCTTCTCTGTGGCGGGCCCGGCCCTCTGGAACGACCTACCCCCGACCTTCGCACTACCTCGGACCTCCGCCTCTTCCGCCAACGTCTTAAGACGCATTTATTCCAACAAGCCGGCCTAGGATAGCCCCCCGTTTCTGACTTTTTATACTTAAATTATAATTTGGTAGGGTTTTTAAATGGGTTTTAGCACGGGTTGAATAATTTAATATATTTTAATGATGTATATTGTATTTATTGTGGTTTTAAATCATGCCTATGTGCCGCCCTGGGTCCTAACAAGGAGAAGGGTGGGGTATAAATTCGAATAAATTCAAAATTCAAATTTACGTTTCTCTAAAGACCCTATCCCTCTTGTTTAATGCAGCTGTGCCAAAAATGAACAGGTCAAAGAATCTACACACACACACAAACACACACACACACCCTAGCATGCAATTTTAAAAGTGTTTAAACTTTAAGACACCGATAAAATACAAAATATATAAATATATAAAAATATGGCAGTACAATGTTTGAATAATGTTATTTACTTATAATCTTTTTTTGTATTTTAATAAATACTAAGAAATTACTGTGTATTAATAAACATTAATCATTGATGGTATTAGTTTTTGTGCTGGTATTCTGCAATTACTATTCACATCTGGCTGTTATAAAAATAAATTTAACTCCAACGGTTTATTCTCTTCCCTAGAAAGGATAAATTATGATGTCACTCACATATTTAGTAAACAACAAATGTTTATTATTGCTGTCATAATATGTAAAAATAATTTTTAGCTTAATATTTTCCATGACTTTCACCACTGCTAAAAGGTTATTTGTTGTAAAATACTGAATTATTTTTAGAAAGGCTCCCAGGAACATGTACATGAAACAAAAAAAGAACTACATAAGTTGCATCCTATAAGGCAGGGGTCTCCAACCTTTGCAACTTTAAGTCTGAAGGACTTCAGCTCCCAGAGTTCTCCAGCCAGCTTTGCTGGCTGGAGAACTCTGGGAGCTGAAGTCCTTCAGACTTAAAGTTGCAAAGGTTGGAGACCCCTGCTATAAGGAACAGAAATGAAATGGTGACTATATCTGTCCATCCATCCCTGCCTCCCTCTCTTCCCCCTCCCTCCATCATCCATCCATCCACCCATCCATCCATCATCTATTCTCTCTTCCTCTCTCTCCGTCTCTCCCCCCTCCTCTCTCTTGTCCACCTCTGTTGTTTTCAACGGGAGCATCTTCCCTTTGACTTGTTACCATGTGATCTGTGATTGAATCTTTCATTATTTTTATACCATAATACAAGGTTAAAGAATGAGAAATTCATATCGATATATGTTTGTGGAAAATGAGTTTAATTAACAGCATCTTTTTAGAGAAACTAATGTCTTTAGTAAAATGTCTTAAATGCTTTTATATAAGTAATCTGGGTAAGATAGTTCAGAGAAATGGAAAGTGATTCCAGCTGTTATGTTTGGATAAAATAAAGTATATTTTCATAGTGAAATGTTAATTCATTTGTTAAGGTATAACCACAATCCAAATCAACTTCAGTTTTTTCATCTTGATATTAGGGTTATTGCCAAGAGAGAAGTACTTCCTTTAAGTTAGTTTCAGAGATGTGCACTGGAAATCAGTAAAGACAAATGAACATTAAATTTAAGCATTGTAATCCTGAGATGAGCAAGACCGAGTCTCATGATAAAGAATAACACTATTTTTGTTGAAGAACAAGTACCATTTTGGATTATATTCTAGTTGTGTTAACATAGGTAAGGGAATCAAATTTAATCACAAGAAGTTCACTTGACTTTTCAGAAGAAAACTTCAGTCGGCATTGCATTGTTCTTAGACTGTACCTTTAAAACTCTGGATCAATAATGGGGTACAAGCACAGCAGAGGTGGTATTCAGCCAGTTCTGACAGGTTCTAGAGAACCGGTAGTAGAAATTTTGAGTAGCTCGGAGAACCGGCCCAAAGGCTGCCCCTGCCTCTGATTTTCTTCCAGCTGATTTTCTTCTTTTGTTGCCCTGAACAGGAAAATGGAGCTGGAAAGCAGGTTAGTGGGGTGGAGAGGGAATGGGGATTTTGCAGTAACCTTCCCCTGCCATGCTCACAAAGCCACACTAACAAAGCCATGCCCACATAACCATAAAAAATTTGAATCCCAACACTGAAGCACAGATATGATTTTATCATCTTTCTCCGAATGATAGCAACAGATATTTGGGTTAAACACTTTCATGGCTGATGAGAATGCATGCTAGGGTGTATGTCAAGAGAGCCAAATGAAAAACAAAGACCTTGTTGCATTATTACTAGGCAGAGCAATTTGGTATTGTATTCAAATTATGTAGAACCAAAAATGGGTTTACCTTGTCAGAAGTTGTTAAAATATTAACTGTAAGAACTGCATGCAATAGATGGCAATGGTGATTCTGACTCACGTGTTGTCATTTTCAAAAACTTGTAAACAGTATTTTGCATTATGGCATACATTTTGTTGCCATAGAAGCACACAAACTGTTGTCCCAGTTTTTCCTAGGAAACACAGAAACAGTTTCTGATAATGTCTGTTATTGTAGCTCCTTTCAGACCATTCAGTTCTCTCTTTTGGTAGGAAAAAACCCCAGCATATTTTGCCAGATAATAAGCTACAGAACTTCAGATTGATTTTTTAACTGGACAGCAAAGAAAGTTCAGCAGTTCCAAGCCATATAGATACAGACAATGAATGGGAGGTATGTAGTTCTTAGCATCCTTTTCCAAAAAGAAAAGCCAAGAATGCACTTCCTTCATTATTTACATACACAAGCATGCCTATTGTTTGATCCACCCATCCAGATCCTATTAGTTCATATCAATGTGCAGTCTCACAAATAAATTCTCTAAGACTGCAGAGTTAAAAGGCTTTAATTAATGCATTTCAGTGTCTGAAGTCTTTCAACTTTCCACCCCTTAAAGTTTCCATACAACTAAAGTGGAATCATCGGAGAAATATCAATAGTGAGTCTGTGGCATTTGGACCATTGCTTTTTCTAGAACACTGAAGCTAGATATCCTGATTTGTTTTGTATTCATTGGGTTTATATTTTCAATTGATTCTCCATCCAATTAGTTGGCTTGGCTGCGCATGCCATCCCAGTGTTCAGAAGGTTTCCTGAATTACAGTGTTGCTTACAGGCTGAGGAAGAGCTACAGTCATGATCTAATTCTTGTGGCTTTTTTGGGTGTGGTACCAGTCCCTGACTGGAGTTTTCAATGGACTTGGCATTCTGTGTCAACAGCATTGAGCCCAGCACATCTGTGTTTTCTGGCATTGGATGGTTGACTTATTTCTAGTAGTTGATTACATCCATTTGGGAAGAATAAGGAATGTGCTCATTAGAGCAGGAACTCCAACAAAATGGTGCCAAACTAAATCATCCAATTAACTTTGCATCATTTAACAATTGCATTGGAACTAGCTTGTTTTCCTACTAGGCAGAATGGTAATTATTAACTCTGCACTGAAGTGTCCCTTTAATTCAATGGGATGTCATTCATGCATTACATCATTCTACACCCAACATACTTACATTTTTCTTTATATGTTTATCTTAGAATTAAACATGGAGATGAAATACTTGCTAAAGTTTAAATGGAACATTAAAGCAATTCAAAATGATTATGTCACTTAAATAAGGATGTTTTAAAATAATCAAATTACAGTGAAGTCAGTTTCTTAAATCTAAAGAAGTCTAAAATGTTACAGTTATCAATAGCGCCTGGAAATCTAGTGAACAAATAAACAATTTATGGTAGTTATATTTAATTTCCTGACTTTCAGAATAAAAACAGGAAGGATTTTATAAGTAATAAAAGCAATCATGAGTTTTAAAATTGTAGTAAATATAATTTAAATGCAATCAATAAACGTTTAAATCTTTTTCTAAAAGACAGCTACTGGTAATAGCTCTTGGGAGTAAGTAGGAAAAATCTAGTCAAAGAAGAATAGTATTCAGCAGATAGGAAATACATCAGTGGTGGGTTTCAAATTTTTTAGAACCTACTCTGTAGGTGTGGCCTATTTTGTGGGCGTGGCTTGGTAGTCATGTGACAGGGTGGGAGTGGCCACCTTTTAAAATGTGGTGAAACTCATTTAACAACGCTCTTGCTTAGCAACCAAAATTTTGGACTCAATTGTGATGATAAATTCTTTCTTTCTTTCTTTCTTTCTTTCTTTCTTTCTTTCTTTCTTTCTTTCTTTCTTTCTTTCTTTCTTTCTTTCTTTCTTTCTTCCTTCCTTCCTTCCTTCCTCCTTTCCTTTCCTTTCCTTTCCTTCCCGTTGGGTCACTGGCAGCGGCGGGCCAGATTTACTTCCAGGTACGCCAGTGGAACCCCCTCTCACCAGTTCTCTAAATTTCACCAACTGGCTCTCGCGAGTAGGTGCGAGCCTGCAGAAACCCACCACTGAAATACATCCTATTTATGTGGAGAAGGAAAATAGAATGTTAAGTTTAAATGAAAATTGCATTCTGCATTGATAAGAGGTTGGGTGCCAATGTTAGTTATTTAAAAAAAAAAACTCTGCTAATTTGTGTCTATGAGGGCAGGTCAAATTTGTCCAGATCAGTTCTATTGGATAATACAATAATTATCTCTGTGCCCAATACATCTATGTGTGTGTTTGTGTGCATTTAATAAACAGAAAAAAAGCAAACAAGTCTTGGATTTATGATGGATCAGGAATAACTAATTCTCTTTATTGGGAATACTATACTTTTTTTACCTTGAACATTGTTGAAAACATGTAGGAGAAGAGGAAATAGAGCCCAAGGGTGGAATCAAGAAAGGAATCAGTCTTGCATCGTTACATTCTCACAAATGATCCAAGTTTAGTTCCTTTTGAATTCTGTTCCCCTTTCTTTCGCATTAATTTAGTGCTGACCATTAGTTGACTAGATTCTTGTGCATAGACTTGAGCAATAAATTTTCTTAACCAGAACTTAAACAAGGTCTTGGTTCTTTGGACCTGATAGAATGAGCTCTTTAGTTAATTACCTTTTAAATCATTTTCAAAAAATAACAAGAAGCTACAGGCAATAATTTTATTAATGATGGTTCTTTGTTAAACATTTTTAAAAGATTAATGACATGACACATGAAACAAAATAGGTGCCCCCTAGTACTTTACCTATATGATTTTATGAGTATTTCATCAAACATAAATCGCTATTAGATTTCTAGATTCACCCAGAATAAAAATAGTTCACTTGTTATACTATTTCACAAAAGCTGATTATTCAAATGAATTGTTTCTTCCCTGCATTTCTTCACCACATGTCATACCTTCTTCTTTGTCATTTGTTAGGTGCTTTCCTTTCAATTGTTTAATCTCTTTGTCTCTGTCCCAAATCAATAAAAAGTGTTTTTTCCGAAGCTTATTTTAGTTGTATCTCTAATAACTAATTATCCATGGCAATAGTCCATGAAAATCTGTTAGTTTTTGATTTATTTTCCTTTTACATTGGCAAAATCAGGCAAAACATAAAATTTATCCATAATAAAATCAAATCTCTTGGTCCGTGTTTCTTCCATTTTAGGATAAAGACTAGATTTTCAGTATGGTCCGCTGCTCGCTTTGTCAGAATTCAGTACTATAGGGAAATAAATCTTTGTGATTACTACTGTATAGGCTGTACAGATTCGAAATGTATTGTATGATAGAAATTTTTGATGACAAAACTGCTGCTTTCTGCTTTCCTTGTTTTTGAGAGAGAACCTTAGGTGAATGTGATCTCTTTGCGTTTTGGAGTTCATAAAGCATGTAGCACTAACCCTCGAAACTGTGGAATCAGATATTGAGCTTAGGTAGATGTCATGTCTTCATGCCTTGGACTTTTCAGTGTGGATAGGGAGAGATTTTGAGGCTTTTGGCATTCCTCAGTTCATTTATAATCAAAAAATATCCTTCTTCCACCATTCACCATTCAAATGCGCTTCAAAGTTTTGACGACCATCTTTAAAGCGCTCCATGGCTCGGGGCCTAGTTATATGCGAGACCGCCTCCTGCCCCATACATCCCTCAGACCGATACGCTTCCACAGAGAGGGCCTCCTCAGGGTGCCGTCGGCCGGACAATGCCGACTGGCGACACCCAGGGGAAGAGCCTTCTCTGTGGCGGGTCCAGCCCTCTGGAATGACCTACCCCCTGAATTACGTACCATCACCGACCTCCGCCTCTTTCGCCAATGTCTTAAGACATATTTGTTTCAACAAGCCGGCTTAGCCTAACCTCCCATGGGGACTTTTATGTAGTTTTAAATTGGGCTTTTAAAATTTGGTTTTAGCGCAGGATAGGGTTATTTAATAGTTTTTTAAATTATATTTATTGTATTTTGTATGTCTTTTAAATTTCCTGTGTGCCGCCCTGGGTCCTCGGTGGAGAAGGGCGGGATATAAATTTAAATAAATAAAAATAAATAAATAAAATAAATTCTCCACATCCCAAATAATCCTTCTTTTTCCCTGCTCTCGAAAACCCTTCGACTGCAGAATCATAGTATGGGTATTTATCCAAAGAGAAGAGCAATAGCTATGTTAGCCTATCATAAGCTTCAGTTGTCTTTACATCATGCTGAAATCACATTTTCTTATACTTTATAGAATCAGTTTAAGTAGCAGTGGCCACTTAAAGATGTTTATGCCATTTCTGATGTATTCTCTGGTTTACTTGTCTTGCCTTTGCTTATAATAATTAAATTTTGACTGAAAAGGCTTATAGATTCTGAATAAATACTGTGCATAATTAAACTGACCTGAAAAATCTCATAATACTTTGTTAATGTTTAAATAATATCACAACCTATTAAAATGCCACTCTTTAACATATAACTATTACATATTAACAATTAAAAATATTTTTAAATACTTCAACTTAAATAATTGTGAGATCTGTCTTAGTCTCTCCATGATGATGAGATGGGATATGCCCTGGCATATCTCTATTCCAACATTGAAGATTGAAGTTTAAGCGCTGTATCTTAAAAATAATGAACATTAATGATCAATAAGATTTTACTTTCCTGTAAAAATTAGAAAATGTGATTTAGAGCATGAAAGCAGAGTCGCTGTAAATTGTGTCGCAGAGTCATACATTTCACTGAGTGAAAGATAATTTCTTTGGCAATTTTACATGATTTATAGCCTGAAAATCTGACTTCCAAACCTTTGGGAACGTTTTCTGCTATGAGAACATTCAAAAACATTTTGACCAATATCTCAAAGCTGCTACTAAGGAAAAGGCACAGATTGGTCAGAAATTCTCACTGGTTGTCTTCATAACTTTTACAACCTCCTCCTACTGAGAGTGAGAGATGGAAATGTTATGTGTCTCCTGGGAGAAAAAGAGCTTGAGATAATCTGAAATGAAGATAGGATGGACTCTTGGTGATACAGTAATGATGACTTGAAGGCACAGTTCACCTATAGATGAGTTTAACAGTTTAACTCCTCAGGAGTGCACAAGTCTTATTTATGGCAATGTAGCTGGAGACTATAAAACCTAGGGATTTTGTAGGCTTTAGTTATGGAACTATGCAATGACAAAAATTTAGCCAACAATTATCTCACAGGTAATTCAAACTGCCACATGTCTGACTTATTTGATTGGAAAAGGTCAAAGCTATTTAACATAAAAGAAATTCAAGGAATGGTTAATGGCTTGCCTGCAATATACTATTATTTGAACAGTTACAGAATATGCCACCCAGAAGTTATTTGGTGGTCACTTAATCACAGGATGTTCTTTTTGATTCATGTGTATGATTTAATTTATTCCCTTTGTTTGTGCTTATATAAATTCATAGAAGTATATAAAAGTATAATTATATAAGCATGTGCCACACAGTGAGTCACTAAATCTCTCTTAGCTTTCTTCAACTCACCAATCAAGAATAAGCTATTAACATAACCTTCCAAATGAAATTTAAATAGAATAAGCAGAAGCAAGGCTCTGGGGGAGATATTATCTATCTTCCAGATGTGGAGGGTGAGGAAAAGATGGGAGGAACCATACATTTTCAAAAATTAATATTCTAATGGCCACCATCCAGGGCTTGACTAATGACTTTGAAACGTTGTGGACATTTCAGTTAAACAGGCATCTAGATTCAAATCCACAGGGGAGCTCCTGATCAAGGACTGCATAGGGCCAAAAGCAAGGACTGCAATTTGAAGTTTGGCTCGAAAAATTAAAACCCACTAGATCTGAAGCTGTTGTAGGTACTAACAAAGTAAATATATCCCTCTGGGAGGAGGAGATACAGTTCAACAATAAATAAACCCAGAAATCCGAATGTATGACCCAATGCAATTTCTGTAAGAAATTTCTGGTATTTTACACATCCATACAACAAAGTTCTGGACCAAAAAGTCCGACTGTGCCTTCCTGATTCTTTGCTTTGTGTTTATCCTTGTTTATAGAAGTGTGTTTATATATATAAAACAACAACCTGTAAAATGAGTTAGACTGAGAGAGACTAACTAGATCAAAGTCACCCCGCTGCCTTTCATGCTAAAGGCAGGGGCAGACCAATAGTTTTCTGGTTTTCTAGACTGGTATCTTAACTATTAAACTAAACTGGTATCTAGGCACATTAAGATATTACAGACATACTACAGACACATATAGAGAGATATAGATATGTATAGTTTATATAGGCATAGACACATAAAGTTAAACCACATTTATCCACATAAAAACAGACAAATAAAAAGGTAAAAAGGAAAGAATCATATTTGACAGCTGGTAGTCTACAATAGCTGCTACTCATGTACTGTATTAGACATTGTGGTAATGACTGAGTTTTGAAGAAGAAAGGAGGGCGGGAGGGAGGGAGGGAGGGAGGGAGGGAGGGAGGGAGGGAGGAAGGAAGATTTCCAATGTTCACAAGGAAGCTCAATGGGGAAGCCAGCCGGGCTGCTTTTTGCCCATTCACGGTCATTCTGTTTCTCTAGTTAGATAAGGAAATATCTCTGAAATGATCTCCCAATGGAGCACAAGTTGTATAGTTCTGAGTACTGTATATTTTAGAATGTATTTATTTTAACTGTTAAAATTCCTGTGAAATCTGTATGATAGGTGTAAGCACTCTATTTCTGTTTTGTGGTACTGTGGGTGTACTCATCAAACTGCTGTCAAGGACACATCATTCATTTGCCAGAAAAAAGATCAATTTCAATTCTGTCTCACCGAGACTCCAGTGCTAGTAATCCCATTTTATCTTTGACTTTCCTTTTAGACAGGTAAGTGCTTTTCCAAACGTGGTTCTTGGTGGTTGTGGTCAGTCATAAGAGGAAAACTGATAAAGTTGCTTCCCACAATCCTTTTTTAGTCCTTCAGGACACTCCAGGATGCTTGATCATCTCAGCTTGCCTTTGTGGGTAAGGCTTCTGGTAACATGGACACATTTCCAAACAAAGCATTGGAGCTAAAGTACACCCATGCTTAAGTACAAGGAGTATCTATGGAGCATATGTGAAATTTACAGTACGTTGTTACTACATATGGCGCATACTTTGGGTCTTTCTACATTGATTAACTAATGACTTTTTAACTTTTCAATTAGATTTAATATTTTAATTCAGATGAGTCAATGGAATGATTTAACAAAGCTGCCTCTGTTTTTTGTTATGAAAAACTGTATATTTTCCCCTGGAAATCTAATCCAGACTACTGAAAGTAGTATGGGCAGATTTTTTTTTGCCATCACATCCTCAGAAATATCTCTGTTTCCCTTGGCTGGCTTCAAACCAGAACAGTTTGAGGTAAAAGCCACCCACCTTTTTTCATAAACCACTCCATTACTTTCATTTTGTTAATGGACGATAATAATAATGTGATTTGCAAGGACATCTTTTCTTCCTTTTGCATCTGGCAACTCAAGATTACACCTGTCTTCACCCTTTCACAACTGACAGTCATTTAATTCACAACTGCTTGGTCTTCATTCAGTTTGCAGTCATCTTGCTTTTATTTTCCAGGCTCTGGCTTTAAAAGCGATATTCCAAACCAGCGTTAGCACATAACTGTCATGCATAATTTCTTGTAAAATATGTGAGCTGAAAGTTCCATCTACAGTATCTCAACCTCATCAGCAAAATATAATTTAAACCATGGCAGCGCTTTAGGAATCCCAACGACATTAAATTCCTGTGATGTCATATGGTGGAAATGGCAGTTGTTCCTGGATTCAGCATCAGTTTTGTTCCCAAAGTTCTCCAGTGAGTGAAGCCAGTTGATGGCACATGATTAGAAAAGATACTTTGGGGATCTACTGGGTGGCTAACCACACATTTTGATTTTTGCCAAAGGCTCAGTAGGCTGATTGCCAGACCACTGAAAGTTGCAATAGAAAACTCATGAGATTAAGTGTTCTGGCTGTACAATCAAATATGATATGGGATATATAATATTTGCACATTTTAGTACTGTTTTCCACTATGTCCCATGGCTGGAGGTGGGAAGGAGAGAATGACACCTGCCAACATTTTATATTATTATTAGAACGACAGAAAGCACACCAGGGTGTGGTAGAGTAAGATGGGATGAGATGGGAAGACAATGAAACAGCCAGGAATAGCAGTAAATCTCATTTGTCTTTTGTGGTTGGCATTTATTGGTATCTTTTGGAAACAGCCATGGCATATATTCAAAAGGCCAGATGTGTCCACTGGCCTAGAAAGGTGCTTTAGGTATTTCTATTTTTCTTGGCAAAGAATGGGCAAGACGTTTACTTTATATAACTGTCCGCATCCCTTCTTGAAAAGAATAGAAACATAGATTGAAAATAAAGAAAATAAATAAACCAACCATATGGAAAAGTGCAAAATCGGTAGTTTAATTATTCCCATCTTTGTTCTTTCTTTCATACCTCCTCAGTCTGTAACTATGGAGCAAAAGGATGAGTTGAAAATTAATAACAACATCCTTGTCTGAAACCACAATCCACTTATGCTTTGCCCCTGAAGAGAGAAAAAAGAAAATTGTCAAAAAGAAAATCATTCTAAAGATGAAGGTAAAGTACAATGGAAATAAACTTTCAAGCAGGTTGATTAGTGGTGCACCAACACCATGTATTAGAATGATGAAATATTTAAAAAGATGGAGAAAAAAATGATTTTGTTCAGACGAGCCATTTAAATGCTCCGAGGTACTTTCAAAATGATGTACTGTATATAATCAAGATGAAGACATTCATTTTTCCCCAAAATAAATTGCAATCAAATATTCCAAGAGGGGTTCTCTACGTAGAAACTGGCTTTCAGACACTGATCTCTTCTCCCTGGATTGTGGCCAATGTAAAAACAATATTAAAAATGTAGGCCAAATAGTCTATAGTTACCAAGCTAAAAGAGCATCTGGCCCTTTTGGTACAACACTATTAGGATTTTGATCAGGCAACATGTTGTTCCTTGCCATTGAGGCAAAGGTAGATTCCTACTGGTTTGGACCAGTGCACCACCATCTTGTTTTTTGCTTCTATGTATGCAATTTTTAAATAATTATTTTTACTAATCAAGCACATGCACCCGAAGCACGTCCCTGAGAAAATTGGCAGTAGAAGAAGATGGAACCCATCCCTGCATTGAGGGGAATGTCTTACAAAGCAAATAACTAGAAATGAATCTGAATTTAGACTTGGAAATGTAGTTGATGATATTGAAAATCCATTTTTGAGTTGTTTCCCTGAATAAAATTGTGATAATGATATTTAAATGGTCAAATTCAACACACTTTGAACAAAAATGAAGGAGAATTAAAAGCAGAGGGTGAATGAAAACAGGAAGATAAAACCTTGTTATTCACTCTTTAATTTGATGCAAGATGAAATGGATTACAATGATTTAAAGGCAGTTGGTAATTTTATGGAGGAAACGGAGAACATCATATCATTTTCAGTTTTCTTTTCTGGGGATAGAACTTTTGCAGTGAGTTTTCCTTTCTACCCTGGCTTTCTCGCTGTTTAAGCTCAATGCAAATTCTTGACTCATATTCATTTGAAAATTGACAGGAAATGTTATATGTAACAATAGCTTTATGTGAGAGCAAAGCCACTTTTGAGTTGACTTTGATTCTAGGTGTCTACATAGCAACGCTTTGTAAAGAGGTGGTGTTAGCACTTTGATACAGTACAAACAAGAAGCATGGCAATGAATACTAAGTCAATTTTTATTGTAAAATTACATCAATAAAATCTTGTAAGTCTGAAATATCTTTCCCATCCCTCACTTTTACATTCCAAAAACTAGGGAAAATCTCCTCTGAGTTGCTTTTTCCACTCTTTCTTCTTTGGACATAAATTTTCTTTTGCAAGCCATTGTCTAAACCAGGGGTGTCAAACTCATGTTGTCATGGTGACATCACATGATGACTCCCCCCCTTTGCTAAATCAGGTAGGGACAGAGCCAACATGTGACTTATCCATTGTAGAGCGAACCCTAACCCTAAGTGGAATTTTCCCCAATAGGATTTTCCCATGTATTATGCCAGGAAATGTACATAAGGCCGACTCGAAAGGCATGCACCCTCCTAACCATACCGACCGCCTCCGAATCCAATGGCAATGTCAGTTTTGCTCTGCGAGTTCATGAAGAGCTAACCCTAACCCTAAGTGGCATTTTCCCCAATGGGAGTTTCCCATGTATTTTGCCAGGAAATGTACATAAGGCTGACTCGAAAGGCGTGCCCCCACCTAACCATACCGACAGCCTCTGAATCCAATGGCGATGTCAGTTTTGTTCTGCGAGTTCATGGAGAGCTAATCCTAACCCTAAGTGGAATTTTCCCCAAAGGGATTTTCCCATGTATTTTGCCATGAAATATATATAAGGCCCGCTTGAAAGGCATGTACTCTCCTCACCATACCGAAGGCTTCCGAATCCAATGGTGATGTCCGTTTTACTCTGCGAGTTTATGGAGAGTTAACCCTAACCCTATGTGGAATTTTCTCCAATGGGAATTTCCCATATATTTTTGCAAGGAAATGTATATAAGACCGGCTAGAAAGGCGTGCACCCTCCTAACTATACCGACAGCCTCCGCATCCAATGGCGATGTCAGTTTTTCTCGGTGAGTTCATGGGGAGCTAACCCTAACCCTAAGTGGAATTTTCCCCAATGGGAAAATTGTAAATGGGAAATGTACATAAGGCCGGCTTGAAAGGCGTGCACCCTCCTAACCATACCGACAGCCTCCGCATCCAATGGCGATGTCAGTTTTGCTCTGTAAATTACATGCATCTGTAATTTTCCCATACTTGTCAACCAGAGGTATGACTCTCACATTAGGACCCAAGTTGGTTTCAGTCCAAGTTGAGTTCCTTTATTTTCTGAAATCTCAAATCTGGCCCAAGCTAAATCTTTCAGTCAGCTCAGTTTCCAAAAAATGATTAATGTGATATCTGAATGGAATAGATTTATGAACAAACACAAAGTGGACCTAGATTGATATCTCTTTCTATCCCAGATCGAAGCCACCCTTAGTGATTTTTCGTACATTTCACCTTTAAACTGAAAATGGTCTTTCTGTCCAAATGGAAATGCTATGAAGGGACAAGCTTTCCCAGAGCTCTTCTGGCAGTCCTACAACCTTGGCTTGAATAAAAAACTCCAAAGTGCAGTGAAATAAAAGAACCTTGGATAAAAATAATTCATGGCTCTGGATGTTATGCACATAAAGGCCTGTCATTATTTTTCTGTGTGTGAAAATAGAACAATGGAAAACATCATCACCTCTTCTGTACTCCCTTTTCCCTAATAAATGCAAGGTGGTGTGAAAAACAAAAAAACAATATAGCCATGTAAATAGATTTTGATCCGAGGGAGACCACTGTGCCACAGACGACTGGCTGTGAGTCCCTCTACGTGAAGTGGGGCCTAGGGAGGCAGTTGGGCTTGCTGATTGTATACCTGGCTCCCCGCTATGTAACAGCAGCCCTGCCTGAGCTGCTCAAGGTGATCGCCGAGATGGCGGTGGAGACCCCCAGACTGGTAGTTATGGGGGACTTCAACCTGCCATTGGCAGGCGAAACATCCGAGGTGGCTCGGGAGTTCATGGCTTCCATGACGGCCATGGACCTGACCCAAGTAGTTCAGGGCCCCACTCATGAGGGGGGACACACGCTGGATCTCATTTTTGTCTCTGGGCAGTGGAGAAGTGATCTTGGAATAGGGGATTTAGCCATCTTACCCTTGTCATGGACAGATCACTCGCTCCTTCAGATGGACTTTCCAACCATCATACCCCACCGCGGGGAGGCGGAACCGGAGATATCTAGATGGTTCCGCCCCAGGCGCCTGGTGGACTCTGAAAGGTTCCAGAGGGAGCTTGGGCCAATACCTGTGTCCTTGCCCCGCGACTCGACTGAGGACCTAGTGGCCGCATGGTATAGTGCGGCCACGGGGCTTTGGACAGAGTCGCGCCCTTGCGGCCTCTCACGCGGCATCGAATCACCCAGGCTCCCTGGTTTACTGAGGAGCTGCGGGAGATGAAACGCCACAAGAGACGCCTAGAGAGTAGGTGGAGATCCTCTCGGTCCGAAGCTGACCGAACACTAGTGAGAGACCATATTAGGACTTACTTAGTGGCGATAAGAGTGGCTAAACGTGAGTATTGTGCCACCCTTATCGTGTCCACGGATAACCGCCCTGCCGCCTTGTTTGGGGTGACCTGCTCCCTCCTTCATCAGAGGCCACGGGAAACCCCTTTGCAGGATCGAGCAGAGGAATTTGGAGTTTATCTGCAGGACAAAATCACTCAGATTCGGAACGAGCTGCCCTCCACTGAAAGTTGTCCAGTCGGTGTGTCCGATGCTGGTCTTGAGATAACATCTTAGGAGAAGTTTGTGGAGAGGGCGCGCAACTTGGGTGTCCTCCTGGATTCCCGGCTGCCCATGGAGGACCATGTGACGGCCATGGCCAGGGGGGCGTTCTATCAGGTACGCCTGATACGCCAGTTGCGCCCCTTACTGGACCAGATGGCCCTTCACACAGTCACTCAAGCACTCGTGACATCCCGGTTGGACTACTGTAACGCTCTCTACATGGGGCTCCCCTTGAGGTGCACTCGAAGGTTACAGCTAGTCCAGAATGCGGCCGCGCGGGTGATTATGGGTGCCTCAAGGCAATCCCACATAACACCTCTCCTGCGCGAGCTGCACTGGCTACCTGTGGCCTTTCGGGTGCGCTTCAAGGTGTTGACTACCATCTTTAAATCACTCCATGGCTCGGGGCCTAGCTACATACGAGACCGCCTCCTGCATACATCCCTTCAACCGATCCGTTCCCACAGAGAGGGCCTTCTCCGGGTACCGTCGGCTGGGCAATGCCGGTTGGCGACACCCAGGGGAAGGGCCTTCTCTGTGGCAGGCCCAGCCCTCTGGAACGACCTACCCCCCGATTTACGCACTACCTCAGACCTCTGCCTCTTCCGCCAGCATCTTAAGACGTATTTATTCCAACAAGCCGGCCTAGCATAGCCCCCCGTTTCTGACTTTTATTCTGATAAATTTTAATTCGTAAGGTTTTATAAGGGTTTTTAGCACGGGATATAATTTAATTAGTTTTTAATAATGTATTTTTGTATTTTTGTATGGTTTTTAAGATTGCTGTGCACATAAGGCCGGGTCGAAAGGCGTGCCCCCTCCTAACCACTCCGACTGCCTTCGAATCCAGTGCACATATTCTGGAGACAGAGACGTTCCCTGATGGTGGGTTCCAGCATGACCCGGAGCGCTTGGAAGAATAAACCTTTGGTCTCAGTAACCAACTTAGATTGAATTGAGAAACTTTTTTTAAAAACTGTACATGTTGTTTTTTTTAATATGAAAACCCAGTCATTTCACAAAAATTGACTTCTGTGATAGATTGCAAATTTCCAGTGCAATCCTGTGAATGGTTACTTGAAATTTCTTCCATTGTATTCAGTGGCTCATATTACTAAGTAATGATCTTAAGAATTGAAGTTTTACTCATGCTTTGCTTAAGTATATTTGATTTCACTTGGTTCCCTTCTACAATCCTTGAGGATTTACTTTAACTGAATTCCCAAATTTTAATCTGTAACATGCAACTTTATGCTTTACAGTACAAAGAAAACACAACTAATTGTAGTGAATGATATAAAACAAATATGCTTCTCAGAGTGTAGGCTTCACACATGACAAATATTACACATGTGCCTAAATTCCCACATGCAGAACATGTTTTACATATTTGCAGATCACTGCATGCACCTGCAGTATTATACTTGTGGATATGATTGCCATAAATAGTGACATAAATGCAGGCTTTGTTTAATTTCCTACACAGAAATGGGTTTCCACATAGGACTTTTATAATGTGTATAAGGTAGTCTTTCTTCACAAAGCATTCAGAAAAGTCCATCAATCCCTCAAAGTTCCAAATCATTGTGAAATTGTCATAGGGATGCAAAATTCAGTTTTCTCTACAGTTAGGTTTTAAGTTCAGAGGTTTATATTAACATGAGCTTATTTTAAAAACAAAACAACTTAACTTAGATTGGTCTGTATGAAAATTCTGTATGAAAATTCTGTATGAAAAGGCCATAGGAATAAGGAATGTGAACAAGCTTCTGGCCTCATCAATCAGATAAGATTATATGAAATCAGAGCTGAAGGTTTAATATGGATAAGGAATCTGGTTGTTTATATGAAAAGTATAAAGAATGCATGGTCAGAATTTTGAGAGAAGTGAAGAGACATTCAGATAATGATCTGTAGGGACAAATAAAGAACTCACAATCACTGAGTTCTCTATTTCTGAAAATATATAGTCCTATAAAATATGAACTATTTTCCAGGGTTTATGAAAGTGGGTCCTTCCCATAAATTGTCTATATTCTGTAAAAAAAAAAATCCCATTAAATTTAAAAAAATGAAGAATTAGTCATCTTTCAGAGGTTCAGATCACAAAAGGCTGAGATAAGGAGTGTAATACTAAGCAAAATGTAATGGTTTTTGGCAGCATACCAAATCCCAAAAGAGGAATCCAGGAAGACTTTAAGGCCAGTTACTTGTTGAGAATAACAAGAAAGGAACTCTTAATTCATCTCTTTCTTAATGTTTTCTCTAATGCTAATAGATCCATGATGGCGAACCTATGGCACACGTGCCACAGATGGCACAAGGAGCATTTCTGAGGGCATGCAAAGCATCGCACTGTCAGCTCTAGCATGCATGCCAGCTGATTTTCAGTGGTTTTTCACTCTCAGGGAAGCCTTGCGCAAAAATGCGCAGTCCACGGTGGTGAGGAGGGGCATTAAGTTATGTGGATGGGCACTCAAGTGTGTGTGATAGTGTGCACGCGCGTGTTTTTGGCACCCAAGGTGAAAAGGGTTCACCATCACTGGAATAGATGATAAATTATGGAGAGACAGGTCTATTTAGTATCATGATCTCCTTTTAACGACCCCATAATCCCTGAATGGAGCTATCAGAGTTTTTACTGGCCAGATGCTCTTTCTGTTGCCAATGTGGAGTTTTGTTCAGCAGATAAATTCTCATTATGCCCAGAGAGAGAAATATCTGCCTCTACCTAGAATTGAACTCACAGCCTCCTGGTTGTGAGGAGAGAGCTCCACCTCTAGGCCACTGCAGCACTCAGTCAGTCAGGTATATTTAGTCTGAAGAACATAATTCAAAGATAGGCATGATCATTATGTCAATATGTGAAACAGTGTCATGGAAACAGAAAGGGAAACCCAGGTGACTTTGACCAACCATAGAATATTGCTTACTAGTTGCGATGAATCCTTGAATGTGGTGTGCTGCCTTTCTTACAGCACTCTCTCGTCTGCACTCCCCTTTCGGAGATGGAGAAAGAATACAATGGCAAAGTGTGGGGGGAAAAAAACATTTTAATATATTTAATCTTATTATACATTTCTTTCTAAATTACAAAGTCAACCAATTGCAAGTATAGTTTTGCTACAAAGCTTTCTGTAGGAAATCTCTTCTATAAGAAAATACATCTCATTAAACATTTCCTGTAAATAAATTATTTCCAATACTAGATATGGGGGGAGGAATAAAGTGGGGAAGGGCATGCAGATAACATTTCAACAAGTCAGGGATGTACCTTTGTTACTGTTAGCTGTGCTCAGAGGGTAAGGACTCTTTCCAGTGGTGGGATTCAAATAATTTAACAACTGGTTCTCTGCCCTCATGATTTCTTCCAACAACCAGTTCATCAAACTGCTCAGAAAATTAACAACCGGTTCTCCTGAAGTGGTGCGAACTGACTGAATCCCACCACTGACTCTTTCCTAGAATCTTGCTAATGCAAAAGGGTGTCAGTTACCTGTTTCCATTATTTAAGAAAGGAAGCGATACACTTTGTCTATCTCCATCCCTTTCTCATTGTATTGGCTATCCAACATCTTCTTAAAGATTTCCAGTTCTGGAGGCAAGCGGTTCCACTGATTAATTGTTCTAACTGTCAGGAGGAGAAATTTCCTGACAGTTAGAACAATTAATCAGTGGAACCGCTTGCTTCCAGAAGTTGTGAATGCCCCAACACTGAAAGTCTTTAAGAAGATGTTAGATAGCCATTTGTCTGAGGGTTTCCTGCCTAGGCAGGGGGTTGGACTAGAAGACCTCCAAGGTCCCTTCCAACTCTTTGTATTGTATTGTATTGTATTGTATTGTATTGTATTGTATTGTATTGTATTGTATCGTATCGTATCGTATCGTATTGTATTGTATTGTATTGTATTATATTGTATTGAAGTAAACTGAATAGAGTTTCCTGTATTAAACTCCCAAATAATTTGAACTTCCTAAACTTTAAATAAGCTTCTATATAGGTATCTTATTACTGACAAAAATATTAAATATTCAATCAGGTGCTTCAGCGCTAATAATCTGTTGGTAGCAGGAACAATTGATGTAAAAAACAGTTTTTAATTTCTTCCTCAAGCTGCTTTCCTTCAATTAAGTTCCAGTGAGAAATTTGACAAAGGAAATACATATCTGACACATAAATGGATGGGGCAAAGTCTTGGGATATTTTAAGCAGACCATTAAGCCAAAGAAAATGAAATTTGCATTGTCTCCCTACTATCTGTCAAAGCTACTTTTTATTTTAAGCAATAGTATCTAAAATTTAGAAAACAAATTTGCATGTAATATCCATTTTTCCTCCTAGATCATGAACATTAAAATAAACTACATGAATAGTATGGGAAGGAATTAGAACATATAATAGCCTATTAATACTGGACTAAGGCATCTACCAACTGCACTGCTAGCATAGTGTCATGGCTTACTCTGAATTCCCCTCAAAGGTTTATGAAATTCTGATTCTAAAGCAAAAACTTAGAGAATTATAAACACCTCTGCCAAAATCCACTTTCTTGCCTTTTTTGTGTATAAACAATGAAGGACAGGCTGCAAATTACTTTACCACTACCATATGCGTTTAGATAATTTAGGTACTTTCTGAAGTTGCAGTTTGGCACTGAAATGGAAAATGGTTTGAAAGTATTTTTTAATAGACATGAAAAACATGTAGCAATTGGCTGATATTTATTTGTGGGTTTTGAAATATAAATTAATTACAGATAAACTTTAATTTTTGCAAAACAGTTGTTTCATGGCTTCGGAAAGTCAGGAAAAAAACTTGCTAGCTACAAAACACATTGTTGCTATTGTTGTTGTTAGTTACCTTTGATTGCTCCATTTTTAACAGATATTACAAATGGCATGTTGCCTCAGCATATTAAACTCACATGAAAATAAAACAAAATGAACAGAATTAGAAACATGCACACCCAGCACACACACACACACACACACACACACACAACACACACACACACACAATCTTTCCTCCTTTTAAGCAAAGAGAAACCATCAGTCTCCTAAACTTAATCCAGATCATACCATGGTGATATCAGCACTGTGAAAGAACATATAAGGATGCTGAATGAGGAAGCAAAGAACAGAAATTGGTCTCCCTTTTACTAGCTCATTAATCCTGCTGAAATAAACTCCATTGGCATCCATTGATATATGCACAGCAATCCAGTAGTGCCAATGCGAAACACATTCCTAAGGTGCATTCAGAACATATCCACCATATTCTTATGACACATATTAATCTCAGTACTTTCAATGTTATCATCTTTTTTTGTTTTGTCACTGACATATCATGGCTTACGTTCTGATCGAAAACCCTCGTGACATATTATTTAACAAAACAGATTTAATGATCCGGAATGCCCACTTTAAGGGCAAAACTGAAGAATAATTCATAATGCAAACCTCCATTCCCTAGTATTTACAACCAGCATCTTAGTGCCTCATTCCATTTTGGATGTAGTAATGAATAGTCTATTTTCACTGTAAGTCCAGGTGCCTATCAATAAACCAATAAGCTAAGTTAATGGGAGTCATTAGCTACAATAAATGAAGAAGTATCGGTTTGAATTATGAAGTCTAACTGTTTATGTCATTTGTATGAATCTAGATACGTGTTTTTTTACTCTTGGAAATTTAAGATAACTGGACTTCAAAATCCAGAATTCCCCAACCAGTATAGCTCAATTGCTAAGCTTGAGAAATATGAATCTAGATTGTTACCCTAGTTTAACTGCCTCTATTCACATATCTTTACAGAGATTAAAAATCCCTATGCAAGTGAGGGCCTTGATTGCAACACAATAAAGTCCATAATTACATATGCAGTAACTTCCTCCTTTATTTCTAACACCTGGGAAATTTTTGTAGTCATTATTCAGTATACAAGTATGTGTTGATAGAAATATATTTTGGCAAAGTCCTGCTCTGTATTGTACATATATCCTATTTTATCATCAGAGTGGGATAAACTACCTACAACTAATATGGAGAAGTCACAAGACTATCAGTAGAGCTTTGACGCAAATCTTTGGCCCCACTGTAGAATGGTATCATACTTAAAAAGAACATCCATCTGCTGTCAGCTGTACTTCCAAGCAGAATTGTAACACATGTGGAGATGATGCTTTTTTTTGCCCCAAAGGATACTTGGGCCAGTCATTTCTTATTTACAATTATTCCCCCCCCCCCCATAGTCTATGCAGTAGACACTTGTCAAGGCCTGCTGGTGACAATTTTTCAAATCCCGCCTCAGATCTTCTGGCACATATGAAGTCTTGCTTTTGAAGAGTAAGTGGCGTCTTTCCAGATTTTACATGATAAGCCTTTGGCACAGTCACATCGCTGGAAAATCTCCAAGCCATGGGAACCTTTCTTCCGCTGTTTGGTGCATACCTCTCCTTGATGTAGCACAGGCTTGCAAATTTTGGTCCAAAAATGACGAGCACAACAAAACCCTTCTGTGCAATCAGAGGACCGTAAGCAAGGGTCTCCTTCATGACCTAAAAAAAGAAACTTTATTGGTTAGTAATCCTAGGAAGGGCAACTAAAGCAATCGGGGTATTTTCCAAATATATTCTGATAAATATAAATTTTGTTTAAATGTATCTGCATGATCTTTCAGACCATTTAAGATAGTGGTGGTATTCAAGTAATTTAACAACCGTTTCTCTGCCCTAATGATTTCTTCCAACAGCTAGTTTGCTGAACTGCTCAATAAGTTAACAACTGTTTCTCCCGAAGTGGTGCGAACTGGCTGAATCCCACCACTGGTTTAAGGGGAATGTTTTATTTGTGGTTAGAGAAGTTGAATTGAATGGCAACAATCCTTTTCATTTATAACAGAATATATTCTATTCCCATATAAGACTTTCATAAACTAATCATGTCCTTTTTCAACATACAATAATCTGTAAGGTAGGAGCAGAGGACACATGGTCTTCCAGATGTTCCTAAACTCAGCAGCCTAAACCAGAGTGGCCAATGGGAAAGATTTCCTGTTAATGAGATCTATTACTACACAAGATTGCAGCCTTTGCAAACAACCCCTATCAATTATGCAGGAAGGTCATCACAGATTTCACTGGCACCTAGACGTAAAATCTACTAAACATGTAGAAAAGTCTTTCATATTTTTTTCATTTTTAGGTTTTATCCAAGTCAGCCATTAGATAACTATTAGCCAGTAGTTACATATTAAGAGAAGGATCTAATGATGCCATTCTTCATATATCTCCAATACTTTGTATACCCCTCAAATCTGTTTCATGGGCTTGGGGACTTTCAGAACACATATTTATAAGAAGGAATTAGTTCATCCTATGCATAATGAACTCCTGTATACTCTATAACAGGAAGAAATGTGAAATCTCTTGTATAGTTTACAAATTTACATTATGGTAAAAACTGTTAAATAAATAAACAAGCAAATAATTTATACTATTTGTAGCTCAGTTATAAACACTTACATAAAGTAAAGGTAAAGATTCGCCCCACACATGCATGCTAGTTGTTTCTGGCTCTAGAGGGCAGTGCTCATCTCCATTTCAAAGCCGAAGAGCCAGCACTGTCCGAAGACATCTCCGTGGTCATGTGGCCAGCATGGAGTGCTGTTACCTTCCCACCAAAGTGGTCCCTATTTTTTGACTTGCATTTTTAAGGTGCTTTCGAACTACTAAGTTGGTAGAAGCTAGAACAAATAACAGAAGCTCACTTGGTTACGCTCCGTTACGCTCCACCCTAGGGATTCAAACTATTGAACTGCCTACAGTACCTTCTGATCAACAAACTCAGGTCTTAGCCACTAATCCTAAACACTTACATAAAAACTATTAAATAAGTGTGTTTAAGACTATGAAGCTCCTATCTGAAATAATCATCAGTATAGAACTTTGATCACATAAAGCTCAAATTAATTATTCCTGAGGAATATGGTATTTAATGGAAAACATTCCCCAATATTTAAAGATTTGGAAGGGTATTTTCAAAGATGATCTTATATATAGTGGGGCACAGGACCATCTTAGGGGATATAGAAATAGGCATCATCAGCAGAGAAGAGCAACCAAGATGATTAGGGGACTGGAGGCTAAAACATATGAAGAATGGTATGTCTGGGTATGTCTAGTTTGATGAAGAGAAGGACCAGGGAAGACATGATAGCAGTGTTCCGATATCTCAGAGGGTGCCACAAAGAAGAGGGAGTCAAACTATTCTCCAAGGCACCTGGGGGCAGGACAAGAAGCAATGGGTGGAAACTAATCAAGGAGAGAAGCAACTTAGAACTGAGGAGAAATTTCCTGACAGTTAGAACAATTAACCTCTGGAACAGCTTGCCTCCAGAAGTTGTGAATGCCCCAACCCTGGAAGTCCTTAAGAAGATGTTAGATAGCCATTTATCTGAAATGGTATAAGGTTCCTGCCCACACAGGGGGTTGGACTAGAAGACCTACAAGGTCCCTTCCAACTCTGCTATTGTATTGTATTGTATCATCAGCATTCAAAGAGATGCCATTTTTCTCAAGGTCCCCTGCTCCTCACCCTCAAAGAAGCCTGCCATTGAAAAGAATCAAAATGTTAATACATGAATTTACTGTTTTTTTCAAAAATAGCAATAGTGATAGCACTTAGACTTATATAACCACTTCAAAGTACTTTTTACAGCCCTCTCTCTGAGGGCATTATTTTACCCACCTCGGAAGAATGGAAGGCTGAGTCAACCTTGAGCCAGTGAGATTTGAACTGCTGAACTGCAGCTAGAAGTCAGCTGAAGTAGCCTGCAGTACTGCACTCTAACCACTGTGTCACCTCGGCTCTAAATCAAGTAGCTGAATTTATGTACCTTGGTAGAATGCACTCCCCTTAAATTGGTGTTAAGGTATTCTTCCCTTCTCAGGAAACCATTATAGACCATTTATAAATCAAGATATCCTACCTTTTGCATGTGTCAGCTTAGACTGTCCTTTCCCAAGATTTTGCCAGCCCAAGTCCTTGGTGGGATAATGATTATTTTTTTTATTGCGAGGCACTTCTAGAGCTGGAATATGGGGTGTGAGAATGCTCTCAGTCACTGGTATACAAATACCTAAATCGAGGAATGAAGCAAGTTAGAACTGGTAATACTACAGTTGATAACATAACTGGAATGCCACAAACGAAGAAACTATTAATTTTCATATAGAAAGTGAATACTCAAATTTATGCATGTTGGATGTCTTCCATAGCTCTCTCATACAGCATCGATTAATTTTATTATCAGCAAACTGCAGTTAGGGTACTGAGGCTGAGAGGCTGGTATTTAGCAGGACTTCACTTCCCAACCAATGTAGTGTTTGGATTTAATATGTCCATCAGTCATTAAGTTGAAAAAGTACAATTTGAAAGTAAGATTTGACAACCTGCAGGCAGTGGAGCTCATGTATGTGTACAGTCTCATTCTGCAATCCCCAGAGCACTCATCCAACTGGTATAATTGCAACGTTGAGCCCATTTTTGGTTTAGAAAGCAAAAGGACAAAATGAAAGTCTTATCCATATTTCAAGACACCAGTTTAAGCCCTGCCAGTGTTACTTTAAAAAGCAATTCTGGCTTATCACAATATATGTAATTACATTAAATCCAAATTTCAGTAGAAACCATTTGATAGGAAATTAAATATTACTAAATATGACTGACTGACAATAGTTAATATATTAACTATATTATACTTTGCTATTCTTCTCACCTGATTTTATATGTATGCATGTATGAATGTGTGTATATGTATGTTTATGTATATGTATGCATATGTATATATACATAGCATGTATATGTATGTGCATACTGTACATACTGTGTATATACTAATATCAAGATGTTTCGAACTATGAAGCACAATTCACGAATATTTTTGAGAAGGTAATATGCTATCACAAATTGGATCCCATCCCTTTCTCCTTATGGGCTTTCTGGCTAATCTACAGGTGTGACCTGGTCATGTACAACAGGTCTTGATTTTTTTTTTATGCCTGAGGCATCTCCCTTCAAAATTTGCAAATATAGACTCCTTATGCCACTTTGTGGAAGAATTGTGACAAAAGATTGGTGCAATTAAAATAAACTACTGGATGATAGTGATAATGATAACATTTTAGAGTTCTCTATGGAAATTCAATATTGCTAATTCCAGATCTACAAAGTAGAAGTAATTATTTTTTTATAGGATTCTCTAACAGTTCCGATATCTCAGAGGGTGCCACAAAGAAGAGGGAGTCAAACTATTCTCCAAGGCACCTGGGGGCAGGACAAGGAGCAATGGGTGGAAACTAACCAAGGAGAGAAGCAACTTAGAACTAAGGAGAAATTTCCTAACAGTAAGAACAATTAACCTCTGGAACAGCTTGCCTCCAGCAGTTGTGAATGCCCCAACCCTGGAAGTCTTTAAAAAGATGTTAGACAGCCATTTGTCTGAAATGGTATAAGGTTCCTGCCCATGCAGGGGGTTGGACTAGAAGACCTACAAGGTCCCTTCCAACTCTGCTATTGTATTGTATTGTAGATATCCAATAATGCTGGTATCCAAATAATACGATAGTAGCCCTCATTCCATTTGTTGAAAGAGAAATTACTTTAGAAATTATTTCAAAGGAGATTATCAAAATTAGGTCTTCCTGTACTTATTTAATTTCAAGATAGCCAAAGAATGTGTCCATGTCTGAATGAGTGGGAGAGAGAATGCTGGCTTTCATTTCACTTCACTCCCCATAAATTGGATGGAGAATTCAATTTATTGGGGCCTATGGAAGCCTATGCTTGAGTAGATTTCTTTCCTGAAGAGACTGACGCTAACACTGATGTCTGTAGATTAGGCAAAACACTATGTCCAATGTTACAGTAGGACAGAAGTCTCTTTCATTGAAGTAGTGCAATGGCTCTCAAGTTCTGTAATAGCATGACCCCTTAACATGGTAAGGTGCATGACCTCAGTGAATAAAATGAATAATTTTAATGAACAAGAAAAAGATTTACCACTTACTTTTAATAATTAAATTTTAAGATATATATATCAACCAAATCAATGAAATAACTTGAAAGGTTACTAAAAATTAGAAATAAAGAAACCCCTAATAAAATTTAAACCATATCTTTAATAGGAAGGATGATACAACTTGATGTAACCCCTGAAAGCTGGGTTTCATTTTTGAAGATAATCGCTCTTACTCATCAAAGTAAAGTGACAGGGGATATTGAAAAGATTACTTCACAGCCTTCAATATGCTCATCTTAAACTGCCCTTAAAATATGGAAGTCTGCAAAATAGACTTAATAGAAGCTCTGAAGTTACTCCTTCTACTTTGCTCCCAATATAGCCACACTATGATAACATAAAGCACAGCTTCTTTTCCTTCCAGTCTAGTGTTTGGTGGTTACAACACCCTCTCTTTACTCTTCTCCATTCTGTAACATTTCACCCCTTCCTCCTCTCTGTTATTTGTGAGATAGTCAGAACTTTGCCAGGAAGCCTCGTTCCTCCAGATAAGGTTATTCCTCATTTGAAAAGAAAATGTAGTATATTAAAAACCAGAAAAAGGGGGAAAAAGGAATTCGCTGCTGAGAAACAGTGGAGTAACTCATGAGAAAAAAAACATTTTGTGACAATTTTGATAATCCATGAATTCAAGACATCAACTATTTCTCCATCCATTTTTCTCATTCTAGAGCAGTGATGGCGAACCTATGGCAAGCGTGCTACAGGTGGCACGCGGAGCCATTTGGCAGGGCATGCGAGGTGCATGCTGGCCAGCTGATTCAGCCATTTTTAAAGCCATTTTTCGCCCTCCCCAGGCTTTATAGGAGCCTTCCGGAGGTTTCAGGAGCTTCCCTGAAGGTTGGCCATCGCTGTTCTAGAATGACTATTGATGCCCCCCAAATGAAACCTCTCTCCACTTGGCAAATCTTGAAGAATAAATATGAGAATCAAGCAGTAAAATACTTTACTCTATTCATGCTTTTTTTTAAATGAAGAGTATTAACAAATACCATTGTTACAGCGGTTTCCAGGACAGCACATGCCATCTCTGTGGCAACGTTTCTTCTTCCTTCTACAAATCATGCAGGCAGATGTAGCTTGATGGGGACTATGGCAGTACTTCCCAACTTCACATTCTTTATCATTAGTGCAAGGATAAGCCTGTAGGTAGATATAAATTTTAAAAGGTCACAATGAGTCAAGAACACTGTAAAAATCAAAACAAGTCATAATGGAATCATATTTTTCAGATATCAACTTATGGTAAATGTTTTTCATACTTTCAGTATTCAGTGATACTAAAATACCCAGATTTATGATTTTCCAAAGGTTATTTGTCACAACTGATAGCACATAAATTAGATTGTCTTGTGTATTAAGGACTACCACACAGGTAAGATCAAGAAGTAAGTTAAAATGGATCATTTTCTATATGATATCAAGTAGTAATAGGCATCATGTGAATCTTTCCTTTTAAGATTTAGATGAGCAGATTATTGAAATTTACAGGAATAACATTGAGACATTGATAACAGTTTCTCCAACTGAAACAATCAATCAAGCAAACAAAACAGAAGTCAAATTTTCCCATAGCAAAATAGGAGAAATTGACATGACACTATATTCATGAGTGCAGCAGTGAAATTCAGCAGATTCTGACAGGTTCTGGAGAACCAGTAGTGGAAATTTTGAGTAGTTTGGAGAACCGGCAAATACAACCTCTAGTTGGTCCCAGAGTATTTTATTTATTTGATTTATATCCCGCCCTTCTCCAGAAGGACCCAGGGCGGCGCACAGGAATTTAAAATACATACAAAATATACAAAAAATTTAAAAAACCTATTAAATATCAGCCCTGTGCTAAAACCAATTAAAATCGCCAATTAAAACTATCTACATTAGTCCCAGCGGAGGTTATGTTAGGCCGGCTTGATGAAAAAGGTGTGTTTTCAAACACTGGCGGAAGAGGCGGAGGTCAGTGATGGTACGGAGTTCTGGGGGTAGGTCGTTCCATAGGGCAGGGCCCGCCACAGAGAAGGCCCTTCTCCTGGGTGTCGCCAGTCGGCATTGTCCGGCCGACGGCACCCTGAGAAGGCCCTCTGTGGGAGCGTATCGGTCTGAGGGATGTATGGGGCAGGAGACGGTCTCGCATATAGTGGGGTGGGAGTGGGGTGGGAGTGGAGATTTTGCAATAGCCTTCCCCCAGGAGTGTGGAGGGAATGGCAATTTTGCAGTATCCTTCCCCTGCCATGCCCACCAAGCCACGCCCACAGAACCGGTAGTGAAAAAAAATGAATTTCACCACTGCATGAGCAGTTCCTTTGGTTAAAAGTGAATCTCTATAGTCATCATCAATTAAGTTAAAGGATTTATCTTCTTTGGTATCTGAAGAGAAAAATGCATATCAATACTCCCCCATAAACCTTTCCTTCTCTAAGAAGCCATGATTTGGCAAAAAGAAAAAGAAAAAAAATCTCTACAATTAAAACAATCAAGGGAATTTATTGCACCTCCTTTGATCTTTGAACAAAATTTGGCACAAGAGTCGTTTTGCTTTCAGAATCCCACTAAGGCACTTCTTAATGTAAGACAGCAGAAAAATTACTAGGGAGTGTAAACCATATAAATATTGTAGATTAGTTTCTTTTTTAGAAAATCTGTTATGAGGCAAAAATAAAGCATCAGGAAAAATCTTATCTTTTAATTCTAAATATTTTATGTGCCTTATCTTAGATGGGGTGGATTTTGTCTGTGTTCCAAAAATCTGTCCATTGATGCTGAATTTAATTGAATCAGCTGTTATTTGGGATGTTTTAAACTTCTTTGAATAAATTAATTCTGAGACTTTTTTTGTATCTTTAAGAACAGACCATAAATTGCTTGATAACGAAGCACCTGTCTCCAATATCCCCTCTCTTAGGAAAATTGTTGAGAAGATGTCCTACTGGCGTCAAGAGTTATATTTTTTGTTATACTTCGTTTGCTAAGTATGGTGCCACTCTCATGGTAAATCCACTGCTTTTTCATGAAATGTCAAATCACCCAAAAGTATAATGTTGACTCCCTAAATCCTTTACAGTGAATTGAAAGCACCTGAGGGTAGGACAAGAAACAATGGGTGGAAACTAATCAAGGAGAGAAGCAACTTAGAACTGAGGAGAAATTTTCTGACAGTTTGAACAATTAATCAGTGGAACAACTTGCCTCCAGAAGTTGTGAAGGCTGCACCACTGGAAGTTTTTAAGAAGATGTTGGATAACCATTTGTCTGATGTGGTGTAGGGTTTCCTGCCTAAGCAGAAGGTTGGGCTAGAAGACCTCCAAGGTCCCTTCCCACTATTATTCCCATTATTCTATTCTATTCTATTCTATTCTATTCCATTCCATTCTAGTCTAGTCTAGTCTAGTCTAGTCTAGTCTAGTCTAGTCTAGTCTATATACTGAATTAAACATTTGAAAAAATATTGAAACAAGGATAACTTCATTTAAAGCAATTCCATTTCTCAGGTCAAGCTAGCTTTGAAATTGACAGTGTTAGTAAGTTATTATTTTTTTCATTTCATATCTGCACCACTGATGTTTTCTTCTCCCTCCCCTGTGTATCTTTGACATAGTAAAATCAACAATGCAATTTTCAAGCACATCACTGTTGGCCATGTTACACCGCAGATGTTTATGAAATCTAAGAATACAGATTCTATTACATTATTAGAATCTTTTGGAGTGGGCAATTGCCATATATTATGGTTGATCACATAGGCAACCAGATGTTTAGACTAGCTTTGGTATTTTTATCCACCTATTGAGTCATTACCAAGGACCTGTTATAGGCAGACATTGTTATTTAATAGGGCTAAAGATATTATTATTATTAAAGATATCGTCACAAAGTGTAAGCTATTATAAGTAAAGTTGCCTTTTGCAATTCACCAATAGTGATTTTATTATTATTGGCATACTTTTTGGCAGGAAATTTACCATGCATATATATTACGTTGATTCCATAATTCTAGAAAAATGTTTAATATATGGAAGTTAAAAGTAGGTTGGCATGGCAACAGTATTATAGAATTGAATAGGAGGCATACTTGTTAGATTTTTCTCCTCCGTCCTCATTTTCTATTTGACAGTACAATTTTGAAAATAATTAAAGAAAGACTTGTAATCGTAAAAGTGTTGTAATCGTAAAAATATTTTCTATGCAAGAAGAGTTAGTGAGCCAATTCTGTAACATGTTCTGCTGATGGGAACACATAAGATTTTGAGCCCCAGAAAACTCTTTTTCAATGATCCACATTTTGTTATTACTAGCATTTCAAAGTGATAAACTAAACTGAACAAGCTGTTGTTTGAATCCCAGATTTCTGGTTTTTTTTTTTTCATGCACCTCCATCACATTTATTAAACAGTGAAGTCATACTAATATCTCCTCTACTACTGCAAGGTAAAAAGACAGAAACACAAAACATTCAAAAGAGATGCAAAACATTCAAAAGAGATGCTTCACAAATTAGTACAAACGAAGCAACTGTTTTTCAAACATGAAAGCACCCATGCTCTTTTGTTAGTTTCATATGACTGTCCTGGCACTTTCTCAGCATGTTTGTACATTTATTTATTTATTACTTATTTATTGGAATTTTTCAAACAAAAATGAGAACAAGAATAAGATAATAAAAATACACTGTGGGGACAGTGCTAGTGCACTTACGAATGCCTCCTCTACTGACCACTTAAGTATGAAGTAAGAATACATGTAGATACATTTCCACTAGGACTGTCACGAAATGAAATAGCTTTTAGAGACACTCGGACCTTACTCCCATATCTCCCAGAAAAAAATAAGCATGAAGGTATAAAAGTGATATGTGTATTTCTGTGCCTCCTCAGAGCTTAAAATTTTATAACCATAAACAGGATTTTCTTGGTGCTCAAGAAACAACTTATGTCTAAATACTAGCAAGACAAAGGAGATGGTGCTAGATTTCTGGAGGCACAGAGAGGAACCTGCCCCACTGTATATTGAGGGGGGCTGTGTGGAGAGGGTTTCCTCTTTTAAATTCTTAGGAGTGCTTAATAGCCAAGATCTCACCTGGAAAAACAACATGTCTCTGGTGATAGGAAAAGCCCAACAGAGACTTCATTACCTTAGAGTCCTGTGGAAAAATCAGGTGGAACAATGGCTGATGACCTCTTTCTATCGGTCCATCATAGAAAGTGTCCTCACATATTGTATCACAGTGTGGTATGCTGGTTTAACAGTTGCGGAGAGGAAGGCACTACAGAGAGTGATCAATTCAGCACAAGAAACCATTGGTTGCCCTCTGACATCACTGGATAACATCGTCAGATCTCGCTGCTTTAGCAGAGCAAGGAAGATTCTCAAAGATGATTCACACCCTGGTTGGTATCTCTTTGCCCTTCTACCATCAGGCAGAAGATATCAAAGTATAGCCAACCGAACGAACAGGTTTAAAGGTAGCTTCTATCCATGGGCTGTGAGACTATTAAATTCAACCGCAATCACTCCATGCACATGCTAGTTTTTTCTTTTTTCTTTTCTCTTTTTTGTTTCTGTTATAATTTTGCACCAGTGAAGTTAAAACCAATTTCATTGTAATTTTTACAATGACAATAAAGATTATTATTATTATTATTATTATTATTATTATTATTATTATTATTATTATTATTATTATTATTATTATTATTATTATTATTATTATTATTATAGGATTTAAAAGTTATACTGAAGTAAGTAAAGTAGATAAGTGAATCTATACATGATATGAAGCCTTAAAATGGTACAGGTTCCAGTATTAATTTACTACACTCATTATTATACTATTCTATTTGATTGATTTGCCAGGTATCCTTGCTAAGGATGCTGCTATTAATTACATTTCTGTTTTTTTTAAATACTATATTTAGACCCTCTCCGCATAATTGCATGGCATAATTTTTGCAAAGTATTGGGTATCCTACAACATATTTGTACTCTATTACATATATTTCACAAACAAAAATGCATGTTAATAGATAGGTATTAAATAAATAATATAGTAATACAAATATGTGTATATTTCTTACAATTATAATATGTAGAAAATAAGACTATTTTAAGGTGTTACTAATTTAGATAAATATTTGTAAAATATCTGTGCAGAGAATGTAAGAATGCAAAAAGTGACACGGTTACTTTCCCCCATTTAAAATGGCAAGTATTAAAATGCAACATATAATGGTATTGTGAGAATGATAGTGTCCAATACTGTTAAGGTACTTTTATGCATCTCTATTATATGTAGAAGGAATGTGTAGTTCATAGAAGAATGGCTTTCATGGTATTAATTCTTCTCCACAATGAATAAAAGCAAAATGACATAAGAGTAAGCAAATATGCCTGTTAGTTCAGTTGGTATAATTGATTCCAAATTGCCAAATTCTGCCTTAAAACCTCACAGAAATATTTTAATCTTCATTATAATCCATGAGAAAGAGCTTTGGGAAATTCTGCTATTTATCTCTTGTAGATAATACTTCATCCCAGTTCATAGTAGACCTTCTGCATATCTTTATTCAAATCTTTACACTATTGTATTATATACATGTGAACAGTTAATTCGTTTTATAAGATAGAAAATAATCACAAAGAGTTAGTACATTGTAAAATGTGAAGGCCGCTAGGGACATAAGTTAATATATTAATTCAGTGAAAATGATCCTGATGATCTCAGTTTTGCCCCTAGTGGATATCTATTCCAGTCCTAAGATTTCATTGCTTCTCCTGATGATCTGCAGTTATTTCCTGCTTTTATTATATGGAAATAACATTTTTTGTGACTCAGTACTGAATGGAAACTATTACGGTTCACTTAACTCTATTAGCAGTATGTGAAAATTATTTTGCCCATATGTGTTTTCAAAATGTAACTCCAAAGGACAAGCAAAACAAAAACAAGAGAAAAAGCAAATGAGAGATTACTATATTCAACCGGATATCAAAATTTAACAAACTAAAACTCCCATTCTTTGTATTCAGCTCCTGCCCAGCTCTTGTAGCTTCAGATAATTTGCAGATTGTCAAAATCTATTGAACCTCTTTTTATAGTCAGAAGGCATGGTTGCCTTATGATTAGTAGTATTTCCTGTAGCATCTTTTCTTCTAAAATATAAATTTGCCGCAGATAGTTTTTAAGACAGGGGTGGAGCCAGTGACAAGTCAATCCCTGTTGGCCTTTTTCAACCCTTAAGAGGATTTTGGTTCCTCAATGAGACAACTTTGTATCGTTTAAGTTAGCACAACCCATTGGGATCTATCCAAGGTCCTGATCATTGCTCAGAGCAACCAGATGCAACTAGATCTTTTCACTTGGCCAATGTTTTTGAGAATTACTATTTTCTCAATTATGTCTGTTATATTGCCTTCGGTATACAGACATCTGCAGACATCTACAGACAATGATTAAAGCCCTCCTCCCCCAGCTGTGGGGTGTTAAAGAGTTACGTCTGACTCTTGAGGGATGCTGCTCATCTCCATTTCTTAGCTGAGGGAAACAGGATCGTCCAAAGACCTTTCCATAGTTCTGAGGCCATCATGATAATGTGCCATAACACAGAGAATTCTGTTACCTTTTCACTGAAGTGCTGCCTATTTATCTACTCACATGTGCATGCTTTCAAACTGCTAGGTGGGCAGGCGCTGGAGCAGGTAACGGGAGTTCAACCCATTGCTCAGTGCTTGGGTCACGAGTGATAGTTACATGGTATAGAAAATCTTAAAAGAAGTCACTGACTTGAAATGGAGCAAGATAGGGTTAGTCATGGGAGCAGCCAATTTTATGTAGATATAGATTTTTGATGATTCAAGTGGAGAGCATTTTAACTCAGCTGTAAGAGAAGATCATATTGAAAGGCTATGAAGTCCTTTTTTCTTAAATGATTTTCTAGCCCTCCTACACCCACAAAAAAAACTTAGTTGGCCAAAGGTTCAACTCATACTTCTTTGTTTCTTTTCATATAGAAATCACAGACTGTCTATGGTTAATTCTGGGAATGAGTCACAATTAAATTGAAACAATCACAAGTTGTTTTCAATCAGGGGCTTGTGCAGAAAATGTGTAGCTTCATGGTATAAGGGCTGGTGGAAGATAACAATGGTGTTTTCTTTATATAGTAATAGCACTTTAGATTCAAAGCTGAAAAAGTGATACAGAAAGAATATAGCTTGCAATCTACCTTTTCAAGAAACTGCCTTTTCCCTGCAGGAAAAGGAAAATCCCCCTTTGAGGAGGTACTAACACTGTGCTTATGCTCTTATCCAAAGCACTCTGTTGCACTTTACTGGTGCCTTCTTAATGCAAGCATGTATTTTTCTTTGCTCACACAACCTGTTTCCAGTCCAGAACATTCGGTGTCCAAGGACCATCTAACTACTTCCTATTATTTCTTAGCGGAAAGAATATCCCTATTTCCCTATTGGGGAAAAATTGTGTTATCTCTGTGTAATTAAGGCTATCACTCTGAATTTTTGCACCTGCTCGTAAGTTGCTGATCTTATCTGACTTGGAAGATTGCACAATGTTTGTACTTATTCCGTGTGGAAAAATAAGTGTGTGCATTTTCAAACACTTTAACAAATTTTTAAACCTTTTAACATTGAAGATTTGGAATCTAAACTAACATACAGAAAAAGATAAGAAGTAATAAGCCAAAAAAATTAGAGGCAAGAGATAAGATAAAAGAAAAGAAAGCCCAACTACTGTATATGACGTTTACATCAATATTGTTCACTAAACTGTTGGAGTTCCAACTGTAGCATAAAATTATCACGGGATGCAAAAATGCAGAAAATGTAAATATGCAACTGACTTCTGTGAATGGGTTGAGTGAACATGCAAACAGGAGCCCAATCTATCTGTACAGAGAAAAAGACATGCAGAAAAAGTCCCACTGATCTAAAAATAAATTGAATACAAATTTGATACCATCTTTCCTACTCACTCCTTGCCTATCATTTTATTGTAAGGACTTTCTCTCCTTTATTACAATAAAAGCTTAGTTGCAATCCATGTTCTTTCCTACCTAGCTTTGGTTTACCCCAAGAAGGACCTTTGTTCAAGTATCACTTTCTCATTCTTCCCACTATCCTTGGCCATTCAGTCACTCATTCTTGCAGTTTACTCTGAATTCAGTCATTCTGTATAACCAATTCACTGCAACATAATTCTTTTTGTACTGATCATTTATGTTTGCAATTGAATGGTGCAATGGCCTAGAAGTAAAGAGGCTCACTTCCCAATCAGAAGGTTGAAAGTTCAATCTTAGGCAGTGACAAATGTTTCTCTACCAGAGTACAAAGAGAAAATATCTGCTGTGAACTTGTCATAGGCGTTAGGAAGGGAATCCAGCCAGTAAATGCTCAGCTCCATTCAGTTGCCCCAATACTACACTGATAAAAGGGATTACAGGGCCATTAAAAGGGGAAAAAAGTCATGTTTATATTCATTCTACATTTATTTAACTTTTTTTCTTTTCTTAATTTACCAGTTCTTAGATATTCCATTTCCACTGCATTCAATTCTAATTCTATGTTTCTACAGAGCAGTGTTTATCAATCTTGACAACTTTAAGATACAAGAACTCCAATTCCAAGAATTCCTCAGCCAGCATGTTGAAGTTGCCAAGATCAAGAAACAATGCTCTGAATATACAAAACATTTTTCTATATAATAGTGTGTAGGAGCAAAACTTGAACACAGCAATTTTATTTGTAACAGACTATATTCTACATACAGTGTTTCTACCTAGCATTTGTACAACATTCTTTTTAATTTGTAATATCACACCAAGGTACATAAATTCATCTACTTTCTCATGAGTTATGTAGAATGTGGAATATTTTGTTCCATTACTCAAATATAACTATAATAAATATATGAACACCTATCTTTCAATCAAACTGAACCAAACAGATTGACTGATTCCTAGAAAGAAAGAAAAAACCACATACTTTGAACCTATGATGTTAGCACATGAGAAAAAACAATAGCCCAGTGCAAATGGAAGGAAAAGGGAATGGATATGGTGAATAGAGAGGATCAAAAGGCTATCTGAAAATCCCCACAAGACCTACAAGTTACAGTACCCCTATATTATCAGAAATAAAACCAAATTTGATGGTATTTAACTGACCCTAATGACTGAATATTGCAAACCAGATCTAAGTTCAGACTCGTGGACTTTAGGCTTAACAATTTCTTGTTTATAATGTCAATTTCTTGTTCCATTTAATTGTGCCTCAGAGTTACAAGCAGCAGCCTCCTACTGTCCAAACATCTACTGTGTTTCCTGGAAAATAAGACAGAGTCTTATTTTGTTTTGACCCCCAAGATAAGCAGTTGGTCTTATTTTCGGGGAGGTCTTATTATTTTTGAGGTACAGGAGATGGCGGGCATGGTCACCTCATGGCTGCTGCTGTGTTGCAATATTTTCGAGGAGGTCTTATTTTCAGGGGAGGTCTTATTTTTTTGGGAAACAGGGGAAAGATGTTTGGAATTAAAGTACAATCTTCCATAGCTTTCCATAAATGTTTGCCTCAGGGATATCATGAACATGTTCACCATTATGAGACATAATTGCATTAATTAAAATAAGGCATGACATAATTATTATGAAATTATTACAGTAAATATTTCATTCAAATAAGCAAATTTTAAATTTTTTATTATGCTATTGTTTTAGGTATTTTATTGCTAATAAGATGTTTTAGGGTAGACAGTTCAAATCCATTCAATGAAATTAGAAGCAAAAAATGTTTGCGCATAAAAGATGAGATATTATGACCTCCACTGCAATGGCCTTTTCAATACACTTTAGAATCTGCCTTGTCTTATTTAAAATAGTCCTTTGATCTGATTCCATATCCTGACTTTCTTGAATTTTTTTTTAAAATTCATGTAGGAACTTCATCTTTTCACTTGGATGTCTTAAAAAATAGTCAATAGTTAATTTTTTCTTCTTTTTTTTTGTTCCTTTTGTTTTAAAACACTAAATCCTCTGGGTTTGGCATAACATCAGACTAAGAGCTGCTTCTTTGAAGAATAAATATTCTGTAAAGTTTTTTTTTTTACACTGGTCATCCTTTCCTTCTTGTCAAGCGGGTGGCCCTATTGTCCATGCAGCTCATTGTGTGTTCGACCCTCAAAGATGCCTTCAAGAATTTGGCAGCACATTTCTTTGCTTTTTTCTTTAAAACTTTGTGGGGGAAAGGGGTCATTGTGCTGTAATTCCATTCACATGTGAGGCTTGCAAGCAAATTTTAATGGGATACAAACTATATCCGACAAGACCATCAAGAGTGGTAACATTAGGCATCTTCTTTGAAGCTTTCTTCACACTACAATCCAACATCTATTTTTAAGTTGTTTTATATGTCAGAGTTTTCTGACCTACTGGTCAAGAATAAAAAGCAAGCTTTGAAATGGGTCCCTATGGACACATTGTCCCTATGGAACAATGCACTTTTTTTTTTCTGCTACTGTTCTATCTTGAGGAGTCCATGACACTGAGTATCCTATTTGTATAAAAGAAACCTGCAAGTTCCTACTGGATTGCAAATATGGAGAGCAGAAGTGGAAAGTGCTTGGAGGGCAGATTGCCAGTTTTCCACTTTAGATGTCCTCTGGTACATGACAGGCATGGAAGAAGATCTTAATCCATGAGGTAAAAAGGAAAAAGGCAATATTTTGTTATTTATTTTTGAGGACAACATCCTCCCAGGAAAGAACCACAATACTATATATATATATATATATATATATATATATATATATATATCAATGATGCCTAGAACTAAACCAAACATTGGGGACGATGGCAGAACAAAAATTGACTGCTTGTTCTTTCTTTTTCTAATTCTCGTCCTTTTCCTTCTGTTCTTCGGTGCTAGAAGAGGCTAGAGTACTTAACTCTTTTCATCCAAGACAGCTTTTTAATTAGACTTGAGGCTCCATTTGGCTGCTTATCTGACTTGTTAAAGAATGCAGTCTTGTTTTATTAGGACCATTCTGCAAATACTATTCCTGTTATCTCTGATACTTGGTGGAACCCATCTGAAGCTAAAACAAGATGCTATTGCTTCCTCTTTTGTGTACAAGGGCTATCTAGCAGCTGGCAAATGACTCTTTCTTTACATTGGCAATGGGACAACATTCCCTATGGCAGTAAACTAGATCAAGGACTGCAGGGCAAGTACAGTGGTTCATAAAACTTGTTGTGCCCTTTGAGCATCTATACCTTGAGACAATGGCATTCTGTCTAATAATAAAGCCTATCCCAATATTTAACCTTTACTTAAACCCTTGAAGCTTCCTGATTTTAATCTCTTCTATATATTTGCTTTTTAATTTGAATCATACTGTAGTTTGAAAGCACCAGTGAGCTCAAAATTCTGAACACAGAAATTTACATTAAAGCACAGATGCCTCTGCTTGGACATATCCAATAAAAAGATTTTTTTTAAATAATTAATTTCATTGTTAAAATGCTCCCAGTCAAGCTGTGAATTGACCCTTTTACAGCAAATTTTCCCCATTCCAAATTGGAGTAAAATCATGTCATGACCTGGTGGTTTTCTTGATTTTATGTTCTTCTTTTGTTGACATATTAGCTATCCATTGCTTTTATTAAAGTGGGATTGCATCAAATTTGAAAAATGGATGAATAAATGGATGGATGAAGCTTGTCACTAAGTTTGAGCAACTGATCTTGAAAGTTTCAACTGCTACAAAATGAGTATTAAGTGGTTATATTTAGGGCAGCATCAAATACAGTGGTACCTCGGTTCACGAACGCCTCTGTTCACGACCAATTCGGTTTACGAACAGAAATTTTCCAAAAAATGTGCTCCGGATCACGAACTCCATTTTGGTTCACGAACGGAAAAGTTCGTAAAAATATGGTCTGGTTCACGAACTCCGCTTCTGTTCACGAACTCCGCCTCGGTTCACGAACAGAAAAGTTCATAAAAATATGGTCTGGTTCACGAACTCCGCTTCTGTTCATGAACTCCGCCTCGGTTCACGAACTCCGCCTCGGTTCACAACCAATTTGGTTCGCGAACAGAGTCAGTTCAAGAATTAAAATCAAAAGAAAGATCAGAACGGATTAATTGGATTTACATTAAACCCTATGGGAAACTGTGCCTCGGTTCACAACCAATTCGGTTCGCGAACAGAGTCAGTTCAAGAAATACGACCCAAAAAAAAGGTCAGAACGGATTAACCGGATTTACATTAAACCCTATGGGAAACTGTGCCTCGGTTCACAACCAATTCGGTTCGCGAACAGAGTCATTTCACGAATTAGGTTCGTGAACCGAGGTACCACTGTAAATGGCAATATCTAATTTATTTTTATTTTGGTTGTAACACTTAGGGCTGTAGCCTTATTGCCCAATAAGGGTTTAACTTTCCTAGGACAAGTTCATAGGAAACAAGGAAATATCCCTTCCATTCTTCATTGCAGCAGACATTTTTCCAGTTTTCAAGCAAAAAAGAGATCATGGTGGTTCTTGCATTAGAAAGCGCTCGTGTAAAAGAGAATTGGGGAACGTGCAATTATCTACGGCTTTAAAAGCCACATGACCCCTGGATAAATCCTTTTTCCATTCTTGCTCTCTATATATTAAATAGAGATTAGGCTTGATTTCATCATCATCCAAAACATATGTATTTGCAAGAGATTCCCATTGACTTCAATGGGTATTGTTTTTGCATATAAGTGGGGTGAGAATCACAGCTGTGGGGTGGGGGGAATTCATTTCATTTCCTTCTCTCTGTTCGAAGCCATTTTCTGTATAAAAAAAAAATTGCCTTTTATGAGCTACCAAATTACATATGACCAAATGTACCTATTTAGTGAAAATGGGTTCCATTAGTTTGTAACTTTAGCCAAACATTGTTTTCGTTTGAAGGGAGATAATGGAGAACAGGTGGAGATGTTTAGCATCAGGCTGCTGTTTCTAAAATTACATATCTTTTGGGACTCGCCAGCAATTTCTAAAAGCTGTCAGAAGAGCTCAGGACCAAGCATGTTCCAGAATGCATTCCATACACAAAATCCTTCATTAAAAAAAAATCAGGTGAAAGAGCAAAAAGCTAGTTGACTGGTAAAAAGGAGTTTAAAGCCATCCTGTTACAAGGTCAGGGCTTCCTTCTCTACCCCACATTAACTTGGCTTTTAGGTATGCAGAAGAATCAGGCTACTAACGTCTTGGAGAGGAATTGCTCAAATACGTATTTTAGCTTCTTCCAGTGCTGAACTTTCATATTCTCAGAAAAATCCCCACTGCTTCTATGAAAGCGAATTAAATAGACTGCCTCTAAGAAAGTTGGGTTATGTGATTAAAAAAGAAATAGCAAAAATGTGTAAAACAAATCAAATCTCTCCAAATCATCATCATCATCATCATCATCATCATCATCATCATCATCATCATCATCATCATCATCATCATCTTTATTGTCATTGTAATAAAATCAAATAAAATTACAATGAAATTGGTTTGAGCGTTGTGCTAACATTTGCATCAGGTGGAATACAGACAGCAGTGATAACTATAACAGAAATCTCTCCAAGCAGTTAAAATGGCCGACAAATGACAGTTGAGAATTCCACGTCTTCAGAACAGTGTGTATAAGCAACTCTACTGTTAGTACACCAGTTATTATGTGTGTAAATACACAGTCCTCCACCTTTGCTTTTACCAGAGTTGTTGTTTCTGTCAAAGCGATGTGTGGTGCAGTTAGTTAGCTCCACAGACACATCCGGTACAAGTGGATGAAGCCAGGTCTCTGTGATGATCATCACACAGCAAATCCTCAATTTCTCCCAGAAATATTAATACTTTTAAAATTCAAAGTTTGTTTCATGATTGTTTTCACAAAAAGATCAAGAAAAACAAACAATGATAGGAAAACTGGTGTGTTTAAAATAAAAGACATTTACACCCGATAATCTGCATTCAAGATAGACATTGGGTCGACCTTCCAAATGATGGAATGTTGACTTTTGAAACATTATTTTTGGCCAAATTCCTGGAAAGTGAAATAATGAGTTGATACAGAAGTCCGATATTTTGCAGAATGCTAATCTGCCAATTCTGCCAGTTTTTAACTATTAGGGGAGATGGGGAATCTTACATTTATCAAGAGAAGAGCCTTGGGATAGGAGTTTGGGGATAGGGAAGTTCAAATATTATCATTATTCAATCTAGCTTAAAAAGTCTACACATGCACTGTGGCTCATGAGAAGAAGATAGCTTTAAAAGAAACACTATTTCATGCACAGGACTAGTAATGTGAATATGTACTATGGTATCTCCGTAATGGGTGGCCGGGTATTTGAGTCTTTTGAGTGTTTTTTTTTAAACTTTCTCCAAAGCCTTTGGCAAAACATCTAAAGTTCTGTGGGAAATGTAAGGTAAGATGATAGCTTGAATTCATCCGCTACTACAGCTGCAGGCAAGTCAATGGCTAGAGACCAACTAATACAGGAACCAGCTTATTAGAAAGGTTTTTTTTGCTTAGAATCCCCTAAAACAGGGGTCTCCAACCTTTGCAACTTTAAGTCTGAAGGACTTCAGCTCCCAGACTTCTCCAGCCAGCTTTGCTGGGAGCTGAAGTCCTTCAGACTTAAAGTTACAAAGGTTGGAGACCCCTGCCCTAAAACAATGATGTGAACCTATGTATGGAGTTCACAATAAAACAGAACTAGTGTACTAGTTTGATCTTAAATTAAGGACAAGCAGGATGTTGATTGTGATTAAAATCTATGTCACAGGTGTAAAACTTGCTGCGTCATGTTACCGTCATATGTTGTATTGTGACATTTTTTCCTCTTTGTGGAGCTGAGGTGGCCTGCACATGACGCATCTGGCCCAAGGGCTACCAGTTTGAGCCCCTGCTCTATGTCATCCACCTCCCAATCACTCTGATTTTTAGCTCAATGTTCTCATGTAAAATCATGTGAGAGTTTAGCATTCCTTTTTTGAGACTATGATTTTGTGAAGTTTCGATCATTTTTCATGTAAAGTTTTGGTGTCTGCAAGTTCAGAAACGACATTCAGAACCTTAAAAAGGGTTGATGCCAATCTATCATTAGTTTTGAAATCATTTCAAAATCCTTTTGTGCAATCTTTCTAAAAATTGGCCACAAGGTCAACCACACAGTGGTTAGAGTGCAATACTGCAAGCTACTTCTGCTGATCACCGGCTGTCAGCAGTTTGTCAGATCGAATCTCACCAGGCTCAAGGTTCACTCAGCCTTCCAGCCTTCCAAGGTGGGTAAAATGAGGACCCTGATTGTTGAGGGCAATATACTGACTCTGTAGATTGCTTAGAGAGGGCTGTAAAGCACTGTGAAGTGGTATATAAATCTTAAATGCTATTGCTATTACAATCTCTGGAATTATTCATTTGAAATACTCTACACTGAAGAAAGTAGTTGGAGTGCGAGTTATTTTTTCAAGAGGCATAGGCTATTTTAAAACAAATATCTTCAAAATAAGGTAAAAAAACTAAACTAAAAGAATTCCTTACCTCAGCAAATAAAATATACATTAAATGAACTACTTGAAACAATGTAAGCATACAGCAGCCTACTACTTTTGCTAATTTTGTGAGGTTGATTTTAATTTAAGAACCATATTAATAGATAATTCCCAGTTTTATTTCCTTCTCAAACTATATCGTGGACTCCCATATAATGTTTAGCACTTTGCCATATAGTGTAACAAGGATATTGCTATTGCTATTATGCTAGAGCAGTGGTAGTCAACCTGGTCCCTATTGCCCACTAGAGAGTGTTCCAGCTTTCATGGTGGGTGGTACTGAAGCATTTTCCTTTTTTTAATTTAATTGACTTCCCTACTTTATAAATCACCATTACTGTGGAACCGGTGGGCAGTTAGAAAATGTTACTACTAACAGAGATACAAAAGTGGCTCGGGACTTAGTTATATGCGAGACCGTCTCCTGCCCCATACATCCCTTCGACCGATCCACTCCCACAGAGAGGGCCTTCTCAGGGTGCCGTCGGCCGGGCAATGCCGTCTGGTGACACCTAGGGGAAGGGCCTTCTCTGTGGCGGGCCCTGCCCTTTGGAACGACCTCGGACCTCCGCCTCTTCCGCCAGTGTCTGAAGACACATTTCTTTCACCAAGCCGGCCTAGCATAACCTCCACTGTGACTATTTTAGATAGTTTTTAATTTTGGGGATTTTAATTGGATTTTAGCACAGGATGGTATTTAATATGTCTTTTAAATTTTGTATTTTGGTATTTTGTATGTGTTTTTAAATTCCTGTATGCCGCCCTGGGTCCTCTCCGGAGAAGGGCGGGGTATAAATTTAATAAAATAAATAAAAATAAATAAAAGTGGGTGGTAGGTATAAAAAGGTTGACTACCCCTGTGCTAGAGCTATGATGTTCCAAATCCCCATGATGAATCAGAACAATTCTGTACACTATATATGCTGAAGATGCATACAGATTCTATTTTTCTGTCCCATATCATTTAATGTTAACATAGAAAGCTAATTGAAGAACATAGAAATGCTATTTTCATATCTAGACCCATGTGAACTATTTCAGCCTTACCCAATTAAATAACTTTCTCCATCATGCACAGCTTGCAAAATCTGGCATGATCTGACTCACAGGCTGGAGAAATTTTGTCTCCCCTGAACTGAATATTCCTGGCGAGTTTTCACAAAGGTCGCTCACTTTTACTGTCTATCTGTTTATTTTAACAGGAGAATTTTCATGTTCAGGGCAGACATTTTGTCACTAAACTAAACCTTTCTCTGAAGCACCGAAGTCTGAAAACCCTTTTGTCCATCCAATGTTAATTGGAATCTCTGTGGGTTATGTTTTGTGGAACGAAACAAAATCCAGATAGTCAAAATAGTTTGTATCCCTTGTTTTTCAGTTTATAGTAGAATATCAAATGGATATTTTTCTAAGTCAAGTGTTATAAACTTCAAGCCCACAATTTCAACAAATATTTGAAGGTTAGTAAAGAAAAGATTAGGTTAAATTATAGTCCTGATGTCAATTTACAAATTATCCATCGTTAAAAGCGGATAGCGAATATACATATACATTTATAGACACTGGAATGAATATAATTGCTGGCCTAAATTTTTCATAAACAATTCTGTTAGCTTAACTCAATGTCATATTATTATTTTTTTTTTAAAGGCATCAGCATTTAGGATTTTTACAAAAGGCTATAAAACCTTCAGGGACATACTGCAATTATTATTTATTTATTTGATTGTATCCCAGATTTCTGAAGATCAAATCTTCATATTATATTCCACAGCAGTCTTTCTTTTTGCAATTTCCCTAGACTTTGGCCATGAAAAGTAGATTCTGACATCTGGTTTCATCTGCTACTTTCTGTTGGCCTCTATGGAAGAAGACGAGAAATCAGCAGTAGCCGCACGATTCACTAGCAGGGCTACAAATTGATTTAATTGTTTAAGAAATAGGGTGAAATGGTATTTTTCTACCTGTACTCTGCTATAAATTTGTTTTGCCAATGGACACATAGTAATAAATGATAGTGATAAATCAAATATTCAGGAGTTTATGAAAGAAAACATTGGAGAAATACCAAAGATTGCAACTGACAAAGATGGTTTTCAGTATGTGGCTATTGTCCAGAAAGCACTAATTAGCAATAGTACATAGACTTATATATCACTTCACAGTGCTTTACAGCCCTCTCTAAGTGGTTTACAGAGTCAGCATATTGCCCCCAACAATCTGGGTCCTCATTTTGCTGTCCTCAGAAGGATGGAAGGCTGAGTCATATCATGGACTAGAACGGGGGTGTCAAATTCAAGACTCAGGGCCCGGATTCGGCCTGTAGGGTGCATAGATTTGGCCCACAGAGTCGCCCTGGAAACAGCGAACGATCGGCTTGTGTAGCCCTCCTAAGCTCCTTTTCTACTGGCAGAGGGTTGCAGGAGGTCATCGCATCCAAAAATAGAGCTTGGGAGCTCGTTTTTGCTGGCAGAACACTTGGGCCACCACAGGCACACACACCCCCGATACAAATGATGTCATGCTGGCCACACCCACCATGGACACACCCAAGGTCAAACACAACCCTGATGTAGCTCTCAATGAAATCGAGTTTGACACTCCTGGACTAGAAGACATCCTTGTCTCCTTGAGTTGATACTCCACTCCTGATACCGACAAAATCAGGAAGAGATATTAAAGGAGTTGTCCCATATTGCAAAGAAAATACTCACTTACTGTCCTAAGAAAAGAAACACTTGGCAAATGTTACTATCAATAAAAGCAGGATAGATGTCCAGAGCTTTGTTTTAGGTCTTGTCATCTATTTGTTTGTTTGTTTACTTACTTATTAAATTTTTATGATGCCCATCTCTCCTACAAGGTGACCAATTGTAAGCACTTACGGATTTCCCAGTAGTTTTCCTCAGACTCCTGGGCAATTTCTTTGCAAAATTCAAAGCAGGCTTCTGGAAAGCATATAAAAGTTTCCAGTTTGAACCTTTTACCATTTTTTCCTTATTTACATTATTCCAGCTTGCTTGCATATTCATGGAAGCTAAACAAATATATAACAGGTCCAATTGCCCCTTCTCTTCATATAAGCTACGATGTACAGAGAAATCAAGCCCTGATTTTGACCTACCCATATGTCTGCAAATAATGTTCTTTACATATTTATGTTCCGTATTTATTATCACTGAAATATCCACTCTGTCCCCTTGGACAGGGGTCTGCAAAGTTGGCTCTTTTAAGACCGGTGGACTTCAACTTCCAGAATTCCCCAGCCAGCTCTGCTGGCTGGGGAACTCTGGGAGTTGAAGTCCACCGGTCTTAAAAGAGCCAACTTTGCAGACCCCTGCTCTAGGACATCCTTATTTGTTCTGGCTAATATCCAGCCTTTCCATAGTCATTACAGAATCAGGGTTAGCCAAGTTAGCAGGATGAAAAGAGGGAAAGATGGATGTTGAAAAATTCATTATAAAAATGGTTATCTAACATAGATCTATCTAGCCCGAGGAAAGGATAACTATCTTAATTATACATTCTGATTGGCCCCATTTCTGAATCATTTTATAAAAATGGCCAAAAACAAATTGCATGAAAATCCACACATTTTATGCACATTATATATCTCCACATATATAAATATGGTTTAGCACTCTAATCACATTGGATATAAGTTGACTCCTCAAAAAATGAAATGAAATAAAACAATTTGAATGGAAATATCTACTGAGGCTTAAGCAAATTTGCGGAATCGAAAAAGAATGACTTGCAAACTGCATGAAGGCAAAAATTCAACATGTTACCACCAACAGCAAATGTTGCCTCTGTAATGAGAAATATGAGACAGTCAACTACTTGATCAGTGGGTGCAGCAAAATTTCACAAACTGACTACCTACAATGCCATGACCGGAAATTGTGCCAAAAGTTTGGATTTGAGTACAGGAAAAATCACTGGGACCATCAGGTTGAGAAAGTTTTAGAGAATGAGAAAGTCAAGATCTTGTGGGACTTCAGAATTCAGACTGACAGGCACTTGGCCTACAACACACCTGACATAACAATAGTTGAAAAGAAAAAAATGTGGTTCATTGACATTGCAATACCTGGTGATTCATGAATTTAAGATAAACAGCAAGAAAAAATCACAAAGTACTGGGACTTGCAAATTGAAGTTGAGCGACTGTGGAAAAAGAAATCGTGTGTTGTCCCAATTGTAATTGGAGCCCTTGGAGCAATACCTAAAGGGCAGGGGTGGGTTTCTGCAGGTTCGCACCTACTCGCGAGAACCGGTTGGTGAAATTTAGAGAACCGGTGAGAGGGGGTTCCACCAGCGTACCTGGAAATAAATCTGGCCCGCCGCTGCCAGTGACCCAACGGGAAGGAAAGGAAAGGAAGGAAAAAAGGAAGGAAGAAAGGAAAGAAAGAAAGAAAGAAAGAATTTATCATCACAATTGAGTCCAAAATTTTGGTTGCTAAGCAAGAGCATTGTTAAATGAGTTTCACCACATTTTAAAAGGTGGCCACTCCTACCCTGTCACATGACTGCCAAGCCACGCCCACAAAATAGGCCACACCTACAGAGTAGGTTCTAAAAAATTTGAAACCCACCCCTGCTATAAAGGGCTACCTCGCTATTTGGAAATTCTAAATTTATCTGACTTGAATATTCTGATTCTACAAAAAACCACCCTACTTGGAACAGCTTATATCCTCCGACGTTACCTTAACAGTTCCTAGGTCCTTGGTTAGGACTCGAGCTGTTGAGCTACCAACCAGCCCCAAAGGCTGTGAATCATACCAAAGATTAACCATATCATCATAATCATCATCATCGTCGTTGTCATAATAATAATAATAATAATAATAATAATAATAATAATAATAATAATAATAATAATAATAATAATAATAATAATAATAATAATAATATAATATTAGCATGGGTTTATTGCTTTTATTTCTGGGGGAAGCTCTGCTTGTTCTGAAATGAATTGAAAAATAGATGGAAAAAAGGAAATAGGATGAAGAAACAATGAAAGAAGCATTACAAATTGACTTTTTCTGTGAATGATAAGTTTGATTTTCTTTTTATCTCTTAGTTATGTTTCCTTTTACAAATGTAATATCTTTTAAATTAGAAGCTTGTGATTAGAACAGAATAGATTTCTTTATTGTCCAAGTGTGATTGGACACACAATAATTTTTCCTTTGGTGCATATGCTCTCAATGTACATAAGGAGAATAAAATACATTCATCAAGAATTAAAAGATACAACACTTAGTGATAGTCAAGTTTACTAATAAGCTATCAAATTGTACTAGTAAACAAATGAAAACAATATAAATTGAAAGATACAAGCAACATGGTTATAGTCATGAGTGGGAAGAGATAGATACTAAGAAGGAAGAGAAGAATAATAGTACTACTATTACAGGGCATTTGTTTCCAATGTGATTCATTCTAAGTGGGTTTTTTTCATTGTTGTGGGGTTTTTTTGGCAATTCAATCTTCTGAGAGGAGAGAAAATTCCTTGGGGTGACAGAAAAAGACATTTGATGACAATGAATGCAGTCAGCTGAAGCTTATCAAGTTGAAGCCCTTCAGGACTGGTGTCAGTGGGCAGGCAAGCTTGGGCCCTGCAAACACTTTCAAGAAATGGTTGATAAGAAATTGTGGTGAGGTTAGAAGCAATCACAACAGGCTTATTTTTAATTACTTTGGTCGGCTTCCAACCTATGAAATGTGCTTCTTCAGGAAAAGCTCTTTGCTGCCATTCTCTCTGCCTTTATGAAAGACGACACTGAGTATTGTTGGCATGTTTTATGGATTAAATGCATTTTAATTTATTGTAATTATTGTGTCATTTTTGTTTTTAATCTTTTTCTGTTGTTATCTGAAACTGATTGTTTTCTGCAGATGCCAAGCAAAGATATAATTCATCTAAACCTATAAGCTTTTGTTTGCATATCCCTTCCTGGATCCTTGTCCTCCTTCGTCATTAATATATGGTTGATAACAAAATTCTTTGATGTAATACAAACAGGAAACTAATATTAAGTCTAAGTAGAAATTATAGTGATTTTCAGGAAAGGAAATGTTGCTACCTAGTAGAAACTTAAAAAAAACAACTGTTGAATTTATCTGAACCTTTTTAACAAAACCCTTATTCCCCTTAGTAAAATGATTACTGTTTCTTTGCAGATTGTATTCCTTCTACTGCAATTCACCTTTGTTCTGTTAATCTCAGCATGTACACCATCTAGCGGACATTAAGAAAATTGGCCACAACTAAAAAGGAATTCTGAATTATTGGTTGCCATAGAATTCAACAAGTTGACTACAGTTATCTAAAAAGGGGGGTGGGTAATTTTCCATGTCCATGAAAGAGAACTTCTAAGAGTCATGGAAGACCTTTCAAAATTTGGAAAATATTTTTTTGACATTTAACAGGACATTTACAAGAATTCACAAAAGTGATGCCAAAAATATTAAAGCCCTGAAGGTTTGGCTCCTAAATACCTTTGATGCTGCTTTCTGAGGCAGAACCAATCCATCTAATCTCCTCAATTCAAGCGGAACTTGTTTTGAGACCATGTGAGGTGAGGTGAGTGAGGAGAGGTGAAATGAGGTCAGATGAAATGAAAGTCACCAAGATGTTACATGCGAGACCACCTCTTGCCCCATACATCCCTCAGACCAATACGCTCCCACAGAGAGGGCCTCCTCAGGGTGCCGTCGGCTGGACAATGCCGACTGGCGACACCCAGGGGAAGAGCCTTCTCTGTGGTGGGACCAGCCCTTTGGAACGACTTACCCCCTGAACTTCGCACCATCTCCGACCTCCGCCTCTTCCGCAAGTGTCTGAAGACACATCTGTTCCATCTAGCCGGCCTAGCGTAACCTCCATTACCGACTTTTAGATAGTTTTAAATTTGGGGATTTTTAATTCGGTTTTTAGCGCAGGATTTTACTGGAATAAGTTTTTTTAAATTTTATATGTTTTGTATGTATTTTAATATTCCTGTGCGCCGCCCTGGGTCTGCTTGGAGAAGGGCGGGGTATAAATATAATAAATATAATATAATAAAATAATAATATGGTGACTTTGGGTGATGATTGGCACCCGTTGGAATAGGTCCCACCCCATGTCAGATGTCACCCCATGAAGTCCAAATTTATAATTTGTTTTAACTTTTTTGCAAGTCAAGTAAGATATTGTTAGTTTTATTAAACGTCACTAGTATTAATATACCTATTATACTTTACATTAGAAAGGCTGAGTGCCAAACAACTGAAGCCTTTGAACTATGGTGCTGGAGAAGACTCTTGCAAGTCCCTTGGACTGCAAGGTGATCAAACCGGTCAGTCCTAGAGGAGATCAACACTGACTGCTCTTTACAAGATGAAACTCAAATACTTTGACCACCTAATGAGAAGAAGAAGAGCCTAGTGCTGGGAAAGATTGAGGGCAAAAGGAGAATGGGACGACAGAAAATGGGGTGGCTGATTGGAGTCACCAAAGCAGTCAGCATGGGCTTAAATGGACTCTAGAGCAGTGTTTCTCAACCTTGGTGACTTGAAGTCCTGTGGACCTCAACTCCCAGAATTCCCCAGCCAGCTATGCTGGCTGTGGGATTCTGGGAATTGAAGTCCACAGGACTTCAAGTCACCAGGGTTGAAAAACACTGCTCTAGAGGATGGTAAAAGGACAGGAAGGCCTGGAGGAATATTGTCCATGGGGTCGTGATGAGTCGGACACAACTTTGTCACTAACAGCAACATTATACTTTGGAAATATAACAATATTTTGAAGCTCATTGGTACAAGTGGTGTTCATAAACTACCTATGTTTATTATACAATGATGCACCAAAAAGCCTACGCATTTACTTTTAAATTTTTTATTGATTTTAATAAGAGATTGATTACTGATCTGTACAGAGTTATAAGGGAGAAAATGCAATTGAAGTCAATAATAGTTATTTCTTGGAATAATCCGTTTCACAATTTTCAAGCCAGTCTTGGTGGGATTTTTTTTAAAAAAATATCTTTGTGAATTATTTCCCCACAATGTATACCTTTTTTATACCTTTTGAACAAAGTTTAAAATCTAGAATCACAAACTGAAAAGCTATGGAAAAAAATAATAATTCCAAGTTCTTGCATTAGTTTAAAAAGTGTCCGCTTGAATTAGTTCATCTTAAAACATGACACAAACTCATTTTAATGTTCCTTCATTTATGAGTAAACAATATGAAATAGTAAGGGTTTTTTGCGTGAAAAATGTCCTATTTTTTTTTTAAATGCAGCTGCCGCTTTCAAAAAAAAACACAGTATAATTACAGATCCTAATTCATCCTTTTTTTCTTTGACTTAGAAGCACAACATGGGAAGATTAAAGCAGAAGCAGTCAGAACTATAATTTAGATTCAGAATTTTATTTTATTTTTATCTTTTTGCAAATTTACAGATAATATTGAAAGTTGATAGAGCTTCTTTAGAACAAGAACTCCCAGACTTTTCAGCTCATCAATCCCTCTGAAAGTTTCAGATTTTTCATTCACCTCTAAACATTTATTATGTATTTTTATTACATGAAAATTATTTAATTAATACTACTTTAATAATAGTACGACAGCAACAATTATAACTAAAGACTGCTCCTTCTGGCTGTTGGCCATCCAACTTATCTTTCCACTAGCCACCTTAACTTTAGAATTTCAACTGGCAACTAATCAATGATTAATTGATTCCAATCAAACCTTTATTATTTATTTACCACCTATTGATATCCAGACATTTACCCTGTTTCTCTAAAAATAAAACTTCCCCGAATAATAAGACCAATCGGGCTTTTGAGTACATGTGCTAAAATTAGCCCTTGCTGAAAATATTGCAAAACTGCAGCAGCCATGAGGTGACCACATTCACTACCGCCTGCACTTCAAAAATAATACAACCTGCGGGGAAATAAGGCCAAATGCTTATTTTGGGGGTCAAAAGAAAATAAGATCCCGTCTTATTTTCAGGGAAACATGGTATCAACACCTTGAACAGGACTATCTATTCTTAGGAATTGATATTTACATTTGTTTGTTTTTACAATTTTCTTCTTTGCAAGCAGAAAATCACTTCCTAAATCGCTTACCTTATTCACAAAGATTTCTGATACGAGCATAATGTGGTACAATGGAATTCAGGAAGCCATTTATTTAAATCTCACATAATCTTTGAATAATCGCTAAGATTTTGTGAGTTTGGGCTATTTTTTTTTTTACTTTTATTTTTAGGCATTTTTAAATTTTCTGGGTGCTCATTATATCAGATACAACCACTGAGTTAAAAAAGTGGTTTCTTACACATGCTACATTAAAAACATTCTAGAACTGTGAACAGAAAGCATTCAATACAGTGGTGGGTTCTGGGGCCTGGCGTTGTCTACAGTGATGCGTGCAGCGTGCATGTATGTGTGTGCAACAGTGCACACATGCATCTTAATGTACACCGCTGCCTCTGTGATGCGCCAGCTGCTCGGCAGAGCATTGCGCGGGCGCTGTACGCACTATGCACATGTGTGGAAGCACTAAAGACTTTAAAGACAGTGCAGGCAGGAAGGTGGGCCCTCCGGAGCACCGTACTGGAACAATACCAAGTGCTCCGGACAGGCTCCGGTATGCCCATACCGGAGCGTACTGTCTGTAACCCACCACTGATTCAATATGAAGATATAGAATAATCAAGATATAAAAATTTCTTTCAATAAATTGATTTTGCACTGACACCAATATTGACACTTGCTCAAAAGAACAAAGGGAAATAACTTTCCAGAGAATGATTACCATTGTAGAAACAGCCTTTTTATCAGAAAAAAAGGTGCTCCAGGAAGAAATTTTATATAAAGGCGCATGATTTAACTTGCTATTCAACCGAGTTTTAAAGTTTCCTTTGTTCGTTGTTTAGGAATTACATTGTCATATCTGTGATAGGACTACCATTTTTAATTGCTGAATAGTTAAAACAGAGAATTTCAAATGCAGGATGATGGACCGCTATTTTCATACAACAGTACAATCTGTTAAAATATGTACTTGTAAAAAAGAAGATTGCTCAACATGTAAAAAGGCAAAAAATATAGTAATTATAAGCACATTACGTTCATGCTGTATTAAGCAACAACAGCAAAAGTTGATGAAGTGGTCTACCCAAGCTCTTTCTGCTGTTGTCAAGTGGCTCACGACAAAAGAAAGTGGCCTTTGGAACTTCTGGCTTCAATTAAAGAGCTGAATGTTATGATTGGCTGAAAAGAAAGAGGGGCCTTAAGTTCAAATTATTCAAAGCAATGCAGGAGGGAGGTGTTCATGTGAGCGATTCAGACTGTGAATTAGCATAATCAAAGGCAGTTGAAGATGTGGGTTTTGCCACATTTGTGACAATTTTCAACAGCATTATTGTCTGTTTCACCAGGGGACCATTTCTCAGTCTCCTGCCCACTTTAAAATGTGTCCCTTAAGGGCTCGTTTTGGACTTTTTATTCCTTGTTCAACATCAGACCTTTTGGGAAGCTCTTACCAGCAGCGCCCAGGGAATCCCTGCTTGGGAAACAATCCCTGTAGCGTTTGGGGTTTTTTGCAATGAAGTTTCCTGGTAAATAAAAGCTGGAAAGAAATGTGCCATTGGGCTCAAATCTGCAGCTGGGAGGTTGAAAAGGGTGTAGAGGCGTTCTAGGGGGAACAGCAATTATTATTTTCTTTTTTTTTCTTTTAAAGGAGAAAAAAGTTCACATTAGCACACCCATGTATCATGGCCCCAGCTGGAAGGAGAAGGGCATACAAGCAAATTATTTTTTTATTATTTAATATATTTATTAAACCACAGCTTGTAACAGGAAACTGCAGCTGTGGGAGGGAATGAAAAGAATGTTTTATTTTTTTTCCCCAAGCCATATGCAAGCATTTGCTTTCAATCGGCATAAGAAGCCAGACCTTCCTGGTTCGACATCAAAGTAGACAAGGCTCCCCTTTAAATCCATAGTAACCATCCATCAGGCCATGGCTTGTCAACTGCTGCTGGTGAATGGCAGGTCAGTTTGTAATAAGGATACACTTATCCATGACTTCATTGCTGCAGTAACTGTTGTGGCCCACCACCTTCCAGAGGAGCTAGCAGTGGACTCAGACGAGGAGGAGGTTGGGGAGGAACATGGGAACCTGGAGTCTGGGGAAGGCTCTGATGAGGGCTCTGCATTGGAAGCAGAGATGAGGCTAGAGCCGTCCGACATTTATCAGCTACCTTCGGAGTAGGAGATAAGTGGGGCAGAAAAAGAGCTGGTGCCTGTTCCCGATGCGCGCATGTGCAGAGCTGTCAGGAGAAGGGAACAATTAAGGAAGAGGGATTGACTCGCAAGTAAGGGCACAAGTGGACACTGAATGGCCCCACCCATAGGGAATAAATAGGAACAAAGGGGGAGTGGAGTTTGCAGGAGAAAATTAGTTCACTTATTATTGTGAAAAAGGGGAGACATAATAGCAGTGTTCCAATATCTCAGGGGTTGCTACAAATAAGAGGGAGTCAAACTATTCTCCAAGGCACCTGAGGGTAGAACAAGAAGCAATGGGTGGAAACTAATCAAGGAGAGAAGCAACTTAGAACTGAGGAGAAATTTCCTGACAGTTAGAACGGTTAATCAGTGGAACAGAAATTGCCTCCAGAAGTTGTGAATGCCCCAACACTGCAAGGCTTCAAGAAGATGTTGTATAGCCATTTGTCCGAAACAGTATGGGGCTTCCTGCCTAGGCAGGGAGTTGGACTAGATGACCTCCAAGGTCCCGTCCAACTCTGCTATTGTACTGTATTGATTTGCTTATCTGAGTTTGTGCCTCACAGAGACTCTTTGCCAGGTATTTCATTGTACAGGGTTGTAATTAAACCTTGAAAGACTTATGCAGGAACTTTTCTGGATGTGAATGCTAAGAATTCATATTAACCAAATAAAAAGGGGGTTTTGTGGGACAAGGAGTCTGTTTCATAATTCTGTGAAGCCTAGATCAGAGCAGTAATGACTGACGTGGCATGCATTGCTGGGATGGGAGGTGGGATTCCTCTCTCTGAGACATGTGCAGCTGGGTTCCCCATGCAGCATCAGTCTGGGGAATTCTGACCCAGAATCAAGGAGCTGAAGTGCCTATGAAACAGGTAGCACTTAGTATGCTGCACTGGTTCTCCTCCTTCATCACGGTTTGTTGCAGCTCATGTTGATGGGGAGGTGGGGAGAAGAGATCCAGCCTGTGGCTCCATTGTTGTATGGTACCCTAGAGCTTGGCATCTCTCATCTTCTATTTATTAGCATCTACATGAGGATGCTGGGTGAAGTGATCCAAGGTTTGGTGTGAGATGTCATCAACATGTCAGTGATAACCAGTCTTATATCTCTAATCTGGGCCATCTGAGTGATGCTGTGAATGTCCTGTCACAGTGCCTGGAAGCTGTAAGTGTGTGGATGGGGTGCAATCAGAGGTGGTATTCAGCCGGTTCGGACCGGTTCGCCCAAACTGGTAGCGGAAATCACGGGTTGGCCTGCCCACCTGCCCTGGCTCTATGCTGTCCTATTTAGGTACATTTTTGAGGCCTGGCACATGTGCGGAAGGCACACGCATGAGCAAAGTGCATGCACAGAAGGCCAGGTGCATGCGTGGAAGAGGCAAAGTGAGTGGACATGCGTGGGGCAAACCGGTGGTAACAAAATGTGAAACCTACCACTGGGATTTGACTCAACTCAGCAAGACTGAATGGCTTGGATATTTGGGTTTTCTGGTGATAAGGTTGTTCCATCATTCTTTAGATGCAGCCGCACTGTCCCATATGAACCCACTGCGCAATCTAGGGTATCTTCTTGGGCTCATAGCCTCTGTTAGAAGAGGAGGTAGCATGAAGGCCTTTGCACATTTTAAGATTGTGCACCAGTTGCACCCATTCCTGGATTGGGAAACTCTGCTCACAGTTCCTTATACTCTTGTGGATTACTGCAACGTGCTCTACAAGCGAACACCCTTGAAGAGCATTTGGAGGCTTCTACTGATGCAGAATGTGGCTGCATGGGTAGTAAATAGTGCTAGTGTGATTTTGGGTGCAATTCAGATGTGCTGGTTATCACCTTTAAAGCCCTTTGTGGCTTGAGGGCAAGTTACCTAAGGACCGTCTTCTCCCAGTTGTTTCTACCTATCCAATTCAATCTGACAAATTGGGCATATTATGGGTCCCATTAACCAAGACAAATTGGCTTTCAGGGACCAAGAGATATGCCTTCTGTGCTGTTGCCACAATTCTTCCTTCAGAGATTAAGTTGTCTGGACCATATGCATATATATATATGCATTTTTATTGTTTTATTGTTTTTATATTGTTATCATATATGGCTGTAATGGCGAACCCATGGCATGCATGCCACAGGTGGCACACGGAACCATTTCTGAGGCATGCGAGGTGTTGCCCTGCCAGCTCCAGTGTGCATGCATGCGCTGGCCAGCTGATTTTTGACCTTGATTTTCAGCCACTTTTCATCCAACGGAGGGAGAAAAACAGCCCAATGGGCAACCCAGAAGTCTGTTCCTGAACTTCCAGTTTGCGTGTTGGGTCATTTTTCACCCTCCCTGGGCTCCTAGGAAGCCTCTGGAGCCTGGGGAGAACAAAAAATGAACCTACCGGGTCTACCGGAAGTCAGAAAATGGGCTGCTTCTAGCCTCCAGAGGGCCTCCGGGGAATGGGGGAAGGCCGTTTTCACCCTCCCCAGGCTCCAAGAAAGCCATGCGTGCATGCGCAGAGCAGGGGAGGTGTGTCACAGGTGCATGTGCAGAGTGAAAGGTGGGGGGCATTAAATTATGGGGGTGCGAGCATGCAGCGTCCATGAGCTTTTGGCACCCGAGGCTAAAAAGGTCCACCATCACTGATATATGCCATCCAGGGATACTAATTGAGATGATTGATTATAGAAAATAAATAAATACACACACACACACACACACACACACACACACACACACAATCAGCATTCTTAAACTTCCTGCATGCTTGCTTTAAGTAAAATTGTTTATAACAACAGCAATTAGAACAAATAAACAACAATAAGATGCAATCATAATCCTGGAAGAGGATTCCAACCATCCAGTGAAGGTATTGGTTCGTAGCAAAATTACTATGCAACTTCCTCCCAGTCTCTTCCATTCAATCTTGCTCATCCAGAGCAGTGTTTCTCAACTTTGGCAATTTTTAAGTTGTGTGGACTTTAATATGCTGACTGGAGAATTCTGGGAATTGAAATCCACACATCTTAAAGTTTCCAAGGTTGAGAAACACTGCTCTAGAGAATAAATGAGCAGGAAAAACTGTAATGTTTTGCATCAAAAAGTATTGCTGAACTAAGCTAAAGATCCATCTAATCCAGCAGCCACTTCCCATAGTTGATAACCAAACACCTCCAAGAAATTTACAAGTAAGTACTTTTTTCCTGCTAGGTCTTCCCTTAGGGTTGGACCTTCTTAACAGCTGGTATCAATTAGTATAATGTGTCCTACAATGGGAATTAATTACTGTAATGTGTCCTAAAAGTCATTATCTCTAATCTTTTCAAAGTGGCATTGTTACATCTTGGCGTATCTAACTCTAATCTAATGTGAGATGCATTGCATGAAAAACTGAGTTTCTCTGAATAATCAAACTGAATATTGAAATCAGAACTTGGGAAACTGTTTAATTTAGAAGAAGAAAAAATGAACTGAATTTCGTCCCTTTGCAGTTCAAACAAGCCAATCAATATTACTGAATCACTCCATTTCCTTATGGAAATTAGCCAGAGTATATGCCATTGAGATCAGAACAAACCCAAACAGTAAGTATTCAGGATAGCACTGAGCTGACCTGTGAAAATAACTTTCTGGTTCCAGATATGAATCTCACTCCATATCCTACAGTACATGCTATCTTCTGGTGTGGTCTTTTTGCAACAGAACTCTTGAAGTCATGCCAACCCAATATCCAAGGGCCCAAAGCAAGAATGTGTAAAAACCATAACACTGTGTTGACATTATGGGTGGCTGAACCAAAACACCAAATTTGTATGAGACATGATCTGAGAAATGTGCAGTTTTGTGCCACATGAGAGATGAGCAATGGCATTGCTTAAAGTCTTCAAAGGAAAGAGAGCTCTGAAGTTCACCAAGAAAAGGGTAGGGACTTACATTCATGCCAAGAGTTAGGGTGAAGAACTCAGCAATGCCCTGGCAACAATGAGGAAAACAGCAGCCAAGAATTCTGTATCGTTATTCCCAATAAAGCTTATTTCAGAAGTCCCATCTTGCAAGATAATGATGAGCATTTATGAATTTCTGAATGACACGGGATAGGTTATTTGTAGGACTGCTCGTATCCAATTGTTTCTTCCCACCCTTTCTCTAAATTTGTGTCATCTGGCAGGACCCAGGAAGCACAGATTCTCTGATGCACTAGCCTTTGGCATAGCATACCCCTTTCCAACTCCAAGATTCAAATAAGACCTGTTTTTTCCCCAGGCACTGGTCCATAGCACTGGGATGCTGAATGGTTGTGGGATGGCATTAGGTTACACTATACTTTCTTTTCCATTGCTGGCTTTGTTTTTAATCCTATGTTAGCCACCTAGACTTGTAATCTGCAAATTGGGTGGCCATGTATATCCACTAAATAAATGATAAATACTTATAACCATGAATCATCAATAAAAGTTGTGCCAAAAATGTTGAACTACTAAGCTAACAATAGTGGCTTTCTATGGAAGTGATGCATTGTCTTTGCTCACCCAGTGCTCTTCTGTTCACAAGCCAAAACACTGCTAAAAGGTGAGCCATAAAGACGCTATGCAACAAAATACAAAAAAAGGGAAACCAGGAATATGGGCTGCATAAGCTTTCAGCCAACAGATTTAAATTATTCTGTATGAGGGGAGTCCCACCTCACATGCTGCTTCCATTAACCAGCATCATATCCCTGGTCAATGGGAAACCACTTAGATGCTTCTCTGGAGAACAACACGGTGCCGGAGCTTCTGGAAAGCTAAAGTCAAAACAGACCCAGAGAGTTGCCTGCCTGAATTGGCACCAGTCTCCCAGCTGCAGAACACATGAGGCACCAGTTTGTCTTCTTAACATTAGCAAGGCCAGGAAGGGATTCATTAAAGAACTGAAAGCCACAACTTGGCTTCTAACATCCTTGCATCCCTGTCCAGTTTTATATAGCAAACATTAGATCAATAGAGAATAAGGATTATGAATAGAAGGGATGCTTCAAGCTGATGAAATGCATCCTATGCAGCTATTATCCTTCAGCCTCTCCGTGTTCTGTTCAATAAATACATCACATACTAGCATTTGGAAAACATATTCAGATGCTGTGATTTCACTACATCTACAAAGATCAGAATACAGCTAGCCAGAAGAGTTCTGACACCAGCGGTGGGGTTCACATTTGTGCACTCGCTTTGCACACATGCACTTCAGGGCATGTGCCCGGCCTCTCATGCAAGCGCTTTGCTTGTGTGTGGGCCTTCCGAGCATATGCCCGGCCTCAAAAATGTGCCTAAATAGGACAGCGTAGAGCTGGAGCGGGTGGGCAGGCCCACTCGTGAGTTCCGCTACCAGTTCGGGCGAACCGGTCTGAACCAGCTGAATACCACCTCTGGCTGACATTTTTGGACTTTGTTGTTGGAGAAGATTGCTGAGACTATCACGGGCAGCCAAGAAAACAAACAAATGGATCATCAAACAAATCAATCCATAGTTGTCACTCAAGGTACAAATGGCCAGGTTTTGGGGATAGGTTATGGATAGGTCATTGTGGCCCAAATCTATCTATGTGGTTGCTAAGAGTCAATTCTGACTTGATGGCACCTAATTAATCAATCTGAGATTGCTGTAAATTGGGTAGGTACTAAAGGTTCCTACTAGACTCAAGCTGAAAACTGACCTGAGTATAGTGGGGAGGGGGGGGGGAATTGTAAATTTATTTCTAAAACAAAATGTAGAAGACAGTTGAATAATTTGGTAAGAAACAGTTATGAGTTTTCCTTGTTTGTTTTAATTATAGAATTTCACTACAAGATTTATGATTACTGGTGGCCAAAGCCCTTCAGAATGCTCCTCATCATGGAAAGTCTCTAGTAATGGGTATACTTTACCCCTTCTCTAAAACAAATATTTTCCTCCTCTACAGAAGGATTAAAGGTCAAGGTAAAAGTTCACTCGCACATATGTGCTAGTCATTCCTGACTATAGGCTCATCACCATTTCAAAGCCAAAGAGCCAACGCTGTCCAAAAACGTTCTCCGTGATCATGTATCCAGCATGACTAAATGCCGAAGGTGCACGGAGCGCTGTTACCTTCCCACCAAAGTGGTCCCTTTTTTTCTACTTGTATTTTTTATGTGCTTTCGAACTGCTAGGTTGGCAGAAGCTGGGACAAGAAATGGGAGCTCAGTCCATTACACAGCCCTAGGGATTTGAACTGCCGAACTGCTCGCCTTTCTGATCGACAAGCTCAGTGTCTTAGCCTCTGAGCCACTGTGTCCCTCACAGAAGGACTATGAAATGACAAAATAGCCTCCCTACATGAAAAGAATCAATCCATCTTTTGAATGGAGTACTTTTTCTCCTCATTTCATTTCATGGTTTCCCTTAACTTAGAGATAACATATATTTTTGCTATTATATCCTTATTTCTCCTGACTATCCAAACAAATGGACTTCTGAAAACATGAACATCTCTAAAATTCATTTTCCTACAAAATACAGGCGAATTCTTTACCAAGTGCCTCCCATAGACAGCTATATAAAATTTTAAAGATGAAAAACCAACATGTGAAATTGTACCTAGAAACAACTGGAAATATTTCTGCTCTTCTAGCAGGAATTTATTTTGGTGCCATGCTTCCTTGGCTTCCTTGCTGCCATTCTGTATCAATTTCAACTTCCAAAAAATAGGTGCCGTGCAACATTTTAATCATGGTGAAACTAAGGCAATTAAAAAACTGTTGTAGTTGATGTAATTGTGCAAATTTGATCTTTGCTATTGCTAAAAGTTCTGACACAAATAAAGATCCTGCTGAATTCCACACTGCGTATCTGTTCTTTGGGTTAAAATGCAATCTTATTCAAAAGTGTCTAAAATTAATATCAAAATTTGGTTGTCTATTTCCATTTTTCTTGACTTTAACTTCAGCATCTTCACCTTCATCTGGCATGTTACTTTAACATGCCTTCGTCAGGAAACTCCAGCCACAAACAAATGGTAGAACTCAACTCTTCCAAAGTGTCATCTACATAAAGATAATCCCCTCTTTAATGACCACAATTGAGTACAACCACTCTGTTACCAAGAAAAGTGGCTGCTAAGAGGGAAATCGCATGACTTCAACTGTGCTTTCCTTTTGTCCACTCCCCTCACTTATTGGTATGGTCACCAAATAATTAGTAAGAAGAGAATTAACGTTTTAATTTACATTAACTGGAGAAGAACAGATTACAAGAGAATAAGTAAGCAAAATCTTGCAATGCCTTCCTTTCCAATTTCTCTACTCTGCAAAGGGTAAAGTGAAATTTAAAAAAAACCAAACAGACCAGGCATAGCACAATGAGTACATTGCAACTTCAACCAGTTACTGAACAAGGCTGTTGGTAAATGACGACTAACTGTACTCAAAATCCAAAGTAATAAAGACAAGGATTTTCTAAGTTTTCATCCATCTGCTCTGGCCCAACAATGCACTCCAAGATCTGGTTATCTTGTTCTACGAGGAAGTTGTGAATTCTCCAACACTGAAAGTTTTTAAGAAGAGATTGGACAATCACTTGTCTGAAATGGTGTCGGGTTTCCTGCCTGAGCAGGGGATTGGACTAGAAGACCTCCAAGGTCCCTTCCAACTATTCTATTCTATTCTATTCTATTCTATTCTAATTGCTTATACTGAATTACTAACTTTCTAATTGCTTCTTCATAAGCTCCCATAAACCTGATTTGATTTGAAGCCAGAGCTGCAACAAAATCACTGGAAGCCAAAGTAAGAATATTTTCAGAAAAATGCTTGAAATGATCAGCTTCAATTTTAAATGGTCATATCATCTGCCAGTCTAAAGCAGCCCCTGAAGTGCTATATTCGGGGGCTGCTTTGATGCTATATCCCTCTGTCTGGCTGGACTAGGCTGGGCTGAGCTGAACTTCAAAGCAAGTGTATTCGGTAATTTCCCATAATTCTATTTAGCATGTTTAACCATGATGTAACCTAGTGGACACAATTGTGAGAGGTTTGATTGTTCATTTGCTTCCTTAATGTGCAGCTTTTTATGGCCAAAATGTATCAACCTCAATGAAGGAATGGAACAAATTATAATTGATCTTCATGACTATATGCTACATATCAAGTTATTACATCTCTGCTCTCTTGCACATCTTTTATCCTAAAAGGTACTGTAGCGTTTAAGGAAAAATGCAAAAAATTATAGAAATTAATTTCTCACACAAGGACATGTTCAAAAGTGATCCATATTTAAATGTGTTAGGATAGTTTTATAACTTTCTTCGAAACATGAGAGATAATGAACAGTTTTACAAAATAATGCCACTTGTTCTGTTTTGTTCATGTAAACCTTACGGTCCAGTTGCCTAAGAAGTTACCACGAGGTTATAACAATGTTATTTTCTTGCCAATCCATAGCTAAAGCTCTAATTGGGGCTAAAGTTCAGTTTTAATTTATTGCAGCTGCTGTGTTAAGGACCCCTTGGAAAAAATAATAATTTTAAGAGGATTCTGCTCTTTAAAAGCCATTTCCTTACATGGGAAGTTGTGGAGGATAGCAAAGGTGGAGGAGAAAATATGGCTCTAGAATTTTACAAGCAATACTAAAAAGCATTTTGGAAATGCTGTATTAACTAACAATTTGCAAAAACTCTTTTTACTGTCTCAAAGAATAGTCCATTCCATGAAACGTTTAATATAGAGTGAATTTTTATCCTAGTTCTTGACAGACAGCTGCTGTACTTCAGGGAACACATTATCCTTAACAAGATGCACATGCAATGAAAAGCATCCCTAGATTTCACTCTGAGAACCATAGAAAAGGAGAAATCTGGCCAGCTCTTTTGTTGCTCCTCTCGGGGGTTAGTGGATCAGTATCTACATACTTACTAATTATTAGATCTGTGAAGGCAAGTTGTGCTTCAGCTTAAGAAAATGGTAGAATTTCTACACATCTAAAGCAGATGTGACATGTCTTCTCAGTGGGGCCTCACATTGTTGGATGCATCCAGCAGTTTCAGGAATTTTTTTCTTATTGGTCTGCATTCATGGAAGTCTTTTCAATTGTTCCCAGGTAGTTGTTTGCATGTTTGGTAGCTTTTTCAGTTGTGCTCCTAGGAACTACCAGATGAAGGGCTAAAAAATAATGTGTAGAGCAAAGCAATACGCTGACTTCATTTTGCATTTAGGAGGGGAGGACACAAGTTGTAAATTCAAAAGGGCTCTTTGTGTTAACTTTCATTCAAATGAAATGGCTTTCTGAAGCTTTGCACAATCTGACTACCTATGGGTATTTAGATATGGTGAATTTATCCTCTAGAAATTAAATTTGCTGCAATTGGACTGATTTGGTTCTTTATGATAAAATTGTGAATTCATTTTTATATCATACAGGGGCAAAAGCATATATATGAATAACAAACATTGTTATAACATATATGTATGGCTTAAAACCTAGGATTTCATATGGGTTAATGAAACTATCTCCTTGCTGGCTGACAAACCTCTAATGCACTAAATAGTTGCGGAAAAAATGCTTCCCAGCTCTTTTATATTATCATTGCAAACATCTGCATTTTCGATATATTGGAAGGATGTTTTCTATATGCTTTTATTTTATGTATTTATTAATTTTTTATGCTGCTCATCTCACTAACACCTTAAAATAAATTGGGAACAGTTTCCTACCAGGTTTATGACACCGATTCTCCCTTTGCAGTTGTGAAGCCTATGCTTTCCTTTTGGAAGAGAACATTTTAAAAAATCCTATACACACACACACACACACACACACACACACACACACACACACACATACTGTACATACTTACATACATACATATTAAGTTACAAAAGTCCTAGAACTGGCTTTGGATAAAGCATAGATTTACCACTAAGTTTATATTCAAGACTGATTTAAATAGATATTTAAAATATCATCCCTACTTGGAGGATGATAAGATGTTCCAGAAAAACCACTTTGTGTAATCAAGCTCAGAACCATGGTATGTTTTCTTACTATGGCATTTTCCCCCAAAAATGCACTGCCAGTCAAAAAGAGAAAATATTATCATACTAAACTTTTGATTATTTTGCAGCAATGCTGGTTTGAATTACCATGCAACAGTATCCAATCGAGGATCATCCTAAGCTAATGCATTTAGTGCATGGCTCAGCCTTGAAGCTGGTCCTTATTACAGTAGAGATAATAAAATATGGTACATGTGGTATTTCTCTACCCCCTTTTCATGTTAGCATATTAAAATGTAGAAAATCAAAGGGGACTCTATATGACCAGGGCTAATGGAAAGAGGGGGGAACAGGGAAACAAAAGGGATACCAATTAAACAATGACGTGGCAACCTCTTATTATAGCATATTTGTGAAGACTTGTTCTGTCTGTGTTCTAAGAACAATTACCAGAGTTACAGCAACTTTAATTGCTCACTGGTTATTAAGCACTTTACCCCAGTTAAATGGTAGCAGTTAGCCATCCCTAGTTGATTTTAAAAACTAATTAGGTTTGAACAGCAGCAGGAAATTCCAAGTCTATATGCTCGACTAGAAGACAATGCCAACTTGACACTGTCCAACTGTTGTCAAGAAAGTGACATGAATATGTCCCTGAAGACATTAGCTATCAAACTTGAGTCTTAAGAAGTTTTCTTAGAAAGCTATTTTCTGAAAATGCTTCCATCTCAATTTTAATGGCGACCTCTAATGTGGGGAATCTTGATACGCAAATGGTCCAAAAACCTGTTTAATAACAAAAGCATTTTAGTTGGATTTATATTCTCTCCCTCCCAACTTTCTTAGAACCTTTCCAGTTGAGTGATTTAAAAAAAAAAATAGAGAAAATAAATCAGGAAAACTTCAAGCTATATAACAAACAAAGAGCTGAATCATTTGGCAGAAGATTTTTATACTATTATTCCATACTATATTTTCACGTCATCTACCCCTCTGGAATTGACTTTTCCATTCTCAGCAATTTGGTATTTTGATTAATCCTTTGGAAAAAAAATCATGATTTTAAATAACAATGTGAAATAATAATTAAAAAAATAAACAATTCCACAGCAGCAGGTTTGGCGCATAGCAATTCCTAGAGACTGAAATATGTGCTCACCCCCCAAAAAAAAACCAAAAAAGATTTTTTTAATATCAATATGCTTTATGGATTGATACACCTTAGAGTAGGCAGAACCTTTTAAAATGCTGTTGTCAACTCGCAAAGCTTTCCTCACCTTTTCTTGAGTTGCCATAGCCGGGCAGATGGGAAATCATGCCTCGCAGCTGCACAGAAGAATTCACACCCCACTCAAAAAAAATCCTAGCCAGCTGAAATCAAGACCATCTCCATGAAGACTCACAATAGCCAAAGGGAATGACTTCTATGACCCGCAAAATTGCGTCGTTGGGGAATGTGACTGGTGACACAACAAGGGTGGGTACTGGCCAGCACTACTGCCGGTTTGCTTATGTGCACAGAAATTGTTCTGTGCAGGTACAGAACTGAAAAACAAGAGGGCGATGGCAGCGACTGGGGAACCAGTTTGGGGGTGTGGCAGGCCTGAGTAACTGCCAATTCCAGGGACCAAGGCCGCTAAAGCACTACCAGTTCAGCCCGAACCATGCCAAACCGGTAGAAACCCACCACTGTGACGCACCTTGGGGGGAGGAGGCAACAGGGTCAGAGGCAAGGCATGAACTGAAAATGAAAAGTTTTTCATTTCTAGCTTTATAAGAGCTGGCTTCACCTAGTTCATGCTGACATGGCTCTCCTAATAAACAACTGGATTTTTCTTGCACAATGGCTTCAAGCTCCTGATTTTATTAGGACACTGGTCAGTACCCTGACAGCTGTTTTGTCACAAGACAAATATATTTATACTTGGAAAACTGATTACTATAATAACTAGAACACTGTTCCACTCAAATATAAAACTAGAGACGAAAAACTTTTTTTATAGATTTAAAACAGCACTCCTAAATGTGTACATGAGTCACAAATAGCATCAGGACTCGATAATTTGAGCCATACGTCTATCTTCCAAAGATTGAAAAGCAAATCTATTGGCAAAAGAATGGCAAAATGAATCCATTAACACTTTGCAGCTATCAATTTCCTCATAGGACATATGGAATTCAAAAGAATAGGAATACTAACAAATATTAAAGCTCTTGTTCAAGTTAAATTAATATGTAACTTAGCAGAATATAACACAATTTTGGGATGTTGCAAAAATGTGTGTTTGAGAAGCATTCTTCTCCCTGTGTCTCCTGGAACATCATTTACTTATTCCTTTTTTTTAAACAAATACAATGGAGTTCAATAAATTGAAATATTTATTGTTGTGGGATAAGATTTATGGAATTTTTTCACAGAGATATTCCCCCACTGTTCAGACAAAAAGAGATTTCTTATTCTATTCAGTATTTAAAATGTGCATGTCAAATTGATTTAGTAACAAAAATGTTGGAAAAACCAATTGCATGATTTTTAGTTTTATAAGTTTTGTTAATTATAATAAGAGTCTCTGACTAATTTTATTAATTTATCTCTGAAGCTAAAAGTGTCAATTGCCCAAATAAAGATATCAGATGTCAGCAATTGCAGCTATAACCATTGAGCGTGAAAAAGCAAGTGATATTTTATACTTTTTGATAAATGAATATGATGAAATTTATCATTATCATTCCATAACTGATCTAAAATAAATATCCCAGTATCCACTCAAAACTTCCATAAAACCTTTTTAAAGAAAGGTTTTAGTCTGAATTAACCCAGGACATTATCATCAAACTGAAATTTTCAACAAAATGTATCAGTATTTTCAAATCTATATAATAGTAAGAGATATCTAATGTCATATATTTTTAACCCAAAGCCATCCAACTAAATAAAGATGTTATATGTGAATATCTCAAAAGTGCTTAGAAGGGAGAATTTCTACCACATGGTGTTATCTATCATTTAGAAATAATCAAAAGTGCTATTTAAATTTGGAAACCTTTTTAATTCACAACTGCAGTTTCTCAAGAATACAATTTACTGACTTTATGAAACTGTTTTTGCAGGAATTCAATTCAAAAACCTTCTGAGAGATCTTTTCCTACCCAAGCTGAGGATCCCATCTATGAATATCCACAGAAACTTATTTCTATATCTCATTCATACATTATGTAATTACTTAAGAAATATCACATGGAATAAACATATATAATGAATAAATGAACTGAATTCTCATTGGAAGTAGCAACAATACGGAAGTTTCATGAATGAAGGCAATGGAAATCATTGTCTATCTTGGCATTATTGTAACATTAGACCAATTAACTAAATATTTCACAACTCACTCAAATACTTTAATAAATTATAACAAGAGTCAAAAAGGATGAAGTACAGAAATAAAAAATATATAATTATCCTGTAATACTAATTTATATTTCTGTGAATTGTGAGGAAAATTACAGCTATGATCTAGTTTAAAAGCTCAAGGTAATAGTTCCAAATACTTATTACAAATTGCAGCAGAAAGTGGATATTCTTGTTTAACCTTTTCCTTAAACACAATATTGTTTTTAAAAAGCTTTTTAAACCAAAAAAAAAAGCCAATATTCCTCGCTATAGATTTGGGGAGAAATACACATCTCCCTCCATTTAATAAAATCTTTTGAGAAGCCTATATATATATTTGGAATGAAGTTTGTCTTGTACCCACCTTCTGGGCACAATCTTTGATATATTCACGTATGTCAACTTGGAGCAGGGGACAACTGACGATTCCCTGGCAAAAGTCTTCCAGAGTCCTACGGAACCACAATTTAAGCGGCTCTACAAATAAGGGATATTAAGTGGCTAAGGCCCTGAGCTTATTGATCAGAAAGATCGGCAGTTCAGCGGTTCGAATCTCTAGCATCACGTAATAGGGTGACCTCCCATTACTTGTCTCAGCTTCTGCCAACCTAGCAGTTTGAAAGCACGTAAAAAAAATGCAAGTAGAAAAATAGGAACCACCTTTGGCGGGAAGGTAACAGCTCTCCGTGTACCTTTGGCGGTTAGTCATGCATGACTATGACCATGGAGACATCTGCAGACAGCGCTGGCTCTTCGGCTTTGAAACGGAGATGAGCACCGCCCCTAGAGCCGGATATGACTAGCATGCATCTTCGGGGGAACCTTTACCTTTACAAATGAGTGTTGATAATCACTCATCTAGCTCTAGATCATCATTAAAAGAAAAGTCTCTTCTGAGTCAAACTCAGTTTTCTGGAAGACACATAGAAATGGAATGAATCTCAATTTCACTTTCACCTATAGCCTGGTAATATCCCATCCAAAATACTAACCAGCTGTAGTTTCTGAACACAGACAATATTATCCTGGTACGCATCCTAAGTGACTAGCAACAGCCCACTTATATATTTCGGAAGGTGTATTGAAAAGCAGATAAGTGAAAAATAGACATTTTGCTAAAAGGATGGATCCTTCTTTAGACATCTGCCACTAGCAACCCTAAGGTGGGATAAGCTAAATTCTTATTTCCTGGCCGAGGATGCTGAAGGTATTCTTTTCTTACATGATTGCCAGTTTGCATCCAGAGAACTGTTAGCACAAAGATTAAGTCTGCAGCTGTGGAAACTTCTGCCTGGTCGTTTATATGCCTGTTCTGTTTGTTATTCAAATCCCTCGCTGCTGGCCTCAAGTTGTTGTTATGGCTGCTGCTGCTGCTACAATACAGAGTAGCCTCTACTCCAGGGGTTCCCAAACTTGGCAACTTTAAGACTTGTGGACTTCAACTCCCAGAATTCTCCAGCCAGCTTTGCTTTGCTGGCTGGAGAATTCTGGGAGTTGAAGTCCACAAGTCTTCAAGTTGCCAAGTTTGGGAACCCCTGCAGTCTACTCCTTGGCAGGATGGAGAAAGAAACTGTAGGAGAGATTGTGTAGCCAAAGATATCTAAAGCCCAATGTCAACACATCTTCCATACCTATTCATTTCTTCAGAAAGGTCTATGGAAAGATGAGAAAAAGAAACATATAGGATGTTTCCCCTTCACACACACACACACATTACAACATATAACCTTCACCATTCTCACAATTACTGTCACTGCTGGGAGCTGTAATCCAGAAGTATCCAAAAGGCAAATGGTTTGTCATAGTTGTTAGAGTCAGAAAAGAGAACTAGAGAGCCTTTTGGCCAGAGGTCTCATTCTCACGGCCCGCAGGCCAATTGTGGCCCGCAGGACGGTATCTTGTGGCCCCCACCGTGATATGAAAGTATAATATTATATATTATAATATTAATAGAATATATAATATAATATTAATATGCGGCCCAGCCTCACCCAGACTCTGCCTCCAGCGGCCCCCAGGTAAATTGAGTTTGAGACCCCTGCTTTAGGCTGTGAAGCTTGATGTATGATATACTGATATGTATTGATATGTTTTTAATTAAATTGTTTTTGTTGTTATTATTCCAATAAAACAAATACCAAATATCATTGCTTGAGTTCAAATCCACTCCTGGAGGACACTAATTGCATATTTAAATACATTCTTTAGAAGAATGTATGGAAGGCTCTCCATTAAATGAGTCACTTTGCATTTATGTAACATTAAACTAGGTGTGTGTGTGAAGGCTCAGCTGGTTAAAGATACCAAGCTTGTCAGCTGGACAGGCCAGGTTCGAGACCCAAGCGCCGTACGATGGGCTAAGCTATCATTCCTGTCTCAGCTCTTGCCTACCTAGTAGTTTGAAAGTATGCAAATGTGAGTAGCTAAAGGTACCACCGTGGTGGGAAGGGAACAGTATTTTGTGTAGTCATATAGTCATGCTGACCACACAAAGAAATGTCTTCAGACAATGCTGGCTCACTTGGCTAAGAAGCAGAGATGAGCATTGCCCCGTAGAGTTGGACATGACCAAATAAGATAAATGTTTACCTAAACCCGAGCATTTTGTATGTTTCCTATGTAATTGTACAGTGCAGTAGAAAACAGAGAGAGTGAATTCAAGCTCAGATAGACAAATCATCTATAACAGGGGTCCCCCAACCACTGGCCCATGGACCAGCAGCATGCCAGAAATTGGGCCATGCAAACAAGTGAAGCCCCATTAGTCAGATCCGGAAGACTAAGTTATCTGAGGCATAGGTAATCTCACTGCTTACTATTTATTTTTATTTATTTTATTATATTTATATCCCGCCCTTCTCCACAGAGGACCCAGGGCGGCGCACAGGAAATTTAAAAATATACAAAAATACAAAATAAATACATAATTTAAAATATATATTAAATTACCTGATCCTATGCTAAAACCAAATTATTAAAAACCCAATTTAAAACTTTCTAAAAGTCCCCATAGGAGGTTAGGCTAGGCCGGCTTGTTGGAAGAGGTATGTCTTTAGACATTGGCGGAAGAGGCGGAGGTCGGTGATGGTGCGTAATTCAGGGGGTAGGTCGTTCCAAAGGGCCTGCCACAGAGAAGGCTCTCCCCCTGGGTGTCACCAGTCGGCATTGTCCGGCCGACGGCACCCTGAGAAGGCCCTCTCTGTGGGAGCGGATCGGTCTAAGGGATGTATGGGGCAGGAGGCGGTCTCGCATATAACTTACACTTGTGAAAGTCCTTTAAATAAACATGATAAAAAATAGGTTCTTGTTTTGATGATCAGAATTTATTCTGTACCATTTAAGCTTTTTAATGTAAATTTTCACTTCCAAATATTTTAAGGGAGTGAAAGGAATTGGCTTAAATGAATTGAACAATAGCCTGAGCTAAAATACTTGATATTCCCTCTCACTTTGAGTATAAAAGTCTTTTAATATAATCATAAAGGTAAAAGTCCCCCTCGCACATATGTGCTAGTTGTTTCCAACTCTAGGGAGCGGTGCTCATCTCTCTTTCAAAGCCAAAGAGCCAGCACAAAGATGTCTCCATGGTCATGTGGCTGGCATGACTAAATGCCGAAGGTCCAGGGAACGCTGTTACCTTTCCACCAAAGGTGTTCCCTATTTTTCTACTTGCATTTTTTATGTGCTTTCAAACTGCTAGGTTGGCAGAGGCTGGAACAAGTAATGGGAGCTCATTCCATTATGCGGTGCTAAGGATTCGAACCACTGAACTGCCGACCTTCTGATCGACAAACTCAGCCACTGAGTCACCGCATCCTATTGTTATAATCCTATTTAAACATACATTTTCTAAACATGGTTCAGACATGGTCAGAGGAAAGTCACTAATTTTGATACATGTTCTCTTTTGACCATTCCCAAGTCTAATGATTTTTGTTTCGTGTTATGGGTATCTTAGAATACTGTTATATAGTTCTTTGCATGCCTCTTTGCACTTAGCTGTATCTCAAAATATCTAATGTCACATGCATGTAAAGAATGCATAAAGTTGGTTCCTGTGGAAGAAATGGCAAATTGAAGAGGATTCCACAAAAATGGCAAATTGAAGAGGATTGGCAAATTGAAGAGGATTCCACAAAAAGTGGAACCAACAACCATAGCAAGATGAAGAACTGGTGAGACCGGCTCTTTGAAATCACTCTGGGTAAGGAGAGGATTTGAGATTACCCATAAATATTCCAAGCAGTTGCTATTTGTAAGGAGATTACAAATTAGCAGGCCCCATCAGATTTACAGATTTAGGAGATGGAATAACCCTCTTATTCAAAGTGTACTTAGCATCTTTGAAAGGCATACTTATTTTTCTAATCACTTTTAGAAATTGCTTGTTAACAGCTTTCCAATTATTAAAAACAATTGGATTGACAAGTTTGACAGAGCCAAATAAGTTTTCTTCAATCCTTCGTGAAATAGTTTTAATTACAAGTTAGGGCATTTAAACAATTTGGTGGGAGAAGAAGAATAAGCAGAAAAAATGTGATTATAACTTTGATTTTTAAAAGTTACCAATGGACTAAGGATCCAGATAAATTTGAAATATGATTTTGAAATGAATTATAACAATTCTTCCCATTGGAAAATATGTTATTTTGAATTCTTTAAAAAATTGTAGGATGGAATCTGAGGGAAGGAAAACACTAAAGATTACACTTACAGGAAAAGAACATTTATATTTGACTAACTAATACAGAATGGTGCCAAGTATTTTAACATTTCACATATTGAAGGATATTCTTGAACAATGCACCCAGAAGTTAATTGTATCTATTGAGAAACTGTTATACTATGGAAATGGAACAGGTTTTACTGGACAAGACTGAGACTGTTCTGAAAGTAGAATTAAAATGGACAAGCCACAAAAAAATATAGGGAAAATGCTGTACTAGACACAAAATAAACTGGCTAATATATTAATTATTTTAAAGGATATTTAAATAAGAAGCAAGAGAGCTACCTAAATGATCTCCCTATATGACTTTTCAAAAGTGGATTATTCAATCTTTGAAGAATTTTGGGAGAATAATGTAATCAAGTTTTAGGACATTATTTGAAGGGAATAAAGAAAGGAAAGGAATATAAAGTTGGTTTACTTGATTAGTTTTAAGATACGTAGATATGTTGTTATCTTGAATAAAGAACTTAATGAACTATTCCTGTTCAGAATGAAATGATGAGGTTGTTTTAACAATTTATTTATAGATAAGAGATGGCTACAGAAAATCCAAGAACAGATCATTTCTTGGATTTTAACAGAATTTTAGTAAAATTGTTTATATTTTTGATGAAGGTGGAAGTCTTTCATTTTTTTTGTTATATTTGTATTTTTTGTCTTTTATTATTTCTATTTTTCTGTTCTATTCGCTTTTTCCAGTTTGTATTAGCATTTTTTAAATCGCCATACTTGTAATTTTTGATAAACTTACTATTAAAAAAGAATGCATAAAGTTAGGGAAGAGCCAAGTGTAACAGCTGCTAAAAGAAATGGAGGTCAAATTGTGAAAAAATAAGCAAGTTCATTGGATACTCTTTCCAATATGAAAAAAAAGACCTATTCATGAAGATGATGAGCAGAATGGTAGCTTCAAAATGGAGATGCAAAAGAAATCTGCACATATTCAAGGCTAATGAAGTCTTTACTTTTTTTAAAATTCCACACGGGTAAATAATATTACCTTTTAGCTCTGTATTTTAAAAAAACTTCTTTGTTTACTTAAAAAGTTACAAATAATACAGTTACTAGCATGTCAAGATTAGCTGCAGAAACATGTTTCATAAAAAATCTCTGTATGTCACTAGCTGGGATGCAAAATGAATCCACATATCCAAAATATGAGTACAAAGTATAAGAGATAACAGAATGCTCTGTAGATACAGTCCACTCCTGGTGGTTTTATAATAGCATTTTTAAATCAAGTATGATATGTTTTGTAGACAAATCCATCCATCCCAGTAAATACTGACTTTTCTTCTGTGCACGTATTCATTTTTAACATGTAAACCAGAATTATGCCAACTGCATTTTTATTAACATAAAAGGAAATCAAGCCTGGAACTTGGTAAAGCCAATTAAAACAATACTATTTATAGTTTTTTGTGTGTCTAAACAACATTTAATGGCCCACACTTTTTTTCAACTTCTGTTCTCTCATTTTAAAAAGAGAGATTTTATCTATACAGATTAAAATCTTTTATTTTGGTCTTTCATGGTAGGAAACATTACATTGAATTCCCATAGTTATTTGTATATTTCAACTATAAAACTAAAATCTGGTGTGGTGGCTTGGGTTGAAGATAGCATGGTTAACCCAAATTCATACAATATATTCTGAGCCTCATTGGTCTCAAACTTTCCTTCATTGTGCAAAACCACTTATCAGAATGTCCCTGTGAAGATTGGGAAATGTGTTGTTATCCAAAAATTAAAAAGAGCATTTTTATTTAATTTTAGGTAATTAGACTGGGTAATTTTGCCCAGGTTGGGGAATCATTGCCTTAGTCACTATAAATCACTACCACCCACAAACATTCATGTCATTGCCATAAGGATTAAAAAAATGGATAGAAAGGAAGCGAGAGAAAAGAAAGCTTTGATATTTTTTCAAACAATTTCTTGTATCCCTCAAAACAAATTCCAATAGTCTAAACAACTTAAGAACTCCTAATCTAATAATGGTTTCTTTTAAACAAAATGGTTATGTACTAATTAACTGGAATTCATGTAACCATTATTTTTAAATGCAGCAGATTTCATGCTCTGACACTAGAAATTTCATTTCAGCAGCTCTTTTTAAAAAAATAATAAATAAATAAAAAGATTCAGCAACAGCCATCACTGATACTGCTGGTCCCGTAGTCTTAAATATATGAGCCATGACTGGAAGAACCAAAAACTTAATGCTTTCCTTTTAGTACTGAATCTAGAAAGTTATAGGAGAAAGGGATCCAGTCCAATTTTTTCCCCTGCCATAGATTCATCTCTCTACCTTTCAATCACAATATGCAGAAGTCATTAACAGCACAAAAGAAATGAGTTTTGATTCACTAGTGCACATTTCTTTTGTTTTCTCACATGCTTTTACTTTATCTGGTGATAAAGTCTGCTCTGAAATTCTTCAAAAGTTCTCTTCTATTGAAGCTTCTGTTTTTCTACTTTATTCACCGGATGCTTGAAAATTTCTCTCAAATTTCCCTAGGCATTTTTCAGTTGACTTGGAGAGGAATGCTACTCCCTATATTCTTATTTTTTGCTACACATCCTTCCATCGCTAGGTATGGCAAGCAAACAAGCAGCAGCAAGTAATGGAAAAATTATGATCAATTCTCTGTTTAGTTCTCTGTTCATAAATAACTATTCATAAACTGTTAATAACTATTTATGAACAATAAATAAATACACTTATGAACTCAGCTACATAATTTAAACATTCAAATTCTCTCAAAAAGCACATTTCTCTACAACCCTCCTGATGGACTAGATCAGGGGTCTGCAAAGTCGGCTCTTTTAAGACTGGTGGACTTCAACTCCCAGAGTTCCCCAGCCAGCATAGCATAGCTGGCTGGGGAATTCTGGGAGTTGAAGTCCACCAGTCTTAAAAGAGCCGACTTTGCAGACCCCTGGACTAGATGGTTTTGTTCGGTCTTACCTTTATCTAAAGAAATGTAATTCCTAAGAGTTAAATCCAGCCGCAGAAATATTTGAAATATCTCTTGATAATGGTAGGTCAAATGTTTCATTTCCCCCTCTTTTTAATGCCTATTTGTTTATTTTCACTCCAACATTACATTTCATGGTTGTTGTGTTTTTTTTTTTTAAAGAATATTATTCAGATGCAGAACTCTTGCCATCTCCCTGGAGGACAAAGTTTTCAAGTACTGTTACAGAACTTGGTCAAGTTGTACAAAGCATAACTTAATTCTGGATATTTTTCATGGAACTTTTGACACTTGGTGTGTACACGCACAAAAACACAAGCACATATACACACCAATATGGACAGTGAGAGTAAACAGGCATAAAAAGAAATCATTTGCTATACGAGACCGCCTCCTGCCCCATAATCCCTTCGTCCGATCCGCTCCCACAGAGAGGGTCTTCTTCGGGTGCCGTCGACGGGGCAATGCCGGTTGGCGACACCCAGGGGAAGGGCCTTCTCTGTGGCGGGCCCGGCTCTCTGGAACGACCTACCCCCCGACCTCCGTACTATCTCGGACCTCCGCCTCTTCCGCCAACGTCTTAAGACGTATTTATTCCAACAAGCCGGCCTAGGATAGCCCCCATTTCTGACTTTTTAAGAAAATAATTTATAATTGGCAAGGGTTTTAACATTGGGTTTTAGCACGGGTTTATTAATTTAATACATTTTAATAGATATTTATTGTATTTTGTGTTTTTAAATAATGCCTGTGCGCCGCCCTGGGTCCAAATAAGGAGAAGGGCGGGGTATAAATTTAATAAAATAAATAAATAAATAAATGTTGCTTTCTCGCTGCGCTACAAACTCTAAAACAGAATTTGGAAAGTTTTTGATTGAGATGCATCCTGTGAGTGCTCCCCAACTGGCCCATAGTATTTTGGCAGAGGTCTTTCCTCTCCATACTACAGTCTCTCAACCAGAAATCACTCCGAATAAGAGGAATTAATGAGCAATGATTCCCTGTCACATCCCACATGGACCATTCTATTCCCTTCAGAAGGAAGTGGGATGAAACATTCCCCTGTACAGGAAAATATGCTTCGTGGAAGAAGAGAAAGGGGAATAATCATCTGCCTTTTTCTGGGCAGGAGAAAGTACAGAACAATTATTATTTTCTTAGTGCACAGAGAAAGTCCACTGTATCTGAGTGGAAACAGGGGACAGTTTTCTAATAAGGACAAGATAATTAGCACGGAGTACATTGTGTACAGGACATACCGTACAAAAGATGGTGTTCAACATGCCCAAAAGTTTTATAATCTTTACCACAAAGACATCAGAAGTTAGAAAAAGCCCACTGCTTGTTAGGAAGCAAAGACTGGCCTATTAGAGAAGATTGCAGGGAGATGCAGGGTTCTCATTAACTTTCTAAGAACTTCTAGGTCAGTGATGGCGAACCTATGGCACGGGTGCTACGCGGAGCCATTTCTTAGGGTACGCGAGACGTTGCCCTGTCAGCTGCAGTGTGCATGTGTGCACTGGCCAGCTGATGTAGGCCTTCTTTTGAGGCTGTTTTTGGCCCTCTGGAGGCTTCAGGGAAGCTCCTGGAGGGGAATCTGTTTTCACCCTCCCCAGGCTCCTAGAAAGCCTCTGGAGCCTGGGCAGGGCGAAAAAAGCGCACCAAAAGCAGGGGGTCGCACACATAGCATTATAGGTGTGGCACGACCCCCCTGCGCTCCCCCCGCTTTTGGCACGCGAGCCAAAAAAGGTTCGCCATCACTGTTCTAGTTGTTGCTTGATACAAGCAACACTTAGAAGGCAAAACAGAAGAGAAAGATTTACTAATGAATAAAATTTCCACTTGGAACATGGTTGTGCACCAGATCTTACTAGATGCTATTAGTCTAGATGGACCATGGTCTAAGATGAGCTGACTAAGGCAACTTATTTTGTTGACTATAGCAGTGCTTGCTTCAACCTCTTTGGGCAGCCTGGCATAAGGCATGGATTTGTGATGGGAGAAAGAGAAAAACAAATAAAGCCATCATCATGTCTATGGAGATTCTCAGTCATTCCAGTCATGGTTGTCCCAAAGGTGCTTTTTCAAAAGGCAACTGGGCTTTTTTTGTTTTGCTTGAACGTGTTTTACTTGTCATTCAAGAAGCTTCTCCGGTCCAGTTGTGTCCAACTTATGTTCAGCTGAAGAAGCTTCTTGGACGAGAAGCGAAACATCTTCAAGCAAAACAAAGAAATTCCAGTTGCCTTTTTGAAAAAGAGCCTCTGGGAAAGCTAGCTTCATTTAGCAAGCAAACAAATAAATTCCTTTTTCATTGCAGAGAAATTAAGCCTACGTACACAGCTGTACAATATAAATGGTTTACAGTATTTCATAATAAAACAAGTTGCGAGGAAACCACTTTGATATGTTCTGTTATCTTTTTTTATAGCCTATCAATTAAAAAGTACAGAAGGAATAAAGGACAGCAAATCTCAGACCTGTCAGTCATTCCACTGATTGCTGTTTCAATTGTAAATTATTCTACTCTAATTTCTACTAATCCTATAGTCGAACAATGAGGAAAAAACCCACTGAGTCTTGATACTTTATCACCACTATAAATCTCCAGGTTAACGCTACCTATATTCAAATTGAATATTCAAAATGAAGAATTCTGCATTTCCTTGTTTGAGGACTCTATGCTGTTTACCTTGTTAATGGGAACCGCATTTTGAATGTGTATATATATATTGGATAGCTTCCTATTAAAACAGACATCAGTTACTCTATCTTTGCAGGAAGTCAAGGAATGTCTTTTCATTTAGTGAATGGATTTGAGATCAACTGACTGGGAAACAGTCCAAAAATGAAGCGGTTGATGGATGCAATACCTCTTCCAGAGAAATACACTGGGAAATGTTTGCTTCACAACAGACTTTAAAATACATCTAAGGATCTAATATTTAGGGTTTAAATTTTTTTTTTAAAAAAAAATAAGGATCTTATCAGTCACATATCCCATATCAACTTCTGAAAGATGCCTGTTAAGAACAGAACTGTTCTTTGGAGCACTGATTAACTCTAAGCTATTTGGTTGTCACTGTGTTCTTGGTTGTTTGTTCTGAAAACTTGTGACTCAATTCTGCAAGGCTATTGGCATACATGTCAATCATGCAGGCTTTCCATTCTGTTTCAAAATAAAGAAAAAGAGGCATGAGAACTTTTTACAGCCTATGAAATCAGTATCCTTCAATCATTCAAATCAAGGAAATTGAGGATGCAATGGTTCTAACCAACTTCTGAGATGCCCAAATGAAGAAGAAAAGAAGGGGGGAAAGAAGGCAGAAGGGGAAAGATTCTATGACAATTTGTGATACCTATTTTGTGACCTTGAAGCAACCTTCCACAGTTATTCACCTATATAAAATATGGAATTATTCTTAAAGCAGCCTTTGCCCGTCAGTTTTCTGACCACTGTACTTAATAAGTTATCAAGTTACCATTTTCTATTTTCTGCTTTCTTATCTCAGAGGCACTAAGCGATAAGTAAAGAAAAGAACATTTTTTTAAAGTAGATGCAGGGGAATGAGGGATTTTGAACTCAGACTGCACCAAGTTGAAGGTGCTGTAATTTAACCTGCTTGAAGAAAAAACTCCTTTAAAAATCTATTAAAGCTATTTAGCACAGTGTTGGGCTATCAAGAAAAGGACTTCCATGGCTCTCCAGATGTTTCAGCCTGCAAGACCTATTAGCAGTTATCACCAAAGTTCGGGACATCTTCTGCATTAAAGAAACAGCAGAAATTATTGAGACATGCTGAGGATTAACGACTTCCTTTTTCCATAAAATCAGTGGATCACAGCTGATATTTTAATGCTATTTTAAAGGTCTTGCCTTTTAAAGTGCCACAAGTCTCTTTGTTGGAAGAGATAATTTTGGCTATCCTATGAAAATAACATTGGTCATATTTTTATTTCTATAATAAGGCTAGCAACAGAAAAAAAAAACAATAGAAAATGCTTTTTTCCCTCTTTCTCATTTTTACAGCTGCTTCTAACTTTTTGTGGGGAGATCTGGCCACAGGGTCTCTGGAGTTACATCTGTTCTATTGCTAAAATTCTGGTTAGGAACTAGCATTACTGGAAGAGATTGAAAAAGTTCCATCTCACTCCATTTAATAATTCCTCATGGGAACGGAGGAATGTCCTACTCCTTAGGGAACAAGGCTTACTGGTTTCTAATTTTAAATTTACTACTTCCACACTCATCCATAATGGGAATAGCATCAGGAATTCTAACACCAACCTCACCCCCCACCCCACCCCCACTCTCCAGTTTAAAAACTATATTGAAACGTCCTGGCTGCTGTGATCTTCCCAGAGCTAACCTGCTGTTCCACGTTGTGGTTTCATTTGAAAATATTGCCATTTTTGCACTTTCTTTTAAATCTGGTGCATTTACGATACAAACAAACAAACAAACAAACAAACAGGAAAACACCAAAAACAACCTTTTGGTGGTCATCACAGCAATACAATTAACATTGTCAATTACTGCTGAAACAATCTGCCCACGGGGTGCTAAAAACTTGAGAAATCGAGTCTTCAAACTTCCATCCATGCTGCCTTTATTATTACTGCCCAAGAAGTATTTCAGGACTAAATCCTCTATAGCAGTGGTTCTCAACCTGTGGATCGCGATCCCTTTGGGGGTTGAATGACCCTTTCACAGACCATTGGAAAACACATATTTTCGATGGTCTTAGGAACCGAGACACCAATTTTATGGTTGGGGGTCACCACAACATGAGGAACTGTATTAAACTGTATTGGGTAGGTTGAGAACCACTGCTCTTTAGCCTATCTCCAAATGGTAGTGAGAGACAAATCTTAAATCACCAAACAGGTTACCTTCTTGAGGAATTTATACATATCCGAGGTTATTGGTAGATCAGCTACAAGAAGAAGAAGAAGAGGAAGGGAGGGAGGGCACCATTACTTTGAGGGGATCCCGGATGAGGTACCCCATCTTCCCTTCTTGCTGGCTCCCCTCTCCACGAGTAACCATCCAGATGCGATTCCTGCCCGTTCCCAAAGCGTGGAGCCCTGGACCCGCACCCCTGCCATCCGGTCCTCGAGAGAAAGACCGTCTGGAAAGAGGCGAGAGGAACGGGAGAGCCAAAGGGGCGACGCGGATGCACCTTACCTCGCCTTGCCGGTGATAATGCTTGAGGCCCTTCCCTCCCTGGCCGAAGAGTTTGCCTTTCTTGCCGCTGCCCAGAGGGAGTCCCGGGTGGAAAGGGGCCGACCTGTTGGCCGCCTGGGTCGGCGTCTCGCCCATCAGGGTGGCCTTGATCGCGTTGGCCTTGGTGCCGTCGAGCTGGGAACCCTCCACCACCAAGAGCGCAGCTAGGAAGAGCAGAGGGCGGGAGGAGAACTTAGTCCAGCTCTGCATGATCGTCTCTACCCTCTTCCTAGACGTCTTCCTTCCCGGGGCTGGCCTGGGGGGGTGGGAGGCGCAGCTGCTGCAAAGAAAACTCCGGCCGTCGGAGCACCTCGAGCAAAGGGAGAGATGGGGGGGAGAGCTCCCGATCAAGGTCTCCGGGGCGGCATGGCGGGGCGCCCCCCTCTCCTTCTCAGCAGGAGAGCCAGTCGCGGAAGGAGACAGAGATCTGGTCCCCGGGCGGGAGGCGGTGGCTGAAGCCCGAGGAGGGAGCAGCCTCCCACCCGCGAAGCTCGGCTGGGACGTCTAAGGGCGCAGGAGAGAGCCTCGGATCCGTCCCCGCGTCCACGCCGCCTTTTGCCCTGGGATTAAACGCCACCCAGGTCTGCTCTGAGCCCGGGGAGCGAAGGTTGACAGCTCGCTGGCTAGGAATTCCGGCAGCCTTCCACCTTCCGCTGGCTGGTCCGGGGCATCCCGACGTAAGATCGGGCGCTCAGCTTGTTCAGGCGTTTGAGTCCGCCCACCCGTCCCGCTTTCGTCCGTCCGCCCGTCCCCAGCAGCCGCCGCCTCTGCTCGCCTTCTGCCCCCTTCGCTTTTATAGCTTCACCGGCGGAGTTCTGGTTTCCTCCGCCCCCCGGAGCCGCAGAGTGACAGGGAGGGGAGCTGACTCATTCCGGGAGCCCACTCCTCACCATCCTCCCGTCCCACCTTCCTTCCTTCCCTCCTCCTCCTCCTCGCTCTCCGATCTCTTGAAGGGTTCTTGGGAAACGGTTCCTTGCGCCTTTGCGCAGGGAGCGCCTTCCCTTAAATTAACGTCTTCTGGTAAGCCCTGAAGGATGACGACGGAGGGTGAATAACTGTGATCCCACTCTTCGTTGAATTAATCCAGGATGGTTAGACTTGGTTATCCCAGCACATTGTCTCAACCTGGTCCAGGTTGGGCTCTGCCCAACAAAAAGTGTGGAAAGTTTTGACCCCATAGATCAGGAAGAGGAAGAGGAGGAAGCAGCCTCTCTCTCCCCCCCTCTGTCATTCACACATGTAAACACACATGTGTTGCTCAGGTTTCACTGGAACTTCAAATATTTGCTATCAGATGAAATCCCGTTGAAGTTAATAAAAACCATTTGTTTCCATTTAAACTAATTTTGGAAATGTCAAAGGACTGGTGGGATCCATTCCTAAGTGTTTGTCCATGGTCTGCAACCAAACAGACAGGAAACTACACTTAATCTGGTCAAATCTAGGTGTCATGCCTGGAATACCAGTAATCCCTGAAGTTTTCTAATCCCATATTAGTAACTGTGAGTGGGATCTTGGAGTCCTAGTGCACAACCATTTAAGTATGAGCCAGCAGTGTGCAGCAGCTGCCAAAAAAGCCAACACAATTCTAGGCTGCATAAACAGAGGGATAGAATCAAGATCACATGAAGTGTTAATACCACTTTATTATGCCTTGGTAAAGCCACACTTGGAATATGGCCACGATATAAAAAAGATGTGGAGACTCTAGAAAGAGTGCAGAAAAGAGCAACAAAGCTGATTAGGGGACTGGAGGGTAAAACAAGGTGATTTGCAGTAGATCAACTGTAAACTCTCAAAAGTGAACAAGAATAGAACTAGGAGGAGAAAAAAGAACTGTATTGCTGGAAGTATCTTTGAATGCAGTTTTTTTTAAAAGAAAGAATTGTGACTTCCTTGAATTCAGTTTGCAGCTCAGAATAGATTTCTGGGTTCCTAACACTTTAATTTGTAGTGATATTTGAAATGGTTCACATTAGGTTTTGGAATTTGGAACCTGAATATTCAGGAGCTGAATAATTGAAAACAAAGTAAGAAATTATGTATATCTAAACTCTGTCCATTCCAAGGATTCTGTCAAATGTAATTGCAAATCATTGAACAGAGACCATGCTTTCCTTTAAAACCTTCTATTAGAAGACCACAATTCTCCTCTAAATGATTTTTATTAGTTCTCAAGAAGAAGCAGGAGCTCAATACTACTTCTATACCTAGCTTTCCAGTTAAGTTATCATACTGCTAAAGAAATAATGCTGCTACTTTTCAAATTTACCTGTCCTTTGGATGTTGTTTCTGACAGTATGCTTGTACTTAAAGATGTTCCTTTACTTTGGATTGCATAAACCAGGCTAGGATGTTAAATTATCTCCATTGAGCAAATAATGAAAGCCTGTTATTAAATATTTTTCCTTCACTTCTCCATTTTTTCTCCTGTGTTTTGAAAGGGATGGTGTTTTTTTTTAATAAAAGAAGAGTGAAAAAAAACTCTGAATTTGTTATTGCACATTCAGTGATAACTAACTTGGCCATAAGTCATGTCTTTACAACAATTTTATATTTATGAAATTGAAGAGAAAATGAAGGAAAGCTTTATATATGATGTATGTAGCATAGCACATACCGGTAAATACACCTTTGATGAAGTAAATAATTAATAAATACAAGTTCTTGCCATCTTATACTGGGCTAATCAAAATGAGCACAGCAAGCATTGGTGCCTCTAGACCAGTGGTTCTCAACCTGTGGGTTGGAACCCCTTTGGGGGTCAAACGACCCTTTTACAGGGGTCGCCTAAGACCATTGGAAAACATATATTTTCTAAGGTCTTAGGAACCAAGACACTGGTTGGGGGTCACCACAACATGAGGAACTGTATTAAAGGGCCGTGGCATTGGGAAGGTTGAGAACCACTGCTCTAGACAGATCTAAATACAACTCACAACTTTTATCACAACTCTTATCATTTCTATCTAACAAAGTCATGGGTATGATGTTAGCCAAACATACTACAAGTTTTTAAGGCATAGATTTTATAATAGGAGGCTAGAATATTTATCCAGAATTGTGTATGGCCACTTGCACTTGGATGGTATATACAATACAATAGCAGAGTTGGAAGGGACCTTGTAGGTCTTCTAGTCCAACCCCCTGCATGGGCAGGAACCTTATACCATTTCAGACAAATAGCTATCTAACATCTTTTTAAAGACTTCCAGGGTTGGGGCATTCACAACTTCTGTAGGCAAGCTGTTCCAGAGGTTAATTGTTCTTACTGTCAGGAAATTTCTCCTTAGTTCTAAGTTGCTTCTCTCCTTGATTAGTTTCCACCCGTTGCTTCTTGTCCTGTCCCCAGGTGCCTTGGAGAATAGTTTGATTCCCTCTTCTTTGTGGCACCCTCTGAGATATCGGAACACTGCTATCATGTCTCCCCTAGTCCTTCTCTTCATCAAGCTAGACATACCCAGCTCCTGCAGCCGTTCTTCATATGTCTTAGTCTCCAGTCCCCTAATCATCTTGGTTGCCCTTCTCTGCACTCTTTCCAGAGTCTCCACGTCTTTTCTACATCGTGGCGACCAAAACTGTATGCAGTATTCCAAGTGTGGCCTTACCAAGGCACCATACAGTGGCATTAACACTTCACGTGATCTAGATTCTATCCCTCTGTTTATGCAGCCTAGAACTGTGTTGGCTTTTTTGGCAGCTGCTGCACACTGCTGGCTCATATTTAAATGGTTGTCCACTAGGATTCCAAGATCCCTCTCACAGTTGCTAGTATTGAGCAAGGTACCACCTATACTGTACTTGTGCATTTGGTTTTTCTTGGTTTTTCTTGCCTATATGTAGGACCTTACTTTTTTCACAATTGAATTTCATTTTATTAGATAGTGCCCAATGTTCAAGTTTGTCTAGATCCTTCTGTATATTAAGCCTATCTTCTGGAGTGTTGGCTATTCCTGCCAGCTTGGTATACATGAAATAATGTTATTTTTTGAATGTTTCATAGAATCCTAGGGCTGAAAGGTACTTTGGGAGTCTTCTAGTCCAACCTCCTACCTTTCAGGGCATCTGGAAGAAGATTTTCAATCCCACCAATTGATGTGAAGAACTGCTCTTTTACTGTATCTCATTACATAAAAGTACTAATCACATACAATGAACAAAGAATATAATCTAGTGTTTTTTCAAGTTTAGGATTCTCCACAAGAATCTACCATTCTTTACAGAAGAAAATCAAATGTGCATGTCTACTAATTATTAAAGATTATATAGTTCAAACAAATGTTCAAAAATGTGTCTAGTAAATGTTAGAAATGTAACCAAAAATCTGGCACGTATTATCATCTGTGGTAGACTTGTGTTAAAGCAAAAATAATTTTGGGGGGGAAATGCATGTGGCTAGAAAAGTTGTTAGGAAAACATGTAGATTTTAAACATGAATTATTTTTATTAGGTATAGCATCAGAAAAATTTAATAAACAAAGTGTATATTTAATATTGCATGTATTAACAGCAGCGAGGATTGTATTTGCTCAGCATTGGAAAAATGAAGAAATACCACTAGATGACGAGATAATTAAGAAGACTGCAGAAATGGACAGACTTACACTGAAGATCAAACAGAAAGAAGATACAGAATACTATCACACATGGAATTTATTTCATCAATGGCTGGAAAAAAGGGGTAAAATTAGGAATTTGTATTGTTAAGTAAATAACGTAGACAAGATAATATTTATTAAGCACTAAATAAATATAATAGTAGAAAATTAATAAAACTTTGTTTAAAAAATATTATATCCCTAATTTGATAATTATGGATAAGCCCTAACTTGAAAATTATGTAAGTATTTTTCCTTTTCTTCTCTTTTAATTATTTACCATCTTCTTTGATGTAGGGTAAAAAGCTTGCACACTCTTTGGTGAACTTGAGTTGAAGTAATAGAAGTATAAGCCAACACAGATGTAGGATTCTAATATTTTTGGTTGAAGTTCAGAAGTTAAATGAATCTTGAGACATGTTTCTTGTCCACCTTACATGGGTGGCTCCTGTGTTATAAAATAATTATCCTGCAGATCTGGGATGTTCACAGGTCACTCAATGAAATCTTCCCCTTCCTTAAATTAAGAAATGTAACTTCAAACATAAATAGTAGATGGTTGAGAAACAGGATAAGAGAAGTCAGAAAGAGCAAAATATATTTCTATCTTATCCAAAATAATATTTCACATATGGTATTCATTGGCCTCCCTTCTCCTATTATTTATATTAAACAACCATCTTAGAACCGAGCAGCGTGATTTAAAAGTATGTTTTGTAATTATTTTGTTCAGAGATTGACAAATCAATCCAAAAGCCTCGTTTTAAGAGTCACAAGGTTGAAAATGTGAAAAAAAATATTTATAATAAATACATTCAGTGATTTTAGATATCTGTGAAGCTTAAATCTTACCAAAATATGAGTGAGGGTTTCAAGAATAATCCACAGGTATAATCTGGATAACGTTTTTGAAATCTGACACAAATTGAATTGTTTTTATCATGTTTCGCTCCTTAATGGTCTGTGAGGCTACTTGTATTTCAAGGCAATTTGCCAATGATTTCAAAACTAGAAGGTGAAGATGAAGATGAAGATGAAGATGAAGATGAAGATGAAGATAATAATAATAATAATAATAATAATAATAATAATAATAATAATAATAATAATAATAATAATAATAATAATAATAATAGTTGAATTTATTAACCGCTCCCTCTCCCCACAGGGACTCGGGGCGGTGCACGGGGAGAATAAAAGCAATAAATATACAAAATACATACCAATTTAAAACAGATTAAATTAATTCCTGTGCTAAAATCCCATTAACTAAAAATCCCCACTAAATATAAATATACATTTAAAAAACCCATAGAGAGAGAGACTACCCTAGGCCGGCCAGGCGGAAAAGATGAGTCTTCAATTTCAGGTGGAAGGAGCGGAGGTCCGTTGTCGTTCTAATATCGGGGGGAAGGTCGTTCCAGAGAGCCCTTCCCCTGGGCATCGCCCGCTGACAAAGTCTAGTGGACGGCACCCGGAGAAGTCCCTCTCTGTGGGAGCGAATCGGCCGTGAGATGATGGTAGGATGCACATAGAACAGGGGTAGTCAACCTTTTTATACCTACCACCCACTTTTGTATCTCTGTTAGTAGTAAAATTTTATAACTGCCCACCGGCTCCACAGTAATGGTGATTTATAAAGTAGGGAAGTCAATTAAATTTAAAAAAGGAAAGTGCTTCAGTATCAGACAAAACCTCTACCGCCCACCATGAACGCTGGAACGCCCACTAGTGGGCGGCAGGGACCAGGTTGACTACCACTGACATAGAGGAACAGATACGAATACCAAGAGGCAATTTTTAAAAATCAAATTTTACACTTAAAACACATAAATGTGCTGGTAAGCGCTGTGCACACTATATGTGGCCAAACAACTGTGGCCTCTAATTATGCAATACGTTTTTTCTTATTTTTTCTCAATTCTATGCAAAGGAAATCCAGCCATAATGTGCAAATCATATATATGCATGATATTGCCTATCCAGCTGTTCACTTTAATATGCTACATTTCTGCTTTCAAGGACTCGTTTTCCCATTTTCCATGAGAAACACATTTCCTATGTGAGCTAATGTAGAAGGCACAAATAGACACTCTCGGGATGCTACTATCCCACATATATTGATTCGTTGCATTTTAATTATCTTCAATCTTTAGTTAACCTCTCTATCTCAAATGGTTTTAAGCCAACTGTTTATACTTCAAAAGCTGCGAAAAGTCATTTTGCTCTACATCCTCCCTCTTCAATATTATTTGTACTTAAATAAAATGTGTTCCTAATTCTACACAAACTTTTGTAGACAGTGACAGAATGAAAGACATATAAAAATAAGGCATTCATGCACAGAATCCAAGAATTTCTGGCTTGTGTGCAAAGAAATACAATTGAAAGAAGGAATTCCGTACATCAAATACACTGAAGATAATATAGTGGCTACCTCAAGTCAAAGATTTAAAAGCAGACTTCAAGATGCTGTTGTGTTGAAAGGAATAATCTATTGACTGATGCATCACAACTAAGTACAATTCCATTGTTAAAGAGTTTAAGATGTGTATAGTTTTGTTGACAAGCCAGCTAATCATGATTATATCTAACCTCTAAATTTTAATGTGAAAGTATTTGTGATTTATCCAAGAGGAATATGCTAGTCTCATTGAAGTGGTTGGCCTATCTTATAGTTGTTATTCAACTATTTTGATTAAATCATCTTCCAGTATAGAATCAGTTTTAAATCCTGTTGAATGTACTGCATTATGGTGTTATTCTTTACTCTCTTGTTTCAATGCAACCAACAGGCACTGATTCAACATACTGGCTTTTGCTTAGCGTCTGACAGTTGGCCAAAGGATGTATTTTGTTCCAGGTCTCACTGCATAACCTTTTCTCCAGTTTCTGCAGCCTCCCTGATTTTCCACACTTCCATTAAATCCCAATGGGAGGCATCCTTTTTAAAAGAAAGAGAGGGCAGCTGAAGTGATGGAAAGATCCATCCCAACATTAACTATAAGGTAAAGGTTCCCCCGCACATGCGTGCTAGTCTTTTCCGGCTCTAGGGGCAGTACTCATCTTCGTTTCTAAGCTGAGGAACCACCGCTGTCTGAAGACATCTCTGTGGTCATGTGGCTGGCATGACTAAGCACCAAAGACACACAGAAAGCTGTTTACCTTCCCACCAAAGGTGATTCCTATTTTTCTACTTGCATTTTTACATGCTTTCGAACTGCTAGGTTGGCAGAAGCTGGGACAAGTTACAGGAGTTCAAACCGTAACGTGGCAGTAGGGATTTACTATACACCACCAATAAATATAGGAGATGAATAACATACCAGAACACAAGCCTCTTTTTCAGAAGATCTTTGAAAAATTTCAAGTCAGATGAGTTCAATTAAGTTACAATTATGCAAAATTTATGCACAGAGGAACAAATTCATACTTCAGGTTAAAAGAAAATGCTAGATGAAATATGGACCCATGATCTCTTTCAGCATTCATCATATGTAAAACCAACATGTTGATATTCTAACAACATTTCATTAATAATATAAAGAATGAAAAGTAGAAATAATTTGGAACCAAGAAGATCAATATTGTTGAAATATCTTACTTGCTTCTCCATTAAAAGCTGACTTGCCTTTTCTTCATTTGTCTGGGGGTTTTGTAACATATCTTCTTCATGTTTTCTTTCTTCCTAATGTTCCTAGTTTTCTCAAAGTAAAATATGAATGCAGCACCAGGAAAGGCTGGGCCAATTGCCTAATTGGAGAAATGAGAAGAGAAAGAGGGACCAATTTACATCAGGCTAGAATTTAGAAGCAAATTGAAATGTTACTAGTTTTATAGCATCTTCTCCCAAAAGCTGGAAGTTAAATAAAACTGAATGAAACAGGAACCATAGCAAGTTGAATGAGGAAAAAAAGAAATCTATAATAGTTAATCAGGACAGATTTTATCTCTAAATATGTATTACTCTCTCTGTGTGTTTTTGTTGATACATTAGCTTCTTAGATAAATATTTCAGAAACTCTGAAAAGAAGCTAACAATTTCCTTGAAACAACAGAAATGTGTTTTTCAAAGAGCCCTTGGCAATATTTTTAAAGCATTTATTTCTAACTTTAAGAAAGATATACCATAAACACCAATGTTTAATGGTTAACATCAAATGTTTTAAACCAAGGATTCTATAGCATCTGACCAGCAGAGTTTTAGTCCACAAAACCAGATGCCTCAAGGAATTTGTTAGTTTTTAAAGTGGCAAGGGAGACAGTAGTTTTTGCTACTACAGACTAACATACAGGTGAAACTAGAAAATGAGAATATCGTGCAAAAGTTCATTTATTACAGTAATGCAACTTAAAAGATGAAACTAATATATGAGATAAGACTCATTACATGCAAAGCAAGATAGTTCAAGCCGTGATTTGTCATAATTGTGATGATTATGGCGCACAGCTCGTGAAAACCCCAAGTCCACAATCTCAGAAAATTAGAATATTACATGCAATCATTAAAACAAGGATTGTACATAGAACAATATCGGACCTCTGAAAAGTATAAGCATGCGTATGTACTCAGTACTTGGTTTGGGCCCCTTTTGCAGCAATTACTGCCTGAATGCGGCGTAGGCTGGATGCTATCAGCCTGTGGCACTGCTGAGGTGTTATGGAAGACCAGGATGCTTCAATAACGTCCTTCAGCTCTTCTGCATTGTTCAGTCTCATGTCTCTCATCTTTCTCTTGGCAATGCCCCATAGATTCTCTATGGGGTTCAGGTCAGGTGTGTTTTTTGGCCAATCAAGCACAGTAATCCCATGGTCATTGAACCAGGTTTTGGTGCTTTTAGGAGTCTTATCTCATATATTAGTTTCACCTTTTAAGTTGCATTACTGAAATAAATGGACTTTTGCAGGATATTCTAATTTTTCAAGTTTCACCTGTAATATCTGGGCTAGAAATAGGAATTTCCAGTCTTCCAGTCTTTCTTATGACATTAAGGAAGAGTTTCTTTGAATGATCTGTCCCTAACTTCTCTAATCAACTAATCCATTCCAAGCTAGAATTCTAGTTCTGATAGTAGTTCTTGTGCATTGGTGGACTTCTGCTAATTTCAGCCAGTATATCAGAAATATATAATAACATGTTCAATACCTCATGTCTCTGATCTTTCTCTTGGCAATGCCCCATAGATTTTCTATGGGATTCAGGTCAGGCGAGTTTGCTGGCCAATCAAGCACAGTAATCCCACAGACATTGAACCAGGTTCTGATGCTTTTCTTTTTGGCCAATTTGTAGTTTAAATGTTTGCTAATAAATAAATAGCATGTGTGCTGGAGTGTATTAGGTAAAGTGGAAAATGTCCTACACACATGATTGGCAGTAAGAAAAAAGGATTCTCAACTACAGGGAGATTATTTGAGCAGCAGCTCAGCAAAAATACATTGTCATATTCAGATGAATTGCTTTAGTAATATCCCCTTGAACCTATGGGTGTCAAGTGAGTTACAGAAAAAATATACTACAGAACAAAAATCAAGGAGTTAAATATTGTGTACTACATTCATTTTTGGAGTATGTTTTTCAGTCAATTATAAACATCTACTTTCAAGGGAAAGACATATTTTGCCCTGCCTTCTCCTGGGTTTTAATCCTATTTAAGATTTTCTCAACATTAAATGTGCTTTCCAACCTTTAATTAACCAGTTCTTTTCTTTTGTTTACATGTAGTAAAAATTCAGAAGGCTAAGAATTAAAAATGAAGAATGTGTGGGTTTGGGCTCCAAAATTAGCCATGCTTTGGGGATGTAGTATGCCAAACTGTTTCATATTAATGGAGCAATTTCCAGCATCTTCCCCTGTCCTCACCCCACATAATACTTCTTTTATGATGGCATCCATTCTAGTGGGGGGGGGAGGGGGGGGGAGGATGGAGAGAGAGAGAGATCTTTCATTAGACACTAAAATCAGTTGAAACAGAGGCTTTCTGATGTTGTTTTAAACAAATACTATCTTAAGCCAAAACATTCCCAGAGGAATCATTTAAACTATGAAATTGTACAAGAATATTTTATAGTTGGATTTACCGGGAAAGAGACTCTGAGAGAGAGAAAAAACTTAGCGACAAGTCTCATTCTACTATTTCCTTTTATCTCAGAATAACTTTTGACTTCAAATACTTTCATTTTTCTTCTTTTTTAGTCTAAGCCCAAATAAATTGATCCTGCTTTATTTTAAAATCACATTAACCGAATACTAGCCTTGACAACATTGCAATCTGTTGAGAAGTCCCAGTAGGAGATCCAATGTTGTTGTCAATTTCAGCATTGCTTCTCCTACCTGGACTTCTCAATGGGTTTGCAAAACTGTCCAGGCTGGCATTTCCATTCTCAGCGTTTGATATGTGTCCTGCTTCTCTTAAACCTGAGAGGAGATGCTTGGTTCCTTCCATCCCAACCTTTCTTTCTTTCCTTTTATGTTGGGTAGGATTTAAGAGATTTTTGCTCCAGCAATACCACAGACAGCTACAGTTTCCTCACAATTTCTTTTAAGCATTTCAAGATGGAAGAAATAAAGAGAATTAGGAGCAGTGGTAGTCTGGAAGTATCCTTGCGCTGGTGCGCAATCACGTCTCAATATTGAAGAATCTTTATTGCTTCCTTTTTTCTCTTGGTGATAATATCATAATGTAATATGCTCTTTATGATTGGCAGTTAGAAACTCTTTACAGTTATGACTGCCTGCTCCCTAACACTCTATTTCAAGTGCCTTCAGGTTTAAAGCTCAAATAAGTGACAACTAAAGCATAGATAGTTCTTTTTTAATGTTGATAATCCAATTAGGAAATAGTTACCCAAAGCACTTAGCTATATTAGATGTGAATTATAGAAACTGAAGTCCATAACCTTGGAGGTTATCAGATTATAAAAAGCTCTTATAGAATAGAAAATAGAAACAATTTTCATACCACAACATTATAACTCTGGTCAGGGGAATACCTCAGGCTCTTCACGGTCCATGTAAAAATCATTTTAAGGAGACATATATGACCCATTGACCACTAGATGGCCATACTTGATTTGGATTGGATAATACACTTGTCAAATGTATTCATTTATAGATTGAAGTTAACTTTAAAAAGTTTTGAAATGGTTTACCGGAAAATAGAACATGCCAGACAGAAAGTATTAGAATCTTTCATTAAATAAATAATTAAAAGTACCTGAAATCATGTAATTGAAAATCATGCAGCCTCTTTACATTCTGCAATAATGTTTAGCTGTTCGTAAGGCTAGAAGGATTTATCGGTGTCCAATATTATGCTGTGTTCATTCTATTTGTGTAACAATATACAACAATGGAAACAAACAAATCAACATATCAAAAACTATTGTGAAGAAAAGTTAACCCCTATTTTCTGAGTCAATGTGGTGAAGTAGTAAGATCTTAAATTAAGACAATAGAGGCCCAGATTCCTGGTCAATCTCAGCTCTGCAAATTATCTTTGGTTCAATTGCTTCCTTTCAATTCAACAGAGAGTTTTTCTCTGGGGATAAAATGGGAGATCCCTTTATAAAGTGCTTTCAGTTCTTGGAAAAAGGATAGGATATAAATGTAATAAATAAACTAATAAAGGTTTACATGTGCTTGTGCTTCAGTCATTTAATAAACACAATTCCCCAGAGGAACTAGAAATAAGAATAATAAATAGAATATTAAATTTAAAATGGAACAATAAAGTGATAAAATAAAAAGCAGCACTTCTTCCCTTTCTTTCAACATCTTGGAAAGTTTCTTCATCTGGCACGTCTTCATTCAATGATCATTTTCTCTTTAATATAGTCCAGAAGAGGCTCTTCATGCAGGATCTTTTACTGGCTCCCTATACTTTAACATAAATACTTGATTTTAATCTGTAGGGCCTTGGAGTTTAATCTTTTCCCTATCTTTCCTCTCTTCGATTTTGCATACTCCTTCAGATGACCCATCCAGCATCATGTTCACTTCTAGTAGCACCTTCTCCCCCCCCCCCCAAGTCTTTGTGTTTAAAGCTATTTTAGCATATGATCCTTAGGCTATGGATTAATCTCTCTTTTAAAATTTATTTAAGAGGGATTTAATTCAATCGGGGGTGTTGGAGAAGCAGGAAGCAGGATAGAGCGAAAAGAGTAAGGTTCTACATTTAGGCAACAAAAATGAAATGCACAGGTACAGTATAGGTGGTACTTTGCTCAAAAACAGTAGCTGTGAAAGGGATCTTGGAGTCCTAGTAGACAATCATTTAAATATGAGCCAGCAATGTGCAGCAGCTGCCAAAAAAGCCAACACAGTTGTAGGCTGCATAAACAGAGGGATAGAATCAAGATCACGGGAAGTGTTAATACCACTTTATAATGCCTTGGTAAGGCCACACTTGGAATACTGCATCCAGTTTTGGTCACCACGATGTAGACAAGATGTGGAGACTCTAGAAAGAGTGCAGAGAAGAGCAACAAAGATGATTAGGGGACTGGAGGCTAAAACATATGAAGAACGGTTGCAGGAACTGGGTATGTCTAGTTTAATAAAAAGAAGGATTAGGGGAGACATGATAGCAGTGTTCCAATATCTCAGGGGTTGCCACAAAGAAGAGGGAGTCAAACTATTCTCCAAAGCACCTGAGGGCAGAACAAGAAGCAATGGGTGGAAACTAATCAAGGAGAGAAGCAACTTAGAACTGAGGAGAAATTTCCTGACAGTTAGGACAATTAATCAGTGGAACAGCTTGTCTCCAGAAGTTGTGAATGCCCCAACACTGCAAGTCTTCAAGAGGATGTTGGGTAGCCATTTGTCTGAAGTGGTATAGGGTTTCCTGCCTAGGCAGGGAGTTGGACTAGATGACCTTCCAACTCTGCTATTGTATTGTAGAGGATAGAAAGAACAGTAACACTTTGGACTTGGAGGACGCTTCTGAAAATACCATGGAGAGTCAAGAAAACAAACAAATGGATCACTGGACAATCAATCCAGAATTCTCACTAGAGGCACAAATGACTTGAGTCAAATTATCCTGCTTTGGACATCTTATGCAAAGACTTAGCTGCCTCAAGAAAGTTATAATGGTGGGAAAGATGGAAGAAAAGAGGATCTATAGCAGGGGTGTCAAACTCAAGGCCTGTGGGCCAAGTGCAGCCTGTGGGGTGCTTAGATCTGGTCTGTGGGATTACTCTAGAAACATGACAATTTTTGGTTGTGATGGCCTCCTACAGCCCTCTGCCAGTGAAAACAGCACCTGGGAGGTCTGCGCATGCCCCTCTGTGCTCCATTTTTGCTGGCAGAGGGCTGCAGGAGGCTGTCTTAGACAAAAACAGAGCCAAGATGGGCTGTGTGTGGCTCCCCCAGGCTCTGTTTTCACTGGCAGAAGGATGCAGGAGGCCATAGTGGCCGAAAATAAAGTCTCAACAAGGGACATCGAACTGGCTACATGCACCCTGGCCTCACCCACCCTGACCAGCCCCCCACTCCCACCCCTGAGGTCAAACACAACCCTGATGGGGCCCTCAATGAAATTGAGTTTGACACCTGTGATCTATAGCAAGGTAGATAAATCCATTACAATTATGATGAATGTTAGACAACATGAAAGACCAGGCTATGGACAGATCATCATGGAAATAATCTATGCAGTTGGTATGAGTTGACAATGATTTGATGGCACATAATCAATCAGCAGAATAATCCAAAAATTGACTACAAACTAATCAATACTGCAAATTCTCATTTGTAGGAGAGCTTGGCAGCAATTACATGGCATTTCTTGTGGATTCTTTTTTTAATTGAAATCTCTTATTCATAATTTTACTGAGGAAGATGGATGGTTTTAAAATTTGATAAACAAATAAATAATATTGTATAGGATTACGTGTTTAATTGGCTTTGCTGTTACATGGTGTTGCTGTTCTTATACAATTGTTTTTTTTTTGTAATTTCTTGTTGCTTAAATTATAAATTGTACCTGCTTGTTGTCCTTGTTAGGCCTTAGGTGTTTGTATTATTTATAAAGGTCTATCATGAGGAAGAAGGAAGAGTAAGATTACCCAAAAATTAAAATAATAAAACCACAACAACAACAACAACAACAACAACAACAACAATAATAATGATAATAATAATATATGTTGTCATGCTGATATCCTGGAATTTTAGCTTCGCTTGCTTTTTGTGAACTGATGTCATGAATGATGATGCATGGGTCAGTGTGAAACACAATGAAAGGGGAGAGGACAGGGAATGGGGAATTGTGGTTTGGAAAAGAAATGTTTCAGTTAGGTACTTTAAACTTTGGACTAACCTTTTTAATTGTCATTCGTTGTTTTAATCCCTATTAAGCAAATAGCTTTACTTCAAGTTAAGCCCTACCACATTGATGGAACCTTTTCATTTGGCCTGAAGAATTGGTTTATCTTGGTGTCATCCTGAAAACTAAGTGCTTCCTTGCTGTTAAGAAGATCATAAGGATATTCTACAAAAAAAGCCATATCCTTTCATAGATACAATAGCAATAATTTTGTGCTATGAGATATTAATCATAAAGGTATTATCAGTATATTGTGGGGGTGCCTTTGAGTCAGTTCTGTCTGGACAAGTCTCACGGGTTTTCCTTTCCCTTCTTTCTCAGACTGATTGGCCCAAGGTCACACAGCTGGCTTTGTGCCTAAGGCAGGACTAGAACTCATAGTTTTCCAATTTGTAGCCTGGTGCATTAACCACTACACCAAACTAGCTATCTTTGCCAAATTTAGTCTGACAAAATTTAACCCTGATAAGTGCACATCATAGAAAGGAATTAAACACATAATGAAATGGAAATAACTGCCATTGTACTAATCAATTAATCAAGCAAGCAAACAATAGCATTTATATGCTTATTAGAATATTGCTACTGTATACATACTACTCAGAGGTGGATTGCCAATTTTTCTACTACTGGTCCAGGTGAGTGGGCGGGGCTCCCACCAACGCTACTACTGGTTCACCCGATCTGGACTGAACTGGGAGCAGCCCACCTCTGATACTACTCCTTAAGCAGTACAAATTTCTATGGTGTTGTATGCCTATCCAGCGATCAGTTTCCTAGGAGATTGTTGAAAATTGGTGACATTTCTGTGACATAGATTTTTATTAGTACATGAATATCAGTAGTACCTTGTGAATAAATATAAGCCTGTCATCATCTTGGGGAGCAGGAGAATTGAGTTCCCATGTAAAACATAAAGACAGGGTCAATAAACCATAAGGAGCTATAGAAAGTTTATCCATAGTAATGGGGAGGATTCTGTAGTTTTCGCCCTCATACCTCTTCCTCTACCTATTGATTAAACAGTTCAATGTCTTAACAAAGAAATAAAGGCAACACAAAGATACAGGTTTTTCCTGCTAGTTTTGTCTCAGTCTAGGCAGCAGCGCTCATCACCAATTCACATCTGAAGAGCCAACTTTATCCAAAGACACTCCCGCAATCATCTGGCCAGCATAACTATATGCTAAAGGTGCATGAAACACTCTTACTTTCCCACAAAAGTGGTGCCTATTTGTGTACTTCCATTGACGTGCTTTTGAACTGCTATAGGAGCTGCAGTAGTTCACTTCATCATGCAGTACTTGGGTCTCAAACTGCCAACCTTCCAGTCAACAAACCCAGCAAGTTAACTGCTCACAGCTCTTTTCATAAGGGAAAAGTCATTTTTATTTCATTTTTAGAAAAGATATTTTGAAAAAATGCCAGGACAGTAAAGCTAATCCAGCTGTTTCCTGATGTTTAAATTGTTTGGATATTCTTCAGGAATATGAGAAGATGGCAGATCATGCATTTAGTGTTTCTTTAAAGTCATGAGGATTAGAGAAAAATATTGCATTTTTCTAGGAAACTATATCTTTTTAGAGATTTGTAACCACAACACAGGCTATTTAGCAGTGCATAACTTTTGGAATGAGGTTTGCTTCATGATCTGGATGGTCACACACTGCTGTTATGTAGAAGAGCCTTTGAAGATCTGGCTCTTCATCCAGATTTTTGATGAGGAAGAGCAGAAGATCCTTCGTTTTGTCCTTATAAAGCAGGGGTCTCCAACCTTTGCAACTTTAAGTCTGAAGGACTTCAGCTCCCAGTATTCTCCAGCCAGCTTTGCTGGCTGGAGAATTCTGGGAGCTGAAGTCCTTCAGACTTAAAGTTGCAAAGGTTGGGGACCCCTGTTATAAAGTCTGTTGTATTCATCATATTTTATTTTTTCATTACTATCTCACAACAATGTGAAACTACAGATGCCACCTTTTTAAATTAGTGTTGGCCTTCAAATGCATCAAGTTCTTCTCAACAACCCAAGAAATAATAATGCATCGTTGTGGTATATGTGTGGATCCAAGCAGTGTGGCCTTTAGAAAATGATAGACAGAAATTTTATCAATATGTAAATTTTCTAAGTGCCATCCAAGATTTTTGGATATGGCACATATTATGCCAATAGCCACTGGGAACAGCTATGGTTTATGCCATATTTTTTTCAATTTCAGTTTTTAGATCTTGATACTCGGTGGTCTCTCCAATTCTTTGTCTATTTTGATATTCCCTGGTATTACCACATCAGTTATCTACACTTTCTTCTTTTCAACCAATTATATCTAATGCTTAGGATCCAAGATTTGAAATGATCCAAAAATTTCAAAATCCCACAATATTTTTGACTGCTCATTTTTTAATACTTTTTCAACCGTATGTTCCCAGCAATTTTTCATTACTGACACATGATTATTTTTATGGATATTCCAATGAATCGTTTTTTTTTTAATATTGAAAAAGTTTTATTGGTTTTTACAATTTTCCAAAAGGGTAGGGTAAGGGATACAGAAACATTTTGAGAACTTTCGCATCGGGATCATTGGCCCTTCCAGGGCTTCATAATAAAACATTAAAAAAAACATTTTTCAAAAATACTACGAAGTGAAAATAAGTACATGCTTCCTAAATTCTCAATTCTATGCTGGCAGATGTGTGCAAACATCCAGATATAAAGGTTATACAATGTTAATTTAAAAAAAAGCAAAGTTATTTTTTCGATCTAAGTCTCTTGGCAATTGTATCTTCTTTTTCTCCTTCCTGGCCCCCAGCGGGCGGAGCCGTGGCCCCCCTGCCCCCCTGAATCTTCCCCCAGGACAGAGGAATGTTTTTTAAGAAAGGCTTCCGCCTCAACAACTGTTTTAATCCTAACTCTCCCTCCTTCCCAGAACACCAACATCCCTTCTGGCATCGCCCACTTAAACCAAGTCCCGTGGTCAAACAATTTTTTGGATAAGAAGGAATACTTCCTTCTCATCTCTCTAATCTTTTTTGGGATCTGCTTCAAGATGGCGACTTCCTTTTGTTGGTAAATTAGCGGGCCCCCTCTCTGCGCCTTCAAAATTCCCTCTCTGGTTGACCTTCTAACAAATTTAATATGTATCTCTCTGGGTACTTCATTTATCCTGGCATATGTCGAGTTTATTCTGTAAACTAGGTCAATGTCCCCCCTGATCTCATCTTTAGGTTTATGTAAATAGTCTGCTAAAATTGTGCTCATGAGTTCAGGAAGACATTCACCAGGTTCTTCAGAAATGTTCTGAAATCTTAAAAAATATGACATCCTTTCAAAATCCATCCTAGACATATGCCCTGTCAATTCTCCAACCTCACTGTTAACATTTTTAAGCTCTCCCTTTGCCCCAGCCAGCCCCCCTTCCAGCTCCTCAGTCTTCTGTGTGTTCTCCAGGACTTGTTTCCGTGTTTCCAAAAGATCCTTCTTGAAGCTGCTATTATCTACTCTCAAAGCTTTAATTTCCTGCACCAAAACTTGTAACACTGATTCCATTGATGTCATTCTTTGTTCCAAACCTGCCAATTCTGATTTTGATGCCATGGTAAGCTGTTAAAGTCAGTGCCACTAAGATGGCGTTTTTTAGGTGGGCCCGCCAATGAATCATTTTGGTGATTGTTACATAGCTATTTTTATCATCAAATTGCGCAATTTTCCTGCATGAGCTGAATATGTTTTATTGTCTTTTCTGCTTCTTCACAATCTTTGTAAAATTCTTACTATGACAAGTTGCAGAGTAGGCCAGAAGACTAGTTTGCATTTGGTATTTTTATCTTCGTATCACAGTGATGGTGAACCTTTTTGGCACCAATTGCCAAAAAGGTTGCACAGAAACATCGCACAGACATGCTCGTTGGGGCCACACTCCGGAAATGCCAAACTTCCAAGTTCTAGTGCGCATATGCACCCAACCATCAGCTGGCCGGCACACATGAGCACATCGGGTTTTGGCACTGCTATGCACAAAGGACAGGTGATTGTCACGTGCGCATGCACACCAGAAACCCGGGCGTCAAACAGGCAAGTCCGCATGTGCTGAGTGACATGGTTTTGTGTGCCACTTTGGGCACTTGTGCCATAGGTTCACCATTACGGACCTATCAAGTTCTATCCAAGGACTTGAGATAAGCAGATTCTGTTGTTTGATGGTGTTAAAGGAATTGTCATGAGATGTAAGTAAAGCTGTCTTTTGCAAATGATGATAATGATTTTGCCAGTGCCAATGGTGTTCAAGTGGTGCTTGGGATTGCACAAAAGATGCTTATTACAATAGTGCCCATTGATACTATTTTTGCTTTTTTTCGATGTAGTCGTTCTACATCGATTTGCAGGTCTTTTTCTTTTCTTTTTCTTTTCTGATTTTCTCCAATTTTTTCTCTTCTCTTCTACTCTCTCCACTATTGCAACATCTGCTATCCAGATTGATTGATTGATTGATTGATTGATTTATTTATTTATTTATTTATTTATTTATTGATTGATTGATTTATTGATTGATTTATTTATTGATTTATTGATTTATTGATTGATTTATTTATTGATTTATTTATTGATTTATTTCCTGTCTTTCCTTTCTTATCGACAATTAATTCTGGGATATATTCTATGGCAGGTGCTTTGCTGTTTGAATTATGAAATAGTTGAATTCAGGCCTGAGTCGCAGAACTGGCAGGGACCCAGGCTTGCCACACCCCCGAACTGGCTCCCTCGCTGCCACTTGGGTGCTGCCATTTTGGATTTTAGTGACTGCGCATGCACGCAGAACAATTTACATTGAAAAGCACTTGCACGCAGGTTGCAAACTGGCAGTAACGCCAGCAGCAACCCACCCCTAATCTACCTAGGATCGAACTCACAACCTCCTGATTGTGTGGCCCAGAGCTTCACCTCTGGGCCACAGCAGCAAGTGTTAGTTAGTTAGTTAGTTAGTTAGTTAGTTAGTTAGTTAGTTAGTTAGTTAGTTAGTTAGTTAGTTAGTTAGTTTGTTAGTTTGTTAGTTTGTTAGTTAGTTAGTTAGATCTTACAAACTAGGTTCTTCACTGAACTAAAAGTCATGGATGGTAAAGCCAGAAAAATAATGATAATGAATCATGAGCTTCAACCAGGCAGCAACATTGTGAAACCCTACATAGCAAGGAGTATAGGTGGGCATGGAACATTGCAAGTACACTAGACATTTGAAGATGGAAAAAGATCATTGGAAGAAAATCTGAAGGACAGTGATTTAGGCACATTGAAGCTAGTATACCATAAAGCAGGGGTAGTCAACCTTTTTATACCTACTGCCCACTTTTGTATCTCTGTTAGTAGTAAAATTTTCTAACCATCCACCGGTTCCACAGTAATCGTGATGTATAAAGTAGGGAAGTCAATTAAATTTAAAAAAAGGAATAAAACCCCTACCGCCCACCATGAAAGCTGGAACGCCCACTAGTGGGTGGTAGGGACCAAGTTGACTACCACTGCCATAAAGGATTACTGAATACAATAGAAATTGGATTATAAGAAAGACCAAATGAAGAGTAAAAAATAGACATAGTAAGGCCAAGTATTACATGGCCAGTACAAAAACAAATCTAGTTATCTAAAGTGGATAACAAGACCTGACAATGACTAAGGTAGAAAAGTTGAAGAAAGAGAGAGATGGGTTAATTCTGTCTGCATAGAGTTAAGCATTAAGAACAAATGCACACAGGAAGTCCTCAACCTACGATCACAGTTGAGCTCACTGAGCAAAGTGGTTGTTAAGCAAGAAACCTACATGACCACTTTGCTCAATGATAGCAATCCTGGAGCTTCCAGTTGTGGTCATTCAGTGATCTTCCTGGTTGTTATGCAGATGAAGCCTCAGTTAAGAATGTGACTGTCTTGGGGCAGTTCTGGGAGGGAGGGAAATCCTTCACCAGGCTGCAGGAACAGACCTAACTTCTTCAGGATCTGAGATGAATAACTGACATCCAATAAAGAATTTCTGTTCCATCTGTCCACTGAAAGAGAAATCATTAGATGGGCTGCAGGAACAGAATAAAATCCTGAAGATTCCAGTTTCATTCCTGTAGCCCAATGGAAAATATCTCATGCCTTACATTTTACTTCTATCCCTGCAGTCCAATTCCCCTTCAAAGGATGGAGAAAAGAGGAAATCTCTCACTTGGGGAAAATCCTTCATTCAACTGCAGGAATGCAGCTAAATCTTCAGTAATTTAACTCTGTTTTTTCAACCCAATAAAGGCTTTTCCTCCCCAGTAGATGGAGAGGACCGGAAATTCTTTATCAGGCTGGAAATTTCCCCTCTGGGGAGATGAACTCAGCTCCACATGGACCTGAAATTCCCTCCTGGTAGACAATCCTGTTGCTCTCATTTCCACTAGAAGGGAATATCTCTTCCACATAGAGTGGCAGGCAGCTCTTTCAGCAAACCCCAGATATGAGAGGGAATCCTCTCAGCAGGCAGCAGCAAATTGCATCTTTTCCTGTTGGTTTCTCCATTGATTTTCTGGGGAAGCCAGCAGGAAAGATTGCAAATGGCAATCACTCAATTGCAGGTTGTAAGTGCAAGCAGGCTACGATACATCCATATTGTGAACACATGACTGTAGGCCAGATGGCTTTATGATTGCTGGAGTTGCTGTACAAGTCGTGAATCCATCATAACTTTGAATGATTGTTAAATGACCAATGGCAGACTACTTAAATAAAATCAGAATTGTGAAGACGGCAACAGGTAGAAAAATGCCATCTCTGCAAAGAAGTATTAATACTATTTGGTTATTATTGTACTTTTCTTGTTCTTGTTATTGCAAGCCGCTGAGAGTTGGGGGGTCAGGAAGAATACAAATTGTATTAATATTAAATTAGAAGCTTTATACACTACACTCCAACCTCTGCATTTATATGGATTAATGTTTTCCCTTTAGAATCTCTGTGCCCTAATTATGAAGTCACAATTAAGGTATATTTGCAAAGCCATTTGTTCCATTCGCCTGCTTCCCCAGCTCATTTTTAATTCTTTTCTGCTGTTATTGTTGGCTAATGTGGTTTTCACTCAATTTTAGACACATTGAATTTATTCTGCTCTGGCTTCCCTATGCAACAATAACATGTGACTGAATCCCTGTACCTTCCCCCTAAAACAAACAAACTGTAGATGACTATTCCAATATGATAATAATCAGTATTGCATATGTCTGGGCTTTGAACATTTGCTTTCCATGTGCATTTCTTTTACATGTCAAACATCACATTTCCAGCAGAAAGTACAAGTTTCCGAGACTCAAGGTTCCCATGCTACTGTAAACTAATTTCTCAATAAGGAAGGTATCTAAAGGTAACTTTTTAATGAACAAAATTTAAATCTGTATCTTTTTAGTGCTCCTCAAAGAGCTCTGAGCTAACATTTGAGATTTCATCTATTGTTAACATCTATTGCTTTGTTGTACACAAAGGTAGCTTCTGGCTCGCATACAGCCAGCTCCTAACAGATTTCATAATATATTCTCACCTTTTTCCAGAATGTTTGTCAAATTCCCAGACTAATCTACAACCCTAATTCCCCCCCCCCAATCTAAGCACTAATCAGATATTAATTTGTACCAATCAAGCAAGCATTAACTCTGTTTAGCTTTCTGAGTTCAGTCAAGATCTTGGCCTCTGGTGTATATCTTGACCCACAAATTGTCAGTAGAATACTATCTAAAAATCTAGATAGTGGCCTAGGTATCATCTGGTTCCGTATTTCAACTATAGAGGACTGCATTTGCACCCTGAAGTTAATTTGATAAAAGGACATGAAATTATAGGACCAGGAAATATTTTTCTTGAAAGCTTGACATTCCACTGCAAGTCCAAATTGATTCATGTACATTTAGCAAAGATCTTTTAATACAGTTGGACCAACTGTAGAGTATCCAACTGGACTTCATGGCAGAAGATTTTGAAAATGAAATTGTAAGATTTATAAAGTACTAAGTGGATAGGTCAATTCTAACTGAGTCATTCGTAAAACTACTATTACCATTAACAAAGGTATCTTTTTAAATTGATTCATATTTTAATGCTGTTGTTTTTGAAAAAACACAAATTTTGGTACGTCTAGTATAGCATTTTTCCTTTCTCCTTTATAGGCAAATGAGCTTGCAGGTACTGAATTTACAAGACATTGTTCACAGTTTCAAATTTAGTAAGAAGTTTGAATTTTACCACCAGTTCGCCATGTACTGAAACTGTGAGCACATGTGCACACATGCTCACTTCCTGAGTGTGTATGTCTTCTGCATATGTGCTTTGCTTGTGCATGCAACTTGCACACATGCATGCGGCTTTCCATGCATGTGTCTTTGCTTGTGCATGTAGCCTTCCATGTATGCACCTTTGTTCACATGTGCAGCTTGCTTACATGTGCATGGCTTAGAAAATGTGGCTAAATAGGATGACATAGAGTCGTTGTGGGTGGACCGGCCCACCCATAGGTCGCCACTACCAGTTTGCCCAAACTGGTCCGAACCAGCTGAATACTACCACTGGATGGTATGCTGGTATTAGGGGAATAAGACAAAGATAAAACCACTGAAGGCAGAATATGTGAGACCTAGTCAGGAAAAAAAAATCTGAACTTGCTTCTTCTGAAATCCTTCTGACTAAATTTGCAGCAGAATGCAGTAGGTTTCAAGAAGCAAGGAGTTGTTAGAAGAAGCAATCTTTTTGGGGTGGATTTTGGTCCTTAGGGAACCACTAGAAGAAATAAAGAATGCACTGTGGAAACAGTTTGTTCATCTTGGTATCCCAAGAGATTGCATGTCTGTAGAGGTACAGCTTTATCTTGTACTTTATGTCATTTCTAGAGGATTTAACAGACTTGGGATAAATTACATGTGGGAAGGCTTTTCTAAAATGAAGCAATTAAAATCTAGCAACTATTTTAAACTAATGGTTCACAATTGTTTTATGAAGTTTTATAATGTCTCTTCTGTTCATCCATTTCTGTCCAATATGATGATATGGGATGTTTTGTAATGATGTTTTAAGGAATGATTTTTTTTTTAATGGCAACATAATTCAATCCAAACCACAGTATTGTTGCTAATTTAAGTAAGTAATTTAACTTAACTTATGAAGTTGTAGTTACTGTGTTGTAGTTCATAAATCCTTATTGCAGTTTAGTATTATATGAGAAATAGGGAGCCTTGACTTTTCCAACTTTTCCAACAACCAATGATTATGATTATCCACAAATCCTGGCACTTATTATTATTATTAATTTAATTTATATACCACCCTTCTCCCTCTTGGGACTCAGGGCGGTGAACAGCCACAGTAAAAAGAGGAAATACAAAAGTTAAAATAACAAATTAATAAATATTAAATAATTTGGCCCATTATTATAAAACCCAATACTAAAACCCAATTAAAAAGGCTATGACAGGCCGGCTGCACGAAATAGATGTGTCTTCAGGGCCCAACGGAAGAGACGTAGGTCAGCAATCATGCGTAATTCAGGAGGTAGGTCATTCCAGAGGGCAGGAGCTGCCACAGAGAAGGTTCTCTCCCTGGGGGTCGCCAGCCGACATTGTCTGGCTGACGGCACCCTGAGGAGGCCCTCTCTGTGGGAGCGGACTGGTCAGTGGGAGGTATTTGGCAGCAGGAGGCGGTCTTGCAGATAACCAGGAGCTTATTAGCCATTTCTTATGTTCATGTATTCAAACTTCCTTTTCACCACACATTTGAAAACAAATGCTGTAGTTATCAGCCAGGTATTGAATATTCCCATTGTTTAAAAAAAAGTTCTTTCAAAAGTAGAATTTAAAGAAAAAGTTTGGTTTACTTTATTGCGTTGCATCTTATACAATGAAATTAAATGCCATCTTCACTGTACATTATAATTATAAAACACAAACACAATTCCTTTACATTCTATACATCCTTTACATTCAATTCCTTTACATTCTATACAGTTGAATTGAAAATTCATATTGCATTAATATTGCACTATACAATAGAACCCCCTACATAGCTGTATTTTTGAAAGAAATTATGAACGAACTAAACTAACATTGTTATTTCACCTTTAGAAATGTTCCCTGCTCGTTCTGTACACAGATGGCCTTGAAGAAGATATTCAATAGCCATTATGTAAATTGCAGCTTAGCCCTTTTAAGGGAAGGAGAGCAACTGAACTCAAGATTGCATAGCTCTCTCAGACAAGACAGGGGAAAGAGAAGATTTGACACTCTTTCAATATCCTGTCATATTTCTCCACAGCAATAAAGTACAATTCCAATAGCCATGATGACATCTTTTTCCTGACCTGGCAAGCCAGAGAGCTGGCAATTTCAGCCAACATCCCTTTCCCCAAGGAAGCCTTTAAAAATAAAAAATAAGTCAGTTTATCTTCCTTATGTTGCTTTCCAAGTAGGCATAATTCTTGGAAAAAGGTTTAGTCTGAAGAATCAAATTTCCCGGTGTGTGAGAGAGGAAGACTAAGGTAAGACATTGCATTTTGTGGCTCTTCCCCAATCTACTGCTTTCCAAATATGTTGTTGTTAGTTGCGAAGTCGTGTCCGACTCATTACTACCCCATGGACAACATTCCTCCAGGCCTTCCTGTCCACTACAATCCCCCAGAGTCCATTTAAGCTCACACCTACTGCTTCAGTGACTCCATACAGCCACCTCATTCTCTGTTGTCCCCTTATTCTTTTGCCCTTAGTCTTTCTCAGCATTAGGCTCTTCTCCAGTGAGTCCTTCCTTCTCATTAGGTGGCCAAAGTACTTGAGTTTCATCTTCAGGTTCAAGAGCAGTAATGGTTGATCTCCTCTAGGATTGACCGCTTTGATCGCCTTGCAGTCCAAGGGACTTGCAGGAGTCTTCTCCAGCACCATAGTCCAAAGGCCTCAATTCTAAAATATACTGTATGGGAGGGTCAATTGGAAATATACATCTCCAAATATATGGGGGGCAATTTCACTAAATTCCCTTAGGTCAATTGAAGAAATGAAAGTCCCCAGCACCATGTTAAAAGTGAAGTGGTAAGCCTCAATGTGGTTTTCTTGTTTATAGCTCAGCATGATTGGGGGAAACCACACGTTTATTACTGAAGCAATAAAAGTTGGTTAGATTGACCCTGCCTCCATGGACCACAGCAAAGGAATTAAACTGTAAGAATCGCTGTTAGTTTATTTACCAGAAGCCAGATTAATGGTAATGCTCAGACTTCCTTTAAGGCTCAGCATCACCATATGTGTGAATAAAGAATCATGGATTTGTCAGAAGTGAGGTTCCTAGATTCTACGCTCTCTCCAAAAACTTGCAGAAGTTTCCTATCCTTCCTTTTCCTTGATTGGTGAATCACGATTGAGTAGCTCTTGTGTCAAACTTCTTGCATTCATTTGCTCTGTTGGCTGTCTGATGCTGGCACTATCTCTAAGAACATCTTTTTGCAATCTTCTTATTTATGGCTGTTTGAAGGTTTGCATTAAGTGTCACTGGCACCATCTAAAAATTCTCCTCTTCCTTCTTTTGGCCCTAATATTGGATTAGAAACTGGATGTTTTCCTGGGATCACAGGAATTATAGCAAAAAAAAAAAAAAGCTATGAAGCACTAAGATGATGTTGAAATTATGAGTTACCCGACATAATGAACATTAAGTTTACAATATATAGGTCACAGTAAAATTGTAAGCTGCCCAGAGTCATTGATTGAGATGGGTGGCTGTAAAAATTGAATAAATAAACAAGCAAATATGTCTTTTAATATGCGAACTACTGATTAACTATTAAAACTGACATATATATCTACCAGTATCTGATCTAGATATTATTGGCATTGTTGAACTAGAGTTTCCTTATCAACCTATCTGTTCAGGGTATGGGATATTCCTAATTGCCTTTTTGCTGTTTTGTCTTACAGGGAAGATCTCCAGAAGTACAAATTGAGGACATAGTTATGTTTTGTTTTTCATCCTGACACAGGAAAATAAAAGTTCTCCTGCTGTTATTTTCCCTTTTTCACATCAGACCCGAAAGGTGGTATTCAGCTGGTTCAGACTGGTTCACCTGAACCGGTAGCGGAAATCACAGGTAGGCCTGCCTCCCCGCCTCAACTGTATGCTGTACTATTTAGGCACGTTTTTGAGGCTGGGCGCAAGTGCAGAAGGCGAGCGCAAAGTGCATGCATGGAAGACCGGATAAGCGTGTGGTGAGCCAGTGATAACAAAATGTGAAATCCACCGCTGGCAGACCCCCAGTACTACTTCTCACTGTATCCAGTGTGGATAATAGTTTTGTGTCTTTTCATTTCTTTCCACTTTAGTCAATGGCTCAGAAAAAGATAAGAATGATGGGAAAACAAGTATGTGCAAAAGATTCATTCTGAATGAATAAAATGTTATTGGGAATTCTTAAACATTTCTTTATTCTTCTGAACAAAACATATCCAATTGTACTGGCAGTTTTCTAGCAATAATTCTTCAAAGAGAAGAAGTGTTTCATGGCTTTCCAGAATGACGAGTTGATTGCTTTCAGTAAAAAAAAGAAATTGACCCATTTGATAGCTCCAATGTTATTTGGAAAAAAATATTTTTTTAAGAAAAAGTAGATCCAAAAAAAATGGTCAAAATAAATCAAAGCAAAAAACAACAACAACAACAACAACAATTAATCAGTGGAATGACTTGCCTCCAGAAGTTGTGGGTGTTCCAACACAGGAAGTTTTTAAGAAGAGACTGGGCATCCATTTGTCTGAAATGGTGTAGGATTTTCTGCCTGAGCAATTGGTTGGACTAGAAGATATCTGTTCCAGCTCTGTTGTTCTGTTTTTCAAATATCAAATATTATATATATATATTCTGTTATTCAAATCTTCTCTCTCTCTCTCCCTCCCTCTCTCTCTCTCTCTCTCTCTCTCTCTCTCTCTCTCTCTTTCTCTCTCTCCAGACAATTGCATTTACTTCTTTTTTTCAGACTGAACCTTTGCAAATGCATTTTGGAGAAAAAGGGAGAGAGAGGGAGGAAGAAAGTGCATTAACATGAGTTGAAGCTGGGAACTACATGCAGCTGAATATCACATGTAGTTTGACCCCAACATGTCTGGGTTTCTTCAGAATCAATGTCATGTGACTGTCTTTCATGAAAGAAAGATTACTTGGAAACACTTCTCTGCTTTTCTTAAAAGCCCTAACCGCACTCTGCCACACATGTTCAAGTTCTGAAAAGAGAACACAAGTTCTCTCTTTATCCCATGCTTCTGCTAGTGTTATTGAACTCTGATATTTTTGTGATCTAACTTTTCCAGAGTTGTTTTCAAAGCAGTTATCCTATACTCTGTTTATTCAATTTTAATTTCAATTCCAGAGGCAAGTGGTTATTCATAGGTAGGTTCATTTTCAACCTCCATGGTCTCCTGTAGCACTGTGCCAGCCGAAAACGGGCCGTTTTCAGCTGGCAGAGGCACCGCAGGCCAGTCCTTGAGTTTGACACCCCTGGTTTACATGTTCTTCAGAGATAAACAAGATTCAGTGGAAGCCTAGCTCTAAAACAGTTTCCAGATAAATGGCCTCGTATCCAATAAACATCCTGGGAATACAGGGCTAAATAGCACCTAGTCTAGATACATCTGGGAACACTCATGCACAAAGAATTTACAAGCAGTGGTAAAGGTGTTAACCTGTAAAAAGCAATAGGGCATTTGGGGAATAACACAAAGCACTAACTCCAAACTTTTCAAGAATGACCAGGGGACTGTAATAGTCTCAGGTGTGGTTTCTATAGCTCGTGGATGCTATTAAATTTGGACCATTTACCTCATTTCTCCAATGAATAAATTAGAAAATTAAATGCATACATGTACCAGTGGTGGTGGGTTGCAGGCAGTATGCCCGGGTATGGGCATACCGGAGCCTGCCCGGAGCACTGGATACTGTTAAGTTTTGTAATTGAGGGAGTCCAGACCAGGTTAGCAAGAACAAATGTCGTTTATTGGCAGACTCAGAAAAGCACAGGAAAAACTATGTACAAAATAATAAGCGCGGTAGACAGGGGCTCCTGCGTTTGACAGCTATTTATATGCGAGCTGTCAAACGGGGAGCCAATCAGGTCGTGGCTAGACCGGCTTTCCCGCCAGATGCATCTTGGCCAATCAGGCGCGACTAGCGGTTTACAGGCTTGCTACAGCCTGTTGCCAAGGTTCCATCCGGCAGACTGGAAGACCTGCGGCTGGTCGTAAGTCGAGACCAGTCGCAGGTCGAGGACATAACAGATACCATTCCCAGTATGGTACTCTGGAGGGCCAACCCACCTTCCCAAGCTCCTTACGGGTCTTTTAAAACTTCAGAGCTTCTGCGCATGGTGCATACAGCGCCTGAACGACACTCCGCTGAGCAGCTTGAGCATCGCAGAGACTTGTGGAGGCGCTAGGACACAGTGCGAGCTGCACTGGCTGCCTGTGGTCTTCCGGGTGCACTTCAAGGTGTTAGTTACCATCTTCAAAGCGCTCCATGGCACGGGTCCTGGTTACCTGAGAGACCGCCTCCTACCACATTCCTCCCTTCGACCTGTCCGCTCCCACAGAGTTGGCCTTCTCAGGGTGCCGTCAGCCGGTCAATGCCGACTGGTGACTCCCAGGGGACGAGCCTTCTCTGTGGCGGGCCTGACACTCTGGAACGACCTTCCCCTCGATATCTGCACCATCACGGACCTACGCCTCTTCCGTCAGATGGTAAAAGCTCATTTCTTTCATCTAGCCGGTCTGACATAGATTAATTCAATATTTATTGGTTTTAATTATTTATTCAAATTTTAGCACAGATCTAATAATTTAATTGTTTTTTATATTTTGCATATTGTGGGGTTTTTATCTTTCTGTGCACCGCCCTGAGTCCCTTTTAGGTGAAATAGGGCGGTATATAAATAAATAAATAAATAAATAAATAAATAAATAAATAAATAAATAAATAAATAAATAAATAAATAAATAAATAAATAAATAAATAAATAAATAAATAAATAAATAAATTTGTATGCTGCGTGCATGTGCGTGCACGCTGCACACATCCATGTGGATGCCACCGGGCCCATTCCAACCATACCGGTTGGAACAGGATCCAGAATCCACCACTGACATGTACATTGATATAAATGTATAAAAAATGCCATTCCCCTCTTCTCCGGAGGCTTATGCTAGTCTCAAATACCAATTAGTAAACCAATTTGTGTTCAGTAAAGGTATAGTGGTGTCCGGTTTAAAGAACTCAAAAGATCTACGTATGAAATATCTAAGAAATGTATGTTATTCTCATTGTGCATTTAACAGACCATAACAAATTGTACATATTATTATATTTACTGTACATTTATATTTATACCTTGCATAGCATATTTACAAAGGAACAGGCAGTATCAAGGAAAAGACAAACAAATAATAAAAATAAAATAAATAATTTTAAAGGAATGATGATAAAAAGAGAAATTAAAAGGAGGTTGAAATAGTTTAAGAATTGCACAAGAGGTTATAGAAATAGAGATAGAAAAAGTATGGGCTGATTGCAAAAGTGTAAGTTCTACAAGAAATGGCACACTGGATTTTAAAAAGGTATCAGAATCAATCTTAAAGTTGTTCTTTTTCAATTTACAAAATAATCTGCCAAAACAAATTCTAGCAGAAGAATGAGAAACCAAGAACCAAAATACTAAGGAGGTGGAATTTGGGAAATGATGATCACACACTGGTTATCAAAGAGCCCTAAACGTTTCTCAGGACTCTCTCACCCTCCCTCCTCCTTCCATATATAAAATGCCATATTAATCCAAACTGAAAAAACTGGAAGCATCTATTATGAATCTAGATCACCCAGGAGATTATATTCAAGGATTTAGTTCAATAAAGGAGTGATTCAATCAAATCTCCTTTAAACTGAATCAATCCTTAAAGCTTTTTACAGTTTTAATAGTTACCAGATATATAACAAACATTTCAAATTAGGTTTTTATATCTTCAACTGCTTCAAAAACTGGCTTTGATAGTCTATTGATTCAAAAATTATGTTTAATTGAAGACTTCCAATTTATTCATAGCACCAAGGGAGGCCCAAGAAATCTGTGTGTGGTTATTAGGCTGGGTGAAAATTTCATTCAGGTTGTTGAATCCCCACCCTTAAATGGCAAAAGGATTACAAGTCATTTGTGAACAAAAGATCAGAAGCAGAGCAGCCCTTTTTTTTTTATAGCAGCCATGTTATATGCCATGGTTTTGGCCTCTGAAGCAAGAAAATGGCTGCCTAATATATCACTTCAGCTTTCTAAGAAGTCTTTTGTGGGGTGGGAATAGATTGTTATCTTTGAAGTCACAAAGGATGACATTTTAATTTGCATCACAACATAGCAAGCATGTTTTTCATTTGTTGAGTGTCTTCAATCGGGCTGGTATTGATAAGCATAAGGGACATGTTCTATAATAGACACAATTAATTTTTCTCTGTCAGTCTTCTTTAATCAGTTTTTCTCTAGCGAGGGAGACTTCATGAAGAGTAATAACAAAAGGATTAGTAGGCCTGAATAGTGCTTTGGATTCAAAGGCAAACGGATATTTAATTGGTCTTCAGTTCTTTATAGCAACTACATTTTCTCCCAGGTTTGTACATCTGCTCTCCATAAATGTACTGTGATCAAAAATGCAATTTGAATGAAGAATATCATTCCCTGACACACACAAAATATTGAATTAAAAAAAAAGGTGTAAAAACCCAATCTCTTTCATGAAAATGACTGAAAACATGAGGGGGGAAATATGTTTTTTTCTTTCTCCATTGCACAAGCAAAATCAGTGATGCAGGATGATATTTTACATGAATAGTTTATCTGCTTGGCACTTGTTAAGTTGTCTGGCAGATTTTTTGAAGTTCCATAGCTGGGCCACTCACTGCCTTGCTACAGTTTCTTCAGAGTAGGAATAGCATAAATAATAGTAACGAATTTATTACACTTGTACTGGGCTTTAGTTTCAAAGATGCAAAATTGTGTCTGTGAATAAAATAGCCTCCTGTGTAGCTGTGACTGTTTCCAGATTGACACTCCAGGCAATTGCATGATCTGCATTCAGGAGCTACATCTGAACTAGTCTTACTAGGAAGTAAACTGAAGGAGGTACTTCCAGTGCGAGACTATGGGTGCAGACCAGTGATGGCGAACCTTTTCGGCATCGAGTGCTGAAAAGCGAGTGTGTGCACGTGTGTCTGGGCCACAACCCAGAAGAGGCGGGATGCAAATGAACTTCCAGTTTCCAGAGCATGCATGTGCACCAGCCAGCTAATCTTCCAGTTACTGGCATATAACATTCAATTGAGTCTTAAGAGTCACTGTAAATGTGCAAAGCCGCCATCTTCAGTGAAAGAAGAAAATGCACCTCTGAGGCAGCATTTGGGGGGGAAATAAAGCTTATCTGTCTAGGCATCATAAAATCATAGGGCTGGAAGGGACATTGGAGGTCTTCTAGTCCAAACCCCTGACCAAAGCAGGAATCATTATGTGCATAGTCCTATCCATCAGATACATAATCTCAAATGAGTCTTTCAACACCATCGAGGGCTTGAATGGTAAGCAGAAGGATTTTCCATGTTCCCCAAGAAATTGAAAACAAATTTTCTATATTTATCTATCTATCTATCTATCTATCTATCTATCTATCTATCTATCTATCTATCTATCTATCTATCTATCTATCTATCGCTCTGTGTGTGTGTGTGTATGTTCCAGCATAGCTCTGGAATGCCTTGAGCAATTTCAATCAAAATTGGTACACAGATGACTTACTCTCTCTGGAAACAAATACTGTGGCAGGGGTAAGATGACCCCTAACACCCCTTGGAGTGTGTGTACTGTTAAGATACAGCCTGTTGTGCCTTAAAATGACTTATAATGTAGTGCTTTAAAATGGCTTCTACTGTACAGCACAGTGGAGTTGCTGTGGTAACAGCTTCACAGGAGTCCACAAGAGGGCTCACTCTGGTAAGGGAGGAAATTCAACATTAGAAATTACATTTGGTCTGGACATTTGTAAATGTTTAATACAAGATAGGGATAAACAAATATCCGGGTAATGCCGGGTTAATAGCTAGTTTGATATAAAATCCAAAAGGTTTATGAAGGGGAGAGGGGGTGTGGTTTATAAGCCCCAAACCCAAGACAGCTGTATATTGTTTTTGCTGCAATAGCTTCTATTCTTCCAATCTAATGAACTAATCACATTCACTGTAGAACAACAAAGTCCTGGAAAATTCCGGGTAGAATCTGGAATTCCATAAGAGAGAAAATCAGATCCCGCAGGTGAAAGAGTTTGAGATAAGACTGTGAAAGAAAACCATAAAAAATCAGGATCAAAAGATGGTGGGAAAAGATTCTGAAAAAGAGGTTTGCACTATTGTGAAAATGTTTGATACCCCTAAAATGAGTACATGTCTCTTCAGACCAGCTTTATGTGCCAACATTAAAAATTTCCTTTAAAAGTTAGCAGTAATAGCTTAATGCACTATGCAGAAGCATCTAACAATAGTTACCACCCAAGAAAGTTATATTTAAGTGCCATCTTGGAAAATAGTTCAAATAAGAAGATGAAGTTGTTGGCAGCAAAATTGTGGGAAAATAAAGTCAGATATTCAAAGCTGCACATTTGGCATCAACCTTATGGAACAAATTATTACATTGGTACATTTTGTAAGAACAAAATAACTTAGGGGAAAAAATTCCGCAAAGCTGATTGTTAGATAACATTTTCTAGAATGTACTGACAAAGATGATGTAACAGAATTTATAGGCTAAATGTGTTTCTCAAACATTCAGAGCATCTATGTGTTGTTGTTGTTGTTTCTCTGCATTAATTCACCTATAGCAAATTTTGAAGCATTCTCTTTGATGCAGAAACCACTGGATGGCAGACAATGGGAAAGTTTAGAAAAAATGATAAGGTGTATCAAACACCAGACTGGGACAACAGAAGATTCCCTTATAGCCATTAAGGAGAATAATGTGCTTTGACAGGAACTGTTCCCAATGGTAAGGAAAATGGAATCAACAGAAATCTATATCGTGTTTCTGTGTGGCTTACAGTTGTAATACGATGTTGTAATACAATTACAATTGTAATTCTAAAGTATTGACTAGGGATGTCCACAAAACAGAAAATATGTTTTATTTCAAATCCAGATCAACCCATTGTATTCCAGAAATTTTGCTAAACATTTTCAGATCAGTTACAGATCAACTGAAACAAAACCCAGAACACTGATTACTCTGGGATTTGGATGGATCCTGGAATGATTTTAATAAGACAAATAGGATAATCCTGGAATGTATAGTAGCCTTCCCTTCTTCATTCTTTCCTTCCTGAGTATCTCCCGGCAAGGCATATAAAACTAACTGCCTCTATAATCTTCCCAAAGCCTTCTGTTCCGTTCCCTGCCTTCCTCAACCATTATTGATCATGTCTTTTGCCTGTTCTCATTTTTACTTTTCTTCCCTCATGTTTCTGTTTGGACTAAAACTAAAATTTCACTGCATTTGGAGCATGTTGTCCAAAATGTGCCTAAACTGACTAACATCATTAGCAGAGATTGTGGTATGTGTAACCAAAGCTAGACTTTATCTTATTAAAAAAAATTATATGCGAACTCCAGTTGACCAAAGATATGATGAGTATCTGAAACAGAGGTGGTATTCAGTAGGTTCTGACCAGTTCTGAAGAACAGGTAGCGGAAATAGTTTGGAGTAGTTTGGAGAATCGGTAAATACCACCTCTCACTGGCCTCATCCCCATCTATTCTCTGCCTCCCGGGTCCCAGCTGATTGGGAGGAAATGGGGATTTTGCTGTATGCTTCCCCTAGAGTGGGTAGTAGGGAATGGAGATTTTACAGTATCCTTCCACTGCCACGCTTACCAAGCCACACCCACAGAACTGGTAGTAAAAAATTTTGAATCCCACCACTGATCTGAAATAAATACAGTAAGTAAGTAAGTAAGTAGGGAGGGAGGGAGGGAGGGAGGGAGGGAGGAAGAAAAGAAGGATGAAAGAAAGGAAACAAACTAAAAAAGTAACAAATGAATAAAGTGTTGAAAAATATATTTTAAAAAGACATCAGAACAGTACATAAAAATAATATATTAAAAACAACTAAAAAATAAAGTAGTATGGTGACTATTAAACAATCGCAAATATTTCATTTGCTATTGATATTAAATATCAATACTTGAAGTGCCGAGAGTTACCTTATCAAGGAGATAGGCAGCATATAAATGTAATCAATCAATACATAAAATATTCTGAACAGGCTCATGCCAAGATAGAAAAGAAACATAAGCAAAATAATTAGTCCACTATTTCTTTCAACCAAGCTTAACTTTTGAATTCAGAGGTACTTACAGTGGCCCTAACTCAGACCAAAAACAGTGCCTGGTGGACTTCAGAGTTAATTGTACATTATTTAAATGTACAAAAGAGAGGAGGAAATAGAAAAAAGTAGAAAGGAAACAATACAGAAAGAACAAAATACAAGGTTAATAGATTAAATATAATAATATAATTCACATTAATTTTAAAGACTTCATTAAACAGAATAATATTGATTAATCTTTCCATTAGAACAATAGAAAGTCAGTTCTAGGATAGCCCCCCGTTTCTGACTTTTTAAAGAAAAATTTATAATTTGGTAAGGGTTTTAATATTGGGTTTTAGCACGGGTCTATTAATGTAATACATTTTAATTGATATTTATTGTATTTTGTGTTTTTAAATAATGCCTGTGCGCCGCCCTGGGTCCTAACAAGGAGAAGGGCGGGGTATAAATTTAATAAAATAAAATAAAATAAGTTCATAAACAAAAATTGAACATATATCATCACCCAAACTATAAAATTGGGATTGTAGTGTCTATCCAACACACAAGGATTATTTTTTTATTGTTGTCTCCCATACTTGAGAAATCTAAAATTATTTATATACAGAAATACATTTCACATTTTAGTATATAATTTGAAACTATCTTCATATCATTAAACACTATTGAACTTTGTAACAACATATTAATAAATTACTTGCTATTAAATTTTTAAAAATATTGTGGGATAAGTTCATATTGTACAATTAAGTTTTCCTTCACCGCCAGGCATAGATAATATTAATATGGACATATTAATATGGTAATAAGGGTAAAGATTCCCCTCACACATATGTGCTAGTCGTTCCTGGCTTTAGGGGGTGGTGCTCATCTCTGTTTCAAAACTGAAGAGCCAGCACTGTCTGATGACGTCTGCATGGTCAAGTGGCCGGCATGACTAAATGCCGAAGGCACATGTTACCTTCCCATCAAAGGTGGTCCCTATTTTTCTACTTGTATTTTTACATGCTTTCGAACTGCTAAGTTGGCAGAAGCTAACTGGGCAGGACCAATAACAGGAACTCACTCCATTATGCGGTGCTAGGGATTCGAACTGCCGAACTGCCTCTGGAGCCTGGGGAGGTTGAAAAATGGACCTACCAGGCCCACTGGAAGTCATAAAACGGGCCGTTTCTGGCTCTGGAGGGTCTCCGGGGGTAGGGGAGGCCATTTGTGCCCTCCCCAGGCTCCTAGAAAGCCTTTGGAGCCTGTGGAGGGGGGAAATGGACCTACCAGGCCCATGGATGTCGTAAAATGGGCCATTTCTGGCCTCCGGAAGGCCTCCAGGGGGGACAGAGGAACCGTTTTCACCCTCCACAGGCTCCAAGAAAATTGTGTGCACATGCTTGGGGAGCAGGGGGGTCATGCATGCATGCACAGGGGACATGGCATGGAGGGCATTAAATTAAGGATCTGTGTGTGTGCTTTTGGCACCCAAGGCGAAAACAGTTTGCCATCACTGGGCTAGGGTGTAGGGCCCTGCCAAATCTCAGTGCAAGTAGTATTCCAAAGAATAGGAGTCACTACTAAGACATATGCTGCCTTGATCCCACTAGATGGCAGCATTTAAGGAATCAAATGGTATGAGCAGATGTACCCCCAGGGAAATTTAATTACAAAATACTCAATCATAAAGAACACTTGTATGCTATAAGCTTCATAAATGCACGTCGTTCACAATTATTCACATAACCTGTAAATTTGTATTTAAGACATTCATCAGATTTTACAGGTGATTTTTATATCATTATTCTTCAACATCTATTCATCTATCTTCAACATCTATTCATCTATTCATGTATGAAGCTCGTCCCTCTGGAACGACCTTCCCCCCGACCTTCGGATCATCACGGACCTGCGCCTCTTCCGCCGGGCACATATCTATTTCAAGAGGCCGGCCTGGCTTAGTTTTAATGGATATAGTTTTAATTGATTTTAACCCTTTTTAATCTAAATTTTAGCACAGGCCTTAATTTAATTTATTTTTAACTGTTTTGTACTGTATTGTTTTATATTTTTATATTTCTGTGCACCGCCCTGAGTCCCCTAGGGGAGATAGGGCGGTATACAAATTTGAAAAATAAATAAACAAGTAATAAATAAATAAATATGTTGTGCATCAGTGTGAACTTTTCAACTAGTTAGACAAAATACCATTGGAAAAAGGCTATCATATGCAATTGGCTCTTGCTTGTACTGTAAATGTTTGCTAAACGTCACTGCTAATCCTCCTTTCCTCCCAATTGAGATATTAGTCTGAATTATGCCTTAAAGGTAAAGTTATGTCATTCATCTTTCATTTAAATGTAAGAGCTGCCACCTAAAACACTAGACTAAAATACAGAAAACATAGCTTTGATCTATCCTGGCAAATGCCTGATCTTACCCCGTGGAAAGGAATTTTAAATGAAATATGCGCAATATTTAAAGCTGACATTATATATTAGCTTGTAGTGATATTGAACTGCCTACATCTGATATTTGCCATGTGTGGAAGCAACTGTAAATCACTCCATATTGTCCTACAGTGAGCCACATTTGATGATTTAATCATGTTAATTGGATGAAGGGCAGGCAATCTAGTGCCCTACAGATGTTTCAAGCTACAACATCAATAAAGTCTTGCCATTGGCCACGCTGCTAGGGTTGATTAGTTGAAATCCAAAACATCTGGAGGGCACCAGGCTTACTGCCCCTGAATTAAATAGTTATGAAATTTTAATCCAGTCTTCCCGAACCTGGGCATCTTCCAGATGTGTGGACCTCAACTTCCAGAACTCTCAAGAATGATCATACTGGCTAGAGAATTCTCAGAGTTCAATTGGAGGCCATCCAAGTTGAAGAAAGCTGTCTTAATCATTATATAGAAGCAGAACCCATAAATGGATAGAAGGCCTGTGTACAGTCAAGCATGTGCCAATCTAGTGTAGTCACTGAAAACCATTATAGTTTGCTCTCTTAATTACTGTACTTGCAGTGATCATAGAGGTTGGATTTCAGTTTTGGCTCAGCTCACCAGATAACCAACCTAATAGTACTTTATGCGCATGGTAAGAATGCACATAATCAAAAGGCAACCGTGTGCACAAACTGCAGAGGTTTTCATTATATTTTTTTTGAAACTATAGATTTATAGGGCGATCTCTTCCAAACCTAGAGCAGCCCTCAAAGCCATTGTATTGCAAATACAGATGTTTCAATGGAATGAATTTATAACCCATCAAAGCTAATATTCATTGTGTGTGAACATGAGCCATCTTGTGTACCACACTCTGTTGTGACCAAAAGCTCAAACTTCCCAAAGAGCTGCTGGTTCAGTTCTACAGAGGAATTATTGAGTCTGTCATATGCACATCCATAACTGTCTGGTTTGGCTCTGCAACCAAACAAGACAGACACAGACTTCAATGGATAATTATAACTGCAGAAAAAACAATGGCTACCAATCTGCCTTCTATTGAGGACCTGTACTCTGCACGAGTCAAAAAGAGGGCTGTGAAAATATCTACAGACCCCTCACATCCTGGGCATAAATTGTTTCAATTTCTACCTTCAAAACAATGCTATAGGGAACTCCATACTGGAACAACTAGACACAAGGACAGTTTTTCCCCATCACTGCTTAACAACTAATCCCCACAATACTGTCAATAATTTACTAAGACTGTATTACTTTCATTCTTCTCTTCCTTCCTAATATCTATCTCTCCCCACTTATGACTATAACCATGTTACTTGCACCTTTCAATTTATATTGTTTATTTGTTTCCTAGTATGATTTGATAGCTTATTAGTAGCCTTGACAATCACTAAGTGTTGTATCTTTTTTCATGATTAATATATTTTATTCTCCTTATGTACACTGAGAGCATATTCACCCAAGACAAATCCCTTGTGTATCCAATCACACTTGGCCAATGAGGAATTTTAATGAGAGTCGTAATAAAGACTATCTGGGCTATTATGGAGTGCTCTCAGAAGAGCTCATCAATGTGCTGCATTGATCACACAAGTAAACATTTCAGTAACTGTGCCACAACTTTTTTGAAAGGCAGAGCACTTGGTACATGGTATCTTTCCATCTGTTCAGGAGGCTTTTGCCAACAATTTCTCCTACTCTGGCCTTGAGAAAGGGAGCTTATATGGATCTCCAAGGAATCTACATGGGGGACACAGAGATCAGGCAGGATCCTCATGATTTGAAGAAAGAGTTTCTGTTTATTTCTCTGGAGTACGTGTGTGTGAGTTGAACCCATGCATCCATCAGGAGACAAAAGAAGACTCTTTATGCCAAAGAATTTCAAAAACCGAAGCTCAAAGCATCATCTTCAAATTAAATTATTTATTAGAAATGTATTATGGGATAACAAAAAAAACCCCATTTAGATACTCATCAGTCTCATCTCATGGCATCCAGGCTTGGACATCCAAGTTTGAGAATGGTTATTGATGAAGCATAGCTGCCATTGGTTTTATCTATTTTATTGTAAGTCACCCAGAATCACTTAACCAATCAAACAAACCAACACACTTCATGGGAATAGTTATTTTATTAACAGGAATCTAACACAGAGAGAAACTATTTTGTGGAATGCCCTAATAGATTGGGACTCCGTCACCAGGGATGAGAAGCAGCATTGGAAATTTAGCAATTGAAGATTATGATCAGAGGTGGGCTTTACATAATCTTACCACCGGTTTGCCCTGCACGGAAAATGTGATCATGTGCACCTTCCACACATGTGGATGGCCTACTGTGCATGCACTTTGCTCATGCATTTGGCTTCCATGCCTGTGTGCGGCTTAGAAGATGTGGCTAACTAGGACAGCATAGCACCAGGATGGGTGGGGTGTCACCGCTACCAGTTCACCAGAACCAGTCCGAAGCGGCTGAATACCACCACTGATTGTGATTAGTTGATGAGGTGAGAAAGAATAATAACCTTTCTTTCATTTTTCATCAGAATGATTAGAGGTGACTACAAAAGTAAGCCATCTCTGTTTCTGTTTTAAAATGTCATAAGAACTTTCTGTAACTATTTGAGAAATTCTCTTGAACCAGAATATAGGAGAATTTTGACTATGTTTTTAGGAAATGTGATACTTCACAAGGATTCCCATTTAAACAACCTAGTAAAATGTATTCTATGCTACTCTACAGGTGCCAACTAACTAGACCAGAATAGCTACTTAGAACGATACTATACAGTATTGAACAGTACAGTTCAGTACTATATAACATGCTTAGCATTTTCAATAATTGTTTAATCACACAATCAAGTTGCCCTATTTCTTACAAATCTAAAGAGAATTCAAAATAACAAATCTCAGAATTTTGTTTTAAGCATATCAAGCTTTACATCATTTCTTGCCTTTGTCTAATAATAATATTCTTTTTGGACATACATCTTATGGTTTCATGTAGTTCACATCGACTATTTCTTTGGGGACAGTGATGTTTTTAAAAACGATATTTCTGGAAATCTGGTCCCAAAGAGCAAAACATTTGTGGAGCTGTTTTCAATTATAACATTCAACACAACCAGTTAAGGCCAAAGCTTCTAATTTACGACAGGGCTTGTTAATTTGCTACACTGAACTTGTAGTGTTTAAGTAAACATTGCACTTCTGGATGACAGATAGCTAAACACTGAAATAAAACTAAAGAAACATCCATAACTTGTAGAACTTTGCAAGAACCTCTGTAGCTTCAGAAAACCCCCCACCAAAGTTCAGATGGCCAACAACTGATGCAGGACTGAAAATAATTGTTATTTTCAGGAGCCCTGACAGGGCAGTGGTGAACCTCTCCTACAGCATGGATTTTGATCTTGATGGGGCTCAAAGTTGACTCAGCCAACTTTCCAACTTTCCAAGGTCAGTGAAATGAGGACCAAGATTATTATTAGGGGCAATATGTAAGTAATGCTATACATTGTAAACTGTTCAGAGAAGGCAATAAAGCTCTATGGGAAGATATATAATCTAAATGCTATCGCTATTGCTGTTGCTATTTTAATGGGCGTCCTATATAGCTCATGATTATGTGGGGGGAAATGAGGATGTGTGTATCTGCAACTCCAAGTAGTAATTCTTGTCAGGCGGTTTCAAGAGCCTCAAAGTCCCTTATGAAATTATTATCTTTAAACATTAAACCAGATGTGGGTAATCTATCCAACAAAGATTATCTTCTTTCAATTTTGACTTTATTAAGGAAGTTATCTTTAGCAAAATGTATGTGTGCTAGTGTGTTTTAATGTGCATTAAAACAAAAGACTTCAGAAAAACTAGTAGGCTGTTCACTTGTGTTCTGACTATCTTGTAGTAATTCTTCATTCTCTTATAAATTGTCAATCCATGTGCTCATACATGAATGTAACAGCCACATCCAATAGGAATCCAGTCTAGTCCAGTATGTCTAGAATTGGTAGGCTTCTATTAACTGCATAACTGAAATGGATTACTATGCTATATACTCACGGGACACAATTAAATAATTTTTTGTGTGGAAAAAAATCTTATCATGACAGATATATGACCCACCCCATTCCTCTCATTTTACAAAGAACCATGAAATCATGGTTCTGATGGACAGAAATTGGGGCACTAAAGATTGATCTACCACCATCTTGTAGTGCATTTAGTGGATGTTAATTACAATCGCCTTGTAATGGACAAGATGTTTTTAATTCTATGTATAGGTTATATTGCTGCAAGTCCTTAGTAACTGAACATCATATAAACTACAGCATACACACAAACAAAAATATAAAATTTTCTGCTGACATTGATTGTTAAATGTTGTCAAATGTTACGTTTCACATGCTCACGTTACCAAGGAGCTGAATTAAAGCCTACTTAGCTTTGGCCAACTATGAAAACCCTTGATTTAATTCATGATTGAACATTTGTACTAATCAAAGTATCATATAGCAAATGAGCAACAAGGAGCAACATTGTTATGGACCAGTTAGTATTTTTATAATTTTGAGATCATATTGTTACATTCCTGCCATGATGGACATAGCTAGTCATTTGCTCAGAAAAAACCTGAATAAATTATTTCCTGATACCTGTTTAATCGTCTAAAATGTTTATCACCCAAATTGTTTTATCTTTTTTTTTCTAGGTAGGTGTGCATGCTTTGTTACTAAACAACTCTCTAAGCTTTTTTTGGGGGGGGGGGCTGGCTAGGGTGTGAAATTCCAGTTGGTCAAACATTTAGACTTGTCCATTTTGGTTTCCTCAGGCACCAAATTGACTAACCTGGGATTTAGACCCAACTGGAACTGACCAGTAATAAAATGGTAAGACTAGACGTGTTTACAAATAACACCAACTGTTAGGTCGCAGCTAAAGCACATAGCCAGCAACAAATAAATGGCAATTATTAATGATAAGGCATTCACTTACCTAACTATAGGGTTTCAGGCAAGACTTTTACTACTGGTTGACAGAAAAAGTATTAACAGTCATTTTTAATTCTTTCCTCTTTTCTATTTCTAATTAAATATATTATTGACGTCAGTGACTGTCTCAGGAAGAACTCTGAGAAGTAGTTCAGAAGTTAAACTGCGCAAAAAGGCATTGACATTTACAACGAGGACAAGCTCCAGAAAATAAAGCTGAATCTGTTTTATTTTATTCATGCTTCAGTGCATTTTATTCCCCTGTCACAGAAATGTGCCCGCTTTGCCTTGATAGAAACAGGATTTTGTTCACTTTTTTTTTTCAAATACCGCTAGGGCAATTCAGTATGTATCTATACAACCCAAACTATTACCATGATCATTATTACTTATTAATTTTTTATCCTGTGTGCTGGTTGTTCCTGACTCTAGGGAGCAGTGCTTATCTCAGTTTCAAAATCGAAGAGCCATCGTTGTCCGAAGACATCTCCGTGGTGATATGGCCAACATGACTAAATGCCAAAGGTGCACAGAATGCTGTTACCTTCCCACCGAAGGTGGTTCCTATTTTTCTACTTGCATTTTTACAGGCTTTTGAACTGCTAGGTTGGCAGAAGGTGGGACAAGTAACGGGAGCTCACTCCATTACATGATGCTAGGGATTCAAATTGCTGAACTGCCAACCTTTCTAATCGACAAGCTCAGTGTCTTAGCCACTGAGTCACTGAACCCTTATCCTGCCTCTATTACTTCATAAGTAAATTTAGGGCAATGAACATGCGTATATAATACTCCTTTCTGCTCCTATCCCCCCCCCCCCCAGCCACGCCCTATGAGGTGGGCTGAGGTGAATGAGAGTGACTGGTCCAAAATTAGTCAGCTGGCTTTCATGCCTAAAGCAGAGCTAGAATTCACAGTTTCCTGGTTTCTATTCTGGTGCCTTAACCACCAGACCAAACTGACTCTCAGCACATAATTATCATCCTCATATGATAATTAGATTGTTGTGTTTGCACAATACACTAAGTCAAGGTGGCTGACACTCTGTAAAGTTTGGGTTCAAATGTGCCTTCCTTTTGGGTCAGAATATCGGGAGACTAAAATCACAAATGCACAAATTGTATCGTTCAAATTATATCCAGACAATGTCTTTATTAGATAAAGCTGTAACTGTGCATACTTCTGCTAAACCACATATTCACTTATTTTGCTGCATACACTTTTCCATAGCCAGCAGAGTAAAGTCATCTTGTATATTCAAAAGAGTCAAAAGTTGTTATACCACAACGGTGAATTGTCCAGAGGAACAAAGAAATTGTAGTGCATAACACTTTTAAATAGTATTATCGCCATAACACTCTGAATAAAAGATTTGTTTGAAGTTAGTATATTTTTGGTCTTCTAATATTCCTTCCCTTAGTTTTGTTTTTGTGTTTTATTTCAGATAAATCTGTCTTGCACTGCTTCTCTCTATTTCACCAGATTTCAATTCTGATCACGTCAGTGTTGCCTGTAAATTATATTCATTTTTGCTATGTTAGCATCAACATAGAAAAACTGATACCCTGTGCCTCTGGCCATGTTAGTATATTTGAAAGAATTGTTAAATATCAGAATAACAAACTAGGAGATTCCCAATAGAAATTTCTTTGAGCTTCTGCCACCCTTACTAGGTAATGAGACAGGAAAGATGACAAGATAATATAGCTCTACTTTACTGTAAAACTACATTAACAGAATTTTACACATCTGAAAACACAATTCTCCCACCATCATTTTTACAATCCCTTATATGAGGCATGGGCAGCACCTCTCTCCTGGTCTCCCAGAGTTATCAACATACTATTACATCTTCTCTAAATCTTGTTTATCCTGTTTCTTGTTATACCCTGTTTCCCCGAAAATAAGACCTCCCTGGATAATGAGCCCAATTGGGCTTTTAAGTGCATGTGCTAAAATAACCCCTCTCCTGAAAATAAGCTCTCCCTGAAAATAAGCCCTCCCAGAAAATATTGCAGCACAACAGCCATGAGGTGACCACACTCACCACCTCATGCACCTCAAAAACAATAAGATCTCCCCAAAAATAAGGCCAAATGCTTATTTCGGAGGTCAAAAGAAAATAAGACCCTGTCTTATTTTTGGGAAAACATGATACTTCTTTTTTGTCTTCTCTCAATTTGATTTTTTTTATTCTACCTTTTCTGGTACTCAACTAGTTAACATTCTTCTTCTTGCCCCCCATTCATGCTTGCCACCCTTCTATTTTTTACTGTGATAGAAAGGTAAAGTCTTAATTTGTGATTAACTATATCAATAATACAATACAATACAATACAATAGCAGAGTTGGAAGGGACCTTGTAGGTCTTCTAGGCCAACCCCCTGCGTGGGCAGGAACCTTATACCATTTCAGACAAATGGCTATCTAACATCTTTTTAAAGACTTCCAGGGTTGGGTCATTCACAACTTCTGGAGGCAAGCTGTTCCAGAGGTTAATTGTTCTAACTGTCAGGAAATTTCTCCTTAGTTCTAAGTTGCTTCTCTCCTTGATTAATTTCCACCCATTGCTTCTTGTCCTGCCCCCAGGTGCCTTGGAGAATAGTTTGACTCCCTCTTCTTTGTGGCACCCTCTGAGATATCGGAACACTGCTATCATGTCTCCCCTGGTCCTTCTCTTCATCAAACTAGACATACCCAGCTCCTGCAACCGTTCTTCATGTGTTTTAGTCTCCAGTCCCCTAATCATCTTGGTTGCTCTTCTCTGCACTCTTTCCAGAGTCTCCACGTCTTTTCTACATCGTGGCGACCAAAACTGTATGCAGTATTCCAAGTGTGACCTTACCAAGGCACTATACAGTGGCATTAACACTTCACGTGATCTAGATTCTATCCCTCTGTTTATGCAGCCTAGAACTGTGTTGGCTTTTTTGGTGGCTGCTGCACACTGCTGGCTCATATTTAAATGGTTGTCCGCTAGGATTCCAAGATCCCTCTCACAGTTGCTACTATCAATCTCTTAAGCTTAGTAAATTAATGGTGAATTGAGTTGAGCTACCTGAAAGTTAGTTTGGTTCTTTTTAGCATAGACTGGCTGGTCACTCAAGTGCCAAGTGCAGCCCTCAGATCAAAAAAAGTTGCATAGTGGTCCCCTCTAAAATTGTAATTGAAAATCAAGTAGACATTTTAGATAAATGGTAAATTTAAATTCCTTCTCAGACAAACTGGAAGAACTCCAAGGAAAAACAAAAAAGATAAGTACAGGACTGGGAATTAAGTCCTTCAAGAAGAAGGTGTATATGCTTAGCTGAAGAAACGACTATGACTGGGAGGGATATGATAATGGTTTTAACATTTTTGAAGGGTTGTCAAAAGAAGATCAAGACCTGTTTTATATCATCCAAAAGTGCAGGGCAGGGAATAATGGGTTTTAGTTTCAGGAAGGCAGGTTCCTGTTGAATGTTTGGAGGCATGACCTTGAAGAATAAGAGCAATTCGAAACTGGAACAAATTACGTTTCTAATAGTGGTTTCACTTTTGCTGATAGTTTTACACCAGAAGCTGAATAGACATTTTCTATTTTTGGATTCTTATACTGAACAATTTTGAAGTTGATGCTTTAAATGCCTTTTTCTTGCATATGATTGTGTAATTTTAGTCAGAGTAGATTAAGATAAAAGTTGACAAAGATTGTCCTGGTTTTCCAGATCCTCTCAGGCCTCCAGAAGGCTGTGAAGATCTAGTTTTTCTCCAAGTACTGGCTCAAAATGTTAGATTAGCCCAGGGGTGGGTTCCAGCCAATGGTGGGTTTCAAATTCCATTCATGGACACGCACATGTGTGCAGCATATTCATGTGCCTTAGCACCTCCGTGACGCTCCACAATGCTCCAGCTGCTCCACGGACCATTGCGCAAGTGCTGTATGCGCCATGCACATGCGCAGCAGCAGATAAGCTTTAAAATACAGGTAAGGAGTGAGGGCGGGCGGGCCCTCCGGAGCACCATACCAGAACGGTATCCGGTCCTCCGGGCTGGCTCCAGTACACCTTTACCAGGGTGTACCGCCTGCAACTCACCACTGGTTCCAGCCACCATTACTACTGATTCATTGGTTAAAATTTTTTGCATGCCACCTCTGCGCATATGGACAACATTAAAAAATGAATAAAAATTACATTTTTAAAATGAAGATTGTTCTGGGCATGTGCAGAGCAGAAAATCAAGCTGGCGCTCCAAATCATGGAACCGGTATGGTCACGTGTCCACTAGAGTTACTACCTATTTGGCCAAACCAGACAGAATAGGTAGGAACCCACCTCTGGATTAGCCCCATGGTTTGTATAGTTGGCCTTGATATACAGTGTTTTAATTATTATATTATGCTTATTTTAATTTGTGTGGGTGCTTGCTTTTAATATATTGTTATTGCCGTTGTTTGGAGTTAGCCTCTCAGAGTTCCATATGTAAGATGGGCAGCCATCTATATTTTCTAACATAAACAAATAAAATAAGAAAAGGTTGCTACATGCTCAGTTTCTGAGCTACTCTCCCTTCCAATGGTCGTTTCCTCTACTTCTCACTGTTTACTTGCCCAGTTCATTTGTCACAGGAAAAATCCAGAGTACTTGTTCTTAATCAAGCATTTCAATGATGAAGCAAGAACCGTATCTGAGTAGAAGAAGCCAAAGTGTCTTCTGCACAATGGACTGGGTGAAGCAAGATTAGAAGGAGGGGGCATATTTTCATTCTCTTGCTACACCTGCTTAAAGGTAAAGGTAAAGATTCGCCTTGCAAATATGTGCTAGTCATTCCCAATTCTGCTCATCTCTGTTTCAAAGCTGAAGAGCCAGTGTTGTCCAAAGACGCCTCCATGATCATTTGGCCAGTATGACTAAACTCCAAAGGCGCACAGAACGCTGTTACCTTCCCACCAAAGGTGGTCCTATTTTTCTACTTGCATTTTTATGTGCTTTCAAACTGCTAGGTTGGCAGAAGCTGGGACAAGTACCAGGAGCTCACTCTGTTACACAGCGCTAGGGATTCAAACCACCAAACTGCTAACCTTTCTGATCAACAAGTTCAGCATCTTAGCCGCTGAGCCACCGTATCCCACACCTGCTTATGCCCTGAATATCAGAGTTCTTTGTGTGCTTTGCTTTTTAAAAGAGCTACCAGAACTTTATTGTGCTCTTCTTCTTTTTTAACTATTTACTTATTATAAACAGAAATACTGTTGTTGAGATTATGGATGGATGAATCCTTTTGAAGCTGTCATAGGAACCTGCCAACCAGAATTATGTGCTTCAAAATTGTAGTTTAAATATTTAGTTTCAAAATACAAATACAAATATTGTCTTTCTATAATCCACCCACTGTTTATTTAATAATAAAGTCTAATTTAATTTAAGATTTGGTAAAAAACAACAACTGTAAATAATTTGCATTCTCGTTACTTGGCTTGCATGAACACAGCAAACACACCTACATATCTATTTAATACCTATTAAAAGACAGAAAAAGTTTGTTCTACCTACATTTCAACAAATTCAATTGTTTTAAATGTTAGCAGCTAGTGTTAGCAACAGCAGAAGCTAAACATTTTCAAGCAGTTCCTTTGAACGATACCCTCTCTGACTGCCTTTTCTAACTCTCCAGGAACAAAACATACTCTATGGCTGATTTCATCTTTCCGATACTATTTCGCCTCCAAGGTCATTCAAAAAAAAAAATTCCCACTGGCCTGTGGTTAGGAACAAATGATTTAATATTGGGTGACAAAATCCTAGCAGATGGGAGAGGACTGACAGAATGAAAAGTGGTACAAATAAAATTCCACTCCTGCCTCCTGGAGAGATCAGAATTCCATCTTCCTGGAGTCTTCTTGCAAAACTCAACCAAGTTTTGAACAGCCCCTCAGAATCCACATACCACAAATATATATTAATGATACAAATACAACGACATGTTGAGAAAGGATAGTAGGCATGGGGAAAGGTTATACTGGCTGCCCTTCGCAAAGCATTCCCAATAACAGCATGGGTAAAAGATAGAAAACGTTTCCTAAAAATGCTAGAGTAGCATTAGAAGTACTGTACTCAACACTCAACCAAATCTCTAATTGTGAAAAGTACACAGTGATAAATCTGTAAAGCTTCTTGTTTCCAGGTAAACTAAAAGTATTATGAAAACACAGAACCTTGGTCTCTATTCGGCCCTAGCTTTATTCTTCATACCCATGAAATTTATGATCACTTGCATGCTGACTGTCATCGTCTCCCTAAAAAGTTATTATTTAGTTATATTTCTCAAAAAAAAAGAAGAAGCTTTATTCAGCCAAAAATAATAAACTGGGATGAATCATTCGGCATTTAAAGTTGTTACTCAGTGGTATCTGGAGCTGCAGTGGGGGAACAAAGAGGATCAGACTGACGCAAACAGTTTCGGCTTTTTTTTTCTGAACACATAGTGATATTGAAAGCATATCTAAATATTTAGAACTTGTGATACATGGGCAGACATCTATTTTTCCTTTTTTAATTCATTTTTAATTTTGTAATTCAGGTCTTAATTAAGATCAAGTTTCACTGGCTGACAAAAAAAAACCCATAGTTGGACTTTGGCTGCAGAAGGTAAAATATAGACTGAGCAACAATATTGATCTCCTCCAGCACAGGGGCGTCAAAATCAATTTCATTGAGGGCCACTTCAGGGTTGTGTTTGAGCTATGGGGAGCAAGGGGGTACATGGCTGGGATAGGCATGACTGGGGCAGGCATGGCCAGCTCAATATCCCTCATCGTGTCAGTTTTCAGCCATGACAGCCACCTGTAGCCCTCTGGCAGCGATAACGGAGCCCAGGTGGGTTGTGAGCATCCTCCCCAAGGTCTGTTTTCACTGGCAGAGGGCTGCAGAAGGCTGTAATAAGCTCCATTTTCATAGGCAGAGGCACCACAGGCTGGTCCTTTGCTTTTCCAGGGCGGCCCCGTGGACCAGATCTAAGCATCCCACAGGCTGGATCCAGCATGTGGGTCTTGAGTTTGACACACTTGCTCTAGTAGAAGACCTGAATTCTTCTGAAAAATGTGACTCCTTGCATGACATGCTCTACACTTTCTCCAGTTCAGGCTTAATTCTCAGTCTTAGTAATTTTCAGTCTGTTCTTGTATATTCAGTTCTTCACTGATTTAGAATACCAATTTCCAAGTTTACAAAAAAAAAGTTAACACATTTATCTCAATAATGGATAAAGAAGAAATTGTATAAGGTTGAAATATTTTAAATTATCTTTAAATCAGGAAAAGCCAGCTTGCAGTGCTGGAATAAGAAACGGATATTTGAAATCATTTGAGTAGCTTAAATAAGCAACTTCAGACTTCCAGAGGAAGAAATGATGGATGACCATGGCAGAAATGTTGTTAGTTGCGTCGTCATGTCCGACCCATTGGGACCCCATGGACAACGTTCCTCCTGACCTGCCTGTCCTCTATCATCCTCTGGAGTCCATTTAAGCTCACTCCGATTGCTTCAGTGACGCAATCCAGCTACCTCATTCTCTGTCGTCCCATTTTTCTTTTGCGTCAATCTTTCCCAGCATTAGGCTCTTCTCCAGTGAGTCCATCCTTGTCATTCAGTGGCCATACAATTTGAGTTTTGTCTTCAGGATCTGGCCTTCTAAGGAGCAGTCAGGGTTGATCTCCTCTAGGACTGACCGGTTTGGTCACCTTGCAGTCCAAGGGACTCACAGGAATCTTCTCCAGCACCATAGTTTAAAGGCCTCAATTCTTTGGGGATCAGCCTTCCTTATGATCCAACTTTCACAGCTGTTCATTGCCATACATGGCAGAATTAGGAGATGGAAAGTAGACTGGTTCTTCAAATCCTCACCGGATAGGGGGGTGATTTCAGATTGTAAGCAATGCTGCAGACAGCTGCTCCTTATAAGAGACCTCCTTGTGAGAGGTTTAGAGCTCTGGGAGACAGAGGAATAGAGTAGTATATAAACAACAAAAAAGACATTAAAAAAGAAAAAAGCACATTAAAAAATCTAACATACAGATATATGTGTTGTACCTGAGAAGACAGAGATTGAGTTAAAAGTGGATTTACAAATGAAACGCTACAAGAATGATACGGAAAAACGTGTCAGAGTAGACATAAAAATGAAAGAACTTGATGTTTTAATAGTTACAAGAGATACCCAAGCAATAAACCAAGGATGTAACTTAGATGATTTTCTATATTGGATTTACAAAAGAGGCTTGCTAATGTTTTTTAAAAATCTCCTGAGAAGGGACAAAGAAAAAATAAATAAAAATAAATAAAGTTCTATGACATTGTTTAAATGGACTAAAGACTAAGTTAGAAATTATAGGAGAGTTTGTTCAAGGTTAAAATAGATATGTTGTTATTGCTGGTGTCTCTTAATAGACTTTTACTGATGCCAGGATTGAATGAAGATATATACATATAGATATACATATAGTGATAGGATGCAACCGGTTTAACAACCAGTCAGTAAGTGTATGCTTTGTATGTGTGCACAGCATTCAAAAATCTTACCTTGTATGTCAGTGCCTGTGAGTATAACAGCTGACACACAGCAATCTGCTGTGCCGCATGAATCAGCTGAGCTAACAAACAAGGAAATATAGGACAGGAAAGCGCAGGGGTGATTGGACGTGGCCAAATGCTTACTGGAACTACTAGCTTGCTCGAACCAGTACGAACCGGCTGAATCCCACCCCTGCATATAGATATAGATATACATATATCTTGTGTGCTGCCCATCTCACCAAAGGCTTTATCGATTTGTTTAGAGATAAGAGACGGAACTATAGGAAAAAGAGATTGTTATATTTTAAGATGAGCTGATATGTTACTAACATTGTTTATACTTGTTGGGACAAAGATTGAAAATCATTTTTATACAGTATATTCCTTTTTTTACTACATTTTTTCTTTTTCTTTCTTTTTTCCTTTTCTTCCTTTTCTATTTTTTCTTTCTATTTTTTCTTTTTTATTTGTATTCGTATTTGCAGTTGTATTTATTTGATAAAATTACTCTGGAAAAATAAAAATGTACTTTCATATGTTACTCACAATTCTTCTATTTTCTATGAAATAAATACAAATAAACAAAAATGTTATAGCAAATATTACTAAAATGTGTTTGAGTTGTAACTGCACAATTGACCCTGTAACAGTATAATTAAAAAATAATAATGCTAAAAGAAAAATATGCTTTACAGCTGTGCTGATAAACAATTTTTTTTAAAAAAACTGAAAGAGATAGAAGAAAATGCAACAGATCAAAACATATATGTATGTCTATGTGTACAGTATGTATATGTGTTTTCTTGTTTTTCTTTTATTTTTGGCTTTTTGAAAGAACAATTTTCAAAATATACCGTTTGGACTTTCAATCTGAAAGCTTCCCAAAGGCAGGAGAACATCTTCCTTTTATTAGCTTTGACCAAAAGTTGGGATTATAATGACCAAAAGTCATTATATGTTCTTCAAAGTTCAAAACTGCCAGCAAGCTACAGTAAAACGGGTTACAGCAAACCAACATTCCAAAATACATTTAAAAAAATATTTCTGGCATTCTTACTGTGCATCTGCAGTAAAACTATACAACAAGATTAGCTGGCAACTGTAGCTGATTGGAAAAATTGACAATTGGAAGTATTGTTCACTTTTTGAATACCATTTATTTGTTCACTTTACAGGGGATTTGTCTTCCATTAAAGAATTTAAAGTTCAAGAAGTCTTCCTGCAGCCTTTCTCTTAAAAGCAACTGTTCTGTAAATTTTAAATACATGTTCTCTTTTAAAGAGAAATTGGAATAAAATACAATAATTTAATATATAGATAAATAAAATATGATAAAATTATATAGCGGTGTCACCCTTACAAACTACCCCAATCTGTCCCGCATATTCTGATTTCAACTGAACCATTTTGTTTAAATACTGTGCCGTGTTAAATGTTATTTTCAGATTCTGGCCACACATAAGGTCAGTTGTTTTGACATGGAGATCATTTTATGTGCCTGCAGGTCTGTGTTCACTTACTGGTGCTGAAAAGAAGAGGGAAACTGCTTAATCCCCTTCCCATTCTACTCAGGACAACTGAGGGGAAGCTGCAAATCATCCAAATAGCCCTTCCCAAGGCTTAGGATTCAGGAAACGCTACAAAGGTGAGATAAAATCAAGGACAATAGAGCAAGCCAGGATTTCGTCAAATTGTGAATCACGCAATGATTGGAACAAGGCACGCAAAGCCTTGCTGCAAATATGAAAGGAGCAGATTTCATCATTAGCCCCTCTTTTTTTTTTTTTCCAATGGGAAAATAAAAGTACATCTTAAAAAAATAATACAACCTTTGCAGTTGTTTTAAATATGCAATATCTGAATTGGCATTCTCAAAGGTGCTTTTTCAAAGGGCAACTGAAAAAGCAACTTTGAGACAACCATGACCTAGATGACTGAGAATTTCCATAGACATCTGAATTGGAAATAAATCAGTCCAAATCTGCAACATTACTGTCACGGTAAAGATGTAAAAGTCTGGAATTGCTTTTAAACTGCTTCAGAATGCTCACGACAAATAACACTTATTTGCACTTCATTATTGTTATTGGTTTTTTAAATTATTGTTGACATTGTTTAACTATGTTCCATAATTTAAAATTATATCGGTCTAGAACGAGTTAATTCATGCATCTTTGAAACAAACAAAAGCATATAAGGGATTTCATTCTGTTAAAAATAATGAATCAATCAACTTTTAAAAAATAACAGATCCAATTATGTCTTCTAAAGTTCCTTCATCCTGAACTCTGCTCCCATTTTATTTATTGATTAGTTCTCTATATGTCTGTGTTTCACAAAAGCTTCCAGCAGTTTGGGACCTATATAATGCAATCAAACATCCATGACAACCTACATAAAAATTAAACAAATTCAAATCAAATTAAACTGTCCAGTCCGATTATACATAATAAATAATTAAGACAGTAACCAGGGCATCCTAACACAATTAACAAACCATATAATCTAATTAACCACCCAAAAGCCTCTGAAATAGCTTCTCTTGTGGAAAGCAGGCACTGATGGAAGCGAATCTTATTTCTGGCAATTATTTTTTGTAGGAAAAAGTTTTGCAACGAAAGAATTTGCAAGCTGACACTTGACTCTATCAGAAAAAATATGTATTTTATGGTCTGCAAATGAGAATCAGTTATAGACTAATGTGCTAATGAACAGTTCAAGGACAATGAAAATGAAAATGAGGCATGTTACATATCAAAATGAGTAGCTGAAACTAGTTGCTGAAGTTCTCACTTAGGCCTGCTATTGAAGTGGGAAAATACTTTGATCCTATTGGTTAACTGGATGACAGCCTCCTATAAAAGGAGCCCTGTCAGCCAGGTTGTTACTTCTGTGGTTCTGATCAACTAATAAAATAGCTTTGCTAAAAGTCACTCTGGCCTCGGCTCCATTCTTGCCCAGAACTTAACAAAACCCCTTATACAGAACTATCAGTCTAATTGTTCTGGAATAGACACAAACAAAGGAAAAATGTTAACTAAAGTTACTGCCCTTGAATAAAGGGAGCTATATGAATGACATCAGGGGCAGCATCTGTTTTGTATGATTTTTATCTTTCTGCGTTAGTTTCAAGAAATATGTGCAACAGAAGCATCCTCTCAGCAATATGATGGTATCATCTACTGAGTGGTAGCTGGGATAATATTGAAATGGTCCAGCTGCACTGGGAGATCATAGACCACAAAGTTCCCAATCACAAAGAATGCCGATTCTATAGGGAAAGGCATGCTTTCATCTCCCTACTGAGGTTGACTGGTTGGTTTTTTTTTAAAAAAACCATTGTCCTAACAGTAAGGGAGCCATTTATGGAAAAGCACGCAGATAGGATAATGTATAAAGAACCCCACCATTACTCACCCCAACTGAGTGATGAAAAATGGGTCAGACATTTTAAAGTTTTCCCTTTATGCCTTCGTTTTTTGTCAAATAACTAAAAGCAACTCAAACCAAATGTTGGCATGATTCATAGACTAAGCAATTGCAAAGGGCTTCTTCCCATAAGGTTTTCTTTTTTTAAGTGAAATAAAATAGATACAATATGCGATTTAGGGTTTGTGTAAGGGTGTGTATGTGTGTGTGTAGAGAAAGGGAGCCAAAGACAGCTAAGTCAGCTTTCACCAACTTGGCAACTCTGGAAACCAGCCTTTCCCCTGGTGGTCTTGCTGGCACAGACTCTGGAAAAGTTTTTGATGTTCTGCTCTTTTGATTGATTGTTTTGGTGCCTATGGTTGTCCTCATTATTGATTTTATATTTCTCTTTGTGAACAGTTTTAATTCTACATTTGGACGGTTGCAATTAATTTCTGCTACTAATCTTGCGCAAGACATGGCAATCTCAGCTATATGTGAACTTAATAAATAAATAAGCAGATAAATAAATTGTTTCCAGAATTCAAAGTCAGCATGGCCAGTGCTGAGATCTGTGGATGTGGAAGTCCACACACATGGAAGACATCCAGATTAAGGCAAACTTCTCAATTTAATGAAACGAGGTTTGGGTATGTTTGGGAGTCTCTGTCTTCTGCCTCTTCTTTTTCTCCCTCTCTCATCTCTGTCTTTCATGTTCCATTTTTTGGAATTCACGAATATATTTTCTCTGCCAGAAGGGGCATAATAATCATATGGAAAATAGGACATTTTAAAGTACCTGGCTTCTTCCACCTCTCTTTGCATGTTTGAAATGGAGGCAGGGGCCTCGGTAAAAACATCAGAAAACAGAAAGTGGAAAAGGGTAGAGGTGGGAAGAATACTTAGATTGTACATCCAAGAAATAGATATAGAGGGAGACTCAAGAGAGGAATGGGGGAGACAGGTCAAAAATAAAAGCATAGCAATTGAGGTGTCAAAGTGGCCAAGAGATGATGGGTAGATAAAAGGTAGGGAAAAGAAAGGGAAAACAAGGTGATGTTACAACAGGAGGAAGGGATGGTAAATAAAGGAACCCAAACTGTATATTATAGCCTATTAAATGAAATATTAAATGAATAAGAATGATAAATCTGCGGGATCGGATCCTGCCTCATACATCCTCACAGCCGATTCGCTCCCACAGAGAGGGACTTCTCCGGGTACCGTCCACTAGACTTTGTCAGCGGGCGGCGCCCAGGGGAAGGGCTCTCTCTGTGGCGGGCCCAGCCCTCTGGAACGACCTTCCCCCCGACATTAGAACGACCACGGACCTCCGCTCCTTCCGTCTAAAATTAAAAACACATCTTTTCCACCTGGCTGGCCTAGGGTAGTCTCTCTGTCTTTGGGGTTTTATTATACTTAATTTATTGGGAATTTTAGTTTAGCTTAGTTTAGTTTTAACGGGGAATTTTTAGCGTAGGAATAAGGTTTAATTTGTTTTTAAATATGTTTGTATACTTGTTGTTTTATTCTTCCTGTGCACCGCTCCGAGTCCCTATGGGGAGAGGGAGCGGTCTACAAATTATTATTATTATTATTATTATTATTATTATTATTATTATTATTATTATTATTATTAAATGTAAAGAAGAATAACAATCATGTGAATGTATACTTAAAATCGTATGTAAGAGAATTAAAAAATAATAATTCTTTGGAAGAAAAAAGAGATGATGGGTAGATGATCTTTTTTATTTCTTTCCATATTGTTGTTTTGACTTGCGTCTGCTTTCCCCACTCTTTCTTTTAAAGCATAGCAATGAAAGTATAAAACAGGCAAGTGATGATGGAAGGATGATTCCTTTTCTCGGTTGCTGTTTTGAATTGTTTCTCTCCCCCTATGCTTTTTTTCATTTTCCTTTTTGTAGGCAGGTGACATGATTAGAGGTTAGACAGGAAAGAAGGGAAACGTTCTTTACAAGACGATATGATTAAAAGCTAGACTAAGTGATACAAATAAGGGGAATATTAATGTATTATATTCCTGTGATAAAATGAAGGTAATAGTGAGAAATAGGCAGAATAACTGAATAATGAAAGATTGTAACCTAATATAGAGGTGTATTGTTATGGGAATTATATGTTGATTGAATGTAATAATAATATTTAATCTGATCAGGTTTCTTTGTTTTGGAATGTATGCTGCCCAGGTGCCACACTGTGCGTGTATTAATTTGACATTTTTATAAAAAATACATAAATAATTTTTTTAAAACTAAGAAATTAAAATACCTGGCCTTTTTTTTTTAGGAACTAGAAGGATGGTGCACTTTAGATCCTCAGAACTGAAGAAAGACTCTCCTTGCATTCATTTTATTGCCTTTCATACTACATTAATATCTCAGTTTAATAGGCTGAAGGTAAAGAGGGATATGTACAACAGAAGCATCCTCTCAGCAATATGATGGTATCATCCCCTGAGTGCTAGCTGGCATAATATTGAAATGGTTCAGCTGCACTGGGAGATCATAGACCACAAAGTTCCCAATCACAAAGAATGCCGATTCTATAGGGCAGGGATGTCCAAACTTGGGAACTTTAAGACTTGTGGACTTCAACTCCCAGAATTCCCCAGCCAACTGGCTGGGGAATTCTGGGAGTTGAAGTCCACAAGTCTTAAAGTTCCCAAGTTTGGACATCCCTGCTATAGGGAAAGGCACGCTTTCATCTCCCTACTGAGGTTGACTGGTTGGTGTTTGTTTTTTTTAAACCATTGTCCTAACAGTAAGGGAGCCATTTATGGAAAAGCATGCAGATAGGATAATGTCTAAAGGGCCCCACCATTACTCACCCTAACTGAGCGATGAAAAATGGGCCAGACATTTTAAAGTTTTCCCTTTATGCCTTCGTTTTTTGTCAAGTAAGTAACACTTTAGATCCTCAGAACTGAAGAAAGGCTCTCCTTGCATTCATTTTATTGCCTTTCATACTACATTAATATCTCAGTTTAATGGGCTGAAGGTAAAGAGGGATGCCCATGAAAATCAAATCGCTGTAAATGTGAAGGGGATTGTTATACATGCGCAGAGCACATAAAGACTTTTCCCCTCCCATACAGAATTGATTGAGAACTCTTAAACTAAGAATTTATTATACAGAAATGTGTTCCATCTAGTCATCCTATTTCAGATTGCTATTTTGACATTTTAAAAACTTTGTTTGCACTGTTTGGTTTTTCTTTTTATTTCCAAATTATTATTTTTTGAATATAGCGTAAAATAAATCTGAGACATTGCTGGAAAACTCATAATTTTTGTTTGCTTCCCCTTATTATAAAATCTCCAAATAGGTGCACTTTGATTAAACTGATTTTAGCAGGTTTGGTTGCTAAATAAATATGGTATATAGGATATATATTTTAACTATATGAACAGGTATGCAAAAGGAGTCATATGAGTGAACTACATTTCTCTTATATCCAGAGCCCAGTCTTACCAGCATCTTAAGCAAACGTATCTCCTAAATGGTACTTATTTATTATTAAATAAATAAAAAATAAAAAAATGAAAAGCCCAGTGTCATGAGAAAAAAGTTGAGATTAAATTCAGTTAAGTAATGTTTGAAGCTTCTTAAGTTAGAATCAGAGAATTAAGACCCTAGAGTTCATCTATTCCAGTGTTTCTCAATTTTAACTACTTTGCAATTTTAAAATTACGGAAGTTAACAAACTTTTATTTAGTTCAAGCCCCTGGATAGTGTTTACCTATAATCTCTGAGAATTTCATGTTACGTATTATTTGGAGAGTGTAACATCTACAAGATGGCTGCCCCAAAGGCCTTCAACCTGTCAAAAAATTCTGTTATGTGAAAGGTTATGGATATGTTTATTCCCTTCAATTTATCTAGATGTTAGATTGCTTCCCAATATCCAAACTAACTTTCCTCTTATGAATATGGTCATGGTTTCAAACTAAGCTTTTTCTGGGTTGAAATCATTTTTAAACCATTTTCTTTGTAATGTAAGGAGCATGTGAAGTTAAAACCAATTTCATTGTAATTTTAGTACAATAACAATAAAGATTATTATTATTATGTATGAAAATATTATCCATCACTGTTTTGTTTTTACTATGCCAATAGTAAACTTTACTATGCCAGTAGCTCCCAATTTAATTTCACCATAATATTTAACAAGTTCTTTTAAAACTGAAACTTGTTAAAATTAGATATATTGTGAATTCTTTGGTAGGAAAGAATCTTTATATTTTAAAGATAATTTCTTTAGTTTTAGTCATTAATGGTTTTTTTTATTTAAAGTGGGTCAGCTGAAAGTAAGCTGAAAATTAAATTATAAAAATGAGAAAGTAGGGTTGGCTAGTCTTTTTTTTTTTAAAGAATTAAGAATTTTTTGTGCGTTTATCCGAAAACATTTTTAAAAGTACATTATTCATAACATGAAGCTGACATCCAACATATCATTTCAGTTTCTTTCTAGTCTTAAGCTATTTGTATTATAGAGAAAAATAAATTGATGAAGAAACCATAAATATCAATCCTGTGATATTTACTATTACTGTACTATTCTTACAGAAAGCAGGGGGCAGTTAATATATTTTAAATTGGCGGTCTTTTTGTCTTTTGTTTTAAAAACAAAGTTGTTTCTTAGGTACAGAATAGTCCTTGGTCAGAAAGAAGAATCTGTTTATCTTAAATTATGCTGAGATTAGGGACATCCACAAGATATGGGTGGAAAGGCGTTATCCCAAAAGCCAAGATGGCGACTACAATTATAAAGTCTTATAGCTACCTTGAGGGATGCAGTGGCTCAGTGGCTAAGATGCTGAGCTTGTTGATCAGAAAGGCCAGCAGTTTGGTGGTTCGAATCCCTAGCCCCGCGTAACAGAGTAAACTCCTGTTACTTGTCCCAGCTTCTGCCAACCTAGCAGTTCGAATGCATGTAAAAAACAATGCAAGTAGAAAAATAGTGAGCACTTTGGTGGGACATTCTGACTAGTACATACATTATATTGCCAAAAGTATTCGCTCACCTGCCTTTACTCGCATATGAATTTAAAGTAAGTGACATCCCATTCCTAATCCATAGGGCTCAATATGATATCAGTCCACTGCGCCCTGTTCTTGAGCTAACCTGAAGGCCACATGAAGTTTGGAGGACTGTAGTGATTGACTCTGCAGAACATTGGCGACCTCTTCGCACTATGCGCCTCATCATCCACTGACACCAGTTTACCTGGCCTACCACTTCGTGGCTGAGTTGCTGTCGTTCCCAAACACTTCCACGTTTATAATACAGCTGACAGTTGACTGTGGGATATTTAGGAGTGAAGAAATTTCATGACTGGATTTGTTGCAAGATGGGATCCTATCACAGTCCACGCTGAGCTCCTGAGAGCGACCCATTCTTTCACAAATGTTTGTCAAAACAGTCTGCATGCCTAGGTACTTGATTTGATACACCTGTGGCCATGGAAGTGATTGGAACACCTGACTGATTATTTGGGTGGGTGAGCAAATACTTTTGGCAATATAGTTTATGTGCAGGGGAACCTTTACCTTTAAAGCTACATTGACTTTTTAAAACTTTCCTATGGCTGTTTCTAGTGAAGATGCAACATCAGTCTTCAGTTGGAATGCTCTCCCTCTCCCTCCATGTTTAGATTGTATGCATTAATTCATTTTCATTTGTGTGAAGTAAACACTGACACCATGTGGGAGGTTGGCTAAACGACTGCCACCTATTTTAACTGTTTGAGTGCTTCAGAGAGTCTTTAAAAACAACAGATGCCATTGTGTCAATCTACAACTACCTTGAAAAGCCTGCATTAATCTTTTTTTTTCATTCTCAATACAAAATGTAAAACAATCTATGAAGGCTTCAACAATGTAGAGACCATCTATCTGAGAGCTGACTTGGTATTATAATGAACCTGTTTAAACTTTAATAGCTGCAAAAGTTATTTTGGAGACATCCCTATTTGAACAGGCTCAGAGGGCCATTCTGAAGGAGGAGGAAAAATAGAAGAAACCATCCCAGCTTCATGTAGAGTGCAATACAAAGCCTGGTTTAATAATTGAATGATTGGTTGCATCATAACTTTTAATTGAAAACATGAAAACAAATTGAAGTATAATTCCAAGATTTATTTCAGTAGAACAGGGCTTCATGCATATTCATCTATATAGGACACTAATGGTTTTTTTTTTAATTAAATCCTTTCTCATTACGGTTTTTGGCTATATATGATGACTCATGTACAAAATATAGCAGCAAAAAAGAACAATGTACCAGAATATTGAATAACAGGATATGGAAGGGGAATCTGGTGGAGAGATAAGTCAAGTGAACCTTCTGACTCAGGGTCCTTGAGAGTCTTAAAACACAGAGGTTGGTCCTAACGTTTGGAAATGCAATAAAGAGTTTTCTCATGTGACATTCCCAAAGGACTGTCCCCTTCGGCTACGCCTCTCCCTTTCTGATCATAAAACATTCTCCAAAGAGTGTTTTTAATTTAGTCATATAACATGTTTTAGCAACTTTGTGTGCCTTTAAAAGAGACTTTATTTATATAGTTATTAAACATGTTCTATACCCTTTAGTAATGAAAAAGCTGAGCACTTGCCACAATGATGAATTTCTTACTCTTTTTTTAAAAAAAAATAAGGATTGCCCTGTGATAAACATTTAACCTTTGTGACAATGCAGTGCTTATATCATATGTCATGTTTATATCAATATTTAATATGAATGCACCAAAGACAAATTCCTTGTGAGTCCAATCACACTTGGCCAATAAAGAATTCTATGCTATGCTATGCTATGCTATGCTATGCTATGCTATGCTATGCTATGCTATGCTATGCTATGCTATGCTATTGTTGTCCACAGCCCTAGGACTTGTATAAAGTGTCCAAAGTGTAACAATATTTGAAAAGTCTACATGAATTGATCAATGATCAATACTGGGAAGACCTTTATTTTGGACATGTGTCCTAATCTACTTCTTTTCTTACTTGAGCAGATTGCTATATGAAGATCCCTTTTCTTGGGAGAACTATTGAGGTCAATCGTGTTTGAAGAAATACAATACAATACAATAGCAGAGTTGGAAGGGACCTTGTAGGTCTTCTAGTCCAACCCCCTGCGTGGGCAGGAACCTTATACCATTTCAGACAAATGGCTATCTAACATCTTTTTAAAGACTTCCAGGGTTTGGGGCATTCACAACTTCTGGAGGCAAGCTGTTCCAGAGGTTAATTGTTCTAACTGTCAGGAAATTTCTCCTTAGTTCTAAGTTGCTTCTCTCCTTGATTAGTTTCCACCACTAGAATAGCACCACTAGAAGCCGCGAAACAGTTTGCCTTCCCCTACCATGTAACCTCTGAGCTGTTCTGAGACTACATCTCCTAGACCTCACCACCAAGCTTGAGGAAGACTAAGAGCTTCTCCATGTTTACAGTTTACACCTTTTCCATCCCCATTATGTTGACTTAGATAAAGGCTTAAATCATAGATTTTCTAGTGCTATGTATTTTTTTTCTTTTCTTTCTTCTTTTGGAAGAATGTCAAGATCTGTGGGTGGTTTTTCAACTTGCTTCATTCTTGCTTCACCATACCTCTTGCTTTCTAAGTTTAAGCCAGCTGTTGTTCAGCATCTACTACAATCTATCAGTTGTATGGATCTCTGTTTCTTCACTTACCATTTTTGAAACTTCAAATATGGACTTCAATTCCCAGAATTTGAGGGAGCAGAAATTCACACATCTTAAAGTTGATAAGGTTGAGGAAACACTCCTATAGAACAAGTGCAATCAGCCCTATAAGCACACTTAATCTTACCTAAAACTTAGTCTGTTTTACCTAGTGTCACAATTCTGTTTTTGTTTTGTTTTTTGTTTTTAAAAAAAAAACACTTTGTGACTTTATTTTCAAGGATTCTACAAGATGACATGCTACATTTTTGTCTCACTTATTTAGACCCTGGACTAAAGTGAGCTATTGTTATTTCCTTATCTAATTCACTCACACTATATTGCAAACTACAACCATAATTAAAGCTGTTTTAGGTAATGCATTTGCTTGTTAGACAAAACAACGATTTACGTATAAGTGGCTTATTGACCCACATTAAAAACCCATTGATCTGATTTCCATATATTTTCATTATGAACTGAATTGTATCTCTTAGGCACCATATAGCATCTTTTCTGCGCATGCTAAGGACTCCTAAAGTCAAACCTCAATTATTAGGGAAAAATGACAGCAGATGCACCCCCTGGAGCATTTCCTGGCCAACAATATTTCTTCCTCGTTATGCTTCCCTCCACACCTGTAGATATACAAGAGTGAGGGATAGTTCTGCTATCTCATACAAAGAACATGACCATATAGCCTTCAACAAAAGGCTGGAAATGAGACCAATCCATAAGTATGTGTGAGAATTAAGGATTAATGTGCTTTGGAAAAACAGAAGACTTTGGCTTGACAGTGAGCTTATGAACGCATCCAAAAGTCCTCCCTTGTTTAAAGATGGAAACTAAACTTTACATTCATTGCCAGCTGCCTAAGCAAGCAACTTTTTATTTATGACCATTGGCTTAAGGATGCATACAGTGATATATTTATGCATCTCTACTGGGAAGCCTGATTCAATCCACCTTCTTCAGATTGCCAGCATTTTTGGAATGGTAGAACTCACGGAGTCTCTAAAGATAGTAAGAATGGACTGCATTTTTGTCTAGTCATGTCCCTCTCATCCAAATGCTGCCTCAAATGAATCGCATATACCGAAGCTGCTTAACCACCATATAGCCAAAATGTATGTACACATACAAGTTCCAATGTATTTCATGAGCCTTCCTCTGAGGAACCCACTAATGGTACTGTAGTTTAAATAGGATTGTACTTTCATTGATTACAAAGGAGAAAACTCATTAAGTCAGAAAGTTCTTTTTAAATTATCTTTATTTGTTGGTTTTTATTCCAATTACTTTTATTAATGAAGTAACAATATGAAAAGGCAGGCATTTCCTAAGATCCCCTGTCCCTCCCTTTAGAACTAAAGCCAGTGGATTCAAAGGCCAAACAAACAGTGGTGGGGTTAATACTTTTTTTACTACCATTCTTGTGGGTGTGGTTTGGTGGGCATGGCTTGGTGGGCGTAGCAGGGGAAGGTTACTACAAAATCCCCATTCCCTCCCAATCAGCTGGGACTTGGGAGGCAGAGAATAGATGGGCGCAGAGCCAGTCAGTGGTGGTATTTACCAGTTCTCCGAACTACTCAAAATTTCCGCTACCGGTTCTCCAGAACTGGTCAGAACCTGCTGAATACCACCTCTGAACACAACCCCCTCCCTCAATAGCAAAGGAGCTACCTGGGTCCTTTCCTTTCAATAGCCAAAGTTTCTGCATATATACATAGTTCAGGGTTTTTATTGTATGTACTTCTAGACCTTTTGTCTCAGTTGAAAACACATGGATGAAAAACTTTATAGAAAAAAATGCTACAGCTTACCAGTAGGCACAGGATGCAGGCATTGCATAAAAACCAATCCCATTCATTTTGAGCTGTGATTAATACAATAATACAATAGCAAAGTTGGAAGGGACCTTGGAGGTCTTCTAGTCCAACCCCCTGCCTAGGCAGGAAACCCTATACCATTTCAGACAAATGGCTATCCAACATCTTCTTAAAGACTTCCAGGGTTGGGGCATTCACAACTTCTGGAGGCAAGCTGTTCCACTGACTAATTGTTCTAACGGTCAGGAAATTTCTCCTCAGTTCTAAGTTGCTTCTCTCCTTGATTAGTTTCCACCTGTTGCTTCTTGTTCTGCCCTCAGGTGCTTTGGAGAATAGTTTGACTCCCTCTTCTTTGTGGCAGCCTCTAAGATATCAGAAGACTGCTATCATGTCTCCCCCTGGTCCTTCTTTTCATTTTCATTTTCATTAACAATCTTTGAAGCTTCTTTCTGCCCTCAGAATCTCATTTCAGGTCTGTCCTCAACACTCCTCCTCTTCAGTATCCTCCCCCCCCCCCCACTCTTCATCCCTTTACTGGGGAGTCAGAGCACTCCTATTATAACACTGCAAAAATAAATAAATTAAAGAAGCTGTTAAGTCAGCTTAGTAGATGAATGGGGTTAGCGCTCTGTGAATCCTCTAGACCAGGGATGTCCAAACTTGGGAACTTTAAGACTTGTGGACTTTAAGGCTATGCTGGCTGGGGAATTCTGGGAGTTGAAGTCCACAAGTCTTAAAGTTCCCAAGTTTGGACATCCCTGCTCTAGACTACACCATGCCACCACAATTCTCTCTAATCTACGTTGAAAGAACATTGCAAAAGTTGTATATTGGCAGGGAAGGAGTCATGCCTATGTCTGTAGGTGCACACATGAACAATTCCACATACATAATTTAAGCAGACTTTTGCCTATTAAGAAGACAGATCTCTATCCAAATCAAATTAATTCCAGTGTTTCTGCTCTAAGAACAATCAAATCTTAACCATTTTGAGACTATGGAGATTTTCATGCTTGTTTTAAAGCTAGCATTTATCCATTCTGCCCCTGGCTTCAGAGTAAAAGAATAACAGAGTTGGAAGGGACTTTGAAGGTTTTGTAGTTCAAACCCCTGCTCAACCAAGAGACCCTGGTTGATAAGTAGCTGATCAGTCTCTTCTGAAAAGCATCCAGTAATTGAGCACACACAACTTTTGAAGGCCAACCATTCCACTGATTAGGAAATTTCCACTTTAGGAATTTTTTTCTTAGTTCTAGGTTGCTTCTCTCCTTGATTAATTTCCATTCATTGTTTCTTGGCTTCTGCTGCTTTAGAAAATAAATTGATCCTCTCTTCTTTGTGGCAGCCCCTCAAACATTGGAACACTGCTCTCATGTCACCTCTAGTCCTTCTTTTCACTAGACTAGAAATACCCAATTCCTGTAACCGTTCTTCATATGTTTTAGCCTCCAGCCCCCTAATCATCTTTCTTGCTCTTTTCTACACTCTTTCCAGAGTTTCAACATCTGTTTTTATAATATGGTGACCAAAACTGAAAGCAGTATTCTAATTGTGGTTTTAGTAATGCTTTATAGGTAAAGGTAAAAGTTCGTCTCAAACATATGTGCTAGTCATTCCCGACTCTAGGGAACGGTGCTCATTCCATTTTAAAGCTAAAGAGCCAAGGCTGTCCAAAGACGTCTCCATGGTCATGTGGCCAACATGACTCAACACTGAAGGTGCATGAAATGTTGTTACCTTCCCACCAAAGGTGGTTTCTATTTTTCTACTTGCCTTTTTACATGCTTTCGAACTGCTAGGTTGGCTGAAGCTGGGACAACTAGAAGGAAGCTCAGTCCATTATGCGGCACTAGGGATTCAAACCGCTGAACTGCTGACCTTTCTGATTGACAAGCTCAGCATCTTAGCCACTGAGCCACGGTGTTTCTTATATGAAGCAGGACTAATACTTCATATAATCTTGATTCTATCTCTCTGTTAATGCAACCTAGGATTGCATTGGCTTTTCTGGCTGCCGCGCACACTGTTGACTCATATTTAAATGAGTGTCCAATCACTTCATCCATAGCTATCAAAAAATGGCAATTTCTTGTCTTCAGTGAGTTTTAAACAGCAATCACGATTTGGGAGTAGGAGCAGACAGCATATGTTCTGTTAGGATATTCAGCCTTATATTGGGTTGACAATATATAAGAGCCTATGTTCTTAAGAAGTTATGTAGCTTTAAGACCTGAACTAAATTCTGATTGTGTTTGATTGGCTATGCTGCTCAGCATTACCATATAAGCAAGTCAGGAACACAGCCAATTTCCCTGTTCGATTCCTTGTGATCCTGTGTTACCTGATTGTCGTTTGAGAAGCTGAACTGTGAAGGAGGAGTATTGTTTTGCATCACTGTGAGATAAACTTTATTTGGTGAAGGACTGTTGATATTTGTTTGAGAGTTAGTCGGAAGAAGCATTTTAGTTGCTACAAAGTAAAGATTATTTATTTTCTTACTATCACTGTTTTAGAGTTTGTTTGTGATTTACAGCAACGTATCTCGTTACTGTCCGGTGAATTACACTATTCCTCATTCATTAGCTAACATTGGTTAAGGGACCAGAGTTGTACACTGGTTCTGAACCCAGAGTTGCTCACATGTTCTGCAATCAAAGTCCTTCGAGTAAGTTCCAGAAAGTCTGAAAGGAGAAATGAATATCTGAAAGTGGAGAAAGCATTTTAAAATTGTTGTTTTATTATTGTTATTTGTGAGAGCTTTGAATTACTACTGTCCATTAAACAGTAGTGTAGCTAATATTTGTGTGCGTGATTTGTGGGGAGTCTTGGCTGATTACTGGCTTCTACATCTCCAAAAGTACAGCTATATAATCCCAAGGAGATAATTAGGGAGTCCAAAGGATTTGGGCTGATACAATGAAATGATACAAAGAGTGATAAGGTAATGTGGCCAAAGGTTCTAAGGGATTTTTCAGTATTAAAAGAAAGTAATTCTATGCCTACTACTGTAAATGTTCAAAGTCTTGCAAGAGTATTTTCAACCTTATGTGACACTTCTTTGGAGTTCAGCCCTATCATATTGGCAAAAGCTTCCTTGCTTTAGTTTCTGAATATGAAAAGTGATATTGCTCCTATTTTGAAAATGCTCCAGGAAACATAAGCACCAATGGCAGCATAACCTGCCACTTCCATTTGGTAACAATAGATCAGACATTGATTACTGCTCTTATCGGAGGCCTCTGCTTCGCAAGGGATCCCGGCGCCTACTGAACTTTCTCAGGGAAGATAACGAGAAACATCTGTTCGACTACTTAACAGAAAATCAATATATTAAGTTAAAATCTTTTCCCTTCCTTCCTTCCTTCCTTCCTTCCTTCCTTCCTTCCTTCCTTCCTTCCTTCCCTCCCTCCCTCCCTCCCTCCCTCCCTCCCACCTATACATCTACCTACCTACCTATTTATCTACCAACCTACCTACTTACATCTTTGACATATAATACATATGTACAATATGTATAATACAATAATATACATATATTACTATATTATATATCAATAATACATGGGCAAACAATTGATACAAACTCAAAGTAAACCACTCCAAACTTGATTGCAGAAAATACGACTTCAGCAACAGAGTGGTCAATGCCTGGAATGCTCTATCTGACTCTATTGTTACATCGTCTAATCCTCACAGCTTCAACCTTCAACTGTCTACCGTGGACCTCACCCCATTCCTAAGAGGTCTGTAAAGGAGGTGTGCATAAGGGCACCAGTGTGCCTCACATTCCTGTCCTACTGTCCCCATCTATTTGTATTCATTTCGTTCGTTTATATCCATGTTTATATTTATAACCTGCTATCTTGCACATGTTTGACAAACTATTAAATACAAATACAAATACATATTCAGCAAAAGCAGCAAGTTCAGAGGGGGAGAATGCTCTGACCAATAATCCAATGTACTGTGCCCCAGGGGCATCTGCAAACAAATCCAAAAAGTCAAGATAATTTTTATTTTTTTATTTTTTTATTAAACTTATATCCCACACCTTCTCCTACAAAAGGACCCAGGGCGGCAGACAGGAGGTTAAAAGACATACATACTGTATATACAAATACACCATTACTAAAACCCCTATTAAACTTAAATTACCCTGTGCTAAAAACATTTTAAAATCCCTCTAATTAAAATTTACAGCTAATGGAGAGTCCAAATTGGGCGGTTATGCTAGGCCAGCTTGTTGAAATAGATGCGTTTTGAGACACTGGGAGAAAAGGCGGAGGTCCGAGGTAGTGCGGAGTTCGGGGGGGCAGGTCGTTCCAGAGGGTAGGGCCCGCCACAGAGAAGGCCCTTCCCCTGTGTGCCGCCAACCAGCATTGCCCGGCTGACGGCACCTGGAGAAGGCCCTCTCTATGGGAGCGGATCGGTCGAAGGGATGTATAGATAATGGGTCACAATGGTTCTATCAAATGCCCAGTATGTTGATTTTTTAAAAAATTCGCAAATACACAGGCACATACATGCCATCGTCCTTGGACACCTCATCTATGTTCTCTTTTTGAGATTTTGAGTTGAAGCTTTCCAGTGCTGAAATGATCCGCTGCTCAAAGAATCTAATACCAAGATCTTGTTTTTCAAAAGTCAAAGCCCTGTTGTGCCCTTGGAGGGCAAACTATCAAAATCTTTTCCCCCTGAGATGCTCTCCTGAGGCCATAACTTTGCAAGGTTAGGATAAATGGCCTCTTTACGTTTTACCTCTATTTGATTAAAATTAAATCAAGACCTCAGAGGCCAAACACGTTGCTTTTAAGATCAAGAAAAAGAAAAAGCTCAGCAAATGAGTGGAAAAAAGAGAATATGAGAGAAATGAAGTTCCCGAGAAACTAAGACAAAATGGTTGAAAGGAGGAAAGAAAATAAAGGATTTACTAGCAGAATAAAATGAAATCTAGTAAATATAGCCAATGGTTTATATTCAACACAATGTGAGGGAAATAGATAAAAACTATTACTTGTGGATAGCTAACTAAATGAAATGTTTACTGTTTTAACAGTAAAACAGAATAATAGATGGAAATGATATGTTAAATTATAAATTAAATTATATATAAATGATATGTTGATTAATTTGGAGACGCAAATAATGGCATTGTCAATATATTAAGAAGAAATTAAAATTAAGTGGGAGAATATGGAATGAAAATAAGATGACTGAAATGTAAAATGGAAATATGATGTAAAATGTACTATGCATAAATAAAAGATGTAAAGGGGGGAAACCATGACAACCCTTTGTTTATAAAAGAAGTCAAAATATGTAACAACAAATTTAAAAAAAACTTTGAAAAAAAAAGACCTCAGAGGCTAAATACATTGCTAACAATGTGAACTACCAATTCCTTTGATTTCTAGTTTGGGTTGGGAAAAAGCACTATTAAAATTGAATGAAAAGAAGTACCACACTAGTCAAGCCTTGAATCTCCCAATGGAACTGGGTTTTTGATTGAGTGATAAATCAACCAATAGCTTGGTTGTTTGTATTTATATCCTGCCATTCTTTGATGACTCTTGGCCATTCTCATGGTCCTTCACACAGTTCACACACATTACTTTTATAATAATAATAATAATAATAATTTTAATTTATAAAACCGCACCCTCTCCCCACAGGGACTCGGGGCGGTGCACAGGTAGAATAAAAACCAAATACATACAACAATTCTAAAAACAAATTAAATATAACCTGCGCTAAAATTCCCATTAAAACTAAATAATACTAATTCCCCATAAAACCCCAGAGGCAGAGAGACTCATCCTAGGCCGGCCAGACAGAAAAAGTGAGTCTTTAATTTAAGACGGAAGGAGCGGAGGTCCGTGGTCGTCCTGATATCGGGGGGGAGGTCGTTCCAGAGGGCCGGGCCCGCCACAGAGATAGCCCTTCCCCTGGGTGTCGCCCGCTGACAGTGTCTAGTGGACGGCACCCGGAGAAGTCCCTCTCTGTGGGAGCGAATCGGCCGCGAGGATGTATGAGGCAGGAACCGATCCCGCAGGATCGGTTATGGTTTGCTGTAGGACTTAGGCCATGAAAGAGTTCTACCCAGAAATTTTGCATAGAAGTTTCCTTTTCAAAGAAAATATTTTAATTACTTGAATATTGTTTTGCATATTTTATGTCATACACACAAGATTTATGGTCTTACTTTCTCTCAGCAGGTCAACATATAACTTATTAAAGTCTATGCATGAGCATTTTGGAGTGTTTTTGGAATCTTTTTTGAGTCTGGCAGCCTTAATATATCTAATCATACTTATTTTTCCTTGCATAACAATTCTTCAAAAGCCTCATCTTTGATTGGCACTATATTATAAATCGTTGGAGTATTTCTTTCTAAATGGTATGTATCTGTTCAATACTGCTTCATGTGAAATTTAATAAATTGCATGCATGGCAACGTATATACAATTCAAATACTAAATAAATTCCTATGATGTCCTTATACATCATACATTAAAATCAAATCAAAGAATAAAAAGAATAAGAATATAATAAATAACTAAAAGAAACAATTTAAAAGCAGAAAATGAAAGCAAAGCCACTGCATATCCTCAAGCTCATATTCTCCGTTTTTGAAGATATGTCATTTTTTGCCATTAATTGCATAACACCCGTGTATTGCATTAGGAAAAAGGGTAGTTAAATATTTCATTAAAGAAGGGCTTTGAACTTTTTACTGTTAAAAAGCCCCAAACATGGATAGTTATTGGCATTACTGACATAAGCACATCCTAGATGCATTGTAATTCAATACATAGGGTTGAAGAGAAAGTAGCCAACACACAGCTGGTAGGCAGAAACTAATGGGATAACTTTGCACAGAGAGTTGTGAGAAAGACAAGCCAGTCTGTCTCGGTGGACTTCTTTACGCATGATGTAATCTAAATGAGAACTTGTTTTCTCCAGAAAGCTATCATTGGTCAAAGTCCATATTTGGCCCCCAAGACTCCAATTTTGGGCCTCTGACCGTGTCTGCTGAAAACCAAAGACTCAGTGTCCTACTGTTCTGAAGTGAGAAACAGCTGTACATTTTGATGGAAGCCTCCAAACCAACAAAAGCAACAAAACACAACATAAAGCCCTCCATCTATTAAAACCAGCATGATCACATATGTCAATCATCCTCTCCAACTGCCTCTCAGCAGTGTAAGCTGCAAGGAAAGCAAAGAAGTAAACTTAGGGATTGCCCCTATAATTACAGGAACTTCTTGATCAACAAATATTCAAAGTTACAACAGATTTTCATACACACATACCCTCAAAAGGTACTTTGGACCTGTTACAATTGCCGCCGCCATCCCATCATGTGATTACACAGTACAGGTTCTCCTGCTTCAGCAGGGGGCTGGACTAGAAGACCTCCAAAGTCCCTTCCAGCTCTATTCTATTCCAAACATTTGGATACCTGGTAAGCAGGCCATACATACAGCCAGTTGCAGAGTCTTATGGTCATGTGACTGCAATTTATGACCTTTTTTTCCCCCTGGAAACCAAAAAAGACTGTTTGTTGTTTTGCTGTTTTTGTTTTCAGGTTTTTTGGAGGGGGGGGGGGGATTTGCAAACAGTGGGTTCACTTAGCGACCATGGTGTTTGCTTAATGACTGCTATGTTCATTTAATGATCACTGTAAAAAAAAGTTATAAAATCAGGTGGGGTCACATGATGGACCCCTGAATGACTAGCTCTTAAGCACCAAAAAGTTACCAATCCTAATACTACAGGATTTGGATAGAATTCTTCTCCTCGCTAAGTTGGTGTTTCTCTTCCTCATCATGCTAGCCGGACAATTCTGGAAGTTGAAGTCAACACATCTTAAAGTCGCCAAGGTTGAGAAACACTGCACTAAATACTGCAAGTATGTATGTTTCACTGGCAACATTTATTTGGCATTGTAATTTGTAAGGTTGAAACAAAACAGTTAACACAGATATTTGTCTATCTAACTGGTTCTGACCTCTTCTAATAACCCATAGTTTTTTCCAAACTGCAGTGGAAATGGCACTACACCATTGAGGGAGGTAAGGAATCCAAGTAAGTTTACCACAAAGACTTATTGGGTTGCATTTGTCTACCTTGCTCAGTTTCTCCTTTCATAGTTGTCGACCTCCTCCTCCTCCTTTCTTCTCCCCAGCCCCACTCACCCAGGTCCATTTCATGTAGATGAAAGTTCTTAAAACTCATCTATTGGAGGTCACATGCATACAGAAGATTCCCATGCATTAGCAACATTCCCACACTTCAAGTCAGCAACATCCATTTACTTTGCACTCAGGAAAGATAATTTTGTTCATGTCCAACTTCTTTGGGGATATTTCTTTTTTAACTTTTCTCTTCATTATGGAAAGACAAAAGATGCTGACGTTGCTTCTGTTACCTCTTCCTCCCTTAGCCTATAAACTTTCTGGCTATATATACTGCTAGGTTTGAAAATGTTTAACAGGAACAGTTCTCTTGTGTTGTGTTCCCTGGGGAATTGAATATGGAAAGTCAGAGAGGCTGCAAGGTATCGGAAAGAAAGAGGGGAATATAATGCAAGACAGGACACACTGGAACAGACATCCTTGGCTATGTTGAAACAAAGCTAATCTCAGGAATCCTTACAGAAGCATTCAAGGTTGTTTGTACTTAATTGGAAAAGCATGAAAAACTGAGTCTTCCTTCATACAAAAAGACCTTGCCATCAAAATAAGGTGCATAAGCTTGCCAAGGGTTGAAACTGATTTCTTATCCCTAAGAAACTGCAGCAGTTTCCAGAATGCTTTGAAATCCACTTTGAGAGGTAGTAAATCAGCACGCTGGCATTAGAAAAACATCACTGGCATTTACATGGAAATTAGATTTACATTCTCCGTATTTTTCCTACCAAAACCTGCCACTGATCTCTTGAATGCAGAATGATTTTATGCTGGAGCTTAGCTAGGGAAAGCAGATGGGAAAGTAGAGTCACATATAAGATGATATGGGAGACTCTTGATCAAAAATTGATATAATTGATATAAAGACAGCAATAGTACAGTGCTAGAGAGTGCTTGAAAATGAAACTGCCAAACCAATGTCTTTACTTTTGAATCAGACTCAAAGCTTTCTGAACTCTGGGCCTGAACTAGAGAGCTCCCAGTTCAGGAAATGAGATGTCTGCTGTCATAGGCTACCTCTCTCTCTCTCCCCCCCCCCCCCATTTCCTAAAATTGCTGTTGAAAAGGAAATGCCTTTCTTTGATAGGGAGAAGTACTAAAATGTCACGCCCCAACAGTTTTCTATTATCAGGGAATGTTCATTTGTGCAGTCACGACATGTCTTGGATAACTAGAAACTGTGAACTTTTGTTTCCTTCTGTCTAGAGATAATCCCCCTATGTGGCCCACACTATGATTGCTCAATTAAACATGAGAAGGAAAGATGTGATTCAGAAAGAAATGGAGGAGGAAGAAAGAATGAATTTTAACACCCTGACTCAACCACCTTTGCAGTATTTTTCTTAGGACATTACCAACCGGAACATTGGGTAATGTCTGAGCTTTCAACTTTCATGTATGTATGTATGTTTGAGTTTTTTGAGTTTGAGTTTTATTGGTTTTTTATACCGACCTACTCCCGAAGGACTCAGGGCGGTGTACAGCCAGAATAAAAACAAAAATACAAAAGTTAAAAAAGCTTTTAAAAAACATGTATGTATGTATGTATGTATGTATGTATGTATGTATGTATGTATGTATGTATGTATTTATGTATAATTTAATTACTGCAGTATTCCCAACAATCATAATCTGCATGTGTCAAAAGTGGCATGCTAACTGCTTCATGTGGCCACATAAATCAACAGTTAGAAATAATTTACAATTGCAATACCAACAATGACTAAGAAGACCATGTGTCCACTTTTCAGATGGTAACATTTGATGGGCAGTTTCAATATCTTGTTCTTCTGCCTTCAAATCATATTATGGCTGGACAAGAATGTCTTCAATACCGTCCTTCAAGTAGAACTTCTAGGACACTTATTCATTTTGAAAAGTTGAAAGATTACTTCCTCAAAGCCAGATAGTCTTCTATGTTATTGACTCTCTAGATCTTGTCACACTAGTTTTGATGTGTAATTTATACTATGATGTTGTACATTCTTGAAGGCTTTATAAGTAGACTTGGAGATCACTGACATTTTATTAATTTGAAATAAGTGGCCGGTTAAAGAAAGAATGAAGTATTATTCTGATTCCAAACCTTCCTGGAAGGACAATCTAAAATGATAAATATTGGAGACCTACCATGGTCTTTCACCTCTCAAGTACTGTATCTTAGGGCTCCATGTTGTCTTCTATGCTGTTCCACATGTCCATGAAGCTGCAGAAGGAAGTCTTTTGAAGGTGGTATTCAGACCTTCTTTTCACTAGCTTAGTTCTAAAGAGGCAATGGGGACGTCTAACAAGGAAATATTAAAATGAATAAGAATGATCAAGGCCACCTCCTTACATGCTTACTTTATCATGTCCCCTCTCATTGTAGAACAGGAATGAAACCATATTGCCTTGAACACTGCTACCTCACATCATGACTAACCATATAGTTGGCAAGATTCTATGCTGCAATGTTCTTAAAACAGCTTGGATGTTTGCATTCTAGGACCACAAGGGAGCGGCAAAGAATATCTCTTGATTGTCATTCAAAGGTCACATGGATTTATGCAACCTTTGAGCTGGAAGAGCTGTAAAATGGGAAAGAGAGTCAAAGTGAGATAGGTGTGGGTGCTATAAATTATCCTAATACAATACAATGAGCCTAAGTGGCGCAGTTTAGTTTAGTTTAGTTTATTTACATTTATATCCCGCCCTTCTCCGCAGAGGACCCAGGGCGGCTCAGTCAACCTTGAGCCTGGTGAGAGTGCAGTAGTTAGAGTGCAGTACTGCAGCTACTTCTGCTGATCGCCGGCTGCCTGCAGTTTGGCAGTTCAAATCTCACCAGGCTCAAGGTTGACTGAGCCTTCCGTCCTTCCGAGATGGGTGAAATGAGGACCCAGATTGTTGGGGGCAATATGCTGGCTCTGTAAACCTCTTAGAGTGGGCTGTAAAGCACTGTAAAGCGGTATATAAGTCTAAGTGCTATTGCTATAACTGGAAGAGAGGAAGTGAGATTCCAAGCTTGCCTTGATGCAGTTCACTGGGAAGGGAATTCCCATCAGATGAACAGTAGATGTGCACAGATAAAGGATCGAATTGATGATCTCACAGGAAACAAGTTGAATCAACTGGAGCCACAGGTTTGCTAATAGAAAACTCATCTAAACTATTTTTCCAGATACATCAACACAGCCTAAATCACAGGTGTCATGTTTCCATCACGTGACATTTTGCTATTTGTTTTCCCTTCGCGGAGCTGGGGTCGATGTGTCCTGCTCATGACGCATACAGCCTGCGGGTCAACAGTTGGGCACCCCTGGCCTAGATTGCCTGCATGCAGTGGCCAGAGGGGAGATGAGAGGGGAAGCACACTTCCAGATTGGGACACTTAAAGTCATGCTCATGCTATGTCAGCTGATAGGATAAATGATAAGATCAAGATGGGGGCCATGTAGACCAGGGAACCATCCCCACAATAGGGCAAGGAGTCTGTGGATTTGACCTAAAAAATTTAATTCATATGAGCACTTCAGCACAGTGGTAGGATTCAATTTTTTTTTACTACTGGTTCTGTGGGTGTGGGTTGGTGGCCGTGGCAGGGGAAGGCTACTGCAAAATCCCCATTTCCTCCGGCACAGCTGGGACTCGGGAGACAGAGAAGCTGCTGTGGCCTAGAGGTAGAGCTCTTGCCTCACAAGCAGGAGGTTGTGAGTTCGATCCTAGGTAGAGGCACATGTAGGGTTTTCTGCTCGGGCAGGGAGTTGGACTAGATGACCTGCAAGGTCCCTTCCAATTCTGTTAATCTGTTAAAGGTGCGGACAGGGCCAGTCAGAGGTGGTATTTACCAGTTCTCTGATCTCAAAACTTGGAGATGCTACCGGATCTCCAGAACTGGCCAGAACCTGTTGAATACCACCTCTGCTTCAGCACAATGTGGAAGATGTGGAAAATCTTCTGATTAAGAGGGGGTGCATGTAACCCATTCTGGGTAGCATTTCATTTTTTTTCTGAAAGACTACAGCCACAGTTTCTTAAGATCGTCCTGGCTCTGTTGCTTTAGAGATGAAAGCAGTATCAGTTATCAACTTTTGTCAGCTTTGGTTGATTTAACAGCTGTGTTACTATCTACTAGGAAAAGCTGCTGCTGGATCTATTACTCCCAAAAGGCCAAGCTAAGTGACTTCTCAAAACAACATAATAGGAACTTGCAAATGCTGCAGTGATTCCTCCTCTTCGTTTTGCTCAGTGCTTTTAAGATATTTTTTCCCCTTTCTAATAAGCTTTCTCTTCCGAAAAGCAGGTGGTACCCAACAGTAAACAGTTTGTGGTCCAGAAATATTTACTGTGATGATCTCTTGGGTGGGCTGTCTGTCTGCTTCTGAGATGGAAAAATCTCAAAGACCAGTTCCATGTGGGTCAACACTTCCCTGGACAGCAAGACAGCGGAAATGAGTAATGCAGCAACTGAACCAATTTCCCCCTTTACAAGCATCTGTTCTACACGTGTGTGGCAGATTATCTTTGTCTCTTGTCTAGGAACATGTGTGTGAACTCAGCTTTCCCCAGAGAATGGAGGGATACAGAAGGAATCGGCATGAAGTTTTGTGGGAGGCAAAGGCAGGATTGCATCTTGTCAAAACAGAGCTTGTTCTATTTTAGAACGTCACCATCATGCAGACAGTTACAACAGACAGTGAGATGACGCAATCTTGGGCATAATGGTTATTCTTGATTGTGTCTTCTATTCATACCAAGAAGGAGAAATACCACTGGTTTATAGTACTTCTGGCCTACCATAAGACCAAATCAGCATTTATATATCTAAACAAGCTTTGCAAATTTCAGTGACAAAGTGAGATCAATATGATTTTTTCTCTAGATTTTTAATTTATTCAATATGTTTTTCCTAGACAACAGTCATTATTACTTTGCATTCTAGTTGTTATGGACATAGATATACACAGATTCTTATATTATTTATGTACCAGCCTACTCAATATTGTAGGAAGTTAGCACCCGCCCCTCTCCTAGGAGAATGAGACATTTTAGGAAATGTTAAAAGGGATTTATTATAATATAAATAAGATTTATTTGCAGCAGGATCAATTCTACCCTGAACATTCTTACCCATTAAAAAGAAAATAACAAAGGCAAGCAGCTGATTAATGGGACATATACAAACATAAATAGTTCAATCTTTATATATGGTTAAATTCCTTTGTGCAAATACCTCTGATTTTACCATTTTCATTCCCCACAAAATTCATTTTAAAAGATGTGGCTATAGCAGTTCTATTACAGTTGAGTATTAGGGACAAAAGAATTGACATTTGATTTATCATGTTTTATTCACTAGCATAAAATAAGAATCACAAAACTACATAAATAATGTTATTCTAAGACAGAACTGTACCATGTACATCTGGAAATTTAATTATGTGTAATTTACATGTCTTAAGATGTTGCAATAAATAGAAAAATGTCTAATTTGGAAGAATGGCTCAGTGTATACATCAGTGATGACTAAACTTTTTGTCACTGTGTGCTGAAAGTGTGCATGTGCACATGATAGCACACATGTGCAAGGCACATGTGACCCCCCTGCACCCCACCCTACACATGCATGACCCCCACCCCACACATGCATGACCCCCCTCTCCACATGCACACCACTCCCGTGCATTCACACGCAACCATCTGTGCTCCCGCCACCCCCTGTGCATGCACGCGTGACCTGCCCACCCCTACGTATGCACCTGCATCTCCCGCATGCCCCCCCCCACATGTGTGGCAGAGCTGGCTGTCGGGAGGTCCACATCAGTGGTGGGTTTCAAATTTTTTAGAACCTACTCTGTAGGCGTGGCCTATTTCGTGGGCGTGGCTTGGCAGTCATGTGACAGGGTGGGAATGGCCACCTTTTAAAATGTGGTGAAACTCATTTAACAACACTCTTGCTTAGCAACCAAAATTTTGGACTCAATTGTGATGATAATTTAATTCTTTCTTTCTTTCTTTCCTTCTTTCCTTCCTTCCTTCCTTCCTCTTTCCTTCCTTCCTTCCTTCCTTCCTTCCTTCCTTTCCTTTCCTTCCCATTGGGTCACTGGCAGCGGCGGGCCAGATTTACTTCCAGGTACGCCGGTGGAACCCCCTCTCACCGGTTCTCTAAATTTCACCAACCGGCTCTCGCGAGTAGGTGCGAGCCTGCAGAAACCCACCACTGGTCCACATGTGTGGTGGAGCTGAGCTGGAGCGACGGCTTGAGTGCCATACTGTAGGTTCACCATCACGGGTATATAGGATTCCATATTCATCCTAGGTTTGACTCTGGAGTCTAAATTAAATTGAGGAATGTTCTTCAGATTTCCCAATGCATTTTGGAACTGAATCCAGTCTCCTCTATGCCTTGCATCACTTGAAAACGGAATGGGTTTAATTATTTTTCTGGCATTGGTGCATACCGTAACTTAGGATCTTGACTATGGGGAAATAGTGGCTATATTATATTCAGAAAAGACCTGGAATTGTTGAAATACATAGAAATGCTATTATGGTCTTTACAGGAAAATATAGTTTTCACATTTAATTTTTTTCAATTTCTTGTTTTATAAATAAAACTGTCTGACCTGGTATAATGCTATTAAGTCCATAATGCAATGGACTTAATGCAAGCTTTAAGGTTCAGAATTTTGAGGCAGTGCTATAACTAAGTTGTGGATTGGGTTTCTACATATAAGTAGTTTTCTTTTTACCTAAAATAGGATGATTACTTACTCTATAATTTCAATAGATATTGTATTGTTATATATATATTTTGAAAATAAATAGCATTACAGATTTTTAGGTTCACATGCCAATCCCAAAACATTGTTGATAGATTTTAAGTTCTTTAGTATAGATTTTTCAAAAAAAAAGGCTACGACTAATCCCTCAAATTAAAACCATTTCTCTACCGCTACCATCCATTAAATAATCATTAACAAGAGAATTAACTCTTCATCCTAATAAACGGAGAGATAAATAGGAAGCTAAAATGGAAGTATCCAGTTGTCAAGATTTCTCTAACTTAATCCCTTTTCACATTCAATACATTTGATTGTAAACTTTATGAGATTTTGGCACTTATTTGGTACTTATTAATCTCTATCACTCCCAAAACTTTTTAAAAAAATCTCTCATTGAATAGAAACTCATTTCTAACACACAATGGCAATTCTTTTGTTTTTCTGGAATTCATTATGGCAATACTTTCCTATTATATCAAATGACATGAAACAATGTGGGCCAGGGACAATGTGACCAGGTGTCACATTGAGTTTGTGATTCGACATTAGAAAGGAATTGCAAATTCCACTTCCAAAAGATACAAAAACAACAATAACAACCCAATACAATACAATACAATACAATAGCAGAGTTGGAAGGGACCTTGTAGGTCTTCTAGTCCAAGCCCCTGCATGGGTAGGAACCTTATACCATTTCAGACAAATGGCTATCTAACATCTTCTTAAAGACTTCCAGGGTTGGGGCATTCACAACTTCTGGAGGCAAGCTGTTCCAGAGGTTAATTGTTCTTACTGTCAGGAAATTTCTCCTTAGTTCTAAGTTGCTTCTCTCCTTGATTAGTTTCCACCCATTGCTTCTTGTCCTGCCCCCAGGTGCCTTGGAGAATAGTTTGATTCCCTCTTCTTTGTGGCACCCTCTGAGATATCGGAACCCACTTCGTCCTCCTTAGATAGTGTTGTGGTCAACCAGTGGCCAGCAGATCTGGCAGCAGATTTGGACAGTAAGGAGGTAGGGGAGAAACATGGGCCACCCCTGGAGTCTGGAGAAGTCTCTGACAAGTGCTCTGCATTGGAGGCAGAGATGGGGTCAGGGCTCTTTTCGGAGTCGGACATCAGTGGGGCAGAAGAACAGCTTGAGCCTCTTCCCGTTGTGTGCATGCGCAGAGCTGCCAGGAGAAGAGAACAGTTAAGGAACAAGGGTCGACTCGGGAGCAAAGTGATGGTGAATGGCCCCTCCCATAGGGAATAAAGAGGAGTGAGAGGGGAGGGGAGTTTGCAGGAGACAATTAGTTCAATTCATTAGGATGAAGATCTGTTCCTGACTTCTTGCCAAGTATTGCTACAGAATGGCGTTTGGAAGATATGGGTCTGGCAGCTCTCCAAGCATGATAAAGGTCTATAATTGTGGAATCGCTTGAAAGATTGTTGGCCGGAACTTTGCTGGAGAGGAATTCACTTTAAACTAAATAAAAGGAGCTTTATCTGGATAAGGAGTTGGCTTTTGGGTGTAGAACAGATACCTTCTTCTGCCACTGAGGTGTCCCTAATGGAACATCAGCATCAGTAAACTTGTCAAAAATATATTGAGCTCTGTTGAACTCAGAACCCACACAAATGAAGCTCTTGCCATTTTTTATAGGCTGATATAAATGTGCTTTTTAAGAAAGAACCTGCATATCTAGCCTGGGATGGAAATAGAAGGAGGCATTTGTCTGGGAGAATGCCAAGAACCACAGCTTACAGACAGTATCAGTTCATTGTTTGGATCGGAACTAGTTGCAGGGCCTTTAATCAGACTAGTGTGCTGGACTGTCTCAAACACATCTACAAGAGGTATGCAAAATACAATCAGTTTCCACAGTAATGATACCAGATCGGCTTTATGACTGGAAGTTGAAATACAGCCATTGCATTCAACTCTGGAATCAAGTGCAGCTTAATTAAAGTTTAGGCTTTAATTTAGGGTTAGTGGGTTAGTTTAAATGCATTTCTTAAGTAGATACAGATGGATGAAAGTCTTGGGTTGAATTGCTACAGCATCTCCTAACCAGATTACAGGTAGTCCTCGATTTACAACAGTTCATTTAGTGATGGGTCGAAGTTGAAACGGCACTGAAAAAAGTAACTTATTATATTTTGGGGAGTATAAGACGCATCAGAGTATAAGATGCATCAAGATTTTGAAGAGGCAATTTTTTTTTAAAAAGGTTTTGCACTCTGAAGACCTCCCCAAAATGGACTGTTTTTTTGTGAAAACCGGTCCGTTTTTTGTCAAAAAAAGACCATGCACAAACTTTAGGAGGCTTATAGGGTGCTCCTGGAGGGGCAAAAATGAGCAAAAACCAGCCCGTTCTTCACTCATTTTTGCCCTCCCCACCCCCAGGAGCACTCTGGAAGCCTCCTAAAGGCTATGCATGGCCATTTTTGCAGGGTTTCAGGAGGCCAAAAATGCTGTATTCAGTGTATAAGACGCACCCAGATTTTCACCCTCTTTTTTGAGGGAAAAAGGTGCGTCTTATACTCCGAAATATACAGTAAGACTATTTTTCACATTTATAACCATTGAAGCATCCCCATGGTCACGTGATCAGAATTTGGACACTTCGCAGCTGAATCATATTATGATATGTCCTGGGACCAAGTGATTCCCTTACGTGACCTTCTAACAAGCCAGGTCCATTGGGAACCAGATTCACTTAACAACCAAGTTACTAACTTAACCATTGTAGTGATTCGGTTAACAACTATGGCTAGAAAGGGCGTAAAATGGGTAAAATCACTTAACAAATGTTTCAGGTAGCAACCAAAATGTTGAGCTTAATTGTGGTCATAAATTGAGGACTACTGTAATAAGTGCTCTTTAAAAGTTGTAAAAATCATTCTTTAAAAAAATCATAGAGTCACATGCTCTAATTAGTGAATTTAATTGAAGAAGTGTTCATCTACAACCAGATTTCCCAAACTCTGAGCTATATTTCCCTTGGAAATATATTGGTTTCCCTGCTGAATACAAGAAAGATGTAAAGATGTTGCCCTGTGTCAATAAATCCACCTTTCCTTTAAAAAAAACAACCTGTTTTTGTTGCTCACTTGAGTTCATTTTAAGTGTTTGGACTTTTCAAGAAGGTGTGTATGTTCAGATTACACCCGTTGGGGAAAGGTTTAGGAACCTCTGGCCTACAGGATCTCATTGAATGGACTGTTGCACACAAACTGAACAGACAGAAATACCGATCTTTGAAAAACGTAGCTACTCTCACCATTGATCATTGCCTACCCAACAGGGAACTTCAGAGGAAATGTATATGCGTGAGGAAAAGATAACAGCGGGGCCTTGGGTGCTGACCGTAATCTGTTCTAGGACTTCGGTCGACACCCAATTTGCTCGTGACCAGAAGCAAAACTGACTGCACATGCGCTCACACACAAAACATGGCTTGGAAGAAAAAATCACCGCTGCTATGTTTGATCAGCACCCGAGGATGCGTTCATGACCTAAATAAAACATTTAGCAGATTTTTCAGTCGGCAACTGAATTGTTCATAGTCTAAGCCAGGGGTCCCCAACCTTTGCAACTTTAAGTCTGAAGGACTTCAGCTCCCAGAATTCTCCAGCCAGCAAAGCTGGTTGGAGAAGTGTGGGAGCTGACGTCCTTCAGACATAAAGTTGCAAAGGTTGGGGACCCCTGGTCTAAGCCATTTGGGATCCAAGGTCCCATTGTATTTTTATTTGTATTGTTGTTTAGATCAGGGGTCCCCAACCTTTTTTGCACCAGGGACCGGTTTCATTTTAAAAAACATTCTGCGGACCGGCTGGCGTAGAGGAGGGGGGAACAGGTGGCACATGCGGGGGGAGGGGGAACAGGCGGCGCATGCGCATGCAGGGGGGAGTCGGCTCACTCGGCCCTCTAGGGCCTCCAATGGTGCGAACGGCCGTGCTTGCGCTCTCCCGCATCCAGTGCGTGCTCTGCCGAGGGGGCTGCCCCCTCCTCCCTCCTCCTCCTTCTCCGGCCCTGCGGCCCGGTTCCTATCAAGCCACGGACCGGCACCGGGCCACGGACCAGAGGTTGGGGACCCCTGGTTTAGATAAACCAGGGGTGTCAAACTCACGTTGTCACGGCAGTGTCACATGACACATCGGGACTTTTTTCCCCTTCGCTAAGATGGTGGTGGTGGTGGCCAGCACATGACACATCCAACCTGTGGGTCAGGAGTTTGACAGCTCTGAGATAAACCATCCAAGGGTATCGTAATTGTAAATGTAATTGTAAGGAGACAGCTATATGTGGTCATTCTATATTTCAATGAAAAATGCTTTAGCTCAAACCTAATGCTATAAAGTTCAAGATTCATGGGTCTCAATTTAAAGCAAATTGCTAAGAGGCCCCAAGTGAGCCTGACCAACTTCTGTTATGCAAGGAGGGTAAAAAGGGGTTTTTACTTTGCTGGAATGAAACTGTCTAACCAGATCTCCCTCAGGTTTCTCTGATCCTTCCAAGCTTAACTTAATTTCAGGAATCACTACAAGTGGGAGGCAAATGAATTTCTCATCTAACGCAATGTCTTTGGGGGTTGCCTTTTCTTGATGAGTAATTAAGACTTGTTAGTTTTATAACAGACCCATTTCTGGTGAAGATTAACATTGCTACAATTGGACCTCTTATGCCTAAGACCTCTCAGAGAATCAGACATTCTTGAACCATTCTCTGCATTTGAAATTCCTAGGCATTCTTTAAAGTAAAACAATAAAATAAAATAAAAAGATCATATATGAAAACAAAATAGGAGTGAAACTTAATTTAAATATTGTTAAAATTAGCTAATCTAATCTTTAATCACTTTAAATGGATGCTCAGTGGTTCAGTGGTTAAGATGCTAAACTTGTCGATCAGAAAGGTTGGCAGTTCAGCGGTTCGTATCCCTAGTGCCACATAACGGAGTGAGCTCCCATTACTTGTCCCAGCTTCTGCCAACTAGCAGTTCTAAAGCAAGTAAAAATGCAAGTAGAAAAATAGGAACCACCTTTGGTGGAAAGGTAACAACATTCCATGCACCTTCAGCATTTAGTCATGCTGGCCACATGACTACAGAGACGTCTTCGGACAGAGATGTCTTCGGACAAAAATAGGAACCACCTTTGGTGGGAAGGGAACAGAGTTTCATGCACCTTTGGCATTTAGTCATTCTGGCCACAGAGACGTCTTCGGACAGAGCTGGTTCTTTGGCTTTGAAACTAAGATGAGCACCGCCCCCTAGTGTCAGGAATGACTAGCACGTATGTGCAAGGAGAACCTTTACCTTTAATCTGTCAGCAGGTGTGAAATTCAATTTTTTTACTACCGGTTCTGTGGACGTGGCTTGGTGGGCCTGGCAGGGGAAGGATACTGCAAAATCTCCATTCCCACCCTCTCTCTGGGGCTACCCAGAGGTGGCATTTGCAGGTTCTCCAAGCTACTCAAAATTTCCTCTACCGGTTCTCCCGAACCTGTCAGAACCATCTGAATTTCACCCCTGTCTGTCACTTATGGAATTCTCAAAAGGTCATGTGATCACCTTTTGCGATTTTCTGACAAGCAAAGTCAATGGGAAAGCCAGATTCATTTTAACAACTATGTTTCTAAATTAACAACTATGGTGATTCACTTAACAGCTCTGGCAAGAAAGGATGTAAAAAGGGGCAACATTTACTTAACAAATGTCTCACTTAGCAACAGAAATATTTTAGTTGTGGCAGTAAGTCAAGGACTACCTGTAAGTGCAAGCCCTTTAAAGTAGTCTGGACAAGAAACGGATGCCATGAAGGTTATCACTACCTTTGAGGTACTTCTTTTTTAAGAGGCAACTGGTCTGTTTTTCTTTCAAGATGTTTCACTTCTCATCCAATGGGTTTGTTCTCCTGTGTTATCCTTTTGGGACAAGCATGACTTGGGTAACTGAGAATCTCCATAGATATTTACCTTTGAGGTGGTAGGGATAGTGCTTTCTGAGATGCTTCCCACACCTCAATCTATCTAGTTGATATATTACTGCATGTTAATTAGTTGTAATACAGGAAAGGAAGTTACAGATGGAAATTTCCAGGGGGGAAAAAATCATTCTTTATTCAGAAACTTGGGCAGGCATCCAGATTTGAGTAATACTTAAATCTATTCAACTATAATTTCTTGATTCAAAAACAATAATTAAATTTTTGTTATTTTTACCCTAAAAATATCCCATGTTCTCTACTTCAATAAATAAAAAGTGTCTTACAATATAAAACATACGACAGACCCATAAAATGATATTTCTGCATAAAATTATTCTAAAATGAAATACAAAACATCAGCAATGGATAAAAATAACTGTCAAAAAAATTAAGACAAAAGAAGGATTGAGGTATGTAAATAAGTTAAGAAGGATATATTAAATAGTAGATGTCTACCATTGTTTTTACTCGAAGTATCATATACGGCTATGATGTTTGTGTAGGAATATGCGTGTGTGTGTGTGTGTGTGCAGATCAGGGGTGGGTTTCTGCAGGTTCGCACCTACTCGCGAGAACCGGTTGGTGAAATTTAGAGAACCGGTGAGAGGGGGTTCCACCAGCGTACCTGTAAGTAAATCTGGCCTGCCGCTGCCAGTGACCCAACGGGAAGGAAAGGAAAGGAAGGAAGAAAGGAAGGAAGAAAGGAAGGAAGGAAGAAAGGAAGAAAGAAAGAAAGAAAGAAAGAAAGAAAGAAAGAAAGAAAGAAAGAAAGAAAGAAAGAAAGAAAGAAAGAAAGAATTTATCATCACAATTGAGTCCAAAATTTTGGTTGCTAAGCAAGAGCGTTGTTAAATGAGTTTCACCACATTTTAAAAGGTATCCACTCCTACCCTGTCACATGACTTCCAAGCCACGCCCACAAAATAGGCCACACCTACAGAGTAGGTTCTAAAAAATTTGAAACCCACCCCTGGTGCAGATATATTAGTGCTTCCATATGAAACAAAAATGTAATACATAAAACTATAGCTGTATAGTACATAAACATTAACTAAAATCCTCTATTTGCAACTAGCTAAGTCTAGCTAATGCTTAGCTTTTGATGTTGTCCCATTAAGGTTTTGAGGTAGGAGTGGGAATGGAATAAATCCTAGTATCTTTTGCATGGTATTTCCTTGATCTCCAGGGTTAACATTAATATAATAAAGAAACATACGGTCTTCATCTCTCACTTATACATTTATGAAAACTAAGTTCTAGGATCAGAATTAGAAGGGAAAAGTTGGAATGTAGCCATTCTCCCCATCCCCCAAAGCCTCCATCCCACCCTTCTTCTTCCTTCTTCTTTTTTCTGACTGCTGGCTCCTAATATGTCATTACCCTTTCCTCCTAAAAGTAGTTGGGTAGAGGAGTTCAATTTTATCTCTTTATTTATATCACAGACATCAGAAAGGATAGTTAATGCTCATATACAGTATTTTTTGGAGAATAATATGCACTTTTTCCCTCCTAAAAATGGCTGAAAATTTGGGTGCAACTTATATTCCGAATATAGCTTTTTCAAAGCTTTTTTTCAGCCCTAATGTGGCACTAATGAATGAAGTGATCTTCCATGCTTGCCTGCTTTCCTCATTGCTTCTTGTTGAGTCCCCAAGCCTATGTCCCAGACAGCTCGTCTGGTAACCTATGAGTCACCGCATTCCGGAGCTGAGCCAGCAGCTGCAGTGATTAACAGAGACAAGCTGTCTGGAATCTGTCTGGAAAGGAGTTACAATGTTGCAAGTGCATTGCTAGGAGTTTCCTGCCTGGTAACTCTATATAAGAGGTTGCCAGAGAAGAAACCTTGCCAGTTGAATCTTGTGTGTGTTGTAAATAGTGTGAATAAACGTTCCTGTTGTTTTGACCATGCCTGAGTCGGAATCCTTTGTCTGATCTAACACTGGCGACGAAGGTGGGATTCAGGCCGTGGCCTTAGAACGCAACGGGTAACGAATACTTCAACAACAGAGCGCAGCGCGACGCACAGCCTCACCATGGCTACGGCGACAATGCCTCCGTTTGCACCGTTCGACCCGATGAAGGAACAATGGGCTTCCTTCTTAGCCCGGTTCGAGTGCTTCTTGATAGCCAGCGACTACGGCGAACTCGCGCCTGCCAGGAAGCTGAGCCTATTCCTCCAGTGCGGCGGCCCTGAATTGTTTGCTACCGCCCGAACCATAGCAGCACCCGCAGCGGTGCACGAAGTGCCGTGGGACGATCTCCTGGGCCGCCTGAGAGCACACTACGCGCCGGCACCTTCCCGCATAGCGCATCGCTATGCATTCAGGCAATGTGTGCAACAGCCGCAACAGTCGGTAGCCGAGTTCCTGCAGAAATTGAGAGCGACCGCAATCCCCTGCGAGTTCCCTGCTGGCTTCCTGGAGGAATCCCTACTGGAGCAGTTTGTATGCGGCATAAGAGACATCCGCCTAAAGCGCCGCTTGCTTTCAAAAACTGTCCTGACTCTCGAGCAAGCGGTGGAAGAAGCACGCGCGACAGAATTGTCGGAGATCTCCACATCCGACATGGGCCGCGCGCGCCCTCCTCTTTTCCCCACTCCGCGAGCGTGTCTGGTAGATGAAATAGCGCCGCTGGATGAGCTGGAGGAGGAAGACCGTGGGGACTGCATGGGGGTGACCGGGCGCGTGCTGAATCGCGCATTCACACCGCAGCAGAAGTCCAGAGACCAGAGTGCCCATTCAAGGCATCGGTGTGCCGCAGATGTGGCAGGAAAGGACACCTAGCAGCTGTGTGCCGTGCTGCCACTCCAGCGACAACGCCAGCTGCCGCCTCCAGAACCGTTCCACCAGGACAACGAGGGTCGCAGAAGTGTTCAGGACGCTACCAGCCACAGCCGACCGACTGCTTCGCGCTGGCGGAGATGCCCCCAGCTCTAAGCTACGACCAGGCAGAGAGTAGGAGACTGTCAACAGTGGTTTGCTTAGAGGGGGTGGGGGTAAAAATGGAAATAGATTCAGGGTCCTCTAGATCACTCATGTCCTGGGCGCATTTAGTTAAGCTTTGCCCCAAGCTCAGGAAGCGGGATCTCGGCCCCACAGCGACGATCCTGAAAGATTACCAGGGCTCACAAATTCCCATTCTAGGTCTGCACAGAGTGAGAGTAGACTACGGCCCCTTCCACGGATCCCTTCCCATCCTGGTAGTGGCCAAACCCCTAGCTGCCTTGATCGGATTGGACTGGTTTCCAGCCTTGGGACTGTCAGTCCAAGGAGTACACAGCGTGCCAGCCAGTTCTCCGGTAGACGAAGTAATCAGAGAGTTCAACGACGTCTTTGATGGCAGCTTAGGAACGTACAAAGGCACTCCAGTTTCCCTAAATTTGGACCCCCAGGTTGCTCCAGTCCGCTTGAAGGCCCGCAGGCTGCCGTTCGCACTGAAGCCCAAGGTTGAAGCGGAATTGGATCGATTGGTGGCGCAGGGCGTGCTCGAACCCGTCGATCAGGCGAAATGGGAGACCCCAATTGTGGTCCCCATTAAGCCCGACGGGTCCGTGAGGATCTGCGCCGACTATAAGTCGACGATCAACCTCGGGCTTCAGGCGAACCCATACCCGGTTCCGGTGGTGCAAGACCTACTCCACTCATTGGGACGAGGTCGAGTGTTCGCGAAACTGGATATGGCGCAGGCCTACCAACAGCTCCCGGTGGATGACGAGGCTGCGGAAGCGCAGACCATCGTGACCCACCGTGGGGCTTTCCGCTGTCGCCGTCTCCAATTCGGCGTGTCCGTAGCCCCGGGGATCTTCCAGAGCCTCATGGAGCGACTGCTCCATGGACTCCCTGGCATTGTACCGTATTTTGACGACGTCCTGATTGCTGCTTCCAGCATATCAGAACTCGCCAAAACGTTACGGAAGGTCCTCAGAGTTTTCAGGGGCGCGGGTTTAAAGTTGAAACGCAGCAAATGTACGTTTGCTGCGCCTAGGGTGGAATTCCTGGGTTTCATGATTGACGCCCAAGGAATTCACCCAACCCCCTCCAAGGTCGAGGCCATCCAAAAGGCCCCCACTCCTGCCTCCAAAACGGAGCTGCAGGCATTCCTCGGCCTTTTGAATTTCTACGCGCCGTTTATTCCCCATAAGGCATCGCTAGCCGAGCCGCTGCATCGGTTGCTCGACCGATCCGCGGCCTGGCACTGGGGCAGCCGCGAAGCACACGCGTTCGCGGCTGTCAAAGCCATGCTCACGTCAGATGCGGTACTAGTCCAGTACCATGACAGGCTTCCTCTGACGCTTGCGTGCGATGCCTCCCCTTTTGGCCTGGGGGCTGTCCTTAGCCACGTCTTTCCAGACGGCTCGGAAGCCCCCATTGCTTTTTACTCCCGGACAATGTCTCAAACGGAGAGAAACTACAGCCAAATCGACAAGGAGGCTTTGGCTGTAGTGTCCGGGATTAAGAAGTTCCACAATTACCTCTATGGGCGGACCTTTTCTGTTGTCACGGACCATAAGCCGCTCCTTGGGCTATTGGCCGGTGACCGTCCGACACCCCCCATCCTGTCGCCCAGGATGACCCGCTGGACGGAATTCCTGGCAGCGTATGACTATACGCTGCTATACCGTCCTGGCAAGCAGATAGGGCATGCTGATGCCCTAAGCCGCTGCCCTCTCCCGGGGCCGGATCCGGCCCCTGTGCCTGCTCTCTCTGTCCTGATGGTCGCGGAGTCGGACTTGCCCCTGTCCTCTTCCGCCGTTGCCGCTCACACCCGCGCAGACCCCGTCCTCGCCCAGGTCTGCCGATGGGTGCTGAGGGGCTGGCCTTCGGGCAGTGTGGCTGAAAACTTTCGGCCTTACAAGTCACGCCAGCTGGAGCTCTCGCTCCATTGCGGGTGCTTGTGTTGGGGAGATCGGGTCATCGTTCCTTCCCCTCTCCGGCACATGGTTCTTCAGTCGCTCCATGCCAACCACCCAGGCATCGTCCGTATGAAGGCATTGGCCCGGAGCTATGTCTGGTGGCCCGGCATGGACGCTGAAGTGGCGGAATGGGTGGCCGCCTGCTCCTCCTGCCAATCGTCCCGGCCGGCCCCGCCGGTCTCCCCGCCGAGGGAGTGGGACGCCCCCAGGTGCCCATGGTCCAGGCTCCACTTGGATTTCGCGGGTCCCTTCCATGGCCAGAATTTCCTCGTGGTGGTGGATGCGTTCTCACGCTGGGTGGAGGTGATTCTCATGGCTTCCACCACAGCGGAGAGCACGGTGCGTGCCTTGCGCCATCTGTTCGCGACCCACGGGTTGCCGGACGTCGTTGTGTCCGACAACGGACCCCAATTTCAATCCTCCACCTTCTTGGACTTTCTGGCCACCCAAGGGATCCGCCACGCGCCGGTCGCCCCTTATCACCCGGCGTCTAATGGACGCGCGGAACAAGCCGTGCGCTCAGCCAAGGAAGCCTTGGCCCGTTTGGATAAAGGGGACTGGCAGGCAAGGGTGGCCGCGTACCTTTTGGGACAGCATGTCACACCTTGCCCAGCCACAGGGAAAAGCCCCGCGGAGCTCTTGATGGGCCGACGCTTGCGGACCACTCTGGACAGACTGCACCCCGATTACGACGGGTTGCAGAGGGGCAACCTGCAGATTCCCACTCCTCGTTTATTTGAAATTGGGGACCTGGTTTGGGCAAGGAACTTTTCAGGGGAGCCGCGATGGATTGCCGCAACCATTTTGGACGTAACCGGACCCTGTTCTTACAGAGTCGGCCTTCAGGATGGATCCGAGTGGCGGCGCCACCTGGATCAACTGAGGCGCCGCCTGCCCGAAACAGCAGTCACCACGCCAGGCCGTTCCTGCCCGTTGGCCCCCGTTGGGCCATTGTTCTCTGCTCAAGCCGAGCAGTTGTTTGGAACCCCGGAGTCCCTAGCCGGTCCAGACCTCGTATCGGCGGGAACAGCACGGGGAGACCGCCAGGACCTCACAGCCCAATCTGACTCTCAGCTGGGGGCCTCGCCCATCGGGGAACCACCCTACCAGAATAATACTCGCCAGCAAATGCCAACTACCTCAAGCCTGGTCGCCACGCCCCCTCACCCGGACTTGTTAGGGTCGCCATTGCCGCCTACGGCGACTCCACCTCCGAGGGCAGGCCGCGATGACGTAGGCGAAGGCTCCGTGTCCCACAGGGAGGAGCCTCCTCAAGAACTAAGGCGGTCAGGGCGGACCCGACACCGCCCCGCCTATCTGAACGACAACGCGTGCGCATGTACTGTGTTGGACAGAGAACCTAGACACATGCGCACTGACTATGGGGGAAGGAGTGTTGAGTCCCCAAGCCTATGTCCCAGACAGCTCGTCTGGTAACCTATGAGTCACCGCATTCCGGAGCTGAGCCAGCAGCTGCAGTGATTAACAGAGACAAGCTGTCTGGAATCTGTCTGGAAAGGAGTTACAATGTTGCAAGTGCATTGCTATGAGTTTCCTGCCTGGTAACTCTATATAAGAGGTTGCCAGAGAAGAAACCTTGCCAGTTGAATCTTGTGTGTGTTGTAAATAGTGTGAATAAACGTTCCTGTTGTTTTGACCATGCCTGAGTCGGAATCCTTTGTCTGATCTAACACTTCTCTCTCCAATGATCAGCTGTGCTTTAGAAGCTGTTTTTCAGCCCTAATGAAGCACTAGCGAATGAAGCGATCTTCTGTGCTTTGCCTGCTTTTCTCATTGCTGCTCCCTCCGATGATCAGCTGTGCTTTAGAAGCTGTTTTTCTGCCCTAATGTGATGCTAGCAAGTGAAGTGATCTTCCGGGCTTCCCCTGTTTTTCTCATTGCTTCTCTTTCTGACAATGAGCTGTATTTTAGAAGCTGTTTTATCCTCAACTGAGGAATAAAAAGTGCACACACAGCATGCTCAAAACCAACCAATTTATGTGCTGAAGCTGACCAGACTAAGGATACTAGCCAGATTTAATACCTGGTAGGCAGATTTTTTTCCCCTATTTTCTTCCCCAAAAACTAAGGTGCGTCTTATACTCTGAAAAATAGTTAGTAGCTTGCATGATAGGATGGAGCTGCTTATAGATCACGGGAATTAATTTATTCAAACACATCCAGATCTATGTGGGACTAATTAATTTATTGGATACCTCAATTTATTTCTGAAGTGAAAATGGCATATTTATCTGTATCTGAAACCCAATTCAATTAAAAAGAAATTGAAGCCTTTTGAAATGAACTCCAATTTTTTTATTGTCTTGCATTTTAATTATCTCTTATTGCATTGGGGTGGCAAAATTTCTCTGTGGTACCACTATGGCTTTGAGCTTAATGATGATGTGTCTTAAACACTGCATCCAGCGACAATAAACCTTTAGCCCATTTGCTCCATAAAGAATGCTCAGTCCCATTCCCTTCTGTGAGAGCTTTCTATCTCTATTATTACACAGCTCCATTTCCTTCCTTCCTTCCACCTCCTTAACTCCTATATATTTAAAGCCCTGTAATAGAAAACTTATCTGTGCATCCAATAAAATTATCTAGTATTAAAGTCCACAGGTTACATCTAGATAAAAGTAAGTCTAGCATGATTCCAATTCAACTTGTTTCCAGATATTTACATTCTTCAGGCAACCAATGAGTTGTTTTAAAATCATTGACTATAAACACCAAAGCAAGTATAAATGGAACTACTGTAGTGCAGTGACCTCAAATCCCAATCTTCACAATCAATTTAGAACAGAGGTCTCGTTCTCGCGGCCCGTAAGTCAATTGTGGCCCGCGGGATGGTATCTTGTGGCCCCCACCGTGATATGAAAGTATAATATTATACTTTCATATCACGGTATATTATTCATATCAAGTATATTATTATACTTATGCGGCCCAGCCTCACCCAGACTCTGCCTCCAGCGGCCCCCAGGTAAATTGAGTTTGAGACCCCTGATTTAGAAGAATACCATAACTGATGGAATTAAAAGCAGTGAGAAAACTGAGCAGTGCGGGGCCTAGAGATGAGAGCTGTGGCCTAGAGGTGAAAGACATTCGCCTCCCACGTGGAAGGTTGAGAATTCAATCCTAGACAGGGACAGATGTTCATCTATCAGGCTACAAAGAAAAAAAATGTCTGTTGCAAATTCCATGTAGAAGTCAGGAAGGGTGTCTGCCCAGTAAACACTCAGCTTCCTTCAATCGCCCCAACTCCACTTCTAAGCAAAGGATTACAGAGTTGTAGTAAGAAAAAAAAGGGAGGGAGTGAAAAAACTAAAATGCTATATTCTTGACATCAGATTCTGATGAAATCCTCTCCGGAATAACCAGTAGGTTTCTGTCTCATGAGCAGTTATGAATCCTGACTGGAAAAAAACATATAGCTTGCCTGGTGATTTTTAAGATGTTCAAAGGTGATTTCATTTTGTTGAGTTCTCAAATTCAGCTAAGGGGTTTTTTGGGGGGGAGGGGTTGATACTGTTGTTTTTTTATCATTTGGATTTATTCATTCACACACATACTGTGTTGAAAGTGGGACGCGGTGGCTCAGTAGCTAAGACACTGAGCTTGTCAATCAGAATGGTTGGCAGTTCAGCGGTTCAAATTCCTAGCGCCACGTAATGGAGTGAGCTCCCGTTACTTTGTCCCAGCTTCTGCCAACCTAGCAGTTTGAAAGCACGTAAAAATGCAAGTAGAAAAATAGGAACCACCTTTGGTGGGAAGGGAACAGAGTTCCATGCACCTTTGGCGTTTACTCATTCTGGCCACATGACCACGGAGACGTCTTCAGACAGCGCTGGCTCTTTGGCTTTGAAACAGAGATGAGCACCGTCCCCTAGAGTCGGGTGGGACGACTAGTACATATGTGCGAAGGGAACCTTTACTATATTGAAACCCATATAGAATTTTTTGAGTTGAATGCATTACAAAAACTGGAAAATAAATAAGTAATAGAGCCTCTTTAAGGTGCTTGCTTTACAGTTGCAGCACTACCATTACACAATAGGGTTTTTTTTGTAACCTGGATGGCTCAAAAAACAGAGGTGGTCCACCATTTATTTCAAGATACAGCCGAGATTATTACCCTTTCACAATAAAGCATTGAAAAGTCTTTCTAATCCAAGTTTATTTTTGGCTATTTTAAAACTAAATATTCTACTAATATCATTTGTTTGCTAAGTATGATCTGGAAGCCACAATTAAGACAATTATTTTTTAGCTACTTTCATTTAATTAAAAGGCTCACAGTTATTGCTTCTGCTCTTCTTAGCTTCTTCTTCAAAGTGCCTGGATATTATTAATCATACACAGTCCTTTAAATAATACATCTTAATCATATCTTAATGTCATTTCCTGTTTCCAGAGTAACTTAGAACATGTGCTTATGGTTTTCATTAAATACTATCAAAACAAACAAATAAAATAAAATGGCAGGTTTCAGCATCAGAGAAAGAAATGGAGGGACATGATGTTCTGACCCAGGCTTCACAAAATTATGAAGCATTCTCCTTGTCCCAACAAAACTCCTTTTTATTAAACTAATGTGAATTCCTCTCATTTCCATCCAGCAAAGTCCCAGCAAACAGTCTTTCAAGGGTGAATTTATAACCACAGAGAACTGCCAGGCCAATATCTTCCAAATGCAATGAATGCTGTGCAAGAAAATACTTGGCAAGTAGTCTCTGAGACGCACGAACAAATCTTCACACTAATTAATCAAGCTAATTGTCTCCTGCAAACTCCACTCCCCTTTTGCTCCTCTTTATTCTCTATGGGTGGGACCATTCACTATCCACCTATGCCTTTACTCCCTAGTCGACCCTTGTTCCTTAACTGTTCCCTTCTCCTGGAAGCTCTGTGAATGCACATATCAGGAACAAGCTCCAGCTGTTCTTCTGTCCCACTGATCTCTGACTCCGAAGGCAGCTGGTAACTGTCAGATGGCCCTGATCCCATATCTGCCTCTGACGCAGAGAACTGAAATGGTATAAGGTTCCTGCCCACGCAGGGGGTTGGACTAGAAGACCTACAAGGTCCCTTCCAACTCTGCTATTGTATAAATAGCTTAAGAGAAACTCATTAGAACCTTTCCCAGACTCCAGGACTGGCCCATGTTCCTCCCCAACCTCCTCACTGTCTCAGTCTGTCATCAGTTCCACTGGCTGCTGGCAGGTCACAACACATGATAAGAAAACAAAACTTCTTGGAATGGAATGCAACCCTGAAAGAAATATGGAGAAATGATGTAATTAGAGTGTTGGAATAAGACTGATGAGGTCTGTGTTCCAGTTCTAACATATTTATGAAGCTTAGATCATTTTTTACACTTAATTTGTTCCCACCTACTTGACTTTCTACATCTCTTTCAGGCTTTGAAGAGGATGATTCTTGTCTTATTTCAGTCTTTCCTCAAGTCCATGTATTCCCAACTCCTTTTGTATGTCTTCACAAGACTTAATTTCTAAAAGGGTAAAGATAAAGGTTCCCCTCGCACATATGTGCTAGTTGTTCCCAACTCTGGGGGTAGTGCTCATCTCCATTTCAAAACCAAAGAGCTAGCGCTGTCCCAAGACGTTTCCATGGTCATGTGGCTGGCATGACTAAACGCTGAAGACACACGGAACGCTGTTAGTTTCTAGTCACCTAATAATTTTGCTAATCTTCTCTGAAGCTATTCTGGTTGCCCTGAACCTTTTTAAATTACTGTGACCAAAATTAAGCACAAAAAGCGAGGAATTGTTTGACCAACATAGAATAAAGTGGAAGCGTTATTACCTGCAGTTCAAAAATGATACTTCTATTGATGCAGCCTAAGTGCAAATCTAGCTTTTTAAAGCCACATCACACTGCTGCCTCAGTCTTTAATGAACTATTATTGTAAAACTATTTTTTTGCAAGGTCTACTGGAATAGTGCCTGGTACTGCTAACTGCCATTGAATTTTTTAAATACGTCTCTGTGATTACATTTTGAATACTGTTGCAGAGTGTAACATCTTGTACACTCAACAACAGTTGTACATGTGTAACATGGCTTGAGACCAGGTTATCTGAGGGAGCGTCTCTTGCTGGTCACATCTACCTGACCCACTGGAGCAGAGAGGCAAGGAATATTGTGGGTCCAATCCCCTAGGGAAATATACGTGGTGGGACCCAGAAGAAGGGCCTTCTCCATGGTGGCTCCCTCTCTCTTTCATCATTCCCCCAGAAATTAGAATGGCCCCCACTCTAACATACTTCCAGAAGATGCTGAAGACCTGGTTCTACCAGCAGGCCGGGGGAACATGGAAAGGGATGGAGTCCATTAAATGGCTTATATGATGTGTTGTTGCAGGGGCAAAAGAGCATGGAAACATTGGTGTGTTTTATACACCAAACCCAGCCATTTTTGGTCTCCAAAAAACCCCGCCCCTGCATCCCATTTCGGGCCACTTTTCACAAAAACCAGAGGTGTTTTTGCCTTCCCCCCGGCACCCAGCAGTACTCTACAGGCTTCAGCAGGGCTGAGCAAAGGCAAAAATGTCTGTGTTTCCAAAAAATGGTCCATTTTCTGCCAGCTTTTTGCAAAAACGGGGGCATTTTTGCCTTCCCCCAGCCCTGCTGAAGCTTGCAGAGTGCTCCTGGGGGCCATGGAGACCAAAAACTTTTTTTCTTGATTACTTCTTCAAAATCTTGGTGTGTCTTATACACCGGTGCGTCTTATAGTCCAAAAAATATGGTATACACACACACACCCTTCAACACACACCTCACATTTCTTCACAGATAATTTCATCATCTTTGCTTTGGAAAACTAGTCACTCAGCTCAGAAGTTTGAACCAATGTCTGCAGAGTAGCCCCTCCCAGGCTGCACAGGAACAGGGATCCGTTCCAATCAAGTCCATAAGAAATCAGGGGACAATTTTTATGAGTGAAAATGAGATCTTTGTTCATGTGCCATAATGTCTGGTGTGTTCTGCAAGGAAGCCAGATTGATCTCCAGCCCACAATTGCATTTCTTTTTCTTCCCCACTTCAAACTGTTTAAAAATCTATCTGGCAACATTGCTAATCTTTCAGGAAGATTCTTTACCCCCACAGCTGGATAATTCCTATCCAGTTTTGCCATCCTGCTGGGTCTGATGATCCAAAAATGTGTGTTTAACTCTGGAGATCAGAATCAAGGCTGTTCCATCTGCAGTCGCAATAATGGACCAGATTGAGTAACTCGCTTTGTATAAGCACATACTGACCAGAGGTGATATTCAGAACAGGTTCTGACCAGTTCTGGAGAACAGGGGCAGAAATTTTGAGTAGTTCAGAGAACCAGTAAATACCATCCCTGACTGGTCCTACCCCCATCTATTCTCTGCCTCCCGAGTCCCAGCTGATCGGGAGGGAATGGAGATTTTACAGTATCCTTCCCCTGGAGTGGGGAGGGAATGGAGATTTTACAGTAACCTTCCCCTGCCATGCCCACCAAGCCATGCCCACAGAACTGGTAGTAAAAAAAATTGAATCCTACCGACTGACTTCTGATCATTATAATTGGAAGGATTTGTGTCACCAAAAGAGCAATGGCTCTAGTTTTGTCTTCCCTCCCTGATATAGACAGAATAATATTCCAATTACATAGTTTGGAAAGTAGCTATTTATAACGCAACACATAAACCAGGCTCACCTTTTGCATTCAGGAGAAGGCAGGGATTCCCACGGATTTTAGGATGAAAGGAACTGAATGTTGAAACTAGGATCAAATGAATGAGGACATGCCCTTATCTAGGATTCAGATCCTGGTGGAAAATGATCTTTTGCCAAACAATTTTTTTAAAAAGCCAGAAAGATTAGTTATACCAGTATCCATGGAACACACATTGGCCTTGACCTTATCTAGCATGGAAATGCTTCAGAAGAAACACCAGGGAAGTTTTATTTAAGCTTGGCACAAGTAGTAAAGATAATTGGGGCGACTGCTAAATATCGCAAATGCAGCTGCCGCTCAAAGATGCAGTTTAAGGGTCTCATACAAAGCTGTTAAATCCCAGGGATGCTTTTTGGGAACTGGCATCATTTCACCTGGATCTGAGAACAGAGCATTTTTGGAAGCAGTTAGATTCTGCTGTCATAGAGCTCAACCCGAAAGATTAAAATCAACAGTGAGATGCCATCAATAAATCACTTTCAATTACCATCCTTTGGAAGAATAGGTTAGCAAACAGATAGTCAGAATGTACCATGACTGAGTGGAAAATGTGATGACATGGAAGGTTATTTCATAGATGTGAAACTGCAGCCTCTCTCAAGAAAAACTCTGTGTTAAATTCCACAGAACAATACTCATTAATGATAATATCCCACTGATTTGTGCTAGAATAAACAAACGCAATAGAGTACAGTGACTACTACAAACAAATATTTCTCTATGCTTCATATGAGATTATTGCATTTTTTTCCTTCTTCTTCTCATCCACAGGAAGACATGTCTGAGTTTACGAAAGTACAACCGTCTTCCACCATTATATTCCTATGATCTGCGAATTATCCTGTTGATGCTTTTGTTACAAATAGCTTTTGTCACACTTTCAAGGCATTAAATGCTAGAAGAAATTACAATACTGCTAAACAGTAAAATTTGTTGCTGAGCTTGCCCATCAGAAAGGCCAGCAGTTTGGCGGTTTGAATCCTTAGTGCTGCATAACGGAGTGAGCTCCTGCTACTTGTCCCAGCTTTTGCCAACTTAGCAGTTCAAAAGCATGTAAAAATGCAAGTAGAAAAATAGGAACCACCTTTGGTGGGAAGGCAACAGTGTTCCATGCATCTTCGGCATTTAGTCATGCCGGCCACATGACCACAGAGACGTCTTTAGACAACACTGGCTCTTTGGCTTTGAAACGGAGATGAGCACTGCCCCTCTAGAGTTGGGAATGACTAGCACAGATGTGTGAGGGGAACCTTTACCTTAGCATATACCACTGATTCTCAACTTAAGTATTTCCACTTAGTGATGAGTGATTCTTCCCTCTTGTAAAATCAGGATCTTCCAGCCTCATATTTTCAACATGTGAACTTTGCTTTTGACTTGTGGATCTTACTCATTGCTGCTTTTCTGTTTCCCTTTTCTAATATGATGCTCATGTTCAATCACATTCAACTTTTTTGCTATCAGTGGATTTACACAAATTATTTTATTCTACTGCTTCCGTGGATATAATGTGGCTTGGTGGAAATAAATGAATACATTTTAAAATGAATAAATAATTTAAGTAAGCAAACAAACCTCCTGACTCCAGATTATTTAGGTCAGACGTCACAAAATCCTGCAAAGTAAAACAAATGTTTTAAAACCAAACTAAATAAAATTAAAAGTAAATATGTTATTTTCGTGGCTAAAATGCTGCATCTAATCTACATTCTCTCCTGCAAATCTCCATGATTGGTCATCTTCTGAGATTTTCAGTAGTTCTCTTTCAGAATGTCATCTTAATCTGAAATAATCGGCAACTGTGGATTGGGATTTCAGAATTCAACTTTGCTACTTTTTCTACCGAAAAACCAAGTGGAATTGATTTACTTGCTTAAGCAAGATGCAGTACTAGTGTCATGTTAACTACCTGGCTCATGAGTTCAAGACTATTTTCTCAACCTGTTTTGAAAGAGAATCTTGAATGTTTAATGTACTCTATAATTACCAAGATGTGGATGATAGAAATGAAGTCCCATCCCAAAGAAAATGTTTTAGACAGTGGTCTACTTTTCTTGAAGTGATAATATGATACAGAGAATATTTCTCTCAAATTTATGACTAGTCCCCCCGCAAAACAAACAATACCTTTTCTGCACATTGTCTCAGAATTAAGTTTTAGTGATCAGTTCTTGAAAGGGAAGCACTGTGTGGAGGAGTCTAAAAAGCAAAGATTAATTTCAGGACTGTATGATCAAAGTCCCATCACTTTTTATGAGCAACAGTTTGTGGTTGCCCCATCTCCCAATATGCTAAGCTAAGAAAAAGCAATTTGTAGTTCAACATATTACGCAAACTCAGCTTTTCTTATAGCCTGTTGCCTTAACTAAGCAACATAATTACAACTGCAATAGCATTTAAATTTTCTGTTCTATTTTATTAATCATATTTCAGTTTAAAGTATCATATCAACTTAGCCTTGGTGAACAATGGAATGTGCTATCCAATCTAGAAACAGTGTTTAGAATTGCAACATCAAAATACTAATATAATGGAGAAAAGGGTAGCACACAATACAATTACAAAAAAGATAAAATGTTATAAAATAAACTTAACAAATAAAAACAATAATATAAATATAAAGAACAACTAGAGCATCTCTTGAACACCACTAACATTGACAAAATCACCTTTAATCAATTACAAAAGGCAGCTTCACTGGAACAGTTTAATTCAATTCAATTCAATTCAATTCAATTCAATTCAATTCAATTCAATTCAATTCAATTCAATTTATTCAATTTATATCCCGCCCTTCTCCGTGAGGACCCAGGGCGGCGCACAGGAACTTAAAACAATATACAAAATTGTACCAATTATAATTTAAAAACTTATTAAATGACAAAGCCTGCGCTAAAACCAGATTAAATCCCCCATTTAAATTGTAAACTATCACTCCCTCCTCCCTGGAACCCCCTAAAAGCCAAATTAAGAATTTTGTTCAAACACCCCTAGAACTGCGACCCGCCCACCTCTCTTGATACAGAATCCCTCATCAAGGTGGGGCCCTCGTTGACGCGGAGGGCCATACCTGCGAGTGGGGGACTCCCGCAGTAGAAAAGGTCTGCCTTAGAGTACTTCATGGTGAATGTCATAAATATGATATATATAAATATGTATAAATATATATAAAATATAAGGTCAGAGGAGTTGTTAGACAGGGCAATAAAATTCTAGATGTTATTGAATATTAAAATAGATGTTAAAATATGTATAGTACAAATTAAACTCAGGAGACGTCTAGACCGGCTCTAAAAAGTTCATAAGTAGTTCATAAATTCATAAAAATCATGCATGGTTCAAAGATAGTTAATCATGGTTCATAAATAGTTAGTTTGTCATCGAAGGTGGGAGAGTTAGTTCATATAGATGTATCAGACTGGGGGTAGAGGGTGGCTTTGGCCTTCCAGTTGTAAATTAGTCCCGGCCTGTAGTCCTCAAGGACTCCTCCAGTCCCACAATACCAGGAGTCTTAAGGGTCTCAGCTGAAGAGTTCTAATAGCTGAGGCCAGTTTTCCTCGGCCTGGAGCCTCCACTGCCCACCTTTGTCCCCGGTGGCATCTCCTTCGGCCCCAACGCCTCCAACGCTCCTGGTATCTTTCGGCCTGCCAGGCCCAGATCTCCTTAGGCCCGGCCCGGCCCAGCCAGGCCTTGCGGCCTCGATGTTACCCTGCCGGCCCATGCCAGTCCAGTTGGTCCCCAGCTAGCCAGGTCCGGCTCTGTCTGGCCTCCCCAGGTCTTTACAGTCGCTGGCCTCCGATGTCCACTCCAGCGCTGGTCACTTCTCCACCCACTGGCCGTCCCGGCTCCGCTCGTCAGCTCCTACCGGCACCGCTCTTCTCCTCCTCTCCTCCACGCCGCGCGGCTCCACTCCGTTCTGTTCCTCCATTCCTCTCCTTCTCTCCTTCTCTCTTCCGCGCCATGCGCCGCTCCACTCAAGCCTCGGAGCAGCGCGGCGTTTTGGAGCCTCCCCGGCGTTTTGGAGCCTCCGGCCAGCTTCCCTCCGATGGCCCATGCAGAGCCGCCGGATCACCCTGGAAGCTCGTCCTGGCCTCAAAAGGCAGCCAGGGTGAGCGTCTCACTGGGCCTGGCCCTGAAAGTTGGCAAACGGGCCAGGCGACATGCCCTAGCTGCCCACAACTCCCGCGGCCCTCATAGCGCTCGGTGGCAGACCGCCATCTTCGCGCATGCGCAGTTCACTTCTTGTCACATTCCTTTAACACCATAAACTATCCACATCTGCCTATACCAAGTTCTTGGGGTATGGACCCAATAGGCAGATAAAAATGCCAAATCCAGTCAGAACATCTGGCCAACTGTACAATAAACCATTATTATTATTCTGTGGTTAATTGTTGGTGAGATTCACAGCCTTTGGGGCTGGTTGGTAGCTCACAGCTTGAGTCCTAACCAAGGAACTGTTAAGGTAACGTCGGAGGATATAAGCTGTTCCAAGTAGGTTGGTTTTTTGTAGAGTCAGAATGTTCAAGTCCGGTAAATTTAGAATTTCTATATAGCAAGGTAGCCCTTTAGGTATTGGTCCAAGGACTCCAATTACAATCGGGACAACACACGATTTCTTTTTCCACAGTCGTTCAACTTCAATTTGCAAGTCCTGTTGTTGTTGTTGTTGTTGTTGTTATTTACTTTATTCATTAAACATGAAAATCAGACAACTGAACATTTAAAAATGCATTACAAATACTATTGACTGGTGCTAATGGTTGATACGGTTTTCTGCCAGTATCCTAGGTATTAACCGAGTGCCTTCTTAAAATATAAGATGTTCCAAGTAGTGCAGTTTTTTGCAGTTCCACTGGGGTTATTGTAGGAAGCTGCAATTTGTTGATGTATCTTGTAAAATTCTTGGACATGGTGCCAAGTGCCCCGAACACAATGGGTATCCCTGTTACATGCTTTATCCATAGCTGTGTAGCCATTATTTTTCATAGCCACTTCAGCCCTCGAAAACCGCTCCAAATGATGATCTGTTTGTATTCAAAATTCCCACAAGATCTTCACCTTCTCATTTTCGGTAACTTTTTCCACTTTATGTTACCATGACTTTCTGGATACAGGTAAATCATATTTTTTACATAATGACCAGTGAATTAATATAGCAATACGGTTGTGTCTAGCGATTATTATTATTATTATTATTATTATTATTATTATTATTATTATTATTATTATTATCATCATCATCATCATCATCATCATCATCATTATCATTATCATTATTATCATTATTAATCTCACTTTTAATTTTCAAAACAATGAGAGAATGTCACAGAATTGTTTTTTGCTAATTTTAGAATTGTACGTATATGGATTAAATGATAAAGAAATGCTGTATTTGTATTCTGATCTGTTCTCCTAGAGGCACAACTGTAGACCCTGGAGAATGGTCTATATATGCCTTTATGAGTCTAAAGAAAATTTCAAAAAATGTTTGCCTTTCTATATTTAATCCATTTAAAAAACACACAAAGAAAACATTTTCTAAACAATACAGTTTGTAGCAGGTGCTGCTTTATGCACATAAATGGTTTCTGACCAGATGTTTGAATTTATTCTTTGACTGCATTTTGGTAGAAACATCATAGCCAATAAAAACAAAAGCAGTAGAATCTTCCTAGCTGAGTGTTTTATAGGAACCGTGAAATATGGTTTATCTGGAATATCTTGACAAACCAAATCCTAGTTGGGTTACCTTAGCAAGAAATTCGTAATTTTTCAGCCTGCTAAGAGAGACCTGAAATACTGTTGATTTTCACTTGAGACCATTGAATACATTGTTTTGGCATCAAACCAATTCATACATTAGCACAAACACCAACTAAGCGTTCCATATTTCAAAATATATTTTTCCAATGTGTTTCTTCTGAAGTCCCATCCCACTGCAGGTCTCACTTTTTCATACTGGTGTTTTTTTTAAAGAATAAGCTTTTTGTTGTTGTTATTGGCTGAAAGCAAAAATTACGATAGCTTCTTCCAAAAGCCTCTCTCCCTGCCACCCCTCCACATGCTTTTATGTCATATTGAGTTAATTCATACTGCAAGCAGCATGTAATGGCAGATGCACTTATTCTGGCCAGCATACCGTACGTAACAGCCTTCTTCATTGGGTTTTTACATTTGGTGGTGTCATCAGCCTCAGAGATATTCCTACGTTTATGAACTCACATCTGACAAGTTGTAATTATTATTATTTTTTAAAGGTATCTAGAAGAAATAGCACATAAAGATGCTCTCAAACCATTCCAAATCCAAACCCAAATTCAAATTTCAACAGCAAATATCTGTCTAATATGAATTCAAGCACAAAATCACTTCAAGATCAACTGGACATCCCATAATAGCAGGCATGAGAGGAGGGGTGGGGAAATAAAATAATTTCAAAGTGTACCTCTGGCCTACCTTGACTGTGGAGATGGCTTGCCAGTCTGTGCCATAAGATAAAGGTAACGGTTCCCCTCGCACATATGTGCTAATTGTTCCTGACTCTAGGGGGCAGTGCTCATGTCCGTTTCAAAGCTGAAGAAATAGCACTGCCTGAAGACGTCTCCATGGTCATGTGGCCGGCATGACTAAACACCGAAGGCACACAGAACGCTGTTACCTTCCCAACAAAGGTGGTTTCTATTTTTCTACTTGCATTTTTACTTGTTTTCAAACTGCTAGGTTGGCAGAAGCTGGGACAAGTAACGGGAGCTCACTCTGTTACATGGCGAACCGCCAAACTGTTGACCTCTCTGAGCTCAGGATCTTAGCCACTGAGCCACCATTCAGTAAGTCCTAGACCAGTGATGCCTAACCCTAACCCTAATCTTTTCTGGACCGAGTGCCCAAAGCGTGAATGCACATGTGCACCCCTGAACCCCCAAAATGCCATGTGCATGTGGTTCCATGTATGCGCCTTGCCCCCACGCATGCATGTGTGCCCCACACACATGGCCCACCCCACGCATGAACATGCAGTCCCCCACATGCACCCCCGCATGGGTCTCATACCCCTCGCAGGTGTGGCAGCAGAGGCCTGACATATCAGCTGGCCAGTGGGGGATACACATGCATGCACAATGGAGCTGAACTGGGGTGATGGCTCACATGCCCACAGAGAGGGCGCTGCGTGCCACCTGTGGCTCAGTGTCATAGATTCGCCATCATGGATGTAGAGCACGGATGTCCAAACTTGGGAACTTTAAGACTTGTGGACTTCAACTCCCAGAATTCCCCAGCCAGCTATGCTGGCTGGGGAATTCTGGGAGTTGAAGTCCACAAGTCTTAAAGTTCCCAAGTTTGGACATCCCTGATGTAGAGTATATAAAATATGTACATATATAAATTATATATAAATTTATATGTAAATTCTTGAGGGACTGCAGTTTACAGTTTGGATGCAGTGCAAGATTCATCTTGATAAAGAAAGCTTTGCCCCTTAATCCATTTCTTGCCCTTTGATTAAAGTAATGCCAGAAAGCTTTTTATGAGCAGTGCCTTCCGAAGCAGTGCCAATGGACTCAAGGAGGAAATACGGTTCAATCAGTTAGTGATATGCAGCCATTTGATAAGCTTAGTTGGGATTTGGATTCAGAATAATCTCTGTGGATTCTGTTGGGCTCTTGCCGAAGCGAGCATGCCTATAGGTCTCTTCGGTGCTTCCAAAAGATTGTCACATCACAGGCACCCCACACAAAAGTCTCCCATCTTTGTCCACTTGAGACTCTGTTAAAAGGGAACAGAGAAACAAGAAAGGCAAATAAAGAGAGAGTCCCATTTTCATTTTGGTTTTGCTTTGTCAGAAGAGAAGGATCCAGGGCAGAGGAGCTGATTAGAAGGTCTGGTTTAGATCGCTGTGTAAGCAGGAAATGATGAATCTTGGCAAAGCACCAGAAGCCAAAACAAAGCAGCAAGAAAGTTGATGCTGATGCCTAAGAAAGACAAGGCAGGAGAAGGAAAGCAGCTGGAAAAAACTGGAGAAAAAGGATCTAAAATAGGAACGTGTGGATATATTTCAATATAGCCCAAGAAATTGGTTATGACTGTAGCTTCTTCCACACAGTGCTTATTCTCTTCTTAATTACGGTATCTGAAAAACAACAATGCTTGTTTGTTGCATGAAAAATATAAGAAGAAGGGACATTTTTGCCTTGGCGTTTCGTGTTACTAAGACAGAAGACAGAGTGGATTTTATATATATTTTAAGGTCTGTCTATTTCTGAGTCCCGGTGGAAATGAAATATAATGATTAGCTCCAGCAATGGCATACATTTCTTTTTCCATTTTCAAACATGTTTAGGAGGGAAGGAAGTATGGTAGAAATGTCATTAGCTTCCCTCCCCTCCTTTTTTTTTTTTGGTCCTCACAGAATTATTTACTGCAAATCACTCCACATTTGCACAAAAAATAGGAATTTGGTGAGTTCAAAGCTCTGAGACTAGAATCCAAAGTTGAAGATTCTAATAGTTTTCTGGATTCTATCATGCTACTATGAAATAATAACATTGCACTTACCTTAGTTACTGAAGCTCGTTGCTTTTCTGTATCCTGGTGCTATGTTGCTGGGAGGACTCAGGATATGACCATAATTGAGCCCAAAATTTAGGGTTCTAAGCAAGACAGCTGTTAAGTGAATTTTGCCCCATTTTATGACCTTCCTTGCCACAGTTGTTAAGCAAATCACTATTAAGTGAATCAGACGTTCCCGTTGACTTTGCTTGTCACCAGGTCACAAAAGGGAATCACATAATTCCAAGATATTGCAATTCTCATAAATATGAATTAATTGTCAAGCATTTTATTTTTTAATAACCTGACCATGCTGTAAGGGTTGTAGGTGTGAAAAATGGTCAATGGGCACTTTTTCCAGTGCCGTGGTAACTTTGAACAGTCACTAAATGAACTATTGTAAGTTGATGGCAAACCAATGACACGCATGCCACAGGTGGCACATGGAGGCCTCTCTGCTGGCATGCAAGCCCCAGCTGAGCTCCACCAAGCATGCCCCACCGGGCACCTGATTTTTGGGTCTCTGCAAAACACGATACAAGCCATTGATATACATCCAACAGGAACCGGAAGTGTCTCACAGGAGCAGATAGAGGTAAATCCTAGAGAAGCAGGATATGCATCACTGAACATGGGGGATGGGGGTCGCGCACACATGCACAGGTGGGAATGGGGGCAGCGCGATTGTATTATGGGTGTGGGCAAGTGCATACACTCTGTCATGCTCTTTTGGAACGTGAGGACAAAAAGATTAGTCATCACTGCCTTAAAAGAGTGTAAATATACGTTGAGGTAGTGGTTGTGGTGGTAATGTTCTAATTAATTTTATTTCCATATTTCAGCTGTTCACTCTGAACCTATTTTTGATGGTCATCATGAAGGGGAAGATAATCAGAATCTCAGAAAGTTACTCTTTGATGGTATACATGAATTATTATTTTTTTGCATACATTTATTCCCAACCACCAAGTAATCTGAATTTTCTTTAGATGAGCGGCTACTTAGTTAAACTTTATTTATGGTTAAGGCCAAAATATCAAATACATTACAATACCCTCAGATAAAAACCAAGGTGTAAATTTATAGAATTACAGATGGTTCAGGCAGAAATAAATCAGTGAGTAAGCATTGCCAGTGTTAAATCCAAAGTCTTTTCATGCTAATCATAATCACACAAAATTTGGCAACTCTCCTGGATATTTCTGTAGACCACTCTGCTAAACAGAGGCAATTATGGAGGGGCCATTGGTGGAGGTGGCAAATGATGAAAGCAATGTTTGAGCTGTTGCAACACTAGCTCTGCCCCTTTATACGTGCGCTGTGAAATGGCACACATGTATGGAAGGGCCACAGCATGCATCACAATAGCATGATGCTCTTTTCATCTTTTGAGGGAAGCATCCAATCCTGCAAATGCCTCTACTGCTAACAAATATAGAATGCTCTCTTCATCAGACCAACCCAAGTGGGAGGTTAATGGGCCATTAATAATTCTGAGTTCCATCGTGATAGAAAGGACAATACAAGGATACACACAAAGGCTCGAACAAGTTGATCTTATGACAGTGTATTAATAAACTTTTTCTCCAGTGCCATCTAGGGCAGAGCAGACTCTGGCTAATGAGTACTGTATTTTTCGGGGCATAAGATGCACCTTTTCCCCCCCAAAAAGAGGGTGAAAATCTGGGAGCAACTTATACACTGAATACAGCATTTTTGGCTTCCTGAAACCCTGTCCCCTTCACAAAAATGGACGTGCAAGGGCTTGGGAGGCCTGCAAAGTGCTCCAGGGGGCTGGGGAGGGCAAAAACAAATGAAAAATGGGCCATTTTTGCTTTTTTTTGCCCCCCCAACCCCCAGGAGCACTCTACAAGCCTCCCAAAGCCTATGCATGCCCTGTTTTTGCAAAAAGAAATGGGCCCGCTTTTGAAAAAAATGAAAAAAACGAGGCGTGCAGAGGGTTTGGGAGACCTGCAGAGTGCAAAAACATTTTTTTTTTAATTTACCTCTTCAAAATCTTGGTTCGCTTTATACTCTGGTGCGTCTTATATTCCCAAAAATACTGTATGACTTTATGTGTAGAGTAGAAATAAGAAAGTAAGGAGAAATATTTATTACAGAGACTACAGTTGCAGTAATAGTACCAATCTGCAGGTGTGAGTCAAGAACTGAGTTAGTTAATCTCTGGGGTGGTCCTCTTATGGCTTGATGTCATCTAAACCTAAGTTTAAAAACTAAAGTAATTCAGGCCTAAAGCTAGGCTTTTCTTCTGAGGGGATTAACTTTCTAAGAAGGCTACCATAGCCACTACTTTAATCAGCAGAATCTCATGTGAATCCATATGGACGCAAGGCCAAGCTTCAACTCGAGAAAGTAACTAGACACAGAATGAAGAACATACAACATGACATCAGAAATTAGACTGTGTTGCCCCAATGCCTTATTGTCTTCACAAGCACAGAACGTAGCTTCACAAAACAGAAGATTCAACATTTTTACCATGAAGCATTGTTCAAATTCCAATCAATGTAGTAGAAACACTTTCCCTTCAGTGTATTTAAGTAATTTGACAACTTGATCTTTTGTCCCTTTCTGACCATGGATCCCCCCCCCCTCAATTCTTACTTTTCTGCACAATTTAAGCATGTTTTACCTCCCTTCAACTTTACATCTGACAACTATGAGTGGAGCTATATTTTAGGACCAGATATAATTTCGAAAAAGTCCTTTAATCCCCACAAAAGCTGACTATTTTTTTTGTAAATTAATTAAGGATGTGAGACTTTGAAGAAGGATGCCACTGGATTAAGAGTAATTTGAGTCATTGATGCAATAGCCGTTTTCTTCTGGCAGGCATGGAAACCTGAAAAAAGATGTGCATGCTTTAATGACTGGTAAAGAGATGTACTTGTATAAGTTCTGACACAATTCTGCGGAATAATTTTAGAAAGCATGCACGGCCTTGCCACATGTTAAGAAAATCATAAGCTGCCACCAATGCCAAAAGTTCATGTTCAGTTGCTCATATCCATATACAGTGCTTTTTCATTCTACATTGTTATGGTACATTCTTACAATAAGGAGCTAACAAGGAAGCAGGACATATATCTTTAAAGGATTTTTAATTTCAGAATTAGGGGCAAACTACAGAATCTATAGGAGCAGCAAGCAGCAATAAAGTTTACTGGAACCAGCATGACAAACAGCCACAGGAAGACTGCATGAAGGGCCACACCAAGAATGCATTTGCACAAGGCAAAAGGATTTGAATATCATTTTCTGCTCATAAAACCATCATCGAAAATAAGCAAAGAACTGTGTGACCAACGAAGTGTCAAGAACAGATGGAAAGAATATACAGAGGTATGCCAGCAACAAGGAGGCCAGTATAATAAGAGAAGGAAGCAGAAATAGGACCTTCAGAAACAGTCACATAGGCAATGAGCCAACTACCAAACCACAAGACCCCAGGTGTTGATACCATCCCCACAGAATTTCTGAATCTTGTATCACCCACCACCATCACAGCATTGTGCTAAAAAATTTGGGAAACAAGCACATGGCCACAGGATTAGGAGTGATCTTTGTTCATTCCATTGCCAAAATGGATGACTCCAAATATCACTCCAATTGCCCTCATCCCTCACATTAGCAAGATACAACAACATCTGGTGCCAGCCATCAAAAGGGAATTCCAGATGTTCAAGCTGGCTTTAGAACAGATTGTGGCACTCATGACTATTTTGCAAATCTATGTTGGATGATGGACAAATCTCAAGGATATCAAAAGAATATCTACATCTGCTTTATTGACTACAAGAAAGCCTTCTTTTGTGTTGATTGTCACAAGCTGTGGGAAGCCCTAGAAGACCTGGGAATGCCAACACATCTGGTCCAGTTGGTGCAGTCATTTTACACAAATGGGAAACCACTGTGCAAGCACCACACGGAGACATTGCTTGGTTCAAGATAGAGAAAGGAGTGTGGCACGATTGTATTTTTTTACCTTTCTTATTCAACTCTGTATGCTGAACTGATAATGATGAATGAATAAATAAATAATGGAGGAAGGAAGAGCAACAATCTTCAATGCTTATGAACAACTCGGAAACCAAAGAAGGTCTGAAATATCTTCTCAAACAATTAAAGAAGAAAGTGAGAAATCTGGATTCTTGCTGAATATCAAAATAATCAAACTCATGAATACTGCAAGAAATGGAAATATTCATATAAGTGGTGAAAATGATGAAGAGATCATATGCACGAGAGAAATTCAGAAGTAAAGTAATTTGCACTGGCTTGATGAACATGAATTGTACATGGAAAACCTAGGTCATCATCTTGACAGTTAAATGCGGATTCCACACTATCATGTTCCCCATTACTACCTACAGTTGTGAAAGTTGGAATAAAAAAACCTAAACAGGAGTACAATTGACTTATTTGGGGTACTATTTGAGGTATTTGAGGTACTGGTGAAGGCTTCGGTCAGGCCCAAAACCAAGAATGACATATGGCAATTATTTCAAGCTGAGTTCTTTATTATTCTATGTCTGTAAACAAAATCTTGCCCTACTGAGGACTTTACTATCTGCATCTATGATGTACTCTGCAAACTATTGGGGAGGGCCTATCTTCCCCCTCATTCTTTTACACATTCTTTCACTGGAAAAATTAGAATATCGTGCAAAAGTTCATTTATTTCACTAATGCAACTTAAAAGGTGAAACTAATATATGAGATAAGACTTATTACATGCAAAGTAAGATAGTTCAAGCCGTGATTTGTCATAATTGTGATGATTATGGCACACAGCTCATGAAAACCACAAGTCCACAATCTCAGAAAATTAGAATATTACATGCAATCAATAAAACAAGGATTATACATAGAACAATATTGGACCTCTGAAAAGTATAAGCATGCATATGTAGTCAGTACTTGGTTTGGGCCCCTTTTGCAGCAATTACTGCCTCAATGCGGCATGGCATGGAAGCTGTCAGCCTGTGGCACTGCTGAGGTGTTATGAAAGACCAGGATGCTTCAATAGCGGCCTTCAGCTCTTCTACATTGTTCAGTCTCATGTCTCTCATCTTTCTCTTGGCAATGCCCCATAGATTCTCTATGTGGTTCAGGTCAGGTGCGTTTTCTGGCCAATCAAGCATAGTAATCCCATGGTCATTGAACCAGGTTTTGGTGCTTTTATGAGTCTTATCTCATATATTAGTTTCACCTTTTAAGTTGCATTACTGAAATAAATGAACTTTTGCATGATATTCTAATTTTTCGAGTTTCACCTGTAATATCTGGTCTAGAAATAGGAATTTCTAGTATTCCAGTCTTTCTTATGACATTTGGGAAGAGTTTCTTTGAATGATCTGTTCCTAACTTCTCTAATCAATTAATCTATTCCAAGCTAAAATTCTAGTCCTGATAGTACTTGTGCATTGGTGGACTTCTGCTAATTTCAGCCAGTATATCAGAAATATATAATAACATGTTCAATACATTCAGTCAAGTAGAATCTGAGAAGTAACTAATAACTAATATTTCTGGTTGAAATCCAATGTGTTAAATGTGTTAAAACATACATGTCATTCTTTTTACATCAACTTGTAGACTAAATAAGGGAGCTACTTCCAAAACATTTAAAAGAAATTGATAGTCTCTGTGAATTTCTGTGAATTGAATAGCGCTCTTCAGCTGATTTTGAGTCAGATTTATGTTCATTAATGATGAACATATGGTTGCTAAAATATATAAATTATTTTGACAATTAATGTGGACAATGAATATGTTAAAGACTGATTGAGAAAAAGGTCAAGAACCTTTGGTGAAAACATAACACTTAATCATTGGGAGAATATGTGGAGTAAAAGATTGAAATTTATATTGAATTATAATTTGAAATAGAATTTTATAACAGGATGTACCATTGTCATTTAACATCTGCTAAATTGTCAAATAACTATAAGGGTATGTAAAATATACGTTGAAAATGTATATTCTTAAACTGATTGTACAATTGAAGCTAGAGGCTTTTATTTTAAGTTTTATGGACAAGCAGACTGAAAAAAATGGAAGACTTTCTTATGTGCAAATATACAACATTCACACGAATATACACACAATGGATGGATGGATTGTGAAATTAATAGAATTTTTGTCACTACACATGGCAAAATAGATTGCTTTGATTTAAAAAAAAGATGCTAACTTCATTTCTATTTGGAAACCCCAAAGCTCCTGGAGTTTTGTTTGAAATTTAAAAAAATGAAATTCTAACCTTGAATTTTGTGGATTGGATTTGTTTATGATGATAGAAGTACTATTGGATGGGGTTCATTAGGGTTTTTTAGGGGTCTAATTTTAGTTGGTCTGGGATTTTAGCGCAGGGTTAAGTTTAATTCGTTTTAAATTGTATTTATACTTGTGTTTTTATATATGTATTTTTAAATCCCCTGTGCACCGCCTCGAGTCCCTTCGGGGAGAGAGAGTGGTCCATAAATTAAAATTATTATTATTATTATTATTATTATTATTATTATTATTATTATTCATTCTAGTTCTATGAGTCACTGATTTTTAGGTTTTTAGTGGAAGTTATCTTTTTTCTATAACTTTTTTCATTTGTTCACCCCAGTTTTGTGTTTTTTCTACCCTTTCCCTTTCTTTTTCAGTTTTCTTTGCTTTTTTATTTTATAATTTAAAAAAATAATAATAAAGTTTATTAAAGTTTATTCTAATTTAATTAAAGCAATGGCATCAGTATTCTGATGACTTCCATAACAGGGAATTTAACACTAAGCTTGTCCTAGGACATTATATCCCTAAATGAACATCTCATCTCCTATGTCCACAACTTCTATAAAAACTTCTTGTTTTGAACAAGCATCACAAAGCACATCCCAGCTATTCAAATAATCCCTCCCTTTCATTAGAAGTGGGCTTGTCTCACGGAAAAAGCTTAACACGTTCAGATAAAGGATCAGTGTACTATTAATACTTTTTTTGCTAACATAATACAAAAGTGATTTGCAGATCCTTTGGCAAAACAACAAGCAAAGTCCAGTTGCAATCACATTCTTCCATGTCTTTGATCCGGGTCATAGTTATCATAGGTTTAGTTGGGGGAGGGGGAATCTAATGATAGTATGTTAGCCCATCAATGTTTGGAATTAAGTAAATTGTATCAAAACAACTACAAAATTTAAAAGCATTAACAGAAATAGAAAGAGCAATGTTCATGATAGTTCTATGGAAGAATTATCTTTAACTATTAAAAATAAGTAGGGAAAATGAAGCATAATCCAAGGCATATCCATTTGAAGTCCATCAAATTAACCTAAAGTCAGTGTTTATAAGACTGTGGTAAAGAAATGCCTCCATAATATAATAATATACATTCAATTAAGGTAGAATAGCAGGTTCAGATAATGGTTTTTAAAGTGGAAAAGTATTCTGTCAAGTTTAACTTAATCACTTTCTCCATCACGATATAGCTTACTGAAATGCAGGCGCTAATAATTGAAGAATTGATAATATAAATATCTTTTTCCCCAGAAACTTTCATCAGTAATTTTCATTATATGTAAAAAAGTTTAAAGCAGGTGGTTTAAAGCAGGGGTCCCCAACCCCCGGTTCGTGGACTGGTGCCGGTCCGTGGCTTGATAACCGTGCTGGAGTGAGCAGTGGAGAGAGTAGCACAACTCTTAGGAAAGTGTAGCAAACGCTCCGCTATCCTGGTGGCTGGCCGAGGCACTCCCTAGGGGCAGGACACGGGCAACGGCTTGCATTGGGGGGGTTCGGGGCACCACCCAGCCCTGTGCAGGGGGAAGGGGCTGCCAGGCCCTCCTGCCCGGGACGCAGCCCTCCTTCCCTGCCCCAGCCGAGGATCCTTCTCCCAGGACCCCTGGCAGCTTTCCCGCCTGGTTGCACGTGACTGCCGAATGCGTGTGGGGCCCACGTGACTCGACTCACCCACTGGAGGCTCCCACCAGTCCGTGGAATTTTTTTTACATGAAACCGGTCCCTGGTGCCAAAAAGGTTGGGGACCCCTGGTTTAAAGACTATCCTCAATCTAAGATCTAGTATGTATGTATGTATGTACCATGTTTTCCCGAAAATAAGACAGGGTCTTATTTTCTTTTGACCCTTGAAATAAGCACTTGGTCTTATTTTCGGGGAGGTCTTATTATTTTTGAGGTGCAGATGGTGGCAAGCATGGTCAACTAATGGCTGCTGCTGTGTTGCAATATTTTCAAAGAGGGCTTGTTTTCGGGGAAGGGCTTATTTTACCGCATGTGCTCAAAAGCCCGATTGGGCTTATTATCCGGGGTCTTATTTTCAGGGAAACAGGGTATGTATATATGTATTGTGTAGTACCTATCTACTGTCTTCAATAAAAAATATGTTTGGGTAAACCTGTATCTATATATATTCTAGAATATATACAATATATACATTATATTCTAAAATATATACATTACATTACTGTAATGCTGCTTAATTTTTACATAAAATGAGAGAGAGAAACAGAAAGTAACCTTCGTTGCTTCAAAGTAGCATCTATGAGAGTAGCAAGCTAAGTAATCAAACTTTAACAAGATAGATTCTGCAATGTTTTCTCACTCTTTCAAAGCTGTTCTTTTCTAAGTCACAAGACTAAAAATGGATCAATTCTGAGCCTGCCCAACTGCTCTTCCTATAAAGAACATTTCTCTGGATTTACTTTTTTTTAAAAAATCTTCATAGTTTCTATCCAAACCCCATCGAAACATTTTCAAACTCAACAGTTCTGATCAACAGACCTATTGGCAGAAATATGGACAGAATCCTAAGTCTCTTCACCCAACATCTTTCAGCATACTATATGGAAAGAGTAACAAAGCTGCAGAACGGGTCCTTTAAAATTATTTCCAACCTATTCACTTGCAGTGCCCATAGGAGGCTTTTGTATTTTCTTCTGCATTATGAGTTTGGACCTATGTGTGCTGTCTGTTCAGGAACTGTTCAGGAGTCTGTACATTCATGGTGGGTGGGTGTTTGTGCATTTATGTTCTCCTTTTGTGTTGCCTCTTTGAATATTTTTGCTTATGTGTACATTAACAAGCAAAGGATGGGCTTCAGATGCTCCACCTTGAGTCACATGATCAGGAAGGAGGACGGGTTACAATGGAGCAGTCAGCAGCATTCTAAGCCTGTGATGGCGAACCTATGGCACACATGCCCCAGATGACACACAGAGCCCTCTCTGCGGGCACGCAAGCCATCACCCCAAGCATGTGCATGCATCTCCTGCCAGCCAGCTGGTTTTCAGATCTCTGCATGCACGGAGGGGTGAGGGCTGCATGGGGGGTGCACTCACATGTGTGGAGATGGGGCGTATACAGGGGGCATGCGTGCATGTGTGGGGAACACATATGCATACGCAGCGAAGCAGGGCATGTGGTGGGGGACACGCACACACGCTTTTGGCACTCTTTGCCAAATAGGTTAGCCATCACTGTTCTAAGCTATTGCATCCCTATGAGAAGGAACTTGGACATGCGAGAGGTTTATTCTGAAGGTTTTTTGGTGGATTTTTCTCCCTGCAGCCTCTGGTTCAATCTGGCCATATTTTATGTTTCTTTGGCCAGGTTTTCCTCCATAGATCAATCCCGCTCTGCTGTGTTTTTGGAAATGTTAGAGAGATAAATGGATAAATAGATAACAAACTCCCAACCCGCTTTAGTCTATTTTTTTTCAACATTTCTGTGGGCTTAGAAAGAACACTAAGGACATTTGGTAAACAACTGCTCATTACCTAAAGAAGTATTTAAAAAATATATTTTGTGCACACATTTACACAATAGCTTTATTCAGCCGCCTCCAAAATTGTAGCACATTTTTTCTAGCAAGTCTGGTGAATACTTCCATTGTGTAAGTATGAATAAATATCAGTGCTTACAGCTGAACTCTATTTAATAATGGAAGCAATTGCCTTCTCTTACTCAAATAGAGATAGACGAGTGTGTGAAATACTAACCTCAAGGTCATTCTTAGCCTTTTTCCCACGGTTTATCAGAACAAAGATGTTTAATCATTCAGATCGGGTCATTCTTTTCAGCAAGTATTTGCAGTGCCTCTCACTGTTCAGCAGGGGTTAATTTTTTCAGTGAAATTATATCGATTAGATTATGTTTATACATTGAATTCATTTTGCTTTTTTAGCTTAGATTTTTGCATCTGCAGAGAACTAAAATGATTTTTAAAAATTGCAGTAGACAACAATTCAGCTAAAGGAAAGAAGATTCAAAGCCTACACTATCATTTTCTTCATGGAACCCAACATTAACAGCAAACATAGCAGGTCCTATAGCAGGGGTGTCAAATTCAAGGCCCATGGGCCAGATCCGGCCCATGGGATGCTTAAAGGCATGCAGAGCTTTGGGACCCTTGTAGAGTTCTTCTGGGGGCTGGGGGGGGGGAGGCAAAAACGAGCAAAAACAGGCCATTTTTTGCAAAAGGGGAGGGCATGCATAGGGGTTGGAAGGCTTGTAGACTGCTCCTGGGGGCTGGGGGGACAAATGGCCTGTTTTTTTGTTCTTTTTCGCCCTCCCCAGCCCTCAGGAGCACTTTGCAAGCCTCTCAATCCCTCTGCACATCCATTTTTGCTAGAGGGCAGAGATTCGGTAGGCTAGAAATGCTGTATTCAGTGTATAAGATGCACCCAGATTTTCACCCTCTGTTTTGAGGGGGAAAGGGTGTGTCTTATACTCCGAAAAAATACAGTATACTTAAAAGTCATCAATTCATTGGTCCTTAATGCATCACAAAAATTGTTTTTATTTCTATATAGAATTGTGGAGCTGGAAGGAACCATGAGATTTTCTAGTCCAACCCATCACTCAAGGCAGTGGTGACCACCCTAGTCAAATGATGGTCCAGTCTTTGAAAACCTCCAGTGAACCTATTCCATTGATTAAATGTTTTCACTGTTGGAAAATTTTCCCTTACTTCTAGGTTAGATTTCTTGTTAACCAGTTTCTACCCATTACTTCTTGTCCTGTCTCTGGTGGCTCAGAGAGTAAGTTAATTCCCTTGTGACAGACTTTCAAGTATTGGAAGACAATTTTCATGTTCTTCCTAATTCTTCTCTTCAATAGGCTAGCCCAGGGGTCTCCAACCTTTGCAACTTTAAGTCTGAAGGACTTCAGCTCCCAGAATTCTCCAGCCAGCAAAGCTGGCTGGAGAATTCTGGGAGCTGAAGTCCTTCAGACTTAAAGTTGCAAAGGTTGGAGACCCCTGGGCTAGACATACCTAGCTCCCTCCAGACCCTTATTATCATCTTTGTTGCTCTTCTCTGCACACTTTCCAAGGTCTCAACATCTTTTTTAAATCATGGTGGACAGAACTGGATGCAGTAAGTGTGGTCTCAGCAGTGCAGTGTAAAGCAGTACTATCACTTCTCATTGCCTTGGCACTCTACCTGTGTTGGTGTAGCCTATGACTGCATTGGCTTTTTTGGCAACTGCAGCATATTTTTGGCTTATACTTAAGTGGTGGTCCGCCTAAGTCTATCTCACAGCTATGACTGTTGAGCCAGGTATCATCTATTCTGTACCTATACATTTGGGTTTTTTTTTTCTTGCCTAAGTGTAAGACCTCACTTTTCTCACCACTGAATTGCATTTTGTTGGATTTGGTCCAGTGTTCAAATCTGTTCAAGATCCTTCTGTATTTTGAGTCTGTCTTCTAATGATGGTGAACCTATGGCACACATGCCAGAGGTGACACGCAGCATCCTCTGTGTGGGCACATGAGCCATCACCTCAGTTCAGCTCCACCATGCTTGTGCACGCACCATCTACTGGCCAGCTGGTTTGGGGGTCTCTGCCATGCATGCTCAGGGGGCAGGGGGCATGCGTGGGCTGCATGTGCATGCACAGGAGGTGGGCTGCCTGCATGGGGGCTGCACACGCATTGCATTTTGGGGGTTCAGGAACACCCACACTTTGGGCATTCAGTCCAGAAAAGGTTAACCATCATTGTTCTAAAGTGTTGGATGTTTCCCCTGGTTTGGTGTCATCTACAAATTTGAGTTCACTTTATAGGTCCCCATCTAAATCATTTACGAAGATGTTGAAGAGTCCTGAACCCAAAACCAAACTTTGTGAAACTTTAAAGTTTTTGGCACTTCCACACATGCCCATGGCATGTACAGCACCTGAGCAACACTCCGCCAAGCAGCTGGAGCGTTGCGAAGGCTCACGGAGGCATCACTGGATGGTAAGATGCATGTGCATGCTGCGCCCATCCATGTGGACACCGCCGGGCCTGTTCCAATCGTACAGATTGGAACAGGATCTGGAACCCACCACTGATTTAGAAATATATGTACTTGAATAATGATTGCATTCGATAAGTGTATAGAGAATTGTAACTATTTATAGCTAACCTTTTCCCTTTTTCTTTTCTTGAATTTTTAGCTCTTTTTAATTAAAACACACTTTCTATGTGATTTTCATCTTTTCTTTCACAACACATGTATTTTTATCTTGAGGTATTTTTTTTGGTTCTCTATCATTTTAAAAAAATATCAATTAAAAATAAGACATAGATCCCTCCCTCCAAAGGGCAGTTTGGAGGGAGGGGTATAAAGAGTTCAGAGAAGAGCAACCAAGATGATTAGGGGACTGGAGGCTAAAACATATGAAGAACGGCTGCAGGAGCTGGGTATGTCTAGTTTGATGAAGAGAAGGACCAGGGGAGACATGATAGCAGTGTTCCGATATCTCAGAGGGTGCCACAAAGAAGAGGGAGTCAAACTATTCTCCAAGGCACCTGAGGGCAGGACAAGAAGCAATGGGTGGAAACTAATCAAGGAGAGAAGCAACTTAGAACTAAGGAGAAATTTCCTGACAGTTAGAACAATTAACCTCTGGAACAGCTTGCCTCCAGAGGTTGTGAATGCCCCAACCCTGGAAATCTTTAAGAAGATGTTAGATAGCCTAAGCTTTTAGCTTTTTTAGTATTTTGGGTTTTTAGCGCAGGGATAAATTGTTTAATCTTGATTTTATCTATATTTATGCATATTTATGTTTGTATATTTTAATTCCCCTGTGCACCGCTCCGAGTCCCTTCGGGGAGAGGAAGCGGTCTATAAATTTATTATTATTATTATTATTATTATTGTTGTTGTTGTTACTATTATTATTATTATTATTATTATTATTATTATTATAGCCATTTGTCTGAAATGGTATAAGGTTCCTGCCCACGCAGGGGGTTGGACTAGAAGACCTCCAAGGTCCCTTCCAACTCTGCCATTGTATTGTATTGTATTGTATTGTATTGTATTGTATTGTATTGTATTGTATTGTATTGTATTGTATTATAAATGTAATATTGAAGTTTAAAGCTTGTATGTTAAAAGGTCAAAGAAAAAGATGTATCAGAAAGTTTAGATATTTTCTTTTTAAAAAGTGTTTTTTTAAGGTTTAGTACTTTGAAGGATTAAAAAAGGGGAGGGAAAGAAAAAAGTCTTCCCCCTCTCCTCTTTTTTTTCGAATAACATCAAAGAATTTGAAAGAATACCGTGATTTTTGTAAACAAAAAATGGGGACAGTTCACAAAGACTACTAGGTGCAAATAGAAATGCATATTATTTCCATAGCAAGGAAGATAAAGCAGGAATGGTTAAACTGATTATTTTATTCAGAAAGGAAAATATGTTTTTGTTTGGATATCACTTCTCGCATTTGTGCTTGTGAAGAAAAAAAATAAAACTTTGACTTTGGTTTGGTTGATTAGAAAGATTTGATGTTATAGGAATGACTAGTTATATATTAATGTGTGAAAGCAAAAAGTTGGGGTTGGAGTGTATTTATCTTGTACTGTGCTAAGAAAAGTTGGAAGTCATTGCCCCCTTTTCTTTCTTTTTCTCTTTCCTTTTGTATCTCACACCTCCTTTCCCCCCACTCCCTTTCCTTCCCTTAATTTCCTATTTTTTCTCCTCCTCTTCTTTGTTTTTCATGTAATCCTATGTAATTAAAAATATTTTGGAACTGGAAAAAAATAGATCTAGATAACATCCAGCTTTCCTTAGTAGATTTTATTAATCAGCTAAAAAAAAAATCCCTAGGGATTGGTGCTGGAATTAAAGATTACCAAAGAGCAATTATCTTGACACTTTGAATCAATAAGCTTATAGAACTGTAGTTGAAAATATTTATGTCCCTGTAGGGCAGATAATAAGTGCAAGAACTCCTGGTAAAGAAGTAATTAAGTAATGTGCAGTAGTTTCCTAAAAGTTTCTGGTTTCCAATACCAACAAATAAGAGTGTGACCTCATGTGATATTTGTGCACTAAGATTTGGCTTTGTGACCTTACAATCCCACAATTTTCCCTAGTGAACCTGAAATCATTTGTCACCAACCAGACAAATAAACATAATGCATGAGCAATGTAAGAAAGTTTTTTTCCTCTTAATGTGAGGTTGGATGGGAACCATTTTATTGCTGCAGGACTTGTGGTAGCTCAGAGCAGGGTAAAAAGCATTTTCCACAAGTAAATCGTGTGCGTGTATGTGTGTGTGTGTGTGTGTGTGTGTACACTCAGTGATGGGATTCAAATAATTTAACAACAGGTCTGTAGGCGTGGCTTGGTAGCCATGTGACTGGGTGGGCATGGCTTGGTGTTGATGTGACTGGGTGGGTGTGGTTAGGTGGCTATGTGGCTAAGTGGGCGTGGCCCACTCAATGTCACTCACGTCAAGGGGTGTCTCCTTGTCACATCCAGCCTCAACATATCTATAGTTCTTTTAAAATGTTCACCTTTTTTTGGTTTTATTACCTACATACTATAGATGTATTTTCATGGACCAATGAAAGGAGGAAACCTTGGAGTTCTTATAGTTCAACCTTCTGCTCAAGAAAAGACCTCATATATATACTTGCGGGTTTGCAGACATCCCAGTTTTGGCTGCAAGAAAGGAAGAAATCGAGCTCCAGAGCGGTGGCGACAAAAGGTGAGCTCCAGAGCAGCAGTAGCAGCAGCGCTCTGGAGTGCGGGAGGATGTCCCAATTGGTGCGCATGCACCACCGCAGTGGAGCAGCAGTCTTGGCCCCAGCACAGTGTCTTCTCCAAGGGCCAGCCACCCACCTGCTGGCTGCGCCGGAAGCAATACGTTCCCCCATCACGGGCTGGATATGGTATCTGAAGCAGAGGGGAAGGCAAGTGGGCGACATTCGCCTGGAGGCCCCACGGAAGCAATGTGCTATAAGTTCAGTTCACATAAGCATGATCTTCTATAAGAAAGGAAGATAATTCAAGTTACGTTCCTATGAAAGAATAAATATCAATATTCTAAAATTACTTTACAAAGAACTAAATATGCTACATTCAACATAGGTTGAAAAAACGTTTTTCATGACTATAAAAATGTTCGCTACCACCAATCACTCATTCTTTCCAGGTGTTCCCCCCTTTTTCTACTGAGGAAAACAAGTCACAAAGTGTCAGACACCTGACTTAACATTGCTTTGCTCCTTGGAGTTTTCTGTGGTCAGACATGTGCCTCGGCCCACCTGTTTTTGATTAATTGCGTTATTTCTCTTAGGATACCTTTTAAATAACTAAGGAAATGCATTGTCAGGCGTGACCTATCTCTAGTGCAGTTTTCTGACTGATTTTTCTGGACAAAACAATAGATGCAATGGATATTCATAAACTATCTAGCTTTCTCAGATACCTTGGCAACTCTAATAAACCAAGCATGCTGATATTGTCTTGTATTCTCTCCAACTGTTTAACGGCCTTAATGTAATCCCCCCCCCCCCACCAGACATCTGTGATTGTGTAGGACTAAGTTGAACTGCAAATGAAAGCTATTCCTTGTGAGTAAAAGAACAAAATTTTCATCTTTCTCTAGCCGAGAGAACTAAAAGGTAAAGGTTCCCCTGGCACATATGTGCTAGTTATTCCCGACTGTAGGGGGTGGTGCTCCTCTCTGTTTCAAAGCTGAAGAGCCAGGGCTGTCCAAAGACGATGATGATTCTACTTCTACCTGCAAGGTTTTGTATGTTGTGATTTTCTCTAGTTATTTTTCTTATGTTTTGTTGTCTTCAGATACTTTAACATCCACTATATAGACTTTTTTTGCCTCTCTTATCAACAATTGTTAAGTCTGGGATGATGTTATGTGGCAGGCAGGCACTGGTTAAATTTTAAAGTTTCAGAGCACTTCGTCATTTTCTACTACTTTGTCTATTTTGTGGTCCCACCAGTTCTTGGTATCTTTTAAAACTTCTGCTACCCATTTCTTCTTTAGAATTTAGAATTTAAACAAAATAGCATCCGCCACATAACATTCCAGATTTACAATAAATTGGAAGAACAAACTAATTTTTCTTCCAGTAGCATGCAGCTGTTGGCCCCAGCTGCTCGGCCAACAGTCCTGAATTCTGTAGCACATTTGCATCAGATGTTCAGGAACTACAACACCTAGTGCCCTTCTTGGTGATCTGGCCAATAACAGATTTGGTGTGAATTTCTATAAATTACACATCATCAAGTTGTTTATGTTAGAGGCATTCTTCATCTGGTTCTTCTAATGAGATCTGTCCAGTGTGATTGAACCTCTGGCATCGCTCTCATCCTCCTCAGAGCACACAAGCCCCACCGCCAGACATTGTCAATTTCTTATGAGAGTTCATGACTGGCAGAGACACGGTCACAAGATCAGCCAATGAAATGACATGGCAACTGGGTCAGCCAATGAGGTTTGTTTGGAAACTGAAACAGTATTTGCTGGAGACAACTAGGAGCCTGGGCGTGGCTTAACTTAACTTCTCTACTAAAGCTGAAAACTAGTCTGCTACTGAAAACTGAAACTGTTCTCTCCTCTGCCTATGTTTGCTTGTATTTACTAACACGTTGGAAAACCAGCATGGGTACTGTATATATGCCTTATGTGTTATTAAATATATAAATAAGTTTTGAATCCTGCAGAATTGTCTGATTGGATGTGCTGAAACAAACTCTGACAGACTTCCTTCAAGGATTTGATCAAGATAGTCTGACACAAGAATGCCCATTCTTCATTGTTTAGTGTGAGCTTCTGGGTCACTAACAGACATCACAGTATAAGAGTTAGGTTATTGGACTAGAAACAGAGAAGTCCGGTCCAGTTCATCCACAGTCCTACACAACTTTGCACCAGTCACCCTCTGTTAATCCAATCTACCTCACTGGGTTGTTATTGAGAGAACAAATAGGAAAAGGAAGCATTACAGTATGTACACTCACTTAAATCGTTTGGACAAAGACAAGTTACACATTCAATAACTACATAAAATAATGTGTGAACATTTTTATTTGTTTTTCTGATTCATATAGCTTAAAAAAAGGTTGACTGGTTAGTGAGAGTATGTTGCTCTTGGGGAACCCATAAGAAAATATAATCTTGATGCAAATGAATATATCAGGATTGTTGAGTCCCCAAGCCTATGTCCCAGACAGCTCGTCTGGTAACCTATGAGTCACCGCATTCCGGAGCTGAGCCAGCAGCTGCAGTGATTAACAGAGACAAGCTGTCTGGAATCTGTCTGGAAAGGAGTTACAATGTTGCAATTGCATTGCTAGGAGTTTCCTGCCTGGTAACTCTATATAAGAGGTTGCCAGAGAAGAAACCTTGCCAGTTGAATCTTGTGTGTGTTGTAAATAGTGTGAATAAACGTTCCTGTTGTTTTGACCATGCCTGGGTCGGAATCCTTTGTCTGATCTAACAAGGATTTTAATCATAAACAAGAAAAAAGGGGGAAATAACTAGTACAAATGTGTACCTAGCATAGGGCAGGGGTGTCATACTCAAGGCCCAGGGACCAGATTTGGCCCACAGGGTGCTTAGATCTGGCCCACAGGGCCACCCTGAAAACAGTGAAGGATCAGCCCATGGTGCCTCTGCCAGCAGTTCGAGCTCCTGAGCTCCGTTTGTGGCTGCAACGGCCTCCTGCAATCCTCTGCCAGCAAAAACAGAGCTTGGGAAGGCCTTTTAGAAAGACTAAAGACTGCATTCCTATCTCGTTTAAGAAAATATGCAAATAATCAATAGAGTAGGACTTTGATCTCTAATGTGAAATGGAAGTTCCCACTGGATATTTTTGCTGCAAATGGGATTGGAAGGAATGACAACCATCTTTCTTCCTACTTCCTCCAAATTTGGTGATAGGGATTATTTCACCTCGCAAAAAGAGATGGGGGGGGAAAATGGGGAACGGGAGTCCATTTGCGGGATTATCCCCATGGGTGAAGGAATCCCACAGAAGAAATCCACTTACTTTCAACACTTTTTCTAGAGGAGTGACGCACAAACTAAAGCATTGAGCAAGCTGTAGTTTACTATACATCAGGGATGTCCAAACTTGGGAACTTTAAGACTTGTGGACTTCAAATCCCAGAATTCCCCAGCCAGCATAGCTGGCTGGGGAATTCTGGAAGTTGAAGTCCACAAGTCTTAAAGTTCCCAAGTTTGGACATCGCTGCTATACATAGATAAGAAAATACTATTCCTAAAATAGAAAATTACAGGCAAGAATGCTAAAATTCTTTGTGCAAAGAAAAGATCAGGCAAGTACAATTTTTTTACTTTGAAATACTCATATTTTGCTTTATTCATATTTTGCTTTATTTCTTGCCTCTTCTCTGGATTGTAAGAGTCATCTTATTTAAAGGAGATGTCTTGCTGGGACAATAAACTGCAATAGATTTGACCTTAACAACAACTAAATTCTGCCCAAAGAAATATCTATTAGAACAGTGTTTCTCAACCTTGGCGACTTTAAGTCCTGTGGACTTCAACCCCCAAGAATCCCCCAGCCAACTGGCTGGGGAATTCTGGGAGTTGAAGTCCACAGGACTTAAAGTCGCCAAGGTTGAGAAACACTGTATTAGAAGATTGCCTACGGGGAAGAACACAAAATAAATTTGTTTAATCAGGGGTAAAATAATACCTACTTTTATAAAGTACTGAAAACTCTAAATAGACTTTTTGCTGAAAATGGTTAGAAATGACCTGATGGGTTTTGTTTTCGTTAATTAAAAAAGGTTGCATATTGGAAAGGGGAAATATGAAGTGAAATTTTAAAGGGGGAGGCTAGAAAATCAGCATGTTTTTAACGATTGTAAAGATCAGAAGCTGCTTCTTTGTTCTAATATGGGTTTTTTTCTTGGCTTTGTTCTTTCTGCCCTCTTTCTTTTAACTTTTATCTTTTTATATGAACTTTCTGTTTTATATTTTTTTAATGTTACTTTTATTCATGCAAAATTACATGATATAAAAAGAAGAAGTTGCTCTTCCAGGACATAATTTTGAATCCGATCCATCTGCCATCTGCTATTAATCAGCTTCGGAAGAGCTGCGTACACTAAAATGGCTGAATCTTCTGAGTACACGAAGTGAACTTCTTTTTAAGTGGGTCACCAAAAGTTAAATGACAAGACATGGCTTCTTCTGAATGCTCTCCAAAAAGTGAAAGGAGATCACTTTAGCCCCAGAAAATAGTCAATATTTTATTTATTTTTATATAGTCATTATTTGTATTTGTATTTATTAAATTTATATACCGCACCTTCTCCCTACTGGGACTCAGGGCGGTGTACAGGCAGGTGAAAATCGATAATATAAAACATAAAATACATTAAAAATACATTAAATGCATTAACTATATTTGCCTACTACTTACCATTATTGTGAATCTTAAACATAAAAAGAAAGTGAAAAATTCTTTTCACCCTTTCTATTACCTATCTCCTCCCACTTATGACTATAACCATGTTGCTGTAGCATTGTATTGTTTTATTTGTTTCCTAGTATGATTTGATTGATTATTAGTAACCTAAGTGTTGTATCTTATGATTCTTAATGAATGTGTTTTTTTCTTTTTTCTTTTATGTACACTGAGAGCATATGCACCAAGGACAAATTCCTTTCCTGCTCAGCCACACTTGGCCAATAAAGAATTCTATTCTATTCTATTCGTAGAATCATAGAGCTTAAACCCTATGGACCTTGGAGATTTTCTAGACCAACTCCTAGACCAAATGAAATGCTGATAGACTGAAAGGTACCAGTGAAATGCCATTGGAAAGCCAGTTCAGCCTGGTGTTTAAGGCACCAAGCTAGAAACCAAGAGACTATGAATTGTAGTCCCAACTTAGCTATGAAAGCCATCTGGATGACCTTGAGCTAATCACTCTCTCTTAGCTCAGCTTATCTCACAGGATTGCCTTTATGGGGAAAACAAGAGGAGGGAAGAGTATTAGATATGTTCACCACTTTGGGTTATTTATAAAGCTAATAAAAGTAGAATTTTAAAAAAAATCTAAAATAATATAAACAAAGCCTATGTTGGGTTGATTCTGTTGATTATGGAACAACATTCATAAATGTAAACAGAAGGTCACCATGACCGTAAAGGAGCAGTATGTCTGGCTCCTATTCTTCCTGCAACAGTGATACAACAGAAGAGGACTCATAAAAGCACATATGGATTCTCAGATTCCCCGAAGCAATATAATATTATTAGCATTTTAAATTCTTTTTAAAAACCTTTTAAGTTCTTAAATCAAACTAGAAAACAAAAGAAGTTGGTATCAATTATGCAAGTTACCAAAAGAGACAGTTGTTCCTGTCTATGTGCTTGACATGTCTTCTGATCATTCAAGTCTGCCATTTCAGACATGAAGGTGAATACTGGAGTGTGGTAGTTTATCAATACTTACTGGGTTCTGCTTACGAAAATTGAACGAGGGTAAAAGCATGGGACGCGGTGGCTCAGTGGCTAAGACGCTGAGCTTAGTGATCAGAAAGGTTGGCAGTTTGCCGGTTCGAATGCCTAGCGCTGCATAACGGAGTGAGCTCCCGTTACTTGTCCCAGCTTCTGCCAACCCAGCAGTTCAAAAACATGTAAAAATGCAAGTAGAAAAATAGGAACCACTTTTGGTGGGGAGCTAACAGCTTTCCATGTGTCTTTGGCATTTAATCATGCCGGCAACATGACCACGGAGACATCTTCAGACAGCGCCTGGTCTTTGGCTTTGAAATGGAGAAAAGCACTGCCCCCCAGAGTCAGGAACAACTAGCACATATGGGTGTGGGAAACCTTTAGCTTCAACTAAAAGCACACCACTTGTTACTTAAACATATGAGGGGATACACCCTCTATCTGTTTATTATCCTCATCCACAAATAATTATATGTAACATTTTAATCCTGGCAAAATAGAATTTAGACTTAGGGCATAGCAATGGAGCTAGTAAAGACGTGAAGTAACACAGCACTGAGTATGTGCAGGATGCCTTTTGATCTCATTGCTCTCTGATGCTGGCTGTCACACTTCTGGGATCTTCTCCAAGCAAAATGGTAGGAGACGTAGAAAGCAGCTTAAAACCTCTTACTATGAAAATAAACAGGACCCTGATCTTATGATCCCAACAGTGGAGAGTCCCAAGGGGACCCATAGGCAATGAGAAACCATCACTTTTGTACTCCTAGGTTTTCAACTTAAAAAAAACTCTTGATAGATTTGCCATTCAAAATTAAATGCTGGGAGCATTATACTTTTAAGAAGCCCTTAAGATAGTGTAATGACTTATTTCCCTCACTTTGGATTCAATAGGGGAAAAAGTGACCTCCCAAAAGAATAATAAACAAATTGAAAATATTAATCCACCTAATTCTCCCCTGCAAGCAGGATCCCAAGATGCCTGTGCCTGGCTCTGTTGTGTAACTCCAAGATTGTACCGTTGAGATACTAACACTCATGTCAATTTTTATTCATTTGACTTCACCAATAACAATTTTCTGAAACAACCCCCCCCCCCCAAAAAAAAGTATCAGCTTTCCATTTTGATATCATAATTAGTAAACCTACATAAATTACATTTATTTTGCATTTGGAAAGTATTAGCTATTGTCAAGGTAACGGGATGCTCATATATTTTGTATCCACTGGAAAAGTTAAGGGAAAAAAGGGAAACAAGACACCAGGTTCCTTCCCATAGTAAATAAGAGAGAAACATATGCAACACCATATTTTTCAAACAATTTAGCCCCTTGACAGAAGATGAATAGCAGTTTAACATGTCAGGGACGTTTACTCCTTCTGCTTGTTCTGGACGTGGTCCCATTTGAGGCCTACTGCACGGAAAAGAGTAAAACCTCCCTGTAAGAAAGAGCCTAGCATTAAACATCTCCAAAAACTGCTAAATGAGAATTCAGAAAGCAATTCTTGATGTTAGTTTTTATTTTCCAGAATTCCAAACTACAGTAGGTTCAGATTTGGCAAGGCTCATGAGACTAAGCCCTGATGAAGATTATATGAAATGTAGACTTTAATAGGCAATGGCAGACCACCTATGAACTTTATAGACTGAGAAAATATTCCTTGGAGAATGTGGCGGTGTGCCGGTTCAGGAAAAGGACCATATTGCTTAGAAAGGCCAGAAAACAAATATGTGTGAAATGGTAATGATGGTCATCACTCTGTTATAACCCCAACCATTGCAACAGCCCTCTCAATGAAATAAGCTGATTCAGGAGAATGCTAAGAAGAGGGCAATTTTGTTACACGCAATGTCTTCTTGCAACCTTCTTTTTGTGAGAAAAGGTCTTTTTTTTTTGAAAAAAAAGTTTTATTGGGTTTTATAATTTTTTACAAATAGGGTAAAGGGTAAGGTGTATAAAAGATATTGTGAGAACTTTCACGTCAAAGTCAAAGACCCCTTCCGAGGCTTCATAACAAAATATAGATAATACATTAATTTTCATTTATACTACAAAGTGGAAAGAAATGCAAATATATCATTGTAGAGACTATGCTAGCAATCATGTATAAACATCCAAACAAAAGTTATATTATACTAAAATAAAGTCACTTTTGAGATCTAAGTCTTTTGGCAATTGTATCTTCTTCTCCCTGGCCCCCAGTGGGCGGGACCGCGGCACCCTCTGCTCTCCCATTTTCATCCTCCAGGATTGAGGAATGTTTTTTTTTTTTATATTGAAAAAGTTTTATTGAGTTTACATTTTTTGTGGGGTAGGGTAAGGGATACATAGAAATTTTGAGAGTGGTCACGTCAAAGTCGTCGGCTCCTCCGGTACCTCAAGTTACATTATAAAAAAGAAAAGAAACATTTCACATAACACTACAAGCTGGGAGCAAGTACATATTCCTAAATTTTTCAGTTATATACTGTCAGTCAATTACAAAAATCCAGATTACAAATATCATACAATATTACTCATAAACAAAAACCAGGGCAAAGTTATTTTTTGGATCTAAGTCTCTTGGCAATTGTATCTTCCACCTTCTCCCCCGGGCCCCCAGCGGGCGGGGCCATGGCTCCCCCTGCCCCCCCTGGATCTTCTCCCAGGACAGAGGAATGTTTTTTAAGAAAGGCTTCCACCTCAGCAACTGTTTTAATCTTCACTCTACCTCCTTCCCAGAACACCAGCATCCCTTCGGGTATCACCCACTTGAACCAGATCCCACGATCAAACAATGTTTTAGACAAGAAGGAAAATTTCCTTCTGGCTTCTCTAATCTTTCTTGGAATCTGCTTCAAGATGGTAACCTCCTTTTGTTGGTAAATCATAGGACTCCCTCTTTGCGCCTTCAAGATCTCCTCTCTGGTTGACCTTCTAACAAATTTTACATGTATCTCTCTGGGTACTTCATTCATCCTGGCATATGCAGAATTTATTCTGTAGACTAGGTCAATGTCCCCTCTGATCTCATCTTTAGGTTTATGTAAATAGTCTGCAATAATTGTACTCATAAGATCAGGGAGACATTCACCCTCCATCTCAGAAACATTCTGAAATCTAAAAAAATATGTCATCCTTTCCATATCTATCCTAGTCACATGCCCATTTATTTCCACAACCTCATTAGAAACATTTTTAATCTCTCCCTTAGCCCCCTCCAGCCCCCCTTTCAATTCTTCATTCTTCTGTGTATTCTCAAGCACTTGTTTTTGAGTGTCCAGTAGTTCCTGTTTAAAATTAACATTTTCTGCCCTCTGGGCCTTAATTTCTAATACCAAATTTTGTATAACCGTTTCAAGGGCAGTCATTCTTTGTTCAAGGCTTGCCAGCGTTGCTTCTTGTGCCATGTTTAGCTATTAAAATCCGTGCCAGTAAAATGGCGTTTTTAGGGTGGGGCTGGTGAGGCAAATCAGGAGTCCAAAGTTCTCAAAGTTGTAGAGCTGAATTCAGAAACCAGTAGAGAAACACTTTTCCAACTCCATAGGTATAATAACGAAGGCAATCCAGAAAGGAAAACACAAATCCAAAAGAAAAAAATTCTTCATCAATAATTAGAGGAAGTCCAAATCACAAAGAGACACTGGTAATTTTCCATATCATAGTTAGTCGGGGACAAAGAGAAGCCATTTTCCGCCCAAACTCAGAGCCCGAGGGAGAAAGTGGTTAAAAAGCAAAAAAGAAACTGTTTCAGCCAGACCTAGAGACATAATTGCAAACAAGCCTCAAAGTACTTTCCCTTGTTAGAGACCATCCGGATTCAAAGTTTCCGATTCCTCGCAACGAGGCATTTCCAAGTGCCGCTTTTAGTCCAAGGGGGGGTTTTGGGGAACAAACACCCCCCTCCTGTCCCTTTCAGCCCGGCTGACAGTACAAAAAAGAAGGTTTTAATAGCTCACTCTCCGCTCGCAGCTGAGGTCCCGAAAAGCCTCCCGACTCTTCCAATCTTCTCTCTCCATAGCATTAAATGGTGCCGCCAACCTTTGGCGAAGGGAAAACCCCCCGCAGCATGTCCTCTTCCGCCTAAGCCGAGGATCGGGGTCGCTTCCCCCACTGCCGTGAGGGGGGGCTTCCCCGTCGAGCCGGCTTTACGGGAGAAACCCCAAACAAGGGGCTTCTCGCCCCCGCGGGGGGGCTGGAAAAGAGACAAAGCGGCGAGCGAACCCTAAGTTCGCCCGTTGCCGCCGGAGCCGGAACCGGAAGTCTCCAGGAATGTTTTTTAAGAAAGGCTTCTGCCTCTGCAATTGTTTTAATTCTTACTCTTCCTCCCTCCCAGAACACCAACATTCCCTCTGGCATCATCCACTTGAACCAGACCCCCTGTTTAAATAAATTATTTATTAAATAATAAAGGTCTTTTTTTAATTTGTATACCGCCCTCTCTCCCGTTGGGACTCAGGGCGGTGCACAGGGATAATAAAAAATAAAATACATATAAATACAATCAATAAATAAATTTAAAATTAAATTAAATAAATTTAACCCGTGCTAAAATATTAAGAAACCCTATTAAAACGATGGTAAAAACAAACTATGCCTAGGTCCTTCCAGATTGCCTCCGCTATCAAGCAACTTGAATTTCTATCACAATCTAGACAGGAACGTCTAGAGCATATTCTTTCCCAGTTACATATGTAAAACATTAGCTGGGTCTATTTAGATTTACCTTAAAGCACACCCAGCATTCTCTGGGAATTAACATTCCAAGAGAAATAGTGCAGATGACTTTAAAGGAAGTGACTCTGTTATGACTGATGTGTTCCATAAAAATATGACCATAAGTATTCCATGTGAAAAGGAGGAGCTCAGAAACTCATATGACCTCATGTTATTTTTTTTTTTTTATCAAATGCCTTTTTTAAAATAAAAAATGGTTCGTCTTGATTTCCAGTTCCCTCTCCCTCTTCAAAATAATGGGATCCCTATTGTTTTGGTACAGCCAACCACTGAACTAATCACTAGATTCTGCAGGAATCAGCAGAGGTCCATAGTTGGAGCAGCAGGACTCCCCTCTACTAAAATGATGTCTGCTCATGTTTTCAGTGCAAAGAATTGGGCTTATTATAGAGCTCTGGATGCAAAGAGAGAAACTGCTCCTGTTGGGCACCTTCCAAATGGGTTTTCACATCTCTCTTTCTCTCTCTCTTGCTTTGCAGCTTTTCCTACCAGTCATCATCATAAGAGCAACTGCTTCTAGCTATCGCTGCCATCTCCACCAGGACCATCACCACCAGTGGTGGGTTTCAAATTTTTTTAGAACCTACTCTGTAGGTGTGGCCTATTTTGTGGGCGTGGCTTGGCAGTCATGTGACAGGGTGGGAGTGGCCACCTTTTAAAATGTGGTGAAACTCATTTAACAACGCTCTTGCTTAGCAACCAAAATTTTGGACTCAATTGTGATGATAAATTCTTTCTTTCTTTCTTTCTTTCTTTCTTTCTTTCTTTCCTTTCCTTTCCTTCCCATTGTGTCACTGGCAGCGGCAGGCCAGATTTACTTCCAGGTATGCCGGTGGAACCCCCTCTCACCGGTTCTCTAAATTTCACCAACCGGCTCTCGCGAGTGGGTGCGAGCCTGCAGAAACCCACCACTGATCACCACCTGTGCTATATTTTCTTTTGGTGTGTTGGTCTTCTAGTCAGCATTATCTCCTGGCAACTGACTAGACAAGTCCCTGCAATTTTATTGGCAAAATTTCACACTTGGTTTAACTGCTAAAAGCAGCTATGGGGAAAAAACTGGGGCAGTGTTGGCTAACCATTGTGTTGTTGGGTGCCAAAAACATGAGTGTGCCAGCATGCATAATGCAAAGCACGGTCTCACGTGCGCATATGCACACAACCCCCATGCTCCCCGCCACGTGTGCTGCACTGCTCGCCTCCAAGATGAGCTTGGTATTTCCTCCAGGGGGCTGGGGGAAGCCATTTTTGTCCTACCCAGGCTCCAGGAAAGCCTCTGGGAAGGGCAAAAAACGGGCCTAAAAGACCTACAGGAAGTTCAGAAACGGCCTTCCCCAGCTCTCTGGAAGACCAAAAAGCAGCTGGCCAGTGCTCGCATGCCGGCAGATATGGCTCTGTGCGCCACCTGTGGCACACGTGCCATAGGTTCGCCATCACGGCACTAGGGGGGGAAATCATAAGTTGTTTGCCATTGCCTCTTTCCTAGAGCTGAGAGAAAGTGCCTGGTATTTGTGCTAAAGGCAGGACTAGAACTCACAGTTTCCTGACTTCTGGGCTGGGACCTTAACCACTACACCAAACTGGCTCTTATCTATGCTATGGTCAGACTCTTTTAACAAAATGTCATCACGTTCCTGGGAAAAGCCTTCGGAGGATCATTTCTCTTTTGAAGGCATTTCATCCTGGAAATCCAGTCTGAATTAATTTAAAGAAAGGCATTCTATCAATATGATGCTAGACCAGTGGGAGAATGCATGGACCAATTATTTAAAATTCACTTTGAATTACAGTCCTAAAGAAAATTTGTATAACATGATGTTCCGTTGGTATTTAATCCAAATAGATTGGCAACAAGTACTGCAGGTATGATAAATCAAATTGGATAAATATAATATTGACAATGCAGAAAATATTTAAAATACAAATATTGATATTAATGAACCCTGCAAACTTTCTTCTAGGTATTATGGATAAACCAATTAAAAACAGTTTGAGGCATTATTTTCTCACATGATGACCACAATCAGGATTGTATACACTAAGCATTGGAAGGAATTGGGGACACTGACTGTCGAAGAGTGGATTTTAAAATTGATTGAATTAATAGAGATGGAAAAACTAACTGCTTTGATTAGAGACAATGGAATAGACAAGTTTATAACAGACTAAAAGCCAATTATGAATTTTCTACATGTTAAATACAATGGCAGATAGTTAACGGGGATTTGAAGATTAGTTGTATCTTAAGATAACCTGTAGATTGTTTTCTTTTTACATATATATGTGAACAGATGTTGGGTCAATTTGATTATTAGACAAAGAGATGTCCACATCAGGGATATTTGTTTATATAATATAGAATTTTTATCCAATATAGATACAAACGTTTATTATTTGTAGTCTCATTATGTAAGAGAAGGAGAATATATTAGATTTTTAATGCATCTTTCAGAATTCAGCTAGGGTGGATTTTTCTTAGCTGTAATTGGTATTTGGTTTTTTTGTTTTTATATACACATTTTTTTTCTTTTTGTTGTTAGTGTTGTATGTTTGTTAGCCTGCTTTTTCTTTCTTTCTTTTTCTTTGTTTTGTATTTTACCTTTGGTGATAGCAGAATAAATAAATAGGTTCAAAATGAAAGAGTATTCCAGGAAGAAACTCCAGCAGGGATCTTGATATTGTTTATTCGTAACTAAATCTTGGTTAATAGCTTGACCAAGAACACTGGTTTTCTTTTCCCAGTTATTTAACCTTTTGCTTACTGAAATATGATATATTTCAGATCTACAATTAACATCTCCTCCTTATAAACAACAATTGGGACTGGCAACCTGTTATTAAATTAAGCAATTTCTAAGTTAAACCATAACTGTGCTTATGATCTTGTTTCGGCTATTCCTTGTTTTATAAACCTGTGAAGGTGGCATATGCAACGGTTATTTTTATTACTGTTTTAATTAAATACACTAAATGCAGCATTTGCTAAACAAAGACTACCTGTAAATTTAGCATATGAAATGTTTATTCATCAAATCAACTTATGAACATTTAATGAGTGCACGTTAACATACAAACAACTTGGGAAGACTATTTTCTACCTACCTTATAGTTCAGGGGTAGGCAAACTTTGCAACTTTAAGGCTGAAGGACTTCAGCTCCCAGAATTCTCCAGCCAGCAAAGCTGGGAGCTGAAGTCCTTCAGCCTTAAAGTTGCAAAGTTTGCCCACCCCTGTTAATAAGGAAGTGACACTTACTGGAAAATAAAGTATCGTTTTTTTTAAAAAAAGATCTACTCAACATATTTGAATAGTTTAATTCATCTTAAGTAGCCATTAGAACCTGGTCAAGATTTCAAGTTAGATTTAGTTTTCAACAAGTTAAGTAATCTGTTTCTGATTTGGAAAAATATGGTTTGACTTGGATTCCACCTTGGACATCTTTAGGTATAACCTAAATCTGACCCTCATTGAAATAATTCACAGTGGAATAAATATTATTTTCTAAAATAAATAGTAAAGATAATGAAGAAAAGGTCAGCTTCCCTCTGTTTCTGTTCCTAAAGTACTTAAACCTAAATATCTCTCTTCATTCTCTGACATTTACATGCTTAAAATATGAAGTCCTTGTGGCTCCCACACCACTCCACACCAGGCAAGCATTTTTCAGCCAAGTTACACATACTGCGTTCTTTTTATCTTTCCTTCTCAATCCTCCAAGCGTGCTTAATTCCTGATGGGGTCTATTTGAGAGAAATGGATTTACCAAGCTCTGTGACAGATTATTCATCAAAAAAAATATAATGTCAGATATACTTCATTTAAGCTTTACTTACAAAGGAATTATTGAGGCCAGCATGTCCAGCAATGAACAAAAGAAGTTTAGTCATAGGAAATGAAACTACATTATTATTATTATTATTATTATTATTATTATTATTATTATTATTATTATTATTATTATTATTATTATTATTATTATTATTATTATTAATCTAATGTGATAGCATTCTGTGTGATACACGCACAAGGTAATTCAGACTGCTGATGTTGGAGTGAAGATTGGGAGAAGGTAAAGGTTCCCCTTGCACATATGTGCTAGTTGTTCCTGACTCTAGGGGGCAGTGCTCATCTCCGTTTTAAAGCCGAAGAGCCAGCGCCATCCGAAGATGTCTCCATAGTCAGGTGGCATGACTAAATGGCGAAGGTGCACAGAACGCTGTTACCTTCCCACCAAAGGTGGGAAAGTGCTAGGTTGGCAGAAGCTGGGACAAGTAATGAGAGCTCACTCCGTTATGTGGCGCTAGGGATTCGAACCGCTGAGCCACCACGTTCATCCTTGTGGGGGAGAAGAACTATAGATAATTTGAGGTAGGCAAATGAAGCAACACTATTGGTTGGAAATAAGGAAGACCTGGAAAAAATGATCTGAAAAATCAAGGACAAAAGTGAAAAAGTAGGGTTGAGTCCTAACATCAGGAAAACAAAGATAATGACAACAGCTGCCAACAGCTGCATATGGATATGAGACATTTAAAACTAACAAGGGGAAATTGAATTCATTCAAACATTTATCTTTCTTGAATACAAAAATTGTCCACGGTGGCAGTTCTACTCCTGAATTCAAGTGCAGGATAACCTTAGGCAGCACTACAACGGTTAACATGAACAATATTTGGGAAACCAGGGATATTGATATAAATCAAAAAAGCAGGCTAGTTAGAGCAACAGCCTTCCCTAGATTGATGTATGGTTGTAAAAGTTGAGCACTAAGAATGGCTGATCAAAGAAGAATTTATACCTTTGAACTGTGGTGCTGGCATAAATTATTGTGTATACAATGGACAGCCAGAGTCACTAACAGAGGCGTTAAATCGTATAAAACCAGACACACCACTAGAAGCTTAAATCATAAGACTACATCTGATTTACTTTGGCCATACTATGCATGCAACTCCATTGGAGAAGGCAGTGGTGCTAGGAATGGCTAGTGGAACAAGAAGGGACAGACAAAGAACACGCTGGCTTGGTAACATCAAATCTGATACGAAATTGACCATCCAACAATTGAAAAAAAGCTGTGCTTGACAGGCTATCATGGAGAATCACCAAGAGTTGTATATGATTAAATGATTAAAACAGCAACAACAACAACAATTTCAAACCAAGAAATGCCTTGGCTGATGTAAAAAAGGAATTGTCTCAAGGCAACTTCTAGTATAAAATAGAATAACAGAGTTGGAAGGGACCTTGGAGGTCTTCTAGTTCAACCCCCTGCCTAGACAGGAAACCCTACACCAGGGGTCCCCAACCTTTTTGGCACCAGGGACCGGTTTCATGTTAAAAAAATTCTGCGGACCGGTGGGCATGGCTCGGCCGGCATAGAGGGGGAGGGGGGAGGGGGAACAGGCGGTGCATGCATGCATAGGGAGGGGATCTTCCTCTTTCTGTGCTCCATTTCTTTTATTACCTGTGTGCAGCATTGGTGAAACCCTATGAAACAATTGCATTTCCTTCATCATCTCCTCCGAGCTTCACTTGAGTTTTTTAGGGGCTTCTTTTTTCATCATGATATTATCCCCAATGGCGCAAGTGGCCTTGCCTGCGCTCTCCCGCCCCCAGCATATGCTCTTCCCAGGGGGCTGCCCCCTCCTCCCTGCTCCTCTCTAGCCCTGCGGCCCAGTTCCTGTCAAGCCACGGACCGGCACCGGTCCGCGGCCCAGGGGTTGGGGACCCCTGCCCTACACCACTTCAGACAAATAGTTATCCAACATCTTCTTTAAAACTTTCAGTGTTGGAGCATTCACAACTTCTGAAGCCAAGGTGTTCCACTGATTAATTGTTCTAACTGTCAGGAAATTTCTCCTTAATTCTACGTTGCTTCTCTCCTTGATTAGTTTCCCGCCATTGCTTCTTGTTCTACTTTGCGCGCATGTGCATGTGTTAGGCAATTTAGATTAGTCAGAAAGCAGGAAATCCGATGGTTCTACTAATATAAATCATGCATCACAGCTGATCGTCACCCAGCTGATCGTTAGAAATACCAGTTCACCGAACTGCTAGCATGTTTTTTTACTGCCTGCTCAGGCAAACTGGTAGCATGTCGCTCCTGCCCCTTCAGGAAAGCTTTGCAATGGGTCTGCAGATTGTAGGAAAACTAAAGGACTTTACATAACATTTCTGACTCCAGCATTGCAGTCAATGAATTCCAGAGAAAATGTTTTTAAAAAGCATGTGTTACATAAATGCTTTTACATAATTTTCACTTCCCAAAGAAGACGTCTCCATGAACATGTGGCTGGCATGACTAAACGCCAAAGGCGCACGGAATGCTATAACCTTCCCGCCAAGATGGTCCCTATTTTTCTACTTGCATTATTTCGGGGTTACAAACTACCTTAAGTGGATTTTCTTTATGAAAGTGATGTCAGTATTCCTATTAAAATTATCTTTTTTAATGTTTGAATCATAAAAGTAGTGCTTTGGCTATGTTTTTACTGTTTTACTGATAATGTTTATTGATGTTAGTTACTGCAAGTAAGCAAGTCTGTAAGATTGTTACAAATAAATTAGTAAGATCAATAGCATTATTTTTTTTAAAAAATGCAGTAGTTCTTTTACTTTATCCAAACCATGAGTTGTATAAAATCAGCAGACATCGTAGTCTGTGGCGGAGGGCTAGGCTGTATTCAGAAAATGAGCCGCAGACCATCAGTCAATAATAGTTGATGCAAATGGTTCAGAAAATTGGAATCACAAATGTGGATTAAGGATGAGCCATTATCGGTTTTTCCATCAGTTGTGAATAAGGTGTCATCTAACTTGAAATCCAGATGCAAACAAGTATCTGCATTAAATTGCCACTGAATCTCTGAACTGGATCCAGCTTTTTCACCCCCCCCCCCCTTTTATCATCCATAATGGAACAAACAATATACTTTGAACAATGCTATATGAGAAACAGGTTTTTTTAATCATATCCTTTCAGGATATTTAACTTATACATAATTCAGTAACCTCAACATTTACCGTTTCTTTTCCTGTTTGGGATATTTTTATTGTTATAGTAAGCAACCGTTTTCTATTTTAAATTTCCCATGTTTGATGTTTTTATTTTGGGTCATTTAGTCATCAACTTTCACTCTTTGTCCATATGCTGTATCAAACTTTAGATTATCTCACTGACTTTGTGGACTCTGGACATTGTATGCCACATGGAATAAATATGCACAATAAAACATGACTGTGGTTGAATATTACAAGAACAGAATTTAGAAATTTCACAGATGGCATAGATTTATCTGGTTAAATAAGTCTTCTAATTGAGCATTCATGCACTGGTGATTTACTTTCAATGCAACTATTTCCTTCACAACAAGTCTTCCCACTTATATCTTTTAATTGAAAGTAGAAAACACTAAGAAAGAAGAGATTTTAAGTTAGCACTATATATTTTAATATGTAAATTAAATGAATAGACAGAGGATTAACCACAGAAGATTTCAGTATATGTTACTTCCAAGTATGTGTGCTTAAAATGGCAATCAATGAAGAACAGAAGAGGAAAAAATATTTCCTGACTTAGAAATTCTGCAGGACAAATTGAAAACCTGAGGAAATGACATAGGTGCTCTCAGAAAGCAAGCATCTATGAGGAGATAGGACGTGTGCATTTATAAAATGTCTGCCATGATATTTGTTTACAAGCACAAATCATCCATTTGCATGAGGAAACCTAGTAAGGATAATCTCTGCCATTCCATTCTAAATATCCCAAGTATTCCTGTAACACTTACTCTCTCCCTCTGTAAGTCTATCTGTCTCTCTGTCTGTCTGTCTCTCTCTCTCACACACACACACACCATTAGCTTTAGTGTTTACAGGCAGTCCTGGACATACAACAGTTCATTTAGTGACCATTCAAAGTTACAACGGCACTGAAAAAAATGACTTATGGCCATTTTTCACACTTACGACCTTTGTACCATCCCTATGATCATCTGATCAAAATTCAGATGCTTGGAAACTGGTTCATATTTATGACGGTTGCTGTGTCCGAAGGTCACATGATTCCTCTTTGGCAACCTTTTGACGAGCAAATTCAATGGGGAAGCCAGATTCACTTAACAACCGTGAGGCTACCTTAACAACTGCAGTGAATCGCGTAACAAGCATGGCATGAAAGATCGTAAAATGAAGCAAAACTCACTTAAGAAATGTCTCACTCAACCACAGAAATTTTGGGCTCCATTTGAGTTGTAAATCAAGGACTACCTGTATTTTTTCCGAGCACAAACAGACACATTTCCAAACAGAGCAGTGGATTTTTTTCTGATAATGATAATTATCAGTTTCTGATAGTGCTTTCAAAAATCACAGAAGATTTTTGTTATTTTTAATATCTTTTTTATATATTGAATAACTATGGAAAAAAGACTGACTTGATAAATAATAATGTTGCTATGTGGAAAATAAGGTGACATATATGTATTCAACTGTCATTTGTCAGCCATTTTGTTTGCCTGGAGAGATTCCTGTTATGGCTGTCACTGCTGTCTGTATTCCACCTGATGCAAATGTTGGCACAGCGCTCAAACCAATTTCATTGTAATTTTATTACAATTCTATTACAATGACAATAAAGATGATGATGATGATGATGATAGGAAAATTGCTAAATACGTTTGTAATTTTAAGTACTGATGCACAAAACATTTGCCTGAATGACATGTTGTACAAAGCACAAGACAAATGATGTTTTTTACTTGTTTTTACGTTAAAAATAAAAAGTTTTTAAAAAATTCAAAAACATTACTGAAAATAATCTTGATGCTGAGAAACGCTGGGCAGGGGAATTGTCAGAAGTCATCTGTAGCCACGTTGACACTCTGGAGTGGCACCCCGGTTATTCTCAGATTAATCCAAGGTAAATAGATTGTAAATAGATTGTCAAGAGGCGATTAATGTCAAGGAAAATGAAAATGTTTTTTCAGGTTGTAAGGTGCTTTTCGATCACCTAACTTTGCAAAGAACACCTCTAAAGTAACAAAAACCCCAAAAGCTCATTCCAAATAATTTAGTCTACTTTCAAAAGTTTGCTTCCACCATTTCCAACTGCTGTATATAACACCTCAAATCCTTAGGACAGAAACGCTGCCTTATCAGAAGAATAATTTGGGGCTGAAGTTGCACAAGATAATAAAACAAAATCCAGAAAGCCATGAGGAAAAGAGAATTACTTATTCTTAAAAACAAAGGAGATTGCTTATAAGAGCAGCTGCAGAAAAAATGGATTACAGAGACATTGTTTTATAGGGTTGTGTATGATAGGTGTAGAAGCATGTACATGCTGATTCTCAGGGAACATGATATGTGTAGGTATACGTCATCTATGATATTTATTCTTATACACAGGCAGTTCCACTAGGAGGCCATTTTAATTAACTCTATTTCTATTTCTATGCCTATTGACATGTGGATTAGGTCTGGTTAACTTAACTTTAGGGGTTTAAGGGAGTTTGAGTAAAATATTTTTTCTCCATTTGCCATTTTTAACTTAGTTTCTGCGAAAGTTGCATCATAAGAAAGGCTGAGCACCAAAGAATTCAGGCCTTTGGACTATGGTACTGGAAAAGGCTCTTGCAAGTCCCTTGGACTGCAAGGTGATCAAACTGGTCAGTCCTAGAGGAGATCAACCCTGACTACTCTTTAGAAGGCCAGATCCTGAAGATGAAACTCAAATAGTATGGCTACCTAATGAGAAGGAAGAACTCACTGGAGAAGAGCCTGATGCTGGGAAAGATTGAGGGCAAAAGAAGAAGGGGACGACAGAGAATGAGGTGGATGGATGGAGTCACAGAAACTGTAGGCATGAGCTTAAATGGACTTCAGAGGATGGTAGAGGACAGGAAGGCCTGGAGGAACGTTGTCCATGGGGTCGCGATGGGTCAGACACAACTTCACAACTAACAAGACCAAACTTAGTTTCATCTTGACTGTCAATTATCTGGTGGAAACACTGATTCCCAGGCAATCTTGGATTCTGCTAATGTTTAAGGGAAGTTGGAGACAGTAAAAAGAATAAGTTATATTTTGATATAAAACTTCCCATAGCTTTCATGTTTTCATTACTTGTGTTTATAATAAAGAGGTGGATTCTGTCTGGTTTTTATCAAAGAACAACTATAATAGTTTGGCAATACAGCTTTCAAGTCTGACAAGGAATATAATGTTTTCCAAGAAGCATTCCATCTATCACAATGAATCACTTGACTCATTCTAAAGCTACTGTACAACTCAGTCGCCCTCAAACAAGGAATTATAGGTTCAAGGAGGTTACTTAGGAAACTGATGAAAAAGTAGCCATTCATAACTATTACAAATGATTCATTTTATTCCTTGAGCATCCTTAAATAGGTTTTGCCTCCTTGATTCCCATTTTCCTGCACTATAATTCTTCCAAATTTCATGGAATTTAATAAAGTTTATTCTCTTGAAAATATAGAAAATGGATTTGTGAATTCCTTTAGATATTTGATTCATATCTTTCTTTCTTTTTTCCAGACCGTCAACAAGTCCTACTTCACACTTTTATCCCCAGTATTCTGCGGCCCCTTCTGAAACTGGAGAAAGAATATCTGGCCCAAAGTCACCCAATGAACCACTACAGCAGAGGATGAATTTAAAACTACTCATCCAAGTTCCTATTTAACATCTCAACCAGTATATGACACTAGCTCTTATTTAATACTTATATAATCTTACTGTAATCCTATATACTTATACTTATTCAACAGTAAGTCCTACTAAGCATACAGAGTCTACTGCTAACTTAATGCCTATAGAATTGTAAATCATTTCACGATTATAAGAAATACAGTAGTGACACTGAATGAGAAATAAACAAATCTCAAGGTAGGATAGAGTATTCAGGAGATCCAGGTTCTCGTTCACTTTTCTCCATAAAAGCAAATGGAGAGTGAATTTGAACCAACTGCTATCTTTTAGTTCAAATTATCACAGAGGATATTTGATATAGGGCTAAAACTGGAAGATGGAAGGAGGTGTGTGTGTATGTGTGTGTTTATATGTCTGTTTGGCTTTAAAATGTAAATTGTTCAGTCACTCAGCCTGTATTGGTTAAATAAATAAATAAATAAATAAATAAATAAATAAATAAATAAATAAATAAATAAATAAATAAATAAATAAATAAATAAATAAAGCCCTCAAATATTTCACTTAAGATATAATGCCCCAGAGATAGAATCTATTTAAATTTTGTTTGAGCATACACTAATAAACTGTATTTTGTGAATATAGTTGTTCCCTATAGTATATTTTGTTTTCTTATGAGTGATTGTGATTTACATGTCATAGAAGTCAAAAATATTAGAGGTGGAAGCTACCTCAGAAGCATTTATTCCAAGCTTGTATTTATTATACAATCTACAGTATAGGACCATGATGGCGAACCTATGGCACACATGCCACAGGTGGCACGCATAGCGATATCTGCTCGCACACGAGCTTTCAGCTCCAGTGTGCATGCCAGCCAGCTGATTTTCGGCCTTCCAGAGGGCCAGGAGAAGCTGTTTTCACCCTCCCCGGGCTTCAGGAAAGCCTCCAAAGCTTGGAGAAGGGGAAAAATGGGCCCAATGGACCTACCGGAAGTTTGTTTGGTTGGCCCATTGGACCCATTTTTCACCCTCCCCAAGTTCTGAAAGCTTTCCTGGAGCCTGGGGAGGGTGAAAATGGCCTCCCCCAGCGGAAATACCAAACTTGGAGGCGAGTAGTGCGGCACCCATGGGGTGCTTGGGGTGCTTGGAGAGGAATTGTGCATGCATGCACATGTGAGGGCGTGCTTTGAATTATGGATGCGGGCACACACACATGCTATCGCACATGCGCCATCGCATTTTTGGCACCCAACAACAAAAAGGTTAGACATCACTGGTATAGGATAAATCCAAGCAGATATCAATCCAGACTCTGAACAGTACATGCCAATTCTTCACACATGTATGCATACATATACACTTATGCATAGGCAAAGAAATACATACACCCATTACAAAATTATAACCTGAACCAGGCATTTATGTATAGTACCCCCAGTGGTGGGTTTCCAAATTTTTTATTACTGGTTTGCTCACTTGCGCTTGCGCATGTGCAGAAGCATCTGGGCAAGTGGGCAGAGCCTTCCACCACTGCTACTACTGGTTTGCCCAATCTGGGCCAAACTAGGATTATCCCACCTCTGAGTACCTCCATAGTGATTCAATAAAATGAGAAAAGGGACTGACCTGGAGGTTTATCTATGGTGGTGAAAAACGAAATTACTCATCTACTATTGGCACTGACTATACATCATAAATGCATGACATTTATTAAGAAGAGACAATTGTTGACGCCTGGCATTCCCAAATCTTTAATGAGAACATCCTTGTCTCTATTTGTTTACTCCTTTTTCTAAAAAGTCTATCACTTCCTGGAAATGGAACTGTTGTACTTACAGTTAGAAAGGGTCTCTCATAGTATAATTGAAACCATCTTCTCTGCCATTTCTATTAAAGGTTACTAGCCTTGTCCTCTTACACAACATAGAATAAGTTTGCTTTTAATTTCTACATTTCTTTAAAGGCTTTCACTGATCCTCAGATGACGTATGGGTTAGAAGCCAAATAGATGATAGATGTGAAACCCGTCATGTAAAAATACTTTTCTGTTTATATTTACATTCACTGCAAACAGAGAATTGTTTAATCAAAATTGCTGATTAAAAGAACCAGCTAGAGTTGAAAAAGACACCGTGCGTTACACTTTTGAATCTGGTGGAAGGTAAAGCAGAACTTAAATGTTCCAGATGGACTGACTGATTTAATTTTTTTTTTCTGGAGAAGGGTGGGATTTGTCACCTAAGAAAGATGAAAATCCTCTTTTACTGTCATGCCATCATCCATGCATGATGGTAATTGGCTGAACCCATGGAAGAAGCTGACATTATGATGAACTATTTGGTAACTTTCTCCAGCTTGTTAGTCCACAGAGGTTTGGTCTTGTGCTGGGCCCAAATAACTCCTTCTGTTGAAAAGTTGCTTTTGTGATATTTTCTGGAATACATTTTAGTACGGAGAATATGTACTTGTGGGAAGGCTTAAGGAAGCCTTGAAGTTGCAGATGTGCATTATAATATATAGTTTCTTATTCATCTGCTCAACTTGGCTTAAAATGTATTAACTTAATTCTAAAATGCTTTATAAAGTAAGATTATTCTCAGTTGCAAAAGCAGATAAATATATTGCAAAAGAAATGAGGAAAGACTTCTGAAATATATTTAAGTTCTATTACGATAGTACAAGTGATGCAACTTTTTCATAGCCCACTTACAATTTGCCAGATTCTCACAACTCCCTTGCATCTGTAGGTGCCACAGAATATTGAAATAAAGGGTGTTTTTTCCCCAAATTTAAGGAAGGCAAAATTAGATCTTTTTATTGCCATAGTGCGTCTTCCTGGGGATAAGAGCTTGTGTATACCAAGTGGGACTAGTACATGGGATGTACCAATGGGATGAGACAGGGCTGTGCCAGTCCTGGTCAATCTGTTCATCACTTGCATTATGTCTCATGCTGACCAAGGTGTGAAAACAGGAGTATAGATTAGGTACCGACTGGACCAGGGTGGGTTCTGGATGGCACTACTGCCAGTTCACTTGTGTGCCTTCTTGTGTGCACAAATGTGCAGGGCAATTAAAATTATTCTGGGCATGTGCAGAACTGAAAATCAAGATGGTGTTGCTGATGGTGCCAACAGGGAAACCGCTGCCAGTTCCAGTGACCCAGGACACCAAACCACTACCGGTTCAGCTGAACCAGTCCAAACGGGTAGGAACTCACCACTGGAGTGGGTGTCTCTGTCTTTGACCTTTGCCACTTGAATGCATGGACAAAATACTTCTATACAATCATACAAGAAATCTCGTTACTGATGGCTGTGCACTTCTGGCGCACAAGGACAATGATCTACAGTTGATGCTGAACAAATTCTCAGGTGCCACTATATTCTTCAGCCTGACTATTAGTCTGAACAAGTCTAAAAGACTTTACCAGCCTGTATCAAATACTAAGCCCATAGAACCAAAAATCACTGTTAATGGACCCACGTGACAAAGGTAAACAGTTTCAAATACTTGGGGAGCATCATCTCAAGCAATGGTCTTTGGACAAATACATTGCCTCCAGGATCAACAAGGCAGCTAGTACTAGAGTACTCAAACAACATAATATCCATACCTTTACAAAGCTGAAAGTCTAGGGTTATCCTTTCTCTCCTATCTAGATGTGAGTCCTGGATTCTATACTGATGACATATAAAGCAATGAGATAAATTTCATCCTCCACTCCATCATTGGCATTTGCTGGCAAGACCATGTCTTCAACTTGGAAGTCTTAGATTGCATGGAATCTATTATCCTTATTATCAGAGCTCAGATGTGAAGGTGGGACACATCATCAGAATGACATCTCTTCTTTTGAGTCAAGTGTAGAGGCATGAGGACTATTCAGAGAAGGGATGATTCCATCAAAGCAATTCGTTAGTCTTAACCTCTTTCTCCCTTCCTTCCTAATAGGCTATGATTCACATCAAATTACTTTTAAAAAAATCATCTAGCCTATTTGGATTTGGTATTTGGATACTATCCAATTCTTTTTGATGTTGGCCTTCATCTATTTATTTATTTATTTATATATTTATTTAAATTTCTAAACGGACTCAGGGCGGTGTACAGGAAAATTAAAAACCATCTAAAACCATAACAATACGTACAAAATTAAAAACGAATTAAATATTAACCCTGTACTAAAATTTATAAAAACATTAAAACTGTATCCCATTAAAACCAAATTAAATAATTTAAAATTACAGACTGGGGTGAGGAGCATAAATTAGGCCAAGCTGGCCTGATGGAACAGATATGTTTTAACTTTTTGGCGGAAGGAGCGGAGGTCCTTAGTAGTTCTAATATCGGAGGGTAGGTCGTTCCAGAGGATCGGGCCCATCACAGAGAAGGCCCTTCCCCTGGGCGTCGCCCGCTGGCATTGCCTAGTGGACGGCACTCGGAGAAGTCCCTCTCTGTGGGAGCGAATTGGCCAAAGGGATGTATGGGGCAGGATGCGATCCCACAAATCTATATCTTAGTCGCCTTTATCCCATCAAGAGATTATAACTGGTTTTATGAACATGAAAACCACTGAAGACATCATCTCTTCAGTAGTTTTTATGTCCAGCAGCTAACTTCTATATAGGTATGCTAAAAGCCAGGCTGCTATTCCTCATGATGATCATCTGAAGAGGACATAGAAATCACAAACTCTGTAGCTCCTGGGGTAATTCTTCATTAATCAAATTTATATAGCCAACTGTCTCACCAAAAGCATGTCTGGGCAGTTCACAACAATTGGATGAAAACAACCAATGTATCACGTGAAACAACAGATATAACATATAAAAATACATATAAATTCATTTCATTACATCATACTAAGGAGGGTAGAGATACTGTAGCTGGCTGGGGAAATCTGAAGGCTGATGTTCACCCATTTTAAAGTTGCTGCACTAGCCCAACTTGTGAATCCAATTTGGGCAAGTCATCTTTCTACAGTTTTATTTTGTAATGCTGTGGAAGATTCTTTTGAAGATCAGATAGTTATACAGACCCTAAACCCCCAGTGTCCCTTTAGAACCCTTCCTGTGCAGTTTGTTACTGATTATATACTTCTGGCTTAGACTTATGATTCATATAAATAGAGCCATATCAGACCTTGGTGGAGTTTATCACTAATGCTTGTTTGTCAGAAGCCAAATAGTTGGGTATTTAAGTATCAGGAAATCCTTGCTGGTTGATTGCCAAATCAATTTTAAAAAAAACATCTATTGGAAAATGCACGTATCTGCTGCATATGTTTTCATTCTCCACCTCTGTCTTCCATCTTCCACTCTCTTCAAGGTACTATTAATCTGATGCACCCTGTTGGCTTGTTTGAAGGAGGCATAAAGTGAAGCCTTCACCAGATGACACAGAGAAGTTAGAAGCATAATTCCCGAGGGCCACGTTCACAAATTCCGGCGATCTTCTTTATGAACCCAAATTAATTCCTGCACTGATTGGATGTTGGCATTCTACCTGGTGTTGTGACTGAATCAGTGGGATTCACTGCATTTGGAATGCAGAAGAGCTTCTGTGAGCCCTTCGCGACACATAGGGGACCTCTCTCTTTTGAACGCTCAAGCTCATTAAAAAGAGGTGTTTTGCTCCACCCACCAGATTATTCACTCCATTCATAAAATGCATTAACTTCTGCAGTCCGTCACAGTGCAACATTTGTGCCTGGAGTACAAAACAGTTCTTCTAGAACAGAGATCCCTGCTTTTAAATTGCACTATTAAAAATGCATCTCATTCGGTGGATATCGTTTAATCAGAAGTAAGGCACACCGTCACTTTTTTGGCTATCTGGGAACTATCATAACTGTCATGTTGTTCAGCTGTCTGTTTGCTTGCTTGCTTGTTTGTTTGTTTGTCAACAAGTACAAGGAAACAAGTATAAAAACACATGAAAAAATGGCACAAGCAAATGAATAGAAATAAGCACAACATAGCAATAAACACATAAAAAGAGTACATATAAATGGGCACAGTAGGATAGGGACAGTAGGCACACTGGTGCGCTTATGCATGCCCCCTTAGGGACCCTTAAGAAACATATAAGGTCCACGGTAGACAGCTTAAGGTAAAAGGCATGGGGGTTAGAGGAATTAACAACAGGATCAGGTAGGGGGTTCCACACATCTACTACTCTATTGCTGAAATCGTTTTTCCTGCAATCAAGATTAGAACAGATTACATTTAGTTTGTATCTCTTGTGTTATTGCAGTTGAAGTGAAAGCAGTCATTAACAGGGAGGACGTTGTGGCAGATTATCTTGTGCGCTAAGCTCAGGTCGGAATGTAGACAGTGTAGTTCAAGGTTATCCAGGCCTAAAATTCCAAGCCTGGTGGTATACGGAATTTTATTAGGAGCAGAGGAGTTGAGTTCTCTTCTTGTAAAATACCTCTGGACCCTCTCTTAATGTCTGAAATGCAGTGTGGGTTCCAGGCAGGTGAGCAGTATTCAAGGATAGGTCTGGCAAAGGTTTTGTATGCCCTAGTGAGCAGCACAGCGTTATCAGAGAGAAAACAATGTAAAATAAGGTTGACAACTCTGAATGCCTTTTTGGCAATGCTACACTGAGCTCTGGGGCTTAGATCTTTCGAAATGAGTACTCCTGGGTCTTTGACAGAGTGTGGCTCATCTTTTAGATCATTTTTGCCCAGCTTATATTTGATGTTCTGATTTTTATTGCCAATGTGTAGGACTGAGCATTTGATTTCCCAAGACTTCCTGAGTTTCTTTCTAATCCAATTTAGCGTATTTCTTGCAGTGAATTTATCATTACATAATAGGCTTGGCTGACCAGAATGGCAGTTGCAATTGTAAGCCGTGCCTCTTTTTTACAGTGTGATATACATGTCAAAAGGGAGATGGGGGAGGAGAAGGAGAAGCAAGAAAATATTTTTTGTGGTCATCGGCCAGTCCATAAAACACCTTACATATGTAAAATTAATTGGGTATACAGGACAATCAAACACACTGCTGCATAGTGACATATATCATGACAAAATATGGCCACTTAAGGAAACAGAATAATTTGAATCTGTAGGTAGATGCTTTAAATAAAATTAAATAGAATATTTCATATTAAAAATTGCTGGGCTTTTGATTATGCAGTTATAATTGTCATCTTCCACAATGTGGAAAGTGTGGGGTTCAAGCCCTGATGAGCAGAAGAGAAATCAAGGACATTTTTTTGTCCTCTTTATTTTACAAAGGTAAGGGTTTTATTTTATTTTTTTGCAGCTAAAGAGCTAGCAGATAGTGTAAAGGGTAAATGACTAGCCAATCAGGCACACTCAATCTAAATGTTTCTGGAGTAGTGGCTGCCAGATTAATCAAAAGATAACCATGGGGTTTGGTAGAGGCATCTTAGGATCCTTCTAAAAAGTACCAGGTATTTGTGGGGTGCATTTAGCATGCCAGTGTGACAATTTGCATCTGGTCACGAAGGCATCTACCATAAATACCTAACACATATTGCTCACAGAAAAAGAATAGAATAGAATAACAGAATTGTAAGTGACCTTGGAGGTCTTCTAGTCCAACTCCCTGCCTAGGCAGGAAACCTACACCACTTCAGACAAATGGTTATCCAACATCTTCTTAAAAACTTCCAGTGTTGGATCATTCACAGCTTCTAGGGGAAAGTTGTTCCACTGATTAATTGTTCTAACTGTCGGGAAATTTCTCCTCAGTTCTAAGTTGCTTCTCTCCTTGATTAGTTTCCACCCATTGCTTCTTGTTCTACCCTCAGGTGCCTTGGAGAATAGTTTGACTCCCTCTTCTTTGTGGCAACCCCTGAGATATTGGAACACTGCTATCATGTCTCCCCTGGTCCTTCTTTCCATTAAAAAAGAGATAAAAGTAAAATGAAGCACCGGTAAAATCAGCTAGGATGAAGTAAAGATGAACCTTTCAACTAGTATCTTGAGAATACAGTAATGTCTTAAATAGTGAATGCTCCAAATAGTCATATTATGCTAAGTCATGGTTTGCTTAACCCTAAATGACTGAATTAACTATGATAATTCATTCAATATGCCAAGCCATCAAGCCTGGTTTTTAATTCACATAATAATAATAATAATAATAATAATAATAATAATAATAATAATAATAATAATAATAATAATAATAATAATAATAATAATAATAATAATAATAATAATAATAATAATAATAATAATAATAATAATAATAATAATAAAAAATCAAAACCAAGAAAGCCATATAATGCAGGGGTGTCCAAACTTGGGAACTTTAAGACTTGTGGACTTCAACTCCCAGAATTCCCCAGCCAGCAATGCTGGCTGGGGAATTCTGGGAGTTGAAGTCCACAACTCTTAAAGTTCTCAAGTTTGGACACCCCTGACATAATGGATCACAATGAACAAGAATGGAGGCGGCTAATCATCCTTCTCTGAGGTGCTATTGAGGTGTTTAGAATGCACTTTAAACTGGGTTACAGTATGCCAGGACATTCTGTCTGGCATGCGTTGTAGAAACAGGCATGGTCATCTCAGAAGCAGAGTTTCCCAACAGTTCTCCAAAGGATATAATTTTAGGTTCTCAAGTGCCACCTGCTGGAAAGAAGAGGAGTAGAAAATGGTGGAAGAAATAGAATACAGGTTAATTTTACATAGATAAATCAAGCTAATGTTTAATGGTAGGGGACTGGCTTTGGGACAACTTTGCAATAGACTATGGAAACAAAAATTACTTTTATTATCATTTACAGAGATTTCACACTTAATATAGATCATTCTCTAGAATTGTCCAAGACAGACATACCTCTATTTTTGGTTGACTTTTTTTAAAAAAAATCTGAGGATCAGGGTCATAACAAGGTATTTTGTTGCCTGATACAAAAAAAACAACATGGTTTGAAAATTACACTTCAAATGTATTGAACTAGCAGAAGCTACCATCTTCCATCATACCTGCAGCAAATGCAAATGCAAATGATACTAAAATTTCTGTAAAACAATTCCTGAAAGTTTGACATTCAGACAAATCATTGATCAGTGGACATCCCCTCAAGCAGCCAACATTCAGATAAGCAAGGATCAGCACCAGAAAACAATCAGGCAGGAAACAATACTTTAATCAAGGAAACCACGCCACCATCAAAACTGGCCGGGCAAGCTACTATATATAAACAATCAACAAACCAACAACAAACAGGCAACAAGCAAACCAGCAACATTACTTATATAACTAAAATTCTGGAAGTAAACAACCAAGCTTAGAGAGTACCAATGACTTCAAAATCAAAGCTTACTTATACTTCTATATAAGCTGAGCTCCCAATGGCATTTTTACAGCATTGATACGTCAAAATATTGTTGTTCTGTATCAGAAGTATAGCTTTATAGCTTAAAGCAGGGGTCTCCAACCTTTGCAATTTTAAGTCTGAAGAACTTCAGCTCCCAGAATTCTCCAGCCACCAAAGCTGGCTGGAAAATTCTGGGAACTGAAGTCCTTCAGACTTAAAGTTGCAAAGGTTGGAGACCCCTGGCTTAAAGTGATGCTCAATCACATACTAAAATATTTGCCTTTTACATTTCACGTCCTTGAATTCGGGCATCAAATATCGCAATCTTATCTTTAAAAAAAGAGCATATCTCTTATATATTTTAGTTTTTTTATTCTAGATCAGGGATGTCAAACTCAAGGCCCAGGGGCAGATCTGGCCCATGGGGTGCTTAGATCTGGCCCACAGGGCTGCCCTAGAAATAGCAAAGAACCATATCACGGCATCGCTTCCAGTGAAAACAGAGTTCAGGAGGGCCACATACAGGCCTCCAGAGCTCTGTTTTGCTGGCAAAGAGTTGCAGGAGGCCATCGCAGCAGAAAACAGAGTTCAGAAACCCATTTCCGCTAGCAGAATGCTTGGGCCACCACAGGCACTCCTGACACAAGTGATGTCGATCTGGCCACACCCACTCTGGCCACATCCATCCCAGCCCCTGATGTGGCCTTCAATGAAATTGAGTTTGACATCTTGTTCTAGGGTTTGGTCTCAAAAATTTTCAACATTGTTTTTTAAACCCTTAAAGTTGTTATTCTTAATTTTTAAAGCAACAAAAGACTATTCCCTAAATTTCTTTCGCTCATTCAAGCAGAGTTCTTTATCAAGAAATATTCCTTAAAGCCATTCTCTTTGACTAAATGTATAAATCATCACATTTAAACATGCATGTACAGTCATTATATAAATATATTCCTAAAGGAATTAGCTCCTTTAACTATAATTTTGACTGATTCAGTCTGGACATTTCATGGAAGCAAATCGCTCTGTATGACTGGACAATCAACAGCATAAATATGACAAAGAATAAATATTTCCATATGGATTGTTCAATCAAACCTGCTCTATAAGTGCTTTGAAGGTGATTTTTTAATGATGTTGATTTATTCTGTTCCTTCATATATTAAGCAGGCAGTGGAAGGGGTAGATACCAAAGACTGTTTCTAATATAGGATTTTTTTTTCATGGACTAGTAAATCAAAAACAAAATGCCGAAATTGTTCCAGTTTTGATGTTTTCATCAAATTATTTCTATTAAATAATAGTAGATAGAAATATAATATGCACCAGCTGGGGGGGAAAACAAATGAAGTAATACTGTATGTGTCTTCCCCTAAAAGAGGTAATTGCTTTGAGAACTATTTAGTGTAGCACATATACTGTATAGAGCAGGGGTCCCCAACCTTTGCAACTTTAAGTCTGAAGGACTTCAGCTCCCAGAATTCTCCAGCCAGCAAAGCTGGAGCTGAACTCCTTCAGACTTAAAGTTGCAAAGGTTGGGGACCCCTGGTATAGAGGACATGCTGAGTGTGTTACAGAAGTTAAGCCATAGTCTGGAGCAATGGGACACACAAGTCATTTAATCACACTTTGCTTATTTCCAAATGCTTCCAAAACAAAAAGCTCACATCTTTCCTTAGAACCCTCTTGTCTGTTTAAGTGTCCCCCAAATTTAAAAAAACACCCACCCACACAAAGTGATCACAATAGATCAGATAAACCAAAACATATTCAAGGGGAGAAAGAATTAAAGAGTCACTAACTCACTACATATGTTTTCTACATACTCTACATAAAGGGTTTTTCTGCAGCAACATATGGAAAATATCTGAATGCTAAGACAATGATAATAATCAATCATTCCAGGCTCCAGCTCCAAATTGTGTCTTGTTCCCTCCACTCGTGGGATAGTCACTAGACTGCATCCAAAGTTATTGTTTCGTGTCCTTGATAATCCCATTCTACCTTCAAGAAGAATGAGGTCATAACAACACAAAGAGAACAAGTCAAACGAAGAAAGAAGGCTGGGTAACTCTTTAACAGATGAATCCAAATATGTGACAGTTGATGCAGTGCTCTTTAAGTGGACATGAGGATTTCCTTTTTCGACTTGTTTTTTTTATTTTATTAATCTGCTGTTGACTAAGCTTTCCCTTTGTTTTTTAGATGCAATGTATTTGGTTTCATAAGGAATTCCCAGCCTTTGGGGGTCATGACCACACAGTCCTTCCAGTCAGAAGGTTTGCCAATTCATAAAAAGGCTGATATGGGAATAAGGGCCACTCAGAAAAAAAACACCCCAACCATACATACAGAAAGGGATGCTCAGCTAGTTTCTATTACTCTCAAGATATTTCCTACCAGCTCCAGTTTAGTTTTGGCTTGTTTATGAGTAGGAAGGAACAATTCCAAATAAAAGTAGCCACCTACAATTTTATTTATTAAGCAATGTCTATAGAGACCTATAAAAGGGACGCAGTGACTCAGTGGCTAAGATGTTGAGCTTGTCGATCAGAAAGGTCAGCAGTTCGGTGGTTTGAATCCCTAGTGCCGCATAACGGAGTGAGCTCCCGTTACTTGTCACAGCTTCTGCCAACCTAGCAGTTTGAAAGCATGTAGAAATGCAAGTGGGAAAGTAACAGCATTCCGTGCGCCTTCGGTGTTTAGCCATGCTGGCCATATGACCATGGAGAAATCTTGAGACAGCTTTGAAGTGGAGATGAGCACCGCCCCATAGAGCTGAGAATGACTAGCATATATGTGCAAGGAGAACTTTTACCTTTACCTTTTTATAGGGACCTAGATGGAACTCAAATATATTTTTTGGGGGGGGGGGGAAGAATGAGGTTGAGAACAGGTGATTTTGTTTAAAACAAAGGTAGCCAAGTTCCCATTTAATTAAAAGAATCTCATTAGTAGCAAGAACAACATATCATCCTTCTCTGATAGACCAGAAAGGAAACATAATCAGATGAGCTACATTAAGCAACGTACATTTCTCCTGTTGTTTCCTTTAGAGCCCAAGAAACTTGGGAGGGTCCCTTTTGAGTCTCTTTCTCTACCCATTATGCTTCTGTGGGCTATGCTCTTGCTTATCTGACATTTTCTTAGGCAGCAGTTCTTCACTCTGTCTCCTAAAGACTTTCTCACTTAGTGTTACTCTTAATTCTAAGAAGGGCAAGGGAGACTGACAGGTGCTGGAAGAGGTAACCACAGGAACATTGGAAATCATAACCCAACCATAGTCTGGGATGCTATGCTTAATGAATTAATATACATTCCAATTATATACATTATCAATATTTTATTATATATAAATTGTATTGTTCTATTGTCCTATTATAAGTTGATATAACAATCTTATGGCGTTCTGTATTGGGTGACACTTCGATTTCTTCTTCATCCAAGACAAGAATCCATCATGGTTTTATCAGTAATTGGAGATTCCCTGAGGAGAAGGTAGGGACTGTTAATTCTATAACTGGTACCAACAAGCTAGAGTAGTAAAAGAAAGAAAGATACTTTATTCAGTATCATTACTTGATAGAGGGAAACACTCAATGGTGGGGCAATGGATTTGAGTCCAAAAGAGATATGGTTAAGTCGCTATTCATTGGGATTTAAATAGTGTAATATTTGATTTAGTGTGAAATTGATACCAAGTCACATTTAATGTGAGCCAAAATTCAGCTAGTGCATAGACAGTTGAAGCCAATACGTGCACAGTTGTTGAGTGATTTTAGACACTAATCATTGCATGCAAAATGGAGAAAAGGAAATATTCGAGAAAAACTCAAAAACGAAGAACACAGAATTACAGCAGAATTCATGAATGCATGAGTTAACGGACACACTTTGGATATGGGTTTAACTTCTTTTAGTAAGAGTAGAAATATACACTAACTGTATACTAAGAAATACTAAATGTATTTCATTAATACACATAAAAATTATGTTTACATGTTTTAATTGCCTATTTCCATCAAGCTGGAAGCAAGCAATCTTTACTTTAAGCTGTTATCCTGCTATTAATAAGAAAAAGCAAGGAATAAAAGCTGCATATAGAAAAGATTTTAACAGATGAGGCTTGAATCTCTATCAGCAATCCTCGTAGAGGATATTTTGCTTGATTAAAAAGCTAATGATCACATTTAGAGCAAGTGGCTGCCACATGAATAACCTGGGTCATTCTGATGAATGTTTTCAGTACATACTTCCAAGAACTTTCTGATCAGTATGGATTATACTTTTCTACTAAGATGCATTAGCATAGCAGAAGGCTTATTATGGATTTAAACCAGGCTTTATACATAAAATCCCCCATAATTCATTAAAACAATAAAAGGAAAAAAGGAAGGAAAACAAGTGAAGATTGGCCCTGAAATTACTATTAAAGATTTGGGAAGAATACAGTTGCATTTGACAATAGTTGCTGCCTTATTCTCATAGCAGCTGGACAGAATTTGTTTTTGGGCTAAAACAGTGAAATTGCAATACTATACAATGTTTATCCTTCTTTGCCTTAGAAATAATTTCAAAAACGAGACTCAAATGATACCACTCTATTTATCTGTCTGATCTACCATGGAAAAAGGAAAAAGGAAGGCACAAAACCAGTGGCAAATGGCAAAGAAGAAAAATCACTTTCCCTATCCCTGACATTAGCAGTGGGGTACTAACTCATTTTAACACACTGACCAGAGGTGGGTTTCTGCCAGTTCACCCCAGATCAGGCGAACCGGCAGTGGCGGTGGTGGGAGGCTCCGCCTGCCCACCCACCTGGTCGCTTCTGCACATGTGCAGAAGCGTCGTGCGAGCACGTGAACGTACACAAGTGAACCAGTAGTGAAATAAATTGAAACTCACCACTGACACTGACCCTATTTAATTTCTCAGGCTCAACAAGAGTAATATTGTGGGGACATCAGTCTTGGAAACAACATACATTTCCTCATTTTCAAGATGGCAAAAAAGCATATCTCAGGGTTGTGCGGATTAGCCCTAGAACAGTATGGCTATCATTATGGGAAAAAATGAAAGTCATAACTAAAGGTTGCATTCTATTTACCAAGAATCAAAACTAGATGCTGTAATGTAATTTCTCCAATCTCCCAAGAATAGATGCTATGGGGTGGGGGGAGTCTCTCTCCAAACTCCATCACTGTGCATAAGTGAAGTGGCCAGTTCTCTTTACAACTTGAAGCTTTCTGAAATATGACTTCTCCTCATCTTCCCAACCCAGATTTTGCCCTGTTCACCATGAGACCAACAATCCTGAACCAGAGTGTCCTCAATCAGTTATATGGCTGATTGTGTTTTAAAGGGATACTCTGTACAACAGGTGGAAGCAGAGGACCAATAATATGTGGTCCTCCAAAAGTCATGGACTCTACCCAAATAATAGCAGAATAGGAAGGGACCTTGGAGATCTTCTAGGCCAACCTCCTGCTGAAAAAGGAGAACTCTATACCAGTGGTAGTCAACCTGGTCGCTACCGCCCACTAGTGGGCGTTCCAGCTTTCATGGTGGGCGGTGGGGGTTTTGTCCGATACTGAAGCACTTTCCTTTTTTTTTAATTTAATTGACTTCCCTACTTTTTAAATCACCATTACTGTGGAACCGGTGGGCGGTTAGAAAATTTTACTACTAACAGAGATACAAAAGTGGGCGGTAGGTATAAAAAGGTTGACTACCCCTGCTCTATACCATGTCAGAGTAATGGCTGTCCAGCCTCTTCTTAAAAACCTCCAGTGATCGAGCACCCACAACTTCTGGAGGCAAGCCATTCCACTGGTTGATTGTTTTCACTGTCAAGTAATTCCTCCTTGGTTTTAGGTAGTGGTCATTAGTGATCACGCTGGCTGGTAATAACAGAACTTGTTGACTGCCAGTTTCCAGAAGGCCACACAATTAGTCCTCCTCTGATCCTGGTCCTGTATCAAAACTTTCGAAAATAGCACCTATCCTTGAAGAATGTTGTCCAGCTTCTGCTTCTAGGTGCTTACTGAAATCCTGTGGAGTTTTGAAACACAGCCGTGGATTTTCAATTGACCATAAAGAAACTATATGATGAGGAAAATACCAGAGGATTACATTACATCAGAATCAGCACTTTGAAAGCCTTTGTGATACTTTGATTCCAGTAGGGGATTCTGCACACAGATCTGTTTCATATATCTTGAATCAGGGAAGGAATTTTTATCAGCACCTAATAAAACATAAGGAACAGAACCTTTGTTTTATTAGTTGTCCTGCTTCGCCCACAGGAAATGCCTCAGAAATATGATAGGAGAGGATAATTTCCATGGCATCTTGAGAATAGTTTATCAGTATTTATTGGTTGCAGAGTGACCTGTTTTATTTGCTTTGCAACATACAGACTACCAGTTATCAGCCAGTGATACGCTGGAAGCTGGGGAATAATTTTAGTGGTAGGACTGTTATTTTAATTTTTTAGATTTTTTTTTCCTATAAGATGTAATGGAAAGCTTTATTTAAAAAAAATGTATTGACTGCAAATTTCATCATCTCGAGTCTGGATAAATTTTAGCTGCTCAGAACTCCAGTAAATTTATGCACCCAAACAGCCCAAATTAGGAAGATTTTCTATCAACTTCCTAAGGCCAAGTTTACACAGAAGTCCATTGCTCCTAAGCGAAACCTCAAGCCAGGGATGCGTGCAGTTGGCTCCTGAAGATGCCAGTATTGGCCTGAGGCCATTTTTTATTATTGTAAGCTTTCTTATTTGGATTGTCAATATGAAAAAAGTATCACATTTTTGATTTGATAAAAGAAAAAAATGTTTTTCATTTTTCAAAGAAAGGGAGTGATGGTGTTTTCGTGGCTGTGTTCTACCTAACATTTTGGCAAAATGTAAGAAAGAATAATTAGAAAATACGGTTTATAAATAATAATGTTACAGAGAAATGTGGAGCTGTATACCTGCCAAAAAAGTTATCCCAACCCCAACAAAAATAAAACACTTGATTACACCAATCAAAATAAATGTTCAGAAGAAAAATTTTGAAGTAATTCCTAAGATTAAGCAAGCAAAAACCAAAACCAGGTGCTTTACTTGTCAAGGAAAATAATATTAGGAAATTGGAAGACAGGTTTCAGCCCAATATTTAAATGTGAATTGAATGAAGTATATTGACAGAAAGGTAATGTATACATGTAGTAGACGAATAGCCAAAAAGTAATAATAATAATCTTATTTATGAATACTCAGGTGGTCAATGAATTTAGTTCCAATCAGATATGTGTATAATTATAGCATGAAGGGGTAATCATGCCTACTACATTGGAAGTACCTGCAGGTAGAAAGCTCACCAATTCAAAATTACACCTTTCAGAACTGGAAAAGCACCAATTTTGAGGGGATAAATGTTCCAAGCTTAGATTTTTCCCTCTGAGACCAGACCCCCGTTATTTTCTTGGAGGCAAAAATTCAAACTACTTTTTCTGCTCACCACACTAAAACATTTCAATTTAAGAGAAGTGAGTCTATATGTGTAGGAGAAGAATAAGCAGAGGCTGGGGGTGGAATCAAGAGAGAAATCAGTCTGGAATTGTTGGGTTCCCACAATTCAGTGCTGACTGTTAGTTGACTAGATTCTTGTCTATAGACTTGAGCAGTAAATCTTAACTGGAACTTCATGGGTGATCCTGATTCTTTGTGCCTGACAATGTGGTCCGAAATCTAAAATATTCACATTTTATCACACACAAATTTCTTTTGTTCATTTCTACATGAGTTCTGAATGCTTTCTTAAAAGTCAAGATGGTAATTTGTACATATCTCCATGCATACTGTGGTACGTGCATATCTATTTTCACACGTTGCCTGATGAAGTTTGATGAAGTTTTGAAACACTCAGAAAGTGTCTGCTTTCTTTTAGTACTTTGTAGTTCTAATAAAGATATTGTGTTTGGATTTTTGAAAGCTATTCTGTATATTCTGTATAAAAGAACAGACAATTATTTATATTCTTCACTATGAATCTTTTCAATATAAATGGCAAGTAGACAGAAATATAGTGTGAAATATAGTAAAATAGTTATTTCTGGTTTAAATTATTTTATTGCATCTGACAAATCATTTTAATAAATAAGTTATATTTCCTCTCCTTTATTAATAATTGCCACCCACAAAAATCTATGGACTGTTTTGCACTTTAGGCATTCTATCCAAATGGCAGAATCCTGACATATATGATGTAAGTCAAGGTGACTAAACAATAATAAAGGCTCCTATTTAAAAATAAATAATATATGGAAAAATATTATTTTAAGCCTGGTATATAAAAAGGACATTTTTTTACAAAGTAACGATTTTGGAGTTCATGCAGGACATATTCATGTTGGTTTTGCAGGACATATTCATGTTGGGTTTTTTTTAGTGAAGAGGCAATACAGAAATTATTTGCCATTCTTTTTTTCAGTATGTTATTTCAACTTCTAGGCATAAGCCTGGAAGTCATGAAATTGACCCTGCTTAGGTTCTGAATCTAGATAAAGTCTAGGCAGCACATCAGCAAATCAGATAATTCAGGGTTTTTTTCCTTACTGTAGACCAGGGGTGTCAAACTTGTGGCCCACGGGCTGGATATGTCACACACTGGCCACGCCCATGCCTGGTTTAGCGAAGGGGGAAAAGTCGTGATACGTCACATGACGACACAAGTTTGACACCTCTGCTGTAGGGCGCAGGTGGCACATGGAGCCATATCTGCTGGCATGTGAGCCAGCCAGCTGATTTTCGGCCTTCCAGAGGGCCAGGGGAGGCCATTTTCACCCTCCTTCACAATACATAGTTACTAGATTACTAAACAGATTAAAATATTTAAAACTAAATCACAATACGTATTCTGTGGGGAGAAAATTAAAATGTGAACCTAATCAGTGAATAGAATTTATTGCTTAATAAATGAACGAATACTTTCTTGCTGAATTGTTACTCAACACTGAAATATTAATTTGATACAGTTCTAGCATAATAAAATGCTAATACACCCAAGCAGTTATAATCTACTGATACGGGAAGTCACCTTATTACAATTACAAGTTGAAGCAATATTTACATTCCATGATGTCAGTATCGTATACTGCATGCAATCATTGTTATCTCATTAAATGCTGATACCCTCCTTTTACTAACAACATTCTTGCACATTGTCCCAAGATGTTAAGACAATCAAATATGCTAAAATTGATTTTGGGGTTCTGCAAGTATGCTTTCCTGAGGATAGCAAAGATGCCTTGAAATCTGTTGGCTCCTTTTCTGATAAACACGCAATAGAAACCAACATTCTAAATGTAAGTTTAAGCTTGTGCTTATTTAAATAACGGTTTATATATATATTTAAAATGAAAGAAATAGAAAAGTAGGAAAAGAAAAATATAATTAGCAGTATTTCAGTATTTGAGGGGTTGTCACAAAAAAGAGAACCAACTTATTCTACAAAGTACCAGAGGACAGGACAAGAAACAATGGTTGGAAACTAACCAAAGAGAGCAGCAACCTGGAATTAAGGATAAACTTCCTAACAGTGAGGACAATTAACCAGTAAAGCAGCTTGCCTCCAGAAATCGTGGGTGTTCCATCGCTGGAGTTTTTTAAGAAGAAGCTAGATAGTCACTTATCTGAAATAGTATTGGTTCTCCTGCTTGAGCAGGGGACTAGACTAGAAGACCTCCAAGGTTCCTTCCAACTGTATTCTATTCTAAATTCTAATTAACCTTCCTCTTAAAAAAAAAGACCAAGACAATCTAGGTGAATAATCAGATATTATGGCAAATAGATACAGACTTAGATATATTATTTTGATACTGTCTTCCTACGAAAAAGCTATGTTTTTAGAAAAGCAGTAAAATCTTTAAAGTCATTTTTCAAACATTAAAGACCTCCTCTGCACAATCTTTTAAACATTACAAGTCTCAAAAATTCCATAGACATTATTTGAAATCAAACTTCTAGTCCATAGTGTTCTTATCAAACTACAAGCGATGCTGGCTCAAAAGAAAAAAATATACAAACAGTATGGGACAAATGGTATCAGTGGTTAGAGAATAGGAATAACCAATGAAAGTAAAATATTGATATATGTAAATATTAGTTTATAGGAATTATAAATGTAAAGAGGAAATTGCAAGTGAAAAACGAATGGAAAGTATGTAAGATGCTAAACAGAAGGGGATATACCAATGTCTTAGGAACGGGAAGAATGGTTGTTGGATTTGATTTTTATGTTTTGTTTTGTAAAAAGCTTAATAATAATTACGTATTATATATATACATATGTGTGTGTGTGTGTGCATGTGTGTGTGTGTGTGTGTGTGTGTTAGGTTTTTGAGCTGATCAATAAATATGTATATTTGTGTCACAACACCCTGGTAATCCCCAATTAAGAGAGGGAGCAGAACTGCTTCCCTTGTCTGTCTTTCGGCTTACCCTAGGGGCCATCCAGGCAGAAGCACAAAAACGTATCACAAATACACACACACACACTCACATAAATAAATAAATAAATAAATAAATAAATAAATAAATAAATAAATAAATAAATAAGCAAGGGAGACTAGGTGAGATCTCCCTTGTTTATTTATTTATCAGCTTAAAACCTAACACACATGTAAAAACAAAAGACACAATGAAACAAATAGCTTTCTGTCTGGATGGTCTCTGGTGATGAGCCGAAAGACAGAAAAGGAAAGCAGTATGCTTCCTCACTTAATTGGGGCTTACCAGGGTGTTGTGACACAAGCGTGTATGTATATATATATATTGTGTAGATTTCACACCTGTGCCAGGTACATGCAATGGAAATATAAAAAATTGTAAAAAGAGAGAGCAATGGGCCACAGGTATTATGTCATCCTTTATGACATAAAATACTCTGGGGGAGGAATACAGTAGGTAGGCAGGTAGGTAGGTAGGTAGAGGGATAGAGAGGGAGAGGGAGAAATACAGTATGTAGGTATGTAGATAGAGGGATAGAGAGAGGGAGAAATACATTAGGTAGGTAGGTAGAGGGATAGAGAGGGAGAGGGAGAAATACAGTATGTAGGTATGTAGATAGAGGGATAGAGAGAGGGAGAAATACAGTAGGTAGGTAGGTAGGCAGAGGGATAGAGAAGGAGAGGGAGAAATACAGTAGGTAGGTAGGTTGGGTGTATGTGTTTGTGTGTGCAAGTGTAGATCTACACACAGATTGATTGGTCATTTAACCAGACTGGGCCACAGCAACGCGTGGCCAGGAACGGCAGTGGATCCCTTTCTATTGTTCATGGCACCGAAGCTGACATACTTTATGGCTGGCTTATAGGATCAGAAGGCAGGGTTTTCTAGGAGCAAGTAAAAGCAGATTGTGTGGAAGAATGTCGTCTAAGTGCCTACAGATGCAGAAACAGGCATTTTTATCTTTTCCTAAGACTACAGTTTAAGTCAAAGATGTTGACTTAAATTTATGCAGTAAAGTTGTCCTTTAAAACAAAAAAGAACCAAAACCCTCATTTTAAGACTTATAGAGCTCAAAACTTGCACCTGGCTGTGGAGAGGGGTGGGTGGGAGAGAAAATCTGGTGGTTAAAACAACAAAGACCTCAGAATTTACCTCAGGACAGCTTTCTGTCACTCAGATTTTTTTTTAAAAATATCAAAATAATAAAACATCTGATATTTATTGCTTGACATCTTTCGGGGATGTTTTGCCCTTTGTGTGGTTTATTATTTATTGCACGGCTCCTTTAGAAACCAGTTCTAGAGACAGAAAACTTTCTCACTGTTGTTTCATATTCTGCAGCAAACCAGGGTAAACCATCACCAGGCATGATCTGTTCTTTTCTCAGATGAGCTGTTTGAAAGCAAACTCTCCCTCTTTCCATCTCTTAGCCCCTACTTCTCCGACAGAAAAAATAGTGGTGGGGGGATGTATACATTAGCCTCTCTTGACCTCACTGGCTGATGGGAAACCTCAAGAGATCTGTGCAAATGTTCTTTTCAAAAGAACCAGCACTATTGTGGTTGCTATGATTTTATTTTATTTTTTGCTAAGAACCAACTGTTGTTTTTTTAAAAAATCTTCCAAAGTTTATTGCAGTTACCACAACGTCGAATAAATCATTCTACGCTATTGAGTATGTTTTAATGAAGTATCCTGAATCCCAGGGACTAAGTGAAAAATTACTTTTTTCCTAACATGTTGTAATAGTAATTCAATTTTGCAGGTTAGAGCTACTTATTCTTCAGTACGGAAACAGGTATTTCCATGGCTAAGCTCCAAGATTCCCAAGGTAGAGAGTTGGGAGAGGGAAGTGGAAGAAAGTGAGTTACTTATCCACCTCTCACATCCTATTAAGTTAATATGTTTGGCTCAGAATTCAGACATAGCTTAGACATATTTTCCCATTCTACAAAATCTTCAGCCTTAGGATACACAGTATATTCTTTTCCTATAAATAATTTGATAGCCATCAAAACAGCTGAAAACACTAACTAAAAACTCAGACAGCTTGACAAAGTTTTTTTCCTTTCAGCTACAAAATTAATGATATCTTTCTTCTTGCTTAGTTCCACTGAAATTATTTTTTTTAAAAATCAGTATCAATAGCTTGGGTGAGTAGTGATCAGTTAACTTTGGAGAGACAGTAAGTGAATATAATGCCCAGACCTTCATTCTTTAGACAGCAGGTAGATTGAATTACTTATTAACTTGGCAATTAGAAGGAAACACTGTTGTGTGCCCCATTTAGTTAGGATCTCAAGATTAGGATGCCAGATTAAAGAAGGCATGCTAGGCAAAAGGATTTTGTGTATACAATGGCTTTTTAAGGCTCTCTTGGTCTAGATAATTTAAAGTGCTCTGCAAAAGCATCATCTTAAACTTTATGTATTGGTTTTCATTCAGCCAACACTCCCATCACTATAGGAAAGAGATGCCTTGGAGAAGATAAGTGGTTTGTTTTGTTTTGTAGGATTATTTTACCATGATTTTTAACTAGGCTTGCGATTGTCAGATGTATTTAAATTAGTGGTGGCTTAAAAAAAATCTTCTGTGTTTTTTATATCAGATCTTTTATGAAAGAGGCATTGGTTTTCAAGCATATTATTATTATTGAATGATGTTTTTGCAATTTTTAATGATGTCCTGTTCATTGTACAGTGGTTTTTCCAATGATACAGAGCAGGGGTGCTGCTACTGCCGGTTTGTTCAGGGATGCGCTGCGTGAGCTGCAAATGTGCGCACACTTGATTCACGCTATGCATGCATGTGCAGTACTTAAAAAATTGCTTCTGTGCATGTACAGAGCAAAAAACAAAAGAACCAGTTCGGGGGCGTGGCAGGCCGAGTTACTTCCTACTTGGCCGAACTGGGCTAAACCGATAGGAACCCACCACTAGTACAGAGCCTTCTTGGGTTCCATGTTTCATTTTAAACTCAAAGGAAGTTTTAATGAGGGAATTCCTGTCTTGCACTTTCCAGAATATTAGTGTTAATGTCACCTCTAAGGGAGAATCTCAGCTTTGAGTTTTTCCTTTCCCTGATAAATTAGAGATCTTTTCCCATACAAATTTATTAGAACATTTCAAAATGTCATTTATGCCCAGTTCTGATTGAAGCCTTTTCAAATACAGATCTTCAAGTTATTCATCTTTCACTATTAGGGGACAGATCAAGTAAAGTTCCAACTATGATGGAAATGCAGTTGTTGATAGTAGTTGCTCGCCTCTCAGGAGGAACCTGGCTGGTCATTCTCTTTCTGTCACACCCAAACCCTGTCAGGAGCCACCAACCAGATTAACCCAGAGGTTTAGATCAAGAAGTTTCTTTATTGTTGATTCACCAGTTTACAGGAATCTTGCCAGACTGTCTCTCCCCTTAGAAAACACATGATATAGTTCTAAGTATTTGATCTCATACACCTCCTTTCCCCTAGGGGGAGCTGGAATATCTCTTAACTCCTCCTACTGGGGCCTCTTTTCTTTCAGTCATTGATTTCACCACAAGCCTAGAGAGGCGACAACAAGATCCAATCGAGTCCAATCCTTTATTTGCTTACAACCAACACACAGAATCTTGCCAAATTAAAACAATCACTTTCTAAGTTATTAAATATACTGTATCCTGAGAGATTCTGGGGTGTGATTACCATGAATATCTTCCCACTCCCCACTTTTACTGGAGGCTATGCAGTCTCTTGTTCTGGACTCTTTCTGGGAAAGCTCTGTGTTGCCAAAAGTGTCCCTCACTGCTTCTGCAGGTGTACATTCAATCACACTCTCCTGAATTAGAAACAGGTCTGGTTCTTTTGCGTTAACTTTAATATCAAGACCTAGAACAATTTCAGTGGAAAAATTGATGCATGGGGAATAACATAGCATACATGTCAATCTGTCTATAATTTATCTTTGTTATTTCATCCTGGGCTATTTTTATTAGCATTGGTCATCACTGTACATCTGCTATAAATTTTCACTTCAGTCTGTTTGTTACTAATATAAACCAGCGTTTTCTCTTACCAGTTTTGGCAAAGAAAAAAGGAAGAAAGAAACACATAAACAAAAGCATGCAACTTCTACCCATTCTCTTGGATTCTTACCAAAAATTCATAACAGTTTCTCCTAATGAGTTTTCTCCTGACAATATGTAAAATGCGAAATAAGCATAGAGTATACCAACATCGTTTGCTTTCCTTGGCTGTCTAAAGTCCTTGGTTGTCTAAAGTCACAAGTGGGAGAACGATATGGCAGCACTGGCATACATTAATGCTACTTTTTCTTTCGGTTTTGTTTCTGCCGGGGCTAATAATCATGCAAAAATCATTATAACAATCCTATAAAAAATATAATAAATTTTCCCTCTCTAGTTTAGGGAATCATTTGTTTGCGGGCAATCACATTTAAGCATTGTATTGGTCTTAACCCAACCCTTTACTTGGACAATATTTCAGTGGTTTTCCTGTCTTAGAGAATAGATTTGGGTATCTAATTTCATATCCCTATGTGACCCTCTTGAGCACCACTTGCAAGAGTGACCAGATTATCATATCTCATAGACCCAAGGCATTATGAATGGATTAAGCCTGTTATTTGCATGCCACTGTAGTGAGGTACCCATGTAGAACAGCTTTTAAAAATTACTTTTGTCCTTTAACTACAATCTGACTTTTGTTTGTGCACAGCTGTTGGTGTGTGGGTGTATTGACCTTGGAGATGGAATAGCAGATGATCCTGCAAGAAATCCAGGCACAATAAAACATCTTAAGTTAGTTACTTCTTCCTAGAAGTGAGAGCTTATGATGGTGAATAGAAGCTACCTGCCTTTGCTTCAGACTTAAAGTTGCAAAGGTTGGAGACCCCTGCTCTAATACTTACAAAGCTTCTACCATCTGGTTTTAGTTTCAAAAGTGGCCAGAAATTCCACAATCAGAAATAAATTAGTTAAAATGTTTTTTTTTTAATCTGCCTCTATGGGTTTTTTTTTTTCACATCATGTGTCCTAATCATGTGAGAGAGAATTTTGCCACCCAGCCATCTACACATTGCTTCCTGGACATGAGCAAGTCCCTTGGGTGAAGGCAGACATAATATAGCCCCAGAATATCAAAATGTCAAATGAAAACAGACCAAATCTGCTTGCTATGACTTCATTCAGAATAATAAGGGAAAACTTTCACAAGTCCTTTACGCACCCTTCCCATTTTTACGATGACAAGCCCTGTACTGCTGGAGAAACATCTCTGATACGCCACTATAGCACTAAAGGGAGTCACTTTGAAATTACAAGATCACAAGAAATTACAAGATTACAATAAATGTCACACACACACACACTTTGTAAATATTTAATATATCTTTTTATGTAACAACACTGAAAAAAATGACACTTGGCTACAATGTAAAGTAGTGAGCTTGTATAACAGGGTAAATGCGCTGTCCCCTCAAAATAATGCAACATACAGCCATTAATGTCTAAACTGCTGGCAAGATATACCTAAATATTTACAAAATGTGAGAGGGTGTACTCAATTATGTGATATACTACAGAAAATTGGAATGGATATTATATATATAATATATAGAGAGAGACCATTGGTTATATATATATGCTTGTGTCACAATACCCTGGTAAGCCCCAATTAAGGGAGGAAGCATACTGCTTTCCTTTTCTGTCTTTCAGCTCATCACCAGAGACCATGTAGACAGAAAGCTATTTTTTCATTGTCTTTTGTTTCCATGTGTGTTAGGTTTTGAGCTGATAAATAAATAAAAAAGGGAGACTAGGATAGATCTATTTCGAGCTATTTAGCTCTCATCAATGCTAATCCCAGTAAGGGTATGGCTAGCTGATGAGAGCTAAATAGCTGGAAATAGATCTATCTTAGACTCCCTTGTTTATTTATTTATCAGCTCAAAATCTAACACACACACACACTTATACAATATATGAAAATGGCCAAATTGATGAACATTGTATAAAGGCAGGTATCCCTTTAATGGCTTTTACACTCTGACGATGTTAGCAATTGCTAACAAAAGCTCAGTGAGCAATATATTTTAAAGTTCCAGTGATATATCCATTCCTATATATATCCATTCCAATTCTGTATGGATATGTACATGATTTATTAGACGTATTTATGTTTTGGGGGTTTTTATTATTATTTATATGGTCATAAAGATATTCAGCTTTGGTGTAAGGTTTGCATTACAAAAGTCAGTGTGGGAAGGACAAGATACTTGGGAGGAACAATTCCCAGACATTTTTAAAATGAGCAGATTGAGATTTTTTGCCCATAGTGTTAATATTAAATTGACCATTAAATATTCATTGCAAATTAATGAGGACTCTAAATAAGATGCAATAAAAATGAAATTAAGTCTGATATTCAATAAAAATTCAGGGACCTATGAAATTGACATGAAAGTAAATCCCACCCAGAAATCTCTAATTCCTGAAAATACCACTGTTTAAAGAAAGCAGTCTGTGTCTAAGGTAAGAAGTGAGTGGAATCAATGAAAACTTTTTAAGATATCCAGGTATCTGTGCATAAAGGGGAGAATCTGGAAGTTGAAAAGTGAGGCTCACATAGTCTAATAAAAGCATTTGAAGGGATATTAAAACTGGGCTGGAAAATACCTAGGAATGTAAGAGAAGAAAGGAATTGTCATTTTCCTGTGCTCCATGTGAACATTCCTTTAGTTATACCTAAAGTGCTTCACCACATAGGCAACGTGGATCTTTCATATTGTCAGAATAGTTCCATTGCATAAACTATAACAGAATAACAGAGTTGGAAAAGACCTTGGAGGTCTTCTAGTCCAATCCCTGCCCAAGCAAGAAACCAATCCCATTTCAGACAAATGATTGTCCAATATCTTCTTAAAAACTTCCAGCGTTGGAGCACCCACAACTTCTGTAGAGATGTCATGCCATTGATTAATTGTTCTAACTGTCAGGAAATTTCTCATTAGTTCTAGATTGCTTCTCTCCTTGATTTGTTTTCACCCATTGCTTCTTGTCCTACCCTCAGGTGCTTTGGAGAATAGCTTGATTCCCTCTTCTTTGTGGCAGCCCCTGAGATATTAGAACACCGCTATCATGTCTCCCCTAGTCCTTCTTTTCATTACCCAATTCTTGCAACCGTTCTTCATATATCTTAGCCTCCAGTCCCCTAATCATCTTTGTTGTTCTTCTCTGTACTCTTTCTAAAGTCTCAACTTATTTTTTATATCGTGATGACCAAAGCCAGATGCAGTATTCTAAGCGTGGTCTTATCAAGGCATTATAAAGTGGTACTATCCCTCTCTTAATACAGCCTAAGACTGTATTTGCTTTTTTAGCAGCTGCAACAAATTGTTGGCATGGGGGATGGCAGGTCACCTATCACTATGCATGGGTGCTTCAATCATATAGCTCTTATCTATATCAACACCCAGTTTCAGTTGCACCCAAGGCTCTGTCTGGTATACATTATAAAACCTCAGACACACATTTATGACATAAAAATCACAATTGTATAGATAACATTTGGACCACATGGAAGATCAAACTGTCAATATATTTATACATAAAGCCTAGGATCTGGAACTGATAAAAAGCATAAACAGAGGACTTCTACAAGAAAAGGAGCCATGTGATTCCATCAATATAGAATGTAGGATTAGTTTAGACTTTAGAACTGTTGAACCAGGTAGATATTCTATGCATACAAGAGTAAATTACATATATTGACTAATGCAGATCATTGTAGCTACATATTCAGTGTAATGTGGTAGTTTGACTTCATATATATATATATATATATATTGGGTTTAACTACTCTACTTTAATGGAAAATGAATATTTCCATTTGATGAAATGATATCCATGTGATTTATCAGCTCATGAAAATGCAGACTAGAAGCAACCCTATTAAGGAACTGGATACAATACTTCCTTTCTGAGATCCACAGGCAAAGGGTAAGGCTCATATTCTGTACTTTTTAATATTTCTTAAAATGCTTTTGAGTAGACGTACTGGATGATGTCATACTTTCCTTTAGGGAAAAGTCAACATTCTGTCACTATTAAATCCTAGAGTTAAATAATTTGGTTTTGCATGCTTGACAGGCCCTAACGATGTGTGAGATAGCATGAGGTGGTACTTCATTCCAGACAGGGGAAATGGTTTACCTGCTCTAAATTTAATCAGTAGGTAGGATATAACTTAACTATGTGTTGTTGCCTAAGTGTTCTTTTTGCTCTCCTCTTTTTTAATCAGGTGTATTTCTCTGATAACTAGCAGAATCTGTCTCAGATTTGTAACATTGACATCAACTCCCCAAGTAGCTCCTCCAAATAGCCACAAGGGCACAATTAAACTGACAAAATTGCTGTGAGTAGAAAAATTGCTTATCTTATACTTGTGTGTGTGTGTGTGTGAGTGTGCGCACGCAGCTTTTCTTTTCTTTTTCTTTTTTCTTTTTTTCCAGGGGACCCTAAACTTCCACAAAATTGGAACCTCCTGTTCAGCTGATTGTTTGGCAAATAATGTCTTTCGAGGCTTTATCAAGATTGCTTTATTTTAAGGAATTCAAGATTCACGATGTCTTATTTAACAATACGCCTTTGTGAAGAGCATGAAACTTTTTACATTAGCTCCTTTTACATTAGCTCCTTTTACAGGGGTCTGCAAAGTCGGCTCTTTTAAGACTGGAGGACTTCAACTCCCAGAATTCCCCACCCAGCTATGTTGGCTGGGGAACTCTGGGAGTTGAAGTCCACCAGTCTTAAAAGAGCCGACTTTGCAGACCCCTGCCCTATAACAACTTGCAGTTTTCAAAACAACACCAAACAGAGGCAGCTATGGATCACTAGAATATTGCATGAAAAATATTTTCCTTTTTTGATCTACATAATATTATCTTCAAGGAGGGAATCTCTGCTGTATCTTCTGAGCATTTGCATTTGGGAATAAAGCAAACCTCATTTCTGCCACACCTCTTTTTGCACCTGTCATCTCTTATCTTTGTTTTTGTTTTGTTTTGTTTCATTTTATTGTAATTTCTTTAACTATTGTGAGTCACCTCAATCGAGAGAGACTCAGGCAGTATATAAGTTAGCTTTTTATAGTTTTAATGATATAAATATAAGTAACTTTTTTCTTTTAATTCATTGTTAGTGTTTTAATGTTTGTGATATATAACCAACATTAGCTATTTTTTTGAGCTAGTTGAAGTCTGTGGCAACTAAAATAGCAATAGCAATAGCACTTAGACTTATATAGTGTTTTAGACTTCATAGCATTTAGATTTCATAGTGCTCTACAGCCCTCTCTCAGTGGTTTACAGAAGCCTATTGCCCCCAACAATCTGGGTCATTATTTTACTGACCTTGGAAGGATGGAAGGTTCAGTGAACCTTGAGCCTGGTGAGATTCGAACTGCCAAATTACAGACAGCTGGCAGGCAGCAGAAGTAGCCTCCAGTACTGCATTCTAACCACTGCACCACAGAGCTAAATTTTTTGTTGTGGCTTACAGTTCTATACTACAACTCAAGATGCCAAAAGTAGCTAAGAGGGGATCCTTATGATTCAGATGGAAATAATGTCGAAGAAAATCAAATAATGCCAAAGAAAATCAAATAATGCAGAAGAAAATCAAATATGCATTGTGTAGAGAGCAAAAATTATTTATAATAGTGGCAAAACAGTTGGTGACTGTAATATGACTTGCCTATCACAATAGGGTATACTGAAACATACTTAAAACATTTATACTATGGGATTCTTTGCTGGTTTTACTACAATTGCTTAGCATGATTATCTTGGTAGATTATTGGAGGGTATTTCCTTGATTGTGTGTTTCTGGATAATGCATTTATTGCTTTATTAATTGTTTCTTTGTCTCCACTTGCAGCTTTGGGTATGAATAAATAAAGCACATCTATATATTTTTTTCAAAGCCCACACACACATAATAACAGTAGACATCTTTTCTCATTCCCAAGTGGCTGAAGTTGGATTGGACCATCACTGAAACCACTTGGTGAGAAAACACAGCCAATATGATCTCATCCACTGGTGAGAAAACATGATCATTATACATTATAGCACAAGTTTACAAACTCTTGTATAAGGATTTGTGAACCAGTGCTAGCAGCTATTTTGTTTCTTCTTAAAATTCCTTGGATTCAATTACTTGTTCCTTGGGAAGGTTGCCATTTCCCTTTAAATAAAAACAGTAAAAGGACTGGATTTCTTACAAAACACAAGCAACAAATAAAGGTTTAAGACAAACAGTGTAGTCTTTTGGCAAAAAGTTTCAAGGAGTTGCTCCCTATATATTCCAGATGTATAGATGTAGTTTAAGTAAATGTATACTTAGCTTAGGAACATCATAGCAAGTTTAAGATAAATAATACATATGGTTTTTTTTCAAGAGTTTGGTCCACATTCAGGAAATGCTGTTTATTTTAAAGGAAAAATTGAAGCATAGTGCAGTTTATTATAAGGAGAGTTATCCCTCATAGGGACAGGTACATTTTATGTTGTTGTTGTTAGTTGCAAAGTCGTGTCCGACCCATTGTGACCCCATGGATAATGTACCTCCAGGCCTTCCTGTCCACTAGCATCCCCCAGAGTCCATTTAAGCTAATGCCTACTGCTTCATTGACTCCATCCAGCCTCTTCGTTCTCTGTCATCCTCTTCTTCTTTTGCCCTCAATCGTTCCCAGCATTAGGCTCTTCTCCAGTGAGGCCTTCCTTCTCATTAGGTGGCCAAAGTATTTGAGTTTTGTCTTCAGGATCTGGCCTTCTAAAGAGCAGTCAGTGTTGTCCTCCTCTAGGACTGACCAGTTTAATCACCTTGCAGTCCAAGGGAGTCTTCTCCAACATCATAGTTCAATGGCCTCAATTCTTTGGCACTCAGCCTTTCTTATGGTCCAACTTTCACAGCCATACATTACAACTGGAAAAACCATAGTCTTGACTATACATACATTTTATAGTCTTCCTCAAAGTACTACTCTCTAGAGATGTCTATATTTCACAGTCTTTCTTGAAGTTTGAAGAAAGCAGCTACAGCACTTCATTTCTTTCTCATACATTGAAACTGTTAAAGCTATTTCAAAATATCAAATGCAGACTAAGTAACTTGCCAGAGTTATATAAGGAAATTCACAAGAACAATTGAATTCAGATCCCTTTCATTACTCCATGATCTAGTTATGATAATGAAAATGGCTGAGCTTTTATGAAGTACATTCATCTCTTGTTAAGACTTTGGTAAGAGCCCTACCAAATTTTATTTATAACCCCTCAATGTCCAAGTGGTCATAACTGTGTAGGACTTAAAACTTCACTGAAGCAAAATGCCTCTTTGAAGTTCTGCAGAAGCCTAACAAGTAGTCCGTGTCACTATACTTTGCAAGAGCTACGCAAAATGAAATCAAAGTACCCGCAATTGTGTCATCACAGAGTGAATGAAGGCAGGAATTGTTAGAGAGAGGCAGATTAAACAATCATGTAATCATAGATACAATTATTTAGGAAGGTGCTAGGTGACTCCCCCACTTTGAATGTTTCATTAGAAACCAAACATCCATCAGTTGGGATGGTTGGTCTCAGTGACTTCAATAGCCCCATCCATCTTAATGTGTTCATCACTCTATTAATGGTTAGGGTACAAGTAATTGATTGGGTACCATCAAGTTGATATCACAAGTATCTTCCTTCTTTGCAGCAGGAATGTACAACTTGTCCTTTAGAACAAAATGAATTATCAGTCCAATCATCTTCAGCATTGGTCATATTGACGAGAGCTGAATATCCACCCTATGCTGGATATTTTAGATTTTTTCTTATTTTGTTATTTTTGCTATTGAAATTCAGATTTGGGAGAGGATGTGGTTGTACATAAGAGTTAGACTCTAGCCGTAACACAACTGAATGCTTCCCATGTTTCCTCAGATAATGAAATGACTGTGTTTTAAATATCATAGGTCAAAACACTGAAAAATTATCCTATGTCTCATAATCGGGTATGATTTTCTTTACAAAAGTAGACATTTGCCCTCCATTGGTATTGCCAGAAAATTTTTCAATGCCAAGCCCATGTATTAAAAATGTGTGACACCATTTGTAATAACAGGTTCAGTGCCTGCCCACAGCCTTTGCTTGAAGCACTTAATCCCCTCCACCTCCCACCTACCCAATATTTCTTTTAACCCTGGAAATTGTCTGGGTAATAAATCTGAAACAATTCACATTATACTTTATGTACATGTATATGGTCTTCCTCAGGGGACTGGTACATAAACTATGTCATTCTTTTAAAACCCCTTTTTTATCCCCTTTTCCTTTCCTCTTGTCAAAATTTATCTCTGCAATAAAAAAATATTCCCAACCTTCATCCAAAAATATATCACCCGAGTCATAATCGAGGTTCACCATTAACACTAATAATATAGTGTCTCGTTTATTACAAATTAAAATCGCTTACTAAAATCAAAGGGAGAAACATTTATCAGATATTGGTGATGCAGCCCTCTATCTTGCTGGGTTTCATTAGTTCTCAACTATCATTTTTATCATCAGACAGGTGGAAAAATGGATTAAATGCATTAATAAGCAAAAAGAAGCAAATGCCTTTTACCTTTTTCTAACATCAAACTTTTTCATATTGCTGATTACAAAAAAACCCTTGCCGAAGACAGAAAACAAAATTGCATGAGCCCTCTGTTTGAGGTTTACATGCCCTTTGTGTGGAGAGCTTTGCCCGCTTCCCTGTAAATTTAATCAAGAAATATAATATGAATATGATTAGTCACCTTGTATTTAATGACTTCCCTTAACTGTCTATTAGTCATTGATTTCAGAAGAGAGGGCTCTGGAACAGGAGTGTCAAACTCAAGGCTGAGGGCCAGATCTGGCCCATGGGAGTGCTTAGAACTGGCCCACGGGGCCACCTCTGAAACAGCAAAAGACCAGCCCGCCGTGTCTCTGCCAGCAAAAATGGGGCTTGGGAGGGCTTCCTGTGGCCTTCCTGAGCTCCATTTTCATTGGCAGAGGGGTGCAGGAAACCATCACAGCCGAAAATGGAGCTTGGGAGGGCTGCAGGTGGTCCTCATGAGTTCTGTTTTTGATGGGAGAGTTTCAGGAAGCTGTCGCAGCCGAAAATGGAGCTCGGGAGTCTGTTTGTGCTTACAGAGCACTCATGCTGTCACTGACAAGTGACGTCAAGCTGGCCATGCCCAGCCTGGCCCCTTGAGGTTAAATACAATCCTGATGAAAGTGAGTTTGACACCCCTGATCTAGAAGATATACCTTAGACCAGCATTTCTTAAAGTGTGGTCCAAAGATCACTGGGAAGTCCCCAAGAACATCTCAGGTGTCTGTAAAATCAAAATTGTTTACCAGTCTATGTTAAAATTGATTCAGTTTTAAAATAGCATCAATCTTTAGAAGCTGTAGTGTCCGCGAATGTGGCAACTTTAATCTTTAATTCAGGAAATATTGATAAATCCAAGTCATACAAACAAGCGCTCTGAGGTCCTCTATAATTTTTAAAAGTGGGGAGGAGTCCTGAAATAAAAATGTTTCAGAAACACTGCCTTAAATCGTGATCAAATCTCACAGATGCAATGCAAAAAAACTATATTTCCTCCATATATGTGAATCGAAGTAGAAGAAAATAATCTAGACTTTTTGTGCTCATTTACAGATCTCATTAATAGCCATTTCCCCATAATCTCTTTGGCTCATATTATTTGTTACTAGTATAGTAAGGTTTAAAAGTAGAACAAGCATGGAAACGGTGGTGCAAATTTATTTGTAAGCTTTATGCACAATCCTTAGTGTAATTCAAATTGAAGCCATTACACTGAGCGGATATTCTAATTCATTTCTATCGCTCAGTGGTCTAAAATTTGGGATCTTTGAAAGCATGTGAGGCGTTATAAAGCAGGGAGAACTTGATAGTAGCTATAGCCGATCGCAAAACAGAAAAGTAAGGTTGGGCAGGAAAACAAGAAAAGATTTTATAAATAGTACAGCATCCAAAGTAATGTATACTAAGGACCTGTTTTTCAGACTTCGTCATTTAAAATCTGTGGATTTCTACTCCCAGAATTCCCCAGTCATCCCACTCTGACAGGGATAGCTTTTTTAGAGCAAAATAAAACAAGACAGCTGTGTACAGGCAGTCCTCAACTTACAACTGTTCATTTAGTGACCATTCAAGATTACAATGTCACTGAAAAAAAGTGACTTACAACTTTTCACACTTACAACTGTTACGGCATTCCCATGGTCACATGATTTACATTTGGAAGCTTGACAACTGGCTCATATTTACGACAGTTGCAGTGTCCTGGAGTCATGTGATTGCCTTTTGTGACCTTCTGACAAGCTAAGTCAGTGAGGAAACCAGATTCACTTCACAATGATGTTACTAATTTAACAGCTGCAGTGATTCACTTAACAAATTTGGCAAGAATATGGGTCAAAACTTACTTAACAAAATATGGGTCAAAACGTACGTAACAAAATATGGGTCAAACCTACTTAACAAATTTCTCATTTAGCAACATAAATTTGGGCTCAATTGTGGTCGTAAGTTGAGGAACACCTGTATTTTGAAATAGACTATGGTGTGTAGTCTGACCATCAATATATAAAAACCAACATTTTAATCACTGCAAAACAGCTAGTTTTTAGCCTGCAGCTTATTAATACAGTACAGACTAAGAGGTGGTCTTTTCTCAACAAAGCTTTGCAATGGTAAAGGTTTTTTTTTCATTCTGAAGACACTAGAAAAACATTTTATTGAGTTAAAAAGCTTACAAACATTCTCTACATCCCTCTGCTATGTTTTGACCAAGTTGCCTGCTTTCTGTGATCACTTTATATTTACAGTTACCTTGTTTTCTTTTGTGTTTTTGTGGTCTTTATATTTATCTGTTTTGGTTAGGAATTATTCTGACCTAGCACTATTGAAAAGTTTAACAAAAATATGAATGCTTAGGTAGAAAACACAACTGAAGGTTGGATTCAATGGATAGCAATGTTCAACTATGAAGATATCATGCAAAAGACAGCTAAAATCTATTCACTAGTGTTACAGAAGGCAAAACATGGGATGATTCTTTTTATAGAAACAGGATGAACATTTCCAGATGAATATTAGAAAAACAAAATAATAATGGTAAGAACATGCCTTCAAACAGAAGCTTGACCAAAAAGAAAAAAAGAAATTCAAAGGTGATTAATTTGAATTACTGGACAATTTGGAACAATGGGACTCAATATGCTATTCTCCTTGCTGTTATGCAGCAATGGCTTAGAGATTCATTGTTGATGAACTGGGCTACAAGCATGAAATCATAGCCCAAGTCACAGAGAAGTGAAGAAACAACTGATAGATAAAAGCTATGCTTCCCTTTCATAATGTTCTAAATCTTTATGGCATTTCAAAGCTAGTCAAATAGAAAGTGCCAAGAATAGTTACTTGAAGGCATTAAGACTCTTATATTTGTGTTAATGTTTTCGCTGATTAAAGAGGTCTTTATCCAAAGCCATATTAATAAAGGAAGGGAATCTGATTAAGAAAACCCAGCACTGGAGGGAAAGCAAATTGAAGAAATATACCAACACCCATCGAGTCACTATCACCTGGTCCTTTTTCCATGAGGAATTTTTGAATTATATTTATTTTTCAATGCATGTCTATTCTATACTACTGTATTCAAGTCATATGCAGATTTATTCCTTTTTGTCTTTCTTTGTTGATTTAGACAAATTCACCTCTTTCTGAGGGGAACACATTCTCTCTGTCTCTCTGTCTCCCTCCCTCCCCCTCCCTCCCTCCCCCCTCCCTCTCCCTCCCTCCCTCCCTCCCTCTCTCTCTCTCTCTCTCTCTCTCTTTCTCAGACAAATTCAAGAAAGCTTTTTAACAGACATCTGTTAAGACAGCTACCCAAATGGTTCCAAACTAGGTATGTGATAAATAAGGTAATAAAACTGTCTCTCTGTGCTAATCATCTAATGCAGGGGAGTTTATACCCATTGCCCACTTTTGTATCTCTGTTAGTAGTAAAACTTTCTAACTACCCACTAGTTCCACAGTAATGGTGATTTATAAAGTAGGGAAGCCGATTAAATTAAAAAAGAAGGAAAGTGCTTCAGTATCAGGCAAACCCCCTACTGCCCACCATGAAAGCTGGAGCGCCCACTAGTGGGCGGTAGGGACCAGGTTGACTACCACTGATCTAATGCATCCTTCCAAAGCTCGGTCTGTGCGGTGTTCAGATGCATTACTTATTTGTTTCTTCTGCCATCCCCTTTGAAGTGCTCCTGGATTTAATTCTGTTATTTGTGATGTCTGAGTTTTCAGTAGTGAATATAATGTTACTTGTTTTGCCTTTTGATCTATCCTTACCTACTTGAGGGCATATCTGTATGTTATATCCCTTGATCCAAACACAAATTTATTTGTCATGTGGTGGTAGGAAGAAATTAAACTTTAAAAAAAAGACAAAAAGTCACAAGAACACCATTTCAGGAATGCATTACTACCATTCAAAATTAATCGTTTTAATATTTATATGCAGAAACATTTCAATAAAACCATCCACTTGGCACACAAAACACTCAATTTCTGAATGCAACTTTATGCCAAAAGTATCACTGTAGGCTTTACCTCAGAATGTAGCATTGAAAAGAAAATAGCTTCTGAGTTTCTATTCAAGTACTTACAAAAATACCCTAAGCAAATAATTTGCTTATAATAATTGTCTTCATTCATAAATAATTCTCAATTATTCATTTCTCTTATTGGTGTTTTAGATATAATTCTCACACCTGTCAGATGCTGTATTATGCCAGAACTAGGATAAGGGCAATTTTGTGATTTTTCCCTGCAACTCTATTACAGAGTTACAGGGAGTTACAGGGAGACCCTGTATAGTGCAGTGGCTAGACTGCAGTGCTGCAGGCTAACTGTGTCAACTGCCAGCAGTTCGATCCTGACCGCCTCAAGGTTGAATCAGTCTTCCATCCTTCCGAGGTTGGTAAAATGAGGACCCAGATCATTGGGGGCAATATGCTGACTCCGTAAAACCGCTTAGAAGGAGCCTATAAAGCAGTGTGAAGTGGTATATAAGTCTAAGTGCTATTGCTGTTGCTAACTCTATACATTGTTAGCACGATATTAACTTGCAGTTAGGTGGGGAAGCTGTACTAGTTACATCCAGTAGTTAAGTCTGAAAAACCCAAAATGTACCTCACAAACATCAAAATGCCTAAAATTGTTGGTGTCCACTAGGTTATCTGCCCAAGCTGAATTTTAAAAAATAATAACAAGGGATTGTTTTCTTTGTTTTTGTTTTCTTCTTAAAAGAAGCAGGCATGTTAACATGCAAAGCAAAACTTCTAAAATTATTTTCAGATACCTCTAGGATCTATGCCACTGTTAACTGATAGCAAGTCAGTGTCAATGATAAAGGTAGTTGCTCTAATAAAGATTGATACAACTCTGAGGATAGTTGTCCTGAGCTGTTTTTAATTTTCAGTCAGGTATCTAATTGTTGATAGAGTAGCAGCTGGATATTGCTCTTTTATTTATTAGTTAATAAATAAATAAAATAAATAAACAAACAAATAAATAAATTATAGACCGTGTTATGGAATTAATTCATCACATGTGTTATATATTAAATATATATAGTGGTAACTATATGCTAACATGAAACTAACCTTTAGATGACCCTAACTGTTAACTGCAAATGATTGGGATGGAAACTTAGAACATTCAAGTACTGTGATTGGTCAAGGCCCTGTGAATCCAGAGTATAACTTACAGGGATTTGCCTGTTGCTTCACAGTTCTAGTTTTGAGTCAATAAATGCTGTTGTATCTATGCTGATCTGTTCATGCCTACTGAAGCCCACCACACAATAATATGTCTATCTACTCTGATAAAAAACGCAACAAACAGGAATTGAGTGTTCCAGGGAGCACCCAGAAGGACCAAATGTATGCTGTAGCAAGGAAAACCTCAATGGTTTGCACTCCAGTAAATAGCTTTTTGATGATCAGTCATGCTGATCATTTTGTGAATTATAAGAATACTCAGAACTTTCTTTCAAATTTCAAATAGTGCTTTCCCAATTCAAAAAAGGTTGAACATCTTTGAACTAGGTCATACTTGGTACTGTGGTTCTGTTCTACATTTTGTAACCTTTGTTTACCTCAAAGGTTGTGGTTTTCTTTGTGGGGAACTACGCCTGCCACCAACAGTTTCTTTTTGAAGTTTTATTTCTTTATTCCAGATTGCACTGTAATGAATCTGGATGTTGATTTGCTATTGTTTCTTTGTTTTCTTCTGCTTTCTTGTAAAGCATATATTATTTTCTACTGACAATTTTCTGTCCAATTATATTTTTATATGAATGGATAGGATGTGTGTGTGTGTGTGTGTGTGTGTGTGTGTGTGTGACAACACCCTGGTAAGCCCTAATTAAGGGAGGAAGCAAGTTGCTTTCCTTTTCTGTCTTTCGGCTCATCATAAGAGACCATGCAGACAGAAAGCTATTTTTTTCCCATTGCCTTTTGTTTACATGTGTGTTACGTTTGTGCTGATAAATAAATAAACAAGGGAGACTAGGATAGATCTATTTCAAGCTATTTAGCTCTCATCAGCTAGCCATACCCTTACTGGGATTTTAACCTGGGAAGTATTGCATGTGAGGCAGTTGTAATTGCCACTAGGCAATTTATTTATCAACACAAATGTAACACACACACACACACACATATATAGCATTAAAAAAAAGAATTTTCAGTTGCATCATAATAATCATAAAATTATATCCACATCACAGATAATCATTATAAGATCCTCTCTAATGCTAAGAACTAATACATAAAAGTTTGCTATCCATTTTTCCCAGAACTTTTTTTTCCTTTTAGAGTGTTAGGCTTCAAGTGTTAGCTGAGCTCTGCACATCTGTTCTACATCTATTTATGTATCAGGTTTTGTTGAAATTCATTATAATTTAGTGTGAAATTTTTATACAATACTGTTCTGCATTTGAGGTATGACATTTTCTGTCCCGATTTTTTTTTCTCCTGCTTAACTTAACCATTAAATATTTCTTAGCCAGGATTGATGTATCTGTAGCTGTTTATAAAACTACAACACACAGCATTCCTCAGTATTGATCATGCTGATTTGAATGTAGAAAACTTTCATATCAGGAATACTAGCCTAGTGGGACAAATAATCAAGACTGTTGGGAAAGATTGCAGACTATTTGTAGAGATATAAACAAGAAAAAATTCAGTACTGTGACAATGGGAATGCCAAATATTGTTGTAAAGCCTAGGTCGGGTTGTTCCCAAAACACGACAGTTAAATTGGCATAAAAGTACTAAAGTGATATGCAATAGAGTCTGTTTCATTCATTGGACATTTAGAGCACTGTTATGACAAATGCATTATTTTTACAACAAGGCCAAATGCCTTGTCTGAATTAGTTCTGACAAAGTTGTAACCAAAAAAGAAATAAGAAATGTAAGACCATAAATGCAATTTGGGCTGATTCCAATATTCCTTTGAATTTTACAGGAAAATGAATGTTTCATCAAAAATACTAAATCAAAGCAATACTTGCATTTCTTTGATATACTAATAAAGGTTGGATTGAAATCAATCCATTTAGCTTGTTCCTTCAGAATGTCATTAATGGTGACTCAGAGACTCATTATCTAACAAACTACTGAGAATGCATGAAGAATTCATGGGGAGCAGACAGGAAAAAATACAAAAAGAGGAAGGTTTAAGAGCCTTTTAATATAATCAAGCAAAGTCATCATTGCTCATTACATGAGTTAAGAGTATCTGTTAGCATGTTTACATTAAAATAGCTTTTTAATTATATGCAGTTATAGCTTTGGGGTAGGACTGCTCAGATTACTGATGCATTGACTAATATACCATGTTTCAAATCTGACGTTATGAAATAATCTGATGTGTTGTAACACAACACATCTGTTGCTCACATGGCTTTAAGACATGGTCCTCATGGAGTAACTTTTTAAATTTCTTTTAAATTTAAACTCTTTAATGTCTGTTTGAAAGACCTAACCACATTCCAATCAGTTTCGCCATAATAAAATAATAATAAAAGATCCCAAAAAACAAGGTAGGATTCCCCCACACCTATGTCTATCGGACCAAAAATGTTTTGGTGCTGGAATATTATCTATAGTGCTCCAAGGCAAAGCTACATTTATTGAAGGTTCACAGAGCAGCTAAACACATCTTGGAGGGGGAGTCTTCCCACAGCTATGTTAATGTATCTCCCACTCATCTTTTAGCTGCAAGGAAAGAATCCCCACATGAATGGTGCTGTCTTCATTAGCTTTATCACTCAGGGGCAAGGCCAGCACTGTTGTTGCCTTTTCGACCATTTAGTAAAGGGCACTTTCAAGGCAGCAACTTGTGGGCTCCCTGACATTCTTTCTTCTTCCACCACTTTTCAGCTACTGATAAACCATTATCCTGACAGAATGTCAAGGCATGATTGTAATCCTCCGAAGTCTGCTACCAGTTTGGTGAGTCTGCTACTGAGCGTGCACTTTGCACACCTGAGATGCGCCCATGCAGCACTAAAAAAAGGAACATTTTGAAGCCTTCCGAATGTGCAAAGCTAAGTGGAACAGCGAGGGGGGGGATCCGCTGTGCATCACGATTTAGATTAGCTAGAAAGCAGGAAATCCTATGATTCTAGCTAATATAAATCACGTGTTACAGCTGATCGTTGCCCAGCTGATTGTCAGAAATACCAGTTCACCCGAACCAGTAGCATTTCACTGTTTCACTACTACATGCCTCTTCTAACAGGAATAGAGACTTATCTAGCGGTCACTGGATTACATCTGTTTGAAAACTCCATTCCCTAGTTCGCATTTGTGCTCATGACCTTTTTATGTGATGTTTTGCTACTTGAAAATCTTGCAGTGCTCATACACATATAATGTAGACCCATTAAATTAACAGTAAGAACCATGGCTGACAAATTGTCATACACAAGGAATCAGAACAACACTATGAACCGATTCAAGGAGATTCTTTATTACTACTTGCCTATTTACAGTATAAGAATCTTGTCATACTGATTGCATTCTCTTAAGAATAACCAGATAAACATACGAGTGATTTGGGAGGGGGTTGGATCAGATCTCCAATGCCTTCTACCCATCTGATAACCCAGCTAGCCAGCTCCCACTTCAACTAGAGATTCAATCACAGTAATCTATACCTTCTTCTAGGAGTTCAGTATTCCCTTGTAAAGGGGGGAAAAGCTGGAATCCAGCCTATTTTACCATCAAAGCCAAAGGGTTCATGACTAATATCATCTTCACCGTTGATCAGGCTTGTTAGGAATTCTAGGATTTATAATCCCAAGACTTTAGGTTGGAAAGACTGCAGAGATACAATTAGGAAGCCTTTTTCTCTTCTAGATGTCAGAGGGTTATTTTGTTCTTTGTTACAACAAATTTGGCTATTCCTTTTAATTCATCATATTTTGATGTTCTTAACTGAACATCAGTTTGATACATACATTAATAGTAAAGTACTGAAATAAATAAATGTGTATGTACATACATACATAGATGGGGTAGAAACAATTTGTAGTAGATTGTTCTTGTTCCTTGAGCTACTTTCTTCTTAACTTACAAATTATCCACGAAAAAGTTAAGACAACAGAACTTATGATGTTGCAAGAGTCTGTTAAAGTCCAGAAGCTATAGAAATGTTTTAAATAAATAAATAAAAATAAAATACAGGAACCAATGCTCAGCATCTGACAAATCAGCTCCTAAAAGTGACAATGTGACAACCAAATTGTGCTGGACATGGAAGAATGCACACATTTGAGATGCATTTTTCTGCCATCTTGACTTTTTTTTTTTATTGGAAACAGACTTGGTTAATAATTAGCTCAATATCCAGACTGAATTTAAAACAGAAGAACCAATACAAATGACTAGAAAGTGCAACTTCTCAAATTGTTATGGCATAAATAATATGTTCCCAATATTAACCAGAATTGGAGGGGGAAATACCCTTTTACAAAAATTTTAAAGGGACCATAAATTCTCTTCCCATCATAATTTCATTTTTAGGTGACAATTGTTAGCAGTAAAAAATCATTCACATGCTTTGAAACAGGGTGAAAATAAAACATGCAGACCTGCTGAAATGGAATACAAAATAATAATAATAATAATAATAATAATAATAATAATAATAATAATAATAATAATAATAATAATAATAATAATAATAATAACTTTAATTTGTAAACCGCTCCCTCTCCCCACAGGGACTCGGGGCGGTGCACAGGGAGAATAAAAACAATAAATATACACATATACAAAATATACAAACATAACTAAAAACGAATTAAATCTAATACCTGTGCTAAAAATCCCATTTAAAGCTAAAATACCCAATAATTAAATATAAAACCCCATAGAAGGGAGACTACCCTAGGCCGGCCAAGCAGAAAAGATATGTTTTTAATTTCAGACGGAAGGAGCGGAGGTCCATGGTTGTTCTAATATCGGGGGGAAGGTCATTCCAGAGGGCTGGGCCCGCCACAGAGAGAGCCCTTCCCCTGGGCGTCGCCCGCTGACAAAGTCTAGTGGACGGCACCCGGAGAAGTCCCTCTCTGTGGGAGCGAATCGGCCGTGAGGATGTATGAGGCAGGATCCGATCCCGCAGATAGCATGAATAGTCAATAAATGAATAGTCATTTCATTTTCATTTATTCGATTTCTATACCGCCCTATCTCCCAAGATGGAACTCAGTCCCTGCATTACATTATGCATTGTCTAATACTGTTGTCATGCTGCCTTCTAAGCTATTAGTTGCATGTAACAATTATTCTGAGAAGTTCAAAAGGAGACAGAAAACCAACTTCCTTTCTATTTACCCACTGTGAATGACATAATGCTCCAGATAGTTAGGATGTGGAAGGATAATGAGACTTTTTAATTTTTTCTGAATCTTGCAGTTCTCTAATAATTCCTTTTCCGATTCACAATTCCCATGGTCACTCACGGTAAGGAAGAGAATGAATACTTGCTAATCAATTTCATTGCCTTGAGCGCTACAGGTGCCTGCTTTGCACAAAAACATCGGGGATTTTGAATGCTTTGTTGATCTGGGCATCTCTCCCTCCTTCTCCTCCCCATCCTCCGTGATACTTCTAGCTATAAATTGTTCTTTCCTGGCAAACACATGGCATAATTTCACTGACGATTTTTATTCATTAAGTCCAGCTGTTTAGAAGTGCCTGAAGGTAAAGGTAAATAATAAATACACAGAGTGTATAGGCACACGGATGTTTAAACCACATGGTTTATTAAAAAGGAAAACGGGGGAAAGGAAGAGCTTTAATACATTAAAAGAGCTGCTATATAGTGCAAAGCATAAAGAGGGATCTTTGAAGACTCTTCAGCCAAAGTTGCTCCAGCTTAGAAGAGGGATCACCGTTGCTCAGTTGAATGCTAGGGTTCTGTAATTGAAACAGAGGAAATCTTGTATTTCTATAACTAGTAATTGCAAAGAAAAAGGACAAGCCAATCAATATTATTTTCTTTTCCCAAACACCTCCCAATCTACAGATACATGTAGACCCGACCTTTAATATTAAGAAACAACTATTGCTACTGCATTTATAATTCTAGTTCAGATATATTTCCCACAGAGATAGTATTTTAAATATATCAGTATGCCAGGAAAATCCACATAATATGATGCATTTAATTCATGAGCATAACTCTTTTTGCCTTGATTTTGGCTTTTCTTTGGAACATAGCTCTTCTTACCTTCCTGATGACCCTTTAGATTAAAGCTACTTTGTAATTTCGCTTTATATTGGGTTCCTATTTGCAACTGCTATTTTTGTTAGATGCCTCCATTCCAGAGGTGGTATTCAGCAAGTTCTGACCAGTTCTAGAGAACCGGTAGTGGAAATTTTGATTAGTTTGGAGATCGGGTAAATGCCACCTCTGACTGGCCCTGCCCCCATCTATTCTCTGCCTCCCGAGTCCCAGCTGATCGGGAGGGAATGGGGATTTTGCAGTAACCTTTCCCTGGAGCAGGGAGACAATGGAGATTTTATAGTATCCTTCCTTTGCGTCACTCACCAAGCCATGTCCACCAAGCCACGCCACTCCCACCAAGCCACGCCTACAGAACTGGTAGTAAAAAAATTGAAACCCACCATTGTTCCATTCCTATTTTACTTTACTGGTATCAGTTCTTTCATCTCTGGCTGTCACTCTCCTCTCAAGACTATGATATTTTATTCTTGCTAGTACTCATCCAATTTTTTCTTGTTCCTCTTGAAATGCATAAGAGATCTGTAAATGTTTTGTTTTTTGGGGGGCCTTGCATTTAAGGCACCCAGTCTCTTGGTTAAATGTCCATACATTTCTGGGATGAAAGCTGACATGTTCATTTATGCTTTGGCATGTAGAGCTTTCCAATTACCACGTCCCGGTTAGAACTGGGTTTTTAGTGTTATATGAACCTTACCAAAGGGTCATAATAGACTATATCTTATCCAGTCTTCATTTTTCATTCTTTATTAACTTGCATCATTAAGCTATACCTGTTTTTTCTGGTTTTCTCTTTCTTGCAAAAGTGCTGCCTGTTTACTAAGTTTAAAAAAGGGAAACCTCCTTGATCTCTTTGTTGTTTTTCAATCAGGAAGAAGAATCAACTTTTTAAGGAAGTTTAATTCCAGTACTAAACAATTTTCTTAAATTATTGCAAATAATAATGACATTGATGATGGCAAATATCATAGTTTCCACTTTTTATTATTTATATGTTTTTTATTTTTTACCTATATATATATCACAAGTTCTATTTCTATATTGAATATCAAATATCATAGTTTCTCTAATGGATGGTCGCCTGTTTGCATTGAGATGTCCATAATACCCCCAAAATATGTATTTTTTCAATTAACAGGAAAAATGTATTAATAATATAAAATAAGATCAACATTAATAACAATAAACTAAAAGCAGAAACAAGAAGAAAGAAGTTTTGGAAAATTGTATCATAAACAGCAAGCCTACAAAACTCCCAATCCCAAATGTTTGTTAATGTGTCTGTTTGTTTAAAAGACTTAGATAGTCACCATCTTTAGAATAGAATAGAATAGAATAGAATAGAATAGAATAGAATAGAATAGAATTGGAAGGACCCTTGGAGGTCTTCTAGTCTAACCCCCTGCTTAGGCAGGAAACCCTATACCATTTCAGACAAATGATTATCCAATCTCTTCTTTAAAACTTCCGGTGTTGGAGCATTTTCAACTTCTGGAGGCAAGTTGTTCCCCTAAATTGTTTAACTGTTCTGTCACGAAATTTCTCCTTAGTTCTTGGTTGCTCCTCTCCTAGTTTAGTTTCCATTTATTGCTTCTTGTCCTGCCCTCAGGTGCTTTGGTGCTTGACTCCCTCTTCTTTGTGGCAGCTCCTGAGATATCGGAACACTGCTATCACGTCCTTCTTTTCATTAAACTAGACATACCCAATTCCAGCAACTATTCTTTATTTGTTTTAGCCTCCAGTCTCCTCTTTCCAGTAGCCTCTGGGAAATTCAAATGCTATGCAGATGCAACTAGCAGTTCAGCTTCCAGCTGCTTACCTTGCTCCATTGGACTTCACCTCAGTCCTCTTGAACTCACAGCTAGCAGCTCTTACCTACATCTTACATACCACAAACCTGGGAGGCTCATAAAAAATGATAAAAACATCAAATCTGAAACCATAGCAAAAACTCCCAGTACCCTAAAAGCAACACTCCACCTTGTGTCAAGATTCAACTTCATCTTCACTTAGATCCAGCCTCACTCAGCCCCAGTGCTTGTGGGAAGAGATTTAACTTTCAATTTAATAATAATAATAATAATAAATTTTATTTCTAACCCGCTCTCTCTCCCCAAAGGGACTCGAGGCAGGGCACAGGTAAATTAAGAACAATAACATAAAACAAAGTACAAAATTAAAATCACATTAAATCATCTCCTGCGCTAAAACAACTATAAAATACAACTATCCTAAAAACCCCTTAAACTAAAAACCCCATAGAGAGAGACTACCCTAGGCCGGCCAAGCAGAAAAGATGTGTTTTAAATTTTAGATGGAAGGAGCGGAAGTCCGTGGTCGTTCTAATGTCGGGGGGAAGGTCGTTCCAGAGGGCTGGGCCCGCCACAGAGAGAGCTCTTCCCCTGGGTGTCGCCCGCTGACAAAGTCTAGTGGACGGCACCCGGAGAAGCCCCTCTCTGTGGGAGCGAATCGGCCGTGAGGATGTGTGAGGCAGGATCCGATCCCGCAGATAGCTAGGCCCCGAGCTATCCTAATTTAGGATTAGAATAAAGCGTATCAGTACAATGCTTCAGATACAAAATGAGTTAAAGCCCACCACATTCAATCTTTGTGTGAAAATAAATTTTAGCCACTAGATTTTCTCTATTCCAAGGCACAAAAAGCCCCTCAGTTAAAATCCTAATATTATTACAATTTTCACTGCTTCGTATAAATACAACCTGAACTGGATGCATAATTGTAAAAACAAACTGTGAGCAATCATCCAAAGTGGCTATTAAAACTTTAGATCTGAATTTATCCATGCTTATTGATGTTTAGAATTTGAAAATGCATATAAACTTTTTTTCTGCCCATTTTGGAATAAATGTGATATATGTCTGATTAAAATTAAAGCATTGAATTTGATTTGGAAAACTTTATCACGTACTTCCAATAAAACAGCATCTGGAAATTCAATATACTTCAGCTGTAAAACCATGAGGGTCTGAGATCTTTCCTGGTTTTATAGATGCAATTGTAATAATAATTTTCTGAAGGAAAAGTTTTTGACCTGGTCCTATGATAACTTGTAAATCTCATATTCTGCAACGAGGCAAAAAATATTTCTGAACATATGTGTTCTTGATGAATGGGAGCTATTAGAATAAGATCAAATGTAGCTGATTAACAGATCAAAATTTATATATATATAAATTCTCAAATACATTTGAGATACAAGATTGTTTGATTTCTTTGAAGCTAAAAATTAATAGATTTATTTCCCTTTCTCAATATTATTAAATGTAATAAAATAGATGTAAATTCATTTTTAACAGCATATATTGCTCCAGTTGTTATAGGAAGTTCTTCTAACTACTTAAAAATTAACCTGCCACACTTGCAATTTGCAAAATAGTAATGAATATCTGGAATATTTTGGTCTGAGGGATTTTTTTATGCTGAGATTGATTTACATAGAAAGGACTGTGATAGGTAGAGGAAGAGAGATGTGGCCATGGGTTTTATGGAAGGGAATGTATTTTCATGATTGACTTGGGTTTGGTGGGTGGATTCATTTGTAACTATCGTAACTGAAGTACATTAACTGAGCTGTATATAAGCCTACATAACAAATACATATATACGTATCTAGTGCTATAAAGCAGCTGCTTTCCTATTCTTCTTAACCTATGCAGCTAAAAAGCAATATCAGAGAATGTCATTGTTGGTTTTTCTAAAACTATCTCTAGTTTTTTCTGCCACTACTCTCACTTTCTGACTTGTAAAACCTTCAGGGAGAAAATTTCTCTCCTGCTATCTTCTCTTGGGAAGGAGGCTCTGTGACTACTGCTGGGAAAAATAGAACAAGTGAAGGAAAAGCTAGGAGACACGTCAGCAGGAAATCCTGTCAGACGATTGAGACCTTAGTAGATCCTATCGGTGCCAGAAGTTGGTTCTAGCCCAGATGACTGGATTGACTGGCATGTGTTGGATTGGAGATATAAAACTAATTTTCTTCAAAACTCCTAACTTTTTTTATGTCATTTCTTTTATGTCATTTTTATGTCATTTCTTCTCTGTGATTAAGGAAGAAAGCCCATTATCTTCAGGATAATGCACATTTAATTTCATAATAACCCTGTAGATGGGCAAAGAACCACAACCAAATCTTCACGATCTCCTCCCAACCTCTTGTAGATATGAAAACAAAAAGAAATCTGGCACAGGCAGGGCAGATCAAGAAAAGGCATGCATTTGTGTTCCTCCCAAGCTGCTCTCTTATCTTTGAATGGAGTAAAGCAAGTTTGAGTAGATGGTCTGTGCTGAGCAAAGCCCTGGCTCTGCTCCAGTGGTGGAATTCAAAAATTTGTACTACTGATTCTGTGGGCTTGGTGGGCATGGTGTGGCTTGGTGGGCGTGGCTTGGTGGGCATGGCAGGGGAAGGATACTGCAAAATCACCAATTCCTCTCAAAAGCTGGGACTCAGGAGGCAGAGAATAGATGGGCGGAGCCAGTCAGAAGTGGTATTTACTGATTCTCCAAACTACTCAAAATTTCTGCTACCGGTTCTCCAGAACTGGTCAGAACCTGCTGAATACCACCTCTGCTCTGCTCCCCTGAGATACTATCAAAAGGAATTATGTTGTGTTCTGGGTCACACAAGATCACTTTGGCCTTTGCCTAAAGAATGCATGGAATAATAAAAGAAAGGGTTAACGCGCAATATATTCGGCATACATATAAATGCTAATTCAAACCATGATTGTGCTGTAAGACACATTGCTCCAAAGAAAAGAGAAGAAAAAGGAGCCTTTGAATTCAAACCAGGCTTTGTGAAAGTTTGAACTACAATGAAAGCCCAGAGCAATTAAAATGTCTTTATCATCATAGGACAGGAAAGCATTTGTCAGCTACATCGCTCCAGCAAAAATGGTTGTGCCCATGCCGTTGGCTCCACGCAAAATATTTCCAAGAACATTAATTTGGAGTCAGGTCTTACGCAGGGTATGCTTCTAATAGACCAGAGACAATGTGGGACTTGAACAAATGTCTTCCTGATAATATCATTGACAAGTCAACTAGCCGAGATAAATTAGTCTGGCATCAATCCATCAAAAACTATGTCTGTGTATGTGTGTGTCTGTGTTTCAAATGGAGTTATTCATTCATTATGGAAATTACTCAACAAAAGTATCAAATGCCATGTGTAAGGCAGATACACTCTGCATCCTCCAAAGTGAGTACTCATGGAGGAAGAAGAAAACTTTCTGTACTGCCCTCAGGATGCTGTGGGCCTTCTTGATTCAGACTTAATTGGCTTGGCTCCTTCTCCAAAGCAAATGTTGCAACCACCGTTTTGCAGACTTTCCCTGAAATTGCGGGGGGGGAGGAGGCTCATCCCTGAGATTCCACCCTCCCGGCAGACGCCAACCGACTCTTTCGCAGCCTTTTTCTTCTGAATAGAGGAGTGCCTTGTTGCCTCCCTGACAGTAGCAAGCATTGTTTCTTTCAATTTGAAAAAGCTAATGGAGGAAAGCAAAGAACAGAGTGGAGAAAGACACCATTGGTTGTTTCCACTTTTTAGCACCCTCACACTGACATTGCCCGCTTGATAAAACACTAACCAGTATAGGATAAGGAACGAGGGAACCCTGTTGGAGCACGTAGGAAGGGGTCTTGGACTTGGGATGGGTCAACCCTTTAATCTGGTTAAAAAAAACAATTTTTATTTTTTTTTAATATTGAAAAAGTTTTATTGGTTTTACATTTTTTAACAGGATAGGGTAATGGTTACAAAGAAATTTTGAGAGCATTCACGTTAGAGTCGTCGGACCTTCCGAGACCTCAAAATACACAATAAAAAAGTTAACATAGAAAACATTTTCCATACCACTACAAGATGAAAGCAAGTACATTTACCTAAATTCTCCGTTCCATGCTGTCAGACATTTACAAAAAGTCCAGATAAAAATATTATGCAAAATTGTTCAAGAAAAATCAAGGCAAAGTTATTTTTTTGATCTAAGTCTTTTGGCTATTGTATCTTCTTTCTCTCCTCCCTGGCCCCCCGTAGGCGGGGCCGTGGCCCCCTCCGTCCCCCCTGGATCTTCCCCCAGGACAGAGGAATATTTTTTAAGAAAGGCTTCCGCCTCAGCAACTGTTTTAATCCTCACTCTTCCTCCTTCCCAGAACACCAGCATCCCTTCAGGTGTCATCCACTTGAACCAAATCCCGTGATCAAACAAGGTTTTAGACAAGAAGGAAAAATTCCTTCTTGCATCTCTAATTTTTCTAGGGATCTGCTTCAAGATAGTGACCGTTTTTTGTTGGTGAGTTAGAGGTTTCTCTCTCTGCGCTTTCAGGATTTCCTCTCTGGTTGACCTTCTAACAAATTTCACATGTATCTCTCTAGGCACTTCATTTATCCTGGCATATGCAGAATTAATTCTATAGGCTAGGTCAATGTCCCCCCTGATCTCATCCTTAGGTTTATGTAAATAGTCTGCTAAAATTGTACTCATAAGATCAGGCAGGCATTCACCAGATTCCTCAAGAACATTCTGAAATCTCAAAAAATATGTCATTCTTTCCATATCTATCCTAGACACATGCCCATTTATTTCCCCCACCTCATTAGAAACATTTTTAATCTCTCCCTTAGCCCCCTCCAACCCCCCTTCCAGTTCTTCATTCTTCTGTGTGTTCTCCAACACTTGCTTCCGGGTATCCAGTAGCTCCTTTTTGAAAGTAATATTTTCAGCCCTCTGGGCCTTTATTTCTGATATCAAAGTTTGCATAGAGGTTTCAAGAGAAGCCATCCTTTGTTCCAAATTTACAAGTGCTGCTTCTTGTGCCATGGTTAAAAGTTAGAGTCACTGCCACCAAGATGGCGTTTTCCGGGTGGGGCTGGTGGGGCAAATCAGGAGCTCAGTTCAGTTCAGGGCTGTGAAGTTGAAAACAATTCAGAAACCAAAAGAGACACAGTTTCCCAGGTCAGCAAATAGTAATAACGAAGGTATTCCAGAGAAGAAATCACAAATCCATCAAAAGAAATTTTTTTTCAAAAATCCAGAGAGAGTCCTGCTTTCAAAGAGACGCTGGAAATTTTCCTTAGTTGAAATAGTCAGGCAGGGACAAAGAAAAGCCACTTCCACCGCCCATCTCAGAGCCAGAGGGAGAGAGTAGCAAAATAAGAATTTTTTTTAACCAGCCAGACCTAGAAACAATGTTGCAAAGAATCGCATTCCACTTTCCCTTGTTAAAGACCATCCGGAGTGAAAGTTTCCACTTTCTCTTTGCAGAGAAGCCATTTTAACGTGCCGCTTAAATCCGAGGGGTTTTTTTTTAGAAATAAACACCCCCCTCCCAGTCCATTCAGCCTGGCTGGCAGCAAGGAAAAAAAAAAGGTGTTTTTTTAAACTCACTCTCCCTCGCAGCTGAAGCCTCGGTGATCCGCCCGGTCTCTCCGTTCAGCCCTCTCCATTAAAGCGAATGGCGCCGACAGCCGTTGGCGAAGGAAAAAAACCCCCGCAGCATGTTCCTCTCCACCTAGGTCGCAGAGAGGAGCGCTCTCCCCACCGCCGTGACGAGGGACGCTCCCTCTGAGCCGACCCTACGGGAAACCTCCGGTAACCGGAGAGTTTCGCCCCCGTGGGGGGGCAGAAAAGGCAACAAAGCGGCGAGCGAGCCCTAGGCTCGCCCGTCGCCGCTGGAGCCGGATACCGGAAGTCAAAAAAACAATTTGATTAACAAAACAATTAGTAGGACTAAACCACATGTCTGGACCAACAGGTGAAGCAGTATTTACAACATGTTAATATTACAAAGCTCCTTCCCCCCCCCCCACTGTGTTATATTTTCTAGGTTGCTCTGCTATGTCAGCCGCTTAACTTTATTTATCTATCTCTCCTTGCTGTGTTTGTATAGTGCAGGGGTCGGCAACCTTAAACACTCAAAGAACTACAAAGATCCTAACCAGAAGGCCTCCATTCAATTCTGGAGCTGACCAGATGTCCGGTTCCCCCACCATAGAGTCTCCTCCTAGTGTGGCATCCTTTTTTCTCTACCTGTCCTAACCGAAAGCTCTATCAATTGTGGAGCTGACCAGCGACAGGGAGCTGCACCAGAGGGATGAAAGAGCCACATGTGGCTCCAGAGCCGCAGGTTGCTGACCCCTGGTATAGTGCCTTCCGTTGCTTTTTGCTAAGTTTAGTAATCAGCTTCTCTCTGTACCAATTAATCCACTGAATGGGAACCTAATTCCTTAGTTGCTAGGCAGTTCTGATCAATCTGCTTTCCCTTTTCTCTCCCTCCCTTGTCAGTAGAGACTTCTAGATAATTTTTATTAACAATTTCCACTTATTACTTCTGGGTAGAATCTATCTTTAAATCTTTTTAAATATCTGGCAGGCTCAATGTGCAAGAAAACCACTGTGTGGTTCATACACATCAAGACAATGGCCACAACCACTTGATCCACTGTGTATTTTATGTGCATCACATGGGCAACACATATGTATAAAGAAAGGGAATTTCACACTACTGCAGCCATCTTGAGCTTTTTCTCTTTTTGTACGAACACAGACAATTTGCAGAATCTTTGGTGTTCTCTTTAGACATGTCCAGGTTAATGTATAAGTGATGCTAGGAAGCTAATGTCTACCACTTTAGATCTGCAATCTTGGTGGAGTCTACTTTGTTTTCACTTAAATGAGCACCCTTCAAAAGAATTCACAAAATGCTAACCGATGATTAAAAGTGTCAGCCAAAATATGCATTTGATTATGTTTTCGGCACTGTGTGTATTATGTTTTCAGGAAAAATAAACTTAGATCCATTATTTTTTAAATAAAAAAATTACACACTTTCTCCTTTTATATGTTCTCTGCTTTGGCCGCCATGCTCTCCATAATTAAAAAATGATGAGGCAGAAGAAGAAAACAACCAAAATGATCGTTTAAGGTCTAGCAATTGTAGAAAAACAAAATTCTGAGATTTGTGGCATGAGAAAACAAATTTACTGACCAAGGTGTCAATAAAAACAAACTTTGCTGGTTTATCAGTTTCTAAATTTTAAATTTTTTCTCTCATAATTCTTTCAAGTAGCCTTTAAAAGTTTCTTCCAATTGTGCACACACAAAGACACAAACGCTGACTATGATAGAGTCAGTGATGATAGCACTTCATAGAGTGCTGTCAAGACTGATGAGCTGGAGGTGGGGTTGGCTGGGGCAAGGGGAGAGCTTAAAAGTATTAATAATGAAATAGGAGATTTAACTGGTCATTTGTCTAGGATGGATTTTGACTTAAGATTTACCTGACTTAATGTGCACAATTTTAGCAGATTATTTACACAAGCCTAAGGATGAGATTAGGGGGGACATTGATTTGATATATAGAATAAACTCAGCATATGCCAGGATAAATGAAGTACTCAGAGAGATACATATTAAATTTGTTAGAAGGTCGACAAGGGAAAGGATCTTGAGGGCTCAGAGAGACAGTCCTTTAGTTTATCAACAGAAAGAGATCACTATCTTGAAGCAGGTCCCGAAGAAAATTAGAGAGATAAGACGGAAATATTCCTTCTTGTCTAAAAGATTATTTAAACAGGGGGTCTGGTTTAAGTGGGTGATGCCAGAGGGAATGTTGGTGTTCTGGGAGGGAGGATGAGTAAGAATTAAAACAATTGCAGAGGCGGAAGCCTTTCTTAAAAAACATTCCTCAATCCTAGAGGATGAAAATGGGGGATCAGAGGGTGCCGCGGCCCCGCCCACTGGGAGCCAGGGAAAAGAAGACACAATTGCCAAAAGACTTAGATCTCAAAAGTGACTTTATTTTAGTATGACACAATTTTTGTTTGGATGTTCATATATGATTGCTAGCATAGTTTTTTACAATGATATATTTGCATTTCTTTCCACTTTGTAGTACAAATGAAAGTTTAATGTATTTCCTATATTTTGTTATGAAGCCTCGGAAGGGGTCAACGACTTCGACGTGAAAGTTCTCACAATATCTTTATACACCTTATCCTTTACCTTATTTGTAGAAAATTTATAAAACCCAATAAAACTTTTTTTCAAAAAAAATAAAAAGTTCCCCGTGCAAAATAAGGTTATCTTTCATTATGAGACTAAATGTGACTAATCAAATGAGTCTAATTATGTATAATTTGGTCATTATTTTCTGCCAGGAATTAATTCATCACTAGTTTAGTGTGCACATGTAACATAGGTTTGATATACTTTGATTTACATAATTTACCAGAGGAAATTCAACCACAGAAATATTTAGGCAATCTGTGAAGCAGTGAGTATTACTTAATATTCCACCTATCTAAAAATAAGTACAGAATAATGAATCTCATGTATACACCTGTAATGTTTTCATACACCTTTCACACTCCAGTAGTGCTAGTTCCACATGGGACAGCATGCAGATCAGAGGTGGGTTGCTCTGGTTTGGCCTGGATCAGGAGAATCAGTAGTGGTGGCAGTTGGAGGCTCCGCCCGCCTACCCAGACGCTTCTGTGCATACGCACGAACGAACTGTTAGTAAAAAAAATGGCAACTCTCCACTGATGGAGATACAATAGTAAAATTTCAAATTCAGGCATCTGTCACTATTTCAGAGCCAATAGCATCCTTCTGAATTCAAACTGCAAGGAAGTACATCCGATCCTTCCTAATGAATCTTAATTATAATGGAAACCACAATTTTTCTTGATTACACTTTTAACAGCAAATATCAGGGGAATTGGATGGGGGAACACATACTCTAAAGAGCCATCTGGGAAAGATATCATTCAAAAACTGACCCTTTTCAACCTATCCTTCACTGGAAAAAGAAAAGTGTAAAGGAAGAGGTTCAGATTATGCAACTGTCCGTTAATGATAATATAAAATGGGTGTTGAGGATGACATTTTCTCCAGTGGAGAGATTCAGCTCAGGAATCTGGTACTTGTTTCAGTCCCATTGCAATTTATTTACTTGAATAGGATAAGACATACTGGATGGTTAGTTTCCCATAATGGAAACTGTGCATTAGGAATCTTTAGAAAAAAAACATCCCTTTGATTACTTGCAAGTCCCATTGAATATTATAGAAATGGGGTGGATTTGGGGGATTTAAACTTGGGGACAGGAATTGCTTTTTAGGAGTTGCAGATGTGACTTTAAAGCCTGATGCTAGATTGCAGGGCAATTGCTTCCTCTCTGCTGCCCACACCCTTCTGGCAGATTTCAAGCTGTACAAATACAATATTTGTAGGTCAGACAATTGGAACTTTATATGAATGAACTTGGCTTGCAAACTCTCCCCTCTTTGTTCCACTGCAGTAACAGGGATGGAAAAAGCATCATTTCCCATGGAATGCCAGAGGACTTTCCTGATGAAAACCCCTTTTGCTGATCAGCAGTTTCACCAAAGGGCTTCCCAGTTAAGGATTGGAAGTGCTCGGCAAAGCCCTCTCTTCAAGAGCCTGCAGCCTTCCTGCCAACAATGACAATCTTTTATCCTTCTCTCTTGCCACATGGGAGCCAGTTTTTTTGCCTAGAGGCTTCTAGTTATGCATCTTTAATACATATTATGCACACCTTGTTCTTATTAGAAACTTCCTTTACCAATGCATGCTTGTATTATCTGAAGTATAAATAAATTATTCACTCGAGAAATCCATAACGCTAAGCAAAGTGGAAGGGAAAGGAACAGGATGACCAGACGCAAGATGGATGGACTCATTACAGTGGCAATGGGGGCACCTTTGAGAGACCTAAAGGATGAGGCTAAGGTCATACCTGGATATCTGTCTGATCACTCAGAGTCAAACTGACTTGATGGAATATATTTAATCAATACATTAAATAAATAGAAGGAAATTATTTAATCAAACTGCTATGGTTGCCCCAGACATTTCCATGTTTATTGGAAAGGATCATGTCAATCAGAAAGATTGGCAGTTCGGCGGTTCAAATCCCTAGCACTGCATAACGGAGTGAGCTCCCGTTACATGTCCCAGCTTCTGACAACCTAGCAGTTCGAAAGCATGTAAAAATGCAACTAGAAAAAAATAGGAACCACCTTTGGTGGGAAGGTAACAGCGTTCCATGCACCTTCGGCATTTAGTCATGCCAGCCACATGACCACGGACATATCTTCGGACAGTGCTGGCTCTTCGGCTTTGAAATGGAGATGAGCACCTCCCCCTAGAGTCGGGAACGACTAGCACATATGTGCGAGGGGAACCTTTACCTTTATTTCAGCACCCCATTCAATCAAAATTTAAGCTATCTAATTTCTCCTTGAACATATCTAGTGAGTGGGAATCATTCATAGTTCTGGATAATTGGTTCCACTCAAGTGATTTTATTATTATAACACTATTTCCTAATATTTTATCAGTAATTCCAGTTCAGTTTTAATCTTACATTTCCTTCAAGGACTGAATGTGTACTTTTATAAGTCTGCAAACAAGTAAAATGATCTTAGGATCTCTTCCCCATGTATAAATCCATCATTCTCAGGGGTGGGATTCAGCCGGTTTGTACTGGCTACCGGTTCATTTGAACCGGTAGCTCTGATGACCAGTAGCTGAGAACGAACCGATTCACTCTGATGATCAGGTGGGCCTGCCCCCCACCCTTGCACTTTGCTTATCTATATCCTTTCAGCTGATTAGCGTGGCAGAGCAGATTGCCACGTCTCAGCTGTGTTACTCCCCAAGAAGTAATGTGGAAGTAATATAAGTTTTGGTAAAGCTGAGCATGCGGGCACAGTGCGCATCAGACATGCGATCACTGAATTGGTTGTTAAACTGGCAGGATCCCACCACTGATCATTCTATTTCCTACATTCTGAACCAGTCTTGGTCATCTTTTGTCATATCCTTTTCGGTCTTTGAAAGTTGTCAAGAGTCATATCCTTGGAGATATTTGAGGATTGCAATTGGAGATGTCCATTGATGACAATGTTTTAAAAAAATTAAGCTAGTGCCCCAATTGCATGCTTGAAGGTTTAACTCTTTTATAGAAGAGAAATAGGACTCTAGGCTTACATACTGCCCCATGGTGCTTTACAGCAGTCTCTGGGCAATGTAGAAGCATTATTGACCTTGTGTCAGAGGGGGAGCCGGACCTGGTAGGAATTGCGGAGACCTGGTTGGGCCATGAGGGAGGACTCCCCCTCGTTGAAATGTGCCCACCAGGTTACCGCGCTTTTCATCAGCCTCGGGCCCTAGGCAGGGGTGGTGGGGTAGTGGTTATTATTAGGGAAGGTCTAGAGCCGAGAGAGACCATTGTGCCACAGACTACCGGTTGTGAGTCCCTCTGCGTGAAGTGGGGCCTAGGGAGGCAGTTGGGCTTGCTAGTTGTATACCTGGCCCCCCGCTATGTAACAGCAGCCCTGCCCGAGCTCCTCGAGGTGATCGCTACGATGGCAGTTGAGACCCCCAGACTTTTAGTCATGGGGGACTTTAATCTGCCATTGGCGGGCGAATCATCCGGGGTAGCTCGGGAGTTCATGGCTTCCATGACGGCCATGGACCTGACCCAACTAATTCAAGGCCCCACTCACGAGGGTGGACATACACCGGATCTCATCTTTGTCTCAGGCCAATGGAAGAGTGATCTGGGTATAGGGGATATAGTCATCACGCCCTTGTCATGGACAGACCACTCACTTCTCCGGCTCGACTTTCCAACCGCTGCCCCTCACCGCGGGGAGGCGGAACCTGAGTCACCTATTTGGTTCCGCCCCAGGCGCCTGATGGACCCTGATGGGTTCCAGACGGCGCTTGGGCCACTTCCTGTACCCCTGACCCGCGCCCCGATGGAGGACCTCGTGGCCGCATGGAATATTGCGACCACGGGAGCCTTGGATCGGGTCGCGCCCTTGCGGCCTCTCTTGTGGCGGTGAGCCACCCTGGCTCCTTGGTTCACCGAGGAGCTGAGGGTGATGAAGCGCCACAAGAGATGCCTAGAGAGAAGATGGAGGTCTACCCATTCTGAATCTGACCGGACACAGGTAAGAGCCCATTTACGGACTTACATTGTGGCGCTGAGAGTGGCCAAACGTCATCATTGTGCCACTCTCATAGCATCCGCAGAAAACCGCCCTGCCGCCCTGTTTAGGGTGACCCGCTCCTTCCTTCAACAGAGGGTGCGGGAAGCCCCGCTACAGGGTAGAGCAGAGGAATTTGTGATTTTTCTGCAGGAGAAAATCGCTCAGATACAGAATGAGTTAGCCTCCATTGATGGCCCAGTGGGATGCCACGAGACAGATCTTGTTTGGGAGGAGTTTGACTCCGTTACTTCTGAGGATATGGACAGGTTACGTGGGCGACTGCGAGCCACCACGTTTATTGGACCCGTGTCCCTCCTGGCTTGTACTGGCATCCTGGGAGGTGACACGAGGCTGGCTCCAAGAGGTTGTCAACGCATCCTTAAGTGAGGGTGCATTACCTGCTTCCCTAAAAGAGGCCATGGTGAGGCCCCTCCTTAAGAAGCCCTCTTTGGATCCAGCTTTATTAACCAACTATCGTCCAGTCTCCAACCTTCCCTTTTTGGCGAAGGTTGTTGAGAGTGTGGTGGCACAACAGTTTCCCCGTCACCTGGAGGAAGTTGATTATCTAGACCCGCGCCAGTCCGGCTTTCGGCCCGGGCATAGCACCGAGACGGCATTGGTCGCGTTGGTCGATGATCTCTGGAGGGCCAGAGATGGGGGTTGCTCCTCCATCCTGGTCCTATTAGACCTCTCGGCGGCTTTCGATACCATCGACCATGGTATCCTATTGCATCGGCTGGAGGGGTTGGGGGTGGGAGGCACCGTTTTACGGTGGTTCTCCTCCTCCCTCTCTGGCCGATCGCAATTTGTGTTGGCAGGAGAGCAGAGGTCGACCTCGAGACCCCTCACATGTGGGGTTCCTCAGGGGTCGGTCCTCTCGCCTCTCCTGTTCAACACATATATGAAGCCGCTGGGTGAGATCATCCGTGGCTTTGGGGTAGAGTACCATCTCTACGCTGATGATACTCAGCTGTATATATCTACCCCAAACCACCCCAACGATGCCGTAGCGGTGATGTGCCGTACGGATCTGGATGGGAAGTAACGGACTCAGACTCAACCCGACCAAGACCGAGTGGCTGTGGTTTCTGGCTGCCCGATTCAACCAGCTGATTCCATCGCTGGCCATAGGGGACGAACATCTTGCCCCTGTGGATGGGGTGCGCAACTTGGGTGTCCTCCTGGATGCCCGGCTGTCCATGGAAGATCAAGTGACAGCCGTGGCCAGGAGGGTGTTTTACCAGGTTCGCCTGGTTCGCCAGTTGCGCCCCCTATTGGATCGGGACGCCCTTCGCACAGTCACTCATGCTCTCGTGACATCCCGACTGGACTATTGTAACTCTCTCTACATGGGGCTCCCCTTGAGGTGCACCCGAAGACTTCAGCTGGTCCAGAATGCAGCCGCGCGAGCAATAATGGGTACCGCAAGGTATACCCATGTAACACCGCTCTTGCACGAGCTGCACTGGCTACCTGTCGTCTTTCGGGTGTGATTCAAGGTGTTAGTTCTCATCTTTAAAGCGCTCCATGGCTCGGGACCTAGCTATCTGCGGGATCGGATTCTGCCCCATACATCTTCCCGGCCGATTCGCTCCCACAGAGAGGGACTTCTCCGGGTGCCGTCCACTAGACTTTGTCAGCGGGCGACGCCCAGGGGAAGGGCCTTCTCTGTGGCGGGCCCAGCCCTCTGGAACGACCTTCCCCCCGACATTAGAACAACTACGGACCTCCGCTCCTTCCGTCAGAAATTAAAAACTCACTTTTTCTGCTTGGCCGGCCTAGGTTAGTCTCTACCTCAGGGGTTAGGGAATGTTAATTTTAAAATGGGGATTTTAGTGCAGGGACAGTTGATTTAATTTGTTTTTATTGTATTTATTTATGTATATATTTTATGTTGTTTTAATTTTCCCTGTGCACCGCTCCGAGTCCCCCTGGGGAGAGGACGCGGTATAGAAAAATAAAATCTATCTATCTATCTATTATTTGCATATTGCACCCAACAATCTGAGTCCTCATTTTACCAACCTCAGAAGAATAGAAGGCTATGGCAACCTTGAGCCCTGACAGGATCAAACTGCAAACTGTGGGCAGAGTTTGCCTGCAATATTGCACTTTAACCACCACACTAGGACTCTTATACATGCAAAATCTATAAAGATGGGTTGAAGCATCTGGTTGGACCCATCACCTCAACTTTTATGATCCCCTTTGAGGACCCTTGTAGCTGCTATTACATTTCCTCTCCCATTTTAATGTTCTTTTCTTAAAGTTAAAAATGTTTAGTTCTTTCGGTTCTCTACTAGAATTTAATTCTAACCTCTGATCATCCTTTAACACTTCTCTGTTCAAGCTTAAAGTTTTAAATTTTAACGCTATACCTCAAGTTGAGGATCTAATAAATGCAAAATAAAATGGAGCTATTACTTCCATTACTATTTGGAAAGAATACTTCTATGGGCAACATAAAATTCCACTTGAGTTTTTGCAGCCATATCACACCAATTTTTATTCATTTTATACTCAAGTATTATTCAAAGATCTTGTTCATATTGTTAGTCCTAGGATTCTCTGTTCTGTTCCCTGTGCTTTGATTTTTCTTTCTTATGGTGAAAAGAATTTCATTTGTTCTTACCAAATTTATTTTGTTTTTTGAAGCTTCTTTCACTAATTCATTAAGATGGTTTTGAATTTTATTTCTGCCTTCTAGATTAATTATACTATTTGGTTTTATGACATTTACATATTTGCCATCTCTGCCTCAAAGCCATTGTTATTTTTAAATAAGATGAAAGAACCCAGCCTTAAGGCACCCTATAAGATATGTCAGTTCGATTTGATAAGGAACTTTTGATGATCACTTTCAATTAAAAGTTAGATTTCTTACTGGCACCCAATAATTACCCTTTGTTTTCAAGATGCTTGAAATCAGAGTTTGGTTGGTAACAAGAGTCCATGGCTAATTTTTGCAAATCATTTATTTTTGAAGACTGTTTACTTATTTAGGCAAAGTATTGGTTCCATAGAATAAGTAAATTTTATATACCATTCTGGTAATTCTTTCCAAACAGGTTTTTCTTTTTAGTCCTTTCTTATAACTGGATTTTCTGAAACAGATATCGTTTTGTTTTGTTTTAAATTTATTTCGAATTTATAACCCCCACCTTCTCCTAAAAAAGGACCCAGGGCGCTGCACAGGAAAATTTAAAAAACAATACATATATACAAAATACCATTATTAAAACCTATTAAACTTATAACCCTGTGCTAAAAAACAATTTAAAATCCCCCTAATTAAAATTTACAGCTAATAACAGTCAGAAACGGGAGGTTATGCTGGGCCGGCTTGTTGAAATAGATGCGTTTTGAGACGCTGGCAGAAAAGGCGGAGGTCTGAGATGGTGTGTAATTCGGGGGCAGGTCATTCTAGAGGGTAGGGCTTGCCACAGAGAAGGCCCTTCCCCTGGGTGCCGCCAACCGGCATTGCCCGGCCGACGGCACCCGGAGAAGGCCCTCTCTATGGGAGCGGATCGGTCGAAGGGATGTATGGAGCAGGAGATGGTCTCGCATATAGGTATTAATTAGGTATTTTGAGTAGGGTGTAAGCTGTAGAAAAGGGGCTTCATTTGTAATATAAATATAAATAGGTTCACAAAATGTAAGCAATGTTTTTCAAACTAATAATAAGATTAGCAATGATCAGTGTTACATACTGACAGCCAGTATGGTAGGTTCCACCAAGATCCCTGCAAGGTGGGAAAATACTGAATGGTGATTGGCCGAGCCGTTTGACAGCTCCCTATAAAAGGGCTGACTGTCAAATAGAGCTGCGCTGGATTGTACATAGTTATTCCAATAAAGAGCTGTTGTTTGTCAGTGAAGCCTGAGTCTGTCTCATCCATTCGCCCGATCTAACAAGCAGCTATCTGCATTTTTGGTTTTGCCATTTAGTTTTATGCTCTGCAATTTGCAACACTTATTCCTAAGAGGCAAATCTTCCAGAGGCACACTACTGTAATGGAGGCACACAAACAATAAACTTATTTTAAGACTATCGGGAAATTATGCCATTTTCATGACAAAGTAGGAAAACGTGGTATTTTTCTGACCAATTTTCTGGCTATGAAAAGATGCATTTTACAGAGATGACAAAACTGAAATCACAGAGCCATAAATCATTGTTTCTTTTCTCTGTTTTTAATGGCAGATATAATAGTATTTACAACTCAAATCCTTTGGACCTGCTCCAGACTTTTGTTTTAATAGTTTTAATTGTTTGCAACAATTCCAGTACTGTTCTTATTGAGCAATCCGGGCTGTAAATTTCAGGGTTCCAGACCCGAGCCAAGTTCCTTAGTCTTCATTGACAGAAAAATGGTCTACATGTCAATTCAGGACTTCGATTTTGAGTGTGTACAGCTTTAAGAGGAATTGCTTAGCAATTCCATCTTGCTAACAGGGCTATATTAGGACAGAGTTCTCAAATGTGATCTTGTGGCCAGTGGTGGGATGCTGCCAGTTTAACAACCAGTTCAGTAATGTCCGGTTCCGGCTCCGGCGGCGACGGGCGAACTTAGGGTTCGCTCGCCGCTTTGTCTCTTTTCCTGCCCCCCCGCGGGGGCGAGAAGCCCCTTGTTTGGGGTTTCTCCCGTAAAGCCGGCTCGACGGGGAAGCCCCCCCTCACGGCAGTGGGGGAAGCGACCCCGATCCTCGGCTTAGGCGGAAGAGGCCATGCTGCGGGGGGCTTTCCCTTCGCCAAAGGTTGGCGGCACCATTTAATGCTATGGAGAGAGAAGATCGGAAGAGTCGGGAGGCTTTTCGGGACCTCAGCTGCGAGCGGAGAGTGAGCTATTAAAACCTTTTTTTTTGTACTGTCAGCCGGGCTGAAAGGGACAGGAGGGGGGTGTTTGTTCCCCAAAACCCCCCCTTGGACTAAAAGCGGCACTTGGAAATGCCTCGTTGCGAGGAATCGGAAACTTTGAATCCGGATGGTCTCTAACAAGGGAAAGTACTTTGAGGCTTGTTTGCAATTATGTCTCTAGGTCTGGCTGAAACAGTTTCTTTTTTGCTTTTTAACCACTTTCTCCCTCGGGCTCTGAGTTTGGGTGGAAAATGGCTTCTCTTTGTCCCCGACTGACTATGATATGGAAAATTACCAGTGTCTCTTTGTGATTTGGACTTCCTCTAATTATTGATGAAGAATTTTTTTCTTTTGGATTTGTGTTTTCCTTTCTGGATTGCCTTCATTATTATACCTATGGAGTTGGAAAAGTGTTTCTCTACTGGTTTCTGAATTCAGCTCTACAACTTTGAGAACTTTGGACTCCTGATTTGCCTCACCAGCCCCACCCTAAAAACGCCATTTTACTGGCACGGATTTTAATAGCTAAACATGGCACAAGAAGCAACGCTGGCAAGCCTTGAACAAAGAATGACTGCCCTTGAATCTGTTATACAAAATTTGGTATTAGAAATTAAGGCCCAGAGGGCAGAAAATGTTAATTTTAAACAGGAACTACTGGACACTCGAAAACAAGTGCTTGAGAATACACAGAAGAATGAAGAATTGAAAGGGGGGCTGGAGGGGGCTAAGGGAGAGATTAAAAATGTTTCTAATGAGGTTGTGGAAATAAATGGGCATGTGACTAGGATAGATATGGAAAGGATGACATATTTTTTGAGATTTCAGAATGTTTCTGAGATGGAGGGTGAATGTCTCCCTGATCTTATGAGTACAATTATTGCAGACTATTTACATAAACCTAAAGATGAGATCAGAGGGGACATTGACCTAGTCTACAGAATAAATTCTGCATATGCCAGGATGAATGAAGTACCCAGAGAGATACATGTAAAATTTGTTAGAAGGTCAACCAGAGAGGAGATCTTGAAGGCGCAAAGAGGGAGTCCTATGATTTACCAACAAAAGGAGGTTACCATCTTGAAGCAGATTCCAAGAAAGATTAGAGAAGCCAGAAGGAAATTTTCCTTCTTGTCTAAAACATTGTTTGATCGTGGGATCTGGTTCAAGTGGGTGATACCCGAAGGGATGCTGGTGTTCTGGGAAGGAGGTAGAGTGAAGATTAAAACAGTTGCTGAGGCGGAAGCCTTTCTTAAAAAACATTCCTCTGTCCTGGGAGAAGATCCAGGGGGGGCAGGGGGAGCCATGGCCCCGTCCGCTGGGGGCCCGGGGGAGAAGGTGGAAGATACAATTGCCAAGAGACTTAGATCTAAAAAATAACTTTGCCCTGGTTTTTTTTTTATGGGTAATATTGTATGATATTTGTAATCTGGATTTTTGTAATTGACTGACAGTATATAACTGAAAAATTTAGGAATATGTACTTGCTCCCAGCTTGTAGTGTTATGTGAAATGTTTCTTTTCTTTTTTATAATGTAATTTGAGGTACCGGAGGAGCCGACGACTTTGACGTGACCACTCTCAAAATTTCTATGTATCCCTTACCCTACCCCACAAAAAATGTAAACTCAATAAAACTTTTTCAATATAAAAAAACAACCAGTTCAGTGAACACACACTGACAATGGAACATTTAGAAGCTCAGCTGCTTACCTTCCAAGTCAGCAACTGTAAGTAAAGCAGCTGGGGGGGGGGGGGGGGGAATCAGCTGTGCCACATGATTGAGATGAGCTAGAAAACAGGAAATAAAGGATACAGCAGGATACAGAAGGGCAGGTGGGCGGGGCCAGCTGATCATTGGAGCTACTGGTTCGCCCAAACCGGTCTGAACTGGCTGAATACCACCTCTGCCTGTGACCCTAAAATAAATGAATTTGGATGACCTACCCCACTGATACAAGTGGCAGGCTGCAAACTGGCAGGAATCCCGATGACCTCGAAAACAATGTGGGCCTGTCAAAGTGAAGACTGGCAATTTTATTGAAGGGATAATAAACATGCATCTTCCGCTTCCTGTTCCTAAGAGTAGCTCCTTTTCCTCTACTGTAGCAGCCATTCATTGAACAGATTAAGAGAGTTGGAAGGACCCCTGGAGGTCTTCTAGTCTGAATTCAAGCAAGAAATCCTATACATTTCAGACAAATGGTTTCACAATCTCTTTTTAAAACCTCCAGCGTTGGCGCACCCACAACTTCTGGAGGCAATTAATTGTTCCACTGATTAACTATTCTAACTGTCAGGAAATTTATTCTTAATTCTGGGTTGGTTCTCTTCTTGATTAGTTTCCATCCATTGTTCCTTGTTCTGCCTGTTGAACCCTCCCTCAGGCTACTCCTGGTCAACTCTTACACATCCTTTATATTATCTGGAGATTGTTCTCAATGTTTTTATCAGTTGGGTGGTATCATACTAGATCCAATTTACATTTATGGTCATATATTGTCACATATTATAATTCAACTGCAAGCTTTCTAATGCATACTCTTAACCAAAATACGATATTTTCACAAATGAATACATTCTTTTTTTTCAGATTGACTTGCCTAATTTTAACTATGATTGATCCTTTTTTCTTCAATGTTGTACTATCATTGAATTTGTTGTGGCCCGCCAGCAGAGCTGGCAGCAGATTCAGACAGTGAGGAGGTTGGGGAGGAACATGGGCCAGTCCTGGAGTCTGTGGAAGGCTCTGCATCGGAGGCAGAGATGGGGCCAGGGCCGTCTGACAGTTATCAGCTGTCTTTGGAGTCGACATCAGTGGAGCAGAAGAAAAGTGGGAGCATGTTGCCAGTATGCACATGTGCAGAGCTGCCAGGAGAAGGGAAAGGTTAAGGAACAAGGGTAGGCTCAGGAGTAAAACCACAAGTGGACGGTGAATGGCCCTCCCATAGAGAATAAAGAGGAGCGAAAGTGGAGGGTAGTTCAATTCATTAGGGTGAAGATCTGTTCCTGACTTCTTGCCAAATATTGTCTGCTACAGAGTGGCATTTGGAAGATATCAGCCTGGCAGCTCTCCAAGCCTGATAAAGGTCTGTAGTTGTGAAATCACTTGAAAAACTGTTGGCTGGGACTTTGCTGGAGAGGAATTCACTTTAAACTAAATAAAAGGGGTTTTATTGGGATGAGTCAGCTTCATGCTTTTGGGAAGCCTAGGACAGAATTATGGCCATTTTTGTCCATACGGATAGTCCTCGACTTACAACCATTCATTTAATAACTGTTCCCAATTATGACAGTGCTAAAAAAAAAAACCAACCAGCTCCCACACTTAAAAACTATCACAAGATTCTAATGGCCAAAATCAAAATTTGGGGATTTTTCAACTGGCATGTATTTTTGATGGTTGCAGTGTGTTGGGGTCACCTGATCATCATTTACCACCTTCCCTGGGGGTTTCCAACAAGCAAAGTCAACAAGGGAAGCCAGATTTGTTTAATTACCCTGTGATGCATGTAACCCTGGGGAAAAGACCATAAAATGAGCCATCATTCACTTAACATTACAATGGAAGTTCTGGTCCCACAAGGTAATTGTAAGTCATGGAGTATCTATTGTATAGTTTTAAGTAGATGGATTTTAGAAAGTCCTTAGGATTCTGTTTATGTGTGTGAAATAGCAGAGGGAAGTTCTTGATGCTTGTTTGGTCTTCTTGTTTTTTTTCCACCTATAATTGCAATATTCTTGGCTAACAAGCTTACATAATCTAAATTACCATTAACAGTATTTGGAAACTTCTTTCTATAGAATCACATGATTCATCTATCTAATTCTGTATTGTTTGTCTCGATAGACCAGTGTTTCTTAATCTTGCCGAGTTTAATGTATGTAGAAATCAAGTCCAACTAACTAACTCTTTTCAAAATGGCGCAGGCGGGAGAAGGCTGCTCCCTGATTGGCCCTCCAGCGAATTCAAAATGGCCGAGCCCAGTCCGGCACACGTGGGGCGGCACGGAGCTTCCCAGCTCTCCGGTGAGTCCGCTGGGCTTGCTGGAGAACGGAGACGCTCCTGAATGCTGGGCGGGCCGCCGGAGACTCGGACGGCCCTGCCGGTGAAGAACGGGGGGGGGGGACGCGAAGTGGGAAGTCCTCCGGAGGCTGTCCTCTCTCCTCCCCGCGGGAGAATATCTCAGGCGCGCCGCTCGGGTGAGCGATCCGGCCTCCCCGGGCAAGGCGAGGGCTCCTGCAGGCGCTTCCGATGAGGGAAAGGAAGGAACTGAAGGCGGTTTAAAACTAAAACTAAATCTGTTTTTTTTCTCTATAAAAATTAAATTAGCTAACTGAGCTAAAAGGTATCCATCCGAAGGGCTTGGACTGAATTAAGAAACTGAAGGATCATGGGAAAGGAAGGCGTGACTTCAGTAAATTAATTCAGTCCAATGGGCAGCGGAGCTGAGTTAACCCTTGCATCGACACTCAGAGATGTGCACCTGAGAATATGCTCTTATACAAACGTTCACCTTTAGTTTTAAGGCACTGATGCTTTAAGGACATAAACTGTATAGTATCTAAACAAAGCAGAGATGGTACCTAGCCAGAAGTCAAAATTCATATGTACAGCTTCTACAATAACAAGGCTGTTTCATGTTAATTCAGTTAACTTGCAGCCCCCAAATATTGAAATGCCAAAGGATCAAAGCAGGCATTTTTGCAGCAGACAAATGTCTTTTCACCCAAGCTTTCCTTTCTCCAGAAGGGTAAAACTTTGTGTTTAATTAACAGCCAACTCACTGAGCTAAATGAGACTGGAGCTTAAAGAATAACCGTATCAACCAAAATAATTTTAAAAGAGCACTATATTGAGCAGAAAAGTTTAAAACAAAAGTTTGAAAGACAGCAATAGTGTTACAATCACTAGAAACATATGAAACAAAATTAGTGATCCATATAATCAGGATTGTATTTCCTATAATTTTTAACATGATTAAGAAAAAGCTAGGCAAAAATAAAAATCACACATTTATCAAACAACGTTTAATTTCCTAGCCATGGTTACTTTGGAGATTCCATATAAGAATCTCAGTCCAGACCGAAAAGTACAAGTGTAGTACATTAAAAGCCATTTTATAATGATCAAATTTAACACCTTTTTCTAGCTCGTGTAATCAGATTATAATAGCTATTCCTTAAACTATAAAACACAGTATTGGAATTCCATTACATAAAGTGAAAAGAAAAAAAAAGTAAGTTTCAGCATCCCAGAAAAGTGCAGGTCAAATAAGAGGAGTAAATAGAATATTAAAACAAAGGATTTTTTTTTAAAAAAGCCCTACTATAATAAAAACGTAAATAAAGAGAAGACATTAAAAAACAAGTTTGTTAGCAATATGTAACAAAACATGTAAGAAAAGCATAGAATGGATCTTAAGGAAGATGTTTAGGAAAGGTTTTCTGATGGAGGCTGCAACAAAGCAGCATCACTGAGTGGTCCCCTGTCTTGTCAATAAATCAAGTGTCAAAGTTTGATCTGCAATGAATAAGAGCAGCTTAAACTTTTTCCAAGGATTGGTAATACTCTGTCAGCACAGTCCACGCTTTAGGAGCCATGAAACCTTCCGGAGGATTTTGACCTTCTCGAGCCAGTTTGCGCATGCGAGTTCCTGAAATAAATTCAAAATCTTCGTGGCTAAAATAAAAGTGAAAGAAAGAAACATTTTAGCAAGATATGCAGTGAATTTCAATTGAACTTTGCTTGCATTTAAAATTACAGTAATACCACAACTGAAACCACAATTTCTGTTGCTAAGAAAGATGGTTTTTGGCAAGTTGTGCCTTTTTTTGCTGCACTTGTTAAGAGAATCACTGAGGTTGTTAAATGAATCAGATGGTCATTAGGTGAATCCCATTTCTCCCATTGACTTTGCTTTTTGGAAACTAGCTCGGAAGAGTGCAAGTAGTGATCACATAACCCACGGAGTCAGCCACCATCATAAACACATGCCAATTGTCAAGCGCTTGAATTTTGATCACATGACTGAGGGCATGCTGCAAGCAGTCTTAAGTGTAAACAACTTTTTTCCAGTGGTGGTGTAATGAATGGTTGCTAAACGAATAGTTGTAAATCAAGGACTACCTGTATTGTAATTCAATTGAGCATCTTACAATTATGAACGATCACGCTAGCAGTAATAGGCACTGGGTTGTTTTTTTTACTGCATAACTGTGGGAAATATGTCGTTCGACAACATTGGAACGAATGGGATGTCAGGGAAAAGGGGAGATAAGATTTTACTATTTTCTTTTAGCATGCCAAACATGCTTACAACACAAATGAACTATTTGGAAACCTTGTAGAAAGCATTTTATTTTGCACATTCAAAAATATTATACACAAGTAAAATCTGCCACAGAACTGCAGTGTGGCATGATCTGATTCAGTTTCTGGTCAGCTTTGCCCTGCCTTGCTGAAGATATGCTTTTCTATGTTATGGCTTCTTCTTTCCTGCTCTATATTCTGTGCTTCCAAAAACACCTGACATCCTATGATTTCTTTAAAACAAATTCTGTTGTGTTTCTGTGAATTTAGTTGGTTTTCATCTTCCCAAAGCTGCTATTTACCTTCGTCTATGCGGATATTCTGCTTCCATAAACATTCTTCCTCAGAAAACAAAATGAATTATTTGTTCATAAGATACCACCCATTTACTTATGTTACAGCCTAAATTAATTAGTAAAGAGCACTTTCCCCAGAAAATAAAAGTATTTGCATTCAGCATGACACAAATTGCCAAATGGATACATAAGAGAGAAAAGCAAAATCAAATATCCAGGTAGCCATGAGATACACTATTTATCTAGGTTTTTATTAAGCAATTTAATAATACGCAGCCTCAAAAAGTACAAACGCAAGACACACACATACAGTTTTCAAGTCTCCAAAACAAGAGCGATTAATCAACAATAAAAAGGAATGTTTTTACTTGCTCTTTCACTCAGCCTGTTCCATCTATGTTTTAGTCATTTTCAATTGATCCATCTTAAATGTAAGCCAAATGCTGACTTCAGTTGGATATGGCTCAAGACAGAAGAAAATGGGAACCAAATGTATTTGGGGCTAATTTGCTTGTCTGAATGTTAAGCTATATAAGTATTACTTAGCAAAAAAAGAACAAGTCTTCTCACTGTACGTGCAAAAGATTAGCAGCATAATCTTTGAACTGGATGGGTACAAATTCGCAAGGATCACTGCAATTCTCAGAAATTATCCCAGGATTTCTGTGCAATGAACTACTAACTGTTTAGGCAACAGTAGTGCAAAGTACTATTAACAATTCAGAGCTGGCAAGCTCATTGTGCACCCATTTTGAAAAATCTGTGCTACCAAAGCAATGTCTTATTCCCAATACTGGACAAACGTTCTGATCTTAAAATCCTTAGAAGTTGTATATGGAACAGATCCCCTCCCCAATTTTTAGATATACTGAATCTGGGGCCCAAAACATTAGGAAAACATTCGGTTGTCTATCTTTGCCAATGGAGCATCCACAATTTCTGAAGGCAAGTTGTTCCATTGATTGAGTGGGCTATCGGGAAATTTCTCTTTAGCTCTAGGTTGGTTGTCTCCTTGGTTAGTTTCTACCCACTGCTTCTTATCCTGCCTTCAGGTCCTTTGGAGAATAGATTGACCCCTCTTCTTTGTGGCAACCCCTGAGACATTGGAAAACTGCTATCATGTCATCCCGACTCCTTCTTTTCATTATTTCCCCATCCAAGATTAAACTTTCTATTCCACTATGCTTTTGGCAACTTGTTCTTTTTCTTACCTGCTTAATAAATGGTTACTTTTTATTTATTTATTTTTGGTTTTTTATGAATTATCCTTGGTCATATTTAAAGCTTTGTAGAATCTTTTCTTTGACTTTGAGCCTGACCATTTTTTAAAAAAAAGAACATTAAATAAGTACAAATCTTATTGCAATAGTACTTTCATATATTCAGATTATGATTGATCATGCCGTTCCTTGTCTGTTTATATTTATTACTTACTAGCTATACCCGGCCACGTGTTGCTGTGGCCCAGTCTGGTTAAATGGCCAACCAATCTGTGTGTAGATCTACACCTGCACACATACACCCAACCACCATATAAGCCCCAACCTACCTACCTACTGTATTTCTCCCTCTCTGTCTATCCCTCTACCTACCTATCTACTGTATTTCTCCCTATCTATCCATCCCCCTACCTGTGTACCTACCTACCTACCTACCTACCTACCTACCTACCTACTGTCTCTTTCTTTCTTTCTTTTCTTTCTCTATCTATCTATCTATCTATCTATCCATCTACCTACCTACCTACCTACCTACATACCTACCTTATTTCTGCCTCTCTATCTATCCCTTGGGGGTCATCTAGTCCAACTCCCTGCTAGGCAGGAAGCCCTATACCCATGATGGCGAACCTATGGCACGGGTGCCACAGGTGGCACACAGAACCATTTCTTAGGCCACTCGAGGCATTGCCCTGTCAGCTTCAGTTTGTATGTGTGCCCTGGCCAGCTGATTTAGGCCTTCTTTTGAGGCCATTTTTTGCCCTCTGGAGGTGGGGGAAGGCTGTTTTCACCATCCCCAGGCTCCTATAAACCCTCTGGAGCCTGGGGATGACGTAAAAAGCATGCCAAATGCAGGGGGTCATGCACATAGCATTATGGATGTGGCACACCTGTGCACATCGCCCCTGCTATTGGCACGTGAGCAAAAAAAGGTTAGCCATCACTGCCCTATACCATTTCAGACTAATGGCTATCCAACATCTTCTTGAAGACTTCCAGCGTTGGGGCATTCACAACTTCTGGAGGCAAGTTGTTCCACTGATTAATTGTTCTAACTGTCAGGAAATTTCTCCTCAGTTCTAAGTTGCTTCTCTCCTTGATTAGTTTCCACCCATTGCTTCTTGTTCTGCCCTCAGGTGCTTTGGAGAATAGCTTGACTCCCTCTTCTTTGTGGCAACCCCTGAGATATTGGAAGGCTGCTATCCTGTCTCCCCTAGTCCCTCTTTTATTAAACTGTATTTCTCCCTGTCTCTCTAGTCCCCTATCTACCTACCTACTGTAATACAATAATACAATAGCAGAGTTGGAAGGGACCTTGGAGGTCATCTAGTCCAACCCCGCTGCTCAAGCAGGAGACCCTATGCCATTTCAGACAAATGGTTTTCCAGTCTCTTCTCTCTTCAGTGTTGGGGCATCCATAACTTCTGGTGGCAAGATGTTCCACTGGTTAATAGTTCTCACTGCCAGGAAATTTGCCCTCAGTTCTAGGTTGCTTCTCTCCTTGATTAGTTTCCACCCATTGCTTCTTGTTCTGCCCTCAGGTGCCTTGGTGAATAGCTTTACTCCCTCTTCTTTGGGGCAACCCCTGAGAGATTGGAAGGCTGCTATCATGTCTTCCCTAGTCCTTCTTTTCATTAAACTGTATTTGCTGTCAGATGGGTGATTCTTTGTTATAGTTTGGTTCAGTTCGTATTAAACAGTTTAAAGCAGCTGCCTGCCTCTGTTTTTTTTACCTCAGAGAACAGTCCTGAGCAGAATTTCTTCCCCCCCCCCCCTATGGGCCACCTGGGAGTTTGCTATCCTCTGTGCCTTTTTGGCCCCAAGAGGCCGCCGTATGAGGCCTATTCCAACACTGAGTTGAAAAGCAGTTTGATGGGCGTGGCTACAGGCATGTTTACACACATTTCAGTGGGTACTTTTTTTGTGTGTAATTTGTACACAACACACGTGTGCTAGGCACAAAATGATTAGCTATTCTATTATCGGAAGTCCTTGGCTACGTTGTCTGAAAGTTAGCCCCCTGTTCCTGACTTTTTTAAAAAATAAATAAATAAATTATAATTTGGGAAGGTTTTTAACATGGGTTTTAGCACGGGTTAATCTAATTTAATATATTTTAATATATTTTAAATTGATATTTATTGTATTTTTGTGGTTTTAATAATGCCTGTGCGCCGCCCTGGGTCCTAACAAGGAGAAGGGCGGGGTATAAATTTAATAAAATAAATAAAATAAATAAGTTTCGTGTAAATCGACCCAGTAGTTTTTGAGATTAGTGGATTCGTACAAACTATTTTACATTTTTATTTATATAGATGAATATTTATTTATTATATATCTATTCCACCACAGCTGGTCAATCTTGGCAGACTTCAAAATGCCAAGTTGGTTTTTTTGGACTTTGGGTTAACATCTAGATGGGTGATCAAAACAGGAAAGCTGGCGATATAAACTAGGGAGAGAGGTAGAAAGCACTCATGCTTCAAAAAGGCAATCAAACACTTTTTTTCATATTGTTGCTCTGAAAACAACATGGAAGAAGTAAAATTCTAATCAAAGAACTTACTACTTGTCTAGTAATTGTATCTGTCTGATGCAGCTGCAAAGTAATTATTTAAAACAAAAAGGTAAATATAATAACATATATGTTAATAGAAAACTTGTGTGCTTTAAAATTTAGGGAAAAACTATAGTATTTGTTGAAGATAAATGTCATTAATCAGTGTGAGAGAATTATCTTGAACTTTTGTCAAAGGTTGATACATAGGTAGGTACCAACTATATTTCTGTTGTAAGAACATTCCCCAAGCAAGACCTCACACAGTGATTTTCAGTATTATTTCTGGGCTTTATATTCCTTGCTTGCCCTGCTCACGTGCCAGAAATATTTCAAAACACATTTAGGCTAAGCTGAATTTTATATTTCTGTCCTTATCTATTCCTTTCTTTTATTTCCTATAGGTAAAGGTTTTCCCTGTCCATTGTTTCCAACCCTAAGGGGCAGCACTTGTCTCTGTTTCTTAGCCAAGGAAGGCAGCAATATCCAAAGATATTTCCATGGTCATGTGGCCACCATGACTGTACACTGAGATGCACAGAACTCTGTTACCTTTGTACTGAAGTGATGCCTATTTATCTACTCGCATTTGCATGCTTTTGAACTGCTGGGTGGGCAAGAGCTGGGGCAAGTAGCCGGAGCTCACCCTGTTGTGAGGAGGTCGAATCTTGAACCCAGGCTGCCAGTTTTAATTGTTGAGGCACTATGTCTCAAAAATTATTCCCTATAGTTTATTAAATTCTAAACCTCAAAACAATAATACTTTTAGGAGTTCTTCCATGAACAATTAAACCTATCGAAAGGTCTCTCTTCTATATTGCATTTATGATAGCAAAGCAAAAATACATACATTTTTCCTAGGAATCAAACAACAGATGCCATTTTTAAAAAATAATGAACATTATTTTTAGATATAATGAACATTATATCTCTATGTTCACTGCCAACTCAAAATAGAAAATTTTGAAATGTTGTGATATATTTGTGATATAATTGGACAATGCTACACCCACAGGTTTGTCGCACAGGGGGCCTAGTGTTGACAACTCACTAATGCTCTGTGTTCTAATTGTATTGTTGTATGCAATTTCAAGAACTGAACTTCTGCATATATTCTACCATCTGTATTCTGTAGCTCCTCATTCCTAAGGCCGTCCTCTTCTTAATATTCTTATTAACCAAGAAAGACAGCACATTGAGAAAGGAGTTTTTGCCTAAGTAATGAACTCATAACGGGGCAGAATTATATGTGGTTAGTTTTAAGCCATTCCACCTTACAGGGACATTTGTACTGGATAACAATTGTGAATAAATTCAGCTCTCTGAAGAAGAAAGATTACAAGGGCCTTTTAAAAAAGAAAAAGAGAAAAGCCAACACACGCTTCATAATAAGTATTAATGAGAAACAGTTTATTTTCCATTTAATCTGGCATTCAAAATGTATTTCAGTTTGGGGAATAAACTATACTGAGTTACTCAAAAGGAGTTTAATGGAGGATCTGAACTAGGAATAAACAGTGCAAATTAGAGACATTTCCTAATTGAATCAAGTGCCGAAAGATACTGTTAATATGTTTTTTATCAAGCATTTCTGTATAACAGACGCAACAGCAGCTATGCTATGGACAATCTGTGTCATTAAAACAAGTGAACCAATGCCTGGATATTCCGCACAAATATGGAACTCTCTGACAACTTCTCAAATTACAAATCAGTTTTGTGAAGCTTCAGGGTAAAGAAATAGCATGGCACAATATGATAGATAAAATCTTTTGTTACCAGATGGGGGAAACTGTAGAACTTTGGTTGGTATCATATATATTAATTATATAAATAAATCTCCTTAACGGATTAAGGAGAAATTAGAGGTATTGCAATAGGGTGTGCCCACATAATAATTCATAATATGATGCATTTTATGACTGAATTAAGAGTTGTACAATAAATTACCTGTTACCCTACAGTAGTGGCCAAAATTATGGAAACTTCTGGGAAAAGTGTATTTTTGTGGTTTGATAAATAATACCACTTTTTTTTGGCCGTTTCAAGATAATCATATTCCACTGCTGAAATGACCTGGGAATAGCCCAGACCTTAACATAATTGAAAATCTATGGAGCCAACTAAAGAAATTTGTTACTCAGAGGTAACCCAGAAATAAAACCCAGTTAATAGAAGCAATCATTCAATCTTGGTTTCACATGTTAAAGATTACCCAATTAAGTATTAACTGACATGGTGATCATTTTTGTATATCTCTGTTTTTCTATGGTGATCATTTTTGTATATCTCATTTCACTTTTCCTCTTAATAACTGCTATTCTAATAGCAAATCCTTCATAAAAGTTATGCATTACATTCTTAAATAAATTATCTTTCCATTGATATACAATTTTATGGTACTACTCCAAACAAAATTGGTGTTATTAACTAGTTTTAGAAAATACACTTTTCCCAAAAGGTTTCCACAATTTTAGACACTACTGTACATTGGGGTCCTTTTAATGGGTTAATTTTAGAAAAATCAAAAGAATTGGTTTCAGACAGAGGATTTTCCTATTTTCTCTACTTGCTCCTTTTAAATGGAGGCATCAAGGCTTAAAATTCCCAAAGCTTATAATCTACCACTGACCTAAGAGCAAATCCCATTATGAAAGAACATACATTTTACTCACATTGATCTCGAGACTGTTCTAGAATATATGCAATTACAAATACATGCTGGCTAGTATTGTATAAAGCCTGTCTAATAGATTAGGAAAAGATGGGCATTCTGTCAAGAAAAAGAATTTCCCAGAGTTTTCATTCTAAAAAACTTCACTGACTTACAAATCTGTGCATTTTGTTTAGCATTATAAATATAATAATAAGTATCCCAACCTGCTATCACTATTGCTTTTAAGAACAAGCCTTCAAGAGTAACCAACTGTGTGAATGCTATATGAACCAAACAAAATGTTAAAATGTTATGATATTTATGGAATTACTTACCAAGCACATCTAAATTATATTTAAGTAACCAAAATCTTTACAATCCCCAAGGCATGTCACAACGTTTGAGCACCCCTAATGTTTGGCTATTGTAAGCTGAAAAAGTTGACACTTCCTAGATTGTGCCATATTTTTGCGACAACTAACGTAACATTTAGGATATTGTTTGGGGGGTTCTTTGAGTCATTTTTTGATTCCTGGAAACTGCCTGGAGTATACCCTGCAATTTTAAGGGGCAAGACTTTAGACGAGGTTCTCCACTGACTCCTTCTTCCTAGGGCCAAACACGAGTGAATATCATAATGTCACATGCTACCTTTGTGTGTAAGGTAGGGCTAGAACACACAGTCTCCCAGTTTATATCCTGATACCTAAACCAGTACACCTAACCGGCCCTCTCTTCATTTGGAACAGCTGACAAAACACAATACCAAATATTAGGGAATAGACTGGTAAACTATCAGTATAGTACTCCAACACTGGAAAAGAGAGACCAATATGTTGTCATGTAATTTATCTGCTCCCACTCCCAAACTATGACAGAAGGCAGATCCAAGAGCATTCTAATAATCTTCCCACTGCTACAGTTCTAACCTTGGGAGGTCCGGCATGGCTTAACTGGACTAACATCACTCATCATTACAGGCAACAAACAGTCAAACATTCTACTTCATTTGACTTCAAGTCACTATGTATTTAAAATAGAAAATCTGGCCTGCTATTTGGCAAGAAACATGGAATAATAAAAGCCCATCAGTTTGTTCGGTGCTTTTTGATTAAAAGAAAAAAGGCAGACGTATTAAAACCTTATATTCTCCCACAGCGCCAAGTTGTGTGCATTGAATCCAGGCGGCTGGTATGCCTTCCCTTTGAAGGGGGATTTCAAGAGCGGCTCCCCAGGCACCTTCTCCTAAGAACATTTCGCCCTACATCTGGGCTGCATGCTACAGACACCATCCCAAATGGGAGTTCTGCTTTCACATGTTGCCAGCCATCCTTCCTCCAATCCAACTACAGTAAACACATCTTTTCACTCTAATTAATTAGGAAGATTGGAAGAGTTTGCTCAACGTAATGCTTTTCCACACTACGTCTCATGATGGTGATGGCAGAATACATAGGGACTGAATTCTATGGCAAGGAGATGCATAGGTTATCAAGAAACGAACATTTCCTTTAGGCTTGCAAAAATGTTTAGGCTTGCTACCCATGATCTACAGCCAAGGGGTCAAATTCACATCATCACAGCAGGATCATGTGATGTGTCTAGACTTCCCCCCCCCTTCGCTAAACTGGGCATGGGCGTGGCCAGAGCATGACGCATCCAGGCTGGGAGTTTGACAGCCCTGATCTACAATAAGCTCCTTTTGGTAACTCTTGGAAGGTTCATACACTGTAAAGGTGCTGTCTCTTTGCAATAAAAATGAAAAACCTAGCATATGCCTAGCAAATGATTTATTATTATTATAAACTTTTATTCATTAAACATGAAACCCAGTCAATTAAACATTTAAAAATGTATCACAAATATTATTGACTGGGGCTGATGGTTGATATGGGTTGCTGACAGCATCCTAGGTATCGATCAAGTACATTCTTAAGATGTACGATGTTCCAAGTAGCGCAGTTCTTTGCAGTTCCGCTGCTGTTATTGCAGGAAGCTGCAATTTATTGATGTATTTTGTAAAATTCTTGGTACCAAGTGCCTCAATGACAATGGGTATCACTGTTACATGTTTCAGCCATGATCACATAGTGTTGTGTTCCAAATGACGATCCGTCTGTATTTGAAAGTCCCCCAAGATCTTCACCTTCTCATCTTCAACAACTTTTTCCACTTTACGCTCCCATGACTTTTTGGATACAGGTACGTCATATTTTTTATATAATGACCAGTGAATTAATTTAGCAACTTGATCATTTCTAGCCTTGTAATCAGCTTGTGCAATTTTGCTGCACTCACATATTAAATGTGAAACTTTGTCATTGCAAAGTCAACAGTTTGGATTGTCAGTGGGTTTTTGTATCTTTGTTTTCATGGCATTAGTTTGTAGTGCTTGTTCTTGAACAGCAAGAATTAAACCTTCTGTTTCTTTCTTGATGGTTCCCATCTTAAGCCATGTGCATGATAAGTTATAACATTTTCTTTCAATGTTTTTCAAGTGCTGTCCAGGTAAAGCTTTGGTTTTCCATCCATTTAATCTGTCATCCAGCTGTTTCTCCTTATATTCTGTCTTTGTTTCTGTTGTTTTTATGCTGTTCTCCATTTTCACAGCCCGTGGCAATTTTGTTTGTTGTTGTTGTTGTTGTTTTTGCTATCAGCTTTTTACAGGTACTGTTGGTATTCACACAACACAAACAGCCACACCCAAAAGAGAATTCTTTGTTGTCATGAGCATGTCTAAAGGGATCTTAGCTACTACAGCCTGGATTGGAACATTTTTTGTCGTTCGTCTGCCTAGGCCTACTCGCTTGACTTCAGTGGAAGACACTGGACTTTGAAGAAGTAGGACAGAAAGAGTACTGACATTTTTAGAACTTTGGTGTTGGAACAGCTTCCTGATGATACCTTGGACAACCAACAAAAAAAATGGAACAAAGAACTCAAACCAGAGTTTTCATATAGAGGCACCAATAACTCAAATTTTCATACCACAGACACATTATGCAAAGACCTTCTCTCTCAGAAGAAAGTTCTAAGTCTAGGATTCCATTTCTCTTAAGGAAGGCATGGCATAGATGAATAAGGCTAGGCTGTTGCCCTTTACTTATACTAGCTGTTAAGCCTGCGTTGCCCAGGTATTTGTTTATCCCAATCCTGTATTAGACATTTACAAATGTCCAGACCAAATGTAATTTATAATGTTGGATTTTCCCCCTTACCAGAGGGAAAACCCTTGTGGAGTACTGTGAAGATATTACGATGGCAACTCCACTGTGTTGGGCAGTAGAAGCCATTTTAAGGCATAACAGGTTGTATCTTAACAGTTCACACATCGAGGGGTGTTAGGGTGTCTTACCCCCACAGTATTTGTTTCAAGAGCGTGAGTCATCTGTGTAGCAAGTTTGGTTGAAATTGTACAAGGCGTTCCAGAGTTATGCTGTAACATACACACACACACACAGCCATTTTTTTAAATATATAGATAAAAGTACTGCAGCATTTTCAAAAATTTATTACTTGAGTTCTTTTACTTTCTGTTTGCAGTTCTATCCTTTTTCCCTTTTATATCAATTGGATTATAAATCTATGGGCAGGGTTTATTTTGTTTTTAATTATGTGTAGTATAACACAAACGTTAAGTGTGTTGTATGTTGCTAATAATCAATATTAGGCAATAGTGTTGTGGCTTTGCAAATGCCTAACTCTCATGAGAGCTATTTTTTTAAAGGAATATATTTCTTTTTACTTAATCAAGGGTAATTTTTGCTCAACTTTTTTTCTGCAAAATTCTTAGATAATATATTGTTTCATTGTGTATTTTGTACCACTATGGTACACAAATAGCAGCCAAGATTAAATTATTAGTTTTTATTAAAACTTGAGTAAATCAAAATCCATATTTTCTTTAGATTACCTCAAGTAAAAATTAATATCTCATGTAAGTCATATAAATTGCACTGTTGAGCTGACCATAGCTGAAGAGCTACTTGCTCATTTTATTTGATTCATTTTAGTCATGATTTGTTTTAATTTACTTTGCTTAGCTGACTTCGATTATTTTTGTTGCTCCCTGAAGATAACTAAGTAGTCAAAACATATTGAGGAGAGAGAGTTTGGTACAGTGATTAAAATACCCAGCTGAAAAGCAGGAGACCGCTACTACAGCCACCTCTGACACAGAACTAGTTGAGTTAACTTAGGCCAGTCACTTTTACTCAGCTGTAGGAAGGAGCCAATGGCAAATCACTTCTGAAAATCTTGCCAAGAAAACTGCAGGGACTAGTCCAAGCAGTTGCCAGGAACAATGACTTAAAGGCACGAACAGAAAACAAAAGCAAAAATACATCCTGAGTGTCTTAGAATTTAATCCAAACCCCTCAAGAAAGGAAAATGGAACAGAGATAATAAAAAATGGTAACAGAATGAGTCCAAGGTCTCAGAATCTACCCAGATCTGTAAAAACGATGATTATATATCAGACAAGAAATGTTTAAGTAAAATTAACTCTCTGTGTCTATGTGTAATTAGTAATTATTCACATACTTCTCAGCACAACTTCAGTTATTTTCATATGCTTTTAATTAACAGCTGCCTTTATTTCATATGACATCCTGCTTCCTAACCACAAAAACCCTAATTCTCTGTTGGGTTTACTCTGTGCAATTTTGTTTTGTTTGAGATGCTGAGCATAAAAGGTTTTTGAGAATTAAGATCCCAAATACCTTTCACTTAAGACATGTGAGCTACACTCACTAGAACCAAAGGACAGCAAATGACAAATATATTGACTTTTAAAGACTCTGGGATGAGTCTTAAAACAGATTTCTGTTGGATGTTTTTCTTGATGAGTCTCATCAACAGATTTTCAAGAATCAATGAGATACTGTTTGATGTCAATACCATCAATACTATTTACCACTATGCATAAAAGTCACAGGTCTTCCCCATTCCTTGGCTCTAGAAGTATAGGGCTCCCAAGAATTAAACTTTTGAATCGATTAAACAGGGCTGTGGGTTACTATGGCATCCCCATGGCTATGCTCATTTAATTTAAGAGGTAGAGTGATCTGGACTCGAACTGAATTTTGCTTTAAGTACAAAAGCAGAACATGCACCAGACTGCCAGTCAACCATCCAAGTCAACTTGATTAGCATTGAAGTAAGTGCTGGTTTTTATCATTGTTCTTTTCTGCATTTATTGTGTACATATGAAGTTAACATAAGAATATGAAATAGAACTCCTTAAAGGGCGTTTAAGAGAGGAGGGGAATCACAAGACAAAATGCTTCATTTAAAAAAAAATACTTATTGCTAAAACATTTAATACTTTTTAGTAGCAAATCCTTTTTTTTTCCTGATGATACTTTCAGACAGTCACATATGATACTGATCGAAGTTTCCATTTAGATCTCAATTGGAAAGTGAAACCTTGAGGCAAAAAGGGATTAGCGAGTGGATTATATAAACCGTCTCATGACTTTTCTCATGGTTTTATGATATGACCAAAGTTAGAGGGTTTATTGTGAAATATTCCTTATTATTTTAAAAACACAACCCAGGCAAGCTCTGGAATGGCCAGAATTAAAAACAATATCCTGATGTTAACAGTAAGAAATTATGGATAATGTAACAGACCCTCAACTCACAGAATGGAATATGGGACTGCCAGACTGTAATTGTTTTAAAATATTGCATTAATAAAGTTGCAGATTTACGCCCTGAGGAAACAAGAGTGTTGCTTCATCTTCCCTTCTGTATAAAGCCTTTAACAGAGTTAAACTTATGGTGCCTCAGAGGAATTAATTACCTACACTTTGTTACACACACACAACGGGGCAAATTAATGATCAGTGCAATCCACTTCCAGGATTATATTAATATTTTAAAGCTGTTCTTAAAGTGTTAAAATAACTTTCTAATGCAGAGATGGGAGGTTTTTTGCAGCTACAGTTTGCAACTGTTTTTTTTTAAACAACAGTAAACTGACTTCTGTTTTCTGCATTGTTAATGGTTTTCAGTCCAGTTTTAAATTCCAGTATTGAATTTATCACCCAATTTTGGAAAGACCGAGGAGTAGCATCACTCTGATTTTTAAAGTCTTTTCTTAAAGAAACAAAATGGATGTTGTTACAAAACTGAGAGAAGAGAGGCAAGAGTTTAATTTTCTACAGCCAGCGTAACTGGCTGTAGAAAATAAAAAGCTGAAAATCTTGCCCCACAAATTAATACAATTCAATCAATCATGTAAAAGCTGCCCACTTCTTCAGCTCTGAAAAATGTGTTGCAGTACATTAAATGACAGGAACTATGTTAAAAGGATATATTTCAAATTACCAGACTCTATTCTGTCATCAAGATTTTAGCAGTGTTAAAATCCATGCAATAGATAATCAGACCCATGTATAAAAACAGCAGCACTGCAAAGAATATATACTACAAGATAGCATTATTTATATAGAAAAAAATAGACAAATTTGTAGTTGTCATAGATGAGAAAATGTCTGTAATAACAAACATGCTAAACTTTAAACATGTACTTCAAAGCTTGTTAAATGGTTCAACGGTATAAAAAAAAACATTATTCCCAAATGGAGAGATTAAATATCAAAAAATTACAATAAGATCTACAGTATCATGACAACCAAAATTTTCCATTATAAATGTGAGAACAATCTTTGGGCCAATTCCAGGCCACCCAGAATACTAAAACAACTATAGATCGTTTTGAGGTTCAAGCTTTTTTTAATTAATTTAAACATAGGTCACAGGATATAAGAAGTTAAAATATATGGTATGATTTTGGGTTATAGGTTTCTAAATTATACAGAAAATGAACCTAATATAAGGCTTGAGAAATGAGTATTTATTGGGAAATTAAGCAATGTATGGTGAGATATAATGGCATATAAAGCCAAATCCCATATCCATACCAGAGGTGGTATTCAGCAGGTTCTGACCAGTTCTGGAAAATTGGTAGCGGAAATTTTGAGTAGTTCAGAGAACTGGTAAATACCATCTCTGACTGGCCCCACCTCCATCTATTCTCTGCCTACCAAATCCCAGGGGAAGGAATGGGGATTTTGCAGTAACCTTCCCCTGGAGTAGGGAGGGAATGGAGATTTTACAGTATCCTTCCCCTGCCACACCCACCAAGCCATGCCCACAAAACCAGTAGTAAAATTTTTTGAATCCACTCATCCATACCCAAAATATTATGTGTGACATTCATTTTTAACCCCACGTCCTCTAAAACTTACTGTTCTGAGTCGTAGTAATCCATGCACTTCTTTTTCTTATTATACGCTGCCACTCTGAAAGGTACAATTTCCAATGTTATCAAGCCTGGTGCCATAGTCAAGACTTTGGCACCATGAGTTGGATCATAGAGGTCTTTCCCAGTCTCAGGATGTGGCATTCCAGCTGGGTCTCGGCCCACTATATAGAAGTTTGCTCCAGCCACCATTCTTGCCCTGCAATGCCACTGAACCTAGAATAAGATTTAAGACATTAGCAAAAAGCATAACTTGAAAAGAAGGTGCAACAGACATGAAAGATGATCTCTAACAGATAAAAAAAAGCAGGTGTCCTCTAGCCTCATACATTGTTTAAGGGCACAGCTACTATGATTATCATCAACTTAGAGGCAGAGGTAAAGGTAAAGGTTCCCCTCGCACATATGTGCAAGTTTTTCCGACTTAGGGGGCCATGCTCATCTCTGTTTCAAAGCTGAAGAGCCAGTCTCCATGGTTATGTGGCCGGCATGACTAAATGCAAGGAACGCTGTTACCTTCCCACCAAAAGTGGTCCCTATTTTTCTACTTGCATTTTTATGTGCTTTCAAACTGCTAGGTAGGCAGAAGCTGGGACAAGTAGCAGGAGCTCACTCCATTACACAGCACTAGGGACTCGAACCGCTGACCTTTCTGATCGACAAGCTCAGCGTCTTAGCCACTGAGCCATCGCGGGGCTTAGAGATAGAGAACATCAAAAATTCTAATGCACAACACTGCATGGCAATTTGTACAACAGTTTTACAAACAAACAGAAGGATGCCACTTATGCCCAAGAATCACACTGGAAGAAAGCCTCAAAAATTTCAATGTGAACACATGTACCCATAAAAGGGGAAAAAAGAGAGTCAAACTACTAGATAGCCTTGCTCCATTGGAAGCAGAATTCCAGAGAATAGCTCTCTATGCAAGTGTCCTTTTTAAAAAACAACAACTAGTTATGCCTTTTAAAGTTAAAAGAACAATATGGGTGGGAAAAACCTATTACTTTCTCAAAGATGCTTTTTTAAAAAGACAAATGGATGATTTTTTTCCTTGAGCAAGAAATGTTTTCTTGAAAAAGAAGATGTTTCACTTCTCATCCACAGTTTTATCCAGTCAGAATTGATGAAGCTTCTTGGATAAGAACTTCTTCTTCTTCGAGGAAAAAAAAAACATTTCTTCCTCACGGAAAAAACAGTTGCCTTTCTTTCTTTCTTTCTTTCTTTCTTTCTTTCTTTCTTTCTTTCTTTCTTTCTTTCTTTCTTTCTTTCTTTTTTAAAGCATCTTTGGGACAACCATGGCCTGGATGACTGTGAATCTCTAATAGACGTTTATTAATTATATGTTAATCAAGAAAAAGTAGCATCTGAGAAACTATGCATTTTCTAGGCTGAGCTTTTGCATGTTTCTTTCAAACTGAGAATATATATTTCATGTGGATTGTATGTACCTGTACACTAACAAACATGTTTGTCATTTTTTTGACAATGCAGTTTCTCCGCATAAGAAATAGACAAAACTTGCAAGTGAAACCATGCATATGTTTTGTTTAAGAAAGGGGGAAATACAGAATTCATCATGAGAAAAGGTGAGAGAGAGTGAGAGAGATGCACAGTAATAACAGTGCCTTAAATCTCTTGACAAGGGCTGTCACCAAATTAAACTTCTATAAAAGTGATATGCATAAATTCAATGAAAGTCCAGAAAGTTCTGAGTGCACACATCACATACTTCTTTCCATTTTAGATTATGTGTATCTGTCAGAAAAACGTATCATCCTTTATGAATGATGGTGTTTTCCATGTGTGAAATGGAAGGGCTTCTTAGTATGTACAGCTCTTGCATTTAAAACAGAAGTCTCATTCTCACGGCTCGCGGGCCAATTGTAGCACACAGGACGGTATCTTGTGCCCCCCACCATGATATGAAAGTATAATATTAGTGCAGCCCGCAGGGGGAGTGGACCTCTGTGGAATCCCTTATGCCTCCAGCGGCCCCCAGGTAAATTGACTTTGAGACCCCTGATTTAAAAGAAAATACATTATATAGTTCATTAAATATTTTTTAGAGATGGGCACTAGATCTTTAAGATGAATAAACATATTGAATATTACAAATTTTGTTATGATATGCTGTTATCATTAATATAATATATTGGACATTGCAAATTGTAAGATTTACACATTCAAAATACTATTCATTTTGGGAATGAAACAGTTTTTGACTATTATTTTGTTTCCCCTATCTGAGGTTTTCTTACCCCCTGGAAATGAAAAGGGGAATGAAATTGAAATCCTCAATGTTTCTAGAATTATATTCCCAAATAGTGTTTATTTTATGCTAGTCAAGAGATTTCAAATCAATGTGCTTTTATTATAGAAATAATGTATTAATTAAAAAATTAAACAAGAATTCTTTATTCTGGAAACAATAGCAATCACTTTCGATAAAAGTATCTAAAAGGCAAATACTATGAAGTGGAAAAGAAATACATTCACCAGTTTATTTCTTTGCTTTTTTTCTTGCAACCAACTCAGTACTATTCACCATCTACACAATATATGTTTCCAGGATGTCCAGAAAAAAAATTATCCAACAGATATGTTCTTAAATCTAAGTCATCAATAGGTATCATTATATATTTACCAGGCAGCATTAGATTAGCAGTACTGAAAAATGTCTTTTTATGGATATATTTTCTAGGTTTTCATGGCAGCAAGATTCTTTTCAGTTGTCTCCTGTATATCCAGATGCCTATTCTCTGCAAATAATGCTAAATAAGAAAATTGGTTTCTGGGAACGCGATCTGAATTAATCAACTACTGAACTGCTTACACAGGATGATTGCACTTTTACAAGAGCTGCAAAGTTGATTTGGCTAAACCTTGATCAAAATGGCTTTAAACATTTCGGTATATAAGCATACTAATCATGTATTGGGGTAAGCAATGCCATTCAAAGGAATAAGAAATAGCAAGCCAAAAAAAAGTAAGTGATGATATAGAAAAAGGAAAAAGAAACATAGCTAAATCAGAAGAAACTAATGGGGCAACAGCAGAACAACTCAACTATTTAGCTAAATTGTCTCCAAGAAAGAACACATTCCAGTAGTTAAATGTAAGAAACAAATAAAGGGGTAGGATTGAAGTCTGAAATTGACAGACATGTTACTCAAGAATATCTACTGCATTTAACTCTAAATTTAAAACAAGCACCAAGAGAAAAATAAAGAGAAAACAAAATATAAATACAATCAAAAATTCCCTGCAAATGTCCCTATATTGTCAATCTAATATTGCCAATTCAGAACAAACCAGACCTGGAAATTTCCCTTTTGCAAATAAAATGTATGTTCGTGGCAGAGTTGTATGTGTTGATATGTGTATATGCATCGCCTATGTGCAAGGACATTTGCCAGGTGTCCTCAAAAGGGCACAAATAATAAAAGGAAAATAAAGAAAAAAGGAGGAAAAAAGCTAGATGAAAATGAGTCAGGAAAGTAGGGTAGGATAAGACAAGAGATGATTTAAAGACAGGTTTGGGGCTAAATGCAACATACCATCCTGACAAACCAAAAAACTGAATTTCAAAGTACTTTAAAATGGAACAATCTGGAGAATTACAAAATACATTTAACTAGAAATCCCTGCTACATCAACATGCTAACATTACCACCAAGAGTAGTGGTAGTCAACCTGGTCCCTACCACCGACTAGTGGGCATTCCAGCTTTCATGGTAGGCGGGGGTAGGCTTTCATGGTAGGTAGGGGTTTTGTCCGATACTGAAGCGCTTTCCCTTTTTTAATATAATTGACTTACCTACTTTATAAATCACCATTACTGTGGAACCGGTGGGCAGTTAGAAAATTTTACTACTAACAGAGATACAAAAGTGGGCGGTAGGTATAAAAAGGTTGACTACCCCTGACCAAGAGCTACATTATCTGCTGCCGGAGATTTCCATCCAGACCAGAGAGAAGGGTTCTGCTAATAGAGAGAGGCCTGTTGCAAAAACTGTTTTTCCCTATCATTCTGACCTAAAGTTTTGATCGATGGAAGATTTTTTGGTAACAAAGACTCACAACTGTACCTGTTCATGCTCAGGGCATTTAAGGATACGCTCTAGGAGCTAAATTTTTCAGATCGTTCAAACCCTGTGTGAGAAAGTAGTTTTGAAATGTATACAAACTTAGTTATCGTATATACATTCATCTTTCCCATGAATTCTAACAAATTTGCTTTTCTAAAGAAATCACTCATTTTTCAGTACCTTTTGCAGCCGTACTGAAAACAACCTATCTGCTCCAAATATAATTGCCTAGTTTATTTGATGACATGTCATCGTTTATAAAAAGTTTTTTAAAAAAGAGGATAGAAAGGAAAATATGACATGTTTAGATTTAGCCCTACAAAACATCACCATGAAATCTTTACTGACGGGAAAGCTATGTTCCAACACTCGATAACTATACTGGTTAAGCAGCCGTCTGTTGTTCTGCAAGTCATTTGCATTACAGAAACAAATCTGGTACCAATGTCTTCTAAATGACCTAAAGAAAATGATTAAAGGAAAAGTTGTCTTTTATTAGTTGGCTAAAACACAATATTGGCAAACGGTTTTCTGAGGTCACTGGAAAACTTGGCATAAATTGAAGAATGTTTCTTATTTTATTTGCAATCATGACTTAGGACTGCAAGTGCAGATTTTCTTCATCTCCTTGCTTCCATGCCCTCCAAGCATAGGAAAGAATACCCACATACATGGCATGGATTATTTTCAGTAGCCACAATAAAAATGACAAATACACAAAGAACATGAATGAAAGGAAAGGTTCCAATGAAGTTATAATTGGTTTACATCCAGATTAGAGTCCAAAGGGTGAATAATTAACAAAAAATATTATTTTGGAATAAGCCATCATTTTTAGACATGTCAAATAGAAATAGGATTAATTCTTTCCATGCACTCTGGTCTCAACTATTATCTCAAATCTCCCACAAATGTTGCACCTTATTCCAATACAAATAGGCTCCTCAAAACTTGCAGCATTGAGGAGTTGAGATTCCAAAATGTACAGAAGGCCATCATATACATTTTGCAATTAATAATCTACTTTTCTTCAAGACATTCAAGGCAGAGTACATTATATTCCCCCTCCAATGGACTCTGTCATACAATAAGCTTTATGGCTGAATATCCTACTAGTCTTTTCACTGATTGCGTGAAGGATCCAAAAATGTATGCAGCAACCATAACAACAGACCCAGCTCTGATTTTCCTCTACTGTGAGAATAAATAGAATAGAATAAAATAGAATATTCTATATCTATTATAATATCATTATAATAGAATAAGACCTAGAATTCTTTCAACTTAGTATTCACCCTCAGGATGAATGTTTTTAATATCATTTTTTGCTAACTCTGCCAGCAATTGTTGAATCAATAAACATTATTTTTCATATCAGAATTAACGAGAAGTATCAGATTTTTATCAGTTCCACCGCTGTACTTCCAAACACTGAAAACTGTATCACATTGTTAAACTCTAAGATTGTGATAAGTAAGTTGTGCACAACAGGAATTCATGTGTCTATTTTGGAATAGCCTATTAAGAAGGAATGGTAGATTTCTCAAAGTTAATATTCTCACAAAGGACCAGATTTGTCAATCATAATTCCCAGACTGCAAGACCAATTTGAATTGTCTTTCCGCACTCCAAGTAACAAAGCTACAGCAAGAAACATAGGAAAAAGACAGAAGTATATCAACAAGAGGTTTGAACTATTTTCAGTATACAGAAGTCTGGAACCCACTTGGCAAACTGAAGGTTAGCATGATGTGTAGGATGAAGTCCTAGGGGTTGTTGTGCTTCACATAAGGTTCCCATGAGGGTTTATCCAGAAACCCTCTAAATGTTTTCAATTAATTTTATTCTATGATGTAATGGAAGTAGAACTTTATTAATTATTGAGGAATAACCATTTTAATTATTTTGAATGTACAGTATGTCACTCCAATTTTAATTCAAATACTGTGTAAATCAAATCAAATTTAGCTTTGTCCTGATTTCACCCACACTGGAGTGCAATACCTGGCACATCCCAAAAAGCTATTCTGGCCCATGGTTTGAGACCGAGTGGAACCATGTGGTGCTGCCAGGTTTTCCCTGCCTAGCAAATAGTATTGTATTGCTTCAACCGCTGGCATCAGCAGGATGAAGCAGCAGGATAGGATTAACATCTGAGCAAATAAAGTAAATATCTCATGCTGCCTGGTTGATTTGGAAGTGACCCCTGTCGCTTTTCCAAATGTCAGCAAAAGGTAACAATCGCAATGAAAAGGTGGGGGGGAAGCTAAAGAACAGCAATATTTCATGTTTGGAACACAATTGTATTTCTGTTCCAACCAATGATAATGTTTTTCAGTTGCAAGTTTTTCCTTCATATACATCTATTAACACCTCAAGTTAACAAGTCCATGCAGTGAATTGCTTTCTTAGCATAATTATGTACAGACTGGAACAATTCTGAATTCTGAAAAACAATTTGTTTTTGTTTCTGGACTAAGGCAGACGTGAGGTGGTTTGTTTTCTTAGCAAATCATCTTTCTTACTTCCTGAGCTTGCTCAACAAGATAGATCGTAGATTTTAAACCTGAACTGTTTTTATTAGGTACTAGCTATACCCGGCCACGCGTTGCTGTGGCCCAGTCTGGTTAAATGGCGAACCAATCTGTTTGTAGATCTACACCTGCACACATACACACAACCACCATATAACCCCCAACCTACCTACTTACTGTATTTCTCCCTCTCTATCTATCCCTCTACCTACCTACCTACCGTATTTCTCCCTCTCTATTTCTCCCTCTACCTACCTACCTACTGTATTTCTTCCTTTCTCCCTCTATCTACCTACCTACCATATTTCTCCTTCTCTATCCCTCTACCTACCTACCTACCTACTGTATTTCTTCCTCTCTCTCTATTCCTCTACCTACCTACCTATTGTATTTCTCCCGATCTATCTATACCCCTACCTACCTACCTACCTACCTACCTACCTACCTACCTACCTACCTACGGTATTTCTCCCTCTGTCTATCCCTCTACTTACCTACCTACTGTATTTCTTCCTCTCTCTCTATTCCTCTACCTACCTACCTACCTACCTACCTACCTGTATTTCTTCCTTTCTCCCTCTACCTACCTACCTACCTACTGTATTTCTCCTTCTCGCTATCCCTCTACCTACCTACCTACTGTATTTCTCCCTATCTATCCCCCTACCTACTTACCTACTGTATTTCTCCCTGTCTATCCATCTACTTACCTACCTACTGTATTTCTTCCTTTCTCCTACCTACCTACTGTAATTCTCCCTCTCTATCTATCCCCCTATCTATCTACCTACTTACTGTAATTCTCCTTCTCTATCTATTCCCCTACCTACCTAGCTACCTACTGTATTTCTCCCTCTCTATCTATCCACCTACCTATCTATCTACCTACCTACCTATTGTGTTTGTTTCTCTCTCTCTCTCTCCACCTACCTACCTACCTTATTTCCCCCTCTCTATCTATCCCTCTATCTACCTACATACCTACCTACTGTATTTCTCCCTCTCTATCTATTTCCTTCTCTACCTACCTACTGTAATACAATAATACAATAGCAGAGTTGGAAGGGACCTTGGAGATCATCTAGTCCAAACCCCTGCCTAGGCAGGAAGCCCTATACCATTTCAGACAAATGGCTATGCAACATCTTCTTAAAGACTTGCAATGTTGGGGCATTCACAACTTCTGGAGGCAAGCTGTTCCACTGGTTAATTGTTCTAACTGTCAGGAAATTCCTCCTCAGTTCTAAGTTGCTTCTCTCCTTGATTAGTTTCCACCCATTGCTTCTTGTTCTGTCCTCTGGTGCTTTGGAGAATTGCTTGACTTCCTCTTCTTTGTGGCAACCCCTGAGATATTGGAAGACTGCTATCATGTCTCCCCTAGTCCCTCTTTTATTAAACTGTATTTCTCCCCCCCCCCCTCTCTCTATGGGCCACCTAGGAGTTTGCTATCCTCTGTGCCTTGTCTTGGCCCTTTTAGGCCTCCGTACAGTGTTCTTGAGGAAATGACTGTTGGAAAGGAGTTACAGGGAGGTGAAAACATGATCAGTGGGTACATTTTACATTTGTGTACCTTGCACATGACACACGTGTGCTAGCCACAAAATAAGTATATATTCTATTATCGGAAGTCCTTGGGAACATTGTGTCAAAATTTGAGGTAAATCGGTGCAGTAGTTTTTGAGATTAGCTGCTTCGTACAAACTATTTTACATTTTTATTTATATAGATAATATCAGAAAAATGAGATAAGTAAAATATGTATTTAATATCATATGTCGTAGCAGCAACGAGGTTTATATTCGCACAACGTTGGAAAAATGAAGAAACACTGCAAGATGAAGAGATAATTAAGAAGATACTAGACTAGGCAGAAATGGACAGATTGATATTGAAAATTAAACAGAAAGGAAACATCGAATACTATCAAACATGGAATCTATTTTATCAGGGACTAGCCGATAACCCGGCATTGCCCGGGTATATATTTATAGGGGGGAAATGTTCAGATCAAACATAATTTCTAATGTTGGTTTTTCCTTGTGGAGTGTTCCTGTGTTCCTACTTAGACAGGGGTTTGGACTAAAAAACCTCCAAGGACCCTTCCAACTCTGCTATTGTATTGTATTGAGTACTGGGAAGCCGCTACCGTGGCAACTCCACTGCGCTGTACAGTAGAAGCCATTTTAAGGCACAACAGGCTGTATCTTAACAGAACACATCCCCACAATATATGTTTCCAGAGGGTAATTCATCTGTGTACCAAGTTTGGTTGAAATTGCTCAAGGCGTTCCAGAGTTATGCTAGAACATACACACACACACACACACATTTTTATAGAGAGAGATTTGGGGGGGGGGGGGGAAGATTAAGAATGTAACCACCATTGTTAAGCAAATAAAATACCCAGACAATATGATGTTTGTTAAGCACTAAGAAATGTAATTAATTAAAAACCATTTTTTAAAAAAAAAATTAAAAAGATAAATGGCTTGAAGAGAATTTAAACACAGAAAGAAAGGAATAGAAGTGACCTTGGTGGATAGGAAGCAAAGTGACACGGACATGTCTAGAATAGTAATGGTAGAGAAGTTCAATATCACAAGTACCACCAAAAATTCCAAATAAGATCTGGAAAAAAGAGCATTGTAACTTAAGCTTTTATGCCATTTCTTCAGTCAGTGTGCTTTTCAATTGTTTACTCACACTTGTCTCAACTCCACGTACAGATCTGAAAGAAAACACTAAAATGAAGAAGAGTTGGAAACCAGCTGTTCAATTCTGGCTTTGATTCAGTATGTAACTTTGTAGAAATGAAAAGATGAAGAAATAGAATAAGGAGCTTGTCTGTAAACAAGAAACTTCTGAAGATCAACACAACAGGACCTTTCCATTAGGGCCTCTAAACCAAATTTTATAAACATCTCATGGCAGAAAAATTCTGGAGAATCATGAATCATACGAGGGTCTTGCGGTGAAGCAGCGGTGCCTACGGGAGACCATACTGATAAATCAACTCAGGAAATCGGCTGAAAGGATCAAAACAATTGGACGAAGGAATTAGCAAGCTGTGGTATATGACGTCTTACCTCGGTTGGTCCAGCATACATCATAGGAGAGGGAAATATGGCCACAACAGTTGTTTCTGGATTCAATATTCCTTCCTCTAGCACTGCTGCATGTTGCTTCATTCGCCACATCAGAGGAACATCATCATCCTTTGTCCAGCCACCCAGAGGATGCAAAAGCAGAACTGGGCGCCTGTAACCTCGATCCAGAAGCTGCTTGTGAGTATCTTGCATCAACAGGGCATGTCCATTGTGCACAGGGTTACGCAACTGGAAAGCAAAGACAGCATCTGAAGAAAGAAGGGAGAGATGTCAACCATTCTAGAAGTAACAAATCAACAATTCCAGTAGCCAATGGCAAGTGGGCACTAATGTTTTATTCAACTCTGTTTGGCTTGTAATATATAAAAAGGGTGAGAAGGAGAGCAATAGCACTTAGACTTATATACCGCTTCGCAGTGTTTTATAGCCCACTCTAAGCTGTTTACAGTATCAGCATATTGCTCCCAACGATCTGGGTCCTCATTTTATTGCTCTCGGAAGGATTGAAGGCTAAGTCAACCTTGAGCCTGGTGAGATCCAATCTGCCAAATTGCAGGCAGCCAATAGTCAGCAGAAGTAGCCTGCAGTACTGCACTCTAACCACTGTGCCACCATGGCTCATGGTCAGAGATAGCCAGGTCTCAATGGAACATCCCCCTAATTATAGCTAATGTTTGGAAGATCAGAATACTACATATAGTGTTGAACGCTGCTATGATGAACTATAGTTCTTCTGGTAGTCATCAAAATCCTATAATCAAGAATATTTGGCTTTCATTTCCCTCAAAGGGGACATTCTATCAATGCTATGTCATCCCTGTTTCATGCGAAAGATCTATCAATCCATTGCACATAAAGTACCTTAACACTGCCTACTAATATAAGCTTGCGGGGGCAGGGGGAATAGTACCAGCAGGAATGTTCAAATAGCTGCCAAGAAAAGTGCAAGCTAGCACTAAGGACATGAAAGATATCCAGCCACTTAATGTATTTTCTTTGATCAATGTGATTTTTGTACGTCTTAAACTCAAACTGAACTGAATCCCACAGCTAAAGCAACAGGATTTCCCATCTACCCTCCCCCTGCCAAAAACAAACAAACAAAAATTCCAAAGGAGGGTTATCACCTCTTTATCAAAGTGAAGAGAGGAAGCATACATGTAAATAAGTGAAATATGGAGATGGCAACATATTCCAAAGCTATTTCTCCATCCCCTGCGGCTGGTCATAGTAGGCCAACTCTACTATAAGCAGAGGTAAAAAAAAAATATCTGTACACATGGACTGTTGATGCTGGAATAGGGCCATATTCTTCAACAAAATTATAAACTTGTTTATATTCTGCATGCATCCATAATTGTTTGCAAGTTATTGCTTATATTTACTATGGAGAATTTCAGCAGTTTTGTTCTGATTTCATGCTTGATTTTTTTGCCCTGTAAGCATTCAAGCTATGCAAAAGTCAAGTTGTTTAATTTTAGACAATGAACTCTTTCTTTAAATCAATTTACCATCCAGTGTCTGGACAATAACTAGTTTATCAATTTTAAATAAAGGAAATACTGCCAAGACCTCAATTCCAATACATCCCAGACATGAGTTTTGAGATTGTGAACCCAAATGCTAATTATTTGAAGGAAATATTTGGAGCCAAAATTCCAAGGGAAAAAATGCACACTTTAAACAGAGTTTGAGACTGAGACTGGCAGTTATTTTTTTCCCCAGCTTAGAGATGGAGTGGAGGAGGGAAAACATGTTATGATGACGTTCCTTGAGGCCAACAAAAGTTATAAAATATAGCCATCTGTAAAGATTTCAAAAGTCTTCATTAAGCACAATAGTTAAAAATTTAGGAAGAGAAAACATAGAAGAGAAATGTGGCTACGTTTTAAGTCATATCTGCACCAGATCAGCTATTAAAATGTTGCAATAATTTGCAATCATAAAACTGGGCTCTTGCAGATCCAGAACAAATATCCTTATTTATAACATATTTCTATTTTAAAGTAGCAACTCTAACTTCAAACCCTCTTACCCACAATTTTTGTGTATTAATCTGGACAGTGGTCCTGTTTGCCCCAGCTATAACAGCACAGAAAAAGAAATCTGTCAGGCTACTGTTGATCTGTTTCTTATTTTGCCAGCATAATATAAACTGGAAAATACTACAGTGCAAAAAACTGACTATACCATGGTCTTCTTCATTACTATGTTATAAGCCTAGAAAAGTCTTTCCAAAAGTATTTTTCTGAAACATTTAAAAACCATTTATCACCCCTGAGCCTAATAATCCCATGTTTTGTTTCTATATAGCTGTTCCTTGGGAAGTGAGGGACAAAAATAAAGATAGCTAAAAGATGCTGCATAACGTAATACAAAAAATAAACCAAAAACTATTTGGATTATTAGAAACCACAGTCCCAGACAGCCATGATGGAACAGGAAAGTATTGTGCAGGCAGTCAAAATGATTTGGAAGTTAGGGTTAGTGTACTGTTTTGGAATAGCAAATAAGCCAGTTCAGAATGCAGTCAGAAACAGTTTTTAAAAAATGGCAAAACGTTTTGTGGCTGTGTGGCTGCTTCTCTCCCTTTACAGATGTTGGTTTTTAGGATTGCAATCATAGTGTTGTGATGGAAATAAAGATCAGACTCTATAGAAAGGGTGGGCAATTAATTTTCCCAAGGAGCCACATGAGAAACTGGGACTGTTGTGGAGAGACAATACACACCCCTGCCAATCCTGCCTCAGTTTCCTCCTCCTCCTGCTGCACTGGACCATCTATGCCATTGCTCTGACCGAGCTGATGTCTCCTGCCCTGCCAACATTGCTGTGGGCCCTGCCAATGTCCCACCCATGCTGATGCTCCCCACCCCCCATCATCAACATCATGGACCATTCAGGGCCATACAATGCCCAGGGTCTGCTCCACAGCATTATTCAAGGCAAATTTCTAGAAAGAGGCAGCCAGATTTTCTTCTTTATTACCAATTGTCGTTTAAAAACTCACCAGCATTCATGTCTTTGAACTTCTGCTTTAAGTCAGCCGGTGTGAGACGGTACTGGTCAAGACCATCGTTCCAGTAAATTCGATCCAGGACTTGGAGATCGCCACCCACAAGCCAATCCCCTTGTTCCATAACCATCTAGGACACGTAAGAAAGCAAAGTGCATTGATAGCTTATGTGAACATGACTCTGAGCAACCGAAGAGAATCTAGGTCAATATCAATATCTGGTATTGTAGTAACAACTTTTGCGTTGTTTTGTGCCATAAATTACTCACATGCATTAGCACAGGGGTCTCCAACCTTTGCAACTTTAAGTCTGAAGGACTTCAGCTCCCAGAATTCTCCAGCCAGCAAATTCTGGGAGCTGAAGTCCTTCAGACTTAAAGTTGCAAAGGTTGGAGACCCCTGCATTAGCATACTAAGTTGTCCTCAATTTATAACCAGTCGGTTAGCGACTATTCAAGTTACAATCTACCTGAAAAAGGGAACCTATGACCCGGAAAGTTCCGACAAACCATGCTCATGGTCACATGACCACATTTACACAACTACTTACCAATATGTTTATGGTCATTTGCAATGTCCTGCAACCCTGTCACCACATTGTATGATGGTTTTATTGCTTTATTTGCATTTACAATTACTGTGCTTGCTTAATAACTGCTGCACAAAATGTCATAAAAATCAGGTCAGTCACTTAACCAACCCATTTTATGATGGTTTCAACTTATAACTGTATTGTGCAGGCTCCATTATAGTTGTAATTCAAGGACTTCCAGTATCAGGATTTCTTATTCACTTTGCCCAACATTTCATATTTCCTCAAAACTTAGGTTAGTATGTCATGCTACAGTTTTCCTACAAACTCTTGTGTTTTGCATTACTGTACATTGATTTATCCTATTGAAACCTGAAAAATACCATATTTTTTGCTCCATAAGACTCACTGGACCATAAGATGCACCTAGGTTTAGAAACAGGAAACCAGAAACAAAACAATCAGCCGGATCCTGAGAGGACCCCAAATAGGTGTCCTCTCATGTGCCAGCTCTGCCTATTGACTCCTGCACTGCGGAAAACAGACAGAAGAGGCGGGCAACAACAAAGACAGAAGAGTCAGGGTTCAGAACTGTAAAGGGATCCCGCCACCGTGGCCCAGCTGCTATTCACCAAAGGACCGGCACCCTTTCCACCCACTTTTGGGGGGAGGGGGAGGAGGAATGTGCCTTATGGAGCGAAAAATATCGTAATCTGGAAAAAAACATCTTTATACCTCTTCAAAAACTATGGGGCCATTATGAGCTGTCTTTCAGAGGACAGGATGGGGTATGGATAATTGCTATAGATACACCTATCAAGTACTGAGTACAATCAAGAAAAAACAGGAATTATATCACTGGCCCTGCTATAAATTAGCTTGAATCTAAATTTAGGTTCATCATTATAATTAAGAGACCAGCTTAATAGATAATTTAAACTACTTGTCAAAATAAAAGATGAATTGAAGTCTGGACTCTGTTATTCTAATCTGGTCAAGGCCTGAGGCAAAAAGGGCAGATGTTTTTTTTCTGTCATTACTGCTGAATTATTCATTTCCGAGTGTTTCCGCTAGGATCACGAATCTATATTTATAAACCAGATGACAGAAATTGCTGCCCAGTTCAGTGACAGTCTATGCGGTTTACATGAATTTCTTTGTCCAAAAGGTATGCAATCACTGTGGACTTACTGTATTTTTCGGACTATAAGACGCACCGGAGTATAAGACACACCATGATTTTGAAGAGGTAAATTTAAAAAAAAAGTTTTTGCACTCTGCAGGCCTCCCAAACACACTGCATGCAGAGGCTTTGGGAGGCTTGTAGAATGCTTATGGGGACAAAAACAAGCAAAAATTGCCAGGGGTTTTGCTCATTTTTGCCCTCCCCAGCCCCAAGGAGCAGTTTGCAAGCCTCCCAAACCCTCTGCACATTCATTTTTGCAAAGGGGTGGGGTTTTGGTAGGCCAAAAATGCTGTATTCAGTGTATAAGACACACCCAGATTTTCACCCTCTTTTTTGGGGGGGAAAGGGTGCGTCTTATACTCTGAAAAATCCGATACTTCCACAGACTAAGCACGAAAAGACTGTAGAGAATTGATTAATATAACAAGAGGGCTATCTAAAAATCCTATCAAGGTTTGTAGCAATTTAGGGCATGTCAAATTTTTCAAATTTCAATTTCCAAACTTTAGGGGTGCTCAAAAGTTGTGAGATGCCTTGGGTGTTGCCAAGATATTTTGGTTACTTTAATATAATTTAGATGTGCTTGGTAAGTAACTACATAAATATCATAACTTTTAAACATTTTGTTTCATAATAGGGCACAGGTAGTGGTGCAGTGGCCTAGTGGTGGCGTCTCGCATCACAATCAGGAGGCTATGACTTTGATCCTAGGTAGCAGCAGATATTTCTCTCTCTGGGCACGATGGGTAAACATCAGCTGCGAACTCTGCATTGGTGATAGGAAGGGTATCTGGCAAGTAAACAGTCAGTTCCATTCAGTTGACCCGACTCCACCCTGCAAGGGATTACGGGGTCATTAAAAGACAAAAAAATAATAATAGGGTAGAGGTCCGCAACCTTTCTGGTTCCACGGATCGGCAACAGCCATGGTGGGTGAGGGAATGGTTTTGTGCGCGCAACCTAATCCCACATATGTGCAAATGAAGTATGGTACACCAGTGGTGAAATTCAAATTTTTTACTACCGGTTCTGTGGGCGTGGCTTGGTGGGCATGTCAGGGGAAGCATACTGCAAAATCCCCATTCCCACCCCACTCTGGGGCCAGCCAGAGGTGGTATTTGCCGGTTCTCCGAACTACTCAAAATTCCACTACTGGTTCTCCAGAAACTGCTGAATTTCACCCCTGTGGTATACTCATCAAGTATTGGTCCGAGATCAAGGAGTTGGCGACCCCTACCATAGGGTACATTCTGCAACCATTTCAATAATCTCATTCATCAAACTTACCTATAACCATATTTACATTATAAGAGGACTCCAGATTAATGATAAAATCAGCTTGAAAATGCTACCTTGATATATGGGTGCTCTTTGCATGTTGTTCCCCACTGTCTGGCACAACGTTCTTCCTTTCGGTGTTCGTAGAACTCCGGATTGCGAACAATAGCTACGCGCCGATCATCATATAGCAAGGCGAAAGCTGTGCATCCATCCAGTCTCTCTTTGTCCTCTTCTGTAACTGCCAACACTATAGGCACTGATAAATTAATGACCCCACCTTTAAAAAAAAGTAGTAACAGGCATTTAAATTACAAGGATCTCCAATTCTCGGGGGGAAGGGGATTAAAATTAAGAATTAGCAAACCAGCACAACCAATTCCAAAAATTCATAACAATATACATCTCTTCTTGTGCAATTCATTTCTGGAATCAAAGAACATGACTCAAACCTTCAGATCAGTTGATTCCGAAGGAGGAATGGAACATTTCAGGGAATAATGGAACATTTCAGGGAATAATGGAACATTTCAGGAGCAGACCATATTTTCTGCACATAATTATTCTAATCTATAGTGATCTGACAGTATATCATCCTTTGATGATGAATAGATGAACTCCGCTGCTGGTTCTATACTTGAGGTACAGACCTGCTTAGCAGTTTCTGGATTTTCATTCCTCATCAATGTGATCGGGGTAACAAATAATAAGCTACAGTTCTTACTACTCTAAGACAGCAAATGAGAAGTTCCTTTCTCTGCACTGCAGAGCATCTTTCATTCCCAACATTTCATTTTCTCTAAAAAGCAAATTGCAGCTGTTGGTCAAACCTTTTGCTTCAGCCTTGGTTTGGTGCTGCAATCTTTTTGGGGTTCTGGAACAATTGCAATATCACTGAACCCAACAGAAAAAAGTTCACATGAAAGGATAGATCACCCATATTCCTGACTCATGAAGATAAAAGCATTCAAGATTGGGTATTCAAGAGTCATTTTACCATACAAAAATGAAGAATGTGATCTTTGAATTCAAATCACCAGCATTTTCCAATCATATATTATCATATTATAAAATTGATACTCTAGTAGGTTTGGCTTCATGAAATCTTTTATTTATAGAATAGAATTCATAGAATTCTTTATTGGCCAAGTATGATTGGACACACAAGGAATTTGTCTCAGTGTACATAAGCTCTCAGTGTACATAAAAAAATACATTCATCAAGAATCAAAAGGTACAAGACTTTGTGATAGTCATAGAATACTAAATAAGCTATCAAATCATAATAGGAAACTAAATAAAACAATATAAATTGTAAATATACGAGCAACAAAGTACATAGGTAATAGGAAGGGCGAGAAGAATAATAGTAATAGTCTTAGTAAATATTTAAAATTAAACGTAAGAGAAACATTACGAAGACATTGATTTATTAATATGGTAAAGGTGATATTCAAGAAATCCATCAATGTTAATATTACATCAATTATAATGCAGGGGGTTTACCCTAAACCAGGAGTCTGCAAAGTTTGCTCTTTTAAGACTGGTGGACTACAATTCCCAGAATTCCCCAGCCAGCTTCTGGGAGTTGAACTCCACCAGTCTTAAAAGAGCAAACTTTGCAGACCCCTGCCCTAAACTAATCAACGTTATTAACAGTTTATCCAAAATATGTGTTCACCATAATGATGAAAAAATATGTTTCAATCCAATAGCTTAAACATATATTAATAAAATTCTCATCAAACCCAGCAAGCATTGCCAATGGTAATGTCCAAAACATCTGGAAACTACCAACTTGCCTACTCTTGGGTTGAACCTTAACTACTCCCTGTTTACTACTTCAGGTTTCAACAATTGCCAAATTTCACTTTTTTCATGCTTCCAAGATGTTTTTACCTGAAATTCTAAAAACGGCATTCGTTTCCTAGTCTAACATGTATTGTTAAAATGCTGGATATTGTATCCAGTATTGATGGTGACCTATGTTTTTAAGACCCAACTCTTTCCTTATAGCTTTGGGGTTGTTGGGGGGAAGCTCATAAACAATCCTGGCAAACCACTTCTCTATAACTCTTTCTTTCAATGAATTTTTTCCATGTAAGCCAAAACAATGAAAAGATATAGTCAGAACACAGGGTCATTGAGTAGGAACAGGAATACCAATTTATATTTGGAGGAAAAGGACAAGACGAGGAAAACAGAAAACAAAACTAGGATCTGCAAGACAAAGCTAAAAAAAAAACCCATATTAGACCATAGCCTGATGAATAAGTCTATCTATTATGGCTTGCAAATTATGGATGACTAGGGCTTAGCCATAGAATTTTGCTGAAACTTTTTCTGGATCTAAACCAGTGGTGGGTTCCTACTGGTTCAGACCGGTTTGGCCAAACCTGTAGTGATTTGGCGGGCTGGGCTGCTGGAACCAGCAGCGACTCAGGCCTGCCACGCACCTGAACCGGTTCTCCTGGCGGCACCCCTTGTTTTTTGCTTCTGCACATGCACAGAGCAATTTTTATTGTACTGCGCATGCACGGCCATGAGCGAACCAGCAGTAGCGACTGCCGGAACCCACCCCTGATCTAAACCCATATTGCTCTATCAGAAGCGTGTCAAAGACTCATTCTTTAAAATTTGTGGATGTGGCCAGGGCAAAATTTTAAAAAATATTTTACATATGTAATTAAAATGGAATATAACCAACATGATTACTCACCAGATGTGTACTTAATAATGTCCCACTTCTGTCACATTCAACTTGTAATTTGGTTTTGAAGTCTCCCAGGGCCAAATATAGCCCAGGACCTTGAGTTTCAAATAAACAAAGGCTTGATGAAATATAATGGCCCAGCTCCGAAAGAAAAAGGATATTTTCTAGCCTAATTTTTTCACATACACAACTGATTATTATTAAATGAAAATGGGAGGATTATCTACAGTTTCTCTGCAAGATTAATGGACTGTGTGGACAACTTGAAATGTCTTACCATCCAGTAGACAGTCAAAATGAAGGCACTGAAGATATTCTCTTTCTCTCATAAAGCCATTAAGTGGGGTTGCCCACCCCTCTGCAAGAACTTGAACCCACTGCATATCAACCTGTAAATAAACACCCATTTCATAAGTCCTAGATTTAATGCAAAGTCTGTGCACCATCAGAATAAAAGTATCCATTTAGAAAGACAACATGAGAAAAAATTAGTAAGTTATGATTCTTGGTTCATCCATATAGAAATCATATCAAAACAATATTTCTAGTTGTAAATGCTCCAACAGTGGAAGTTTTTAAGATGTAGGATAACCATTTGTCTGAAGTGGTGTAGGGTTTCCTGCCTAAGCAGGAAACTAGAAGACCTCCAAGGTCTATTCTATTCTATTCTATTCTATTCTATTCTATTCTATTCTATTCTATTCTGGACCTGTATATTGCATGAGTCAAAAAGAGAGCTGTGAAAGTATTTACAGACCCCTCGCATCCTGGACATAAATTATTTCAACTCCTACCCTCAAAACAACATTATAGAGCACTGCACATCAAGACAACTTGACACACGAACAGGTTTTTCCCAAACACCATCACTCTGCTAAACAAATAATTCTCTCAACAGTCAAACTATTTACTAAGGCTGCATTACTATTACTATTAATCTTCTCAGTGTTCCTATTACCCATGTCCCCCCACTTATGACTGCATGATTGTAACATTGATGCTTGATTCCTTACGATTTATATTCATATTGTTTCCTGATTGCTTATTTGACTATCATTAAGTGTTGTACCTTATGATTCTTGACACATGTATCTTTTCCTTTATGTACATCGAGCATATGCACCAAAGACAAATTCCTTGTGAGTCCAATCACACTTGGCCAATAAAGAATTATATTCTATTCTATTCTATTCTATTCTATTCTATGCATGAGCAGTGTCTCACAACCTTGGCAGCTTAAAAATGTGTGGGAGTTCTTTATGCAGCCATGCTGGTTTCTTTTGGGAGTTGTTATTTTTCTTTTTTGTTGGTATCGTTCTAGACTGAGCTTTTATAATCTCATTTTTCAAAATTTTCCAGGCTTCCTGAGCTGTTTTCCCCTTGAGGATTCTCATCCATGAAATTCTTCCAAAACTCTAAGTTTATTGAAATTAGCTCTCCTAAAGTCTAAGACTCTAGTTTGACTTTGTTCTACTACTTGTGTTTGTGTAATGTTGAATTCCAATATTGCATGGTCACTTGCCCCCAGGGTTCCTGTGGCTTCAACATCTTCTATCATTTCCTCTCTGTTAGTGAGAATTAAGTCCAATATGGCTGATCCTCTTGTTCCCTTCTCTACTTTTTGGGAAACAAAGTTGTCTGCTAGATTTGCTAGGAACCTGCTGGATCTTTCACTTGGTGCAAAGTTTGTTTCCCAGTTGATGTCTGGGTAGTTAAAATCCCCCATTACTATTGTGGTGTGCTTCCTACATACCTTGGTTAGCTGGCTGGCAAAAAGTTCATCTACTTCCTCTGATTGGTTGGGTGGCCTGTAGTATAGACCTATGGCAATGTCATTTCCCCCTCAACCTTTAAGATTGACCCAAATGCATTCAACATAGTTCTCATCATTGTTGTGCTCTATTTCTGTAGAGATGTAGTTATTTCTTATATATAATGCAACTCCTCCTCCTCGATTATTTGGTCTTTTTCTTTTAAATAATTTAAATCCTTCTAGCTTATGTTCCATTTGTGGGTTTCATCCCACCAAGTTTGTAATGGCAACAATATCATATCTGCCCTCGTTTACTTGAATTTCTAATTCGCCCTGTTTATTCCTCATACTTTGTGCATTGGTGTATAGACATTTGAGTCCATTTTGATTGACCCTGTGTACTGTCTGCGTAAACTGTGTTATGCCTAACTGTCCCTATTTTCTTGCCACTTGTATGATTCACACACATGGTTTGGCACTCACTGTTAAATGCTTGGTTTTGGTTGAGAGCAGGATTGATAGTCTTACTCGCACAAGCATCTATGTTATATGTACTTATAGCCCTATGAATTTTAGATTGCTGGGGACAGAGATGTTCTGTATCTATTAATTCTCTGTCCCCGCTGTTCAATTTAAATGTTTATCCAGAAAATCTGTGAATTTAATGCCAAGTAACAGTCGCTTTCTTGGATGGGTGCAAAGCATCTCTTTTGTACAGTTTTTCATTTGACCAGCTACAGGCATCGTGACTAATAAAACCAAAGCCTTCCCTTTTACACCACTCCTTATAGAAACACTCTAGTTCAAGATTTGTTCCTATTTCATTGTGTTCATTAAAAGTGTTCATTTTAAGTTTTGGATGTCCACTCAGATATGTATGTAGGTAACACTAGAGATTAATTAAACTGCATGGGTAGTTTAGTTAGCTATAAAGGCTATAGAAAGGAAGCATCAATCAAATAAATTTGTAAATCTAAAAATACAAATCAATAAGATAGTAGAAATTAAGCTGATCAAAGATTTTAAAAAACAGGTTTAAAACACACTGAAAGTAACAAATAGCTCAATGGAATTAAGGGAACCATTGTTGCAAATGCAGGAAAGATGCCATAGTCGAAAATATGGAAACACTATGTGACAGGTTAGCAAAATAAAATAGGCCAATCTAATAGTGCCAGTGATATCAATATTTATCAAGAAACCGAAGTTTGCCAGAATCATTGGCACTTAGGCAAATTAGATGAATTAAGGGTAGAAAACAATTATCGCTTTTTTGTGTGTGTTTATCTTCCATAGCTAAGCTAGGCTTGTAAATAAGTATCTAATTCACTCATTTCTGGCAGTAGAACAAGTGTTTTTGCTATCTGAATGACTGGGACAGTTTTTCTTTGTAGCATAAAATATGGCAAAAGTTTATAGGTAAGAAAAGATGCGTGGCCCAAATAACTAAGTTGAGTTATATGTGAACAAATGAGGTATTACCTATGTAAATGTATTTGCAAGTTCCCCATTACCTTATTTATTTCCAGAGTTGGCAATGTTTCTGCATCTGTTTTGGCCAGCTTAAGCTTATTTTCAGGTACATATAGTTCTTTCACCTCATAAGAGGCATCCACTGGTACAATATCCTATGGGGAAAAAATGGATGAACGAAGGTTATTTAAGCATCTTTGATGCTAAAAAGCAATTTTCACAATATCAGTTGGATTTGTGCTATTCCTTTAGTACTTGAGCGTTCTAAAAAAACATTATTTTGGCAGCGCTATTTTTGGAAAATGTTAGCACCCCAGATAATTTTAAGAGATGTTAATAAATATATTTAGTACAGATATAGTCTTCAACTTACTTCCTGACCATTCAAAATTACAAGAGCACTGAAAAAAGAGATTTTTGGCCATTTTTCAAACTTATGACCCTTGCAAAATCCCCGTGGTCATGTGATCAAAATTCAGACACTTGGCAACTGACTCATACTTATGACAGTTGCAGTGTTCCAGAGTCATGTGATCCCCTTTTGCAACTTTCTGACATGCAAAGTCAATGAGGAAGCCAGATTCACTTAATAACCATGTTACTAATTTAATAACTGCACTTAACAACTGTGTCAAGAAAGGTTATAAAATGGGACAAACTCATATAACAAATGTCTCACTTAGCAACCGTAATTTTGGACAATTGTGGTCATAAGTCAAGGACCTGTATTCCCTTATAAGTCCTAATATAAGGCAGGAAACTAGTGATCACAACAGAGGAAGAAGAAGAAAGATGAGACAACTCCAATTCTGAAGTGTTCAGATAAACAGATCTCAGCTATGCCATCTCCTCTGAGGTCTTCCAGGAGAATATCCCAAAAGTGCTTCTTTCCAGAGGCAACTGGACTTCCTTGTTTTTCTTTGAAGATGTTTCGCTTCTCAACCAAAAGCTTCTTCAGCTCTGACTGGATGATGGGGGAAATTCCCCACCATCCAGTTAGAGATGAAGAAGCTTCTTGGATGAGAAGTGAAATGTCTTCAAAGAAAAACAAGAAATAATAATAATAATAATAATAATAATAATAATAATAATAATAATAATAATAATAATAATAATAATAATCTTTATTGTCATTGTAACAAAATAAAAAATTACAATGAAATTGGTCCAGATGCCTCTTGAAAAAAGCGCCTTTGGGACAACCATGACCTGGATGATGGAGAATCTCCATAGACACTCCCAGGAAAATACATATAGGCAAGAAAATACAGTTTTCTCCTCCTTCTCTTTTTAGGGAACTGGGACCAGGGAGGACTCAACCAGGGATGGGATTCTACTGGTTTGGGCTGGTTTGGGCGAACCAGTAGCTCCGAGAATCAGCTGGGAGTAAACCAGTTCTCCACGACCATCAGATGGGCCCACTCGCCCTCTGGCGCTATAGACCTCTATCTTCTCAGCTGATTCGCGCAGCAGAGCAGATTGATGCGCAAATTAGCTGTGTAACTCCTCCGAAGAAACCCGGAAATGAAGATTTCTTCAAACTGCTTACGGATGCATAGTACGCATCAAGCGCGGGCAAAGGTGCACACAAATCACACGGTCACCGAAGGGGTTGTTAAACCAGAGGATCCCATCACTGTTCTCAACCCACTAAGTCATGTTGCATAAAGCGCTGCTCAAATTGCAGCTATGTCGTCTTTTATTCCTCATCTGTTTTCTCTGTGCATCAAGAATGGGCAATTGTCCAGTGAGAAATACAAGTTTAAAGATGAAGCTGTTGCTCCCCAAAATACTGGCCCATAGACAACGCCATTACGTTGGCCAGGGGGGCGTTCCATCAGGTACGCCTGATGCGCCAATTGCGCCCCTTACTGGACCGGGATGCCCTGCGCACAGTCACTCAATAATAATAATAATAATAATAATTTTAATACTTATAAACTGCTCCCTCTCCCCATAGGGACTCGGGGCGGTGCACTCAAGCTCTCGTGACGTCTCGACTCGACTACTGTAATGCTCTCTACATGGGGCTTCCCTTGAGGTGCACTCGAAAGCTGCAGTTAGTCCAGAATGCGGCCACACGGGTGATTACGGGAGCGCCTAGACACTCCCATGTAACACCGATCCTGCGCGAGCTGCACTGGCTTCCTGTGGTCTTTCGGGTGCGCTTCAGGTTTTGACGACCATCTTCAAAGCGCTCCATGGCTCGGGACCTAGTTACATGTGAGACCGTCTCCTGCCCCATACATCCCTAAGACCGATACGCTCCCACAGAGAGGGCCTTCTCAGGGTGCCGTCGGCCAGACAATGCCGACTGGCAACACCCAGGGGGAGAGCCTTCTCTGTGGCGGGCCCAGCCCTTTGGAACGACTTACCCCCTGAACTTCGCACCATCTCCGACCTCCGCCTCTTAAAGACACATCTGTTCCATCTAGCTGGCCTAGCGTAACCTCCACACTGACTTGTAGATAGTTTTAAATTTTGGGAATTTTAATTCCGGTTTTAGTGCAGGTTCTTTATTAATAAGTTTTTTAAATTTGTTATATGGTTTTGTATGTATTTTTAATATGCCTGTGCGCTGCACTGGGTCCGTCTGGCGGGGTATAAATTTAATAAAATCAAATAAAATAAGATTGCCTCTCTTTCAAGAGAACGTATTTTGGATTAAACCAGTACATAGAATATAACATTTGCTGAACAGCACGTAGAAGTATGCAGACAACCAGAACAACACTCAAGTGGGAAAGGAACATGATGGAGTCACCACAAAGTTAATTTCTCGCCAATGACACATCCCCCAAATTACTTATAACTAAAAACAGTTTTAAAATTTGGTGCCTACGCAGCCTCTGCTCTCATCCCAAATAAAGCTATATAATCTTTACAAAGCTGTTGGGTTTTGCTTTGATTTGGAAACTAGAAAAACACCCTGCAGTTTCCTAAAATAATTCAGTTGTTCTCAAGTCATAACAAACGTTGTCTGGTCTTCGGTTCTTCCATTTATTGCAAGCAATATGAAGCTGGAATATCTTCAGCAGAATATTCTCAAGAGATACAAGAACTAGATGAGCTGGGAATCCTCTATCCAAGCCTAATTAGTATAGCTTGAGTAAACAGCTTAATAGGATACAGTGGGTACATCAATGAGAAATTAATAAGGGAAAGGATTCTCAGAGGCAACAGCAACTGTTGTCCTATGAAGCCAGATTGTTTATAAGCAAAACCTGATTATTGGAAAAACATCCATCAAAGCATTTAGAAATTTGCCGCAAAGGTTTGTGCTTATGACATCTGGGCAGCTTCCATTTGGTCCTCTGTAAATACATACGACTACCCACCGACAGATGCAAAAACAAGGACTAATGGTTTCAAAAAGTCTTTTTATGCATTATTATTATTATTATTGAATAAAAACTGTCAAGCAACATCAGTAGAAAATTTGGGACAAAATAATATTCAGGACTAGTTTCAATCTTGAAACAGCTACAAATGTAGAGCATGTTCTATCACATTTGTGCAAAAACTAGAGCTAATTTGTATCAAACAAACAAGTGTAAAGAAGACTGTTCTCAGCATCAATTCAGTCACAACATTCACCCACTTAATTTTCAATATATGAAAAGATGCGAAATAAAAAGGGCTTCTACTTTCCTTAGAAAGAAGGCGATCAGACTGATACAAGGAGTCAATGAATGCACAAGTTGCATTTATCAATAATAGAAAATGCAATTGTTTCCTTGCAATATTTTGTAACTATTTAATAGTAAATATTATTTCTTTAACTGACAACTATAAAAGTTCTTCCTATGTCATAATAGTCTCATACCTCTAAAGTGAGACTTGAAAGTTATATGGCGTTATAATTAACAGAAACTATTGGCATCATTAAACTAATGAAATGATTCATTTACAAAACCTCAATTTTGTACTGGATACAAATTAATTATGAACATATGCAAAAAATTATTATTTACTAGCCGTTCCCAGCCACGTGTTGCTGTGGCCCAGTCTGATTAAATGGCCAACCAATCTGTGTGAAGATCTACACCTGCACACACAAACACGTACATGCAACCACCATATAACCCCCAACCTACCTATTTCTCCCTCTCGCCCTCTACCTACCTACCTACTTAGAAGTGGAGAAGGGTTCCATGTGAACAGCAGTTGAACATGACTCAGTCAGTCCTGAGAGATAGGCAAGTGCTGTTCCGAAGGGACGGGCGATGGCCTCCGTTGCCCTCGTCCTCTCTCTCTCTATCTCACTACTGTATTTCTCCCTTTCTCTATCCCTCTACCTAGGTAGCAGGTACCTACCTACTGCATTTCTCCCTCTCTCTATCCCTCTACCTACCTACCTACCTACCTACCTACCTACCTACCTACCTACCTACCGCATTTCTCCCTCCCTCTCTCTATCCCTATAGCTGCCTACCTATCTACCTACTGTATTTCTCCTTGAATCTTATGGACAGAGTATTTTATGTCATAAAGGATGGCATAATACATGTGGCCCACTGCTCTCTCTGTATCCATCTACCTACATTTTTTACATTTCCGTTGTGTGTACCTAGCACAGGTATGACATCTACACAATCTATATATATCATTGGTGCCGTATTTGTAAGGAACGTTGTGTGAAAATTTGGAAGCAATTGGTGCAGTACAAACTCATAGTTACATTTTTATTTATATAAGTTTAAAGCAAAATACCATGTTAATGTTTTTATCAAACACAGAATTAGATTTGTATAAAGAGATACCTTTATAAATGCATATTGTTTTATTTGGAAAAAAAGGTGTTCTAAAGAATCTCTTACCATAGTAATAAGAATGGGAAATTTTTAGTGTAAAATACTGTTTTCTAACATTAATACTAATGGAAACAATTTTATGAATTAAAATATTTGCTTTTACATAACATGCTATATTTTTTTTATTTTGTTTCCGGTTTGCTTTAAGGTAATTTGCTCTAAGCAAAGAATCAATCATGCCAATTCTGCTAGTTCAAACATGTGACCAAATGCATATATAACAGTATTTGCATTTCAACAATGCACCATAAAGGCAAACATAGATATATCAACAAAATTTTAAAATTAGGCTAAGAAAGGAAACTTGTCTCCTGAAAAGGGCAAGTACTCTAAATTTTGAAATATTTAAAAATGTAAAACATACACACACCTGCATACACATATTATATACCTAACACAGAGACACATATATATTGTAATATAATGTAATTAATGTAATGTATTTGGTGCATTTAGTAATTAAATACTAGTTTAGATTAGAAATAAATCCTCAGCTGCTATGGTATTAATTCGGATTGCTTCTTGGAAACACTATCTTAGAAGGCCCTCTAGTGACAATTTGAAAATTGTGCTGATTTGAGAATGAACATCATTTTAAAAAAATACCCCAAGATAATAACTAAAATACCTATTGCTCCTAATTTAAATGTCCTTATCATAAGGCACTAACTTTGACATAGGTACAAATGCACTAAGCTCACATTACCTTAATTTACCTAGCTAACAATCCTCTATTTACAATATTTCATTTAATGACCATTCAAAGTTACAACAGCAGTGAAAAAAGTGACTTATGACCATTTTTCACATTCACAATTGCAACATCCCCAAGATCACATGATCAAAATTCAGACACTTGGCAACTGACTCATATTTATGATGGTTGCAGTGTCCTGGGGTCATGTGATCAGCTTTTGCTGACTTTCTACAAACAAAGTCAATGGGGAAGCCTGATTCACTGAAAAACTAATTCTACTAATTTACTAAAAACTAGTCTTACTCATTTAACTGCAGTGATTCCTTTAACAACTGTGGCATAAAATGGGGCAAAATTCACTTAACAACTGCCTCTCTGAGCAACAGAAATTTGGGCCTCAATGTTGTAAATTGAGGACTATTTATAGTCATTGCCAATTGGGAAAAGAAACTGTATACTTTTTAAGGAATTGCTATCAGTTATGAAATCAGTGCCAGCAAATTTACTCTGCAAGGGCCTAATAACAATGTCACAGCAAGCTCTGAATTCCAGCATCACTTCCCAAACTTTGATTAGTAAAAAACACAAAAAGGAAGCTGTGTACTGGATAGTTCATGAGGATGCAGTAGCGCTAGATATCTACATAAATAAAAATGTAACAAGAATTTGTTCAAAACTATTAATTTCCAAAAGTACTGCAATTCCAAATTTTCACACAACGTTCCTTTCAAATACGGCACCAATGATATATATAGATTGTGTAGATGTCACACCTGTGCCAGGAACACACAACAGAAATGTAAAAAATTGTAAAAAAGGTCGGTAGATGGATATAGAGAGAGCAGTGGGCCACAGGTATTATGTTATCCGTTATGACATAAAATACTCTGTCCATATGGAGAAATACAGTAGGTAGGTAGGTAGGTAGGTAGGTAGGTAGGTAGGTAGGTAGGTAGGTAGGTAGGTAGGTAGAGGGAGAAATACAGGAGGGAGGGAGGGAGGGAGGGAGGGAGGGAGAGAAATACATAGGTAGGTAGGTAGGTAGGTAGGTAGGTAGGTAGGTAGGTAGGTAGGTAGGTAGGTAGGTAGAGGGACAGAGAAAGGGAGAAATATAGTAGGTAGGTAGATAGGTAGATGGATAGAGCGAGAGGGAGAAATACGGTAGGTAGTTTGGGGGTTATACAGTGGTTGTGTGTACATGTTTGTGTGTGCAGGTGTAGATCTACACACAGATTGGTTGGCCATTTAACCAGACTGGGCCATAGCAACGCATGGCCGGGAATGGCTAGTTACATATATAAAGTCTGAAGGGAGTTAGAAAATGATTTTTAACTATCTATAGTTTGTGTATAAAGATTAATTTCAAGGTATTGAAAACTAATTATGAATCTCTATCAGCCTGCAGAATGGAAATAGTTTTATCCTTAACTTTGTATTTTTTTCCCAATGAATCTGTTTTAACTTTTTATTCTTTGACATTCTCCTCCAACGATGCTGATTTTGAAAATATTGCAGGGATGTTGCTTCCAGTTATTTTTATCTGCATAGTTCAGCATGTATGCTGTAGTTGGAAAATGACTAGTATGTGAAGATGTATAGTGTACTGATCTGTGGAGTCCTGCAGAATACAGCAAAGTTTACTTGAATGAAAGCCAATTATGGGACTCTAAGAGGCATCACTTATACAGTAGTACCTCGGTTCACGAACTTAATTCGTGAACTGACTCTGGTCGCGAACTGAATTAGTCGTGAACCGAGGCACAGTTTCCCACAGTATTGTACAGAAGTACTGTACTGTAAAGTATTGTACAGTACAGTACAGTACTATATGTGCTAAAAGCATAACAAAAATCAAAAAAAGGCACTGAAAGTACTCACAGTGTACTTTTTTCTGTGTCTCCTTCTCTCCACGATCTTCCTAAAGGAAGTCACAACCATGTGACAGCCAGGAAATAGCATTAAAATGCCCACGGCTCCTGTTAGTGAACCGAAGCGGAGTTTGTGAACCGGAGCATATTTTGATGAACTTTTCTGTCCGTGAACCAAGTTGTTCGTGAACAGAAGCGTTCGTGAACCGAGGTACCACTGTATTAGAAAACAGATTTTTCCAAAATCTGATAGTCTGAATAAATCAGTAAACTCTGCTTAATTACAGAACAGAAAATAGTAAATTAAAGCCAACCCTATTTATAAATCTGATAAGAACATTTCATCCAGGTCTCTTTCCTCTGCTTTGAAATCCACTGTTTCCTCTCCTTTGATTCTAAATTGTAGTTTCTCCACTGAAAACATTTTTTCCCATGACTATATAGACCAAATAATGGAATATATATTACCACAGTGCAAATAACTTAAAGAGCAACCAATAAAACCAGGATATTCTTTCATATTGATACACAAATTGTTAATGTTGATCACATGCCAACTTCGGGAAACTTTACATCAACAGATATTTCGTGGCTTTAAGGAATAGAGTAGAAAATTTGAAAAATTCAAATGCACAAAAGTTGCTCCTATGGTCTAGAATACTGGGTTTCAGCTCGCAGAAATATCCTAAATCCGTGATGGCGAACCTATGGCACACGTGCTACAGGTGGCACACAGAACCTTCTCTGTGGGCATGCAAGCCATCGCCCCAGCTCAGTTCCACCGTGCATTCGCCCACACTTTCCACCAGCCAGCTGGTTTTCGGGTCTCTGCCATGCATGCGTGGGGGGTGGGGGTGGGGCACAGGTGGGAGATGCACATGCATGCATGGGGGTGCACAGGTCACACATGCATGTACGGGGTACATGAAAAGGGTCACGCACACATGCACTGGGGGGAGCACAGGGAGGTCGTAAATGCATGCATGGAGGCAGGGGGGGTGTCACATATGCATTGCATTATGGGTGTGTGCGCACTTTCAGCACGCAGTGATGAAAAGATTAGCCATCACTGTCCTAAATATTTGGGAGGATTTCTCCCTGAAGACATATCCCAACACCACGACAGAGGTGAGGATGGAAGGGAAAGCCATTTTGAGTACAGAAGTTTAGAATTCAATATTTAGAGCCTTCATACCCGTTCTTGTAGAAGTTCCACAACTTGTTGAACACAGTCATTGACATCACAGGAATCAGTTTTGAGTACCAACTCGGGAGCTTCGGGTTTTTCATACTCTGAGTCAATGCCAGTAAAACCTGCATGAAAAACAAAACTTAACATACTTCAGCACTTCAGGTGAGTGACCTGCCCAGGGACCTCACACACATACTTTAGTTTAAAATAATGAGGAAGTGAGCAACATGCTATAAACTTAATATGTACCTTGGCAACTGCTGTTGTTTTTTTTACCCATAGTATACAAAGCTGGATCAAAGTGTTTGCAATTGTACCCATTTATTTAATTCTTAATTATCCTGGCAAATAACTTCCCTGAATATTTACACAAGTTTGAAGGTCAAAATAATCCAGGCAAATTAAAATGTTAAAGTGATAACAGCAAAGATTTTAAAAGAAAAAAAACCCAAGCAAGCAAATATTAATCATTAATAGGTGAGAAAAGAAGGAATTAAAACTTTTACCTATATCTATTTGTTCTGTAATGACATAGTTCCTTTTTCAATTATGAAAGCTTAGAAGTGCCACAATGTTATGGTTCTGTTAATGTGCTTGATTTGCAATGTCAGATAATTATAAAGAATCACAATTTGTAGGTACAAATGGACATTTGTATCACCTACGGAAAGATCTATTATAATCCAACTTAATTCACTACTCCAATGACTAGAGTGAGATAATATCCATTTAGTGTTCTATCTGAACAAAAAGTCAACTAGACAGCATTTCTATCTGCAGACTATCTCCGTTTGAAGACAGACCAAAATAAATAAATATTTACAAAAAAGAAAATAAAGGCTTCCAAGCAAATTGGAGCAAATGATATAAACTTTCCTCTGCACTTTTAAGAACTGTGACTTAGTATAGCATCTAAATACATGTAGTGGTGGCTAACATATTAGATTGTGGTTTGCCTTGTTTTATTGAAGAAGGCATAGCACACTGGTTAAACTGGAAACTTTGGTCTACGAATCCCGATGATTAGATTTAAGCATAATTTTAAGCCCAAGGTAAACAAAATATGTTACAGCATGAAACACGAACTGAACAGCTCTGTATCATAAGATATAAAATAAATATAAAATAGGGAAATATGTCATTAGGAGCCTAAGTATTCTAGGAAAAAAGTGGTAAATTGCTGACCCTCAGCCTCACCTTTAATTTCACCAGCACGAGCTTTTTTATAGAGGCCTTTCACATCCCTCTGTTCACAAACATACAATGGAGCATCCACAAATACTTCAAAGAAAGGAAGACTTGCTACTTCATGAATTTGTCTTGCATTGTTGCGGTCCTAAGAACAACAAAGAAAGAAAAATACTGTAACATTTATTACAATATTGTAAGATTTATGATAATGTATCTAGCCACAACTCCATTACACATGTACTAATATAAGGAAGGATTAATACAGCCACTTTCCCTTGTAAGCTTAGTTCAAAGTAACCACATTTGACTGCAGTTAAATTAGTTCAGTCCGCTAATCTTGATTTGCAAAAATACTGGCTAGATTCCCATTTTTAAAAATGTATGGTTATCTGAGCAAACCATAGCTGCTTGGGTCACATAGAACTGTAAAGCATAACCCATGGTTTACAAGCAGCAATGTAGGATTCATATTATCTGCTGAACATAGCTGAAACCATGAAAGCAGTAAAGCAGAGCTCATGAAGTCTAAAACCCTCGTTTAGTGCAGTTTAACAAGTTGTTTAAGCCCAGCCTTTGCCTGCAATAGTCATACTCTAAGCCATATTGTAGCTCAGAACATGATTGCTTTGGCTTAATAGTATGACCAATCAGGTCATTCTAGCTTAAAATACTTTCATGCTGTGAACCACAAATCATGTAACAGTTATTTAGCAATAGTAATAGCACCTAGACATATACCGCTTCATAGTACATTTACAGCCCATTTACTTGAAAATTGTAATTTTTCAAATTATATTACAAATACAAATCACTAGCAAAAGAAACAATTTGTAATTAATTTCTTCCAAGCAGAATATGTCACTAATATCTAAATTTATTATCATTTAAGTTTTTATTCAGTGTTCTCACTTGGAAAGGCAGAAGTGTTACTGAACGCTTCCTGAACTATAAGTTGTTTTTCAGTAGATACCTGTATTTGCCTGAGTTAAACTGTTTTTATTCATACCTGAACTTTGAAAGGGGTCAAAAATTCTAGAGAATCTAATGGCTCCAAACAGTGACCTAGCCTATAAATATAAATAACAATTATTATTATTAATAATCTAATAGACGATAATCGTCTGTAGCCCAGAGAAAATTGTAGCATTATGGTTGTTTGTTCTTTGAGCCTGGTTGGTTGCTTGCAGACATTTTATTACTCAATTTCATAAAATCATAACTTTGAGTGCAGAGTTTGTTGCCTATTTAGATGTAGTAGCTTGCCCTGCCAGTTTTGTTGAGGGTGTAGTTTCCTTCTTGATGGTTCCTTGATTTACATATTGTTTTCTGCTTTGTTTGTTGCCGGGTGCTGATCCCTGCTTATGAAAGTGGGCTACTTTTGTGGTAATCTTTTTGTTTCCTTCCTAGGAGGAAGATGATGATGATGATAATATTGATGATGATGAAAAGTTCCCTTTTCTATATTGGAAGAGCCTTCAGTCTTGCAATTGTGTCTAGTTTAAATATGCTTTTATGCTGTTTTCATTTTTGATTGGTAGCCTCCCAGAGTTGGCTATAAAATGGAGGGCTATATAAATATTTTCATTTTTTTTTTAAAAAGTAATGCTGTAGTGAAAACCCATCCATTCCAAAATATGCAAGAGATTCCACACAAAATTTAATTTGATTCTACTGTCCATTTTCAAGAATGAATTATTTGATCATATTGTTTTGACCTAAGCTTCCCAATAGCATGAAGCAAACTGCTTGTCCCGACAAAAACACCTTTTGTTAATTTATTGTGAATTCTGCTCATTCATAAACAGCAAAATCTTTCTTTCTTTCTTTTTTATTATATATTTTTATTTTTATGAACATTATAACAAAAATAACATATACAGTACAATACACTAATTCACCCAGTGCTATACAATGGAAAGGAAAATTTGGTTCTTCAGGTATCTTCAAATATCTTTAAGTCCTCCAAAATCCACGTTCTCTGGGTACAGGTGTCGAAGCATCCAAGGTCCCAAGTGCATAGTACACAAATGGCTTCCAAGTCTTCCAAAAAACATCTTTTTTATAAACACCCTCTCTAAATTTAATATCACATGTCATTTTATCATTTAAAGCTAATTTCCACATTTCACAATACCACTCTTCTATTTTAATATTCGTCTCTATTTTCCAATATCTTGCTATTATAATTCTGCCCATTATAATCATAATTCTAATCAATTCTTTCTCATGTTTTGTTAATTCTAATTCCTTAATTATCAGTAATAATATAGTTTCTAATCTCAATGTTATTCTTTTCTTCATCATTTCAAATATCGTTTCCTCCAATTTCTGCCAAAACTTTTTAACTTTATCACATTTATACCACATGTGTTCGTACGTTCCCAATTCGATATTACACCTCCAACATTTATTACTTATTTTTTTATCCATCAATGATAACCTCGATGGAGTCAGATACCATTTCCAAACAACTTTAAAATTATGCTCTTTAATCCTTATGGATAAAATCCTCATGATTCGACTCTTCCAATTCACATTCCAATCCGAGTCTAATATTTTAATCTTAAGTTCTTCCTCCCAGTTCATCTTCATTGCCATTTGTGGTTTCTCATTGAAATTTATAATCTTGTATATCTTACTAACGAGTCCTTTTAACCCAATTTCGTCCTTAATAATTTGAGATACTAAGTTTTCAAATTCAGTTTCGTTTCTACCTATTTTACCTATTCCCCTTACATTCGTAGTCCATTTTTCTATCTGTATTTTTTCAAACCAATTTAACCCCAATTTTTCCATTATTTCTTTTTTTCTGCTTTCATTTCCTAAGGCTTTTAACCAGTCTATTATACTTTCTATATTTTCCTCTTCAATTACTTTCTCGCGGATTGTGTTGGTTTTAATCGGCCAGTTTCCAATTGTCTTTCCCAAAAAGGTTATATCTGGGATTAATATTTTAACAAATACAAACAGCAAAATCTTTCAAGGATTTATAGTCACAGACCTTATCTGGCTTGGAGAACTGACAGGCCGATATCTGCAAAATGTGGCAAGCAGTCTTGGAGAGTCACGAACCAATTAAGCAAACTAATTGTCTCCTGCAAACTCCACGCCCCTTTTGTTCCTCTTTTATTTCCTCTGGGCGGGGCGGCCATTCATCATCCACCTGTGGCCTTATTCCCAAGTTGACCCCTTTTCTTTAGCTGTTCCCTTCAGCTGGCAACTCTATGCATACGCACACTGGAAACAGGCTCCAGCTTTTCATCTGCCTCACTGATGTCTGCCTCTGAAGGCAGATGACAACTGGCATACGGCAATGGCCCCTTCTCTGCCTCCGACACAGAGCCCACATCAGAGCCTTCCCCAGACTCCAAGACTGGCCCATGTTCCTTCCACAACCTTCTCACTGTCCAAATCTGCTGCCGGGCCACAAAACATATCCTAAAAACTATTAATGGTAAAATGAAAAGTATGCAATAAAAAATAGGAAAATATGCTCACCTGGGCATAAGGAGAAATAAAGCTAGTAATGCACACCAAGCCAGCATCCGCAAATAATTTAGCAACCTCAGCAATCCGACGTACATTTTCTTCTCTGTCTTCTGGTGAAAAACCTAGATTCTTATTGAGGCCTTGTCTGATGTTGTCACCATCTAAAGTGTAGCATGGAATGCCATGGCATACTAGATATTCTTCAAGTGCCATACTAACAGTGGTCTTTCCAGCTCCAGAGAGTCCTACGTAATTATCAAACAAGCGAAGTATTAATTTGTTTCACCTATGCAGACAACTATTTTTGCAAGAATAAGTTCCATTGTTCGAAAAGTCTGGCATTAATGCCTCTTGAAAATTTCAGCCAGCCTACCATATTAGCATAATAGCATCATGATCTTTATTATATTTATGCCAAAATTAGCCATAATGTCCATGAAATAAGGGAACATAAAATCTGCATAGTGCATAAAAGACATTATGCAAAATATATATTGTTTATGTAACTTGTATCATCAATTATAAGCAACAAATTAAAAGGGCTCATAGAGCAGCAATCATGATACAACTTTCTACAGTTTTCTTTATCTAAAATCATGTACATACTTAGCCAAAAGACTTTTAAAATATAACTTTCAATTTTGATTTTAAAAAAGTGATTATTTATATTGACTCACCATGGATTAAGATTTACCAGTGCAATTCTACTTGAAATAAGATCAAGAATAATAAGTCACAGGTTTCCTACCAGTATTTTTATTTGCTAGTGTAAGTGAGCAAATTTATCTTATCAGGTGCATGCAGAGAAGTAAGATAAAGGTAGTATAATCACTGCACAATATTTTTTTTCCCTAAGACAAAGGAATAAAGGAATTCTAAATTTCCTTTTTATATTTCCCAGTGTTTCCTCTTCATTTATATAAAAGGGAAGGGTATGCTCTACCTACTGTTTCTGATTCTGAAGTCTCATAATCACTTGGAAATAATGCAAAGGAAAGATATGATTAAAAAAAAAAAGATGTAACACAATATGTCATAAACTGCAATAATACATTTTTTCCTCTTTTCAACGAAGTGATACTATTTGCCCAGTGAGCAATAAAGTAGCACACAATATTGGTTTGTAATACATACACACACATACTCACAAAATACAATACAAAATACAATACAATACAAGTAGCAAGATAAAACAGCAAGGTAGAAAAGGGCCTCAAATTGAAGGTGATTTGAGGTTTTATGCTCCTCAGACTTGTTAAATTATTAACTTGTACATACTGCTAATGATATTGAAAGAAAAATGGAAAAGGTTAAAGTAAACATATCTCTAAGGCAGTAGTTTTGCACCTGTTAGCCATACTGTGCATCCCCGAAATCCACTTCTGGTCCCCACCACTTGGCCCCTCTTATTTCTGCTAACATGGTGGGCTTGATAGGTGACATTGGTAGCTCTCTGCATCCCCTGAAATAAAGAAAGATCAAAGGATAAAATGACATTGCTTCTTAAACATCCATTAATGCTTGTAAAACAGAACAGAGGTGTCAAACTGGTGGCACGCGGGACAGATGTGTCACACGCAAGCCACACCCACCCTGTAAAATCATGATAGATCATGATATGGCATGTGACGCGATCAACTTTGACACCCATGAAACAGGAGAAAAAAATGGAAAAATCATTATGTGAACCCCAGTATAGAACACAAATGTTTTCATTTATATACTGTATGACCTCAAAAATCCTAGTGGTGAATATAGCACAGTTTGATGCATTCATGAAATGCCACAAGCCACAGTTTACAAGCCACAAGAACCGAGGTTCATATATCAGACTATAATCAGAATTTCAATCATGGTTTGGTGACCAATTTATCACAGTCAGATTCATACACTGAGCTAAAATGTGTGAATGAAGTAAGTGAAGTCGGAACTATGAAAGTAGATTTTCCTGATATTTTTATAAAAGTGAGTATAAAAGTAACCTAAGAGTGACAATTATTCGACCTTTTCTTTGTTTTTCTTTAGATGCATTATATAGCATTATTATTATATAACTTCCCATCTCCAAATCATGAGATTAGGTCCATGATGGCAAACCTATGGCACGTGTGCCCGAAGTACCACACGGAGCCATGTCGCCTGGCACGTGCAGCGTCACCCATTTCTCTTCCGGATTTCTTGGGTGCATGTGCGTGCGACTATCAGCTGGCCTTCATATGTGCAGAAGTGCCATAAACTCGAAGAGCTGGTCTTCTGGCCAGCTGATCATCACATGCGCATGAGCACCAGTAACTGGAAGACTAGCTGGCCAGTGTGAATGCACGCACCAGAAACCAGAAGTGCGTTTTCCGGCGCATGCATGCCCCCTGTGCAGCTCCTCTTCCAGGTTGTGGCCCAGATGAGCGTGCACGTGTGCTCCCTTTTCAGCACTCAATGTCGCAAAGGTTTACCATCACTGTTCTAGGTGGCTAACAGTGAAAACAAGAACACTAATGGAATTCACAGCCAAAGTAAAAAACAAAACCACTAGGACAAATTCGCACAACTATTGCATGAACTCTGCTACACATCTTCATCCCTACTGACAATACCATGCTTTTAAAGACTTGGGAAAAGATGACAAGATTTGGACCCATCTAAGCTGGGAGGAATGAGGTTATAAAAGGCAGGTACCACCTCACAAAAAGTCTCTTTTTGGGCCCTGCTAGATAACACTTCCTAACAGAACATGGCCCTTCTGCCAGATCTAATGAGACAGATAGCCATAATCAGAGAGAGAAATCCCCTGAAACAACTTACCATATTTTTCGGAGTATAAAACGCACCAGAGTATAAGATGCACCAAGATTTTGAAGAGGCAAATTAAAAAAAAAGTTTTTGCACTCTGCAGACCTCCCCAAAATGGCCTGTTTTTTGCGAAATGAGCTCTTTTTGTCCAAAAAAAGGGCATGCATAGCCTTTAGGACGCTTATAGAATGCTCCTGGTGGCGGGGAGGCAAAAACAAGCAAAAATTAGCCCATTTTTCATTTATTTTTGCCCTCCCCAACCCCCAGGAGCATTCTGGAAGCCTCCTAAAGGCTATGCACAGCCAATTTGGTGAAATGGGTGGGGTTTCAGGAGGCCAAAAATTCGGTATTCAGTGTATAAGATGCACCCAGATTTTCACCCTCTTTTTTGAAGGAAAAGGGTGTCTCTTATACTCTGAAAAATACGGTAGTTAAACTGATTTATGGCTGGTCTGTTGTTCACTAAGCTGTTACTGGCTCTTCACAAACCCATGGATCATAGCACTCTTATGTCCTCAAATGTCTCCCAGAGTTTGCGTTAAATCCTGACTGGTTTAAGACAACCCAAAGACCAGGGTTGACCACACATACCATAGATATCTTCAAGGAGCAATCTCAATAGCCAACTTTAAGGAATCACTGGAACAAACCATGATCCTAGAACTCACAAAAATGCTGATGATCACCGTGAAGACTACATCTCTACATTAAGTTAGAATACAGGAAAATTAAACTCCAAAACCAACTGATCAAACTAAAACTAAGAACCAAAAAGGTATCTGAATTTAAATGGGTTGTCAACATCCAGCTGCCCACTATGCTCCACAGAAAACAGTACCCTACAGAAAGGCCTCAACTATAACACAGATGATTCTAACCAATTACAATTCTTTACAGCTTTGACCACAGCATTTAAAACCACAGGACCTGCCACAGTGACAACACAAAAAGCTTCCTGGTTAAGTGAGGAACTGAACCTTTGCCTTCACAGACATAGTTTGCCACTCAAATCATTAAACCAAAAGTTATCTGTGAAAACATAAATATCTAGAAAACCATGCATCTGCATTCCTGAACATGTTCATAAAAAGCAGGGTACAATACTAGAAAGACAAGCTCAATTAATATTGTTTTATACAAAATGCAAGAAGAAAAAGATAAAGGTACACAAATTAAGGCAATACGTTTTGGTTTCAGCTGGCCAAAAGATACTTTTATACAGATTTTTAAAAAGTGATGCACTGGAATTACTAGAGAACATAAGTACCTATTAAGGTGAAGTTTCTAAAGCAGGGGTGTCAAACTCAATTTCATTGAGGGCCGCATCAGCGATGTGTTTTGACCTCTGGGGGCCATGGGGTGCGTGGCCAGTTGGAGGTCACTCATGTCAGGAGCACCCATGGTGGCCGACATTCTTCCAAGGAAAATGGTCTACTGAGCTTTCATTTTTGGCTGCGATGGCCTCCTGCAACCCTCTGCCAGTTGGTATAGGCACCGTGGGCCAGTCCTTCGGTCTATCTAGGAGGGCCCTGCAAACCATATCTAAGCACCCCATGGGCTGAATCCGGCCCCCAGGCCTTGAGTTTGACACCCCTGTTCTAAAGTATGTAGATCAGCAGTCCTACAGACCTCAGTTTTGTAGACCAAAACAAATTTCAAGTCAAAATAAAATTCAGGATAAAGAATCTTTATCTTACGGAAAATGGAGAGAATACAGAACGCTGTTAGCAATGCCCATTTCCACCTTCATAAAACATCTATACAGCATACACAGCAGCAAGAACAAGCAATCAACTGCATACTAATCAGCTCTCCCAAAAATAGATTTTCCTCAAAAGTTATTCAATTCTATAGACCTCTGACTATTCATTCAGGATCAAGCCAAAATGTCACAAGCTGTCAAATAACTTGGCTTAGTTCACCACTGTGTTCCATTACAATCTAAATAGTGTTTCAATGAAGACACCATTAATACTAAAAAATAACATATTCAGTAACTTATGAGAAATGGGAATCAACCTGCATTTCAATAGCTTTGGTGATTTTTTTTTCTTACGCTCACATTTATATGTAGCTTCTGTTAGAAAACAACCTCATAGATTTATTAAGAATCATTTTTTTCACTAAATAAATGAATCAGTATGTTTTTGAGTCATTATTTAATTGGGTTCAAAAATTTCACAAACTTTTAACCACCACTGTATTTCAATTGTACATCAGTTATGCCGAGGAAATAAAATACTTTAGTAACAGTGTAAACTTGTTAATCAAAAGGTAACCAATTTAGTCACTCCTCATAATGGCTAAAAATGTGTAAAGATGTGTTCTAGTATCCATGCAGAAGAGTTGTAGTAACAATGTATAAGTGGATGCTTTTTTGCAGAATATTTAATATTTTCCAGATTACGGGACGTATATACCCTAAGAATTCCTCAGTGGTCTATCCAAATGCAAATCAGATCTATCTTTCTTGAATGCAAATACATGATTTTTTTTTTAAATGGTAACTTTTACAACTTGTTCAGGGGTCGGCAACCTTAAACACTCAAAGAGCCATTTGGACTCACTTCCCACACAAAAGAAAACACCGGGAGCCACAAAACCCTTCCCATGACATATGTAGTTCAATTAAGCATTCTGTTTTCTTCTGAAACTATTTTTTTCTTGGATTTATCCTACTGGGGGTCAAAAAGTTCAATAAATTGTGTGCCAGCTGGTGTTGCACATTGTTGGTTGCGATGCATATTTTGAGCCACAGGGAGCCGCAGCAAAGGGATGGAAGAGCCACATGCAGCTCCAGAGCCGCAGGCTGCTGACCCCTGAACTTGTTTCATGTAGTCTGGTTATCGGTTAATTAAATGAATATCTCTAAGAGCACAGAATTATCCTGTACTAACTTAAAAGATGCAGAAGTCAACATGGTTTACAACAAATTTTAAAACCACAAAATAAAAACATATTAGCGATCAATGTTGATGAATATCTTATATGGACTGTCTAGGATTTTCAGGTACAACTTGAAAGCCTTTAAGGTGATGGAATGTCAAATGTCATTTCTATATTTGATCCTAGTCTATTTTCTGGCTCAATTTGCAAATGGGGAACCATGTCCAATGAATTATTCCTAGGTCAGAAAAATACAGTATGCTTCTTCTTGTATGAACTCGACCTTCGACATTTTCAACCTACAGAGATGTTTTGTTCCATGTCTGTTATCTCTAGTAAATATGACCTCTGGCTTTTCTTCCAGCTAGCTACTCCATCCTATATTCTCTCCCTATTCTCTCAGCTACTATGAGAGTAAAACATTTGTGTGTGCATTATATGGACTGCTTTATGACCACTAACCAACAGCAAAGAGTCCCACAGCATTTTGTTATCTTCTAGCCCAGATGTCACTCAGGTTATCTCTGATTCCAGGACACATTTATTTTTAGATAGCTGTCAGATATCCGTTTTCCCCAAGGTAGTATTCTCACTATAACATAGGCAGCATGGGACTTGTAGTCCACCACACCCAAAGAATACCAAATTGGAGAAAACTGAATGCACTCCATTGCGTCACTATTTTGTGTCTGGAAAGGCACAATGACAGGGACTGTCAATTTTCTAACCTTTGGCCAGTACTGTAAATTTAACCTATCAGGCACAAACACCCCATGGATGAAATTCCACATTTGTTCAAGCCCAACCTCGAATGAGTGCTCTCATTCAAAGAACAGCTCCACAAAGTCTCTCAGTCTCCCAAGACTTATGAATAGCCACATTGTATACCAGAGATTTCAGCCTCCACCCCTCCTTCGGCCTCAACTGAAATAAAGTGAGACTGAAGGGTGTCGATTCGGCATTTCCTCGGATTTCTCAGCCCTGCAATTTTTTTTGGCCACTGGGCATTTTGAAAAAAGCAAACGTGATTCCTGAAAATGGATCCCCCCATCACAAAGCCATGCAAGAGACACGTAGTGAGCGGATTGCTTCCCTCTTTTGTGTTTTGCCCCTTCCTTGGTTCTGCAACCCAACAAGAGAGACACAGACTTCAGAATCAGAACTGCAGAAAAAAACAATTACTGCCAACCTGCCTTCCATTGAGGACCTGTGCACTGCACGAGTCAAAAAGAGGGCTGTGAAAATATCTACAGACCCCTCGCATCCTGGACATAAATTGTTTCAACTCCTACCCTCAAAACAACATTATAGAGCACTGCACACCAAGACAACTAGACACAAGAACAGGTTTTCCCTGAACGCCATCACTCTGCTAAACAAATAATTCCCTCACCACTGTCAAACCATTCACTAAGGCTGCGTTACTATTACTTTTAGTCTTACTATCACCCATCTCCTCCCACTTATAACTGCAGGCCTGTAACTTTGTTGCTTGCATCCTTACGATTTATATTGATATTGTTTCCTGATTGCTTATTTGTACCTTATGACTATCATTAAGTGTACCTTATGATTCTTGGTATCTTGTCTTTTTATGTACACTGAGAGCATCTGCACCAAAGACAAATTCCTGATGTGTCCAATCGCACTTGGCCAATAAAGAATTCTATTCTATTCTGTTTCTATTCTATTCCTGAAAGCGCAAATAAATAAATAAACGAACAGGGCAGCTTACTCAATGGATGCAATTGATCTCCTACCTACGCGGTCGAGCCTTTGCAACCCGATTTTTTCCACCTTCCACGCAGACGCTGCTGTTTCCTTTGCCTGCCCATTTCTGCCCCTCAGAACACGCAGCTTATTCCGGGGAGGTGAGACATTCCCCGGTCAGCGATACCCGCCCCCCCCCCGGGTTCCTTCGCCTCCGCTTCCTCCGCTGTGCGCTCCCACCCACCCCCGTCGAACCTACCCAGCTCTGCACTTTGTTGCTCAGCTTGACTTTTTTGTACTGGCTGGTGGGCAAATCCATTCGCGGCGGGCGCGGTAAAAAAAATAAAAAAAATAAAGCAGGAGGCAGAGGTGGCGGGAGGGATGCCGAGAGGACAAATAAGGCAGGCGGGGACTTTGAACACGAGAAAAGCGAGGACCGGCGCTAAAGGTTGCGAGATGCCGGCTTGGCACTTTCAGAGGATCTTTCCCAGGTTGCTGCCGACCAGGGTTGGAGAGATGCGGAGAGATGGAGAGAAGGGAAGGGCGGGGGGGGGGGATGCGAGTGGGCGGGGCACGCGCCGCACCGAGCGGGGGACCGAGGCTGCGCGCGCACCCACCGTTTCCGTCCGCTTTCTCTCTCTCTCTCTCTCCCAGGCCTCCGCGCAGCCCAGGGTCCGCCTAGCCGGCTTTTCAAGCCGACTCTACTGTTAGACGGGGGAAACGGCGTCTTCCAATTCAGGAGAAAAGGTCGGGGGCTTCCGGTTGGCCGCTCTAGCCTACACGGGCTCGTCTCGTTCGTGGGGAAAATGGCCTTCGCAGAGCTTGGAGGGGGAGGGGGGTGCTGAGGGGGGAGTGAGGGGCCGGGATCCCCAGGAGGATCTTAGGGGAGGCAGGGAGGGATTTTTTCACCCCGGTTGCCTCAGAAATGGCTTCATTTCTCTCTTCTAAATTAGGATGGTAGTTAAGGCGAACCTGAAACCCAGTTAACTGGATTACTTAGGGCAGTGTTTCTCAACCTTGGCGACTTGAAGTCCTGTGGCTGCTGGATGGGGGATTCTGGGAATTGAAGTCCACAGGATTTCAAGTCGCCAAGGTTGAGAAACACTGACTTAGGGAAAGTGTTTACTTCTCGTTTAGCTTCTATGGCTGTAACGGAGAGCCCCATAGTGCTGAAATTCAGCTTGGAAAAGCTGTGTTTTGGAATAGGCAGCACTTTTTTAAAATATTTTTTTTAATAGGTTTGTTTTTCTTTCCAGGAGACTAGATGGAGACCCCGAGATCCCCCCAAGGCAGAGTTCTTCAAATTTGGCAACTTTTAAGACTTGTGGACTTCAACTCCCAGAATACTCCAGCCAGCTCTGCTGGCCAGACACTGGCCAGGGTGTGAATCATCCCTTAAGTACCTTCCTTACTCTGCTGAAACAGAGAGACCTGGCGATGTCATCCAGTGGTGTTTGGGGGCAACCAATGGTTTGTTGTGCCAACTCTCTGTAGTGATTATGTTTTCAGCGGAAACAATTATTTTGAAAAAATTGAGATGAGTTGAACAATAAGGGGTAATTGTGCTAGGATTGGAAGGAAATTACAAAATAAATGATGGTTATAAAGTAAAAGGGAAACAGATGGACACAAAAAGATGGAAGTGGAAATGTGTGAAAGAACCGCAATGCATTAGCCAATTTAGATCAAAAGATATTTTTAACAGAGTTTGGTAATAGTATTTGACGAAAACAAATGGAAAGAATAGTTGTGTCAGGTTTCCAGAAAACAAAGTTGTTATAAAGCTTTTTTTTTAAAAAAAAAACCTTTATTTTGCTCACCTAATACACTTTGTGAAGCATTTCTTTTGAATGCTGTTGCACTACCATATAAAATCCAAAATCAAATCATGTTTTAGTTAGGCATGGGTATCCAGACTTCATCTGGATACAATACAATTAAAGTATTCCACTCTGTTATTTCTCCATGTCCTTCCACTGAACTAATATGCTGATTGTACTGCAGCTTCCAAAGACAATCTGTTTTCTTTTACTTTTAAACTTAAGTTTTGCCTGCTTAAAAATAAATTAATTGGGGGGGAAAGTGTAAACAATTCGCTTTTTGGTTTAAGACAGCAATTGCTGTCCTATACCAAAAAGTGAATTGGTTTACAATTTTCTTCCAAATTAATTTATGTTTAAGCAGGCAAATAAAACTATTTGTAGTCTATATAAGAGGCTGCGCTGCTTCTAGGACAGGGGTCTCCAACCCCTGGTCAACTGAAGAGCACCGGTTTGTGGCATGGCAACAACCAGGCTGTATAAACGAAGCTCCATCCACAGGATGCAGGCAGCATGTGAAACCATGCCCCCTCTGGTCCACGAATAAACCTCTCCACAGAACCAGTTCCTGGTGCCCAAAAGCTTGGGGAGCACTGTTCTAGAATACATATGTGCTCATTACTTGAGGGCTTGCACCTGTGCTGAGCAATGGGAAATCATACAGAAATAATCTTGCCGTTCTGGGTTTTGCCACCAGAGGCCTCAGTAAAGACAGCTTCTTGCTTTAATTTTAATCATAAACGAATTAGGAAGTAAGCCTGAATTTTCAAAGCATTTCTCTTCCTGCTTTCATCTAACAAAGATTTTAGTTGCATTAGATGATAGTTCCCTTCTCCAATCCAGTGTAAACTCTTTTAAGTTTCAGAGAACAGGAAGAATAATACATTCCTTCTAACATTGGATTCTTTCAAATCAGCCTTTAATTGTCTCATTCAAAACATTGTGTTAGATCTCCATCAAACTGGGGAAAATAGCTGTCTCATTCATGTATATAAACTGAGCAGAGTTAGCAGAAATGAGAAGAAAACATAATCCAAAGAGACATGATCAAGAAAATTTAAACACTAATTAAACAAACTGCTTTGCCCTGGCTAGGAAGATCATAAATGGCAATCACAAGAGCCCAGGCGCTGCATTAAATACTGTATAAATACTGTACAAGATGGTTGCCAAGTGCTTGCATGTTGATCATTTGACTGTAGAAGCTGCAACAATCATAAGTATGAAGACCAGTCATAAGTGACCTCAATGCCATTGTCGCTAAACAAGCAGTTATAAGTTCGAAGCTATAAATAAGGTAACCCCCAATGCAACAATTTGTTTAGTGACCATTCGAAGTTATAACGTCACTGACAAAAGTGACATGACCGTTTTTTACAAGACTGCTGCAGCATCCCCATCGTTTACATGATCAAAATTCCGATGCTTGGCAACTGGTATGTATTTATGACAGTTGCACTGGAATTATTAGTGTGGAAAATGTTAAATATTTATAAAGTAACCAAAATATCTTTACAATCCCCAAGGCATGCCAAAACCTTTGAGCACTCCTAATGTTTGGAAATTAAAAGTCGAAAAATTTGACATGCCCTACGAGTAGCACACTAGGGACAACCAAATCTTTATAAAGTTTTACAGAAGGCTAAAAAGATGCAGCCTGCCAAACTTCAAAGGGCGTAAGACAGCTTCCTAGGACCCATTAGATGACAATATTTGGGGCAAAGAACCAGGACCGTGCCCACCTTAGGGAAAGTCAGTCCTGCAGATAGCGTAGCCCTGGGCCATGTAGGGCTTTAAAGGTGATGAGCACCACCTTGAATAGCACCCAGAAAAACCTAAAAGCCAATTAGGCTCATGCAACAAAGGTTTTACATGGGAAAAACCTGGGAAGCCCATTACTGTGGACATTGCCACATTCTGGACCAATTGAACTGAATCTTTAGTTCTGGATGGGGTTGCACAGCCTCTGGGTACTCCTAGACCAGTGATGGTGAACCTTTTCAGCACTGTGCCAAAAAGGTTGTGCGGGAACATCACACGCATGCTCGTGGGGGCCGCACTTTGGAAAGCCAAACTTCCAGGTTCTAGCAGGCATGTGCACCTGACAAATCAGCTGGCCGGTGCACATGTGCATAGCAGTTTTTGGCACTGCCACACATGCAAAGGACAGCTTATCTTTGTGCGTGCATGTACACCAGAAACCCGGAAGACAAACAGGCAAGGCCACGCGCACTAGGCAACATGGTTGTATGTGCTACTTTGGGCACATGTGCCATACGTTCGCCATCACGGTCCTAGACTCATGACTCCTGGACAGGCAGTGCTAGGTGAACATTTGTGCAACTTTGTGTTATATGCCATAAAAAAAGTGTAAAGTGACACCCTGCACTCACTCATCTTGCACTACTGCAGTGCACTCTACATGGGGCTACCCTTGAAAAGTATTCCGAAGTTACAACTGGCACAGAATGCAGCAGTGCAGACAGCTTTAGGGGTACCTAAGGTGGCCCACATTACAACATGAATTGCACCGGTAGCCACTTTGTTTCCAGGTCCAGTTCAGGCTGTTGGTTGTTCCCTTAAAGCCCTTCATGGCGTGGCTCAAGGCTACTCGAGGAACTATCTCACCCCAATGGAATTTGCCCATCCCACTTCCTGTGGCAGAAGAGACTTGCTGCAAACCCTGTTGACCAAGTAATTTTGGTTGATGGATCCAGAAGAGTCTTTTCTGCCATGGCTCTCTCCCTATGGAGCTTCATGCCCCTTCAAGATGAGATCTTCCTCCATCTTCTTGGCCTTCTGAAAGGGCCTGAAAACCTGGCTCTGTCAATTGGCTTGCTGCCTCAAAGAGGATGTCCCATTTTGGAAGTGATTAGTAAATGAGAAGACAATTTCACCTTCCCTCTGTTTTTGTATTGTAGACTTTTAATCCAGTTTATTGTTAATTTTAATGTTTTAACTTTTAATGCTCAATATTTTATTGCTTTTAATGTTCTAATTATTTTATATTGATAATTTACATTGTAAGCCATCCAGAGTCTCTTGACAAGAGAGATAGGTGGCATATACATTTATTAAATGAATAAATATTTGTACTTCTTACCGTAGTTAAAGTAACCTTGGATCAGTTACTTAATCCAGTTTTAAGGATTCATAAAGTACAGTCAGTCAAGCTAACCACATACTTGGTTCACATAATATGCTGAGTTAATATATGCCTGTGTAACTAATAGCTCAATATGTTAGTCAAACAGAGACTGTAATTTACGTTCATGTTAAGTTTAAAATGCAGGTCAAAAAATTTAGAATCTTCAGAGTTCCAGGAGCAGTGGTGGGTTTCAATTTATTTTTCTACTGGTTCGCACATGCGCTTGCGTGCGCAGAAGCATCCAGGCAAGTGGGCAGAGCCTCCCGCCACCATCACTACCGGTTCACCCGATCTGGGACGAACCAGCAGAAACCCACCTCTGCCCAGGACATTTTGTGAAGAACCATGTTGAAGAGACATAAGGAGGGAGTGTAAGCTTCACATTGAACAGCTGGGATGCTATAATGTATTGTGCAGATATAAATATCCTTTCCCAGGCTGATACTTTCCAAACAAAATTAGACTTTAACTCTATAATACACAGCTGGGCTACTTTATCAAAACCTCCTCACAATTTACACCTGTTTGTAACTGAGGTTGTGAGTGAGAAACAAAGATTTTTTTTCAAGGATCTTTTAAAAAAACTTTAGTTTGTTTTTAAATGTTTATAAATTCCACTCCAAGTTTATTTTAATTTTACGGAATTTTTTAAAAGATCCCCTGAAAATAAAATAACTGATTTACTGATAACTAAGCCAAAGGAATTATGTTTACTTTTATTCACTCCCAGGGCAACAGTTTTGACAGCATTTTCTATTTCAGGTAGACATAAATCAATGTGAGATGCTTTCCAAGATTATGTTATTTCACCAAGCAAGTACACAACGTCCTGTTAAATGAGATGTAGAAAACCATCATTTAAAATGTGTTTTACAAAATGGCTCCAAATTCCTAAGAAAATTGTCTAACAAATGCTGATCACAAGGCAGCAGAACATGCACTAGACAAGATTATAAAGGGCCGCTTTTTAAATTTAGTGCCTTCGTTCTATCTTCAAAAACGTTCATTACTACATAGGATAGCTGGCACATTCTATTGCTTTGAGTTAAAGCAGACATAAGCAAGCTTTTTCCAGCTGGGCAACTGCCCTTGTTTTAATAAAATAAACAGATCTTTTGCAGAGGCAGATCCAGCCTGGCCCCCACCAGAGAGTACAAGCTATGTGTGTGTGCGTGCGCGCGCAGTTTGATTTAGATTTGAATATTTTACAGGCGTTTAACCTTTATTTTTAACCTCTCAACTTGAAGAAGCATACACAGACGGCAAAACAAAAAGTCCAGTAAATTTGCAACCAGAGATTGGTTCATTTCTGTTGAATTTCAGTGGCCCAATCTCAAGGTCCATCGGGGACAGTGTCCACTGCATTGCCTAAACTCTGAAAAGTGGGGCTACAGTTGTCCTAAATCCCGAGAGGAAATCATCACGTCCTGTCATAGTACCATATATGTGAAAAATTGCAGTTACCATACACCAGTGATGGCTAACCTTTTTGTCGTGGCGTCCCAAAAGCGCACGTGTGAGATAGCGTGTGTGCACATGCTCACTCCCATAATGCAATGCATGTGTGGCACCCCATGCACTCCATCCCCTGCACATGTGCTTGCTCCACCTGCCCCCTGCATATGCGTGTGGTCCCCACACCCCATTTTGGGCCTAGCAGGCCCCTCCTGCAGCTTCCTGGGACCAAAAACCAGCTGCGGAGGGGTGTGCCACAGACACCCTCACGCTCCCCCACTCTCGCACATTCATACACATCTCCAACATGCAACCCGTGCATGTGTGACAGAGACCTGAAAATCTGCTGGACAGCAGTAGATGCGCGCGCATCCATGGTGGAGCTGAGCTAGGGCAACAGCTTGCGTGACCGCAGAGCGGGCTCTGCCTGCCACCTGTGGCACATGTGCCATAGGTTCGCCATCACGGCCATAGACCTATAAAACCATTTGTATGTTTTTTCTCCTTCGCAATATTGTGTAATCTTTTTGCACTTTGCAAACCACAGCTCAAATTTCTCAGCTGCTATTGCTGCTGCTAGAGATGTTACAGTAAATGCAGTCAGGAAAATTCCACTAAGAAATGCCTGAAATGTTGCAGAAGCAACAAATGAGCACAACAATATACTGTAGCATGAAGATTTGTGGTCAGCCATTCACCTGTAATAACTCTTGTTTCTCATTGTGTAGTAAATATTAGTGTCCTGATTAGGTGCAACAATCCAGGGTGCAACAATGTATTGTTGCACCTAATCAGGACACTAATATTTACAATGAGAAGCAGTCGGAGTGGATGGAGTGATTTTCCAAATCTGTTGGTGATGATCCTAATTTGAAAAATTTATGTTCATCCCAATGTAAATATAACAAAAGTATCAATAACTTTAGGCTAAGTTATTGGTATAATGTACAGTTTGATCCTGAGATTCAAAATAGCATGTATTATTTAATGCAGCTAAACCTAACTTGGTTTGATTCACTTAACAGTGGTTGGATTTGTACAACAAATTAAGGTAAAACCACATGTTATACTTCAGAGCATTGTGTGAAGTCATGTTGTTTCAACAAGCTTTTTATGAAATTCCCCATATTTCAATGAATATAATCATGGGATATATTAAAAACAGAATCAGCAAATCATCTACAAATAATTTATGAAGTTGGAAATGAGCAATATATTAGACTGAATTCACCAGCCACGATAATCAACATAATTGATTTTACCTATTTATTTACTATATTTCTACATTGCCCATCTCACCTAAGAGACTTTGAGCAGTTTTCAAATAAAAAACATAAACAGAGACATAGTTTAAAACAATTTTAAAAACAGAGTTAAAAACTTTAAGAATGACCAAAATTTTAAAAGGTGGAAGGGGTAAACTCAAATTGCCAACCCCCCACTCTTAGACTTGGTGCTTTTCAAGAAAACTAAAAAGGCAGGAGCTTGCCTCACTCTGTCAATATGTTGATGATGTTGATATGTCGATAATATCAATAGCACTTAGACTTATATACTGCTTCACAGTGCTTTACAGCCCTCTCTATGCCGTTTACAGAGTCAGCATATTGCCCCCAACAATCTGGGTCTTCATTTTACCCACCTCAATGCTGTCAATATGCCATAAAATTAGAAAACAGTCATTCCCTAAAAATGCATTCATGTCTTTGTCGTTTTCATTATATGCTGCCTGCTTTCCCAAGTGTGAAAAGCTAGTAATAGTGTAAACAACTTAACTTCTCTAAAATGACTGAAAATACTTAGGATAGGATGGTATCTCTCATATCAATATTTTTCACTTACAAATTTACGAACAGAACAAATGTGAAACAAATTGGCTCTAAAACTAGGAAAAGACAGTTCCCATTTTTTTAAAAATCATCTCATTAGGCTGTAACAATACCAAAGCATAGAGCTTATTACAGCAGTTCCAATAATCATCTTAACACTAATATGACTAGACCAGTGGTGGGCTCTTACCAGATCGGACCAGTTTGGCTGAACCAGTAGTGGTTTGGTGGCCTGGGTCGCTGGAACCGGCAGTGACCCAAGCCTGCCACGTCCCCGAACCAATTATCCGAGTGATGCCATAGGCGCCACCATCTTGTTTTCCACTTCTGCGCATATGCAGAACAATTTTTATTGCACTGCACATGTGCACAAAGCGCGCACATGCAGTGCACCCACAAGCAAACTGGCAGTGGTGCCTGCCAGAACCCACTCCTGGACTGGACAATTGTTTTCCCATTGAAGTAGCTTCATTAACCAAGCAAGATGGTTTAAGAAACATGCAAAAAAACTCTGTACATAACTGTTTGCTAATACCATAGTTGGATTTCTTTTGATGTGATTCACTAGATGCGTTCATCCATTGTGTTTTCAGGAAACCTTATTAGTTGTGTTTGAACAACACCTTAAAATGGAAACATGACTTAGAAACTATAATAATGTCGTTCACCAAACCACATTATGTCCTAGCATGGTGTGTGAAGGGATGTATATAGGCTTAACATATCCACTACTTCATTCATTCATTCATTCATTCATTCATTCATTCATTCATTCATTCATTCATTCATTCAAAGCATTTAAATTTCAGCAGGTAGCCATTTTTATAATAACAGACAATATGCAGGCTAGAACATTTATAGAACAGAAGCAGAGATCTTTGTAACCTGAATGGTTAAGGCTGCAGTATTATGCATCTAGGAATAAATTTCATTGGACTCAATCTTCTTACAATTATACATGCAGAGGCTTATTAGGCAATCTAAGCACCGGCATATCATTTCATCAAGTACAAATTGTGCTGTTTGGTTTCCAGGCATATTAAACAGGATAGAAAAAAGTATTGTTGGAACTAAACCTACCTCCTAAACAATGCTAATTATTCTCCAAGTGTACGATTCTCATTTTGTATGTATGTTTCTTATCTTCGCTTTGCACAGCAACCAAGGACATTCATTGTAAGAAGCTATACTATAGCTATACACAGCCGTACTGTGGTGGGTTTGATTTAGATGTCATACTCCCCCAAGATTTGGGCTGATTGTGATATGTAAATTCAGCCAGTTCTTGTGTGATCTTATCAAGTTATAATTATTTATAAAAGAATTTTCACTAAGTGTGCCTGTAAACCAAGCTTCTATGTAGCCACACAATAAACTAAAGTTCACAGTTTGTATGATTTATTTATTTAGTTATGTATTGAACATCTATAGCTGCCCACCTCAGTAAATAACAACTTATAATTCAGAAAATACAATACAATTAAATATACTAAACAATTTTACAATTTTTCTGAATTTCATTTTAGTTGGACTTTTAATGTTTGTCATCCCCATCCTATCCTCATGGATAGCATATACCAGAGCCAGGAAAAATTGTGACTCTCCATATCTGTACTGCTAAAGTACAACTTGAAGGATCCTCCATTGCTGGCCATGTCATTCAAAGTTCCCCGTTTCTAATATAGAGATACTTGTGATTTGGCTCTGATGAGGTAGCTGCATTCCACAAACATTTGTATCATAATTAATATGTTTGGACTCTATATAAACGCCACTTCTTATGTTGCTCCATCAGGGTAGGCCCTTCATAAAACAGTAAAGCCCTTTTTGGGTTTGGATTTTAAACACCACATCACTGGTAAATACTTTCTAAATTAACAAGAAGTTTCTGGTGGACAAGACCCTGGAGAGTGAGCATTTGTTTGTTTTTGAAAGCACTCCATGGACAACAGCCACCAGAAGGTGTTGTCCTAACTAGTCCCAATGGAGTTGGTTCAAATGAGATCTCCTCATCCCTACACAAGCACACATGGAATCATGAAAGCAAGTTTTCATATATAGCAGCATTTTCTAGGGCAAGAAAAAGCAGAAGGCAGACAAAATGAGAGTAGTTATTTATATAATAATGCAGGTTACTTCTTGAGATTCTTTGTCCCAATCTTTTTTGCATTCTGCATGATGCAGGTGAATAGGCTTAGTCAAACTTCCAATGGAATCTGGAGTTCCCATATTCTTCCACTATTCGTTTATTTTATCACCTTAATCTATTTTTCAATCTTTACTTTTCAGAACATCCTGTTCGATAACGGAAATTTTGAGTAGTTCGGAGAACCGGCAAATACCATCTTTGGCTGGCACCAGAGTGGGGTGGGAATGGAGATTTTGCAATATCCTTCCTCTGCCACACTCACCAAGCCATGCCCACAGAACCGGTAGTAAAAAAAATTGTATTTATTTATTTATTTATTTATTCAATTTATATCCCGCCCTTCTCCAAAAGGACCCAGGGCGGCGCACAGGAATTTAAAAACAACATACAAAAATAATACAAAACATATAAATTTAAAAATCTATTAAATAGCAAAACCTGCGCTAAAACCAATTAAAATCCCCCATTTAAAAACTATCTAAGATTAGTCACAGCGGAGGCTATGTTAGGCCGGCTTGATGAAATAAGTGTGTTTTTAAACACTGGCGGAAGAGGCGGAGGTCGGTGATGGTGCGGAGTTCAGGGGGTAGGTCGTTCCACAGGGTAGGGCCCGCCACAGAGAAGGCCCTTCCCCTGGGTGTCGCCAGCCGGCATTGTCCGGCCGATGGCACCCGGAGAAGGCCCTCTCTGTGGGAGCGTATCGGTCTAAGAGATGTATGGGGCAGAAGACGGTCTCGCATATAACTAGGTCCTGAGCCATGGAGCGCTTTGAAGATGGTCGTCAAGACCTTGAAGCGCACCCGAAAGACCACAGGAAGCCAGTGCAGCTCGCGCAGGATCGGTGTTATGTGGCAGCATCTAGGGGCTCCCGTAATCACCCGCGTGGCTGCATTCTGCACTAACTGTAGCTTTCAAGTGCACCTCAAGGGAAGCCCCATGTAGAGAGCATTACAGTAGTCCAGTCGAGATGTCACGAGGGCCTGAGTGACTGTGCGAAGGGCAGCTCGGTCCAGTAAGGGGCACAATTGGCGCATCAGGCGTACCTGATGAAACGCCCCCCTGGCCACGGCCGCCATATAGTCCTCCATGGACAGCCGGGAATCCAGGAGGACACCCAAATTGCACGCCCTCTCCACGTGGGCCGGTGTTTCGCCCCCAATGGCCAGAGTTGGAGTAATCTGGCTGAACCGGGGTGCCGGAAACCACAGCCACTCAGTCTTGGACGGGTTGAGCTTGAGTTTGTTACTACCCATCCAGATCCGTACGGCTTCCAAACACCGGGACATCACCTCAACGGCATCGTTGGGGTGGTCTGGGGTGGAGATGTACAGCTGAGTATCATCAGCGTACAGATGATATCCCACCACAAAACCACGGATGATCTCACCTAGCGGCTTCATATATGTGTTGAATAGGAGGGGCGAGAGGACCGACCCCTGAGGGACCCCACATACGAGGGGCCTCGAGGCCGACCTCTGCCCCCCTGTCAACACATATTGTGACCGACCAGAGAAGTAGGACAAGAACCACCGCAAAACGGTGCCTCCCAGCCCCAACCCCCCCAGTCGGTGCAATAGGATACCATGGTCGATGGTATCAAAAGCCGCCGAGAGGTCTAATAGGACTAGGATAGAGGAATAACCTAGGGTCTAGATAATCAACTTCCTCCAGGTGTCGCGGAAACTGTTGGGCCACCACACTCTCAACAACCTTCGCTAGAAAGTGAAGGTTGGAGACAGGACGAAAGTTCTCTAATAATGCTTGGTCCAGGGATGGCTTCTTGAGGAGGGGCCTTACCACCGCCTCTTTCAAGACGGCAGGCAGGGACCCCTCACTCAAAGATGCGTTGACAATGCCCTGGAGCCAGCCTCGTGTCATCTCCCAGGATGCCAGTACAAGCCAGGAGGGACACGGGTCCAATAAACATGTGGTGGCCTTAAGTCTCTTTGACAACCTGTCCATATCCTTGGTAGTGACAAAGTCAAACTCCTCCCAGAATGGAGCCTCAAGACCAACCTCGGACAATCTCGCTGGACCACTCTCGATGGAGGGTAACTCATTCCGAATCCGAGTGATTTTGTCCTGCAGATAAATCCCAAATTCCTCCCCTCGTCCCTGCAGAGGGGCTTCCCACGGCCTCTGGTGAAGGAGGGAGCGGGTCACCCCAAACAGGGCGGCAGGGCGGTTATCTGCGGATGCAATAAGGATGGCACAATACTCACGTTTGGCCACTCTTATCGCCACTAAGTAAGTCCTAATATGGATTCTCACTAGTGTTCGGTCGGCTTCGGAGCGAGAGGATCTCCATCTGCTCTCTAGGCGTCTCTTGTGGCGTTTCATCTCCCTCAGCTCCTCAGTAAACCAAGGAGCCTGGGTGACTCGTCGCCGCAAGAGAGGCCGCAAGGGCGCGACTCGGTCCAAGGCCCCCGTGGCCGCACTTAACCATGCAGCCACCAGGTCCTCAGTCGAGTCACGGGGCAAGTCCACAGGTATTGGCCCAAGCTCCCTCTGGAACCTTACCGGGTCCATCAGGAGCCTGGGGCGGAACCATATAGGAGTAGTCGGCTCCGCCTCCCCGCGGTGAGATGCGGCGATTGGAAATTTCACCACTGACCTGTAGTAAATTAAATTGATTTGACATGATTTGGAAAGGCACACACCTCTCCATAGAAGGGGGTCTGAATACTTTCTGAATGCACTATATGATGGTAATTGGGGGTGGAATTTATATTGCTAAACAATGTAGCTGTAAAGTACTCAGTGATGACAATCTCAGCACTCCCTATTGCCATCATTTACCAAATCCTATGAGTCATTCGTCCAGGACCCATTCCAATCTTAGACATTCCTGGCTTTGTCCCTCCTTAGTCTTTGTAAGGTAAGTGTGCTGCTTTGAGTTTCATTTACATTTACAGAGTTCTTTTGGAGATTAGCAATTTACTTCAAAACTAAGCAAATAACAGCAGACAATGGAGGATCATAAATCAACACAAAAGTCTCTGAAAAAGCAAGCCTGCTTAAATGGTTTGGCTTTCAGCAGGACATCTGAGTTCAGAGAGCCAAGTCAGGTTAATCAGCCAGTCCAGACTCAGAGTTTCATGAGGAGAATCCACAAGAACATCGCACAAGATCAATTGTGGAGATCAGACATGTGGTTTCCAGTGCAGTAACGTGGGTCAGAGCTGTCTCTGAAGTCAGGCTGCAGTCAGCTGTCTTCAGTTAAGAAGGCCTCTCCCTCTATTTGGCAAGAAGGCTCTTTGAATGTTTTGGTCCTGTTCTGCACTCAATGCACTATGCATGGGGATTTGGGGACTAAAGACCAAACTCCAACCACTCTTGCTTCCCTGTGCTCCACAGGCTCTGCCATGCTCAATTAACCTTTGTCATCTTCTTCCCACTGCTGACAAGGAATACCCAGTCTGGTCCTGTGTGAGGCAACTGTTGACTGCTCCAGTCGCTCTTCCTGAAGGTGTGACAGGGCTTTGGAACTCAGGCTGGGAACTGTGCTGTGGCAACTGGCTGCAGCATAAATCATAAGTCAATACTCTGTGCCTATATCAGAAGTAGAAACCTGATGGGGGTGGCAGATAGCAGAGACTACTGAAGACTATGGGCCTCTACTTCAGGCCCAGGACACTACTGCCAAGTACAACTGTGTAGAACAGCCAAAAGGGCAGAAATAGAGCGGCAGGGGACTGGAAGTGCCCTATGGTCATAAGTGCAGATATACTACCAAGTATCTAAATTTCAAGTCACATGATCACTGGGAAGCTGCAATTTCTAGAACTTTGGGGATGGACATTTGATTAGTTGTCCAGTGCCTCTATAATTTTGAAGAGTTTCTGAACGAATTGACTGTTTGTTTATCAGTGTTTACAACTAATCCTGGTAACACTTTTCAAATAGTCTCAAGGGCAATAGTCTCGTGACCAATTATTTTCTAATAAAAGCATCCAGATATGCCCATTGGTGCTTGCAGGCATTGTGCTTTAGGCATTCAGGTTCTTAACTTATTGATCAGTTTCTAATGAAACTTTTCTCTTAAATTAGATTGCAGTCTTTTGCTCTAAAGAAACAGAGGTTGAAAACAGAGTGTTAACAGAAAGCTTTTGTTCTCCAGAAAATTATGATGTGGAATCAAATTTCAAAGTACATACATTATTTTGCCAGTAATTTGTAAGAAGATAAAAGTATATACCATATGGTAAGTCCTAAATTAAAAAAGCAAACTTTGAACATGTAAGCCATTTTTTATTGCCATCAGGGAAGTGGGCAAACATCTACTCTATATTTCTTTTTTGTCCAAACGTACTGTACTTTAATCTGAACATAATTAGGTATTTCCTCATAGTTGACATTTAAGGGATTTGCACTATTCTTTCTTGACAAATATGTGCCCTATTATTATTGGTCAACTGTATATTTTTATGGTGACGATATTTTTCTTTTTAAAAATAAAGGACAAATCTGAAAAAGGGACAAATCTGAAAGTGGTTAATATGGATAGAAAAGTCTTTATTTATAACTCTGCTTTACAAAGGAAACTTCAAGAGCAAAACTAAGGAAAACTTTACAAAAACGTATATTCAAATAAAAATATCTAAAATCAAACAATATATGTAAATATGTAAATTCATTTTAAAAAGACAATTTAGTTTCTATATTTTCCACATGAATGTGAAAGACTGCATTAACTGGTTATTTTTGTATAGTAAATGTTAAATGACAAAAAAACAAATAATGAGTTTAAAAAAAATAAATCTAAAGGATAAATTAAAGATTTCTGAAATAAAGGACTACCCGACATAGGATTGCCATATATATCTTGCATAATGTTGATTTTAGGGATTTCTAACATATATCTTTTTTGTATAGTTGGGGCTTCCCAATTCCTTTTTGTGAAGTTTTGTCCTTAAAGAACTCCATTTTCAGGGACAGCAATAAAATGCCAGAATTTTGTGGTGCACTTAATCACATACTATAATTCAGTGACTGAACTGATTGTTCACTCACTATGATAGCATATCTGTACCTCTTTGGAAATTCAGGTCTAAATTGTGTTTCTTTGCTTGATATACAACAGGAAGTTTTGGTAGTATTCTGGAAAAAGATACAAATGTAATTCCAATTAAACAAGAACAAATAAATTCAATATTGAATAAGTTTTTATTTATTTATCTATCAAATTTGGAGACCACCCATTTCTTGGAGTTGTGATGACCTTTCATGTATCATTAATAGAATGTATGTAACCAAGTCTTAAACCATATTCCTTTCTCTTTGCAGACTCCTGAAATCATCTACCTCAATCTTTTTATTTTATTTTATATGATACAACTATTTCAATGACCCATGTTTGTGTAATGGTCAAAGGAAATTAGAGTAGAGTAGAGTAGAGTAGAGTAGAGTAGAGTAGAGTAGAGTAGAGTAGAGTAGAGTATAGAGTAGAGTACTTTATGCCAAGTGTGATTCGACACACAAGGAATTTGTCTCTGGTGCATAACCTCTCAGTATACATGCAAACAACAAAGTAATACAATAATAATGTACCAATAGGAGAAAATAGTCAAAGAAGATGAGATGGATAATAATAATACAGGCACACTACAGGGGTAAATATCCTTAGACATAAGACAGTACTGTGGTAATTAGGTGTTCAGCAGAGTGGTGGCATGATGGAAAAAACTGTCCAGCTTTTATGTTCCTGATCTTAAATTACTCATTCATAAAGGGAGTATCTCAACTGAAGTGTAACCTATTGATTTTGAAATTCACATTCACAGAATTAAAATAGTATCTAAAGAAATGGAGATATTTATAAGGATATTTTATAGTTTCCTTTATAATAAGCTCTTTGAATTACATCTGCATAGTAAATCAAGTATTTCGTTAAATGAGCAAATGTTTGCAATTATGATTATAGTATTATTTGCATACTGTATGAAAGTATGGATTGCAATCAAAGATTATTTTGCTGTGGATTGTTTTCTCAATTGGTACTAAAATATTAACAATAATTAGGATCTCAAGGTTTGAGAGTTTGATGAGTTTGATTAATTTATCATTTAATGTGGCTGAAGACTTTTATTCCTTTTATTGTAAATTATTTAAAAGGTGGCAAGCATCACTTTAGAATATGCATTTCCCTTTGTCTCTTAAAGGAAATACTCTGAAATGGTATTTACTAATAATTCATGCATAATCTAAAATATTTAAAGTGTGCATCATACTATGTCGCATTATATTAATTTATTATGGAATTTGACTTGTTGCCTAAAAGACACCTAACAGTATTATACCAATTAATTCTACATTGTTGTGTGTTGTTTGCATGCAACCTGCAAATAGTATGAGTTTAAATTAGACTATCTGTTAGATTAAATCAGTGATGGCAAACTTTTTTGTAAAGGCGTGTGTAAATTGTCTGCCTCCAGAGCCTGGGGAGGGTGAAAAATGGACCCAACAGGCCAAAAACCAGCTGTCCGGTACACGCATGCCCGCTGGAGCTGACGGCTCACGTGCCAGCAAATATGACTCCGCATGCCACTTGGTGTTGACCACTCTGCTGCTGAAGTTGTATTTCCTGCAATCGAGTTTGGAGCAGTTTACCTTGAGTTTATATCAATTGTTTTCCCATGTATTATTGAGGTTGAAGCTGAAGAAGTCATTGACAGGTAAGACGTTGCAGCAGACAGTTTTGTGTACTGTGCTTAGATCATATCGCAGGTGGTACAGTTCCAGATTGTCCAAGCCTAAAATTTCAAGCCTGGTGGCATAGGGAATTCTATTGTGAATAGAGGAATGGACAGCTTTTCAAATTTGAAAAATACTTTAGTATAAAGTCTAATGGGTTTTACCAAATTTTTGCTTATCAGGGGCAATAATTGGGATATGAGTAATTTAACATTATCTGAATTTGAGCCAAAGTATTAATTTTTCATAGGATTCATATTTGGGTGTGATCACATGATAGACTTGTCCATCACTAACCCAACTGTAGTTCCTTCTGATAGCACACTGCAGCACTAAACAGATTTGTTGGTTTCTACATTACACTAAAATGAGGTTAGTTTGTCAGTCGTTGTGTTACACAGAACCAATGAATGACAGCTTCTAAGATGAGGCATTGTGAGAAATTAAAATGACAACATGCCATATTAGTTTTTCAATCCACTCATAAATATGTGAACTGATGGACCAAAACAGGTATAACTGAATATAACTTCTGCTCTAAGCTGTGTTTCTTTGTCTGAGCGACATGCTTGATACATAGCAGCACTTAGAAATAGGTTGCGAGTATGCTATTTCTTTGTTCTTTTTTCTTCCTTGTATGTGTACTGAAGTAGTTTTTATGGGCTCTCAATGTAAAGCTCCTGGATTTCCACACTGTGTGTACTTTCATCACATTTAATGCTGCTACTTCTTCATTTTCTATCTTACCTGCCCCTTTCAAATAAGTTACATTTGAAGTCTATGGAAGGTTCAATTCTTGTATTCCACTTATCAGATTCATCCCAATAGGCCTTAGTAATGGTTACTAATCATATTAGACTTCCTTCATTAAGAATTCTAGATTTTGGTATTTTCCAATAGTTTTTGAATAGTTCTGGAATCCCTAAGAAACATAACATGGACTGTTCTTCCCTGTATTTATGTGTTCATTATTGGATGCATTTGCAATGTGCAAGCCTATCCCAGTTTCAGAAGCATGAAACTTCCATAAACCATCATGTGTTGACAAATTCTAAATATTGCAGAAATATCCAAGAAAAATATGTACATCAAAATTTAAAAAGTAATTACTTTATTGATTAACAATGCTCATTTGATATATCAGTTATCAATACTTAATTTAAAATATCAGTAACTTAATTTGATAAAATATTCTAGAAATTAGCCCAAAAGAGATTGCAAGTTAACAGGGACAATTGATGCTGTATATGTCTTCCCATGAGCTTTTGGTATTAACTTTATTAGATGTATGAGGCAATCTCTACAGAGAGATTCACATAGTATTCATATTATGGTCTTCCTAGGATCAGTATCAAGACCATGTCTCTCCAGGCCAGTAGTAGCTTGATATTCAACTGCTTTGAAACTCATTAAATTTGGTGCTCAAGGCATTTTGACATAAAAATTTTGTCCTGGTACTCATTGTTTGTTGGTACTCAAAGCACAAGTTAGAACTTGTCGGTGCTAACAACCTTGAGACTCATCCCATTATTCCTTATGGGAAGATTTTGATTGGCACTCATAATTTTTGGCATTCATTGCACCTCCTGGAACCAATTAATGATACATACCAAGGTACCACTGTATTTACTTTTAATTCTGGGGTTTTTTCTATAACTATTACTTTGCTATCAGTTTTATTCTGGTATCCACTCTTCATTTTATATTAGTCTTATAAATGAAGACAAATATACATATCCTAGGATATTAAGTCCTCCTATATAACTTTTGTATTGATTTTTCTGTTTTAATGCTTTGGACTAAACTATTACATAATTTTAATTGGCCTATATACACACTAAGAAAAAATACACATTTAGCATGTTTATGTTACATCAAGCTTGAATTCGGGTATTTTGGTGTTCATAAATATTCCAATGAACTTTTCTACAGTCTTATTTTAAAATGGATGATTTGGGTTCTTTTCATAAAAACAAAAAAGTAATTAAAAATGTAATGCCAATTTTAATAAATACCCTCAAAGTTACTTCTGCAGAATCCATTACTTTCATTCTCTACACTAAAACTATAAACTGCTGCGTAAATTTAATACAAATACTCCTTAAAAGTATGTAAAAAAATTCCTAATTATTTAACTTCACTACTGCAAGAAGGATGAACTGAGTTATGTCAGATATTATCTTAATGATGTCATGAAAACGAAGCCATTATACTTGATTTCAGTTCCCCAATCTGGTACTTTCCAGTTGTATTGAACTACAACAGCCATAAATCTCAGCCACTATAACCGGGATGACAAACCTGTGGCATGCGGAGCCATTTCTGAGGGCACGCGAGATGTTGCCCTGTCAGCTTCAGCACGCATGCATGGCCAGCTGATTTTCAGCCTTGATTTTCAGCAGTTTTTTTGTCCTCTGGGGGCTTCAGGAAAGCTTCCTGAAGCCTCCAGAGAGCGAAAAATGGACTTACCGGACCCATCGGAAGTTGGAAAATGTTTCCGGCCTCTGGAGGGCTTCTGGAAGGGGGGCTCCAAGAAAGTTATGTGTGTATGCGCGGGGCAGCAGGGCGGGGTGTCACGCATGCATGCACAGGGGGCATGGCATGGGGGGATTAAATTATGGGGCTGGGCACCCGAGTGCGTTCAATATTGTGCAAGCGCGTGCTTGTGGCACTTGAGGCATAAAAGGTTTGCCATCACTGCACTATAACTATGGTAGTTATAGTAGGCATATGCATTTTTTCCCAATCTAGTACCATTAATTTGTGATTAAATTCAACTCCAACTGTGAACAATGTTGATGAAATCTGACACACTGGATTACAATGTAATTGCTTGACATATATTTTAGGACATTTATTCTGCAGCATCGTTCTATAGAGAGAGGAAAATATGTTAAGTAAATAGCATGTTATTACATACTCCACATCAAGGCTGTTAAAAAGAGACCAAAACACTACTTTTTATAACAGCTATGGAAAACTTCATTAGATGTCTTATAGACCTGCTTCTATTTATGGAATTAATAGAGTCATACGAAGTATGTGTGCTTGTACACACATATATATGCCAACCAAAAGTTTACTGGTCAATATCTCTTTAATTTTCTAAGACTTGTTCAACAAAGCAAACAAAAACAAATTCAAAAAATCAATTTATTTAAATATGCCTCTCAAGCATAAATGAACTGCCTGAACTTCCTGATTTTTCCATGCTTGACATTAGGATAAACACTTGCCACCATCCAAAAAAAGTTAAAAAGAAAATTAAAAAAAATAATTAGTTAAAAATAAAACAAGCAAGCAAACAAAAATCCTCGAAGGACAAACTGGATGGACCATTAAATCTTTTTCTGCTATCAGTTTTCTCTTCTAACCAGATTTATAAATTAGGAAAATATCACTCTTAATTAGGTACCAAAATACAATACAATACAATAGCAGAGTTGGAAGGGACCTTGTAGATCTTCTAGTCCAACCCTCTGCATATGCAGGAAGCTTATACCATTTCAGACAAATAGCTAGCCAACATCTTCTTAAAGACTTCCAGGGTTGGGGCATTCACAACTTCTGGAGGCAAGCTGTTCCACTGGTTAATTGTTCTGTCAGGAAATTTCTCCTTAGTTCTAAGTTGCTTCTCTCCTTGATTAGTTTCCACCCATTGCTTCTTGTCCTTCCCCCAGGTGCCTTGGAGAATAGTTTGACTCCCTCTTCTCTGTGGCACCCTCTGAGATATCGGAACACTGCTATCATGTCTCCCCTGGTCCTTCTCTTCATTAAACTAGACATACCCAGTTCCTGCAACCGTTCTTCATATGTTTTAGCCTCCAGTCCCTTAATCATCTTGGTTGCTCTTCTCTGCACTCTTTCAGAGTCTCCATGTCTTTTCTACATCGTGGTGACCAAAATTGAATGCAGTATTGTGTGGCCTTACCAAGGCATTATAAAGTGGTAAGAATTTGTAAAGTGTGAAAGAAGTGTGTGAAAAGAATTTGTAAAGTGTGAATTTCGCAATTTATAGAATAGAATATGATTAAGTAGAAATACATAGTTTGAACTCAAGTACACCAAATGGTTTGAGATCAATTTAAAGATCAATCTTCCTATAATACAGTACCTATAGTTTACAAAAATATTTTAACAGTTTCTTGGTATTAACCAAGAGCCCCTCGAGACAATCTTAAAACATCAGCTGTAAGATAGAAGAAATGTTGGTTTTCGAATACCTAATGCTTATTTTCCATTTCCTGTTTTTATTACCATATTATTTATAATTAATTATTCCTGCCTCCTAGTCTGCTATAGCTGCCCAGAGCCACTGGGCAGGAAGTATAGAAATTTAATGAATACAAATTTTATATCTATCCTAATACATTGAAACATTTCACCATGTGATGATCCTAATATCTTGGTGAAATATCTTTTAGCACTCTGATATATTTTTGCATGTATATACGTATCTTTTGTAATAGTACTAGTCACAACAATGGTCAATATAGTATTGCTAAGAAAATGAACATCTGTAAATGTGACCTTTATGTTTTATTTTTCCTTATTGGCAGCAAAATTGTTAAGAGTTCTCTGTTACCTTGATGGCAAACCAGTTTTATCATGCTGAAATTAAGGAAAGCTTATATGAGGTAATAAAACTGATTTTTTTTACTGTTTCTCAAGACTTTTATAAAGTTTTGTTATTCTGTAGCAAAGTTTTTGTTTTCACTGTTTTTATTCTGAAGATATTGCATCAAATTATTTTTCTGGATTTTTAAAAGATGGGTAAAATTATTTATTTAGTCATTAGTTATTGATGTATAATTTCATTTGCTGTAATTGAGCATGATATATCATGATTCTTAAATCATATAAATATATTAACAGTTGGATGACTTATTTTTAAAGCACAACATATGTTTCCATAGCACAGACACCCAGTGAATGGTTGGAAGGTTCCTGATATACAATTCAAAATTAATATAGAAGTCCAACATTGAATTATATCTGGAAATGATAAAAATGGACTTGCGTTTCAGTGTTAATGCACACATTAAGACAATAATGGGAAATTCATATATAGTTGGAATGAGCATCTACTATTTGGATAATATACATTTCCTACTTTAGCTATGTAAGAAGACATTAAATGACAGCTACCTCAGGCAACAGATTTTGAGCACCCTTGAAAGGCAATAAATTGTCTTTATCTAAATATTTTTAGATGTACAAATGTACTATGTTTATGGATACCAAAGATGTAATAGTATTTAAAAATTCTGATGCCCATTTTGGCTTTGGATAACATGGTAAACCAAAAATGTTAGTGAGCTGAGCAGAGGCGTAGCGTGGGGGGTGCAGGGGGTGCCGGCCGCACCGGGCGCAACATCTGGGGCGCGCTCCAGAGACCCGACTCGGAAGCTCTCCTCCGCGGGTCTCTGGAGTTGGCGGTGGCGGCGCCTGGGCGCTCCTGGGCCGGCGAGAGTCGGGGAGCGAACAGCGGCCAGTAGGGGCCAAACCCTCCTGGGCCATCCCCCGGCTGAGGCCAGCGCCGGCTCCTCGCACCCGCCAGCGCCACCCGAGGGGGCCAGGCGAGACTTAAAGGTGCAGGTCTTTCGAAGCAACGGCCGTGCGGAGCCCCTGGAAGACTCCTCCGTTCCGAGCCAGCCAGAGGAGCGGCGACCTGGGCCCCGCGGCGGCCCGGGAAGACCCTCTTGCCCCGGCTTTCGGGCCGTCGCCCTCCGTAGAAAGGAGCGTCGGGTGTCCCAGGCCCGCACCACGCAAAAGGCGCCCGCTTCTCCCCAAGGCGAGGCAACGAGTATCGGACCCGGATGGCCGAGCCCTTTGGGCAGCGGCTGCCCGCCGGATCCTCGCGGGAGGTGCGTGGGCTCGACACCACAAGAAGAGCTGCCTCCCCCGAGTGCTAAAATCCACGGGTTAGGGGGCGCAAATTACTTGCCTTGCCCCGGGTGCTGACAACCCACGCTACGCCACTGGAGCTGAGTATATTAGGGGTTAAAATGACAAAGCAGTCTTATTAATATGCTATGCAGCTTTGTGATTTGTGCAAACACTGCTTTTTACTATTGTATGCACATTTGCTGTTAGGTTTGCAAAGCCTGTTAGTAGCTTTGGGTCCCTTTGTCCTCAAATATCACTGATTATTAATATATTTTACTTTCAATTGCCAGTCAGCAGCTACACATTGCTGATTCATCCTGCCTCTTTACAGTACATACCAGCAGAAATAGGATGGCAGTTCTTGAGAAAACATGTCTCAGATGTAAGCATGCAGCATTCATTGTGCTAAATTTTGCAGGGGAGATACTTAACACATTTTTTTGTGGGCAGCAACTGTGATAAGGCAGAATTCCTGTTCCCTAAAAGACTTGCAAACACTAATAAATTAGCTAATGGAGATTTATCTCAAATTCCACATGGCTTTTTAACCAGCCTTTTTGAAACTAAGTATCCTGCTCTGATTTGGACTAGCCTCCATTTCTGGTTAAAACAAACAAAAAGTAGATTTATTCAACCTAAGATAATATCCATACTCTAAATCCATGAGTTCCAATCTTTCCCCAACCAGACCTGATGTTAGTTATCATCAGGTCTGGTTGCCCGATTCAACCAGCTTTCTCCAACGCTGGCCATAGGGGGCGAACATCTTGCCCCTGTGGATGGGGCGCGCAATTTGGGAGTCCTCCTGGATACCCGGCTGTCTATGGAAGAGCAAGTGACAGCCGTGGCCAGGAGGGCGTTTCACCAGGTTCGCCTGGTTCGCCAATTGCGCCCCCTATTGGATCGGGACGCCCTTCGCACAGTCACTCATGCCCTCGTGACATCCCGACTGGACTACTGCAACTCCCTCTACATGGGGCTCCCCTTGAGGTGCACCCGGAGGCTTCAGTTAGTTCAGAATGCAGCCGCGCGAGCAATTATGGGAACCACTAGGTTTACCCATGTAACACCGCTCTTGCGCGAGCTGCACTGGCTGCCTGTCGTCTTCCGGGTGCGCTTCAAGGTGCTGGTTATCATCTTTAAAGCGCTCCATGGCTCGGGACCTAGTTACCTGCGGGATCGGATCCTGCCTCACACATCCTCACGGCCGATTCGCTCCCACAGGGAGGGACTTCTCCGGGTGCCGTCCACTAGACTTTGTCAGCGGGCGACGCCCAGGGGAAGGGCTCTCTCTGTGGCGGGCCCGGCCCTCTGGAACGACCTTCCCCCCGATATTAGAACGACCACGGACCTCCGCTCCTTCCGCCTGAAACTAAAGACACATCTTTTCCGCCTGGCCGGCCTAGGGTAGTCTCTCTCTCTATGGGTTTTTTAACTGTTTATTTATATTGAGTGGGGATTTTTAGTTAATGGGATTTTAGCACAGGTGTTTGTTTAATCTGTTTTAAATTGTATGTATTTTTGTATATTTATGGTTTTTATTCTCCCTGTGCACCGCCCCGAGTCCCTGTGGGGAGAGGGAGCGGTTAATAAATTCAGTTTTATTTTTATTATTATTATCAAAATTCAGTTTTAAACATAATTACACAGATCTGGATTATTTCATTTTTTGCCTACTTGGTCATTGTTCTGTCATTACATTTTTAAAAAAAATATATACTTAAGAAAATTGTAAGGCAAGAAATTTAGACTTCATGTCCAACCTACTTACAATTTAAATTAATAATTCTTGCATAGACTTATTTAGTTAAAAGCATTGGTGCATTTGGGAAAAGCAAGTGGACCAGCTGCAGAGAACTTAAAATAGGAGCACAAAGGAAGTGATCAACCAGAGGTAATATCACATGGTAGGGATCATGGAGAATTTAAAGGGTGAGACAGGCACGTTTGCAGTTATTCTAGCTACTTTCTTCAAATATAGAGATTATAGCTGAGTAATGTTTTACACATTACAACTACAATTCTCTATAAAGATGACCTGGGAATTCATCTCACTGGGTGTGTTTGTACAGAATGCTAAACCAGATAGAACCATGGTTTATTGTATTTGCCAAGCTGTACCAAATACACTGAAGCATGAACTAACCACAGTACTACTGTTGTTGTCTCTAAATTCTCAACCATTGCAGGAAAGGCCTATGGAAAAGTCTTAACTTTTTGTTGTCATCTAATAGTTGTCCAGAGTTCTATAGCTGTAATCTGATAAAACCTAAACTTAAGTAATTTGGACTTTAAACTTTGATTTGGAAAGCACACTAAACTGTAAACCAAGCACATTTTAACCATGCATATTACACAAACTCAGCTATCTGGTTGGATTCAGATTCTGATACATAAACCTCTGGTTTATGTATCTGATCTCATCTCAATTTCTACATGGTTCTTTGATTTTATTCTTGCAGGCAATTCAGTATCTATGTAAGGTGGAATTAAAACACAATTCAGTTCTGAACAACATGTGTTTTTCCATTCTCTACAATATTCCACAGCAATAACTTAATATGCTTTCTTCAACTGCTACAGAGAGTGGAGAGATCCATTTGAAATGTTTGGCTGGAGTGTAGATCAGAAAATGACCCCCCACCCTCACCCCCATTGGACATAAACAACATTGTGGGTAAAGCTCATGATGGAACCATCTCATTTTGGGAGGTGTCCCTCTCTTCCAGCACCACAATCTAATTTAGTAAAAATATTTTAGGTCTTCTTTGTAGACTTTTAGAGAGAGCTGGAAGGAGTGCTTGGGATGAACAAACCAGAAAGATAAGTGCTTTACAAACATTCTCTTCTATAAAATGAATGGCTGGTTCTCCCTCAACAGAAACTAGAATTTGAAGTTCACTGCTTCTTGAAAGCTCCGGATTATAGAAGTCTGACTTAATAGTTCAACAATGGGCAGTGCTTTATAGCATTCCTTTTAATTTATTATAATAACAGCAATAAATAAACATTTTAAAACTTCAATTCCTTCAATTCCTATTGGATTTATATCATTGTGAATGTCCAGCACTCATCAAAACCATGATAAAGCTTTTATAGCCTTGTCCAAATAAAGACACATTATTTTCCTTTTAACGTAATTGTACATCTTTGATTTTTCTGCGTAATACAAGATATGGCATAAAATATTTTGGAAAGAGGATCTAAATTTACTGTAATTGATATAGGTGTAGGCTAAATAAACTTATCTATTCTGATCAATACATAGTGTTTCATATGTACAGCTACAAATGATATTTTAGTAACAAAGAAAACATCTAATTGAGAAGTGCAGTATTTGTTCAACAAACATGTTTTCAACCCTGGATTTTCCTTTTGTATTACAGAACTGAATGGGCAAAAAGTCATCCATCATCTTTCTGTCTACCATAGCAATAGCACTAAAACTTATATACCGCTTCACAGTGCTTTGCAGCCCTCTCTAAGTGGTTTACAGAGTCAGCATATTGTCCTCAATAATTTGGGTCCTCATTTTACAAACCTTGGATGGATGGAAGGCTGAATCAACCTTGATCCCCTCAGGATCAAACTCCAGGCTGTGGGCAGAGTTAGTCTGCAATATTGCATTCTAACCACTGAGCCACCAGTGCCATGTATTTCTTGACCACTGTGCGGAAACACAGTTTATTTGAACACGTGCTGTATAATATGTTTCAAGTTTATACTGTTTGGGGAAATAATAAATTTCCTTTAGATCCTTAATTCATATTTAAACATTTGTATATTGCGATTTTATTCTGAGGTTTGATCTTTTGATTGATATTCTGGTTTCCTTTATACTTATTTGTTCTTTGAAGCATCTTAGATGAAGGAGGTAAAACTATATTCTGTCTCCTACCAAGTCAAATTGATCATGAAGGACAAATTGTATTTAAAGTTGTATTTAAGAATATCATTATATGTACAGATAATATAGGATATGAACTTTTTAAAAACAGTACTTAAAATTTAGCAAAATTCCTTATTCATAGTTAAAGCATTCCAGGCCTTTTATCAAAACAATCAATAGTCACTTCACTGGCTCTACCACACTCCTTTTGACTATTGGCAAAACTTGTCATCAGGGCCTTGCAAAAAGCCAGTGAGTTTGGGCCAATTTGATCTTCTAATGATGTTCCACAGGCTGGGTGCCATGGCGCAAAGGTTCTCTTCCATGGAGATTTTAGGTCATTACCAGCACAGTATTAGTGGGAAGAATTAGGCTACCTCATCATTTAAATATGTGACATACTTATGCAAGTATTTGTGGATATAGATGGTGATGGACATACCATACTTTATTTATATCCTCAATGAAAGCAGGAAGATCAGAACAGTTTAAGAAAAATCTTTTTATTTCATTACTGAAAAAAGAGTAAAGAAATGTAAATATGAATTAAAGATACAGAATGGTTGCAGCATAGTGTAGCATTATGTGGGAATGACCTTGGAAGATATGGGGAAAACACACAGCCAGGGGAATGGTCAAAAGAGAAACAGCTTAACCTGTAGAAGGAATGTGGGCAAGGCAAACATTTCAGAAGAGACCCTCCCTAGTTTCTTGGACTGCAAAGACCACACAGAATAAATATGCTTTATTTGCAATTTAAACTTCTAATAAAGTAGAATTAGTTCATCCGAGCATGCTTCCTATCTGGACTAGCTCACAAAGATGACATATAGCCCTTTTAGGTTACATATAGCCTTAAGCATTAAAGCCCCCTTTGAAGTACTATCCTGACATCCTTAAAACTAACTTGTAAAGTAAACCAGATTGGGAAGAATGAGAAGTGACGTCAAAATCTACTTTTGACATAGTATAATAACTTTCCTCACTGAATTCCTGATTCTGGCATATAAATCATAAACAGATAAAAAAAAGAGCAAAGAGTAATTTGAGTAGGTTGGATTAGAATGCAGAAGGAGGGGATTAAGCTGTTAACTGTAATGAAGATTACTTTTATGGTCTTTGTCCTCTGAGTCATTGCTTATCTTAAGGTGGGGTTGGGCAGGAATAATACAGTATGTATTTAGGTGACAAAACTATTACAAGGATAAAAGTCCATTAATCACAGAAAAGCTGGATTGAGAGTTTCTGCTAACTATTTAGCGGAAACTGTATGTGAGAAACAAATTTATGATATTGTCTGGTTAAACATTTAAACAGAAACTTCTAAAAATGTAAGTGTGTAAAATGCTACATTCTGTAATATTTTTCTGAACTGATGAATTCCAGCAAAAATGAAGTCACAACAGTACAATTGTTAATTTCATTCTCAAAAAAAACCTATGGTACTTCTTCTGCATTCTAATTTTGGTGCTTATTCAAAGATCAGTCTAATATTTTTTTGGAAGTCTTAATAACTTAAAAGTACCAATTGTGTCCATTTATAGTATTGCTCCAGTTATGCCACTCTGGTTTCATGAAAGAAGTGCTTTTAGAAAAATAAATTCTATTTGCTTCAGTATAGACTAACAGAAAAGTTTGATCTTGGAAAAAAATAGAGAAAAAAATACTTAGATTGAAGATTTTGTATAATAAATAAGTTTAATAAACGTAATAAGGGCTACCCTTTTAATTATTTTTTTAATTTAATTTCATGTTCCTCTGGCATATATTTGCACTAAGGAAAGTACAAATTCTGATAATTTAATAACAATTTATTTTCCTTGGCTTGGAAAGTGACAAGCCACATTTTTTAAAAAAAAGCCTTGATAACAATTTTTTCTTTTAAAATTATACATGAAATTTCTAATACTAATAAATTATATATGTTATTTAGTGAAATAATATTACTTGTCTGGAAGACAATTAAAATCCTTATAATATGTAAAACAAGCAACTTCTAGCCACTAAATAATTGCCATTTGGGGTGGGGGTGATTACTGGTCCCCAATTACCCTTCTCAGATATTATTTTCCATAATCTGCTTCCAGAGTTTAGACAAATCCAGTAGAACAGCATGGGATGTGTAGTTAAATGTGTAGTAGTTAAAAATGATTACAGTAAATGATTGCTGTGTAGAGAAAGAAAACCTTCTTTCCAACTGATCAAACTAGCCCTTCTGATTGAGAGATAATGGTCAGAATACAACTTTTTGTGCATTAATGTTGGATAATTAAATGGATATATTTAATATCTGTCCATATTATCCAACCATAATTTTAAAGCCTATCAATTAAATTTATGAACAATCGCCATCATGTGAGATCTGTTAGAATTTTGCCTATATACTGGTACTTGACTCCAAACATTTTTGTAACTTCCATGAACACAGGCAGTGCCTGGAGAGGAAGCCTACATTTGCAATTAAAGGGACATTGCAATTAGTTAGTCCACTGTGTTTTAATACAATTCCAGAGTTATACAACAAATTATATAAAATAAATACAAATTAAATATTATCTTGATACTGTGCAGATTAGGCAAAAAGTTTAGGTCATGACATGATATGTGTTTGGTTTTTTAACATGTTGCCTCATCCCAGACAATTGTGGTTTTCTTCAGCAATATCTGAACTACCACAACTGTGTGCAAAACAATCAGTACAGTTAGTCCTCACTTACTGACTACTATTCCAATTTATTTTATTCATTTATCAAATGTATATGCCACTCATCTCACAATGCAAGGCAACATTGAGCGGCTTACAATATATGACCATTCAAAGTTACAATAGCACTGAAAAATTAGATTTCTGACAGGTCCTCAAAGTTGTGGCTTTGCAGCATCTCCATGATTATGTGATTATGAATCAGGCACTTGACAACCAGCACATATGGTCACATGACATTGTACTTAATGACCACAAATGATTTGCTTCCCAGCCACAGCTGGAATTGATATACCTACGTCAGCATATAGTAATGTGACATTTCATTTTAAAGATGGGCCATTTAGTTTTGGAGTTGCCAGTTCCAATTGAGGTCATTAAGTAAGGATTAGCTACACAAATAGTTTTCAACTTACAACAGTTCATTTACTGTTCATTCAAAGTTACGACAACATTGAAAAAAGTGACTTAACTGTAGCAGCATCCCCACGGTCACATGATCAAAATTTGGACACTTGGCAACTAGCTCAGATTTATGACGGTTGCAGTGTCCTGTGAACTCAGTGTCCTGAGTCATGTGTTTACCTTTTGCAACCTTCTGACAAGCAAAGCCAATGGGGAAGCCAGTTTCACTTAATGACCGTGTCACTAACTTAACAATTGCAGTGACTCACTTAATAACTGTGGCAAGAATGGTCATAAAATGGGGCAAAATTCAATTAACAAATGTCTCGCTTAGCAACAGGCCAATTTTGAGCTGAATTGTGCTAGGTTGAGGACTACCTGTATAAAGAACACTGTTTCTACAACCAGCAGCCTCAAATCTAAAAATATAGGTGACTGGTTCAGTTAGGTTTATTTCCAAATGAGCCGCCACTTCCTGGGAACTTGTTTGAATTATCCTGGTGACTCAGAAGACCCTCGGCTCAGAGCTTGCCCTCTTTCTCCTGAGGAAGCTGAAAGGTGATTCTGCTATTCACTACAGGTAAAGAAGGCTCCCCTCTACCTCACCCAGATTGCTCTGATCACCCATTCAGGTTACAGATGGAAGGCAGTTGAGGTAAATCCTCTGGGGTTGCTAAGCAACCATGAGGCACGTGCCCTGGCCCTCTGTGAGCAGGCCCTTGGTACTGGGCCTATCCATTCGCCTCAATGGCTACCACAGCAGGGCAAACCAGAGCCAGCTGCGACACTAGGAAGGCCACAGTAAAAGGAGCCTTTGACCCACGGAGGGGTGGGTATTTCCAGTCCTTAAAACCCCAAAACCACATTTATTCTTCTCACTTTCCATTTCGGGCACTGAACTGGAGTTCTGTACTTTATAAATGGTGCAGAATGGCTGAGCCATTTTTAGAATGCCAGGGTTGTGCTGTAATTTTAAAATGTAAATGTTAGTGTCAACATTTTTCAGTATAAAGGTTGTCACTGTTCTTGTATTTAGTGCAAAAAGTAAGAGTCTGCATTTAGGCAAGAAAAACCAAATGCACAGGTATAGTATACTATAGGTGGTATCTCGCTCAATAGTAGTAACTGTGAAACAGTCCTAGTGGACAAATTTAAATATGAGCCAGCAATGTGCTGCAGCTGCCAAAAAAGCCAACACAGTTCTAGGCTGCATTAACAGAGGGAAAGATAAAGTGTTAATATCACTTTATAATGCCTTGGTAAGGCCAAACTTTGAATACTGCATCCAGCATTGGTCACCACGATGTAAAGATGTTGAGACTCTAGAAAGAGTGCAGAGAAGAGCAACAAAGATTTTTAGGGGAGGCTAAAACATATAAAGAATGGTTGCTGGAACTGGGTATATTCAGCTTCATGAAAAGAAGGACTAGGGGTAACACGATAGCAATGTTCCAATATCTCAGGGACTGTCACCAAGAAGAGGGAGTCAATTCTCCAAAGCACCTGAGGGCAGGACAAGAAGCCATGGGTGGAAAACAATCAAGGAGTGAAGCAATCTAGAACTAAGATTTCTTGACAGTTAGAACAATTAATCAGTGGAACAACTTGTCTCCAGAAGCTATGAATGCTCCAACACTGTACATTTTTAAGAGATTGGATAACCATTTGTCTGAAATGGTATAGGTTTCCTGCCTAAGCAGGGGGTTGGACTAGAAGACCTCCAAGGTCCCTTCCTATTCTATTCTATTCTATTCTATTCTATTCCAACAATGCTCCATCTTTTTTTTAAATGGGGGGGGGGTCTGGTGAAAAAATAACAGAGAGGTTAACTTAAGTACCCAAGAATAGCCCTAACAAAGTTAAAAAAAGTAGTATCTGTATTGCCTCTACTATATATGATATTCACATGTTTATAAACTAATTGAATAAATGCAGTCTTATGCAAGCTTACCTAAATTATCTTCTGCTATTCAGTGGGGTTTACGTTCAAGTAAGTATGTCTGAGAGTACATCGCTAATTCGTTTTGAATATAGTCATTATTTTTTGGTTTCAAACAGCTTTGTCATGTGATGCACTTTTCTTTTGGATTCCATGATTAAAAATGTAGGCTAGAGGAAGGGCAGCGTTCAAATTATTCAATACTACTCTGCAAGCAGGAGCTAAATGGCCATTAGGTACATCTTCTGAGCCCTACAGCTAAATTATTCCAGAGTTTTGATGGTACAAACTTATTTGTAGCTAAGGAAGTTTGAAGGACAGGGAAAATACACTGGGACTCGGGCGAACCCTGAGCTGGGATGCTGAGGAACAGCACATTTCTGGGGGGGGAAAGCAGCAGCATTCTAAAGATCAGATTCTGTCCCAATTTCATGCCAAAAAGTTTTGTCTCTTTAAGGTGGCTTGTCAAAGGGCAAAGAATTTTGCATGCAGGCTTCTCCACCGTCCTCCCCTAACTCGAATGGTTAATTAGGAAAAAAAATGAAGTTTTTCCACTTAATTTTAATAGCTGTGTCAAATCTTCCTCCTCCCCACTCTTCTGTTTAGAATGGGGCTTTCCCCCGCCCCTCTTTATAAATAAAAATAAATAAATATCCGCTCCTCTAGAGGTCTTTAACCGGTTTTTCAAGCCCAGCCTTTGAATAGCGGCAGCGGCGGCGACGGCAACAGCAGCAGCCAGGGCTCTAGAGTGAGTCACTGTTTGCAAATGGAGTGGGCGTGTGTTTGAATGTAAGAGAATGAATGATGTCAGGAAAAGGCTGTGGTAGACAAGGGAGGTGGGGACAAGCAAAGAGCATGAAGCTGGCTGAAAACGGAATATTGGTTTCAGAAACAGAAACGGCTTGCTCGCCTGTGGTCTCTGTTTTCCTCTTCTCCTTCCAGGAGCCGCCCTCAGGCCGTGGAAAGCTCTCCAGCTGTTGCACGGCCGGCCTAACGGTCCATACGGCATTCCCCAGAGGCGGGGAGGGAAAGGTGTGCCGGCTAGAAGTAACGGGGTGGATGAAAACTGGGAGCGGAAGACGGAGGGTGGGCAAACTTTCTTCTAGCTGTTTCTCCTTGCGGCTATTAGCCCGGAGATAGGAGTGTCCCTGTACGTAGCCAGAAGGAGCGGCAAGTACTAAAGAAGCCTGGAAGCTCTAAAAAGAACTCGTTCATGCTGGGTTGTTGGAAGGCTTTGAGTTCCTGTTCTGAGACTGTTGCCTTCGTTAAAAAAGAGAGAGAGAGGTAAGTTCAAGAACTTGATGTGTCAATCAGAGGTTTAGTTCTGGATAAGGAAAAATGATGCTTCAATTGCTCAGTGTGTTTTCCCTTTAAAGAAAAAGTCAAAGAGCAATTCTTTGGTTATTGGCAGAGAGCAGGTTTATAACAGATTTTTCTGCTGTAACATATATAAGAGGAATTCTCCTAATGAGGCTGACTTTCAGAGAAGTTTTTTTTTTTTTTTTTTTTACAATTTTGCTGTGTAGGTTAAAAGTTGTGAAGTACTGTCAAGTATGTTTTCATTAAGGAACTTCCAAAACAGCCAGAAACTTCTTGTTTTGATTTTATTGGTACAAAATATTATAAAAAGTTAAATATAGACATTTCCTTTGGAAACATCTCTTAGAGGTAGAATTGTTCATTTATTGTGAACCAATTCAATTCTAAGACATATCATTGAATTTATTTTCAGGATCTTGGCAAATGAAGAATGTGTATATTTTAATGGTAATGGGGACAATGCGAAGTAGGGATTGTGAGCATTGATTTTTAGTTTGTTATAAGCACTAATAGCAATGTTTGCCACATTCCCATGGTTTTTTATATAATGGACATATTTTGAATATATAATGGTCCTAGAAAATGACCATGTGTCCTTAGAATAAATACAAATGACTCTTATTATATTCATGTTAGAAAAAGTATAATTGAAAACAGCTAGTTGTTAGAATTTTCTGTAGGTTGACTTGATTTGATAGACACCTGGAAAACACAGACAATGAGTTTTGATAAATGTTATTTGCCTGAAGGCAACTTTCCAAGTACATGTACTTAGTGTACTATAGTGTCATCTGAGAAAGGAACCTGGAGATAATTCATTCTGTAAAAGTCAATAAACGCTACTTTGGAATGGCTGGAGAATTGCAGCCTGTGTGATAAAACCAGCTGTATGAGGAAGAACACTATAAAAATAGGTACATATATAAAAGCAAATAGGTTTCCTGTTATTTTGATGTGTGTACCTTGAAGTGTTATCAGGCTATCCCCAGAAACAAAAAATAGCTTGGAGAGTGCATTTATGATGTTTGACATGTTCAATTTTAGCTGTTACATTCTTTTGCTAACTTCATTTAATTATTTTAAAAATATCTAATAAATGCAAATTATGCATGATTGTTGCCTTACTCTGTACTTACATTGTGGAAGATATAAATGTTCCAGTCTACAATGTTTCTACAAAGGTTATATGTTTGTAACAATTAAGTGCAATATTGTTAATGCTTTTGGTCATTATTTTTTAATTTGATTGTTTAAGTGCATTATATAAAATATGGCATTTGTTTTAATTGAGAATCAATTTATTTATAGATCCTCTCAAATTTCCCAGTTTGATTTGTGCAAACATACAATAGATTCAATAGCAATTGTAATGTTTGTCAAAGTATAAGTATCTTTAGATTTCATTCTATCCTCCTGCAGAAATAAACATTACCCTTTTATGAGGAGAGGTGAAGATATCCAACCCACTATTTTCTAAAATATTTTTATAGTGGAAAATTAAAAACTCATCAGTTACGGAAGTAGGATACAATTATGTCGTTTTCATCAATAGAAACACTGAGATCAACATACTTTTCCTTATGTCCTCAAATCTTCTGTGGAGGTTTGGGAAATCTGAAGCAGGCCAAGAAAAACAAGAGAAATTCAGATAGGGAGAAAAACTCCTTCTTAATGCATTCTGGATTCTCATTCTTTTTTAGGCCAAAAAAAGAAGCACATTTGATTCACATTTCAAAATTCATGGCTCAATGTAAACAAGTCATCTGACGTATATGAAAGGGTAACATGAGAAGAAGCCCATAAAGGTGTAACCACTGAAAGCAATCATAGTTACAAAAATGGATGTTCCTGGATAAGTGGTTTGAATATAGCGGCCAAGTAGACACTCTAAAGTTTTAGTTCTGCCAGCACCAACTGCTCAGAAAGAATGGAAGCATAGTTAGTGATGCCAACTTTACGTAGATTCCCCTTTCTCCCCTTAGAAATATATACTCAGGAAAGGGAGAAAGTAGATGAATTACCCAGAGAATAACTCATTAACTGTTGTCAGCAGGAAAATGCTGATACATGAAATCAAATCAGTTAAGACTTCATGTGATCGTTTCTGCCATCATGGGATCACTTTCTGAAAATGCATTTAGAATTGGTTCTAAACTTTACTGTAATCGTTAAATAGTTAGTACTGTGTTCATTTTTTAGCAATACTATTTGTTTTTCTTGACAGTTTTAACAGTTTTAAAACAGTTTTAAAACAAATTTACTTCAGCAGTCAAATGAAAGTGTGAAGTATAAAGAAAAAGATTTTTAGCTCATCTTTTCTGCCAAGCATTCTGACATCTAATTAGAAATAAGATGCAAAAGAATTTACGCAAAAAAATAAATAACAGAACACTCAAAAATTCCCAGTCCACGAACGTGTATTTAGTATCACAACCAAGTGCAGAAATGTTTTTTTCATGCAAATACTTCCTCATTATCCATCAAGCATTTTCATTTAGTTCCTTATTTACTGGAAAATAGAATAAACAGTTTAATTGGTTTTTTTTTAAATCTTGCTAATCTTTTGTAAATTACCAGAGTTGTATTTGTAGATTGTAAGCCACCACCTAATGCTCTGGATTTTAATATATCAGAGATAAATTTGATAACAGTTTATTCATAAACAAGGTATTTATTATAATGTCTTTCTATTCATTGATAAAATAATTTTAAAGCAGGGAAACAACACATTTACAAAAGCAACTATTTTGTAATTAGAATAAATGTCAAATTGAACTCAACTAGTAATTACATGGATAGATCTACATTTTCTTTTCTTGGCAACAATAAGGAATTGGTTTGTTACCATCCTCTGAGATGTTTTTCAGTTTGCCTGCCCTCTTTTATCTTGATGTTCTCCCATCCAAGAACTGCAGGTAGTCACAATTTTGCCATCATTTGCTCAGAGATCATTTGAAGTTATGACAGTGCTGAAGGGCGTAATGACCAGTCCCAAAAGCTATGATGGTTATAGCACCCCTGCATTCACATGATCAAAATTCAGGCACTTGGCAGCCCGCTCACACTTATGATTGCATGGTTGCTTCGACCCCCCCTATTGTCCTAACTGTTCCCTGTCTATGACCTTTGGGCTCCCTGCATACTGTGGCACTTGCTGCCCTGGATAATATTCACTGTCATCTTGCTCCCAACTGCTGATGAGGCATCCCTGCCCTGGCCCTTTGTGAGGCAGATGCTGGCCACACAAGGCTAACTTTCCAGGCTGCTTGCAGCAATTTCCTTGTGGGGAAGATGGCCTCATGTGGCCAGCAGCTGCCTTTTGAAGGGCCAGGGTAGGCATATCTTCTCAGCCGTGGGAGAAAGAAGGTGGTGAACAATGACAGGAGTCTTGAAGTGCAAGGCAGTGATGGCGGCTGAGAGGTAAAGTCACATGATGTTGCGCTTTATAACTATATCATTTAACAATGGAAATTCTGGTCAATATTTTGATTGCAAGTTAAGGATTACCTGTAACCAGGTGCAGCCTTGCTAAGTTATTTGTGATTAGTTAAGTCATCTGCTGTAACTATAATTAAAAATTCTTTAAATATACTCATATCAAAAGAGAGCTCAGAAATAGGTGGTTTTGGTAGCAATGCCATGAATAATCTTTCCACAGAGATGTAGATTTTTCAATATTGTTAATATTTAGAAAAACTGCAAATATAAGTTCTTTCAGTGAGCACTTAACTAACATCTTGTGCAGCATTGGATCTTATTTTGGCTTTCTTTGATATTTGTTTTAATTTTAAACATTCAATTAATAATTAATGTTATATTAATTAGTATTCATTTAATTATTATTAATTGAATGTTTAATAATTATTAAATATTGGAAGGGACCTCTAAGCTTGCTTTCTCCTATGTTATTATTCTGTTATTGTCCTACTGTTTTCTGGTACATGAGCTGTCTAGGCTTTTTTTTTCAAAATGACAGGGGTATAAATATTGCACACACACCCAAAAAACTTTGTTGGCATCGAAGACTCAACAACAACCATAACCAGGTAATTTAACAACCGTTCCTTTAGTAGGTTATGTCTTCTTATCTGGGTAGATACATCGCAAAGAAGGCAATGTAAATCTTTATAGGCAACCCAAAACATGTTGAACTTAACTTAGTAGTGCAATTCTAGTACAACCCAGGTTTAGAATATATAAAGATCTTGATATAATTGTCCCTTGAACAAGCTATTGATGCAGACATTTTGCACTAGTTTCATTTTCGGGACTTCTGTAAGTATCCCTCCCATTATAGCAATCTCTTTTTAGGTTACTTGTGAAGTGACTAGCTGACAGCTGGTGGCTAATGAAGCTCAGGAAGATACTGTTTGCCACTGAAGCCATGAGACTCTATTGGTGATGGGGGTTCTAAAAGTATTTCTAGATTATCTGTCTGCTCCATTGGGGAGAGCACAGCTCTATCCAAAGCTAGATGAAGAAATCTCTTTCCAAAACACTTCTTTTGTGGTGGGATTTCAGCATCAGCTCATTTTACCATTTTCATCACCATCAGTGGTGAATGCATTACTGCAGGATAGTTCTTCTGTTACCTGCCAGCTGCCTACAATTTGGCAGTTCAAATCTCACCAGGCTCAAGGATGACTCAGCCTTCCATCCTTCTAAGATTGGTTAAATGAGGACCCAGATTGTGGAGGGCAATAGGTTGACTCTAAACTGCTTAGAGAGGGCTGTAAAAGCACTGTGAAGTGCTATGTCTAAGTGCTTTTGCTATCATCATCATCATATTTTATCTCCTCACATATAAAGAGTGTGTGTGTGTATTTGTGTCACAACACCCTGGTAAGCCCCACTTTATTTATTTATTTATCAGCATAAAAACGTATCATTCATATATATGTATGTATGAATGTTAGGTTTTTGAGCTGATCAATAAATAAATCAGGGAGACTAGTATAGATCTATTTCGAGCTTTTTAGCTGTCATCAGCTAGCCATACCCTTATTGGGATTCGAACCGGGGTTGTATTACATGCTAGGCAAGAGCCTTTAGCCACTTGAGCCACCAGGTTCTCTTTCTGCTCTTATGTTTCCTCCCTTAATTGGGGCCTAACAGGGTGTTGTGGAACAAGTATATACTTATCCTCCTGTTTCAGCTGAGCAGGAAGAGAACCTGGTGGCTTATACATACATGTATACACATACACACACACTGTATTTTTACACTGTTTTTTTTGGAATATAAGATGCACCTTTTTTCCTCTAAAAAGAAGTTAAAATCAAACTTTACTTTCTTTAAATTGATTTATGCTTCCAGTTACACTTCAATTTCTTAATTGGCCTTATGTAGTTTCTTTTATTTTATTGGTTTTATTTACAGATTATTTATAGAAAAGCTTTCTGTTTTAAGTAGATAGTTACGTAGTATATACAGATATTTGGGAACACTATATAAATGTGGAATACATGACACTTCATTTTAATATGGATACAGTGCTGCTGTATGCTAAGCAGATGCTGGGAGAATGACTTGGAGGATGACTCTTAACAGAGATGCTGCTGTCTTTAAGATCCCAGCCTGTTAGGAGGATTATTGTACCATGGACGTTACTGTCCCAGATTATTTCAAAAGACATTAAGAATCACAGACAGTACTGTCCCAGCAGATGCTCTGCAATTTATTTAGGAACTGAAACAGGCATTGATAAGAAAGTTTCTACAAGACAGATAAACTACTGTTTCCTCAAAGCTGCATCTATTCAGAAAGCTATTTAACTATATTGTTCATTGCTGTTTAACTGCAAACTGAGTCTTAGGCTGAAATCATTTTCAAGCTTACTCCACAATCCTACTGAACTCAGGAAACCTCTGAGTATGTATAAATCAGATGGAAAGCAATTCTATGTTTATTTTTGAGGAAGTCCCCTATTTTCAAATAAGGCAGCTGATTTTACAGTTTTGTACCTCATTTTTTTCACATGCCTGCCTTTTTACTTCACCGACATTTTCTCAGCTCTAAACCTTTCTCTCTGAATGTACAATGCAAACTAATTTCTCTTGGAAAATAAATCAAGAAAATAATTCATGAAAAGACATGGGGAGCTCTAGATTTAAAAGTATGAGCTCGGCCAGTGATGGCAAACTTTTTAGGCACCAAGTGCCCAAAGTGTGTGCATGCACCCAAACTGCAAGGCATGTGCAGCAGAGACCCAAAGACCAGCTCGCTGGCGGGAGGTGTGCACACATGTGCAGAAGAGACACGAAACAGAGCTGGAGCAACAGTATGAGTGTCCACAGAGAAGGCTCTGCCTGCCACCTCTGGCATGCGTGCCATAGGTTCACCACTACTGATATAGGAACTCCAATGGAGCACAAGTATGCTGTAAATGAATACTGAAGTATAGTTTTTAGGATCAGAATTATTTTTAGAATTAATTTACAAATACACAAATGTTTTATTCTTCCAGGAAAAAGTAATTATTTATTGGACTCAAAGTCTGTTGATCAGTTTAGATTTAATGATGAATGAGTTTAAACAGGACACGAAGTGAGGATTTATATGCATGATTTGTTACGCAACGCATAATAACCTGATTTGCACTTAATTATATTAAGTCCTAACGAGTGAGTGGAGACATAATGCTGAACAACTCAGCTAATACATTTGCTCTTGAGATTTGAAAGAATGTAGTAAAGTATTAAGTGACACTCTTTCTGCAACTATTCAAAGCTACAACCAGTAATGAATGACAGCACTGGTCCTTGAAGTTTTTATTTATTTTATTTATTTAAATTTATATCCCGCCCTTCTTCACAAAGGACCCAGGGCGGCGCACAGGAAATTTAAAAACATACAAAATACAATAAATATAATTTAAAAAACTATTAAATAAACCTATCCTGCGCTAAAACCAAATTTTAAAAACCCAATTTAAAACTACCTAAAAGTCCCCATGGGAGGTTAGGCTAGGCCGGCTTGTTGAAACAAATATGTCTTAAGACATTGGCGGAAGAGGCGGAGGTCGGTGATGGTACGTAATTCAGGGGGTAGGTCATTCCAGAGGGCTGGCCCCACCACAGAGAAGGCTCTGACCATCACAGCATCCCCATGGTCATATGACTGCGATTTGGGTGCTTGGCAATTGATGCACAATTATGGTGGTTGAAGCATCTTGTGGTCACATGATCATCATTTACGACCTTTCCTGCTAGTTTCCAACAAATAAGTCAATGGGGAAGCAGGCAAGTCTCAAGTCACAGTCATGTGATGTGATTAAGAATCACACATTATTCTCTTAAAGATTGTAACTGGACTTGCTACTCATAAATTAGCATAATGGTATGAGTTTTTGCTTATACCATTGTTGTTTAGCAACAAGGTTACCACTCCCATTTATGACTGAGGAGTAAATGTAAGGGGGGAGATAGGCAGGCAGATAGATTCAGATACTTATTACACTAATAGATCTGAAAGAATTATGCTGATTGTATCTTATTGTAGAATTTACATTTAATAAATGTTACGTATTTATATGCACAGCAAACGTTTTTGGATCTGACAAAAACACCTTTTTTACTTAAAGTAGTAAAAATTAGTGGCTTCATTCATGATTCTTTTGAAATTTGATTCATCAAGAGTTCATAAATATGTTCTCAATTTCTCTCTATTACCTTTTTTGCAAGTAGAAAGGTCTAAAGCCAGGAAGTCTTAATTTTAATTACCTACTTTATTCCTTAAAGAGACAGAGGTTTATAAGTAGTGGAAGATTTTTAAAAAGTTAGATATTTCGGACATAAAGCTGACAAAACTTTGAAGAGAGGCGACATTTATTTATTATTAAATTTATTTTCCACCAATCTCACCTTGTGATTACCCTGGGCAGCTTTCAACATTAGAATGTTTAATTATAAAATATGTAAATATAATAATAGTAAAACAATAAAACAGTGAAAATAATGAAAGTATAGCAATATGAATTAAAAAATGGTAGGGGTAGCAGCAGGACATAAGGGAAGGGGAAGTGGGGTCAGTCTAATAGCCATCTCTCATGTGGTACTCCTCCATTGAATTCCCAGGCCAACCAGCAGAGCCAGGTCTTCCTGGACGTTTGCTAAAAGGAACAGCCGCAAAGAAAAATTGGAGCAGCATTACCATATCATCCATGATTTAATGTTTTAGTATAAAAATGTTTTCTTGTGGAATATTTTGAAGTGGATGGTTGCCAGTGACTAGCTGATTTGCATTTTGATCTCATATTTAGCACAATTGGATTGCTTGTTGAATTGAATCCAGCTTTTTGGCTGCAAAATGTAAATGGTGGTTGCCTATCTATGGCACAACTTCCATATGGAGTACACTTGGATTCTTTCTGATTTCTTCCTGGAAATTTGTGGTTTTAAAAACTCTTCATTATGTCCCTTGTTATATTCTAAATGCTGAAATAGTGTTGGAGGCAGGCAGGTGAACATGGAGATATAGATCTTACTACTTGGCTTCTGATTAATGTTATCCCTTTTTCTAATAAGATTAGTCCCACTAATACTAGTGTCTATCTGAGTAGGATTCATAGTATACCTACTGTGCTAGATATGGTGGATTAATCAATCATTTGAAGGTAGGGGAGGTCCCACAAATAATCTGACCCTGCGTCATGAATTGTTGTTCAGCTGATAACCAACATGTTGAATGTATCAGGTAAGCTACTAAAAACCAATGCACCTTGTGAAATAGTGGTGCTATATGTGGTGCACCCACAACTACCTATTCCATTGTGTTTTGGACCACTTGCAGCTTCCAGGTGGTCTACTAAGTTAGTTCCATATAAAACACTACAACAGTAATATATAATATATATAATACAGGAGTGAAATCAACTTACCTTTGCTACTGGTTTGCAAATGTGAATGCTCGCTTCGCTCGCACACGTCACCTCTGTGCATATGAAGGACCTTCCGTGCATGCACATAGCATCAAAACCAGGACATGATGATGTCTGGGTGGGTGGGCGCAGCCTCCCAGTTGTAGGACCGGCTGAATTGCGCCACTGATATAATATATAAAACAATGATAATCAATTAAATGGCAGTTGTCTTTTTTGTACTTTTAGAGCTAAAATTCTTGAATAAAAATATTTTTTTCCCCTATAACAATATGCGATAGGTTGGGCTGAGAGAGAACAGCTGGCCCAAAGTCACTTATCGGGTTTACCAAGGGTAAGATTGGACTAGAAACCCTGTCTCTATATTCCTAGTGCAGTATATATATCACTATCTTGTATTAAGCTATGTAAATTAATTACCATTTTCCGGAAGTAAAACCTTTTTAAGAAAGTGTATTAATAAGATTGTCAAACAGGGTTAGAGAATCATGAAAACAGCCTAGATAGCTGCAGCGGCAAGATTTCAGACATCATCTTGATTTTCTTTCCTCCCCTGCAGTTGCCTTTATTTTTAAATACAACTAAAACATAAGTCAGTGACTAGAACATACATATATTTTGTACATACTCCATCTGTGGCCTAATTCCTGGCATTTATACTCAGTGTTAACCAAGCAGATAGGGTGGAAATGTGAAATGTGAAAACCAAAATTGGTTGCGATTACATGCCATCTTAATTTATAAACCATGGGTTACAGACTATATTGCTTGAGTTCACAGAATATGTGATACCAAGCAAACCATCTATTTAGACAGATGCAAGGAAAAACATTTACAAGCCAAATAACATTTTCAAATGTTTGTTCCTAATGAAAATGAAAGACAGTTTTAGAACTGTGTTGTTTTCTCTGAAGTAATATTTCAATAACCATTAAGCTTTATAGAACATCCTATTAGCCTCCCTAATCAAATATATGACTTCTTGAAAGGCAATCTGTTTCCTAGGAACTGGGGAAAATCATTAGCAAGGGACATAATAAATTACTTGGGTCACAACCATTTATTTGAAAATTAAAATAGGATAGTTCTTTGGTACTTAAAGAAAAACACATACATTATGATATAATTGTTTTGTCGACTATTCTACACTTGCTTAGAAATTGATATCTTTTAGTTAATGTATAAGATCACTGAATTCAACTGCCCAGATATAGGAGTTATTGAATTAATTCACGTATTCCTCATAGCTTATTAATATCTTTCGGAGCATCTTCTCCATCAGTTTTATTAAAGGCTGATATGCCTTCAGGAATATTCTCTTGAGACTTATCTGAATTAGGCAGTTGTTCTGTTGCAGAGTGGACCAATAACCATTTTTTGAGAACAACAATAGATGATATTGCCTTGTATTCATTGTATTTAATAATAAATTCAACTTTAGGCAGATTTTCGTGCTGTATTTTAGAAATACTCTTTTCACCATTCTTGTAAGTCCACCTTTCTGTGCAGTTAGTAGCAGAAGCTGTAGTAGCAGAGATATAATACTTGCTTTACAAATGTTGCTGATCCAGCAGAAAATATGATTTTTCTAAGTACTAATTTTCACTCCTTGAGCTAGATACTTTCCCTTAGCCATGTTATTTTTAAATGTCCAGGAGTACATCATTTTTCCTACTTCAGATGGATTTCACCTTAGGGAAGTTGTCTCACGGGAGTGTAGTGTACATGTTAGCCTGCATTGCAATCTGAATAGCATTTGAGCTGTTGCCAAAGTGCCTCAGTCTGAACAAAATCTTTCCAAACTAAATTAGAGTCAAGCATACATGAACATAGGACAGAAATAGCTTAAGGATGCTGTATAGACATGCCATAAACCTCTGACGGTTGGCCTTCTAGCCACATTAAAAGCTTGATTTAATATCCAATGTTGGCTATTTGTTACAAAATTTATGAATGAAAACAACTTGACACAAAGATTAGTATTTTGTGAAAATCTGAGTCATTTAATGGCAATGACTGCATATCTTGAATTCTTTGAATAGATACTTATCAATGGATAGAAATCGATACAAATTTATATTTAAACGTTAAAGGTTTTGACGACCATCTTCAAAGCGCTCCATGGCTCGGGACCTAGTTACATGCGAGACCGTCTCCTGCCCCATACATCCCTAAGACCGATACGCTCCCACAGAGAGGGCCTTCTCAGGGTGCCGTCGGACGGACAATGCCGACTGGCGACACCCAGGGGGAGAGCCTTCTCTGTGGCGGGCCCAGCCCTTTGGAACGACTTACCCCCTGAACTTCGCACCATCTCCGACCTCCGCCTCTTCCGCAAGTGCTTAAAGACACATCTGTTCCATCTAGCCGGCCTAGCGTAACCTCCACAATGACTTGTAGATAGTTTTAAATTTTGGGGATTTTAATTTGGATTTTAGCGCAGGATCTTTATTAATAAGTTTTTTAAATTTGTTATATGGTTTTGTATGTATTTTAATATGCCTGTGTGCCGCCCTGGGTCCGTTTGGAGAAGGGTGGGATATAAATTTAATAAAATCAAAAATCAAAATCAAATAAATATATATTCCTTTTATTTGGGAAAGTTCTTGAAAAGGTTGCAAATAGCCAAACCATTGTGTAAGGAAATAATTGTAAAAATTATTTTGATCCAACAGATTTCACTGAAAATCTTATTTAAAAGTAGTATGTTCTTTCCAGGGTTTATTTGCTGCTCCAATTGAAACCGATTCTAAATAACATATATACCCTACTTTTCTAAATAAAGTTGATTTGTGGTTCAATATAAAATGTAAATTATGAATGGTATTTTGTTCCAAAATACATAGATAATACTAGTAGTAATAATTTCATAATAAAACTCAGTTATCCCAAATTAAATGTTTATTTATTTAATTTATTTATGAATCAGATTTACATACCTATTCATCTCATATGAAGTATTGTTTATAGTGATTTCATAGTGGCCCTTTTTTAGATTTTCAGAAATACTTGTTCAGAAAGTTCAGAACTAAACTTAGGGTCCTCTATATAGAAATAATCTGCAATAAATTGCGGTTTTGAATAGTGACATATAAGGGAAGAGCAGAAATTTCAAAAGTTTTATTTTTTCCACTTGATTTAGTGTTACTATGAAAGATTCAAGGAACAAAGGCTAAAAAAGGGCATAGTTGGTATTGTGTAACATTTTTTGGCAAAAATTAAATAGAGCATGTTAATAATATAAAATGGTAGGAAATACCATTTTTAATGGTATAAAAGGAAATTGTTTATAATACTTTTAAAATTGCTAATCAGACTAGGCAACTCAACAATAGTTCTAACATAAAAAATTCCATACATCTGAATTCATCTGAATAGTGACATCATAATCAATTCCAACTGAATTACCTCAGACCACTCCTGAGTATATGCACCTTAAGGGAAGTTGTGAAGCTGGGGCATTAAAAAGAGTCACTTGTTAATCACAATAAGCATAGGATTCAGAAAAAAGAGCATCTAATACAAGGTCAGTAGGAAAATGAATAATTTTTTTAGACAATATTTATTTGATATATTTTAATCCCCCTCAAATTTGAATAAATTATTTTAGCATATCAGTATAAACTATGTATAATCTCTAATGGTTTACTATAGTACTTACAAGGGGTTTTAGAATATTTTTCTTGTCTTGCTGCTTTTCCTATATCCATTACCAGAAAAACTAAGCAGATGGTAGAAATATACAACTTCATTGTTCCAATTATTATTGCTTGTATTCTTTAAAATAATTTTTGTATTCTTTAAGAATTAGAAAGAAAGCAGCAACTGATGACTTTCAGATGTTAGTTCTGCCAGAATTCGTAAAGAGCATATTGTATATTATTGGACTTTGTCACACTATGATCATTTCACCTTGTCTCCTCTCCTTTCTAGATTTCTCATTTAAAAAAATACTCCCAACAACATTAACTTTTCTGAAGTACAAAAACAAATGCAACTATCAATTCAATTACAAACATATAACCTGAAACAGAACTAAACCATAATGCTTCTTGGTCTTCAGTGATATCATACAATATAGTTTGAATAGAAAGGCAAACTATAAATAATTTTGGAAAGATTGGTTCTAATATTTTTTGTAATTACTCTGTCCTTGGAATTGGTTGCTAGCAGGTTTGCAATTCTGTTTTTAAAAATATTGTTTGAATCAGCTTTCTTTCTATAGAATAGAATTAGATAGCTTTGGTGCAGATATATGAATAGGAGTTTTCATACATTTTGTTACAAGCAGGAAAAAGTGCTTGTTTGTGGAAGTATCCAGATTTATTCTCAACCTATTCCTTGATACTGGGTTAATGTTGAGTGCTACATATAGCACACTCTTCAGGTTTATTCATATATTTCTTCCTCATCTGTCTACTGCTGTCTCTCTCTGTTTTACACATATAGACTTAGGACACACACATCCATATATATCCATACCCCCCCCCCCACACACACACAAAATACGCACTACAGTATTTCTTTTGCGATAAGCTGTGTTATGTAAAGTATAGCAAGCAAAACAGAAATGAGGAAGCAATCTAGTTTATACCAAAATTATTTACTATCCCTTTCCATATTTTCTGTTCTTATAAATCATCCATGCTTCTATCAAGCACATACACTGCTTCAGATTGTATTTTGTAATCAGCTACATCCAACCTCAGCTTTCTGTTTTTCCTTTATGATTATTTACTCTTTTTCATATGTTTATTTTGCAGTTCCTAATTTATTCTCCATGCTGCATGCTATGCTGCAGAGGAGAATTTTATTTCTTTTATTTATTGAATTTGTTGGTTGCCCATCTCACAGCTACTCTAGCATTACCCATGCCTGTTCAGAGCCAGTATACTGTAATTGTTTTACTGTATTTAGACAGTTTCTAATGTAGATTTTACTTATATAATTAAGTGAACAGATTGGTAATTTATATCTAATTTATTATCTTTGTAAACATTTAATTAATAATTGCTAATCTTTGAGCATAGAAGCAATTTATTTTATTACGGATACTTTTACGTCACTTCATTCAGGTTTTACTGACTGAAGTAGTAATTGGTTTACTGGTAGTCCTCAACTAATGACCATTCATTCAAAGATCTTTTGAAGTTACAACAGCACTCAGTAAGATGACTGGTCCTCAAAGTTATAGCTGTTGCAGCATCCCCACAATCACATGATCAAAATTTGAGCACTTGGCAGCTCACCTGATTTGCAACCACAGAGGTGCTTCATCCTTCATTCATGAGTTGGGGGGAAACTATGACTATGTCCTTTTGGGCCCTGCACTCCATGGGTCCTGCTGCCCTAACTGACCTTTGGTATCTTCTTGGTCTCACTGCTGAACCAGCATATCCAACCTTGCTGCTGATCTAGGAAAGTTTCTTTCCAAAGTTGTGCATGGGAATTTCCTCATGAAAACTGAGGAATATGCCCTCATGAATATACTTGTACTACTGTATTATTTCTCTACTTATCACTTTGGGTGTTGAGGGAGATACAAAGTTCCAGTTCTTGCTTTTCTGGCAGCCTCAACCTTTGTTATTTGATGCTGTATATAATAAAATATATAATGTATGCCAAACTAAATAGCAACCCAATCTATAAAATTATAGTATACATTCCAATTAATTCATACAGTCAAAATAAATAATAGTCCCATATATTTCTTTTGTATCTAACAAAAGTTCCCAAATATCTGCTTAAAGAACCAAGATTCTAACAACTTTTAAAAATATTAACAATGAAATGCAGCTCTTATTCTTAAAAATAGCTGGAGAAGAGAATCTTTGTATCTGGTATCTTTCTACCACATTTAATGGACAATAGTGCCACTTAAGAAATACTCCGTACTAGCATATAATACCTCTTTTTGATCTATTTATAAAAAAGAAAGTGATTAAAGCATGTGCTTGGCAATGAATGTTAGCTGTTGTGAAATTTATAGGAATCTGCTATATTCCTATGTGACTTGATAACCTCCCATAGCAATAATAAATATAAATGACACATCCTAAAAATAGTTCAGTCACCACTCCTTTAACAAGAATGTGAGTGACAATTCTTCCATTCACTAGTTGTTGACTCACTTTTTAGGTGAAGTAAATGAATGTACATATTACTCAGCTCATGCTTCTCCTTTAATGATGATAACTAATCTAACGCTTCTCATTTTTCAATTAGGTACTATTGCAATGCTGATCCCTGTGGCCAAGAAATAGTGGAGTAGCTCAATGTAATTTAAGATTGAATTATTAAAACTATAAGAAAAAAACCTGAATGATTTTTTTTCTAAAGCAGCAATTCCAGAGGTGGGTTCCTACCAGTTCGGACTGGTTTTGCTGAACCGGTAGTAACTTTGAGGCCTCGGTCACTGGAACCAGCAGCGACCCAGGCCTGCCATGCCCCTGAACCAGTTCTCCTACAGCTGCGCCATTTTGATTTTTGGTTCTGCGCATCCACAGAACAATTTTCACAGCAGAAATGTAATTTTCCCCCTTTTTAACACTTTGCGCATGCGCACACCTTTTTAGGTGCAAATGCGCACATGTACAAAAAAATTTGCACGGCGACCCGACAGTAATTCCAGCAGCAGCCCACCCCTGAGCAACTCATCAGAAATTCTAAATATTAAACATACATTCTGATTCTCAGTATAGTTAAAATTACAACTTTGTGGCAAAATATTTTTAATGCACGCTCTCTTAAAATATTGTTCAAAGTAATCTGGAGCAAGCAGTGTTTTTGCTTGAGCATGAACAAACACTGCACATGTTTTTTGTTTGAATATGTAGTTGTTTATCTTCATAGATCGATAATACCACTTAGAAAAACCTCCTTGCTCATTTCTGTTTACTTTTACTTTTTCTTTTAAAAAAGATTTCACTTTAGCAGAAACAATATGTAACTGGATTGCTGTTCTTTTATAAACATTTTAGAAATTGAACAAACAATAAAATCAACAAAATATTAAGAATTGAACAATACTTTAAAAAGCAAAATATAGAGAAGGTAAATGAAGGCAGTTAGCTTCTTAGATGGCCTATTAGCTTCAGTTTTTTCTTTGTTCTGAATGTTTTGAATCTGTCTGACAAGATATACAGACAGATTTGTTAATGTATTGTATGTTGCTGTTGCATCATAAAGTAAAATATTTTATAAGTAAAACTACATAAATATAATATAAAAACAATCTAAACTCTGGTAAATATTAAAAATAACAGACAACACTATAACAGGCAACCGGAACAACAATGGCAATGGGACAAATACAGCATTAAATCAAAATAATAAATAATAATAAAATAGTAATAAGACACTAAATTGTTAAAGTGCTTATGTAAGAAAAGAAAGGATAATTTGACAGTGAAAATACAATAATGTAGGTATCAGGAGGGCGCCTTGGTACAGCATTAATCAACCACCTCTGAAAAGGCCTTTCTTTTGTATCTTACCCACTTTGCCTCATCAGTTGAGGGTATCTGGAGAAGATGCTAAGTGAAGATCTTCAGTAAATATGGAAGGAGGAGCTGTAGGCGTCAGAGTTTAAGGTTTTGTAGGTTAATACCGGTATTCGTATTTTGAATAAGGCCTAGAAACAGATTTTCACCCCTACAGTTGGCTAAGCAGTAGAATAATGTTACTGTATCAACCAATCCCAATTGGCAACTCATTTTTCTGATTTTAATCTAACTGAAGTTCCCAAATCACTTCCAAGTTAGGCCAGTTTATAACCAGATCATTTATAAAAGCTTCATGGAGGTTTGTTCCAGCTAATTCATTGTTACAGATAGAAGAAAGTTTCAGCACTAGAAACTATTTTAGGCCTCTAGTTACTGTACTAGATATAAGAATGCCTTAGAAGGAATACAGTATTTTCTAGATGATGACAGGCATCACTTTTACAAGAGGGAAAAAATACAAATAGTAAAGTTGTCTTTTAATCTTCATGCAGCTAAATTATCCTGCCCAGACAAGGGTATAAAACATGAATTGCCTTACCTACGTTGTATTAAATGAAAAGCAGTAAAGCTTATCTGCATATTATATCAGTGCATCCCCTTATCATCTCTTTCAACTTCTCTTTCAATGGTTTCATATAGGTGCTAAAAGATTTGAGAAATAAAATAACTGTCATGGAGCAGAATATTACCAGCAGCATCTTTTGAAATTAACATCCAGGTAAGACTATGCTTACTCTATTATAAAATACATGCTTTCTGTTTTTACCATCGAGTTGATGGGATGCATGAGACAATATGTTGACTTGAATGAAAGTCTCTAGATAAAGATCCTATCTTATGATAGGATAGGACTCTAATCACATGAATGTGATTAGAATAAAACTGAACCTTGGTTGTCCTATGGCATACTGGGTACAAGAAAAGAAAATGCTAGAAATATACTATATTAGATTTATTGACAGAAAGAAACTGATAAAAAGTAATCAATGACAACAAGGATAAGTTAAGATTAAAAAAGCAGAAAAACAGTTGAAGTGTGTTTTTGAGAAAAAAAAGAAAAAAATGAAATGGAGTGAAAAGTCTAAAGAAGGAACCTCCAGCAATGCAAAATTAATTAAGAAAAAAAAGTTAGGAAATAATTTGAAACTTAAGTGAGGAAAATCTGGAAGGAGTATTTTAGTACATTTGGGAATAATAATGGAAGGTCAGAGAAAGAATTTGAAACATGCATATGGTGTGTTAGCATCCAAGAACCAATTAACAAACAGTAATGAATATTTTATGCCTGAAAAATAGAAGAGCTCCAGGTATAGATTGTATAGCAACCAATGTTAAAATATAAATGTGGTTTGTTTAGTGTGCAACCTATATAATATGTTTGTATGTGATATATAAATTAGAACAAGTAAATGATTTTATGTAAATATTTTCTTAAAAGATAGTGAATAATATATTGTGAGAAAAGAATATTTGTCAAAAGTGAAAATCTATGTAACAGCTTGTTTCTGCCCATTTTTCTACATGGAAATGAGAAATAAGTCAGCAGAAATATTAAAGTTGAATGCAACGGAAATTAGATACTGAAAAAGTGTGTTGACAAAACAAGAGGTGGGGTCAGAAATGAATGGGTATTGACTGAACATTGATTGAATACAAAATCAACAAAAGTTGATTTTGTACAAAAGAAATTCATTGTAGTTTAGTCATGTAAAAAGAGTGAATAAAGATCAAAATACAAACTAAATATATGAAGATAGAGTGGATGGACTGAGAGAAAAGGAAAGATTATAAAAAGTGCTGTTGGGTAAAGTTGTTAGCACCCTCAAAAAGAGATGAGAATTTTAAAAACAAAATTATTATTCATTATTGTATTCCTCCTTCCCCTTTCTATATCATTCAAGGCAGGCTAAGAAAGAGGGACTGGCCTAAATTCACTATTTGGCTGACTCTCATTTATATTGAAATGCAATGATAGAAGCATGATTAGTGTGCAAGAATACAAAAATATGAACGTATATACTGATGCATTGGTATAAACAATATTTTTAGCTATATTAATGCCACAAATTTGTCTGGGTTATTATGTCTTTTTCTGCTATGCCTAGCATTGCTTTCATCAGAATGGAATAGTGTTTAGTTTAATGACCACTCATTCAGCAACTTACGATTGTGCTGAGTGACACTTGAAACCAGTCCTTGTAGCTGCGGCTATCACAGAGATCCTGCAGTCACACAATTGTGATCTGAGTGTTCGGTGACTAGGATGTAATTATGACATTGCAGTATCCCAAAGTGATATGACACCCATTTGCAAACTTCACTGTCCCTTCCAACAAGCAAAGTCAATGGGGAAGTCAGCAGATGTTGCAAATGTTAACTAGATGAGATTTGCTTAACTTTGTAGGATTCGCTTAACAAGTAACCAGAAGTGCCATAACTGCAATTATTAAGTGGCATGGTCATATGACATTGCACTTTATGACTGCATTGTTTAGTGACAGCAATTCCAGCCCCAATTGCTGTTGTTAATCAGGCACTACCTTTAATGGATTTGTACATGCTGTATATATGTCACAGTTCAGATAGCCTATTCAGAAGCATATATATTGAGGGTCTCAAAGGATAGCATGAATTATGAGGGCAGCTACACCATGAAAGAAATCCACTATGTTTCTAGTCTTTAGCATCTCATCTGAATGTACACTCCATTATGATGGTTTATGTGACCCACTAGTTGTATCAGTTTACTGTTTATCTCTTATAAAATGAAACAATGATTTATAGCTAATGTTTATAGATTATAGTACAAAGCAAAGTGCTTGGTTTGAGGTAGGGCTTCTCTCTGCCTTGATCTGATTGTATTCTCCAATGTCTTGAAAGCTGTACTTGGAGATCAGTCATTTGTCCTAAAATAGCCTATGGTCAAAGCAAAAGTACAATGCAATTGTGTTCCATTTTTTTAATGCCTGAACATATTTTTTTAAAATGCTACCTATGTATATTAAGCCAACAAATATAAAGAGGTTTGCAAAAATCATTTTGTACTGTGCAATATAAGGACATAACAAATTTAATTAAAAGTAACAGTAGTCATTTCCATATTTATTTATTTAAACTTATGCCCTATCACAATCTGATGACTTTCAACATCTTACAGAGTACATAATACCTCCGAGGTCACTTCCAACTCTGTAATTCTCTTATTCTAATATACAAAAGTGAAAGCATCCATGATATGATTAAAAATAATAACAAAAACCCCAAGAACAAAGACAAACTAAAAAAGTGGCCCAATATTTTGAGCATGCTTAATGTTTTGAACAACATTTAAATTAAGGGAATGCACGCTTATATTTTGGATTTCCATTTTTAGTTTTTTCTGAAAGCCTGCTGAGAGAGGGCGAGTCTGATCGCAATAAAGAAGGGATTCTAAAATATTGGCACTACCATGGAAAAGCAATGCCTCTTAGCCTTGCCCACACCTTTCCTTCTAAAAGTGTGGGATTACAAGTTTTTTCCTGCAGAAATTAATGGGTCAAGGCGATTCTGCTTGGAGTAGGCTGTTCCAGATGCCAAGCCATAAAGTGGCTTATCAGTCAGCATCAGCATTTTAATGTATCCAGAAACCAAGTGGCAACCAGTGCAGGAATTGCAGAATTTGTGTTATGTATTCCCAATGCCGAGAAACAGTAAGCATGCAGGATCCTGGGTTCTAGACCAGCAGCCCCTAACCTTGGTGGCAGAAGGGATGGTTCTGCGCATGCAGGGTGCGAGCGCGAGTGTGAAAGCAGTCTTGTGTGTGCAGCTCCACTTGGATAAGTAGAGTTGCACATGTTAGCATACTAACACACAAACACATATATACATATATATATATATATATTTGTTTTCGTAGATTTTCACGGGTGTAGGTATGCTGGCATATGGTATACTTATACACGGGAAAATCCCCGAAGCCAGCTATGCCAGCATATATATATGGTATATATGCTGGTATTGCTGGCTTCGGGGATTTTCCCGTGTATATAGCATGGAGATGTTATTGCAACGTTTCGACAAGATCTCACTTGTCATCATCAGGCAGGCTTCTGTCTGTGACTGTGACTATATATATGTTAGTTTTATGAGCTGATCAATAAATTTAAATTTGAGAGACCACGATAGATCTATTTCGAGCTTATTAGCTCTCTCTATATATATATCCTAGTCTCCCTGATTAATTTATTGATCAGCTCAAAAAACCTAACACACATAAAAAAAGTACACAATGGAACTAATAGCTTTCTGTCTAGATGGTCTCTGGCGATGAGCCGAAAGGCAGAAAGGAAAGCAGTATGCTTCCTCCCTTAATTGGGGCTTAACAGGGTGTTGTGACACAAGTATATATATATATGTATGTATGTATGTATGTTTGTTATATATCTTTTATAGTGCAAAATGATCTATACATGGATATATGTCTAACAGTGCTAATTATTGTATGCTAAATGTAATTTCAGGTAGCATGTTGTTGATCCTTAAAAGAAAAATCTACCGAAGAACCAAAGCTGTAGCTCAAAGTGGAACCTATAGTTTCTGTATGCTTTGTTAAAAGAATAAAAGTGGGTGAAAGTGGATGAGGAAGACTTTAAAAAAAGAAGTGGAAGCTATTTTTGGAAATCCAACTAGAATCCATTAATCACACATATTAAACCTGATGGAGACCATAGAGACAGCAAAGCTTGAAGAACATATGGAAGGCCAGACCAGTGAAACTTCCAATGGTTATGCTCGACCTGCTCTGACTGTTAGTGAGGAAAACAAGAATGGCAGCAACAAACCAAAGAGTTTATCCAATGGTTTGCGAAAAGGTGCTAAAAACTATCCAGAATACATACAAATTTCCATGCCCACTGACTCTAGAAACAAGTTTCCTTTGGAATGGTGGAAAACGGGCATTGCCTTTGTATATGCTGTCTTCAATTTAGTTTTAACAACTGTCATGATCACAGTGGTACATGAGAGGGTACCTCCCAAGGAGCTCAGCCCTCCATTGCCAGATAAATTTTTTGATTATATTGATCGTGTGGAATGGGCTTTTTCTGTATCAGAAATAAATGGAATTATCCTTGTTGGAATATGGATAATCCAATGGCTGTTTCTTAAATACAAGTAAGTATTTTTGCTTTTATTTTTAAAATTAACAGATTTGGGTAAAATTGGGGTTTGCTTGGATTGGCAGAATGCTGGATAGAATGTGCTGAAACTCTGCTTATCAAAGTAAGTTTGGGAATTTAGCCCATTTTATTTATTTAGTCACTTGTATGATGTAGAAATTTATACAGATATAAACATATAAAATAAAGCCTTAATTGATAGAAGCCATGATGAATGGCAGAGATCAATATCTATCTAGTATCTTATTTATGATGATTATGACATATAGCGAGTTGTGACTTGGAATGTAAAAAAATGATAATTGGTATGAAGAAAAGAATTAGCAGATGAAAATAAAAGGATATATTGTGGGTATTTGAAACTAAGATAAAGGGGAAGATTGTAATAGAGCTGAATGAAAATTATCTACAGGTAGTTCTTGATTTAGGACTATTTATGCACACTGCAGCATCACGCCTGTGGTCATGTGATCATTTGTGGTTGTTGGGCAGCCTATCTGCATTTACAACCAGTTGCAGAATTCCACAGTCTTGTAATTGCTTTTTGCATCATTTTATGCTATTTAGTGGCAAAAATGCCCATTGAATAAAATAGCTCAGGACTATGTGGTTTGCTTGACAACTTAGTGACTAGCTTAATGACCAAGAAATAGATCATTTTGGAAAGACAAGAAATAAAAGAGAAGAGCATGAAAATAGAATGATTATAGAAAGGTGATTTAATGGAATAACACTGTAGGCTGTGGGTGAAAAATGGTTATTGCTACAAAAAATGAGAATAAGAGAAAAATAAAAATGATGAAATAATTTCAGATGAAACTGAAATGAGGTAATGCTAGAAGTAGTTAATAGATCAGTATTGGGGGGGGGAAGTATGTTAAAGAATGGGATTGAGGCAAATTATATAAAAGTTTGTTCCGAAATATTTGATGAAAAGCATATAATAAATGCTGGGCTTATGTTGAAAATGGCATTGGTGAACATATAGACACGAATACAATGATGGTTATGATAATGACGATTTAAACTAGTATGCCACGTGAATTTCAACAACCTGGGCACATGCTACATCTGGAACAATGTTAAAATGTGGGTGTGATTTGCTTAAGGAATGATTGTATCAGTTGCTTATCACACATGAAAACTGCATCAGTGCTTGATGATGGGAAGAATGCCATTACTCTTCTCCTTGTACAAAGTAAGAATACATGCAAAAATATATCTTTTTAAAGGAAAGACTTTGGTAATGTTTTGATTGAGTTACAAGAGGCGACAATAACATTTGACAAGTGCAGTATGGCTTTGTGCCAGGAGGATGTATGCAAGCAACATTTTTGCTCTCAAGTTGTTCATTGAGAAATATGTACATGAGAAAAAAGTTTTCCTAGGTTTGTTGATTTAGAGAAAGCATATAATAATATGAGTACATTTGAAGTACTGAATGTTTTGCATGAATATGGAATGAATGTTGATTGTTGATTCCCATAGCAATAGCACTTAGACTTACATAATGCTTCATAGTACTTTACAGCCCTTTCCAAGTAGTTTACAGAGTCAGCATATTGCCCCCCAACAATCTGGGTCCTCATTCCACCAACCTCAGAAGGACAAAAGGTTGAATCAATTTTGAGATGATCAGAATTGAACTCCTGGTAGTGAGCTAAGTTATCCTGCAATACTTTATTCTAACCACTGCGCAACCACACCATAAGAGCAATATAAGTGGAATATTTATTGGATGTGTGTTGGCCTTTATGAGTGGATATATAAAATATTTGTAGAGTAATTTGAGGTATGTTGGTTGGATGCATGGATGTGCATGTACTTTTGCATGTAGATTATGTTGTATTGTTTTAACTGTAAGCAGATGATTTGTCATGAATGTTAGACTGTGTGATGCAACAAGGAGCATAGATCTAAACATTAATGTATCTAATATGAATGTAACTATGTTTGACAAGGAAGATTTCAATGACCAATTATGGCAAAATTGGCAAAAAATTGGCAAAAAAGTAGAGCAGAAAGATGAATTTATGTAACCTAGTAAATAAGATGGAACATGAGTGAAGAATGATAAGATGGGGAAATGCTGGCAGAAAGGGAGTAGATAATTTGTGATCTGTTATGAGAAATGAATATTTGCTAAAAGTATGCAGAAATCACACAATACACACTTTGTTATATCAGTATTAAAACTGGGTATTTCATAGAAACATAATGTTCTGACCTAGGCTTCCCAAGAGCATGAAGCAAACTCCTGCTCCTGACAAAAACCTTTTTTATTAATTTACTGTGAATTCTGCTCATTCATATACAGCAAAGTCTTTCCAGGGAAGATTTACAGTCACAGACCTTATCTGGTATAGAGAGCTGCCAAGCCTTACTTCCAAGTCAACCCCTGTTCTTTAGCTGTTCCCTGCATCTGGCAACTCTGCACATGCGTACACTGGGAACAGGCTTCAGCTGTTCATCTGCCTCACTGATGTCTGACTCTGAAGGCAGTTGATAACTGGCATACAGCTCTGGCCCCCTCTCTGCCTCTGACACAGAGCCCTCATCAGAGCCTTCTCCAGACTCCAGGACTGGCCCATGTTCCTACCCAATCTCCTCACTGTCTGAATCTGCTGCCAGCTCCACTGGCAGGCCACAACACATAAATGCAGTGGGAACACGAAATCTAAGTGTATATAAAAACAAGGAGAGAAGGTCATATATCATTGAAACAGCGACTTTGGATGGATAAGCAGCTAGAAAAATTATGGAGCTTCATTTTTATATATGACGATTGCAATGAGACTATTATATGTGAAAAGAATTGTTTTTACTCACAATGTATATGAAATGGATAGTGAAAATGATGAAATTTGTTGAAATGGACAATTTGACTACTTTAATTAGCACTAGCACATTGTCTAAATTTACTGCTAACCTCTTATTGACTTTTTGTGGTAAATAGAAAAATTGATATTATAAATGATATATGACTTTGATTAGAATACAAATATTAGATTATGGTTAAATATATGCAGTGCTGTAACCTAGAGTAACAGGTTATATTACTGTATATTTATAACTGCTGCAAAAGAAAATTGGAAGTAATTTTTTTATCATTTTTTCTTTTCTTTGATTTCTGTGCCTCTACTTTTGCTTTTTTTCTTCTATTTTAAATTTTTCCTTTTTCATTCTAAATACCAGTATTAGTTCTTGTTAGTTTTTATTCTCTATGAAAATGTTAATAAAAAAGAATGAATGGGTGCTTAATGGAATACAGAAATGAGTAATTTGAAAGGAGTACTTTGAGGTAGATTGGATTTATAATGAATTGGGACTGAATGGCAGATAAATATATGAAGGAGGAAGTTTAATTCAGTAGGGGGAAAGAGAAGGCAAAGAGGATTGTTCTTGTTGAAGTTGATGAGGTAATCAAAAATAAACAATAGGAAGTTTAAAGAAAGAAAAAGAGAATGTATGAAACAAGGTGTGAACAGGGTGAGAACAAGGTTTGTTAAAAGAAGAGAAGGATATTAATAGGATATTGAATGGTTTATCTATATTTCTTTGCTTTAATATTTCTTACTTTCATTCTGCATGTTGCATAACTTGCTTACCCTGAAATAGAACAACATTATGGATATGTCTGCAAGTATATGTTTAGAAATAAAAAAATATTGTTGACTGATATTTTGTAAATAACTCTTGCCTCCACATTAAGATATATATTAATAAAAGAATCTGCAATGGTTTATATAAGTTGAATTATTATGAGATGATAGATTATTTGCATTAACCAAATGTGATTTAGGCTGCATTGACTGCAGTAGGACTTGTTGCTGTATAGTTTTCAGTAGCATTATGCTGTTACCTTTAAAGCACAATTTATAGTTTATGCACAAGAGTGGTACACACTTACCTTCCATACCGGTTCGCAAATGTGAGTGTGCACTTCCCTCGCACGCACCACCTCCTTGCATGCACTTTTGATGGAAAAGGGGCCTTAATGGGATGCCATAGGTGTGGGTGGGCAGAGGCACCCATGATTTTCACTACTGGTTCTGGCGATCCAGTCCAAACCGGTAGAATACCACCTCTGTTCATGCATGCTTATGTCATGGGCCCTAAATGAAAATACTTCCCTACTTCATCCTATCCAACAAATTCATTGGTCAAAGCAAGGTGATTGTTTCCCATCTCAATATTTTGGAGAGATAGGGTACCTCATAATCAGAGGTGGTATTCAGCAGGCTCTGACCAGTTCTGGAGAACCAGTAGTGGAAATTTTGAGTAGTTCAGAGAACCAGTAAATACCACCGCTGTCTGGCCCCACCCCCATCTATTCTCTGAATGGGGTGGGAATGGAGATTTTACAGTATCCTTCCCTGCCACACCCACCTAGCCACCACACCCACAGAGCCAGTAGTAAAAAAATTGTATCCCACCACAGCTCATAATACTATTGAAATAACTCATTCAAGGACCCACTCCATTAAGACAGAGTAGAAAATTAGAAATGTAGCAGGTTTTTCTTTTTTTGTATTATTTAAAAGCTAGGTCTATATATGCTGCTGTTGACAATCCAAAATTCTACCATGAAATGCTCAGATGTCATTTCATATTATTGTAATGTCTAAGATTGTGTTGTGCAAAACAGGTCCAATGTTATGATTTTCATAGCCACCAGCTAAATATAGAAGAAAGGTATTATTGTAGATTTCCCCCCTTACCTTTCTAATATAATCATAACTTTGGAGCAGGAAGTGGTTCTTCATATTTTTTTAATAAATTTTATTCCACTGTGTTATAACTGCCATTGTAACAACATTTTTTCATAGGATGTGGTATACTGCTAGCATTATGTCTCAAGAATTCTTACCTCAATATGTTTGTGTTTATATTTCAGATCAATAGTAGGACGAAGGTTCTTTTTTATATTGGGAACTTTGTACCTCTATAGGTGCATTACCATGTATGTCACCACTTTACCTGTACCTGGAATGCATTTTCAGTGTGCTCCAAAGGTAAATATATTAGCATGTAGTTGTAATAGTTTCATAGATATCATTATGCTATTTCATTTGTATGCTTCCCAATCTTGAAGGCTTTCAGGAAAGGCCTGACACCTCCATATACGTTTTTTCTAAATGGCAAAATCAAACTATTAAAACTTGAGAAAACAAAAGCCATGTATTCACAAATTCCAGTTCTAATCAAAGTATCCCCTCTGCCTGTACAACAAAGGTGGTATTCAGCAGCTTCTGACCAGTTCTGGGGAACCGGTAGCGGAAATTTTGGGTAGTTCAGAGAACCGGTCAATACCCCCTCTGACTGGCCCTGCCCCCATCTATTCTCTGCCTCCGGAGTCTCAGCCAATCAGGAGGGAATGAGGGTTTTGCAGTATCCTTCCCCTGCCATGCCCACCAAGCCATGCCATGCCCACCACGTCATGCCACAGAACTGGTAGTAAAAAAAATTGAATCACACCACTGCTGTACAAAATGGAGCAGATACATTTTGACAGCTCAGGAGGGACAGTGAGGCCTTGAAATCTCCACTTGGAAGGAGTTTCAAGGAAAGGGAGAAAGCTATCAGCCTGCTTCCAAGGCCTTCTCAGATAAGCAGTTTCATAAAGATAATAACCAGGATGGATTTGACCGTATTAGGTCTGGTCACATTGACAAATGAATGTGGGAGAAGGCAGTCTTAGATAACTAGGGCCAAAGCCATATAGAGCCTTAAAGGTGACAACTGGCATTTTGAATTGCACATGAAAGCTAATTGTCAGCTAGTTCAGTTTTTGAAGCCGCAGAGTCACTTAGGTACCGCATATCAGGGATAACCCATCACAGTCTAGGGCAGTGATGGCAAACCTTTTTTCCCTTGGGTGCCAAAAGTACGTGAGTGTATGTGATAGCATGTGTGCCGACACCCATAATCCAACCCATAATCCAATGCTCCCCGCAAGCCCCACCCCTCACACATGCGCACGTGAACCTCCCATCTCTGTTTTGGTGCTAGCAGGCTTACCTGAAGCCTTCTGGAAGCCTTCTGGAACAAAAAACGGGGCATGGGGGGCATCCCCTACCCGCCACGCATGCACGTGTGACCCCCCACCCACATGTGCATGTGAACCCCCCCCCCATCCCTGTGCATGTGTGTGCTTTTCCTAGCAGAGACCTGAAAATCAGCTGGCTGGCAGGAGGTGCGCACACATGCACAGTGGAACTGACCTGGGCAATGGCTCATGTGCCCGCAGAGATGGCTCCACGTGCCACCTCTGGCACCTGTGCCATAGATTTGCCATCACTGGTCTATGGTGCCATTTTATGTACCAGGTGCAGCTTCTAAATGTTCTTCGGGGCAGTTCATTATAGTATTTCAAACAGCAAGTGACTAGGACAGTGATGGCAAACCTTTTTTGGCTTGTGTGCCAAAAGCGGATGGAGTGCAGGGGGTTCGTGCGCAGGTGTACCACACCCATAACGCAATGTGTGATACCCCCAGCACGCATGCATGCATCACAAGTACTCCCCCCATTGTTTGCATGCTTTTTTCACTCTCCCTCAGGCTCGAAAGGCTTTAGAGGAGCCATGGAGAGGGCGAAAACAGCCTCCTGCTGGAGGCCCTCTGGAGGCTTCAGGAGCTTCCCTGAAGCCTCCAGAGTGGAAAAAACCAGCCCTATGGGCAAACAAGAAGTTCGGGAACAGATTTCCGGTTTGCTTGCAAGCCTCTGGAGCCTGGGGACTGTGAAAAATAGCCTCAAAAAAAGGCTAAAGTCAGTTGGCCAGCATGCGCATGAATGCTGGCCAGCTGACAGGACAAAGCCTTGCATAGGTGCCATAGGTTTGCCATCCCAGAACTAGGGCATGAGTGACTGTGAAAAGAGCCTCTTGATCCACCAGAAGCCATAATTGATGCACAAAATGTAGCTGTACAAAAGCTGTCTTAACCACAGGTGCCATCTGCTTAGTGAGGAGGAACTCTGAATTAAGAGGAGCACCAAATTATGAATTACTTCTGAACAGGGAAAGAAAACTCAGTTCAGAGTGAAAAATAGTATTTCTCTGAGATCAGCAGGCTGATAAACTTATTCTGACAAGCACATGTGGGTCAGAATTTCCATACTGCTGATGCATCCCAGAATTGAGATGTCTAACTAGGTATTATCATCTACTGATGACACCAAGCTTAATCTCTACTGATGGCCTCCCTCAGCAATTTTATGTAACTCTTAATGAGAACTGGAATGAAAAGAGAATTCTGAGGCAGTCCATAAATTAAAGGCCTACAAGTAGATTTCCCCTTCCCTACCAACTGGAATTGATCTTTTAGAAAGGAGGAGATTCATTGTAAGACAGTGTCTCCCCTTATTTCAGCCCACCAGAGAAGGATGCTATGGACTGAAGGGCTTTAAGAGATCAAAGAGTACCAAGGTTGCTTTTCCCCAAACCCAGCTTCTACAAAGATCATCCATAAGTATGACCAGTCCAGTTTCTACACTGTATCTTGGATTAAATCTTGTCTGCCAAGGATCCAAATGGTGTGCTTCGTATAATAATTAATTGATGATGATCCATTGGCTTTTAATTGTTGTGAACCTCTTTGCTGATTTTCACATAGATACTATAAAATGTTATAAATTATTTTGTGTACTTTCCTTTTATGCATTTTGTTATTTTAATTTTAATTGGTGTTGAAATGTTTTATCCTGTCAAATGTACCCTTTAACAATTCCTCCTCTTTTTTTTTTTTTACTTAATTCTAGCTAAATGGTGATTCTCAAGCTAAAGTTCAGCGAATTCTGCAACTAATTTCTGGAGGTGGCCTGTCTATAACAGGTTCACATATCTTATGTGGAGATTTTCTATTTAGTGGACACACTGTAATCTTAACACTCACTTACCTATTTATTAAAGAATGTAAGTTTCAATATTTGCATTTTTTCAAAAATAAAAATATTTTTACAAAAATGTTTAATGCCAGCACCAGGCTAGAAACTAGAAGACTGTGAGTTGTATTCTCCCTTTAAAAGTCTATGACTAGTCCTGGGTAACTTTGGGCCAGTCATTCTCAGTCTATGATGTCGGGTTTGGGCAATAAGCTAGTCAGTCAATTTGTCAGAGTTATGGCAGCAGGACTAGTATTATGAGACAAACCCAGAAGCAAGCCACAGCACACAGCACACAGAGCCTTTATACAATTAACAGTGGTCTATATATACAGAACTATATATATACAGACAAACACAAGTAGATAAATCCCTTACCACTCAGCTACGGACACGAGAGAAATGAGATACACGAGAGAGTGAAACACCCTGTAATGGCCACCTATATATATATAGGCATCTCTTAAAATAGTAAATGACTTCTGTGGACCCCACCAAAGTCTTAAAACAGGTGATACCTGTATTGCTGAATCATCCTCATTACATCATCTTACAGATTACAGTTTACAACCTTTACAGTTTAGGATCCTCATCATCTTAATTGCTTTTGGACATGTTTCAGAGTGCCCTCTAAACTGTGGTGCCCAGAGGTAGATGCAATATTCTAAGTACAGTCTGACCAATACAGAGTAGAAAGAATAGCTTCTTGTTAGCGTAATTTCATACTTCTAATGATACAGCCTAGGATTCCATTCCATCTCCTCCCACACATTTTTTTGTTTGTTTTGCAATTGCATCACATCCTAGGCTGAATCATGTTCAGCATGTGGTCTACCTAGATCCTTTTCATGCATACCACTGTCGAATGTAGTCCTTTCCACCCTAGGCTCACACCTTTGTTTATTCCTACCCATTTACTGGACTTATCTTGCTGGTTCCTACCTATTGTTGCAACTTGTCATACATCTCTTGAACCTTGACACTGCCCTTTAAAGTGATTGTATACCTCTATGTTTGAGTCATTTAAAATATATACTATCATCCAGTAGCATGCTTTGAATAGTACAAAACTCTGCAGTAAACCATTCTGACTCACTAATGTACACCTGTTAGATATGTTTGTTCAACCAGCTCTGTATCTAGCTAGTCCACTGACATTTCTACTATTTTCATGGAAGACCTTGTTGATTACATTCCTTAAATCATGTACAATGTATCTATTGGCATTTATCTGGATAGCTGAAGTCATTCTATCAAAGTGGTCATTCTACTGTAACGCTCTCTACATGGGGCTCCCCTTGAGGTGCACCCGAAGGCTACAGCTAGTTCAGAATGCAGCCGCGCGGGCAATATTGGATACCTCCAGGTATTCCCACGTAACACCGCTCCTGCGCGAGCTGCACTGGCTGCCTGTGGTCTTTTGGGTGCGCTTCAAGGTACTGGTTACCATCTTCAAAGCGCTCCATGGCACGGGACCTAGTTATCTGCGGGATCGCATCCTACCCCACACATCCCTTCGGCCGATTCGCTCCCACAGAGAGGGACTTCTAAGGGTGCCATCCACTAGGCAATGCCAGTGGGTGACGCCCAGGGGAAGGGCCTTCTCTGTGGCGGGCCCTACCCTCTGGAACGACCTACCCCCCGAACTTAGATCCATCACGGACCTCCGCTCCTTCCTCCAGCAATTAAAAACGTACCTTTTCCAACAGGCCAGCCTGGCCTAACCTACTGTACTTAGCCTTAGTTATTAGAGAAATTTTTATATTGGGTTTTATGATAATTTTAATGGGAAGATTTTAGCATAGGAGTTAGTTTAATATAGTTTTAAATATTTATGTAATTTATTGGGATATATTGTGTTTTTTATATTTCCTGTGCACCGCCCCGAGTCCCTTCGGGGAGAGGGGGCGGTTAATAAGTTGAATTAAAGTAATTAAAGTAAAGTAAAAAAGGAAATCAGCTTGTTTTAGCATATTTTTCTTGATAAGACTATGCTGGCTGCTGCCAAGCAATGGATTCTTTTCAAAATTCTTACAAACATTCTGTTTAATAACCCATTTCAGAGGTGTGTGTGTGCGCGTGCGCAAATACACATATTTATGCATATACATATTTGGTTGTGCCTATAATTACTTAGGTCCCCCTTTTCCCAGTGTTGAAGATAGCAACACCATTTGTCCTTCTCCAGTCACCTGGCAAGACTCTTGAATACAACTAATTTTGAACTGTAGTCTCCAAAATAGAATATGATTGCCCATGTTTTATATGTTATTTTTTTTTGGGACAGATTCACCTCGTCACTTTTGGTGGTATCACTTGATTTGCTGGTGTATGAGTGTTGCTGGAATAATCTGTATCCTGGTAGGACATGAGCATTACACTGTAGATGTTGTCATTGCTTATTTTATCACAACTAGACTCTTCTGGTGGTATCACGCAATGGCTAACGAAAAGGTAAGGAGCAGCCATGACAACTTTAAATGTTAAAATGAATTTTAAATGCTGAGCTTGAGATATATATGTTCAACCATAAGCCAAAGTTCATAAAGTAATTATCAGGAGCCACATATACTTAAGAAGATCACAACTAAGCCCAGTTGCTCAGAAATGCCAAGCATCAAACAAGTAGCTCTTTGAGCACTTCACAGGAAGGCAGCAATACAAAGAGGGCTAAATATTCCTTTTTCACTAAAGCAGGACCTTAAAATTTTACACAAAAATGCAATTTCCAATAGTAGGTGAGAAAAGAATATATTTACAGTGGTTTGTTGTGTTAAACAGACTTTAACCAAACAGATGATACAGTGACAATGCTTTCAATTTAAGGAAAATAATATTTCTGGTGGCTGTAACTGTGCTTTTAATGCAATCTAAACATGATTTTAATATTTTTTTTCTTAATACAGAACTTGAAAATATCATCACAGACTAACTTTCTGTCTCGAGCATGGTGGTATCCAATATTCAATTTCTTTGAGAAGAATGTACAAGGCTCAGTTCCTTGCAATTTCTCATGGCCAATAACATGGCCTCCTGGTTGTTTCAAGTCTTCCTGCAAAAAATATTCCCGTGTGCAAAAAATGGGAGAGGACAATGAAAAATCCACCTGAAGAAGATGAAGGCAAAAACATGCATATTATTTTTTCCTTTTTACCAAAACACTTACGCTATAACCAAAGCTCTCAAGATGACTTAGATTCTTTATTGAAGAAGTGGAACAAACTCTGTGCAATTGATCTGAGAAAAGACTTTTGTAGCCATTAGAAAATAATAGCTATCCCTTGGTATTTTTTTAAATAGTCATATTGTACAGTTTCATCCCACTCTTCAGTATTAGTAGACATTGGCATTCGATGACACTTCAGTGCCAATATAATACTTCCTGAGGAAAAGAGCCAGGATGTTGGCTTCTTAATGAGATTAAGGGGTGCCAAAGTACACATCACACCATCTGTTGTTAAATATCATTCACCCACAGAAACTCTGAAAAAAAATATCAGCCTCAGATTTCTGCAGTTTGATGAGCAAAAAAAAAAAAAAAGGTAAAAGGCACAATACTGGTCTCTCAAGCTGAGAGTGACAGAAATTGGCAGGCAGAGGTGTTAAATCCAACTGGTGCATATATACGGCCTGTTACATATAACTGGTAATACCAGAACAGAATGTGATCTTTTATATTCTTTTATGGGAATGAATTACATTATGACCCCATAATGCCACCACTATATCTACCGGTACATGCTATCCTCTGTTAACTTTTTTTTATGTGGTAATTTTATAAATGAAAATAAAACCTATTTTACCTGATGATACTGTAAGCTAGAAATAATGTCTACTAATGTCATCAATGTCTTAAAAGAGAAGAGGTAAACTAATTTATTGTTAAAATAACATACATATGTCAAAAGGATTATTTATTTTCTACTGGTCAGTTAGTTTGCATGACTTTATAGCAGATGCACTGGACGCATTTTTTGAACATTAACATTCACAGTTAATGCTCACTAGATGAATTATATAGTGAGTCTGCAATCACAGCAAATATTGACCATCCTTCAGACAACAATTGAAAAGATAGTATATCACTTAGTAGTGGTCTAATAACAATTTTCAGCACTGAAACAGCACCTCATAATTTTGAAGCGGTTGTAACCAGTCTATATCAGTTGACAAGAGCCTTCGAGGTTCCTATTACCAGAAAAGGAAAATAAATGAATTTGGTGCTTCCCTTCTGCCTTTTTTGCCTTTCCCCCAGATTTAACCTAGTTCATTAAGTTCCCTTTCAGAACAGCTTGGGAGTGATACAGAAGCCTTCAGGGAAAAGGGGAAAACAACAATTATCATTCTGCTAATGAAAGCCTCTCCTGGATTAAAATGCCTTCTGCTCAAAGTAGCAGTAGAATTGTCAATATTCTGTTGTGATGGTTACTGAAATATATATGCACATGACCATACAATACAATGCATAAAAAATAACAAATTGAAATAAGCATTTCAAATCAAGAAGAACAGCAATTCATACTTCCTGGCTTTGGTGTCATCTAAATGGTGTCTTGAAAATAATTTTTCAATGTTTTTTTTTAAATTGCATTCACTAAAACATTGAGGTAGATATGATGCATTTACTGATGAATATCATTTTTTGCTTTCCTTTGGCATTTGAGTTGTTATGCTAAAGTTTTTCCACTGAATATTTTGTTTCACTATTACCTAACACTATTTATTATTAAATGGTCACATGGCCAATCTGATATCTTCTTGTTTTCAAGGTTTATTTGTTTGAACCAAGTCTCTGTTTATAATATAAACTTAGTATGTTGGAACACCTGAAGTATTCATTAAGCTCATGCACATAAAAATTTACATGGCCCACTACTTTTGTTCAGTTTGGCTCAAAAACCAACTATGTCACTAGAATTACAACCCACAGCGATTAAATAGATTGTATTTGCCCATATTATAACATGCTTTCATAATGTGTCAGTAAAGGCAATATTCAGGAAACTGCTATTCACATTTGCTTTAATTAATATAACTTTTAAATATTTTGAAGTTTATAATTACATAAAAGGAAATCAATTAGAAAAGTTGACATTTAAACATTTTCTGAAAGCTTTTGTTTTTCACTAAAATTTGTTAATTAGAAAAGGTGCTACCAGTTTCTTCTGATTTTTTTGTTTTCATAGATTAACATAGCTATTGTTATACAAGGTCATATAGAATTAATTTTCAGAAGATCACAAATTCTGATATAGCAAACAATATAATCTAATCTTAGATAAAGTGTGATATTCAAGTCAAATGCTTTATTATGGGTTAATTTTCTTCACTAGAACCAGGATATCTATATCACATGGAAAACTACATCTTTTAGTCAGAACATAGATGTCACCAACAAAATGAAAAATTCAAATTCAGAACTTAAAATAAGGATAAATTTGTTTTTAGTTTTATCTTAATAGGACACAACAACTGGAGCTTGGAAATATATGAAATTAAGATTGAAGCATGCAGAAGAACTCTGCTGCACACATATACAGAAGCAGAATGTAGAATACATGCTGGCTGTGAATTCTGTCTTGATTATCACAGAGTGTGTATGTGTGTTTATGTGTATGTATGTACAGTACGTATCGGCAATTTTCCAAAGACCACCTCAAAGAGACATTATATGAAGTTCCTTTCAAACTAGGCTAAAATATGTATGTTTCAAAAATAAGTACTGTAATAATACAGAAGAGAGCTTACTTCTACAGGAAAATTACCATAATTAGACTCAAAATTAGTGATAATTCAGGAGAAACTAATCTAAACAGCTTCCTAAACTGTTTTGTCCTTTAAAAAATAACACACAACAGTGTCATCCTGGTCATGGTTGTCCCAAAGGACCTTTCTCAACTATCCTGTCAGAGCTGAAGAAGCTTCTTGGTTGAGAAGCAAAACGTCTTCAAAAGAAAAAACAAGGAAGTCCAGTTGCCTCCTGAAAAAAACACCTTTGGAATATAGAACAATGGTTCTCAACCTTGGTCTGTAGTGGGGTGGGGGGGCACTATGTCACCATGGGGTACAAGAAGGCTAGAAGAAATGCGATTATTTAGATCTCAAGTCTTGGGGGTCCTGGTATTTGCCAGTTCTCCAAACTACTCAAAATTTCCACTACTGGTTCTCCAAAACCTGCTAAATTTCATCCCTGATCTATAGTGAAGAAAGGTTGAGAACCACTGATATAGAAGTTTGAGGTGGAAACAGACTACTGAGTTTGAGAACATTGTTCATGGCCTAAACTTGGAGTCCCAAGTTGTAGACATGTTCTCCTTTAATGAGAGTCATTTTTATGACTATCAGTGTTCCCCCATCACAGCCATTGTACTATCAAAATTTGAAACTTATTGGCAAAACAGATTGGAATTCCCCAATCATGCACATTTCTCTAAATTTTATAAATAAATAAATTTGTCTTATTATATGGCAGTTAAAGAATGGTCCAGAAAAAAACCTCGTCCAATGAAATGAAAAAGATACATTTGAAATTGCTGTTGAAAAAACATCTAGAGAACCTAAGGCATATGTTCTCTGTGGTTTTATGGGCAATGATTTTGAAGGAAAAAATGTCATGTAGCAGCTTTCATCCTCACTTTAAGCCAAACAATTTTTCGTGTTAAGCACCATTCAAGTATTGTAAAAATAAAATCAGTCCACATCACTAACAAAGAAACTCTTATCTTCATTAATTTTCGGTGAACTTAAAACAATCCTATCATTTTAAAGATAAAACGGGAAAATCTAGTCTTCAAAGTTAATATAGTACTATGTTTCATAAAATGCGCAGAGAAAAATAAATTCCCCTGAATATACCTTTAAAAAATAATAGAAATTTAAATATGACAAATGTTGAGTTCTTATTTTCTATTCTTTTTCTTGAGCACATAAATTTTTACGTTCAGAAATAGCCCCTATGAAGGAATCCTCTGGGATGGGATAAATAACCTGCAGCTATTCAGTTGTTTCAGATAACTATACTAAATCATATATTATTATAATAATAAACTTTATTAATTGTGCAGATTTGAACCATCTTGCCAATTAGTTCTCCAAAAAAACAGAAATACTCTGCCTGAAAGAAAGGATTTTAAACATTATCCCTTGGATAATGATTAACCATGAGAAAAAATAACTTTAAGAAGCATGTATATATGTATGTGCGCACACACACACACACAGGTGTGTTTGGGTATGTGCTGCCTCAGATTCTGAATGAGCTTCCTATTTATTACACATTTATACTTTGATTCCCTAGACAACTTTATCCTTAGTTATCCTACAAAAGAAAACCTAGTTGATGCCTCAGCCAAAATATTACAGTTTGTGAAGGCCTGATTTCTGCTGTTACTTGCTATGTATTATAACGGGAAAATTTTGAAAATGACGAATAGCTGAAATACAATAGAAGGATAAGACAGTTTAATGAGCAACAGCATACAGCACAAGAAATTGAAATATAAAATATAATGGTTAATATTTTAGTCTAGACTATACTAAAACATTTAGATTTAAAACCAAAGGCAGATCTTAAATGCACTTGAAATGGGATTTGAAAATATTAAACAGTGGATTTAGATGGGTAACAATGTAGAAAGATTGTGATATATATGCGAAGAGTTAAAAAAAGGAATTTGGCACATTTAAAATTTTTATTTTGATGCAGTTCATCTTTTTAGTAGTTTCTACCTCTTTTTGAGATTATTTTTCAAACAAATAAAGATAGCCATATAACTGTAGTTTTGGTTGAGTATATTTTGTTAGGTATGTGTTTTTAAATATCTGTGGTACTAGTGAAGAGCTGATGACAGCATTTTTGAAATAATACTATTTTAGGTGCTTATTCATTCAGGTGCTTTCAGGTGATCATAGCAACCTAATTCAGGAAGAATAATATGCAACCCAACTCAGTTATTAAGCAAGGTTAAGCCTGATTTGAATGGCCTTAAGTGAGCTTGTTTTTGTAGACATAACACACATGCTATTAAAAGATTTTAATAGAAGCCATAGCTGTTTCTACCATTATATGTACATATATATTTATGTTTACTGCTTTTCTTCCTACCCTTGGTAACCTGAAACAGGTAGCTAGGAGTAAATATCTTTGATATGTTGAATACTAAACCCTGGTGTATATACTATAGGACAGGGGTAGTCAACCTTTTTATACCTACCGCCTACTTTTGTATCTCTGTTAGTAGCAAAATTTTCTAACTGCCCACCGGTTCCACAGTAATGGTGATTTATAAAGTAGGGAAGTTCATTAAATTAAAAAAAGGAAAGTGCTTCAGTATCGGACAAAACCCCTAACGCCCACCATGAAAGCTGGAACGCCCACTTGTGGGCGGTAGGGACCAGGTTGACTACCACTGCTATAGGATCTCGATGGAAGGCATTTATTTCCCTACTGTTTGGTATCTTTCAGCTTTAATATATTTTCTGTTGTAGACCTTAAAGGCTCAAATTAAAAAAAATGTGATTTTTGTATTTTAAAGAATTTTATTTATTAGGAGTATTAGTTGTATTTTTGTCATTGCTACTCATCATTTTATGTCTTTTGGGAGTTTCTCAGGAGGAGAAATATAATAGGTTACATACAAATAAGATTTGCACATCTGCTCTAGTTTGCAATTGTGGCTTAACATACTATGGATATACAGCCACAATTTAGCATATTAGAACAACTATCCACCCTGTTAAGTAATAAAATGATTTATTTTGGATGCAGAGCACATTATGTGCTCACAATTGTATTTGTTAGCATGCTTACCTATGAGCCTAGGCTATATAAACACACTAACATTTCATGAGAAAACAGCAGGGATTATAAGTAGTGATTGGGTTGGATCTGCAAATTCACTATCAATGGTCTGCTTAAGCAATTATTTTAAATGGGTGGAATCCAAATTCAAATATGGCTCACAAACAAGGACATGATTTGTATGAGCAAATATCTATTCTACAATATCAGCTTCAAACCAATTTCATTGTAATTTTAGTACAATGACAATAAAGATTATTATTATTCATTGGTTGAATGCTAGTTCATTTTTCTATGCTGTCCTCCAAAAACAGTGATATAAATGTAACCCGAGAAACTTACATTAAAGGAGAACGAGGAAGTTATTTGCTGCTCTTTTTTGTTTTGCTCTCAACAGTCTTGAGAATGCATAGGATGGAGGAATAATAGCAATATGTTCCCCAACTCCCAGTGAAACAATGGTAAATAACTGAATAACCCTATTAAGAACCAAGGCTCCCCAATCTTTAGAAACTGTATGATCTGGACAATAATATTGGACAGCCAGTGTTTAAATCCCTCTCTGCAGTTGCTTTGGTCTTTTGAAAAAAGGGGAAATATTTGGTATTACATATGCACGGAAATTTCCCAGAGCCTCAGTTGAATGGAGATGCCTGTACCAAAAAAAAAAAAAAAAATACGAAGAAAATGGGTTTCTGTAACTTTAGTAAATTATCTACTAAATTCAATCCCCAGCAATTTTAGCCCTGAGCAAGATTGACTTTTACTTGAGATGCTGGGAAGTTACCATTTTTTAACTGGAAATGATTACACACACACAGACATACACATTTAGATGAAGGTTTGTGTAAATTCTGCCTTGATAGCTTCATAGGCGATATTTTTAAAAATCATTTGACAACTAGCAAATGATATATACAATTTTAACTGTACTTGGAAGGTGCTATAACTTTATTTTTAGATCAATAGATTTTTTTAAAATTGCTGAATTTTTTTTAAATTCACAGTCCTAGCTAGATAAAGGACTTTGTATATACACTTTGCTATATACTTCAAGGAGCCAATTGAGGTATTCATTTGTTGTACCAAATAAAAATACAAAATTTCATATTCATATTTATAAAAATTAGGTACTAATCCTCATGATTGCAATTCTGTATTTTTCCCTGCATCTTTGTGCTTATGGTACCTAGAATCAGTGCTCTATCAGTGCCCAGTTGCTTCAAAACAGATTAGTAAGAACGCGTAATTTGAGGACCATAAAATTTGAAAGACGTTGGCAGGATTTGCTATAAACTGAGATTAGGAGGAGCCGATGTTGAACAAAATTTGAAGGACCATAAGTGTCTTGATTTGTTTAAAGTGTCCTAAAGAGAAAGGACAGAGATCTTGCTGGAGAACAACTGGTACCATCTTTCTAAGAGAATTTGAGAGGGTTGATGGAAATAGTCACAACATAGTACTGTAGTATTTATGTCACTATGTCTATACTGCATAAGAAAAATATTTGAAAATAAACAGAGGGATAGAATCTAGATCACGTGAAGTGTTAATGCCACTGTATAGTGCCTTGGTAAGGCCGCACTTGGAATACTGCATACAGTTTTGGTCGCCACAATGTAGAAAAGACGTGGAGACTCTGGAAAGAGTGCAGAGAAGAGCAACCAAGATGATTAGGGAACTGGAGACTAAAACATATGCAGAACGGTTGCAGGAGCTGGGTATGTCTAGTTTGATGAAGAGAAGGGGGAGACATGATAGCAGTGTTCCGATATCTCAGAGGGAGCCACAGAGAAGAGGGAGCCAAACTATTCTCCAAGGCACCTGGGGGCAGGACAAGAAGCAATGGGTGGAAACTAATCAAGGAGAGAAGCAACTTGGAACTAAGGAGAAATTTCCTGACAGTTAGAACAATTAACCTCTGGAACAGCTTGCCTCCAGAAGTTGTGAATGTCCCAACACTGCAAGTCTTTAAGAAGATGTTAGATAGCCATTTGTCTGAAATGGTATAGGGCTCCTGCACACGCAGGGGGTTGGACTAGAAGACCTACAAGGTCCCTTCCAACTCTGCTATTGTATTGTATTGTATTGTATTGTAAATACTTTACATTCTTAAGACTGTTTTTTTAAATGTTTGAATGAAAAGTACTAAGAATCTGTAACTACAATGCACAATCAGACTTACTTAAATTATTACTTACACTAATGTTACTTACTTTATGAAATGGGCCATTATATTGTTTAAAACTATTGATTGAGTAAATATTGTAGTAGCTTTATTCACTATGTGAAGTCCAGAACAGGCATGGAGTAAAACAATTGATAACTATTACAATCAATTTTAGTAGCATCAATATTATAAAACAGGGATCCTTCAAATGAAAAGACACATAATTATGCATAGGGACTTAACAATTGAAATTAATCAGACTTTGCCAGACTTTGTCAGCTGAATACAAGTATATAACTTTTTAGTTATTATCTATGTATCAAAAAATTCTATATTTAATCTAAGAATTCTTGTCTACATATCTAACTTATTTAACTTAACATATTCAAGTATTTTAACTCAAGAAATCTTGGCATATTCAAGTTGTAATATTTCAAAGAAAATTATCAGTACTAGCATAAAGTTTTCATAATCTTTTAGGAAATCTCATTTTTAAACTGGTCTAAATTTGTAATTTAATGTAATTGCTAGCATATTTTAATCTATTTTTAAATTATTTTTAAATGTTAATATCTGTTATTCTGTATGTATGTATTTCTTTAATAAAGTATAATATTTTTAAAAATTGCTTTTAGAGAATCTAATATGCAATTATACTGGGAATATTATCCTTATTACTTGGTCAATGCAACTTAAAAATGGATATTATGCAGAATTTTAACAACAGGTTATTGAAGGAAACAAAATGAAGATAGTTTTAAGTGATTTTTATGTATAATAAAGTGCTGTACAGAATGGGACAAAATAACAATTGATATAATGTATTACAATAGATTATCATGGAGCTCAAAACAAAAAAAGGGCATGACCTATAAATAATCTTAATGTCCTATAGAGTCAAAGTAACATGACACAATTTATTTCTATGGGTTGCTTTTATAACAGAGAAATGACCTATGGCTATTAGTCATGTCCATGTATTTAGCTGACTGTAAGAATGCACTGCATACCGGTTGCTATAGAACAGTGATAGCTAACCTTTTTTGGCTCACGTGCCAAAAGTGGGGGGAGCGCGGGGTGGTGGTGCGTGAGCGTGTCACACCCATAATGCTATGTGTGTGACCTCCTGCTTTTGGCATGCTTTTTTGCCCTCCCCAGGCTCCAGAGACTTTCTAGGAGCCTGGGGAGGGTGAAAACAGCCTCCCCCCCCACCTCCAGAGGCTTCAGGAGCTTCCCTGAAGCCTCCAGAGGGGGAAAAAGAGCCTCAAAAGAAGGCCTAAATCAGCTGGAGCTGACAAGTCAACACCTCACGTGTCCTAAGAAATGGTTCCGCGTGCCACCTGTGGCATCCGTGCCATAGGTTCGCCATCACTGCTATAGAACATATGTGGCAAGATTGTATTATACTTAGCATGCCTATACTGTGGACAATAGGAACCTAATGCTGGCCTCCAGAGGCTGTCCCTAGGCCTCCAGTGCTATCATATAATTTTGTGCAATGGCCTAGGCCAGTGGTCGGCAAACCACGGCTCGTGAGCCATGAGCGGCTCTATGGCCCCTCGGGTGCGGCTCTTCCTCTCTCCTTTCCCCCCTCCCCCCGGAGGCAGCGGAGGGCCAGGCATGTCGGTTGGGGGGGCTCTGGCTGCCTCCCCCTGGAGCGAGCGAGTGAGCCAACGGGCGGGGGGAATGCCCGGGGCTGTGGCTGCGCCAGAGCCGTCCGGGCGCCGCACGCACAGGGAGGTGGGCACGCGGCGCCCGGACGGCTCCGGCGCAGCCGCAGACCGGGCGCTATCCCCGCCCGTTCGCTTGTTCGCTCGCTCCAGGGGGAGGCAGCCAGAGCCCCCCCAACCAACATGCCGGGCCCTCCACTGCCTCGGGGGGGGGGGGAAGGAGAGAGGAAGAGCCGCACCCGAGGGGCCAAAGAGGGACCTGGTGGAAACGTGGCCGGCTGTCCTGCCCGATGCGCTCGGACAGCGGGAGCTGCCTGTCACAGGGCTCGGGGCCAGCAGCAGCAACAGAGAGCGCCGAGCCATGCTTTCCGGGGCTGGCCGCCACGTGCGGCTGGGACGGAGGTGGGCATGCGGCGCCCGGACAGCCTCCACGGTGCTTGGATGGCCGCGGCCTCGGGTTCTCCCCCCACCCGCTCACTGCGTGAAAACCCGTGCCGGGCTTTCCACTCCTTGGGGGGGGAACGGAGGGAGAGAGGGAGGGGGAGACTGACATACAGAGAGAGAGGGGGGGGAGGGAGGAAGAGACAAACAGAGAGACACAGAGAGAGAAGGAGGGAGAGAGGGAACCAGAGAGAGGGAGACACACACACACACACACACACACACAAAATGACAGATGGGTGGAGGGAGGAGAGAGAGACAGATAGAGAGATAGACAGAGACAAAAAGAGAAAGAGAGAAAGAAAAATAGAAAGAAAAAGAAAGTGGTAGAGAGAGAGAAAGAAAGAAAGAAAAAGAAAGAATTTTGGTTGCTAAGCAGGACCGTCGTTAAGTGAGTTTCACCACATTTTCCAAGTTGGCCACGCCCACCCGGTCACATGACCGCTGAGCCACTCCCACAAAACAGGCCACTCCTTTTGGCTCTCAAAAGAAATTTCAATAGTGGTACTGTTGATATTTGGCTCTCTTGACTAATAAGTTTGCCCACCACTGGCCTAGGCATCTTCCCTATTCTGCTCACCAGAAAAATGGCAAGAAATCTTGTCTAATCTCCAAAGGTAGCAATATACCAGTCAGCTTTATTATTAAATTAGTAGTTTATTTTGGAAAGTTGTCAGTATCCTTTTGTTGTGAGCATAACACACACACTAGCACTTGTGGTCGTTGTGTGACCAATACATGCCCCATCCCAATACATGGTTCGTCGTGTTATCAGGTCCATGTATGTATGGCTTGCTTGCTTATATGTTTCTCAGTATCTTTTCTCCAAGTTACTCTTCTATTCCCAATTACTCCCTAAAAGAAGATTCTGCAGCCATGTGAATCAAATTCAGTCAAAATGCACAACCTGTCCCTCATACTGTATTCATTAGAAATGTATAATGCTTATGCCAATAATAGTTCCCTTGGGGTAGCCAAACTCCATGCACCTCCTACAGTCAGCAAACAAGCACTCGGATAAATATGTCTGATTTTATTGTATTAAGATTTTAACAGAAATAAACTGAAAGCCACAATATATTAGGCTTGGGGGGAGGGGCTGCAACCTGCACACTCAGGGATGTATATTCGGTGGCACCCAACACTCCATCCAACTGGTGTAGCAGGAATTTCAACTAGCTGAAGGGTTTGTCTTTGCTTCAATAGGGACTTAGTTGATGCTTTAAGCCTTGCAAAAGCTTGGACAATAATATTATTGTTCAAACTCAGGGCCAGTTCATGTTCCATTCACGTACTCTAAGAATGCAGCCCTTCACATAGTTTGAAAAACTTCTGTAGCCTTCAGGTTGCATGCTTCTGCCGTTGGGCTAAAACACAAGCACCCAACATTTGATTCACTGTCTGATCGTGAAGAGGCTGTAATATTTGGGAGACACAAGAAAGAGCTTCAGCCTAGGCAACAGTTTAGTAAACCATATTTGAGTCTGAAAAAGGGATGGCAGAAGCATCTCAGAATCCCAGGATGTGGGGAGAATAAAAGTGAGGGGTGGGAGAAGTACTGTGAGACATGCATGTGTGAGGGGAGTAAAATATCCATTGGAAAGTTGCACGTAATAGGCCTAGGAGTGAGCTTGCAGGCCTGACTGAACCAAAGTTTAAACTAATATAATTGCAAAATGTACCAGACTAATACTTCTAATGTGCTGATTTGTGACTGGATTTTCTGCAAAGTTTGTACCTGTACAAGTATATTTAGAGTAAGAAGAATGAGGTGGTGGGAAATGAGGAACTGAAAGTAACCAGTGTCTGAGAACTTCAAATGTACACAGATGTTTGCAGAGAGTGATTGTTAGTGATAGTCAATAAGAAAGAACAAGGAAGTGAAAGTTGCAGAAAGTAGGAGATCTCAGATGGGCACATTAAAATGTGGTAAGTAAAGGAGGGCTCTGCAAGAAGAGGAAGTTACCCTGGTAATATTCCAGGGAAACAGAAGATATCTGAAAAAAAGATATAAAAATGAAGGTTTGTGATCATGTCGATGCCACTGATGGTAGCTGCTCCTCACTGGGCATAGCTGCTATCTCTGACCCATGTTGCAACTCGAAACTATGTAAGTAAAGTCTTACTGAAGTATTTATATGAATCTCTGGCATTTTCATGTTAGAACTAATCATGAAATAATAAAACCTTTGATTCGAAGCAGAATTGTGGTTGCATGTTTGCATTTCTATTTTTAGTGTCTCCCCTTTTATGACACATGATTCTGTTACGGAAACCTTACAATACAGGGTTAGTATTCTTGACTGTCCTCCTTGTCTGGCTTACCTCACAAGTCCTAACACACACATTTAGCTTGGGCTGTTGGGCAAAACCAATTTGCTGATGGTTCAATCTGTGGTTGATTCCTAAAAACAATGTTAATTAGCAATCATTTTAGTTGATAATGGATAAACCCACTGCACACATTTCTTTTGGAAGACATTTGCTTGGCTTCCATAAAATCATTCTGTCTGCTTATGGATAACAATCATCATTGCACTTAATGGTGATTAAGCTGTAGACATATCCTTCCAAAAATCGCTACTAAAAACATTACTAGCCTAGGATTACTAATAGAGAGCGGCAGAATTTAAGAAACAGATTTATTATTCCTTTATTAGCTACAAAAAAGCCTTTAAGTGGGTAAAAAGGTAAAAAGGTTCCCCTTGCACATATGTGCTAGTTGTTCCTGACTCTTGGGGACAGTGCTCATCTCTCTTTCAAAGCCGAAGAGCCAGCGCTGTCCGAAGACATCTCTGTAGTCATGTAGCCAGCATGACTAAATGCCGAAGGTACCCAGAATGCGTGATTCCTATTTTTCTACTTGCATTTTTACATGCTTTCTAACTGCTAGGTTAGCAGAAGCTGGAACAAGTAGCAGGAGCTCATTTTGTTACACAGCACTAGGGATTTGAACTGCCGAGCTTTCTGATCGACAAGCTTAGAGTCTTAGCCACTGAGCCACTGCGTCCCTCTTTAACTGGGTAGATAAGGCCAAAATGTGGAATGTGTTAAAGCTAACAGCTGGGCCTGAACACTTAAAAAGATTCTTCTGTAATTTTTATAGTGAACAAGGATCTAAATAAGGTGTGGTTATACTCACATTTTTACGAAGAGTTTATGTACTCAGATTTTACACAACTCTATTTCCGGGTTTGTCTACTACACTGAGCCAAAAACAGGTTGGTTTGCATAAGGTGCTATGGTAACTGCCTTGTTAACAGTGTTGGGCAAACACAGTATTTGAGCCTAGCTAAATGGTAAATGACCAGGAAGTCAATATTAGGATGGCAAATTCAGTTTAGATGAAAAACGCCACATTCCATTTGTACTGCATTTGTATTTATGCTAACAAAAGAACAAAACACCGATTTGGCATTTCCCCTTCTCTTTTCCCACCTGACCAAAAGCGCTTTTAAAGGAAAGGTCCGTTTTCCTGGTTTCCATTTCTGTGGTGAAGAGAAGATGTGTGTGTAGGTGTGTGTGAGAGAGAGAGAGACCTTATATACAACATGCCTTGTGCCTGAAGGTGAATTCCTTCTTCTTCTTCTTTAAAAAATCCCGGGCTCATTTTATATTTTTGCTCATTTTATTTTATTTTGAAGGATCCAAGTATTAGAGTAGAAACTTGTTATTTTAATAATACAAGAAACAGGTATTATTGCATCAAAGTAGAAATTAGTTATTTTAGATATCTGTTGCATTTAAGTAGAAACTTGCTATCTGTTATGTTGTAGCATCTTATATTGCTGTGAAAGTGTTTTCCTATGTTATTCTAGAGATGTTCTGTTTAGTATTTAGACATGTTATATTGCTGTGGAGACATATGCCTGCAATCCATTGCATCCTTCCTGTGATAAGATCTGAAATCTTCCTATGCCACCTCTGCTTCCTTAGGAAAAGAGAACGTAATTTTGCTCTCCTCAAATACCAGAGCAATCTTCACACCTTTTGTGCTGCTAAATGGGCAATTAAGCAAACAATGAAGGGAAAAGATAACAAACCTTTTGAGCCAGGAAGGATGCAAATTTGAGTTAGGATATATGATCCAACTTTTACAATGTGTTAGGTTATATGACTTAAGGTTTGACTTGAAGTTTACAATGTTGATTAGAATGATTTAGAATAGTTAGAGTGATTTAGAATAATTAGAATGCGAAGAACAAAGACCTTTTTGAAGAACAAAGTTCTTTTGGTGTATAAGAAAGGGGAGAGTCCCATTGAGTTTTTGTAGAACTTTCCCACGGTGTCCCTTGTACATGGGTTTGGGATTTCTTACCCAGAACTTTAACTTTGATCAAAGAATAAAGTCTGTTTTCTTTGTTTTCCAAGCCTCCGTTTAAGTCTTCTTTTGCTTCATTTTTGGCTTAAGCGTTCGCCAAACCTTACAATTTTATTTTATTTATTTCGCTCCATCTTACTCAAAAGCTCTTTCCTCCCCACCCATCCCCCCAATTTCGCAGAGACCCGCTTGATCTCCGCAGGGCCGCTGCGTGCCCATCAGCGCCAACTGCTGCCACTGCATTGCACGGCCTTTCGAAGCACTGCCATTCTTAGCGGTCCCGGTTTCCGTGCGCTGCAAAACACACGCGGCACTCCAGCTCCGGCGGATCATAGCAGGGGGGGAGAGGGGAGGATGAAATAAGCCCCCCCCCCTTTGACTCACTACGTCACGGGCTTGGAGGAGTTTCCTGCGACCTGTCATTGCCCCTGTGTTCCCGCAGGCAGCCAATCAAAGGAGGAGCTGCTGCAACCGGCCGGCAGAAGGGAAGGCGCCTCCACAATAGCCCGGCGGATAAGAGGATGGTGTAGTTGCGGGCGCACCTTACTTAACAGGTTGCCCGCGGACGCCACGCTGGACCTGCTGCTGGGTTCTCCGTTAGCCTCAGCCAGGATGGCCGCCGTGGCCAGCGCAGAGGAGCCGCCGCCGCCCTCTCTAGCACCAGATATGGTTCGGGCGGAGATGCTGGGAGCCACCGGGCTGCTGCTGGCGTTGTGGTGGCTGTTGGGCCACCATCATACTTTGCCTTTGAATGGGAAGACCCTTTAGATGGTTCCAAGTGCCAGCTGACTTGGACTCGATTGCCACAGGGCTACCGTAACAGTCCAACAGCTTTCGCTGCAGCTCTTGCCCAAGATCTTAAAGACTTTGACACCCAAAGAACTTCCCTTTTACAATATGTGGATGATTTGTTGATCGCTGGCAAAGACCAGAAAAATATTTCCATCGCCCTCCTAAATCACTTGGCTGAAAGGGGCTACACAGTATTTAGAAAGAAAGTCCAATGGGCCACTCAGGAAGTACAGTACCTAGGTTTTGTCCTGCACAAAGGCTGCCGTTCACTCCATGAGAGCCGCCTGCAAGTGGCTGCACATACCCATGCTGCCCTGTGGAAAGCTCGTGGGTTTACAGGGGCTGATGGAAAAAGTTTAAAGATGAAGCCTCTGCTAGAAAAACTTATCTCAGCTGTCAGAAAACCTTCTCAGTTAGCCATCATTCACTGCCGAGGGCACCAGACAGACCACAGTGAGATCTCTCGAGGAAATCGGGCTGCAGGTTATTGGGCTCGCCAAGCTGCTGAATCAGGCCTTGCTTTCCAATCCACGAAATCAAACCTCTTAGCTCTGCTCCCCTGTGATCCCACACATGGAATACCTGCCCTATACGATAATAGAGATCAATTACACCCTGATGGCAAGTGGTGTGATGGGTGGTGGGTTGTCCAGAGCAAGATTCAGCTCCCTCAACAGATGGTGTAGAAGCTTGTCCAACGAGCACATGGTATGTCTCACAGCGGCCCTCGTCCACTTCAGAAATGGCTCTCATCCCGTTATTGCAATCCAAAATTACGTAGCCTTTGCAAGACTGTTGTTTCTCAATGTGAACTTTGCCAAAGAAATAATCCCTGAGTGAGCAGTCCCCTTCCGCCTGGCCGTCTCCGAACTGCCTGGTACCCGGGGGAGGCCTGGCAAGTTGATTTTACTGAACTCCCTGAAAGGGTAACAAAGACTAACCATCTTGTATTTGTGGACTTATTCACTGGGTGGCCAGAAGCCATTCCTACTTCCAGCCAAAAAGCCAGAGAGGTGGTAAATGCCCTAGTTGATCAGATCATTCCAAGATTTGGAGTCCCTAAAGGTCTCGAGTCTGACAATGGCAGGCACTTCACCTCACAGGTTACCCAGGATGTCAGTAAATTTTTAGGCATCCCTTGGCACCTTCACTGTGCTTACAATGCAAGATCTTCTGCGAAAGTGGAGAGACAAAACAGAACTCTGAAGGCACACCTGTCCAAATTATGCCAAGAGACCCAACTCCCATGGCCAAAAGTACTCCCAATAGCCTTAGCAAGGATCAGGGTCCTGCCCTCAGGGAAATTAGGACTGTCACCCTTTGAAATGATGTATGGTAGGCCCTTTGTTGCTTCTGCCCTACCAGATTCTAATGAGAGGGAAAGAAACATCTCATATTTCCATAATCTGGCACAGGTACTGTCCTCTATCTCTAAACAGGTCCAGTCTGCTTTGCCTCCAGCTGCTGATGTGCCCCCACTAGCTGAACCAGGCCAGTGGGTAAGAATAAAAGAACTATCTCCCACCTGCACCGAGCCCAAGTGGTCTTTGCCCCAGTCAGGTTCTTCTCAGCACTCTGACGGCAGTGAAAGTGGAAGGCGTCAAATCGTGGGTGCATGCGTCCAGAGTGAAGCACGTCCCTGAGCCTCTGGAGAAGTGGCAAGTACAACAGCTGGAAGGACTCAAGCTGAAACTACAACGCTCCCCAGCATTGCCTGCTGATCTAGACAGACTGGACACCCATTGAATGCATTTGATTTGCTGTTTTGTTGTCTTTGCTGTTTTTCTACTCATCTGCTGTTTTCTCCACACCCTTCTCAGAAAAGGAGAGGAAAAGGAGACGATGGCCCTGATATCTACTTTGATCCTACTGCTTACCTCTATGTTTTTAATTCTCATGACTTTTACTGTCACAGCTGAACTCTCCCAATCCCATTGTGAACAATGTTTGATTACCACCCGTCATGGCAATGCAGTTACCAAGCCTCTTGTCTATCACACTCATTATGACTGTCAGAACCACAATACCTCATTCTGTGTCCACAATGGCACTATCTACAAGATCTGTCCTAATAATAGGAGTCCCATCTGTTTTGACCCTCAGGCGTCCCAATTTGTCCTAGACATTGAAGTCACTGGATTTCAGGACAGTAAAAAAACCTAGTATCCATCTTGGGAGGAACCAGAGTACTTCTCACACTCCTCAGGTTCAGATCTGTTTTGATGTTTGCTTTGTTATTGCACAAGGACAAGGGGGAAGTGGGGTTTTGTGTGGTTCTATAGGTTGGCAACAGTCATATCATACAGAGGGAAAATATCTCTTTACCTCCTGTGGTGCTTCTCAGTCTTATACATACTGGTACACTAAAAAATCCCAACCACAACCAGGACCACCCATAATTGGATGTTATGGGTCCAGCTTCTTTAATATTTCCCAGGGGGAGGCCCCACCAGATTGCCTTCCTAACGAATGTAATTCTATGTGCCTCCTTTTCAATACTCCCCCTCCAGGCACGCTAAATGTGGGCCTGGGAATAAATGGGCGAGGGGCTGACCCTTATGGCCAGATTGAAATTAGAGTCACCAGAACGGTTTACCAGCCTCAGCGCTACACAATCTTCCATTCATTTTATGAGGAAATGGAAAAAAATGTACACATTCCCTCAATAACAACAAACCTCTTCATAGATTTAGCTGAGAGAATCGCATCATCCCTCAATGTGACTAACTGCTACGTCTGTGGGGGAACTAACATGAGGGAAAGATGGCCATGGGAGGCTAGAGAAATAAAATTGGCCACTCTCTCACAAATGAACCTCACATGGTCCTATGTGGACCGGCCCCGAGAATGGATTCTTCAAACCTCCATTATCGGTGCTGTATGTTTTCAAAGGCCTGCCTCCCAACTGTTTGTGATCCCTTTAGGTGATTTAGTCTGTCAGAACCTTATTGTGGCGACTAAAGCTAATACTACTTGGTGGTCTGGCTCTAATGCCACCCAACTTAAAAAACCCTTTTCTGCTTATAGGCAATTTTCCTCCCATTGGGATCACCTCTATGATGTCACTTTATCTTGGCCCGCCCCAGATGGCCTCCTTTGGATTTGTGGACGAAAGGCCTATGTGTCCCTTCCACGCAAGTGGAGTGGTACTTGTGCATTGGGGACTGTTAAACCCAGTTTTTTCCTTTTGCCCATCACTCAGGGGGAAAGACTTGGTGTCCCAATATATGATGAGGTAGGACACAGAAATAAAAGATCCCCCACATTCGAAGATCTTAAGATCATGGATCAGAGGACTTGGCATGATGATGAATGGCCTCCAAAGTGCATAATCCAAACTTATGGCCCTGCCACATGGGCGGAGGATGGAATGTGGGGTTACAGAATCCCAATTTATTTGCTTAATCGCTTGATACATCTTCAAGCAGTTGTTGAGCTCATTACCAATAGTACTGGTGCATCCCTTGACATGCTTGCTGAAACTAACACCCAGATTCGCACTGCTGCCTATCAAAACTGCCTTGCCCTCGACTATTTACTTGCCCAAGAGGGAGGTGTTTGTGGGAAGTTCAACCTCACAAATTGTTGCTTACAAATTGATGATAATGATAAGGCTATACATGAGCTTACTGCCAGTATGAGGACACTTGCACATGTCCCTGTCCAAATTTGGACTGGGGCAGTAGATTTCAATTGGTTTGGCAACATCCTCTCTAGCTGGAAGCATATTGCATTCATGGTACTTTTAGCTTTTGGGGGGTCTGCTTTTCCTCCCCGGCCTTATCCTTTTGATCCAGAGAATCGTCACATCCTATCTCTGGAATAACTGTTGTGGCATCCTCCGTTTCTGCCACTGCTCAAAATAAGCCGGCTAATATCATGGTCTTAAAAACTGTCCCTGCAAAATATGCATCCCTCATTCATCCAGATAGAAAGAATTCTATCGTTTGAAAAAAAAGGGGGAAATGAAGGATAGTGATCCAAGTATTAGAGTAGAAACTTGTTATTTTAATAATACAAGAAACGGGTATTATTGCATCAAAGTAGAAATTAGTTATTTTAGATATCTGTTGCATTTAAGTAGAAACTTGCTATCTGTTATGTTGTAGCATCTTATATTGCTGTGAAAGTGTTTTCCTATGTTATTCTAGAGATGTTCTGTTTAGTATTTAGACATGTTATATTGCTGTGGAGACATATGCCTTCAATCCATTGCATCCTTCCTGTAATAAGATCTGAAATCTTCCTATGCCACCTCTGCTTCCTTCAGGAAAAGAGAATGTAATTTTGCTCTTCTCAAATACCAGAGCAATCTTCACACCTTTTGTGCTGCTAAATGGGCAATTAAGCAAACAAAGAAGGGAAAAGATAACAAACCTTTTGAGCCAGGAAGGATGCAAATTGTAGTTAGGATATATGATCCAACTTTTACAATGTGTTAGGTTATATGACTTAAGGTTTGACTTGAAGTTTACAATGTTGATTAGAATGATTTAGAATAGTTAGAGTGATTTAGAATAATTAGAATGCGAAGAACAAAGACCTTTTTGAAGAACAAAGTTCTTTTGGTATATAAGAAAGGGGAGAGTCCCATTGAGTTTTTGTAGAACTTTCCCACTGTGTCCCTTGTACATGGGTTTGGGATTTCTTACCCAGAACTTTAACTTTGATCAAAGAATAAAGTCTGTTTTCTTTGTTTTCCAAGCCTCCGTTTAAGTCTTCTTTTGCTTCATTTTTGGCTTAAGCGTTTGCCAAACCTTACAATTTTATTTCATTTATTTCGCTCCATCTCACTCAAAAGCTCTTTCCTCCTCACACATCCCCCCAATTTCGCAGAGACCCACTTGATTGCGGCACTCCAGCTCCAGCGGATAATAGCAGGGGGGGAGGGGGGAGGATGAATAACCCCCCCCCCCCTTTTGACTCACTACGTCACGGGCTTGGGGGAGTTTCCTGCGACCTGTCATTGCCCCTGTCTTCCTGCAGGCAGCCAATCAAAGGAGGAACTGCTGCAACTGGCCGGCAGAAGGGAAGGCGCCTCCACAATAGCCAGGCGGATAAGAGGATGGTGTAGTAGCGGGCGCACCTTACTTAACAGGTTGCCCGCGGGCGCTGCGCTGGACCTGCTGCTGGGTTTTCTGTTAGCCTCGGCCAGGATGGCTGCCATCGCCAGTGCGGAGGAGCCGCCGCCGCCTTCTCTAGCACCAGATACGGTTCGGGCGGCGATGCTGGGAGCTGCCGGGCTGCTGCTGGCATTGTGGTGGCTGTTGAGCCGCCGGACTCTGCAGCGCCTTCCCCCTGGCCCTAAGCCCTGGCCCCTAGTGGGCAACTTCGCCTTCGCCCTGCTGCCCAAGAGGCTGCAGATCCTCGGGGTCTTCCCGCCCCGCAAGAAGGAAGGGAGCTGCGACCGAGCCGAAAATGGAAGGCCAGCACCGATGCATGTGCAGCTTACCGGGCTGGCTAAAATGTACGGCAGCATCTTCCGAATGGACTTGGGCAGCCGCCATGTCATTGTGCTTAGCGACTTCGAAGCTGTCCGGGATGCGCTGGTCACTCAGGCCGAGGTCTTCAGCGACCGGCCCAGTATGCCCATCGTGGCCATCCTCACCGAGAAGAAGGGTAACGGGGCCGGTGGGGACGGCGGTGGGCTCGACGGGGCGGAGGTTGGATCAGAGATCCATTCCGGCTCTCGCGCGTGGCTGTAGCGCCCTCAGGAACTGGGTTTCCAGGGGGTAAAAAAAGATTCCAACCGGAGAGGCTTCCCTGTCCTAAAGGCCCCCTGCCCAGTCCTTAGTTTGACATCTGTTTTTATTTTGATCTATGGGCGTGTCTGATTTGGTTTAGCCACACCTAACAAATCATGGTTTCAGAATAAAGTAGCCCAATGATAGAAGAGACTATTTGTAGCCTGGGTTTAAACCAGGGGTAGTCAACCTTTTTATACCTACCGCCCACTTTTTTAAAAAAATCATATTTATATCCCGCCATTCTCCACAGAGGAACCAGGGCGGCGTATCTCTGTTAGTAGTAAAATTTTCTAACTGCCTACCAGTTCCACAGTAATGGTGATTTATAAAGTAGGGAAGTCCATTAAATTAAAAAAAAGAAAGTGCTTCAGTATAGTACAAAACCCCTAACGCCCACCATGAAAGCTGGAACACCCACTAGCGGTAGGGACCAGGTTGACTACCACTGGTTTAAACTGTGGAATCTTTGGTGCTCTCTCTGCTAGGTTGCTTTCTTGCAGGGGTTTCATTTCCCAAACTAGGTAACATCATCAGGGCCAGCAAGGAAATCGGATTTGCCCTCATGTGATATACTGGTGGCTTGCCCTGCCAGTGCTGGTGGGAGTTGTCTTGCTGGTTAATCTTGGTGTTAATCTCGGTTTATCTGGAAGGTTTATCTGGGCGTTGAGGAGGAGGTGAGGTGAGGAGGTGTTTAGGTCTTTTTCTTTTCTTTTTGATGGTGTCTTTTGAATAGTAGTAGGTGTTGTTTGATGGACGCAGTGGCTCAGTGGCCAAGATGCTGAGCTTGTCGATTGGAAAGGTTGGCAGTTCGGCGGTTCGAATCCCTAGCACCACGTAACAGAGTGAGCTCCTGTTACTTGTCCCAGCTTCTGCCAACCTAGCAGTTTGAAAGCATGTAAAAATGCAAGTAGAAAAATAGGGACCGCTTTGGTAGGAAGATAACAGTGTTCCATGTGCCCTTGGTGTTTAGTCTTGCCGGCCACATGATCATGGAAACGTCTTTCGATAGTGCTGGCTCTTTGGCTTTGAAATGGAGATGAGCACCATCCCCTGGAATCAGGAATGTCTACCACATATGTGCAAGGGGAACCTTTACCTAGGTATTGTTTATCTCTGTGTCTATTGATGGCAGAGTTGTCTAAGTGCCAGGCTTCTAAGAATTCTTTAGGGTTTTTTGACTTGGTTTGGTCTCTAGGATGATTCCCAGTTGAAACCATGATTAAATCTGTCCATGGGTTGTGAAATTAAGGAACTGTCACCATGTCTTCTGACTGCTAGTTGATGTTCATGAAGGCAGACAACCATATTTTCAACTGGAAAACGTTCTAGAATAAGCCAAGTCACTGAATACCATGAACCTATTGGACAAGTCAATAGACACATAGAAACAACATCCACAGCCATTTAAAAGAAACAGCCAAAAACAAGAAGATCACCTTTCTAGCAATCAACACCTGGATAATTAACACCAAGGTTAACACTAGGCCAACAATTAATAAGTAAACATTACTCTAATCTTGAAACTACCAACTCAGATAAGCAACTAACAGTAAACAGCCCAATTAGGAACTACCTAGTCCAGTTCCACCAACACTGATAGGGCAAACCACTAGTATATAAAATGAGAGCAAACTTGATTCACTTACTAGCATTGATGTTACCTACTGGTAGTTTGGTAAGTGAAGAATCAGACTTTTAACTAATTGAATTGCATACCATGTAAACATTAGAGCATTCTGCAACAACTTTACTAAGAAGCAGAAACTGAGGAAGGACCCAGAGAAGTGATAGCTTGCTAAAATGACTGAAATTGAAAGACTCGTGTAAATAAGGAGTTTGGGGCAATTTTTTCCAATGAACAAATTACATTAAAGGGTGAATGGATTTGTGACCTACAGTTCACTTAATCACCGCATAAAAGGGTCCAGGGGTTCCCAAACTTGGCAACTTTAAGACTTGTGGACTTCAACTCAACTTGTGGAGTTGAAGTCCACAAGTCTTAAAGTTGCCAAGTTTGGGGACTCCTGGGTTAGACTAATTCAGTGTTCAAATTAGGGTGGTGAAAAGGAGGAGACAGGATGGGTCTGCAGATGCAGTATATAAGTGAGGCAGATACTGCAAGTACCTTATCAGTTAACAAATGAAATGTGTTAAAAGCCTTTGTTGAAGATTTTTGAAATTGCTTAAACCTTTAGATGTGAGTTCAGAAATCTGTAACAAACCCATCTGTCTACTGGCTCATGACATCAACTGTAGTATGGTTGATCTCAACAGGTACACATGCAAGATTAGAACTGTATTCACATGCTCTTCCTTTAATGTGATACATGCCATTATCATCCAGAGGTTCCCCTTGATTTTATGAACATAGGACATAGGACACATAAAACAAACTTTGTGCAAAATAATTAATGGACACAAGAAGAACAACATATTTTTAAAGCATTTCAGCCTTCCAAAGATACTTTATGGCAGATTTCAAAATGACTGTTTTGGAAAAATGAAAATTTAAGCACACCATTAAATAAGAGATGAGCAAATATTCTGACACACTCTTAAGGCAGCTTGCTCTGTTTCTAAAGCCTAATGAAATTTCAGTGGCTTCAAACATGCTTTTGTAGGAAATGAAAGATTGGGTTCAAGATTTCTGCTCCATTCATTGCATAAAGTAGGGGTGCTCAATTTTTTCATATCAAAGGGTGCACTTGATTATGAAGTGGTGTGCACTCCTAAAGATAAACACATTTCTCCCAGATATAAGCAGCATTTTATCCAATGTAACTAAAATGTAATGTGATTTATCTTCCAGTCATGTATTTAATTTTTTTATCTTCTGTCATATTTAAAAGATAAAATTTGGCAGTAATTTTTGGAGGTCTTTTCTAGAGCCTACATGCAGAGCTTAGGCTATATAATTCTGATGTAGGACCTCTATGTCCAAAATTATTGTCTATTCAAGGTTATCAGAGCTGCCTCTGTTCAATTCCTAGGAAAGAGAAACCCTTGGCTCCCTAGATTTAGAGAAAAGTACTTTTACTAGGAACAAACTGAAAGCAAACAGTTTCAAGCAAGCTATGAGGGAAACTGAGCAAACACATCAACTTCAAACACAATATACCGCCCAATCCCCTTGTAGCCAAGCAACAGCATACCAGAGCAATGTAATCTTCCCCCTATTCCCTCTCCCCTTTCTACGGCAGCAAGCAACAGGCTGGCTGACAAAGGCTTTGGAAAGAAAGAAGCTGCATAAAAGGTTTCCAAGGATTCAAATAAGCCCCATTTCAAATTTTAAATGTTCTTTTCTCCATACAGGTGTGGTGTTTGCGCCTTATAATCCAGTGTGGAAAAAACAAAGGAAGTTTTCCCACTCAACTCTCCGTCACTTTGGACTAGGGAAGCACAGTCTGGAGCCTAAAATCATTGAAGAATTCAAGTATGTGAAAGAAGAGATCCTGAAACATGGAGAGGAGCAATTCAATCCTTTCCCTATTATTGGCAATGCAGTGTCCAATGTGATCTGCTCAATGGCCTTTGGTAGGCGCTTTGATTATGATGATGCAGAGTTCAAAAACATGCTAAACCTGATGTCACGAGCTCTGGAGTTCAGCCTGAATAGTCAGGTACTGTTGGTCAACATTTGCCCGTGGCTCTATTATCTTCCTTTTGGACCTTTCAGAGAATTCAGGCAGATTGTGCTGGATATCACAGCTTTCTTGAAAAACATTATTAGACAGCACAGGGAAAGCTTGGATGCCCAGGATCCCCGAGACTTCATTGATATGTATCTCCTGCATTCAGATCAGGAAAAGAAGATCAATGGGGAAAGTAGCTTTAATGAAGACTACCTGTTCTTCATCATTGGAGACCTTTTTATTGCAGGCACAGACACGACGTCCAACACACTAATCTGGAGCCTTCTTTATATGTCCCTTCACCCACAAGAGCAAAGTACGTGGCATCGGATTTTATCTACATTTCCTACCAAACCTACTTTGAAGTCAGTAATTCGAAGCTTTTCTACTTGGGTGGGTGGGTAGGTGGAGCTGGATTTTCTAAGATGTGGGGGTGGGGTGGAGCTGGGCTTTTCAAGATGTTTAAAAAAATAAGCAATGAACAATGACAGGGAAAGGGAGCAGCATTTTTTGTTTGCTTGGCTCTCTTTCTTGTGCTTCTTTAAAAGAAAAGAAGGAAAGTCTATGCAAGGAGCAGTAGAGCTGAGCCAAACCTCCTGCAGAACCTGGAATAGGCAAGATATCCTGGTCAATGAATCAGGATGAAAATCCTGTGTATGTGGTAGAATTAGGGCAGTGATGGTAAACCTTCAGTGGTTTGCCAATATTGGCGTGCCAAGATTGTGTGTGTTGTGTACTATCGCATGTGCATGCATGTCCACACAAGTCCTCCCCACCCACCTGCACATGCACGTGTGTGACCCCCTCCCCAGGTTTTGGAGGTTTTCCTGAAGCCTGTAGAGGGCAAATATGGCATAATTTTTGCACCAGTAGTAAACTGGTTAGGAACCCATCACTGACATGTGCCATAGGTTCGCTATCACGGAATTAGGGGTTATGTTCCACAATGAAAAGAAACATAGCTATTTAAAACATTCTATAAAAGAGTACACAAAACCATCTTTTCTCAGGATGGAGAAATGAAACAAAGCAATCTTCCAAGACAGCTGTATTAGAACTGATGTTTTAAAATTATTTTTCATAAATAATATGTTGTTATACATAATAATTATATGCCGATCTAAAAATGGTGGCCCAACTGCTTCCCTAATACCATACCTCAGTTATATATATTCTCATTGACTTCTCTTGAGTTCTTAAGTTGCTCAACCTGGTGCTAAATAATAAAATATTTAAGGAAGATAAAAAGTTTGTTGTTCAAGCAATCAAATGTTGGAGATAGTTCAGCTAGCCAGGCAGAGTTACTGCCTCAAGAGAGGATTGGATTACAAGTATATTCTAGGTCATTGTGTAAATAGGATTTGTCAAACAAATGGGATATGCTAGTATACTCAGATTAACTTTTAACTCATTTTTAAAAAAAGAATAAATAAAGCCGAAACAATAACAAACAGGCAGATTCTCTCAAGGTGAGCTTATGATTCCTTTGTGAGGCTGTGGGATGGTAGGGTGCTGATGAGCTGAAACCACGAGGCAATAAGGGTTTAGGACAGGAAATGCTATGCTCCACCACCCTGAAGGAGCCTATTTATATCCAACTGTTGTCAACAGCAAATGCCCAGTATGCAACCTATTTTTGGGGGTGGGGAGAAGGTAGTACATTGAGTATTTAGCTGTAAAGGTGCTTTAAAAGAAACGGATCGTCTGAACTCTTTTTATTCAGAGTTCTGAATGGAACCAAGATGGCATTGCTTTTGGGTTGACGACCTTGTTGGGGCCTGGGGCCTCGACTGGAGTAATGCGCTCTACTAACGTTATCAGATCTCAGCAGCCTCTGACTCTATGGGACATCATGTCCTTTTGAATTACCTATGTGTTATGGCTTGCAGGCACTATTTTGCTCTACTTCTGTTCCTTATTCAGAAGATCCCTGGGCACTGGTAGTGGGAAAAGAGAAGTAAGTAGTATCTCTTGACATAACAGTACTACTTTTGAGGTAGGAGGATTACAACTTGGAGACGTTCTTTGAGTCATACCTACTATTGCATGCTTGGGTGGCTCTTGCTGATCTTTACACCACTTGCACTTTTTCTTGAAGCACAACAACTTTGCTGTGTGACTTACACTATTATTACCATTCATTTGGTTAAAAATGCAGCTGGTTCTTGGGTTAGTATTTGTTGCTATGAGCTTTTAATACGTGTATTTCTGCTCTTGAACTGACTCCCAATAAGTTTCCAGGTGCTGATCTAACCTATATTGTCTTTAATGGCAACTCCAACTAGAGTTGGCCCATCCAATGTATTTCTTCTAGGAAAAACTGTTAGTGCTGTCCCATGTGAAATGAGAGGGTTGGAAGCTAGAAAGGGCAAAGGGTGTTTTTCACTAATGCCCCCAATATTCTAGAACAGCCTATCCTCCAAACAAGATTAGCCCCCTCGGTGGTTGTCTTTCAAAAATTGGTTAAACAAAACTCTTCAAAAGAGGAGCAATAGGATGTCACCATCTTGCTTCGATTGCTGCTCTATGTTGCTTTTAATATTTCATGTTTCAATTTTTTTGTGAAGGAGGGGTAAGTCTTGAGCAATTTAGTGAATAATTTAATGAATAAAAATAAATAAACATTTGCTAAAAGCAAAGCATGCATAGTGACAGCAAATTGCTTGCTGAATAGCCTTCATGTATTATTTATTCTCTGCCACTCTCTCGAAAGTTTTCACAAGTTCTGATTTTACAGCTAGCAGCAATTCAGAAAGTCTCCAGTAAATGAATATAGGATGCGGCAGAATAGATTTAGACAGCTTGCTTCTCTTTCTTTGCAGGCCCTTCTGACCCTTCTTGTTGAAAATTTATGGCCCCTTCTCCCCCATCTTGAAGCATGGAATGTAGAAAAGTTATAATGCAAACCCCAAGATAGATCTAACATTGTTTTAAAACCAAAACATTGCCACTATTTTTTTTCTGCACTGTGAATGGAAATTAGCTCACTTCCATTTAAAGAGTTCCTCCATCCAGGTAATGAAAAATACAAAATATCCTTAACAAAACAGTTTTTTAACCTTTTTTTTTTGGTAAAAACATTCCATTCATTTAACTTTTTGGCTTTTTTTTTCCTAACACATTTTAGGATTCCAATCAGATTTCTGATTTAGGCAGAAGAGGGCAGTGTTTGACATTTAGTTGACATTTAAAGCTGTGCAAATAGGTTTTCCCCCACCTAATTTATTTTGAAATACTCCATGGTATGAATATAAGAACTGTGCTGATTCAGGCCTTAGGCCCATGTATTCCACCATTATGTGTCTCACAATGGACAGCTAGAATATTCATGAATCTTACAATCCTGTAAAGGTATAATCTGTTAGCTCTCATTCTCTGTTGTTTTCCAGAAACCAGTATTTAAGACATACTATCTGTAAATGGAATTTGCAGTCGTTAATCAACTGATTCTCTATGAATCTGTCCAATACCTTTTGAAAACCATCCATCTTGGCGGTGACTTCGGTGGACAGTATGAAATAAAAGTTCCTTCTGTTGTTCATGAATCAAGGGCAAAAACCTTATTTCTCCATGTTATCAGTGCCATTCATGATTTTCTATAGCTTTGTCACATCTGCTGTGACAATTTTTGCAGGTTAAGCAGGCCAGTTGCTATAGGTTTTCCTCATATGACAACTGCTGTAGTCTGTTATACATTTTCAGGCTTTCAGCTTAAAATCTTCCTTAAGGTGTGCTGAATAGAAAGGTGCATGACACTGCCATGCCATAGATTTATAGAATTGCATTATTGGGACTGCCGATTCTTTTTTCCCAATTTCTTTCTGAGATTCCAAGCATACATTCACCTTTTTTTAACAGCAGCTCCCTACTAGGTTGACATCTCACTGAACTTTCTAATCTAGTTCCAAGTTTCCTTCTTGACAGATCACTATCAGCATAGTTCCATTACCGTACAGGTGAAACTGGAGGTTTTTTTATGCCAATATACATAATTTTATGCATTTATATTAAACTACATTTGAAGACATTTTCCCCATTTAGGAGAGATACTTTCAGGTCAATCCACAGCCCTATTTTGGTATGTCCACCCTGAAAATTTTGATAACATCAGCAGGCATAACTCCTTCACTACTCAAATCTTAATTTCAAATTGTTTACAAAAAATACGTCAAGACCCCAATAATGATCCCTTTGGACAGTACTTTACATCTGAACCTGAATCAAGGAGATAATTGTCTTTTTATTCCTACTTTCTATTTCCTATAAGTGCAAACATTTTTCAAAATACTAAAACACATCTAAAACTAATCAGTGTACAGATTTTCATGGCAGAGGAGACAAATACAAGATTAAAGGGACTCCTATTTAGAAGAACATAGGGGGAGGTGAGGAGGAAGTACTCCTTCTTATCTAAAAAATTGTTTAATCACGGGATTTGGTTTAAGTGGGCGATGCCAGAAGGGATGTTGGTGTTCTGGGAAGGAGGAAGAGTAAGGATTAAAACAGTTGTTGAGGCGGAAGCCTTTCTTAAAAAACATTCCTCTATCCTGGGGGAAGATCCAGGGGGGACGGAGGGGGCCACAGTCCCGCCCGCTGGGGGCCAGGAAGGAGAACAAGAAGACACAATTGCCAAGAGACTTAGATTTAAAAAATGATTTTGCTTTTTATTAATACAGTATAACTTTTATCTGGATGTTTGTACACGATTGCCAGCATAGAATTTAGAATTTATGATGTATGCATTTGTTTTCACCTTGTAGTACTATTGAAAAATGTATTACCAATGTTTTATTAAGAAGCCCCGGAGGGACCAACGACCTCGACGTGAAAGCTCTCAAAATATTTTTGTATTTCACCTTACCCCTACCCTACTTTAAAAAATTTGTAAAAACCAATAAAACCTTTTCAATATAAAAAAAAGAAGAACATAGGGACGCAGTGGCTCAGTAACTAAGATGCTGAGCTTGTCGATCAGAAAGGTTGGCAGTTCGGTGGTTCAAATCCCTAGCACCGTGTAACGGAGTGACCTCCCATTACTTGTCCCAGCTTCTGCCAACCTAGCAGCTTGAAAGCATGTAAAAAATGCAAGTAGAAAAATTTTGTATCCCCCTACCCCCCCTTCTTTACCCTTGTACGTCCTCTCCAATACCCCTACCTTATACCTGTTAAATGTTTAATTTTTTTATATATACACTAATAAAGATTACTAAAAAAAAAAATGCAAGTAGAAAAATAAGGACCACTTTGGTGGGAAGGTAACAGTGTTCTGTGCACCTTCGGCATTTAGTCATGCCAGCCACATGGACACGGAGATGTCTTCAGACAACGCTGGCTCTTCGGCTTTGAAACGGAGATGAGCACCGCCTCCTAGAGTCGGGAATGACTAGCACATAGATGCGAGGGGAACCTTTACTTTATCTAGAATAGCACATTGTGTCATTCTTCTGGACCTGTATCATGAAAGTATATATCCAATAACTGCTCTCCTCTTTCATTAGACTGCAGATGAACCAATTCTCTACCCACCCAAATCATTCATTTTACTATTTATTTTGCATAGGAAAGGTTCAAGAAGAAATTGAATTGGTAATTGGGTGCAACAGACCTCCTACCCTGGCTGATAAGGCGCACATGCCCTTTACAGAAGCAACTATTATGGAAGTTCAAAGGATGACAGTGGTTGTCCCACTTTCTATTCCTCGGATGGCCTCAGAAACTACTGGTCAGTATTGAAGAATGAATATGCTGGTCAGCTTAACAATTCTGTTCTTTCCTGCTGCAGGTCCATTTGACTGAGAAACAATACATTCATTAGAAACTTGAAAAACTAAAATGAGCAACATTAAGTTCTGTGTGTTGCTACAAATTCCAGGGTACCATAGTAGTTAACTTGTTGAACTAGGACAGGGGTCTGCAAAGTCGGCTCTTTTAAGACTGGTGGACTTCAACTCCCAGAGTTCCCCAGCCAGCATAGCTTGCTGGGGAATTCTGGGAGTTGAAGTCCACCAGTCTTAAAAGAGCCGACTTTGCAGACCCCTGAACTAGGACAAAGGATACCCTTCTTCCAATTCTGGGCCAATCACGCTTTGGTTCAACCATTTCAGAGTGTTGTTGTTATGAGTAAAAACTAAAGGAGGGAATACTATGCTTAGTACCTTAAGATTCTGGATGAAAAGTAGGATATTAATCTAACAATTACAATAACTTGCTTTTACTTTCATTTTTACATTCTTTATTTAATTGTTGTAAATTCTTAGTTTTCTTGTTCGGTCACCATAAGAATTATAATTTAGTTGCAACTTGAGAGGTTTACAGGGAGGGAAAGCAAATGAAAACTAAAGCTGATTTGAATTACCTGCTGTAGCTGAAAGCATATTTCAAGGGGCTGTAATATTTACAAAAAGCATGGCGTTTATGTTTACGATCTTATGGTTTGATTAGTCTCCCTTACATTTACATTCCTCTCTTCCACAAACACTCATATATATGTATCTGTGTTTCTGTAATAACAAACAACCATTTTAATTAGGCAAAATAACATTCATCCAAATCAGTATTTTAATAACATTCATCCAAACCAATATTTTAATGTCTGTTGATAGAGCTATAAAGAAGGAAAGGAATTCCATAGAGGAGAATTGCTTCAATTTTGATGTTTCCAGTTATGAATTGGTAACATATTTCCCCCGAATATACAACCTATCCCAAAAGTAAGCCCTAGCTTGATTTAATGTTTGTGCCCTACCCCCAAAATAAGGTCTGGTGCTTATTTTGGGGGCCCCAAAAAATAAGACCAGGTCTTATATTTGGGGAAACACGAGAAATTTATTGGTGATCTGTATATTTTGATCTGAACTTTATTCTTTCTCCTTTCAGAGCTTCAGGGTTACATTATTCCAAAGGGCAGTGTAATCATTCCCAACTTGTGGTCCGTGCACAGAGATCCCAAGAAATGGGAAAACCCAAATGATTTTTGCCCAGCAAGATTTCTGGATGAGAACGGCCAGCTCCTCAAAAAAGAAACATTTATTCCTTTTGGAATTGGTAATTTAATTGTTTAGAGTAAAGATTTTGTCAACATTAATTTGATAGATCTTTAAATAACCTACTTACTTATTTGTAGTAGACGTTACAAAGGGCCCTTTTGGGGTCAGAAGCAACCATTTTGCTAGGCATGAAAAAGTCCACAGATGGTTTAATTTAACTGATGTATTGCTCACACATATTATATGCATGATATTTTTCGGAGTATAAGACCCACCGGAGTATAAGATGCACCAAGATTTTGAAGAGGCAAATTAAAAAAAAAGTTTTTGCACTCTGCAGACTTCCAAAAACTGGCCCATTTTTTGTCCAAAAAAGGGCATGCAGAGCCTTTAGGAGGCATATAGAGTGCTCTTGGGGGCTGGGGAGGAGGGCAAAACAAGCAAAAAATGGTCCAGTGCCTTTTGTTAAAACCATTTTAGAAACAGAATGGGTAAAAAAACCTACCTAGAATTTCATTTTAATACGTTGTAGAGGAGAATTAAAGAGCTATTTTAGTGTAGTGGTTAAGGGATTAGGCTAGAAATCAGACACTGTCTGTTCTAGTCCTGCCTTAGGCAGAAAACCTGCAGGGTGACCTTGGGCCAGTCACTTTCTCTCAGTCCTGAGAAGGGGGCAGTGGCAAACACCTTCTGCAAAGCCTTACCCAAATAACTGCAGGGATTTGTCCAGGCAGTCTCGAGAATCAGACATTATTGAATAGAAAAATAAGAGTGTTAATAGGAAGGAATGCACCGTGTTCAAAATTCTTCACTGGATTTTTTCTGAGAAATTAGGAGTGATTGCTCTGATATCTTCAAGGGAAGACGATACTCTACAACCATTTCCAAGGAGCTGACTTTCTTAATAAGTAACAAGAATTACCCTAATTGTAGGAAGAATTCCTTCTCAATGTTTTCCTTTGGGACTGAATGAAGGAGAGGTCCTGTGACTCATATCTATATATCGGAAGACATGAAATTCTCTCTCTTTTTCTCACATGTGTATACCAGTGGTGGCTTGGTGGGCATGGCAGGGGAAGGTTACTGCAAAATCCCCATTTCCTCCCGATCAGCTGGGATTCAGTAGGCAGAGAATAGATGGGGGTGGGGCCAGTCAGAGTTGATATTTACCAGTTCTCTGAACTATTCAAAATTTCGGCTACCGGTTCTCCAGAACTGGTCAGAACCTGCTGAATACTACATCTGCTGTATACACATACAGTAGATAACACATAGATGGCTGCAATATTCCAATCATTTGATCATTTCTTTGAAGCAAATGCCCTTTCATCAAATCAAATAAAATTGACATGAAATGGGGGGGAAGATATACTGCTTTCTGCACTAATTAATTGTGAAAAATCATTTTTATCTCCCCTGTAACCCCTTTTCTTGTTTTTGTTTTCTTTTTAAAGGCAAACGTGTGTGCATGGGAGAACAGCTTGCCAAGATGGAGCTTTTCTTGATGTTTGTGAGCCTTTTGCAAAGTTTCACCTTTATATACCCTGAGGACTTAAAGAAACCACCAATGGAAGGAAGATTTGGCTTGACGTTAGCCCCCTTTCCATTTAAACTTATTGCCTTAAAGAGATGAGGAAACTTCCAAGAAAAATGCTGCATGATGTTCATGTTACTATATGAAATTCAGGGCTATAGATGAAATGTTCTTCACCAAAAGCTAGTCATTAGCCCAAACAGGCTAGGGAATTTTCAGCCCATGGGACATCCAAAAATTATCAAGCACTTTCTCCTTCGCTTGGGCTGTCCCCCACTTGATATGCTGAAATTCTTCAACTATAGAAACAAACTGAAGTATGTTGACTCCCAAGAGCTGCAGAGCAAAATTGAGGCAGCCACACATAAGGGGACCATTGGTTGTTAAATGCCTTTTTATAGTAGATAAAAAGCAAAGGAAAATATTGGAAATCTAATTTGCACATGACAATAGACAAAAGCCAAAAAAAAACCTAGAACACAAAGGTTCAGAAAGCACTTATGTATTTGGAACTTTAAAAAAAACATAGTTAAAGATGCATAACGGGTTGTCTTAAAAACTTGAGCGGCGTTGCAATCTGTTTTAAAAACCAGAGTCTGTTGGGGAGGGGTGTGCGTCTTCTATTGGCTAAGTCTGGCTTGTCTTCACTGTCGGCAGTAAATCAAGAAAAAAAAAAGCTGTCCTGCACATGCAAATGTAATTTCAATCCTCGGTCTGACTCATTTTACACGCTCCAGGGAGGCTGCAAAGCCTCAAACATACATATACATGGATGTGTTCAATTAAATGAATGTTCCATCCTTGTTTTAATAATGAAGGCAAAATTTGCTTTTAAAAGGTGATGGAAGTGGAGTGAGATCTTCTGGGGGTGATACAGAATGATGTTATTGATTCTAAGGCAGAGGTCCCAAACTTGGCAACTTTAAGACTTGTGGACTTCAATTCCCAGAATTCTCCAGCCAGCACAGCTGGCTGGAGAATTCAGGCAGTTGAAACCCACAAATCTTAAAGTTGCCAAGTTTGGGACCTCTGTTCTAAGGGATCATTACTGTGCCCAACTACTGTTCCTTTGTGCTAATCAAGTAAAGCAAAACAGAGAGTGGACTTCCACAATTCAATTTTTAATATATATTTATCTCATGGCAGCTCTTATTTATTGTTTACTAAAAGCACATTTTTGTTGGCACATCTTAGGTAATTTCTCAACTGTTCACATGCTGAGTTTCTGGCAGATTTCAGAAACTGCTGAGCTCAGCCTGATTTAACCAGCAAGACACCCATAACATCTATGTTGAAAATGTGTAATACATAGTGTAAATGCCATAGGAAGCAGCTTTGGACAAACTACTGCTTCAGGAAAGCATAGGAAATACAATGATAAATATCTTAAAAATAGGATTTTATTGAGCAGAAGATGTACTTGTCTCTAGCACCTTAAGTGCTCTGCCATTTGTATCGGAGAACAGTCTTGGCCACTTATAATTGTGGTTCTGGCATGAACTATACATAAAATAATTCAATTGACAAATATTTGAGCTTGAATTTTGGGACATAAAATTTAATTTAAAAAGGCTTTTAGAAATGAAAGTTAGGTAGGAATACAACTCTTATTCTAATCTTATTTTCTAAAATAAGATTAGAATTCAAGTCCCATGCTTTTAAAATGTAGAGAGAGGAAGAATAATTGCTAGTTCCTATATTTCTTATATATTTCATGGTCCATAAATGCGGAATGTTTTGATGAACATTTAGATGCTATTCAGCTTAATAAAAAAGGTGTACATGTATGAAAGAATCCCCTTTTCCCATTCCTGTTTTCATACAGAGACATGAAGATGCAGTTAGACATATTTGAAAAGAACTTTATTTTGTAATGTGTTAATTAAATTAACTGCATTTAAAAAAAGAGAAATTTTCCTTGGTGAGGTAAGAAGGGTAACTATTCCTTTTCCTGCATGTTGTCCTAATTTTAAAAAAAAAACATACTGCCAAAATTTGGGGCTTGTACTTTTTGATGGAAAATCAAAAGTAATTCCAATTGAAAATGGCAGGATTTCGTTCATTTTCAATTCACAGAGAACCTGAATTAATGGATCAGCAGGTTTGATGAACAGATTGAACCATTTTTCGCATACCTGTGGTTTATTGCATGAACAATATTTAACTGGTTCATACAATAGTGTTAAAAATTAAATAAAGGGCATTGTGATATAGTGTAATATGAATTATTATAACTCGCAGAATGAATTATCCTTTAAAAAGGAAACTTGGCCATCTTCGACAATCCTTATCCTTCAATTGCACTGCTAACGTTTAGATGAGTACTGCTATGGCAGATAATTTTATCAGGCAAAATACAATCGATCCTTGGTATGGCATGTGCGTCCTTTTTGTAATGAAGCAATCTTTTACTGAAGCACTTTATAATTTTGTCAGATTCCAAAGGTCTGTATTTCTGCATTTTAGAAAGCACTAAGGGCCTGTGTAAGAGCTGGGTATATTAGTTGCCTATACCTTGCTAATATTTATATTGTCTGATGTTGTTTTCAAAATGAATGCCTTGTTTAGAATTTTAGGATGAGAATGTAAAATCCAAGATCTAAAATAATGGATTGCTTTTTTTTTTAAAGGTGCCTATATTTAGACACAGTGTGAAATATGTTCATCTAAATAAAGTTTTAGATAAATAAAATATTTGTCTAAATAAAGTTTTGTTTTTAAAAACTGACTTTTAAGACAATTTTGCTTTTAAAAAAAGTTCTCCTGTGGGTATTAAAAATATAACAAATTATTTTACTAGCCTTTCTCAATTGTTATTCAAATGCTTGGGAGTACAAAATATCTGGAAAATCTCAAATTGGTGAGAATTATATTACAGATTCTTTTTTATGTACCCAAATGCTTTCTTCTAGTACAGGGATGTCCAAACTTGGGAACTTTAAGACTTGTGGACTTCAACTCCCAGAATTCCCCAGCCAGCTATGCTGTGCTGGCTGGGGAATTCTGGGAGTTGAAGTCCACAAGTCTTAAAGTTCCCAAGTTTGGACATCCCTGTTCTAGTAGTATTGTTTCTATTTCTGGCTGATTTGACACCACTATAATAACCTTTCTCCAAGTATTGGCAACTGTAGTTTTCTATGTGAAAATTCTTAATTCAAATGATTTCTTTAAATTGAACCCTATACAGGTAAAACTGTTGTAAAATAGGTATATTTTTCCTATAGCATCTAAACTAATTATAATTTCAAATAATGTATGCCAGGGATGTCCAAACTTGGGAACTTTAAGACTTGTGGACTTCAACTCCCAGAATTCCCCAGCCAGCATAGCTGGCTGGGGAATTCTGGGAGTTGAAGTCCACAAGTCTTAAAGTTCCCAAGTTTGGACATCCCTGATGTATGCTATGCCTCAGTGGGTTATGCAACTGCTGCCAACTACTGGTAAGTTAACAACTCAGCACAATGCAATGGGCCAGCTAAAATCACCAGCCTTTAGAAAGCATAGCAGGCAAGAAGTCAACATCTGCATACATATTTATACTGGGTATATGTGTCAGCCATGTGTGCCAAGCAAATTACTATCATATAAAATGGATTTTCAAACTTCTCAGGCTAGAGAACCTGTTACAGCAGTTTTAAATAAATACCCAGAGCCTTTAGAAAAGAGACAAAGTTGTGATGAGAACTGACTCAGGGTTTTTTGGGGGGGAGGGAGGGAGGGGGGGGTTGCATTTAGTTTCAGGTTTGACAGGACCAATTTGAAAATCCCTCAAATAGGGAACAAAGATTCTTAAGAGATACATTCTGAAGCCATTATTTAGGGTCTCCAACCTTTGCAACTTTAAGTCTGAAGGACTTCAGCTCCCAGAATTCTCCAGCCAGCTTTGCTGGCTGGAGAAGTCTGGGAGCTGAAGTCCTTCAGACTTAAAGTTGCAAAGGTTGGGGATCCCTGATTTAGGAAATGAGAATGACCAAATACTGAATTAGTTACCTAATTGCTTGTATTAGAAACGTACAATTTACTTTAATTTATACTCTTCTATAATCTGAATCTTTGTGCTCTTAAATGCCAACAATTAATATTTCTTTTGAAGGGAAAAACAGTGAAATCATGTGGTGTTTTTATTGTAGTAAAAGCCCACACCATTAACTACATGTAATGTTATTTAAAACAAAAACAAAAGTGACAGTGATCAAGAAGTTGAAATCCAAGAACCCAATAAACTGAGGGCCCAGAATGTTGGGGGCAATATGCTGGGCCTGTAAACCACTTAAGAGGTCTGTAAAGCACTGTGAAGCGGTATATAAACCTAAGTACTTTTTCTATTAAGCAAAAAAAAAGTTGACAAAATAAGTTTTATGTTTGTGTGTGGGGTGGTGGTGGTGGGAATAGAGCTCAATGGAATTCAAATCATGCCTGAACCACATTATAATCCAATTTGTAGGTTTATATTGCAGATACAATATGCAATAAATTGCAGATAGGGACGTGTTGGCTCGGGGGCTAAGGCGCTCAGCTTGTCAATCAGAAAGGTCGGCAGTTCAGTGGTTTGAATCCCAAGCACTGTGCAACGGACTGAGCTTTCATTACTTGTCCCAGTTTCTGCCAACCTAGCAGTTTGAAAGCATGTAAAAAATGCAAGTAGAAAAATAGGAACCGCCTTTGGTGGGAAGGTAACAGTGTTTGCGCGTGTACGTTTAGTCATCCTGGCCACATGACCACGGACAGCACTGGCTCTTCGGCTTAGAACCTGAGATCAGCACCGCCCCGTAGAGTTGGGAACAACTAGCACATATGTGCGAGGGGTACCTTTTACCCTTGTGCGAGGGGTACCTTTTACCCTTATTGCAGATATGCAAACTCAATCATGGTCTTAACTAAACGAAAGCATCTTTTTACCAGACATGATTCCACTACACTTTCGATAATGCCCCCCCCCCTCCCCTTGAAAAACAAGTGGTGAAATTTTAGCTCCAAAGCAAAACCTGGCAATACTTGGAGGTTATTTCAACGTTTCTCAACCTTGGGCGACTTGAAGAGGTGTGGATTTCAACTCCCAGAATTCCCCAGCCAACTTTTTGGGAGTCAGAAGTCCACATTGGACTTCCGACTCCCCAAAAGCTGGCTGGGGAATTCTGGGAGTTGAAACACCTCTTCAAGCCCACCGTCCCTGTCCTACTGTCCCCATTTATATGTACTAAGAAACATACAACATACATACAACATACAATAGCAGAGTTGGAAGGGACCTTGTAGGTCTTCTAGTCCAACCCCCTGCGTGGGCAGGAACCTTATACCATTTCAGACAAATGGCTATCTAACATCTTTTTAAAGACTTCCAGGGTTGGGGCATTCACAACTTCTGGAGGCAAGCTGTTCCAGAGGTTAATTGTTCTGTCAGGAAATTTCTCCTTAGTTCTAAGTTGCTTCTCTCCTTGATTAGTTTCCACTCATTGCTTCTTGTCCTGCCCCCAGGTGCCTTGGAGAATAGTTTGACTCCCTCTTCTTTGTGGCACCCTCTGAGATATCGGAACACTGCTATCATGTCTCCCCTGGTCCTACACATACTCATTTTATGTGTTTATGGCTATGTTTTGTTTACTTATGTTCATGTCTAGGTGTACGCTAATACTTGTCTCCTTGTTCTTTACAAATAAATAAATAAACAAAACAAGTCGCCAAAGGTTGAGAAACAATAAGGTGCAACCAAGGAGAACTCCTTGCAGTTCAAAAGCAAGAGGTTTTCTTGCTGGCAAATGGGGTGTTGTCAACCGACGGAGTCTTGCAAACAAGGCGGCTCCGAACAACCACCGAAGGCGCCGCAGAGAGAAAAGCGGGCCGAGGATTCCAGGAGGAAACCTGGCCAGGCTTCGCCTTCCTGACTAAAGGCAAATGGGAGGAGCGGCCAGGAAGCTCGGCCCTCTGGGGTGGGCAGCACCGCGCTGGATTTGTCGGCGCTGGCCCGCCCATCCTCGGCTGCCTCTGGGGCCAGCAACGCCCCCGCCGCTGCCTACTCCTCCTCCTCCCCCTCCTCGCAGAACAGCGTGCTTCGCCATGGCTTTCGCGACCCGTCCCTTCGTGCGCCTGGCTTCCACCGCAACCGCCAAGAAGCTGGTGATCAAGCATGTGACGGTGGTCGGGGCCGGCCTGATGGGCGCCGGGATCGCCCAGGTGAGCTGCCTCACAGAGCCGCCTGCCTTCCGAGGCTGGAAATAAGGGGCGTCGGCTGGAGCAGTCCAGCTTGGAGACTCCCTGGACCTTCGCTGCCCTTTGGTTAGTTGCATGGAAAATAGACGCAACTGGATCACCCCAGCGCTGGGCTAAGAGCCGGAAAAGCTGTGCCAAAAAGTGCCTTTGATTAAATACTAAAGCGGAGGGTGCTCTTAAGTCTGTTGCAATGGGGGAGGGGAATCAAAATTGCTAGCAATAGAAGAGTCCAGCAGGAGGAGGACTCCACCTTCCTCCACTGCAGCCCTGCAAACGTCCACTGCAGCTGGACTACAACTCCTGGAACGCCCACTTAGTATGGTATAAGAATGATACTTCTCATGCAACATGTAGTTTACTGTGCTATATAGTCTGGAATAGCTGGGAAATTCTGGGAGTTGGAAGTCCACACCTCTTAAAAGTTGCTGAGAAACCCAGGTTGCAGGTGGAACAAAGTTGATTTGGGTAGATAAGATCCCATTAAGCTGAACTTAAACCTAACTACATTAATGCAGAGGCACATGCCTCCAATGTGGTTTGGGGGTGTGGTGCTCAAGGTATGGTAAGAGAAAGCCTTTAGCTGCAACGAATATGCCACCTTTTGGATACTATAAGTTCCTTTGAAAACCTTAGGAAATATACCCAAAGGTGCTTTTTTTCAAGAGGCAACTGCGCTTTCTGGGTTTTCTTTGAAGACATTTCACTTCTCATCCAAGAAGAAGCTTCTTGAATGAGAAGCGAAACATCTTCAAAGAAAACCCAGAAAGTCCAGGTGCCTCTTTGAAAAAAGCATATTTGGGATAACCATGACCTGGATGGCTGAGAATCTCCATAGAGACTTAGGAATTATAACTCAGAACTTTCAAACTAAGTCTCATGCCAACTTTTGTTTTTGCCCATAGTGCCATTCCAGAACTTTTTTTTTTATTGAAAAGGCATAAAAAAGAAGAGTCCTTATCTCCCCATCCCCCCCCCCCCTCTAATAGTCTGGTTTTAAAAAAAATAAGCACGGTATTTAAATTAAAACAGCTGCAGCAGTTTCCAATAAGAAAAAAAAAACATTGTAACACTAGTGACACTTTTAAAAATCCCCACAAAACATAATAATCAACCCTATTGTACTTGCTGTGGGTTTTTATTTTTCTGTGCACCGCCCTGAGTCCCACCAGGGAGAATAGGGTGGTATATAAATCCGAAAAATAAATAAAAATAAATATTGGCCCTCTTGTATAATAGGGCTTGGTCTTTACAGGGCTTACTACTAGTTAGGACTAAGGACTTACTTACTTAGTCCTTAGTCCTAAGAGGCCTTAGTCTCTACTCTTCTCCAAGGACTGGTAGGAAATAATAGTTTTAACTAGTTTTCCAAATAACAGAGAGGGACATGATATCCTAATCCTAAAGTGAGGAAGATTCATTAATTTTAGGAAAATTCAATGATATTCAGAACAGTTGAATGATGGACCATCCATCAACGATGTGGCCAGCTTCCCTTTGCTGGAATGCTCACATGGTTAAGGAAATAGCTGGCGGGGGTGGGGTGGGGGTGTGCTCATTGGCTTAAATCAGGGGTCCCTAAACTTTTCAGTTCATCAGTCACTTCATGAAGTTTCAGATCGTTCATCGGCCATTTGCTATATAAAAAATAAATACTATTTAATAGTAACTATGACTAAGAGCAACAGCAATAATGGATAGCTTCGCCAAGCTTTGAGCAGTGGTATTGAACACTTTGGGGCATGCTGGCTTCAGTGGACTCCTCCAGCTGTATGATTCTAAATAACAGTTCTGGAAAGTGTGCTTTGAAGTAGTTAGTTGCCAGATCTCATTTGTGTAAATGTTTCATTCAACAGCAGAAGCACCCACAGAATAGTAGCTCTATGGTGAAATAGGCTAAATAAATTTAGCAAATAAATAAAACTTTTGTCAAAATAGCAGAAGCAGTATTGTGTGATCATAATACAAGAACTGTCTTTCATGTGTCCATATAATGTTGCAACACATTCACAATACTGTTTTTCATCTAGGTGACAATAATCCCCAGGCAGCTCTGCTGACAGTATGGAAGTCTCCAAATTGCATAGTACCTTGTTGGTAGGCCTCATTCAAGTATCTAATCACATGGTTTTTTGCTAAGGGATTAGTGCAATAAAGATAACTATATCTTTGCACTCTGATCCTCTTTGTTCCAACATAGTTGGGGTAAGAAAAAGCCAAGTGGACACAGCTTTAATTTGTTTAACTCCCCTTTGGAAATAGGGAGATATGCTCCAAGATTAACCAGAATGAAATGAGCCTTCACAATACATTCATTGAGTGTAGACAGAATTGATTTTTTTCAGAGAGATGTGAGTTTTTAGAAACATTGACTTAAAGTTTGGTTTGCATGGACCAAGAGCCATGTCATATTTGTCAATTGTGTTTCATATCTCAGTAACCCTGTGACCTTGAAACATGCTTTTGGTGATGCAATCATTAATGGTTACTGGTAATGTTTTCATAAGAACATGTGAATGTCACTGTAAAGATGTAGATTCCAAAATCACTGTTGTTTTCAAGAGTGTCATTGAATTCCCTGGATGTGTTTTTAGAAGATAAAAAGTGGTTGTACCTCATGATTTGTATATGCCCAGTTGCCCAGGGAGAAAAAATACAGTAGCGCTCAACTTACAATAGGGAAGCGGTGTCTTAGTGGTTAAGACACTGAGCTTTTCGATCAGAAAGGTCGGCAATTCAGTGGTTTGAATCCCTAGTGCTGCGTAACGGAGTGAGCTCCCACTACTTGTCCCAACTTCTGCCAACCTAGCAGTTTGAAAGCATGTAATAATGCAAGTAGAAAAATAGGGACCACTTTGGTGGGAAGGTAACAGTGTTCCGTGTGCCTTCGGCATTGAGTCATGCCGGCCACATGACCACGGAGGCCCTGCATTAAATCCACATTGGGGATTTACATTTCTTCTTTATTTTTTACTGGAGAACCGTGAGAGTAAAAACACAGTTTTCAATGTAACGACAAGTTGCAAGTTATCTTAAATTGTGGGGCACAGGATATGTGGTTTCGGTCACATATTGCACAAATCCATAACATGGTTTTTGTGACTTAGTTTTATCCGCATCCAACTATTGTGGCTTGAAAAACACAGTTTATAGTTTGGGGGGGAAAACCAAAAGCTATAAATTGTGTTTTAGTTGGAAAAGGAAAAAATAAGTAGAAAAAATGGGAACCACCTTTGGTGGGAAGGTAACAGCGTTCCGTACACCTTTGGAGTTTAGACATAGCGGCGGCCACAGGACCACAAAGGCGTCTTCGGACAGCGCTGGGTCTTCGGCTTAGGAACAGAGGAGAGCACCGCTGCCGACAATCGGGAATGACTACCACATATGTGCGAGGGGAACCTTTACCTTTATAATTTGGAAAGGAGAGCAAAAATTTGATTGAATACATATAAAGAAAGATGAAGCCAGAATTGGCATGTAGTGTTCTACTGGCACGAATGGGCAGAGTTGGGATGTTTTCTTTCCTCCCCTGGACCTTTGTGAAGAATGTGGAGCAAAGTTATCTTTCACTAAAAATAAATAACTCTGTTTTAGAGTTTCTGGTGCTCCGTTTTATGTCCCCCAGATGGTAGGAAACCATACTACTAATTTTGAGCAACAATGGTCGAAAAATGTTTTCAAGAATCAATAAAAAGAAAGTTATGGTTGTGCCCATTCCTGGGATTGCAGGCCTGCCCATCTCTGGATTAACATTATTTGTGAACCTAGTTGTAGTTTATGCAACAAAAAAACATGGCTATAACAAACTGTGATATTTTGTCTGATGTATATCCAACCATTGTCGCCTGCATAGAATGTTGGTGGAAAGCAGTTGTGAGTAATTTTGGCAAAGGCTATAAGGTAAAGGTAAAGGTTCCCCTCACACATATGTGCTAGTCGTTCCCGACTCTAGGGGGCGATGCTCATCTCCGTTTCAAAGTTGAAGAGCTAGCATTGTCCGAAGACATCCCTGTGGTCAGATGGCTGACATGACTAAACACCAAAGGCACAAGGAATACTATTACCTTCCCACCAAAGATGGTTCCTATTTTTCTACTTGCATTTTTACATTTCAAGACTCTGTGGTACTGTTGCTTAAATACCATGGTTAAGCTGATGCCTATTGGGGGAATTTTTATAATATCATGCTAGCATGTAATAATCTTGCATCTCTTGTTTGTATTTAAATTGGTTGTTTTTTTCAGTTTTTCAGGTCTGTTACTCTTTATTCTGACTTTCATTGCTGCTTCTCTTTTTCCTTTCTTTTTTCTTAATTCCATCTATGTTTGGACCTTTTAGGCTACAATCCAATAGTCTCGTTAAGCGTATGTGTCAGGTTGCATGCATCGAGCTACATTTTTAATACATTTCATGCACTTGTAAATTAAGTTGTTGCTTTCGAATCATCATCTTGCAAAAAACAATAATTTTCATAATATCCTTTTCAGCTCTTCATTGCTATTTATTTATTTATTTATTTATTTATTTACATACTTAACTTACTTGCTTATTTATTATTTATTTATATCAAATTAAATTTGACTACTCCCTTGGGATTTAAGCACTTGAAAACATGATTAATGCCATTTAAAAAATAAATAAACCTGCCTATGTTCATATAAATACTTTTACAGAAAAGACTAGCCCAGAAATATTTTTGGTAACTTACCTTCTCAGCACAGCCTGTGTTTTGTCACTACAACACATTAGCAACCTGAGACAACTGCATGCTTTCTATGGTGATTTCTTCAAGGGCACACCGTTCATTTGCTGCAAGGGCTGAGGTGAATGGTAAGCAAATAGAAGTAACTTTTGCAAAGTTATAGTTAGGCATTGTTTCATTCTAGAACAGTGGTTCTCAACCTGTGGGTCGGGACCCCTTTGGGGGTCGAATGACCCTTTCCCAAGGGCTGCCAAAGACCACCGGAAAACACATATTTTTGATGGTCTTATGGTTGGGGGTCACCAAAACATGAGAAACTGTATTAAAGGGTCGTGGCATTGGGAAGGTTGAGAACCACTGTTCTAGAAGAAAGAGTTTTGCATGAGCAGAAAAAAGTGTACATTGTTACCTTAGCAAAGGTGCAGTCTACCATCTAGTGAGGCATTTGTAACAGGCCATATGCATCAAGCAAACAGTGTGGACCAATCAAAATAGGGACGCCAACATTCCCAGTATCTACTTAATTCCAGAAAAACTCCAATCATCAACTATCTCTCCCCCTTGAGTTAAAATATTACATATACAAATGCCGGAAAGCAAACCCCACTTGTAAACCATTGTTTGGCTGAGGAAGCCTTGCTGGGACATGAGCTAAAATGTCCGCAAAAAAACTGATTAGTACTTTGGCACTGTTTTCCCCAAACAGTGAACAGAGAACCTAACCAAGCATGTAAAGATGAGCAGAGTCCGTTTGTTACTTGATTTAATGATGCAGAGTACCGTATTTTTGGACTATAAGATGCAACTAAATGTACAGGAGGAAAACAAAAAAAAAAAAGTATTTGAACTCCGCACATCACGTTTTTGCTTTCCCCAGTACCCAGAAGCACTCTGTGTGCTCCACACAGCCTGTTCTCACCAAAAAGGGCCCCTTTTGGGGCTCCCAAGCCCTTTGTGTATCGTGTTTTCTCCCTTCCCAGCCCCCAGAAATAATCTGCAGTGCTCAAGGTGGTCCTTTTCAACAAAAGCATTTTGGCGAAAACGGGCCATGTGGAGCACTGCAGAGTGCTTCTGGTGGCCAGGAAAAGTGAAAATGTGATGTGCAGAAGGTTCGGGAGGCCAAAAATGCCCTTATTCAGTCTATAAGACGCACCTAAATTTTCACCCACTTGAAAAGTGCATCTTATACTCCGAAAAATATGGTAAATCTTTGTAAGACTTGTAAGACTCTTTGTAAGACTTGCATCTTATACTCCGAAAAATATGGTAAATCTTTGTAAGACTTGTAAGACTCTTTGTAAGACTTGCATCTTATACTCCGAAAAATATGGTAAATCTTTGTAAGATTGTTTGGAGGGACATCAGCAGATGTATTGGTAGGGCCCAAGAGAGAGGAAGAGGAAGAAAGGTGAGTAGAAGAAGCACAACAACAATATAACCCAGCTATTTTCTGATAAATGGAAAAACTTCATTAACATACACATTAATAAAAATTTACACAATTACATTTAGGGATGAAAAATACTGAAGTGTGGAAATTGGTTTCCCAATAGCTCTGTTCCATAGGGCATCAGTCCTTATCTGGGCACACCTCAGGTATGTGAACATAACACCCATAATTTCCAACCAGCATGAATGCTGTTGAGAATTTAGGAAATCAAAATTCACATACGTATGAAGTTAAGAAATACTTGGATAGGTTATTAAGAAACATTTCATAACTAGTATTTAGACAGAATAATATTGGAGCCATTTTATATGGGTCCAGTCTGACACCCCTACAAAATGCTGAGGGCAGAGAAGGGAATGGCAATGGAAGGAGAAAATTCATGTTAGCTTCAACCCTAATTTTGTTTTCCTGTTATTATTTTTTTCATACATAAATGATTGATTTCTCCTATTATGATGCATCAGGCATTCTAATTGCGAAGCCTGTCTACTAAGTGCATTGCATCCATTACGATAGTTGTAGCATACTTGCCTTCATATTCATATTTCATAATGCGGGTCGCAGTTCTAGGGGTGTTTGAACAAAATTCTTAATTTGGCTTTTAGGGGGTTCCAGGGAGGAGGGGAGGGATAGTTTACAATTTAAATGGGGGATTTAATCTGGTTTTAGCGCAGGTTTTGTCATTTAATAAGTTTTTTAAATTATAATTGGTACTATTTTGTATATTGTTTTAAATTCCTGTGCGCCGCCCTGGGTCCTCTCGGAGAAGGGCGGGATATAAATTGAATAAATTGAATAAATTGAATTATGGGTATGGTTGGCTACCATAATTTAAATGCACTACCCATCGCATGATACAAACCATGGATAATTATATGACTTAAAAAATAGTTTTAAAATACTATTGTGCAAATTTACAAGCACAACATTTTAAGAGAAGAATTCACTCTGTGTTGAGTCATGGTTTGATTAACCATGGTTACATAAGCTACAATTAGCTGATTTTAGAGAAATTTATAAATCACAGTTCACACAATGTTCTAAATCAATGCAGAGCAAACCAATTTCGCACAGTGTGTGAATCCAGCATATGCATTATGGATAGATTCCTTTAGAAGAAGGACTTAATGGTTTACAGATTAAATCTTCCTTACTGGCTTTGGCAAATACATGTTAAAATGTAACTTTTATTAAAAAAACAACAACAGGAAAGTAACTGCTTTTATTTAAGGCTTTTCGAGAAAAAGCAATGTTTCATTATTATTTTTTTGCTGATTGCCTTTTACCTTGTTTTCCCGAAAATAAGATTGGGTCTTGTATTAATTTTTGCTCCAAAGCATGTATTAGGGCTTATTTTCTGGTTAGGTCTTATTTTAGGGGAAATTCAGTACTAAATGCATCCATCTGACTGAAAATCTTAACTGGAGGGTATATTTTGGGGGTAGGGCTTATATTGAGAGCATCCTGAAAAATCATGCTAGAAATTATTTTCCGGTTAGGTCTTATTTTCAGGGAAGCAGGGTAGTAATGGGATCGTTCCAGGAACAAGTTAAGGAAGGTGTTTTATTGTCTGCTTGCAATTGAACCATCTTTCTGAACCAAGAATATTTTAAGAAAGACTTGATGCTCACTTCATATATCTCAGTTGTGTTTTGCTTGTACTAGAGACACACAATAAAAAAGATACAGTTCTGCAATTGCCATCTTCTGCACAGATGGCTATAATTCTTTTCCTCAGTTAAGACTAACAATACTATGGAACTATGAAGATGATGGTGTTCATCTGATTTGTTGAAAACAAACCATAATGAGGTAATTCCCCAATTAGGACCAAGTAGAGGTTGATATTCCAGGTCCTGTCTCTGTATGGAATATCATATATTGGGACCAAAGAAGCTGCCCTTTTGTTGCAGGGCCTACCCTGTGGTATACTAGATCTGATTGGACAATCATTTGTCTGAAATGATACAGCGTTTCCTACTTGAGCAGGGGGTTGGACTAGAAGACCTTCAAGGTTCCTTCCAACTCTGTTATTCTATTATTCTCTGCTGGCATTTTGGAGGGGGTTAAAACATGAACATGTGAAGGTTGGAAGATGAATGGGACCCTTCAAATTGTAAATGTTTATCAAAAATTGCCAATATTTAGTGTAACTTCAGTAGGTCTGGTAAATATATTGCTTTGATCTGGAATTTATGCTTTATACTGTTATTTCCCCCCTGGTTAGCATGGCAGTTTGCACTTTTCCTTAAGTCTTGATATATAGGAAGAGTGGACATAAATTTGGTTAGTTTGAATTTGATTTATTTGAATTAGTTTTTGAGTTTAGTTGGGTGGTTTCACACTGTAGTCCCCATTAGGAGGCAGCTAAGGACTGTGTACTTCTGAAAACAGAAGGCATTGAGTCTCTGTTTATGGGGCCAATCTTTTATCTGTTCAGGAATTTTGTTTGGCTGGTATTTGAGACATACAGATTAAAGTTTTGTGCATTTCCACTTATTCCCGATATCCAACAGATCACTTAGGATCCATCTTTTTTTTTTTTGTAGGAAATGGATTAACTTCTATTTTTTCTCCCCTTTTGCTATCTTTTTTACAGGTTGCTGCAGTAACTGGCCACACGGTGGTATTAGTGGACCAGTCAGATGAAATATTAAATAAGTCCAAGAAACAAATTGAAGGTAGTCTGATGAAAGTATCAAAGAAAAAGTTTGCAGACAAACCCGAGGTGACTTTTTATAAATATTGAGAAGGCTAGTGCTCTTTTTCATGTTTAGTACAAGGGGACGACTTTCGCCAACATCCAATAAAGAAGCTTGAACTGTATTGGGTGGCCACTAGATTAAGGAAGGCTGTTATGCAGAAATAAAATTTTGGGGACACAAGGAAAGCTAAACTAAAATCAAATGGGTATTCCTTTTTAAAGCTATTTTTTTAAATATAAAATCAAAATCCAGCATAGATAAACATTGCAAAAAGTCCTTAAAAAGTAGTGCTTCTACAGATTACCGTATTTTTCGGAGTATAAGATTTTATTTTTATTTATTTATTTTTCATATTTATAACCCGCTCCCATCTCACCACAAAGGGACTCAGGGCGGCGAACATAGAATTAAATCAATAAACATAAATGCAGAGATATTAGGTGCCTGTGATGTAACCATTTTAAAATCCCCATTTACAATTGGTAGTGCTGGGGTTACGCAAGGCCGGCTAGTTGGAAGAGGTGAGTCTTAAGACATTTGAAAGAGGCGGAGGTCAGGAATGGTGCGGATTTCAGGGGGCAGGTCGTTCGAAAGGGCTGGTCCTGCCACAGAGAAGGCTCTCCCCCTGGGCGCCGCCAGTCGACATTGCTCGACCGACGGCACCCTGAGGAGGCCCTCTCTGTGGGAGCGTGTCGGTCCCAGGGATGTATGGGGCAGGAGGCGGTCTTGCATGTAGCTAGGTCCCGAGCCATGGAGCGCTGTGAAGATGGTTGTTAGGACCTTGAAGCGCACCCGCGTAGGACAGGTGTTATATGGGAGTGTTTGGGCACTCCCGTAATTATCCGTGCGGCTGCATTCTGGACTAACTGTAGTCTCTGGGTGCATCTCAAGGGAAGCCCCATGTAGAGAGCATTGCAATAGTCAAGTCGAGACGTGACGAGTGCTTGGGTGACTGTGCGTAAGACTCCCCGGTCCAGTAAAGGACGCAATTGGCGCATCAGGCATACCTGATGGAACGCCCCCCTGGCCACGGCCGCCACATGGTCCTCCATAGTCAGCGGGAGTCCAGGAGGACACCCAAATTGCGCGCCCTCTCCACGGGGGTTGGTGTTTCGCCCCCAATGGCCAGAGTTGGAATAATCTGGCTGAAACGGGGTGCCGGAAGCCACAGCCACTCAGTCTTGGACGAGTTGAGCCTGAGTTTGTTACTACCCATCCAGATCCGTACGGCCTCCAAACACCGGGACATAACCTCGACAGTATCATTGGGGTGGTCTGGGGTGGATATGTACAGCTGGGTATCATCAGCATACAGATGATATCCCACCCCGAAACCACGGATGATCTCACCCAGCGGCTTCATATATATGTTGAACAGTAGGGGCGAGAGGACCCACCCCTGAGGGACCCCACATAAGAGGGGTCTCGAAGTCGACCTCTGTCCCCCTGTCAACACATATTGTGACCGACCAGAGAGGAAGGACGTGAACCACCGCAAAACGGTGCCTCTCAGCCCCAACCCCCCTAGTCGGCGTAATAGGATACCATGGTCAATGGTATCGAAAGCCGCTGAGAGGTCTAATAGGACTAGGATAGAGGAAAATCCTCTATCCCGTGCCCTCCAGAGATCATCGACCAATGCGACCAATGCCGTCTCGGTGCTGTGCCCGGGTCGGAAGCCGGACTGGCGCGAATCTAGATAGTCAACTTCATCCAAGTGTCGCGGAAACTGTTGGGCCACCACACTCTCAACAACCTTCACTAGGAAGTGGAGGTTGGAGACGGGACGATAGTTTTCTAATAATGCTGGATCCAGGGACGGCCTCTTTCAAGACGGTAGGTAAGGACCCCTCACTCAAAGATGCGTTGACAATGCCCTGAAGCCAGCCTCGTGTCGTCTCCCAGGATTCCAGTATAAGCCAGGAAGGACATGGGTCTAGTAAACATGTGGTGGCCCTGAGTCTCTTTGACAACTTGTCCATATCTTTGATAGTAACAAAATCAAACTCCTCCCACAATGGTGTCACAAGAACTGCTTCGGCACTCTCGACTGGGCTATTGACGATGGAGGGTAACTCGCTCCGAATCCGAGTGATTTTCTCCTGCAGATAAGTCCCAAATTCCTCAGCTCGACCCTGTAAAGAGGCTTCCCGCGGCCTCTGTTGGAGGAGGGAGCGGGTTACCCTAAACAGGGTGGCAGGGCGGTTATCTGGGGATGCAATAAGTGTGGCACAATACTTACGTTTGACCAGCCTTATTGCCACTAAGTAAGACCTAATGTGGTCTCTTACTACTAGATGCACCTTTTTCTCTCAAAAAAAGAGGCTGAAAATCTGGGTGCATCTTATACACTGAATACAGCATTTTTTGTCTCCCGAAACCCCATCCCTTCCTCCAAAATAGCCATGCATAGCATTTAGGAGCCTTGCAGAGTCCTGCTGGGGAGGGCAGAAATGAGCGAAAAACGGTCCGTTTTTCGCTCATTTTTGCTCTCCCGCAGCAGCACTCTACAAGCCTCCTAAAGACTATTCATGCCCTTTTTTGGGAGGTCTGCAGAGTGCAACAACTTTTTTTAAAAAATTGCCTCTTCAAAACCTTGGTGCGTCTTATACTCCGGTGCATCTTATGCTCTGAAAAACACGGTATTTGTTTCATATTTGTTTGTAGCCTCTAAAGACAGTATAGAGGTTCAGATTGAAGGTGATCCAGTTGAACCTCTCCTTTAAAGCCAATCCAAAGGGCTTTTGCCTACTGAAGTAGAACAACCATATTGCTTCTTTTTGAACCTTTCAGTGCTTTTCTGCTCCAACACACAGAATACTTCCCTTTAAAGTGCATGAGGCTGTTGTCGGTGCTTTGTAGGCTTGAGCAACCTCGGTAGAAGCAACCTTTTGCTTCAGGCATGTTGCCTTCAAAGCTTCTTGTCTTCAGTGTCGGAAGCCAAAAGTTGAGACAAGTGGCACCTGCTTTATGCAGTAATATTTTTTGAAAGAGACGGTGCAAATGTGTCCCGGTTGTGTAGAGTGGAAAGCTCAGATTCAGGTGTGTTGGTGATTGTATCTTTGAAGTTCTGCCATAGTGATGGATATCAGTGCTGACAGTTGGAACATGTGCTGCCAAACGGGGAGGGAATCAGCACAGCTGCACATGGAAAATTGTGTGAAGCCCCAGAGGTGGAATTTCGTCATTTAATTGGGCGGGGGGGGGGGGGGTGAGGACATAAAGCAGCCAGTGGCTTCCTTTTCTCTAATGCATTTTGCTACTTGAGGGACAAGCCATAATGTGCTAGTTTCCTGTATTAGTTCATTGTGCACAGCTTTCCAATATTTTATAATATCGCATTCTGTTGCATGTTTTGATTGTTATCTAAGGCTTTTTAATTATTGGCTTTATTGTTACATTTGTGAAATGGGTGGCTGTATATAAATTTGGTCAATACATAAAGTGTAAGGTGGCTGTATATAAATTTGGTCAATACATAAATTTGGTCAAATACATAAATAATAATCTTTACAATGACAATAAAGATTATTATTAAGATTATTATTATAAAGGACAAATGACATTAAAACAAGCTTCTGTTTATGCAGATGAGTGTAACACGCAGTAAACACATTTTATTTGCTTTTCCAACTTTGCAGGCTGGTGCAGAATTTGTTGAGAAAACCTTAAAGAATATAACCATGAACACAGATCCGGTCTCTGTGGTCCACAGCACTGACCTGGTAGTGGAGGCCATTTTGGAACACTTAGCCCCAAAAACTGAGCTCTTCAAGACACTGGATAAGTTTGCGGCGGAGTATGTTTTTAAAATTATTACAGACAAGATAAATACAAAAAGTCATTACCAGCTAGAGAGATGAAAATATTAATTTGCAGGACTGTTACCTTCTTCTGATGATTTTGACGACTAGTCTAAGAAAAGAAGTTTCAATGTTGGGTTGATTGTTCATATTTACCCTCCTGTTCACAACCCAAAATAAATTTGACCAGATGCATAATAATCAGTTGAAAATGTTAACTGATTTAAGACAAATGGGAAGAATGGACATTTATTTATTTCAAAGGAAAAACAGCTTTGCTAGATGTCTAACTGCTTTCATTAAAGAAAAGATTGCAACTAATTGTTTTTTCTGCTTGGAAACTGCTTCTGGATCTGTTCTTAAGGTGAAAAAAAATGAAATTTTGAGTTTTGCCGATTAGATAGATTTATTGTTATAGAAATCACTAGTACATATTAGTATGTAAAAGTAAAAACTGGAGGTTCTTTGTTATCTTATTCTACTGTGTTAAAAAGAGTCAGAAGTCAATGCTTGCCTTTCTTTTTCTTTTTCTCCTATACTTTCCTCTCTTTCTTCTTGTCTCCCTTTCTTTCCCACTATTTTCATTTGTCTTTATATTTTATATTTCAATAAACTAATAACACTATATATATAAGGTTACAAAGAAGTTTAATTGATATGCTGGGGGTTGGGCCCAAAAATGTGGATCTAACAAACATGGACCCTAATTTTGAATTCATCTAAATTGAATTAAAATAAACGTATAAACATAATTCTTGCTTAAAGTCTACTTGTTCTGCAGCTATTCAGTTACAATGGTGCCAAATGAAGGGGCCTTATGAAAGATCCTCGTAGCTATGACTGTTGCAATGTCCCTACAGGTTTGTCATTGTGATTTGGGCATTTGGCAAGCGGCTCACAATTATGACATCACAGAGTAGCATGATCATTTATGACCTTCACTTTCAGCTTCTGGCAAGGAAAGTCATTGGAAAGTTGGCAGGAGGTTGCAAATTGCAGTCACATGACTTTGCATCATATGTTGTTCGTTGAACAACAGCAATTGGTATGGCCAGCCACAACTGCCGTTATGAGTTGGTGCAGTCATGTGACATTGTGCTTTGTCCCCAAATTGCTTAGCAACGGAGCTGCTGTCCCAGTTACTGTATTATGCAAGTACCTATATTTATTAAGTACATGTATTTAGTAGTAAGTAGTATGATTTATCTCATGTATTTAATAATTTTGTTCTGTTGTTACAACAGAAATTAGAATGGAAAGCATCTTTCTGAGGGAGTCAGGGGTTACCCACTACGAATCTTTGTTTGAATTTAAATCACTTATTTATAAATTAAAATATAGTTAATGGAAACCCAAAGTTGTATGGAGACTTAGCATAGCTTAATTGTTCTGACTTTTTAATTTTATTGTATAATCTTCTATATTAGCTTTTATTTTAACTCACTGGCTCAATGCGAGAAAAAGAATATACCCTTTCCCCTTCTTTGCTTCGTCATGCCAAATAAAGCATTCAAAATAATATTTTGCTCACCAGAAACCGAGAACTCATCTTGCTTTCACATTGAGGGTTCTTATCATTTTAAGATATTCTCTACATTGTAGGAAAAGTCTGAGTGGAAATATTAACTTCAGAAAGAAAGGAAGTGGTGTAATTCTCCACTTGTGATCAAAGATTAAAAAGATATTCCTACACCAAAGAACCATTCTAGTAAATTATTTAGGCAAAGTCCCATCTCTTCTTCCACAGAAAGGTAATCATCGCTGTTTCAGAGGAATTACTGTTCAAAATTGAGCAATTTTATCAAAATATCATTGATAAAATAATCAACTAAATAGATTTTAAGGGTTGATGGTGGAATGAATAGAGTGCAAGCTTGTTTGATGGTTGTATTTTTCATAGATCATTGTATCCGTATCTCTCCTTTTAATAGCAAACTGAAACAAGCGCTGATGGCAGAGTAGGCTGGATTTTGACAAAGCCACAGTCTGCAAAGTGTAGGGGGGAAAATGTAAGATGTGTTAAAAAAAATAATAAGACAGGTGATCAAAGAGTGATAAGAATCTAAAATAACCGAGTTACAACTGAAGCAGAGAAATTTGGAGGAACATAGAAAAAGGCAAAAATTAAGGTAAAGATGGAATGGTGTATCTTGAAAAAAAACTTATCAATCAGGAATTTTAAACAAGTGAACTGTAGCAACAATTTTTGCATTTTTAAATGTAACTAGCATATTGCAAAGCCTTATGCTGCAGTTTACTTCCCAGTTCCAGGTGTCTGATTTTAAGCTTCACTTCAAAGAACATGAATGTTCTTTATTCTTCTGCAAACCTTTTGAAAGCCAGGAATATAATTAGTCCTGTACACTTCATCAGGGAAGTGCAATATTTAACATTCAATGGGATCTTAAAGGAGTGGTGCAGTGGCCTAGAGGTGGAGCTGTTGCCTCACAATTGGGAGGCTGTTAGTTCAATCCTAGGTGGAGACACTTATTTCTCTCTCTGGGCACAATGAGAATATAACTGCTGAACAAAACTCTGCACTGGTAACAGGAAGGGCATCCAGCCATTAAATCGCTCCATTAACTTGCACAGACTCCACACAGCAAGGGATTAATGGGGCGTTAAATGAAGATGATGATGATGATGATTCAATGGGATTTTTGGAATTGCAATCCCAAAAGTTGGAGAGTCAGAAGAAAGAGGATGGTGGACCCAGGACAAGAATTATAAAACTGAAATGCAATTAAAATACAATTACTAAGATTACTTTATTTATATTTAATAATTGTCGTATCCGGTCATATTAAATTTAAACATTAGAAGCTGCTTTGATAAGGAGGTATGAATTTTGATGGCGGTTAATGTACCTTATTTTAAATTCCCATTACATGCATTGGATGATGAAATAGCACGTAAATCTTTTCTACTAATCATGGAATCTAGAGGTTGAGTTTAGGCATTTCTCCATTCTTTTAGCCTTAAGTTGCTATTATGTTAATATTTTAATGAGTACTCTGAGTTTATTATAAACTTGATTTATCAGAGAGATTAGATTCTTGTTGAATTTGAAATGAATAATGAAGGGAAGAAAGCATATATATATTCCTTTTGGCTCCCTTTGTGTCAGATGATGCTACAAGTACAATAATAGGTTTTATTCTTTTGGGGAATACTTTGATTTTAAAGGATATTTAACTGGTTATATGCTAAAATAATCTGATTTCTAAAAGAGAATGCCATGTGGATTGTTTATTAGGAATGAAGGCTTGAGGTTGTTGATCTGTTTATTTTATATCCTACTTTTATTTTTTACTACTCAAAGTGGATAATAATGTTCTTTTCTACTTTTGCTTTCATAAACATATGTGAGAGGGTGGGTTGAGCTAGAGCGAGTAATTGGCTCAAATTCTCCTTAGTGGCTTCTATGTCTAAAAGTAGACTAGAGCTGGACATAACTAGTCTTAGTGAAGAGAAGGACCAGGGGAGACATGATAGCAGTGTTCCAATATTTGAGGGGCTGCCATGGAGTGGAGGGTGTCAAGCTATTTTTCAAAGCACTTAAAAGTCAGACAAGGAATAATGAATGGATGGAAACTGATCAAGGGGATTAAACCTAGAAATAAGCAGAAATTTTCTGACAGTGAGAACAATCAACCAATCGAACAGTTTGCCTTGAAGTTGTGGGAGCTTCATCACTGGAGGCTTTCAAGAAGAGATTGGACTGCCATTTGTCAGAAATGGTGTAAGGACTCCTACTTGAGCAAGGGGGTTGGACTAAATGACCTAAAAGATTCCTTCCAACTCTGTTAATTGTAACATTTTGGAGAAAAAAAAATTTTTTTGCTTGAGCTTCTCTGCTGCAGTCATATGTCATTGTCTCCTTTTTCTAAGATACAGAGATCCAATTTAAATTTGGAATCTGTATTCATGCAGATGTTTTTTTTTAATTTAGAGGCTACTTTTCTACATTCTTCACATATATTGTTCTCATACTTTTGAGTCTGAGATGAGCCTGAATGATCTTCTATAGAGAAGCACCAAAGCATTTTCTAGCACCTTAAAAAGCAGCTGGAAGCAGAGCACAAACACAGTATTTCATCAGAGGCATTTTGACAATACTGGCATATGTTCATGTACATCCATTCTTAGAAGGAGGGAACCAAAAACAGTAAAATGGAAAATCAGAGGGAAATGAAATGAAATTAGAGAGGGCAGTTAGTGAATGTAGGAAATGCAGAAGAGAAGGCAATCTGTGAAAATTGCCTATAGCTAATGCTCTTATGGGTACAAGGATGTGGGTTTTTTAGTAATTATTTTGCTACTGAACATTCTCTCTCTGTCTCTCTATCTCTGTTTCCGTCTCTCTCAGTGTCTCTTTGCCTCCCTCCCTCTCTTGATAACTAAATATAAAAATTAAAAGATACATAAATTTATATAAGAAGGAAGCTAAAGAAAATATAAACATTCAAAAGGAATGTTTACAGATATACCTTTATCATTAAATAGAGACCACGTTTCATTGCAGTCATCTATCAATAATAGATCTGTATTATTGTCTATATCAGGGGTTCCCAAACTTGGCAACTTTAAGACTTGTGGACTTCAACTCCCAGAATTCTCCAGCCAGCATAGCATAGAAGTCCACAAGTCTTAAAGTTGCCAAGTTTGGGAACCCCTGGTCTATATTATCAATTCTGTAGACCATTGAATGTCTGGAACCTTCTGTTTGCATATCTGATGCAGACCCATCAATCTCTTAACTGTAAATCAATGTTCTTTGTGCAGCTGTCAATTCCCATGTAATTGGGATAGAATATAAACAACTGAAAACATTAAATCTCAAGTTTGAATTAATATATGTTACAGAAATGAAATAAAAAATAAAAATAAAGAATTTACAGGTAGTCCTCGACTTAGGACTACAATTGGACCGTTAAGCGAGTCATCAAGCAATCGGATTCACTTTTATGACAGTTTTACCATGGCCATTAAAGCAAATGAGGTGATTGTTAAGTGAATAATACAATTGTTAAGCAAATCCAGTTTCCCCAATTGACTGCTTGTCGGATGGGAAGACCACAAATCATGATAATCTTAACTGCAAGATGCTGCAATTGTCATAAAAAAGAGCCAGTTTTCAAAGACCCAGATTTTAATCAGGTGGCCATGGGGGTAATGCAATGAACATAAGTTCAAGCACAGGTCATACGTTACTTTCACTGAGACTGTAATAATTTAAAACTGTCATGAAATGAATGAGTCAAGGGCTACCTGGATTCATTGCTTATTCATCTATATAAAATGCAGTGAGGTCATTTCTAAAATATTAGAAAAAAAGGTAGGATTTACAATATATTATAATAATAGTAATAATCTTAAAAAGGATGTAATCAAACCCTGTTGATTTTTTTCATATTTTTTTTTTAAAAACCCTCTATTTTAATTTATGGGAAAAAAGCAAGCAAAAAAGAATCCAAAGACACACACACACACACACACACACACACACACACACACACACACACACATATATATATATATAGAGAGAGAGAATGAATTGTTGTCACAACTTCCTGTTAGGGCCCGATTAAGGGAGGAGACATACTGTTTCCTTCTCTGCCTTTCGGCTCATCACCAGAGACCATCTTAGACAGAGAACCATGAGTTACGTTGTGTAAATTTTTTTAGATATGTGTGTTAGTTTTATGAGCTGATCAATAAATTAAATTTGAGAGACCAAGATAGATCTATTTCGAGCTTATTAGCTCTCATCAGTTGACCATACCCTTTACTGGGATTACAGCCCTGTTCGAATCCCAGTAAAGGGTATGGCCAACTGATGAGAGCTAATAAGCTCGAAATAGATCTATCCTGGTCTCTCTAATTTAATTTATTGATCAGCTCATAAAACTAACACACACACACACATTTATACACACACACACACACACACACACACACACACACACACACACATACATACATATAATATTTTGAAAAACAATTAAAAAAACCAAAATGAAAATTTCAACAATATCCCTTTTTTCCTTGCTTCTCTTTATTTCCCTTCTGGCCATTAATTGGTACTTGAATATTTTTGTATTTTACTTTATGCATTATTATTCACTTTTGTTTGGATCAGTTGCCAGTGCCCATTATCAATAGGAAATGATATCTACCTGCACATCCTAGACCCAAAGGTGCTTTTTCAAGTGGCAACTGGACTTTCTGGTCCAAAAAGTCCAGTTGCCTCTTGAAAAAGCACCTTTAGAACAACCATGATCTGGATGACTGAGAATCTCCATAGACATTTGCGTATCCTAGATTTCATTTCCTTCTAACTTAATTGTTTACTACTAGGAAAGCTCCAAATTTGCTTCAAATTAATTTGTATGTACTGCTCTTTGTTATTTTAATTTACCGTATTTTTTGAACTGTAAGATGCACTGGAGTATAAGATGCACCATGATTTTGAAGAGATAATTAAAAAAAAAAAGTTTTTGTACTCTGCAGGCTTCCCAAACCTTCTGCACACCTTGTTTTTTGCAAAAAAAAAAAAAAAAAAAAAAAAGGGCATGCCCAGTTTTGTAAAGTTGTAGAGTGTTCCTGAGGGTAGGGAGGGGGGGGGGGCATAAACGAGCAAAAATGGTCTGGTTTTTTGCTTGTTTTTGCCCTCCCCAGCCTCCAGGAGCACTTTGCAAGCCTCCCAAACCCTGCACATCCATTTTTGTGAAGGGAGCAGGGTTTCGGTAGGCCAAAAATGCTGTATTCAGTGTATGATGCACCCAGATTTTCACCCTCTTTTTTGGGGGGGGGGGGGAAGGTGCATCTTATATTCCAAAATACGGTAACTATTGAGAGAACAAGTTAGTTTTTGTCTAGGACACGGGTGTCCAAACTTGGGAACTTTAAGACTTGTGGACTTCAACTCCCAGAATTCCCCAGCCAGCATAGCTGGCTGGGGAATTCTGGGAGTTGAAGTCCACAAGTCTTAAAGTTCCCAAGTTTGGACACCCCTGCTCTAGGAGGATCCATTTGTCTATCCAAATGTTAGAGGTTGAAAGGAGCACGATGATACATAATTGATTGATTGATTTTGGGGGACAACATTTTGGGTTAAAATATTGTTAGATATTTGTAGAAAGAAGAGCTGCAACTAACATAAGGTGAATATTATTTTCTCCCCAGGCACACAATATTTGCTAGCAACACTTCATCTTTGCCAATCACAGTCTTAGCTAATGCTACCACCCGGCAGGATCGATTTGGTGGTTTACATTTTTTTAATCCAGTCCCTCTGATGAAGCTTGTAGAGGTAAGGAGTCTTAACAGTATTCTTGTACCATGTTCAGTGCATGTGTTGTGCCCCGCCAGTAGCCAGCGGAACTGGCAGCAGATTCAGACAGTGGGGAGGTTGGGGAGGAACATGGGCCAGTCCTGGGCTCTGGGGAAGGCTCTGATGAGGGCTCTGTGTCAAAGGCAGAGATGGGGCCAGAGCCAGCTGCCTTCAGAGTCAGACATCAGTGAGGCAGATGAATAGCTGGAGCCTGTTTCCAGTGTGTGCATGCGCAAAGTTGCCAGACAAAGGCAATAGCTAAAGAACAGGGTCGACTTGGGAGTAAGGCCACAGGTGGACAATGAATGGCCCCTCCCAGAGGAAATAAAAGAGGAGCAAAAGGGGAGTGGAATTTTCAGGAGACAATTAGTTCGCTTAATTGGTTCGTGACTCTCTGAGACTCCTTGCCAAGTTTGGAGATATCTGCCCGTCAGCTTTCCAAGCCAGATAAGGTCTGTGACTATAAATCCTCCCTTGAAAGACTTTGCTGTGTGTGAATGAGCATAACTCATAGCAAATTAATAAAAGGGGTTTTCGTCAGGAGTTTGCTTCATGCTAGGTGACAACCATATGCTGCTATTTAAACTTTATTGGGTTATTTATAAAAATAATACATCTGGGATGCAAATTAATAATGGAAATAAATATATACATAAAATTATTGAGGCTAAAATTGATATTAAAAATTTCCTCACTATTGTGCCCTAGAACCTGATAAGAAGGATTCTGCTGGAGCAGATAAAATAGCCATTTGGTTTGAGATTCTGTCCCAACAGCCTCCAAGCAGACACCAAAGAGAAACCCATCGACAAGCAAAAAAACCCCTTAGATTTGAGGCATTGAGTGCCTTGAATCTTTGGAGTAATACATATTGAAGACCACAGGTGTCCCTCGACTTACAACAGTTCATTTAGTGACCATTCAAAGTTACAACGGCACTGAAAAAAGTGACTTATGACCTTTTTCACACTTAATGACCAATGCCGTTATCCCCATGGTCACATGATCAAAATTGAGCTGCTTAGCAATTGGTTCATATTTATGACGACTGCAGTGTCCTGGTGTCATGTGATCACCTTTTGGAACCTTGTGACAAGCAAAGTCAATGGGGAAACCAGGTTCACTTAACAACTGTGCTACTAACTTAACAAATTCAATGATTCACTTAACAACCGTGGCAAGAAAAGTTGTAAAATGGGGCAAACCTACTTAACAAATGTTGGAGAAGTGGTGAAAAAGATGTTCTTTGTGATTTTCGACCTACGATCACAATTGAGTCCAACGTTTCTGTTGTTAAGTTGACAACTTAACAACCCCATTTTACAGCATCTCTTGCCACAGTTGTTACGTAAATCGCCACAGTTGATAAGTTAGTAACCTGGTTGCTAAGGGAATCTGGTTTCCCCATTGACTTCACTCATCAAAGGGTTGCAAAAGGTGAATCACATGACCTTGGGAGACAGCAACAGTCATAAGTATGAGTCAGTTGATGAAGATATGAATTTTGATCACATGGTCATGGGGATACTACAAAGATCATAAGTGTGAAAAACAGCCCTAAGTCATTTTTTTCGGTGTTGGTGTAACTTTGAACGGACACTAAATGAACGGTTGTAAGTCGAGGACTACCTGTACCTGAGATTTAAAGAAATGAAGTGTGATTTGGTTAATCTCTCTCCTGCATGGTCCTGAATGAAATTGTTTCTGATTACATACAAACCAGGGATAGAGGAATGTCCCTTCACTTTGATAGTGTCTTTGCTCCTAGGTCATCAAGACGCCAATGACAAGCCAGAAAACTTTTGAGTCTCTCATGGATTTCAGCAAAGCAGTCGGGAAAACTCCAATATCGTGCAAGGCAAGTTTATCTCAAAATTAAGAATCAGAGTGCAGTACGTTCACCCTGGCCACCCTGAGGATTTTTCGCCTTTATCTCTATTTGGAAGCATATTTTTGGATGCTAAACCACCTACCACCTAAGATGGAGGGATATAACATACTGTATTTTTGGGATTATAAGGCGCACCGGTGTATAAGACACCAAAATTTCAAAGAGGTAAATAAGAAAAAAAAAGTTTTTGTCCTCCCTGGCCCCCAGAAGCACTCTGCAGGCTTCAGCGGGGTTGGGGGAAGGCAAAAATTCCCCTGTTTTTGCAAAAAATTGCCCTTTTTTTAAAAAACGGGCATTTTCCGCTTTCCCCAGCCCTAGTGAAGCCTGCAGAGTGCTTCTGGGGGCTGGAAGAAGGGAAAAACACCTCCATTTCGGGGGGAAACAGCCCATTTTTCACAAAAATGGGATTCGGGGGCCCAAAAATGGCTGTATTCGATGTATAAGAAGCATCAACATTTCCCCACTCTTTTAGGGGTGGGTGGGAAAGGTGTGTCTTATACTCCAAAAAATATGGTAGTTATAGAATATTTTAAGAAGACTTTGGTTTCAGTCTAACATGAACCTGGCCTTATTTCCTCTCTCCCCCCCCCCCCCCTTCCAAAATACAGTAATGGCAGGTTGAAAGTAGCCATCTGTATATGTAACAAAAATAGTAAGTAACACCATTTGTTTGTATGGGCAGTCCTTGCTCATCAGAACTGGGGACATGCATTTCCATCTTTAAGCAAAGTGGTTGTTAGGCAGAACATATTTTGACTATGCCATCTACCAATGGCTGTTTTGGTAGTCCCGCTTGTGGTTATGAGGACCTCCTGTTTGTCCTGACCTACCACACTCCTTCCACATTTGCTGCTGCTGCTGCAGTTCTGACCATCTGTCTCTCTTCTGCAGTCCACCCCTCTGTCTACCCGTATCACCCAACCCTCTGCTCTTCCCAGCTGGCTTTCATAGTCTTCTTCCTAACCCTGCTTTTGAGGTGTGCCGGGCCTCTTCAGGAGGCCAGAGATGGGGGTACGTAGAAGACTTTGGGATGTGGGGGTGACGGGTAGGTAGCAGAGTGTAGGACTTCCAAAAGGACGGAGATGGGGGAGAGACAGGTAGGTGGGGGGAGCTGAAGTACATACTAAAGCTGTAAATGAGGCTGGACTGCCAAACACCCAAATTTTGATCAGCAGAGGGTGCTGCAACAACCATAATTTCGAGAACTGTCCATAACTACCATTCGTTCAGCAATAGCTTGGCAGAACTGCACAACTTTGAATGGTTATTGAATGAAGAATTCTTAAGTGGGGGCTGCCAGTAATATTTATATTGTAATAGAGATTTATTTTACCATAAATCCTGGTGTTTTTTCCCCCCATAGGATACACCTGGCTTCGTTGTGAATCGACTTCTTGTGCCTTACCTGATGGAAGCAGTTCGGCTTTTTGAGAGGGGTAAAGTTGTAGAATATTGTCAATCTACCTACATTACATGTACATCTCCACCAATATTTGGGGCGGCAGGCCCCCAGCTTGCCTGTTTTTGTTTTTTTTTTAATCTGATTTTTCCAAGATTCCAGACTTTGTAAGATTATTTTAAAGATTCTTGGGGTATCTTGGACAGCAAGAGATACCTCTCCACTTAGATACTGATCTAATACAGAGTAACTTCTACAGATGCACTAATAATGTTTGGATGTATGGGAATCCCATACTAATTTATTCCTTGATAAGTTGGTACCCTCCACAGCATGATGTCTTTTATCCACACAAGACCCAAACTGAGATGGTCTTTGCAAAGCCCACAGGAGGAATCCTAGAATGAAGCTACCTTTTTTAGGAGTCTTCTGTTGTTTTTCACACAAGACCCTTCAAAGAGCTCACAAGTTCATGTAGTAGGAATTACTGTGTCTAGTGTAGCTGAACAAAACCTTACATGCACAATTACACAATTGTGTATCCGAAGAACCAACTCTTCCTTTCGTTTTTGTATAGCACTGGGTGGAATATTGTAAAATAAAAAACAATAAAAAACAATTACACAATTATTTCCAAACAAAAGCTATTCAGTATGGCAGTGGACCAAAATACGCATGTTCCAGGCAGAGGTGTACGCTTGGGGAAGAGCAGGAAAAAGCCAAGGACAGCAACAGATGACCAGTTCCCTCAATCTTTCCACCTCTTTACTTTTCCTATCTCCCTGTAGCTAGCTGTCATTGCCAAAATCCTTGTCTTCAAGGGCATCATATCCAACCAGCCCATCCACTTCCCTGATCTTCCCAGCACTTCCTTTCCCTGCCTCCCTTTAGCTGTCTATGATACCCAACCATCCTGCTCCCGCCAGAATCGTTCCTGAGGGGAGGCACTGGTGAGATTCCGAATAGGGAAGGCAGCCTGCTGGAGTTGTTGCCACGTTTGAAGCAAAGATATTGACACAAAACTAGAACAATCAAAATGTTCCTGGTTATGTTTCTGCTGACCAGCACAGCACCCAGAATTGTTTGGCAAAATACGTTTTCCATTTCGTGCACATCCCTAAGAGATCTGCTTCAAATTTCGGTTTAAATGACCATGAGGGCAAAAAATTCATGTCATATTCTCAGCCAATATTATTACGTAGGATAATGTGTGTTCTGTATCTGCTGTCGTCCCCCCCCCCCTTCTTTTTAATAAAAACCCTCTCCATCTCCATTTCCAAAAGCTTCTTGTGTCATTAGGGAAATAAATTACATTCTGGTGCTTATTGCTGGAATTGAAAGTATAATTAGCTTTTTATGTTTCTAGAAAAATCCATATTAAAATTATAGCTTCAATACTGAATAAGTGAGTTTTCATCTTGGAGGCGATTGACCCGAAAGTGCTGAACCCCAGATTGTGGGCATATGAACACAAACACACAAAGGGATGACTGGGGTCTCTAGCCCCTGGAATAGGCTAACTGATGTCAACTGAATGAGAATAGAGGTAGTGACAGGTTTTATTTTCCTGGCCTCCAAAATCACCGCAGATAGGGACTGCAGGCAAAAAAATTAAAAGACGCCTGATCTTCAGGAGGAAAGCTATAGCAAATCTAGACAGCATACAAAAAAGCAGAGACATTGCCATGACAACAAAAGTGCATATTGTCAAGGCTATGGTTTTCCCAGTTGCAATGTATGGCTGTGAAAGTTGGACCATAAGAAAGGCTGATTGTCAAAAAATCGAGATCTTTGAACTATGATGCTGGAGAAGATTCCCGCGAGGCCCTTGGACTGCAAGATGATCAAACCGGTCAGTCCTAGAGGAGATCAACCCTGACTGCTCTTTAGATCCTTAAGATGAATCCTTAAGATCCTTAAGATGAAACTCAAATACTTTGGCCACTTAATGAGAAGAAATGAGTCACTGGAGAAGAGTCTGATTCTGGGAAAGATTGAGGGCAAAAGAAGAACAGGACAACAGAGAATGAAGTGGCTGGATGGAGTCACTGAAGCAGTAGGTGTGAACTTAAATGGATTCCAGAGGATGGTAGAGGACAGGAAGGCCTGGAGGAACATTGCCCATGGAGTCGTGATGAGTCAGACACGACTTCAGAACTAACAGCAACAAAGTAGAATTAGAATAGAACAAAGGTCTTAGTTATTTTAAGTTGGCTCCCCATGACTGCATTCCAAAATTACCACAAAACTGCCTTTGAGAAGTGCCTTTTGGGAAAAATGGAGGATTCCTGACTTTGGATGAATTTTTACTCAACTTTCTGCAATTTTAGTGGCCCCCAGCTGTTTGGCCTTCAATGACCGCATGGCAATGAGTGGATTATGTGGAATTATGCGAGTTGAAGTCCACACACCTGGAGAGCAGCCAGGATGGGAGAAGTTGTGTGCTGTTTGTTGCCATGTTGATGGAAATACAGGATAATTAGGATAATTATTGTCCTTTTCTTCCAAACCTAAGAGTCGGTTAACTCTTGAAGTAAACCGTGTGTTCTTCAAAGCAAGCATGGCTGCTCTATAAAGAGCTAAAGAGAACTTTCCTCTCTGTAACTATTCAGGATTAAGCTCCCTTTTATGACTCTCTGCTATTAAGAATATTATTTCAAACATTTTGTTTGGAAGGCAGCCTTTCCTCTTTGCAGATGAAAGACTTCCATTATCAAGATCCTGTAAATATATTTTAGATATTAAATGCTTCCTTTGTAGATCTTATAAGTGTTTTCAGCTTGTGAAGCAAGATTAGCTGTATTTCTTGCTTATCCATCAACAAATATTGCTAATTATTCCTCAAAGGCAGACTAAGTAGAAATTAGGGATTTTAAAAAAGTTTTATATAAAGAACTTTTTCTCTAAAATGTTGCCGTATAAAATATTTCAACAAAATGTTACACCCCAAATTTTACCAACCATTACACTTATACAGTTATTTTCCGATTTGAAACTTTTCAATGTATTGACCTTCATTTATGGTAGTCCTTGAATCCAGCTACTGTTTTTGACTTTAAATACTATATAAGAGGGAATTAAAATCATTCAAATGATTTTATTATAAGAAATAAGGTAGCATCTAATTAAAATAATGTTTTAATTGTCAGATTACCCTGGCAATGTTTTATGGTTTAATGTTTGCCCCGCTCTAAATGTGGAATTGGTAAAAGCTCTGACAGGCTGTTTTCCAAAATTTCCCTATGCTGAGAACATTTTCTTCACTGAGGTAGAAAACATGCTGCCAACATTTGGTAAAATATGAGAAGGCTCACATTAAAAAAAGAACAAAAATGCTTATGATAAAATAAATATGGTTAATATGTCTTCATTATTCAGAGAACAAAACCTCTAGCTGTCTGACCTGAGGGAAAAAAGGTGTATACCTGGTTTTGTAGATCAGCCCTGTAGTTGCCTTTGGAATGATTTAATGTGTGTAGTGAACTCCAGACTAGAAGTGGGAATCTGTAATACTCACTTTCATGATGACTGTTATACACGAGACTTACCGTATTTTTCAAGCGCACCAGAGTATAAGACGCACCATGATTTTGAAGAAGTAAATTTTAAAAAAAAAGTTTTTACACTCTACAGGCCTCCCAAACACTCTGCACACGTTGGGGGGTGGATGCAGAACTTTGGGAGACAAAAATGAGCCAAAAATGGCCTGGTTTTTTTTTGCAAAAATTGGAATTTTTTGCAAAAAAAAAAAAAAGGCATGCCGAGGCTTTGAGGGGCTTGTAGATTGCTCCTTGAGGCTGGGAGGGGAGGGGGGGGGAAACGGCCCATTTTTGCTCTTTTTTGCCCTCCCTTCAGGAGCACTTTGCAAGCCTCCCAAACTCTCTGCATGACCATTTTTGCAAAGGGGCCGGGATTTTGGTAGACCAAAAAGGCTGTATTCAGTGTATAAGGCGCATCCAGATTTTCAGCCTCTTTTTTTGAGGGAAAAAGGTGCGTCTTATACTCCAAAAAATACGGTATTCCTTCGAGGCACTGCTGGGTAGTTAGGTAAATATACTCAAAGGGAAGCCATTTTGAACTATGGATACTAATAAGAAGCTTCTCTATTGGGTGCTTTAGGCCACAGTGTTTGGGGCCTTTGTGATATAATCGTGCAATGCCTTAGTCAACACTATTCTGAAAAACTGCTGATTTACTAGAATTTTGATTTTGAGTTGTGTTGTGTGATGCTATAAACTTGATTCTTGTTCACCAACCAGAGTCACTTTTAGTGATACGGGCAGCTATATAGATTTGACTGATAAATAAAATAAATGAAAGAAGAGCGATAGAGAACTCTGCCAATTCAGCTGTCAATCTTTTGTCTAGGCGATGCATCTAAGGAAGACATTGACCTTGCCATGAAACTTGGGGCTGGTTATCCTTTGGGCCCATTTGAGCTCTTAGACTATGTCGGCTTAGATACCAGTAAATTCATTATGGATGGTATGTATATCATACGTTCTCTTTGAAAATCTGGATAAACAGTCACACTGGATAAAAAAGTATTTGTTTTTGATGCCGATGTTTCACACACTGCCCTAATGCAATGATTGTGATCGGTTTGTCTATGCTTACTATTCTGACATTGTTGTTATAACTGTGGAACTAACAACAAGGGGCAGGCAGGCTTGACTGGCCAATACCACAGAGCATAAAAACATGAGAACCCTATGAGTATTTTTCCACTTCTTGTATTTTTAAAAGAGTGTTATGAACAACCTGAGATTTGTTATGTGTAAAATTCCCAGAAAAAATGATCCAATTCCTACCTCAAAAATCATTATCTTTATCATTTTGACCCCCCCCCCCAATGTGTCTATAGGATTAGGTTAATTAACTTAATCTTAACTTAACTAACAACTTGAAAACGGCCTTCTTTAAAAGGGTTGCATATTTTAATTGAAATTCTCTTGTTGTTTGCATACAAATACGGCAGCCATCTTTACCGCTTTATTTAAAAATGTAATTAATAATAATAATAATAATAATAATTTAATTTTATAACCCGCTCTCTCTCCCCAAGGGGACTCGAGGCGGGGCACAGGCAATTAAAAATACAAAGAACAAAGTACAGAATACAAACTACAAAATTAAAAGTAAATTAAATTATTCCTGCGCTAAAACCCATATACTAAACTAAAAATTACCCCTAAAAACCCCTAACCTAAAAAGAGACTACCCAAGGCCGGCCAGGCGAAAAAAGTGTGTCTTTAATTTTAAGCGGAAGGAGCGGAGGTCCGTGGTTGTAATTAGTTGTGAATGAAGAAGTTTGAAAAACATCTAAGCATCTCTGATACGTCGGAGTGCTACGGTGGCCTAGAAGTGGAGCTCCCACCTCACAATCAGGAGGAGACTATAAGTTCGATCCTAGGTAGAGGCAGATATTTCTCTCTCTGTGCCCAATGAGAAAATACCTGCTGGACAAAACTCCGCATTGGCGACAGGAAGGGCATCTGGCCAGTAAAAACTCTGCTAGCTCCATTCAGTTGCCCAGACTCCACCCTGCAAGGGTTTATGGGGCCATTAAAAGAAGATGATGATATGTATCTCTGATACATTATCAGATTGAGGTGTTAATGCCTGTATGTTTTCCCTCCCTTCAATTAGGATGGCATTCAATGGAACCGGACAATCCTCTCTTTGCTCCAAGCCAACTTTTAAATCAGTTGGTAGAGGAGGAGAAACTGGGAAAGAAGACTGGTGAAGGATTTTACAATTACAAATGAACTATCCAATGTGCCATGTTTTCCTGATACACATAAGGATAGCTGCTGAGCATTTCCATACAGTATTCGTAATACTGCTCAGTCAGAGCCATACAAACCTGTCAGCGCTGTATCTTGATTATAAAGCAATTTATGAGCAATTTATTTTCACAATGTGGTTTTATGATATTTTAAATCACTGGGATTTTTTGGGAGCTTTACACATTGAAGTGCCTTTTTTGAAACTACCATGGATCTAAATAGAGCTCAGGTTTAGAATCAATCCTCCATCCAACTGATAGAAATTTTAATATGAATAAAATACTTCAAATACCGTGTTGCTTTGATTTTGTTCCCCAGTAGGTGGCAGTGTGAAAGCAGAGTATGAATTAACATTTTCCATTTCAGCCAATCACACTTTATTCAGTAACCAATTATACTGTATATTAGTATACAGCTGTATATTAGTATACAGCTAGATTCCATGGGTGTAGGTATGCTGGTATTGCTGGCTTCGGGGATTTTCCCGTGTATATAGCATGGAGATATATATATGCTGAATCTATATGTTTAAAAACAGCCTCTCCTGCCGATAGATAGATAGATAGATAGATAGATAGATAGATAGATGATTGATAGATAGATAGATAGATAGATAGATAGATAGATAGATAGATAGATAGATAGATAGATAGATAGATGATAGATAGATAGATAGATAGATAGATAGATAGATAGATAGATAGATAGATAGATAGATAGATATGGATGGATGGATGGATGGATGGATGGATGGATGGATGGATGGATGGATATATAGATAGATAGAGAGGCAGGAGAGGCTGTTTTTAAACAGGAGAAAAGAGGACTTCCATGTTTAACAAATATAAATAGACCACCTTAAAACATAATACTAAATGGTAACTTGCAGGAACTGTTTTAACATTGAAAATCAATATGATTTAGTACTTACGTTATTGAACTAGCAACAGGAAATACAAGATTGTATCTCTCTGTAGCCCTGGAAAATCACTCACAGCATTTTGGGGTGGGTGGAAAGGAGAGATGGAAAGCTATTTTTGCCACTTGAACCTGTGGAGGAAAATACAGGTTATAAAATTGATTAATGATGTTCTGTAATAGGACAAAGTAGTAGTATTGCCCTTGATGGTTGAGAAGCTGCCTTCAGTTCCTCCTCCTGGTGTGCTCATCAGAATTCTTGGAGTATCTTAATGAGGATTTAAATTTGGAAAAATCTTGACTTAAATAAAAAATAAGACATGATGCTAAATACTAAGTATTTGTATGATTATCTTAGTGTTGTTGGGAATTCATTAAATAGCAATCATATTTATTGAAGCAAAACTGTTATTAGCTACTTAACTGTGTAAAATAAGACCGAGTCTCATTTTTTTTTAGACTGGAAAATAAGCACTTGGGCTTATTTTCAAGGTGGCCTTACTTTTTTTGACGTGAAGCAGGCCAGACTCGGTGAGCTGGATGTGCCGGGGATGTAATGTCTCCTCCATTCCGAAACTTCAGTGTTCAGAATGGAGGCTTTTTGGCGAATGGGAAGAAAATGGGGAGGGGGATTTTCCTGCCTGCCATCCTTCCCTCAGTCTGTGCTGAGCTTGAGCAATGGATGAAAATTCCCCTCTCCTTTTTCCTCCCATTCACCAAAAAGCCTCCCAAAAAGAGGGGAAAAGCAAAGCAGCTGACAGCAGAGCTGCCGGCTTTGGGGAAGCGGTCCAACCAGAAGCGCTGCGCCCAGAAAGAGAAAGGCAAAAGTGATATTTGAGCTGCCCTCAGGGGCCACCGGGCTGCAGCTGGACAGTTGCCTCCCCACCAGTTGAGCTCACACCGTCACTCATGCTGGCCAAGCTCATCCCTTGGCCTTATTTTCGGGGTAGGGGTAATATTAGGCCCACCCCCCAAAAAATTGGAGTTGGGATTATTATTGGAGTAGGTTGTGTTTTTGGAGAAACATGGTAGATCTTAGGGTGAAATGCATTCAAAATAGTACTGGTTGGAACTTAGAACATTGCCTCATTTATTTCTCTTGATCTTCATTTTTTGCATAGAATGCCAGACAGGAAAGCAGCGAGATCATTCAGGACACTGCAAGGAATAAAATGCCATAAAGGGAAACTGTTTATAGCAGTGATCCACAACTTTTCTGGCTCCATGGACTAGCAGAAGTGTGTGGCGGGGGGGGGGGGGGGGGGGGGGAGGCCCCAGGGAAGAGAAAGGATAGTTTTGTGCTCGCAACCTTGCGCAGACCAGTTCCCAACAGGCTGCAGACCAGGACCGGTCTCCAGCCCAGGGATTGGGCACCCCTGGTTTAAAGAATGGGGCTCTACGGTTGGGTATAATTGAAGACCAGATACATCCTACACAGTGTTCTTTTCTAAGATCAAGAGTGTATTGCTCAGCTGCCTGGAAAGTTGCTCTTATTACAAAGAAATGATAAATCAAGATTAAGTCTATTGGTGGAGTTGTCAGGTTAAGTCACAACCTGCAGTCCTTAGTACTGTGCACAGATGTTCAACAGAACGAGAAACTGAATAAGGGAAACTTGAAATATGTACAAATATTTTTAAAAGATTATTGTATCTTCTTTCTGCAAAGGTAATTTGAAGGCTGCAAGGCATATTTTTTTGCCAATGAATCCACACTGCAACATAACTTAAAATGCAAGAACAGACAGAGACGATGCATATTTGAACTTCACTAAAGAGCCCCAAAGACAGGCCAGCTGTAGACAGAGAAGCTTATCCAGCAACTATAGTTCATAATGCTTCAGTTGAAAAACAAATTGTGCCACTGTGCAAGATAATAGCATGTAGGAGCAATGCAAATGTTCATAAGTTCCCAGCATAACTCCAGAAATTCCAGTGAAATATGATTCCAAAAAAGAGCAATAATTAAATAACCTAGGCAGGAACCAGATTCATCAATTTCATTTAAATTCAAATTTAAATATTTTGCTTGATCTGTTGTTCTTTTTAAAGAGCAATCTTTGGCTTGAAAAAGCAGAATCATCTAAATCAAAAATTAAAGTTTTGGTGGGAGGACTTAAGAGTAATACATGGCCCACTTGTGTTGGGAGATACACTATTATCTCTAAGGACCTGTACTATGCAAAGTAATGGGTTAAGTACAGTATACCAACATTTTAATTTTAGATTACATATCAGCTTTGTAAAAATGAAAATTACAACTGAATACTTTGGGGGTTTCTGGGGCCAACAGTGAAGACCACCAACAGCCCTTTCTCTCAGGTTATGTACGTTTAAAGTAAATGAAACAAACATCAGATCTCTGTACTTGGAATCTTATAAAGTCACTTGGTGGCTGTTGCAACAACTGGATTTAACCCAGTAGCTATCAAGGGTGTCAAACCCGATCACGTACGGGCCAGATCATGATGTATCACAATGTTTTTTTGCCTTTACGGAACGGCTGGGCGTGGCCTGTGTGTGGCGTATCCAACCCATGGGCTGCCAGTTTGACACTTCTGCTATTTATCATTCCCTATGTTAACAGCTTGTTCCCCCAATGTTTATTATAAAGGTCTCCTAGTGTCAACCAGTTTAAATTCTTCAATAATAAGACATAACTCAGGGGTGTCAAGCACAAGGCCCGTGGGCCGCATTCGGCCCATGGGGTACTTAGACTTGGTCTGCGGGGCCGCCTTGGAAACAGCAAAGGAGTAGCCCCACGGTGCTTCTGCCAGCGAAAATAGGCTCCCAAGCTTTGTTTTCAGCTGCCAGGCCTCCTGCAGCCCTCTGCTGGTGAAAATGGAGTTCAGGAGGGCCATGTGCAGGTTGCAGGAGGCCATTGTAGCCGAAAACAGAGCTCAGGAGCTTGTTTTCACAGGCAGTGTGCTTGGGCCACCACAGGTGCTCCTGACAGGAATGACATCGAGCTGGCCTCGTCCACCCTGGCCCCCCATGGTCAAACACAACCCTGATGAAACTCCATGAAACAGTTTGACACCCCTGACATAACTGATTCTTCAGCCCATAAAAACTCAGTAACACCTATTCTAGATAAAACATCCTACAAAATAATAGCCCTTTTCTCTATAGTAGCATGTTTAAATTTTAGTAACTATAAGATATGTGGGTTTCAACCCAAACTCCCCAATAGGGATATTGTAATCCACATACATGAAAGTTGCTAAGGTTAAGAAATCCCAAAGAGTCCTTTCCAAAAGGTAACTTGGCTTTCTTAGTTTCTTCTTTGAAAATGTTTTGCAGGTTCTTGAATGAGAAGTGAAATATTTCCAAAGAAGAAACCAGTGAAGTGCAGATGTCTTTGGGACAACCATGTCCTGGATGATTGAGAATCTCCATAGATCTAAGGTTAAGAAACACTGCTCTATAACAGAGGTGTCAAACTCAAGGCCTGCTAGCTGAATCCGGCCCACAAGATGCTTAGATCTGGCCTGCAGGGCCACTCTCAAAATAGCGAAGGACCAGCCCAGTGAAAACTGAGATCGTGAGGTCTCCTCACGAGCTCTGTTTTCACTGGCAGAGGGTTACAGGAGACTGTCACAGCCAAAAACAGAACTCGGAAGCAGAGCTCTTGGTCCACCAGTGGCGTCCCTGACACGAGTGATGTTGAGCTGGCCATGCCCACTCTGGTCCCCTGAGGTCAAACAAAGCCCTGATGCCACCTCAATGAAATCAAGTTTGAAACCACTGCTCTATAATCTCCCAGAAGCCCACTGAAGAAAATAGGTAATATGTACCGTATTTTTCGAAGTATAAGAGGCACCTTTTCTCCCCCAAAAAGGGTGAAAATCTGAGCGCATCTTATACACTGAATACATTATTTTTGGCCTCCCCAAACCCTCTGCACATCCATTTTTGCGAATGGGGGGGAGCATGCAGAGAGTTTGAGAGCCTGCAAAGTGCTCCTGGGGATTGGGGAGGGCAAAAACAAGCAAAAATGGGCCATTTTTTGCTTGTTTTTGCCCTCCCCCCAGGCACACTTTGCAGGCCTCTCAAACTCTCTGCATGCTCCGTTTTTTCACAAAAACAAAGTGTGCAGAGGGTTTGGGAGGCCTGCAGAGTGCAGAAACCTTTTTTAAAAAATGACCTCTTCAAAATCTTTGTGCGTCTTATCCTCCGGTGCGTCGAAAAATACAGTAAATGCTTGGTAATATGCAAAAGAAACCTAGAAGCCTGGTTAACTTATTTAAAAGCGAAAGTTACCTAGTGACACAGAACTGACCATCATATAATAGAATACAGAACTTACAAGTTGGATGTATTTTAAACAAAGACATAAAAGCAAACCATGTCTGGCAGAACTGTCATGGTCTTTCCATGCGTGAAAAAAATGCAGTCTTCAATTACTCGATTATCATGGGCCTTTTAAGAATTACTGAGTTTCGTGTCAGTTATTTTGCTCTAAATCTTCCATCACATTTCCCCCCCTTTTTGTTTAGGTGTGTCTTATATAAGCTGACCTGGGGAGGGGGGGTCCTTCAGTTGAGCAGGATAATTCTCATCAATAAAATCATCAGATTGTGTGTTTTTTTTCCTGCTATGTAGACATACATATTTTCAAAGAGCAGACGCACCGCTAAATTATCTTCATCTGGTTCCACTGAAGCTGCCACATGAAACAAAATGAACCAAACTCTACCCAAGCCCAAAAGAATACGTACTTTGTTGTTTTATTACAAAGCTTTTATTTTAAAAAAAACATGAAAACAACAACAAAAATGCTCAGCACATTAACTCAAATTGGAATGACAAAATATATATTGGTTGTCTTTTTGTTTTTTTGGTAAAGGCTAGGCCTTAAACAAAAAAAACTTGGGTACATCAATGTTCATTTCAACAACTGGCATAAAATCCCACTAAACAGGATAACAGAAACAGATACAAATACAGAACATTCGAAGTAATAATAATCCAAGTGCTGGGCTTTTAAAAAAACAAACCAAGGAAATTCAGATAGGTGAGTAGGAGATTTTACTGAAATCAGATCCAATAAGGTATGTTGCTTTTACACATATAAAGAGATGAAGTGGATCACGTGTTTAGTGTACATATACAATGATTTCATCTGTTACAAATAGTTAATTCAAAAACAAAAGGGCTTTATCCTCCAAATGCGTCTTTCTTCTCCAACAGGAAAAAAAAGAAATCTACTATTATTTAAAAACCTTTTTTAAAAAAGAAAACGCAGGGGGGGGGGGGGATTTCAATGCTTCTTTAAAACCTCAAAGTCAATAAAAATGTACACCAAGGCAATAACTAAAATATAGAAGCATTCAAGTTTATCATTTTAGAATCTGAAAAACCGAGATTCATCCTCTTGCACCATTAAATAAACCGGATAATGTCTTCCTCAAGAAATTACGTTTTGGTTCCTTCAGTGTGAACGGGCAAGATGGAAGCCAGCGCTGCTGCTGCTGCTGCCTTCTTTTGACTAAAGCAAAACGAATACAGCGGAACTATTGTGTTGCTGACTCAGCACTGACAACATAGAAGATACAAATGGAGGCGTGTAAGGCGGACTGGAGGTAAAAAGGGGAAGATCTGAAATGCTACTTTTGGCTCTCCTTTTTGAGTTGGGCTCGGAATTCTGTGATGGTGAAGGGACGTGGCAGTGATTGTCTTTATGGTTCAATGTCTTTAGCAGGGACACCAGGGTAAAATTTGACACCCTTAGACATACTCCTGATATGCCTGTTTAAAATGAGGGACATCCATGGAGATTTTAACAAGCTTCCATTTCAAGAAGAGGCCCTGATGTCGCTGCCTTCATCTTGCAGGTTGAGAGTGTGTGTCGCTTCCCACCTGCAGAGAACAATACAGTAAAACACTTTTTAGAATTGTATATCAAGGTACTTTACTATGTATTATTCATTGGTTTAATTATACTCTTACTATGTAGGTAACACCTTAGACCAGTGATGGCGAATCTTTTTTGCCTCAGGTGCCAAAAGTACATGCATGTGCATTATCACGTGTGCTTGCCTGCCCACCCACATAATTTAATGCCCCCTATGCCGTGCCCCCTGTGCATGCATGACCTCCCCCCCCCCGCTCTGCACATGTGGGCACCGCATGTGCAGAGCATGGAGAGGGTGAAAACGGCAATCCCCTCACCCCAGAGGGACTCCGGAGGCCAGAAATAGCCAATTTTCCGACTTCCAGTGGGCCTGGCAAGTCCATTTCCACCCTCCCCAGGCTTCAGAGGCTTTCTAGGAGCCTGGGGAGAGGCAACGCGCAAACTGGAAGTTTGGAAATGGACTTCCGGGTTGCCCATTGGGCCATTTTTCTCCCTCCAGAGGCTTCATGAGGGAAGCCTCCGGAGGGCAAAAAACGGCCCAAAATCAAGGCAAAAATCAGCTGGCCAGTATGCACATGTGCACTGGAGCCGACAGAGCAACACCTCGCGTGCCCTCAGAAATGGCTCACATGCCATAGTTTCACCATCACAGCCTTTGACGAGGTCCCCAACCCCTGATCCACGGCCCAGTACCAGTCTGCAGCCCATTGGGAACTGGGCCACATAAGTGGCAGATGAGCACGCGAAGCTCCATTTGCACAAGTGGTGGATGCACAAGTGAAACCATTCCCTCACTCCCCAGTACTGCCACCGTTGCTGCCAATCTGTGGAGTATGAAAGGTGGGAACCACTATCTTAAACAACCTTCACAAGCTAAGCATTATCATGCCGGCTTAGAAATTCTAAGAGTTGAAATCTATGCATCTGAAGGGGGCCAACATGGGGAAGGTTGGGATAGAGCAAGGCTAGGCAACCTGATTCCTTTCTTACACTTTGGTCTGTAACTGCAAGTTTGCCTGACCATTGGTTACATTGGCCAGATAAGATCTGGTAGACACCCGCATATTTGTTCTTATGATTTTGATGAACCTTATGGAGGCAGTTACTCTGCTTTATACAAAAGATGCATCTAGATATTGTCCAATGACAACTTCCAGTATATGGAACAAATTAGAATTCAATCTGACATACAAAGTTCTAAACAAAAGTGTTAGAAACTCTAGATCCCAAAACAAATATATATTGTATATAATGCTTAATATTAACAATATACAATGTTCAACAAGGTATTCAATAGAAGACTATGTTGGTTCAAAAGTAAACCTCTATAAACTATGAACTATCACACTCCACTGAATTCTAAGTAAATGTAATTTTTAAAGTAAAAACTCAGCATAGTTCCTCCTAAGAAATACTGTAGTAATGACAGTAAATTCTAGTTCATGATCCTAATGCAGATTACCAGATCCCTGAATTTGGACACATTGGTTAGATGGAAATAACATTTCAAATCACTGAACAGATAGAAAGGATAATTTTGGTTATCAAATGCAACTACGTACCCAATGCAGGAATCCAAATTAAAACATTTATGATGGATGATAATCCCAGTGAAGGGCTCCAATAATATACCAAGCCTCTATTATGCTTTTGCCTGAATGAATAGCCACATGTTTTTACATAAATATGATTGTAGGTAGTTTAGTTACATAAAAGTTAGAGCACTTAGCCAAGTAATTTAGATATAGTCACTAGCTGATCTTTCAAATTCATGTCCAAATCCAATACAAAACACTCTGGTTTTAGGATACTGTGTTTTCCTGAAAATAAGACAGGGTGTTATTTTCTTTTGAACCCTGAAATAAACACTTGGCCTTATTTTTGGAGAGATCTTATTTTTCAGGTGCAGGAGGCTGTGTGTGGTCACCTCATGGCTGCTGCTGTGTTGCAATATTTTCAGGGGAAATCTTATTTTAGCACATCCACTCAAAAGCCCGATTGGGCTTATTATCCAGGGAGGTCATATTTTCAGGAAAACGGTATCATATTAAAATTAATATGATGTTAACATGAAGGTGTTTACTAACACATTACATTTTTACTCTACTCTACTCATTTTTACTTCCAGATGAGGAAGTAGAAAAGCATATTGCAATAAATATATAGGGGAAATAATTGTTCAAGAACACAAACCCTATGCAAATCATACTTTTAAGGTTGCAGGATACATTCACCTTATGCACATTCACCACCATGAATGAATCTAAACAAGATCAATGCATGGAGGTTATTTTGCAGAGGTTTTATTTTATGTTACTACTAGCCGTTCCCGGCCACATGTTGCTGTGGCCCAGTCTGGTTAAATGGCAAACCAATCTGTGTGTAGATCTACACCTGCACACACAAACACATACACACAACCACTGTATAACCCCCAACCTACCTACCTACTGTATTTTTCCCTCTTCCTTTCTATCCCTCTACCTACCTACCTACCTACCTATCTACCTACCTACCTACCTACCAACCTACCTACCGCATTTCTTCCTCCCTCTCTCTATCCCTATAGCTGCCTACCTACCTACTATATTTCTCCTTGAATGTTATGGACAGAGTATTTTATGTCACAAAGGATGACATAATACCTGTGGCCCACTGCTCTCTCTGTATCCATCTACCTACCTTTTTTACAATTTTTTACATTTCCGTTGCATGTACCTGGCACAGGTGTGACATCTACATAATCTATATATATCATTGGTGCCGTATTTGAAAGGCACGTTGTATGAAAATTTGGAAGCGATCGGCGGAGATTAGCGGTTTTGAACAAACTCAGTTTCATTTTTATTTATATAGATTTTTTCACATTAAATCTTCCTAACTCTTTGAAAAAGCAGACCCTGGTATCCTCTGGAGTAGAAAACCACCCATTCAACTGCAGTGGCGTGGATCTGACTCACCCAATTCTAATTTCATCGTAAAATTATCTTATAATAACTATTTTAAAAAGCCTCATCAGTTTCTGTCTTTAAAAAAAGATGCATGAGAAGGGGATCAAAGGGAACCATGAAGGACTTTCTTTTTCAAGGAGGACAGAGAAGAGGCCAAGCAAAAAAGCAAAGAAACCACTGGAAAGAGAGCACCCTGCAGAGTTATATTTATTTTAGGCCTTTTCATCCCAGATTTTCAAAGGTTTGGTCCAGGTTGCTCTTCCTGGGAAGGTTTTCCTTTCAGTCTTACATTAAAACATTCTGTTTCCTGTTGAGGAATAGCCTTCAGGCACCAAGCCAGCACTTCACGGCACAAGCAGTGCAATTCAGAGCAATTCTCCATTAGAGCCGGGGAAAGTATTCCTTGCTTTAGGAAATGAAACACTCTTCTGTTGAGATGGGGTCCCGTCCCCTCAAACTCACACCTTTTCTCTTCCCAGACACCTTTCTTTGAAGCGGGGAGATTAAAATAATGTCCAGTCTTTCTCCAGCCCGCCCTTTTCAGAAATGGGATTGACGTTGACGGGAGCTGTGATTTTATTTCCAAGCATTCCCGTTATTCTTAATGAATCCCATTTTCATACATCTGAAAATGTGAGTGCTAATTTTTATAAGAGGGTACCGCCAAACAGGGACGCGGTGGCTCAGTGGCTACGATGGTGATCTTGTCACTCAGAAAGGTTGGCAGTTCGGCAGTTCGAATCCCTAGCGCCACGTAACGGAGTGAGCTCCGGTTACTTGTCCCAGCTTCTGCCAACCTAGCAGTTCGAAAGCATGTAAAAATGCAAGTAGAAAAATAGGAACTATCTTTGGTGGGAAGGTAACAACGTTCCGTGCACCGTTGACATTTCGTCATGCCGGCCACATGACCACGGAGACTTCTTCGGACAGCGCTGGCCCTTCGGCTTAGAAAAGGAGATGAGCACCGTCCCGTAGAGTTGGGAATGACTGGCACATATGTGCGAGGGGAACCTTAACCTTTACCATACTGCCAAACTTTAACTGTATGTCTCTGCTATTTACTTCTTTAAACATAAATTCTGCAGCCCATAGAGCTGTCCTTCACCCCTCAAAAATGATAGCAGCAACAACATTGCCTCCTGCAACTGCTAGCTAAAAAGCCAACCATAACTGGAGATCCTTTCCATTTCCTACCGATAAACCGATTGGAGCCTTAAAGGAACATAATGGAGCTTCCGAGCAGATATGAAACAGGTCATGCCAGGATTCCTTTCAAGAAACCACAGGTATGTGCTACAGAGACTGAAGATTTCCCACATCTAAGGCTCCACTGGAGGGCTGCAGCTGAAGTTTAGCCAACCCAGGCAAGCCCCAGCAAAGCCTAACCCGCAAGTGAAGTCGGTGCAATCAAAGGCAGCAATTACAGCTCCCTGGCTGTGGCTAGGCTTCAAAGCAAAGCGCTCGGAGTCACATTTTAGCATATGTGAAGCCTTGAGCCTCAGCCACAAAACTAGATCTGCCGTCTCTGCCATTTGCGCCGAAGTGCAGCTCTGTGACTGGAGCAGAGAAGTACGGAACTGTTCCTCAGTTGTTGGGTGTGTGTTTTTTTTTAAAGGCTCCACAGTTGAAAGATAACAGTGAAATTTTGGCAGCAAGAAGAGTGCATAATTGAAGACTTGTGGCATGCAGAGATCAGAGGCTGGATTTTAATCTCTCCCCCCCCCACACACACACACCACCCAAGCAACTCCCAATAAAGTTTTGTCCTTTTCTATACTGTACAATTTGAAAAGGGCTAGAGCAAGCAAAAATATATTTAACACAAGAGAATACTTTTTAAAAAGTTGTTTTGGTTGGGTTTATTCATGAATAAATATATAGACGAAGGATAACTTTAATGGCTGGCCTCAAGCTAAAAGGGACAGGGAAGTGAATCAACCCGTATCTCTCTCTCTCATGCCAGGGTATCATGATTTAAACCACCTGAGAAAATGTTCATTCATTTGACTCTTGGGTTCCAACATTTCCTCCAGCAATTTGTTCTATAGCTCTCTTTATCATTAAATAATTACAGTGTGCTTAATATGTACTTAATACAATGTATGTTTAATATAAAATTCTGCTTCAAATCTGCTTGTGTTCTAAATTTCTTATAGATAATTTCTCACCGAGTCTATTTTGCAAAATTATTTGCAAAAATTATTTTAAGAAAACAAAAATCAGTATCTTAAGTTATGTTAGGCTGTCAATTTCCAATATTTTTTTTTCTTTTACCGCACATTTCTAAGCTACAATATTTTTTGTTCCTTTCCTTTGAGAACTTTACAATGAAACATAAAACTGAATTCAAAATCTAAGGTCAGCATAATGATTTAGCAACATATGGCAATATGCATCTAATAAATGCAATACACTTATCAGATTCAATAAATAATAAATTAATTGCAATAAATAAATGAAATGAATCCTTTTATTTGGCCTTAAATTTTGGTCAAGCTGTAGGCTGTTTTCATAAGGAAGACTCATATAATTTTAAAATGTTTGCCTCCATAATAAATTTTCAATGGCAAAAAAGAGGAGGGGGAGGGACAGGAGAGGGGAGGGGAGAGGACAGAAACAAAATGTGGAAAAACACAGGAAGGTAATAAAAACTATACCATCTGGGCCCCAGGTATAATTCTGGGACTGTAGTGTTGCCTGCACAATAAAAGCCCTGTTACCTGGGAAGAACCTAAAAATAAATCAATTTAATGTTAACCTGGCAGGGGTAATTGTAATTAGATGAGGCAGCAATTTAATGATAAATCTTGGGCTATTATAATTAATGATGAACTGCTATATATTACACTTTTTCTTGTGATAACAAGTAATCAGTGTTTACTGAAATAATCTCTCTAAAAAACACCACGTTAACATGCAATGTAGCAAATTCATTAAGTAGCAATTAATTCAAGTAAGATATTTTGATCTGTTAGCAGTTCCAACATTTGCTTTTTTCAGAGGGACAGCCTGTTCCATCTTGCTTACTTGTGTGCTCCCCTAGGGAGGTTCTTAGCCTTCCCCTATATTTCTATACTATATCAGTCTTCATATAGATGCAATAGACAGAATTGGAGGGTGGAGTTAAGTGAATCATCAGCCTATAGTTGTTATGCTCCCAAAATGGTTCAAGTCCAGCTCCTCTTGAACTCTGTTAACCATTATCTAATGCCAATTTGGTATTGCACATTAGTTGACTAGATTTTTGTGTGTAGGCTTGAGCAATAAATCTTCTTAACTTATGCGTGATCACGATCCTTCGCCCGACAATTCTCTTGTAATATGGACTGGGCCACAAATCAAAAGTTTTACTGATATTATCATATATTTTTTCCATGGTAATTTTGAGAGAGGCAGAACTTTCATTTCCCTTTTATGTTAATAATGGAGCTAAATTATATAGTGCCATTACATTAGTCTGGTAGATTTCTTGCTTTTTAAAAAATTAACAAGTTTCAAAAATTGTATAGAACTTGCTTTTTGAAGCAGCATCCAAGCACCAATAGAGAAATGTCCTTCATATACTTTATCCTGCGCCAATGGGAAAATTATCTCCCATTATTGATAACAATCCTGAAGGCAAGATTCTTGATAATTTAAGAATCCATGTTCCTCCAGTTAATTGGTAAATTTGATCTCTACATGCCCTGGCCACTTTGGCTGATGTGAGTAATGTTGGGAGTTGTGTAACAACATCTAGAAAGCCACAGCAGCAGCCCGTGCTGGAAAATGAATGAATACTTTCCCCAAGACATAACAGATTGTTTGGAAGTCTGGAATCTGTCACAACTATGGAAGACAAAGGATCCAATTATTCATCAACTATGGCTATTGCGCTTTGCTTCAACTGTAGATTCCATTCCCCCCACCTCAGAAATAGAGAATCATTAGGTAAAGGTTCCCCTGCGCTTGGATGCTAGTTGTTTCCGGCTCTATGGGGTGGGACTCATCTCCATTTTTAAGCCAAAGAGCCAGTGCTGTCAGCAAATATACCTGTCCCAGAATAATGCTGCAGGATCCAATCAGAATTCATCACCGGGATCATATTTAGCCTTCCTAGTTTTTGGACTTGTGCTAGAGTCCTCAGGAAATCTCTTTCTCTATGTGTCCTGATGCCCAACTCATATTGGATCCCGCAGTCCATTTTTGGTTCAACTTCAGTATGGATAACATGTGCTCCAACCTACTAGGTCAACAATACTTTGTAATATATCCATAATACAGACTCTTACAACTTTCCTCCAACATATTTGGAAAGCACCAACTTAGGGACGAATTGGCATTGTTAGCAAAGCTTTTATAATAGTAATGTTTGTTTTGGTGGCAAAACTTGACCCAGGAAAAAAATGGATACTAAATCATAAGTTCATTTCCCTGATTCCTCCAGCAGATGTCACTCAACTATAGAAAAACCAGGCTCTCTGCAGGGTTATAACCTAGTAACATACAGTATTAAACAATATAGCTTCATCTTCTTGAGATATTACTTTCTTCACTAAATAAACAGGAACAAGCATGCTAAAGCACACTAGTTTAAGTCTAGCGTTGACTCATAACAGCAGAGCATTCATTTAGTTTTTCAATTAAGGAAATTCGGTAAACCTGGATTTGGGATGCTTGAAAAAAAAGCACTAATTTTAGTATAATTTACTAAAATTTAGTTATTCATTTGATTTATGGGCTGCCCATCTCATTTAGAGGCTACTCCTTTTATGCTGATGGACATTTTCACAACTTGTTCTAAAAACAAAACCAATTCCTTGTTGTTTCTAAAAAGGAGATTAAAAAGAAGTTTCAGTTTTGAACAAGTACATTATTCAATTCAATTCAATTTATTCAATTTATATCCCGCCCTTCTCCGCGAGGACCCAGGGCGGCGCACAGGAATTTAAAACAATATACAAAATAGTACCAATTATAATTTAAAAACTTATTAAATGACAAAAACCTGCGCTAAAACCAGATTCAATCCCCCATTTAAATTGTAAACTATCCCTCCCCTCCTCCCTGGAACCCCCTAAAAGCCAAATTAAGAATTTTGTTCAAACACCCCTAGAACTGCGACCCGCCCACCTCTCTTGATACAGAATCCCTCATCAAGGTGGGCCCTCGCTGACGCGGAGGGCCATACCTGCGAGTAGGGGGACTCCCGCAGTAGAAAAGGTCTGCCTTAGAGTACTTCATGGTGAATGTCATAAATATGATATATATAAATATGTATAAATATATATAAAATATAAGGTCAGAGGAGTTGTTAGACAGGGCATTAAAATTCTAGATGTTATTGAATATTAAAATAGATGTTAAAGTATGTATAGTACAAGTTAAACTCAGGAGACGTCTAGACCGGCTCTAAAAAGTTCATAAATAGTTCATAAATTCATGAAAATCATGCATGGTTCAAAGATAGTTCATCATGGTTCATAAATAGTTAGTTTGTCATCGAAGGTGGGAGAGTTAGTTCATATAGATATATCAGACTGGGGGTAGCGGGTGGCTTTGGCCTTCCAGTTGTAAATTAGTCCCGGCCTGTAGTCCTCAAGGACTCCTCCAGTCCCACAATACCAGGAGTCTTAAGGGCCTCAGCTGAAGAGTTCTAATAGCTGAGGCCAGTTTTTCTCGGCCTGGAGCCTCCACTGCCCACCTTTGTCCCCGGTGGCATTTCCTTCGGCCCCAACGCCTCCAGCGCTCCTGGTATCTTTCGGCCTGCCAGGCCCAGATCTCCTTAGGCCCGGCCCGGCCCAGCCAGGCCTTGCGGCCTCGATGTTACCCTGCCGGCCCATGCCAGTCCAGTTGGTCCTCAGCTAGCCAGGTCCGGCTCTGTCTGGCCTCCCCAGGTCTTTACAGTCGCTGGCCTCTGATGTCCGCTCCAGCGCTGGTCACTTCTCCGCCCACTGGCCGTCCCGGCTCCGCTCGTCAGCTCCTACCGGCACCGCTCTTCTCCTCCTCTCCTCCACGCCGCGCGGCTCCACTCCACTCTGTTCCTCCATTCCTCTCCTTCTCTCCTTCTCTCTTCCGCGCCACGCGCCGCTCCACTCAAGCCTCGGAGCAGCGCGGCGTTTTGGAGCCTCCCCGGCGTTTTGGAGCCTCCGGCCAGCTTCCCTCCGATGGCCCATGCAGAGCCGCCGGATCACCCTGGAAGCTCGTCCTGGCCTCAAAAGGCAGCCAGGGTGAGCGTCTCGCTGGGCCTGGCCCTAAAAGTTGGCAAACGGGCCAGGCGACATGCCCTAACCGCCCACAACTCCCGCGGCCCTCATAGCGCTCGGTGGCAGACCGCCATCTTCGCGCATGCGCAGTTCACAAAAAGCATGTTGAATGTATCATTTTATGCTTGGGCTTCTAAATTCCAGCTTAAATTTAAATAATTTCTTGTTGTTACATAATGCTTTCTTATTAAAAAAAAATAAGAATAGTGATAAAAATAGTTACAAAAGTACAAAGCCGGGTGAGATCTCAACTTGTGCAAATAAAATAAAAGAATAAAAAGTACAGTAGACTTGTGTGGTGGCTCAATGGCTTTTTAGAGTGTCGATTAAATTCCCTGCTACCATCCCAAAAGCATGCAATGCTGACTGGCTCCAGTACCTCTTGGCATTATCGCCATATATTCCTTTGTAGCTTGGGAGAATTTTTGATTTATCACTGTGATTATAAGCTCCATAAGCCTGTATTACATGTTGTGCAATACACTATCTGAACAGATCATCAACTACCCTTATCTGATTATTTCTTTTTCCTTGAAGAAGTTAACCTCTTGTAATTTGATATGTGGACAGGATCTCTACAACTGCTTTAAATAAAAATAGCAGTACAGAAGGAATACACTGAGCTAATAGTCAACATAAATATGGATAGAGTGTACAATAAAAGGGAAGAGAGAAACATTTGGAAAAATGCTGTGCTCGATCTCTAGGTGCAAGTATTCATCTCCTTTCTGTTCTGACCTAGGCTTCCCCAGCAACACAAAGCTGAGTCCTCATCCCAGTAAACCCCTTTTATTTAATTTACAGTGAATTCCTCTCCAGCAAAGTTCCGGCCCACAGTCTTTTAAGATAGTTCACAATTCATGACCTTTATCAGGCTTGGAGAGTGGCCAGGCCGATATCTTTCAGACCCCGTACTACTTGGCAAGAATGCAGGAATGAACTAATTGTTTCCTGCAAATACCCCTCCCCTTTTGCTCCTCTTTTATTCCCTGTGGGAGGGGCCATTCACTACCCACATGTGACTTTACTCCCAAGTCGACCCTTCTTCCTTAGCTGTTCCCAGTCTGTGCGTGTGCACACGGGGAACAGGCTCCAGCTGTTCGTCTGCCTCTCTGATTTCTGACTCCAAAGGCAGTTGATAATTGATAACCCTAGTAGGCCTCCCTACAGCCTCCTGGAACCAAAAAGGTGCCGTGCTGGAAGCTGCATCCCCCTCGCTCCCCACACTCCTGTGCACACATCTCCAGCACGAATCCCCCCCTGGCATGCATGGCAAAGCCCCGAAAATCAGCTGGCTGGTGGGAGGCGTACATACATGCATAGTGGATCTGAGCTGAGGCAGCAACTCGTGTGCTGGTGGAGAGGCCTCTGTGTGCCACCTGTGACATGTGTGCCATAGGTTCGGCATCCTGGCACTAGACCAAACTTGATGCACTGTCAGTCACTTTGCACTATGAGAGGGCATAGAGTTACAAATTAACTATTTCTACCTTTCCATATATCTTCAATTCCTCTTTCTTTATTTTATGTTTAATCTAAAGTTTCGAAGCAGGGGGGGGGGGGAATGTATCTCACATTGTGTACCGTCAGCTTAATACCCATAAATAGTTCAATAATATTTGAACATTCGGGGTTAACAGCACAACCATTTCCATCCTTAAATTGAAAAGACCAGTTGGAAATTAAATTAAATGTAAATGCTTCACAATGCAGCATCTTGCTTGCCACAGTAGTAAACCGGATACATTCAAGAAATGACAGGCAGATCTTGAAATATCTGGTGGGATTTTCACACAAAGTAATGTCTGGTTAGAAGGAGATTTTCTCTTGAATGCAGCAGAAAATGTTTCCCTACTTGGCCTAAATCCTGTTAATCAGCTAATTTTGATTTAACTCCTGAAGTAAAATGCCCAAAGAGGCTTTTAACACTATGAATACAGTGAAATCTCATCTTTACTCTATTTTCTTTACCAAAAATGTCCATTGAGCTGAAGAGGAGAGCATAGCAAGGATTTACATTATTTATCTGATTACATCATCAGGCAATTTACACGTTATAAATCACAAGGAAAATTTGGAACGCTACAAGTGAAATTGGAGAAAGTGATATTTCACTGTAGTTTTGCCAACACCCTAGAAGATAGGCTTAAGATACAGAAGGATCTTGGCAAACTTGAACATTGAGCACTATCTAATAAAATAAAATTCAGTGGTGAAAAGAGTAAGGTTCTACATTTAGGCAAGAAAAATGAAATGCACAGGTATAATATAGGTGGTACCTTGCTCAATAGCAGTAACTGTTTTAAAAGGATCTTGGAATCCATTTAAATATGAGCCAGCAATGTGCAGCAGCTGCCAAAAAAGCCAACACAGTTCTAGGCTGCATAAACAGAGGGACAGAATCAAGATCATCAAGATCACATAAAGTGTTAATACCACTTTATAATGCCTTGATAAGGCCACACTTGGAATACTGCATTCAGTTTTGGTCACCACGGTGTAGAAAAGATGTGGAGACTCTAGAAAGAGAGCAGAGAAGAGCAACAAAGATGATTAGGGGACTGGAGACTAAAACATGAAGAATGATTGCAGGAACTGGGTATGTCTAGTTTAATGAAAAGAAGGACTAGGGAAGACATGATAGCAGTGTTCCAATATCTCAGGGGTTGCCAGAAAGAAGAGGGAGTCAAGCTATTCACCAAGGCACCTGAGGGTAGATCAAGAAGCAATGGGTGGAAACTAATCAAGGAGAGAAGCAACTTAGAACTGAGGAGAAATTTCCTGACAGTAACAACAATTAGTCAGTGGAAGAGCTTGCCTCTAGAAGTTGTGAATGCCCCAACACTAGAAGTCTTTAAGAAGATGTTGGATAGCCATTTGTCTGAAAGGATATAGGGTTTTCTGCCTAGACAGGGGGTTGGACTAGAAGACCTCCAAGGTCCCTTCCAACTCTGCTATTGTATTGTATAAATTAGAGTTATCTCTTCTTCTTGTTGCAGCTTATTCATGTATTGTTTGATGCATCCTTTTATTTATCCTGATTCTCCTGCCACTTGCATGCTAATGTTATGGAGTAAGAAGAATCTGTAGCCTGGTTCATGTACTTACATTCCACAGTTTTATCTTGTTTTTAATATTAAGGATGGGGAAAGACAACAATAACTAAACGGCCCAAATACCAAGGAACATATTCTGCAAAGATCCCAAAAATCAACTTGGTTTATTTATTGTATTGTTTTTATGTAGATTTATATGGTCACAGATATTACCAAACCAAGTCATTTTACCTTCCTAAATTAGATTTCAAAGGTCAAGTAGGATTGGGGAAAATATTTGGGAAAGGTCATATGTGAAAGCTCCCGTTTTAGAACTGAATACAATTTTATGGGATGAGACTATGTTTACAAGCTTGCAGTTATATTTAAAGATGTTTAAAGCCTAAAATCTGCCTGGCCCTGACTTAAGACAGCTTCTGCTAATGTTTTACTGGATGTGTCCTACAGACCTATTTTAAAAGAATGGGAACTTCTTGGTCTTTTTCTTTTTCTGCTTGTAGCAAGTGATAACATACAGAGTGCCAAGTTACCCAAATTCTGTGAAAAGGATTATAAAAATTAGACTAATTAACTTGTCTCTACTTTGCATACAATTTATCCCACTTCCAAGATTTGCAGACTTCATGGCATTTAGATATTTTGCATGCAAGGAAATGGGTAGCTCTGGGAAATGGAAAAAGGCAAAGAGAAGAATTATGAATAAAAAGTGGAGGTTAACAGGAATATTCGTAGAACGTGATTATGCAATGGTGGAGCTCTTAATTTTAAACATTTAAAAAAGCTACGTGGTTCGTTGAATATTTTGCACATGTGTTTTAAAAAGTGGTAGTATCAGAGGAGAGTTCTCACAGGTTCTGGAGAACCGGTAGCAGGCATTTTGTGAGTGGCTTCCCACTCGCGGAATGGGGATTTTGCAGTATCCTTCCCCTGCCACACCCACAAAGCCACGGCCACAGAACTGGTAGTAACATTTTTTTGAATCCCACCACTGGGTAGTATAATTCTCTGGTGGTAAAAATTTAGGGGGGAAAAGAGAGTTCCTAAAAACACTACCTATAGTCCTTGAATTATGACCACAATTGAGCCCAAAATGTCTTGCTAAGCGAGTCATTTGTTAAGTGAGATTTGCCCCATTTTATGGCCTTTTTTGCCACAGTTGTCAAGTGAATCACTGCACTTGCTATATTAGTAACATGGTTGCTAGGTGAACATGGCTTCCCCATTGACTTTGCTTGTCAGAAGGCTGCAAAAGATGACCACATGACCCCCAGGACACTGCAGCCAACATAAATTTGAGTCGGTTGCTAAGCATCTGAAGTTTGATCATATGACCATGAGGCTGATACAATGGCCGTAAATGTGAAAAATGGTCATCAATCACTTTTTCCAGTACTGTTATAACTTTGGATGGTCACTAAATGTAAGTCAAATACAAGCTGTAAATGATAATATACAAGTGAAAATATTCCTATGAGAACTAGAAAAGGACAGCAGAAACAACAAATGTGGCTACTGAAAAGTAAAATTCTGGAAAGAAATAAAGCATAGAGATAGGAAAGAGGGGACATGCCTAAAACAGTAGAAATCTACAGACATAGCCAAAAGTATTGGTATCCCCCAACTTTTCTCCAAAGAATTCCAATTTGCCATGAAAGAAGCTGAAACAGATGTAAATCCCGTATTTTTCCGACTAGAAGACGCACCCGGCTATAAGACGCATCTAGATATAGAGGAGGAAACAAGAAAAAAAATAGTTTGGGGCCTCTGCGCGTTGCAATTTTGCCCTCCCCAGCCGCCAGAATCACTTTGACCTCCATGCGTCCCATTTTTGGCCTGCAAAGTGCTTCTGGGGAACAGGGTGGGCGAAAACAGGATGCATGGAGGATTCGGGAGGCCAAAAACGAACCCCGGAAGAAAACTGACCCCAGACTGAATGGAAAGATAACCAGAACGTTGAAGAAATATGGAAAGAAGGAAATTCATAATACATCTTGGTTGATCTCCGCGATCAAGATACAACTGCAAATTGTACCCGTGAACTTCTGAAAGACAGACATTTTTTAAAAACGAGCCTGCAGTTACTAAAATGCATGTCATTCTTCTGAGACAATGCCTTTTGGATAGTTGAAACAAAATTAAAGCTTTTTGGTAAATCACAGCAGCTCTATGTTCACAGAAGGAAAAGATTTTAAACATCCCTACTGTGAAACATGGAAGGGGCATTATGAAGTTATTATGTTGGCTGTGGAATTGGTGCTTTGACTCTGTGCAAAGCACAATGAAATCAGAAGATTATTAAAGTGTTCTGAGTGGGAAACATATTTCCCAGTGTCAAAAATCTCTGTCTCAGTCATATGTCAGCAGGATAATGACCCAAAACATGCATCTAAAGGAAGCCAATACTGCAAGATCCAATCTATATTGGTCATTGGAACCAGAGGTTTAGTTTTCTCAGCTTTTGGACTCGTGGTTGATAAGCAAACATTGGACTGTTTGAAGTGGCCTGCTATGAGTCCTGATCTGAATTCAACAGAATATTTATGGAAAGTGCCATAACTCACAAGAGCCAAAACTCACAATTGGAAGAAAGAACCCATCAAAACCAAGACAAATGGAGCACTTTGCTCGAGCAGACTATGACAAATTGCCCACTGAGAAGTATTGGTATCTTATTTGGAGAGGATGATTGATGCTCCTTTCTTTCTATTTCCCCTATGTTGTCCTTTTATTGTGCTGTTTTAATGTTTTCTGCATTCTTTTTAAATATTATAGCAATTGTAAACCACCCAGAGTCAATGGGAGTCAGGTGGTTTATAGATTTAATTTTTTTATTTTTATTATATGCTTTATTCATTAAACATGAAACTAATTCAATGGAACTTTCAAAAACGTATCACAACTACAATTGACTGGTGCTAACGGTTGATACGGATTGCTGCCAGTGTCCTAGGTTTCAACCAAGTACATTATTATTATTATGTGGTTAATCTTTGGTGAGATTCACAGCCTTTGGGGCTGGTTGGTAGCTCAACAGCTCGAGTCCTAACCAAGGACCTAGGAACTGTTAAGGTAACATCGGAGGATATAAGCTGTTGCAAGTAGGGTGGTTTTTTGTAGAGTCAGAATGTTCAAGTCCGGTAAATTTAGAATTTCTAAATAGCGAGGTAGCCCTTTAGGTATTGCTCCAAGGGCTCCAATTACTATCGGGACAACACATGATTTCTTTTTCCACAGTCGTTCAACTTCAATTTGCAAGTCCCGGTACTTTATGATTTTTTTCTTGCTGCTTATTTTCAATTTGTGCATCACCAGGTATTGCAATGTCAATGAACCAAACTTTTTTCTTTTCAACTATTATGTCAGGTGTGTACATAATAATAATAATAATAATAATAATAATAATAATAATAATAATAATAATAATAATAATAATAATAATAATAATAATTATTATTATTATTATTATTATTATTATTATTATTATTATTATTTTATTATTGTTATTATTGTTATTATTGTTATTATTGTTATTATTGTTATTATTGTTATTATTGTTATTATTATTATTATTATTATTATTATTATTATTATTATTATTATTATTATTCAGAGCTACAGAAAGCACTTCCTTGAGTTATTGCTTCAAAAGGGTATGCTACAAATACTATGTTACAATGATAGGTGCCATTTACTTGTGTTAGTTTCATCTTATTTCCTGGTGAATTGGGATTCTTTGGAAAAAAACTAGAGGTAAACCAATAATTGTGGCTGTGGCTGTATTTGGAAAGCAAAGGTTTAAAATGGGCCAAGTTGGCACTTGGTTGGACAATGCCTATTTATTTTGAATTAGTTGAATGAGTACAGAACTGCATCCTAAAGTATGGGAAGATGAACGTGTTCATGTTTAATAAATCCTGGAGAATGGAAGACGTCCCAGAAGACTGATAGAGCAAAATCCTGCCTGCATCTTTGAAGGAGGATCCAGAGAACTACAAAACAGTCATTCTGACATCAACACCAGGGATAATTGTAGGTCAGATCATAAAAGGATCATTTTATAGCACCTTGAAAACAATATGGTAATTGCCAAAAGTCACATACATTTCTCAAGGCCAAATTTTGCCAGACTAACCTTATCTCATTTTTTATTAGTTTCTGTAATAAATTGTGGAAATATTGTAGAGTTAAGGTATCTCAATTGCAGCAAAACATTTGATAAAGTACCCCATGACATTCTGATTAGCAAGCTCGTTAAGTATGAGCTGGAGGGTGTGATAATTAAATGGATACACAGTTGGCTCCAAAAAAAAATCGTACTTAAAAATTTCTCATCAAACTGGATGAAATATTGAGTGGGTATCATAAGGTTCAGTCTCTAGTCTTGTACATTTCCAAATTTCTATTAATGCCTTAGATGAAGAAGGGGGAATGCTTATCAGATTTGCACATGACACAAAATTGGATCAGATAAAAATATTCTAGAAGGCAGAAATAAAATGGAAAAGAATCTTGATCTTCAAGAAATGAATAAAGAAAACTTAATGGAAACCAATGAAACTTTAAAAAAAGAAACCAAATGTATATGATGGGGAATGGTGCTTTGATAATAGTACTTGGTATAATAATATCTTGAAGAGTTGTCCAATACTGGGCATATTTTAAAATGATTCAGACAAACTGCATCAGATTCAAAGAAGAGTTATGAGGATGATCCAAGAATTAGACACTAAGTCCTGTGAAGAAATGTAGGATGATTTGGTAATGTTTAGCTTCAAGAGCAGAAGACTGAGGAGGCATATCCTAGCATTCTTCAAATATTTAAAAAGATTCATACATATAAAAACAACAGGGCTTATTTTCCACCAGTCTAGAATACAGAACTAACATTGACAATTAAGGAGAAAGAACAATCTGATTATTATACAATATGGGAAGTGTTTTACCAATGGTTAAAAAAATTTAAAAAAAAGAAATTGGAAATAAAAGAAGAAGATAGAAAGAAGTATAGAAAATGTTATTAAGTCTGAGAAAAAAAATAAAATGATAATTGTTAGCATTAGTAAGATGAAATAACTATACTCAATGTTATTATTGTATATACAGTATATTAGAAGATACATTAGAACAGGGGTCTCCAACCTTTGCAACTTTAAGTCTGAAGGACTTCAGTTCCCAGACTTCTCCAGCCAGCTTTGCTGGCTGGAGAAGTCTGGGAACTGAAGTCCTTCAGACTTGAAGTTGCAAAGGTTGGAGACCCCTGCATTAGAAGACATATTAAGAAGGAAATAAAGAGCTTTATAAGATTTAACTGTACAATGTTTATAATTTATGGAAGACTATTGCACAGAAATATCTGTGCCCAGACGACACATTGCTTAAAGAAAGATGGAATATGTGTATTTTAAAATTGAAAAATAAACAACTTTAATTTAAAAAAGTACAGGATACAGAACAATATATTTATTTTATTGGAAGGCACATTTCAATTAAATGCTTAAAAATCCTGCATGACCGAGCAGTTTGACACTGGAACTAATTGCCCAGGGAAACAGTGGATTTCCTCCACTAGATATGTTCAAGAAGAAGCAAGGTGGATATCTGAAAAGGATACTTTAATGGGGATTTCTGCAGTGAAGTGGTTGGACTGGCTAGTGCTAGTTCTATTATTTTGTACAAGTCAAGAAGAGAAGCAGGGAGAATTCAGATGTGCTAAGAGAATGTTTTAATGTTTTCTTCACTGACTTCTAAACTTCTGGTTTCTTAACACTTGCATAAGATGATCAATTTATTACTGCAGCCCCCACCCTCCAAGAAACCCCTCTCGCCACCTCCTGAACCTCAAAAATAATAAGAACTCCCTGAAAATAACAAACATTATATTAGGTATTCTGTTTTTCTTTACTTACAATGTATAAGTATTTTGAAATAAAAATGCTCTTTATCCTGCCAATGAAGATTATAAAATAGTGTTGAAGACAAATCAGTTTGGTTTTAACGTGTTTCTAGTGACGATTTTTGCAGTATGATGCCAGTCAAAATGGTTTAACTGTTTATTAAAATCATTGGGTTTCAGACTTGCAGCTAGTCAGTGAGGTATAGTTAGTTTGCATGACGAAATTAAATAATAAAAGGAAAAAGAATTGGCTCTAAAATACACAGCCGGTATAAAAACCATTAACCATAAGAACATTCATTTGAGGGTAGCACATTAAATTTGTGTGTGCTATAATTTCTTGATTTCCCCCCCCCCCAATATTAAATGTAGGAAAGATTTAGGAAATCTGTTGATGTATATATAAATATTCTTACCATGCTTCAGATGTAGGCAGCTGTCATTCGTGGGGCGGTACCTGTAGAAGATTGTTGGGTTTTTTAAACAAATTTCACTGAATAATTTTTTTGCATACCCCAAATAAAAGGTCTTATGCTAGAATATGCATTGCTAATTGATTTCCTCTGCCTTTTATGGTTCTTATACCAGCCATTTTTTTTTAAAGAGAAAACCTCACTGATGCGTTCAGCAGAAAGATTTTAAACCACTTCTATTTTTTTAATGTACTGTATGTTAATATAAAGACTTCTTTGAATGGTGCTTGTTTCTGCAGTTTGCCTGGCAACAATATGGAAGTAGTTTGTCATGGCGTCTTCTTGGAAGAATCTAAAACCCCTCGGTTTCCTATTCTTCTTCTATTTAATTCTTTTACAGGTCTGTTTAGCTTTCTGAATTTACCAATTTATAATTTATCCATGAGATTTATTGATTTATTTGCAAGGCTCATAAGCTGTTCCAATGGACTCTTCTCCAATGAAGAAATAAGTTGATCTAAAACCTCTACTTTACAGCCCTAAAAGGGAATATTTTTAACCCTTCTGGAACTCAGTAGTGGGTTGATGAAGCTAAAATGCAATTTACGGCATAGGAAAACAAAACAGCTTCTCAATTAATGTTTCCTGAATCTAAGCAATGGTAAAGTTCCCCTCATACATATGTGCTAATCGTTCCTGACTCTAAGGGGTGGTGCTCATCTATGTTTCAAAGTCGAAGAGCCAGTGCTGTCCAAAGACGTTTCTGTGGTCATGTGGTCAGCATGACTAAATGGCAAAGGCACACGGAGCGCTGTTACCTTCCCACCAAAGGTGGTTCCTATTTTTCTACTTGCATTTTTATGTCCTTTCAGACTGCTAGGTTTGGCAGAAGCTATGACAAATAATGGGAGCTCACTCTGTTTCATGGCGCTAGGGATTCGAACTGCTGAACTGCTGACTTTTCTAATCGACAAGCTTAGCTTCTTAGCCACTGAGCCACCACGTCCCTAGTGGTACCAAATAATAAAAGACAGTTGACTTTTTGTCATTGCTTGTTAATTTTTTTGAACTGGTACTGCTTATATAAGTTGATAGTAGTTAGTTTTATAATTTTCAGTAATAACTCATACATGGACAGTCTTTCAGTAATTTCTCATGCATGGACTGTCTTCAGTAAAGATCATCCATGCACGAAAAAGGACAAGCTTAACTATTCACGGCTGTTCTCCCCCGTCTTTATTGATATAGATTAGGCAAAGAAGTTATAGCAACTGTGTTAATCTACACCTACCGGTGCCATTTACTATTTTCCAATCTTTGAGCCTTTACTGACAGCCAAAAGCATGGAAATTAATTTATTCTCCAATTGCTGAAACAAACCACAGAGCTCCATTCCAAGCATCCCTTTATAATGAGACTAAAACTCTACGCTTGGGTGCATGAGGTGACATCAAAAAAAATTAATAGAATATGTATTGTCCTTGATGGTGAGAAATCGACATCTTGAAACAATGTGCTTGGTCTTTAAAACATAGCCAATAATATTTAACATGAATATCTACCCATAAATATACCTGATGTTGACTCCTGTAGCTTCTCTCTCTTCCTCTTTTTCTTCTTTCCCTTTAAAAAGTAAGAAAAAAGGGTCTTTATTTATAATAAGGAAATAAATAACAGGAAAAGAGATTCTTTAGAATCGTGCTGGCACAGTGGTTAGAATGCAGTACTGCAAACTAATTCACTCACTCACTCACTCACTCCAGGAGTTCAATTCTGAGCAGCTTGAGGTTGACTCAATCTTCCATCCTTCTGAGGTCAATAAAATGAGGACCCAAATTGTTGGGGACAATATGCTGGCTCTATAAACTGCTTAGAGAGGGCTGTAAAGCATTATGAAGCAGTTTATAAGTCTAAGCACTATTGCTATATAAGCAATCCTAAAATATTCTATGTTGTGTCTCTGTTTCTATAATTCCCAAGGATGAATGTCAAATTTTGTCTATATTTTAGTGTAAATAAGCTATTTTTGTTTATATTAACTTCCACCATTCTTGTCAGATTGACAAGAGGCAGGCAATACAATACAATACAATAGCAGAGTTGGAAGGGACCTTGTAGGTCTTCTAGTCCAACCCCCTGCGTGGGCAGGAACCTTATACCATTTCAGACAAATGGCTATCTAACATCTTTTTAAAGACTTCCAGGGTTGGGGCATTCACAACTTCTGGAGGCAAGCTGTTCCAGAGGTTAATTGTTCTAACTGTCAGGAAATGTCTCCTTAGTTCTAAGTTGCTTCTCTCCTTGATTAGTTTCCACCCATTGCTTCTTGTCCTGCCCCCAGGTGCCTTGGAGAATAGTTTGACTCCCTCTTCTTTGTGGCACCCTCTGAGATATCGGAACACTGCTATCATGTCCGCAATCATAGAGTTGCTGCATCACACTGCAATCATAGAGTTCATACCAATCTCACCAAAAGTTACTTGCAAACCCCTTTTCAGATGCAGTAGACATTCCCTTCAATGGAGGACCAGTTTGACAGAAATTCTATAAAAAGCAATTTTAATGATCCAGAAATGTGAGAGAGGAAAAGAACTTTCCTGCTGGGAATTGCAGAATAGCTGTATTATTTATTTAACTTTATGCTGCAAGAAATGCTGGATTGCAACATATGTATCAGCCTCCTGGAGAAAGCATGAGCTTTTCCTCATACATGGCAACCCCAGTAAACTTCCCCATAACCTCAAAATTCCTCTGCTAATTAAGTTCTGCATAGTAGGTCAAGTTTTATCCATCTTTCATAACCAGTATTTAAACTGAAGGGGAAGGGGGAGAGAATTCATTAAAAATTACAATAAGGCATTTCACTAAAGAAAATATCCTTCCCAATTTGTGAGACATAGAATTGGAACAATGTGTGTATCATGAACATTTAAGGAAGGGAAAAAGTAACCAAACACATTATATACTTACTGTTGGCTACCTAGAGTCTAATTTGAGTAGCTGCTTAAAGTATTGCTGTGAAGTCTTAAAGGAGTTTACAACCCCCATGCTAAGAATCAAAATATCTACTAATGCTCTTAATTTCCAATAGCTGGATAGGGTGTTATCCTTTTTTCTTCTTTCCATCTTAACATAATTCATTAAAACCGAATAAGGTTTGCAAAATGGACTGACACATAAACTGCATTGTTAAACGAATGTAGGTACTAGGCAAAGATGATTCACTGTGCTCTGAAGCTCACTGGCTCTTTTATGGAATTTGACTAAGGCAATAAGTCTATTTATCTGGCATTAACTAGGCACATGAGATTAAGGATATATCCCACTATCGATTGAAATCTTAATGAATGTGTGAGAGACTATATTTTCAAAGTCAGAACTATGGCTGGGATTAGGCACTTCTTTGAATTGTTTATTTAAGAGTCATCAAGGCCCTGTCTTAACTAACTCTCAGATAAATAAGTCTCTGGCTATCACAAGTATGGATATTTCTTAAAGAACTATTTACCAGGTTAATGGAAGACATAGCGTTCAACTGTAATGAAATATTGCTATAATTTGCTGGGTGAAAATCATATTTTTTTGGGGGGGGGGAATAAATCACAATTTGATAGTGCTGTTAACTTGTATCTTTTTAACAATAACAGATATCCCACAGCCAAAAGGATTGCTGCTCAACTCAATGCACACTACATTTTGTTTGCTTTAGGACAACTATACAGACACAAATTTCACATGGCCAAGATAAATCCCAAGATAATTCCAGTAGGACATCATTCAAACGGCAATCATTGCCAGGCGTATTTATTAACCATAGGATAAGCCTATGTCAAAACAGTGATCAGTTTTAGGACATAAATCCCTGTGCCAAGATAGGCAAAACAATGATCTAATACTGAATTGCTATTCTGCATTTGTATTTTTCAGATAGGGATAAAGCTGGACCAAAACAAACAAACAAACAAACAAGAACATTTGGACATGTAAAAAAGAGAGAGAAAAATGTATGGCCCTCAAACTGAACAAAATGCCAATGCAATGACCTTTAGTTCCATGTGAACATTCAGATTGCTGTGTCTTCCTCACAGCAAGATCGAGACAATATAAATGCAAAGCTTACGTAGTTGTCTCTTGCAGACCAGCCAGGATACAGTTGCATGTGTAGCTGCCTTTCTTTCCGAGCGAGTTCGTAATATTTTGCTTGTTCTTCACGCGACAAGGCATGCCACTGCAAGTGAAGTGGGGGAAAAAAGAAGAATAAGCTATCTCTGGACATCTCTGGATATGAATTCCAATTTATTCTGGTGCATGGAAAAATACAACTCCAGAATGTGTAGAGATTCCCAGTCATCCAGGTCATGGTTGTCCCAAAGGTGCTTTTTCAGGAAGCAACTGGGCTTTCTTGTTTTGTTCTTTTGAAGATGTTTTGCTTCTCATCCAAGAAGCGTCTTCAGCTCTGACAGGATAGAGGGGAATGGAAGGATTTATATTTCTTGCAGACAGCTAGCAATCTGCATCCTTTTAGAGCAGGGGTTTCAAACTCGATTTCATTGAGGGCCACATCAGTGTTGTGTTTGACCTCGGGAGGAGTGGTAGGGGTGGCCTGCTTTATGTCACTCCTGTCAGGGGTGCATGTGGTGGCCCGAGAGCTCTGCGAGTGAAAAGGGGCTGTTTCCAGGGTGGCCCTGTGGATCAGATCCAGCCCCCAGGCCTTGAGTTTGACACCCCTGTTTTAGAGGGTTGTTGAAGACTACAGGAACCAGGAGCACTACTCAGGAGACCCTGCAGGCACAGATGAAACTCTAAGTGCTTCAATGACCCTCTAAAACAGTGGTTCTCAATCTTGGTGACTTTAAGTCCTGTGGACTTCAACTCCCAGAATCCTAGGGAGTTCAAGTCCACAGGACTTAAAGTCACCAAGGTTGAGAAACACTGTAGATTGCTAGCTGTCTGCAAGGAATATAAATCCTTCCATTCCCCACTATCCTGTCAGAGCTAAAGAAGCTTCTTGGATGAGAAGCAAAACGTCTTCAAAAGAAAAAAAAACAAGAAAGTCCAATTGCCTCCTGAAAAAGCACCTTTGGGACAACTCCAGAATGCTTTCATGTTACCCATGGCCATATAAGAAACCTGCACAATGTGCACAACTGATGTCAGGCAGACGTGTTTTTGAGTTTTGAAATATGGGATTTGGGGTGGAAGGACGTTGAGAAAACACGAGAACAAAGCGAGAGCATGTAGGTTTTCCTGCTCCTGCTGCCTTTTCTATAATCTGATGACTTTTGATTAGGCAGCCAAAATTTTGCAGCACTGTTTGCCAATCAGCAGCAGGGCAGGTAGTGCAAAAATTGTTTAGGGGGTAATATAGTAACCCATCATTTGCACGTGTCTAGATTTCTTGACCCGAGAGTGTGAGTATTCAGTATGACAGGGACAGCTGGAATGCACGGAGTTAAATATTGAAACCTATCTGACTCCATTTGGGGTGGTGGGGCAGCAGATGGAATTGCAACAAGAGAGACAGCTAAGGAATGATAGTCTGAAGCCACAGAGACAAATCCAAAACAAAACTATAAAAACACAGAAGAGGAAAGGCCAGGCTGTGTGTCTGCTGTTAGGGTAAAAACATTGGTGGAAACTTTGAATAAATATGGCTTTCACATGACAATGAATGAAGATGATGATACCCAATTATATCTCTCTTCCGCTGATAAATTAAGCAATGCCATGAATATCTTATCTCAGTGCTTGGAGGCCGTGAGGTCTGGAGGGGAAAAAAACAAGCTTCAGTCGAATCCTAGCAAAATTGAGCAGCTTTAGATTCGGGCCCTGTTGCTTCTAGGGTTGTGTCCAGTGGTGGGATTCAAATAATTTAACAACTGGTTCTCTGCCCTAATGATTTCTTCCAACAATCGGTTAACCAAACTGCTCAGAGAGTTAACAACCAGTTCGCCTGAAGTGATGCGAATTGGCTGAATCCCACCACTGGCTATGTCATCTTTGGATGGGTGGTGGTGGTCATGCTGCTCCAGATTGATGTGGTGCACACTCTGGGGGTCCTTCTGGACTTAGGCAACACTCATGTCCGGGAAAGCTTTTGTATAACTTCATGTTGTCTGTCAGTCGCACCCGTTCCTGAATTGGGAAGCTCTGCCCACAGAGGCTCATACCTTAAATCACTTCCAGATTGGACTACTGTAATATGTTCAATATGGGGCTGCTCTTGAAGAGGGTCTGGAAGTTTCAACTGGTGCATAATACAGCAACATGTATGTTCTCAGAACTTCTGCTCTGTGACCCAAAGGTACTTTTTTCAAGAGGCAACTGAACTTTCTGGTTTTTCTTTGAAGACGCTTTGCTTCTCATCCAAGAAACGAGACATCTTCAAAGAAAAAACAGAAAGTCCAGTTGCCTCTTGAAAAAAGCACCTTTGGGACAACCATGACCTGGATGATTGAGAACCTCCATAGACATTTTGCTCTGTGAGTTGTATTGGCTGCCAGTTTGCTTCCACCTCCAATTCAAGGTTCTGGTTTAAAGCCCTTCGTGGCATAGGACTGGGATATCTTAACAACCATATTTCCCAAGTATATTACAGTCCATCCAATTAGATCTGGCAAAGAAGGTATGTTGTTGCTACCATCTGCTAGGGTGATGGGTCCCACAAGGTGAATCTTCTCTGTTGTGGTGCCCACCCTAAGGAACATTATCTCCGACTCAGGTTCATTCTTCTCTTTTAATGTTCCAGAAGTCCCTCAAGGATCCCAGAGAACAGAAGACATTTTAAAGATGGCTCCATTAGTGTGGTTGATATGTTTACTTTTTTTCATGCCTTGTGCAGTGGGACCTCGGGTGCCGACTATAATCTGTTGCAGGACTTCAGTTGGCACCCAATTTGGTCATGACCAGAAGCAAGACAAACTGGGCATGCGTACACATTAAAAAAAAATTCAGTAGAAGGGGAAATCGCCGTGGCAGGGAAAATCACAGCTGTGTTTATTCGGGACCTGAGGATGTGTTTGTCACGTGAGTGAAACATTTAGCAGATTTTTCGGTCAGCATCTGAATTGTTTGTTGTCTGAGCCATTCGGGACCCAAAGTCCCACTGCAGTTTTGTGTATTTTAAATGTTTGTAATATTTTATATATTTTATATTGTTTTTATTTCTGGATTGTTTTATTTAAATGTTCGATGTCACCCAGAGTCATGAAACGAGCAACTATATAAATCTAACAAGTAAATAAAGGCAATTGCAATATTTAGGATCATGGAGATGGTGCCGTAGGAACCACCTGAATGGAGAGAAAGACTCTTTTCTAATGGCTTTTCACAGATGAACTAGTCGTAGCAATGAAATCTTGAACAGATGTGTTTAAGAATCAGTAATAGTAATCAAACATTTAAATGTATGAGTCTGCTTTTTTATAACTGTGCAATCCTGAAGCACTCACTGAATGATTTCCGAGCAACAGCTTAGCAACAACAGAAGGTTCTTTAGAAGGCTAATCAAAATCTTCCACCTTGGGGTGTTTTTGGTCACTTTTCCAATCATGTGGCTATTTCAGCTATAGGCTGTTATCTTCCCGGTTCCTAATGAAGGCCCTTTAAAGCACCACCTCTTATTGTTGAGCTTAGTACTTACATTGTTTAAAAACCAAACCCTGTAGTTTCACATTCCAAAAATACTGAACCTGAGGCAATTTTTTTTAGAACAAGTGAACCACTCTTCTATTGCACATATACACAGCCTCCCCTGAACCACGGCAGCCTTCGCCTTTCAAGCAGCAGCCTGATCCAATAGCTGCAGCTGCCCATCAGCTGTTTCACAGCAGGAAATTAGGGTAGAAGCCTGCAGTTTCCAAGAGCTAGGCAGCAGGAAACATGGGAGGGAGCCAAGAAGAGAGATAAAGTGCCAAAGATACACTGCGTTACCAAGGAAGGAGAGCTGTTTAAAAATATTAGTAATGGAAGTTTGGGGGGGTTGGGAGAAATCTTATCTTTTAGTCTCACATAACCCAATCATAATATTCTGAAGTAAATGCCATTCAGTCAGGTTTTAGGCCACATAAGACTTGCCTGTTGCAACCCAACATTTTGAGGTTATTGGTTTTACTTTGCATTTTGCATTTTGTTTTATTGTGGTAAGCCAGCTTCAGTGCTTATAAAGCTGCAAAGCAGGGATATGTGTAATATTATAACATTTCAATTTTAAAAAGTAGCATCACCTAGGCTTTTTAAATCAGTTCCTTACTGTTCTCTGATGAGCAATACTAGACATGTGTACCACTGAATTTATAGTGTAATCAGTTACTTTGAAAAACATTATTTAGAGATGGAATGAGCTTTTAAGACAGCAGAATTTCAATCCTTTATAGCAAAACTAAACACCCTGTCCTATTCTTTTCTGAAATAACCCCAGAAAAAGGCTTCACTAAAGCTTTGGCTGGAGGCCCACAATGCTATTTCTCCTTTCACTACAACGCAATTTCAGTTGTTTGCTATCTGCTACTATGTACAAACCATGCTTTTAACAGATCAGTGCAAATATTAGGAAAGCGTATTTGCACTATTATGCCATTAGCCAAATCCTGCAGATGCTCAGAGCCAACTGAACTCGGATAGAAATAACTTTACACTTAAGACTTTTCTGGGATTGCAGGTATTCAAAAGGTAGGGTCAGTGCACAGGCCATTGATAAGGCCATACATTATGTAGAAGTAGCCTGAATGAGAACACTTTAATATGCTTCCTTGACGTGTATGTTTAAAACATCTCACTTTTGATACTTGCTAAAATGATGTTGGCTTAAAAAAACCATAACATGGTAGGCATAAAATGGGGACAATGTAGAAAACTAATTTTAAAGTCTCTTTCCAATAGAATTCAATTCCAGACGCCCAAATAGTTTTCTTGATAATAATGTGGAATTTTTTCTCCTAAATCTGTTTTACCAGATCATATTTTTTTTTTTAAAAAAATCCAGTATAACTTACTGGAAAAATTCCCTATAGCACGCCAACCAAATATTAACCAAGACCGATGCTATCTATCTGAGACAAGTCCAGCCACTTGCTGAAAAAATGCAGAACCTTAAGGAGGCAGAGCCCAGGTTGAAAAAAGAATTGGAAAATATCCTTGTGGCATATTACCCACTAACCAATCAGCACTGTAGGCTACCTCAAATCAAAGTATAACATCTAGATTCATAACCACAATGCCTATCCAGAAAAAGCCCACTCTCAGTTTATCTTGAGACTTTATAAGTATTAACCTATAAACCAATACCCTATACCCGTGATGGCGAACCTATAGCACGTGTGCCACAGGTGGCACGCGGAGCCATATCTGCTGGCACCCAAGCCATCAGCTCCAGTGCAGATGTGTGCGCCAGCCAGTTGATTTTCGGCCTTCCAGAGGGTCGGGGAGGCCATTTTTGACCTCCCCAGGCTTCAGGAAAGCCTCTGGAAGTTCATTTGTGGAGGCATCCTCTATAGCAGAAACACCTACTGGAAGTTCATTTGTGGAGGCTTTCCTGGAGCCTGAGGAGCGTGTAAATGGCCTCCCCCAGCCCCCTGGAGGAAATACCAAGCTCAGCTTGGAGGCGAGCAGTGTGGCACATGTGATGGGGGGGAGTGTGTGGGAGGCTGTGCACATATGTGCATGTGGGGGGGGGGGCTCTTTGCATTATGAGTGCTGGCACACCCACCTGCTGTTACGCATGCGTCCTCGAATTTTTGGCACATAACAAAAAAAAGGTTCGCCATCACTGCCCTATACTATAGAGCAGGGATGTCAAACTCAAGGCCTGCGAGCCAGATTCGGCCCAGGGGGTACTTAGATGTGGCCCATGGGGCCGCCCTGGAAACAGTGAAGGACTGGCCTATGGTGCCCCTGCCAGTGAAAACAGAGCTTGGGACTGCTGTGTGCGACTCTCCTGAGCTCTGTTTTCATTGGTAGAGGCCATCACAGCCAAAAACAGAGCTTGGGAGCCCATTTTCACTGGCAGAGCCACAGGCGCCCCCAATACGAGTGACGTTGAGCTGGGCACACCCACCCTGGCCCCCCAAGTTCAAACACAACTCTGATGTGACCCTCAATGAAATTGAGTTTGACACCCCTGCTATAGAGCAGGGGTCTCCAACCTTTGCAACTTTAAGTCTGAAGGACTTCAGTTGCCAGACTTCTCCAGCCAGCAAAGCTGGCTGGAGAATTCTGGGAACTGAAGTCCTTCAGACTTAAAGTTGCAAAGGTTGGAGACCCCTGCTATAGAGGATGCAGGAATTATCCTAGGAGACAAAAGGTATCTTAAGTAATGAAGAAAATTATCCAAATGTAGACAAGAGCTTAAGCTAATTCACTGTTTGGGGAAATAAGTAAGAATTTCTAATCATATGACATGTTTAGGTAGCATAACAATCAAACACATAACACATGCCTTGATGGGACCAAGCAATAAACATTATGGTATTCATAGCATGGAGGCTCCTAATCACTCTGACGCCAAGATTAATTTTATAAGCTAAGGGTTTATGATGTGCTTGGCAAGCACAGATCAAGATCTGAAGGAAGTAAAAAGCGTAAGAGTCACAACTTTAAAACAAACAAACATTTCAGCTACTTTCGGTACACATTTTGTTTTTATAAAAAAAGTTGATTGAGATTGATTGGAGCTATTTCATCTCCCTGCAAAAAATGTGTAAAGCAGAATATTAAGTATGTGATGTTGATGTTGAGAATTGTCTACTGCCTGTCACCGCCCCGAGTCCCTTTGGGGAGAGGGTGCGGTCTATAAATTAAAATAATAAAATAATAAATAAATAAATACCTATACATCACTTCCCACAGGAAAAGGCAGCCTCTTTTGAAAATAAGCTGTTTAATTTGTTATACAACACAAACCTAGCGATCTGTTCCAAAAACTTTACACCACAGAGGGACTGAGATGCTGTTTGCTATTGACTTTATTTTATGAAACCATCAAACTCTTGCAAGCAAGGAAATCTGGCAAGAGTTGCATTTCCCAGATGACTCCTGGTTGTAGAAGCGAGAACAAAGAGGATGGGGACTGAGAGAAATTAAATACATATGGCAGCTGAGGGTGGGGGGGGAATCATCATAGATAACAATGTCTTTTTTGCATTTATTTTAAGTTATCTGATCCCTTCTTCTAAATTATAAGAGCATACAGGTAGTCCTCAATTTGCAACCATTCATTGGGACCATTCAAAGTTACAACAGCCCTGGAAAATAGTGACTGATGAGCCTTTTTCACATTTAAAACCATTGCACCATCCCCAAGGTCATGTGAACAAAGTTTGGGCACTTGGCAACTAGCATATATCTGATTGTTAATGTGTGCCGGTGTATGACAATAATGGTTGTCTTGTCTTGCCTTGCCTTATCTCTGATCTCATCTGTCTTATTATCTTATAGATCTTATCTGTCCTCTCCTGTCCTGTCCTACGCTACCCTAATCTATATTTATGAGAGTTGCACTGTCCTTGACTATCATGGACAGTGGCCTCCTCTCTGGATGGGAATTTGGAGGAGGAGGAGGATGGTCCTAGCACATGGGGAAGTGAGTTCATGGTGCATCGAGACACAAACCAGGGAGCAGAGGGCTCCAGCTCAACAGAGCAGCCGCAGCAGGAACAACCAGTTTGATAGCAGGCAGAGCCAGATCAGAGAGCCACAGCTGCAGCAGGTTAGCCTGGAGACTTCAGGGGAAGAACAGATGCCTGCAGTCAGAGAGGATTGGGGGGGGGGGGGTAGAGTCCACACCTCCTCTCCCCTCCCCCCAATCCAAGGATGCACAGGGCAGAAAGGCAACAGGCATATTGCCGATTGGCCAGGTTACTCATGAGGCGGCAGCCTCACTTACTGTGAAGGGCCGCCCAGCGTTACCTATTTAATCCCACGCTAACATATGGGTCTTTGCTGGAACAATGTGCCTGATTTCCTTGCTCATCATTCCTGCTTCCTGTGCATTCGAATCTTGGACTGGCTCTCGGGACAGAGTATCATCATTAGTGAAGTGCTTCTGGCTGGGAACTCTTGTGCCGCCCAAGTCCTGCCGGGCGTGGACTTGAACCTGCTCTTTGTTTTGGCTACCTCAGAACTGCTGGGGGTTTGAATACAGACTTCTCATTCCCTGTGGTGTGTGTGTGTGTGTGTGTGTGTGTGTGAGAGAGAGAGAGAGAGAGAGAGAGGGAGAGAGAGAGAGAGAGAGAGAGAGAGAGAAAGAGAGAGAGAGAGAGAGAGAGAGAGAGAGAGAGAGAGAGAGAGAGAGAGAGAGAGAGAGAGAATCAACAGTGCAGCACACTGAAGTCAGGTGATCACCAATTGTAACCTAGACTCCTGGCTTCCAACAAGCAAAGTCAATGGAGGAAACCAGATTTGCTTAATGACTGCAAGATTCACTTAAAAGCAGCAATGACTCCCTTAGCAACAATGGCAAAAAAGTTTGTAAAATGAGGCATTTAACAAGTGTCTCGCTTAGCAATGGAAATTTTGGGCTTAATTGTGGTTGTAAGTCAAGGAATAGCTGTAGTCAATTTGTGAATAAATAAGGGAGAGAAATCCTAGATAAGGTCTAAAAAGGGTAAAGGTAAAGGTTCCCCTCACACATATGTGCTAGTCGTTCCTGACTCTAGGGGATGGTGCTCATCTCCCTTTCAAAGCTGAAGAGCCAGCACTGTCCGAAGACATCTCCGTGGTCATGTGGCCAGCATGACTAAACGCTGAAGGCGCATGGAACGCTGTTACCTTCCCACAAAAGATGGTTCCTATTTTTCTACTTGCATTTTTACATGCTTTCAAACTGCTGGCTTGGCAGAAGCTGGGACAAATAGCGGGAGCTCACTCTGTTACGTGGCGCTAGGGATGCAAACCATCGAATTGCCAACCTTTCTGATTGACAAGCACAGCATCTTAGCCACTGAGCAATAATCAGGATAATTGGAACCCAACAACCTTAGAGGAAGCAAACCTAAGACGAACGGAACACAGTGGTTGAGTTAAATACGGCATAGTCTGAACACACAATATGCATATATGCAAAAACAGATTTCTGCATACCCTTCTGCCGAGAATCTGGTTGATGGCTGCACTTTCTTTCAGAGTACATTCTGCTACAACATTCGCTCTCATCTCTTTCATGTATAACATGAAAGCGTTCAGAGGTTTCTTAATGTGAGGTCTTTTGGGCTCTTGTTCTTTCCTCTGTTCATGCTGAGGCTTCCTAAAGGTAACAGGAGGAGAGACAACATATGGAAGAGTACAATTGATACCAGGCTCGTTTTTAAGGGATAGTTTATGCTGCATTTCAGGTGATCAACAGATATCTCCTCATTTCTTCAGAGCAAAATTCCCTAGGTTATTTCAGTGTTCAGGCATAAAGAGAAAGAAAAACCCTCTCATTTCTATCTAGAACAGGGGGTCTCCAAACTTGGCAACTTTAAGCCTGGCAGCCTTCAACGCCCAGAATTCCCCAGCCAGCAGGCTGGGGAATTCTGGGAGTTGAAGTCAGCCAGGCTTAAAGTTGCCAAGGTTGGAGACCACTGATCTAGAAGTATTTCCCTCTGTCACTTGTTAAGAAGCCTTAGAGCTCCTTAACAGTGACACGCACAAATATTGCCAAATGTATTTCAATCTCTGTGGCTATATGATATGCACACTTATAGCAGTACATGGCTGTTTAAGAGAAACTTGTCGATAAACTCATCATTAGCAATGCAAAGATCAATAGTCAGAGATGTTGGAGAGTAGAATTTCCTGTAATATGAGAATTAGAACAAAACCCAATATTTTAAAGACAGAGGTGGGCTGCTGCCGGTTTGGACCAGTTCAGGCGAACCGGTAGTTCCAAGCAGCAACTGGGCCCACTCGCCTGCCCTGGCGCTAGCCCATCCTATATAATCAGTGGCGGGCTGCTGATGGTTCACAGGGGTTTGGGACACCCTCTAGCTAAGATTCTGTGCAGTTTGGAGAACCCCCAAATCCCACTCCTGGCTGGCACCACCCACCCACCCTGCCCTTCCCCTACCAGGAGTCCCCACGCAGCTCATTATGGATGCAGGTAAGTGCAGGGCGTGCATGGAGGCTTGGGGAGGGTGAAAAACAGGCATACCAGAAGTTCGGGAAGGCCAGAAATGGGCCTCCAGAGAGCCTCCGGAGCCTAGGGAGGCTGTTTTTGCCCCCCCCCCCCGGAGGCTTCAGAAAGGCCTTCAGAACCCAGAGAGGGCAAAAACACCCCCCCTCCCGCTGTAGTGCAGGATGCTGACTAGCCCACACCCACCATGACCACGCCCACTCAGCTACCGGACAGAGAACCCCTTGCTAAAAATTTTGAAGCCCACCCCTGTATATAATCGTTGGGGGTTTGCTGCCATGCACATGTGCATAAGGTGCATGAGCTAAGTGAGCGTGCGCTCTCTCTCACACATTTCGTGTTCTGGGTAAACCGGTTGTTACACTATGTGACATCCACCTCCAACCAACTTATTTAAATAAAATGTGTTTCTGGAAAGTCTGAAGAAGGAAAAATAATAAGCTACCTCCTTTAGAAAAATAATGCCCATATATCTATTTCGTAAAATAGAGAGGCAGAAAAACAAAGATCAAGTCTCCAGAATACATATATAAGGCTAACTCTGGGGATTATTGTCACTTAAAGGAGTTTTATCCCTATATATGACCAAGTCAAAAGCAATCTAATTTTGGTCTTATTTTGCAGTTTTATCAATATGTCCCATATCTGTGTTAATGTACAAAATTTAATTATATATATATATATGTGTGTGTGTGTGTGTGTGTGTGTTGGTTTTATGAGCTGATCATAAAACCAACACACATATCTAAAGTAATTTTCACAATGTAATTTCATGGTTCTCTGTCTAGATGGTCTCTGGTGATGAGCCAAAAGGCAGAGAGGGAAACAGTATGTCTCCTCCCTTAATGGGGCCCTAACAGGAAGTTGTGAAAACAATTATCTATCTATCTACCTATCTACCTATCTACCTATCTACCTATCTACCTATCTACCTATCTACCTACCTACCTACCTACCTACCTACCTACCTACCTACCTACCTACCTATCTATCTATCTATCTATCTATCTATCTATCTATCTATCTAATTTGTATTTAACTGTGCTTTTTAAATAAAATACCTATTTTTTCTTGAAATATGATATGTTTAAACTGTACTCCTTTGTTAGAACTGAAATTATAAAATCAGAAAGATAAACTACAACTATCACCTCCATCCAAATGAAACATATTTGCAGTTATTCAAATATTTTTATGTCTCCATGTTCATGTGAGATAGATACGTTTTGATAATTGATAATCCATTTCGCAATGCACATCTAGGCTGGATCATATTAAAATCAGAATACCAGAAAAACGTTCATTTAACTTGATACTAAATGAGTTACCTCAGTGTAAACAGCTTCAATATCCAAGGTCAGGAGTGGGCAATTAATTTTCCCAAGGGGCTACATGAGAAGGTGGGATGCTGTAAAGGGCCAAACCAATAGAGTTGGGAAGGTGCCTCAGCACACATGCATGCATATATGTAAATTGAAAAAAAAAAGTTTGATTGCTAATTTTTTATTGATCTCACATGGGACAGACAGGGATAGCCCAAGGGCAGTCATATATGGCCAGGGCAGAGATGGTATTCTGCCAGTTCGCATCGGTTCAGGTGAACCGGTAATGGCAGCAGCGCTAGGCTCCTCCCACCCACCCTGACATCATCACACACTCTCTGCACATGCGCAGATGGTTCTGTGCATGCTCAGATGTGCCGTGTTGAGCACTGCGTGCACTCCCACTACCGAACGGGTAGCAAAGATAAGAGCATTTCATGCCTGAACCAGGGGCTGTAAACTGCCCAGGCCTGTTAAAGGTACAGAAAATACAAGGCTGTATTCATAACTTAGGCACATATCCAACATTTTCTTTTAAGGATAAGCAGGGCAAAAAGCCCTTCATCACAACTATTGCCATGTCCATTTGGTTCCCAGGGAACCCAGATTAAGGATTGTTAAATGACTTGGAAAAAGTCCAACTCACACGTGCATTAAGTCACTGTCTGTGTGTGGATGTTCTTGTTTGACTTGAGGTGTTACAATTGCAGGATGAGGGATTCCAGTTGTGTGGGGTCCTGGAGGGCCTGGGATCATGTGATGTGAAAACCTACAAAGGATGAAAAAGGGCAAGTCTTTTTCATAATGGCAATGTTAGCATAGCATTGAACAATTATATGAATCACAAGGAAAGCCTAGGAAGCAATATTTCATATCGGGCTAGCAGCAAAAATATTAGGATGCCTTTATTTGACAGCTAAGATATGGACATGATTATTTTTGTCCTTTAATCCTGGAGAAATGCTGCAGTAGATATCTTGTATTATAGGCAAAGAAATTCAATGCCTCCAACAATTCTAAAAACACATACAGTAGGAAACATAATGCTAATTTCATCCTAGCCCCATAAAAAATATTTTCTCAGATAAATATGGCATTAAAGTTACCCACCACCAGTTAAAAAAAAGGAGGAATAGTCATGCAGGAAGAAAATAAGGTTGAAAAAAATTTCCTTGAGAAGCCATAACTTTCTAATTGTATAATCTAAATCCCAGGATTAATCTGTTCAATCACATTTATCTTGTCTCTATGATATGTGACTCACTCCTAAGGCACATGATACACTCACCACTCATCCTCCTGATACTATTGTCCTTCAGTATTGAACATTGTCCCTTTCCCATCAGGCTGCTTCTATAACTGATATTTTAAGAGACTGCACACGTGCACTTCAGCCTTTTGGCATGTTGTCTATTATTAGTGTATACAGGGTATATATTATAAATACAATATAATACAATAGCAGAGTTGGAAGGGACCTTGGAGGTCTTCTAGTCCAACCCCATGCCTAGGCAGGAATCTTATACCATTTCAGACAAATGGCTATCCAACATCCTCTTAAAGACTTCCAGTATTGGGGCATTCACAACTTCTGGAGGCAAGCTCTTCCACTGACTAATTGTTGTTACTGCCAGGAAATTTCTCCTCAGTTCTAAGTTGCTTCTCTCCTTGATTAGTTTCCACCCATTGCTTCTTGTTCTACCCTCAGGTGCCTTGGTCAATAGCTTGACTCCCTCTTCTTTGTAGCAGTGATGTATGCAATGATATAGCCCAGGGGTCTGCAAAGTCGGCTCTTTTAAGACTGGTGGACTTCAACTCTCAGAATTCCCCAGCCAGCTATGCTGGCTGGGGAACTCTGGGAGTTGAAGTCCACCAGTCTTAAAAGAGACAACTTTGCAGACCCCTGATATAGCCTATCAGTGTTAAAGATAGAGAATGCATACATTTTTGAGTGCCATGAAGAGGTGGGAAGCTTCGGAGAGGAAGAAACACTCATTATTTTTGGGACAGGAAAGTCTTATTTTCCAAATCAACTTGCTATGTTATGTAGCTGAAAATATAGTTCCTTGAATATTCATATCTGAATGCTCACACAAGAATTATACACTTGTGCTTACAGACTTGTTTGGTGAGAATGCTACCTCTATGTACACAAACATTGCCATGGTTCCTAGCAAACCAGGTTTGGTGTAGTGGTTAATCTACTGGCCTAGAAACCAGGAGGGGAAACCCACTTCTTAGGGTTGTTGTGGAGAAACTAGGAGAACGACAGAGTATTAGATGTGCTCACCACCTTCTTTATAAAAATAATAAAGGTAGGATATAAATAAGTGAGAAGCCACCACAACAGATCCAGTACTGAGACCAAAAAGCAGGACAAGCTACGAGAATTCATAGATGGCATTCAAAGAACTGAATTTGCAGTTAATCCAGTATGAAAGAAGGATTTTTTTATAAGACACTTATCCACATGAGTGTAGATATATTAATGTATAGAGAAGGAAAGGGTCCAAGATGTAATAGAGCTTTTATGAAACACTTCAGAGTTATAAAGTGGAAAATGTTTCAATAGCAGGAATGGGTAATAGAATTTTAAGACATCCACACTGAAGAGAAACTTGAGTTGTTGCGGCTGGAACTGAGCCGACAAGAGAAGGTTCACTCCTCTCTTACTTCTTAGCCTTGGTGGAATTGAACAGGGCAAGCTTTTTAAAACCTTTAAACGCTTTATTGACATTTTCTCCAATGCAAATATTAGCTAAGTGTCAAACCATAGAGAATCCAACTGATCTCTCAAAGGGCTGAAGGCACCACCAAACATTACTGCCATCATGGTAGGAGGTTTGGAAGAAGATGAGGAGCTGCGGAGCCTGCCATCCATAAAGTTTGCTCCCAGACAAGAACAAATAGTGTGATGATGAGCCTACTTCATAAATGCCTGGTGGTGTTTATATAGGTCTACTATGTAACTCTCACAAGCAAATAAGTCCATGTGAAGGGGAAACGTTAATTCCTGCAATGTGGGTAGTTGTGAAACAGAGCCCTTAAGATCATAAGGTTAGCCAACTGCCTGTCACAAGAGAATGTATGAAGCCTTGATTGACAGTTTTAAGGAGTTTTGAAGAAAAGTTGAGGTACTTTTAAATAAAATTGGGAGGAATATAGAAATAAACATATTGGACAAGCACATCCTGTTCAAATATGAAATTACAGATGCTATAATGGTTGAAAACAAACTGGAAGAGTTTAGAGGGAGATGTTCCTAGTTACCCAGTATGGTGTGTGTGTGTGTGTGTATGTGTGTCTCATCAAACAATTACATAAGCCCTAAAAGATCCCAATCTGCACTCTGCAGAGGTTCATAATCCATGTATATACAATAAATTAGAGAGTTATTGTTTCCGACACACACATGTATGGAAATGTTGAACTGAGAGCTGCCACTCAATTAATTCTTACATTCACTCCTATGCAGATTTGCATGGTTGCACCCAATCAAAGTAATTAGAAGAACATATAATACCAGGAACTTGGAACTGCAATGCTATACATAATGAAATGCAGATTTTCTCTCTTCTCAGACATTTGAAGCACTACACACTGGTGTGTGCCTCTTAAAGCAAAATAGCTATTGCATACCACAAGGGCTATTTGGGGGAGTTTTATACATTACACTGAAAATAATTTCCAGCATAGATCCTACCTCACGCTGTCTCTTCACTTCTTTATTTTAAAAAAGTATACCAGTAAATATTAAATAGCTTTTCACGATTCCAGAATTTTCTGTACTTCATCATAGTGAAGCCATTCAAACTATTACCAGTTTAACAGCATACCATTCTACTAATGTTATAAAAAGCAGGGGAACATGTGTAAATTGAATAGATAAAATCAATAACGCCCCAATGTTTTAAAGATCATCATAATGGTGGTGGCAATGATGGGCAACCAATTACGCCAAAATTAGTTTCTCCCATCGAATATTGGTCCAGATGTGCCAGGCTTCAACTTTAATATTGACAAAGACTGCCTCCTGTGCATGTCAATACACTGCTAGTTGCCAGAATGTGGGGAAGAGTATATTGGTTTGCAAAATAGTCTGTTCAGATATCCTAATATGCACGGAATAAGATTATTAAATTTGAGGTAGAACTAGAAAAGATTCTGTAAAGAATGAAGCATTGTTAAATAAAGGAGGACTGAATAAAAATGGAATCGACAGCATGAAAGAAAGTACTTGATGAGATTGATGAGTTTTAGAAAGAGAATGATGAGAAATTTAAAGAACAATAGGATTTTTTTGAAGAAGATAGGAAGGTATGGAGCAGTACAGTGAATAATGTTGGTGCAAACTAGTTTGAGCTATTTTTTTTCTTATATTATGTCTTTACTTTCTTTATCTTACTAGTTCTTACTCTCCCCCCTGCACTGTGCATCATATTGTCTAACCAGCGGTTCTCAACCTTGTTGGGGACGACGACATGATGTCATCACAGGGATTCCGCAAAGACTTGAAGGAATGTTATAGTTTAAACCTTAAGTTAAGTCTTGGGGCTCTGTGGCCATGATCCGTGGCCACAAAAGGTATTTAAAGGGGGTGAAGAAAAGGTTGAGAACCACTTTAGCCCAAAAGAGAATATCATGATGGGTATATTAGTACCAACTAGTGTTGAAAACCAATATATCAGGAGAATACAACATCGGGGAACCCTGATTTAGCTAATCTGTTAAAGCCAAATTACACTGAGCTGTATTAACTGTTAAACATGAAAATAGTGTTCTTGTATTAATCTGATATTTATTTACCGTATTTTTCTAAAAAGAGGCTGAAAATCTGGGTGTGTCTTATACATCGAATACAGCATTTTTTTGCTTCCTGAAAACCCGCCCCTTCACCAAAATGGCCATGCGCATACCCTTATGGAGGCTTCCAGAGAGCTCCTGGGAGCTGGGGAGGGCAGAAATAAGCAAAAAACAGGGCGTTTTTGCCCACCCCCCAGCCCCCAGCAGTACTCTATAAGCCTCCATAAGGTTATGCATGCTATCTTTTGACCAAAAAATGGCCTGTTTTCACGAAAAAAAACCAGGCCATTTTTCCTCATTTTGCCCCCCCCCTTCCAGGAGCACTCTGCAAGCCTCCCCCCAAAGGCTATTCATGCCTTTTATTTGAAAAAAACGGGCCCATTTTGGCGAAAAACAGGCGATTTGGGGGAGTTTTGCACAGTGCAAAAAGGGTTTTTTCCTCCTTTTGGAAAGCTGTTTAGTTAGAGTGATTGATGAGAATTAGGTTGGTCAAGTACTGTGCCTGCAGAAACAAAGATTTAGTCCAAAGGTGGTCAGTGATTTCCTTCTCCAGCACATGGGTAAATACACCTGGAAACATCTACCTACCTACCTACCTACTCTCTCTCTCTCTCCCTACCTATCTACTGTATTTCTCTCTCTCTCTATTTTTCTCTCTATCCCTCTACCTATCTACACACTCTCTCTCCTTACCTACCTATTGTATTTCTCTCTCTCCCCTCTATCTACCTATCTATGTACCCTCCCCCCCCCACCTATCTACTGTATTTTTCTCTCTCTCTCTCTATCCCTCTACCTAATCTATCTACACACTCTCTCTCTCCCTACTTACCTACCTACTGTATTTCTTTCTCTCCCTCTCCCTCTCCCTTTATCTACCTCCTACCTACCTAACTACACAGTCTCCTTACCTACCTACCTACTGTATTTTTTTTCTCTCTCTCCCTATCCCTTTATCTACCTACCTATCTACCTAACTACTCTCTCTCTCTCTCTCTCTCCCTATCTACCTACTGTATTTCTCTCTCTTTCTCTCCCTCTCTCTCCCTCTCTCTACCTACCTACTTTTTTTAAAAAATTGCGTCTTCAAAACCTGGGTGCGTCTTATACTCCGGTGCGTCTTATACTCCAAAAAATATGATAGTCTTATCTAGTCCCTGTATACTTCATATGTAAAAACCAATTGACAACCTGACATGTTGCATTCATTCATATAAAAAATTTACAGAAAAAAGTATAAGATGATAAATAGCATATTAGAAAAAGTTTTATTGAGGTTGGCACAATTGTAAATGGGAGGAATTAAAAGTGTGATTACATTGAAAACAGTACATGTATCCCACACACCCAGCCAACAAATGTGTTAAATTGTTTTTATTCGTATGTTGCATTTTATGGATATAAGATACACAGAAAATTACAGCGACCTTTGGGTACACCAAGCACAGCGTATAGATCCCATATTTTCATACTACAGAAAGACAAGAATGATACAAAATGATGCCACCACCAACACCTAGTTAGTGCTGCCTGCTTGCAATAAAGTTCTTTTTTCGTACAGCAATATAACCATGTCTACACAGCTTCTTTTGCCTTAATTATGAAATAGTTTGGAGCCTGGACAAGTGTTTCCTACCTTGCATTCTACATTTAAATAGAATACTTCAGAGAATGGAGAGAGAAAAATACAAAGAAAACTGCAAAACGTAACAGTTTTATTTTCAGTCTCATTATGTGCAATGATTTCATTGCACTTATGCTGACAAAACTAATACTCTCTTTGGCTTCAGTAAGATTGCTGTACCACAGATGTCATGTCTTTTAATCAGCCAATGATAATAGCAAGCTGTATATACACAGTATTATATATACATACACAGAGACTTAAATGCAATTTAGCTAGTGGAGCAGAGAAAGAAAGCAAAGGCAGTCACCAGGACAAAGCAGTATAGCCAATTCCCCTCCATGTCCAGCATTTATTCCTGAGCCAGTCATTCCCCACCTACACCTACCTTGACATGGAAGTGTCGACTGAAAGTGAGGATGGGTAGGGATGCCTGAATCCACCTGAGATGGGATATACAGGCTGCCCTTGCCTGAGGTCACAGAAGAAAGCAACCCATCAATTATAAAGCAACAGAAGTGAATCTGCTTTTTTCCAAACACCAATAAATAGATAACCAAATAATAACTCGAATAGCTTATTCTTCACTTCATAAGAACTAATAAACTAGGATTTATTCTTGCTATATTATGATTATTAAAATAGTAACAAACTGGGAATCCCAGTTTTCACAAAACATGAAAATACCTTCCTGTATTGTTTAGTCTCTCCCACAGCAGAAGGAGGAGGAGCCAAACTGGAGCAATAGCCTTGCCTATTTCTGGTAAAGGGGCAGTCTAAAAAAAAAAAAAATCCTAGGATATTTGGACTCTAACGAAAGCAGTAACTATATGTTATATTTTAAGCAACTGTGCTTTTTCCTACATTGTGAAGCATTGGAGTGTGTTGTTTGCATTCAACAAACTGTCTGAAGCATCTTCTTGAAATCAGATCCAACGTGTGCACACACCCCAGGTTCATACAGTTTGAATGCAAAACAAAAACCTTGAAAGGGACTTTCAAAATACAAAGAAACGTCTAATATAAACTTCTGTTCTTCTGAACAGATACATGAATAGCTCAATTTGAATGTTTCAAATATTTTGAATCTTTTATGTTTAGTTTACATTGGGTTTTTTCACCCATCGTGAATTCATGCAACTTCTGAATAGAAGTTAACACACTTGTGTATCAACTTCAGAGAGAATAATTGAATTTTCCTTGAAAGAGTACACTCAGTTCTATTCAAGCAGAGCTATTGATTGACAGATTCAAGAAACTGGCATTTTAAAGCTGCTGGCCCTTTCTTATTCTCACCATGACACTCTTCACACTTAAATCAACTTCTGTGCATACATGGTAGGTTAAACCATTGCACATGTACACAATTATGCACACACAATTCAAATATCAATCGTACAGTACAGCAATAAGCAGAAACATAAAGAATTATGTGCTGTACACTACTCATATTACCAGTATTTTTAATTCAGATTTATCTTTGAAAAATGTACGTACAAAGAAGCAAACAATTGTTAAACTTTAAAAGTTAGGATCGAATCTATTCCCACATTCCAAAAAATCCTTCCTTAGTGTAAAAACAGCCATAATAATATAAAAAATCTTGGCCATCAAACTTTTGGCTCTCATAATTTTCTTGCAATCAAAAAACTTTATTCAAATATTTTTGGCATTTTTTGACATGAAATAATACATTATGTAGCTAATGGAGTTTTTCTATCTAATGTACCAGGCTTTGCAACAATGATGAATCAGTCCCAAAATAAATTCTCAAAAAAGGTATAGACTAAGTTCATTAGCATCCTTAATATTATTATCTAAAATTTACTATTTGTTTACGTCAGATACACTCTTGCTAAGCAATAGTGCACCTGATTGACTACTTAGAAGAAATTTCATGAAAAGTAAATTCAGTTCACTCAATTGCTATTTTTTCTGCTTTGATTAAACGAAGAACACATTTAATATATTGAATTAAATTGGGCATTCCTCCTTCATAAAAGGGAATTTGCTTTGAAGAACTTTACAAATTTGATATATTTGTTACATTGATGATAAATTAGTGCACAATGAACATATGAATCATGGTTATTTAGTGGTGATGTGGCACTCTGCACGTATTCAGTGGCACCTGTGTATTTTACAAGTCCAAATAAATGATCTTATCTAATACATATTACTGGGCTCCCAACTATTCAAGCCATAGAGTCTGTGAATTGTGCAGTGGATTTCGTTTAGGAACATCATACTGTTTCTAGAGTCCAACTTACTCTCAATAGGTTGCTCTGCAAAGCCAACTACATTTCCATACTTTTTATAAATAATTAGGTTTTGTTATTTAATAATGGAAGCCTTACAATTGTTTTAAAATGAGTCATTTCTCAAGTCAATAAACATGCATGTAAAAAGGTAAACGCCATTTCTCCTTGCACATATGTGCTAGTCGTTCCCAACTCTAGGGGGCAGTGCTCATCTCCGTTTCAAACAGAATTTGAATTTGAATTTATTTATATTTATATCCCGCCCTTCTCCACAGAGGACCCAGGGCGGCGCACAGGAATTTTAAAACATACAAAAATACAAAAAATAAATACATAATTTAAAATATATTAAACTATCCTAATCCTATGCTAAAACCAAATTTTAAAATACCCAATTTAAAACTTTCTAAAAACTTTCTAGAAGAGCCAGCACTGCCTGAAGACGCCTCCGTGGTCATGTGACCGGCATGACTAAATGCATGGAATGCTGTTACCTTCCCCTCAAAGGTGGTCCCTATTTTTCTACTTGCATTTTTACATGCTATTGAACTGCTATGTTGGCAGAAGCTGGGACAAGTAATGGGAACTCACTCCGTTATGCGGTGCTAGAGATTCAAACCACCAAACTGTCGACCTTTCTGATCGACAAGCTCAGCATCTTAGCCACTGAACCACCATGTCCCTATTGGATACACATAACATATTGAATGTACATAACACAAAATACATGAGTGCGACTCAGAAGTAGCAGGAAACTCTTACCAGCCAAGTGGTGGGGTTATCTGCCCAACACTGCCAGGAGATAAGGGATAAAAAGTAGAAATATCAGGACCTGGCGGATGCCGATTCATGCCTGTTAAAAAGTACAGAACGTAAATGATCATTTTAGCCTAAAGAATATAAAAATAACCTGTAAGCCACCCAAATCCCTTTGTAGGAGAGATAGGTGACACACACACACACACACACAAAACCAACCCATGATAGATCAGGAAATAGAGCCATTTAATCTAAAAACCTATGAAAAGGAAGATTGAGTTTGCAGTATAAGTAGATCTTTTCTCCCCAATAGTGCATGACATAGATTACTTTTGTCTACTCTAGCCTTATATCTTCCAGATTGGTATTCCCCAACTAGTGTCATAGCCAAAATTGAAACTAGAGAATTTCAGCCAACCTAGAGGATAAATAATAGGATTGCAAATATTTTGTTGTTGTTGTGAGGACAGACCCTTTAGAACAGATAAATCAACGGTGCTCAATTAACTTTGCACTGATCTCAAGTAGCTTATTTTGATCTCAGGTAACTTACTTAGGCTGGATCCAACTCTATGTCTTCAGGAACATTGAAAGTATTGAACACCAAAATTGCATCTTTTATGAGAACAGATTAAAAGCCAGCACTTCATCCATTGAAACAATCAGTTTTCTAGATACTATCATTTGGGATTGAATTAAACAAATGAAACTAGATGGTATGTTAGCCATTTCTATAATTGTGTGACAAATTTGGTTAGCTTTCCTAAATGAGGATTGCAGTTCCTCCACCTGATATGATTTAATAGTCAAAAGGTTAACTGGCACCTTAGTAGCTATCATTTTTTTTTTTTGTGACATAAGTTTTCCTAAACCAAATACATAGTCACCTCAGTAGGTAAATGTGTATGCATATACCCTAGGTACAAAGAGAAGGAGGTGTCCAAAGCAAAGCCAAAAGGTCAAGCACTGCACAAGATAGTAGATGCACCACAATATTATGCAGAACACAATCAGAATGAGTCTGGCTCTTTTGTGACTAGTGGGCTCACTAGTAGATTACAAATAGGCATAGCACATGAACACTCTAAAATCGTGTAAGAGAGCTGTAGCTTCATTAGGAATACCAAACTGAGCAGCTTCCTATTTCATTTACCTTCCTGAATTAGGAAAACCCTAGTTTTCTGTTTTATAGAAGAGCATAATGGACAGATGAATGGATTCTCAATATTATGGCTGATGTTGTTGATAGGATGGTAGGATGGATCAGAAGTGGCATCACAGTTTGACTTATATTAGGAAGCCCATTAGCGTTGTATCCTGTTTTAGACTTGGCTACAGAGTCTAAAGAAGGACAAGCATTCATTTAAGGATGGGAGGATCAATGACCATCTTCCAGGATGCATAAAATAGTGTCAACGAAGGGCTATCAACGGAAGCAAGCAATATGCTATTATCCCGTATGGATCGTCCTATAGAAGATATACCTTGGGCACTTGGTGAGACCCTGCCAATCTATTTTTTACCTTTACCTTCTCAAATTTGAGCTTAAATAATTTTTGATGCAATTCCTAGAAAAAGATGTTTATGACCAAAAGAATGGAGAAAAGACAGTTATATTGTAGGATCTGGCTGCGGACAACAGCAGGCTTTCCAGTATGCTATGGTAGAGACACATGACTTTAAGATGATGTTACTACATCATGCTTTTTTCTGCTGTGTTGCTTGGAAAGGGGAGTTGCTTTCAGGGCATATTTACTGAGGGAGTGCAGGTGAAGATGCCATCAATCTATCTTGAAAAGAGGAACGGCACTTGGGAGTAGGAACTAAAATGCTTACTAAACCATTAAACACGGCAGTCATTTTATTAGTTCTTTCAAGGGCTGGTGGGAAAACCTTTGCAGCATTTTTACTGCACTCAGCTTTAAAATCTAACATTAATGAACTGGTTGAGAGGCGGGAACGCAATGTTATGCAGTAACTTTTTTTTTTTTTTACAGTCTTCTATTTTCTGTTGAAAAATACATAAGCAAAATAGAAATGGATTCTGTTGACTGGAAATAAGTTGCCCGATGCAATCTCACAGAAAAGCAGGTCTTTATGTAAGACTCCAGGTTTATTTTTTTATTTTTTTAAATATGCCTTTTCTTCATAGGTTTGGGTAAAAGTGGATTGCATTGAGTAATCAGTTGCGCTCTGCATGGCATTGTGATGACACCGCCCACCCCCTCTTTCATTGCTTGACCATTGAGCCTCTCCCCCTACTCTTCTCCCTATAGATATCCATTTCCTTCTCTCTGTACTAGGATATATATACCTACCCATTAGGTGACCGCTTCATGTATCTGATGGAGTAGGGTCTGGCCCAGAAAAGCTTATGCTACAAGACTCGTAGTTTTTACATTTCTTGATTGATTGTCTCTCTGATTTAAAAAGAAAAAAAAAAGAGGAAGACGTTATATGATACACAAGTGATAACGTAGTAGAGTTTGTGTGACTTGAATAGATTTAAGCCTTGAGAAATCATATTGAACAGCTAAATATATAAGAAGAGGCTGGGGGGGGTGTGGATGAATGAAAGCAGCGCTTTCAAAAAGACTTATTAGATTTTGTAAATTGCTGCTTATACATTTTATATGGTTCCCTTGAGATGTTACAGCTTTTATGAACTGGCTACCACTGAGGATCAGTGGTTAATTAAAAATCATTTTCAGGCCTGCAATGGTCATACTTGATATGATTCATTTACCTTCTGAGTCTCACTTCAGCTCTGGCTAAGCTTCTCATCATGTCGGCTCTTGGGTGCCAAGGTCACTCTTGTAATAGTTAATATTTTTGGAATAGAGTAAGGAAGTCTCACTGGAAATGATCCATCAATTCACCCTCTCAAAAATGTAAAAACAAACCCCACTCTACAAATTCTAAAAAATCACCTTAAGGATTAAAAGTAATCCGAATTCCAGATGAGCCCTATGGTCTTCATGCTCTATTTAAATCTCATATCCCAAGGAGATATGATGTTCAGAAAGACCAAAAAGGTATTGATGGATTTAGTGCATTAAGGAAGAGGCAAAATAAGTGTCTTATTTTATAGATAAGTCCTCGCAGGGACAAGTGATAAGAGGGAAAAGTGAACAGATGGTTTAGAACCATGGTTTAGGTGTCAAACTCAAGGCCCGCGGGCCGGATCCAGCCCGCAGGGGTGCTTAGATCTGCCCCTTGGGGCCTCCCTGGAAGCAGCAAAGGACCGGCCTGCAGTGCCTCTGCCAGCGAAAACAGAGCTCAGGAGGGCCGTGCACGGCCATCCCTCTGTTTTTTATTTATTTATTTATTTTATTTTATTTAAGTTTATATCCCGCCCTTCTCCAAAGAGGACCCAGGGCGGCGTACAGGAAATTTAAAACATACCAATACAAAGATAAATATATAATTTAGAATAAATATTAAACAGTCCTATCCTGTACTAAAACCAAATTTAAAATACCCAATTTAAAAAACTTCCTAAAAGTCCCCATGGGAGGTTAGGCTAGGCCGGCTTGTTGGAACAAATATGTCTTTAGACATTGGCGGAAGAGGCGGAGGTCGGTGATGGTGCGTAATTCAGGGGGTAGGTCGTTCCAAAGGGCTGGGCCCGCCACAGAGAAGGCTCTTCCCCTGGGTGTCGCCAGTCGGCATTGTCCGGCCGACAGCACCCTAAGAAGGCCCTCTCTGTGGGAGCGGATCGGTCTAAAAGATGTATGGGGCAGGAGGCGGTCTCGCATATAACTAGGCCCCGAGCTATGGAGCGCTTTAAAGATGGTCGTCAAAACCTTGAAGCGCACCCGAAAGGCCACAGGAAGCCAATGCAGCTCGCGCAGGATCGGTGTTATGTGGGAGCATCTAGTGGCTCCCATAATCATCCGCGCGGCTGCGTTTTGGACTAACTGTAGCTTTCGGGTGCACCTGAAGGGAAGCCCCATGTAGAGAGCATTACAGTAGTCGAGTCGGGATGTCACGAGAGCTTGAGTGACTGTGCGAAGGGCAGCCCGGTCCAGTAAGGGGCGCAATTGGCACATCAGGCGTACCTGATGAAACACCCCCCTGGCCACGACCACCACATGGTCCTCCAAGGACAGCCGGGAATCCAGGAGGACACCCAAATTGCGCGCCCTCTCCACGGGGGCCAGTGTTTCGCCCCCAATGGCCAGAGTTGGAGTAATCTGGCTGAACCAGGGTGCCGGAAACCACAGCCACTCAGTCTTGGCAGGGTTGAGCTTGAGTTTGTTACCACCCATCCAGATCCGTACGGCTTCCAAACACCGGGACAGCACTTCGGCGGCATCGTTGGGGTGGTTTGGGGTGGATATGTACAACTGAGTGTCATCAGTGTACAGGTGGTACTCCACCCCAAAACCACGGATGATCTCACCCAGCGGCTTCATATATTTGTTAAACAGGAGGGGCGAGAGGCCCGACCCCTGAGGAACCCCACATAAGAGAGGCCTCGAGGTCGACCTCTGCCCTCCCGTCAACACATATTGCGACCGACCAGAGAGGTAGGACGAGAACCACTGCAGAACGGTGCCTCCCAGCCCCAACCCCCCCAGTCGGTGCAATAGGATATACCATGGTCGATGGTATCAAAAGCCGCCGAGAGGTCTAATAGGACTAGGATAGAGGAATAACCTCTATCCCGCGCCCTCCAGAGATCATCGACCAACACGACCAATGCCGTCTCGGTGTTGTGACCGGGTCGGAAGCCGGACTGGCGCGGGTCTAGATAATCAATTTTTGCTGGCAAAGGGCTACAGGAGGCCATTGCAGCTGGAAACAGAACCATGTTTTCTGGCAGAGCGCTTGGCCCACCACAGGTGCCCACAGCACTAGTTACATCAAGCTGGCCATGCCCACCCTAGCTACGAACACCGTGGCCCTCTAAGGTCAAACACAACCCTGGTGCTGCCCTCAATGAAATCAAATTTGACCTGCTTTAGAAGGGTCAGTATAAAATTCAATTTTATAGTATAAAATTCAATTAAGAAATTGCAATTAATGAGAACTCCATTCTTCTTGCAGCTGCCTTATATAATCATCCCATTCACTTTACCAGCCATTCATTCTGCTACACAGGAAATGTTCAAAACTACTTGTCTGCACTTACTAGCTAAGCTCATACTCACACCTACGCAAAGTAGCAAGGTGCAATAAATTCATCATGTTAACGGTGAATCTTATTTTGCTACATTTATAAATCTCTTTCACCTTTTACTAAACCTCCTACAAACAACACATCCTATTATTTTCCTTGGGATCTCAGTATATAAAGTTACTTTAAAGAAATTTGTGAGCTAAAAAAATGACTTTAATTATGTTACTGATGATTCATAGGGTAATGTTTAAGAGAAGATTTTAAACATTTCTTTTATAGTTAAGTCACATGAGCAGAATATTATATATTAAGCACAGATACGATTGAAGCCACGTAGACAAATTATCTGTTCCATAGTACTTTTCTACTGCACCTACCAAGAATCACTCTAGGCATCTCCAGGCAATAGAGCTAAATGAAAGCACTCCTTCATATGCCAGGAAATAACATGATTAAAGATCATAACTGCTTGGAGGATTGTATGCATGCATATGCTTTAGTTTCACATTATCAGCCAAGATAAGACAACATGTGACACTGCTCCTATCTACTTTGCGCTTTCAGCACAATACTAGTCTTAAGTTACCAAGAGGTAATAGCTAAAACAATCTCAAATGTTTAAGAAAAAGAGACAGGAAATTGGATATGTGAATAACTTGAAATAATACTGCATGTCTATTTCAGTTCTTCTACTTTGCTTCATCATTCTGAGAAGGGAAACACCTCTCACTATTTTCATGCATATTAGATGAGGGCTAGTTTTATGCATCACACTAAACCACAACATACTTTGCTTTGTTTTGGCTTAGCATAGGAGTCCTTGAATTGACATGATCCATGGGGGGGATCCAACTAATTTAGCAATCAGTTCTCTGCCCTAATGACCGGCTGAGTGGATGTAGACATGGTAGGCATGCCCAGTGGGTGTGACAAGCAACACTTGGCCTCTTGCATCCTCCTGCAAACAAAAACGGGCTGTGTGGGGGTGCACCATCCCCCCCACGGCCTGTTTTGGGCCTAGGAGACCTCCCTGCAGCCTCCTGGTAGAAAAAACAGGCTGAGGGTGGCCACACTGCACCCCCCACCCCCACCCCCAATCGCCTCTGCACTTATCTGAGAGCCAGAACAGGATGTATCGGGACTCTTCAAGGTGTTGGTTATCATCTTTAAAGCGCTCCATGGCACGGGACATAGCTATCTGCGGGATCGCATCCTGCCCCATACATCCCTGCGGCTGATTCGCTCCCACAGAGAGGGACTTCTCCGGGTGCCGTCCACTAGGCTGTGCCAGCGGGCGACGGCCAGGGGAAGGGCCTTCTCTGTGGCGGGCCCGACCCTCTGGAACGACCTTCCCCCCGATATTAGAACAACTACGGACCTCCGCTCCTTCTGTCAAAAATTAAAAACACACTTTTTCTGCTTGGCTGGCCTAGGATAATCAACTGTTTTTAGGGTTTTTAATGATTAATTTTTAGCTTTATATGGGATTTTAGCGCAGGGTTAGTTTAATTTTATTTTATATTGTACTATGTTTGTATTTTTATATGTATTTTAAATTCCCTGTGCCCCGCCTCGAGTCCCTTCGGGGAGAGAGAGCGGGTTATAAATTAAAATTTATTATTATTATTTATTATTACTCCTGGGAGGGTAGGGGCAGTCAGACATTGGAACTATCAATTTGCTGAACCTGATGTAAAATTAACATCTGATTCATCTGAACTGATGTGAACCAGTTGAATTCCACCCCTGGACATGAGCATAGGGAGTTGCAAGTAACTGAGAAGGGTCACAATCACTGTTCAAAGTCACTCTGGGCATATTAGTTGAGCTCAAGCCTGTAAATTCTATTACACTTATGAATTGTTCCTTTTCTTAACAAGGATAGAAGAGTTCTATGAACAATATTATATTCTTCAACTAATAGAACACCTTTTGAAATACCTAATAAAATCCGTCATTATATTAAAATTGTTGATGGAAACTTCTTAATTTGCTTTGATCAAAGTATTGTGTTTTATGGATTTTAATGCAGTTGAAATGGAAAACTCTCATTTCCCCCAAATGTCTTTTCTTAGGATCAGGGCACAAAATGAGAACAATAAATAAATGAGAAGAAAATAAAGTGAGAAAGCTATGACCATAAAGATTCCATTTGCAACATGCTGTTTATGCATGTTAGGGTTTTCTTCAGTTGTTGCTATAAAGAGCAAGATATAAATGAAAAGTAGAATGAGGGGGAAAAAGGATTGTCTTGAAAATAATTTCCATTTTTTCAGAAAATATGCAGAAATAAAATCATTTTTTTTTCATTTAAAAATATGTGATGATTCATTTTAGTTTCTTCATTTCTAATAAATGCTTTAATTTTTAAAGTTGCAGGAATCTATTATTGTTTTACCTGACACACAGATTAAAATTTAATTATTAAAAATAAGTGGAATATTTATTTCTTGCCTAAGCCAGCCACCAGAATCATTACATTTTTTTTTCATGGGAAGACACACATATTCGTTTTTTCATTTGAGAGGGTAATGGTAACCTTGAGAGAATTCTTGGTTGAGTATGTTTTCTGACCTCAATCATTTTGATTTTACAAAATATAGTTTCTTGATTAGAGAATAAACCAATACTGATGGCTCTAATTATTTGTGAATAGTCTCTTCCAGTAATCTAAGGGAATTGAAGGCCTAGATTGTGGAGACTAAACTTTTTCTTTCTTCTGTGATTACATCCCTTCTCCTTTCTCCCATTAGCATCATCTTCTTCTTGATCATAGAAGGAACTCTGGCCACAAATGCCCGTGCTGTGATTAGAGGGTTTGCAGAACAGAGGACTCCCCAACCACAAGCACCATCGGGCGGGGAATGAACTGGAAGTGGTTTGCAAGCAGCTTTAGCATTTGGTTAATGCAATTAAGAAGCCCTTCCACTCCCATGGAATAGAGAAGTCAGTGTAAGCCACTAAGGACTTCCTCCATCACCAACTGAGCAGGCTCTTCCAATGAAGGCCAGCTGCTGTAGGAGAACCATTTGTGACTAGGTTTACTCAGCAAGATCCACCATGACTGATCAATGAGAAAGAGATGCAGATACATTACATAGACACCTAATCAGAGGTGGTATTCTTCCGGTTCAACCACCGGACTCGTTCAATCGAACTGGTAGCGGAAATCATGGTGGTGCCGCCAACCCATACCGACTCTATGGCATCCCATTTAGGCACTTTTTTAGCCAAAGCGCATGCACGGAAGGCTGAGCAGATGCACGGAAAAGGCATGCGCGAGTGAAGCCAGCGATCGTGCACACACGCTCACATTTGTGAACTGGTAGGGAAGGTAAATGAATACCACCTCTGCACCTAATCCTTAAAAAGTGTAATTAATAAGTACACAAAGCTCATCTGACATTTTATGTATGCATAAATCTCCATCTTCAAAGCGCTCCATGGCACGGGTCCTGGCCATTTGCGAGACCGCCTCCTGCCACATACCTCCCTTCGACCTGTGCGCTCCCACAGAGAGGGCCTCCTCAGGGTGCCGTCTGCCGGTCAACGCCGGCTGGCGACCCCCAGGGGAAGGGCCTTCTCTGTGGTGGGTCTGGCCCTCTGGAACGACCTGCCCCCCGACTTGCGCACCATCATGGACTTACTCCTCTTCCGCCGGGTGCTTAAAACGCACTTTTTCCATCTGGCTGGCCTGGCATAGATTAATGGTTCAATTTTAAATTTAAGATTTTAATTGTTTAACTACTTTTAGCACAGATTTAATTATTTAATTCTATTTTATATTGTGTCTATTTGTTGTGGGTTTTTATTCTTTCCCTGAGTCCCACTAGGGAGAGTATATAAATCTGAATAATAAATAAATAAATAATAAATAAATACATAAAATAAATAAACAAAATAATAATAATAATTTAAAAAGAAACAAGGCCCAATCATGTCTATATATAAAAAGAAACCTTTACAAATATAGGCTTTATCTACAAACCCAGTAGATAAAGCCTACCTATAATGGATTATTGTGAAAAATGTTATTTAACTACTTAAATGTAGATGAAAGGTGTTAATAAAAGTTCTATTTAACATATTACTCAAAAGGTTTTTCATTTTTTAAATTCTGGAAATCCTGATCAAGAAGGAAACCTCTACTAAGATAAAAATTGCTCCCTTCAACTGCTTATGGAATATAGAGATCAGAGTTTGAAAAAACAGTCTATAAACGTATTCCAAATTGCACATACTCAAGCTTCAAAAAGAATTAAAAAGATCTATCTAAAGAAATATCTGAAAGACAAAGATGATGCTATTTAAAATAAGTAATAAATATTCCCGGTTACAATATATCTTACTACAATCTATATATGAAAAAACAATGGCGACAATCAAGGCAATGTTTCTCAACTTGCCTTGAAGAAGTATTTCGCAAATTAAGACTAGGAAAAAGATGGAATAAAAATCAACGGTGCCTATTTAAATCTCTTAGATTTGAAGAAGCTGCTGTTATATCTGGATAGGAACTAGATGTAGTCAGGGGTGGGCTGCTGGGGGTTCAGAGGGGCTCGGGAGAACCTCAAGCTAAGATTCTGTGCAGTTCGGAGAACCCCCAAATCCCACTCCTGGCTGGCCCCGCCCACCCCTCTCCTCCCCTCCCCTCCCAGGAGTTCTCACGCTGCCCGTTTTGGATGCAAGTAAGTGCAGGGTGCATGCGGAGGCTCAGGGAGGGTGAAAAACGGGCCTACTAGAGACTCAAGGAAAGCCTCTGGAACCCGGGGAGGGCAAAAATTACCACCACCCCACCATGGAGCAGGAGATCAACCAGGCCACACCCACCAAGGCCACGCAAACTTAGCAACCATGCAGAGAACCCCTTGCTAAAAATTTTGAAGCCCATTTTTGAAGGTATATGTAATGGTCTACTACATCTAGTAGACCATTACATATACCTTGGCCAATGGATTTCAATGGAAGTTGATACAATAAAGGAAACTAAATGGCATGCTAAATGTGATTGGCAGGCATTCGGCAAGCTAAGTATAATTTTCAAGAGCAACCTCCCCCTATGACTGAAGAGAAAAGATTTCGATCAGTGTGGGCCACCTGTTCTAACATATGCCAGTGAATCATGGACACTAACCTCACAATTGATACAAAAGCTATGAGTGGTGCAAAGAGCCATGGAAAGATATATGTCTGGCATTACAAGACAAGATAGAAAGTCCTGCACCGGATTAAAGAACAAACAAAAGTCTATGATATCATCAAGAGAGTAAAAGAATTGAAATGGAAATTGGTTGGTCACACAGCAAAAAGAACTGATGGCAGGTGGTCCAAGGTACTCATAGAATGGATCCCACTTGATAAAAAGCATCCATGAAAGACACCTAAAACAAGACGGATCGACCACATCATCAAGTATTTCAGGCCCAACAAAGAAACTCAGGACTGTATTGGTTGGAAACATGCAACAGAGGCCTTCATCCTGCAGTGGATAAACAGTGGCTAAAATGATGATAAAACTGCCCAGTAGTTTGTACACACTTAGTTATAAAACCATAACATGTTTTATATAATTGAGAATATTTACTTTAAATGATATCATCTTTCTCTTTCAGTTTCCAGAGAGGTAGTAATATTAAAGAAAAATACAGACTTGTTATTTTAAAGTCTCAATTATTAGGGCATCAACTTCTCTTGATCAAGGTAGGTCTCTTCAAATATACGAAGCATTAACATTTATGGTTTGTTCATGGATGGAATAAATTAGAAGGAACTGACATGTAGGAGTTAAATACAGAGATAGGAACATAGGACACCCATTCAAAACCAACTGGCAAATTAGTCCTGCAATTATGGCCTGGTATATAGAAAAAAAGTGAGGCATTGATTTTAGATTATGATATATACTACACTGGAAGGTTCTACATTATTTTATTGTCATCTTCATTTAATGACCCCATAATCCCTTGTGGGATAAAATCAAGTCAACTGAGCTGACTGTTTACTGGCTGGATGCCCTTCCTGTTGCCAATGCGGAATTTTGTTCAGCAGATATTAGTTTAGTTTAGTTTAGTTTAGTTTAGTTTATTCAGATTTGTATACCACCCTTTCTACCTTGTGGGACTCAGGGCGGTGAACAGGCAATAATAAAACAACAATAAAAACATCAAATACAATAAATACGCTAAAACTGAATTAAACCACTATGCCTGTTCTAAAATCCCCAATAGAAACCCCTAATAAAAACAGATTAAAAGACTACGCCATATATTCTCATTGTGCCCAGAGAGAGAAATATTTGCCTCTACCTAGGATCGAACTTACAGAATGTGCGGCGAGAGCTCCACCTCTAGGCCACTGCACCACTTGTTCTACTTTATTTTATAAGCATTATAAAATCTACAAAGATGCAGCACAATGATTAGCTGACCTTATACAGAGAAACTAGCTTTTACACCTGGACTGAGGTTTGCAAAGCAAGAGAAGTAAAATAAACAAATCATTATTGATCACTGCATGGTCTCTCGTTTTAGCCAACAGTGTTTCATAATAGTGTTTCAGAAAGATGACTAAAAACACCCATTAAGTTTTTGGCCATCAATAGGCAGTTGGCATATTCTGCTACCCACAGAGATGTGAAGTTGATATAAATATAAGTTTGGATATGATTCAAATGGCTACATACTGATGTAAATATATTAGAAAATAGAAATTAGGCATTTTTTTTCAAAAGCATAGGGTCAAGCTAATCTTACAAAAGTACCTGAGAGCAAATGAAAACCATCTAATCAAAATACCGGTAGTCCTCATTTAGTAACTGCCTCATTTAGGGTCCATTTGCAGTTACAACAATGATTAAAAAAAAAAAATTTGTGACCAATCCTTGCCTTATGCTCTTTGTGTCTTTAAAGTCCCCCCCCCCCCAAAAGCTGAGGTATGACCCTCAAAGCACAGTCAGAGTTTCATTTTGCTACCGCTTTGGTTAATGACCATATTTTTAAAAAGGTTAAGGAGTAAAGGATTTTACTCTGCTAGTTACTGCCGACAACAGGGGGGCACTGCTCATCTCCATTTCAAAGCCACTGAACCAGCGCTGTCCAAAGACTATTCTGCGGTCATGTGGCCAGCATGATATCCAGTTCTCTGTTACCTTCCCACTGAAGTGGTACCTATTTATCTACTTGCATTTGCATGGTTTCAAATTGCTAGGTTGGCAGAAGCTGAGGCAAGGATGAGAACTCACCCCATCATGTGGCGCTCAGGTCTTGACCCTGGGCTGCCAGCTTGCCAACCAACAAACACAGCGTCTCAACTGCTGAGCTATCCCAGTGACCAAGTTACTACACCCAATAGTTGAATGAGGAAGACGTGTACCGTAAATGTAACATTAAGTCAGAAGGAAGCAATCTGGATCCTTTAAAGAAAATTCATTTTAATCTTTAAGGTATCATATGACTAGTAACAAAATGCAACAATGGCATTGTATTTTCCTTTAATGGGACCCAAACTTTCAAAAACAGCAACTCAAAGATTTTTTAGAATTTCTGGGCTCCACTTCGAATAAAAACAGGACTGGGGTAATCAGGAAAAAAGGAAAACCTATGTACCTTGATGCACCACAGAGGTCGGTTCCTATCGGTTCGGACCAGTTCTGTCGAGTAGGTAGTAACTCTGCTGGACAGGTGCTCGAACTGGTACTATTGGTGGCGCCTACAGCAGCACCATCTTGTTTTTTGCTTCTACACATGCACAGAAGCATTTTTTTTTAACTTTTGCACAAGTGCGCACACGCCCTGAGCGAACCGGCAGTAAAAGAAGCTGGAACCCACCCCTGATCCACCAGTACTATAAGATGAAATAGCATGAAAATCCCCTAAACTGTACTGAAGATGTTACCTAGCCTGGTAATTAAACTAACCTACAAGCTTGGAGAACGAACCTTCACCCTCATAGTATGAAAATATCCTTTTTAGCATCTGAGGCTCTCAAAAGAAAACATGAGAGAGATTTTCTCCTCACAGCTTTTCAAAGGCTGTAGAAATGGAAGGATTAGCTCACCTTGTTTTGTGTTGACGTCTGAGGGGAGGTGTGAAGGATGTGTTCCTGGAGAAAAGTGTTCATCGCTGTAGGTGATGAGTGGAGTGAGAGGATGGACTGCATGGGAAGGTTGCACCACAGGGACTTTGTTGGACTGCAAACAAAAACAAAAGGCTTGAGTAGCATTTTTTTCTTTTGCTTCTTTTTTCTTAAACCAATAGGCCCGATAAAAATAGTGTATATTTGCCTCATTTTTTATCTGAACAATAAGATACGCTGAGGACAATTTAACTCTCTTTCACAAACATCAGTACAGGAAGTCTTCAACTTACAACCACAACTGGGCCCAACATTTATATTGCTAAGTGAGAAATGTTTAAAGTGAGTTTTGTCCAATTTTACAGAGTTGTTTGCCACAGTTGTTAAGTGAATCACTGTTTAATCATTGTTAAATTAGTAACATGGCTGTTAAATTAATCTTTTTCCTCCACTGACTTTGCTTGTCAGGTCCCAAAGGGTGACACAGCAACTATCATAAATGTGAGAGAGTAGAACTTTTTAGTATCAGATCATTAGTATTTCTTATACAGTAATTAACATGCTCTGAAGCTAAAGAGATCTACTCTCCCTCCCCACCTGAAAAGAACTCTGTTACAACTGCCATTTGCCTTATATTAACATGCTCTGATGCCAAGGTGTTAGACATTTTACTCCCCCTCCCCACCTGAAAAGAACTCTGGTGCAACTGCCAGTTGCCTCACATTCCTTTACCTCAGTTCAAACTGGTGGACATTCCATTCCTTCAATCAGGAACGGTCTGGGGCTCCTTACAGTACTAAACATCGGTACCTCACTAAAATGTCTAAGCCTTTCACCTATGGAACTGCTTCTGGACTCAAGGCAATGGGAGCGATATTCCGTTATGAACTTCAATCACCGACTACCACTGGATTGTGCCAATGGATTGTGAACTGAATTTCTCCTACATGGCCTGATCACACAGTTTTGTCGTGAAGCACGGGTATCCAGCTAGTATTTAATAAAAATGAAATGTGCTATAAAGATCTATGGATCATAACTGGGTAGAGACTTCCTCAAAGGGAGTTCAAGTCTTAGTAACTACCACAATAGGGGGTGTTCTTAGCAGTTTTAATGGTGGGGAAAAACCTGCTTTTTGCATTTTTTTAAACAGTTCTTTCCAACTTCTAGTCTGCAGCCCTAGGTCTTACATCCAAATACAAACCTGATCTGACCCTACTTAGCTTTTGGCGATTATCAGCTGCATAGTGTTTTCTGTCTTCCTAAAAGAGAAGCAATGCTCCTGCTACAAAATGGAATTCAATTGTCAAGGTAAAGGAAGACTTCTCTGAAGCATGGGAAAAAATCAAGCTATTCTGTTGATGGGTGCAACAATCCCCTGAAGCTCAAGTATTAGAGTTACCACAGTAATCCCTCCCTCTTTTTTTTTCATACATACATCTATGCAAAACATGAAAAATGTCTGAGACTCATTTGCATTATTAAATCATGTTCTTTGGTTCATTCTCCCTTTTCTGCACTCAAGAAAAAAAAATCTCAGTATAATTTGAAAACACTGTGTAAAAACCCTTTCAGCATTCTTTGAAATAATCACAAATATACATTCATGTCGGATAGGCTTCTGGGAAGGGAAGAGAGAATTCATTCCAAAATGCAGATATTGCTCATTAAACCTGCACTCATAAAATAGTGGAAACTAAAAATAGATTTTTTTTCATTGACGTTATTTAAATCATACATTATTTGTATGACAGACCATATTTCAAACACAGTATCAGGAGTCTATGTTTTATTGTTGCTATAAAAATGCCACATTTTTTTTTAATCTGCTACTTTTTCTTTGCATACTTTCCCTTGTTTCCAGAGCACTACCTTAAGGAACTTGCATTAGCAAGTAGTATCATTTTAATGTCTGACCTATCCCTCCAGTCATATAGCTCAGAATCTTCTGCATGGATTTTTGCTAAATTATGCTATCCTTCCTCTCCTCTTAATTTTACGGTTTTCAACACAGATTTGCTTTCCTGTGGGAAGGAGATAAGAACCTGAGGATTTTAATTTAAGCTTTGGCCTTGTCTTATATTTTGCAAGAGAGAGAGAGAGAGAGAGAGAGAGAGAGAGAGCGTGCACACGCGTGCATGCACAAGCAGGAGAGAGAAAAAGCGATGGCACTCATAAGTGGTTGAAAGCCATTAAGCAGTCGGTCCATTATTTGTCACGAAATAATAAAGCAGAATGAATTTCCATTAAGATATATGAGTTAGCATGCCAGAGATATTTGAAGCAGCAATGCATCTTCCCATTTTTAAAGAAAACACATATTGATAAACATTGAATAACTATTTCCAGATTATCTATACTTATAAGAAACAATTGACTCGGGAGACATTTTTTTAAACAAATATATCTGAGGTTATGCAAGATGCATTGAAGCTAGAAGTCTACAGCAACACATCGCCCTCAGAATGTGAGAAGCCAACTATAACATTTATGCTTAATGCAACTCCTTCCAAAACAAATTTCCAATCTAAACAGTATCCTTATAATGGCATTGTGTTTCTTCCTTTGACGCAAGGCACTCTTTACCTCCTTTCTTTTTATAAATATTTTTTCCCATTTACTTATTTTGCTGTAGTTCATAAAATGCTAAAATATGAGAAGAGTGTTTCTACAATTGTCATACACCTTCGTGTTATAGTCAACAAAACAGATTAAAGACAATTCCACGCAAATTCCCTAAATCCCTCATCTCACATGCTGCTTCCAGCGGCTCCTTTAAAAATTCAGTTGGGGATTCCAATGTTTTAGCATTGAGGCTGCTTCGTGCTCAGAGAACACAAGTCTTGATACCTGACCCAGGGAGATCCCCTCTATCTTTAAACAAAAGATGGATCATCCATACAATGATGGGATAAACTGAAAATAGAAACTTGACCTAAAGCTCCACATTTTAGTCAGGAAAGTGTGTTAGTCGCTCTGCCTAGGCCTTTGGTCAGGGTGACTGAAGCCTCCTTTTAACTTGCTTTTCATTTTGCTTTGTTATACTGCAACATTTACTCTTTCTGTTTCTTGTCGTTTTCAATATCTTGTTAATAATATTTGAAATAATTTGTAAAACATCCAAAGTCTCTGACAGTCAGATGGCATAATGTTTAAATAATAATGGTGGGGATTTGTTAAAAAATCAGAAATGGAAATCCAGTCATGGACAAAAAGGATAAGATTTCTTAGCACAGATAGAGTGATGGAATCTGGCTTAGATAAATATGCAGTAGTAGCAATAAATTGGGGTAAAATCACAAATTGAATAGAAATGCCAAATGTTCAAATCTTCCAGAGCCATCAGGATGAAGTCCACAAATATCTGGGCATTTTACAGTTGGATAAGATCAAACATGGAGACATTTAAATGAGATTATAAACATTAGAAAACATCCAAAGCATGAAAGAAATGCTAAAAACAATGTATAGAGGAAACAGCTTCAAAGCATCAACACCTGTGATATAATATACTACTAGAATTTTGAACTGAACACAAGCTAAACTTGACTGTTTCAATTCCAAAACAAGAAAGCTCACAACTATTCACTATGCATTACATTCTCCTAGTGATATTGATAGATTACAGCTGCACTGCAGAAATGGAGGGTACAAATTAACTTCAAGTCAAAGAAAAAAATCATTCATTGGCTGGTTATATAAAAGACTGCCAGTAGTGATGCAAATTAAATATTTGAACTTATTGAATATACAGTAAATGAAATGTGAATATGAAGTAATGTGTTAAAAACAACAACATACCATAGTTGCCAAAATGAGTCACCGGAACATCTGTAAAAATTATCATGTGCCGGTAATGAAAAATTGATAGAATTGAAAAAGAAGTAAAAAATGAGCAGGTTAAAACATTGGGGGATTTCTGAACAAAAACTGATAGTCTTAGTGCATAAGACACCAAATTTAACTGTAGTTGGGAAGAAGAAAGTGGGGATAATTGATGTAGCGATTCCAGGGGATAGTAAAATAGAGGACAAAGAATTGGAGAACATCACAAAATTGAAACTGAAAGCTGGCAATAGTTGTCTGGGTGCCAAACCCAAAAATCTTGGATCGCACTTGCAAAACGTGCACAGTGACAACATTTTCATCTCTTAATTATAGAAGGCCACACTGCTTAGATCTGCATATATGCTATGACAATACATTATGACATCTTATGTTCTTTGGAAGAACTCAATGCATTTGAAGGCCAACACCAGCTAAAGAACAGGCAGCTGTGATTTCACATTTTTGTGTATCTATATAAATAAAAATGTAACAAGAGTTTGTTCAAAACTGCTAACCTCCGAAAGTACTGCACCGATCGCTTCCAAATTTTCACACAACGTTCCTTTAAAGTATGGCACCAATGATATATATAGATTGTGTAAATGTCACACCTGTGCCAGGTACACACAATGGAAATGTAAAAAATTGTTTAAAAGGTAGGTAGATGGATACAGAGAGTGCAGTGGGCCACAGGTATTATGTCATCCTTTATGACATAAAATACTGTCCATAGGTAGGTAGGTAGGTAGGTAGGTAGGTAGGTAGGTAGGTAGGTAAGTGGATAGAGAGAGAGAGGGAGAAATACAGTAGTCAGGTAGGTAGGTAGAGGGATAGAGAGAGAGAGAAAGAGGGAGAAATACAGTAGGTAGGTAGGGAGAGGGATAGAGAGGGAGAGGGAGAAATACAGTAGGTAGGTAGGTAGGTGGAGAGAGGGAGAAATACAGTTGGTAGGTAGGTTGGGGATTATACGGTAGTACGTGTTTGTGTAGAGAGGGAGAGGGAGAAATACAGTAGGTAGTTAGGTAGAGGGATAGAGAGGGAGAAATACAATAGGTAGGTAGGTAGGGAGATAGAGCGAGAAAGGAAGAAATATAGTAGGTAGGTAGGTAGAGGGATAGATAGAGAGGGAGAAATACAGTAGGTAGGTAGGTTGGGGGTTATGCAGTGGTTGTGTGTATGTGTGCAGGTGTAGATCTACACACAGATTGGTTGGCCATTTAACCAAACTGGGCCACAGCAATGCGTGGTCGGGTATAGCTAGTAGTAAATAAAAAGCTAAAGTGTTCTGGAACTTTAGAAGTCAAACAAACAAGCTTCTGTGACACAACACTCAAGACTTAACAACTATTGATAAGAAAGACAAACGTCTGAATATATAGTGGACATTGCAATATTTGAGGACAATAGAACAAAAGAGAAAGAAGTGGACAAAATCACAAAATAGAAAAATCTAGAAGCAGAAATAGAATGGGCAAAAGAAAGCAAGGTAGTACCAATAATAATAGGTGCCTTGAGTACAATTCCAAAGTATTTGGAATACCCCTTAAACACAATCAGCATTGACAAAATCACCACCAGTCAATTGCAAAAAGAAGCATCCCTTAGAACAGCTTACATCCTGCAACAATACCTTTAATATTATTTTTAAAACCCCAACATTTGCCTTTCTTAGTTCCTTGGAAAGGATTTGATTAGTGGACAAAGTATGAAATTCAGTCTAAACATCTGGCTGAATGTGAGCAGCCAATAAAATGCCCTTAGGAAGCACATGGGCCCTTCTAAAACGTTATGTCACCAACAAATTATTAATTATATAATTAATATATATGGATAGACCAGGTTGCCCTGACAGACCAGTCTCACCAAAAAACACTTAGGAGAACCGATGATAAACCTCTCCTGCATTTTATTAAGAAAACTACATAGATATACACTATAAATTGACCGCACATAAACTGAACTGCTCGTGTGCAAGTTCCAAGTTAAGATAAAGTGATTACTTTAATTACATGATCTTGACCATATTGTCACCATTTTCAAGAAAAATATCACAAACAGCTTTAAAATCCTAAACTTCATCCATAGGAAACCAAAGAACGATGGAGTGAAATAATCAAAGCAATTGTTAGGGAGGAATGTGAAAAAAAATGACCACAGTCCAAAAACAGAAGAAAGCAAACTGGATGTTAAAACACATGGTGGAAATTGCCAAAAAAGTAAAAAGTTTGTGTTAATGCCTTATTCTACTGCACCAGAGAGAGTCAGAAATCTATGCCTTTTTTAAATTCTTTTCTTCTACATTTCTCTCTTCCCCTTTCTCTCCTGTTTGGTCCCTACTATTTGGTTTTGTATTTTTGCATTTTATAAACTAATAAAACAGTTAAAACTATAAAAAAAGGGAAATTGCCAAAAAAGAAGTGAAACTCAAGGAAACGAGTATTCTAGGAATGATCCTAACAAAGAATTTCACAGAACTATTAGGAGATACAAGATGCAGTTGTTTTGACAACATCTATAAAGAAAGCAAAGAAATGGTAGAAGATTCCAAAAGATCCCTGAATTCAAAAGGCTTAGTCTCAAATTGATATGCTGTTAATGATCAGAGAGTAACCTGTTGTGGCCCAGTTGGCTCCGGATGAGCTGCTGACTCCTCTAGTGAGGAGTCCTATGACTCGGCTCTAGAGGAGGAAACCCAGTTTGTCCTGGATGTCAGGCTAAGGATTGAGAGGAGGCAATTAGCAGAACGATGCCATAGGAGATAATCAGTATCAGCTGCCTAATTGCCTGGCCCCTTCCCAAGAGGCTTTAAAAGAAATCCTCTGTGAAGAGTAGGTTTGCAGGAAACAACAGAGAAGCTACAGAGTCAGAGAATTGTGTCGTGTAATCTTTCAGTCTAGTTCAGGTTAGTTCAGGCAAGCTGCCAAGTAGCAGTCTGTCTAGTTAATTATCTTGTGAAGGGAGGGAGTCAGAACAGTAACCAATCAAAAATCAGACTAAGATGGAAAAAGTATTCTGAATAGTAGAGATGTCAACATTCAAGATACCTTAGAACACGGGTGTCAAACTCATGATGTCACATTGCCATCATGTGACATATTACAATGTTTTTCCCCCTTCACAGAGCTGGGGTGGGCATGGCCTGTGCATGATGCATCCAGCCCATGGGCCACCAGTTTGACACATTGGAAGATATTTTCCAATTGCAAAAGCACATAATTTCAATTATTACCAAGTCAGAAGGCTACAGAAATAGAGCAAGAAATTGAAGAAGAATCTGTAAAATCTTTAACTAAACTTTTCCAGAAATTTTGAAGAGCAACACAGAGACTAACAGACTGGAACAGGTCAATCAACAACTAATATCCCAAAAAGGAGCATGCAAATTATTGTACAGTATCTTTAGGACCATCTAATGCAGAGGAAAAGTTGTGAATAATTTGTCTTATTAATATAATAACATTAATCATGAGTTAGGAAGTACTACCACCTCTTCATTTTTAAAAAAAATCTTTTAGTCAAGGAAAATTTTTAGAATAAAATAATGAATTTTTTTCTGGGGTTATGCTTGATAGGCTGGCAGAAAAAGAATGTTAAATTTGTTACTTGATCTCATCAAATATGTAGGATGTCATTGCTTACATAAAACCTGGACAAGAACTTTTTAAAAAATTAAGACTATCTCAGGCAGATAGAGGGAGGTACAATTTAGGGCTGCTTTATTTTTAGACCAGATGTATTTGTCTTCAGACTACTCCCTGGAACATGCTAATTGAAAGAAATATTTAAAAGATTAGCTGCTGTCTTTGTCCTATAAGCTATTTAGAGGGTTTATTTAAAGAAACAACAAGATTTCTATTTATTCCTTTCCATTGACGGTTTCCTAATAACAAATTCTTATCTCAACTAAGGGGTGAGAGCAAAGATGTTCCCAATATGTCCAAAACAGATGTTAATGTTTCCAAAAAGTCACAGAGTTTATGCAATTTTGATGACAGACATCTAACATGATCAAGAACCCCAGTTATTCTGGGTGGAAAACAAGACTAAAGCTGTTGGTAAAATCACATCAAGTTTAATACGGAACAAAGACAAATAAATTTTGTTGCATTGACTTAACTGCAAATGTTCTATGGCACATTTCAAATCTGTACTTTGTTCCCAGTTCAAAATTAACTATTGTTTCATTTAAACCATAGTTGTAAGTAATTATAAATCCTTTTAAAACCATTTATAGTATATTCCATCATTTATTTAAGTTCCATCATTTATATATGCCTTGATTGATTGATTGATTGATTGATTGATTGATTGATTGATTGTAAGATCAATGAAACTTATTCATTGTTCAATTTTAATTGTTATGTCATACTCTGGAAAAAGAGAAAGAAAAGTATTAATCTTCATGAGTTATCTCCTTAAAGCAGGGATGTCCAAACTTGGGAACTTTAAGACTTGTGGACTTCAACTCCCAGAATTCCCCAGCCAGCATAGCTGGCTGGGGAATTCTGGAAGTTGAAGTCCACAAGTCTTAAAGTTCCCAAGTCTGGACATCCCTGCCTTAAAGCAACTGCTTTTCTTTCTTTCTTTCTTTCTTTCTTTCTTTCTTTCTTTCTTTCTTTCTTTCTTTCTTTCTTTCTTTCTTTTTATTTCTTTCTCTTCCTTTTTTACCTTCCTTCCTTTCTTTTCTCTCTCTCTCTCTCTCTCTTTCTATATCTGAAGGCTGAAAAAAATCATTCTTGCTTTATCTTGAAGGAAAAAGAGGCTTCCACATAATTTCTTTCAGAGCATAAACAAATGCATAAATACTTTTAAAGAAAAACCAACTATATGGCAACTTTCCTTCCATGGTTTCTTTCCAAGATGCTGGGACTTCAATTCTAAATCTTTCCCCGCCACATGCTAAAATACAGTATCTAGCGAAAAACAATGCTGGGAAACACTACTCTGTGATATATTGTATAAATATATATTATAAAAAGGCAAACTCCAACAACTTAAACATCCTACTATTTCAAAATTGGTATACTGTACTTTATACTCCATTTCTTTTAAGTAAATTGTCTCCGGCCCCAAGATCATGAGGACATGATAAAATACACACAGAGACTCTAAATGTATTGGGAATATATTTAACAGATTAACAGAGTTGGAAGGGACCTTGCAGGTCATCTCGTCCAACCCCCTGCCCAAGCAGGAGACCCTACATCTGACTCTACCTAGGATTGAACTCAAAACTTCCTGATTGGGAGGCAAGAGCTCCACCTCTAGGCCACAAGATATGTGTGACATTATTGGTTTATTTCAAATATAAAAATCCTTCCTTTGAACACACACACACACAGACAAACACAGACACACACAGACTTGCTATTAAAGAGACTTTTCACTGATGATTCCAGATTTTTCTTTATACTCGCACAACTAAAATCTAATCAAAATAGGTTTATCACTTTTCTGAAAGCTCAATGAACACATTCTCAGTTTGTGTATTATTTCAGACTTAGAATTTCACACGTCTATTCTTAAATGGATGGTTTCAGTTTAAACCTGCTATTCTGCTTCTTTGTCTCCGAGTGATATCACTGTATAACACCCCATTTCTCTTGGACTGGTGATGTCCAACAAGGCATCCTCAGCTGATTATAACTGTCACAACAGGGCAACAGTTGGTTGCTTCTTCTACCTTATAATTCATGTAAAGCTCCTAGAAAATAAGTTCCAGAGTTTTTATTAGTCCTCTTCCATCTCAACAAGAAACCTTTCAGTTGGTGCCTGTAAGGGTGAAGGGAATAGCATACTTTGTACAGGACGTGGTATGCAGCAGAATTGAACCAGAAAACGCAGAACTTCACACTGCTATAAAAATAAATAGTCCAGTGTCATGCTTTAAAGCATCTTATCATATGGATGTCATAATGTATTATGGACACTGAAGGTTAATGGTAAAGAAATATTCCACCTTGTTGGACTGGGAATGGGCTTATAATAGCCTCACTGACTAAGCTAAAAGAGGGCATCACACCTTTTAAGAAATTACGTGTAATTCGAGGCTTCACATCTTTGGCAATATTATAGTTGTTTTATAACAAATGCTCTGCAAGTGATGAAACGTATATAATAATAGCAAAGCCAATTATTTCTCAATAACTAATTATGTCTTTGGTACACCAGCACACTTCCATCTTTTCATTAAAAACTGGAAGGAGATTTTACAATATTTTGCATTTTGAGCCATGAAATGAATTCCTTTCATTTGTTACCTAAATTGCGTATTCCTTTGTGAAAACTCAGTCAAATAGATCAAGATTTGCTACAGCCGACTTTAAAATGGGTTCCCAAGTCACATTCACTTTGTAATTCATCTTTCACTTTAAAAAAATGCTTTTCAGTTAACAAATTTATAACAATTTTCACAAGGATTAACACAAATACAGCAACCAATAAATAAGGGGAGGGGGCAGGTAGAGAGAAAGAAAACCTTTTAGGAAGGGGTACAATTGTAAAAACTAAGGATACATAAAGGGAAGTGGTGGCTCAGGGGCTAAGACGCTGAGCTTGTCGATCAGAAAGGTCGGCAGTTCGGTGGTTTGAATCCCTAGCGCCACGTAACAGAGTGAGCTCCCATTACTTGTCCTAGCTTCTGCCAACCTAGCAGTTTGAAAGCATGTACAAATGCAAGTAGAAAAATAGGAAATACTTTTGGTGGGAAGCATTCTGTGCGCCATCAGCATTTAATCATGCTGGCCACATGACCACGGAGACGTCTTTGGACAGGGCTGGCTCTTTGGCTTTGAAACAGAAATGAGCATCGCCCCCTTGAATCAGGAATGACTAGCACATATGCACAAGGGGAACCTTTACTTTTACCTTAAGGATGCATATAGGAAGCCAAATTTTATATATATATTTATACATACATACATACATACATACATACATACATACATACATACATACATGTTAGTTTTATGAGCTGATCAATAAATAAATCAGAGGGACTAGAATAGATCTATTTCGAGCTTTTTAGCTCTCATCAGTTAGCCATACCCTTACTGGGATTCGAACCGGGCTAGCTGATGAGAGCTAAAAAGCTCGAAATAGATCTATCCTAGTCTCTCTGATTTATTTATTGATCAGTTCATAAAACTAACATACATATTTTTTTAAAAAATTACACAACGGAACTCATAGCTTTCTGCCTAGATGGTCTCTGGTGATGAGCCACAAAACCCTGTTAGGGTCCCAATTAAGGGAGGACGCATACTGCTTTTCCTTTTCTGCCTTTTGGCTCATCACCAGAGACCATCTAGACAGAAAGCCATTAATTCCGTTGTGTAATTTTTTTATATGTGTGTTACATTTTTGAGCTGATCAATAAATAAGTCAGGGGGACTAGGATAAAGCTCGAAATAGATCTATCCTAGTCTCCCTGACTTATTTATTGATCAGCTCAAAAACATAACACACACACACACACACATGCTGGTATTGCTGTCTTCGGGTGTTTTCCCGTGTATATAGCATGGAATTATTATTGCAACATTTCGGCAAGATCTCACTTGCCATCCTCAGGCTTCGGTCTGCGGTTATAAAGGTGTCACCCTTCCTTAAATCTTGGTGGGGTGTGTGGAGTACTGACTGTTGTTGTGAGTGGGTTGATTGGCTGTGCAGCTGTATCATGATTGGTAGATTGATGCTGATTGGTCTTATTTGTATGTTTCTCCTTATTTTGAATTTCAACGGCTTGGGTGGAGGGTGGGGCTGCACAGCCAATCAACCCACTCACAACAATAGTCAGCACTCCACCACCCCCCACCAAGATTTAAGGAAGGTCGACCCCTTCGCAATCGCAGACCAAAGCCTGAGGAGTAAGTGTGACTCTTTAAATGGCAGTCATCAATGTGCTTACATAAATTATGGCATAAAATTGAATTAAATAAAAAGTCTCCATCTTTAGTGTTTGAGACCATATAAGCAACAATAGGGCACGGGTACCTCAAAAAGCCCAGATATTTGTAGAGGGGGGGAGGGTGAGGATGGACTTTGTGCATTCCTTAATATCATTCAATGGAAATAAATATTATTACCTGATTAAAATGAAAGATGGCTAAGATCCAAAATAGTCCTGTCTTCTTAGTGTAGCTACAATGAATTTGCTGATCTAACAAGACACAATTGCAGACTTCTTTGTTTCTAGAAGATGAGGAAATGCATTGTTTCCTGAGGTAATTATTTGTACCAACTCATACATGTCTGATGGTTGGCAGTTATATGTAATCTCCCTATTAGCATTGTTTAGTTTAGTTTAGTTTAGTTTAATTAATTTAATTTAATTTAATTTAATTTAATTTAATTTATTTTAATTTAATTAATTTAATTTAATTTAATTTAATTTAATTTAATTTAATTTAATTTAATTTAATTTAATTTAATTATTTAATTTAATTTAATTTAATTTAATTTAATTTAATTTATACTTTTATACCGCCCCCTCTCTGGGCAGGACTCGGGGCGGTGCACAGCAGGTAAAATACAAATATTACATACATCTCAATAAATACATTCATAACCACTAAAACCCAAATTAAATTTATAACTGTGCTAAAAAGTTTAAAACACTAGAACCCTCTAAAAATAGTTAGTAAAGTTGAAGTCTGAAGTCTAAACCAGGCCGGCCAGATGGAAAAAATGTGTCTTGAGCTCCTGGCGGAAGAGGCACAGGTCGGTGATAGTACGAATATTGGGGGGCAGGTCGTTCCAGAGAGCCGGGCCCGCCACATAGAATGCCCTACCCCTGGGAATCGCCAGACGGCATTGACTGGCCGACGGCACCCTGAGGAGGCCCTCCCTGTGCGAGCGGACCGGTCGAAGGGAGGTGTGTGGTAGGAGGCGGTCTCACAAATAACTGGTTGGCAATTATATGTAATCTTCCTATTAGCATTGTTATGTGCACTAGGATGGAGATGGAAATGAAAAGATTTAAGAATGTGAAGATATATAACCCTCTCTTTATCGACTTTACCACAAGGAGAAGAAATGACATGGAAAATGGCCCAAAATGAATACTTAAAGGGTTAGCTTCTGCTCAACAGAGACAATTATAACACTTGTGGAATTGTGGCAACAGATGATTGATATAAAATAAGTTATTGCTAAGATGTCTACCTTATTATTGAAAATAAATATGAAGGCCCAATATATCAAAGATCATATGAGTAGAATACCTTGAATATAACATAATGTATGGAATAAAGGGATAAAATATATACTGAATTACAATTTGAAAGAGAATTTTTATAAGATGATTTATGATTGATTAAATACACCTGCTACAATGGAACTTAAATTAATGGAGTTAACTGAGATAGTAATATTAACTGTTTTGATTAAAGAAAAGACATTGTCTAACTTTGTTTTCACATGGACACCACTTTTTTGAATCTGAACTTTTTGCTTGGATTTGAAATAAATGAAATTGTCATCCAGATAGGTCAGAAACTTGTTCGGTTGCTTCAGAGTTAGAATCTTTGGCTCAGGCCTTGGATAAAAGTATGTATGATAATCAGATCTTCAGAAATGTCTCCATACTAAGGCAACATGATCCTCTAGGAAAGTTTAATTTCAGTTCAGAAGCTTTTACTGAAAAGCCCCTTCCATTCTTTCAGAGCAAAGCAGTATCCAGTACATATCTAAAACGAAGCTACAGCTGACTTCTTTTTAGGTGAGATGATATCACTTTGAAGCTCTCATTTTAGCATCTGGAATTGAAGTAGCTGTGTAAAATAGCACCACTTCTTACAAACTAATTTAGAAGAGAATTTCTTGGTCAGATTTCAGCACAAACGTTCAGTGGTCTATAATAGAAAATAATAAGTCTTTCAAATAACATAATTTAAAATGTGGTGGCCACCAAAAGACACAAGAAGAGCCACTTCAGATGGTAAACTCCAGTGCAAGAAGAAATTCTATAGCACATATGTGTCAATCAGCCTCAACAAAAAGTTACAGATGTAGTTTGGAATCAAAAGCAGATGAGAAGCAGATAGAGAAAATGTGTTTTTCCTTCCTGCCATTTGTCTGCTCCAAATGATCTTCCTCTGTGTAGCAAGAGAGAGAGAGGAGAGAAGAGTTCAAAGGAAATATTTCTAAAGGAAAAGGGGAAACACCCTTTAAACACCCCTTCCTGCTCACACTTCTTTAGTGCTTTTGCTTGCAAGATGTTTTAGTAAAGGACATTGATGATGGCTTGTGTTTTTTTAAAAAAATATTCAAAAACACTTCAAGGCATCATTTCTTTAATAATAAACGGGCAATCATAATTTACATCAACCATAGAAACTAGCAATGTTGAGAAATATCCTAATCTGGCATTCGCTATATATCATAGATTACACTTCCCATAATTCTCAGCATAGGGAGCTGAATATTAATCATATTGCGTGAGAAGAATGGTTGTTTCAAGAGGATTTATTGAGATTGAATGTTTACCTTATTTAAAATCCTGGAAAGCATGAAAACTGTTATCAGACCTAAATTCCTCTACTTTTCAATATTTATTAATAATTCCAAATAAATGTTATAACTCGGCCCCAGGTTTGATGGGCAGATATCTCTGTTTTAATGATCATGACAATTTGAAAATGGTGTTGTTAGAGACTCTTTTGTATGTTAAAGCTGCTGTAACAAAAATGTGTTAGCAGGAAAGACAGAACAAGTTATTATAATAAGCATCTGTCTGAATAATGTTGTATATTGTCTTGTTGATTCTTTGCTTCTCTATGCCTTGTTAAAAACTTCAATCATATTATTTTGGTTAAATCTCTTTAAACTATAAAATAAGCTATGAAAGTTTTTGGAAAACTTGAAGGAATGCTTATTGTTTATCTGCAGTTCTTTTAAAGATTAAAAATAAGAAAAGAATACATATAGCAGGTGCAGAAATCTGCAGAATACCCTTCCGGTTATTTTTTCCCCCTAATGCAGGGATCCCCAACCTTTTTGGTACCAGGGACCGGTTTCATGTTAAAAAAATTCCGCGGACCGGTGGCCATGGCTCGGCCGGTGTAAAAGGGGAGGGGGAACAGGCGGCACATGTGCGCAGGGGGGGGTGAGTCGGCTCACTCACCCCTCTCAGGCCCCCAATGGTGCAAGTGGCCGCGCCTGCGCTCTCCTGCCCACGGCGTGTGCTCTGCCCAGGGGGCTACCCCTCCTCCCTCCTCCTCCTCTCCGGCCCTTTCTAAGAGTTGCGCCGCTCACTGCAGCCCGGTTCCTATCAAGCCACGGACCAGCGGACTGGGGGTTGGGGACCCCTGCCCTAATGAATAGTTGTTAATAAGGTCCTCCCATGGTAAGTAATTTGTTAGGACTATAATTGGGAAAGTAAAAAATCATTCTAGAGGTGAATAAATGCTTTGACCTTTGTAACCTCTGAATTTGTGACTGTTCTGCTTTCTTTCAATATTAATGGGCTCCTCTAAGCACTTAAAAAAATAAGACAATTCCTTTTTACAAAGCACAAGAAGATTATTTTTAAAAATCTCTAAACACTCCTAGCTAGACATTTCAACCGATAGAAACACGGTCAAGAATGGAAAGTCTGTTGCGGTCCAGATAAGATCTGTAAAGCTTGTAAAGGAAAAGGAAAGGAGACATCTTTAAAACAATGTACTAGAACTAGCTCAAAAGTGTCTGTAGGATATAGTAAAAAAAAAAGTACAATTGGCAGCTATGATGGCTGCAATTGAAGTTCTGTCCAAGACAAACTGACAAAAAGGTACAGCTTTGATTACATCTTAACTGCTGCCATCTTGACCTTTTTTTTAACCTGACCCTGATGTGTGGGAAGGTGTCTAAGGACAGGAGGATGGTGTGATGCATTACAGTGAAGTGAGGGAAAAAAGAAGTAGCATAGCCATGGAAAGGAGTCAGAGGAAAAAAGTTAGGATTGCTATTCCCTAGAATCTCTCAGGGGGGGTGGATCCGTTGGAATGAGAATAGTATAGCTTTAGTCTGGCAAGATTCTGTCTACTGGCAATAAGCAATAAAGAAGTGAACTTTGACTAGGTTGTTCTTGGGCTGGGCCTGATACCTACAGGCACTCCTAATTGGGCAGAAAATATCTGGATGATCATCAGATGTCAGGAAAAAGTTAACATTTTCTATATCTATTTGTTCCCATTTAGGTTTGGACTTCAATAACTTGGATATGGTAGCTCTATTTGGCATTATCCTTTGGTTAGCAGTGCTAAAAGCCTTCAATCTAAAGCAGTTAATGTCAATGTAACCATTCTGAAGCACAGCCAAGAATACCAGCAGCTGCTAGAGTCAGACTGACTTGGAGGGACTAAAAAGGGTAATTTATTAATCCAGTAAATTATAACCAAACAAACTAAATTTCAATTATAGGTTAGCGAACACATTTTAACCATCCTGAAGTCTAATCTTGAGTCCCATGTTAATGGTAAAGGTTCCCCTCGCAAATATGTGATAGTCATTCCTGACTCTAGGGGGTGGTGCTCATCTCCATTTCAAAGCCAAAGAGCCAGCACTATCTGAAGACATGGCCAGCATGATTAAATGCCGAAGGTGCATGGAACACTGTTACTTTCCCACCAAAGGTGGTTCCTACTTTTATACTTGCATTTTTACATGCTTTCAAACTGCTAGGTTGGCAGAAGCTGGGACAAATATCGGGAGGTCACTCCATTATACGGAGGGATTTGAATTGCCAAACTGCCGACCTTTCTGATTGGCAAGCTCAGCATCTTAGCCACTGAACCACCACATCCCTTTTTAGCCAACCCGTCTCACGGGATCCCAGGTTAAGACCCCCTAAAACATGAGAGTTATGTAGCAAATATTTCTCAACCTCAACTATTTTCCGATGGGTGGACTTTGACTCCTCAAATCCCCCAGCAAGCATACTGGCTGGAGAATTATGGGAGTTGAAAACTACACATCTTAAAGTTGCTGAGATTGAGAAATACTGACTTATATAGTATAATAAATTCAAGATAGGTTTTAACTGTAGTGGGTTTCTGCAAACAATTTGTGGAACTAAAAGTTTACTAAAACTTGGTTAATTAGTTACTTAGCTGTCCCATTCTTACCGCCAAATCTCAAAATGACTAACTTCAACCAGAGTTCAGGATTTTGGTATGATATGCCCAAAATACTTTAGTCTCAACAAATCCATGTATGGTATAACCACAATTTCATGATGTTCTTTGATATATTTTGACCTGGAAACTCTGGCTCGGCACACAAAGTTCTCAGCAATCATTCTTTAAGCTCATTTGTTTGTTTGATAGAAATCGCTAAATAAACGTTTTCAAAATTAGCACAGATACACGAAGTGTATGTGCCCACATCTGGGCAAAGTAACATGTTGTATTTTTTTTCCCTTTAGGCTCACAAAGCTGCTTTAAAATATGAAAAAACATATCCTTCCAGATTCTGCAAAGGGCTTATTATCTCAAACTGTGTGCCTGCATGATCAAAGCCCCCCAAAAGGTCAGGCATTCCACAAAGAGCAACACTGATGCCTGCAAGCACTCATCCAGCGTACTTCTGTGGAAGCAGAAGCTTCAGTCCTGCGCCCAACTGAAGCACTTTATCTGGCTACCAGGTGAATTTGCCAATTACATTTTGAGTAAATCCAGGCTGTACTTTTTCTAAGGTTGTGGAGGATGAGAAAAAAGCATACTGTGGATATTCTTCCTATTAGGCCTAGCTCTATGAAACCTGGAATCTATTTTCTTGGGTTAACATGCAGTGTCTTGTTGTGCAAAACACTATCTATTATTTTATCTCTTTGTCCATGTTGACCTATATCTCAAACGTTAAGCACTGCAAGACCAGTCCTTTATTCTGCAACTACTCTGCTTAATCCTCTGGATTTTATTAGATTGCATGTGTCTTTGTGTGCCAAGAAATTAAACAGTTGTTCCATTCTAATTCATGAGTTGATTACATTGTTTCACAACCTTGGCAACTTCCAAGTGAGTAACTTCAAATTCTCAGTCCCAAGCAACTGTCGTGAAGATGAGAAATTCTATAACGGCAGTCCACATATCTGGAGCTCCCGAAGATGCTTTTCAAAGGGTGACTTTCTATGTTTTTTCCTTGAAAATGTTTGGCTTCTTATCCAAGAAGCTTCTTCAAGTTCTCCAAGAAGCTTCTTCAGTGACCGAAGAAGCTTCTTGGATGAAAAGCAAAATGTTTCAAGGAAAAAAACAAAGGAAGTCCAGTTTCCCTTTGAAAAGCCCCTTTGGGACAACCATGACCTGGATCAGGGGTCAGCAACCCATGGCTCTGGAGCCAGACTCATGTGGCTCTTTTATCCCTCTGCTGCGGCTCCCAATCACCAGTTGGCTCCACAATTGATAGGGTTATGGTTAGGGCTTTTGGTTAAGACAAGTAGAGGAAAAAGGATACTGTGCTAGGAGGAGACTATGGTGGGGGAACCGGACTTATGGTTGGTAGAGGAAAGGACACCACACTAGGAGGAGAGACTATCGTGGGGAAACCGGACTTCCATTCGGCTCCAGAATTGAAAGGGGGGCTTTCGGTTAGGAGCCTTTGTGGCTCTTTAAGTGTTTAAGGTTGCCGACCCCTGACCTGGATGATTGAGAATCCCTATGGACACATCTAAAGGTTGCCCAGGACTACCAAATCATAAATGCATGTGAACATATGAGATGTGATGAAGCACAATCAAGAGTATAATGGCTTTGCCCTCACACAAGCTTAAAAGCTTAGCAGAACAGATAATAAACTGCGTCATTATCTTCAGTTTAAAATATGGGTTTCTTACTACTGTTTCTACATGAGAAATCTAGGTGCACCTTGTCTAAGAAGTTGATGAATACTAAGGATTACAACAAAGGGCTCATAAAAAGTGCACATAAAGGAATCATATGAATTAAGAGATAAAACGTATATGATCAGATTTAGAGAGCATGACGAGCAATTCAACAGGCATTGAAGATAACAGATCCTTCTTAAACCTGAAGCCTCTGAAGCAGAAAGAATTGTAGTGAACAACAGCTTAGGCATTAAAATCCTGTGCATTATTTCAAGTTAGATTTGATGTAATGATACAACATCATTTGTCCTGCATGATTTATATTACTGTATCTCCCATGTGAAAATCTCAGGTACATTGGATACAACTCTCATCATCCCAAAGCATCAGAGCTAGGTACTGGAAGTTGTAGCTGGACATATTTTTAGGCTATTTAATTACTTATATTGCCACCCATCTTGCAACATAGAGTCTGTGGTCTAATAAAATTAGCAAGATCTCCTCCTAAATAGTTTGGTGACCTTGATTTTAAAAAAATTCTATAAAACATAATCAAATCTAATATTAATTTAATATTAGTATTGAGGGTTAACGAAATACAGTGTGGTACAAGGTTAGCATGCTTATAAGTAACTTAAAATCTAATACTTAACTAAAATATTTATCTCCCAAATTTTACTAAATGGGGAAGGTTTTAAAGGTGGCAACTGCAGGCTTTCAGATGTTATTCACTCCGCTTGCAGTAGAATTACATTTCCTCATAAACTCCCCCACTGCAACTAGGCTGTATAAGAGATGTTTCAAATTCTTTTCTCTCCGTTAAACTGAGGGAGGATGTAAAGTGAATGGACATCAAAGAAAGAAAAAAGGAAACGTTGGAGTTTTGGATACGCAAGTTTATTCTGTCTACACCAGCTGTAACAGTAGGTCTCATGGTAATTTTATGATTAAAATGCTGATTTAGTGCAATCCATCTTTCTCCATTAACCGAGAACAGTGCTCTGTTAAGACAAAGCTGGCATGTCTTCCAATCACACAACATCACCATAAGGTCTAATTTTTCCCCAGTTTTACGCATAGAAGAATACAGTTGCATTGCAGCTCTTCTATCACTATGCTGAATTATAGAATTCTCGCTGGATAAATGTCTATATAGCAACCATTTCAGTTCAATACTAATTTTCTAAACTAGCCAGGATAGGGGGTGGGGTGGGTGGGAAAGGGCAGATATAAACAGGTGCCATGAGTGATTATTTATTTTAGAGGCATTTTGAAAAGTTAGGGTGGCACAAGAACCAGACACATTCTTCAGGTAATTTGCCTGCAAATCAGAGGTGGTATTCAGCAGGCTCTGACCAGTTCAGGAGAACTGGTAGCAGAACTTTTGAGTAGTTCGGAGAACTGGTAAATACCACCTCTGACTGGCCCTGCCCCCATCTATTCTCTGCCTCCTGAGTCACAGATGATTGGGAGGAAATGGGGATTTTGCAGTATCCTTCCCCTGGAGTGGGAGGGAATGGAGATTTTACAGTATCCTTCCCCTGCCACGCCCACATCCAAGCAATGCCACACCCACCAAACCATGTCCACAGAAACGGCAGTAAAAAATTTTGAATTCCACCACTGCTGTAAATGTATAGTTATATATTGCCTAACAAATGTGGCTGTTTTATGGGGGGGGAATGAGTCAAGCTGAAAAGTAACTGTGGTATTAATACAGTAACTTCCATACAGTACCCAAAGACAAGTATTTTAAAGTTTTCTTTAACACAATTTTATTGGATGAATACATAATAAAAGCCAAAACTATAATCCTCCCATATTTTTCAGTGGAACATCTTTTCTTTGCAAGTATTGATAGGAAAATTCAGTACAGGTAGTCCTCAACTTACAACTATAACTGAACCCAGAATTATGGTTGTAAGAAATGTCAGTGATTAAGTAAACGGCATCTGTCACATGAACTAAAGATGGCTTCTGGCAAAACAATAGTAAATCATGATCGCATGATTGTGGAATACTACAAACAGTCATAAATGTGGGCAAGTTGCCAAGTGCCCAAAATACAATGACATAACCAGTTACAGTAGCAATGAGTACACCATCAGAAGACCTGAAAGATTAGGCTAGGGATAGATTATCATGGATAAAAGGTAACCTAGATGTAGTTGTTAGAAGTTGGAAATGACTTGATGTCACATAATCAATCAAAAAAGTAATTTGCTTTAATGATAGCTATGAGACAAATCAAGCATTCGTTTGTCATTTTGCTATTTGTTCACTGAACGTTGCTATCTAGTATTACACCCTCTTATATTACACATTCAGGCATACCCTACATCTACATTTGTAGATGTGATCTGATTCATGTCTGCAGCCAAACCGCCCAACAGAAATCAGAACTCAATTCTCCACTTAGATTGTGGTAAATCTAATCATCTTATTTCTCTAGGAAAGACAAGCAAAGTTCATGTTCAAGAAAAATTAGGCCACTTTCTTTCAAGAACACCGAAACAAAGAACTGAACAACTTATGAAAGCTGAAATTTTGAAATAGTCTTTAACCACAAAGCTAAAAGCAAATGTTAGTAACCAATTGTGAATAAAGGTGGAATTACAAATGCTGGACGTTTTAATTTCATTATTCCAGGAGATAGTTCCTAGTTATGTTTTAGAAGTGCACCCGTCTATATTTCTTGACATAATGAGCATCAAAGCTTTTTGTTTTCTTCATGCCGGATTTAATCTTCTATTCTTTTAAATAACTGAATTGGGGAAAACATTACAATTAAAGAAAATCCACATTTCAATAAGAATCAAGGTAATAACTAAAAATAAAATAATTGTGACAGAATAGAAAGGTCATAGAGTGGATGATAGAACAATTAGCTGTCAGGTTGAAAATCAAAACAGATCAGGACAACAATCCACAAGGTTACCATGAATCAACCTTGATCCGATGACAACACCCCCAAAAATAAAAGTCATACATAAAACCAAATTTCAGGGAGGCCTCTGTGTAAATAGCTCTACAAGAATTTTCCTCCAAGCTGAGGAAGATGGAAGGAAGAAGGAGAGAAGGAGAGAGGGTAGGAAGGGAAGAGGAAGAGAGGAGTAGGGGAAAAGGAAGGGAAGAAGGAAGAGAAAGGCAAGAGGAAGGAAGGAAGTAGAGAAGGGGGGGATAGGAGAAAAGAAAGGGAAAAAAGGTGGTGTCAAAACAAGTGAGGGATGGTAAACAAAGCAACCCAAATGGTATGTTATAACCCTGTAAATGGAATGATAAATGTATAAGAATGACGAATGCAAAAAAGAATAACCACTATGTGAATGTATACCTATAATTGTATACAGAGAACGAAAAATAAAATCAAACTTTTCTTTTAAAAAAAGTATTTTCCTCCAAGCTTTAGAACTATTGAAGTCAAACAAGCACACTTTCATAAATAAAATATAAGCAGGGATGCTCTCTCCACAGCTTTGACTATGGTGCCTTCACATTGTATAACGTAAGCGGCAACCATTTCTGAATGCTGCAAACCTCATTATAACAGCAACTGGAAAATCTAGCAACGATACCAAAACCAACAGGCATTCCGTTTGTAGTCTGTTTTTGTGTTTCAGCATCCCATTCAATAGAAAAGCCGTTCACAAAAGAGCAGCTGATTTAATCTCCATATAGATAATAATGTGTGTCTCAAGTAGTCTCACCTGGACCTTGCTTTTATGCCTTTCTGCGGAATTGCTTCTATATTTATAGTTATCTTCCAAACAGAGGAAACGGAAAGGTTGGGAAGTTTCTATGGTTACTTTCACTAGTTTTGAAACAGTAACTGTAAAAAATTGTCAATGAAGGCAGTCAACAAGTCACCACACTGGGTAAAATCTCCCAAACAAACCTCAGTCAGTGTTTTCTCATCTATTCTTCATTCTCCTTGCCAACATTTCTCCTTTAGATCCTACGCCAGTACAGTTGTGCTTTAAATATTGAGGTTTTCAAAGCTTTTCTAAACAGTAATCTAATTCTTTCAAGAGATGAAATCAGAAGGGTTATGTTGTGAATCAGAATGTTTTCTTTTCTCTTTTTGAAAAGTAAGTGCATTATCAGGTCATCTATACCTAACTCAATCGTAGGAAAACAAATTGAGTAGCATTTGTTAGCGAAAAGTCTCAAAATACCTGTTATCAAGCAAATCAATTATAGAGTCTGGAAATTGCTAAATGAGGTTTGTAATACGAAAATTATTCCGCTTGCACTGATCTCATCAGCTCTTGTTACACAATCCAATTTGAAAATTAGTTGGATTTTACTAATATCTGTATTATTTTTTTAAATCAGGGCATATTTGATCATGCAGTAATTTTTTTTCCCTCCCAGCCTCTTACAGTTGAACACCATATACGATGTTCAGTGGTTAAGTTTATATATCACTCTAAATATAAATGGTTTAACTATGGCTTGTTGAAAGGGCCATAATTACTCAGGTTCCATATCATGTTAAGCCATAAACCAGGATTAATCAATCTCTTCTTAGTAGCCAATAGGCCCGTGATGGTGAACCTATGGCATATGTGCCAGATGTGGCATGTAGAGCCCTCTCTGTAGGCATGTGTGCCTTTGCCAGCTGCTCTTCTGATTTCTGGCACGCATATGTGCACTGGTTATCTGGTCTTTACAGGCACTAGAGTGCTGGAAGACAGTCTGAAAATGGCCTCCAAAACAGCCAAAAAACAGGCCATTTTGGGGATATTTTTAGGCCATTTTTCGGGCTGTTTTCAGGGCTGTTTTTCGCAACAAAAATAGTCCTCACAATGGCCCAAAAAACAGCCAAAAAATAAGCATGTGTGCATGGGCCACCTGGTCTTCAGTTTTCCAGTGCTCTGGCATGCACAAAGATCAGCTGGCTGGCATGCACGTGCATGCTGGAAATCCAAAGATCAGCTGTCTGGCACGCACATGTGCACTGGCCAGCTGGTCTTTGGGTTTCTGGCACTCTGGTACACACACATGCATGCATGTGCATTCCACTTTGGGCACTTGGTGCCGAAAAGGTTCGCCATCACTGCAATCGGGAATGCATTAGACTGGGAGAGGGCAGTTTCATATGTCATACATAGACAGAGGGCATATTCACATTATCAGTTTGCCAGGTGAGAATACAGGCAACTAACTAACTGAGAGGGCGCGCAATTTGGGTGTCCTCCTGGATTCCCGGCTGTCCATGGAGGACCATGTGACGGCCGTGGCCAGGGGGGCGTTCTATCAGGTACGTTTGATACGCCAATTGCACCCCTTACTGGACCGGGCTGCCCTCCGCACAGTCACTCAAGCACTCGTGAAGTCCCGGCTTGACTACTGTAACGCTCTCTACATGGGGCTCCCCTTGAAGTGCACTCGAAGGTTAGTTAGTCCAGAATGCGGCCACGCGGGCGATCATGGGAGCCTCTAGGCATTCCCACATAACACCTCTCCTGCGCGAGCTGCACTGGCTACCTGTGGCCTTTTGGGTGCGCTTCAAGGTGTTGACGACCATCTTCACAGTGCTCCATGGCTCGGGGCCTAGTTATATGCGAGACCGTCTTCTGCCCCATACATCCCTTCGACCGATCCGCTCCCACAGAGAGGGCCTTCTCAGGGTGCCGTCGGCCGGGCAATGCCGGTTGGCGACACCCAGGGGAAGGGCCTTCTCTGTGGCGGGCCCTACAGTCTGAAGGGCCCTCTGGAACGACCTGCCCCCCGAACTGTGCACCATCTCAGACCTCTGCCTCTTCCGCCAGCATCTTAAAACGCACCTATTCCAACAAGCCAGCCTAGCATAACCTCCCATTCTTGACTGTTTTTAGATAGATTTTAATTTAGGGGGATTTTACACTATTTTAGCACAGGGTATGGGTTTAATAGTTTTTTTAAAAAATTGTATTTTTGTATATTTGTATTGTTTTTAAATTTCCTGTGCGCCGCCCTGGGTCCTGTTTTAGGAGAAGGTGCGGGGTATAAATTCGAATAAATTAAATTAACTGTTTGTGGAGGACAGAAACCGAAAACTATAATACTTGTCCTGTCCCATGCTACTGTGGTGTTTTCCATTTTGGGCTGGTTCAAGTAATGCTGTCTGATTTTCCTAATGGGGAAATGAGAAAACAGTAGACTAGGGAACTGAGCAAGATGAAAAAACATGCAGTAAAGTGGGTATCTCAAGGAAACAAAATAATGTAGTTTTTCAAATCCATACAGCACTAGTCTGATTTTAGAACTTTAGAACAGATTTTGCAAAGTGAAATATGAATATAGGTGTCACTCTTGTATAATGAATGCATATGAAAGGAGACTATTCTTTAGTCAGTTCATAGGATTCTACCTTAGCCTCCCAAGCAGTCCAGGTAGGAAACACAACACAATGACCTAACTCCACCTTATTGTAAATTTGTATTAAAAGAATCTTGGATGTATAAAATTACAAATCTCTTGCTATCTCTTTTTACCACCAGATAAATTAGGCAGACCCTTTTTTACGTTTCTTTCTCTGCCTGGTGAGTTGCAAAATTCTCCTCCTCCTTTTATCTGATTGTTCTCCATATCTTCCAAGGTCATTCTCACATTCCATGCATTCTTAGACAGAGGTCACTACACATTTGGACAATCATTAGGAAGATATCCTCCATTCCTTAACTCAATTCCTAACTCTGAAAGGCCTAAAATAGACACCATCGCTTTGGAATGATGCTAGATACATTCAGTTCCATCCAAAACAAACATAAAGAGAATAGAACTCTTTCTCGGTCACTGCTGATGGACTGTGAAAAATGATAACTAATGTAGGATCCTGTCTCAAATAGGATACAGAGTGATATTGGAGGAAAGAAAACAACGGGGTAAATAACTACTGTGTCCATTTGAAGAATAAGGAAGGATGGATTCTCAATGCTTCTATAGTAGGAGATTATGGGATCAGTGATCCTTATCTTAAAAAGCTTGGATAATAATACAAAGAGAATTAGCGGTGCTTATGCCAGCAGATAGAGGTGAGCCAACTTTCATGAGGTGCCCTTGCTAGTGAATTATATAAGAGAAAGGTACCATCCACCAAAATGTAGAATGAAAAAAAATGTGCAATATACTGTTATGAAATAAACACCAAGCCATTGGTTTTTGTGTGAAATCTGAAGAATATAATCTTGGCATAAGTTCTTATGAAGGGCTACTCAGAAGTCAGTAGGAGAAGTGTCTGAATTGTCCAATCTTTGAGACAAAACAAAATGATAACCATTCTTGTATCTGATAAAACAATAAATTCACAGTTTGGGAAATGGAAATAGCTCGAGAAAGCAAAATATACAGTAAAAAAAAGGGAACAATGACTCCTGGGACAATTGTGAAACAGGCTGAATTCATGCAGTTCTTCTCAAGGATGAGACCTTTCCTATGCTCATTTCCATTGATTCTCTTGTCCTTAGGAACGGTTGTAGAAGAGGTCCATTCCTTGATATATCTTCAATTAGAACAAGTATCTCAGGTGACAAAGAATCAAAGATGTACTGTCAACCTAGCTATGGATCTATTGATAATGAGGATCGTAGTCAAGGAAGGTGATGTGAGGACTACACTCTTAGCAAGACTGATTGTATTTATCCGCAAGTGAAAAGATTTGATTCCGGTAGAATGAAAAAATGAAGAAACAAAGCAGCTTGACATCTGAATCCGAAGACATCCCAAAATGCAAATTAATGGTTGCAGTCATAGGACAGATTAGGAAACTTACTACAGTTGTGGAAGAAACATTTCATGAAAGAACTCCCAACTGATGTAATCAGAAAGTAATTCCCTTGACTTTATGATGGCTTTATGAATTATACGACTTTTTCAGCAAGAAGGAAATACTTTGTTTGTTTGTTTGTTTGTTTATCATTGCAAAATTAATCTGAAGTCCCAAGTCATGTAAAATCTGAAGCAGTTGAGACATGTGGCAAGAAAGCTCAATAGGAAACAGGCCAACTAAAAACTGATTACCTAGAAAAGAAAAGGTTACAGATTGGAGAAAAATGCATGCCACAAGTGCTGTACACTCAAGAGAATTCTAGTGGCC